>OY720206.1:13975837-16822503 GCA_963082605.1 Rhodophaea formosa
TTATTTGTAATAAAAAGTGAATGATAGTGAATCGAAAAAGTGATGAGCAAGCAGCTATGTACACTTCCCAAATTTTTCTACAGGGCAGTGAACATAATCAATAATTTGTTGCCAGATAAGTCAAGAATGAAGTAGCTACCTATGAAAAAGCTTTTAGAATAGTTTCTGAAACATTATAGACACTTTATAGTGTGTTTGTAGATAAAGTATTGTAAGCAACTGTTCATAATTAGTCCTGAAAATATTATGAAACCACATTCGTATTTTAAGGACCCTTATTACTTAACAGTTACATAAAGTACTAATGTATCACCGCCGCGGATCACCAAACCGCACAATATAATCTGGTAAACGCGCGAGTATCGCTCCAACTTTCAGGGTGTAGGATTTCTGATTTGACAATTTATGTAAACAAACGCCGATAGATACGTTAGCAATTGAAGCTCTGAAAAATGGATTAAATTATGCGGTGGCACCCAGGAGAATCCCATATGAACATATCATCTGTTCGGTAGAAAACGTCCTGGTTAAAAATCAGTTGAAAAGGAAGATTTGGAAGCGATACGCCAAGATGTGTCAGCAGTTCTTCGTCATGGCAAGCCGCCAAAACCAAATCTTCCTCGTGAACAATATCTTGCACTTACCAGCCTTCGCAAGAACCCGGACGTTACCATCTTACGAGCTGACAAAGGTAATTCAACGGTTATAATGGACACCTCGGATTATAACTTTAAAATAGAAGAACTGTTATCGGATGAAAGTACATATAAACAAGTTAAAAATGATCCTACTAACAAGATCGTCACAAAAACAAAAGAATTAATATCAAAATACTCCGAAAAACTAAACTTAGATGCCATGTCACTCGTACCTTCCTGTGTGAAACCGCCAAAATTATATGGCCTTCCAAAAATACACAAAATAGATTGCCCATTACGACCCATTGTGAGCCAGATTGATTCACCAACTTACAAACTGGCACAACACCTAGCGAAGATATTATCACCACTTCGTGGGCACACTGATACTTATGTCAAGGACTCTTACCACTTCATCAGCTTAATTAAAGATCTACAACTAACTGATGATGACACAATGGTTAGTTTTGATGTGCAGTCATTATTTACCAACCTTCCCCTGTATGACTGTATTGAAATCGTTAAGAGAAGACTAGAGGACCACCAGCTACCTCAAGAATATGCAGAGTTGCTTGAGCACTGCTTAACATCAGGCTACCTTTTCTGGGAGAATAAATTTTACCTACAAATCGACGGTGTTGCCATGGGGTCACCAGTCTCCCCCATTGTCGCCGATATATTTATGGAAGACCTTGAGGAGAAGGCTCTTTCATCCACCCTGGCTATGCCGAAGATGTTCAAACGGTACGTAGATGATACTTTCGTTGTTCTCCCAAAAACTCAAGTATCTTTATTACTAAACCATCTTAATTCAATTAATAACAAAATTAAATTCACCTTAGAAACTGAGACAAATAATTTATTAGCTTTTCTTGACATTTTAATAATTAGAAATCCTGATAATACTATTAGTCATACTGTGTATAGAAAGCCTACCCATAACGACAAATATCTCAATGGCAAATCCCATCATCATCCATGTCAGTTGGCTACCGTTGGTAAATCTTTGTTTCAGAGAGCACATGGCATCTGTGACACCCACCACCTCAAGGAGGAGCTTCAACGAGTAAAATCGGTTTTAAGAAGCAACAACCTCAACCTCCCAAAAACACATCACAGAAGCCGCCCAAAGCCTCACACAGTTGATCGCTTTCCTGCCATCTTACCATATGTAAAGGGAGTCACGGACAAAATTGGTAATATACTTAAGCGTGCTTCAATCAAGACCTATTACAAGCCGCACAAGAAAATAAACCAACTTTTAAGACCTGTCAAATCTAATATCCCGTTACAAGATGCTGGAGTTTATAAAATTGACTGTGAGTGTGGTTTATCATACATTGGGCAAACAAAGAGAAGCATCGGTACCCGTATAAAAGAACATATTGCTGACATGAAGCATAGGCGCTCAACGAAGTCTGCAGTCTGTGAACATGCCCTAGACAAACCCAACCACTATATGCGTTTTGATAATCCTCAAGTCCTTGCAAAAGAAAACAGATACATTCCAAGAATGCTTCGTGAGGCTATTGAAATTAAAAAACATCCTAATTTCAATAGAGAGGATGGTTGGCAGTTACCACCAGCTTGGGATCTAGTCATCAATTTAATCAAATCTCAAGCTAAGCAGAAGACTGCAAGACCTTCAGACACCGTGAGCCAATACTGCGTACATCCGGAACGTCATCAATAAATATTTTAGGCGGTAGATTTTGCAGTTCTCATAAAATACTAGACAAATGTCAACTTAGTCTACCTGCGACCACGAACACTGTAAAGTGCTCGAAACGTTAGGTGTATAAATAATGTAATAAACGCGATAAAAACCGTATTAAAATAATTTTATTTAAATGTGTAACAATCGCGAAAACATAAGATAAATATTTACCCAGAATAGAATGCCAGACATTTATATATTATACCTTAGGATACGTTATAGAACGCTAACTGATATACACTAACTTGGATTTTTACCTTTTGATGAACTAAGCATCTACGTCGATTTATGATTGAAATGATTTTGAGGCCCCGCTCAAAGAACTACATTTGTGTTTATACGGATTACAGATTATAGTGAATTATACAATATACACGGAATAATCCATTGCAACCACATATTGCGTGGGGATAACCTTCGATGACCATTTTCTCCTTGTTTTTTTATACACTCGCCTTACCCCGCATCGCTTCAATGAAGCATCGGCCTAATGCTAAGAGAAAACGATAAATATTAAAGCTTACCTCGGACGGTTTATCTCACTGGGAGGCGGCAACCGTGAAAAACGGATAAATGCGAAATCCTCAGAAATCCTACACCCTGAAAGTTGGAGCGATACTCGCGCGTTTACCAGATTATATTGTGCGGTTTGGTGATCCGCGGCGGTGATACATTAGTACTTTATGTAACTGTTAAGTAATAAGGGTCCTTAAAATACGAATGTGGTTTCATAATATTTTCAGGACTAATTATGAACAGTTGCTTACAATACTTTATCTACAAACACACTATAAAGTGTCTATAATGTTTCAGAAACTATTCTAAAAGCTTTTTCATAGGTACCTACTTCATTCTTGACTTATCTGGCAACAAATTATTGATTATGTTCACTGCCCTGTAGAGAAATTTGGGAAGTGTACATAGCTGCTTGCTCATCACTTTTTCGATTCACTATCATTCACTTTTTATTACAAATAAATCTACCTATTTCGCAATGGCAGCGAATCAAACTCACGTCAAGGATGCGTGTAGTGGGCGACCGCGCTCAGCGAAGTAGTTCTATTTTCAAAAAAAAACGGCCAAGTGTGTAGGGTTCTGTAGTTGCGAATCACAACTTTGATTTCACACTGTTCACACTCGCACCTCACAGTTTAACGACCAAAAACATGTAACAATGAAAATGTATGAAATTTTACATTTTCGAGTACATTTTATAAGTTGGTTGCCTATTTGCCTAGCTTTTTTAGTACTCAGCTCTGATAGTTTTCCTTTCAACTTCAGTATATATATAACCGTTTAGTAGATAGAGAGGGGGGGGGGGGACACTTTCCTCTAACCAAAATTTGCACTTTAAAACCAAATATTTCGGAAACGGATCCCTAAATCGAAAAATGTTTTTCATCTCACATACCCTTTAACAGTGTCATTAAAAGCAAGCAAAGTGGGCTGGATGGTCGCTATTACAACCGCGGGCTATAAGATTTCATACAAATTCCATAAAGCCCGATAGCGCGTTAAGTATTTTTTTTAATTTAATAAGGCACTATACCATGCACAAGTATCAAATCTTCTACATCCAAAAAGTTTTCTAGTCGAATATTCAAATTTGGAATTGCCAGTGAACCCGATAAAAAAAACATTTGAACTATACTGCGAGATTTTTGTCCTTAATTCAAATTTGGAATTGTTAATGGCCGTGGCGGTTCATCGATCTTAGACTTCCACTTTTTGGATAAAACATTTTCATTATCTGTGGAATCCTCGGATACACTTTCTGCTCACTGCCACTGCAGTTTGCCGCTATTTATTTTTAGGCAAAATATTTATAAGTAATCGTAATCTTCATTAATTTGCATGAAATACATTCCGTATGATAAATTAATAGATGGTCAATAATGTTAATCTAGGTCATATAATCAGCCAGGTTGTAGACGTATAAATATTAATTTTCAAGGTAAACTATATTTATACTATACAATTCCATCGATATAATATGAAAAATATATTTCTTTGCTCTACTATTTACTCGGTGAGATGAAAAACATTGTGTGTACAACGAGGTCTAACACCGGCCGTGATGGCCGGTATTAGACCTCGTTTGACGTAATGTCTTCTATACCGGCCTTGCTACACAATGTACTATTAAAGACCTATCTAACAATACCCAACACGTTGGGTTTGTATAGAAAAAAAAATATTACTCCCTCTTTACTTGTATGGGAGCTAACCTAAAAAAAATATTTTCAAGATTTTCTTCTACCACTTTTTTAACATGATTAATATACATACCCATACTAAATTTCAGCTTTCTAGTACTTATAGTCTCTGAGTAAAACCGCAGACGGACAGACAAGCAGACAGACATGGCGAAACTATAAGGGTTCCGAGTTTACTACGGAACCCTAAAAATTGACCAAGATTCCTTTTCAAATGAACGTATTCGAAATTTAAAAGTCAGTACTTAATCGAAAAACGATGTCGTAATAAAAATACTACAATATTACCTACGGCCAGAGACAATATTATTGTTGTTATAAATGTGATTGACGTAATGACCCCTATTAATTGACATTTCAGATATCGGTATAGACATTATATAGTGTGTAAGTACGTGTAAGTAGATAAAGTTTTATTCTTTTAATATGAAGGTAAAATACTGCGGGAGAGTATATATGTGAAAAGCACGTAATTTACATATGTGTGCTAAGGGACACATGTAAGGTACTTTCGTTTAGATGTTTGCAAGAAACGTACGTACAACTAGACTTTCAACTGAGGTTTAGGTGGGAAGTCAAAGGGTTTAGTTTGCTTTAGATGATTTTTCAAATTGATTTAAGTGGACTTTGGTTTCATTTGGTGTTTTAAATGCTTGTAAAGCCTAAACAGTAGAATAAACAAATTGTATTGTGAAAAATGAAAAACTGAAAAATATTTTTACTAACCGCAAAATAGAATACATAGTTACATCAAAGCATTTATAATATAATAAGTATTTATGTACATATAGTGTAGTGAAATCAACAATAGAATAGACAGTCAACAAATATGCATGAGCATTGAATAATGATTCATCAATTATTAACTTTACGTAAATTTAATGTCTATTAGTACGATTTAAGGTGTAAAAATGTAAAATAATAGTTCGAGTTAAATCGCATGTGCGGATCAATCTTTAACATCTTTATAGACTAAGTACATTGTTTGATGAATAAGTTTATTAAATTTAATTTGCAACGCGTTGATGAAAAATAAACGTTATGTTTTAGTCTAATAATTAACATTTTTCTAAAAAGAATTTTTACATCTTTGTCTGTTAATATTAATTAACCTATCAAAGTTAGTTCTATTATTTTAGGGTTCCGTAATAAACTAGGAACCCTTATGGTTTCGCCATGTCTGTCTGTCTGTCCGTCCGCGGTTTTACTCAGAGAATATAAGTACTAGAAAGCTGTAATTTGGTATGAGTATGTATATTAATCATGGCAAAAAAGTCGTAGAAAAAAATCTTGAAAAATTTATTTTTTTGTTAATAGGGGGTGTAATTTTTTTCTCTACTTACCCATTGTGTGGGGTATCGTTAGATAGGTCTTTAAAAATATAGTGAGGTTGAGAACACCATTTTTCGATTTAGGGATCCGTTTCCGAAATATTTGGTTTTAAAGTGCACATTTTTGTTAGAGGTACGGGTCCCCCCCCTCTATCTGCTAAACGGTTATATATGGATACGTGAAAAAAATTACAGCAGTAGTATATATACTGAAGTTGAAAGGAATTTAAAACTATCAGAGCTGGGTACTAAGTGCAAACTAAAAAGTTATAGGCAACCAACTTATAAAATGTACTGGAAAATATAAAATTTCATACAATCTTTATTGTTAGATGTTTTTGGTCGTTAAACTGTGAGGTGCGAGTGTAAACAGTGTGAACTCAAAGTTGTCATTCGCAACTACGGAACCCTATACTGCGCGTGGCCCGACACGCACTTGGCCGATTTTTTTACAATATTTTCAGTTCAGCTTAATCTGACGCGTTTTCATTACCAACTGCCTCCGTGGTCCAGTTTCGATTCCCACGGGAAGCATACTTTGTTAAGTTGTTTCCAGTTTGGTTAGGACATTGCAGGCATGAATCACCTGATTGTTTGATAAGAATGATGATTCCGTGCTTCAGAAGGCACGTTTAGCCGGTGGGACCACCGGCTTAACGTGCCTTCCGAAACGGCTGCCATCTGGTAGTCGTTAAAGGAACCACGTCAGAGGCCGAGAGGCGGTTCCGAAGAACTCTGACACCAGGGTGTGGATAGTCGACTGACCGTGTCACCTACACGAAATGATGATGATTACCGATGAGAGGAAAAACCAACGCCTATCCACCGCGGCCATTTTTAAACCGTATTTCAGCACATTTTTCCCGAAATTCGACAATCATCAGCGAAAATGTCCCGACACGGATTAGCGCGTCATTCAGCGACGCGCAAAGCGTATTTTTTAGTGTTACTTTACTAGCACGTCATTTAGGAATGTAACGCGTATTTTTCACAGTTCAATGTAACAGTATTATTCAGTGTTCGACTCGCCTGCTTTCACGCGTTATGGGAATTAATGGACGTGACTTGCTGTTTGTAAGACAAATCGGTATTTTACTGAGATATGGTTCTAATTTTTTTGCCGATTCGCTTCCCTCACCAGCACCTTAAAAAATAATTAATCTTTTTATTAAAGAATGAATAAGCAATGAAATCTTTACTTATGACGCAACTGTTACTAATGTTTAAGATAAATCACAGCAAAAACAAACCAAAAATTGATTTTTACTAAAATAGTTAAGAACAGACATTAATACACAGCTCAATGAATAACTGTGAAATAAAAAGAATTTGGGGTCATAAATATTAACCAAGTTATACGACCAATCAAGAAACATTTAATACCTTTTCAAAAAAAAATTGCACATTATCGTTAAGTCTTGGACTAACAAACAATAATAACGTCTCGCGATAACATAACCTATAGGGTTAACTTCCGGCCATAAACTTAACGGGCGGTTAACCGCTAGTTGCCCACCGTTTACGATGTCACAACCCTATCGTTGCAACCTTGATCGCGGCAATAAACGGTTTTGATGTGTTACTCAAACTATTACCCCAAAGTACAACGCAAGTAAAAGTACTGAAGCATTGGCGGCAAGTTGTCTAGAAAAGCGTGACTGTTATTAAAATATTCCGTATTATTATTAAATTTAAAATAAAACCCAAGTGGCATAAATCCTCGGAGTTTGTGGTAGAATCTGGATATTATAAGTGGTATTAATTTACTCTCCTAGCCTTTCGCAGTACTTTACTCTTATTGGATGAGTCGTACCTTCAAGTACTAAATAAAATAGTACTAATGGTCTAAACACTTTTGAATCGGAATGTCGATTTATTTTTTCTTGTTGCTAACCATAAAATGTTTCTGTAAGATAAGTTGTTCGTTTTTAGGAAATGACTCCTACAAGGAATCGTCGAGTATAAACAGCGTGTAAATTGTTCCTCGACATACCCTTGAAAGGCTAAGCCCGTCAATATAAACAAATTCTACTATGGGATCAATGCTGAATTTTGAATGACATTATGACAGCTTGTCTGTATCATAATAGCCGATCCCAGTCACCCGGACTCCGACACATATCAGCTGACCATGCAATCGGGAAAAAACGCTTTTTTTATAATTGTTTTATGGCCCTGGATACGAGTCCTTAAGAGCCTTTCTTCATTTATTTCGCCAGTTGGCGAACTCTTCGTGAATAAACTCGTCATCATTCGACGCAGCAAGGCGGACAACCACCAGCCCGCTAAGTAAACCTCACTACAGCCGCACCATGACAGTCTATTTTAGATATTCTACACATTGTTCTTAACACGTTGAATGCGTCATGACCAGTATAGGGCCATGCGGGACTTCGCTGGAGTGCGGCACACATAATCGCAGTTTTCTCTTCGGTACGGGGGGTATTCTATACGTATTTTCACGAGTACAAAAGAGATAACTATACATTTGAGATTGTGTTTCGAAATAGGCCTCATATAAAAAAAAAATCGGCCATGGCAAAATAATTCTCATGACGCACAGGAGTGAAATGTTTTATTTTGTGTGCGGCATGAGAAGTATACGGACACGGTCAAGCACCTCATGCCGCACCGCGCGGGAGTATCAGTCTCAGCCAGTGATGCGCAGGGGTGCGTATTGTTTGATATAATAACAAATTATATATTTTCATTTCAATAAAGTTCAAAAGATATAATGTTTACTTGATATAATTATTACTGTTTATATTCTTGAAAGCTATAATATTCATAAAATATTCAATTCGAAAACCATAAACTCATTTATTATAACGTTTATGAACACTAAACATCACCTGCCATACAACTCGTTCAGTATACATGCGAAACGAATACTATTTAAAATATATATCAATAAAAATCTAAATCAATCAAATTGATTATGACAATCGAGCGAGCGACGACCTTAGGTGCGATAGTGACTGGTTTGGATACGCAACTTGGTAACAAAAGGTAGGTTAGGTTATGGTTAGACATAGACCACCATATGAGCGAGCGAGCGAAGCGAGCGAGCAACGACTGGGCGCGAAAGTGACTGGTAACAGAAGGTAGGTTAGGTTATGGTTAGACATAGACCACGAGCGAGCGACGACTTGGTGCGAAAGCGACTGGTTTGGATACGCGACTTGGTAACACAAGGTAGGTTAGGTTATGGTTACACATAGACCAGCATATGAGCGAGCAAGCGAAGCGAGCGAGCGAGCGACGACTGGGTGCGAAAGCAACTTGGTAACAGAAGGTAGGTTAGGTTATGGTAACACACAGAACACCATATGAGCGAGCGAGCGAAGCGAGCGAGCGACGACTGGGTGCGAAAGTGACTGGTAACTGAAGGTAGGTTAGGTTATGGTTACACATTCGCTCGCTCGCGATGACTGGGTGCGAAAGCGACTTGGTAACAGAAGGTAGGTTAGGTTACGGTTACACATAGACCACCATATGAGCGAGCGACGACTTGGTGCAAAAGCGACTGGTAACAGAAGGTAGGTTAGGTTACGGTTACACATAGACAACCATATGAGCGAGCGAGCGAAGCGAGCGAACGACGACTGAGTGCGAAAGCGACTGGTTTGGATACGCGACTTGGTCACAGAAGGTAGGTTAGGTTATGGTTACACATAGACACCATATGACCGAGCGAGCGAAGCGAGCGAGCGACGACTGGGTTCGAAAGCGACTTAGGCACAAAACGTAGATTAGGATCCTTTATCACTTTATTTGTATTACCAATGATTATTATGCTTAATAAGTATATATTACGTTTATTATACGTAACAACGATAAAATTTAACAATCGATTTGTTAAATTTTATAACGATAAAACTGTATATGAAAGGTTTGTTATGTTGAATAATTGTTAAAACAAAAGATTTAATTTTTTTCAAAATTATTTCTTCCGAATTTTATCTTGATTGATAATTATACTGACCAAAATTATATATTTCGTTGGTATTGATCTTAAAACATATATATTTTGTGTTTATATGTTATATTACTTACCCCTTTTTAGATAAGTACCAAGCTGATTTGAGATTTTCTTAAATTAAACAAAGAAAGAATGCTTAGTTTTTTTTTATTAATTACTATTAGTTACAATGTAAAAATATTGTCATATTACAATTATGAGCAAATAGAAATTGTTGATTTTTAATATCGATGTTTTATTTATGCAGAAATTCACATCACTATTGCTAACAAAACCTTCATTATCTAAGTGCGGCATGGCAAAATAATTTTCATGAAATCAGGGCTTTACATTTTTGCTAATATCTCTGTTATTAATGAGCAAAACCGAAGGCGGTTCTTCCGGTGTATACTATAGGATATGAACTACTGATTTTAGGTAAAATAATATATATATCTTGAAATTTCATAGAATTATTAGCTCTTAAAGTCAACAGAGTATATGGGTAAATAATGGTCATGACGCACGTTGGCTAAATATTCCATGAGAAACATGGAGGTTATGTCGCACGTTGAGAAAGTTTTGCAAATCAAGTGACGCGTTCAACGTGTTAAATATGGGCATTTATAACATCAAATTACACTAATTTCACATTATAAAGTCCACTAGAATCAATTCAAAATACAAACTAAAACAATCACCGTGTAGTTCGCTAAAATTTCCGCCAAGAACATGGAAAAAACGCTCAGATGATTGTAATGTCATCCAGGTTGATGTTATATGTATGTTATATGTAATCTAACCATAACTCCAAATCTGATAAGACATTAAGATAGCTGCAATAAAAAAACTTATACATTCATACCTGTTTACTTAGAAACGTGCCGTTGTACATGAAGCTTAAAAATACGAGCCTTTATTTGGTAGTCTAGTTTGGTATCTAGCTTAGCTTTGAACTTGTTTTTCTTCTTACCTTAGTAGTCATATAAAACAAAACACGATACATACATACTGATCACACAGAGCAGATTTTACGCCGTTTTTACTGTAGCTCCCTGTACCCTACGATTCTCCATCGAATTATTTCTGGTTTAGTATCGTACTTAAATTTCCTCATTTATAGAAATTATTTCATCAGATAAACTAAATTCATAACATTTATTCAGACAAATTATTGGAAGGAGAAGATTAATTTTACGTTATCAATTATTATGTATTTGTTGTTATATTTATGTTCAAAAGCTTGAGACTACTAGCGTTTCGAAACAAAGCACTACAACGAAGAAACGCCGAAAGAAACTCTTCTCAACAGTATTTGTATCGTTATATTTATACTTCTTTCTTTACTTTTCTTTTTTTATCTGTTTTCAGGCTAAAAGGCAAAGCCTCGCCAAACAAATTGATTTCACAGGACCGTTCTTTTTGGTCAATAGTTTCAAAGGTGCTTCTACTCTCGTTGTTGACAGAGTAGGCGTGAAGTGCGAGCGTTTCCGTTTCAGCTTGTGCATTTTTTTTCGTATGTCTACTATATTATACTATCCGGTTCTCTGGCTCTGTTTTAATCATTGTATTTTTTTTCTAAATGACAGAAATTGGCTTAAAGGACCACGAGGTCTTTATCTCAAAGAGTCACTGGTTTTTAAACAGTTTCTTAAAAGATGTTGTCGCTTACAATTTCAAAAGGTCAACGTAGGTCGAAAGAAGATTAACTCCGCCCACTGGCAGTAATTAGCTTCAGTCTTTGCATTAAGGCGGTAATCCTAGGTCTTCCTTATTACGAGTATTTTTAGCACATTGATGGTATACAAAAATAGTCATAGACGGTCGAATCTTTTTCCAGGAAAATATTTTTTTCTCAAACATGCAGGGAAATGTAGGCATTATTGTAGTAAAAAGAAGACACGGAAATTTGTAATTCTTGGCTCATTCATAACATTGCCGGCCTAGGCCAGGAAGTAAGTATGAAAATTCATTCCTGGCCGCTGCTCAAAACTTTTTAATTTATCTATGTAACGTAAATTATGTCACTTGTCATACAGCCAATTACTGCTACCGCATTAAAAAAATGCATATAATATATGAATATGACTACAATTTTATTAAAATATTGATATGTGATCATACGTAAATATGCTTAATTTTCGTTGCGAGAGAAAAAAATAATAATCTATGATCCATTACATTTTTTGTGTAAAATATGACTGGGCTCGGGCAACTAAAAATTAAAAAATAAAAAACGCGGGAAAGCTGTTATTTTCAGTATACCCGTAGTGATTATACGCTTTGCAATAAACATTGATTGTTTTCGATAAATATGTGCAAAGTTGGTTGTTTATTCGAAATGAAACGGTTCAAAATGAGTTTTAGTGATAAAAGCAACACTGTTATGGATTTTAAGTACCTACTTCACGTAATTTGAAAGTGGAAAATTTAGTACCGGCAAATACTTAGTAAGGGGAAATTTTTAAAGCATGTAAGTTTATGTGTAACTTCAAGTTAAATTTTCTCAAAAGCTCTATACTTTCCTCGGCGGGAAAGGTATTGCCGGACTCGTAACTATTGACAATAGTTACGAGTCCGGCAATCCCTTACTTCCCGGCCTTATTATTTATATTTATTATAGGGATTATGGTTAAATTTCCTCACATTTATTGAGAAAAGCTCTATACTTTCGTAAGCGGGAAAGGGATTGCCGGACTCGTAACTATTGACAATTGTTACGAGTCCGGCAATCCCTTACTTCCCGGCCTCTGCAGTAATGTACAATTATATGTACTATTATATAAACTGCAGTTCGACCCCGCATGCGTAGTATGTGTAGTAGTATGCGCGCAAGGTACTGTGTTTGGGAACAGTACCCTTTTCCAGGATAAAGCTCGGGTAAAAGTATACCTTATCCGTTTTCAAAATACCTCAGTACCAAATTTCATCTTAATAGGTGCAATATTTGAAGCATGAAAAGGTTATAGACAGGCAAACCGACGGACAGATAGAGTAAGTATGGATATGGAAAAGTATGGATTAAAAATAACGGACTGAATAAAACTTACTTCGAGTGTGTGGTTTGTCCTATTAATTTATATACTTTTGATTGATGAAGGGGTTTTTAATTTTAAACATTAGCGGCAACACCTATATTCCTAATGATTTCGACTTTCCATTCTTTTCATGTTAGTGCTAGTTCAAATGATTGAATCAAACTTGATTTTATGGGCTCAATTTAGATCAAAGCGACCTTTATGGGGAAAAAAATTGATTCCGAAAACCATCAAAGGTTCTTAGCGTTGCCAGTTACAGTCAACTTTTGAATATAAGTGAGATTTTCCTAATCCGATTATGAGCAATCATTCAAATTGTTTTCTCCCGAGCCAATCAGATTCGAACTGCAAGCCGATAATCTAGCGATTCTGAGAGCTGTGGCGACGCCGACACGGCATTGCCATTTGAACTTGGATAATCTGTCAAAGTACTTTAACTTTCATATTATTGGCTAGCATAAGTCGATGTAAAAATTAATTTTATAACGCAAAAACAGAAATAGGTATACTACGTGTTAATTGATCCTCGATATTCTTTATAGGGGTAATCAGTCAGCCAATATGATCAACTTTTCCTATTGGATGAATGCTGGGAATTCGAACTTTTTTTAACTTTTTTATACATATTAATTAACTTTATATGAATATGTCGTTTTTTTTAGGTTCCCAGCATTGTTCCTATAGGAAAAGTCATTCATGTTGACGAGTTGAGTTAACCCTGTAAGGGTATTTTGAGGGTCAATTTACATGATGTATGTTTGATTGACTGAGATACGCGATAACCGATTTTTAAATCTTTTTAGTTAAAGAATGGAAAATAATTTTCTTCTCAAAAATACCATCGAGATTGAGCGAAAATGTAGGGAATTACGCCAATAGGCGATGCAGCTAGCACCCCGTGATGGGTTGTATTTTGATTCCCCTTTCCACCTTAGCGCGTACCAACACGTTAAACGTGGCCTTTAAATTTTAAGACCTTGAGCTCGGTCTACTTCGCAAGGTATATAGAAATAATAATAAATATGTACCTCTATGCATTAGGTAAAGAAAGCTTTCATACTTCCATTATAATATTAAAAAAGTGAAAGTACCCCAGTTTGTCAGTCTATCTCTTACCGCTAAACCACATAACCATTGTAATTATGTTTCGTTAGTTAACAATAAATTATTACTTCTGATGTAATTCAAGGGCCGGATAAAAATCGTTACAATTTATCACATTGACAATTGTTTACATTTTTACCTTCCTACGCCAAGGCAAGAATAACGTTACCTTCGGGGCTTCTAATAGTTCAATTCGACAATGGTTGACAGGGACACCAAAACTGCTCCCTTTGAGAGGGAAGGCATAAGCAAATATACTTATACTTTGGTCAATATTTAAAACCGTTTCAACATTTGAGTTTGTATATTTTTTTACCTCAAATATCGCCACTGAAAGCCAAATCAGATATAGTTTTTTCTGTAATTGAATAGATTATCATTGAATATACATCGAAATTGATTAACCTTTGCTGAAATTTTCTATATTTGCAAAATTAGCTAATCTGATAACGAAAAAGTAATTTGTCTCAAAAATTTTCAGTATTGGCTCACATAGACCAGTCAATAAAAATAAAAAAAATAAAAATAGCCTTTATTCTATCACAAACATTATATTTCATTAAACAGATCTACATTCAATTTATACCATTATCATTATAATACTTAATTTAGTTCCTTATTGACATATTTCATTTATTAATCGATTTTATACAATAAATAATATATTTAATTAAAATGAAAGCCAGTCAATATTGACCCTAAAATACAAATATTTTGATATCGTTTACTAGAAATGTATTTTCGCTTGATTCGATGAGTGACTCTGTAGCATTAGACGAAAGCTCAGTAAACCGTACATTATCAGTAACATACACACACTATATTTTACGCGTACTTAGCATAGGTAAGTGGAAACATAGTATTAAGTCACTATTTACGACAGATCTTCCCCTAATATGGGAAGGGAAAAATAAAGGCCGGCAACGCTCTTGTAACCCTTGGTATTGCAGTTTTCCATGGGCAGCGGTGATCTAACCATCAGGTGACCCGCTTGCTCGTTTGCCGTTCTATGTCATAGAAAAAAAAATAAAGATTTAGAATATATAAAGTTAAGTTAAATAAAAAAAAGTTTATTTTCCTACCCTTTAATCCACTATACGCTACAGGTGGGATATAATAGCTATAACTCCAAGCCTCTAATCGCCTCGCTTAACATATGACTTAATATTCATTAACACGACGAATCAGCCAACGATTAGTAACTTTTCTTGAAGTTAATATCAAAGGGTAACAATATCCCCGTGAGAATTGCCAGCCTGATTTAACGGGTTCGATTTATGTTTGGAGGGCACGCAAGGTACACTACCTCTTTCGGTGGGCACAAGCGTTGGACTGACAGAGTATTGCCAAGAAAATAAACTGTCTAAATTTATAAGACATTTAAATTTTATAAAACAATCTCGTTATAGTTTAACTAGCTGTCCACCCGGCTTTGCCTGTAGTACTACTTACCTTGCCGGATAGGCTAGGTAAGTAATTTTTGAAATCGGTCCAGTAAAAGTATTTTTGAAATCGATCCAGAAAAAGTAATAACATCACTATAACGAAGTAACAGCTGGAGGTGAGTACTGAAAAAAAAACTTACAAATATATTATGTAAACTTCTTTACTTAACCGAAATTCAACACTGTGGTTATTATTGTCATCGTTTTATTTTTTTGGAAAGTAAGTCTTTTTTCATAACTTTTATTTATATTGTAAGCGATGATTCGATTAAATCAAGATTAAACTTTAAGATATTTGAACTCACCATACGAACGATTTATTTAAATCCCTGTCCGCGTATTACTTGCGACGTCATTACAAACTTAATTGAATTTAGCGATATACGCTCGGTTCCGGATTTGGGAAATGTTTCAAAACAAAAGGGTGTGTGATATATTGCAAAATTTTGATAACGGCGAGTTCGCAAGTCAACCAACGGATAAGAAAAGCTTTTTAATACTATTTGTGGGATTTCACAACATAAATGTTGTTTAAACTTCTGTTGTAGGACTTAAATAATATCATTGTATGTCGGCGCGTGACAATATTTATATTGCACGTGCACGTGCGCGTGCACGTGTTTTGATTGATGTAAACTAGGGATGTCTCTGCATGTGCATGCTGTGTGATTTCCGGCAGAGTAGAATGGGACCACTTCAAGTCTTCCCGTGAATTTCGTAAAAGTCAACTGGAAACACAAGCTTAACAGAGTTACTTTATAAGTAAAAGGAACCTCTCCAACCCAGCCTGGCCCTGGCCAGCGTGGAGAGTGAAGGCCAAATCCTCTGACTGCTCTGGCTTATATATGGCTCTGGTAGTACTAAGAGGGTTGTGCTCCTGCTGTAGAGACTAAAAAAACCTGATGATGGTGATGATGATGAAACACGGAAACAACAACACTCCTCACTCCGAGAAATGTTTTGTAATTTATTCTCGATTCATCCTTTTGTCAACTCTCGAAACAAACACACGAGTTAACAAGACCATTTATTTATGTTTGTTAATTGTTTTAAAGTTTATATGGATTAATTGTTTGGTTTTTATTATGTGTCAATTATGTGAATAAATATGATACTATGATTAATAATAATAGGTCGGGGAAAAAGTAATTTCGTATTTTTATGTGTAAAGTTGTAATCAAATATCTTTAGTAATGTTGTATCAGGCTGAATTAGATACCATCTGAAAGGTACAATTTTCAAATTTTTTTTAGAAATGTACAAAATATTTTCCCTTAGTTTTTTAACCGTTTATTTGTTTATTAAAAATGTATCAGATAAACGTAAAAAAATTAACATTTTAAAAAGTTCATTAAAACATAAAGAAATTATGCAAAATATGCAGAAAGTGAATTTTGGTATTTATGAACATACCGTAGTCCCAGTAAGAATAGCACAAAGTTGGTTTAAGCGTTTTGTCTCTGAGAATTTTGATGACAAAGTTACACCATTTTTGTATGGACGGATAAAATCTTCATACAAAATACGAAATTATTTTCTCCCCTAATAGTTTTGATGGTCATTAAAACCTTCTTCATCCGGTTTGTACGTACCTCGCGTGAAGATGGAGCGGACTATACATGGTCCACTGGTCAGCACAACGTGTCAAAAATATGGTTGGGGACAGTGACGGATTTTTTAAAATTCTTTATTGACTTTTTCATTGTTATCACAATTTTATTTAACAATCACAGAAATCTACGATTTCGCACACAATATCTATAATCCTAAACTATTACTAACTGGTTGGTATTTCAAATATCCAAATAAGAACACGTACGGCCATGCACAAACTAACAGCTTCAATCCAGCAAAATCAACAAAAAAAAAATACTCACTGGACTCGTGGTCAGGTTACACGTAAATCCCAATCCCAACTATCCCAATCCCAATCCCAACTAATATTATAAATGCGAAAGTGAGTTTGTTTGTTTATTTGTTTGTTTGTTACTGAACCGATCATCATGAAATTTTGCATACACATAGGTTAGAGTACTGAGAAGGACATAGGCTATATATCACGCGGGCTAAGCCGCGGGTAACAGCTAATAAGTAAATAAATTAGTTCATTTTGGGCATATGAAAAATTGACACCTAAAAACTTTTGTATTCATATCTACTTTTATGTTATAGCAAACATACTTATTTTCATTTAAGATTCATCTGACCCCGTTGTGCTGCACCACGGGGTCAGTCAAATGTTTCTAATCTCACTATGAGCTTTGTAAAAAAATACAGTCTTTTTAGGATATTGCAGGCTTGAATTACCTGATAATCCGAAAAGAAAGATGAATCCATGCTTCAGAAAACACGTTGCACGTTTAGTTGGAGGTGTCGAACGCCATTTAGAGTCTATTTCAATACTTTTCCAAGGATCCTGATCTTTTCTTTGATTTGCAGTGGTCAGATGGCAGTCGTTTTGTGTAAAAGCCAGTAACCTCATTAATTACCTTAGACAGGTATCGAACCCAATGCTCTTAATCGTAACCACTAAGGATGCGACCTACACACGCTCGGATGATGATGATAGTAAGTTATTTCTGCTCAAGAACAAAACACATTTTATTAATACATTTTATTTTCATTCAATTTAATTAATGACACAAATGTAGTTTAAACTTATAGCCCAAAAATACCACTTTTAATAACATTGTTACAAAAAAACATTTGTGAAACAAACCTCTTTCAAACTAAATTAATCACAATAGGAATAGGCTCAAAACTAACAACGTCAATCCAGTTTTACAATGATTAAAAAATCCAACTGGACGCGCGGCCACGTAAAGCCAGTTAGTTTATGCCGCACTTGAAAAGAATAAAGTATCAAAGCTAGCAATGGTTGGTTGGCGCAATCTGCTCTAAAAATGTAACATTGAAAATGTTTTTTGTTTTAGTATACCTCTTATATTTGCCTCCGTGGTCCGTGGTGGTTAAGGCGTTCGCCTTGTTGACCCGGGGGTCGTGGGTTCGATTCCCACGGGAAGCATACTTTGTTAAGTTGTTTCCAGTTTGGTTAGGACATTGCAGGCATGAATCACCTGATTGTCTGACAAGAAAGATGATTCCGTGCTTCAGAAGGCACGTTAAGCCGGTGGTCCCGGCTGCCATCTGGTAGTCGTTAAAGGAACCACGTCAGAGGCCGAGAGGCGGTTCCGCAGAACTCTGACACCAGGGTGTGCATGGTCGACTGACCGTGTCACCTACATGAAATGATGATGATGATGATGATGATTTTGCTCAGAGTGTTATATCGCCCTGGTAAGTTCTAAGATAAGTGCATGGTTGAGGTTACAAAAGTTGTGTACTAGTAATACAAGATGGAGATAACCGCGTTGGGACGACGGGAGCGTGTGCGGAAAGTTATAAGTGACGTCTTATTACGCTACACATGTAACGTAACAAAATAAGAAGGTACAGAGATTTTAGATTACCAAGGTATATTTCACTGAATTCTTCTAAGCACTAGCACAACAAATCAAATAAGTCGCTATTATGATTACGTGTAAACTAGGAACATTATCAGCATATTCAACAATTATACCTACCTATAGATACACAAAAATACCTTCAAAATAACTGGCTCGGAATAGGATAAAGTGTAGGCACAGAATTAATAATAGTACGTGTAGGCACGAAACAAACAGAGACAATCCAGATTTACATTCAAAAGCCAGTTAGCTATGTCGCGCATATCAACACGATAAAGAATAACCATCATAGCGAACATCTGTTTGTTTCCCTGAAATCAGCTAGAGATTTTTGTCATATTTTTGACAGCTGGGAATTCATATATGAAGGGTGAATATCAAATACCTATCTATTTAGGGTTCCGTAGTAGACTAGGAACCGGACAGATAGACAACTAGAACAGACAGACAGACAGACATGGCGAAACTTATAGTTTCGCCATGTCTGTCTGTCTATCCGTCTGTCTGTCTGTCTGCCCGTCTGTCTGTCTGTCTGTCCGTCCGCGGTTTTCCTCAGAGACCATAAGTACTAGAAAGCTGTAATTTGGTATGGGTGTGTACTAGTAAATATTCTGATATGTATGGGTATTTATATTAATTATGCCAAAAATGTTGTAGAAAAAAATCTTGAAAAACATTTTTTTTTAGTGTAACTCCCATACAAGTAAAGCGGAAGTTTTTTTTTTCAATACAAACCCATCGTGTTGGGTATTGATAAATAGGTCTTCAAAAAATATTGTGAGGTTAAGAACACCATTTTTCGATTTAGGGATCCGTTTCCGAAATATTTGGTTTTAAAGTACAAATTTTTGTTAAATGTAAGTCCCCCGCCCTCTATTTGCTAAACGGTTATATATGGATACGTGAAAAAATTGAAGCAGTAGTATATATACTGAAGTTGAAAGGAAAACTATCAGAGCTAAGTACTAAGTTCAAACTAAAAAGTTTATGGGCAACCAACTTATAAAATGTACTCAAAAATGTAAAATTTCATACAATTTTCATTGTTATATATTTTTGGTCGTAAACTGTCATTTAAACAGTCGTTAAAGTTGTCATTCGTAACTACGGAACCCTACACTGCGCGCGACCCGACACGCACTTGGCCGGTTTTTATAATTAAGTTATGCTTAACGATGATTGTTCATATTATTAGTTAGTAAACATACGTTTCAATGAGCATAGAACAGAGAGGTACAACAATATTTACGCCAACAGTGCCACCATGACCGTCTTTAGCACTAGGGACTGCGCGTGTGCCGATGTGATGTTTTTTTGCTTTACTATGAAAAGAGCTCTCAAAACATTAATATCAGTGCAAAAATACCTTGCTAACCCAAAATGTCTTCAAAATATAAAGGGTAACAAAGTTACAATTTTTCCCCACGGCGTAAACGCTTCTAAGAAAAATTAACAAACACGTGACGACACTTCGTAAGTAATTTGTATGGGTGATTTGCGGACTATGTTTGGCAGCTATCACTACATATTATAATAAATAAATAAATATATAGGGACATATCACACAAATTGAGCCAGCCCCACAGTAAGTTGTGAACTTGTGTCGCAGGATACTAACTCAACGATACTATATTTTATAATAAATACTTATATAGATAAACATCCAAGACCCAGGTCATACTGAAAAAGATCGTTTTCCATCATGACCTGACTGGCGATCGAACCCGGGACCCCCGTGTCGCAGGCTGGCGTGTTGACCGCGGCGCCACAGAGCTCGACATTATAAAACTAAGTCTTGCGCCGCGTCTGTTTGTCTGTTCGCGATAAACTCAAAGACGACTGCACCGATTTTCATGCTGTTTTCATCATTCTATTCTATTTCTATTTCTAGCCTATACTGTCCCACTGCTAGGCAAAGGCCTCCCTTTCGTCATTCCAACTATTGCGGTTGGTTTTCACCAATAGATGAGAAAAGTTTTTAGGTATAATACATACCCGGGCGCAATCTGGGAGGGCTGCTAGTGTTAAATATATCGTTTGTGACAATAGCTCCTTATCAAACATTGTTTTATGTAAAATATATAAAACAACTTTATAAAGGTTTAATTTTAGTTTTTTTTTTATTCTGCAAACCTCAATCACGAATATTTTCAACCGATTCTAATTAAACTTAATGTATCCATTTCAGGTTAAAATAATGAAGAGTTAGATGCTTATAAAATCAGATACATTTTCTAAAATCTACTCTTCAAGTACCCATTGTGTTGAACTAGTGCTGCACCGCCTTCGGCTATCAACCGATTTCTTCTTATCAATATACAATGTGTTTGGTATTGAACTTGCGATAATTTAAATTCACTTTCTCAACATGAAAACGAAAAACTACTGTTCTGTGACCAAGTCTGTAATCGAGAAAAATTAATGAACTTTTCCAAAGTACTTTTAATACCTACTTATCCAAAATGTATGGACAGCAGCTAATACTTATCCTAATCCTAATCCATTCTTCTATACATCCTTTTCTTCTTTCTATATAATATCATGTTATCACTTTCTTCCCATTTATCCTAATCCTAATCCCAACTATCCTAATCCTAACTAATATTATAAATTTGAAAGTGAGTTTGTTTGTTTGTTATGCTTTCACGCCGAATGTACTGAACTGATCATCGTGAAATTTTGCATACATATAGATTATGGTACTGAGAAGGACATAGCCTATAGATTACGCGGGCGAAGCCGCGGGTCAGAGCTAGTGTATATATGGAGCAGCTGATATTTATTTCACGATTTCAAGCTTGTTTAAACACCAAAAAGTTTTCATTTTCATGTAGAAAACGTGCATTTAAATTACGAGTTAAAATTGTATAGTCAAACCAAACACATTGTACAGTCATGATAATTAATGATCATGACTGTAAAATGTGTTTGGCATGGCCGGAGCATGATTCTCTATACTACCAGAGCCATATAGGTATTATCCAAAGCAGTCAGAGGATTTGGCCTACACTCTCCATGCTGGCCAGACGGGTTGGAAAGATCTCTTTGATGTTAATTATAAGCTTTGTTTAGCTTGTGTTTCCTAAGTCGCCTTCTACGACATCCACGGGAAGACTTGAAGTAGTCCTTTTCTACTCTACCGAGATCCACACAGCGAGTTTGTTATTAAGTAATTGTTAGCTATATCACAGAAATGTGAACATACTTTGGTACTTCTCGATGAATCGTGAATTTGCTATTTAAATATCTGCGTTTAAGTCAGTATTCTAGTAACATAGTTATTTGTTCAAAAGTAACTATCTCAGAATATGAATGCGGCTTGAATACGGTTAGACACAAAAATACAGTCGGTAGTCGATGCAGCTTTTACAATGAATCCAAAAACCTAGCTGGTAGCGCCGCCGCTAGGCTAAACCAGTTAGTCACGCTGCATATGAAAACAAGACAAAGAATAAACTATCAAAGCGAATATCGGCTAGGCAATCTACTGCGGATTCTGTTTTAATATTTTATGACAGCTAGGTATCACTATGCTTTTGTGTGTCTATCAAACCTGGCAAGTGAGGAAGCATTCCTATTTTTTGTAAGTCTAAAAGATATTTTAACTAACATAAAAAAATTATGTTAGCTGACTTATATTTTTTTTAATAGTACACTATTGTTACAAAATGAAATACGCTTGCTAAGCAAGAGTTATTATATGATTTTTTTTTTATTTTACGCTTTCGCGGTCACAATCACTATTATGTTCACTACGGGACTTACCGCGATTATTTTCGAGTGTTCTTAGTTTCAAAATATGTTTTTTATGTAAGTATTATAAAGTAGGTAAGCACCCTAAGTTAAAAAAAAATGTAAGTTAACATTTTTTTTTTAATTTTTATATTCTTTTATGTTTTCAGGCTCACTGGTAAATAAATTTAAAACTCGCCGCCACGTCACGGTTTTTTCCCGTAGAACTTTCTAAAATACATATCCGAACGGCACCGATATTTTCATATACAACCTCATGTTTAAAATAAAATATAAAAAGTTTTCGTTTCTTCTGTATTTCAGTGAGTAATCCGTTTCTAATCAATAAAAGATAGTTCATCATCATCAGGTCTTTTTTAGTCTCCACTGCCGGAACACAACCCCCTATATACTACGAGTACAAGAGCCATATTATTATCTAGAGCAGTCAGAGGATTTGGCCTTCACTCTCTGCGCTGGCCGGCTGGCTGGTACAATATTGTAACAAATAGAAATACGCTTACTAAGCAAAGTGTTCTTAGTTTCAAAATATGTTTCTAGATTTGTTGAAAATGAGATTCCCTTACCGAATAAAACTAAAAGACTCCTTTACCACACAAATGTTTGTTACTTATTACTTACTTAACATTACCGCATTTATTTTGGCCATAGAGCACTCGTGGTTAATACGCTTCTTTATGACCGAAATATCGATGTATTAAAAGTCACTTATGAAATGGTGTGACGAAAAATATATACTTAAGGACTACACTGTTGAAACTTGGTAGGTAGATATATTTTGTGAACAGCTTTATAATTTTTTTATATAAATAAAAAAAAAAGAATAAAGAGGGCTCCACCCTTCTTGCTTCTAAAATAAGGGAGTGGAAAATCTTAAATGTATACATATGTTCAGTAGTTTTTGACATGTGAAACATTTTCATAAACCTTAAATATGACTTTGTAATTCATACAAATATTATGAAAAAACAAAGTAATTTTATCTGGCCAATAATGAGTGGTATTTTAGCTAGTAGTATGTAACGGTACGTTGTTATCATAATCTATGCTTTTTAGTACAGAACCTTATATCGCTAGTCTGACAAGCTGAGCCACTGTTTATCAACAACAAAAAACTCTTCTTTAGGCATTTATTACAGGCAAAGTGGGAGCCATTGATGAAATAAATAACATGTACGCAAACTTTGCAAATTCTAATTGCAAACCGTTAGAATATTCGTGCAAAGCAAACGCAATGAAGCGCTTAATCTTGATGAAATTTAGAATTCTTCAAAGGGAAGATTACTTAAATTGCCGCTGCTAGCCTCGCGTCTCGTAATTTGACTCCAGTGGCACTTCGCCTTTATTTTAAACTTATAAAATCGCTTCTCATTTCTCAAACGACCTAAGAAACAACGGGGAGTGTAATGCGAAAATATATCCGCTCATTAGTATGGAAAAAAAAGCAGCATAGTGGAGGTTTCCCAGACAAATTGGAAAAGATCCCGTTGGCAAATTACAAATAATTCTTTGCACAGCATCTAATGGCAATGGACAAAAGATGTTTTCATTTGCATAATGAGAGGCACTTTTGCTACTCCTCTTCATTTTTTCAATGACTTTCCTTTGTCGTTTTACAAAATGACAGTGTTTCTTGATTCTTATTCGCATTCAATGGGATTTGAGCGCCGCAGCGTTGGATAATCGCAAAAATTGTTCGTCTATTTTTCGCACAATGGATGTATTTTGCGCTCATTTAATACTGCTCAATCTTCGCCGTTCCTTTCCGTTTTGGTATTTAGGTAGATTGATTCAGTCTTTTTTTCGTTTACTTTGTTTACGGTTACTTTTTGGGAAATAAATAAATATCTCACAAAAAGCCGTCACGATGGTTCTATAGGGACCGAAAATCGGCTTGCCATAGGTATATTAAAACCAAGCTAGTGCAAATGAAGTATTTATGAATAATACATTTTAGCATTAATAAATACTTCATTTGCACTAGCTTGGTTTTTAGCGCTGTGGCTTGTGAGCACTTATTTGTACTCTTAGGTATATTTCTTCGAATTTCTGAATGACCGTAGAAATCTGTTTATTGAGTTGCAGAGTTGCGGGCGACTGCTATGCAGTACAATATGTGAATAAAACCCTGTCCTATACTTTAAGGGGCGTACAAAAATTAACAGACGGCAATTTGTATGGAAAGTTTAAGTATTTTTTCAAATTTTCAGCATTTGTCACACTGTAAAAGATATTTATATTGACGGGCTGTGTCGCCCCTTTAAGGCTCGAATAGGGTTTAAGTAACATATTATTATTTGGGTAAATAGTACATTGTTAGGGTTGCGTACCCAAAGGGTAAAAACGGGACCCTATTCGCGAGACTTCGATGTCCGTCCGTCCGTCCGTCTGTCACCAGGCTGTATCTCAAGAACCGTAATAGCTAGACAGTTAAAATTTTTACAGATTGTGTATTTCTGTTGCCGCTATAACAAAAAATACTAAAAACAAAAGTAAAATAACAATGAAGGGGGCTCCCATACAAAAAACGTGATATTTTAGCCCTTTTTCATGGCTACCACTCGCCGAGCTAGAACTCAAGAACCGTAATAGTTAGTTGAAATTTGCACAGATAATGTATTTTTTTGTGGCTACAACAAGAAATACTAAAATTAAAATAAAAATAATAACTAAGGGGGGGCTCCCATACAACAGAGTAGTTGTTGGCGTTTTTGCTATATCTCATGAACCGTAATAGCAAGGAGGTTAAAATTTTTACAGATGTTGTATTTTTATTGCCACAATAATAACGAATACTAAAAATAAAATAAAAATTATATTTAACGGGGCTTCTATACAACAAAAGTATTTTTTACCATTTTTTCTGGTACGGAACCCTTCGTGCGCGAGTCCGACTCGTTTTTTTAACACGACAGGAGGCATGCTCCTTCCCCTTCCTTAATAAAATGCATAGATACAAGCCTTTTCATGATTATAACAGGTTTCCAACAATTTGCAATAATCCAGCACAAGGCTATATACCATTTATTTCTCTTCAAAAATATATTCATAGTTCCTCCTCCAGTAAAGACCCATTCAAGGGCATATCATACATTAGTATTCCCTCAAACGGATTCCGGCATGAGACCTACATAACATCAACTCCTTCTACGTGTTTTGGACCTGTGGTTTGGAGCCACAAATTGGCGATACAAATAGTGATAAACCATTAAATTTCTTTTCTTTGTCCTTATCGTGGCAAGCGTCATATATAATGGCCGGAAATTGATTATTTTAATAGTCTTTGCATCTATAACTGTAGAGAAGAATAGGACTATAGTCCAAGTCTTCCCGTTGATGTCGTAGAAGGCGACTTAGGACACACAAGCTAAACAAAGATACCTCTCCAACCCGTCTGGCTAGCGTGGAGAGTGTAGGCCAAATTCTCTGACTGTTATTGCTAATATATGGCTCTGGTATTACAAAGAGGGTCGTGCTCCTGCCGTGGAGACTAAGAAAGACCTGATGATGATGATGATAATCATGATAAATCCCTTATTATATTCAACGCCTGGGAATTGTGTAGCATGACTTGGATTCAAGCAATTTATGAGTTACTAGCTGTTACCCGCGTGATATATAGCCTATGTCCTTCCCAGTACCCAAACCTATGTGTATGCAAAATTTCATGATAATCGGTTTAGTAGAAAGGGCGTGAAAGCGTAACAAACAAACAAATAAACAAACAAACTCACTTTCGCATTTATAGGTATAATATTAGTTGGGATTATTGTCTTTAGCACACATTGAGTAGGCAGTGTACGTACAGCAATGCCTAAGCATTATTTACAGTGCATGCAAAAAAAATACAATAACGTGGCTTCTTGCGATTATGCATGACACACTCGCCTTGTGCTTGTTTTGACCATATAGAACCTACTCGGACCTCTTTTCGCTTATCTCCTCGAAACCCTATTATTTACCGCTTAAAGTTCTGGACAAATCGCTTTCTAACGGGCGCTATATTGAATTTAGTGTGTGAACGAATATAGAAAGCGAAACCCATTGTCAGCCATAGAACTTGACAATAACGCCAACAACGTGTATTTAAATAAGAAAGAAAATTATTTTAATAAACCTATGTTTTATTAATAATCCGTTTTTGCATAAATTTTTCGCTTGGCACACCTCACCTGCTACACCAATAGCTCACAAGCTTTATATCTTAATCTGTGATAACATGTTGTGCATTTTTATTAAATATTTCATCACGTAAACCAAAATTTATCAATTCGTGATAAGTCCAGGCATTCAGTTGTATAAGATATTAAAATCTTAGTCCTTTATTGCTCTTTCAAAGATATTAAAATTAGACAAGTAATTTATTTATGTACAATTTTTGATTCCACTTAATTAGCATCACGATGCCTCCCATAAAACTTTATGCGTCTTACTGTCTTTTGACCGAGATGAGAGAGATAAATAATAAAATGTATTAAAATGTATAATACAACATTTTTCTTTTTTATTTTTATTTAAAAATATATATTTTGCCAGAATCTAAAGCAGGCATGCATGACTGCAGCCAATGCAGAGTATTGCAAAGTCGCTCAAACGGCATATCACGCTTGTATCGGCAACGGCTTCACATTTGGGCCGTTTGGGATAGAGACTCTGGATCCTCGGTGCATAATTTTTTAAGGAACTGAGCCAAAAGCTTGTTAAATTGTTGGCTAGCCGCAAATGACAGAATTAAGAAACAATTTACCTTTGATAAAAAGTAAAAAAAATAAAATTACATAAGGCAATCTTAGACAGCTCAGAGCACTGGGAGTCTACACAGACAATTCTATAACGAGGAGCCAAGTTGGAGCCGGTGTCATCTCTCACGACTTCAACATTCACTATGTAACGGTATTGGGTACAGACTATTTAACTCCATCTTCAACGCGTAATGTGTTATTTTTATTTATTTAATAAGGCCAAATTCCATGCCGCTGCAGAAATCCCTGTTGATTTGTGGTAAGTAACAAAACAAAACATACGCATCCTAACAGACAATATCAAAATCACTCTAAAAGTGCTTTACCAGGCATATTTTTTTATGAAGTAGAGTCAGTTAACACACGTATAATAATTTCATATTCAACGTTTCAGTAATAAATTACGAGCAATTTTGGCAAGCTCGAGAAAAACGCCAAATAAGTATAACCTTTCCTTTATGGGACTATTTTAATTTTTGATTTAATTTTGCCTCGATTATTTGTGGCTATAGCTAACATGATCTATCCTGTGAAATTTTTAAAGTACATATCTACTTATTACGATTCAAAAGATACAGCCCGAAAAAGTAAAGATTTGCGTTTTAGGATTCCGTACCCAATGGGTACCAAAATTGAACCCTTAACAACAAACTCATTACGTAGATAAAAACATACTTCCTCAGAAAGTAAGCGATTATAGCCCTTATTTTGGCTTATAAAATGTTATCTGCCGATAATGTCGATAGCATCGATGATTACACTTAGTCTGTCAATACTGCTAGTGCGAAAGACTGCTATGCTCGTGCCTGTTCATACGAAGACGTGCAGTTTTGTGCATATGTTAGGCAACAGGTACGAGTACACTGTGGCACAAGGATCTGACAATAAGTTCTTACGCTGGCTCGTGGACATCACACTATGAACAAGGCAAGTGTCACGATAGTGTGCGTCATATTTATACCTACATTGTGATCAATCAGAGATGTAAGCGTATTAGATTAAATAATAATGTAATTTAAAATATTATAATATCTAAAAATAATTATAATTTTGGAGTTGGTGGTGGGAAGTCAAGGGGTATAGTCGAAGTTTTCCTTATTCGATTTTGCAAATTGACTTTATAATATAAAATTGGTGTAGTTTGGTGTTATAAATGCTCGTGCTCATGAACAATTTGTGTAATAGTTAAAGTAGACTGTTATATGGACTCATAAAGATTTGTCACCTAAAGCTTCTACGAGGCTATCAAAGAACATACGCCAGATTTGATAGGTACCACTTCTTAAAAACTATACCGTTCAACACCGATACTTAGATCTCAATAAACTGAACACTGGCAGAATCACTGAAATCTTGTTGGAATCCATTATTTTATATTTTGACTCAGATGTTTATTAATCTTTAGCAAACAAGGAATCTTTATAGTAATGCCATATCTACCTGTCTGACTGACGGGCAGTGTTTATCTGTCCGTCGCTGTTAACTCAGAGACTAGCTATAATAATAATTATAACTACCTTCACTCTTTAAAAGAGTCTATCCAAGACAGAGGTCTTGCCTTCATTTGAATGATAAAAAAACTAGTCAATTTTCAATACTTGTGCCTGTGACAGCCTTGTGTTAGCATATTGCGTCATATCAACTTAATGTCATGATGTCTATGAGTTTAATACAAGTTTTTTCAACGCTTATAAGTAGGAAAGTCTATCTAGCATTCTAACACACAAAAGCTGCATGGATGTTTATTTAGGTACCATGTGTAAATCTGTAACCCTACTATATTTTCGAACGAACCTTGACTTATCATACTGAAAAACTTTCATCAAGGAAGAAATATCGATATGTGAAAAAAATTGGGTTCTTTACACAAAACTGCTGTTATGCTGATTGATTTAGTATGTAAAGTCCATTTTTTGG
The DNA here is from genome assembly GCA_963082605.1 of Rhodophaea formosa. Taxonomy (NCBI): domain Eukaryota; kingdom Metazoa; phylum Arthropoda; class Insecta; order Lepidoptera; family Pyralidae; genus Rhodophaea; species Rhodophaea formosa. The sequence goes on from OY720206.1 coordinate 14,005,167, forward strand.
GGAAATTTTCATCATAATTAGTAATATACGTAGATACGTTCGAGAATATGGCAGTTTACAGATGTGTACCTAAGCACGCCGACAAAATTGTAGAATTTTAAAACATAAGTATTTAGGATTCCTCCTAGATAATTACATAGAGTGCATGTTTGCCGTAGGGTTTAGTTGGACGGATCTTTCAAAAATATTTTCAATGTCAAAATACAATTATTTACTTTGCTAATCTATACATATAATAAAACAGTAAAAATATTTTGTCTGCACATTTAGTATTTTTGACTGAAATGGATAGAGGGACAGTTAAAAAGAATAATAGAAAGCAAAAAAAAAATTTTAGAATTTCTTGTCTGTCTGTCTGTATGTATGATCACGTTTATCTCCGGAAATATTGAACGGATTCGAATGAAACTTATTTTGCTATATAGCTATTAAACTGGGGCAACATATAAGGTAGAAATAATTTTGAAAAATGGAACAATTGATGCAGTATCATAATGATCCAGCTGAACTATAAGAAATATAAAAGTGGAGCCTTAGCAAAATTTGTTAAGCCTGATGAGCATTTTTTGTGGAGGTGAAAAAATCGAAGATTTAGAACATCTGATACACTAGTACCATGTTAAATTTTATATCGACCATTTTACAGAGTCACACTCTCCTCTAGGATAGAGTGCGTAGAGTACGTTTAGCTTATATTACTGGTGACCGCCCAGCGGTCCCCCTTTTGGCAACGTAGTTTTAAGCCCATACGGCAAAACATGAGGGTTTGCTGTCTCTCCAAGCCTCGAACACACAGGCAACACCTAAAGCCGAGGTCAGTCCCTCCCGAAGGGGCCTTCGGGAGGGACTGACCTCGCCTTTGGAGATGTGCAATAGGTTAAAGGCACTCTGCCCATACCTCAAAGTCTGGTAAAGTAGCGCAAGCTCACTTGGAGCTAGCTATATAGTCTTCTTTTTATCGTGTCGGTGGCTCAAAATGCCTAAAAGAATCCTATATTTTATCCCTCCAGTATTTAGCAGCAGCCAATGCAATGCCATACAATTTTATAACACTGCTACAAGTATTTTCTTATGTATGTTTAGTCCGTATTAAGGTATACTTATTAATACGCCAAAGTCATATAGTCCACGCGAACGAAGTTGCGGGCATCAGCTAGTTTTAAATATATCTATCCGTTTTCCATATCCATTGCATATTTTTATCATAATAAATAAAGAAATAAGACATAGAACGACGACGATATAGATGGGTGTAGGATTTTCTCTTATTTCTTTTCCTTTATTGAAAGCTTAGTTATTAACAATAAAATGAACGAAAAAAATACTGAATAATCTCCAACAAAATAAATACCGAAAATAAAAAATAAAAACAAAAGCAAGTGATATATTAATTCAGTAAAACTGACAATTTTATTAGTAAGGCAGGAAGCAGCCAGATACATATTAACGCTCTTGTATAAATGCAAAAGGTACATAACATTACAAGTTTACACAAGTACAAAAGCTTACATCACTAGGTACATATTATAAAACAAAGTCCTCCGCCGCATCTGTCTGTCTGTCTGTCTGTTCGCCTTATAAAAAATGTCACATGATCCCAAGAATGTGACTCTTGAGTCCTAAATGTTGGGTCACTAGATTAAATTTGGTAGCAATTTATGAATACCAGTCAATAACTCGTATCTATAATATCTTTTGCTAAATTTTTTGATATCATTGAAATATTTATTGGCATTCATCATTATGAAAATAAATTACCATTATCTGTCTAATCCCAACTAATATTATAAATGCGAAAGTGAGTTTGTTTGTTACGCTTTCACGCCGTATCCACTGAACCGATCATCTCGAAATTTTGCATACACATAGGTTAGGGTACCGAGAAGGACATAGGCTATATATTACGCGGGCGAAGCCGCGGGTAACAGCTAGTAATAATATAAATTCGAAAGTGAGTTTGTTTGTTTGTTACGCTTCACGCCCAATCTACTGAACCTATCATCATGGAATTTTGCATACACATAGGTTAGGGTACTGAGAAGGACATAAGCATATATCACGCGGGCGAAACCGCGGGTAATAGCTAGTGTACAATAAATACTGTGGCCAGGGGGTGTCATCCTCAATGTCTGCATGGTGGTGCGGCATCGGCTACGCGCAGAACAATATTCTTCGAATATGTATTATTCTTATTTCTTATCCTAACCAAAATTCTAACACATCCCATCATCATTAACAAAAACATATATTGTACCTCCCATATAATTCAAAAATCATTCCTAAGTCCAAATATTTATTAATTCCGCTTTACAGTAAGCTCAGAACTTGTATTGTAGAATTCCTACTATTTTTAAATAGATAAGCAGGTACTTAGGTATGTAAACATTTAGGACCCAGACCAAGACCAGGTTTGTCTTAACTGGGTCCTATAATTTAAAGGCATTTGGATTAACATTGAACCATAGTAATCACATACTTATATGAACTCAAAGAACAAAACACTTCTTTATTAGTAGTCGTGTAAAAATCCACGTAAGAATCTAAATTATGATATGATTGTTATAATAAAGACAATAACATTGATCGATTGGTGGCATGTAATCGTCTCAAATAATAAAAATCAGTTTCTAGTTGTTATATCTTAAGATATCATTCGATCACTCATTAGATACGAAATTCCAAATTGATAAATTGAAATAAACCACTTGAAATGCTTTTCGTTCGGTTTCATGTCGCAATCTTAACTTCTTAGTGTAAAGAGGATAGATTTGATTGTATCGGATAAACTCAAAACCTAACCGTTCTTAACAATTCTATTAAATGCCAGAGAGCATTACAACAGTTGTAGATAAATCAGATTTCAAATAGGGGAAACATAATTTACGTGTCTGAAGTCTGAAGTCACAGGAAAACAGCTCATGCATTTAAATTTTAATAATTTTTCACATTTATTTAAATTAACAAATCACTTAAAAGCTTGCTTCACACGAAGTTGTAAACTTGTGTCGTAAGTACTAGTAGGATGGTTATTGCTTAATTAAACATAATACTATTATAAAAAAAGTAAACAATTGAACATATCCGTAGAATTTGCCTTTATTGCAACTAATTATGTTGATGTGCTAAAACCAAAGCAATCATTGCAAGTGACTAAGCTACCCTTAATCTGTTTCCAATACAAGCAGTCAAAACTTTATACAACAAGTCTTCAACAACAGACTCCCAAACAATACAGCCCAAAGCCGAAGTCTAGATAAGTAGATGAAACATCGGTTTTCAAAGTGGGTGGTCTGATATCAAGTAATGGACGCAGCATTTGAAAAAGAAAATGCACACCATGCAACACATGAAATAAAAAAAACTACTGATCGTAAATCTTACATACTCATTTACTTAGAAATTATTAGTTTTTTTTTAATTTAATTTAATTATATAGGTAATGATTGTATCATATACAAAATTTTGTACGCCTAACGGCAGGAAACAAAGTGCTATGTATTTACTGTGATATCTTGTTTAAACCTGTTTTCACAAATAAATAATTTTATTGATTGATTGATTGATAGTGGATCCCGAAAGCCAAAGCATTCCAGTAGAGGATGCAACTAGGAATGCAAGAGAGACCTCTCTTGGAATATATTTAGTCGGGTTTGTTTTTATCAGGAGTTTTTCTTTATTTTTTATCGCTTTATTATATCAAAAAGTGCGTGGTTTTTATTGAGGGGACAGCCATATCAAACATACTTTGAGAGCTCTTGGTCTAGAACCACCGATAACTACTCCATTCTCACTGGCCTGCAGTTCCGAAGCAATTTAAAACTTGGCCAGGCCATGACTTACACAGAACTTGGCCGCAGGTGCGTTGCCCCGCATACGTTTGCTGAAATCAGGCAAGTTTTATCCAACTCACTCCACGGCAGTGCTTAAGATAGTATGAAAGGAATAGAGCCTTAAACGGAGTGGTTACAAGATAAATTATTTTGATGAATAAGTAGAATCAAAGGAGTGATACTAGGTATACTTGCGTAACCATGTACTTACAAAAAAAAAATACTTGAAAACATGATTTTTTGACTCTAGATCGCTCGCACCAAACCAGAAGTAGTTGATTCTTAGTGAAAATGGTTAAGTAATTTTTTTCACAAAAAATTATCGTTGGTATGTAACGTTAGTATTTTTTGGGCTCAGTTACCCCTTTAATGCCACATCAAGGGCACATAGACAAGTTCCGTGGCGCAACGGTCAACACGCCGGCCTGCGTCACGGATGGTCCCGGGTTCGATCCCCGGTCAGGTCAAGATGAAAAATTATCTTTCAGATTGACCTGGGTCTTGGATGTTTATCTATATATGTATTTGTTATAAAATATAGTATCGTTTAGTTAGTATCCCATAAAACAAGTCTTACTTAAGAACCTACTTAGGGGCTAGCTCAATTTGTGTGATTTGTTCCGTATATATTTATTATTTTATTTATATATATGGGGAGGATAGAAGTCCTTAAAATTTAACTGTAATTGTTGGACTGAAAAATATAAGGACTTTTAATTCATAATTTAAATTCCAAAAAACAAAACTAAAAATACATTTGAAAACATTAAGAAATTTTCATTTGTGGTGTAAATGTATTCTTTACGACGACATATATATGTATTTGTTATAAAATATAGTATCGTTGAGTTAGTATCCCATAACACAAGTCTTATTAAGAACTTACTTTGGGGCTAGCTCGATCTGTGTGATATGTCCGTATATATTTATTATTATTTATTTATAACTTTTAAATATGTATGAACATTTTAATCGATTGGGTATAAATAAAATTTTCTATTAGTAAACTTTAATGAAGGAATTCGGAATCATTAAATGAATTAATTCATAAATACACTCCATTCCTTCCTTATTCCTGTTATAAACATAAAGTATGTGCAAGAACTTAGCTACTAGTTCGAGTTAGCGAGACGAACTTCCCCATAATATTATTTGAATAGCGGGAAAGCGAATCGAACGAAACTTAGCGACTCTATTGTAATCGTCACAACAGCTGCGGCGCATAAGGTCAAAATAGCAAAAGGTGTTATTTACAAAACCTCCATTAAATAGAGCCTTTCACCGAAACCCTATTTCTGAAATATTCAACTATTTTAAACTTCAAATAGTATCACTAAATGAAATACAATAAATAAAAAAATGCAATACATTAAATTAAATATAAGTACACGGCAAAAAAAGATTTTCATGTCTGTGTTTAAGTACCTTGTTAGATATAACTTCTTGTAATTAATAGTATTGAAATTCCTGTAAATAAATTATTACTACTATTTTACTATAGTTTTACTCAGAGACTATAAGTACTAGAAAGCTGTAATTTGGTATGGGTATGTATATTAATCATGGCAAAAAAGGGGTAGACAAAAATCTCGAAAAAAAATTTTTTTAGCTTAGCTCCCATACAAGTAACGTGGGGGAGTATTTTTTTTTCTCTACTTACCCATCGTGTGGGGTATCGTTAAAAAAGTCTTAAAAAAAGATTGTGAGGTTGAGACCACCATTTTTCGATTTAGGGAAATCATTTCCGAAATATTTGGTTTTAAAGTGAAAATTTTTGTTAGAGTTAAGTGTCCCCCCCTCTATCTGCTAAACGGTTATATATGGATACGTGAAAAAAATTACATCAGTAGTATATATACTGTAGTTGAAAGGAAAACTATCAGAGCTGAGTACTAAGTGCAAACTAAAAAGTTACAGGCAACCAACTTATAAAATGTACTGGAAATATAAAATGTCATACAATTTTCATTGTTAGATGTTTTTGGTCGTTAAACTGTGAGGTGCGAATGTAAACAGTGTGAACTCAAAGTTATCATTCGCAACTACGGAACCCTACACTGCGCGTGGCCCGACACGCACTTGGCCGGTTTTTTTTTCATTGCAACGATTTGAAACTATTATTTTTCAATGAAATGAACTATCACTTTTTAACATTGATTTCAGTACTTGTGCGATTCTGGACACATTTTCTTAAAAAAAAACATAGAATTACATTTTACGCGTAAATTATCATCTTCAAGTATACTGAGCTTTGTTGATAGATGACTGAATAAATTAAACGCACCAGGTAGTTAGGTCATTTTGTAAGACCGTAGAATTGAACTTTGTGCGAATCAGGCATTCTGCTCACAAACCATCACAATCCCAGTGGAATTTACATACAAATGAGGACGATTATTCCCTTGTTTGAATGGATTCCGTTTAGAGCTGTTCAGGAGATTTTCGTGTCCGCTGAAAGTTTGCTAATTACTTTATTGGCGAATTACTGCGGGTTTGGAATATGTTAGCTAAATGGTTGAGAAGATACGGGTGTACGAGAATTGAGTTGTTGAGTTGTGTCTTTGGGATATGATATCGGGGGATTATTTATATTTTAATGCAAAAGTTCGAGAATATGTTTTTTTGTACGCTAAAGACTCGACCGCTGAATTAGTTTGAATAAAATTTGTATATTTTTATCTCTATAAATAATAATAGTACTCATGTAATTAAAAACCATATAGACTGACCAACATAACCGTGTTGACCGCTGAGCCACGACGAAGCTCGTCAACGTTTTAATGGCATGTATTATTATTAATTATTAAAATAATGAGCGACCTTGAGCCTTCTTATGACGCCCATAGTAAGGGAACACGTTTCGGACCCGTAAGTCATCACTGGTAACACACATTGGTCGAAGACTTTCGACTTTAGGCACTGAGGTATTTTGGACGAGAAGACGCTGCGGAGCTTCTCGAACGATGCCCAGCCGAGTCGGATTCGACGAAAGACCTCGTCCTTGAAACTGGAGCTGCCGACCTGGATCAATTGACCCAAGTAAATGTACTGCTCTACAGGTTCAAGGGTGAAGTTTCCAACAATAATTGGTGAAGGCGTAACATGGACATTCGACATAATTTTCGTCTTGTCCATGTTCATTTTAAGGCCCACTTGTTGGGAAACTTTATTGAGGTCATTGAGCATGGTACTTAGATCCTCCAGCGACTCAGCCATGACGACAATGTCATCAGCAAATCGAAGGTGTGTGATATACTCGCCGCTGATGTTGATGCCAAGTCCATCCCATTCCAGGAGCTTGAAGGCGTCCTCCATTGCGGCGGTGAACAGCTTTGGAGATATGACATCTCCCTGTCTCACACCTCTCTGCAGTGGAAAAGCCCTCGTACTCTGCTCCTGTACTCGGACTGACATTGTGGCGTTGCTGTACAAGTACCTCAACACTTCGATATACCGATGGTCGACACGGCATCGCTGGAGAGACCGAAGCACAGCCCATTTTTCGATCGAATCGAAGGCTTTCTCATAGTTCACGAACGCTAAGCATAGTGGCTGGTTATACTCCTTGGTCTTCGGTATAACCTGTCGCAGCGTATGGATGTGGTCTATGGTACTGTAGCCTTTTCGGAAACCGGCTTGTTCGGGAGGCTGGAAGGCATCGAGCCTGTTCGTGAGACGATTCGTGATCACCCTCGAAAACAGCTAGATAGACGTGGCTCAAGAGCGTGATGGGTCTGTAGTTCGAGAGGTTGGAGGGCTATGGTCGGTGTTTCTCTGCGAGATCGAATCAGAAACGAGGAGATCCGTAGAAGAACGAAGGTCACCGACATAGCCCAGCGGATTAGCTCTTTGAAGTGGCAGTGGGCGGGGCACATAACGCAAAGAACCGATGGCCGATGGGGCAAAAAGGTCCTTGAATGGCGACCACGTACCGGCAAGCGCAGCGTTGGACACCCACCGACCAGGTGGTCAGACGACCTGATAAGGGTCGCAGGAAGGCGCTGGATGCAGGCCGCTTCCAACCGGTCACTTGGCGGAGGCCTATGTCCAGCAGTGGTTTTCTTGCAGCTGAAATGATGATGATGATTAAAATAATGATTCCAATACTACTTTTGTCCATGGATTTAATGATGTTCATAATTATGCTGAAAGGACAAATGCTGATAATTCGAAGAAGAACAAAAATTATGACGTTGATTTTTTTTGAATTTCCAGCATTAGTTAGTGCCACAGGAAAAGTTGTCCATATTGAAGTGCTAAGTCACCGCTTTACGGATCGAATAGGGTTTTATCAACATATTGTGTTTATTAACTTATATACCAAATTCTTATCAACTTTTCAAGCCAGTTTTGTGTGACTTTGTAACAAAGATGTATAAGGAAAACCCGGAAAACTGAAGTATGTAATTTCTTAAAGGAGTACATTATAAGTAAATATATATTTTTCCCCATATAGGTAATTCATAGGAAGATCAATAACTTAAAACCACACGTGTTATTCTGACTCGATATCGTAACTATTCTGGGTCGTAAAGCTGCTAATTAGTTTAAAATAATGAAAACACGCGTTGATCTTTATATTTAGCTGATGGTTAATAAAATGCCGAAGATACATAAACACAAAAGTAATGAATGAAAGTAATAACATCACACTAGAGGTCAATGATTTGTTTAAAAAGATTTTTGTTGCAGCCCGAAGCAAATGGCAAATTACCACCGACGGAATCTTCACAAACCGAGTCCATTGTGGACAGAGCGTCATGGGGTAGACCGCTGGAGTTCATCCTAGCCTGCTTGGGATATGCAGTGGGCATAGGAAATGTTTGGAGATTTCCTTATTTGGCGTATAGGAATGGTGGAGGTAAGACATGTTTTGAGCCTTTCCTTGAAAACTTCTAAATAATTAAAAAAAAACGACTAATAGGATAGAACATTGGAAGTTGTGGGAAGCTTACTTGGGATATGCAATCTACGTACATCCAAAGTACGTGCCATTTGGCCTGAAATGGAGAAAGAAATCGTAAGAAAATTTGTTGTTGGCGTGGCCGCACACCTTTTTTTAAGGGACGCATTTGGTACCAATAATAGTATGTGTGTATAATTTTGTGATGATCGGCTTATTATTTGATTGTAATTTTTGTCAAAAAACAAATATACAAACTCATTTTCACATTTATATGATGTAAGCTGGTTGCTTTTTAATGAAAGCCACCAGTGAGTTTTATTCAAATAGTGTCTACGTATAATGTAATAATAACTTCAAACATATTATTTGAATTTGTTTCAGGTGCCTTTCTTATACCCTTCTTATTGATGTTGATCTTTATTGGGTTGCCATTATTCTACTTGGAGTTGTACATCGGTCAGTTTACTGGATTGGGGCCGCTGAAGGGATTCGCCGCCATATCTCCTTTTTTCAGTGGCCTTGGCTATTGTACTCTTGTAGTGATCACCATCATATCTATTTATTACATGATTATTGTTGCCTGGGCTCTCTTCTATACTGTTGTGTCAATTATTGGAAGACTCGATTGGGGATCATGTGACAATGAATATAACACTGACTGTAAGTACATATTAGAGTAGTTTATTATATTTTCCGTGCATTGTTTTCTGCTGAATTCGGTATGCCGTGTGGACGCGCGTTCAAGGAAGAACTCACAACAGGAGGTACCTCCCGGATCAGATCTTGCGCGCATCAACCACCGGCACCAGCAAGCGTGTCACTGGGACATTGTAAGTGATAAATATAAGTCGAGGTGTTACGGCCTCCAGTTCGTCGACCTCGCTTCGACATTCCCGTTCCGTTTGAATCTCATGGGCCCGTTCAAAGCAAGGCGTTGCTTGATGGATGTCGAGGAGGGAGAAAGCGAACATTTTAGTATACTATTTTCATATTTGTTACTGACGTTAATGAGTGTCGTGAAGAAGATGAAAAACCATAAATCATAATACATATTAATCCAAAAGAGGTTCAATAAGAAAAATTATAAACAAATATGCATAAAAAATATTTTTTGAATTAATGAAACTTCTCTTATCATTGTAAATGAGGCCGTATTAATCAATACAATATATTACAGTTAATTATCAGTATAGTAAGCTTATATGATAACAATATATCCAACTTTGCTGGAATCATTTTTCTCTTCTTTCTATGCAGTCTGCTACAGCGGTCTCTACGACATTGAATGTAGAAGTTTAAACTACACGGGAGCAGAAACACAGACGTACTACATGAGACAATGCATGAGCATCGGAGACATTTGTACTTTGTCAGGATTCCAGCCTTACAATGAGAATTACTGCCTGAACGGAACGGAAACCATACCCTGGTATTCTAATATTACAAGAATAATGGCTTCTGAAGAATATTACAAGTGAGTTTTTACTGTATCTGCTTTTCAGATTATTTTCCAGCTGAACAAATAAGCATTAATGTACGTACGTATTCTTTTCTCAAGGCTTTTTCAATTTGATCTAACCTCAGTCATTCAGTATAAATTTACGGTAAAAAAAACCTTCATGACGTTTTCTCCATCGAGGTAAGGTAAGGTCGACTGTTAATCTGTTAACTTGAGATGTCATTCAACTAGATTCAGTAGAGAAGCTTTGTTGAAATGACTTAGGACATACGGGCGTTACACCCATCTTGACTAATAATACTGTCGCGTAGCACGCTGAATGACAATGTCAACGTCATGAATTCGAATGAAAAAGAATTCATCTAAAGGGAAATTTCAACATTGACGTCAGAACATCTCTGGCCTAACGGTCTAGGCGTTGGGCTAAGAACCGGAAGACCCCGGATCGAATCACAGCCCACGTTACTCTGTTTTGTAAGTTTAAAAGAATTTTCTAGGCTATTCTAGATTAAATAGAAGTGAAAATACAGGACAGAAGATGTGTGAGAGAGAAGGGAATACTTGAAGAAATTTCTAGATTGTCCCAGACCAAATGGAAGGGAAAGAAAGAGAAGGCGGCACAAAATTTATGGTTTGAATTTAGAACATCCATGATGCGATTTTGTTCGCATTCGGGGGGTATATAAGCAGTACTAGGCGCGGCGTGAGGGCAGTTAGTTGAAAAGTGAAATCCGAAGAAGAAAGAGGGAAGAGAAAAAAAAAGGAAAAACAGTGAGTAGTAAGTGAAGTAAAAAGTGAAGTGAACAGTGCAGTGATAGTACCGCGCAAGTGACAGTTCTGCGCGAGTGACAGTTCCGTGCAAGTGACAGTTCCACGTGAGTGACAGTTCCACGCAAGTGACAGTTCCGCGCGAGTGTACAGTGCCGTGTCAGTTCCGCGTGTAAGTGAGTGCTTTGTGTACACGTTTGGCACTTAATTAAAGGCATTTTCATAAGATCGGCCTTTTCTTTCCTATCCCCAACCCACTCTCGTGACAATACAAATGCGAAAATAATTTTGTTTGTTTGGTTACAAATGTAAAATAAGTTTGTTCTTCTTCTTATCGAGTCGAAATGGCTTCTTTCAATTAACAAATTAACCTATTTGGTTGCCACGTTGATTGCCCTGTTGTTGGCCTCTTACAGGTTCTGTACTGTGCAAGTAAAGGGGCTGTTAGTTTGTTACACTTTCAGGTCTCAATACTAAAGTGATTAACTTACAATTTTACTCAGTCAGGATACGTAGAACAAACATCTAATAATACCTTTTATCTCGAAAAAAAGAAAATCCCTTGGCGCTCGGGTGGTTTTATGTAAACATGACGTAACCCTATTCTAGATAATTTACACTTAATCTATTGATCTCAAATCTTTAAATTTATATCCGTTAAGAATTGACGTACACCTTTAATATTACTAGCTAGACATCGCTTCAATATTGAAAGAGAGAAGCCCGTGATAGCCCTGCCCTGACTGTGATCATAAGACGGCTAATATTAAATTATGTCTTCAGTCAGTTTGACACCAATATATCTATTTATAACTTAGCGTTGTTTATTATTACAAGCTATTTAAATTCCAATATTTGGAATAGGCCTATTTCTCTCGTTTTGATATAAGTCTGTAATTTTTTAGACATTTTTTGACATAACTATTATTTGCCTTATAAAGTATTTCTAATTTTGTTACTTTTTTATCATATGTTATAATAACCAACATAGGGGTTAGCTTTGTTTAAGCTGACAAATGGCATTTTACATCACTCAATGACAGCTTTTGAGGTTGATTGATGCCTGGGGCTATACGACTAATAAATAAATAAATAACTAATAGTAATTAAAATCATCACGCGCTTCTTTGATGAATTCTTTCGTAGCTACAATATTAAACGAATTTTTATGTTTTCAAGAGAAAACACGTAGAGTTTACCAGCTGCTTCTCTTCCCACGTAGACCGTAGAAGCTTGTTGAGGGAATGGACAAAAATCTGAGGAATTATGTTACTAGGCGAGCAGTTTATTATTATTTTGATTCCGTTTCTATACATATACGCCAAAAAAACCGCTAAACGGCCTTTATTTAGTTCGAAGGCCTCGGGGTCATCCGAACCTGTATAAGAAAAAACTAAGGCTTTACTAGACGGTTTTAAATCTAAAGATCTAGGTCAATAGATTAAGACGAAAACCTAGGATAGGGTCACGTTGTGTCCATAAAAGTGAGTCCCGAGCATGGCGCGTGCCTCGCACTCCAAATAAATAGTTCGAGGTGGCAAATTGAAAGATACTAACAGATTCAATAAATTTTAATGTACTTGTTCGATTTATTGCCTGTATGGTAAGTGTTTATACTGGCTTCTGTCTTAGACTTTCTTAAAGTTGTTGTGTATTTTTCGGAAATAAGATGTAGGAATGAATTGTAGGTTCGTATAAAAAGGTTTTTTTGAGCAATTTTTATAGTTAAGTCAGCAAAAGAATATAGTATGCATTGCCTTTACTATTTTTTCCACATACCTCTATAGTAAAACTTCAGAACATAGGTTTCATGAAATCTTTTTCAAGCTGCTTAAAGGCATCTGACATAGTTTAATGACTGTCATCATTCATGACAGATAGGTTTTATTTACAAATAAAAATAAGAAGACTTTACGAGGACATCATAATGTCTTTTAAAAAAGATGTGCCAGGCAGCTTTCCAATGTCAAGTGCCTCGATAGAAGCGTGGCCTATTTTGTAAACGGCACAAATATTTGAAGAAGTACTTATTCTTGAGAGAAGATAACATTGAGTGTATGATAATACCTCCTTGTGTTATCAGTTACACTGACCCCACGCAATCAGACAGGTTTCTTAATTTATGATAGTGGAGTAATCGCGTTTATCAATGACTAATAATCCACCGTAACGCGAAATTAATATTCTCCGGCAAATTTTAATTAGGTTTTGTCTCATTTGTTTCATTTCTGTTGTTTTAGCATGTGATCTGAAGCAAATAATAAATAAAAGTACCGACAATGTCGGCACGTTCGTATAATGTCGTATTATCATCAGGTTTTTTAAGCTCCACTGCAGGAGCACGACCCTCTCTGTACTACCAGAGCCATATATTAGCCAGAACAGTCAGAGGATTTGGCCTACACCCTCCACGCTAGCCAGACGGGTTGGAGAGGTTTCTTTGATGTTTATAAGCTTTGTTTAGCTTGTGTTTCCTAAGTCGCCTTCTACGACATCCACGGGAAGACTTGGAGTGGTCCTATTCTACTCTGTCGGGAACCACACATTCTGTCGTATGTTTCCATCCATTTAAATTATAAATGCGAAAGCAAATTGATTAATTGAATTCTTGTCATAAATAAATATATACGGACAAATCACACAAATTGAGCTAGCTCCAAAGTAAGTTCGAGAATTGTGTTATGGGATACTAACTCAACGATACTTTATTTTATAGCAAATACATAATATAGATAAATATCCAAGACCCAGGTCAATCTGAAAAGATCGTTTTTCATCTTGACCTGACGGGGGATCAAACCCAGGACCATCCGTGTCGCAGCCTGGCGTGTTGACCGCTGCGCCGCGGAGCTACTTTCGGTAAACAAGTCCAAATGCAGCTATAAGTTATATTTTTGTATTTTAAAAGTTATATGTTTTTCAGCGAGAGAGTCCTGGGCAGAGGTGATGCCACGTGGGAGAACTGGGGCACTATCCAATGGCATCTCGTTGGGGCCCTATTTGGTTCCTGGCTCATTGCGTTCTTTTGTGTTATCAAGGTATGTTTTTATTAATAATACAATAAAAACTTCTGTTGGACATCAAAAGAGAAAAATAATTTTTAACATATAATACATATCTAAAATTCTTAAAAGGCGTAGAACGCGCCCTTGATAAATACTTGAAAATACAATGCATGCGAGTTAGTTGAAAATTATTGCTAAAATACTTTCATATGATACAAAAAGTATGGCAATCTGTTTAGAATGTTTTATTCCTACGTACAGCTTTGTAGTAACGAAGTCTTAAACTTTATCCTGCCAAATCAAATGTTTAATTTTATAACATAAATGTTACTCGGTCAACTTAAATATGAAGATATGCATTGTTAACTAAGGGCCATTTCCAGGGTGTCCAGTCAGCCGGCAAAGTTGTGTACTTCACAGCTTTGTTCCCCTACGTTATGTTGACCGCTCTGCTGATCAGAGGCGTCACGCTGGAGGGTGCGGTGGACGGAATTATTTTCTACCTCCAACCTGATTGGAACACCCTGCTGCAACCTCGTGTTTGGGGAGACGCTGCATCGCAGGTAAGTGAATCAAATATTGATTTTAGAAAATAATAAAGTAGTAATTTTTGGGCCTCTAAAAGTTAAATACTGACAATACACCTCTAAATTTTAATTTTGGAAACTGTAGGTAATGTAGCAGAATAAGATATACAAATATATCTTTAGTGTGTATAATAATGTAATTACTTTGTTTTGCTTTAAGAAAAACTAAGATCTAGTACTTTGTTTTACTTGAAGAAAGACTAAGATCTAGTTCTTAAATCCATTAATGTATGTATGAAAGTAGATCGAATATTTTTTTAAACAGTCTCAACTGATAAGACTTTCATCAAACTTCAAAATTATAATAGTAAGTAACCGCGTTTCTTACCAAAACATAACTTTTAAGTCTTACCAGATCCCGGCATTTTAATAAAGTCGCCCGACAGACAGAAAAATCCCTTAAGCACAAAAGTATTTAACTAATTGAAAATAAAAGTTTCCGGTTGAGGAACGGTGCTCATAATTTATTTAACTTCAAGATTTCCTCTGATAAAGTGACAAAAACGGGAAAAAGGGAAACCACTTAAAAGAAGTCACAAAAGTAATTTAGGGTCTCATTAAATTTTCACAACCAACATCAATCTTAAGAATGTGGCAGTATCCAGTAATAGTATTTCGAAAAATAGATTATCCATGGATGTTGATCGGAATAGATAACGAATGTTACGCGTATCACAACGAAAATCGAATGTGGTATTTGTACTTTCTACGTGTGATATCAGCAGAATTAATAATTTAAAAATAAATCGATATCCTGTTACTATCTCCGACCTTTAATATCACATGTGTTTAATTACTTTATTAAATTTCTCACTTAATTATCTCTTATTTTAAAAAAATCTTACCTTTTAGGTGCTAGTGACTAAATCTGGAGTCGGATTATAAATCTCCTTGAAGAAATTCGACGTAGGTCATAATCTACTATACGGTAAAAATTGGCTACCAAAATTAAGCTTGCAGCTGAGACCAAACTCTGTAAACTTCAGGCACCATGATAAAAATAAAAATATGAAAATATTCACTTGACTTGCCACTTAACGTAGAAAAAAGATTTTAGATAGCATTATTTATCTCATTGATTTATTTTGCGCATAGTTTCCTTAACTTAAAAATAATTCGTATGCAGTTGCTTTGTCTATTCACAAGTTTGGTCTATGAGATTAACTACGTAATTATCCCTAAGTTTGGATTGGCTCGATAAATAAAATTATTCCCTGCCACTGGGCTTGGTTGTTTTCATTAGAAAGTTTAGAGATTAGAGAGATTTAGTTGATGAAAAGGCTGCTTTGACTTTGTT
Source organism: Rhodophaea formosa (assembly GCA_963082605.1). Lineage (NCBI taxonomy): Eukaryota > Metazoa > Arthropoda > Insecta > Lepidoptera > Pyralidae > Rhodophaea > Rhodophaea formosa. The sequence goes on from OY720206.1 coordinate 14,021,019, forward strand.
TTGTGCTTCCTTCCTATTTGATGAGATTTGAATTGTAACAGTAAATACTTTAGATGTTCTTAGTATCTTCATTTCTAGTTTATTGAAAAAGTTTAATATTAAAGCGAATCAAAGCTTAATATTTAACCATTGTGGTGATGCATAGGAAATGACTTTAGAAATTTTACGATTTAGTAAATTATCGTCGAGTAACAAATATAGGGATAGAGAAGGATGGCGCAGACAAAGGGACGCTTATTCTTACCCAGCAGGGGGTTATGGAAAGCTGATGATAATGATGATGATGATGAACAAATATAATGAATACTAAAGTTCAAATATTAAGAAGTGTATTTTGAGTTATCTATTAGATACTACTAAACATATAATACTTACCGAACGGATTTATTTGAAAGTTGATATTCGATGAGGTTAAGGAGAAAAATTCTGATCTAAAATTTTGTTTTACTTAGAATGTTTACCATAGATTTTTTTGTTGATTCATAACATCGCTGGTAATCTTTAAATTCTGTCTAATTTAATTTACTTTCTTTTCCATTTAGATCTTTTACTCCTTCGGTGTAGGCTGCGGATCTCTTATCACCCTCGCTTCCTATAACAACTTCTACAACAACTGCCATTTCGACGCGGTCTTCGTCAGTTTCACGAACTTCTTGACTTCCATCTATGCTGGGTTTGCCGTATTCTCTGTGCTCGGTTTCCAAGCTCAGCTCATGGGCGTCAGTGTTGATGGTATGTATTTTTTTTTCTCTTGTTTATTTTTTATGATCTTACTTTATTATAGTCGGTATTTTATTAGTACTTTATGTAACTGTTAATAAGGATCCTGTATTTTAAAGGGCTTATTACGAACAGTTATTAGTATACAATACTTCATCTAGAAACACACTATAAAGCGTCTATAACGTTTCAGAAACTGTTCTAAATTTTTTTATATGTACTTCATTCTCGACTTATCAAATCGGTAACAAATTGTTGATTATGTTCGCTGCCCCGTAGAGAATTTTGGATAGTGTACATACCTACTTCGTCATCACGCTTTCGATGTACTATCATTCACTTTTTATTACAAATAAATCTACCTACTCCGCAATGGCGGCAAATCAAACTCATGTCAAGGATGCCTGTAATGTACAGTGGACGACCTCAGCCAGGTACTTCTATTTTCAATAATTTTACCAAGATTTTCTTTCCAAAAGAAGGTATTCGAAATCTTAAAGTCATTACCTAATCGAAAAATGATATCGAAATCAAAATACGTACAATAACTATTACCTACGGCCAGAGACAATATAATTGTTATTGTAAATGTGATTGACGTAATGATGTATATTAATGATTTGTTTTGGTATCGTCATAGATTCTTTTTAGTGTGTGAGTAGATAAAGTATGTTTACTGTATTTCACTCTCTCTTTCTCTCTCCCATCTCATCGTTTGCCCCGTGGCATCTTCGGACAATGGTTTAGAGTGTAGGTTTGCTAAATTATTGTTTTGTCTTTATACATTTCTTTCTATTTACTCTAATGTTGTAGTCTCATATAGGTCTGTTGTATTCTGTTCTTTCTTGTATTTTATTTTACTAATCAAGATGTTATTTATGATATTATTTGATGAAGAATATTTGATGTCAACGTGGAATTTTCACCACTGTCACTGGTTCACCTTATCCGCGAATGATCCCGATTAGGACAACACTTGCGTAAGGTCCATCTTTCGAAGGACCAATATTCACGGTTCCCTACTTATGCTCCGCACAATTGTAAGATGTCAAAGGATGCGATGTCACATGGCAGACAAACCCGGGTCGCGAAGACTGTCAATGAAAATTACGATCGAATTTGCCAAGTACGTTAAATACATGGAAATAAAAAAAATTCTGTGATATCATTTTTAAATAAAAATTTAAGGCGTGCATGTGAAAATTCAAAAATGTAGCGCTGTGTATGTAAAAATTCTATACTATGATGTTCGACTTTGCTTGAACAATTCATAACAGTTATCCGCCTTTATTTACAAATTTTACAAACTACGATACATTTCAACATTCATACTACGTGTTTGTTATTACTCCCTTATTCGCAAAGCAAAGGTACACAGGCAAAGCTAATTAATCCAAAATCATCTACACACTTGAATTTGCCTACAGCATGCTCTCTCAATAATGAATGCTGTTGTTTGAGCAGCAATGCATCTACAGACTGACTGCATAAACACATTCCCATGCATGACAATTTAATTTTAAATAACTATTCCTGGAATAGCTTATTAGTTTCATAACAAAACGAGAACTAAAGTTAGTTTTTGGTTTTAACAATAAATAACATTAAATAAATTGACAATGATAGCAGAACTAATTTTTTTTTCATATAAAAATATAAACACGCCAAATTACGTAGCGCATTTTACTAAGGCATATGGCAAGAATTCTTATACTAACGATACCCATTGATCTAACTCTTACAATCGACGCCACAATTCCAAGTGTGTACGTGGTGTTAAGTTGGAATAAAGAGCTTCACATGCATAAAAGTGAACTTAAATGAAAACATGGCGGTCATGTAAAATATCATAGTGCGCGTAAATCCAAGTTAAACTAATGAGGTAAAATATTTTATAAGTACTTTATAAATCAACCTCCTATGTTTAAAAGGGATGTTACAAGTTTTACGTGTTTGATTAAATAAATTGACAATGATAGCAGAACCAATTTTATGAAAAAGCTTGAAATAGGTCCGAACAAAAATATTAATTCAATATACTATTCGCGGTTGTAGTGCCTTGATTGGCAAGATTTACGAATGACTGTTCTTACATTCAATTTTCACAAGCATATAATATCTGTTTTCTGTTCCGACACATGGAAAATAACAAAACGGGTGATAATGAAAAACAATGAGCGGACTAATTAAGCAACAAAAGGTTCACTGAGTGATGTGGCGGCGATAAGACGACGCAATTTCCGTACATTGTCGGCTCAGTGGTTCTTTAAAGAACGTGTTCACTACAGAAATATACCAAATTTCTGTCATGTTTTGTTATGACTGAGTTGAATCTTTGTTTGCAAAATGTTTAGCGAGTGTATCTTGTTAAGTGAACCCTACTTATATAAACATATTCATCATCCAAGTGTTTTTGGACGGATGGCCGCTGGGGCATTAAAGTCCTGGAGTGGCGGCCACGAACAGAGAAGCGTAGCGTGGGACAACCCCCGACCAGGTGGACGGACGACCTCAATAGGGTCGCCGGGTGTCAGTGGACTCAATATGCACAAGACTGCAATTTGTGGCGATTTATGGGGGAGGCCTATGTCCAGCAGTGGACGTCCCTGGCTGATAGATAGATAAAAGCGTTTTTACCTGTTCGTCCTTATCTGTAATGCGTAGAAGCTCGGGGGTCCATTGTTACGACAATTTTTACGGCCAACTGGCTGCCTGAATTCTATTCTTCTTAGGTCATATACATCATCATCATTTCAGCCGTAAGAAGTCGATTGCTTTGGCTGGACATATGCGTCCCCTAAGGATTTGCATTAAGGACCCACACTGGGCACACTAGCGACGCCAATAGTTTTCGTCCATTTGTCAAGTATTAGGAATAAAATGATTGGCGTCGCTAGTGTGCCTAGTGTGGGCCCTTAATGGGAGGGTTTTGCCCACAGATTTTGCCATACTCACCATGCATGGCAAACGGGTTGATTAGGCGAGTTAGTTAAGTTATCGACCATTTTTTCAGCAAATGATTTTTTATGTGCTTAATTAACATACTTAGCAACATAAGTAATTTGGTGTGTGTGGAAATAAATCAATCGCAAATGATACGGATATCAATAACATTACATATTACTAATTGACGTCTTAGAATTGACAGCCCTATATCAATAAAGCCTTAACAATCGTGATGTTTGAATTCCACAGAACAGATAATGGGATTGGTCAATAAATATTTGATTTCGCTATATTGGCGCTCAGTTCATCTATAAATGGGTAGGTAACAGGTAGCCTTTTTAAATAATCGAAAACATCAAATTTCCCGATTACTTCACATTTATTTTCTTGTTTCCATATTTTTTAACAGACTTTAAAAAAGAAGAAGTTCCTCAATTCGTCGGAATTAAAAAAAAAAAACAAACAAAATTATACCCGAATGCACAATTACACTTATTTCCATTTTATTCTTTGTTAAAATGGACGTAAATGAATTTTGTTTTGTGTAAAAATATTTTCATAACGAATATTTTCGTAGCGTATGTAACGATACAAAAAAAATACATAAAAGTAAGGCCATTACAGTAAAAAATAAATATAAATACAGAAATTTCAACCCCTTATTCAACGCAAATGAACAACTGTTGGATTAGGTGAAATAAAAAGCAGGGACTCTTCAAGTCATGGAGAGCTGCTAATTAAAAAAAAAATATACCTATTACTTTGATATTAAAAATCACAAACGGATTCCTGAATCAAAAATGGTGTTGAGACACTGACAATATTTTTTAAATACCTATCCAATGACGTGTCATTGAATATGTATTTTAAAACTAATCTTTTACCATAGCATGGGTATGATGAAAAAAAAAAATATTCTCACTGTACAAGAATGGGAGGAAACAATTTCTGTTAATATGGTTTTTTACCGCTTAGTCTACGCCTGTGAAATTACAGCTTTCATACTTATAATCTCGGAGCTCAATTGCGGGCATACAGAGGAACAGACGGATATGACAAAATTATAAGAGGTCCTTGTTTATTAAAATAAAATCCACGAGTTTGCATCCAAGACCCAACCGGATAGGGGAGAATCACAAACCATATCAGTTGGGAATCTAACTTTCTTTCCAAATGACGCAAAGTGCTTTTATACTACATCTACACAAAACTTTTTTTAAAACTGAGTTTTTCTGTAGTCAGCTTTATTATAGGTATTTACACAATACCCGCTTGCAATTTTATGATATTTCCCACATACATACTTATCTTAATCAAGCTCCGTGGCGCAGCAATCAACACGCTAGCCTGCGACACGGGGGTCCCGGGTTCGATCCCCGGTCAGGTCATAATGGAAAAAGATCTTTTTCATATTGACCTGGGTCTTGGATATTTATCTATATAAGTAAATATTATAAAATTTAGTATCGTTGAGTTAGTATCCTGCGACACAAGTTCACAACTTACTGTGGGGGCTAGCTCAATTTGTGTGATATGTCCCTATATATTTATTTATTTATTTTCCCTTACGAGGTAGACAGGGCCCACGTCTGTCTAAAGACCACGTTTAGCATGTTGGTAGGCGTGTAACTGGAAAAAATGAACAGAAAGTGTATGATTGTATATTTCATCGTTGAACAAAAAATGTGTTTCAGATTCCAAATTGAAAAAACCGGTCATTTTAAGTTTGCAAAATATACTCGTCGGTCATCATAAACTACGCATGTAGTCTTATCCGACTGAAATGAATGGTTATGTATTGTTTCTGATATAGCGTTAATTATTTTTTGTCGATCGATAACTGTTGATATTGCTGCTATCTACTTCATTAATTTCAGCTTATCACTAAATGAACATCATGTTGACAACACTTCTGAAATATTGCTCTATAGAATTTTGGTTGGTGTTCAAAGGGTATTGGTAGGCAAATTATTTTATCTAGTATTTGATTTCTAAAAAAATATCTAATCAATCGTATGATTATTGCGTAAGAAAGATTGTGATTATCGTTGGGTCGTAAATATTGTGGGCGTGGGAGTAAATACGACTACGACATGATTATTGTGTAGTAGTGTTTATAGGGTTTCTTATTCCACTATATCTCCGAAAATACTAAATAAATTCGCAGGTATTGAGGTATGCACCCGAACGACACATGCTATGAAATTATAATATTTAATTATTAATATTAGATTTTTTATAATATTTAAACATTTTATTAAAATAAATTGTAAAATTTTGTTAATTAATATTACTCTTGCATAAGAAAAAGACATAGTACCACTTGCTGCTGCATTCTAGTGATTCCGCATGCGGGTTTGGTGACATTTCGCCCAAAAAAAAAACATCCGAAGAAGAAACGTCACTCTCTTTAAATTGGTAGTGGTCGCTGTGGTTGGTCTTTTACATATAATATGTATCACATGAAAATGACCAACTTTTTCTGGTATTTAATTTTTTAATCTACTTAAAGGCATCTAGCGCAGGTTAACAACAGCTACTTGTAATAACTGTAAGCATCAGATGAACTACGGTCCGTATCCGGATCTCTGAAGTAATAATAATTTGTTGCTTCGAGGTTCAACTACAATGTAACATAAAATATACCTAGCACACTTTTTTTCATTGGTTATTAGCTGTTCCCATCATGAACCATAAAGTTGAAAAACTGGCCAAATACGGTCGTGCATTTCTTGCATTAATGTTACCTACGTCTGTTATGTATTATGACATACATAACTTAAATTTGAAAACATAATAAAATGTACTAGTTATAGACCTAGATAATTTTTTAAGCATATCACGATCCATTTAAAAATTCTTGCCGTCTCATCTAAACTATAACGCACATAACGATGTGCGTTATAGCTTAGATGAGACGTCAAGAATTTTTACAAGCAAACACTTCGCTAGTATAACGATACTAGCGAAGTGTTTACTTGTGTGTAAAATTGCCTGCATGTATTTTCTAACAACAAAATCGTCCGTATTTCTTGCCAAAAATAATCATTGTTTCCTAACATTGACTCATTATTTTTTATACCTCATAAACATAGGCATAATATCTATTTATATCTTTTTTCATTAATAAACAGATGTTGCTGAGCAAGGTCCAGGTTTAGCCTTCGTTGCGTATCCCGAAGCCTTGCTTCAGATGCCGATACCGCAGTTCTGGTCTATCACTTTCTTCTTTATGCTGTTCATCCTGGGACTTGGAAGTCAGTTTGCAGGCATTGAAGCTATTAACACGGCTATTGTGGACCAGTGGCCTCATCTCAGGAAGAATTATTGGAGGGTAAGATAAGTGTAAACCTCATATAAGTTTAGGATGTACTTGATATTTTGGATGCTTTTGAGTGATGTGAAGTGATGCCATTTGTGTACTGATTATCAAAAAGCATGCTACTTTCCAACATGCTCAAACATCCATCGGCGTAGTTTGTTTTTAAATGGTTTTGCCACTTTTACATATTAAAATACCTAAAGTTAATTTTATTTAGAATGTTAATGATAACTTAAACCTTGGAAATAAAGCTTCTACAACTCCTAATAGTTAATAGTTGTACATTTTTAACTACTTTGATATAAGAGAATAATTATAGTCACTTTTTCTTTTTTAACCGACTTCAAAAAGAAGAGGAGGTTCTCAATTCGTCATAATCTTTATTTTTTTTATGTATGTTCCCCGATTTCTCGAAGACGCCTGGAACTATTTAAGGAATTCTTTTTTTGTTCGATAGGTAATACTTTACAGATGGTCCCTTTAAATTTTTACCGAAATATGACCAGCGCTTTTTGAAAAAATACACAAAAACCAAAAAAAATTATACAAGTATGCCGTTCGGTTTTCACTTTTTTAAATTTTATTCTTACGCTTATTTAAATAAATTGATAGGGTTGAAGTCGGTTTTTGTTTTTTGTTAAAATATCTTAAATTATCTACCAAAAACACATTGATTTGACAATTAAGTAAATCGGTAATTATCAAAAGCGCTGTTTTTCGAAACTCTCAGTGCGTGAGTTAAGCTCGCACATTGCACGTAGGTATTCTTTATTGAAGTTTTTCGTTGCAGGTCACCGCATTCACCTGTTTTTCGTGTTTCATCCTGGGGCTGCCGATGTGTTTCAGCGGCGGAGTTTACCTGTTTACTCTGCTCGATTGGAACACGGCCTCCTGGGCTATACTTTTAATTGGAATGGCCGAGGTATGTTACGATTTCCTTTCAATCTGTTATAACAGGTGATTTTTTTCGTAACATTAAATTAAACGGCTGTTTTTGGTGACCTTTGGGATGCCACATCTGTTTGTCTTATTTTAATTATTTTATTTAAAGAATAGAGTATGGAAAAATCATCAATTTGTTAGGGTAATTATTATTTATTTAAAAATCTTAATAACACACAGACTCAAACATAAAATTGTCAAGACTTTACAAGTATTTTTGCGAAAGTACATGAAGTTAAAGTAGCAATGACTTATTCCATAAAAAAGTACAGCTCAAGAACATGAAAAATAAGGCGTCGAGTAGTATCTTCTGAAAATTTATTATTTTTGCTTTGTCACACAATTTTTATTGACGTGTTTACAAAGAGGTAACTTTTACAAAATTTCTATAGTAAAAGATAAAATATTTTAAGTTTTTTTCTTGTCTTGAATATAATCGTATAAAAATGTCATCAATCCAATCAATCAAAAATCAAGGTTCAAAACTGCCACTTAAACGGTGCTGATTCACATCAACTTGCATTCTCTGTATCAAAAACGACAAAAAATTCATAAATATGTGGAAAAATCTTTAAGAAAAGGGTTCATTTGGTAAAAAAATACAGCGAATGGAAATTAAAATAATAGGGAAGAATTATTTCGGAGAATCCGCTTCACCTCTTTCTTTACGTTTTTCTTTTTACTCATTCGTAAAGCTCAGATGAATATGAAATTGAAAGAACTTGTCATAATGCATTATATGTCCACTGATCAGCAGAAGCAACAGATATTACTTCTGCTCATATCATTATTTAAATGAATATATTATATTAGTTTTGTTTATATACAGCATGCGACATGAACCTCGACACACTATTAAAGCGGTGACCCAACTCAGCAGATACGAACAAGTTTTACCATAAGATAAATGCTGGAAACTCAAAAAATTATTCTATGTTTTCATACAAAATTGTTCTGCCGCCCGGGAAAAATGTATGGTAAAGTCAAAAATGATTTTCGGTTTCTCACCATTGATCCCATAGCAAAAGTTGTTCATATTTAATTATTTACGGACTGAGTTACTCTTTTCAGGGTTTGTCGAGGGTCATGTAAAATCATGTTACACGCCGTATATTACGTATATATCATTCTCAAATAAATATATTTCGGTTCGTTCTATTTGTGATCAGTTATGTTATTTTTAGTATAGTTTTAGCTGACCTTTAGTTATATATATATATATATAACTAAAGGTCAGCTAAAATCATAGATTTAAAAAAAGATTCATACTTGTATGGTCAAAATAAATCGCTTTTGGCGATAACACCTTTTTACCTGCTTGTTAGAGATTTAATTTTTAATTTATTCTACTTAAAGTTAGTGCAATAAAGAGTTCATTCATTCCTTCATACATACATTCATGCGACTCAGCTTACTAATTTATATGTGGCTAAGTACAAGTTTTTTTTGTTGATAATAAAAATAAAAAAGGAAAACGCAACGAAGATTTGCTTTCGGTATCCGGTTGCAATTTAATTGATAACGGAATGCGTAAATACATTCATATCTTATTTATCAAGTCAAAAGAGATAGGTTATTAATTCTAAAAGCGCATAAATAGGCATTATGAGGAATGCACAGATAATATATGTCTATATTATTTTTAATATAATAATTACCTTAAAAATCAATTTTAATGAAGAACTCATTGTGCATTTTTATTTAAGCCAAAAAATACGCATAACCATAATTTTGTTTTTTTATTTTTTTTATAGCGATATTTGTAATTTTTTTGGGCTTGCAAGTATTGAACTGGTGTTTGAGAAAAATCTACATAATACTTACCCATTAAAGTCTGAGTGTTGCCATTTTCTTCTGGTTTTGGCCGGAACACCTGGCACGAGGGGCCTGCGCCTTCTCCTGCACTGCCACCCTGTAGTTATGTTACTGAGAGTAAGACGAAATCAGCTGGCCTGCTAACTTTTGACAGCTATGGTGTACAACGCCATCCACTTCAGTTTATAATCAAAGAAAAAATGACAATCATACTAAGCCATTATGGATGTTGAAGTAAACAAATTCCGAAGTTGTCCAATAATAACAAATAGGATTGCAGCGCGGGGTAAAAATGTAACTGTCGTATTTCTTGTCCAGAGCTGTGCAGTGGCATGGAGTTACGGCATCAATCGAGCCATCAAGGATCTTGAAAACATGGGCATGAAGCTGAACAAGTTCCTAAGATTCTACTGGAAGGCTGTCTGGGTTGTCATATGTCCGATCGGAAGTCTTGTAAGTAATAAAATTTCTCGGTAATCTTCTTATATTATGAATTTCTTTCTCTAACATAGGATATGTCTGTATGTTCTTTATGTTCCTTTTCTTATCATTATTGCTAATATTATTTCATCAAGATGCTTGCATAAAGAATTTGACGTAGCTGAATAACTGAATAACCGACTTCAATAAAAGGTAGCGGTTATTGTTTCGTCATTTATTACTACATACATTTGATTGCTTTTATTGGTAGAGCATTATTCTCAATTTAACTCATTTAAATTACATTCTACTTTAGTTTTGTACTTTTGTTGAAGTCAGGTTTTCTGTACCCTAAAAGATTTCTTAAAGTATGATAGAGAATTATCAAGGCCGGTACTGGTCGATGAAAATTACCGTACATGAAACAGATTATACTACAAACTAGAAGCATAAAACTGACCAGATGAGGGTCGACCTGAGTGCGTTTTTAGACTACAAAAATTTATTTCTATGACTAAGCGCATTCATGCACACCCATAAAAGAAGTGAATCTATGGCATTTGGATTTAGAGATTTTCAAGGTAAGTGTGTATAAGTAGGTATTATTTGAGTTTGCGTGTACCACCCCAGACCTCACCGTTGTTTCCCATCAGGCAAGATAGAGGTCAAACGCACTCAAATTATTCATGAAAAAAAAACTCGTAAATCTACATCCTATATTTGAAAACAGGACAAACTCTCAACTTCAATGTATTTGATTACTATAAAATCTTATGTCCCATTGAAAAGTCTGCCTATTTCTCTATATAAATCATTATTTCCATAATGTGACCTCTAGAATACTAAGTTTATCTTATTGATATTCTCTATATACGTATATGACAGCAAATAGCATTAAATATATACTGAGCCATAATTTATGCTCGGGTAAATTCCTGCTAAAGCACAATCCGATGAATTAATCCCGTGCTTCGGAGAAAATCAGCAATTATGCAACTGGTTTGTGCAGGTTTGTGCTGGTCTAGACCAGTTAACAGTGGTTTAAGCTAGGCGCACATTATTCGAATTTGGTGTTAGAATTTTGACGGTCAACGGTAGACACTCAGTACGAAAAGTTTTGGTATAGATAGCATTGTTAAAAGCGTCCCTAATGGCTTATACCAATTAGCTGCACAGTCTACCTTGTAGAAAAAAAAAAACAAAGTAAGCTTTTAAGAACCCATATGTCGAAATATATGTACCAAAGCAAGGACGAATCCTTGCTTTGGTAGGAACAATATAATAAAGTTTTTAAACGGCAGACGTTAGAATCTGACGCTCGCAGGACCGGTAAAATTCTTATATGTGCAACCTCTCTTATTTGGCGCTACCGCGAATCCCGAAATTTGGGCCTCAATTGGTGTTCCGAATTCAATGTGTGTCAATTTATTTAAATCTATATCTAATATTACTCACTTGAGATTGATTAAATTTGAACATATAATATTGATATGTTTAATTAAATACAATAACAATGCAGAAAAATATAGATTACTTTCTTAAAATTTTCGATCTATTCTTGGTATTATATGATATTTAAATACTGGTATTTTTTAATTTAAGCCCTTTTGTATGCATGACTCTATTGGTTATTCGAGATTTATATTATATTATAAAAGACGCAAAGTTTAAATATAGGCGGGAGATAATATATTTAGAAAACTTGTTAAGGAATTAAAGAAAATGCATATTTTATAAAAACAAATTTCAAATGTTTAATAGGAATGGATCATAGTACAGGTTTAGACGTGGTAATTATATAAATCAAGCACCTTGACCCATTGATAACCACTGCAATTTAGTTACCGCTAACATATATATTTATCTTGGAAGATTTTAACTTATCATCGGCAAGCCGCCGCAAGCCGTAAGCCAGCCATTTATATTATTGGGGGGTTTTGCCTTGCTAACCATGTTTATGTTGTGAAACGGGTTGGATAGTGCAGTTTATTTGGCATATATCATTTCCAACGCCGCTGCCCATCGAAACCATTTTGGAGTGGGAGAACGGGATACAGGTTTTTGAGACGCTACTTACTAGGATGGTTGAGTGACGAGAAAGTAGCAGATCTAGAAACCGGGCATGTGTACCCGATATCCGCGACCACCGGACAGGTAGTTGAAGATGATACACCATATTCACTAAGATTTCAACTAATACTCTTTAATTTTCAGGGTATCCTGGTGTTCATATTTTCGGATTGGACCCCGCCGGCGTACGAAGATTACGTGTTCCCCCTCTTTGCAGATCTGCTCGGATGGGCTGTAGGTCTATCTACTCTAATTTTGTTCCCGGTTGGCCTTGGCTGGGCATTGTACCATGGATACGTGAGTACCCAATGTTTACTTAATAAGCCTTTCTAAAAATACAGACCAAGAACAACTGATGTATTCAAGGTTGGTTGTAATGATTATTGAGAGTCTTCTGGTGCCTGTGAGTAACATGCACGGTTATCATGAGAAAATGTTGCTGATAATTGGTCATCTGTTTGAATTTCGTTCCGGCTAACTGATCTATTAAATGAAATTTTGTTTCAATTTAACAAAAGCCTAAGGCAATAATGCTGCAACCGTAAAGGACGTAGTGACTGGGGTTGTATATAATCAATTATTGGAGGTGGGTGAAGCCATTAACAGTACCTAGTGAATGAGCGCGAAACAATGATGGACACAATAATTAATTATATTGCTTATACGAGTATGTATGTTGTTTTGGATTTATTCAGCAAACATTTCATCAATTATGCAATGCATATCTGTAGTTATAGGAATTTGATTTTAACTCGTCTGCCTTTAAATAATATTTCTTTTCAATTACAGCGTGGAAAGGAACTTTTCACACCCACACAAACTTGGAAACCAGCAGTAAAAACACTCAATGCTCCACGGTCAGACTCTGTCATGACTATTGATTCAGCTCCATCAGGAGGACCATACGACAACGTGGGCTACATTATGTCATCTTAATTTTAAAACTAACTGAGATTTTATTTAATGTATGTATGTATGTATGTAATTTCTTTATTGCACAAATAACAACTTAAAAGAAACAGTTTTCCAAGAAAAGGACCTTTGTACAAAGGCGGACTTATCCCTAGAAGGGATCTCTTCCAGTCAACCAAGTGCTTGAAAAAGAAATAAGAAAAGCTTGGGGATAGTGCCAATATGAACAATATACCTATACTAATGCATAAACATAAATAAACAACGTACATTTGAAAAACATAAATAAATATATAAATACATAAGATAATATATAAATAATATGTACCTATATTTAATATATAAATAATATGTATATACACTTACATATATTATACCCATACTCAATTGCTCAATAACCAATGGAATCTTTATAGAATTTTGTTAGTCTAGATTTAAAAGAATGGATAGAGGGAGCCATTCTAATGTCTAGAGGAAGCGCATTCCAAAGATGCGCAGCGAGCACTGCGAAAGACTTGGAGTAAGCCTGTGAGGAGTGGCCAGGTAGCTGTAGAATGGGAGACCCACTGGCACGTTATCGGTTGTCGATTTCTCTAAAAATAAATTTATTATGAAGATAGCCAGGCGATTGGGGATTGAAAAGAGCGTTAAATAACAAAAGGAGGATGTGCCTGTTTCTGCGAAATCTAATGGGAAACCAGTTAAGCTGGCGGCGGAATTCCGACACGTGATCAAATTTTCGCAATCCAAAAACAAATCTTACACAATGATTTTGCAGACGTTCAAACTTATCCAGTAAACCTTCATTAGCGTCAAGATAAGCTACATCAGCATAGTCCAGCAAAGGGATGAGAAGTGAATTAGCAAGGAGTACCTTTGTAGAAAATGGCAGGAAATACTGCAGGCGTCTCAACGAATGTAGAGAAGCAAATATTTTACGGCTTACTTCATTGGCTTGAGGAGCCCAGGACAAGGTTTGATCCATAGTTATACCTAAGTTAGTTACAGTCTGAGAGAAAGGAACGATACAATTATTAAACTCAACATTAGGTACTGCCGTATTTTTTAATTTGGATATAAAATGAGGACTACCAATAATGATGGCTTGAGATTTTGCTGGGTTGATCATGAGCCCGAAGTTGTTAGACCAAGAAGCGATACGCTCAAGGTCTGAATTGATAGCTCTGATAGCGAGGTGAAAATCCTGAAGAGTGGCGGCCGTATAGATCTGAAGATCATCAGCATAAAGATGAAATGCAGAGGAAAGAGAGGTTGTAATACCATCAATGAATAAAGAAAACAAAATGGGTGAAAGAATACTGCCTTGAGGCACTCCGGCTACAATGTCACACCAATCGGACTTGTGATCGTTACATATAACTAGTTGACGTCTGCCGTTTAAGAAGGAGCGGAACCATGAAAGAGAACTAGGAGAAAAATTTAATGTACTCAAAACCCCAATGAGAATATCAAAATCGACCGTGTTAAAAGCGTTGGAAAAGTCCAAAAGAACTAGAACCGTCAGCAATTTGTTATCGATGTTGAAACGGATATCATCGGTGATTTTGACAAGTGCTGTAGTTGTACTATGCCCAACGCGGAAGCCCGACTGGAGAGAGTTCAGCAGGTTATGCCGAGTTAAAAATTGTGTAACTTGACGTTGAACGTGATATTCCAGTATTTTTGACAAAAGAGAAAGTATAGAAATTGGACGGAAATGAGAAGGATGAGAAGAATTAGATTTTTTAGGCAGAGGAATTATGTAAGCGCATTTCCATAGAGACGGAAACACACCAGTCGAAAGAGAACAATTCAATACATTAGCAATCATGGGAGCAATCAAAGAAGCAATGGGTTTTATCATGTCTAAGGAAATGTCATCACAGCCCACCGCCTTTGATTTAATAGATTCAATTATGTCAACCACCTCCTCGGGAGAAATATTAGAAAAATTAAATAAAGGACAATCCAATGAAGGTTTGGCAGATAGACCAGCCAATGTAGCCTGCTTGATTCCAGGAGAAAGACAAGATTTATAATTACAAAAATGATTATTTAAGTCATTGACATCAAATGCCACATCATCACTTACCTTCTGCTTGCCAATTCCCATCCCCTTTAAGAAGCTCCACAGTTTATGGGCAGGACAATTTTCGACATTAGAATGGATGTACTTCCTCCGGGCTTCGCGACATTTCCGATTGCAAAGATTGCGGAGAGCAATATATTCTTCCCGATTCTGATTAGAGGAACATTGACGCAATCTTAACCTTGCCCTATCTCGTCTGGCCATAAGGCTTTTGATACAAGGAGTAAGCCATGGTGCGGGGTAATATTTCACACGAATTTGACGAATGGGCGCGTGTTTATCAAATATGGCCAGAAGAGTGGAATTGAATGCAGCAATCTTGGCGTCAACGTCAGGCGAATCAAACACGGTATCCCAGTTTGCACTAGCTAAGTCGGCATTTAAGAGATCTTTATTTATTCCCGAATAATTACGCCGCATTATGAATTTGTGTCTCCGTTTAGGGGTTCGTAATTTAAAGGATGCGTAAATAAGATCATGTGCCGAAAAACACGCAGCATTGAATTGACCATGAGTTGAAACAATGTGTGGAGAAGAAGTGATAATGAGATCTAGTAGAGAAGGAGGACCATTGTGAGGGAAGTGTGTGGGACCGAGGGGAAGGCAATGTAGGTCCAGAGCATGAAGAACAGAGAGGAGAGATTGAGTACGTGAGTCATTTTTAATAAGGCATGTGTTAAAATCGCCTAAGAATTTAATTCCTCTCTAAGTCAAATGAATGTAACGGTGTATCGCTTTAATAACTTTCTGAACTGTAGTGCGGTATTTATTTGTATTTTGCTAATATAATTTGGCAATATAACTGAATGCCAACTTGACTAGACTTTTTGACCATTACGACATACCTATATAATAATACACCATGCCTGAGAGGTTATAAAGTCATCAGTTATTTTATACCGAGGTACTTCCTATATAAATCTGGATACAGGTGACGTTTGTATCATAATATTTTTAGTAATTTAAAGCATAAATTTGTTGCTGAGCTGAGCTGGGCTGAATGATAATAATGACTTCTGAAATTATTTTTGTTGCAAAAATTCCGTTTGTAACATCTTTGCAAAATATTTTTATGGCGTGGTGACATTATATATGTGAGTATCAGGTTCATTGTTCTTCATAATCTAAGGCCAAAGTTACAAATGGCAGGCTGATTAGTAAAATTGTGGAAACAAAAAAAAAGTCTATATAGATAGGAAAAAAAGATTTTATCCACAATAATGAAATATTAAATTTGTAAGAGAAGTACCACTAAGTTGAATTTCAATGAAGCACAAATTTCATTTATTGTTTGATTTATTGCCTCACGGTATATCTAAGTCTGGTTTTATATCAAAATGTCGTATATGAGTATTAAATTACGAGTATGAACATATCATGACAAATATTTCCTAACGATTTGTTATTAAATAGTTTAAATATATTAAGTATCATTATAAAAAGAAAAACAAAGTGTGATTTTAAATGAAATGAAAATATGCAAAAAGTATCAAGTCTCAATTTTTGATTAAAAGCGTTGAGATATGGATGTTTTTAACAATATACAACTACAGATTGTTAAAATGTAAATTATAACGTTTAATAATCAACTGTATTATTTGTATAATATTTATTCATTTGTACGTATTTCACATTTTTTTACATCAATAAATACAGGATATACAGAAAAATAAAATAAAAGTGGTAATTGGTCATTGTCATCTATCTTTTATTTTTTAATTCTATCTACTGTGTATTACTGTCACAATACGGCAGATGCATAAGGCATGGTGATGATTTTGCAAATATTTTTTTACTACCATAGCGTCTATCTAAAAATAATGCTGAGCAAGTTTTTAGTAACGTACCAAACGTTAAGTTTGTTTAAAAATTGTTTGAGCAATGTTGTAAGAGAGAAAATAAATAAAAAAAATATGACCATAAGATATCTCTATTTGCTTTAATGTGGGTGGCGCTCCAGATAAAATTGAGCATGCTATTTTTTTCTGCTTTAGATAGGGAATTTTCCGTCAACATATATGCAGAGCAGATACATTTAAGAAACGACCGAATAAAAACTGAAAATTATGAAAAATCCTTTAGCACCTAGTTAAGATTTATAAACATGCGTCAAAATATAATTTTTCACTACTTCAAAATTAAAATAAAATTTATGACATGGATAGGTTATTTTATTATATCCAAATCAATAATGATATTTTTAAAAGATGTTTCCTGTTTATACTTGTACGCATCTAATTTATCATTCTATCGATCTACAACTTAGTTTTGAACTTACAAACAAAAGGTACATGAAAATTTACTCAGTGCCATATCCGAAGCCAGAAAGTTTGAAGAACAAATAAAGAAGACAGAAGCATGAAACTTTGCCAGTGATGTCAATGTATTGAATCAAGTATGTCCATGTGTAAAGCGCTGGCGTTTCCCAAAATTTAGATTCAAAACGTTTATTCATAAAAAATAGGTCCTTGCAGGCACTTTCTCACGTCAAATTACATTTAAAATGATGTGATTAAATTTAATATATTTTATTAATTATTGTTCAAAAGCTACTGACTTCTAACGTTTCGGAACCGACCTCGCGACAAACAACCGACCGGCGCGGAGAAGAAACGCCGATAAAAACGCTATGTTACTCACTATTCACTTTCTTTCTCCCTAACCATTTTAGTTCAATACTGGTTGCATACTCTGGTATAGAGTCTGATATAATCACTGTTGCATTCGTCAGTCTTCGTGGTTTGAATTTGCATATAATGTTGATCTGTTTATTAAGCACTAGCTGGTTCCTTCGAATTTGTCAGCGTGGTTTTCTGTTTGGACCCCTGGGCTGATCCTCAGCTCCTGATCCCCGGGTTACAAACCATCTGAAGTGAGGATATAGGTAGCCAGAGAACATGCTTAGATAACAAAGACAAGAGACATAAATTGTTATTGTAGAATTTACCCATTAATGACGTTTATAGGCATATTTTAGATAGCTTGCAATTTGTACGGATCCCACATTTTTTTAAAAATCAAGTCTTACTCGCTCGTAATGTGGCTTTCTATGGGTAAAAGAATTATTGAATTCGGTATAGTTGTTGTAGAATTTATCCATTACTAACAAAAACGCAAACACATACACAAGCTCACACATAAATTAGTCTGTATATAAATTGGGTTTTCTCACGTTTTTTTTACTGCTAATTCGAATTCAGTGCAAGAGAATAATTGTAATTCTTTTTTGTAGGTTTTATATAGTTTTGAACTTGTGTAACTCGTATTAGTGTCCATATCAGCGGTCGACGCAGTTTTAGCGTAATTTAGGCCGAAAGATGTTGTCCAATGGTCCGAAGGATGTTGCTCTTAGGCCAAAGAGCCACTTCCGCTTTCAGTTCATGACTTGGCCCGTAAAACTCCCAGTCTTACGGCACAATAGGAGTAACCAGTTCACGACTAGATCACAGCACGTTTGGCATAGCATCTTCCTGGAAAATTATATTAGTCGTAACAATTTCTTGGCAAGAGGAAATCTGATATAATTATTTGTTTTGCAATGTATAATTCATAAGTTTTAGTCCAGTCAACGAGGAGATTCGTTGTATGGAGACTTCCGAATAATTCTCCCGCCAATGAAACTTGGCACATGATGAAACTGGGTAATACAGACTATAGATATACAATAATCCAACAAATTTTATTACGAGAAGTTAGGTATTTTTATGTATTTTTACCTAAACATGAAAATCGTTTATAGCTCTCTGTGAAAAATTCCTCAGTCTAAAATTCTTTTTGTATACGTACTTAAGTACAACTTAGATTATGTATGTATAATAATCCAATATTTTTTCGATTTCGGTTATACCCTAAATTCAATCTTTAATATTTTGCGCTATAACTTGTGCTGAAAAATTGCTCTGCTGATTTTAATTTTTTAATGTGCTCTTATATGGTCAAATACAAAGGTTTTCTCAGTAATCCAAAAGTTTCTCATTTGGAAACACATATTTTTTTTATTTAAGCTTTTTGACGCGATGAAAAATTCCTCCGTCCATTTTTATAAAATTATTGGTCATTTGATTGTATTTTAAAACTGATTTACCAATAATCCAACAATTTTCAAACGTTCAGTTACCTTTGAGAATGTACTAACCGCAGACGAGATGTAGTTTGCGAGCTAAGTTCAGCGATCCGTTCTTATTACTATTGCTCTAAGGTTGAAATTGTAACAAAAGGTAGGCGCATGTCCGTAGCGAGTTTTTCATTACCTTATGCTTTATACATTACAAGAAGGTAGGTACAAACGAATATTTTAAATATTTTTTTATATGTCGTTCGTTTTGTTTGTTTGTGATATCTTTATTGTATATTAAATATATTTTCAGTCATTGGGCATCAAAATTGGTTCATTAGTATATGAGATATTCAAATAAATGTTCGCTAGGTCCAAGTTAGCGACGAACTGCTAAACATTTGGTTGATGCAATAATGTGGAAATCTTACGGTATAATAACCGTAGGTATACCTATGGTCAGGTGGGGCAAGTACCTCTACCATTCATATTTCGAAAACGAGGCTCATAGGTACCAATACATTTTCTTCTATTAAACAAACGCCGGGTTTAGGTTTAATACAATTTCTACTTGTTTAGGGGAATACTTATTACAGTGTAGAACAAGACGTAATTTTATTTGTTGTGTAATTAGATCGTAAGTCAAGTTGGCAGGTGTTCATTCAAGCGCTAAAGAAATTCAAATATCATAAATGACTTGACTAAACTACTTTACAAATGTTATACTTCACACATTTATGTTTGTTCTGAAATTGAAAGAGGCAAGTGCAACTTTTGCTTGGGGCAAATGCATTACTATGACGAGCTTGCCCCTAATCAGAGATTTTAAACTTTTGTATTTGAATTTTAACGGTTGAATTTATATTTGTTCTGGTCTATGTATACCTAACGTATTTAATAAAGAGTTCTGACTTTTCCTAATTAAATTAAACTTTGATTTATTATTTAATAGGAGAAACATGACAAGTATTTTAATAGAATTTATTAAAGGATAAGAAAAATAAAAACAAACAATATATTCGCTAAACGGTAAATCGGTGGAGCTCTCTCCATTTTTCTCTGTCCTCCACCTGCCTTTTGACATCTTAGTACGACACCATTTAACTTTTTCTTTGATTTGTTTGAAATAACTGTGTGGGTCCTCCCCTGCCCCTTCCACCTTCTATTTTGCCTTCCATGATTGTTTTTTATGAATTTGTCGTGTCGTATCAAGTGTCCTATCATATGTCCTCTTCTATTTTCAATTGTTGACAAATGGATCTATTGAGAAAATGAAATAGAAAATGATCTATTGACAAAATGGATTTATTGAGATCAATTATTTCTGAAATTTAGTTTACTGCTTAACAAATTAAGGTTACTTTAAATATCAGCTCCAGGATGAGTATTGCATGAAGTAAGTTGATATCGGTTATTACTTTTAATTAATATAAAATCTATTTGGTATCTTCCTATATCTCCTGGCATTTTCCAGGTATACAGCTTCTTTTCGGTAATTTGAAATATGTATTTGCTATACACATTCCGTTTTCCTAACAGAATTGCACCACTCTGTTTCCCCTTTCATTTTTTACACCTAGTTTAAATAGCTATGGCAGCTTCCGATACATCATTTTAGTTATTAATCAAAGTTAATGTCTATGAATAATATATAATATAATATTATATTTTATTTATCTCCACACATACACTAATCTAATAAAACACAAAATAAAAAAATCACATTAGCTAGTGGGAGCAGAATGGACGAACATTGGAGTTTACCTCTAGTTCCTACACTAGGCTGTGCCTGTCTTGTAGGCAACTAGTTAATTTATGATATATCTGAACAGTGTCAACTTTCTTGGGATTAATAGCTAAAAGAATTAAGGTTTAAAGTTAATACAAACAGAAAAATTAAAATTTTTGTAGAAAAGAAAAGAAAGTTGGTTATGGAATGGAGCAGTTGATGAGTGTTTGTGATATAGTGTATTGTGCATGTTTAAGTGTGTATATGTGTGTGCGCGCTTGTATTGAGCAGCATACTATGCTTGTAATGTGAGTGTATGTGTAACATTTCATGTTTCTAGTGATATCCTGTAATAATTATTGGATCCACAGAACTATATCAAGATAGAAGAAAAATGCTCGTCGATTTGTATCGACACCGAGCGTGTAACATTTTGCGTAGGTATTTTGACGTCACGAGTATTATTTAGTGATGGGAAATATAAGCCGCGCGAAAACGATTTCAAGCCGTCGATTAAAAAACGAAATACCGATAATACCTTAGAATCGCCCTCGTCCCACCCCGCCCACGGTACCAACAAAATCTGGAAGCGGGAAGTTGTGTACGCGCTGCGCAGCGAAGTCTAACATATCGATCTACATATTTGTAGTGAAAAGAATTAAGTACACTTTACTTTATTCGTGTTACCCAAACAATTTCTTCCTATCTAATTACGATATCGACCTCTGTGGCGCAGTGGAACCGCTCCACCCGGGTTCGATCCCCCGTCAAGTTAATAAGGAAAACATACAATTCTGTTAACATTGAATTGATGTTAATCTATATAAGTAGGTAAGTTTGAAATCAGCTATCAATAACTTAAGTTTCTTAAGTACTACATATATAGTACACATCTATTTCTAACAGTTTATGTAGTGGTAGTAGATTTTCTCCTTTATACCTATTTATTTTTACCTAATTGTCACTCAATTTTTTACACAAATTATTCCAGGTTAATATTAATCGATTCAAAATATCGATAAGCAAACTTTATTTGACCGACAGACAAACTGATAATTACTTAATCTAATCGGTAACCTATCACAAACAAGATTTTTTTTCTCTTCGAATTTTAGATGGCCGAAAACGTTACGACGAAGTTTTAAATTCCAAATGGCTTCTTTACCATATTTTCAACTTCTTTAAACTTTATAAACATATTTTTCATCTTTTAGAACAATCTTTTTCAACAGCCTCCGTGGTCCAGTGGTTAAGGTGTTTGCCTTGTTGACCCGGGAGTCGTGGGTTCAATTCCCACGGGAAGCATACTTTGTTAAGCTGTTTAAATTTTGTTCAATTCAATTGCATCATTCCTCCTTGCAAGTGTTTTTTTCCATACAGGTTTATTCCTAGTTCGGAGGCGGGATGCTAAGCGATAGACCCATGTGTGCTCCATGTACATAAACATATTTATGTAAATTGATACTTTTAAAGAAACGCCAATAAATATTATTTTATTTATTTATTTTTATATTTTTCAAATTTTTTGTTGCTTGGGACAAATATAAATAATTTGTTTGGTGTTTTAATGCTTGTGCTCTCCCACTGGGGCACCATAGTACTTGTAACACGAAGGATTCATGTTTAATCACATAACATTTAATTTACAATCGCCATACCCAAACAGCTCTGTTTCGCACATGGTGACGTCACAAAATACGCCATGACAGTTTTGAGCGTTTTCGGGAGAAATTTAATGTCATTTTTTAAATGCGAAATACAAGTTGAAAATCAATATATTTTTAAAATATAATATTTTTCTCATGTGTAACGTATAATAAGGTAGGTATATTGTCTAACAATCAATCAAATTTAGGCAACTAGCCTATTCACAAGTCTAGACTATATCGCCTAAAACTACGAAATGCAACCAAAGATTTGTTGAGTTTCTTTACTAATTAGCGAATATATACTGTATTTTAATGTTTCGTTATTTTCAGCCATTTACCTTGTATTTATTTTTTAGTTACAATACATTAACCATAACACAACTGAGTTTTTGTTCATTACTATTTGCAGCCATTTACCATATTGTTGTTTTTTTCGTTGTCAAGATAACACATTTTTCAGGTGCCATATTTAATTACCATATGCAACCACCCCGCGCAAGCAAACCGACATATTTAGCATCGTTGCCCTCCATCCTGTGAAACCTGTGGTGGTCAGGTGGGGCAAGTGCGTAAACGGGGCAAGTACCTATACCTTTCATATTTCGAAAACGAGGCGTAGGTGTATACGCATTGTTTTCTATTAAACAAACGCTGAGTTCAGGTTTAAATGCAAATTTCTAATTGTTTATGACAATACTTATTACAGTGTTCATATACCTAGTTGAGTTTGTTTTTTAACAAACAGTAGGTATGAAAAAAAAAATATTTGCTAGCAAAAAATATAAAAATGAATTTTGGCTAATTTAAGCTTGCTACTACAGAACCTTTCAAGAGCGAGCCCGACTTTTTTCTCAATAGTGTTTAGCTAGATAATGGTGCCGATTTTATACTTGACATTACCTTACCGCATTATTTTGGCTATTGTGTTAATAAGCTTCTTTATGACACGGTGTGTTGAAAAATTAAATGCAACCGTTCCTTAAACAAGTCGGTATATTACCTACTACAGCTCAGTAGGTACACGCAAAAACAAATGTTGCGTTTTGAATTTCGAGCGAGACTTTAAGTATATGTGACAGTTCGCGCCTGCGCGGCCGGGCGGCCACTGCTCTGACGCGAGCGCCCCGCACTCCCCGCACTACTATAAATACTTTGAATTACCGATTAAGTTTGTGTTTAAAACTTGTTATTTAGTTAAATTTTAATTAAATTATTGAAAAGTCGGCTACAATAGAGCGACCTCTACCTAAGAAACGCAACAAATTTGCCTGAGTAATTAATAATTATTCACACGACGTAATTAAGAAAAAATAAGAATTATCTAATAATGTTAAGGAAAATCTTTTGGATTACTTATTAAAGCTATTTATTTAAGTAAATAAAGCCATATAAAAAAACAAAAATCAGCGGAGCAATTTTTCCGCACAAGTTATAGCGCAAAATATTAAAAGTTGAATTTAGGGTATAACCGAAATCGAAAAAGTTTTGGATTATTATACATACACATTCTAAGTAGTACATAGGTACGTATACAGAAAGAATTTTAGACTGAGGAATTTTTCACAGAGAGCTATAAACGATTTTCATGTTTAGGTAAAAATACATAAAAATACCTAACTTCTCGTAATAAAATTTGTTGGATTATTGTATATATATAATGTGTATTACCTACTTTCATCATGTACAAAGTTTCATAGGCGGGAGAATTATTCGGGTTACAAACGCCTCGTTGATTGGACTATTTATTCAAATGCAATAAGCTTGAGTACTGCTCGTTTCATACGCAGAGAAAAGCTTTCATTGTATATTTTATTTAGAATTTTGCTTAGAATTTTACTATATAAACATTAACCAAGTGTAATAAATATTTTTTCTATTACAATATCAAATGGTTTTAAGATATGGATTTTTGGATGTTTGTTACTAAATGCTAAAGAATCTGCATGAAACTTGGTGAAGAAGAAAAATTCATCTTAAATCTCCTACATAAATGCCGAAATGCTCGTGCTGCTGGCTTTTGGTGGGTAACTGCTGTACTTACACATCACATCACTCATCATCTTCTGGCCGTTTTCGGCTACGGTGAGTGGCTATGCTTATCAAATGCTTATAAAAGGCTAGGCTCATGTACCCTATTTTGTAACCGACTGGACATTCCGGTAATAGGACGTAACGTTCCGGAGGGGTCTGTTCGTGTGCAATGCTGGCATGACAGTATACCGCCTTATATTGAAGAGGGTGGTCTGTATATAGCCACCGGCCACTTTATAAAGCGCACAGCATACAGCAGCTTGACCGGAGGCAGTGCCTGCAGCTCCAACATTGAGGAGCCTTAAGAAGTATTATATACGCAGAACCATAATGGTCCAGGTAAACTATAGGAAATATAAAAATGACGCTGTAGCAAAAGTTGTTCAGTCTGATTAGTATTTTTTGTTGAGGTGAAAAAATCGAAGATTCAGAACATCTGATACACTAAGTACGATACACTAAGTTAAATTTTATATCGAAAATTTTACAGAGTCACACTCTTCTCTGGGATAGAGTGCGTAGAGTACGATTAGCTCATATTACTGGTGACCACCCAGCGGTCCTCCTTTTGGCAACGTAGTTTTCAGCCCAACATGAGAGTTTGCTGTCTCTCCAAGCCTTGAACACACAGGCAACACCTAAAGCCGAGGTCCGTCCCTCCCGAAGGCCGTTTGGAGATGTGCGATCGGTTGAAGGCGCTCTGCCCATACCTCAAAGTTCTGTGAAGTAGCGCAAGCTCACTTGGAGCTAGCTATATAGTCTTCTTCTTATCGTGTCGGTGGCTTAAAAAGTCTAAAATAATCCTTTATTTTATCCCTCCAGTATTTAGCAGCAGCCAATGCAATTTTATAACACTGCTACAAGTATTTTTTTATGTATGTTTAGTTCGTATTAAGGTATATTAATACGCCGGAGTCATATAGTCCACGCGAACAAAGTTGCGGGCATCAGCTAGTATCATATAAATGTGGGATGGGAGAATGAAGAGAAATCCAGAAAACTCGTTAATAAAATATATTATTTAAAACAACTTGAACTCTTTACATCTTATCTTGACAGCGGATGGCGTGCGACTCACAATCTCTCTTGTACTTCTTCCTAAAGAAAACGCCATGACATTCCGTATTCAAACATCCATCGACTTTCTCATAATTTCTTACGAACCTCTTTACACATCCTACATCTCGGCCTTACTGACATAGTCTGGTCCCTCAGACTATCCACCCATCAAACAAACACCTTTACGTCTTTCAAACATCGCCTTAATAAACTTAAACTTGCACACGTCTTAACTTACATCGTCATATCTTTCTTTCTTTTCTTATCATACCAACGTCTTTTATCACATTCATTCACCTTCATACGACTTCCCTTCCATAACAACCAAAGCTGTTTTTCCTTTCCTCTTTCACCGTACTTCTGGCTGTCATGTCTTGAAATCATCTGCAGTCTTTGTTGTAAACGTCTTCTTAAATCAGCTCTTATCTCATTAAATTCTTTAAACTTCTCGTCTTGACAAAAGTAGTGTGTCATCTGTGCTCTTTTTGTAATCTTACGTTTCAAACAAACAGTAAGACGCCTCTCGCCTTTGTAGAGCGAACCACTAACTGTTGCTTGCTTCTTGACCGAAACCGAACAACTAAGAACTCTAGGTAAAATCTCAGTCTTCGCTTCAACTGCGTCTTCTATCGTCTTTACGTATTCACAGCAAACCAACTCTTGTAATAACGGCTTGCAACATTCTTTGTTTACTTTTTGCATGTCAATGTCAGATTGTAATTCTTTTTCTGTTTTGGTGCTGCTCAGGTTATCGATCTCCTTCGTCTTTTGAATTTCTTTTTCCGTCTTTATGTCGATAGAGCTTTCGACCTCCTTACTCGTAATTTCATAGACAGTCGAATCTACGTCGTCGTTGACATCTGACATTTGGCTTTGCACGTCGTAATCGTAATTCGACAAATTATGGCAAACTTCTGAATGCAATTCTTTTTCAGGAAATACTTCGCCATCTGGGAATTCTTCTGCAACGCACGTCTTCAGAATTTCCCACGTCTTAAATTTGATAACCCTTTCCGTACGTAGCCACAGTGCTGCCGTACCTGTCAGTGATAATCGTCCCACCAACAACGTCTGAAGTGGAGTCCAACCTTTCTTTTCCGCTATCTTTTCTACATCTTGAATCCAGTGCGATACCGGATATGTCTCATCTTGTCCACTGAATTGAGGAACAAAACCCTCTGGAACACGCCATAAAGCACCACTTGACAAAAACATATTCGTCGTTCTTCTTTACTCGTCTTTCTTCTTAGTTACCATCCATGAAGCCCACATCTTTAAGCTATCACGGTCGTCTTATCGTCTTCGTCTTAAAAATAAAGAAACGTCTTTGTCTTGCCGTCTTTTGTCGTCTTCCTCTGGATTTTTCACAGCTTCATAATGTCTTATTCATCCCGGACGATGTTAATTTCTCTTACTTGAACTTGCTTCCATCCCGGACGAGCCCCCAAATTTGTGGGATGGGAGTATGAAGAGAAATCCAGAAAACTCGTTAATAAAATATATTATTTAAAACAACTTGAACTCTTTACATCTTATCTTGACAGCGGATGGCGTGCGACCCACAATCTCTCTTGTACTTCTTCCTAAAGAAAACGCCATGACATTCCGTATTCAAACATCCATCGACTTTCTCATAATTTCATACGAACCTCTTTACACATCCTACATAAATATGTAATATAATTGATGCCATCTCTCCTTTGGTATGTTTCTCGGACCATATGTAAAGGTGGCTGTGTATTTTGGTGGCAGGTCAGTCGGGACGGACTTGTTTCTTGAGACAGACTAATGTCTATTGACAAGTTATACGATTATTGGTAAATAGTAATATGTTAAAAAATCATTAAGTTATATCACCCTTAAGTCACTAGACTATTAAACATTTATACAAAAAGCAATTTTCATTACACACGCATCAGAAAACACTTTAAACAAGGAAAACCACTTCAAACTTAGCGACTTGCAAATCATCTCAATAATCTTTTTTACAATCTCATTGGAAAATCTAAAATTACTTTTTATTTCGAACATCACAAAGGAAAACTTCAGGAATCTTTTTAATCCGTTTAAAATTGAGCCAAATTAATGTGGATATAATCACAACAGAAGATTTTACGACTGAGGACATAGATGCTTTATGAGCGTTTTTGAAGTGATGTGCTTGCCCATGGAAATGCGGCAGTACCTACCAACTTAAATTTATTTTGCCCGTATTACCTACTTCTGAAATGTCTATCGGGCCACGGGCAAAAATGCTGTGAAAGTTTCGACC
Source organism: Rhodophaea formosa (assembly GCA_963082605.1). Classification (NCBI taxonomy): domain Eukaryota; kingdom Metazoa; phylum Arthropoda; class Insecta; order Lepidoptera; family Pyralidae; genus Rhodophaea; species Rhodophaea formosa. Next base: position 14,049,049 of record OY720206.1, read on the forward strand.
AATAATCGTACAACTTGTCAATAGACATTCGTCTGTCTTAAAAGACAAGTCAGTCCCGACTGACCTGCCACCAAAAGACACAGCCACTTTACATATCGTCCGGAAAACATACCAAAGGAGAGATGGCATCAAGAAGAAGATCGATTGTTAATCTTTGCTGTGCAAAATGATTAGCATGACCTTTCAAAACTTAAGGAAAATAGCCTCAATCATAAGCGGATTGAATTATGAATTACATTAGACTACCCTGGGATTAATTGGTAATTACTTATGTTTATTGGAAATCGAACCAATACCGTCTACATCGCTGTCACAGTTTCTTAATCGGGATTTTATTACGTCCAGTTTGCGAATGACTTTACTAATGATAGCGCCCAATTATTTTAATTGATCTACTAATAAGTGAGTGTAAGTGAAGACACACAATAATGTGATTTGACTCGAGCAATCTGTGACAACCAGCGTTCTAAGTAGTGTTATCGTGTCATGAATAATAGAAACCAATTACACAAAGAGTTTTTTCAAAGCAAAAAAGACTAAAATACTAACAATCTGTTAATAGCAGCATGCTATAAAATTTCTCCTTTGTAATCGCTTCCGCTAAAGCATGGATACAATGCAATCTTAAAGTATCACAGTCTCTTGATCGGGGTTTTATTATCCCTTATCCAGTTCGCGACTGACTTTAATAACTGCGGACTGGTGACAGCGTCCGCGGCATCTCATGATTCAACTTTTTAATTAACTGATCTGTCCAGTTAGTTAGTTGGCTTTAGATAAATATTTTTATCATTCTCTGTTAGTAAAAATCTCTTTACATTTCTGTTTTTAAAAATATACCTTCTTGAATCTGTGTTAAAGTAGTTTCCAGTCTGGCTGTGATATTGTAGGCTCGCATCACCTGATTATCCTAAAGGAAAGACGATTATGTGATTTCCGAATTACATAATCGTCTTTCCTGTCAGATTATTTAGCTATTTTAAGTGGATACTTAATGCCATCTCGCGCTTGTTTAAGCCTATCCTGAAATTAATTCTGATCTACCCGTTGCGTTGCGGAGGTCAGAGGCAAACGCTCTATGTCTAAAACTGAAAGACACGTTACCACTAATCCAACAGGAATGCACTCGAATGATGATGTCGACTTCAATCTGGGATTCGAATTTCAGACTTATATTGTCTAAGGAAATTATATAAAATACATTCATAATGGAATAATTACCAACTTTTTATTCGCCGTAAATATAAATAGGATAATACCGGTAGCTCTACCTAAAACCAAAATTCAAGAACCGCATAAAAATTATACAGGAACGAGTGAGATGACTTAGCACCTAAAAATCAAAGGTCGTAAATACATTATCCATTGGTGTGTCACGTCCGGAAAAAATCAAACGCCGAAGGGTTCGACTCGTAATTGAATAAGAAAGGGCTACACACTCCCTAAGGGAGTGATCCTTTAAAATATTGATATTACAGATATGGTCTCTGAAGTATTAGTAGAAAAAGTTTTACCTTGTCACTAACCTCATCGACTACTAAGCATATCATTGGCTGATATGGCAGTAAATTATTTTTGTCACGTACAGTGCAAGAAAAGAAATAGTGAAAAGAGAAACGTTAATTAACATTATTATAAAAGATAGCCCTGAGTCAATTGAAAAGTTTCGACAGTCCATAATATTTAAAGACTTTTTTTCGTAATATTTTAAAAATAGCACTTATTTAGCAAAACATACAAGAATTAAAAAACGACACGATTTAGATGCATGTAGACATATTCAGGTTTATAGGATAAACACCGTTCTCCCATAAACCGTCAAAATGAACAACTTTTTCTATGTCTTTGTAATAATCTAAGGCCTTTGCTTTCTTATTTTTAGGGCAGTCCTGGAAACCCTCAATTGTGGCGCTGCATAAACATCGACCTGCAGGCCTATTTGCTAACTTTTTACAACTACGGTGTAAAACGTTACGATGGCCACTTTAATATCCAATACGGTTTTAATACCTAAAATAAAAATAGTAAATAATACTAAAGGCCGTAATGGATGGTGAAAAGACCATCTAAGCGATGCGACTACCTGACCTGATGGTTAGTGGGTATCCATTGCTACGTACTGCTGGTGTAGGAAGATGCCAGGAAAACATGGTTAGGTGGGGTTTCTCCGGCTGTAGCACGTGTGACTGCGGCGCCGTCCAGTCAATGAGCCACCTTCAATCGTGCCCTAAATGCCTCAAAAAGCTCATATGTATTCAAAAAGACCTCGGTGTTAATGACCGGGCTGTCGCTGTGAGCTGCTCGCTCGCTGGTCGAAAATATTGTAATTAAAAATAAAATATAGACATAGTACTGTGTGTATATTTTATATCGAAAAAACTGCCTCCGTGGTCCAGTGGTTAAGGCGTTTGCCTTGTTGACCCGGGGGTCGTGGGTTCGATTCCCACGGGAAGCATACTTTGTTAAGTTGTTTCCAGTTTGGTTAGGACATTGCAGGCATGAATCAACTGATTGTCCGATAAGAAAGATGATTCCGTGCTTCGGAAGGCACGTTAAGCCGGTGGCCCCGGCTGCCATCTGGTAGTCGTTAAAGGAACCACGTCAGAGGCCGAGAGGCGGTTCCGAAGAACTCTGACACCAGGGTGTGCATGGTCGACTGACGGTATCACCTACACGAAATGATGATGATCATGAGTGGAGACTAGATATCAAAAAGAAAAATAATTGCTACTTAAACCGTGGCCGCCATTCCAAAATGTTTTAACCAAATCACCCTTCGATTATATTTTATAGATTTCATATAAATTGTACTTCTAATCTTTTGTGTTTTGTGATGATACCCCCAAGTCATACCCAACAAATTGATGAGATTTATCGGTGAGATTCCCCCAGAAGTTAGCCGAAGGGAAATTAACTTGGTTAAACTTTGGACTTGTTCAACCAATGTAACCCTTATCGTTTTATGGTTGGCAAAAAATGATCGTGTAATTTTTGTTGTTACTGATTTATAGTACCGACTTATTTTGTGAGAAAATAAAGATTTACCTATATTTTCTCACAGTAGTTTAGAAACAGACTTTTAAATTGTTGTTTAACCCTTATAGTTTCGCCGTGTTAGAGACTACATTATTACTAAAAACCTGCAATTGGACAGAAAAATTTAGGTATATTAATAGCGCAGACAGTGGTATATTAAATTAAAAATATATAATTTTTGTGTTCCTCCCATACATTTAGTAATAAATAATGGAATGATTTCTTTTTCACGTCAACCCCTTGCTGTAGTTTTTTTTTTTGGATATGTGTTTTCTAACATATTCAATTTTTTTTCTATTTGGGGAAATGCAACTGTTGTCACCCCCTGCAAGCTAATTTGTAGTTTAAAAGGATATGATGAGAAAAAAATCAGGACAATAGCATATATGTATACATCAGAAAAAAAAAGGAAAACTATCATAGCTTGTCACACAGGATAAAAAGTTAAAGCCGACCGTTGACTATAACATGCAACTACGGAAACTTAGAATGCGTGTGGCTCAACATGCACTTTTAATATCTGTTGTTTACTAAAATTTCACACAAATATCACAGTAAAAACAATTACAACGAAAAAAATCTTGAACTACCTACCACTCAAAATTATTGCACTTTTTAACTCTCAACGTAAAAATGTTATATGGACCATGTTTAAGTAGCCTTTTAGCCCCTAATAGCGAAATTGATTTTGACGCAGTTTTTATTTATTACAATTATTATTTGAATGTGAAAGTGAGTTTGATTATTTGTTTTGCGCCTTAACAAATGAAATGAGCGTTATATACAAATTTCGCATTAACGTTGTCTGAGTTATGAAAAAAATTACGGATTGCTACTTTTTTTGGGATGAATGGCATTTCTCATGTTCTGTGTTCCCTAGAGATCGACTTTAACGTGAGCGTAGCCACAGGCAATAGCTAGTTTTCTACAATACTATGTATTACTCGCGGCTTCGCCCGCGTAATATATAGCCTATGTCCTTCTCGGTAACATAACCTATGTGAATGCAAAATTTTATGATGATCGCTTCAGTAGATTGGGCGTGAAAGCGTAGCAAAAAACAAACTCACTTTCGCATTTATAATATTAGTTGAGATTAAGATGTTAATAAAAACAATCCGATCCCAAAAGGAGCGTCACTCCGTTCGTCAATATAATTTTTTTTTCGTATGAATCATACATACATACAGTCAGCCCAGGTCAAAGTCACGTTTGTTCGTGAGCGTGGAGATGAAAAACGGAATCAAAATAGTGATTGGTTGCTAGCCGCATCACATATTGCCATGATTCCTTAGATTTTTGCCCATCTCGTATGAAACTATTGCTGAGATTTTAAAAAAGTTTTAGGCAGCCTTAGTACTATCGAAAGAGATGTTCATATTAAATGGCTGAGCCACCCTTTGAAGATCACACAAGGTTTCATTATTATATTGTAAGCAAAATCGTTTTTCAAAAACTTTAATTCACTGCCATATCAGCATATTACAAGATAAAATTGAATGTGATCAGCATTTTTTTATACTTGTCTACAACTAAGTCTAAATTGAATTTTATAACAGATTAAAGCCGTACAAATTCTTTTGACGGATTAAAAGTCTACGTGGTTGTCTGTAATCGCTTGAAATTTAATATGAAATGAAGGTTCTTGAATATGAAATTGTGTTTTTAATAAGAATTTGCAAAGTAGTGAAAGTGAAAAATAGATAAGAGTTTATGCGAACTGTAAAATCAGTTGTAAATAAATAACTGATGAAATCAGTTATTTAATTTTAAGATTAACTGTGTCTGTTTTCAAAATAATGTTAACTAGTAAAACTAAATTTAAAAAAAAAACTGCCAAGTGCGTGTCGGGCCACGCGCAGTGTAGTGTTCCGTAGTTGCGAATGACAACTTTGAGTTCACATTCGCACCTCACACTTTACCAACCAAAAACATCAAACAATGAAAATTGTATGAAATTTTACATTTTCGAGTACATTTTATAAGTTGGTTGTCTATAACTTTTTAGTTTGTACTTAGTACTCAGCTCTGATAGTTTTCCTTTCAATTTCAGTATATGTGCTACTGCTGTAATTTTTTTCACGTATCGTATTTATAACCGTTTAGCAGACAGAGGGGGACACTTACCTCTAACAAAAATTTGCACTATTCAAATCCAAATATTTCGGAAACGGATCCCTAAATTGAAAAATGGTGTTCTCACCTTACAATATTTTTTAAAGAACTATTTAACAATACCCCACACAATGGGTTAACAGAGAAAAAAAAAATACTCCCACTATACATGTATGGGAGATAAGCTAAAAAAATTTTTTTCATGATTTTTTTCTACCAATTTTTTGGCATAACTATTATACATACCCATACCAAATTATAGCTTTCTAGTACTTATAGTCTCTGAGTAAAACCGAGGATGGACAGACAGATAGACAGACATGGCGAAACTTTAAGACCGATACGGTTTCCCTTGACAGCTCAACATCCACCACCGCAGTCTCTTCAGTTAGTCTGTGAAAATGGCAGCTGCAATGTTGTCGAAATATCAAACAGAACTCAAAAATAATCGCGGTAAGTCCCGTAGTGAACATAATAGTGATTGTGACCGCGAAAGCTTAAAATCATATTTAAAATATCTTTAAATATTGTCGGGGTTTTAAAAAGGCAACATGCTTTTTCTAAAGGCATTGAAGTGAAATAGCTACGCTGTGCACTGTGAGCGTGACAAAAGGTGATACTGAAATTCAATTGTAGCAAAATTGTGTTGAACAAGCTAGAGATATTTCGTTTTGCTGTAAATTATTCAATAAGGTGAAAAATACATATTTATTGCAACACAAAACGTGTTCTACGAAAATTGGTTTTGTGAACTCGCTTTTCTTGTTTTATATTAAATTTGCGAAAATATATTTAAGCATTAACACAATAACAACAAAAAAATTTATGAAAAATATTTGACAGATTTGATTTGATTGTTTTTGGTGAGAATAATAATAGGGTATTTTCCAACTTTTTGAGAAATATTACAAAATTGTTCTTAATACATTTGCAATCAGGACTATTCTTTGTGAATTTCTTTTCCTTTCAAATCAGCATTAAAGTTTAAGTAGTTAATGAAATTTCTAAAACTCTACAGACCGTTATCTCAATCAGAAGAACATTGAGAATAATTAGAAATCTTGACACTTATTAATTTTCCTATTTGTGTTCACAACAAAGAATGTGTGGTGACGTCAATAATTTACTTATGGCTGAGTTTGGGTGTAAGTGTGATTGCTAGATAGTTTGCCAGCCTGGGAATCTAAGGCTCTCGTACACGAAAAACTTTGATTCCCCAACCGCCATGAGGTCGACAATATAAAAAAAATTAAAATACATTTATATTATCCTCTTTCCTAACACGAAATCGATAAAACGATTTAAATATGTTTCTCAAGAGAGTTCGTTATCAAAAGCTTATTTACAGAATCTTTGAGCCTACTGTAAATGGCTTCTAACAATCCCTTATCTCACGATGCTCAATAAAGATTAGTTGAATCTTCCGGTGTTCCGGCAATGGCTCGGAATTCGACTCAAATTTATCTCACAATCGATATTGAGTGTCAAAAATGACTGGAGAGGCGGCGATAAAATCAGGGAGGGAACTTATTTTTATCGGTGCTGGGTTGCGATTAGCTTTTGTTCGTTGTCTTTCTTCAAAAACGGAAAATATTCTTAATTAACCGACTTCAAAAAAGGAGGAAGTTTTCAATTCGTCACAATCTTTTTCTTTTTTTATGTATGTTACCCGATTTTTCGAGCACGTCTGATCCTCCACTCTCTCCACCTTTAGTATGATGTGACTCAACCTACTTTCGCGTTTTTAAATGTGAAATGTGTAAAGGATTATTGCTTAACCTTACACATCAGGGTCGTGCCTGGGATGTGGCAGAAGCACTGTGTCTACACGGTGCATCCGTGTTCCGTCAGGGGTTGTATGTCTGTGATATGTCTGGGCCGTAGATCAATCATCTCTGCCCTTCGGTAAGTATAATCAAAAGTACTTATTTCACCATAATACATTTGGACATAAACAATATCAATAGAAAATAAATAATAGCACAATAGGTTCTTCGGTACCAAATTTTTATTGTGTGTTTTTTGTAATAGTAGAGACCATCCACCCCAGCATTTATTGACAAAGTTTAAGAGTAGTTGCAATGAAAATTTCTTTAAACACATGCAAGTCTTGGCATCGACCTGGATTACTTGGGCACTTTAGGGCATGGGCCCTTCCACTGAAGCTCCTTTATCTGCACGGACACGGACTTATGTGATCGATTCCATAGAAAATGAATGTAACGATATTTTTTTTACACTTATGACGAATCATGTTCACACTTGCACGTCCCGGGCGCGGGTTGATAATAGCTTTTAAAGAAGTTTGCATTCATTTAAGGGAAAGGTTAATGGTTTAAAAAAAATATTATGCTATGACGTTTTATTCTTATAGAAAGACAAAGTAAAGTTTTCGTCACACGCCATCCACTAAAAATAAAAAATTAAAATTGTAGAAATAAATTTGTTAGAAATATAATAACTTATTTGAGAGTTTTCTTAAAATTTTCTTTTAAAACTCTTCTGACAAATTTGATTTAGTCAGGATTTGTGGTTTTGCTATGACAATTTATGTTCACGCGTGAAATAATTTACAGACAACTCTACGCGGACGAAGTCACAGCAAAAGCTAGTTACTTCATGTAGGATAAAATTATTTTTGCTTATTTTAGTTATTTAATGTAGGATAAATTACGATTTTTGCTTATTTTAGTTATTTCATGTCGGATAAAATTTGCCTCATTTTTCGGAAATCACTTTATACGTTTAAGTAGGTACCTACATAAAGCAAAATCTTTAAATATATGAAAATAATAAAAAATATTTTAGCCTTAATATTTCCACAGCTTAAGCGATTTTAAGCCTCTAATAATAGTAGAAGCAATTTTCTTTCACATGCACAGTGACATGCAACAAGATCAAGTCAGTAATAGTGTCTTAAAATAGCGGTTTATTCCACTTTGTTAACCGAGGTGATATCACCTGGGTGAACAAAGTACACTCTTTTGTCCACTTTGTTCACTTCGGAAATTGAGCACCTAGGTCATATGACCTTGTCCACTTTGTTCACTTCGGAAATTGAGCACCTAGGTCATATGACCTGGGTGATCAAATGCGACTTTTTAGTGTACTTTGTTGACCTCGGAATTATATCACCTAGAAATCCCTTGTACAACGTCCGTATGTTCTCGTAAGTAAAACCATTTTCCGTTAGGATAAGAAAATAGTTGCAAAACTTTCTGTACGCGAAAAGACGATTTCTCATTTAAAGTACATTGTCTCGATGTAAGCAAGGTGGTAATAGGTAATAAAACTTGTAGTTAACGTATACTTTCAGCAAATAACTGCAAAATACATTAAAATAAATAGCAGGTACACGCAATGTTTGCGCTGCGGGATAAGACCATTACATTTTATTTCGGCATTGGAAAGTAAGTTAAGACTTGCACAATTCCGTGGTTGAATTTTTAAAATTGTTTGTTTACTCGCTTTTGTGCAAAGGTATTTTTCAAATGAATCGAATTGCTAAAGGCGAAGTGAGTTCACACAGTAGCGCCACCCAGCAATTAATTCATTTACTCCTAAATCAAATCAAATTTAAAAAATCTAATAGCCAAGGGCAATCACCCTAGTAAATTACTTGTAGTATTCTTTTTGTTACTTTTCATAGATATTACAATCTAAGTTTAAGAGAACGAATGTTTACCGCCAAAAGTGGCCACTTTAGGCGGTAAAAATTCGTTCTCTTAATTCATCAAATTAAAAATAGTGAAAACTTGTGCCAATAATATTACAAATAATTTACTAGGGCATTCAGCTATTAGATTTTTTAAATTTGATATGATTTAGGACTTATAGAATTAATTGCTGGGTGGCGCTACTGTGTGAACTCACTTCACCTTAAACTTTAAATACTTAGTTTTATAACTTTAAAATGTTAAGTTATAAAAATATAACCTGAGTACTAGATTTGTGGGCTTATTTTGATTTCGTTAAGGTTAGGACAGTGTTTTATTAACATTTTGTATATGTACTACATGGCGGGTGTAATCTCACTCAAACTCGATCGGCTGATTCACGAGCATATTCAATAGGAGGTGAATTTAATTTTCTTATTTCTAAGATTGGGGAATGTCATGGACGGGTCACGTTAAATTATTATTTCACCACTTTGTTACACCCTGTCCAATTATTCAATCCAATAGTTCTACTTTACAATACCTAAGGATAATTAGATAATATGCTCAATAGCTTGCTTAATTAATGTTTCCCTGAATAAGGAAATAATTATTCCACTGAATTAGATTTACAGTACATCTAGGTATCAAGCCACTGTGTATCTGGCACGTGTAATAAACCAATTTTCATTACTGATGTAATTAGATTTGCCGCTGCATCCGACTGCATTACTCTACACTGCACTGATTTCCTGTACCATATCTACATATCTTAAACGATACGAGTATAAATGACTTAGAAGAAGAATTACATTCCCGACATACCGTTCGTCAAAGCTTGTCGTCTTGAATTGCTGGTAGACCTGCCGGCGATATCCATGATGGTCACTATACCTGGAACTCGGAAGTGACGCCACTTAGCTAATTAGTAAGAAAATCTTTTCATATGTTACCAATGCTGGGATCTTGTAAAAAATTTAGAAATATACCACCAATACAAATCGCTAGGACAACTGACTCTTTTATTATGACAGTGACAAAAAGCTTTTCAAGTTCCTAGTATTGTTCTCATAGGTAAAGTTGTTAGTATTGATGGATCAAATCACTCTTCTACATACACATATGAATGTGATTCTGACTCACTGACTAATATATCAACGCACAGCCGAAACTACTGCCCTTTGAAATTTGGTACTGGGATTCCTTTTATGATGGAAATGAGCACTAACAAAGGATTTATAGAAGATCAAAATCTAAAGGGGTAAAATAGGGCGGTGACGTTTTATACTGATTAAGTCGCAAGTGGCAAATAAAACTAATGGAAGTACCTAACTAAGGAAGGAAGGACTATCGATGGGGTTTTATAAATATATCTTCACGTTTTGTAGGTTGAGTCCTCAGTTGTGATTCGTCAGAGTCCAAAGCTCACAATTATGGCAGCAATCATCTTATTAGATAAATGGATCTACTAACAACTTGTAACTACTTACTTTAAAATCGGTCGACGCAGCGTAGACAGAGATACCATCCATATGAGGTCGATATTCCTGCTTAGCACATCTCTAGATTCCCCTCTTCCTCCATCTTGTGAACCGCTAAGTTATAGGATTCCTTCCCCGCGTCACTGTATTCCAACGGGTACAATTCAGGGATTATCAAGGCATTATTTGATGTTTCGTGTAACACCCGAGACCTCATTATTGCTTCCCATCAGGGAAAATAGGGGTCAAACATACTCAAATGATTCATAAAAAAGTAATGTCGACAATTACTAGTCAATACCAAAAGGACCAGTTTTGAAATAACGATTTGATATTGCGATCTAGGGATGTTACGAATATTTGTATTCGCATATGTGGTGCATGCTAGAAGTGGGCGGGGTCATATTTAGTGCAGCCGGGCTCATCTAGGAGCCATTCAGAAATCGCCTCATAGGAGAAAATGCTGCCAAATTATTTTTCATTAAATATAATTTGCCTGTGTTATAATTTGAATACTAAAGATTGTTATAATTTCATATCTTTACCTACCTACTAACTGTACCTTTATTACTAATAATATGTATAATTATTTCGCATTCGAAATATGATATTCGTAACATCCCTGTGCAATCTTTAATTCACGCGATAAATCATGGTCCTAACGTAACTATTGTTTGTACCGTTTACATCATAATCCATTAATTTTTTTCTTTATATAATGAATCCATCAAAGTTTCAGTGATTCTGACAATCACCATTATAATATAGTACTATTAGCAAGTAACAATCAAAGATGGCGTATGTTATTTAATAGCTTCATGGGAAAATCTGGAGAAAAGTCTATTAGTATACGAGTTCATATAACAGTCCAAATTGTTAATGAGCACGGGCATTAATAACACCGAACTACACCTATTTTATACTATAAAGTCCACTAAAATCTATTAGCAAAATCCTCTTAGGTAGACCCCTACTTGCATCCTTTGACTTCCCTCCAAAAACCCCCTAGATCACGTTTACTAAAAATAGTAAACAAGAAAGTAATTCTTATATACGATGAACTACCTTCAGTTTTATCCTAAACGAATAAGTTATACTTATTCGTAGTTCTTACCGCAAAAACTAAAATAACAAAACTTTATCTATCAGATTTTCGTTTTTGGTCAAAAGTTGAACTCAGCTTTGTTGGGTGAAATTTTGCATTCGAATACTGACTTTCCCGAGTTTCCAAGAGAACTTTTACAGATTTTACACCGTAGCTACGTAATTTATTTGACCTGCATTTGTGCTGCATTGTGTATTCATTTTATTTTTATTGTTTTATGTTTAAATGGTTTTATATAAAACTGCATGTTGCCCTTGACTTGGTCGGCGTAGAGTTTGATTTTAATACGCAGTTTTTTTCCCTTTTGTTGTTTATAATTTGATTATCAGATTGAACACATAGTTTCTATTTAGAAATATGTTATATGAGTTCTACATACATAGTGTCACATTTTTTTCCCTTGCGAGGAATAATGTTTGTAATGTATTCGCGATTGTGACATTTAAAACAAAATAACTTTTAATACGTTTTTATTGAATTGTTTTCTTGCGTGTTTATAAAATTATTTATAATTCCAATGTTCTTAACACTTTACTCATTGGATTTTATAGTTAAGTGTCAGTTTTTAAGATGTTTCTTTTTTCAATGAGGTAGATAAAAAGCACAATGTGTCTCAGAAGTGTCTTGTCTACTATACAATAACCCTTGCGTCACAATCTTCTTTTTTTTTTTTTGTTATAAAAGCTACGAGCTAGGCTAGCTTAGCCACCGCCATTTTCTCTTTAAACCGTCCTTCCATTTACGCTCATATAAACTTTATTAAACTGTGAACCTTTATAATTAAAAATATAAAAGAACTTTGGGATCACACAAAGGAAATTTAATAAGAAGCTCTAATTTTTCATCATGTATAAGTATATGTACTGACCATTCACGTTTCTATCACTAACGATGTAGACAGAACCTCAGAACAAAGCGTAGGGTAATTATCCTAAAAGACCACGTGGAGTTTGATTGTAATAGGTGGGAAAGGTAACTAAAATTTTTGATGGTTTACTGTATTGCCTAAGACCATTAAAATACAAAACTATTATTTCTTACGTATTAACCTCAGTAGCATAGTCGTCATTATTATTGTCATCATCTTGGAGATAAAATTTGATGTCAACGGTCAAGATCACGTTTAACAGAAATGACTACATGCGCAATTTTTTTTCCCATTTGATCCTTTATCAAATCACCATCTTCTTCAAAAAGATTACACTTGTAATATATTAGACATGTAATTTATTTAAACGAAAGTATTAGACTTTTAATATATTTTTAGATTGGCTATTGAAAAATCTCTAAATTAAATATCAATCAAACCTACCATTATTAAAAAAAAAATATAACGTTATTTGATTAAAATACTTAAAAATAAATTAGTACCTATTTTTTATTAAATTTTACAATGAAATTAATAAACTAGTACTTGTATCAAAACCATTGCGTCGGCCGTAAGTGTATTTGGCGCTTTAAACATGTACAATGTTTAACATGATTTGCCAAAAACGCTCTTATAATAATTTCTATACCAACATTAGCGATGACGCTATAACAATGTCAGTTAAATTATCCTTATTCTAGAAAAAAAAAATAGGTAGATACATTTTATTGTTTTGTAATCACAAGGAACTTACAATGGTCTTATGCGTCATTATACTCGATAGTGCTTAGGACTTTTGTAGCAATTTTGTTATTTTGAAAAACACCCCAAAACTGTTTCGATATAAAATTAAACGTAATCATAGAACGTGCTCAGAAAATTTCACAAGACTTGGTGCAGAAAACGACAACGGGTGTACAAATACATACATCATATTATAAAATTTTGCCTAAGCTGAAACAGATACGCTTCGCTTGCGCTTCACGCTCGCTTGGTCAATATTTTTTCCTTTCGAATCAAAATAATCAATTTTGTCATACCAAAATCATCAGTTCAAATCAGGTTAAGATATAGGAACGTCAAAAATTTAGAGACTAGGTTTCCCACAACAAGGCATATGTCGAACGTAGATATTATTAAATACACTCTGTATGAAAGTAGCAAACTGAAATTTCTCATTAGTATACGTGCAAGTTATGAAGTACCAAGAATTAATTACGACACGTATCTCAAACGTCCTTAGACGTCAATACGTTCCTTGAAATTTTACTTACTTGTATTGAATTGCGCTTTTGAATTAATAAGACTTGTAGACGACTATGTAAACTGTGAGTCCTGCATAACTTGAAATGCTTTAACTTAACCTTTCACCAGTGTCAATATATCGCGACATTAATGTTGATGTCACAATCTTAAAGCTGTTCACACACAGGAGAATCTCTGATTAATGATAAATAAAATGTAACTTGAATCAGAATTAGGATTTAATTTAAGAAAAAAGGGGTAACCAAGTTCCAATAAAGTATTTTTTACTAGTTTTCATACTTCTAGATTTTTCGAAATAGATATACCTACTTATTAGGACTGCCTCGGTCACTGATCTGAGGCCGCTGTGGTTCAATAGTCTAGTGGTTAGGATCTTGCAGGCTTGAATCATTTGATTTATATTCTATTATTTGATTATTCGAAAAGATAAACGCTTCCATGCTTCGGAAGGCACGGCAATCAGTGGGTCCTAAACTCCATTAAGTGTTTGTTACATCGGTTCTGGTCTACCGCAGGGGCTGCGGAGGTCAGACGAGAGTCATTGTCTAACTGAAAAAGACAAAAAATGATTTTACTAGTCTTAGAAAATGACGATATCGATAACCAATAAATCGACCTGACGACAAAGTAGGTTCTCGTTGAACAAAATATTATACAGAAAATACTTATGTTAAAAAATACAGGTAATTTTATCGATAATTACCAAATCTTGCCCGTTAATTAGTTGTTTATTTTAATAATGACCTAAACAAACTCTTCTTTTTAATTTTCTCGCATATTGAAGTGCATAAAATCATATAAGCCAAAAAATTATAGCTGTGTTAATTCCGCGAGGTCGTCCCATCCATATAGCCAAATCTGGTGGAATATAGAACTTGTATACATACAAATATGAACTGTTTAAAAATACACTCTTTGTAAACTTTAGTACATATTTGATTTTTTGACAAAACATATTGAGAGGGCATACCATACCTCCATTCATAAAGATGTCTACTGGCACTTGGCCGGTTTAAAATGTTAAAATTCATTTGTTATAATACTTTGTTACACGTCACGTTTTATGAAAAATATTACTCAAAGGTATTATATTTTTCTCTTTCAGATTCAATGATTTTAATGAAACTTTTGCTTTGCACGACATCGATGAAGTCGGAATTAAAAACGTGTCAACTCTAGAGCTTCCTTCTTTGGTATTTACAATTTAACATTTTTAATTTGGATTTTATGTGCTGTATTATAAATACTTCCTTTGATAACGATGTTTTTTATTATTAAATATTCACAACTGACAAATAAGATTAATTAAGGACGGAATGAGAGCTTTCTGAAATGCACCACAGAACCATACCACCTGATAGCAGCATGAGGCGTTGATCTCAATAAGCCGCTGTCATTGAATACTATTTGACTGAACTTGAATTTCATTGTTCCCACAATAGTTCACACGTTAGTGGGCGTTAGGGTGAAAAGGATCAAAATAGTTATAGGTTGCTAGCCGCATCGCTTATTGACGTGATTCCTTAGATTTTGCCCAACCCTTTGACCGGCTTTTACGGTCTGCGCGGGAAGAAAAGCAGCTGGTTTATTTTGTTCTTCCTTTTCTCCTAAACCAGCATGGAAGGAATCCTACCATCCTAAATATACTGGTAGCATCCTCACCTAAGAACAATACACCCGGGAGCCTAAATAGATATAGCGAGTTTCTGGTTGCATCATGAGATAGTTCGAGACCTGGGGTCCAGGGGCTCAGGTTTGGATGGGGGGTTTGGATAGATTACGTGACAAAACCAAAAATCTACACGGATGAAATTGCGTGATAGTACCTATAAATTACTATACTATATGGTAATACTATATTACCGTGATGTCGGTGTCCTACTGAAACAAATTGCTCTCGTTTTTTTTTTCTAGAAGTTCAAATGAAACCGTGCAATGAAAATAATGAGACTTTATTTTTCTTTCTCTGGCTGCGACCTCGACAAAGGCATATAACGCAATAATGCATTGGTGTTTCCAGGAATGGGTACTGGCTGGAGATTTGTCATTCCGTCAACTTCTCCCTACGTGTTGACCGGGATAATACCCGTGACTTCAAAGGAGATACAAATTAATTACGAGTATGTGTAACAAAATGACACAATTGCACGAATGTGTATGTATGAATGTGTGTGTATCTTGGATGTTTGTACGAGTGTTTCAATTATATATATCTCTGTATGCTGGTGCATATCGTCAATCAAGCCACGGATAATTCGATTAATTGCGATTGATCTGATGCAAATGGAATACGTGTCAGCAAAATAAGCCTCAGCAATAATGTGCTACGAACCAGATAAACAAAGCTTACCACAGCGAGCTGGGCAATAATTGGAGGTATTCCAAGTACAAGTGTGGATTTAATGTGATAAACAGAAATCGTAAATGGTGGTACGTGTAATAAGCGCTGGCAAGAGCTGCGGATGTGACTGCCAATGTAGAATCTTGGTTTGGTCTGTTTAATTTTAATACTACTTAGTTTTCGCCCGCGTATCTCTTCGCTCATGTATACGGCGTGTAAATTGATTCTCGACATACCCTTGAAGAAGTGACTCAGCTCATCAATATGAATAACTTTTCCTATGAAATTAATGCTGGGAACTCAAAAATAATTTCACATTATCTAAAAGTTCAGCAGCCAGCCAGTTAGTATGGAAACGTCAAAAAAAATTCGTGTTCCCAACATTGGTCTTATAGGAAAACTTGTTTATATTGACGGTCTTAGTCACCTCTTTTAGGGAACGATATCGAGTGTCAATTAATACGATGTATACAGACAGGTCGGTCACTCGAAAAAAAGGCATCAATACAAAAGTGTGAGAAGAGAAGTATGTTTTGTATATTTCTTATAGACCTAGAACACATACTGTGTTCTCTGTCAAAAGAGCCCGATGTTTTGCTTTGATATTAATAAGTTACAAACAAGGTTACGAACAAAAGAGTGTTTGGAATATAACACAATGAAATAAGCTGGCTTAGCTGCAATTGGAGTTATTCCAAGCAAAAGTGTGAATTTAATGTGATAAACAAAAATCGTAGAGAAAAGTTAAGGCTGGCAAGCAAAGCGGTTATGATTGCCAAACCACAATCTTGGTTTGTCCTTTTTGCGAATGATTGCAGTACCTAGCTATTTTTGTTTCAGGTTCGGGTTTTTGTCACTTACTGGGTCAATAGGCCTATATTGTAGAACACAAACCAAATTAATGTAAAATTAATGGTTTGGGATCAACTCCTCAATACAACAATTTTTTTAAACAAATTTTGTAAACAGCTCGCTTTTATGCGGACATTCATTTCGACTTTTCAAGTTCTACCAATTTTCAGGACTTAAATTGTGTTTATTTACTTATTTTTTTACCTGTTTATTCTTATCTTTTCACTGCGGAATTCACCTTGTTTGATTTTTAGTTTCATCTGATAGGTCGTCTGTAGGTTCCGTAGTGAAAAAAAAACCAGTGTTGTGTGAAAACTGATATAGTATATCCTATCCTACTTCCTACTAATCCTACTTCCTATCCTATCCTATCCTACTTCCTACTATCCTACTAATATTATAAATGCAAAAGTGAGTTTGTTTGTTTGTTTGTTACGCTTTCACACCGTATCTACTGAACCGATGATTATGAAATTTTGCAGACACATAGTTTACGATACTGAGAAGGACATAGGCTATAAATCACGCGTACGGAGCCGCAGGTAAAAGCTAGTTTCTTAATATTTTTGCTACAGAAACACAGCATCCATACTCCTAAGTATGGATGCTGTGTTTCTTTAGAAAAAATATTTTATAACTAGGATTCGAATCGATTCTTAGGTCTACGCCCTAGCGTAGAAGCCCTAGTAGTAAGAATCGTGGGTTCGAATCCTACTTGTGGCGAATTCTTTTTCATCACATATTTAAAATTTTAGCCATATTTTTTTTTTATTTTTTTATTTATTTATTATCCACTTATATCTATCATTACAGGATAAATCCTAATGCGATAGAGAAGACTATTTACATATTTTGTGCAATTAAATATGCTACCCTTGTGAATTCGTTCAGAGAACAACAAAATAGATCTAGTTCCTTAGCAATAAGATTAATAGTGCGAAGTGCACGCGTCAGTGGCGCCTGGTCTAGCAGGTTGGTGCGCCCGCGCGGCACGGCCAACAATGGCGGCAGTCGTCGTCGCCACACATACCTATCAGGGACGGCTAATCCCATAATTTTTAGTATGTCCGAGTTATATACTTTTCCTCTCAAAATCTTAAATAAGTAAGTCACCAATGTCACCTATATATGCCCATATTGCTATTCAATACAAAAATAAAACTAGTGTTGGCCACTTCCACACAAAAAACAATAACAAAAATAAAAATATAGTGTTTAACTGGTTTTATAATAAAGCAGTTTACTCGTCGTTCAGTACATTTCCAACAGATTTTATATCATATTTTACGAGGAGAAAAATACTACTCCCTTGTAAACCCTCATTATAATTTATAACAGTTTTTCCCCATATCCCAGAGACCGCACGCGGTGATCAGGTGTCGTTTATGATCGGCTCAAAGTTCCATATGAATACGTTATGGGTTTCATGATATAACCACTCTTGCTTTCACTAAATTTGGAAGACTGCAAATATTTTGATACGATTTGTACATCGGCTTTGCCGAATCTTGCAAAATCTTTTTAGGCTGTTGAGTATATTATTTGCTTCAATACTTATAGGGGAGCTTTCAATAGTTTTAGCTTTGGTCGTGTGGTTTCCGGCAGAGTAGAATAGCACCACCAAGTCTTTCCGTGGATATCGTAGAAGGCGACTTAGGAAACACAAACTAAAGAAAGCTTATAAACATAAAAAAAAACTTCTCCAACACGTTTGGCCAGCGTGGAATTTTCTGACGGCTTTGGCTAATATATATCTCAATCTCCTGCAGTGGAGACTAAAAAAGACCTGATGATGATGTCTTTAGCTCAATTTATTTTATGGTAATCGCAAATATATTGAAAAAGCGTTATATAATACTCATGTTTAGTAAGCTGGCTAATTAAGTCATTGGTTTATTATAAATACTCGGCTTTGCCTCGTGCCTATGTATACAATTATAATATCAGAGATGTTTCAAGTGCAAATGTGGATTAATAAATCCACAGCCGCACTTGGAACATCTCCGTTCGCGCGTAGTTCTGTGGTAGCTCAGCTCGTTGTGGTAAGTGTTACGTTTGTAATAAGGTTTTATTTGGTTTGAAACATTTTGCTATGTGGGTCATGTGTTGTTAAACTGGACTGGTAGGAATGATGCCAAAATAGAGAAAATTTGCTTTTAAATATAAACGTAGTACGTAAGTTTTTACAAAAAATACATATTTATTGAGTCCATTTGCGTGGTTTGAATGCATTTGCAAAAAATAACACCTTGCTTACTTAAAAAAGGATTGCTTCATGCGTTATTTTACGGTAGCCAAAGTCAAGTTAGTTATACTTTGATTTAAATTACTTTGTGTGCTTCTGCGACCATTTTGTTCATGCAAAAACTATTAGGAGTCGCCTGGACGCGCATGTCTCCATACAAACGGTAAAAGGGAATTGTGGCAATATTTGATAATTTTTGAGTAAAATTAAGCATTTAACCAATTAATCTCATTTTAATCTTCGTACGTTCCTATACAATTTGGTTAAATTTTCAATAGTTTGAGAATTAAACGCCTCTCAAGATTTCCATACAAATTTTAAAAGGCTTGTTATTCTCTAACCATTGGTATTTTAACCAAGCTGTATAGGAACGTACGTAGGAACGTACGTAGATTATACTGAGATTAATTGGTTAAATGCTTCATTTTGCTCCAAAATTATCAAATATTGCCACAATTCCCTTTTTCCGTTTGTATGGAGACATGCGCGTCCAGGCGACTCTTAACTTAATAAACATTATTAAAATATCACTATAATTATATCGGGATTCAGGAAAATTTTGTATCAATTTTACTAAGTGGAAATCAAGATTGTGCTTTGAAAGTGAGTCAAAGCTGCCGCTATTGTTGGCACTTATTGCAACCTAAGTCTTAACAATGGTTTACGATTTCTGTTTATTACATTAATGTACACTTGCGCTTGGAATATTTCCAATTGTAACTTTACACTTAGCTTTTGAAAATAGGTTTTATTTGGTTCAACATATTCAAGTTTTACGAGTATACGAGGTTCTACGAGGTTCAATCTGGTCAGTACAAATGTTATCAAAATAAAGAAAACATAAGCTTTTCTGTAAAAGAAAAAGGTGAGCTTTTGACTGAAGGAATTTTTTATAACCGGCAAGACCATTGTTTGATTTCCTGTTTAGGATTCGTGTACTTTGTGTGTCTTATGAATGTCATACGAGGCGATCAAAATAAAAATAATAAAAGCTCGTGTACATACATTAAATTATATTTTTTTTATTATGTTACAGTTGAAATTAATATTAATACATACACACACGGCTGAAAAATGAAAACTGATAAAGTGAAAATTATGATTCACATGTGGAGAGTAGTGGAGACTAGAACTTTATAAAGAGTGTTTTTTTTTCTTATATATTACATTATAACAATATATGTTTTTATACTGTATTATGGAACCCTGCAACTACAAATTTAACGTTTACTTATTAGTTAGTAGGTAAACTATCACCTGACTGACCCACCTGTTAGAGAGCTGACAGGGACGCTTGTGGAGAAAATAATTTTTACACACCGGAAATTCATTATATAATTCATGTAATATTCAAAACCAACACAAAAGTACAACAACAATATTGTGCTTTGTTACATTGATTGGTAAACAGGTTTTTAGAGGGTTTTTGGTAACTAATTAATTTGTGTAAGCCTGTGAAGTCATGATAATAAACGTCCTTCTCAGAATACGTACAGGGTTCGCCATAGAACAGCCACCTTTTCCTCAGTCCGATCCAATACGTGTAATGCTCCCAAGGCACAATGTTACACACTTGTTATTCCAAATTGAAGATAGCCATAAATGCGAACCCTCTAGTTAATATTAAACTGTTTGGTATTCTTGAGGTATTTAAATAGAAGATGCTAAATTGTGTGCAAATACTGGTTTTCTTCTCGTTTTAATATATTTTTAGGTATGAGTTTTTCCAAATACAATTACAATACAATTACAATAACAATATTTACACAATTACAATACAATTTTCCAAATACAACCAAATACAATTATTTGGAAAACATTAATTAGGTAATTGCAAAAAAAATATAAAGTAAAAAAGAGCATGAATACCCTGCGTATAATTTATGAAAAAATTATAATTATGGCCTGTGGAACTATCTGACAAATTAAATTAAATGTAATAAGTACAAAAATCTATTATAACACTGCCATAGTTCAAACCAAAATTATCATGACTATGCAACTTATTAACAATCTAATTTAGTATCGCCGTGTGTAGGCTAAAAAAATGTATGGAAATAGGTGACAAGATAAAATTGTCGCGATTCTGTCACTCGTCGGGGCGATGTCACCTTCCATGAAGATCTGCCTCATCGTGGGGTCTGGCATTATGATTGTTTGGAAAAGCGAGAGGTAGAATGTTGCTTTTGCCACTAAAGGCGAGCTATTCTTTTGCTGCCTATTTATTTTACATTCAAAACGTAACAGTAACAAACAGCTATGACTACAACTACATGTACACCTGCGTACAGTTTATTGGTGTAACTTCTGTCTACTGGTACTAGTGATTGGCCGTTATCGGGGCGCGACTGTACTTTCCACTCTTGTTACGGTTATGGTATTAGGCTTTTTATAGTTTTTTTTTAAAGGATCATCATCATCTTAGCTGTATTAAGTCCACTGCTGGACACAAGCCTCCTCTAGGATTTCCCATCATTGGGGGTTTTGCCATACTCACCATGCTTGGAAAACGGGCTGTACAGCAATTTTTTAAATACAATCATTTGTATTCACTTATACTTTATTCTCACAGGTACTTTTTGCCTGCGCTTTTGGTGCTACCCAGGTACAGGTGTCGCGTTAGATACCACAAAATCAAATTAAAGCATGTACTCTGTTATAAAAGTATATCCCAGGCTTTGACGCAGCTAGTGCGTCAACCAGGTACAATACTCATATATGCGAGAAAAACTTGTTCTTGTTTTTGACTTATTATAATATTAATATCTACGTACTGCGTAGTGTTGACATTGTATTCGCGAAATCAAAGTAACTGTTAAACTTTATGATTTGAGGAAGCTAACGTATCATTGTAATGATGATATTTTGCTTCAATTACTTTTTACCTTTTTTGGACTATAATATCTCGCATTTTGTCGTGTAACTGAAGATTACATATTTATTAACTCCTATTAAAAGGAGTGGCGTTAATGTTGCCATAGGAATTCAACAGCAAACTAGTTACAAATTCGATATAAGCCACCTTTTCGTGCCATTATCTCCTATGGGACGGACGTCCACGGGTATGTTACCAATATTTTATCAGGGCTTGATATTTTTATTAAGAGTGAACACGGAAACCCTATAAAGTCCGACCATCTACATAATTTCCCTAAAATTGGTGAAGTTTGATAAATGTTGATACGTTGGTGGGCCCGCATAATTTACGGCGTACCCACTGGAGACGAAAGTACGAGTAGCAATTGTTGTCACTTTTGGGTTCATTTTCTCAACTCTCTCTCATCGAGACTATAAAACGTGACGCTTCGACCTCAGCTGCTTCAGAACCTATTACGCTATTATGACAGAATGTAATATTCTATTATTTATTTGACAACTTATTTACGGGTTGGCTGCCTGTCTGAAGCCAGTCCTCCTGAGACGAAAAACTAAACAGATATAGCGCGCGACGCAGATACGGCGGAGATATGGGATCCTGTGATAGGATTTTTATCATACAACCAGAATTGCGGGAGGCAAATTAGGCGTTAATTTTTTCTTGCGATATTGATCAGTTTCAGTATGAAAACAAGGCTTCAAATCTATCATAGTGTCCCATGCTTGCACAGTATCTGCGCCGTGCATTCACCGTACTCAAACATGATAAGAAAATAAAGAAAATACACAGAAAAGTCTGTGTATTTTCTTTATTTTCTTTTTATGTTTGTTACCCTGTATGAACTAACAAAAAGAAGTTGAAGCTTTTTTTAGCTTTAAAGATGAACAAACAATGGGGTACTTGCACGAAGGGTACATTTTGAAAACTATTTCTGATTATATTAGCATTTAGCTGAAAAAATCTGTTAAGGACACTTTCAGTCCGATATCGATACATTAACTTTGGTTTAAGATTGGTTAGAAAAGTCCGTTTCAAAAATATGAAAATTTTCAAAAATCTTATATTACTATGAATAATAATAATATATAATAGCTCTTTAAATTTATAGCAATTTTTTATGGAGCCATTTCCCTAAACGCAATATTTAACATAGCTGACAAACAAAGTCCTCACAACACGCATACAAATTGCTAAAAGAGTGATGTCACTAATCAGTTGTTTTTTCTTAGAGACGTTTAGGCCGAGACGAAAAATTGGAATTTTCAAACCCTTATATCTCAAAGAGCTTTTTGGGTTATCAAGATGATTTTTTCACTATTATTTCTATTTTTGAGAGCTCTTTTCATAGGAGAATTCAAAAAAAAAAGTGTGCAAGTTCCGCATTGTTGGAAAAGTGATTTTTTAATAAACGTATCCTAAGTACAAAGTTAAGTCCGCACAGAGCAGTATTGTACAGCAACAGTACAGTGCAGCAAAATTTCTTTAGGTATTATGTGAAACTGTATGGTTCACCAAATAACTCAGTAGGTAATCCTTTGTTTTTTTTTTATATATCTGTAACATCGAAAGTATTGTTATTTAAGCGTTTATCTCGAAATGGTTTTCGATTCAGCCAGTTAAAGAAAAATTCACCATAGTGACTTATTATAATTTTGATACTATTGCAGGAATTATTTTTCTTTATATAGGTTATTATTTTGATCTAACAGAATTTCATGGGAATAACTAAACGACTAAACTTACAAATTATTTTACTGACTGTACCTTTGAACTTGTTTTGGTATTGGTTTAACAGTGGTACCTATCCGTTCGGAATAGAAAATATTTAAAAATTCAAAGTAATACCAGTGGTATTCGTTCGTGGTATTGGATTGGAATAAATCGCAATGTAGCAATGTTAACAACGGGTTTAAGCACCACACGTCACGATTCTATATAAAGATTATTTGCTACAAATTGCAGTGCCGCCACTTATAGGCGCGTCTTGAAATATAAGTTAACTAAGATCTTATTGACCGAGCAAACAAATCTAGCAAGGTCGTGTTCGGGCACATAAACCATTTTATTTCTATGAATAGCTATGTTTATTGACAATTATAATAAACAATTTTGTTCAAAAAGCTTCAATTAATATAAAATAAAAAATTTATATATAAAGTGTCTTTTTTTAAGTTTGCGGGGCAATAAAATTGACTCAGTAGTTTAATGATGATAATATAAATAAATATAAATAAATAAATATTTTTAATATTTTAAACCAATAATAGACTTCTAATATACAAACAAAGGCCAACAACTTTTTTATCATATCCTTTACTGACATGGAAATGAATAAGGAATTGACGTCTTAGATAAGCTAGAAATAGACTCAAACAATTGAGCAATCAACCCCTTTGAAAGTGGCAATCATTATACAAACGACATGAATAATAGTAGCTATTATCAAACAGTCAACAAACCGATTATCATCCGAGCATCTAACTCGTTGTCATTACCGGGGATTACCCAACTGGGACAGTCCAATTTAGTGGATGAAATAGACAATAGTCGCTAACTGCTCTATCATGGCGCTGGTCAGTTTGCCACCTGCCCTCGATTGTATTTTTTTCCAGAAGTCATCGATATTGTGTAGTGCAGTTTTTGGTGTTAAAAATGTTCTTTTCACAGATGTCGTTTAAGGCGAAAGTGCAACACATTAACTTTTTGCGTCCAATATTTTAACTCATGTTAGGCAAAAGGTGGGCCCTGAAAATGACAAATAATTTAACAGAATGAAGTTAATAAATTACTCAGATAAAGCTGACCTCTCAGTAACTTTGAGGCTTCTGTAATGTGATACTAAATCAATGATACTACTTATATTTTAATAACAAAAACATCTATACTCCCAAAATACAGGTCTTCTGAAAAAGATAATTTTCCATCTTAAATTGACTGGGGATTGAACCCCGGATTTTCATTGTGCCTGCCTGGCATGATGATGACTACTAGCCCGTAGAGATCGACACTTTCCGATCGATCGACTGTTTTACATACTAAGATGTAACTAAAAACCTTCCGAAAACATGATCCGATGAGATAAAGCCAAGAAAGAGTCATTGATGGAAAACCTTTTACGCGAGACAAGCATTCTATATAATTTGCGTGTAAAACCGGCACATATTCATGTTTATAGTTTGTCAAAATTAAATCAAAAATTGAATATTTATTAAGCTAATGGCCTTTGCAAGCACTTTTACACGTCAAATTACATTTAAAAAATAATAAAATATTGAAGAGCTACGCTTAATATTTTATGAATGCAAGTAAACTAAATCAATATATTTCTGAATAACAAATTAAGCATCAGAATATTTAGCAGCAGAATCCTAATTTCGGGAAAAATAACTTTGAAACTCAGATGAATTACGCATTCAAATTCAAAATTTGAAATTCATAAGCAGTCCCATATTTCAGTACGGGAAACATGCTTACTTACCAAAACGTCGACAGGAATCGTTTTGGACTTTTCCAAATGTTGTTTTATTTTTCTTTGGTATTTTAACATCGCAAATTCTTGAGTTGTCAACAAATTTACTTAGGGTTGCAACACACATAAGCGGGCCAGCTTTGACGGTTCCGTAGTATTTGTTAAACAACAAAGCCGACCCGAAGCAAGTACTACGGACAGGTTGTTCTGATTCAATTGACATGTGCCGATCGGGTGGTTCATTCGAGTCTGTATATGTGAAACGAAAAAGCCGACTCTTAGCCATAACTACATTACGTTTGGCTTTATTCGGATTCACCAATTGGGCTAGGTGGGTCGACGACATTAAGACCATTACTGGAAAGAACTGGCTCGCGATAGCAAGGGACAGCACGGAATGGCGCAGACCAAGGGAGGATGTCCAGCAGTGGACCGCAAAAAGCTGACGATGATGACTGAGAAGGACATAGGCTATATAACACGCGGGAGCTGCGGGTAATGGCTGTTTAAATATTAAGCAAATAACAGATTTACTTATATTATAGTAATATTTTGAAATAGTCGATATTCGTAAAATTAAACTTGATATAAAAAGTAAAACAATCGTAAGTAATCGCCAAATTTTGAAATTGATGAAAAGTATCGCTTTTTTGATTTCACAGCATTGACCTTATTGTTTTTTTTTTTTAATTTATTTAATTGTTCAGGTGGACTTGACTGAAAGTTTGAAAGATAATGGTATTTTCCCAAATACTCTGTATGACATTAAAACCCACGGCTAGCAACCCTTATTTGTATGGTAGGCAAAATTACTTACAATTTATATAATCTTATAATTTTGTAAATCTTATATTATAAAGGTTGATGGTGGTTAAACATTACAGCTATTTGTGTAATTGTTAAACTTTTGGTTTCTTTAAAATCACATTAAGGCTGTTCTTTAAAAATCTTGACACTTTTTTCCCGTTTATTTCATCATTTAAATGTATTTAGATGCAAAATAAAAAGTAGATCGTACCATTTATATCTAAACTAGCTGTTACCCGCAGCTTCACTCGCCTGATATATATCCTATGTCTTTCTTAGTACCCTAACCTATACGTATGCCAAATTTCATGATGTAGTTCAGTAGATAGAACGTTAAAAGCGTAACAAACAAACTCACTTTTGCATTTATATTATTAGTTGGGATTTACCGAAAATATACATGTAGCAACAATATTTTCAATAAATAAACATTTACAGACTAACAATATCTTGCGAAAACAAAAGCCGATCCAACGCCATTTAAATCAGCTTCGGCAGTTTTAATTAATGACTATGTTTGTATCTTTGCCATGTTGATTAAATTAAAGAAACAGTTCTTTTGAAATATCTTTTATTTATTTATTTAATTGGAATGCGTCATTCGTATTTTAGTCCAAAAGTATTACGTGAGCTCAGTAGTATTTACTATTACATAAGTAAGGGTGCGGTCAAATTATATTGCACATATAAAAACACGAAACTAATATTTCGGCATCCAGTGTTGTTTACATTACATTATTGTATACTTTTACGTTACCTACCTACTTGTAATTAAATTTAATTTGGCACTAGTTGTCTATAAATCAATTATTTTTAATTTGTATCTATAATTTAAGCCACAGGCATGAGTCATGACTGTGGCTCAAATTATAGATACAAGTTTAAAATAATCATGACATATTAATTTTGACCGAGCGAGCGAATCGAGTAAGGTCTTCAAGTCAAATTGAGCGATAACTCTCGAACCGATGCTCCAAATATGATGAAATGTTAAACGAATATAGGTACTCCTACACAATTTTTAAGTTCATTGGACATCAATTGGTTCAGTAGTTCATAAGATAATGTTCGCGAGGTCTAAGCTCGACTCTAGTATATATATATTTAAAAATCGGATGTGATCAGAGGTGGGTTCCATCATTAGTTATTAGATATTTAGTGCTTAATGAAGGGAAGTAGAGAAAAAGCCGTAAACCGGTTCCCAAGAAAGCAGCTGATAGCTGGATAGCTTACATAAAAGATATAAAGGGAGCGAGAAGTAGGATCTTATTATAAGGACTTAAATATTTACTGTCCCTTAATTAACTGTTTCTACTTAAAATAAAAACAAGGAACTATTATTCAGCATCAAAATTCTGAGAGGGAATATTCAGCATCTCATTAGAATTATTCCTCGGGCACAAAAGAATGCTGGCGCTGTTGTCATCGGTAGCAAGGGAATCTCTGAAATTATTAACAACAGGAAATAATAGGGAAAATAACTGGAACGGCAACAACGCCTCATCGGACTCAATTCTAGAGGAATTGAAAATGAGATAATTCAATTTAGTTCAAATCTAGGACACAAGTTTTTATGAATTTTAACCGACTTCAAAAATAGGTTGTTAATAATAGCTGTATATATTATGGAACCGCACAGTTTTTGTGTTTGATATTCTTTCTTGCTTCAAATTTCAATTTTGTCCACGAACTGTATGAAGAAACAAAAAAATCAAATTTTGAAAATTGTTTCACTTCCCAAGGCCCTAAGAAAATACCAAAAAATGAGCTCGACGCGGATAGCAACCCACCACTATTTGGATTTGATTTTTCAACATTTTAGTTAAAAACATGATTAGGAGGAGAACAATCGAGGAAGCAGCTAAGATTTGGCAATTTAGAAAAAAAAGTAGGTCTTCTAAAAAAACCGAACCTTCATCCGACAGTTTTGGCTGAACCATTTGCCTCGCTGAAACTGAGTCTAGTGAATTCCCGCGATACGTAAGTTATATTAAAACCAGTCTAGTAGTGGGTCTATAATAGTTTATATGAAATAATTGACAATCGTGAATTCGTCCATGTAAATTAGCTTTTTATAAGTGAAAGAACTTGAAAATCGGTTCAGTTTTTTCGGATCGTATTCAATGCAAACAAACAAATAATCAAATCATTTTTCTTTATAAAATTAAGATAAAATGATACTTAATAAAATCGGTACTATTTATTTACAAGTTAAATAAATAAACTGTCGGTAAAAGTAGATAATGATGATACTTAATAAAATCGGTACTATTTATTTACAAGTTAAATAAATAAACTGTCGGTTTCGATTCTTTTATGGTCAGCCTCTAGTAATTTATATAAAGGAAACCAAAAAAGGTTGCTTTCATACAAAAATATTCACCCGGCGCCCTTCAAGGGAATGTCAAGAATATATTTACACGTTGTATTTGTAATGTTTTTAACTACTCTAGAAAAACATAGTCCTACAATAACTTAGAAAGCTTCCAATGATTGCCTTGCTACAGACGCTCTAAAATAGATAGTGCTAAAGTTTGACAGGTTCTATTCGAGCGGAATATGCTGGGTACTACAATAAAAGGAGTTTCTTTGTCCACAAAGGCAGTGTCGGTATAGTCTATTGGACAAAAATAAATAAAAAAAAGGAACAATGTTCGTGTCGGTCGAACATAATTTGACTTTAACCAAACATTGTTCGTATGGCCTCAAAATATGAAGTTATTATATAAAAACAAAGTGTTTACTAATAGGGGGATATCTAGGGATACTCGTATAGTAAAGTAAAGCTTTAAGAAAATCAGTTATTGCCGAGAACCGTTGATACACATTTGCAAGTACACATACATGCTGTGCCCGCGTTAATGTCGATCCCTCGGGAAAAGACTATTCTCCGGTATAAAAGGTGACCTTCTCCGTACCTCAGACAAGGTTTATGCAAAATTTCATGATGACCCGTTCAGTAGATAGGGCGTGAAAGCGTAACAAACTCACT
Source organism: Rhodophaea formosa (assembly GCA_963082605.1). Classification (NCBI taxonomy): domain Eukaryota; kingdom Metazoa; phylum Arthropoda; class Insecta; order Lepidoptera; family Pyralidae; genus Rhodophaea; species Rhodophaea formosa. The sequence continues at coordinate 14,078,160 of OY720206.1, forward strand.
TTTGCATTTATAATATTACTTAGTTGGGATTGGGATAGTTAGGATAGAAATAGCAGCTGGGATACTACCTACATTTTTTCCAGTAAGTAAATATATTTTTTTAATAGAACAGGTATATGTATCGATTATTAAAAACTATATGTAGCTTCCGCTCGCTGCTTCACCCACTTTGCTGTTAATCTCTCGGGATCAGTTTTTTTTTGTTTGTGTTTCAAGTTGAAAGTTATATGACAGTATTGTGGATATTGTGAAATAAAAAAATATGTCGTTTGGCCCGGCAGAGTAAAACAGAACCACCCGTGGATGTCATAGAAGGTGACTTAGGAAACACAAGCTTAACAAAGCTTAAAAACATCAAATAGACCTCTCCTATCCGTCTGGCTAGCGTGAAGAGTGTTGGCCAAATCCTCTGACTGCTCTAGCCAATATATGGCTCTGGAAGTACAGAGAGGGTCATGCTCCTGCAGTGGAGACTACAAAAAACTGGACCAGGTTTTTTCAGATGAGGATGATTAGTGAAATGTAACTATAAATAAATATACAGGGACAAATAACACAAATTGAGCTCTCAGTAAATTGTGGACTTGGATTATAGGATACTACAATACTGATACAAATATATACTATACGTAATTCAATTTTATAATAAATATTTATAAAGATACACAATTACACATCCAAGAGCCACGCTTATCTGAAATAGATTATTTTCCATCAGGATCTGACCTGGAATCAACCCTACAACTCGAATCGCTGGCATTTAATGCACTGTGCCACGGAGTTCTACAAATAAAAAGGACACTTTTTATGATCCTTGTATTCTTCGGCTCATACGGCAAAACATGAGAGTTGCTGATCTCTAAAGGCTTTGCCATTGTTTCTTAGGGTCTACCTTTTGTGGTAGAACTTTTTACGGTAGATTATTAATAGGCATAACAACGGATGGTAGAAACCTCATTTGGTAGAATTTCGATTGGTATATACTCACTTACTAAAATTTTAAACGAAAAATTTTTATTTTCATAATCATCTTATGGCATAAAATTGTTCACCATAATAATAAAACGGCGAAAATTATAGCGCAGAAAGTGTAAAGTTAGAATGGATTTTGGGCATAAAGTTCATTTCTATAATCGTTAAAAGGCAGACACATCACGTCTGAGAAAATTTATAGTCAGAAAGATCATTTGGCTTAGATGGCATGTAGCACACAAGCAGCATGCATGCAGCATGCAAGCAAGCATGCAGCTAGCAAGCAGGCATGAAGCATGCATGCAGGCATTCATCATGCAAGTAGGATGAAGCATGCATGCACGCATGAAACCTGCAAGCAAGCGTGCAGCTAGCAAGCAGGCATGCAGCATGCATGCAGGCATGCATCATGCAAATAGGCATGCAGCTAGTAAGCAGGAATGCAGCATGCATGCAGCATGCAAGCAGGCATACAGCATGCAAGCAGGCATGCTGCATGCAGACAGGCATGCATCATGCCAGCAGGTATGCAACATGCAAGTATTTCTGGGTGGCCCCACCAGAAGACCCGCTACGGCGGCGGCGGCCCTTCCATTCATTCATGCACTCGACCTGGCTCCGCTCGAGAGGTCGGCGGCTCGCTTCGCTTCGTCCTCGTGCCCTCATTTAATCGGGATCTCCTTCGCGAGCCTTCTAGTTGCACGCGAAGGAATAACACTCTAGTATACGACAAAGTTGAGCCACATGAAGTTGGGGTGCTCTGAGTCGAATCTGCCAGCGATATACATATAATGCGTAAATTATTTTTCGATACTAAAATGGATTGCAAATGACAATATCCCGATTCATATTATTCCAAATGAAATTTTGCAATCTTTGATAGAGTAGAAGTAAAATTATTATAAATAAATATCATACTAATTAAAGATTATTCTATATGTAAATTCGTAATTGCATGTCTTCCAAAGGAAATTATGCGAAGCAGAATTATCCCATCTACAAGGTATGTCATTGAAAATTCTACCATGTAAACATTCGGCCAAATGATGATTTTATTAACAAATTTTTATGCCTTTAAAATATTCGTTCTAATAAGTTTCTACCATGCCGGTTATGCTATATGAAAATCGAAACACTAGATTCTGCCATATAGATGTGACTCGTTTCTCAGTTCGGACCTTCAGGTCATGCATGCAAATCGCGGCCCATCACGTATATAAGATTTTGCTGTCTCTCCAAGCTTTGCGCACCCAGGCAACGCCCAAAGCCGAGGTTCGTCCCTCCTGGGGACCCTTTGGTGATGTTTGCCTTATAGGTAGAGGGCACTCTGCTCTTACCTCAAAAAGTCCGGTGAAGAAGCGTAAGCTTATTTGGTGCTAGCTGTAAAGTAGAGATGTATAACACAAAAAAAGTCAATTTAAAAAACTAAATCAACGTAAAAGCCTTTTTAGGGTTCCGTAGTAAACTAGGAACCCTTATAGTTTCGCCATGTCTGTCTGTCTGTCCGTCCGCGGTTTTACTTAGAGACTATAAGTACTAAAAAGCTGCAATTTGGTATGAGTATGTATATTAATTATGGCAAAAAAGTCGTAGAAAAAAATCTTGAAAAAAAATTTTTTTTTGGGTAGCTCCCATACAAGTAAAGTGGGGGAGTAATATTTTTTTCTCTACTTACCCATCGTGTGGGGTATTGTTAAAAAGGTCTTTGAAAAATATTGTGAGGTTGAGTACATCATTTTTTGATTTAGGGATCCGTTACCGAAATATTTGGTTTTAAAGTGCAAATTTTTGTTAGAGGTACGTGTCCCCCCCCTCTATCTGCTAAACGGTTATATATGGATACGTGAAAAAAATTACAGCAGTAGTATATATACTGAAGTTGAAAGAAAAACTATCAGAGCTGGGTACTAAGTGCAAACTAAAAAGTTATAGGCAACCAACTTATAAAATGTACTGGAAAATGTAAAATTTCATACAATCTTTATTGTTAGATGTTTTTGGTCGTTAAACTGTGAGGTGCGAGTGTAAACAGTGTGAACTCAAAGTTGTCATTCGCAACTACGGAACCCTATACTGCGCGTGGCCCGACACGCACTTGCCCGTTTTTGTTTTTTTGTAGTTAGCGTGAGGCTTCGCTCCCCGCACCTCCTTCATATTTTAAAACATATCTTATTATCTTTTTCTTTGGTTGGTGGGAGGTTCAGGTCTCCTAGTATCCTTCTGCTGAGCTTTGACCGAGACATGTACCATTAAAACATATTTTTCCGTCTGTTTTATTTCTGGCAGTTCAAAAGTTTGGCTACAACCCCTTCCTGACTTCTCTTGATTTAAATAATGATGATAATGTATGAAACCAATAAGCCCGTAACAACTGTGTATACAAAATTTCATGATGTTTGACTCGAAAGTTTAAGCGTGGAATTGTTACAAGCAAACATTATAAACAAATATATCCGTGATGCAGTGGTACACATGCCTGCTAGACAATAAGCACTGGTTTCAATTAGAAAATCAGAAAACATAACATCATCATAATCATAAGATAACCCTTAACTTATGTAATTATCCTGCTTGAGTGAAGTTTAGTACTATATTTTTAGTCATAAACCTATACGGCATGCTTTACATACAGTGTAAAGAGGAAATGGAATTTCCTTTTGTGTGTGGAAGCTGGCTGGCGGAAATTGAATCTCTTGAGTTTCCTCCTGGTCACACCTTGTCGTGAGCTAGGTTATTCAAAGGGCTATTTTTGAAGTGGAAACTTTTTTGGCAGCACTGTGCACTTTTTGTGATGGGTAAAAATGATAAACTCGCAACAGGTCACGTGACAGACAAATTTTTCAGATTGGAAATTCGCAAGCCGGCGCAGGGCGCTTGCGCGAATTTTGATTTTGATTTTTAAAAGTGATAGTATTTAAGTTTTCACTTCAGCAGCCACTCCTGGAGTGCAACCCGTTGTGTTTTTTCTTTTAGCGGAGTGTCGCTTGGAGTTTCGCCTGCTGAAAAATAATTAAACACAATTCTTTCTGGGCATTCATTTACTCCTGACATTTTTTTGACTGTAGGACTTTCGTTAAAATGAATGACTTTTCCTACGGGACCTATTCCGAGAACAAGATTTAAAAAAAAATCCTTAAAAAGCCCAGCCGACTAAACACATTTATTACCATAAGTTACTACCGTAGGTAAGGTAAGGTATTACCGTTAGTTATATAGGAGAAACGGGACGGAATGTGGCAACAAGGCTGACTGAGCATATACAGAGTATGAAGAAATTGGACAAGGATGGTTCGACTATCACCGAGCATGTATTGGATTAGGATGTGTCTCACTATACATATACGCTTCGATAAGGCCAAAGTACCTACTAGTGCGTGAAAAAGCTATTGGCCCGCGTAAAGTACGCGAAGCGATTGAGATACAGCGTCCGAATTTCAATCGAGATGGTTGTTGGTCGTTACCAACGACTTGGAAACCGGTACTTCAAACGTTGGGAAACTCTGATAGCAATACTGTGAGAGGTATCGACACAGTCAGCTCAGTTCATACAAACGCTCTCGTAACAACGGACTCACAAAACAGTGAGGACACACCACAGGCAACATCTTCTGGTTTTTTGGCATCCCGGACATTGTTTCGACGCGCGAGGCGGCCCTCAGTGTTTTGGGGAAGCGTAACCGTCGTGACGCCACCCCTTTCACTCGCCCCGATGATGATCTTCGTAACAGACCAAACCTAGTCGGCAGATCCGACGTAATAAAACATGAGAAAAGCCGTGTTTTCATAATGGACATTTATTACCATTAAAATCAATATCAAGACAATACATTTCGAGAGTCGAGAGTAAATTGGCACCTACTTTCTATATTCCTTTATAAATCTCTTTTAGAAATTAGTAAAAGTAAGAAAAGTTAAATTTCGTCAATCTAAAAAGAACTTAATTAAACTTGAAATAAACGCTGACATAAATTATTACTTGTCACAAAAATTTACGACAGCAAATTTTCAATTAGGCTGTAATAATTATTTCTCAGAAATTAAGTATGAAATAAGGAAAGGAAATAAGTTACCAATACCTTTCTGATATTTAGGTTTTGCCCACGTTTCTTACTTTACCCATTATTCATCGAGAACACAGATTTTGGAAATATTACAGAAAAATACCAAGAGAAAAATTAAATAAATACATTATGCTAGACTTGTCTTCTTTACTAAAAAACTACAATATGGCTATCATTTTCAAGAAACAAAAAAAAATACGAGAAAGTAACATACACGTTAGATCTATAATCACTTTTTTACAGAAACTATGAAATATATAGTGAATTTAATTTAAATTTTAAGGAATTTGGTATAAACAGTAAGAAAATCAAAACCTATTGGGTACTTCTCGTTGACCAATTAATCAATAAATTTGGCATTAAATAAGGTTATAAAACAGAAAATCAGAAAATTGTATGGTCCGGGACAACCTCTTTTTTGTTTTTATTAACAAGTATAATTTTTCACTCCCAATTTTAATGCGTCTGTTTGTGCTGTTTACAGTAATCCCCAAACGGCTAAACCGGTTTTTGATAAAGTTTTTGTTTGTTGATAGATTTGATCGAAATTGGTTGTGGTTTACAAGATAAAGGGGTTTTTGTATCCAAAGATGCTCAAAAAATAATTTCATATACTTATGTAAGTTAGTAATAAACAGTTGTATGAGTTTTCAATCTTATCTTATTTCATTCAGGTTTCTGTCTGTTTAACTTTTGAAAACCGTATGAAGTTTATTTTCAGTTTTTTGATCGTTTTCTTGAAGACCTGCCAGAAGCAATACTGATTTCGTGTATTGACTCTGTTATTGCAGTGTTATACTTATTCGAGCTCCGTGGCGCAGCGGTCAACACGCCAGCCTGCGACACGGGGGTCCCGGGTTCGATCCCCGGTCAGGTCATGATGGAAAACGATCTTTTTCAGTATGACCTGGGTCTTGGATGTTTATTTATATAAGTATTTATTATAAAATATAGTATCGTTGAGTTAGTATCCTGCGACACAAGTTCACAACTTACTGTGGGGCTAGCTCAATTTGTGTGATAAGTCCCTATATATTTATTATTTATTTATTTATATTAATTTTATCTATCTATACAACTAATGTTTTTGGTTCCCTCCAATGCTGTGCCGCACTGGATGTCTGTTCAAGCAGGATAGACCTAAGTATACCTATACATAAAAGGGAAACCCTTACAAATTTATGTTGTACGTGTATAGGGATGTCCTGCTCAGACGAACGTCAACTGCGGCACCGCAATGTAAGGAAAGAAACCTCGGCATAAGACATAGAGGGCGCGTATCTGCAATCTATAACAGATTTCGAGAAGGGATTGACGTCGATACATCGTACATTTTGTTACCGATTCTTCTGCACTCCACGATGCGGCCATAAATTTAGCCATAAGTAAATTACTGACGTCAACAAGTTTTCAGTTGCAAATGATATACTATATGTATAAATGTTCTAAGAAACCTGTAATAAATAAACATTTTGAATTTGAATCGAATTTGAATAGTATCAAACATTCATTATTTAATAGTCAAAGGTAGAAATGGTTGGCGTTTGATGTGACTGATTGAAGATGTAAACCATAACAGCGCGATAGAAATTGTATGTTTTCATCTTCGAGCAACACGGCTCTGCGTGTTGCTCGAAGGTTTTCATAGATCGATTTCATTGAAGAATGATGAATCGAAATGAATCGAATGACATTTATATATATATATATATATATATATTTTTTCTTTTCTGTCTGTCTAATTAATTTTATACATAATATTAGAGGAACAACTTTCCGTCTACTAGCTACATACATACATGTAGTATTGGATAATTTAGCTCAATGGTGGTTTATCCAAACTACACGGGATTGCAGCAAATATAAACGTGTTGTTTTTCTAATTGATCTTTATTCATACACACACTACAAATTACTTATTAACGAGTGACTCCGCAAGCCACCCGGAGTACCACGGACAGAGCTACGACTTAAAACAATCTTTGATACGTCCGTACTCTTTCCAGTCCGTTCTAATACTAACTTAACTAGTTTTCTCGGGCCACACAGCCCCGGCAAAATATCAATAACATAAAACCCACCACCTCAAAAGTATAAACAATAGCCTAAAACTATTACTAACGTGAAGGCCTTCGGCCGACTGCAGCCAACAATGCCTTCAAACGGCCGCTCGAGCACATGGTCTATTGCCATCATAAAAAGCGGACATTTTGGAAAGTTCCCGCGCAGGGGCTTTTATCTTTACTTGTATTCTATTTAACAATAACTATAGAAACTACTACGAACAATGACAATAAAAACCGTCTGTTGCATCTGGTGATTTCCAGGATGCTACATACATATTATATAAATATATGTATTATGATCGCTACATCACTTTGAATATGTATGTTATGCTAACTAAGTTTATTAGTATTAGGATGCCGTATCAGTTGTTGACTCAGATCAGCATAACGCTGCAACGTGACCCGGAGGATAATCTGTGCTACACGTGATTCCAATTTGATCGGATTATCCATGACGTTTTACTGAATTCATATAGAGTTTGACGTTTCACTCGTTTATTAAAACTAAGCCGAAAGACCCTTTAAACCTTTTTTTTTTGCAAAAACCTACCATTTCTGTGGTTTTTGATGTTTGGCAGGTCCGGAATCCGTATATCGGTGACACATTTTAAGGATTTTTTTAAAATATTTACCCAACTTTACTGGACTGGTGGTGAAATTGTAGTAACGCTAGTGTTGCCGAAATTATGCCTACGGGTGATTGATTATTAGAGGGTAACATTTTCTCATTCAAACAGCTTATTGTAAACAAGCTGATGCCTGCGACTTCGTTCGCGTGGATTTTATGACTCCGGCGTATTAATATACCTTGATACGAACTAATGTCGATACATAAGAAAATACTTGTAGCAGTGTTATTATGTTATGTATTTAAAGTTAATAAAAGCAACGTACTCATATTTTGCAAAAGAACTTTATGTACTATGTTGGAACAAACATTTGGGTTAGTTTTTTGGTATCAATACTAATCAGGCTGAACAAATTTAGCTACAGCATCATTTTTATATTTCCTATAGTTTACTTGGACCATTATAGTTCTGAATCAGGCGACGACGACGACTACCTCCAACATGATTGGAGCCTGTGGTTACTATACTCATTCATACAAGTTCTCGCTTTTTTGCCTCTCGCACTTCCATTCCTCATACTATCTCATTCATACTTCATCATTCTTTCTTACGGTTGGGATTACCGTCTAGCTATTCTATTCTATACTTTTTTATTTATTACTCAAAGGGGGGAAATAAAGGTACACATTTTTTCTCTTTGCAATTACATTCGTCGTCACCTTATTAATAACTTAATAATTTTGTACGTATGGTCCAGTGGTTAAGGCGTTCGCCTTGTTTGACCCGGGGGTCGTGGGTTCGATTCCTATGGGAAGTATACTTAGTTAAGTTGTTTCCAGTTTGGTTAGGACATTGCAGACATGAATCACCTGATTGTCTGATAAGAAAGATGATTCCGTGCTTCGGAAGGCACGTTAGGCCGGTGGTCCCGGCTGCCATCTGTTGTAGTTAAAGGAACCACGTCAGATGCCGAGAGGTGGTTCCGCAGAACTCTGACAACATTTCACAAATTCTAAAAAAAATTTTTTGCTTTCTATTATACTTTTTAAGTGTCCCTCTATCCATTTCAGTCAAAAATACTAAATGTACAGACAAAATATTTTTACTGTTTTATTATTATGTATTTAGATATAGATTGTATGATAGAATGAGGCATACAATCACGGCCTCCGAAACTTGGTGCATATACATACATATGCTATATGTCAATGCACGAATGCTGGAAGGTACGTCGAATGTTACATTCCAGTAAGTCATAGTAATAATGCATGTCTCTGGGCACTGACAGGGATATAAAATCATCCAGGTAATTGTTGTGAAACGTTCTTTTGTATGTTGCTTGTTAAGTTGCTGTACTCAAATGGTAAAAACTGGACTTCATTACTAAGTATTCAATGTCCATCTGCTCATCTGACCGACCATCTGTTATAAAGCTGTATCTCTTGAACGAAAACATTTTTGTTTTACAGAATGGGTATAAATTTTTTGCCGCTATAAAATCAAATACAATAAAACTAAAAGAATATTAGAAACCATTGGCATTTTACTTAAAACTGTCAAAGTTGCTACTAATTTATTTTCAAAACAATTTATTACAGTTCTTGACGGGAATTTTGGCGGACTACACGGTGTTTGTTTTGGATGTGCAAATTGTTTCTGGTGGACTCTATAATGTTAAATCGGTGTGATTTGGAGTTACAAATGGCCATATCCATAAACAATGTGTGGGATAACTAAAATAAACTGTCATGGTGCGGCTGTAGTGAGATTTACACTACAGCCGCACCATGACGTGAGCGAGCGAGTGGTTGTCCGCCTTGCTGGGTGATTGAACCAGTGGATTTGTCATGGATTGTCGCCAGGGGCTCCGTTGAATCATCGAAATGAATAACATCATCATTTCGCTAAGAAACTAGAAAACTCGAAAAAGCGCTGAAAACAGCGCTTTTATTACTTGATACTGGCTGAATACGTAATGCATGTAAGCCATATAAAAAGAAAAAAAAAAAACAATTTATTATACTGAGATGTCAAACCACAAATAGCTGAACAATAATGTCAAGCATTCGCTCGAAAAATGTTAGTCCATGAATGAAAGAGTTTCCTTAATCTCACAAGAGAAGTTGCATGGTTTTTACATTTATAGAGTATGTGTTATCTCCTTACTATAAGGTCCTTGGATATTTGTTGTTAAAATTTTGTACAGATCCGTCAGTGAGTACAGATCAGCTCGCACTTGGCTGGGTTTTCTTTTTCATAATTTTTTTGTTTATAGTTTTTGGTAATGGTGATCCTGGCTGGTCAGTATCTTTTTAATAATATATAGTTTAATTGAATAATTCAATAAGACTAACGTCAGATTTAATGTGTATGTTGAACAATAATATTCACAAAAGAGAATACATGCATTCACTTTTTGGATCGTAATATATGTTATAAGTTCTATAAGTCTCAAGTCTTCAAAGGACTTCAACTTATAATATCTTACATACCTACTTGGGAAAAATAATGTGAACTTTAATTTACATTGTCATGTCATAATTTAAAATTACATGAAATATCAAATTAGCATTTTTTTTTTTTATATTTCATTTGGAATTTAGAAGGAACCAAAATTTTGAACAACAGGTGAAGTTGAAGATTAAGCGTGATAAACTTCATTCTACACAGGGGTCCCACCACGGCACACATTTTTTTCTTTACGACACGACATAGGGAACTATTTCATTAATTAAGAACAGTCTTCTTGTAATTCATTTAATGAATGCATTCCTTATTTATTCCGATTACCACTTTGTTTAATTAGTTACGGTTCAGAATAAAGTAATGTGTTTGCTTCGGCCAGAATTCATTATCCACCCGCGCGAGCTCAAATCGCAAATAATAAAGAAAATAGGAATGGATCGCATTTCGCGGAAATATTGGACGGATTCGAATTAAACTTTTTTGCTATATAGTTATTAAGCCGGGGCAACATATAAGGTAGAAATGATTTTGGAAAATGGAACACCTGATGCAGCATCATAATGGTCCAGCTGACCTAAAACAAATATGAAAGTGGAGCCTTAGCAAAAGTTATTAAGCCTGATGAGTATTTTTGTTGAGATATAAAAAAATCTGAGATTTGGAACACCTCATGCTAAAACATAATGGTCCAGGTAAACTAAAAGAAATATACAAATGACGTCTTATATTAGCAAAAGTTATTCAACATGATGAGCTTTTTTTGTTGAGGTATATAATTTGAAGATTTGGAACACCTCGTGTAGAACCATAATGGTCTAGGTAAACTATAAGAAATATATAAATGACGTGTTAGCAAAAGTTATTCAACCTGATGAGCTTTTTTGTTGAGGTATATAAATTGATGATTTGGAACACCTGACGAAGAACCATAATGGTCCAGGTAAAATATAGGAAATATAAAAATGACGCTGTAGCAAAAGTTGTTCAGTCTGATTAGTATTTTTTGTTGAGGTAAAAAAAATCTAAGATTTAGAACATCTCATACTCTTATATCGACAATTTTACAGAGTCACACTCTCCTGTGGGATAGAGTGCGTAGAGTACGATTAGCTCATATTACTGGTGACCGCCCAGCAGTCCCCTTTTTGGCAACGTAGTCTTTAGCTCATACGGCGAATCATGAGAGTTTGCTGTCTCAGGCCTTGCACACAGGCTACACACAGCCGAGGTCCGTCTCTCCCGATGGCCTTTTGGAGATGTGCGATAGGTTGAGGGCACTCTGCCCGTACCTCAAAGTTTGGTAAAGAAGCAAAAGCTCACTTGGAGCTAGCTATGTAGTCTTCTTCTTATCGTGTCAGTGGCTCAAAAAGTCTAAAATAATCCTATATTTTATCCCTCCAGTATTTAGGAACAGCCAATGCAATTCCATACAATTTTATTACATTGCTACAAGTATTTTCTTAAGTATGTTTAGTTCCTATTAAAGTATATTAATACGCCGGAGGCATAAAGTCCACGCGAACAAAGTTGCTGGCATCAGCTTTTCATAAACTTAAAAAATATCAAGTTTATGTTTTTTGACAAAACTTTAGGAAGTTGCTAGGTACGTACCTACATATTGTAAAGGGCAAAAATGATTGGCGACTGACATATTAAGGCAAAGTCGAAACAACAAACACGAGGAACCTGTTATTTTACCCAAAAGGTCTCTTATTACCTATAAAAGTTAGAAGGGGTTTGTGGGAATATTGAAACAAGTCTGTGAGTTTAGAAAGTAAACATGAAAGATTGTAGTTCTAAGTAGGAATGTCGGAGATTGTAAGTTGACATTTGGAGAAAATGCGCTGTGTAGTTTGATACCACTTCTTCTGCACTCCGCTTTGGAAACGGTGAAAACTTAGCTTTAAGTAAATTATTGACGTCAACAAAATTATAACATTGTAACCAAATTGTAACGAAAATTGACGTTCACCTAATGATATTTAAAATATCTTAAGATAAATAATATATTTGACCATTGGCTATTGGTGGCTATGCTAGCTTTTTTATACCTAAAATAAATGCAAACTCACATATATTTTTTTGTGAAACATGTCGTATAGTAATTTCATTATTTTTCAAGTAATCGCTTTAGAAGTCGAAATTTATAGTATTGAATAAATACTAGAATGGCATGAAATATAAATATATTTTCAAAAATGTATATAGTAAAGTAGAATATGAGGACCTCCCTGGCGCAACGGTCAACCGCCAGCCAGGTTCGATCCCTGGTCAGGTCAATATAGATGTTTATCTGTATATGTATTTGTTATAAGATGTAGTATCGTTGAATATTATCCCATAACACATGTTGCGACTTAGTTTGGGGCTAGCGCAATCTGTGTGATTTGTCTGTATATATTTATTATTTATTTGTTTAAGAGGTGGATAGTTGATTAAAAAAATATTATTCTTTTTCCAAGTCATTCATGGAAGCGCCAGTGAAGCCGCGGGCAAGAGCATGTAAATTCAGCAGAAGTGTGGCATAAGGATACCAGTCATTCTTCTTCAACCTTGATATTTGTGCTCATATTCAAAGGAAATTACATTATGCATAGCTTTAGAACTTCTTTGACCTGGTTTTAAGTAATTGTAGACTGGTATAATCATGGATGACTTGACTGGTGGAATCATGCGCGTTCCATATTTAAGCGTTTTAAAACAATGTTATTTTAATAAGTAAAAACGTAGAGCTCTCATAACATTATTCAATAGGTTGGTATTATAATGAGAATTGTAGTAATTGTAAGAGGTAAGAGATTTTTTCAAAGAACAGAAAATTAGTTTTCTTTTCTTTATTACAAAATCTTATTTCAATTTTCGTAAGTTGCAAGGCATCTTAATCAACAATAAATTGCCCATATATACTTTGAATATAAAAACACATTGTCACCAGCAACAACAATAACTTCATTCTTATAAAAAAAATCATAGATACATATAATATCATAGAGATAAAAACATAAACGAAATGAAACATGACGATAAATTTATATTTTGAACCATTTTAACGTCGGAAACCGCGACAGACATTGTTAATGGAAGTATCGTGCTGTGTGGGCGCTTAACGTACACTATTATTTGCATAACAATGTGCTTTATTTACCTACGCAAAGCAACTAGTGCCGCGAACAATCACAAAAAAATATTCTTGAAATAAATCCATTTCCCAAATACATACAATGTTAAGTGATCGATCAATAAAATGCATGTGTACGAAAATAAATACGAGCACGATGGCTGCCGTGTGGTTCCTGGCAGAGTAGAATAGGACTACTCCAAGTCTTCCCGTGGATGTCGTAGAAGGCGACTTAGCAAACACAAGCTAAACAAAACTTATAAATATCAAAAAGTCCTCTCCAATCCGTTTGGCCAACATGGACAGTATAGGCCAAAAATCCTCTAACTGCTCTAGCAAATATATGGCTCAGGTAATATAGAGAGGGTCACGACCCTCTCTGACTCACTACAGGAGCATGTTCTGCAGTAGAGACTAAAAAGACCTGAGGATGTGCGAGCAGGACGGCCGATGCTGCTGCAGTCTCAACAGATGCAGCGATGTGGGCAATGCTTGTATACTTCAACTATTGGTGGCGGGCATGAAAGAACTAACATTAGTGGGCCACGTTAGTGGGCCTGGTCAGCAAAAGTTCGCAAGAAGTAACTAGTGGCGGAAGCACACAAAATAATGTAACCATAATTTAATGTTTTGTACAAAAACTGACTTTAATTTTAAGACATAGATAACCCATAACTTATATCTCTTAGGACGTGTCCGTATAAACCGAAAAATAAACATATCATATTTGTAAGTTTTCGCAAAAGACGTAATCATGTTAGACATACAGTGAATTTACTACATTATTATTTCTAACAGGCACGATAAAGAAAAATTCAATTGATCCGCTCAAAGTTTTTTTAAACTGCAGTGAGTATCAGAATATCCAACACAACAGTTGGAAACAGGAAACTAACAAAACAGTTCGTCAGTCAACTTGGGAATATTTCCATTTTCAGATCAATATTTGAAAGCCTCCGCAGAACGAAAAGCACTCAGAAGCAAACACTCCTGTTGCACAAAGTGCATTTGGTATCACCTTCAAAACAACTATTTTTGTGTCAAACACTCGTATTTCCCGCGGCAGACGCGACGGAGACGTTTATTTTGAACAATTGCTGAAATAACGTATCTACCTTTATAATATTTGTGTGACGGTTGTTGGAAAAGTAGAAATATGCCGGTGGATGAAGATCTCATCGTGCCGACGGGGCTAACACCGCTGCATCAGTCATTCAGTTGACCACGGTTGGTGTAACCCGGCTGAAACGTATGTAACGTACGTATGGAGAAAAACGATATGGTTTGCGTTAATTCCCGATATTGCATTTAATAAACATGCAACGCGAAAGAAGTAGCTGCGTTTAAAATGTATTCATCGACGTGTTAGAGAAGGACTTCACTGTGGCGTGATTGCTTTGTATAAGTAAAATACTCGTATATACATACATACCTATAAATATAGGGTGTAAAATGAGACTGGACATTTCTTTAGAAGGGGGACACAGATCGTCAATATGAATAACGTTTCCTTTTAGTTTTTCCTTTTTAGGGTTCCGTAATAAACTAGGAACCCTTATAGTTTCGCCATGTCTGTCTGTCTGTCCGTCCGCGGTTTTACTCAGAGACTATAAGTACTAGAAAGCTGTAATTTGGTACCTATGGGTATGTATATTAATCATGCCAAAAAAGTAATAGATAAAAATCTTGAAAAAAAATTTTGTTTAGGGTAGCTCCCATACAAGTTAAAAATATTACTCCATCTTTGGGAGTAATATTTTTTTTTCTATACAAACCCATCGTTTTGGGTATCATTAAATAGGTCTTTAAAAAAAAAGTGAGGTTGAGAACACCATTTTTTGATTTAGAGATCCGTTTCCGAAATATTTGTTTTAAACTGCAAATTTTTGTTAGAGGTAAGTGTCCCCCCCCCCCCCCCCCCCCTCTTTCTGCTAAACGGTTATATATGGATACGTGAAAATGATTACAGCAGTAGTATATATACTGAAATTGAAAGGAAAACTATCAGAGCTGAGTATTTAATACGAACTTAAAAGTTATAGACAACCAAATTATAAAATGTACTCGAAAATGTAAAATTTCATACAATTTTCATTGTTAGATGTTTTTGGTCGTTAAACTATGAGGTGCGAGTGTGAACAGTGTGAACTTTAAGTTGTCATTCGCAACTACGGAACCCTCTACTGCGCGTGGTCCGACACGCACATGGTCGGTTTTTTTTCCTATAAAGATATTGCTGGGAATTTGAAAAATGTTTGAGTTTTCCTTGCTAATTTCCCGGGCGGCTGAATACTTTTTTAATTAAAATATCGTTTTTATTTTCCATTCCCCAGCATAATCATTGATCACATAGAAACATTGTTCATTTTGACGTTATGAGTCACCCCTTTATAGGAATGTCGAAAGGGACACATAGTATACCGATACTAACTTTTGTCCGCGACTTCGTTCGGTTATTAGTCACCCCTTTTCCATCTTTTAGGGATTGAATTCTGAAAGAGCCTGAAACACTTGTGTACTCATTTATTGATAGGAGTACTCCTGTTAAGTTTCGAATAAAATTATTAAACTAATCTTGTTTCCCCATGCAAATTTTCAAGCCCCTTTTCACTTATCGTACACTATTATTTTGTGCCCCCTTAGGGGCAACATTTTTAAAAAACCCTAGGACAAAGTAATACCTAGTTTATTAATAATCACAATAAAGTTTCCAGCTCTAAAAATAACGGACTTCTATTCAAAATTTTTAACCCCTTTTTTATTTAGCTTAGAAGGCGAATTTCAAAAAATTCTTTCTAAGCGGATAGGCGGAAGCCTATGTTATTACAACATCTGTATGCCAAATATCAAAGAAATTCGTTCAGTAGTTTCGGAAAGAACTAAGTTAAAGACAAATGCATATTATTATAAATTTTAATCACTTTGAACGATTAAAGTGGTAATTCAGCCCGTCAACATGAACAACTTTTAAAGCGATCAATGCTGAGAGACCAAATAAATTCTGTGTCCAGCATAGGCCTGATAGGAATAATTGGTGACGTTAAGAACTTATGTGCTAACTTCGCTATTTAGAAAATCGACAAAAAATATGAGATATTAAAATAAATATTCGTGAGGTATTTGCGCCATCTAGGTTTTTACAAAAGCGTTTCGCCTTGCTCATTATTATCGCTCGGTTTTATTTTTTCACGTTAAATCTTCATAAAAAGATTCTGACAAACTGTCCTTTAGAAGTAAAATTATTAATGTTCTAACATTGAACCACACAGCGAATTAATCGAAGGGCCGATACCAAAAACAGAAGAATGGAATATTTTGAAACATGGCAGTCTAGCAGCGGCCACCAAACGTAAATAGAGCAGAGAGAGCTATCGACGCTCGAACCTTTAATTAACGTCAGCTCTATTAGCGTAGCGGAAACTGTAGAGTCTTTCCAAACTTTTATTATCAGTCTATGAGAAACGACTACGAGAATCATAAATATTCGAAGAAATAAGAAGTCAAATGAAACAATATTCCGATCAAAATTCACCTAATACTTTAAGTCACTATTTGTAAATAAAATTAGAATAAATGGTGCAAACGGTACCGGCCTCACCGTCAGCACTGTTTACACCAGTACTTGACTGTTTTTTTTGGCATAGGTACTTTAAGCAGCATACAATTCTTTCTGCAGTTCTCCCTATATGTTAACACCGTATTGTAATATAGACTGCGTGAAAGTCAAATCATAGTCAATAAAAAAAAAACTTTACTATTGCCATGAAACACAAAATCGCATCTATGCCTTTCTATGTTATAGTCCGATACCCACCGGCTAAGGCTGGCATTCCGCATTAACCGTTTTAAATCCGCAGTCAGTCACAGATGGCGGCCGATTACTCCGCCAACTTCTGGACAGTAGCAGCTTTACAGTTTTAAGAATGGCCAGTGTTTGGCCGTTTGAAATTTCCTGCTCTGTGGACTGTATTTGTGGAAGAGAAAGACAGTTCGACAGGTATGATAAGCCTCCAGACCTTTTTTCGTTTGATCGAAGTTTATAGCAAATTTGCGGAGTGTTTTAGCAGAAAATAGGACTATTGCCATCAATTTAATAGCAAACAATGAAGTTCATGGCAATGGTAACTTCGTTATGCGCGTTTTATTTTTTATCATTCTAAGTCATTTATTTTGGCCTACAACTGAAATAAGAGTGACTTTGACATGGGCAGGAGTTATCCTAAATTTTGTAGTGTTATTTTACTATTGTTAATTAGTTATATAGTTTAATTTATAAGTGTGTGAATAAAATAAGCCTATTAGTAGGATAATCAAATGATCCAGAATAACTAAATTTCAAAAATGTCTAACATTTACGTATCGTATATGAATCATGCAGTTTATTTTTTGTATTTGTGACCAACAAATGTTGAAGTAATTTATCTTATTATTATATGTAATTATACCATACAATTATAAGAACCAGCAAGATAATAGAGGAGCATAAAATGTATAAACATCATTATTAGCCAAACTATCAAAACAAGTACTAAAATTCCCATAAGGATTATAAAACTGCATTCTGTTTCTATTTTTATTACTAAAAAACTTAAGTAAAACAAAAGTTTTATTAGTTTATAAAATGAATAAACGCCGTTATTAACCAAAATATTAAAATAAGTACTACAAGTCCCTATTTATGATATTACTGCATTCTATTTCTGTTTTTAATACTTCTAAGTATTAAAAACAGAAATAGAATGCTCAAGAGAGAATGAAACTCAAGCAGAACAAAAGCTATCCCAAGTCAGTCAGTTAATCCATACCAAAGAATTCACTTTTAGATACGATACGGGCTGTGACGTGGGTCGACTGTTTGACTTCGCTGCAGATACGGCGTTCCGTTTCTGGGATACACATGATTTATAGGAACTTCAGAGGGATCAATGGAAAATGCCTATTTATAACGTTTCTTTCACTCTTATCTTTGGAAGTTTTGTGGACTTATTTTAACATATGTAAATTTTAATGGTGATACGATGAATGTAGCAAATGATGATTTGATTAGAAGATTTGTTAAATTGCGATGAGTACTCATTATCTGTTTAATCTGAAATTTAACATCTTATTTTGACTTCGCTACAGATACGACGCTCCGTTTCTGGGATACACGTGATTTAAAAGATGGAAAATGTCTATTTATTACGTTTATTTTACTTTTAATTTTGAAAGTTTGTGGACGCACATTTTTAATGAGTAATTTTGAACAGATTTGATTGGCATATTTTTCGAATTGCGCTGAGTACTTATAATCCAATATATCTTCAGTTTTGCATCTTATTTTTTATGTTTGATTCTTTAATTTAAGTATTATATACGGTGCACAAGTTTTTATACAAAAAGTAAGACCTTAAAGGTAGAAACATAAAACCTCCAATTTCAATATTAATATCAATAAAACAAAATAAACAAATGGAATGTCAAGTCAGCCAGGTAAATTAATTTAGGAACATTTTTTTTAAATTAATTTATACTTAATTCAGGTACGACACCATGAGACGTGGGGTGACTGTTTGATTTGTGAGCAGATAATATCTGCTCACAAATACGATATATGTATCTCAAGAACGCCTAACGTCATATTATGACGTTAGGCGTTCTTGAGATACGTTTGATTTATAATATTATCCGAAAAAGATATGGAAATTCCCTTAATAATTAACATTCTTACACTTTTTTAGGGTTTCGTAGTAAACTAGGAACCCTTATAGTTTCGCCATGTCTGTCTGTCTGTCTGTCTGTCTGTCCGTCCGTGGTTTTACTCAGAGACTATAAGTACTAGAAAGCTGAAATTTGGTATGGTTATGTATATTAATCATGTCAAAAAAGTGGTAGAAGAAAAGCTTGAAAAAAAAATTTTTTTAGGGTAGCTCCCATACAAGTAAAGAGGGAGTAATATTTTTTTTTTCTATACAAACCCATCGTGTTGAGTATTTTTAGATAGGTCTTTAAAAAATATTGTAAGGTTGAGAACACCATTTTTCGATTTAGGGATCCGTTTCCGAAATATTTGGTTTTAAAGTGCAAATTTTAGTTAGATGCAAGTGTCCCCCCCCTCTATCTACTAAACGGTTATATATGGATACGTAAAAATTATTGCAGTAGTATATATACTGAAGTTGAATGGAAAACTATCAGAGCTGAGTACTAAGTACAAACTAAAAAGTTAAGGGCAACCAACTGATAAACTGTACTCGACAATGTAAAATTTTATACATTTTCATTGTTACATGTTTTTGGTCGTTAAACTGTGAGGTGCGAGTGTGAACGGTGTGAAATCAAAGTTGTGATTCGCAACTACGGAACCCTACACTGCGCGTGGGCCGACACGCTCTTGGCCGGTTTTATTTTTTCGTAAAATGTGTAGGCTTATATATTTTCTTTATTAAGTTGAAATTTTTCGTTTTTACAATTTTATTTTTTATTTTATTTTATTTTTTAAATGATTTTGATAAATGATAAACGTTTATTTCTGAGCTTTCAATAAAGAATGTTATCAATGTTGCAAAAAACAAAAAAATGAGTTATGAGGTTGAAGATATTTGATAGTGATTGCCACATCCAACTTTGTCATTTTTGTATTTTAATGGTTTCTGGTGCAATGGTGCAATTGCGTGTTTTGATTCACATGAAATCATTACGGAATTTGTACATTTTTATCATCATCATCAACAGGTCTTTATTAGTCTCCACTGCAGGAGCACGACCCTCTCTGTACAGCCAGAGTAGTCAGAGGATTTGGCCTACACTCTCCACGCTGGCCAGACGGGTTGGAGAGGTCTCTTTGATGTTTATAAGCTTTGTTTAGCTTGAGTTTCCTAAGTCGCCTTTTACGACATCCACGGGAAGATTTGGAGCGGTCCTATTCTTCTCTGCCGGGAACCCCACAGCTTCATTACATGAACATTATATAAGAACCGAGACCACAAGCTGTTGAACTTTAACTAAGAACGATAATTAGATATTATTTCATTTCATTCAGATCCATTTATTCATTTTATAGGTACTCGTACGAGAACGCTGTTCCTAGGATACGCTTGATTTACAGCATTTTCTAGGAAATAGAAAAGCGTTTTTTCAAATATTTATTCCTTATTATTCGTAAATGTATCGATAAGTTACATAAATCAAAGAATACAAATTGACGAAACATTTTGATTCTCATACAGAATTTGTTTTTCGGAATCTAATGAAAAAAGAACCATTGAAGTTTTTAAATTAATATATGTAGGTGTGTTTGTAGCAAGATATGTGACGGGAATCTACTAACTTATTTTATAAATGCCCTAACGGAGGAAAGGGATGTGGACGAATTTATCATTAGAATTACTCCCATTCCATGGAATAGGCTATAATTTTTTGGTTAAGGCAACGTTATGTTTCTATTTTATGTCTAGGTATACTATGTAACGCTTGCATTACCGTTCATGTATGTAAGTAGCAAACACTAACAGTCCTATTTTTTGCATCCTTTATAAGACTGTTAGATCTATCTAATAATATCTTGTCATCAGTATTTAGCTCTTGCTTATAACGACTGGTATCTAATAATTATGACAGCCTAGATCAATAGATGAATGTGCTTCATGGGAAATAAGTGCTCAAGACATAATTTTTACGCCATTTGTAGTTACCCATCCAAACGGGGATCACATTCAGAGTTGCTTAATTTGCGTAAGCGGTATTAATAACTACCCCACATTGCCATCGAGCTCCTCTATCTAAAGCGACGTTCTAAAACTTTTTCATGCCGCTTTCTTAATTCTATACTATTATATAAGGAATATATTATACTTATATATAAGGAAAAACTAAGTATTCCGCTTATTTTCAAGTTTTTTTTTGTTTGTCTTTTCTGCAAGGCCTATACAAGTAGGCCACTGCTGCACATAGATATCACTCATAGAATTCCCGGCTTAGCATACTCACTACGCTTTGTAGTTGGATCGGTATCTTCGGCCGGATCTTATACAGGTATTAATGACTTTAAAATATAAAATAAATATTTAGTTTTTACTTTATTAGTATTTGCGCTAGAAAATGTAAGTAATATGAGAATGACGAATAGTACCCGGGTCCGGCTGACGGATTCAAAACGCCTGAAAAAAATTGCTTTACTTGATTTCCGTAGAAAGTAGGTAAAGTTAATAATCTGGTCTCAAAATGGAAAAATATCTTTGTAATAAATTCCTGCGACAAAACAAGTCAATAAAGTGTCAGTTCTCGATAAAAGTTCGGAACAAAGACGACTTGCGACGATTCCGACAACTGATAATGAAATCGGACTTAATTTCCAAATCAAGATATTCTATATATTTTATTACTATCTGTATATATTAAAAGGTAACCGTTACTGACTGATCTATCAACACACAGTTCAAACCACTTAATGATGAAATTTGGCACGTACATAGTTATTATTATGGAGGCATTTTATATAAAAGGACTTTCTAAAGTTCACCCCCTAAAAGCTTTAACAGGGGTCAAAGTTTGTACATAACGCTAAGGAAGCTGTGGGCAACAGCTAGTTTATACGTTTTAAAACAAAAAGCGGACAAACAAACTCTCAAATTTGGTATCTCTATAACTGTGGACAAATACCTGTGAAAATTTAGTACAAGATTTGACCGCACTGGTGATCGAGCCCGGTGCCTCTCGTGTTGTAGACCAACGTGCTAACCACTGAACTACACAGGACATCCTGTTGCATGAATCATAATAAGTGAACATAATATGAAATTGTTTTACTATTATGGTCCAAATTGACAGGCAAAAGGTAATTCAAATATTATGTTACAATTTAGTGTTATAAAATTATGTAAAGCTGTTATAATATCACAAACAATGTTATTAAAATTGATAGTAAACCTCCAGCACCCACACGAAATATTTGTGGTTAGATAACAAAGTATTTTTGTAAGCTAGCTCTTCAAATCGGAACAATATCTGAGATCGAAACATTGGGAGAACAATATCCTGAATTTATGTAAGACAGTGGCGTTCACTTGGACGCCTGCCGGGAAATATCGAAGAGAATGAAAGGAATTCTGTAAAGCGAAGACTGCAATATGTAGGTTAGGTTAAAAGATATTGTGGTAAACATTATTTTTCATGCGGAAAATGCGATTTATAAGACTTCCTATGACAATAAAAATGGTTTTAGTACCTACATTATCGTGAATAGCCAGGTCATTGAAATAGAAACAACTAGTCATTTGCCGTGTAGTTCCCGGCAGAGTAGAAGAGGACCACTCCAAGTCTCCCCATGGATGTCGTAGAAGTTGACTAAAGAAACACAAGCTAAACAAAACTATAAAGATAGTCTCGTCATCTTAGCAATCTTTGTGTGTAAATTGCAGTTTGCTCTCACCCACCGCGCTTCACACCCGCGTATTGTTCCAAAAGCATATGTTTTTACTTCCACTCTACGACAGTCTATTTTATATCCTAACTTATATTATAAATTAGAAAGTAAGTTTGTTTGTTTGTAACGCTTTCACGCCCTATCTACTGAACCAATCATCATTAGATTTTGCATTATGTGTATGCAAAATTTTATGATGATTGGTTAAAGTACTGAAAAGGACATAGGCTATATATCACGCGAGCAAAGGCGTGGGTAACAGCTAGTTATTATATAGACATATATTCAGCTGGCTTGAGGTAGGCCGTCTTAGCTTATCTTTCCATGCCTTAATTTTTGACATTAGGGTTTCTAGAGATTTCTGTATTCTGAGTCCGAAGCATGTCTTACTCTTTTGTGCATCTTATTTACCTTAAGGTTTATATGACAATACAAAAAAGGTCACCATGTATGTATAACAATACCTGTTTTGAGAAGTCTTTATCATAAATAATAAAATTGCAAGTCAAATAGTAATGTCGTCATTTCACATCTTTATCGTTTGACGGAGATCTGTTAGAAATGTAATGGTCGTAAAATAAAGTGAAGGTAAAATATTAATAATATTTAATAATAATAATAATATTAAATATATAATAATAATAATAACTATATATATAATAATAACTCTCGCTGGATGGATGGATCAAGGGCCAGATACAGAAGGCGGTACTTCTCGACACGGCACGCATTGTCAGAAGGTTCCTCTCTCTGCAGCCTTAACCGCCGGTAGCTTGAGCCCAGCCCCGCTGCTGGCGGCGAACTAGGTTTAGGTTTTTATAAAGTTTTTATGTTTTGTATTATATTTTTATATTTTACTTTTTATATCAATTTTATAAAATCCTAATACCTAAGATTGTAAATAAATAAAGTTGTTAATAATATTATTAATAATATATACATATTGGTAATATTTCTCCCAAAGACTTACGCACCTATGAAAAACTATACATTTTACTTCGTCTATATCAATAATTTATTTTCCGGCCCTACGACACAACTACTGTGCTCAACTGGTTGTGCCGTGGGTACTTTTGATTTTAATATTAAATCTTCTTAGCAACCTATAACTACATTGAGTTGGTTTTCCAGCTACGTACCCACCAACACTAAAATTCATACACTATCTATTGAACGATCCACTAGACTGCAGGTTGCATAACGATGTTTTCTTTCACCAGAATTATAAAATAATAACAATGTTTTTTTATTGACCAACAAAAATTATACACAGGTTTACAAAAACATTAAAATAAACAAACTTTGCATTTTTGTTCACAGTTGGACTTTGGAC
Organism: Rhodophaea formosa; assembly: GCA_963082605.1. NCBI lineage: Eukaryota > Metazoa > Arthropoda > Insecta > Lepidoptera > Pyralidae > Rhodophaea > Rhodophaea formosa. The sequence continues at coordinate 14,102,148 of OY720206.1, forward strand.
CCTGCACCAAGCGAAGGTTGTGTCGAAAAAGTTGCGTTACCAATTTTATTTTAAAATTATATATATAATTTATACGGTTCAAAAATACGCAGCAAAAAGTAGCAAGTAGTGATCAATCAAATTAAAATGACCGTGCTTGAGTCTATTAAACTGCTCAGGCTAAATTTATAAACAAAAATATTACGATCGATCCATCGGTATGGCAGCTAAGATACCAAAGACAGATACGTTCACGTGTGAAACCACACTTCATTTCAGTCGGGGGTCGAAAATTGTTTACGAGTAGTTTTAGAAGAAAGATTTACACATTCGCTGTCGAATAAAAGACAATAAATGTGCCAATGGCTGGCAAATGGACAATGAAAAATAAAATATAGCATGTGTAGGCGTGCTGCCAACTGTTTTTGATTTGTGTGAAAAAGAAATGTCGAGTGATACGACGACATCGTAAATAACAGTTTCAATGATAGTTAGAGATACTACGCTACTATGCTTTTATTCATAAGTATTAGTTATTTATATTAAAAAAAATTCTTGAATAAAAATCTTAAAAAAGGCAACTAATGTTTTTTTAACACACTATTTTCATGACATACCTATGTAACTTTTAAAACATCTTTATTTAGCTCATAAAGGAGCGTATAAACCACAAATGGTTCATATCCAAAATAATGCGGTAATGTAAAGTAAAAAGCATTTTATTATATAATTGTTTTACGGCGTCCTTTAGAGCCTTTCTTCATTTAATTCGCCAGATGACGATATTATTACGGAGCCCCTGGCGACAACTCTTCGCGAATCCACTGGTTTCATCATAGACGACGCAGCAAGACGGACAACCACCAGCCCGCTAAGTAAATCTTACTTCAGCCGCACAGATCATCTGTTTTAGTTATTCAACACATTGTTCATAAACATGTGTATTTATAACACCAAATTACATCAATTTTACATTATAAAGTCCACTAGAATCAATTTGCAAAACAATCTAAGACAAACACCGTGTAGTCCACTAAAATTCCCGCTTAAAACTTCCATAAAAAGCCTTGCCGGACCAGTTGTACCATTAAATAAATATTTCACAGTCATCAGGTTGAATTTGCTATTTGATTGAATGACTAGCGCCTTCATTGAATGACCACGTTTAATTGAATGTCTAGGCCGAACGTTGATTGAACAAGCGTCGCTCAACGTCCAACTAGATTGTAACATAGCCCTTTGAATAGAGCGGACATAAAATCAGTCAGGTGATTCAAATTTAGTTCTATTTTTTCCCACTGCGGCATTAGTAATCACCAAAACAAATATGGCGTCAAACAGCTCGCACAGATGGCACGGTGTTGATATATTTTTAATTAAATTTACTTAAAAGCGTTATTTGTAATAAAATAATATGACATCATGGATTTCCCTATTATTACGCCGCCGCCGGCTACTCTAAAATCTAAGAAAAAAAATGCAAAAATATGAGATTCAATAAAGGTTTGGAAATCATGCTACCCCCAAATATTACAAAGTCGGCTAAGATTCAACGACTTCACTAAATGACGTTCATTCAGTCAAAATGATGAACGCATTCAACGACTTGACGAGTTGTCCTTTAGTCATTCAATTAAACGTGGTCATTCAATGAACGCGCTAGTCATTCAATCAAATAGCAGATTCAACTAGATGACTGCGACACATACAAACGGACAAATCACACAGATTGAGCTAGCCCCAAAGTAAGTTCGAGACTTGTGTTATGGGATACTAACTTATATTAACTGAACGATACTATATTTTATAATAGATACTTATACAGATAAACATCCAAGACCCAGGTCAATCTGAAAATGATAATTTTCCATCTTGAACTGACCGGGGATCGAACACGGGACCATCCTTGTCGCAGGCAGGCGTGTTGACCGCTGCGCCACGGAGCTCGTAATTTAAATAGTACAATTAATGGTACAACTGGCACATGCATAAAAAAAACAGTAATGATAATGCATTCATTTATATTATTTATTAGAGTCATGCACTAAGACTTGAAAAGACAACACTTGAAAGGAGTTTCTTTCGGCATTTCTTCTCTGCAGTGGTCGGTTCCGAAATGCTAGTAGTCTGTAGCTTTTGAACAATAATTAGTAAATGATTTTAAATGTGATTTGACGTGAAAAAGTGTGTAAATCTTTGAATCCAAAGAAAGTGTGTCTTTTTATGGTATGCAGCAGTAAAATTCAATAACTGAACTAACTGACCGTGCATACAAAATAAATGTTTAGTAAATTCTACTCTGTATCATCGATATTCAGCCAAAATTACTCATATTCATTTATTCATATTCATTTATTAATCGCAAACATGACATACAATATACAAAGATGATATATACTCGTACAAAGCACCGATGAAATATCATGCGCATGTACTCTGTCAGAGTGTCGCGATATTACGAGTATATAAAACTAGCATGAAATCAAAATATTATTAGGTAAGTCAAGATGATTATTCCGAGCGGTATTTTTATTATTATTATTATAAATTTTCGACACAAGCCTTGAAAGCCATCTGATGTGTTATTTTACATTTTACTTCTCTGGAAGTGCCTTAACTTTCAAACGACTGAGTTTGTGAAAAATAGTTTCCGAAAACTCAATGTCATTTTTAGGGTTTCCTACCCAAATGGTAAAAACGGAAACCTATTCATGAGGCTTCACTGTACGTCCGTCTATCACCAGGCTGTATCTCATAAACCGTGATAGTTAGGCAGTTAAAATTTTCACAAATAATGTATTTCTGTTGCCGCTATAACATCAAATACTAAAACCAAAGTAAAATAAATATTTATGGTTAATATGATTATGAATAATAATTATTTATTATCCCATACAACAGTCGTAATTTTTTTGCCTTTTTTGCGGAACCATTAGCGCGCGAGTCCAACTCGCACTTTTTTATTTACTTATATAACGGGACGTCGGGAAGCCTGGGAGCTCATCTGGGGTTGCTCGCCTAAACCATTGCCAACACCGGAATCCATCATGGGCGTTATATCCCAGGAAACTCAAAAATAAACACACTGTCACTTAGTCTGATCACTATTTTAATTAACACACAGCTTGCACTATTTAATTAATTAAGGATTACAACAATAAACTCCGATTTGAAAGCCAATGGGTTTGCACATGTAATGTCGTGCGACCGCCATTAATGTCCAAGAACGAATGACATATACAATATTCATCTATGGAATGACGCTCGCCCGGCACGGCACGTACAACTCCATTCGGTGTTACCCGCTCTCTAAAAAATAATTTAACGCAAACAAACTTCTAAAAATAAACCAATTTTGAAAGTAATTTAATGTCGCGCCGTTATATATATTAACACTCGATTTTTAAGATCTATTTCTGGACAACCCGCTCGTAAAGGTGTGATGAATTTGTTTTTTTAGTTTAAGCCTCCTTTTTAGGGTTCCATAGTAAACAAGGAACCCCTATATTTTCGCCATGTCTGTCTGTCCGTCCGCGGTTTTACTCAGACTATAAGTACTAGAAAGCTGTAGTTTGGTATGAGTATGTACATTAATCATGCAAAAAAAAATTTTTTTAGCGTGGGTAGCTCCTACAAGTAAAGAGGGGGTAATATTTTTTTTTTTACAGACCCATCGTGTTGGGTGTTGTTAAATAGGTCTTTAAAAAATTTTGTGAGGTTAAGAACACCATTTTTAGATATAGGATCCGTTTCCGAAATATTTGGGTTTAAAGTGCAAATTTTTATGAGAGGTAAATGTCCCCCCCCCCTCTATCCGCTAAACGGTTATATATGGATACGTTAAAAAAAATTACAGCAGTAGTATATATACTGAAGTTGAAAGGAAAACTATCATAGCTGAGTACTAAGTACAAACTAAAAAGTTATAGTGAGGTGCGAGTGTGAACACTGTCAACTCAAAGTTGTCATTCGTAACTACGGAACCCTACGCTGCGCGTGGCCCGACAGGCACTTGGCCGGTTTTTTAACTCTATAAAAGTCGTAAAAGTGGGTTACAGAATACATCTACCTACCAAATTTCTACTGTGTAGTCCTAAAAGTATCGGAATAAAATGGCTGTGGTTTATGGACAGACAGATATAACTACTTTTAAGGTAAGTAAATATACATATAAAGGTAACATGTTGTCAATTTATAATTTTCTTTGTCCAATTTCCTTTGTTGCATGTAACATGCGCTCCACCATGCCGTCGTCCATGGAAATTGAAATTGAAGTCAGCCTCTTTTTGGCATCTCCGTACTATTGCTACTGCTCTTTTTCTTTGTAAAAACTATGTTTGAATTTGAACATAGCACGTTTCCTTTTCCACCTAAAGTTATAGTTTTCATGAAGTATGATCCATAGAAGAACGTTTTGCCAAGTAGAACTGGAATTAAATCTGTCAAATTTATGGCGTACGAGTGGCTCCCCTAAAATTAGAAATTAATTACCCTCAGTTGCATTATTTCATAAATAAAAACAAAGATTATAGAACTTCATTACAACAAAATGTACAAAAGTGGGCTTATCACTATGTAATTTCTTCAGGCACGGTCTGACTGCCTTTACCTTTGGCAAAGACAATATAATACGAATAGACTATCAATTTCATACAAAAATAATTGGCTGAGGAGGACGTGTACAACATAGGCGGAAAGCATGCCGGCAGGCCGTCGGAGCGTATCCTAGCAGTATGTTTTCCATACAAATGTATTCCTCTATTTTCTCGCTGAACACTGCTTCTAGAGGCACAATTCTTTTTTCATAAAATCTAGTTCTAAAATAGGTATGGCCCTAAAATATTATTTTTTATATATTCAGTTTTCAGCGAGAAAATAGAGGCATACATTTGTATGGAAAATATACTGCTAGGATACGTACGCCGTTAATTACTACGGCTGCCACAAGGGGCGGTTGGCGGCAATGGCGCTGTAGTGTAGTGCAATAGTGACAGTCCTTTCTACCCTTTACTTGCTGGCCTACACTTATTAAGGAAGAAAGATTTATTTTTAAATTAAGTATATTTAAAAATATATCTTTCTTCCTTAATAACCATTTTTTTTGGACTTCAATACGATGCCTTATTATGCTTTTATTTTCTCATATTATAGTGAATACATAGTTATGAATAAACCTATTACGCCTTCTATGTGAGGAGGAGGACACCATGCAACGAATTTTGGGAAAAAGCTCTGTCTGAAAAAATACAATACAAACCTTAAATACATAACAACTCCGGTTCATTCCTAATTGACTTAACAAATTGTCCATAAAGAATAAATGTCTGCAGGGATTGCTTATTTTGTATGCATATAGCGGCCTTATTAAGCGTTCCTTCATGGAGAAGAATCTTATTCGTATCTGAAATGCATAATAATCATTTTAAGTCCTACAGATGTAATATAATATAGATATATATAGAGTGTTGTGTTACATGTCTAATTTATATATATATATATATATATATATATATATAGATATCCCTTTACGGTAAATGTTGATCAGATGCGACTTCACGCATGTTGATCCGGCGCCTTTTGTTGATCCAATATGCATTTCTGGTAACAAATGTGGCTCCGGCCGGATCAACATCTGCACTATCGGACTTCTTACCTAGCGTTCGCTGAAGTTGATCCGATATACAAATCCACCTTGCGATAGTTACGGATAATGTTGATCCGATTTAAATGAACCAATCAGAGCACAGGAAGCGATCTGATTGGTTGAAAGCAGCCGCGACGTTGCCGTTTTGTATCTTAAACTATCCCAAACTACACAACATTTAATCCATCGTCTTTAGGCTCGTTAGACGAGTTTGGGCTCGATGGATTTGTCTTGATTTTTTTTTGACGAATGCCTGGACCGATTTAAGAAATTCGTTTTTGTTTGATGGTTATTCATTATAGATGGTCCCATTACATTTTTATTGAACAGTGGCGAGCGCTTTTTGAAAAAATAAACAAAAACCAAAAAAATTTTTACAGGTATGCCGTTCGGATTACACTTATTTCTATTTTTTTTCTTATGCCTATTAAAAAAAATTATAGGGTTGAAGTCGGTTTTTGTTTTTTTGTTAAAAATATCTTAAATTATTTTTTTATTAGTGTCGAGGGTCTGATGATGCTTCTTGAAGGTGGCCATAACATCTCCTGAACTACACAACATAACCCTATCGTGTTTGGGCTTATTGAATTTGTTTTGACCAGAGCAATACAGTGCCTATACAAATGACTAAAATGTAGAAAATAAAATTACATAAACGTAAAAAAAAAATTTTTTAAAACAAGCTTTTCTTTAATGCTCAGTAAAAAATAAACTTCAAATATCCATCAATGTACTGGTACGTACTTTAATTTTTTTTTGACGAATGCCTGGACCGATTTAAGAAATTCGTTTTTGTTTGATGGTTATTCATTATAGATGGTCCCATTACATTTTTATTGAAAAGTGGCGAGCGCTTTTTGAAAAAATAAACAAAAACCAAAAAAATTTTTACAGGTATGCCGTTCGGATTACACTTATTGCTATTTTTTTTCTTATGCCTATTAAAAAAATTTATAGGGTTGGTCGGTTTTTGTTTTTTTGTTAAAAATATCTTAAATTATTTGATTGTTAGACATCAAAGCTTTTTGTTTGTATGGTGAACGTCTGGTGTTCCCCATCGTCTAGTTTGTAATAAATATAAGTACTCATTTCCATTACTTACTTACTGCAGCGTCTCTTGCTGACAGTTTTACTTTTTTTTTTCTTTTTTTTTTTTTTTAATTTATTGAACAAATTCAGTTGACAATATAAATAATTCGATTATTTAAATATAGAAAAAATCTTCCAACGCTTCACATCGAGGCAACGTGCCCAAAATACTGGCCGCGTTCCCTCGTTGGATTGCGAGACTTATCCGCTGAGCAAAATAATTGCCAGCTCTTGGATCTCCCGTTGCCTCTATGAGCCGCGTTGTGACGTCCGTTAAAAATAATTTAGCCTCAGGGCCCCAAGGGCCCAGCGTTTCCACCGCGAAAGGTATATATGATTGGCAAGAATATATGATTGACTGCCAGGCCCATATATTTCCTTTTTTTCCCCGACTCAGCAGCAAGAGCAGCCGCTCCACCATGTTTAGAAGTGGAGGACAGGTGCGAGGGTGTTAACGTATCTACACAAGTGGCGTCCCACACAAGACACTTTCCCATTCTCCACGGGACCAAAGTAAGGCCATCTGGACGCTTACCGTCTGTGCGGACGATTCCATTTGGCTCTAAAATTGACGGAACACCGACAGTAGCCAATGTTCTGCGGATAGTGTCATTTAATAATGCGTGCCTAGGGATCCGCCCTGCACTTCTAGCACAAGAAAGTCCATGATGCCCTAATCCATCCACGGCAGCTCCACAATGGCATATATGCGGTTGATTGATTTTTGCACCCAAACGAAGGCCCATAGCTAAAGTAAAGGTGCAATTATCAAGCAACGTACCGATGAGGGCCGAAGGAAGCGCCTGCAACCAGAAACCAGATTCCTTCTCAGCTAAAGCACGAAGACGGGAACGATCTTCCAGGCGATCACAAAGAGAAATCGCCCTTTGCTGGACGTCCCTACATAAAGGATTGTCCCACTGCCTTTGGGAACATAAGTTTAAGGGCAAGTCTACCGAACTGATTGACAACCATGCCTCCTTAGCCTCGGTCACGCCACATACCTCAACGGAACCCATAACTGGGGAAAAAATCCTACCGCACAATGACGATGAAGCGTGAGCAGAAGATAAGAAGGCCGGAAGAGCCACAGTAGATACCCGACGTACACCTATGCCCCCAAATCGAACAGGAAGGGACGCAAATTGCCAAGACTCGTTACTTATTTGACAATTTAAAACCTTAACAAGTGACGCGACAATCAAATCATCCAACACTTTTAAATGATTATGATGTTTCCACATCAGGGAACACCGAAGAGCATAGGTGTACGTCGGGTATCTACTGTGGCGCAAAGGCTCAAATGATGTCTTCACAGTTGCCTATCACTTTCTTTACACGCCGCCTCCGTTATCTCATATCCCCATCTACTCTACTGTGCCCCTCTCTTTATTTTCCTATCAGATCAGATGACCTCGACTCAGTTACTCAGTTTGATGTTGAGAATACTTCTTTCAATTTTCTTTTGACCATACTTTTAGACTGTTTCTCTGTTATGTGGCTTACATCAGCTTAACTAGGTAGACTCTTAAATTCTTCATCTCCGTCATTTGATCAAATTGAAAGAAGTCTACGAGAGTACTTCGGTAGTACATTACTTGTAGTATTTTTAATATAACTTTTCATCAATTCAAATTAAGAGACCTGCCCCCGTAGCATGGCATGCGCGACAACGTTTATCGACTATCGCCATCTTTTTTTTCGCAATACTGCAGAGCGAGGTGTAGATAGTTAATCGCGCGATATAAACGGCGTCGCGGGAGCCATGCTACGGGGGCTGCTGGTAATGTGTAGTTCTCTTAAATTATCAAATACAAAATAATGAAAAGTAATTCCAAAAATACTAAAAGTTATTTACTTCCGATGTACTATAGTAGATTTTTAGATGCGATGCGAATGTGAACAAGTGAACTGTTGCACTCAGAACGCGACGTTGCCGTTTTGTACTCGAGTACCTATTGGTCAATTTTGGCTCCGGATCTACATTGTCTAAGTAAATGTCGCATATAATTTGAATATACTCTGGATCTAAAAAGTCATATCCAGTATGATTTTTTAAACCGTTAATGGATCAACATATACTGGTGAAATCACCGACGAGTATGTTGAAAACCTGCAAGTGCAGATCCACCGACGTCACACGCGCATCTAGAACGGATCAGAGTATATCAGTTTGCGCGACGCGGATCTGAGTAAACACGTAAAATAGGTGGATCAACAATTGTTCTAACTTCTCACTGGATCAACATTTACCGCAAAAAGTTCATTATATATATATATATATATATATATATATATATATATATAAATATATGGCACGACAAACACATACACGTGCGAGAATAGCAAAAGTATATTAGCGGAATTCTTCAAGGTGAAATAAATAAACTGATACATTCACATACATAAACATAAGCTCAAAAGAAAATTTTCTCCTTTTTTGGCAGTCATGTAATAAAATAAAAAAGAAGGTACATAATTCAATTGACCACTTCAATAGTATATAGAAAATGTTCTTCTTGGAGGGGAACATTTGTGAACAATGCTATTAAAATCGGCATATTATCGATAGTAGTCGATTATAAATCAGCAACACTACAGCCGAACTGATCCAGCATCAGAGCAGTCGCTAAAACTTGCGATTCCGATACCGCGTCCGAATGTAAGAAGTCGTGAAATCGATGCAGCATTGATAGAATCTCTAAAACGCGCGATTTTGATACTGCAACGGATCATACAGAGTCGCTAAAACGTGATTTAGCCAGGGTTGCCAACCGTACCACAGTGTATGGTATAGTATTGTTTTTCGGGACTTCGTACTACATACTGTTAAATAAATATATAGTACGTGAAAACACTATATTTCAGTACAATAGATAATGTTTATATTTTTCGAAACTAAATTAAACTAAACTTAAACTAATAAATTAAAAAAGGCACAGGTCGTACAATATTTGAACGCACCCTCAGTATATTTTTTATTTTTTCCAACGAAAATACTATATGTTTTTGAAGCGTACTATATTTTTTTAGCTTTTTGTATATGAAATACTATGTTCAGACAAACAAACGTTGGCAACCCTAGATACAGCATCCCATCAGTAACGAAAACGCCGATCGCCGTAGCTAAATAAAGTTACATAGGTAATATGGATTCTTCTTACCTCATCCAACGTAAATGTATCCAAATAAGTAATATTTACGTTGAGGATATCACTGTTGTTGTTGTGAATTAAAAAAACGGATGTTTTAGCAACATCAAAGCGTTTTGGGCCTTTGCATAACTCGTAGGTCTCGAATCTAACATTGTATGGGCCCTGTAAGCAAAAATATTTTTTTTTTCAAAATAGCCCATTACTGCATTACGATGAGCGGTTTTTGCTTACCAACAGACATACTACAGAATATCAACTCCAACTGGTCTTTGAGTAAAGCATTTTAATGTGAGCTCGATATGGTGTAGGATGTGGTTAGTTTCAAAAGTTAATTGATACAAGTTTTCGATGCAGGGGTGGATCTTCCCAATGTTTTTTTTGGCTGCAGGCATAGTTACCCCGAAAAATTAGGATAGATAGATAGATAGATAGATAGATAGATCTATACATTCACAACATAACGAGTAACTGGATGATGATGATAATTTGGTAAAAGGTCTACCAAAAATCTAGGGTCATAGGTACATAGACCTTGAGGTCGCTGTTTAAAACCTTGCCCATATGGATTTTTTCACCATATATTACTTGTATTTATTCTTTAAATAAAGTACAAAGAGAGTAAAGCATTGTGAATGCTTAAAAACACTTATATAGACTTGGTCATAGCCAAAGTAGAGGGAAAATAAGTTTTGAGTATTGCGGACGGGGACATAAAGCAGGTTATAAAAGAGCGTTTCTTCTGTCATCTGACAAAAGTACTAAAAAGTCTTTTATCAGGAAGCAATAAGGCAAACTTTGAACGCTTGGCATACTGTAATGGTCCCAAACTAAGTTAGATGCCCTGGATAAAAAATCCGTCAACAGCTCACAACGCATCGCATGCTTCACCTACGAGTACGTTCATCTCTTATGACACTGTACATCCCGCGTAAGTGTGGAATTCGGGTTTCTTCAACGGCCGACACTCTATAACCGCGAGGTGTGTAGTCTTAGGGATTATTTTCTAAGCAATGAGTGTAGGATGCATCGCGACGTTGTAGCAGTAGATAGGCGCTTCACCCCGCTTATCTTAGGAAATGAGAACTGGTGAAGACCAATGGTGTTAAGCACCGAAGACCGCAAAAGCATATGGAAGAGCAAGGAGATCCACGGGTAGTTCTACCGGGCCTAAGAACTCGATGTACATCTGCTCGCTTCTGTGAACCGGCTACGATTCGGTAGTCTCTTTGAAGAAACTGGTGGTTTTGACGAACAATTATCGGAAAATATTCGACATCTGTCGAGCTTGCCGCCGTCCCGATGAGTATAGGTTTATTCAGGCATATTATTTCTGGTTGTTCCCATCTGGCTACCGGAGCGTACTTGCACTGACATAACTTTCTAGCCACAATTATTACCAGCAATTTGTTCTTCGATAATGATTGTGGAATCTGGGTGCCGTACTTTAAGTACACACCACTGCCGGTTCTCGAAAATGGTCGTGCCACGCACTATAGGATCGATCTGTCATTTTGGACACGACTATCGTTGACAACCAGCCTGACATTGTGCTGACAGATCGATCAACGCGCCAAGCAGTCCTTTAGAGCAACACGGCTTCAGCGCTCGTTAATATCACCATTCCAAATGACGAAAACATAGTGAAGGCCGACAAGGACAAGCTTAGCAAGTACCTATACTTGGCTTACGAGGTAACCACCATAATGGACGTAGATTCAACGATCATTGCCCCAGTAGGTAGTCGTATCTGCGAATGGTCTTATAGTAAAGAGTTTCGATCAACACCGCAAGAGGCTTCCGCAAGAATCAAGGGACAGATAGAGAAGGCTATACTCCTGGGCGGCACATATTGACAGAAGATTTCTCTCTCTTGGGCTCTGCTCTCGGGCTCTAACAACGGTTAAAATAACTAAACGCGAAGTCTTGAAACTTGAAATATCATCAGATCGAATCGTGTAATTCACAAAAAACTATTTTTTATACATAAATGATTTGATAGAAATTGAAACAAAGCGATCAATCGAAAATAAATTTCTTATTTGGACTTATATGAAGTGTATTTGTTTTTTTTTTGTAACTAAACTAACAACATAAAGAGGAGAGTTATAAGTTGACGTTAAGTAACGCACATACAGACATGGATATTCAACAAGTACAAATAGAGCACACTTTCTTATAGACAGTTGAGTAAAGGTGTTTGAGCAAATCATGTTTGATCAAACGGCTTTAGATTTTGAATAGCGTCGCGTCACAAGTACATCTGAAGACGTGAGTTTCGGCTAATTTTCTACCAAAACCAAAACGGTGACGCGTCTTTCCATTCTATAGAATGCCAGAACGCAACGGTGTGAAACTAATCACGTATAGATTGGAAATGTCTTTTTTACTAAGTGCTTCCAATCCGTACAAGAGCAGTACGCAAATACTCGCGTATACTTCGTAGTACCGTAGGTAAGATATCTTATTCCATAATGTACAGTGCCATTATGCATACAGACTAATCGTGTAAGTATCGGAATAAGCGCTCCAAACTCGCCATTACGAATTATACGCGAGCAGTTGTACACTTAGGTATAATATCCTGTTATGGCATATATATGGCTCTGGTATTTCAGAGATGGTCATGCTCCTGCAGTGGAGAATAAAAACTGGCCAAGTACGAGTTAGGCTCAATTTTTTTAGTTTCGATTCCATATATGGGGAAATTTCCTTTATTTTTGTATAAAATCGTAAAGCGGTTCACAGAATACATGTACCTACCAAATTTCAACTGTGTAGTCTCAATAGTTTCGGGATAAAGTGGCTGTGACATACGGACAGACATGCAGACAGATGGACAGACAGACGGACTTGACGAATCTATAAGAGTTCCGTTTTTCGCCATTCGGCTATAGAACCCTAAAAGACTTAATGATGATGATTATAATAATATTAATAATGATCGTTAATAAGTCTCGTTTAAATAAATTATAAGTTATTGTAATTTATTTAATCCCTACTTATTATAATGTATGATGTAAAAAGTTTAAATATAATTCCATTTTTAGCTGAATCAATATAGGTACGAGTATAACTAGATTTTGAACACATTTGTCAAGTGTAATTAAGTAAGTGGTGTAGTATAGTTGGGAACAAAGACGCTAGCATCCACGATACAAACTATACATGATCAGTACGCATAATTCGTGTATGCATTGTAATCACAGATTTAACAACAACACTACAATATATACGCGAGCACTTTCCTATTGCTGCGTTCTGGCCTTGTAATAAAATGGAAAGACTCAACGGTGACCGAACCTTAGTCGGTCTCCACTCCAATTTTAATTTAACTGTAAGTAGCACGATACATATTGCGAGTGTTCTTGCGTTATTTTATTTTTCTCATGCTGTAATAAAAAAAATATACAGTAAATTCTATTAATTACTTACATAATTATTTGTCGGAAAATCTTGAGGGTGTGCTGATGTAAGTAGTAAAAAGTCGAAAACAAGATAGACGATTTAACCCTAGCCATAGCTAAGACTAACTAATGTATAAAATCATTACGAGCTAGTGTAATTATTGGCATATCTATGATAATGAGCACAACATTATGATTATCATGATGATAATGTTTATGATCTACATTAAATTCGACGGCCGATTTCGAGGCAACTTAACTATTATTTATTCAATTTACATATTCTGTTTTTTTTCATACTTCTACAAAAAAACAAATTTGATATCCGAAAATTTATTATTGTTTAACTTACAATTTTTTTTTTATTATTCCAATCCCAACTATCCCAATCCCAATTCCAACTAATATTATAAATGCGAAAGTGAGTTTGTTTGTTACGTTTTCACGCCGTATCTACTGAACCGATCATCATGAAATTTTGCATACACATAGGTTAGGGTACCGAGAAGGACATAGGCTATATTACGCGGGCGAAGCCGCGGGTAACAGCTAGTTATAAGTAAATTGTAAAAAATTACAGATTTTTTATGTTCCGTGTCAAATGCACAATTCTTCTTGTGTGACTGCGGTGCCGATCAAACCATGTCTCACCTTTTGTCGTGCCCAAACTGTCCCACTATTATGTCCCACCGTACAGGACCTAATGATAGGGCAATTAGCGTTGCCAAATACTAGTCAAAAGATCCTAACTAATATTATAAATGCGAAAGTGAGTTTGTTTGTTTGTTTGTTACGCTTTCACGCCGTATCTACTGAACCGATCATGGTGAAATTTTGCATAGACATAATTTAGGGTACCGAAAAGGACATAGGCTATATGTCACGCGAGCGGAGCCGTGGGTAACAGCTAGTATTTAATATAATAGTATGCAACCATTTCGACTCGATAAAAAGAAGAAGAAATGCACAATGCGTAACCAAGAGGGCGACATATTAAATATGGTGTGACCGAGATTTGAATGTACGAGAACATACCAAGATTGTACCTATATCTTTATAAACTACCTATATGGCTTTTGTTTAAGCCCCCTCTTAGATCAGCAAAAACGGTCAATAATATTCTGCAAGGAAAATGCAGAAATTTTGCTGTTCAGTGGGGCATAACTAGCTAAAATAATCTTATTAGTATTCCTTCTATTTTCCATTGGCAGTACTTACTGCAACTAGGTTGGAATACTGGTTGCCTACAAAACAGACCAAGCATAGTGTAGGAACCAATGAACATTTGACCAATAAGTACCTCTTGATTGTTTGCTCGATTGAACGAGCGAGGCAAAAATTTACCTATGTGCCATTGGGTCTTTGGAGCTTAGAACCAATGTGAGTTCATTGCGATAGACTCATACTCAGACTAACTGTGTCCTAAAACGCGGCGTACGCCCTCGCGCACACCGCGCTTCAAACCTTTGTTGCTGGAGCATGTTTTTCTTTCACTTGACGACAGTCTACACCTACGCCGGTTACCATTGCCATTGACGATCAATTGATATTCCGCTGGTGTAACGTAGGCCGACCAAGCTTACCTTTTCATGCCTCAATTTTATACATCAATACGGCCTCTTGGGATTTCTGTATTTTGAGTCCGAAGCTATGCTTCGGACTCAAAATACAGACGTGCGAGTATGACCAGTGTGAACTCAAAGTTGTCATTCGTAACTACGGAACCCTACACTGTGCGTGGCCGGTTTTTGGCATAAGTTCATTAAAGATTAAAAAAAAACTAGTTATATGCCGCGAGCTTATTTTATAGTATGCGACCTCGCGAAAAGTTATATATAGATCTGACAAATTAGAATAGAATTCTACTATTACCATCATTAATTTTAATTGAAGCACTAATTGGAGAGAAATATCGGAACATATATACAAAAAAGTGGTTTCGCTATGCTTGCTTCGATTAACTATTTGTAGCGCTTAAACTAGAAAGCTATCAAGTATTTACTACGAAACATATAATACAGAAAAAGAAAATCAGGAGTAGATAGTACTAATCTTTTGTTTTTATCAAATGTAAATAATGTTTTATACAAAATATTTGAATTTCGGCGTCACTTTATCATTCAGTTGGGAAATGAAGATAACATTAACGGCCAAATTCCTTCATTTTCATTTCGAAATGGTAACCAAGTAAAGCACCATTCACGCTATCTCAATGCATTGTTCGTGCAGTCTAACACGCGACCGAAAAACTAAACACTTTTTGGAAAATGTAGCATTTTACTGTCAAATTTAGGCTTGTGCGCACCTATGAAAAAATCTATATTTGTTTATTTCGTCTATATATCAATAATTTACTTTCCAGCCCAAGGCTACTACTGTGCTCAACTGATTGTGCCGTGGGTACTTTCTAGCGACCCATAACTATATTGGGTCGGTTTTCCAGCTACATACCCACCAACACTAAGATTCATACACTATTGAATAATCCTCCAGTGAACTATAATAGAGTGCAGGTTGCACTTTTGCGATGTTTTCCTTTACCAAAAGCAAGTGGCGATCTATTAAAATAACCGTACTTGAGTCTACAAACTGGTAGGGCCGGGAGACTTTATTTCAAATAAACAAAGAGATTATGATCAATCCATCCGTTTGGCAGCTAAGGTACCACGGACAGATATGTTCACGTGTGAAACCACACCTCTTTTTGGTCGGGGGTCAAAAATTGTTTACGAGTAGTTTTAGGAGAAAGATTTACACATTCGCTGTCGAATAAAAGACAATAAATGTGCCAATGGCTGGCAAATGGACAATGAAAAATAAAATATGGCATGTGTAGGCGTGCTGCCAACTGTTTATGATTTGTGTGAAAAAATCGTCGAATGATACGGAATACCGTAAATAATAGTTATAATAATAGTTAGGTACTGTGTATTTGTCCATACATATACAGGTAGGAATCGAATTCGTTAGCATATGAAAAAAAAATTTACACGTAGAAACATTTCTTGCGTCAACATTAAATCGCTGGTTGTGTATCGGTCTAAAGTCACTTGTTTTGCGTAAATTCCACCGACCGACTGATTAAATACTGTTTAGTGAATTTATTTTTCGGTGTTTTTGGAAACTTAGACCGGTTTAAATTTTTGGTTTTTATTTTAAGTAATAGCCACTTTCAAAGCGTTTGAGGTAGATACTGAGATTTTCTTAATTTTGAAAAATGAGTAATTTTAATTTACTCGAAAGTAGTTTTAAATTACATTCAATCATTGATATAGTCTTTATTTAAAATGATGCCAATGAATTAAAAAATATGTATATATACAATACAGCTATAGCTTAAAAACATGAATAAATTGACATTAGCAATGCATGCCTAGAGCAATAGCATGCCTAAAGCTATCGACGCAAAAACTTTAACTGTGAAAATGAAGAAAACATTATTTGTATAAAAATATGTCACTCAGGTAAATTAGGGAAAATATGTCAAAATTCCTGGAAACTTCTCATTTTTTCCTGTAAAAAGTGAAATTGAAACCTGTAAATTATTCATCCAACCCGACGTTGAAATTATTAAAAGTCCCTTGACCATGACGAGAAAACTTGAAATTTATTACAAGAAACTTGATCCAAGTCTGAACACGTCACCCTTCGTTAAACGCACTTCAAACTCTCGCCGAGTCGGGTAAAACTTACAAAACACCAAAAAAGTTTTTATTACTTGAGACGTAGACTTGTTACGGGAATAGACAAGTCATTTTCGCTAGTGGGACCGTTTGTTTTTTACTCCATAGGTTTGGGACATTCTCCCAAACCATTAAACAATATTTCTTATTCGAAAATGATTCATGTTATTTATCTATACACTAGCAGTTTTCCCGCGTCTTTGTTCGCGTAAATTACAGCTTTTGTCACCCTTTGAAAAATTATCTTTCTAGGTATAGAAAAAATAATCTTGAAAACCGAGTTTTGGAGTACTTTCAATGCGAACAATCAAACAGACAATCAATCAAATCTTTACTCTTTATAATATTAGTATAGATACAGAAAAAGAAGGAACAGACTGGTTTAAAAGCGTTGTATGGATAATAGATGTGAAGCGATAGAAAGCGAAGTATGGATAATAGATGTGAATCCTGAAAATACACTAGTGTGTGTTTTGTATTAGAACGAAACTTCATGGTCACTTAAATATAATAATATAAATGTTGTGTTATTAATGTAGATATCGAAGAAGTATGTCTATATGTAAAAGTCATTGATTTCAAACTTGCAATAGTCTCATAAACCTATTGCTAGTTTGAAATCAACGACTTCAGGATGCAGGAGCCTGAATTTTAAATGAAGACTGATAAATAAAATACTTCTTCTTAGCGTATCGACTCGGGCAAATTATATTTGTGTTGACCAAAACTCTGCTACTGATATAGCATATATTTATTATATATATATATATATATATATATATATATATATATATATATATATATATATATATATATATAGATACGGCTAGCGACTCAACATTGGACTCCGTCTACCTCACTAGGAATAAAGTGATATGTTTGTTCCTATGAATACATTACAACTGTAAAATTTAGTAAAAATCTAGTGGTTTAGTGGTTAACTGTTTGATCTGTAATCCACCACAGGACTGTATACAAAGTGGCAAACGTTTTATATTCCATAATAGCAGTTTGCTCCGGCTACGCCCGTGGTACATATAAATTTCTCTCGCTGTTAGAAACATCCTCGTAGGAATATTTTATTAAAGAGTTAGCGAAATCGATTTATCTGCTCTGAAGATTTGCATTTGGCAACACATTCAGCGATTTGTTTTTATATTATTGATGGATATACCCGTTAAATTTCTTTAAGATATTTTACAAAAAAAGAAAAAAGATATGATACCTCAAAACATTCATGCACAGCACTACATAAATCTTTTTTATACTTTCAATTAAGTTTTTCCTTTTAAGAAATAAAAGCCTTACCTACAATGGGAGCAATGGGAGCGGCCATTTTTATTGGTTCACAGACCAATAAATTTAATTAAATTTCGGAAGATTTCAATGTGCCTTCGGTCCGTAACAGAGATGATTTTTCGTTCCGCCATCTCCGTAGAATAAAATCGTCGTTATTTTGTACGACCTCTTGCGATGACGTGAGGTAATGAAATTCATTCCAGGAAAATTGAATTCTTTATTTTTCGAATAAAATTTTGAGTGTCACTGCATTTTTGTGGATGTAAGTTTTGATTGAGGTAAATTTATTCTAAAAATGTACCACATTTTCAGTTATGCAGTTGTATAGTGCATTTGAATAGGTTTAGCTTCAAAGGCAAATAAACATTTACCGGTAATGTATTTCAAAATATTATATTATTATCTTTTGTCTGTGACAATCCAGAAACTCATAAATTACGATTAAATGTATCCCATAAAAATGCAACATCCAAAACAACAAACAAAAAATCACATATTTATATGGATATATTATATGCAATGGCACGACAACCTTTTTTTCAATTTACCTTCATGTACGTGAGTAGCATTCTGATAAATAATAGTACATTTTTTATATTTACGCTGCTCTATGAACACCACAAAACTACGTGACACTAAATCACAGTAAAAAAGGCTCAGATAAAACTAGAGTTACGTGGCACTGGCACCATAAAGTAGTAAAAAGACTCCATTGCAAAATATGGCCGCTAAGTAGCACTACAGCACATTATTTCTTGCTATTCGAGCTGTTATGTCGCAGCCTTTTTATTTACGACAAGCTTCCACTAAGGCATGTAGGAAAGCCAAGAAATATATGTCGGTCGCGTTTATTCGCACAGATAGGCAAAAAGTGGGAATAGGCTTTAATATAAAATACGCAGATAATTTGTAAACAGGGCTTGCCAAAATGTTACAAATTAGGTTCATACCTCATCAAAATGTCTTTTTTTTAAATATAACAGATAAACTTGTTGTTACATTTGGTAATGAGATCTAGCAATACTGATTTGTTCCCAAAAGCCTCTACAAACTAAATCACCAGAAAACGTTGGAGTGATTTGCGAAACACTCATGGAGATTCTTAACTCTCCGACAATATTTTATTGATGGAATTAGAGTACCTAACAGAATATGCATATGCAAAAAAGGTTAAATAATATTACTTCCTATATAAATTTAAAAAATTTTTTGTTAGTTTGACATTACCGCGATAAATACCATATTATTAAACGTCTTTTAGCTTTTTGTTATAGGGTGGTTGGTTTGTTGTAAAGTGGTAGCGAGGTCTAGCCCACAGAATCACATGTTCTATTATTACGACATTAAACGATTGACTGTGATTTCACAATTAACCTAAATTGTTTATAAAAACTTTTTTATATACAATTTAGGTAATTTATAGCCCACTAGCAATCTCACCACGATTTTGTCCATGTTAATTATAGCTTATTTCACACACATATACATTAACTTTTATAGGTGAATGAATTTTAAAAATCATCCAATAAAAACAATCAAATAGTTTCTCTTTATAATATTAGTATGGACAAATTTTGTCCATGGCTCCGCTCACGTGAATGTAATGTCGGTCAAAAGTTATTCCATTCCTTACCCAGGACACTAAATAAATTCATACCAAATTATTTCATCTGTACTTAATTCAACCGTTAAGAGATAAAAGGCAGAGGGCGTTACTTGTGTATTTTTAATAGTGTTACACTCATATCCATTTGTGGCAAACTACTAGTTTATTTAAGAAAGAATTTTTCTTTTTATAAAAAAGTAACAGAAGTTTAATCGCAGCAATTTAATTGGCAGCCTACGTTAACTGTTGGATATAATAACCGTGTTTTTACCGCTTCTGATCACGCCATGTTTGCTGAAACCTGCCTTTTATAGCAGTTAAAAGTTACAGGAGAACTTTAACATGCACAAATGTACTTTTAGGGATCTATATTATCACGATAAGCTCTCGTGATCGTATTTCGAATGTTTGATTTCTTTGATGTCTAACAAAAAATAAACTGTTGTAGTTTTTAAATATCCGGCTAAGTGCGAGTTCAATTACTTTGTAAGGATGATTCTCCTCGTAACGCAGCCATTTTGAAGCGCACCCTAAATAGCGCAATTAAATTATTCCTCGGAGCGCACTTTTTGGTTGCTCTCACGATAGCAATTTTAAATATTAGAATTTTATTCCGCGAAGCGCATCTATATTAACTTTTGAATAGAGCTGGGAACTAACTGAAACTATGGATAACAAGTAGTGATCGTTTTTTCTTTGAACGGGGGTGCGCTTCAAAATGGTTGCGCAACAAGAATACTTCCTAAGATTTCATAAAAAACGTTTTATTTTTTTTATGTTAATATTACAAAATTTTTTCGAACTAATTTTTTTCTTATATATCTATATTTATACTAATAATATAATGAGGAAAGATTTGATTGTTTGTTTGTTTGCATTGAATAGGCTTCGAAAGAACTGGAAGAAATCTAATATTTTTGTATCTGTGTGATTTGTCCGTATAAATTTATTTATTTTTAATAAGGCATTATGTATGTTAAGCAACCCCTGGTGCAGTCCCTGCTTGAAGGGGTGACCGCAAGTGGCATAAAAATATCTCGAGCTCCTCAGTGCTTCGGAAGGCACGTTAAGCCGTTGGTCCCGGCTGTCATCGTTGATGGCAGTCGTTAAGCTATGTCAGATGCCTTAAGGCAGCTTGAAAAATCTGACACCAGTGTTGGCCACTTACACATACGAAAAACAAACAATAAGGCATTTATCTCCCATCTTCACCTGATGGTAAGTGACGATGAATAGTGAATAATATATATAAATTATTCATTATAAGAAAGGTTTATGCTTATTATCAATTTTTTTTTCTCATTGATACATATTCTTCTTCTTCTTCTTCTTCCGTCCCTGTTCCCGTTATCCGGGGTCGGGTCTCCTCACTCTGCGGCGCCAGGTTGATCTGTCCTGGGTTGTCGGTTTTGGCAATTGGGCTTTCTTAAGGTCTCTTTCGATGTTTGACCACCAGGTCGATGGCGGGCGGCCTCTACCCCTCTTTTGTTCTGGCAGGCTTAGTGCGATCTTCACTACATGGTCTTCGTCCCGTCTCATGATATGGCCATACCATCTAAGGCGATTTTCCGTCATTTTGTCTGTGATTGGTGCGACTTTAAAGCTCCCCCGGATGTATTCATTCCGAACTCTATCTATCCTGGTCACCCCACCCGCCCAGCGCAACATCTTCATTTCATTTACATGTGCCATCTGTTCATGCGTTTTCTTGACTGTCCAGCATTCGGAACCGTACAGTTCTCATTGATACATATTATTATTTTAAAATAATAAAACTTATTTAAGATAGCCTTACAATTGTCAAAAATGTAATGATAAACATATAGAAGGATCTTAAAAATAATGGCAGCTATTCTACCAATATGGCACGAAATCCTCCGTGAACTACCTTTAAATACGGACTTGGCCAACTTTATTAATGGATTTTATAACCTGTTATTACAATGTAAGATTGACGATGTTTCTGTTATAAAGGTTAGTATCCGTTTGTTTTTGGGAAAATAGTAATCAGAAATAAAGTGCGAGAAGGAAGACCATTTTAACGTTGGAAATTGTATAAAGATTTTTATTTTTTTTAGCTTTTTTCCCGCCAGAGGGCGCTAACTAGTAAACATTAAGCTCTGCTACGCTCGTACTAAATTAAAGTTTAAAATTGTTTTGCGCGTGATTTTGTGACAGTAAAATAGTTTATCCATTTCATGGACGTCTTATGTACATAATGGACAATATATAAAAGTGGTTACCAGTGTAACAAACTGCTGTATAACTTAAAGTGTGCATCCTTGACTCGGTGACTGTGACTTTTTCTGGTGAACTAACACTTCTGTGCGGCGATCTTGGTGGGCTGTATCGGCAGTGATTTATAATTATTATTCACTGAACTACGTAAACATATATTCTATTCATAA
Organism: Rhodophaea formosa; assembly: GCA_963082605.1. NCBI lineage: Eukaryota > Metazoa > Arthropoda > Insecta > Lepidoptera > Pyralidae > Rhodophaea > Rhodophaea formosa. The sequence goes on from OY720206.1 coordinate 14,124,415, forward strand.
TAAAGTGGATTTTTGATATCATTTGTTTCTGCAAGTCATCTATAGACCTCTTATATAAATCTTCGTACGCGAGAACTAGATGGCACCACTTGCGTCATGCTTATAGGACCCAGCACATGGGGCTTGAACATCGCAGCTTTTTAATAGTTCCCAGCGCTTTCACAAGATGGCTCTAATGGTTTCTAACCACTAGATGTCGCTAGCATTTCCGTAAAATATAATCACTCAAACCTTTCATCTCACTGCTCCGTGTTATTTTTATAAACTTTTTTTTATTATTTTTTTTTTGTGCCCCTTAATTCAGTATGGATTGCAAAGGTTGCTGCAGATTAATTAATCCTGATGACAATTGTCTGGCCTGCCACCTGTGTAAGGGAAGGTTTCACAGTGATTGTCTCAACATCAAACAGGAACACTTTCTTACACTCAGCAAGGAGTACCTTGGCAGCTGGAGCTGCCCTACGTGCTCCAATGTCACCAGAAGGAAGGGATGTAATTTGAATACTCCCGTGAAGCAACACCAAATCCCGCCATCCGATAGCACACTCGATACCATGGACATGTCCTGTGAAATATTTGAGCACGATGATAAACCCAGTTCTAGTGACAAATTTAACTTACTTATGGAACAACTAAACCGGTGGCGTATTGATATTAACGCCAATATGTCGGCCATTAGAGATGAAATTCATACCAGTCTTGGTGAAATTAAATCAGAAATTAATTCCCTTAGACAGGACCATACATCCCTCAAAACAACTGTAAGTGGCTTGGATACAGAATTAAAATCATTAAAATGCTCCCTCGAATACCAAAGCGAACAGCAAATTGGTGTCGCTAAGCGTGTTGAGGAGCTGTCTAGGGCTGCTGGCGATCAGGCTAACTCGGCTGTGTCTCATCTCGAATCAAAAATCGACGCTCTGGAGCAGCAAGCCAGACACTGCAATATAGAAATATGCAACATAACGGAACGTCGCAATGAAGATTTAATAAGCATTTTTGAAGCGATCGCAGCTGCCATCAGGTCCCAGGTCACCAAACGAGACATCGTCTCCGTCCATCGCGTTCCTCACGCTCAACAAGGAAGTAGCAAACCAAAAAACATAATCGTCAAATTTATGACACGATTACAAAGAGATAATTTTTTGAGCTCTTTCCGAAAGGTTAAGCTGTTAAAGACGGACAAAGTAGGCATTCCAGGAGCTCCCACTACAATATTTATCAACGAGCACCTGACTTTGCGAAGGAAGCAGTTATTTCGCAAATGCCGCGAGTTTGCCAGGGAATATGACTTCAAGTACGTGTGGATTAGAAACGCAACGGTACTTCTGCGAGAGCGAGACGACAGTCCAGCTATTGCGGTCCGAGGCGAAGACGATCTCGCGCGAATCCTATCGACAAAACATGTTAAATAAACGTCATTATGGTCATTATCCAGTTAACATTTCATTTTTCTTACTTTTGTTCTTAGCCTATATTTTTTTAATTTGCCTTAATCATCAGTGTATGTATAATTGCAAAATGTACCCGTTTATATACAACAATATACTTTTACTCTGTAATACTTCATATGTAAACCTTTTTAACACACTGAATGATCACTCTTCATATTATTCAACTATAAATATATGTAACCCTTCCTATACTGTGTATAAATTCGCACACCTATTCGGCATGTATATAGTAATTAAGTTATTATTTATATCATTTTTATATTATAAATTATTGCACTGTAATCTCTCCGTAGAATATAAACATAATTATAAGGCACGGCATACTATTTATTTATTTAATTTACTACTATTTAATATATACGTAAATATTATTATAAAGTTCGATTATGGATAGATCGCCACCTAACAATAATTTATCTATTTATTATCAAAACTGTGGAGGTTTTAGAACAAAGCTATATACTCTTTATATGAACATTTTAACTAATTCTTACGATGTCATAATACTTACTGAAACTTGGTTGACGCCCGATATAAACAACAACGAATTCATAGACCAACGATATGCCGTATTTCGATTGGACCGGGATCGTGATGCCACGGGTAAGGATGATGGTGGTGGAGTGCTGGTGGCCGTCCTCCAGAGCCTTAGACCAACATTAGCATATTCGTCTGCCTATGATTCCAGGCAACCTAGTAGGATTGAGCACATAATCATAAAAATACCTAGCCTCGACAAGACAAAGACTCACCTTATTAGTGCAGCGTATATACCCCCTCAAACGTCATCTGATATATATGAGATCCATTTTGAGACACTCGAAAACATTCTCATTAATCCGGAAGTTGATAGTTATTTTATAGTCGGAGACTACAATATGCCCGAAATCAAATGGACCTCAAGTTCCATGCCTTCCTCTGGTGTTGCTCATACTGCTTTTGACCCTATGGGTTTCTCCGCCAGGTGCTCATTATTGGTTAATCTTATGTCTGTGCTCGAGGCTTCTCAATACAATGGTTTTCTTAATGGTCTCGGCAGAATTTTAGATTTATTCCTATCTAATATGCCGTCGTTCCTTAATATTGCGAACCCTCTTTTACCTGCCCACTCTCATCATCCCCCCCTTGTGGGCTATTGTAATGTCAGCTATGCAGAACAATCCTTAAAAAGAAGATCTTCGACCAAATACAATTTTTATAAGGCGAACTACGACCTAATCAACACAGGTATTGGAAACACTGATTGGCATAGTTTATTAGATCATCTTCCCGCTGAAACGGCCCTTGAAGTTTTCTTGAACACTTTAGATAACTTAATAAAAGAACACGCCCCTCTATCTAGTAGCAGATGTTCTTCTTACCCGGGTTGGTTTTCCCATAGGTTGGTTAGGTTATGTAAACTGAAAGAAAAAGCATGGGTGAAGTGGAAAAAATATAAGAATCAAGTAGACTACGAATTATTCTCTCAATACAGAAAAGAATTCAAAATTGCGTGTGACGAATGCTTTAAAAAATATATCAATTCTGTTGAAGATAATATAAAGAAAAACATTAAACATTTCTGGACGTATATAGCCAATCGCAAATCCAAATCTAACATACCCTCCACAATGCATTATCAGCATGTAAAGTCCGATGACCCCGAAACCATATGCAATATGTTCTCGGAGTACTTTCAATCTGTTTTTGAGACCCCTTCACCCAAACTGAAGCAATGGCAGCCGCCAAATCATTCAAATGATGACGATATCCTTATAACCAACATCCAGCTCAGTGAATCTGACGTTTTAAAAGAACTACAGTCATTGGATACTTCTAAGGGACCAGGGCCGGATGGTCTTCCTCCACTTTTATTTAAAAAAACTGCCAAACATATATGCTTGCCGCTCTGTATAATTTATAATAAATGTTTAGACGAGGGTGTGTTTCCTGAATTATGGAAACGTGCCAATATAACTCCCATATATAAAAGTGGCCCAAAAAATGTTTGTGAAAATTACAGACCTATCTCCATTCTGTGCATACTGGCAAAACTGTTTGAACGTTTAGTTCATAATATTGTTTACCCGATCCTACATAAGTCTATAATCCAGGAGCAGCACGGATTTGTCAAACATCGGTCTACTACGTCTAATTTAATTGTATTTACTAATTTTTTATTCGAACAAATGGATCGCGGTATTCAGGTTGACGTGGGCTATACGGACTTCAAAAAAGCCTTTGACAAAGTCGATCACGAACTGCTTTTGAACAGGATAGCCTTCAACGGAATCCGTGGAAACCTGTTGCGTTGGTTCCAGTCATATATATCTAATAGATCTCAAACAGTTGTCATCAATGGGTATCAATCCAAGAGAGTTTTGATCACCTCAGGAGTCCCTCAAGGATCCATACTGGGTCCTTTGTTATTTATAATTTTTATAAATGACATAATAAACTGTTTCCATCACTCAAACTTTCTGTTGTATGCTGACGACCTTAAAGTTTTCAAGGCAATTAATAGTACAGATGATTGCATTAAACTGCAAGACGATCTTGATAGGCTCTCTGCCTATTGTCTTGACAGCAAATTACAGTTAAGTATCAGTAAATGTCACATAATATCTTTTACCAAAAACTTAAAAGTCGTAGACTTCCTTTATAAATTAAATAACACATCTCTCACTAAAGTGTCATCCGTGAGGGACCTGGGTGTGCTTTTGGATACTAAGCTATGCTTAGATGGACACATAGAAAACATCACAAATAACGCTTTCAAAATGTATGGTTTCGTACTACGTTCTTCCTTAGAATTTAAACAAGCCTCCACATATCTTTATATGTACAAAACACTTATTCGCTCCCAATTAGAGTACGCCGTGCCTATATGGAATCCATATTATAGAAAATATGCGGATGCTATTGAAAGATTGCAGAAAAAATTCTTAAATGTTATGAATTACAGGTGTTTCAAGCGTTACTTGCCTTATCCCATATTGCTCGATAAATACAAAATGCTGACACTCTGTGATAGGCGTAAGTACCTTGAGGCATCTACTCTGTATAAAATAGTCAACAACCACCTTGATTGTATTGAAATTGTTAATAGATTGCGCATTACTGTACCCCGTAATGCTGTCATGAGGCAGGCTCGATCTAGACCATTATTTTCACTCAGTACATGTCGCACAAATAGTGGACAGAGAGCCCCTCTTCATCATATGATGGATCTGTATAACACTCACTTTGTAGACATAGATATTTTTGCATGCAGTGAGTTCAAATTTAAGAACCTCGTACTCCAAAAATTAAATCACTCGTAAGTCTTTTTATTTCATTTTATTATTATATAATATTGTTCAAGTACGATTTAGTTAATATGCTTTTTCCTGTCACAAAAAAGCCATTTTCCTTTGTGATTTAGTCAATTATACTGTAAATCTTTCACTTAATGTATCACAGTTAGCAGCCCTTAAAACTATTTGTTACTCTGTGAATAACGTTGTGGGCTACGTTATTGATAACTCTATATGTAGTAAAACCTGTATTATTACTTATAACATAGCTGTTTGTTGTTCCAAATAAAATAAAATAAAAATAAAAATAAAAGCGCGTATAAAAAGTATGTTTTTTTTCGGTTATGCTGTGCCAGTACCATAGGAATAGAACAAAAAGTAGGTAAGTACCATCATAAGAAAATTTGTTGGTCATTCGTGTGTGAGAGTGGCTAACACTGATGTCAGATTTTTCAAGCTTCCTAAAGACATTTGACATAGCTTTACTACTACCATCAATGATAGCAGCTGAGACCAACGGCTCAACGTGCCTTCCGAAGCACGAAGGAGCTTGAGATATTTTTATGCCACTTGCGGTTACCCATCCAAGTGGGGCCAGCGCTTTATTTAGATTGCTTAACATGCGGAAACGCTAATAATTCTCACGCCCACTCGGCCATCAGGCTCCTCGAGTTAGAAGAGTCTTATGAATAAAAATAAAAATTCTATTTTTTCACACCATTTTTCAATTGCTTTTAAATTTATATATCGAATATATTTTTTGATACATTTTCAGAAGTACATTTTAAAAACTGCGAATTGGACTCACCTATGAAAGATTCTGTAGCAGCAAGCATACAGTCATATCGGTAGATTATAGCCAAAATACCGCTTTCATTTTTCGCCAGCAAAACTTATTTGTTATTCATAGAGTTTGTATGACTGACAAATTTATATTTGCGATTTATGAAAATATGCTTTACCTCAAAAACTGCTGACTTTACCTCGTACATTCAGTTTTCGTTAAAAGTGTTCATTGAGATCAAAAGCATATTTTTTATAATTAATTTGGCCGTAACCTTGGAAGTAACTTAAAAAAAATAACACCTGTCTATTTAGAACCTGCACGTAGAGATTTGATGAAAAAAATAGTTTCATTTCCATGTAGGTATAAAGAACCCATTTTTTTATTTTTATATAAATATCTTAAGATGTACCTTTCAACTGCGGAGTCTTAAAATCGTTTTGGAATAAAATGGCTGTGGACATACAGATATGATGAATCAATAAGGGTTCCGTTTTTTAAATGCAAAATAGCTTGCGATATATTTGTTATATTTTTAACAGACTTCAATAAAGGAGAAAGAAGGTTTTCAATTCGTCGAAATCTTTTTTTATATGAATGTTCCCTGATTTCTCGAAGACGCCTAGATTGATTTAAAAAAATATTATTTGGTTCGATAGGAATACTTTACAGATGTTTTGATCGAAATGTGTCGAGCGCTTTTGAAAAATACAAAAAAATACATACACGAATGCCGTTCGGATCACACTTATTTCCATTTTATTCTTATGCTTATTAAAATAAATTGAAAAGGTTGTAATCGGTTTTTTTTTTGTTAAAAATATTTAAAATTACTGAGCATATCGGAGACTTGAAAACTGGCATAAGATAGAAAATTAGGTATACTATGAATAATGTCTTATAATATTTTTCAATTATGTTTCGAAAGAAAAAATCTTAATTAATAGAATTAGAAAAAATGCGTCCGCGAATGTCGTCACAAAACGTGAAATTTATTTATATAATATCTCAGAAATCCTCGTTATCAAAATCTGTTACATCAAAAATATTGTTATTTGAGCGTTATCACAAAATGATATAAGCAAGAAAATTTCGCTTACATTTACCTAACGAATGTTATGAATGTAATCTAAAAACAATATGAACGAATAAACTCTCCATACAAAATACAAGATTACTTTTCCCCGACCTAACATTGTTTTTTTAACAATCCACGCAATGCAAATATACCTTTCGAAGGTATATTTCGTTATCTAACTCCGTGATAATATGTACGGTTTAGAATAAGACTACTAGTTTATTGTACATGTTTTACGAGACAGTTGAATACTTACATCTCGTGGACTAATCATAATAAAGAATCGTTGTTGATAACTAGGCAGACACGACAGAAACGTTAATTAGTTCTTACGGTCACTATCATTATAATGGATACAACTCCCGTTGTATATCTTATCGCAATTTATTTTGAATACCTACTGTTTGATACTTCTGCAATATTACATCCACCATGTATCAAACTGACCTTAAGTCTTTTGCTTACTTTTTTGCAACACAATTATAGTCTTTAATAAACAAAAAGCAAACCTGACTAATCACTCACATATATTAACGCACAGCCGAAACTACTGCACTTAGAAACTTGAAATTTGGTACAGAGTTTTCTTTCATGATGTAAATGAGCACAAGAAAAGGATTCTTAGCAAATTTAACACCAAAGAGGCATTTGAGGGGATAAGTTTTATGCGGATAAAGTCACGGGAAATATATAAGTATTTTAATAGACCAGTTCTGTATACATTTGACGATACAACCGACATAAGATCAGAGGAAAAAAATACATAGAGACTTATCTGGAATAATGCAATTTTGACATAACATACCTACCTGATACGGAAAGAAAATAACCCTTGCCCTGTCGTGCGATGTCATGCAACATTATTGATACAGCTAAACACTGCAATTTATTTCAAGCGCAGCATAACAAAGTACTGTCTGACAATCAGCCAATACAGACCGACCTGTCGCATGTCGAAAATATTTAATTTCGCGCCTTATTGTAATGCCATAGAGTTGAAACTAGCGCTGTAAATATGAAAAATAGGTCTCTATGAGTTGGTTTTTAAGTCATGTAAAGTGTCAGCTAATGGGTATCGATTCCGGCGAAACATATGTCGATTGGTCCTGTTTAAATATTGAACGTAAATGTGTATGCATTTTTTATTATTTGATATTGAGAAAAAACATTCATAATTCAGACGTTTGACTGTTTCAGGTTGACGTTTACAGAATTGAATTTATTTTCGCCAAAAACTTCAAAAAAAAACGACATAAGCATTTTAAGCAAACCTTACATACAAATAACGTCTTAATGAAGACAACGGAGATATCATAATAAATTTTATTTCGCGAGACTTTTTATAACTTTTCAAACTAATAATGGACTATTGATTACAATTGAAATTCAAAAAGTTAAGCTTTTCTTAGTGTTTTTGTCGTTAACAATCACTTTTAGCGTAAACGATAAATAAAGCTTCACGTTCATACTATGAACTTAAAGAGTAGTTATAGTTTGAAGGGTGTGCAGCACCGGACCCCTTAAAAGACATGTCCTAGAAGCTGTTACGGCCGGCAGTCTGAATCGAGTCAACCATGGTGGATCCTCTGGAGGACTTTGGAGAAGCTAGTAGTTAACTACAGCACCACAAGGGTTATCCAACTGCAAAAATATAGACCGTTTATGTACTGACATAAATGTATACTGTTCATTTAATAATTAGAGGTACAAAATGTAACAAAATTATAGCTAGACATAAAGTTGAGCTTACTTAAATAAAGAGTATCATTTGTTTATTTTATTCAAAATGAACACCGACGAACTTGAATAATTTTATTTCCGTAAAATTTTTGCGAAAACATCCAAATTTACATTTAAATATTGCTTGTAGAGATGTAAGCAAAAATAACAAAAGTTTGTTCTGAACAAAGATGTCCGTACGTAAAAAGGATTTTGTAAAATGTCGGAACACAGAAGAAAATCTGCTCCCAGCATTATACAAAGCCTGTAAAAACAAAATGGTTTCCACAATAAGGAAATGCATAACAATGAAGTGAGGTACATGTACCTGAAGTGAAGACGAAGCAATATCACAAATAAAATTAAAACAAAGGCGACCCCTCACACAAAGTTTCGTTTTAGCCCAATTTAGACGACACCAAAGAGAGGGAAACAAAAAAAACATATCACTGTCGTTGTGCCAGAATATTTATGACTGTCCCTCTTTTTCTCAATTGAATGAGAGTCTTGTTATTTATTTTCTCTGCTGCTTACCGCTTTTAACCAAACGCTGCTTCTCTTTCTCGTAATACACATTAGGTATACTGTGATTAAAGTGACACATACAGAGAATCCAGTCTTCTTCTAAAATCGGGCGTTTATAATTAACGAAAGGTGTTACTGATTGCAAAATTAAGATAAAAAGTTACAAGTTATCTAACCTTTATGAAAACTTTGCACGGAATATGCTTTTTCAAAAACCTTTACGAATAAATTCGTTACACTGACTGTTTTCTTCCGAAGTGACTGAAATCAAATTGTTTTGTAGCGTACATTACAGACTATTATTGCTGGTTATGAATGGATGTGGGAGGTATAAGAATACAAAACACTCAAACGCATATGTAAAGAACCTGGGAATCATACTCAGAGTCTCTTGGAGTTTCAGCTCCACATACCCATAGGGGTAACCTATCACAAACAAGATTTTTTTCTCTTCGAATTTTAGTTGTTCGAAAACAGTACGGCGACGTTTTAAATGCCAAATGGCTTCTTGGCCATATTTTCTCCTTCTATAACCTTGATAAACATATTTTTCGGTGTTTAGACAAACTGTCGACCGAAAATCGAATCATGTAATTTTATTTTGATAAATGATTTGGTAAGAATAATTTCATTTTCTAGAAGTATCAAAGATAGAAGTAACTTTTTCTATATTATCATTTACCTACACAGATTTTCAATAACTACTTACAGTCGACAAATCGAGATTAGTAGTAAAGTAAATTCGGTTGGAGTGAAGCAAAGGCTGCGCAAGATTGGGACTTACTTGAAATTTTGAAGTCTGCATAAGGCCTATTTTTTACTGTCGTAATGGTTAAAAGTTCTCAAAATAAGCCACTTTTGGTCTGTGACTCATGGTTTTACGAAAACTCGTCTCTAAAGGTTAGTAATATGATGTTAGAAAGGAACTGGCTTACGAAAACTAGGGGTAGGTTGCGAGGAGCGAAGCGACGAGCGTTAGGTTCTATATGAACCAAGCATGCGCGAGGCGAGCGAGCGAAGCGAGCGTGCCGCGGCAGCGGCCGCCGAAGCGCCAGAAACGAAATTGCCGCGTTATTCTGAAGTGTTTATTAGCCAAACCAAGCACCGTAGAGAAAAAAGTATAGAAAAAAAGATGATTTTTATGTTTTTTAAATAGACTGTTACTAGACGATTAAATAGGTAAGGTTTGTTAAGTTTTCTTTTGAAAATAATACACCTACCTTTATGTCTAATGATCAAAATATAAATATTTAATTCAATTAAATATTTTGAACATGCAAAATTAATATATGCCAATAGTAAATTTAATTCAAATAATAAATTTGTTAACATTACTAGCTGCAATATACAGAATAAAATATGACAGCCTTTTAACTAAATTAATTTTGATATTTAATGAAGATATTTAAATCTATTATTTGATTAATGTGGTGGATGCCATAGTGCTTACTCTAATGGATTCCATTTATTTATCATTTAAAGTGTTGTCATTAATAATATGTAAATAATTTTTTTGGTAAATAAAACATACAGCAATAGTGTCTGCGGATAAACGTTGGGTTGCAATACAAAGCATATAGCTTTCAAAAAAATAACTATCAATAATCGGAATTTCAACAATATAGCAATTGTATTTTCGGTAAAATGAAACTACAGAAAATAAAAAAATGACGATACGTTTTCGGTATTTTAAAATTCGTACAAAACCTATTCTTGTTTATGATAGGTAACCACCCATAAGTTTTAATTAAGTAAGCCTAAACGTTAAATAACTAAACATAAGTATCCTTCCATTAATCACTTTACTTTTAGCAATAGGCACGTACCGTGGTCCTATAGGCAATGAGCTGAAAGTGGGTGATTTGGATGCAAAGAGTCTGCGAAATGGTTTATATTCAATTTGCTTGTCTATGACGGAGGAAATGATTTGCTGTTGTAACCGCACCCTGAATCACAGTAATATAATATTTGGAAAATAAACGTGACGACGCAATGTGTAATATTTCATCTTGATACTTATTTTATGACTTGCTTTTCTTTTTCGCTTTTTAGGTTTTCGTAGTAAACAAGGAACCCTTATAGTTTCGCCATGTCTGTCTGTCTGTCTGTCCGTACGCGGTTTTACTCAGAGACTATAAGTACTAGAACGCTATAATTTGGTATGGGTATGTATATTAATCATGCCAAAAAAGTGGTAGAAAAAAATCTTGAAAACATTTTTTTTAGGGTAGCTCCGATACAAGTAAAATAAGTGGAGGGAGTAATTTTTTTTTTCTCCACTTACCCGTCGTGTGGCGTATCGTTAAAGAGGTCTTTAAAAAATATTGTGAGGTTGAGAACACCATGTTTTGATTTAGGGATCCGTTTCCAAAATATTTGGTTTTAAAGTGCTTTTTAAAAGTAAAATTTTTTTACAGGTACTTTCTAGGTTTTATCTTTACTCCAAAACAACCATGGAAGCGAATATAATAAAAGCTTCGATATCATGGTATATCCAAGCAGTAAGTTATCTTTTGAACGCACATAAATTGCCTGGCAAAATGAAAACTTTTGTATGGGTTCCACCCAAATATAACCCATAGCCCGGTATTCCTTTTCTATTTATTGCCTACTAGCTTTTGCCCGCGGCTCCGCTCGTGTTAGTATCCATCCCTCGGAAATAAATACTCAACACATCGTGAATGCCAAATTCCATGATGATCGGTTCAGTAGAGGGCGTGAAAGAGTTTCAAATAAACAAAAAAACTCACTTTCGCTTTTAAAATATTAGTTGGGATTGGGATGTTTTCCCCTCCTGACCGGTTCCGAGACCTGCTCATGGTCATTTGGCATGGCATGGAGTGTTGGCGGGAGAACCGCACATAATATCAAAACTCTATAAAGGGCATCTACGTGTTGGACCTGTACCCACACACAAGACAATCAAAGGACCGGATCACTACGCGCATGTTATTATAATATTTGAAAAAAAAAATATATATTGGATTAAACATTTTAGATTTGGAAATTTTATTTTTACAGCCAGTGGGTATTGTACACTAAGCATAACAACAAAATACGAATTTCTCACTCACAGCAATTGTGTCAAAATAGGCCATACTGTGCAAATGGTTCCTTCTATCAAAATGTTCGCGACATCTGCCGCACTGGCGATTGATACCGGGGCTATTAATTCAAAGGGATGTTTTTAAACTGCCGGGATCAAACCCCTGTGATGTACGAACTTTTTACAATTCAAATTTTCAGCCAGTATTTTCAATCTTATTTTTGTCTAATGAGAGGAAAACTGACACTAATTTCTTTTAACTGTACCAGTATAAAAATGTTTTAAATTCATTTTTGATCGGAGCGGTAGAGAATTTACATAACTACAGCTACATCATCATCTCAGTCGCAAAAAGTCACTGCTAGACTTAGACTTATATACATAACTACATATAAAAAATGTAATCCTGCCCCAACAGGATTTGAAAACCTCTAATAATTCGCTCGCTCAGTCAAAAATATCACCAACAAAAGCGTGCCAATTATATTATATTCCAAACTCGAGTGAATCAATTTAAATCGAGCCGAGAAGACAAGGGCGGGCTAAATTAAAAACGCCAATGAAGTAGATTGCGACGTCAATCAATGACGTCACGGACCCCATCCGTCTTCATGAGACCGAGCGCGGATACATGAAACGTGGAGTAAGAAACATTACTTAACAATATTGTACCAAAAGTGAGTTTTATTATTTATCGAGAAAAGGGACATACAGGGAATGGATGTTCACGGAAATAGACTTAAAGACCTAACTGGACATTCCAGTAATAAGGCCTAAGGTGCCGAGAGGGCTCGTAGCTCTCTTTATGTATATAAAATGGGTTTAATCTGGACCATTATCTAGCCTAGAGGCAAAGATTTGGCCAAAGGTAGAGCAAGCATAACCAGAGTAAGCCTATTCACATTTTTTTAAAGTTTCAGGTTATATGTGTTTAGAAATACAGACGCAGGCTGCCTGCCTACATGCCCATTTCATATATAAAAAGTTGAATCAAAATAGTGATGGTTTATTAGCCACATCGCCTAATGTCATGATTAAATCAACGCAAGTTAAATTAAAAAAGTTCTAAGTAATTAACATATGAATAAATTCAATTCTTGAAACTATTTGTTCAAATAAAACATTTCTAAGTTAATAATTCCTAGAATTTTACTTGATGTTACTCGCATATCAAACAGCCAACGTTTCTAAGAAAACCTCACTTAAATGCTATCTGAGAAGTTGAAAGTGAAGTCTGTTTTCTATTTTCACGTCATGACGTAGCGGATTATAATAAAAAGTTGAATCATAATAGTGATAGTTTATTAGCCGCGTCGCCTAATGTCTTGATTAAATATAAAGCAAATTAAATGAAAAAATATTAGTAATTAACACAAAAATAATTCCAATTCTTGAAACTATTTGTACAAACAAAACGTTTCTAAGTGAATAATTCCTAGAATTTAACTTGATGTTACTCGCACTCGCATATCGAAACAGCCACCGTTTCTAAGAAAACCTCACTTAAACGCTATCTGAGAAAAAGAAAATCAAGTCTGTTTTCTACTTTCACGTCATGACGTGGCAGATTATCCGAAATTTTGTTCCGTGTAGAAAGTCTTTAAGAGAAATAAATTGCTTCGCGTCACATGGTTAGAGAGATAAAGTTGCAATATGAGAATGGAAGCACGTCTGTACGTAAGCAGTATTAATGAAGATACATTAACGCTTTGTGAATACAATCGGATTGTCGTGGGTTTTGATAATTTATTTTAATGTGGTTTCCATGAGAAACATAAAGATGATGAAACGTGATGTTTACTACATACAAATTTCCTTTTTTGTTTTCTGTGTTTCGTCATGTGTTCTACAAAACATTATGTTATATTTAACAAAACTGAAGTACTTTTTACTAAAATTTATAAGGTATCTGATCTTTAAAGATCAGAAAAATAAATATATCATGATTCAGACCTTCTAGAGTAAAAGTACATTTTACTGTGATAGAACGTACATAATTCATATACTAAAAATAAAATTTATTAATATTATTAAAGCAGTCTTCAATGAAAGAAACGTTATGAAAACAGGTCTCACATATACAAAGGTAATATAACTGAAAAACAAACAAATCAGTGGCAAATTGTTAGTTTAATGTTATTTCAATAACTCAATAAATTAATCCGAGGTACATATAATACAGGTATGGAAGAATTAAATTGCGTTTCAACTGAAAGGCTCCTGTAATAAACATGTTTACTATTAGAACTTATACTAAAATTGATACAGGTTTTGCTACTTTTATTATTATAGGCACCGTTTAACAAATACCCGTTAATTTATATTTGATCAGTCAGGCACAGGAAAATAAAATTGCGTTCCAGCTGAAAGGCTCCTGAAGTAAACATGTTTTCTACTAGAATATGTCCTAGACTGTTTACAGGTTTTGTAACTTTTGTAAGTAATGCAATCTAAGATAGAGATAGCAATTTGAGCAAGAAAAAACCTAAAATTAAGAAAATCCTTATTAAAACAGTTTCATAATATCACGAAAATAATAAAATACTAAACTTACATGTCTTAGATTATATCCATCAAATCATATTAGATCAGTCAGGTCAGAAAAAAAATGCATTCCAGCTGAAAAGCCCCTGAAGTAAACATTTTACAACTAGAACTCAACCTACTTCTCATACATACAATACAAACAGGTTGATGTTGCACCTCCTGGCAGTATTTATAACTCGGAATCAGGATCCCTTAAACAACACACAATTGCAAGAAAAAAATTGAGCAACGAAAAATTTTAGTGAGTTCTAGTAGTATCTATATTTTGTTACATTTGTTAGTAAAAATAGGATACAGGAAGCGATAAGTTTTGCAGAGCAGATTGGTGATTAGTTTTCTCAAAGTTTAACGAGTACTCGCGAGCACAGTCCTTTTGTGTCGCAGTAATGTGTTGTTGTGTAGTTTGAGTTCTAGTAGTAAACATGTTTTGTTAAATTTGTGAGTAAAATAAGATACAAGTAGCGATGAATTCCACAAAAACAGAAAACAATCAAATCAGTGTAATGAAATTAGTATTATCATCAGAAAGCTAACAATAAAAAGCATCGTCTAGCATATATCCCTCAAATCAAATTAGGTCAGTCATGCACGGGAAAATACAATTGCGTTCCAGCAGAAAGGCTCCTGAAGTAAACATGTTTACTACTAGAACTCAACCTAGTTTTTATACATATACAAAAAGGTTGATGTTATACCTTCTGGCAGTATTTAAATTTTGGAATGAGAATCCTTGAACGATTCCAAATGAGATAAGATAAGATAAGACATTTATTTGTGAAACATGTTGCAGTTTACATACATATAAGTAGGCTTACATACATGTATTGTAGATGTTATATACATAGTCGAAAATGAACATGTCCGGCCAAATGGCATACAAATATTATGTTAAACATTGTTACAAGTTACAAGACATGCATATTATAGAATTATAGCAACCGTCAATAAGCGAAAGTAAAAATATATTATTCATTGATGCTAAAATAGTAGTCACAAAGTCACAAATTTGATGGTCATAATATTTATTTAGCATGTCAAGTTAAGAGATAGGTATATAATTTTTGACTGCCACTTATACTAACTACTTTTATGCCATTCAGTCATATTGCTACTTAGATAAAGTTTAGGTAGACTCTATTAGCATAAAGGCGTAGAAGAACAATTTGTCCTACTTTTACACTATGATGCGAACACATCAAAAACGAAGCTACCGATTTGATGTCATAATTAGATATTTTAATAAAATTAATTTAATACGCTTTTTATCGCGATTATTATTATTTATTATAAACGCAAAACAATCCTTAAGACATCCTGAGCCAATACTGCGTATATCTAGAACGTTATCAACAAATATTTTAGGCGGTATATTTTGCAGTTCTTACAAAATACTAGACAAATGTCAACTCAGTCTACCTGCAACCATGAACACTATAAAGTGCTCGAAACGTTAGATGTATAAATAATTATAAACGCGATAAAAACCGTATTTAATTAATTTTATTGAAATATCTAATTATTATTATAAGTTTGAATTATGATTAATATGTTATACACTTAACAGCTTAAAAATGGTTTGTAGAGAAGATATGTAGCGCAAGCGTACTCTTTTTAGAGTGATATTTTCAATTTCTAGCCCGTCAAGGTCGCACGGTCGGAACATGCCCTATAAGCAAGGATAGACATTAGGTCTATGTGCTACCAGCTAGATCTCCCGAGAATTATCACAGCCAACAGGATATGGTTATAAGCTTTTTTAATGGATAGTCAATTAAAAAAAATGTGAAATGTGCCTATTTTTGACATGATGAAAATTTACTAATATTATATAATAATAACCTTATATTATAAAAAACGCGGAACGTTTCATAGTGATAAAAACCTCAACATATCAAAAGAATTGTTGGAATTGGAAATTCGACCTGTAGAGGAGAATAGCCAGACACCGATCATAGGAAATATTTTTGTCCAGCTTAAATGGAGACGATATGCACTTTCTCGTCTACAAAATAAAGCGATACACTTGGTGTATTTTTTTCCACTCAAAACGCTGCTTAAATTTTAGTCGCATCCACATTGTTATATTGATTTTTTTGCCATCCGTCATAATAAAAGCGACATTCGTCAACATTCATCTAAAACTTCGTAGTGAAACAGAAACATTAGATTGACGCCTGCAACTGTGTTCAACGATACTCGTATATTTATTTCACTTAATTTTGGTGCCTCTACATACGTCAAGCATGCTTGTATTTTGTTAAATAAATCGCTGCCTATCTTGTTCTCTGATCGATTTTGTAGCCTATTAATAAATAATCAATAAATATAAACGGACAAATCACACAAATTGAGCTAGCCCCAAAGTAAGTTCGAGTGTAACTCAACGATACGATGCGATACGCAAAGATGTATATTTTATAATAGATACTCATATAGATAAACATCCAACACCCAGGTCAATCTGAAAAAGATCATTTTCCATCTTGACCTTGCCGGGGATCGAACCCGGGACCATCCGTGTCGCAGGCAGGCGTGTTGACCACTGCGCCACGGAGCTCGTCATACATTAATACTGGCAGAAGCAGTTTTTCATACGCTAGCCAGCTTCATGAGACACTCTGGGTTAGATTTCCACCGCAGATATATACTTGTTCTTAATTTTCATAGGTATTTATTTGCATTTCTAAAAAAACCTAAGGAGTCAGTTAGGTGGCTATTAAGTTTTATAGCGCACCCCTTGTTCCGACACACGAAAGCTGAGGATGCAACAGGACAGATGGAGCGGGATTTTATTGATTAAATAATATTTTAAATACAATGCTAATATTATTAGCATCGTTTTATCATAAATGTGAAAGCGACGTAAAGTGACTTACAAACTTTTTATCATTCATAATTAAAATAATCTGAGTAACAAATTATACTGTATCAGGAATGCTAGCATAAAAGGAAAATGAAAAGATAGCTTCCATCCAATAAATTCCCTGAGAATGTACATTAATGTGAGAGAAGCCGCGGGTAAACACTGCTTCTGTAATAAAGATCAGAGAAAAACACCAAAACCGAGATTTAGAATCAAACACTTTCGTTATTTAGGGTTAACATTGAAAATGGGCAAAGTTTGAGAACAACCTCAACTTGAGTAAGCAATAATTAAAGTCAAAACATTGCTCTTCCCTTCAGCGTGGGCCACGAACTCAGCTAATTTCAAATAATAAAATCTAAATTTGATAAAAAAAAATGTATACTTGCCAATATATGGAATGATAATTATTTTGTTGATAAGTTATAAGGAATACTGTTCCGAGGATTGTACCATCATACCACAAGCATTCTTGTAATGTTGTTGAGCAATTTAATGTCTATGTTATGTTCAAGTTACATTAAAGTTAGATATTAAAGTTGGCTTCAAAACTACCATGGATTTTTTAGAGTTTGTCAAAAAGCCTTATGTATTCTCAAACATTATGTTCCAAATATTGTTTTTTGAAAAAAACATTAATACAAAAAGAGAATTCATAATGAATAATCACAAATATTTAGGGTTTAATACACTGTATTTTTTCCAAATGATTACTATCCCCTTTCGTGGCCCGACGTTCAGTTTGATTGGAGCAAAGAAACAAAAGACAGGCAATTTATTACTTGCAGGAGAAGTCGGGAATAATAAAGGATTTTCTAATATTTCAAACTGGAAATTTAATAGGCTCTGGACTTGTTTGTAAATTATTTCGAATGTTATTGTACGGCTGCCCTACCTCTGTTACGTTCATTTGTTCTCGCTGATGTATGGAGGTTACTTGGAACCATTACATAAGAAGAAGAAATGAGTGTAATAATATTTTACATGTAACGGAACCCTTACTAAGCCTCCACTGTTCACACGTCTATCACAGGATATAATCTGTTGTTGTTTTAATAATAATTACAAATAAGCCCACAGGGCAGCTTGTGGCGAGCTGTTGGTGAGTAACGACACCACGGACCCGAGTGCCCCAGAGAGTTGGTCAGAGCAGTAGCTCCAGGGGTGGAAGAGTTAAAGGGCATAACGCCGCGAGTATCTTCGAAAAAAGCGCAGCACACCTCTCGACACCCCTGAGTCACCCACACTGGTGTTGCCCCTTTTGCCGGCAGTCATCGTCGGCTAGTTTGAGGGGCCTATCTAGTGAGCGGCAAGCCATCACCTGCCAATTGTAGTCAGTTATCATGATTATGGCAGGTGTCCGACCATTTGCAATAACCCAGCATTAAGTTCACCCATATTTCAGCCCCATAGCCCATTAATTTCCCTTTTTATAATGCAATACTTCCACCTCTGGCCAAGACCTGTTCGAGGACATATCATACATTGGTATTTCCAGGAATGGGTTCTGGCTGGAGACCTACATTACATTAACTTCTCCAAAGGGCCTCTACGTGTTAGATCTATATTCTCACGCAAGCCTTCCAAAGGACTGGGGTAACACCCGTGAGTCTCAGAGAATTACAAATATTAAAAACATAGATTTAAAAAACATCGTCTATTAAAAACTAAAGTAAATTAATAATGAAAGATTACCGAACAAACGTGTTTTTTAGCGTTAGGAAAAACGCTCAAAAACTCGTTTTTGTAAAAATATTACGACACAAGTGAAGCTTCACTGCTCGGCTAGAATTTTTTTTTGCTATGTATTACTGTCCCGTTGTCCAGGTGTTTGCTTTGCTCTACTGATTGCATTTTTCAATTCGCGTCTCAAGAAATTTTGCTTGCAGTTTTTCCATGAATATAATGTTTTTAAAAATGGCGTAATAGCTCTCACCGAATCGTGAGGTCTACTCACAGAGCCACTAGCAAATCCGGAGCTTGAGCCCTCAAGAAATTGAGCCCTGGTTTAATTTAGTTGGAGACTGCCGGGTGAATCAATGGGGGTACTTGATCATCTCGTGGCCATAAAAAGTCCAAAAAACCCTATTGTAAATCCTCAATTGGCCGCCAGTAATATGTTGAAGATCATGTAATCCGTGATGATAAGGTCTTGTTGATAATGAAGATAATGAAAGTAAATCAAATTCACACAAGTCTTTCTTAAGAACTTACTTTGGGGCTAGCTCAATCTGTGTGATTTGTCCGTATATATATATATTTTTTTTTACAGAGTACATACATACGTGTACTGTCACGTTTTTCCCCTTGCGGGGTAGACAGAGCTCAGCTTTATAAGACCAAAAGCCACGTTTAGCATTTTGGTGGGCGTGAAGATGGAAAACGGATCAACAGAAGTGTAATAAATTATCAACATCTATCTAGCTTCACGTGGTTAAACATTCAGAACTTAATAGATTCTACTTATCTGGATATTTTTCTCTGTGTGTAAATATTTGCAAAGGTCGTTACAGCTTTTTAGAATTCTTCACTCAAAACTAAAATTAAATTACGAAAACGTGTACGAATTAAATCGAAGCAGAAACAACAAAGCGAAACAGTCACTAATAAGATTTTTGTGATGAAAGCACAACAAATTAGCAAAAGAATTTAATTAAAGGCTTAAAACAACGTTGGTCATTCGTTTAATTAAAGTTGTAAAACAACGTTTTTTCTTGACACAAGGTCCACGAGTTTCACTTAGGATGCTGTTTGAAACTTCAATTAGTCCTTTACGACCAGCTTTTTAATTTTACGTGACGAATAAAAATTGCGATGCACAGCTTGGATTTGCACGCAAAGCTTCAAACCACTGATGCTTCTTTATTACTTTTTTTATCTCATTTAAATTACAAGCCTTAACAGGCATACTATAAATTATCATCATCATTAGATCATAATAGTTTTTACAGCAGGAGCACGTCTATACGTGAATCCTCTCTGTACCTACTACCAGAGTAATACATTAGCCAGAGCAGTCAGAAGATTTGGCCTACACTCTTCACGCTGGCTACACAGATTGGAGAGGTTTCTATAATGTTTGTAAGGTGTGTTTAGCTTGTGTTTCCTTAGTCGCCTTCTTCGACATCCATGGGAAGACTTGAAGTGGTCATATTCTACTCTACCGGGAACCACACGGCCACGGCCAGAAATTCTAACGGTGTACCAAATAAATGTACGCTGTACAATATAGCACGCCGTGTGTACCCAGTTTTGATCTTGTAACCAGACAATGTACCAAATTAATAGTTTTGAGTAGTGTTTGATTTATAATAAAGATGTGTACACAAATAAATAAATGTAACATTATTTATTTTATATTTCATCGACTTTTTTTACTCTCTTTATCTATAATTTAAGAGCTGCGATATTTTCGGTGAAGTACTCTCCATGTCTCAACCCAAAGACAACTAGAACAGTAAATTATTGACAATAATCTGTAAGTTTTCACTCTATAGATTTCAATTAAATAGGGAATATATTCTAATAATATGAGTAATTAGTTGGTCATATGATTGATTAAACTAGTAGAACGTTCAAATGTCATTCAATAGAGAAAGTTGTGTAATTATTTTATTAGGCATGTATTGGCTTGGCCACGTTATCTAAAGTGTACAAAGGCGCAGTGTCGTGCTACAGTATGGCAGTTTATCGTAAAAACTACGGTGCGGGAACGTGCAATGAAAATAAGTCATACTAATTTAACCAGCCTGTCTGTCTATCACAGCCACTTTATTCAGAAAATATTAGGTCTATACTGTTGAAACTTGGAGGGTACATGTATTGTGTGAACCGCGTTATGAATTTCACACAAAAATAAAAGAAAAACGGAAGCTAAACATAAAACTGTAACTATAAAAGTATAAAAAAGTTATGTGTCATAGATATGTCTTTAAAAATGACCTTCAGGTTCGTCAAACCATTTTTTGAAAGTCAAACATTTGAAAGATAGACTCTTTCTTAGTGGTGAAATGTGTCGTCTAACTTGATAGATTAGAGAATGAAATA
The DNA here is from genome assembly GCA_963082605.1 of Rhodophaea formosa. Lineage (NCBI taxonomy): Eukaryota > Metazoa > Arthropoda > Insecta > Lepidoptera > Pyralidae > Rhodophaea > Rhodophaea formosa. The sequence continues at coordinate 14,145,753 of OY720206.1, forward strand.
GCAAAAAAATATATACTGTAGATCTCAATAAAAATGTTCAAAGAACATGCTTTAAGCAAGATGTAGTCAGTAGTTTTTGAGATATAGCGCATTTTCATAACCTGCAAATATAACATTTTCATTCATACAAATACTAATTTACAAAATAAAGTGATTTTTGCTGGCGAAAATGATAATGGTATTTGATAGATTGAAGATAATCGGTACGTTTTTTGGATATCCTAATTATGCTTGCTACTATGGAGCCCTAATTGGGCTAGTCCTACTCGCACTTGACCACTAATTTCCATTGAAATCCAGATTATCCCGACTCTGCCAGTATAAAAAGGCCATTTTGCAGTGAATAAGCAAAGAAACGTGTAAATATACGCTCTTCAGATATAAAGGGTCACTCGCTAACGTCGCGTTAACTACTTCTGTGAAACTTGAAAAACAAAAAATAAAACCGTCCAAGTCCATGCCAGCCACGCGCTGCAGTGTTCCGTAGTTGCAAGTAATTTTATTATTCAGTCGACCATAACTCTCGGCAGTGTGAATCCTACTAAGCTATGAAAGGTTTCCTTGTGATTTCGTTGTAATATAAAAATGAAAATAAATCATTTATAATTTAGTTTGCAGGTGGTGAGAACACTTGACTACATTACACTACTACTACAGTAGTAGTATATGTGTGTAGTAACTACACACATATCTGGCAATATGAAAAAAACCATGATGATCGGTTCAGTGGTTGTAACCACTTGTAAGGCGTTACAAAAAGTCAAACAATTTTATTTTATAGTTGAAAAAGGATTTTTAAAACATTTTCTTCAGAAGCTGTTAAATATACAGCTTCTAAAGAAAAAAGAAAATAAAATTTTTACATTTACAAGTTAATTGAATGTATCCCGTGAAACTGAATTTGCTTTCAAACATTTTTCTTTGAATTCGACTTTAATAGGCACTTTACTGGGGGTCATATTTTTGCTTCAAGAATAATTAACTAATAGATTTTCCGAATGCGTCAATGGTAAAGGATGGTATTTTTCGAGGATAGGGTACATATTAAAGATAATTTAAAATTTGTCATGAACTTTATGAGACCAACTTATATCAAGATACCGCGAAACTTTTTCACTATCTTGAGAATATTATTCACTAGGTTTCAAAACTACAACAGTACACTTTCCAATTCACAAACGTAGGTTTATTTTCTTTAAATAATTTAGAAATAATAAGATTTGCAGGGTTTTTTTAAATTGAAAAGATGTTATATTAATAAACCTAAAATTGGACATAAGCACCTCCTCCTTTTGAAAGTTGGCTGAAAACTAGTAGTTCATTTCAGTAATTTGCGTATTTACGCTTGACATGTTGTTCAAGAATAGTAGGAATGAGCTTGAAAATGCAAACGATCACGCGACTGAAGTTTTTTTTGGAGTTCGATGGTCCAGTGGGCGTTAGCACCGGAAGCTCTTACGCATGTAAAGCAACACCGGCCGCGGTCCCCACTTGGATGGGTGACAACAAGTGGCAAAAAATATCACGTGCTCCTCCGTGCTTCGAAAGGTACGTTAAGCCGTCGGTCCCGACTGTCATCATTGATGGCAGCTGAGCTATGTCAGATGCCTTGAGGCAGCTTGAAAAATCTGACACGTGTTTCAAAGTGTTGAAAAAATCAGTTTAATTATTGTTTTCGGTGGGTATTTACACACACGAAAAACAATAATCAAACTTTTTTATTTAACACTTGAATAGAATACGTTTATTACTGGGTTGATATGTAACTACTTTTTGATAGAGTGACTTCCATCAATTTAAATAACTTTTCATATGAGACAAATGTTGCGCATTCCAAAAAAGAAACTACATTTTCAGAAATATTATTGTTTATAGTAATAGACTAGATGGTAACTTCAAGTACACAAGATTGGTCAGTAGACCTACATCCGTAATCAAAGTGAAAACAGAATATATTTTTAATAAACACTTAACTAATAAACTCGTAACTTGTGTACTTTGTAAAATATTAAAGTTTACAAAATATCTTACACTGTTGAATTTATTGGGGTTCCATTGCCACATGGCAAAAACGAACACGTGTAGATTTGTCATGTCTGTACGTCACAGCCATTTTATTCCGAAACTATTGAGACTTCACCATAAAAATTTGATAGGGAAATATTCTGTGAGTTATTTTACGATTTTTATAAAAAAGATATTTAGGTCGGCATGAAATTAAAATTAAAAAATCCGTAAATTTGTGATCTGTACCACAAATGGGGATTTTATCGGCCAGTGTTATGCAGAAACTATGTATCATAAAGGGGTATCGATCCGCGCGCGCCGCCTGCGATTTACGAGCTGTTATGATAATGCGCTTGGATGTGTCAGTGAAGAGTGTTACGAAAAAGGTGGAATACCTTCCGAGCTGGTCTGAGAGAAAAAACATAGGTAGCTCCATATATCTCTCTCAGTGTAGACTGCAGAAGACGACGCGTACCATAGGCTAGGTATGTACCACGGGCGAAGCTGGGGTGGATTACCAGCATTATGTATATATATATATATATATAATACTATTGTATTAATATTATGTATACGTTAAATGTGTATAGTATTATTGAATTCATTGGCATCCTTTTAAATGTTGTATACTAAACTCATTATTCAAAGTAATTTAAGCCCATCATTATCATTATCATCAGGTCTTGTTTAGTCTCCACTGCAGGAGCACGACCCTCTCTGACTACCAGAGCCATATATTAGCCAGAGCAGTCAGAGGATTTGGCCTACACTCTCCACGCTGGTTAGACGGGTTGGAGAGGTTTATTTGATTTTTGAAAGCTTTGTTTAGCTTGTGTTCCCTTAGTCGCCTTTTACGACATCTTACGACATCCACGCGAAGACTTGGAGTTGCCCTATTCTATTCTGCCGGGAACCAAACGGCAATAACTTAAAATTAAAGAGCATTTTACGTAAATTAAACTTTTTAGAAAAGCTCAAATTATACTTGGAACGCTTTGATAGAGCCCATTAATAAAGATAGTAATAAAAAATTAAAACGGAACCAAAAATGCAAAATAATAAATTATTTTTCTCTTAAAACTTAAACAGTATCAAATTAGTTGGTTAGGTCTGTCAGCGAAATTTACACGAAACATGTGATTTAAGGCCGGTACATAAACCAGTACTGTAGGGTTCACGCAAGTTATTTTTTCTTTTATATTTTAAACATTTTCTGTTGCTCGCCAAGGACGAATAAAACATTAAGGGATATTTTAGCTTTTAAGCCTAGGCAATATATAGGGTAGAAATGATTTCGAAAAATGGAACACCTGATGTAGCATCATAATGGTCAAGCTGAACTATAAGAAATATAAAAGTGGAGCCTCAGTAAAAGTATAAAAAATCTAAGATTTGGAACACCTCATGAAACTATAATGGTCCAAGTAAACTATAAGAAATATATAAATGACGCTTTAGCAAAAGTTATTCAACCTGATGAGCATTTTTTTTGTTGAGGTATTTTTTTAATTTTAATTTTATTTATTAAGATACACATAACAAGTTGTTACCAACAAAGATAAAATATATACAACTAAGTATTATAGCTAGACAACAACTCAACACACACTTGAAAAATATTTAAATTGAAGATTTGGAACACCTGACGCAGAACCATAATGGTCCAGGTAAACTATAGGAGATATAAAAATGACACGGTAGCAAAAGTAGTTTAGCCTAATTAGTATTTTTGTTGAGGTATAAAAATTAAAGATTTAGAACATCTGATATACAGAAGCATGTCTAATTTTATATCGAAATGTTTACAGAGTCACACTCTCCACTGGGATAGAGTGTGTAGAGTACGATAAGCTTATATTACTGGTAATTGCCCAGCGGTCCCAGGTCACTCGCAAGCAGGATATGCCCTTTTGGCAATAGCTATCAGCCCATATGGTAAAACATGAGAGTTTGCTGTTTCTCCAAACCTTACACACACAGGCAACACTCAAAGCCGAGGTCCGTCTCTCCCGAAGGCCCTTTGGAGATGTGCGCTTTATAGGTTGAGTATCATGACAGCAAGTCAAATCTATAGCGGAACAAAGGAAAATATTTCATTTGGTAGTGCGAAGTGTTTTGAACAAAGAGGGGAAGTTGTTTTTCTAACATGCTTCAGAAAGGACCGAATTTTTCTTTTGCAAAATACGTTGATATTTATTAACTTTTGATAGGTATACATATAACATATTATAACACTGCTACAAGTATTTCCGTATGCATCGACATTAGTTCGCATTGAGATAGATTAATACCCCGGAGTCATAAAGTCTACGCGAACGAAGTCGCGGGCATCAGCTAGTATTAAATAAAAGTTTTTACTTATCACCTGTAAAATATTTATTTTCTTAATAAAATTTATCTGTGGAATTCACAAACTAGTACTGCTTTTACAATAATTCAGAATACACTACAATATTAAAAGTGTTCCGCGTCCTGACAGCAATACTAAGCCATAAATATCGCGATCCTATTTCGAGAAATATAAAATCCATTCGTCTGTAAATCCAGTTCTGGATGGCTGTGATGTTTGTCTGGAACATAAACAACTGAATTTCTTTTCTCTTTAGTTTTCTCATACCAAAAATGGTTTGAGAAAGTGACAAAGATGTATTAATACTTTGATAGAACAAATATATCACCACTTCTGAGGATACATCGGAGACACGCAACAAGGTGAAAGTTTCTGAGTTTCTTTTCTATGAGTAATATTTTGACACTCTCGTTTCTCAATTTCTCACGGATTTGGTAGGTATCTTTGATTGTACAGTGAAAAGTCGAAAGTGTTGTCTAATTTTTCATATTAATTTTGTAAAAAGTTCTTACTCCATTTGTTTGATGCTTGACAGTACATACTGGCCTGGCAGAAAAATAGTATACTTAAGGACTTATATATATTACTACTAGCTGTTACCCGCGGCTTTGCCCGCTTAATATATAGCCTATGTCCCTCTCGGTACCCTAACCTATGTATATGCAAAATTTCATGATGATCGGTTCAGTAGATACGGCGTGAAAGCGTAACAAACAAACAAATAAACAAACAAACTCACTTTCGCATTTAAAATATTAGTTGGGATTGGGATTGGGATAGTTGGGATGACGCTATAAAGCAGCAAACTAAACACATACTTGGCACGTTTACTTTAGAACTTGTTTAACTCTTTTTAGGTACTTTAATAAAAATCTGTATTATTAAAGTACCTATAAAGTTTAATTTCGCACACGTATTTCTCTTATAACGTAGGCACGTTATAAGAGAAAAACGTGTGCGAAATTTCAGGTTTCTAGCCCTAAGCCTGTGCGTTAATTTTAAACTTTCAACCCCCGTTTTACCCCCTTAGAGGTTGAATTTTGGAACATGATGAAAGATATAACTCATAATTTTTGCCGTTTTTAAATTCACGTGAAATTTAATACAAATATGTCCAAGGAATAAAATGTTTCATATAAATTTTAATCCCCTATTTCGCCCCCTTAGGGGATGACTTTTGAAAAATCCTTCCTTAGTGGATGCTTAAGTCACAAGAGGAATACGTGAGCGAAATTTCAAATTTCTAGCCCTAAGGGTTTGGCCTGTGCGTGATCTGTGATAATCGCCCATTTTTTTAAGTATTAAAATGGATATAGTCTGTTATTCTTAAGATATAGACATATGCCATCGCGGACTTTTCTGTAGGCCTATATAAGATACACAATTGCACCATACATTATTTTGTTATATCTCAAAGGGTTTAGACAGCGTATTCGTTGAAAGCTCCCAAACGGCAAATTTTTTTACGACACCTCCAGCATATATCGTTAATATATACAAAAACTTAACAAACTATATATTAAAACCTTCCTCGAGAACCACACTATCCATTGAAGAAAACCGCATGAAAATAGGTTCAGTAGTTTTTGAGTTTATCGCGAACAGACAGACAGACAGACGCGGCAGAGGACTTTGTTTTATAATATGTTGTAGTGATAGTGGTGATATAGGTATATCAGGTGCTTCTTTCTTCGCGCAGATATTTTGACTTTGTTTTTTCTTTATGTATGCCTTATAACAGTAGCTTAACGTAGCTTTTATGTGTTATGGCACTAGGATTTTTTCCAACCTTTAAGGGAAGAATAACATGATTATTATGTCCTTATTCTTTTCTACGTCAAGCAACCGTCAAGCCAACATATCTTGGATCTTCTTCTTCCACGGCGGTTTTCGTCAGGACGACTCTTTAACCTTTTTTAGTTTTTTTTTTCTTTTTAAGTAAACATTCCAAGTGTTCTACTTCTCGTTGGCGAATCGAAAAGAAATTCATGAAATAAATCAGATATAAGAATAGAAAAAGGAATGAAATTCCTGATAAAATGTTTCTAGACAAGATATTAAAGCGCCACAATGTCTCGAGAAGATGCTTGACTGCCTGTATTGTGATACTTGTTCCGTCTCAATCCTGTTTTATTTAGAAAAGTTGCTTTTCCATGTACAGATTAGTAGAAAAATTAAAAATAAGAAATAAAATACTTCAGTCTGCCAAATTTTTTTGGGTGATCGAGAAATATACACCTTAATAACGAATTCATTCTTTGAACGTGTCATTTTTAGGGTTCCGTAGTAAACAAGGAACCCTCATAGTTCGCCATGTCTGTCCGTCTGTCTGTCTGTCTGTCCGTCCGTGGTTTTACTCAGAGACTATTAGTACTAGAAAGCTGTTATTTGGCATGGGTATGTATATTAATCATGACAAAAAAGTGGTAGAAAAAAATCTTGAAATAAATTTTTTTTTTAGGGTAGCTCCCATACAAGTAAAGTGGGGGAGTAATTTTTTTTTCTCTACATACCCATCATGTGGGGAATCGTTAAATAGGTCTTTTAAAAATATTGTGAGGTTGAGATCACCATTTTTCGATTTAGGGATCCGTTTCCGGAATATTTGGTTTTAAAATGCAAATTTTTGTTAGAGGTAAGTGTCCCCCCCTTCCTCTATCTGCTAAACGGTTATATATGGATACGTGAAAAAAATTACAGCTGTAGTATATATACTGAATTTGAAAGGAAAACTATCAGAGCTGAGTACTAAGTACAAACTAAAAAGTTATAGGCAACCAACTTATAAAATGTAACATTTCATACAATTTTCATTGTTAGATGTTTTTGGTCGTTAGACTGTGAGGTTCGAGTGTGAACAGTGTAAACTCAAAGTTGTCATTCGTAACTACGGAACCCTACACTGCGCGTGGCCCGACACGCACTTGGCTGATTTTTATTATTTCTTAACATTTCTCATTATAAGACAAATTTTTAACATTATGTAGCCCTCGACTATGTAATAAATATTTTAGTATTCTTTTATATCAGTATACTAGCTAGTATATGATAAATAAACTTTTTATAGGTGAAAGAATTTTGAAAATCGTTCCAGTTGTTTTGGAGCCTATTCAATGCAAACATACAAACAAATCTTTCCTATTTATTATAATTAGTATAGATATCATAGACAGGATCTAAGAAATGTCTCCAACTATAACAAAGTAATTTGGATAATACAAAATCATAAATTAAGTCTCTCACCTGAATGAAGCTTAGCTGAACCCAAAGCCTTCCTATTCACACTAAATCCAATTAAAAATGTGACCTCTTCTAAGTCCACAAGTGTTAAAGTCTTCCCAGCTCTTTGAATTAAAGCATTAAATTCCATAGAAAAAACTGCAATTGTCAGCCACAAATCGAAGTAGCCTTAATAAAGGCGTTCGTGCCAAGACGGTATTTCTTGTTCCAGACAACTAAAGTTTCTGAATCCCGAGTGAGGGAAATTTGGATCGCAGCCAAATAATTCCTGATAAGCTAAGGTTAATTTAGCTTTGTTCCAGAGCTGTTGTGTTAAATTTGCTTAATTAAATCGCTTTGTCTGAATGCTAAAGAGTTATGGGTTTTTATATTTTTAACTGTATCCGCCCCGTTTCTCAGTACACTTTTTGCAGTTCACAGATATGAACAGGATTTGCTTGTGATAATACTCGTGCTGCTTCATATGGTGTCATACTGTTCGTGCGATTTAAAACTGATATGGTGAAGCAGAAGCATATTTTTTTTGGAGGTCTAGCGTTTTTTATGTTTTAAAGATTGTCAAGATGATCGAGAAATACACACACCTATAGGATAACAAAGTCATTCTTTGAACGTTTCATTTTTAGGGTTCCGTAGTAAACATGGAACCCTTATAGTTTCGCCATGTCTGTCTGTCTGTCTGTCTGTCCGTCCGCGGTTTTACGCAGAGACTATAAGTACTAGAAAGCTGTAATTTGGTATGGGTATGTACAGTAATCATGGCAAAAAAGTGGTAGAATAAAATCTTGAAAAAAAAAAAATTTTTTTAGGGTAGCTCCCATACAAGTAAAGTGGAGGAGTAATTTTTTTTTCTCTATTTACCCATCGTGTGGGGTATCGTTAAATAGGTCTTTAAAAAATATTGTGAGATTGAGAACACCATTTTTCGATTTAGGGATCCGTTTCCGAAATATTTGGTTTTAAAGTGCGAATTTTTGTTAGAGGTAAGTGTCCCCCCCTCTATCTGCTAAACGGCTATATATAGATACGTGAAAAAAATTACAGCAGTAGTATATATACTGAAGTTGAAAGGAAAACTATCAGAGCTGAGTACTAAGTACAAACTAAAAAGTTATAGGCAACCAACTTATAAACTGTAAAATTTCATAATATTTTGATTGTTGATGTTTTTGGTCGTTAAACTGTAAGGTGCTAGTGTGAATAGTGTGAACTCAAGTTGTCATTCGCAACTACGGCACCCTACATTGTGCGTGGCCCGACACGCACTTGGTCGGTTTTTTAATTATTTACATCCCATTAGATATAAATAATTTGAAAGAAAACGGAGATATACTTTTAAATTTAATTCTTCGAGGCTTTAGATAACTCTTCTATAATATAATCTTATATCTATAATCTTCGATAATTTATAAACATTTGCATACACTTTAAAGAATGAAGTAGTAGATTTTCTTAGCACGTTAATCAAAAACTACTACTTTTGGCGAAAACACTAAGTAAAGCTTCATATTCCCACTACAAACTGTAAACAGTATGTGAACTATAATTAATATAATTTAAAATATTTTTAACAAAAAACAATAACCGACTTCAACCCTATCAATTTATTTAAATAAGCGTAAGAATAAAATTTAAAAAAGGGTAAACCGAACGGCATACTTGTAAAAAATTTTTTGGTTTCTGTGATTTTTTTTAAAAAGCGCTCGTCATATTTCAGTAAACATTTAATCCTCTGCCTCCGTGGTCCAGTGGTTAAGGCGTTTGCCTTGTTGACCCGGGGGTCGTGGGTTCGATTCCCACGGGAAGCATACTTTGTTAAGTTGTTTCCAGTTTGGTTAGGACATTGCAGGCATGAATCACCTGATTGTCTGATAAGAAAGATGATTCCGTGCTTCGGAAGGCACGTTAAGCCGGTGGTCCCGGCTGCCATCTGGTAGTCGTTATAGGAACCACGTCTTAGGCCGAGAGGCGGTTCCGAAGAACTCTGACACCAGGGTGTGCATGGTCGACTGACCGTGTCATCTACACGAAATGATGATGAATGAGACCATCTGTAAAGTATTACCTATCAAACAAAAAAAGAATTTCTTAAATCGGTCCAGGCGTCTTCGAGAAATCGGGGAACATACATAAAAAAAAGATTATGACGAATTGAGAACCTCCTCCTTTTTTTGAAGTCGGTTAAAAATAGTTTGAAGAGTTTTCGCAATCTCCGTAGAACAAAATTTTAAATGACGGTTATTTTTCTTTCAGATGTTTTATTTTAAATGAGGGCAACCTCTACCCTAAACAATTTATGTATCCCCAGTACATTTAAATAAAATATTTAATCAATCAATCAATCAAATCAAATTCTTTATTTGCAAAATGTAGGTATACATAATGATCTTAAATATAATACATGTCCCTCGTACATTTTACCTCACTAAGAGGTATGCAAATTATATATTTATATTTACTCGATTCGTCTTCATTAATGTGACATTCAAATACTCAATAATTTTCTTTTTTTTTTACCGACTGAAAGCACTAAGTTTACGCACACAATATGCACATTCAGTTCCCAAAAGATATTTTTTTATGATTAAGTACCTATTATAAAGTAAACTCGCAAGGAAAACAAAATCTATGGGTTGATTGTCGTTGACGGAGAATTATGATTATTGGTTCGATTAGAAGAAGAAAAATCCATCACAAGTCAAGGGAGAAAAAAAAACTCGTACAACTTTATCACTAAGTTATTTTGTGTACAACCCACACCTCAAGATAATTACTACCTAAATTATATAGGTACAAATATTCGTACCAGTTCAATATTCAGGTAGTAAAAGGCTTATAATATTAAATGTCCGAATATATTTTATTCTTACTATGCTTACGCTTGGCAACGAGTGAGCATCCCGAGAGAAATCTTAACCTTGTCTTGGGTCTGGAACAAATTTAATCAGACATACTTTTATAGGCAAAAGTGAAGGCTTGTCAAAGAAATACTCGAATGTCTTGCATGACTGCGCGCAATCGTTCGCCTTATTTTTCTAAGATTTAACATACACGGGACATGGAATGTGGTTGAAATAGCATTCAATCATACTGATTTCTTTAAAATGGAGTGCTACTGACTAGTCCCGAGCCACATAGCTAAGTTTAGTGTGTATTTTGAGTTTTGTTGTTTGTATTTTGTTTCCTAAGCTTATATTTTGGACATAAATTAATTAGACACCATTTTAAATTGATAGCATCAGTATTATCTGAGTGACGAACGCGTTCCAGATAGATACAATATCACGTCTTTACCTCTAACGAGGTTTACAAAGCACTACGTCGCAAAACTAATAGACGTGTTTAGCAAGAGGGAAAGTTGAGGTAGAATACAATACCGGGTACAAGTTCTCAGCTTTTCGATATGAATAACTTTTCCAATTAGACTAATTCTGGAAATATGATTTTTATCGACATCTCCATGCATAAAATCTCTGTTTATAAAAAGCTAGAGGGCAAAGTCGTCCTTCCACGTGAATTTCAAGGGTTTATTTCACTAGGTATAGCTATGGGAAACGGCAATCAGAATTATTGACTATCGCCTTTGTATTTCCTCAAATAAACGCCCATATCTTTGATAGACCTTAGGGCTTTTAAGTTATATCTTCATTTTCAAATATTGTGTATCTTGGTGGCAAAAAATATCGAAGCGTCAGGAATGACTACTCTGTAGTTGTTAGAATCCAATTTTTCTCCCGTACACAATGTAAGAAATGAAAAATATACAAAAAACAACTAGCATGGAATCCTGTCGCGGGCGTTTCATTACGCAGTGGGAATTGAAAATGCTTGCTGTTGATTTTTCAACTTCACCCCAGTGAAACATAAAAATGATAGAGAAGAATAGCTGATGTAAGTAACTGGTCTGCAAGTCTCATTTTTTGAGATATGGTTGAGACGCAAGCTTTTTAAATGCAAAGTTTATAATTGTCACCTTAACTTTACTCAACAGTCATTCATCTGTAGTGAGAAATAGAAACACTTAATTGAACAATGAACATAGAAAATGTAATTATGTTAAGTAAGCGACTTATAATCTAAGCAATGCAACGTAACTTAAATCAAGATGTGCGTTTTAGTGAAATGCCCTGGAGTACTTATGTTTAAAATTTGATTAGAAATTACGTAAAATTTTGAGAAAAAGATTGCAAAATCAAAGACTTAATTTAGAAAAAACAATGACACAAGAATTATGTTGCATTGAATGCCGTCGGTGGTATTGAAGGATTTATACCAGCTAATTTAGTAATCGGCTCAGGCAGAACCACGACTAAAACTGTGGTCAGTCAGATCTAAATATGTGCGTGGATGAGTTATATGAAATTTTATATAAATCGTGATTTATTTAAACAGGCCCTGATGTTTGTTTAATAAATATATATATCCCTTCTTTTACTTACTTAATTTTTAGTAATATTATAACTGCAAACTTCGGGCAATCTCTGATACGAAATATAAAACGACCAGTCTTTGCTCTATTTAAATTGTACTGCGCTGCACCTCTATTTTCATTCCGTGCTCATTGTTTATTTGGAATTTATGGAAATTCTGTTTGGTTTGAAGTTAGTTTTGTGGTAACAAAACAAATTTTAACGCTGGAAATTGAAACATTGTTTGTTAGCAATTGTTTATGTTATTGAAATTTGACATGATTTAATTTTTTCCAATGGTACAAGGTGTTTGTTGAAATATGGTCTTAAATGTAATTGTAAATTTCTACTGTTATCTTCTTCTGTTTTATATTATGGCTTCCACCGAAATTTCAGTGATTCTGCCAATGTCCAGTATAATGAGATACTAAGTATCGGTGTTGTGCGGTAAAGTTTTTCCAAGTAGCATCAAAGATGGCGTATGTTCTTTGATGCCTCGTGGGAGCTTGGGGCGGCAAATCTATACGAATCCATTTATCAGTCCACTTTAACTATTTCACAAATTGTTCATGAGCACGAGCATTTATAACATCAAACTACACCATTTTCATATTACAAAGTCCACTAAAGTCAATTTGCAAAATTATCTAAGGTAAACTTCAACTGTACCCCTTGACTTCCCACCACAAACTCCACTGTTATCAATCATAACTATTTATCTGCGTGTCCTTGTATGAGTGATCTGCGTGTGACATAGGCTATAATTTACGCGAACAAAGTCGCAGGAAAATGGCTAGTATTAAATATATTTCCAAAAGCTAATATACGATAATGACTCCGTCAGTCATATTCAAAAGTATACTGCTTCTTTATATTCATCGCGAAAAATCATTAAAAATCTTCAGTCTGTCGCCTCCAACGCTCTTAAGAGGGTATACTAGCAGTGCGTTTTCCATACAAATGTATTTCTCAATTTTCTCGCTGGAAACTGCTTCTAGAGGCACAATTCTTTTTACATACAATCTATCTCTAAAATAGGTATGTCCCTATGTTTTATTTTTTTCTAAAAACCTGTTTGTTAGAAAAAAAAATTGTACAAAAACAGTTTTTTTGGAAAAAATAAAAAATAGGGGCATTCCTATTTAAGTACTAGATTTTATGAAAAAAGAATTGTGGCTCTAGAATCAGTTTTCAGCGAGAAAATAGAGAAATACATTTGTATAGAAACCATATTGAAAAAATACTGCTAGTATACGCTCTTAAAGTCCTTAACGATATTTTACATAGGAATTTAGAACCGAGAGATTCGCTTCACGAAGGATATTCATCATTTCTTGACTCCGAACGCGTATTCGAGATCTAAAGGCATTTCCACAATAGAAACGTTATCCTGAAAGTAATATCAATCATGTATTGGAACGTTGGATAAAATGTATGATAAAAAAGATTTTATTATAAGCTTATCGTACAGGTAATATTTCTTGTTTAGTAATTTTTGTGATTAAGTGGTGTTCAATAGTGATAAAAATGATATTAATGTGGATATTGTATTTCATCATTTAACTATGTAACAGTAACTATGTACCTGGTGTACCTTTGGGAACGGAACCGGAAAAGGACATTTAGGTTAAAAATAAATTAAAAACCCTTTAAATACTTTTTGAATAAAGCATGTACTTCACCCTTATAAAGTTGAGGAGATTCTCTAATATAATATATCAAATAAAGTACTGTGTAATGTTTTTACGATGAAAAATAAATGGGATCCGAGCTTTAGCACACCTCATGACGTCGCAGCGGGGAGCTTAAATCTTTAAAATGAACCGCCGGAGAAAAACGGAGCACCTGATTAAGCAGTTTTTCATAAATAAACATACATACTTATGTATATGAAAAACGTCTGTACATTCTTTACAGGATAGACAGAGTTTTGGGCCTTGGATGGTAAAATAGTTGGGAAAAGAGAATTAAGATAGTTTGGGTTGCTCGCATCGCCAATGACATGATGATGACACGCCATTTGGGTGAAAACAGAGCCCTAGTATCTTCTTCCTAGTTTGTGAACAGAGCGATAGCTTAGAACTTTCTCTATGACCCACCTTTTGTTTTTTATTCTTAAATACTCGATTTAAAAGAGGTGTACATGTACAATAATAGTTTTGGGTTTTGGTGTTGTAGGTTTGGGAGTTTACTTCCGCAAAGCAACGCTCAAAAAATTAGTGATATAACTATAGGTATATATTCAGTTATATATCTAACATTGTTTCAACTTATTTTATACTAGCAGTCCGCCCCGGCTTCGCCCGTGGTACAAACATAGCTTATGGCACTCAGGGATAACGTACCTGTATCCTATATCCGTCTCCTGGTTTTAAGCTACCTCCCCAACCAATTTTCGGTCAAATAGTGTAACTAACACGACTTTATTTTATAAATACATATTTTGCATGAGAATTTCATAGTTCCGATCATCAAAAACCATATGTGATAGGAAAACGTATAAACTACTTGTTAGAAATGGCTATATTTTTGTATAATTTAAAACTATAAAAATTATTTTGTTGTCTGGCAACATCGCTAGCGCTCTCTCTCTTGTCTTTTTGCTCAACTTTGTAACGTGTGTCTGTGCAATATATTTTATCTAAAGTTTTAACAATCGTAGTTATTTCACCACCCCTCGCATTGCTGCTGTTTCATCATGCCTCAAAACGATTTGGCTCATTTCCCTCCTTATTACTCACCAACATTTCCGACACTAATTCTTGAATATGATGCTTACAACGACGAGACGGGCATTAAGTATACAACCCAGAGTCTATCGACCACTTCGATTCGATCCAATAAAAACAAATCATAATATGTTAAATTCAACTAGAATACGGCAATAAACCTTTACGAACATTTCTAGACACTCCAAAGATATTCACGACTAACACGTTATAGTCACTGTGATACAAAATACTCATATCCTGTCCCGACATTGTAAATTTTATAGGACACACCTGCGTCTGTATCCACGTCGTATGGCACGTCTATTCTTAAACGAGATTGTATAAAAAAGAGTGTTCTTTTTTCGGAGTTAATGTAAGAATGCATGTCTTAAAAATAAATAAAAATGCATCTTATGTATGTACATAAAAATGTGAGACACTCTTAATTAAGAAAAATCATCATCATCTTGTCTTTTTAGTTTCCACTGCAAGAGCACGACTTTCTTTGTCCTACGTACCAGAGCCATATATTAGCCAAAGCAGTCAGAGGATTTGGCCTACATTCTCCACACACTCCTCTTTGACGTTTAAAAGCTTTCTTTAGCTTGTGTTCCCTAATATGCCTTTTACAACATCCACGGGAAGGCTTGGAGTGCTTCTATTCTACTCTGCCGGGAATAACACGGCAAACAGCAATTAATTGCTCATAACATTGTGTATATTATGCACGAAGATATTACGAACGTTATTGCAACTTACTTATAGTGTTACGGACTATAAGTAGGTTACCTCTGTATTAAGTTGAAGGATGCCTCGCTCGCTGCTATAGATACGACGCTCCCTCGGGAGGCAAAGATTGAGTGTCTACCAACGTCACGTGACTGTACGGAATTAACTGAAATTTCCTGACATGGGTACAACCCAACTAATAATTCAGGCCTATTGTTTTGGTTTGTCTTGCTAGGCGATCATAGTGTGAAGTGCATAACATAAGTATGGTGATGTTTTGATGTCCAGTCAATTTGTTTGGGTTCCTATCCATCCTATCTACAATCATCCATTTAAGGGCGTAACCTAGCAGTGTTTTTAGTACCTATGTTTTCCATGCAAATGTATTCCTCTATTTTCTCGCTGAAAACTGCTTTTAGAGGCACAATTCTTTTTTCATAAAATCTAGTACTAAAATAGGTATGGCCCTATGTTTTATTTTTATCTAAAAAACTGTTTAAAAAATTAGGGTTACTCCAGAAAAGCAGATAAATACTGGGAAAATAAAGTACAAGTATTTGCCCGCGCTGGCAATATAACCAATAATAATATGTATCTACAATACTTCAATTATTAAAAACAATGTTATAAACATGAAAGTGAGTGTATTTGTTTGGCCTTCACGACCTATCTGCTTGACCAATTATCATGAAATTTTGCATACACATTGTCTGGAGTACGGAAAAGGGCATAAACTACCTTTCATCTCGGAGAAAAGAACTGTCCCCGAGAGATTGACACTAATGCGAGTGGAGCCGCGGGCAAAAACTAGTAAATAATAAAGAGCTCGCACAACACTTGCCTACTACTTCCATTTCTGATGCGGGTGGAAAAAACACAAATAGAAAAATCGATCAGTGTTAATAATTTAGCCATCGAGACAATGATGAAAATAAAAGATAACGTACCTTACTATTCGTTTTTTTGAGTCATGCGTTGAAATGCGAAATGTAAACTTCATGATTTTTGCGATGTTAGTTCGTAATGGAATATTCATCGTACTCGCCAACAGGAATAATGTTTTCTACTGTACTGACTAAAATCCTGAGTAAGATCTTATTGTTCCATAATATATTATGCCGTGTGGTTCCCGGAAGAGTAGAATAGGAGCACTCCAAGTCCTCCCGTGGATATCGTAGAGACGACTTAGGAAATACAAGCTTATCGACGCTTATAAACACCATAAAAACCTTTGTAACCTGTCTGGCCAGAGTGGAGAGTGTAGGGCAAATCCTCTGACTGCTCTGGCTAATACAAAGAGCTCTGGTTAGTACACAGAGAAAGAGGTTCATGTTCCTGCAGTGGAGACTAAAAAGACCATGATGATAATGATATTATGTTGCTTTGATTATTTGGTTGGGGTCACAGGTGTTTTCTTGGTCCTCTGGAAAGCTTGTGAATAAAATATCTGTTTCCGAGGGCGTTAAGTATTACGAGCTTCGGTTTCAACCAAAGTAGTCTTACTAACTAACATATGAAGTTAATAACTTGTTCTGGTTTTAATTCAGTATTTTTTTTTCGATTTGGGTCATTATCGCAAAAGCATTTAAAGAAATTATCCTCAGCCGATTTAGCAAATTTTTCATATTATTTTATTTATTTCGGATGAGAATAAAAATAGATATTTAACTTAAATTCTTATTACATAACACCAATTGTCTCGATTAGAAAGGACTCAATTTTCATGCACCATCTACTTTCCTAAACCTCATTGAACAAACCACAGAACAAACCGATTGTTTACTCTTAAACTTTCATTAAAACAGGTCACATTACCCTAACGTTCCAACTTCTACATTTTTGTGTTTCAAACCCATGATTAGCTTGAAAACGTTATGTTTGTTCGTTTTTTTTGTCGCCTGTCTTGCATCAACTCTTCATGGATATGCTCATAGGCAAATATTAGAGCTAATATAACTACCATCAGTATTAAAATTTAAAAGTAAATGTCTTATTTTTTTACTGTTACAAGATTTAAGAATTTTTCATATAAAATTAAAGCAACAGGCTTACTACCACCAGTTGGGGTGCGTAGTCTCGTGTATTGCGTGCAAGTGGCCTGGCTTTGTGTTACTCGGCTGGGGAATATTCGAGTCCAGTTTGGGCTCGTTCAGCACATACTAGAATGGTGAATAACGGGCACTCTAAAGCCAATACCATTTGGTCATCTCTATTCCTCAGTTGGCATAGCTTCACAGGCTTCACTGTGTGTTCGGCGGGACGTCGCCAGCGTTGTGAAAAGAGATAAACAGTTGCATGATAGCAGACACTCCCTTCAAGGCCAAATTCCATCACCGAACTTGACAAGTCGTTACAGTTTTCTCCGTCAGTCTAATATAGTTATAAATAAAAGAGGCCCCTATATCCAAACTGGAAAAATGGCAAACCCTGTATCCTGCAAAATTAAAGACTGTTCCACCCTGCTGAGAAACTTCCACCGGGTGGCAAACTTCCCTGGGCAGTCTGGAAGTCTGGTTTTGGTAAACGCCAAGACAGCCGTGTTAGGTGGAGTTTCTCTAACAATAATTTGTGCGGCTGCGGCGCTGTCCAAACGATGACCCATCTGATGAGTCGCCCTAACTGCTATTTAATGTACTGCGGACGATAAGGATCCTTAAAGGTAGACATATTGAATAAGAAGAGTGTAACGGAAAATATGATTGTTAGCGATAAATTAAGGAGTAAGAAACTGACATGCTGGGCTGACCCCACATAATAGTGGGAAAGTGTAAGGAAGAAGATAAAAAAAAAACTGGAAAAATACCTGGTTTTCAAAATACTTATAAAAAATAATGTGTTATTGTACGTTCATACAATAGGCAGTTTAGCTTCAGCGTAAGACCTTTCAGTGAAACTTGTATGTATAATAGCTGTTAAAGAGGGATATTATATTTGCAGTAGTTGATATAGTTTCTAATTAACTTTCATCTGGCGTCTTTCCATTTTGCTCAGCTAATTACATCCAAATAATTTGTAGCCAAGAATTAGATTAAGCAAAATGCTCTGAATTCTCACAAAGCTAATTTGTTTAAGGCAGGCATAAATAAGACTTTTCTGACGGTACAATGAGTTAATGTAGCAGACTTCTGAAAATGAGATTAAGTTAACAAATAAAGTATAGGTACCTTTCATCTATAAGCCCAATGCAAAATTTTTAACAGATATCACTTTGATTACTTTTGTGTTGTACAGTCGGGGGCAGATGCACTTGACCATACTATAATTATTAATTTGTTTGTATGGGGGTCAGGTTTATCTGCCTCCGACTGTACATGCGGTGATGGTTTATATTTGCCGTTTGTAAAGGGAGTAACAGATAAAATTGGTAAAATTATACGTCGTAAATTTGACATCAAGACAATATTCCGACCCTTTGCAAAAATTAGACAGCTTGTGCGTTCCCCAAAGGACAGCGATCCTTTGAACGTTCCCGGTGTTTATGAAGTTCCCTGCGACTGTAGAAAGAGCTACGTGGGAGAGACGGGACGAAATGTGTCCACTAGGCATGAGCACATACGAAGTCTGAAGAAACTGGACAGCAACGGGTCAGCCATCGCTGAGCATGCATTGGAATCGGACGTCACACATTACATCCGCTTTGATAAGGCCAAAGTTTTAGCCAGAGAGAAAGGCTTTATCTCTCGTAAAATACGAGAAGCACTTGAAATTAGCAGACGTCTCAATTTCAATCGCGATGTAGGCTGGAGCTTACCCGCCACCTGGAAACCGGTTATTCAAGGGTTGGATAGTATAAGCCATGTTCAGCTTACAGAGCCGGACACAGTGAGCTCTTTTCACATAAAGGCGCGATCACCGGCCGCCTCAGATGATGATATAGACAGAGTAGGAGATCCCAGTACATCTACGGGAATCATAATACACTCATAAGCAGAAGATCAGCTACCCCCACCAACGTCCATACTGTCACGGCGCGCCCAGCGGGCCGCGGACCGGGCCGCCCGCACCGCCCGCGCCGCCGAAGATGCCACGCGCTAACGTCAGTGCGGACTGGGACGACTTCGTGCGCACGTCTCGGTTCACATTCGCCCTGAGGAAGACCTCCGGATGAGGTTGAAACATGTCGGCCTGTAGCTGACTTCATACGTGAGTGACCCGTATTTTACATATTAATAATGTTAACATCTCACGTTAGTTATAATAAAAAAAAAATGGTCTATAAGTGTTAGAATTACAACTTTTCAACCTTTGACTATATTTTTAAACCTACTATTTCACTCATGTATAAACATCTGGAAAGCAAGTCGAACCGTTACTCCAAACCATCATACGGTATCAGTTATATATGTTATAACTTATTTAACATTTAAATATATTAAGGCTGAAAAATTACACCAGTTTCATTCACTAAATACATTCAATGGAAACAAGTAAAAAAAGGATTACATTTTTATCTTCATGATCAGTAATAATTGTCTGGAACTGTAATAACAACGCTTATTTATCTGCGTGTAAAGACAAACAACTGATTACGTAACATAAAATTATAAATCCGTCATCTACAATGACGATCCCATGCCTCATGAAGTGAAGCACATGACTTCTGTCTAAATGGTAATTTAGTAATTGGAATTTGGACCACTTTTTTCTCTTTCTTATTCTCAAATACTTTTTGGACTATTGCATTCATGATTGATACGTATGTGCACTTCCACAGCACAATGAAAAAATATAGGATATATTCTGCACACCTCCTTCCATATCTTTATGTACTACAAATCTTAACTCGGTTTAGATTTTTTTTTGTTTTTCGCTTATATGTTTATCTTTTTATCAGTCACACCCATATCAAGTTATTTAGTAAAAACATTTAATTAACTAACATGAATCTCTAATTAAATCAACGAAACAATATCATGTCAAAGATAATCCACAAGCAAATTCCTTTAGCAGACACACTAGTTGAGTTTTCGCCACAAATTCTAGTTAGCGAGAATCTTGTAGTTTGAATCCGGTTTCAATTGAATTACCGCTGTAAACTAGTTTCAGAAAATCTGATAAGAGAATATTAGTACAAATTGATATAAGGACTAGCGTGTTCTCTCTATGGATCTGAAAATAAATAACTAACCACAAAAGGTAACTTAGGCTTTAAAATATACAGCCTAAAATATAATCGTAAAATTAGAAACCAGAAAATTTTACAACAATAAAAAAAATAAAAAAAAACCTTTAGCGTATTTCGTCGATTCTGTCAAATATGCTGATAGTTTATTACTGAGGGGTCAAACCCCAGATTATCATACAAAAATGTTCGTAAGCATTTTGAACTTGTGTTGGAACTACTAACACACCGAAACTATTATATATCTTATATCATAACCAATGCTTACGTATATAAGCCTACAGATATAAGACCAGAAAAAGATCGTTTTACATCAGGCCCTGCGATTCTTAGGTACTTGCCACTGAGCCACAGAGAATATCTTCTAAAGATAACACAATAAACTTTGTATTTACTGTTTTCCTTTTATAAAAAAGATGTCCATACTTTAAGCCTTTAAACAAAGGGCTTAAATAGCTATGCGCGATAAAAAACAAAGGTGTTTACCCCTTTACAAATGCTTTCCTCTCACGTCCGCCTTTTACAAGTTTAGCTTTGCAAAATTTCCATGGCTTGACGCGATTGCCCGCGATTTATTTGGCCTGCTTGCCAATACTCTCACGTACAGATACACCGGCTGGATAAAGACTTAGCGGAATTAAAGAACGATTTCCAAATAAAAATCTCTGGTTTCTGAAAAGGAATTCTTGCAATACTTGAGTTTATCTTTTTCGCTGCCAATTCATTAGTATTTTTAATGATATACCTAGATTTTTGAGCCTTTTCTTAACTTTAGATTCAGAAAAAACAAAAATTATAAAGAATTACATATTTTTATAATGTTTGTCAGCTATTCTGTTTGTTATCTTAAAACTTATAAAATTCATGATCCAAAAATCTGGCTTTTGTAAACGGCTTGATTTTTTCCAGCTTCCATTCCCTTCAGAACCTTTTTTTGGATAAAAATATTACAGTTTCTTTATTTTAAGTCAAGGCACGGTTTGCTCACCTTAGTACATCAAAATTATTTTAGGTGCTTATTATGCTTTGATAAAATACATCAACATTTTCTTTTAATATCCACACACATGTTCATTGAAATCAAATCACTGCAGCTTTTCGAAGACCAAGTATATGTATTTTTAATTATCTGTGAATGTATCATTACTAGTGATTTTACCCGGTCTCATTAGATTTATATTCTTAGTACCTAACGTTAGCAAAAAATGAGACTTAGACAGTCATAAAAAGTGGTTTAAAAAAAATAATACAACTTGCTTCTGTAAAATAATTGCCACTACTCAAAACCAAACACGAGCAGTTTATCTACTCTTGTTTTTGATATCCTACGTCCTAACTTTGTCTTCAGACGAAGTCTTACTTAAACATATCATAATTATCAGATTAAAATTATTAAAAATGACAAAAATATTAACAAACATACCTACAAACAAGTAAAATATAAGCTTTGTAAAATATGTATCCTCTTAGTTTTGCAATAGCTGTTACATGTTTATGAATACAAAGAGACATAAGTGGTTTGGATATTTGCCAAAAGATTTATTGGTACTAATATATTGACCGACATACAAAAAACTAACATTACGTGGGTGCTCTTCAACACAATGACAGAATCACAAATTAAAGAGGTTACAAATGCGGAACTATTCAATTTTAGGATTAAATACCGCAGTAAAAATGAATGTCAGTGGCTGTGTCGGTAATTTCAGATGATTTTTTCATATTTTTTAGTTAAATAAGTTTTTTACTCGACTTACACACTCAAAAAGGAGGGTAAGTAATGTTATTTGCGTATATGCATGTATATATGATGCTTAGAAAAGATACTGATCCCTTCGAAAAATTATGAATAAATACAGAAAAGTAGGTAAATTAAAAGAAAACTATTTAACACATGCGGTGCCACCGGTCTTTCTTATGGGTGCAAAACATCGGCGCTCACGTCAGCTCGCTACATAAAACTGTCAGTATGCCAAAGGTTTATAAAAAAACCGGCCAAGTGCGTGTCGAGCCACGCGCAGTGTAGGGTTCCGTAGTTGCGAATGACAACTTTGAGTTCACACTATTCACACTCGCACCTTTCAGTTTAACGAACAAAAACATTTAACAATGAAAATAGTATGAAATTTTACAGTTTATAAGTTGGTTGCCTATAACTTTTTAGTTCGTACTTAGTACTCAGCTTTGATAGTTTTTCTTTCAACTTCAGTATATATACTACTGCTGTAATTTTTTTCACGTATCTATATATAACCGTTTAGCAGATAGAGGGGGGGGGGACACTTACCTCTAACAAAAATTCGCACTTTAAAACCAAATATTTCGGAAACGGATCCCTAAATCGAAAAATGGTGTTCTCAACCTCACAATATTTTTGAAAGACCTATTTAACGATACCCCACACGATGGGTAAATAGAGAATTTTATTCTACCACTTTTTTGGCATGATTAATATACATACCCATACCAAGTTACAGCTTTCTAGTACTTATAGTCTCTTCGTAAAACCGCGGACGGACAGACAGACAGACAGACATGGCGAAACTATAAGGGTTCCTTGTTTACTACGGAAGCCTAAAAAGGAAGCTAACCAAAAAAAAAATTACAAAATTAAAAATGCATACATTAGGCGTATAACAAAACTTATGTGTAATATATATATTGCCAAGTAACTTAAGTGGAGACGACGGCATACTATATGGAGAGTGGAATAATGGAGTACACTTTAAGGGGGAACAGTAGGCACAGTAGCGACGCCAATCATTTTATTCCTAATACTTTACAAATAGAAAGAAATTCAAGAATATAAACAATACAAGTCTTAGTAAATAACCTGAAGTATTTTTGGAATCATGTTTTGATATTATGAGAATCAGTCATTGAGAGAAAAAGTGATAACCGCCAAAAACGGCCGTTTTTGGCGGTAATCAGATTCTCATAATTCTCACTGATTCCGATAGTAATAAACATGATTCAAAAAATACTTCAGGTTATTTACTAAGGCTTGTATTGTTTATATTCTTGAATTCCTTTCTATTTGTAAAGTATTAGGAATAAAATGATTGGCGTCGCTACTGTGCCTACTGTTCCCCCTTAATAAGTTACATCGGCATTGTTCGATGGCACAGAATAGCGTAACCTACCGCCGACTCAAGCCGAATGAAAACATCAATCAAATAACGAACTTATTGCAACAAAATAAGATTTGAAATCTAAAAACAACAGGACTCGTGCTATCTCGCTCGCAATACTCGTACGATTGCTGTGAGTGGTCGAGACGCCGTATGGCGCGTACACATCAGCCAATAGCGGACGGGTATTTTCGCGCCATGCAAAAATTTGAGGTACATCGGTGTAACTTATAAAAGTGATAGTACTGTAAACCGGTGATAAATTAGTATCTTTGAGAAAAAAAAAGAAGATGTGGAGGCTATTTAGAAGGTAACCTAAAAGACAGAAGAGGCAGTTGGAGTGAAAAAATTAACACAATATTTTGAAGTCCCATATAAATTTGACTACTTAATTGGTGAATTTTTATGTATATTGTTCAAAGTTACAATTACGTTTTTTTAAAGTCTGTGTAAAGGATTTTTGCATATATATTAAAACAAAGATAAGCAACAAATATGTAAATATTCAAAAATTCATATTTGAAAAATCATTTAAGGTTGTACGAAGCGGCAATAAAAATATCTCTTACTCTTTAGTTTGTGGGAAATGATTGATATTAAGCAAAATATTAATAGGGATGTAGCAAGTCAGGTATAAACACTAGAAGCATGCGACAAAAGATCATGCGGGTAACGCCGCGTCGTCCAACTAATGAACAACAAACGTCTCGTCTGTCACCAGTGTTATTAATTGGCTTACCTCGGACAATACTGGGATACGGCTGGCAAAGTGTGTTACTGTCAAAACTACGAACAAATACAAGCTTTATTGCATTTGCCATAACGTCGGGTTTAGTACGAATAATTGTTTAATCAGAGTAATTCGGGCTGGAGTGTTCGGAACTGACAAACTGCTGTGGGCTATGGTGAACACTCAAGACAAAGATCGTATAAAAAAACGTACGTTTGTTTGAAAAATAATAAGGTTCCTAAAGCCTGGCCCTTTAAAATGGGTTTTGTTTATGGTTGATAACGAATAAAATAAAGAAGATTATTCTAATTATACTTAATGTCTGAAACGGATGTTAATAAACGTTGGCGAGACAAGTGAATAGTTCTTTTAATGAAGAGTAAATAAAAGTTCTTTTAAGAAATGTAAGCTATTTAAATGCATATGTAATAAGAGTGTTACGTATGTATGTAAATTTTATGCATATGCATGCATGAGTTGTAGTCTCGCCATAAACAGTGTGATGTATAGAGATGTATCATAGGTACTATTAATGCCGAGTTAACAACTCATTCAAGGAACGTATTAAATATTTCTTTCTAATTTTCTTTTTCTTAGCAAACAAGCTAAAGTATTAAATTTTTTTATGATTTAAAAAATAAAAGTAAGTGTAATATTTATGCTGTTTTTTTATTCATTCCTAGCAATTTTCCTGCGACTTCGTCCACGTAAATTATGGCTTATATTACCTTCACATAAATCAGCATTCTATTAGTGAAAGGATTTTGAAAATCGGTCAATAATTGCATTCAATGCCAACAAACAATAAAATCTTTCTTCTTTATAATATAAGTATAGACAAAGACACATTGTTTAAAACAAACGTAGAAGAAACATCCGTTCATTATTCACCTTTAACAACGATATTCGTAGAATTTTGCAATATTGGCTGCTGCGCCAAATCTCAAACATCAAACACAGAACCTTGCTTACCCAGCAGAATAATTCAGGCCGTATCCTTGCTTCTGTAATCCTAGGTATGTTACTTCAATAATAGAAACGAGGCGATAATATATCAAAAAATATTGAGTACTTTCTTTTTCCGCATCTTCATCATCCGCTTATACAGCGTGAACATCTGAGCTATATTTCAATCTTAGAGTACCTAATGAAATGTTTAAATTTGGATTTATTTCTTTTATAAAAAGATAATCCTCCCATACAAAGTCACCGATTAGCTTGGTAAATTTCTAGAGTAAGACTATTTTTGTTATTGTCATTAATTGTTTTCTTGCAATTCTTTATTCTATAAGGAGGATTTTCTTAAAGCTCAGAGATGCAAAATATCAAAAAAGTAGTTTTGGGTGAAGTTATATTTGAAGAGGGTTGTTATGTGATATAATCTTGCGTTTTGCATTAATTATTGCCATTCCATACGATAAATGTTTTATAGATATCTAAACAAACATAACTTGCACTTAAGAAAGCTGCTAAATGCAGTTAAAAAACTAAACACTGTACAGGAACTGGTTTGAACATTTACGGCCCAGTTCTTATGTTAAAATCCCATCAGAAAAAAAAATACCTTTGCTACGCAGGTTTCAAGGCGATGTTACACACTTTTGGTAAAAAGCAGTTTGGACAATGAGCTTCTTTGCTTTAATCAATAAAATTCTTTATTTAAAGTGCAACAATGATGTTTATCTTCAAATATTTTCATTGTTTTGGTTACCTATTCTGGCTGTGCTAAGATGAGCCTCACAGGACGTAGATGTAGAATCCTCCGTGCAACAGGAATAAGCATATTATTAAAAATACTTAATGGTAATAAACATATTTCAATTTACTGGTTACAATTTGTTACACTATGATTCAAAACACAATATAACTTAGAAATTCTCCAGGTTGTTTGTTCAGAAGGAACGATGGAAGTGTTGTAGAAATATATTATTTGCTGGTAAAATCTTGACACATTATTAACTGTAATCGCAGGCAATGGACATGGACAACGACGGTTATGAAAAGTATGATTCGAAACATAAAAACTTAGTTTTCCTCCCGGTCGTATGTTCAGAATAAACAATAGAAGTTGAAAATATGTGATGAAAAAGAATTCGTCACAGGTAGGATTCGAACCCACGAGTCTTAAGTCTGCGCCCTAAGTGTGTTTCCAACTACACCACCGTGACTATCAAATTACTAATTAATTAATAATATACCTTAAAGGTTTTTACCTTGATTTTATCTTGACACATCTTCTATTAACTGTAATCGCAGGCATCGGACAATGACGGACATCGGGACATCTATCCAAGCTCCGAGTAACGTACCGTGAACCGAACTATTGACCCTAAAGTTGAGACGATCGTCTAGAGACATCCAATGTTAGCCACATAGACACGTATATGGAAAGAAAATAGACACGGCAAATGAATTTTACTAAGTATACACAAACTATGGCACTTATTAAAATATAAAAGATGAGTTATTTAATATTTTAATAAGTGCTTAATAAGACAAATTTAATTTCTCTCAACTTTTGTTTTTCAATCACTCCTAAGATTTTCAAAATATATATTTATAACTAGCTGTGTCCAAGACCTTGCTCGCGTAGAAAAATATCTTATGTCCTTTCTCAGGCTCTAGATTATCAGTGTACCAAATTTCATTTAAATCGGTTCAATAGTTTTGGCGTGAAAGCGAGACAGACAGACTGCAAGACAGAGTTACTTTCACATTTATAATATTATAAATTAAATAAATAAATTAAATTAATTAATTAATATGGATTTTGGAAATGAATCAAGCCTAAAGATTTTTAATGATCAATGATAAAATGGGAAGGTACAGACTAGTAGTAGGTTATTTTAGTTATGCTCTAGCTTAGCGTTTTTGAGTAAGCTTCTGGCCTATACATTCTACAATAAAAAAAGTTTACAAATGTCCCTAAATAAAATGAAGGAGTGCTAATATTCAATTTACTTTTATTCTAACTACGTAAAGCAACTTTGCCACTTCTACACTACATATATCTGTATTCCTTTCTATACGTAGGATATTGTGTTTCCAACTGCAATACAAAGATTCGTTGAGTCCACTTTATACTAAGTGAGATATTTAGGTGTATTAAGTCTCAAAGAAACTAAATTGACATTCCTAGTTAAAAGCTTGAGATATTTGACGATACTTCCGCTAAGTATAAAATAATTTACCTTTACCAGTTTTGGACACTGAGATACTGAATATTATTGATGTAGTTCATTTTTTTATAAAAATAATAGTACATTATGATACAAATACGGTAAGCTGGATATTATGGTCGAGGTGTTTATAGGCACGATGCGAAGCAGAGTGCTCATAATTAACCGACGACTATAATAGACAGCTTACCGTACGAGTATCATACGACGTTTTTCAATACATTTGCGATTACCATAAACTAAAACAAGATTGCAATTCAGCTAATTAGGAATTTATAAAAGTTAGGAACTAAAGCAGTTTGTAAAAATACTTTTATAATAATCAGGTACATTTACTCAGGTTAATTTTTTTCAAAAAAGTACATTGAAAACCTTCTCTTTTTCGAAGTCGGTTTAAAAATCACATCTCACGTTTTAGAAAAAAGTTTTCATGCTGAACTTGAAACTCTTTGCTCCGATTCTATGAAAAAGTTTAAATTTTGCATCTGTGGCATTGGGCTAATGAGTGGTTGTGATTGGTGTAAGGTAAAAAGCACAAGTGCCGTAAATACATCATTACGATACAGATTTCGATGTCATAAGTACCGTATTATTAGCAAATGTATTGAAAAATTACCAAGTTTCAAGTTCATCAAAGTACCAAGACAGATAATTTTACATATTTAAAAAAGAATAAAAGATGTAAACTAAAACTGCTACTAAAAATAAAACTTTAGGCCTTATGATATCGTGCCCAGAAAACTGGCAGCATAGCAACGTTGTATCGAGCCTGAGAGTTGTGTGTTTATTTTAAGTTCTATTACAGTAAAGTAGTAAATTTGAAAAGAAATATCCTAGGTCTTTAGGATCTATTTTTTACACTTAAAATTTTAAGTAACATTCAAATCATTCATTCAAATCATTTATTCATCAACAAAATTTGCATCATACAAAGAATGCTGGAGCCCTGTGCTAAGTTAAAAACTTGTGTTACAGGAGCTCCACTCTTTACACATGTTACATTTTTACATTAATAATCTTACTAAGTTATTCGCTCTTTATATAAACTTCCACATGTATATGTATGCACATAGCACATTAAAAATAAAAATAAAATACCATTAAAACTAAGAAAACGAAGAAAAAGTACATTTATTTAATGCTATACGTGTGTACATTTATATATTTATTGTTTGGTGTACGTGTGTGTGTGTGGTAATTATATGAGTTTGCATGATTATAATAAAAAAAAAATGATGTAAAGGTACATAAAATACTTAAATTAATTTAGTCTGTCTAGAAGCGATTCAGTGTTGTCGTAGTCAAGGGTCTTAAGCCAGGTAGTGACAGCGTTTTTGCATTCCTTAAGATTCATTGGGTAAATAGTAAGTTTCCTGTTTATCTTGTTATACAGGTAGCGTGACAAAATGGCATATTGTCTGCTTGCAAAAACAGTGTTGTTAGCAATATTCCTGAAAACTAAATCATTTCTTCTTCTATTAAGTACAGCATTGTCCAGGGAAAGCCCTTTGTGTTGATAAAGGATGACTCTGAGTATATAGATTTGTCTTACTGTCAAAAGATTGCTTAATTTGTACAACTCATACGTAGGGAACCGATAGGGTTTGAAAAATATCACTTTTAGAAGTAATCGCTGAGCCCTCTCCAACTCAATTAGTTTGGTTTTGCAAGCACCACCCCACGACGTAATACAATAATTGATAACTGATTGAGCCAGCGCTAAGTAGATGGTGATTAGCAGATCCGGTGGGGCAACATCGCGAAGTTGACGGAAGATGTATATAAGTTTACGGACTCTCGTTGTAAGTTGGTCAATATGTTTGGACCAGTTTAGCTTAGAGTCAATTGTTACGCCAAGATATTTCACACTGTCTTCCCTTGTGATACTAGGGCAATAGCAAATCATCCTAAAGTAGTTGGATGTGTCACACGAATGTAGTTTAATTTCAAAATCCTTTGGTGGCATGGAAGAATTAATAATACCGAAAGTAATATATTTTGTTTTTCCTATATTTAACATTAACAGATTTTGATGTAACCATTTGGTAACAATGTTGAGTCCAGATTCTGTACACTCTTTTACCTCTTTCCATGTCTTGCCATAAAACACTAATGCTGTATCATCTGCATATGAAAAAATATTGCAGTTTTCTAAAGTAAGCGCGCAGAGGTCATTTATATATATAAGAAATAAGGTAGGTCCAAGGACGCTACCTTGTGGTACGCCATAGTCAATGGATGTGTCACTACTTTGGTGGCATCCAATTTTGACTTTCTGTGAACGATCGACCAAGAAGTCCTTAAAGATATCAAGAGGCAGGCCCCTAACTCCGTAGCGTTCCAATTTTTCAAAGAGTATGGGAATAGAAACTGTATCAAAGGCCTTAGAGAGATCTAAAAATACTCCAATACATTTCTCTTTCTGATCGAGGTGTTTTACAATTTCACTTGTAAGGGAAAGAACAGCATCTTCTGTAGATTTACCTTTTCTAAAACCAAACTGATGATCCGATAAAATTATATTGCGGCTTAAATAATTAACAAGCCTATTGTTCAGTAGCTTTTCAAAAATTTTTGAAAGCGGTGAAAGTACGGAGATAGGTCTGTAGTTACCGATATCATATTTGTTCCCACTTTTATAGATTGGATGAACAATGGCTCTTTTAAAAGCTTTTGGAAAGACACCACGTGCAAAACATAGATTATAGATATGCGTTAGTATGGGCACGATTAAGTTTCCAGCAATTTTAAGAAATTTTGTTGTAATATTGTCCCAACCGGTTGAGTTTGAGTTTTTTAAACTCCTAAGAAGCGAATCAACCTCGTATATATCTGTATCAAATAGAACAAAGGAGTTAGGTTGGGAAGAAATTTGTGCAGATTTTGAGTTCGAAGTATGTGTTTTTGTAGAGTTTATGATATTATTTGCTAAACTTTTTCCTGTGCTGGCAAAATAGTCATTAATATGAGTTAGTGATTCCGGAATAGTGGGCTTAAGATTAAGGAGTTCTGGGTTTGGTGTTTTAGATGTATTAGTATTTGATATGTTTTTTATGCAATTCCATAGAGATTTAGTGCTAACATAAGATTTTGCTAGCTCTTGACGATGGTATTCAATTTTTAGTTTTTTTAACAAATTGTTACAGTAATTTCTGTACCGTCGATATGTTGTAGCAAGAATGATATCATCAGGATTTCTCTTTGATTCTCGATGCAAGTGATCCCGATTACGAATACATTTTAATAAGCCTGTAGTGATCCATGGCTGTTTAACTCTTTTTCTGTTTGGTATTTTTATGTTATTCGTGTTTGCCTTGATTATATGGGTAACGATTTCGACAAATTTGTTAACCGCTTCGTTAGGGTCAGATTCATTTTGTATAGTATGTAGTTCCGAGTTTTTTAAGTCTGTAATTGCATTAGAATAATCTAGCACGTGTCTGTATATTTTCTGGTTATTGTATGTTGTCTTGTGATTCAGATTAAAAAGGATAGTTTTGTGATCAGTAAGTGTTGTATCGAGAACAGCTATGTTGGTTTCATATGCAGTCCTGAGCATGACATGGTCAAGACAGGTTTTACCGCGAGTGGGGAATGTATGCCCGGGGAGAATACCGTGTAAGGCTAATATATTTAAGTATGAGCAATAATAATCGCTACTACTTTCCGGAAGTATGTCAATATTAATATCACCGGTGATATATATATTAACATCAGTACCTAAGGAAGTAACAATTTGGTCTAAGGACTCAATGAACGGATTCGCGTTTAAAGTAGAAGGAGATCTATAAATACCAAGAAAAATATTGTTATCTATCCGTAGTTGGAGGCAAGATGCATCATTTAAAATAATTTCGTCAACTGTGAAACTAATCCCATTCTTTATGTACATAACAACTCCATCACATTTGTTTAAAACATTTTTGGTTAGATAAGATGTATAGTTAGTAATTATTGGCAGATTTTTTTTTGACGAGAGTTGGCATTCAGTTAAAATAAGAATATCGCATTCAAGCGAAGTCAAGGATAATATAGCTTGTAGTCCATCCATATTTTTATACACACTTCTGATATTTTGACAAACTATGCTAGTGCCAATATTTGGGTTCCGCAAGAAATCTATACAATTTTCAGCTTTACATGCTACTGATTTTGCAGGGCTGAATTGGTCAATATCCGAACTTATATAAATATTATCGAATTATGAAAAATAATAAAATAATTGACTCTATGCTGACTAATAATATGTAATGGAGCCAATAAAAAATTGGGCATAATATATAAGCAACTGTACTAAAAAAATGGATTTTAGAAATTAAGTATATGGTGTTTGTGTAATAAGTAAGGGTATAATGTAGTGTATATTGTGTTTGGTACGTTAATTCAATTTTTAAACACACGTTAACAAAGTAAATAAAGAAATATGGACTTAAGTTTAAGTAAGAGGATATAAAAAGCGTACGAAATAATCTAATTAATAGCTTAAAATACACGGCAATAGAATGTACCTCGAGGGACTTACAGGCAAAATATAGTCATTGCTTTGACTGAGAAAGTTTCTTCAGATCCTCATCCGACTCGATGCGTATTATAGGAAGACCTTCAGTTTTACGCAAGTACACCTTCCCTCTTGCGGTCCAGCAGAATGAATACCCATTATCACGGGCAAAGTGACGAGCTCTGGAGAAGAGTCCTTGTGCCTTATACGTCAGAGTTTCGGACACGTACACAGGCCTGGCTGGCTGCGTAATATTAAGGTGCCCCATGTGTAGTTTGTCCCCTTTTGCCCGACACCTGTTAAACTGCTTTACTGCCTGGAGGATTTTATCTCTTTTTAAAACGCTGCAGAAATCAACAATAATGGTCTTCATACTATCTTTATTGTTAATTCGGTAGACGTCTTTAATTTACAGCTAGTTAATTAACTAGTTGTTCTGTGAGCTGTAGACTTTGCAAATCTTATCATAGCGAACTCACAACGGTCCTAAGCACCTTACTGGCATTTAGGTGCTTTGTTTTAATTTAGCTATTTTGAAAAACTTACATACATACATACTATCACGTATTTTACCCTTGCGGGGTAGACAGAGCCCAGGTCTGTAAAACCTTCAGGCCACTTTTAGCATTTTGGTGGGCTTGTAGTTGAGAACGGATTAAAAATAGTGATGGGTTGCTAGCCGCATCGCCTATTGACATAATTCCTAACGCCCATTCCCTCGATCGGCTTTTACAATCTGCGCGAGAAGAGAAGCAGCTGGTACATTCTACGTTTTTTCTTTTCTCCCAGTCCAGCGTGGAAGAGACAGCGTGGAAAAACTTCAATAATTTTTCAACAATAACTGAATCGAAAAAGCTAGAGATAGAAGACTATTCGACCAAGTGAAACGACGATCTACGACGTCGGCGACCGACGTTCACCAAATGATATTTATATTTTACAGTGAATAAAATATATGACTTTGACTTATACCTGCTCACAAAATTTTAGACTATTTCCGTCTTATTATAAAAAGCGGACTAACTATTTAACCATCTCTAAGTCGGTTCTCAAGTCAAGTACAAAGGAAAATCGTATTATAAAAAAAGGTTTATCGCTTAAGACATACATGATCCTAGGTCAAAAGATAAACTAGCATTTCACTAGTTTAACTCTAGTACAAACTCATTTTGTAACTAACAAATAGGTTTTTTTTTACTACAAAAGTATATGTTGATGCTAGAATCTATCTATAATGAGCGAATAATTAATAAATACAAAGAAAGCAGTAAAACTATCACAAATATCACATAAAATTATTTAATGATTTGAAGATTTACATGTCGTAAATATATTATATATTATCACTTTCAACACTATTGTCATTTTTATTTCACAACAACTAGAAACCATGCTGAGATACCTGGAAACATTGATTTATTAAACATTTCACAATCGTAAACAAACTTTGAGGTTAATTTCAACATAATTATCGGCGATCCTTATCAGCATCTACAAAACAATACTTTTTATACACACGACCACGGCTCCTTTAATTCAATAAATTTGAATATTTACTTTTTACAATCTAATAAAAAACTATAGGTTACTATTTGGTTTCTTTGGAAAAAATACAATTTGTTACGCGCGCTCAGATCCGTTCCGTTTCAGGGTTATAAGGTTACCAACAGTTACGTAAAAAAAATTTTGCAGGTAAAAAGTATGATTTATGTAATCAAACCTTTGAATATATCATTTTATAACAAAAATATACATCTTTCATCATTTCAATTTTATTATTTTTAAATTTTATACTATTTCAATCAACAAATATTAAAAAATAATCACAATTATCATAAAGATCGGAACGATGTAGTGGAATGACTGAATGAATGAACGAATGAAATATGTTTTCGGGGGATCGTCTTAGATCTAAGTCGATCGTGACGTAGTTCACTTTTTATAATGAAGCGAAGTTTAATTTCCTAAACTATACTTGATTCATCACAAGTCCGAACTAAGGTAGAACAGGTTAAACCTATTTTTGCCGTTTTTTTATAATAAGACGGTTTGGGTCCAAAATCTGAACCATTAACGACAACTGCCAGACCGCAGGACAGACGAATTAATTTTATCAAAGGTGACACAAAAAAACTGTGCTAGCGTTTCGGTCAAATATTTAATAATGGGAAATTATAAGTCAAGCCACAAAATTATTTATTGGCCACGTGCTCTAACCTCTAATTTTATAACTAAGCAACGGTAAAATTATCTAGCTTCTAATAAACTAATTTGCCTTTTTTCAACGCCAACAAATTATTCTTGAGACTGCATCAAGTAAAGATCATCAATTATTTGATTAAAACTAACGTGAGATGTTAACATTATTAATATGTAAAATACGGGTCACTCACGTATGAAGTCAGCTAAAGGACGACTTCGTGCGCGCGTCTCGGTTCACATTCGCCCTGAGGAAGACCTCCGGATGAGGTTGAAACATGTCGGCCTTTAGCTGACTTCATACGTGAGTGACCCGTATTTTACATATTAATAATCATCAATTATTATGACTTGTCCTTCATATTTATAAAATGCCACCTAATTTACTAACTCGGCCACAGATTTTACAACTGGTCATCATTTTTCGTTTCACAGCTTCAACATAAGGTCCACAAAAAATATGATTCTAGCCTCCATAGATAACATCGTATATTATAACTTAGCATGTTAAATAAACATTAAATTCTTTTATCATTAAAATATACATTTTTGTATTAGATACTCTTATTACTGCGTATCTATAGAAGAGTGAATATCCAATAAAAATAAGCACAAAAATCTCACTGAGGTTCAGGGGAGCGGAAGGTTGTAGCGTCAAAATTTGACATGTCAGAGCGCCACGTGGTTTTTCACACGTACAACAAGATTGTGGAATGGGCTCCTTCCCTAGGTTTTCCCTGCGTACTAAGACTAGGGGTCCTTCAAAAGGCCCGTTTACAGGTATCTTAAAAGTCGGCAACGCATCAGCACCTCCTCGGTTCTTACAGATATCCGGCGACGGTGACTACTTTCCATCAAATGGCTCATCTGCGGTCAAACATACTTAGATAAAAAAGAACCACACGACTCTTTAATTTACTATTATTTTTGCAATAATTTACTATTTAATGACAATTTTAGCTAAATTTTGGCGATTAAAAAATGGGGGATGAGTTATATTTTACAGTGCTAAATAATAAAATTAGAAGCCAATTAAGTACTTTTTTGATGCCATATATTAATATTTTAGAAGCTTACTGCTTAAATGCATGTTATTAATTTAGATGCTTAAAAATAACCACCATGCTGAGTTGCATTTCAAGTGGCTTGCTAAGAAAATAACTAGTGGCTAAGATAGTATTATTTAGATGCTCGTTAATTGTAGCTGATTTAGTAATTTAGAAGGCAATGTAGATTTTAAGAGGCAAATAATGCTATTAAAAAGAAGCCTGTTTAATAAGCACCCTTTAATAATTACTTGGCAAAAAAAAGTATTTAAGTTTTTTTAATTCTTATTCAAAATAACGCAACGTTTTTACGAAACAAAATTACGCAAAATACCTAGTTTAGACTAAAACTAAGGGCACCAAGGGAACTCTGAAATGTTATTAGCATTAACGAGGCAGCCCACTCCAATTCGTATGTACGTGAGGGTCTCTCTGCTGAATACGATATTTTTAAAATGCTGTTAGCTGAACTGTAGATATAAACAGCCAAGTGCGTGTTGGGCTACTCGCAATGCAGGGCTTCGTTTATCGAATAACGTGTAACTAACACGTTATTCTATAGGTTGGTTAACTACTAATAAAATGACTCTTTGACTTGTGAATGCTATTTTAATGTGATATTAACTTCGTTAAATATACTTCGTGTCGATACACAACCATTTAGCTTGCATAAGCGTACACAAAAGAACATTACTCAAACAAAAAAAGCACTATAAGGGTAAATATAACAAACAGATCCATAAATCGGGCTACCCCAAGCAAGTGGAAATTAAATGTAAGTTCGAGAGTTGTGTTATAGGATACGATAATAGATCCAGCAAATTAAAATAATAGATTCTGACAATTTGTGTTGTTGAATTATTACAATTAAAGAATCGATTTGTTTTTGTTCTAGTATGTAAATACTAACTCATATGTTTGTTCTAGTCGTATTAGTTCAAGATACTCGTATAGGAGGAATAGGAGCAAATTAGTATCAGGTGTTTTATTTCAAAGGATTCGGTCGAAACGGGCATGAACGAGGCTGAAATTGTTGTTGGCGATTTCACCTGTAGTGCTGAATACAAGTGGACGTATTAACGCATATATGGCTATTTTGTATGGTAAATAAACATGTTACATTTTTACTAGACCGCAATTTTGTGCGCGTGGAGACTTAAATATCCAAGAATTATATTTTATTTTGCTAGATGAGCTCTGAAGTCTGTTGCTAGATGAGCTTTGAACCGATCGTGACCATGTAACGTACAAATAAAATTCAATTACTTCCCTGCCTAATCGCCTGAATCTATATGGTATGAAAACCGTCTATCTATTTCTACCAAAACTAAAAATTCAAATAATGATTAAGACGCAATGCTAGTGCTAAATAAAAAAATGTTTAATCAAATTATAATATTATTATTTTAAATGAGCACAATGAAAGCCATCAAAAATTTAGCCACTGTCGCCTGGAATTGATTTACCGCGGGAAATGCCTATTCAAATGACCTTCAATACCTTTATATGTTTATATTAATAAAATAATAGATCAGATAATTTATAATACTATAAAGGGTTAAATCACACTTACTTAGTATTTTACATAGGAATAGGTATTTGAATTATATTACAAGGCAAAGAACATGAGTGGGCGCAGGTATCCAAACCGTAAAAGAGGGTAATTCCAACTCGACAGTATTGACAATGCGACGTCGGCGTGCGTGACCGACATCACAAGAGCGGTCATTCTCACTGCAAAAACAATAAAACAAAAAAGTGTTTGATTCTTACAGCTTGTGAGGCAATTGCATGGAATCGGTTGAATTTTTAACACTTTATTGTTTTCAAATTAGACATTTTTTATATAATGTTTTTATGGCAAAGTAGACGCTGTTACCTAAGTCCGTAAATCAGGCAATTTCCACTCCGCAGTGTTGACAATGCGACCTCGGCGTGCGTGACCAACATTACAAAAGAGGTCATTCTCACTGCAAAAACAATAAAATAAACAAGTGTTTGATTCTTACAGCCTGTGTGGCAATTGCATCGAATTGGCTAAATTTTGACCACTTTATTGTTTTCAAATTGGACATTTTTTATATGTGGTTTTCATGGCAAAGTAGACGCTGTTACCCAAGTCCGTAAATCAGGCAATTTCCACTCCGCAGTGTTGACAATACGACGTCGGCGTGCGTGATCGACATTACAAGAGCAGTCTTGGTCACTGCGACACTAAACTATTGCTGTTGTGCCTACGAAGTTTTGAGATCCAATCTTCAAAGCTTTGTAGGTACACCAGCTAAATTAAGGAGTTCAATGACCCCAATTAGAAGTGGCTATCTTGAAAAACAATGTTATAATGAATATGTTATGGCGCATTTGATGGTACTTTGCCAAACCGAGCGATTTGTGCGAGGTCCCTATTATTGGGACGAATTAAGTGGCATAAAAATATTTCGAGTTCTTTTGTATTTGGAAGGCATGCCAAGCAATAAGCGCGGCTGTTATCATTGTTGTTGATAGTTGATAGTCATCAAGACTTTTTTTATGACATAGGATGGCAAATAAGCAAGCGGGTCACCGGATGGAAGTGATCACCGCTGCCCATGGACAACTGCAACACTACGATGTTACAAGAGCGTTGCCGGCCTTTGTATAAAATAAGAACCTAATTTTATTTTATTTTGTAACCTATTTATGACGCTGGAACTTACTACTACCACTACCTTACAAGTTTTGTGTACACATCAAAATATTAATGATTAAGCAAATGTATCCTCATAATTATGAGAAAAATTAAAGTAATCAAATTAACTACATAACTACATAGTATAGAAAATTGATTTAATTTTGATCACTACACTTAAATAAAACCTTAACACATGCGCGTACGAAGTCATGGATACAGATAGTTACTGACAGATACTGTCTAGATTCTTGTTTTCTACAACCTGTAATAGAGTCCATAGTAATATCTAATTAGTTATAATGTTTCTTTAATGTATTGCCTCTGTGAACTTAACTGTGGTCAATGTTAATTGAAAAAAAGTTACTATTAAAAACGACGATTTCCGGGAGAAGTGATAATGTGGTACTTCCACGGACGAATCGGCTCATTCATGCTACTAGCAAAAGTGAATTTTGCTGGTAGCGTGGCTGTAACACAACAAAAGTCAGAAGTCTTAATTCAGTTGAAAAAATCAACATAAAATCAAACATGTAAATTTATTTAAAAAAAAGGTTAAACCGTCTTTAATTTTCTTTGTGACCATACACCTTAAAGATTCTATCTCAAAAACTAAGACACTTAGCTTTTTATAACATTAAATTGATAAACGGGTTAACGCATGTGCCCTTGACCAATCTTTCCTATCTACGTGGAAAAAAAACTGACAATGCTCTGCTTCTTAAAACTAGCATCAAAATAAAAACATTAAATAAATAAATCAGTTAATCAAAATTCTCAGACTTAATAGGTATGATACAAAATTTATCATCCATTAAAAATCTAATTAATCGATGATATAAAAATAAACTCTTCTGTAAACAAAAAATCACTATCCTATCAATCTCTGAAAGAATATGATTGATGACCGTTGCAAAAATAGTCTCCAGTTAGTTGGATTTGAAAAGGCTTTTTACAAAAATATGCAAAAAGATTTTAACAATGTGGCAAAACTAATTTGTAAAAAAATATTTGAACTCCCGTACAAAACACTTGGTCAAATTTCCATGGGAAGTTCAATTATTTATTTTAATTATTTACCTTTTATCTTGCTTACGTATATTCTATTAGGGGTTCTGATTTCATTTTTAAAATATTGCTAGGTTGTTCACGCTATAAAACAAAAACGTCAATACGCTCAACATACAAATGAGGCCAATCCTGTACACGGTCGTTTGGAAAAACAAAAACGCGCAAATTGCGCTGAGGGCCTAACGTAAACTTACGGGATCTTATTTTGTTACGAACCACTTGCGTTTTTACACGTTTCTCTTATGTAAAGTGTCGTCCTGAAGTTGACTTACATCATGGGCTAAAACAAACAAATAGGCTGAAAGTTATCGGCTTCTCGGCGTAGCGATTAAAATACGTGACTGAAGCCACTTTATTCAATAGTAAATCGTCAACACGTTACCCGACAAGACATAAAAAAATATTTGACACACCCACCGGACATTTAGTTTTATTTAAACCCGTCAAAAAACTCGTGTATATAAAGGAACGTATGAGTTAAAACAATGATAAAATTTATGAAATTCTTACCTCCTACTGATGATTTTAAATCCATTATTTTGATTTTATAAAGCTTCTAAAGTGAAGCACTTTACTAAATTCTAATTGCTCAACATAATAGTATCATAATCCTTACCGCCGTATATGTTTAGTACCCACTCAAAACTGAACGGTTAGGCAGAAATAGATACAATCTTAACAAATAACACTAGGAAATTCATTTTCATTTCAGGCTTATTGCTTCCTGGACTACTCGCTACTAAATACACTAACGCTCTGTCAACGTTATAAATTTGTCGATATATTAATTATTGTGTACTACTGAAAACACCACCAAGCACTGTTTGCGTTATGTTAACATGAAGGTGGTTTCAACGTTGACGCTCCTAATCCGTTGCCATGAATCACAGTGTAGCCGAAACGCAAATTGCAATAAACTAATTTGAAACATTCGCGCAAATAAAATTCATCCTGAAATCAGTGTTAGGATTGACGCGCACATTTGTTTTTTATTGCCAACCTTTCGAGAGGGTGTTTTAATTCGCCAACTGACGGTCTGAATCCTTAAAGCTTGGCCAATCCGGAAACTTTATTAAATAATTTTCATATCTTATTACAAAAGACTTTAAATTCCATAGGAAGCTTTGTATTATATTTATAGCATATGGAATGATATTTTAGGCTTAAAAAAAATAAAAAAAGAGTAATGTCAACGATTAGATATAATAAAAAACCACTTCTTAAAAAATGGCTAAAAACAAGTCAAATTGGTGAGTTTGACTCGTTTTAGGGTTCCGTAGTAACTATTTTTTTAAATATATATACGTACAAATCACACAGATTGAGCTAGCCCCAAAGTAAGTTCGAGACTTGTGTTATGGGATACTAACTCAACGGTACTATATTTTATACCCAAATTCATATATAGATAAACATCCAAGACCCAGGTTAATCTGAAAAAGATCGTTTTTCATCTTGACCTGACCGGGGATCGAACCCGGGACCATCCGTGACGTAGCCTGGCGTGTCGACCGCTGCGCCACGGAGCTCATCAAATTTACGTATGAACTATCAAGCATAGATTAGGGTATCCACTTAACACACCGATTACCTATACTAAGTCTTTCTTTCACTGTACTTTTCATGTGGCAAATAATGATGAAATAACTGTCTCTCTACTACGACTATAAATTTGTGATATTTTGTAAAAAAAAAAAACAATCAAAATCATATAGGTTTTTATACTGAAGTCATAAGTAGAAAAAATCTTTATCAGGATCAACCTTGGTTGGCACTTGCATGAAATTTCCTTAAACAAAAGTCGTATAAAACATCAGGCAATGTTCTCGAAAGTACAATTATATGCAGTTATATAGTCACATCTGCCAAAGAAACCTAACGGATTTAAGTAACTTTTTAATCCCGGCCCACTGCAATGGAAGCTGGAAATTTTGTGAGAATTCTCTAGTGGTTTTGCAAACTGGCAAAAGCTTGAATAGAACCTTTGTTTCTGCAGCTCACATCAAAAACTACGTATTTTGTCATATTTTTAAGGAGGGCAATGATTTTCATAAGTTTGTATGGCTGTATGAAAGTACGTCTGTTTCATTGTTGTACCATGAATAGTTTAAACAATTTACAAGTGATGTGTCATTAAATTGTTATTCTTCCGCGGAGTGTCAAAGGCTATGTGATTTTAGTTAAAAAAAAAACATGGCGGTATGTCCGCCATCTTTTTTTTAACTAACATCACATAGCCTTTGACATTCTACGGAATTTAACTGTCAAAAGCAGTCGGTTTTTATCATGGAGATATTTATGTACTCGTACCTATACTTGTCAGGTCATAAGTTCTGTCAAAAACTTTTTATAAAATTAATGATACACCATTTTATAATAAAGAAATTATATATGAAATTAAAGGTAATTTAATTATGAATACAATTTTATTTACATTATTCAAAGTACCCTCCCTTTTTTTAAATACATGCCCTTAATCGACGCGGGCAATCATCAATCAGCAGCACGCACCACATTCATATCTATTTCTGCCGCTGCTTTAGCCAAAAATGCTCGTAGAGATTCCAAATTCTGATGAGGTTTAGCGCAAACTTTCTCCACCAAATGTTGCCATATCTTGTAATCCAGTGGGTTTAAATCTGGACTAGAAGGGGCCAGTCTTCATGTCCGATAATGACGGACGGTCAACCAGTTAATCCCAAAACCAGTGCTCTATGAGCTGGTGCAGAGTCATGTTAGAATATCCAATGACTGTTTTTGAATATTTTTTGAGAAAGAAGTTCCACTATGTTTGTTAGTACGGTATTTTGGTACACCTCGGCACTGGTTTTTACACCTTTTCTTACAGAAAAACACCTCAGTTCAGCCTGAATATGAGACTCCAAGCCAAACCATGAGTGACGAAGGATAATATCCTCGTTGAACCCTTGGAATACGCGTGCTGGCTTCTTCACTGCTGTGGGCATACACCTTATCATTTTGTTTATTATAACTTTCTTCGATGTTAAAAATTTTTTCATCCGATAACAAAATTTCGCGGTATTTTTTTCCCGCGTACCGCCATAACAAAGCGCGGGATCTATTCAGCCTAATTTTTTTCTTTACGAACAGGATTTCGTTGGATTCGCGCCTTCACTGCTTTGATGATCGCTGGTGTCCTAACTGTACGAGGTCGGCCGGTCCTCTTACGATCTTCGAAGCTTGAATCTTCAGTGAATCTTTTAATAGTGCGATAAACAAATCGTAAGGTTATTTTCAATTTTTGTAGAATATTGAAAATTTCTTTTGGCGCGTAACCACAGCGGTGCAACGCGATAACCGCTACTGAGTAGCAATCAGAAGAAAGAAGATAGAGTAGCGGCTACTCTATCTTCTTTCTTCGACCACTCCATATTTGAAAATGAATAAAAATAAATGTCTTTTCTATTTTCGGCAAGCGCAAACGTTCTATTTTTTAAATTGGTGAAGTTCATTTAGCCAGTATTAAAAAAAAAAGGTTTTGACAGAACTTATGACCCGACTAAGTACTTTCGTGGTTTTTATATTCTTTTAAATAATCCACTTGTTATGTGAAATGTTCTTGTCATAGATTGTCTCACCTCTATGGTTCTTGTTTATATTATTTTGAGTAATTTCGATTCAAAACCTCCTTCTTTTTACCTGACTGACCCACCCAGAAGGAGGGTACTGTTTTTCGCGAGTATGTATCTCTGTTACGTTACTGAATGTATGTACCTATATCTGTTACATTGCTGCGTCTTAAAGAATAGACGACTTGACCGATTTGAAAGTGTAAGGTGTCACTAGATTTTTATTCTTCTTTGGAACGTCATAGGCTTTATAATGGAGAGATTTAATGTCAGGAAAAATCAATATAGCAAACGTAAGCTATGAATAACGCCAGGTAATTTTTTTTAAATCATTTAACTTGTATATGGAAATGAAACAGAACACTTTTGTATTTATTTCTTAATCCCTGCCCAATGTTAACTGAAATTTTGTGAGAATTCTCTGACTGAATTGTGATTTTCAGAATCACATTACCTTTTTAATCCTGCGAAGCTCTTAATTATAAAACAGGCGGCGGTGGGCTGTATGCCTGTTTGCCAACTTAGTTGTATAAAATAATCCGCTGAAATAAACTGAAAAGCAAAACATTTATCACCCCTGTTTTTATTTACTAAGGGTTGACTCTTTTTTTTTTCAATTTAAAGGAACAGTTTCGGGCTATACTCTTTCCAATAAAAAAAGAAAATATCAAAATCTGACCACTCCGTAAAAATTATGTGTGGTCAAGGTCATACATAGACAC
The DNA here is from genome assembly GCA_963082605.1 of Rhodophaea formosa. Lineage (NCBI taxonomy): Eukaryota > Metazoa > Arthropoda > Insecta > Lepidoptera > Pyralidae > Rhodophaea > Rhodophaea formosa. The sequence goes on from OY720206.1 coordinate 14,189,155, forward strand.
AGTATAGGTACGCGTTGACTTGAGAATCTATTGAGTTTTTTCATCGGTTGTAAATCCTAATCCTAACTAATATTATAAATGCGAAAGTGAGTTTGTTTGCTTGTTTATTTGTTTGTTTGTTTGTTACGCTTTCACGCTCTATCTACTGAACCAATCACCATGAAATTTTGCATACACATAGGTTAGGGTACTGAGAAGGACATAGGCTATATATTACGCGGGCGAAGCCGCGGGTAACAGCTAGTATTCAATATAGAACAAAATTATAACCACGCTGTTCAAGATTATCGACTCCAAAATATTGCCTTGTCAGTTGACTATATGCAAACGCACAGAAAATCAACGTTTGAGTAGTAGCTTTACAGCTTCCATGCTTTGTTCGGTCCATCATCATCCCTCCTTCCCTCTGGGGTAGGAAAAATAAAAGGCCGGCAAAGCTCTCGTCACACCCTGGTGTTGCATTAGTCCATGGGCAGTTGGGCAGTGGTGACCACTTACCATCAGGTGATCTGCTTGGACAAGCAGGACGGCAAACTATAACAATATAAAAAAAACGCGAATATTTGTCTGCTATGAAATAAAAGGGAACCCAGTAAACAGCTATAAATAATAATTTAAACCTAGACCATAAAAGTACCTCATACTAAAGATCTCAAAAAGGCAAATGACTGATAATGTCATACCAAAGACCGATAATTTGCGTTTTTTTTCTTCAAAATAGCATACTAAAACATACGTGCCCATAAAAAATCACTTTATTTTAAACAACGAATGTTAAAAATAATATTTTTAATAAACTCAATAGTAATTCAGTGCGATTTTTCTTTCAGTGAGTTCAGTCGCTTATTTTATCATTGAATGTAGTTTCGTTGAATCAAACTTATAATTAATGCATGAGCAAAACAATTTATTCGAAACATGATAGTTCAAAATTATTAAACAGTGTGTTTCAATTGAATATATCCTTTTGAAAAGACACTAACGTACAATAAAATTCTGCCTGTGACAGTGTAGTAAGTACGATATTCCTTTGTGAAAATAAAACAATGAAATCAGACACAATACAACTACCTAGCAATTAAATTCATGGAGGTAATTGTTTGTTTACGTCTAAAAAATTGTCGATTCATAACTCTTATTATCGTCAACAAAAGGTTCAATGAGTGTGTTCATTTTTAGTCGTCATGATAGAGTGACGAGTGTTGCAGAAAACATATTTTATTGAAATGTGTAAATTTTAATTACATCGTCGACATTGCCGATTTCGTTCATTGTTCCGCCGAAATCATAAAGCCTTTTCCAATAATGTTACTCATGACACCTTCATTTTGTACGTGGATAAAAATTGAATACCCTTCGAAAGCCTCTGATATTTTATAATCGAATTTTTTATCGAAATATTATGAAAACGGTCGCGGATTAATGAATATTTTAAAATTTCATGTGCGAGAGTAAGTATTAAAATTGGTGCTGTCCTGTATGACTACCGAGAAATGTTTTTCCTTTTTTGTTGTATTGGCGATGAAGTGTCTACTGGGTTATATTTTTTTTTTGCTTTATGAGTTATGGCTTTCTTGAATGTTTAATTTCAGTGTTCAGAAATTGATCGTTTTTTATAGCTGAAATACTTAGCAGCCCTGTTCGTCTGTAAAAAAAGTTCATGAATATAATCCATGCCCGGGTGCAGCTGTACTACACTCGGGCATGTTTTATATTCATGAACCTTCTTATGGAATCAAACTATCTATTTAAAAAAAAAACACATCAAAATCGGTTGTGTAGTTTTAAATACCTAAGCATACATAAGGACAGACAAACATCGGAAAGCGACTTTGTTTTATACTTTGTAGTAAAGTACATTTTTGTGACACTCAATGAAAACACACAAAAAGTTTATTACTTACTTCTTTAAAATCAAATAAAAAAATGAAAAATCTAGGACATCGTCCGGATATAGCTGTCTCACACAAATCCTGTAGGACATCAGACATGTTGACAGCTGTACGCTGGAAATATCCAAGAATTTTCTCATAATACCCTTAGTTTCATCTTGCCCTAGTAGGACTATCTCGTATAGTTTCACTGCTTTATACTTATAGAAATGTAAATTATGTGTTGTGTTTTTTCTTGTGTCTTTTATGTGTATCAGTTAATAATACTTAAAGCGTAGTTCCACAATTATTCAGTATACCAGCTGCCAGGAATAATGTACGATAGAATAATCCTATGTACAGAAAGCCTGAGTTATATTTTCTGATGGTTTTTCAAAATTCAAAAATATTTTATGAAACCCAAATTAATTATTCGATTTCTGTTTGTCTCTTTTATTTTATCACATGTATTAAATTATTCTATTGAAGTGTTGTGTTCAATTTTCATAGGGCTACAGAAATATAGTGTCCGTGATCGTACCTACCTTCATATATATAATAAAAAACAAAGTAAAACTTTGGCTCGATAGATCTGAGCGGTTCACCTGAAGCAGGATTTAGAGGTTTTCAACCAAAAATATGCTACAAATAAGCGTAAGTTACTGACATGTTAAATTTGAGTGGGCTACCTGAGGCAGTTAGTTATTTCAAGCACTGTATACAAACTGAGCACTCGGGGTTGAATAAGAAGACAGCATTGACATTGCATCTAAATCCACGATGGCTTCTATACTAGCACAGTGGTTTACGTACCAGCTTGCTGCGCAAAGGACACCGGGTTTGATTTTTAACGTGGCCAAATACTTGTTACCCATTTTCACATGTATCTATGCGCAATTCTGGAGTTCCCCAAAGAGGATTGACATTAAGCAGCCGGCTGTTAAACTATGTTAAATATAGCATGAACCCTATCATAATAGCAGACCCAGGCTCCGACGCGTTACGGTTGTGGATGCGATCGGAAAAAACGCAATGTAAGAGATGACAACTACGTAAAATGGTAATTAGTTTTATTATACAAGAACACTAATACTTCTGAAAGCACAAAAGGTGGCGCTGCTTTATTCAACTATTTATCATTTGTATTACAAACAAGAAATATAAAAGTTTCTTTCAAAGAATAACCTCTCATTCATTGCAGGGATAATGGGTTTTTATTTCCAGATTTGTTTTGGTTCGCTGAACTAGTACTCTTTTATATTTTTCTCCTTTTAAAGTGTATAGTAATGAATGTTCTAGCAATGGTCTAATAAGAAAAGTCTTGCCCACGATTCAGAGCGGTTCAATTCATTACTTCATTTCAAAATATATAAATGTTTTGTTAGTAAGTAGTTTTGTTTTCTTTTTCATTTAATACATTATAATTATTACATGTGGCTTACTGTTTTAATGAGTTTTATCAAACCAGTCACAATCAGATTAGTGTGCAGCAAATGTTAAAACTTTTGTAAAAGCTGCACTACAAAAACAAATATGAAGCTTTTCAAAATATAATATTTCATGAATATTTGTACTTCAATCTTTAAAAATTAGAATATGAATAAGCGCAATGAAAGCTCTGGGCTGAGAAGACTTCTGTATTTAACAATATAAATAATCGGCCAAGTTCGAGTCAGTGTCGAGCACAAAGGGTCCCATCATCTATACAACATTAAATATTTATTCATTTTTATTATTTTTTGCAGCATCAGAAATACAGACAAACGAACGGAAAGACAGTAAATTCTTGTGAATAGGGTTCCACTTTTACCTTTGTCTGTGCTCATTCTTATATAAACCGCACATTTTTAGGGTTCTATATCCAGAGAGTAAAAAGAGGATTCTATCACTAAGTTTCTGCTGTACGTTCATGCATAGCTCTATAACTATTTTTTGAACCTTAATATGTTGAGACTTATTTTATTTCAAGATATGATTATTAATTTTATACATAAGGTAGTACGACACTTTTTGTTAAACTTATTTTATACATACTCATTCTCATAAATTGTCGCGTCAATAATAAACTAGGATAAATAAAATTAAGACCTGCAATTTAATTTATTACTCCGTGTAGAACTAATTGTCACTTTGTATATTCATACCATGGTCTGTTATATAATGGCATTCGTGAATGGGCGTGTCATCTCGTATTTTTGTGCTACTGTGACATTTTTATTAAGATTCCTCTAGAACTCTTTTAGTTGCAATGTAATGTACATATCATATTTATGTCATCTTAAGTGAAGACTATTGTGTTGTTGAATTTGACTATTGTGTTGTTGAAGTTGAATTTCTATCAAAAATATTTATGTCTCGCTGAATTATTTATCTGCAGATAAGAAGAAGCGTGTCAGTCCTACGATGGGTGCATATATGTACTCTTTTTAATCCAAGCGTATTTTCAGTAGGTATATTATTTTATTCATCCTCTGAAGTGGCAAAGCCCAAAGGTTATGTTTGACTTTTGTATAAGTCCATATCCATCTGCTCACGTACTTAATTAATCATCAGCTTACAAATTTTCATTAATAATACGGCATAAAATTTGCCGTGATGGCTTTCTCAATAAAATATATAGGCGTTTATAAAAATATAGGCATATAATTGTAACGATGTTATAAAATATATATAATAAAAAATTACATTTAAGACTTTTTTAATATAAGGTTTTTGATGATACCCATATTATTAATTTTTAGCTTTGTTTTGTTAACAAGATGTTCTTTAGTCACCAAAAATGATAAAATGACATACGCAGAAAAAAATTGGCTGGTTTACTCATGCTAAGCTGCATGTTCTGGATGGTAAGGAAATTAAAGCGTTTTCAACAAAGATCGGTGTGTCCATAAGTCTCTTAGATAAATATCTCGGGAGTGATATCGATATGGCAGGTGATAGTAAAATTACGCTGCAGGTTCCAAATCAAAAGTTCATTACAGCACTGCCCCTTACTGTGTAAGAAAACGCATATGATATATACTTTGGTTCTACGGTGGTTCTACATAGATTAACCATCAGCTAAGCATCATCGCCACTTCTCATAGATCTTTCAGAATACGTTCAAATGGAAGAAGCTGATAATAAGAATAATAATCCATATGTGGCCGTATTTCAGCTCTATATAGCATCAAGAAATAGGCTGGATTGAAATTTTATGTTCCTATTATTAAACACACTATTTTTTGAAAATTAGTTTAGCTTTATTTTCCAAATGACCGCAAAACTGGATTTCTTTTGAAATCTCAAGATGAAGAAGAATATGTCACTACGCTGTCTTAAAATTGGAGAATACAATACTAGTCAGTGAGTGATGTCAACAGTTTTATTCGGTATTTTTAAGCATTTGGATTTATTATATTCAGAATTACAATAATCGTAATTACGTTTCTAGAATTTATGTAATGGACCCAGGTTCTTTGTTGTTTTTGTAGTTGGCGCAAAATAATAAAATCAACGTAAAGAGGACACTGGACGGCGAAGTTTTGAAGTCGCTAGAGACAGCAAATATATCCGAGCCAACTTCTGCGGATAACCTTGTTTTGCTGATGATACAAAGGCGCTTGGACATAGCGTATTTTTTAAGGTTTTTTGTTTTGTTTTATCATTATGATCTATTATGAAGTTTCCGATAGGTATCTTTCAAGTTATTTCTAATCATTTTATTGTATAGGTAGTTCTAAAATTATTTAAAAATGGCGATTAAAATAGCTTTCTGCAAGTAGCCTCTTAATATTATGAGCCCCAATTTTTTTTTCCTAGAGTAAGTATATTAAAATTATTTATTCCTTTAATTTGAATATTTTTAATTTTTACTCACGTCTTAAAGAAAGTTGATTTAATGATCAAAAATTTTCTTCCATGCTGGTCTATTTTTCTTCCCGCGCAGAAGCGAAAACGTTGAAGCTGGTTGCCGAAGGGCGAAAATCTATAGAATCATTGAACTAGATGATACGGCTAGCAACTCATCAGTATTTGGATTCCGTTTTCCTCTTATACGCCTACCACATTGACAATAACACAGTTGTCTGTGGCCTACCAACATGCTAAATGTGGCCTTGGATCTTATATTCTTAGGTTCTGTCCACCTCGTCAAGGAAGAATACGTGTTCTTAGAATCTATGATTTTGTGTACCTAGTTGGAGTTAGGTCATAAAGGTATGTAAAATAAAAGTGAGCCTCATTCGAGACAATTTTTGCGATTAACCTTATATTGCTGATTGCATAAAGGCCCCTTATGAGACAGCGTTATTATCATTTTTTCTTTAGGTCTTTAATAAAGGTTTAACTAGTTTACCATCATATAGCTCTCAACGAATGTTAAGGAATGATATAAAAAAAAACACCTAAAATACTGGCCTCTTGTGAGTTGGAAAGAAAGAAAATACTCTTTATTAAAAATAAAGTATTTAAACACAACTTACAGTTATAAATTGGTACAAAGGCGGACTTATCGCTATGCAATCTCTTCCAGTCAACCTTTACCATAGGGTAGGATCAGAGCAAACAAAACAAATTAGAGCGGCGCAGTAAAATAATACACTACATATACAATACATAAAAATATTAAAGATAAATATAAAATTACATATATAATAATGATAGTACCACGAGTAAGTGAATAGGAAAACAGAATTAAAGAAGAAAGGAGTAACTAACTATATGATACCTAATTTTAAACAGAAGAAAGGAAATGTGCCTTGACTTGGTTTTTAAATGACGCAATAGTTTGTGCCAGTTGAATACTTAGGGGCAAAGCATTCCATAAACAAACAGCCTGAACAGTGAAGGAGTTGGAATAGAACTTGGACACGTGAGCAGGGATGGCAAGACGAAGAGACGCAGAGCTGCGTAACTCACGGTCATTAATCTCACTGAGAAAGGTGAAACGTTCTTTGAGATAACGAGGAGTACAAGGATTAAACAGGATCGAGTATAAAACGGAGAGTATATGTAATTTACGACGAAGTCTGATTGGGAGCCACTTGAGTTGCATACGGAAAGAAGAGACGTGATCATACTTACGTAAGCCAAATATGAACCTTATTGAATAGTTTTGAAGTCGCTCAAGTTTGTTTAATTGCTCCTCAGTGAGATCTAGATAACAGGAGTCCGCATAGTCCAAAATAGGATGAAGTAGGGATTGTGCAAGCGTGATTTTAGTTTCAATTGGTAGGAAATTACGAATCCTCTTAATAGAACCAGCGGCAGCAAATAATTTTCTACTAACCTCTGATTTGCTCACCAAGGGTTTCGTACTAACATACAATATATAATGCAGCAATGAACCGAAAAAAATCGCGTTCAATCTTTAATTTTTTTTTATTCATGAAAGATTTCAGTTGTTATTCACCAGTATTTTGAGGTATCATCGATATAAATAAATTTCTTCAAATGATTTCATCTAAACTATCATAGTTAACTGTATAAATATATGACTTAAACATGTTTGTTCCAATCTTGCGTAATAGTAGACTAAAAATATAACCAAAAAATTTAACTATATAATAGTTATCAAATAAAAGGGGTACTGAGTACATGACTGTAACATTTTAATTTAGTAGTTATAATGTAGTCTTACGATCTACTATAGCTTTTAATTAGGTATAAGTACTTTTATGACTACAAGGAATCCTATTTGGAGTAAGGATAACTTGGCTGCCTGTGGTGGAAACTAATTCCGGAAAAGATTAACTTCATAGATAGCGGCTGCTGAGGCGACAATTTTTGCACCTCAGTGTTAGCTGGTATAAGAGACTGAGATAAAATCTGTTCATAAAAGACGATATTATTTTATTTAAGTTACTTTAGAAGTTATCATTTTAGCAGACGCCGTATGGTTCCCGGCAGAGTAGAATAGGACCACTCCAAGCCTTCCCGTAAACGTCGTGGAAGACGACTTAGAAAACATAAGCTAAACGAAGCTTATAAACATCAAAGAACAAACTTTGTCACATGCTTCTAAGATTTTAATCAATTTCATTACACTGCGGTAACTGCTTTTCCTCTCTCCCTTTTTTTTTGTAAAAAACTGTTTGAAGTAATAGAAGTTAATTTGAGAGATGTTGGTAATAGACAATACAGCTAGAAATCAATCGTTATTTTAATTCTTTCTCACATAAAAAGTAACAAATAGCCTATATTTAAAAAGGCTTCAACATCGTCTGCTAATTCTTTCTACCCGTAAAGGACAAAGACGTGATGAGAATATTTATATACGTTATCTTCTAGTTATCTTAAAGAAATAATTTTGAATCTCTGGAAGTATAATTTGACTTCACAGACAGTGGCCGCTGAGGCGACAGTTTTTGCACCTTAGGGTGAGCTGGTATAAGAGACTGAGATAAGATCTGTTGATAAAAGACGGCATTATTACTTGATTAGTAATTAAGCTATGGAGTGATATTGACGAGCTTCGGGGCGCAGTGAGGTTTACTGAGTTTAATTCCTGGTGTTGTCAAATTACATATGCAACCTTATTCATTTTTCACGTGTATTTATGGTTTTGGAGCTATCTAAGGAGGCTTTACCAAATCATACCAAACTTTACCAAATCATATTAAAGTATGGCTGAAATATTAGCGTACCCCGATCACTCCATACCTAAGGACTTAACCGAAAACAAACGCCTTTATTTAACTACTGTAGAGTGATATTGAGCGATGATTTAACCAAGACGTGCCTATGAGCAGCGTATGAGTTAGCACCACAGACTAGCGCCTTAGTTACGTGCTTCTAAAATTTCATGATTTTTTATGCGAGTCTGAAAGAAAAGGAAAATTGTTGACTGTGCAAACTATTTCTCCCGTTTTTCCTGAACCGATTGAGGTAATATGCGTGGACCTGTGACATCTTTTCAATAGATAATGCGGCTGTAAATCCATTATTATCTTGATTGTTTCCATAGATATCAGAATATTTACTTGTAATTGTTTCTCACATAAAAAATATCGATGAGCGAACCTAAAAGTGGTTTTAGACCTTGTAGCTGCAGATTTCGACTCTCCGTAAACGAAAAAGACGTGATGAGTTTTTTATTAACATTATTCATGAGAAATCATTTTGAATCTTTAATAATCTCCTGAAGCATAATTTCACTACGGCGGTAGCTAATTCCGAAAAGATTAACTTTGCAGATAGCGGCTGCTGCGGTGACAGTTTTTGCACCTCACAGTAAGCTGTAATAAGAAAGTGAGCTTAATTTATTGTTACTATTAAGTATTCGATAGAGCTACAAGCAAAGAATATCACTGGAAGGCAAATCATACTTTTTTACATGTATATTTGTTGTTTCAATGCTACAGTCCTGGATGCCTATTGCCTGGATGATGGATACCTTGATGGATTTTAGCTTATTGGTTTTGCCGTACTTACCATGCTTGGTAGACGTGTGTGTCCAACGCTGCTACCCATTGTCGGCAACCCCAACGTTATGTTGGCAACCCCAACATTTTGGTATAAGTATTTTTTATTATTTATACTAAGTTTTCTGTATAATCGGTGAACATTGTAAACTTCACTTCGCTTTTGCTACTAATGGCAGAATACACGCAGTTAAGACACCTCCGGACCTTTTTATTGACCAGCCCTATTATAAGTACGAGTTTAAAGTTTTTCCCATTATCGAATCTTTTAGTGTATTTAAAGTGAATTAAAGTAAGGCAAGGAGATTTTTGTAACAACTAAACTGGCAGTTGAAAATAATACTTCTGACCATTGGCTATGTAATGTTTACGTTATTTTCTATTCAGACTTTAAATACACTGAGTAGAAGGAAGTTTAAACATCCACTTATAGCTTTGTATATTAACTCTAAACCTAAAATTAATTACATATAAAGGTCGGTAAGATTGTCTTAGATGCAGTCCTGGATTTATAAATGGCCGTATAGGCCGCGGCCTAGGGGCGGCAGCGTCCTAGGGGCGGTAGATTTCAGAAGAAGGTCACTTGGTTTCAGAGGATAAAAATCAAACACTTCCAGTGGTTTTCTCATGGTTTTGTGGCCTACACTCATAAAAAATATAAATCCGGCACTGCTTAGATGTCTTCATTTCATTACAGATCATTCTCTTATGGGAGGAGAGGAAAACCTTGGAGGACGATTGCTCTAGTCAAAGCCAGTCTATAATTCAGAGGAATTAAGTGTTAAAAGTAACGTATATTCTAGTCCTTAAACCATACTGCACATCATAACAAAACAGTGTACATGTTTAATAACGGATAGTAGTATTACAAAAGAACAAACTAAGCTTAACAATACATAAAACATAAAACAAGCGCCAGCCACAAATGAATTCTAAACAATGGTAATGATAAATTATGGACACGCGTCAACATGGACGCTAATGGACAGACTGCTACTATTTTTTTGTAATTAAAAAAGTATACCGTTATAGCATGCATATTATTGCTCTATGGAGTATGTTATATAATAACAATAGGTACATTTTTTCTATACTTACCTTTAGGAAGGTTTATTGTCTGATTTGGATGCAACTTGATTATTGCTTAACTTGGACTTTATTTTATGCATAATTTTAAACTTTAGTGTTTTAGCTATGCTTTATTTACCTACTGAATGTTTTGTAAGATCCTTTAAACTTTAAAAGAAGGAAAATAAAAGAGATTTTGGTTTACTGGTTGAGTAAACCAAAATCTCTCTACTAACGAAAATAAGTTACATAAGTTATGCTTCACATTAATACATACATATCTCGAGCTCCTCCGTGCTTCGGAAGGCACGTTAAGCCGTTGGTCCCGGCTGTCATCGTTAATGGCAGTCGTTAAGCTATGTCAGATGCCTTAAGGCAGCTTGAAAAATCTGACACCAGTGTTGGCCACTTACACATACGAAAAACAAACAAACAATACATGGTGAAATTTGTATCGAGTAGAACCTTTAGAAGGGTGATTCAGCCCGTCAATATGAACAACTTATTTGTGGGAATAATGCTGAAAACTCAAAAATAAATTGACGTTTTCACACAAACTGACTCGGCGGCTGAATATTTTTGTATGGAAATTTTAATTTATTATTTTGAGTTTTCAGCATTAATTCCACAGAAAAAGTTGTACATATTGTCGGGCAGAATCATCCTTTAAAAGGTTCTACACAATAAAAATTTCGCCATGTACAGTAATGAACTTGTATGATTTTTTTTTATAATTTGGTAGTGCCCTGCTACCCGACTGGCACCAATCTTTCTTGGTACTGTTGTTGTTGCAGAAGAAATTGGTGAAGTTGTACTTTAGTCACTTTTTATCCCGTCTATGGGAGATAATAATGTGGTCACACGGCATATTCTTATGAAACAGTAATTAAAACTTTAATAATTAGCTCAAGTTGTAACTGTAAAAGAACAATACATGTACAATGTTGTACAAACTACCTAACAAGCGCTGGCCACAAATGACGTTTATACAATGCAAATGATAAATTATGGACACGCGTCAACATGGCTGGTTATACGCCAATGTTCATGTCTGCGATTAGAATGAAAGCTAATGGACTGACTGCCAGTTTGCTGTTATTAAAACGTGTAGATAAATAACAACTTTATTGCTAATCGCTAAGACACACATTAAACAAAATTTACTTAATAAAAAGAAAATCTTGTTAACAAGTGTGTTTTAAAATGTTGTATAGTTATTATTCACACTCATATTCCTTGGAATTTGGTTTGAATTCCAGTTTTTGCCAACATCTTATAGAATGGCAATAAAACAGCAAGTTGACTGTGTTGTGACAGTATATTTGAATGTCAAAATTTGAATGATTAATCATATAATATGATTTGGCAAAGACTTATAACCACGCCTATGTAGTTCTAGAGCTGCACTTCTTGGTAGCTCCAAAGCCACAGGCAATAAAAAACCTTTGAAAATAAAGTGTAAGCATTTTGTATACTAGGAATCAAACAAGACGAGCAAGTTATCCACTCCATTACAAAGGCCATTATGGGAAGCAATTATGGTAAAATGCGACAATTCCTAACGAACCGCCGGCTGGGTTCTCGGCAGAGTAGAATATAACCACTCTTAGGCTTCTCGTGGATGTCGTACAAGGTAACTTAAGAAACACAAGCGAAAAAAACATTATAAACATCAAAAATACCTTTCCAACCCGTCTGGCCTGTATTGAAGTGAAAGCCATATCCTCTGACTGCTTTGGCTAATTAATATATTATGTCTGATAGTATAGAGAGGGTCGTTCTCCTGCAATGGAGACTAAAAATGTCCTCATGATGACGATAATGATGATGATGACCTAACATACTATAAATAGTTTGCAGGAGGTTTACAGATTCTACTAGCATGAATTAGAGAATATTTTGGAAGAATGTTTTTTTTATATATCCCAGACTAAAATAAAAGTCTAACAAATCTGGCAAAGCGAGCAGTGTATCAGCGCACTGAAACAAGGCGTTGCTAGAATCAGATACGTAACGACCACTACCTTGGACGGACGTGACTTGCCTCCATTTACGACTCCGACTTAGTCTTTTATGTTATGAAAGGAAAATTTTTAGATACTCTTTTGTGCTAAATACATTTCCTTTTGTATATCTATCTGTACTGTCTATAAATATATTTCCTCAGAAACACTTAGAGCTATTAAACTAGTTTAAAAAAATATCAAATACCAAATCCCAGTCGAGAACGCAGAAATTTGGAGAGGCAAAGTAAAGTTGGATGGAGGAATGGTAGAGGGAAAGAGAGATCACTTTTTCATGGGTAAGAAACATGTAATAGGGTTGCACCGCAATATAATAAAATAAAAAACTGACAATCTATGCCAACCGTATAAAAGAGTAAAGAATAAGCAGACTAAGTGTGCAGAACCTTGAGAACGTTTTTCCGTTACCGTCGATTTTCTGTGAGACGGTGGTACATCCCCGGACGAGCTGGCCCATTCATGCTACTAGCAAAAGTAAATTTTGCCGGTAGCGTGGCTCTACCACAATAGTGCGAGGGAATCTAATCGGGCACGTTTTGTTGATCCAAAATTATAAAATATCGTTAGAACGTATTTATTAGATAATTACCAGGCAAATGAAGAAAAAAAAAACGATTGCAAACAAACTGTGGAACTGATTTTAATGAAATTCCTTTGAAAGTTTTCTTGGTTACCGCACCGGTGATGCGTCGGAGCCCAGAGTTTTGTCTGTTAATTGTGATACCTAAATAAGGATAATGTGTTGAATCTATTCATAAATTAACGCTTTTGATTGTTAATCACACTGTGCAAATAAATAAGTCATATTCAACATAGTTTATGGGTTATAGAGAGGGAAAAATATTTAAATGGTATCTCCAATAAGCCAAAATTTTTATGTAGTCCCCTTTCATGTGCGGATGCAACTCACACTTGTCGTATTTTATTTAGGTTATCAAACTCAAAAGCACATGGAGAAAAAAGCACTACATACATTTTAAACTTTTAAGATTGTTTTGTTTATTAAATTTAATTACCACCTCCACCTCATTTTTGTTCCTCCGACTTTTAATGTCGTAAATGAACACCTTTGGCAGCCTGCTTTTGTCCGCTGATATTAAAACTTATTAAAAATTGCGGCTTATCGCTCTCTTTGTTTTATCATAATTCTGTTTTATTTATATAAAATAGTTTTTTTTGATCATATAGTAGTCTGTACTGATAACTACCATTGAACTCTTTAGTCCGTCATCAAAGCACAAAAAAACTTTAATAACATGGCTACAACATCATGAGTTGGACATGGGTATAGTTTCCGAGGTCATTTGGGGTGTCAATCATAGAAATTAGGCTTTTTCAACCGGTGAAAAAATGGAGGAGGTTATCAAGTCGACGCGTATATAATTTTTTTTTATGTACGACCTCGCACATAGACCTAGGCGTATAGAAGAACGCATTTTTTAACCCATTTTACCACACAAAACGTTTTGCAGAGTAGTCCGTTTTTTATAATTCTTTTTTTTTATTAGAAAGAGTATAGACCAAAATTGGTCCCTTAAAAATTTGGAAAAAATTATAACCATGAGAGTAAAAAACAGGATGCGATTGAAGTATCGCTATTTGACGGTTTAAAATAGCATTATCTTCTAACGAGGGGACATTAATGGATAGTCTCTTGCTCTTACAATCTTTATTTGTTCTTGCATAGTATCTTAAATGAACTCTCGTGGCCGCCCGCTTTTGTTCGCTGATATTAAAACTTGGTCAAATGTGCAGCCGCATTGTCTTGCATCTCGTTCCAACTTGCTACCGTTTTATCTTTTCTAGGTCTTTGAACTTTGAACTTTTCACTAATTTAAATCTTGACTTGGTTCAGCATAAAACTTAAAACAGTGTAACGATTAAAGCGAATTTTTTTGACGGCCTCCATTATGCACTGGTTAACACGTTCCGCCTGTTCATGAAGGATTCGGATTTAATTTTTGGCATATCCAATAAGTAGTCATCAACTAAGTGTACTTAATTTTTACAGGTATTCGTCCGCTGTTCTTAAGCAACTCTAGCAGGTTGTGCGTCAAGAAACCCAGTCTGCCATAAAATACACATATCAACGCAAAGTCAAAACTACTGTGCCTTGAAACATGAAATATGATAAGGTGATAATGAGGGTCATTCCTTTCATGATGTACCTACGTAAGAAAATAAGGTGAAGTTTTACACGGATGAAATCACGGGAAATTTTTTAGTACTAAATATTACTAAATATGTGCTGTCATAATAGCGAACCCCGGACTCAGATGCACCGCAGCCGAGAATGTAAGCGAGAAAAACGCTCGTATGAGAAATTAATTTTTGTAATGTATCCTACATAGCGTTTAAGTTGACTCTAGATAGACCTATAAGAAGTGACTCAGCTCGTCAATATAAAGAACTTTTCTTATGGGATCTATGATGGGGACTCAAAAACCAAACTACATTTTTATACTACAGCGAATACAAGAAAAATAGAATTCAGGGGCCCGGCAGTTAGTATCAGAAAGTCGACAAAATTCGATTTCCCAGTATTGGTCCCATAGAAAAAGTTGTTCAAATTGGTGGACTGATTCACGCTTTTAAGGAATGTGGTCATTCAATTCACACGTTTAAAGTTGAAATTGTCAATAAAATAGGTACGAAATAATTATTTTTAACAAAAAAACTAAAACCGACTTCGTCCCTATACGTAGTAGTTCCAGTAGATCCATCAGTTTTATTTTTATATTTTTTTAATTTTTTGAACTTTTTTATTATTCGTCTCACTTTCCACACATTTACTTTATCAACTCTGTGTGTGCTCTTCAGGGAGTAATACGGGAAATGCAATTCCGACCGCGTTTTTCTCTTTTAAATTTAATTATGAACAATTTTCATTCTTCTTGTATACTAAATTAACTTTTGAATAATGGATAACTCTAGGGTAATGGTTTATTTTAGTCAGTCCTACTATTTCTGCACATATGAAGATAATTCGTCGTCCTTATAAAAAGATACCAAAGTGATCGATGATAACGAGTGTTCACATAATTAAAATTTGATTGCCAGAAGTAGTGGTTAAAACTTTAGGGTCCGGCAGCTCACTCAAGCGTCTTCAAATCGACGATTGATTTAATCTATTGGCTACATTATATAAATTTGTAGGGCGTTAGGGGATCCATATAACAACTTATGGAGCCCAAGCCATCCTCACCTGCACGCGGTGCGCCCTGCTTTTAACTAACGAGGCCCTGGCGACCCACCAACACGCACTGGATCTGCGCGGTGGGTATGATTTTTAATAGAAATGGGAGGCCTTTGCCCAAACAAAATAGGGTATAAAAAATCTACTAATTATCTCTATCCACTATATCTGATTTACGGAGTAACGGATCTGAAAGGATCACAATTTGATTCTCGCAAAATTTTGAATATTACTTAATGTTTCAGTCATACCCACGTCAGATTAATTTAATAATTATTAATTATTTATGACACGCGGTGGTCTGCCTGTGTCTGTGTATTGATGAGCTCCGTGGCGCAGCGGTCAAAACGCCTGCCTGCAACACGGATGGTCCTGGGTTCGATCCCCGGTCAAGTAAAGATGCAAAATGATCTTAGGTGTTTATCTATATGTGTATCAATATAAAATATAATTTCGTTGAGTTAGGATCCCGTAACACAAGTTTCTAACTTACTTTGGGGCTAGCTCAATTATTTTTTATTTTATCTGATCTGTCTGTATCTATCTGTCATCGTCTTCGCCGACCTGGTGAATGGATTAAATTGCGGTAACAGTTAAAATAGATAAATCAGTGGAATTTGGGCTGTACTAGCCCGATTTAAAGGCATCTAGGTAATTAAATATTGAAACTGGATAGAACGTTGATTTTGGGTTCAAATAAGTTAAGAAAATTGGATAATAATATAGATAGATACCTTAAACTATTTTATTTGCAAGACAAAGGTATTTTTAAGAGTGCCTTGTATTGACAGCGTATCGGATCCCCGCCGAATTTCACCCGCAACAGAACTTTACAACTAAGAGTTTGTTCTTTGTGCACTGTAATTATAGAATTACTCCAGTTTTCTTTGGTTCTTGGGAACTGTAATTTTAATTAAGGTTTTGGTTAAAATATTCACTTTACTACCTCTAATGTTATTTGTATTGTAGTCTTATGTTATGTATGTAGCTTATTATTTAACGTAATAATGCTGGTTGTAATTTTGAGAAGTTTTAATAATAGTACTATTGTCTTACTCAATGTATACGACGAAATAATAAATAATATTTATATTTATTCCACTTTATTAAGGAATTAACTAACAAAATTAGGTATATTAATATCCACCATTTAGCCTTTTCCAATCGACCATCCAACATTCCGTCTTTTGTTTTTTAGCTATTACTTTTCTGACGCTGATTATTAGTGGCCAGTCTTATGCAGACAATAAAAAGGTTGCATGCTCTTAAAATATAATTATTGCTTAATAATCATTTGTTTCTTTAGTCAATACCTCAGAATAGTAAAATATCCAGAATCCGCATTGGCGTATAAAACTGAGAAAGAAAAAGATACGCTCAAATGACCTGAGATACGCTCATGGATCGTCAATTGACATTTGTCATGGCGGCCGGCTAACGTGTCGGCGCTCTTCAATTTTAATTTAATTATGCCGTCGTGTGCGGTTCCCACATGCAGAAATGCAACTAGACGTAACAACAAAAATGACGGGATCACATTTCACGTATAATTAGAACATTTACAAGCTATATAAATCATTTACAGATTTAATTTTACAAATAATATTTTGCCAAAGACAATGTCCAATCCATATGACGTTCATTGTAAAGTGTTGCTGTTCTATAAAATATTTTTACCCAGTATGTGAGAAAAACTGGATTTTATGATTAAATTTTTGGAAGTAGTATACTATAATATACCTAACTAATTATTACGTTTTAAGGCATCATGCATTTAGTCAATTTAGCTATTTAATAAAGAAAACTTTAAGTAGGTAAGTATTGAAGTTAAGGTTTTCATTATATATTTATGTTACCGGCCAAACCCGATTTCAAGACAAACTGTCCTGGGCGTGTTAGGATAAACTAGGTTTGTCCTGATATCTTTAGGATAAACTAGTTTGACCTAGGAAGAACTGAATTCGAATATGATTAAAATCTTTTTAGTAGCTTTAAGGGGGCATCGAGCACCATAGTAACGTAATTTTTGGAATACATATTGAAGGAGGAGACTTTTCATAAAAAAATCGACTTGGATGGCGTTTTATAGGTTTTTGTGGTGTAGAATTCAAAAATGACGTTAGTTTTGGAATTCAAGATGGCGGATGCGACATTTCGTGAAAATCGACATGGGTGTCGTTGTGTTGGTTTTTCTTGGTATAGATTTCGAAAATCACGTCAATTTTAGCATTTAAGATGGCGAACGCGACCTTTCATACAAAATTTACATGAGTATCGTTATATGGGTTTTTCGGGTGGAAGGTTTTGAAAATGAAGTCAGTTTAAGAATCCAAGATGACGAAAGTGACTTTTCGCGCCAGTTTGGAACTCTCCCAAAACTGTGGTAATTTTCGAAATCTACACCAAAAAAAAACAATACAACGACTTCCATGTTGTTTTCACGAAATGTTGCGTCCACCATCTTGGATTCCATAAATAAAGCCATTTTTGAAATCTACACCCCGAAAAAAACCTATAAAATGACACCTATGTCGATTTTTCATGTGAAGTCGCTTCTTCGAATTCTACACCTCGAAAAACCTACACAACTACACATATGTCGATTTTGCATAAAAAATTGGGTGCGCCATCTTGATTTCAAAAATGGTCTTTTTAGTCATCTTTACCAACCAATAGCAACTAAACAATTCGAAAAAATATTCAGAAATCAGTCAATCTTAGGCCAAACTAGTTGGCCCTAAAGATTTATGACAAAATAGTTAGTATGTCTTATAATCGGGTGTGCCCAGTAACATATTATATAAGGGAGGCACTAATTAGATATTACTTGGCACAATAACACAAACAATTGGGCATATAAAAACTAACAAATTAACTCAGGTGTTGTTAATGTGGTTCCCAGGAAATGTTGTCAGGTAGACAGAGCCGAAAGTCATAAGACTTGGCCACTTTTAGCATCATATTGGGCGTAAAGGTGGAAAGCGGAATCAAAATAGTGATGAGTTGCTAGCCGCATCGCCTATTGATGTGATTCCTTAGATTTTTGCCCAATCCCTTGACCGGCTTTACGGTCTGCTCGGGAAGAAAAGCAGCTGGTACATTCTATGTTTTTCTTTTCTCCCAAAGCATGGAAGATTTTTTTTAAAATAACTAAATATTATTTTATAGGATTTAGACGTTATATATTATATTTTTGGTTCAAAAATATCACATTAACCTAATCCAGACATTTACACAAATATTTATAATTTTCCCCAAGTGTATGTTAAAAACTTATAATCTAGCAACACTAAACGGGTGTGAAACGCGCGGGCGCGGGGGATTATGCCGCGTCTTTGGACACAGTTCGATGCTTAAAAAAATGACAGAAGACTCATTCTGGATATTTTTACTATTCTGAGGTCAATACAAATATTATTATCTGCAGATATGTATCAGAGTATATGGTTTTTCATATTTAATTAGTCAGTATATCATTACATTTATTTAGTAGGCTTACAGGTCGGCCTTCCTGCTTAACGCGAGTCCCTTCGCGGAATAATTTCTCTGTTGACCAACCAAAACAACTACAAAATTTACAAAATACCATATTTCTTTACCTCATATACAATACAGTGCAAAAAATAAAATTGACACGTTATCTCACTCTAATTCTTGCCACAATTTATTTTAGATACGCATGTTTATTTCAGAAATTCTGAATTAAAACTTTTCGCAGGCACTTTTTGACTGCAAAATACATTACATTATGTTGAGTATGTAAGGTACATTTATTAATTACATTCACTTATTGTTCAACTGTTACAAAGTAATAGCGTTTCAGCATTTATAATAGCACAAATTTGAGAATTTACGATAACAACAATTCTTATCATTAACTACAGCTTAAATACTTACAGTAAGTAGGAAAATAATTGTATCAATCAATCAATCATTTATTTGCATGAATACATCACATATAGTTCTTCATAAAATTGGTGAGTCTTAGTATTCAGCCTGCTTACAGGCGTGCTAATTATTTAGATGTAAAATCTACGTCACATAATTCATATAAACAATATGGTAAAAAATTAAAAATATTACATTTAAATTATTCATTACAACAACATGCAATGAAAAATAGTATCATATCGTCAAAGTTTATTTACAGTTAAGAAATTCTTGTACATTGTAAAAACATCTTTCATTCAACCAATTTGTTAACTTATGTTTAAATTGTTTTTTATCTAATATTATTAAATTTAACGGAAGTTATATAGTTGAATACACATGTTGTATGCATTTTTAGTATAAATATATTTATTGAAACAAGATCGATATAATTTTTGAGATTGATTTTCTCTTTGTTGCCTTACTGACATTGTAGTTAAAAAATTAAAATATTCAGGATGATGTATCACAAAGCAGCATGCATCTCTATACATACATGCTAATGGAAGAATTTTAGGTTTTTTTTTGAATAATGGCTTGCAGCTGTCTGTGCTACCTGCATTACAAATTGCTTGTATGCACTTCTTTTGAATTTTAAAAATATTATTAACGTCTGTTGAATTACCCCACAATATCAACCCATAGGCAAGAACACTTGCGACATAACCATCATATGCCGTAAGTAAGGAACATACAAACTAAGTTGTTAATTGGCTTTTTTATTATTATCGAAACTTACATTAAATAGTCATTCTCACCATCGTCTAACCTCATTTTCGAGCGTCCAGGCAAAAATCTACCTACTCTGTCAATTACTATCCACTAGTATCCACTGTCCAGTACCCAGAGAATCACCTGCTTTAACCTTCAGTAGTTTTAATGAAGCTTGGATTTGAACGTGTCCGACTAAAATATTAGAAAGTTAAATATTATTTCTTAAAATATAGTATCAGCTTAACAAGTGGGCTTTTCTTAGATATTTAACAAAAAATATGTTTGTCTTTTTAACACGCTTTTATTAGCTTCACTTGTATGTAAGAAAATCTTGGAATCTAATTTGACCCACTTCCCGATCTTCGATTAGGATGAAACTTTGCACACGCTCTGAGTTCTGATGACAATAAATGACTAGCGTGCTAAAAGCGTGTTTTTTTAGTTTTTTAAACTAATCATAAATTATTATTAAATATAATTATGATCACGTCTTAAAGTTCACTGTCTGAATGTCAGTATCGTCGCAACAGTCTAGGGAAGCAGACGTGTGTCATGTGATGCGTTGCCGATCTACACACGGAAGTACCTAATTACAGTCGGCGTGATTTATAATTTCTCTAATTACTGCCCAAGCATTTAATTTTGTAATTTATGCCTTAAAATGTTGTCAGTAGCTGAGATTATACGGAGAAATGCGTTTTTGAACTTATTTTTTCTGCATTATTCAGTATTCGTTATTTACCTACTTTAAAAACTTGTAATGAACTTCTTGTTCCTAATTCTTCTCATCTAGTTATGTCACGATTTACGTGACTTGAATATTTACCTGTTAGCTTTTGTCCTGCAATTTCATTTTGCTCCTATATGCCTATTGCAAGAATTTAAAATATTAACTCTAAAGCGCTTCATTTAAGTATTTCATAAAAACCGGTACTAATAAAACTAACGTATCGACTGCTAAATTTAATGTCATTCAAGAATATTATTTTATTCGTTATTTATATATTCGAATTAAGACCTGGTAGGCTGCATAGTTAGAGAACGAGTTCTTTTCCACTCGTAACTAGAAAGTCAAATCAAATCAAAATCAAAACGTTTATTCAGAAAATAGGCCATTGCAGGCACTTTTTCACGTTTAAATTATTAGATAAAATGTATTTAGTTAATTGTTCAAAAGCTACAGACTACTAGCGTTTCGAAACTGACCTCTGCAAAGAAGAAACAGAAAGCATTGGTCCATGTTAGCCTAAACTTATTAAAACTGAGATATCATTTATAATATTATGCCAAGGATATTATTATAATTTCCAAGGATATTATTAATATTAGCAAATCCAAAAGTAAATTCTTTGTGATATCTTCTCCTTTGATCGTTAGTATGTTTTCAGTAACTAAAATGTAAAATTCCAAAAATCAATGACTAGGAAAAGACAGCATTTTCTAATTCCTGTCAAAGTTGACTTAATTATAACTCACGTTAAATTGTTGGTCCCTTATAAATCTAAACCACAAAATTGATTGATGGGCCAAATACATATAATTTTATGTATTTTCCAAGTTTATTTTTGGGTATAGCAAGAAACATATGAAAATTAATAATCATATCTGTAATAACTTATATGGAGAACACCTTACTGCGAGAATAACCGTAATATCAAGTAAAACCTCATCGTAGGTTGTCATCAATTACATTTTACAAATAGTATCTAGGCCCTATTACAATTTTCCTTTCTTATTGCTATCTCGTGCAAAATAGGTATACTTTCGCTTCTACACATGATGTTACGCCCTAAAAGTAATTCCGATGGTTTGAGTAATTTCTTATACAAGAACTTACTAAAATGTTTTTAAATTACAAAATACACTTATTGAAAATATAAATTGATAATTTTTATTTGGAAAACTAGTAATTTGTAGTCTTCTTTATGCCTCAAATTACGTCGGTCATAGTTTTTTTCTAAATTTAACACGTTTATAAGGATACACTGATTTATTTTATCCGATACTAATTTTAGTAAAAACCATTTAAGCGGCATTTTAGCAAGCTTTTATTTACTCTTATTATTTTGTCAGGCATCTTTCTCTGCATCCTGAAGATTTGTTCTTAAATCAATAAATAGTCATATGACCCGATTTATCTCAAGCAGTGCATTTAAATGGTGGTTTATCACACTCAAAACTATGACCTACCTGATTGCAATTACAGCACGTGATTTCTGTAGTATTAATTTTCATTATTGACATTACATCTATGTTATCATTGCGAGGTTTGGAATTGGAGTCCCATTTTCGCGACTATGCACTATCTTTACAGTCCTAAAGTATTTTACCTGTTTGGGCACCGGGAACTGTGCTGCCTGTGCACCTTCTTTGACTTTCTTTAACAAAATATATTTAGTAAGTAATCGACAGCTTGACGCTATATTTTCATCTATTAAACAAATTAAGTTTAGCATAAAAATATTTTTTTAAGTGGTTCTCCATTCTTTACTCTCTTATTGAGCATTCCAGTTAAAAGTTTAGCATAGTCTTCACGAACAGAAAAAGATTCTATCAATTTATTTTCCATTCGACTCACTTAAACATCATCGTTGGCAAACTATGATACTAGGACTTGGCTACACTACACCGGTTAGCTTTGGGAGAGCGTAATAAACATATTTCCCTATGGTCCCACTCCTAAATTTCAGCACACTCTTATACCTTTGTCAACCAAGTTAAGACTCATTCAGATAAAATTCGGGAACAATATTCGTATTAAATGTCAAATTTGGCTTATCTGAATTCGTAACTGATTGTAATATAAACAGAAATTCATCTTAAATACTATTAAAGAAATTATTGGCACTCTTAAGATTCTTTATAAAAATAAATTGTCATAGTCTAAGCTTATCTCTTGTCAGACTACGCCTTTTCTTACTTTCATACCTTTTAGGTGACTGCAGATTCCCTTTCGCCCGCTGGCCAATTATGTCTGCATCGACTTACACTCCTCTCCCGAATTTTTTCTACGATCACGGGAACCAGCGGTCGGTGATCGGCGATCCAACGATCTTACAGACGTATGGTGCGACCTCTTATCAATACTTGTTTGACGTTTTCCATCAAAACCATTACCATGTTCATTTTCAGTGTCGCGTACCCGCGACATTCCTTAGGTTGATCTGAGTAGTGCCTCCAGTTTTAACTGTCACGTCCGGTTTCTTCCACCGTGTCTCAAAACTCACGACTCCTCAAGTTTAATCGGTCTTGACCCCGGCCCTTTAACCCGGGCACTCCTGGGCTAGACTTACAACTTCTCAGGTTTAATCAGTCTTGACCCCGGCCCTTTAACCCGGGCACTCCTGGGCTAGACTTACGACTTCTCAGGTTTAATCAGTCTTGACCCCGGCCCTTTAACGCGGGCACTCCTGGGGTAGACTTACGACTCCTTATGTTTAACCAGTCTTGACCCCGGCCCTTTAACCCGGGCACTCCTGGGCTAGACTCATGACTCCTATGGTTTAACCAGTCTTGACCCCGGCCCTTTAACCCGGGCACTCCTGGGCTAGACTCATGACTCCTCTGGTCTACCAGTCTTGACCCCGGCCCTTTAAGCCGGGCACTCCTGGGCCTGGACAAAAATTATAGTAGTCGCGGTCTCCACTTTTCTCTTGATTCATACCGATAACTGAAACTGACAAAAACAGCTTAGTAAACCGCCAAGTAGCTATTTATTGCAGTTTTAAATAAGACTGTACGTCTACCTATGTTTTCTAAAGAATCTGAACTTCATCTACACATCATAACGTTATAGATAAGATATGCCTCGATAATATTGGTTAAATAAAAATATCAACATTCGACAGTGCTTTTTAGTACACATTTTTTTACAATGTTAAAAAGTACCAAGTACGGGATTTTCGAATTACTTCGCTTTTGTCACAATACGATACAATACAATATTTAAAGATGATTAATAATATCAAATTATTATTTGTTAATTGATGTCACATTTAAGTTTGAAACCAAATACTTAGGGTAGCAACTTATTGTTTATTCCAGTAGCCGAAGACTGGCTAACGAACTAAAATTGGATATATGGGATTCTTGCCATTCCATGATGATTACTTATCTAACAGTCAAATCATGTCTAGTCTAATATAATAATATTAGATACAATACTTTTACTCAGTTTAATGCATAACAAGTTAAGCTAAGACGAGCGAAGTGGGCTTTACGCTTTCCCATACCTTAATTTATTTTTAGGGGCAAATTTATCAAAAATTATAAGCATAACTTTTTCTTGTCTTAATTAAACAATATCATAATTTAATTTCTTGCCTTAATGTTTTTTTTTCATATTAAACTTCTCAGGTGCTTACTCTCAGTTTTTGTTAGCTTTAAAATTTACCTCTGAAAATGTACAACGCCCAGCAGGCCGTGTCATTAATATTTGTGCCCTTAGCTTGTGTCATTAATATTTGACACAAACACAAACAAATTCCCACAGTAAAACACACCCAGAACCGCAGGTTCCTACGGCAATCTTGCATGTACGTACTATTTACCTAATATATTTTCTGCTTCTCTTTCCATGCAAATGTAAAAACTGATCGAAGTAATGATACGAGTAACATCTCAAGAATCATGTCATATGAGAAGCGGCTACGAACCTTTCACTACTAGTATTTTGATGCCCGAGACTTTATGACCTCAGGTGCTGAATATCCCGTAAGGGATATTAACGTACTTAAAGTGTAATTACACAACATTTTCCCACACTGGGAATTAAATCCAGAACCATTAGATAATTAACGAGGTGCCAATGCGCTACAGGGCCGTCAAATCAAATGAGATGTTAATGAACAATTTATCTATTCCATTTTTTTTTTTACAATAAACTCACAATTGTGAATAAAAAGGAAACGAGATTCCTCTAGACATTACAAGAAACATACACTTACACCAGGTGACTTTTTATTACGTGAATACTCCGTGAATAACAGTTCATAGGTATTCGAAAATTTATCTTTCAGGGCAGGACTTGAACTAGTAGTCTTTACTCGTTGTACGAGTCATTTCATTTAGTTTGAATAATACTCAATATTTAAAGCAAAAGAAAATAACTCATTTCCGCAATACTCTGAGCCATATTTTTAATGAACAATTAAGTATTCTATTTAAATGCAATAGACTTTACTAGTAAAAATCATTATAACATTATCAATATGTCAGTACTTACACGTATATTTTTCCTTTTGTAGGCGGCGATCCAACTTCTGAAATATTGTCTTACTCAATGTATAGGACGAAATAATAAATAATATTTATATTTATTCCACTTTATTAAGGAATTAACTAACAAAATTAGGTATATTAATATCCACCATTTAGCCTTTTCCAATCGACCATCCAACATTCCGTCTTTTGTTTTTTAGCTATTACTTTTCTGACGCTGATTATTAGTGGCCAGTCTTATGCAGACAATAAAAAGGTTGCATGCTCTTAAAATATAATTATTGCTTAATAATCATTTGTTTCTTTAGTCAATACAAATATTATTATCTGCAGATATGTATCAGAGTATATGGTTTTTCATATTTAATTAGTCAGTATATCATTACATTTATTTAGTAGGCTTACAGTACATTACTGCAGCCGCCGGCAATAGAGGCATTGATGGGAGAACGTGTGAATGTGGGCCGAGGCGGAGCCGAGGCACACATACGTAAGTTTATCAATGCCTGATTGCTGCCAAGCGATGCCTGATTTGCCATATTGCGAGGAAATCAAAAAAAAAATTATAGACACACAGACATACATATTACTACATGTTTACCCTTACAGGTGAGACGAACCCCAAAACACACGTTTAGCGTATTAGTGGGGTTTTATGTAGAAAATGCAATTAAAATAGAGATGGATTGCTAGCCGCATCACAAGTTCACAACTTACTGTGGGGCTAGCTCAATTTGTGTGATTTGTCCCTATATATTTATTTATTTATTTATTTAATATTTATTTATTTATTTATTTATTTATTTATTTATTTATTTATTTATTTATTTATTTATTTATTTATTTATTTATTTATTTATTTATTTATTTATTTATTTATTTATTTATTTATTTATTTATTTATTTATTTATTTATTTATTTATTTATTTATTTATTTATTTATTTATTTATTTATTTATTTATTTATTTATTTATTTATTTATTTATTTATTTATTTATTTATTTATTTATTTATTTATTTATTTATTTATTTATTTATTTATTTATTTATTTATTTATTTATTTATTTATTTATTTATTTATTTATTTATTTATTTATTTATTTATTTATTTATTTATTTATTTATTAATTTATTTATTTATTTATTTATTTATTTATTTATTTATTTATTTATTTATTTATTTATTTATTTATTTATTTATTTATTTATTTATTTATTTATTTATTTATTTATTTATTTATTTATTTATTTATTTATTTATTTATTTATTTATTTATTTATTTATTTATTTATTTATTTATTTATTTATTTATTTATTTATTTATTTATTTATTATTGACATATTCTGCTCCATAGGTTTTCGCCTCCTCCCCTGGCCTGCTTTTACGGACTGTACGGGAAGAGAAGCAGCTAGTATATTCTATGATTTTTCTTGACCAGCATGAAATGTGGATGTAGATAAGTCAAATTAATATAAATATTTGTCGGAATTAGCAAAGCGTGTCGCCACTGAGCACGGATGTTTTATTTTAAATTAGCAATTTAAAGGCTACTAGGTATCTCATATGATTTGTTAATTTTAATTAATTGTAATTTTCTGTTTAAAATTAATAACAGCGCCATCTTGTGATTAGTTTTGTAAACTTGTTATTCGATTATAGCGCCACCTGATATTTTGTTTTGGTACTAATTAAATGTCGTGTAAAGGAAACGCAGGCGCCACCTATCGGTGTTCCTGGACAAAGCCCTTGGTCGTGGTTGGCATAGTGGGGACGTTTGAATGCGTAACGGTCGTTTTTAGAGATCAGTCAGTTGAGCGATAGCATTAGCCGAGCAAACACGATTTAAGGGACTTGTCTGTTTCCAATACGTGAGAACAAGTAATCTTTTGTTTCCTTATGCTTGATGGAACCCATATTTGCCCAGAATTATGAAAGCTGGTGGAGAACAGGAGGAAATTCACCCAATGATGTTGCCGTCGACCACCCCTGACGCGATATATTCATAAAATGTTCATAAACAACAATATGTAGAAATTATCGCGCCAAAAATCTTCAAATTTTTTAATTTCTTTTTTACTTACCAGCCAGGTCAAATTTGAAATTCGAATTTGTAACCTCCATCGTTGGATTATTTCGCAGCAAACTAGGCGTTCAATTTTTAAATAACACGACAGATATGAGTTTTCAAAGTTACTTTGCCGGCCGCTAAAATACGACAGATATGGATTTCCATACATACTTTGCTGGCTTGTATTGGCCAGTACAGCAATAGTGATTTATCCCAAACAAGGTTGTCAAAATAATGTGAGAATTTCCAAGCATGTTTGAGAAAAGTAAATTGTTGTTGTATTACGTTGTATCGGTTCTTTTTTTCAACTTCAAAAACTAATTCCAACTCCCAACTAATGTTAATACAAAAGTGACTTTGTACGTTTGTGAAATTTGGCATATACATAGGTTAGAGTACTAAAAAGGACATAGGGTACCTTTTTATCCCGGAAAAGTACTGTTCCCGTGGGATTTGCTATTAACGACTCGGCAAATTTATACTGCAAAACTGTACGTGAGCAAAGGCGTGGGTAAAACTAGTTGAAAATAAATCTTTAAGGTATTTAACACCTATCATTTTACTTCTCAGGAGCTGTTTGCCTGCTCTTTTTAACAAAATATTTCCCTAAGCGTTGTGTAATTTTACTGTTCATGTTATACCTACTTGGCTTACCTACGAGCTCCGTGGCGCAGCGGTCAACACGCCTGCCTGCGACACGGATGGTCAGATGATGATTCCCGGTCAGGTCAAGATGGAAAATGATCTTTTTCAGATTGACCTGGGATCTTGGATGTTTATCTATATAAGTATCTATTATAAAATATAGTATCGTTGAGTTAGTATCCCATAACACAAGTCTCGAACTTACTTTGGGGCTAGCTCAATCTGTGTGATTTGCCCGTATATATACATATATATATATTTATTTTATTTATTTGGCACGTTGTGGTCATCGACCTATACACATATGTGTCTTGGAGCCCTAACTCAGTTAGTGGTCTCTGAGGAGTAATGAATATAACACAACAGAGCACTACGGTTCGGAATTTTATATAAAACAATGAAGTGTTAAAACAAAAAAGACAAAAATATTTTTATTATAATTTTTTGTTTTTCGTTTGTTTCTACAGCAGATATAGACAAAGATCATAGCTTTTTCAGAGAACCTACATAAGTAATATAGTTTAATAACTGAGAAAGAGATGCGATCTTTGTCCTTATTATACATAGCATCTATTTCAAAGTACATACATACTATACTACCAATTTTCCGCGACTTATCTACATAATATAATATCAGATAAATTAACTTTTAATAGGTGAGAGAATTATGAAAATCAGTCCAACAGTTTCGGTGGCTTTTAAATGCAAACAAAGAATCAAAATATTTCCTTTTAATAGAAGATGTACTTTGAGCGAGATAAAAATTATTAGGACTAAGATCACAGAACCCAGATTTAATAATATCAAAGGCATAAAGGTATAGGATTCAAATATCATTAGGTAATATAACTAAATAAAAAAGGTACTACCGGCCCACTGTACGCTCTTTTCTGTTTTAGTTTAATCTTCCATGTCGATGCATGGACGACTAATATAGAATTTTGACTGCATTTTGTAATTTTAGCAACAATCTCATTTTGAAAATCTTTAGTACTCATTTATAAAAAAAGGAGGCCACCCAACCACACTGTCGAAAAGAAACCGATGTGACTTAATATGAAATTGTTTTATTTTTCATACTTTAATCTACCGCATTGGTCTGAGAGAAAAGAAAAAACATAAGCGCAGATCGTAAAGGCCTTTCGAGGGAGTGGACATAAGGAAAGTCAATAGGCGATGCGATTAGCAACCCATCACTATTTTGATTCCGTTCTCCACCTACTGTTACAAGCCCACCAACAAGCTGAACGTGGCCTTCAGGTTTTATAGACTTGGGCCTGAGGAATACCAAAATGTAAGAATAGTGGTTGTTAAAAAAAATGGCTGACGCATTGCGGCCATCTGCTCAGTGACTTGGAGCCCTAACTTTAGTTAGTGGTCTCCGAGGAGTAATGAATACAACACAACAACGGAACTAGTTTGTTGTACACAGCAATCTAAGAGAGGAATTACTACGATTAAATAAAGTATCACGCTTCATCTGTTACAGTAAAGATTGCAAGACAAGCCTACTTTGGCAATATTTATTGTAGTATTAAAAACTACCATAAACAATTAGACTCGAAAATAAAAAGTCTGGTCGATATTGAATCTTTTTGTCGACTTATATCTTTGATCAAATAAAGAGCTGGCACACACCAATGTTATTTATCAATTTTCAGATTAACATGGAAGAATAAGCTACAGACTTTTATATAGCTGTTATTTAAACGAGTGACTGTTAATTCAAATTTTAAGTATCAAAAAAGAATGAATTTGGAAAACGAAAATACCAAGTATGCGACTAAATGAGAGTGACGGGAAATTAAACCTAGCCTACCACCTGAAGCCAAGTCGTTTTGTTATATAGGCGTTTTGCCCTAAATTGAGGACGCTCGCTCGCTCGTTCCTGTTTTGATTACAAGAAAACCTATCGAAACTAACCTACACTCTGTGGCCAAGTCATTTTGTTATATTGGAGGTCCAAGTCGCCCGACTTTGACCGCCAATATAACCAATATAGAGAGAGGGCTCTCTGCAATTTTTGTCGCTCACTTAGTAATTTAGATACACGCTTGGAATTCTACTAAACCGTTTATTATTTCCCTTTTTTTATTTGTTTAAGAGGAAGTACCACACTAAATCATTACAATAAGGTGATTAGGAAAATTTTAGTGCTAATAAAATATTGAGTATTAAGACGCTTAATAGTGGGGGTGAGAAGCCAAAGCAGTACGGGAAACTGACTCAGGAATTTAAATTTTACTGCCACTTTGTGAGAATAATTAAATTATAGCTGTCTCGTTGCGGCCAACTGCACATGCGTCTCGGAGCCCTAACTCAATTAGTAGTCTCCAAGGAGTAATGATTTCAACACGACAGGACAGAGCGGCACGAAACTTTGTTGCGGACTATCTAAGAATGGAAACGGTAGGATACCCTGCAGTTAAAAATATAAATATAATAGGAATAATATCTTACACAAAATAAAAAAGACATCTATAATAATAGCGATATATTAAGCTATTTATGCTAAAACTTATGAACTAAGCTTTACAGTTTTAAGGGAAAGGGGGAAGGTAAGGATAAAAAGAAATTTGTCTATCTTTAGAGGAACTCGTACATGCGGACCGTGCTCGTAATCTGTTATCATCATCGTCTTTTTTAGTCTCTACTAGAGGTGCATGACCCTCTCTGCACTAACACAGCTATATATTAGCTAGAATAGCCCACTGACAGCGTGGAGAGTGTAGGTCATATCCTCTGTTTTGGCCTGCACTCTCCACGCTGGCCAGATGGGTTGGAGAGATCTCATTGATGATTATAACTTTTGTTTACCTTGTATTTTCTAAGTCACCTTCTACGACATCCACGGGAAGACTTGGTGTGGTCCTATCCTACTCTGCCAGGGACCACACGGCACATCGTGCCATGATCGTAATCTGTTCATAAAATCAATCTAAATAACAATACAAATAGCAACTACATTGCAGCTTATTAGCGACTCTCAGAGAGCACCAGCCTGTTATGAGCTATTCGGAACTCCGCTAGCTTCGTTCAAGTTTGCTAATTAAATTTCCAACTGTATCAAAGTATGCACAAAGTAAACTTGAGACATTCCTTTTATAAGTGAAGTCAAAAATTCCATTAGCCTTAGTCCTTTGTTTGACACTTACATCAATACCACAGTTGAAAAGATTAAGAGTTGATACGAGATAAACAATTCTTAAAGAAACTAGATTGCACTTTTTTATCTCAAAGTCATTATTAAACGTTTTCATTTTACAATAAATTTGTATATTTATATTTTCTTTTTACGCTTTGAAACTAAAAAATATAATTTCATAGTGGTCCACCATCATCATCATCATCAGGTCTTTCTAGTCTCCACTGCAGGAGCATGACCCTCTCTGTGGTCATAGTGGTCATTTTATGGATATTATTTGAACAGTTATCAAAAAAGGCCAAATAATAATAAGTTCATGCATAGGATATAGTATACATTTTACAAAAGATAAAAAATTGTTTTCGAGGGATCTACAGTAACCGGTACGTACCGGTGTCGTTACTAACTTCACTGACAAACGTAGTAAAGACAATCCTGAACGAGAGATAAATAGCAACAACCACAAATCTGCATATGTTTTGGCAACAACATTGTTCTCAATAAACATACTATTATAGTTAAACAACAAAACGGTTCTATAAGCTTCCAAAAAGGTAAATTACAGTCTTGGATAAGTATCAGACTTTTAATATTATTAATTTACACCTGTACCACATTAAACGTAATAAAGTCCATTCATTCATTCAGCTTATTAGCAACTCTCGCAGAGCACCGGCCTATTCCGAGCTAATCGGAACTTCGCTAATTAAACTTCCAACTGCATTAAAGTAGAATTGACCCGTCTGTTTTAAAATACACAGTCGAAAGTAATGTTGACCTTAACAGTTTCTCTATCCAATTATTCATTGTGTGAACTTATGAACCACAGAGCAAGGAATGTAACACTGTCAACATTCCGTGCTCTGTACACAGAAATTGTTATAATCATTGGTCTAATGTTTTATTATTTATTCTGTATCAAAGGACAAGAGGACGGGTCAATAGTTTCTTAGACTCTCACGCTGATAGGAGTTAAATCAATATTGTTTCTCCAATTTTATTTGAATTAAATCGGCTGTCAATAAATACATGTAAATGTTGGAAAGAGAGGATCCCTTACATTGATGGCTTTTTTGGCCCTGCGGTTTTCATGCCAGATGTGCACACAACCTCGACATACCTAAAGGGTAGACTCAAAACAATACTAACAGAAATAAATAAATATAAAGGGACATATCACACTATTTGAGATAACCCCACGTTAGTTGCGAACTTATGTCTTAGATTTAAACAAACGATAGAAGGCGTTCGGAACCCACAGCTTAACAAAAATCAAAGCACTAGCTCATCTTTCTTGTCGGATAATTATGTATTTCAAGCCTGCAATATCCTAATTAGACTCCCAGTGAAATTTGAACCCACCATCCCACTTCCGTGTGGGATTTCAGAAATCCAGGTGGCGACACTGTGTCCAGAGGTCCATAGGTATTTTTGACAGCTGCTGTGAAAATCCACCAATCATGTTTAACCATCAATTTTATGATTGGTGGATTTTGACAGCTCGACATTTCCACACAGTGCCGCCACCTGAGGGAAAAATCAATTCTGAAAACCCTCATTAGGCAAACGCCTTGAAGACTGGATCACAGAGGCAATCAAAAAGCTTTACACCATGTTTGTAAATTATTCGCAACTTAAGTAATTTAACTTTGAGCTGCATTGAAGTATTCACAAATTAAATTGAGCTTTTTATCTCGGTTCAAAGTGCAAAGTAATACAAAATGGCTTTACATTAAAATTTCATCTTCGCGAAAATCGAAAAGTTCAGAGCGTACATACCTAATTCCAAAAAGATTTATCATCAAGAAATTAAGATTTGGGAGAACAAATCCACGCGAGCCGGATTAAGTCCCATCTTCTTTTCTTGATTTAATTACAGTAAATGAAACTGAGTCAACCAAACAGGTATTTTTATGCAATCATAATGCACAAATATTCTCGTACGAACAACGCTCTTGTACTGCAGTCAGTACCTATATCCCAATCCCAACTAATATTATAAATGCGAAAGTGAGTTTGTTTGTTTGTTTGTTTGTTTGTTTGTTTGTTACGCTTTCACGCCGTATGTACTGAACTGATCATCATGAAATTTTGCATACACATAGGTTAAGGTATCGAGAAGGACATAGGCTATATATCACGCGGGCGAAGCCGCGGGTAACAGCTAGTAATAAATAATCCTAATCCTAACTTCCTAATCCCAACTAATATTATAAATGCGAAAGTTAGTTTGTTTGTTACGCTTCCACGGCCTATCTACTGAAACGATCATCATTAAATTTTGCATACACGTAGGTTAGGGTACTGAAAAGGACATAAGCTATATATCAGGCGGGCAAAGCCGCGGGTAGCAGCTGGTAAATAACGAAATCTTTCGTGTGTTTTGTACTTTTTATTTGTAATTTGTGTTGTGGTACATGATTGGTTGTGCTCTTGCAGAGGATACTAAAAATACCTGATGATTATGATGACATAAATCTTGACTTCTGTTTAACTTCATTTAATTACGCAAAATTAACATTATATTCGATTTTAACATCTGTGTCGCAACACTCTGACTGGGAACATGTCCACACTGCGCTCTAATTGAAATCTTTGCGCAACATCATCATAATCAGTAGGTCTACAGAATTTGGACTTCACACTTCCAAACTAGCTAGACCGGTTGGAGAGGTCTCTTTGATATTTATAAGCTTTGTTTAGCTTGTCAAGTGTTTCCTACGTCGCCTTCTAGGACGTCCATGGAAAGACTTGGAATGGTCCTATTCTACTCTGCCGGGAACCACATGGCTTTCTGCGAATTAAGAGCCATGTGATTCCCGGCATGTCCACACTGTACTCCAATGGTCAACTTTATGCAACATGTAAGCGTTAAATAAATGAAATGAAATAAAACAGCCAACCAGAGTCTCTCATTGTCCCGGCTCCACGGTAAAAACTTTCGTTTTCAACATCCACTATCTGCTAAGTTAATCTTTTGTTGGAATTAGTTTCTGCCGCATTCCGGGGTTATTCCGTATTCATCCCACGTATTCTCATCCCATGCATTTGGAAATTCTTGACTCAACCCAAATTTTAATTCCTTTCTCATCCTATCTTCTCTCATCCCATGGTTTTGATTTTCTTATTCTTTATTCATCCCAAAGCCAATTTAATTATTGTTATTATTGCGTTACTAGTTATATTTTCTGACTTTGTGTAATGAAAAATAATGTAACCGTCCGAAAAAAAGGAAATGCAGATGAATGTAACAGGCACCCCTTTTTCTCGCATAAGTTATTTTGTCCTAATATGCTTTGGCATACTGCGGTTGGCATAAAATATTTTGTCATGATAGTTTTTAGGCATAATTAGTTTTTAGGCATAATTATCTTTTAGGCTAATTTGTTTTGGAATAATGTTAATTGATATAATCTCCATAGGCATAGTAACTATAAGTCTAATAGTATTTAGGCATAACATTTTTAGGAGTAACAGAAACAAAATTAAGTTATTTTTAAGTCCATCCATCCATCCATCAGGTCTTTTTAAGTCTCCACTGCAGGAGCACGACCCTCTTTGTACTACCACAGCAATATATTAGCCAGAGAAGTCAGAGGATTTGGCCTACACTCTCCACGCTGGCCAGACGGGTTGGAGTATGTATTTTAAATTCTCATACAAAAAAAAATATTCCATTTTAAATCAGCATGAAGAGCAGAAAAAGATTTTATTTTAAGGTAATATTTTTAGGCCACCCATAAGCCGCCTTTTAATGATTTTATATTAAAAAATAAACAATAATAGTATAATAAAAGTAGTTTGGTTCGAATTATTTTTTTATAACCACCCAGAACGGCTGAGTGCAGAAAAGAAGTTAGGTTCCAGTTATTTTTTTAATGACAACTCTGAACGACTGAGGGCAGGAAAGTTTTGTGCGTTTTTATATTTAATACAAATTATTAAATTTTTTCAACAGAGTTGTTATTTTATGTGAATGTCGATTTTGCATGAAATGGTATCACTTTTGATATGTTATTTGTAAGGCAGCTGTTTTGTTTTGTTTGTGATTTTTTTCCTTTTTTTTTTCTTTAGTTTATGTGTAATTGATTTGATTATAATAGTAAAAAAAAAAACCGGCCAAGTGCGTGTCGGGCCACACCAGCCACGGCCAGTGTAGGGTTTCGTAGTTGCAAATGACAACTTTGAGTTCACATTTTTCACACTCGCACCTCACAGTTTAACGACCAAAAACATCTAACAACGAAAATTATATGAAATTTTACATTTTCCAGTACATTTTTTAAGTTGGTTGCCTATAACTTTTTAGTTTGTACTTAGTACTCAGCTCTGATAGTTTTCCTTTCAATTTCAGTATATACACTACTGCTGTCATTTTTTTCACGTATTCATATATAACCGATTAGCAGATAGAGCGGGGGATACATACCTCTGACAAAAATTTGCACTTTAAAACCAAATATTTCGGAAACGGATCCCTAAATCGAAAAATCGTGTTCTCAACCTCACTATATTTTTTAAAGACCTATTTAACTATCCCACACGATGGGTAAGTAGGGGAAAAAAAGATACTCCCCCACTTTACTTGTATGGGAGCCACCATAATTTTCTTTTAAGATTTTTTCTACCACTTTTTTGGCATAATTAATATACATACCCATACCAAATTACAGCTTTCTACTACTTATAGTTTCTGAGTAAAACCGCGGATGGACAGACAGACAGGCAGACATGGTGAAACTAAAAGGTTTCCTTGTTTACTACGGAACTCTAAAAACGGTCAGATACATATAAACAATTAATAGTTATGATACACAAAAAACATTACATTTTATATAATTTGGGATTTTATTTTATATTATTGAATAAGCATTTGATTTCATCTAATTCTTGATGTAAAATTCCTTGGTGATCCGGTAATCTGTTCATATTTTTTTTCTTACATAACTTATGTTCAAATATTTGTAAAGATTTTTTATCATTAATATAAAAGCCTTAACAAAATCACTAATTCACTGCCCAAACGTAAGTATTTACCTATTTAAGCATTTATCTTTATCAAAGTCTTCTATTTCATCATAATTGAATGAGCTTCTCTTTATTTTAACTTTAGTTTGTTTTAAAAACTACCATCAAATAAAACTAGTTTATTTCAATAAAAACTAGTACACTGCATTTTACTTGGTTTGTAATGGGATGAGTAAAGAACTGAAATAGGATGAGCAAGGAATAAAAATATTAAATTTTTCTATGGGATGACTTAAGAATGGAAGTGGGATGAGTCAAGAAAAAATATTAATTATTTTATTGATTAAAATACGTGGGTTGAGTTGAGAACGGATATAGGATGAGTCAAGAAAAAAATAATCATTAAAATTCATGGGATTAGAATTTGTGGGATGAGTACGGAATAACCCGCCTTCCGGGAATAAAGCGTTAACCTGGAATGGAAACTGGAAAGTATTATTTGATTTCTTGGTTTTTATGTCAAAGAAAATGTTAATTTTATTCTAGTTATAGTAAATTTAGTTTAGTTTTTAGGGTTACGTACCCAAAGGGTAAAAACAGGATCCTATTTCTAAGACTTTGCTGTCCGTCCGTCCGTCTATCACCAGGCTGTATGTCAAGAACCGTAATAGCTAGACAGTTGAAATTAAATTACCAATTATTTGATTCCGCTTTGCTACCTTCACGACTACTAAGTTGCTTATTCTATTCAAAGAGTATATAGTCACTACGTTTTATTTTTTTATCTACATCACGTCTTCGTTGGTTAATATGAATAAAATTTGGATTACCACGAGGGGCCCGAGTGGGTGTGAGCATTATTAGCGCTTCTGTATGTTAAGCAACCCCGGGCGTAATCCCCATTTGGATGGGTGACCGCAAGTGGCATAAAAATATCTCGACCTCCTCCGTGCTTCGGAAGGCCCGTTAAGCCGCTGGTCCCGGCTATCATCATTGATGGCAGTCGTGAAGCTATGTCAAATGCCTTCAGGCAGCTTGAAAATGTGACACCAGTGTTGGCCACTTACACACATGAAAAACAAACTAATAAAGCTTTGAGTTTATCATTAAAGGTGACAAACGTCTTGTTTGATATTATTTGCTTTAATCTGGTTTGATTTGCCTTATTCTGAACAATTTTGGCAATGTAAGAGTCTATTGACTCATACATTGCCAAAATTTTCATGAATAAGTTATACAACTTATGTTGTTATTTTCATTTTAACTGTTG
Source organism: Rhodophaea formosa (assembly GCA_963082605.1). Classification (NCBI taxonomy): domain Eukaryota; kingdom Metazoa; phylum Arthropoda; class Insecta; order Lepidoptera; family Pyralidae; genus Rhodophaea; species Rhodophaea formosa. The sequence continues at coordinate 14,226,682 of OY720206.1, forward strand.
ATACAAATATTAAAATGAAACATCATGGTATCCTAACTAATATTATAAATGCGAGTATGAGTTACGCTTTCACACCCTATGTACTGAACCGATCATCATGAAATTTTGCATTTTAGGGTACTGAGGGTACCGGGTAGGACGTAGACGGCCAATGCCACGGGTAACAGCTAGTCCCTAATATGTCTGAAACTAATGCTGTGTTGATCTCTCCTAACTAGTCGTAAGATAAGCTCAACAGATAGTGGTTGCTGAAATTTATAAAGCTTCATGTTGCCATGGCGCAATTGCGCTTATAAATAACATACTAAAGCCAATGGAAAACTTTTTGAATGAATTTTAAGTAGGTTTTTGTAATTACCAAACTTCAGGTGTTGTTTGAAGTACAAAATACTAATTCAGTATTCATACTGAACTGAATAGATGTATCCTAGGGATATACACCTAAGAGCCACATTGAGCGTATTGATATGCATGCATTTATGCATGCGATCAAAGAATTGGACGAAAATGTAAGGAATTACGTAAATAAAGATGCAGCTAGCAACCCATCTCACCAGGAATCCGACTTCCAATTACGCGCACTAATACGCTAAACTTGACCTTTAAGTTTTATGATCTTTTGCTCTGTATCTATCCTCGTTATACTTGCATTAAATAATAATAATTACGGTAAGTTTCCACTTTCACGCTGGTCTGGGAGTAAACAGAAAACATAGAGTGTACTTCTTCTCTTCCCGCGCAGGTCGTAAAAGCTGATCAAGGGAATGGGCGAAATTCTTAGGAATCATGGCAATAGGTGATGCGGCTAACAACCCATAACTCTTTTTTTTCCGTTTTCCATCTCCACGCCCACCACCATGCTATATGTGGCTTGAGGTCTTATAAACATAGGCTCTGTCTACCCCGCAAAAGAAAAAGACGTGACAGTATGTACGTTTGTAAAAAAGAGATAAATACCAATGCAGACGGAATCTAAATAAAAATGTTTAACAATTCTGTATCAAAGAGACACAAGCATCTCATTATGTTGATATCTGAATAGGATTCAGGAATTGAATCAACTGATTTCAGAAATTTCCTGATTCAAGCCGGTGTATCTACAAATCAAATTTTGCAAACCTCGCTGAACCTTTGTAATGTCGTTTCCTATAATTCCCTTTAGCGTCTTTTCTAATAAATTACATTTATTTGTGTTAATACAGAGAAAATTATTCCATTATCATCATCAGGTCTATTTTAGTCTCCACCACAGTAGCACGTAACTCTCTGTACTATCAGAGCCATGTTAAATATATGGCAAGAGCAGTCAGAAGATTCGGCCTGCACTCTCCACGCTGGCCAGACGGGTTGGAGAGGTCTTTTTGATGTTAATTAGCTTTGTTCAGCTTGTGTTTCCTAAGTCGCCTTCTACGACATCAATGGGAAGACTCCTATTTTACTCTGCCAGGAAACACACGGCTTACACAATTATACAGGGTGTAATCTTATTTTTGTCGAGCTCCGTGGCGCAGCGGTCAACACGCCTGCCTGCGACACGGAGGTCCCGGGTTCGATCCCCGGTCAGGTCAAGATGGAAAATGATCTTTTTCAGATTGATCTGGGTCTTGGATGTTTATCTATATAAGTATCTATTATAAAATATAGTATCGTTGAGTTAGTATCCCATAACACAAGTCTCGAACTTACTTTGGGGCTAGCTCAATCTGTGTGATTTGTCCGTATATATTTAAAAAAAAAAATTAATATTTAAACATGTATTCATTGGCATTCGCAAAAAATGTAACATTCCATTCATTTGATACTAATGAAATTAATTTATTTTTCAGCAATTTGGTAATTCAGATCTGTTTTGATTTTTGGTTTTTATCTAAAGCAATAGACTCTGTGAAAACGTTTTTGATATTTGTACAAGTGTCCATATACAATAAACATGCAAATGTGTAATTTTACTTTACTTAAAGAAGTCTCAAATTACTTTGAATCATGGGAATAGTCTATATTTAACAGGATACTTATTAATTCAAACGTATACTTATAAGTATGTTTAACTAGCTGCTACCCGCGGCTTTGCCCGCGTGATTTATAGCCTATGTACTTCTCAGTACCCTAACCTATGCGTATGCAAAATTTCATGATGATCGGTTTAGTAGATACGGCGTGAAAGCGTAACAAACAAACAAACAAACAAATTTACTTACTTTCGCACTTATAATATTAGGATATTCAGCATCGAATGGCATTTTATATCAGCGAATGGATAATTGGAAAACCTGAGGTTTAGAACCACACAACTAAGGAAACAAATATTAAATACACAAACAAACTATAAAATACTAGCTGCTACCCGCGGCTTCGCTCGCGTGAAATATAGCCTATGTCCTTCTCAGTGCCCTAACCTATGTGTATGCAAAATTTCATGATGATCGGTTCAGTAGATACGGCGTAAAAGCGTAACAAACAAACAAACAAATAAACAAACAAATAAACAAACAAACAAACTCACTTTCGCATTTATAATATTAGTTAGGATTAGCATAGTTAGGATTTCCTCTTAATAATATTGATAAATATTGTGTAAAATTAAGTGCAAAGATATTAAAAATACTTGAAACATTGAGATATTCCTATGAAATATTAATATTTCAATTTTCATAAAATTTTGCCGCCTGAGTCGTTTATTCCCTAACTACTAAAGAATTAATTGTCTCTTAGAACAGCGCATTAACATTCGCTACATTTTAACAGTGTCGTTAAACCGGCGAGGGACATGGGACGAGCTGTGACGCGCAAGGTAAGGCGCAATGTACAGTGCAACGGTGGGATAAATGTAATAAATAAATATAGGAAAGACTACTAATTTCCGTATATTAATTTTGTCGATGAAAATCGTATATATCTGCAATAAACTGTGCACACACAACTCTCAAGACCAAAATTACCTATAGTACTACGACTCTTTCTGTTCTGGTTTGCTTTTATTTAATTAAATTTGTAATTTTTTGTTTTAATAAAAATCATCCACAAAGGATTTTTAAAACACATTTGCATTCATGATTATTGTGACATGATTTATCTAAAGATATTTTAAGTTATCTTAAACTAATAGTCTTCAAAATTTTTTATAAAGGTAACATATATTATTTAAGCCTTAATAATTTTTATTTTTTTAATAAAATTTGCATTTTATATCATTATTGCCGGGATCAACGACGTAACTTGCTTTCCTCCAAAAAGTATCTGAGCTGCGTTAATGAGATAGCATGGAGGAGCTCAGATACTTGGCCATTTGAAGGCACCACCCAGAAGAAACTTGCCAGAGTACACATTAGCAAACCGAAGTAAACTCCATAGGCAACGGTATATAAATAAGGAAAATGGTGAGATAAATAACAAGGCAAGGCTCACTCAACATATTTCCATATAGATTAATCTTTCTTAATAATAATAATTACGAAATATTATCTGCACAATACAATAAAAAGCAGGGACAACATACTACAGAAGCATTGTAAGAAAGATACTTAGTTATCAGAACTGATTTTATCATAAAACGCAATCGTTGAACTTCAGTTTGAAAACAATCTAATTAGTATGATGAATATTATTAATAATATATTACTATTAAATAATAATTGTCTTTATTTATTAGCTCTTAATGTGTACTTTCAAACTTCTGATCTGATTATCGAGAATGCTATGAATTTGACTATAAATTTAACTAATATTAAGATATTTGTTAGCTGTCTGGGTTACGGAGAAGGACATACTCGTAGGCTACCTATATTTATTGTAGTAAAAAAGTTTTCGAGGTCGACATTGAACCCCCGGGTGACAGCTAGTACGCAAAATAAAGCTAGCAAAGCCACTTTTGGAAGATGATTTTCAAATTACATTTGGTTGTCAAAGCATTTTCTATGTGCATAGTCCTAACCGCAGAGCTGTGGTTTGCATACTAAATGTTTGAAGTATTCATGAACCCTTGTAGTAGTTGTAACATTTTTATTCACAAAGCAGATAGTCACGAGATCAAGATCCAAAAACAGGTAAAGAAAACCTGAAAAGCTCTGTAGTTATCACTAGGTTCACTATCATTCTTTTGGCTAAAAAAAGATAAAAAAATTACATTCTTTTATTAGAACCGACGCTACCTCTCGTCGGCGAGGTGTAACAACAAATTAACTAAAAATAGTTAGTTAGTTCGTTTCATTGGTTACCTGTTCCTCACTTCAGCTGCAGTGAATAAAATAAATGAAAAATAATTACGTCTTTATCTCAGACAGGGTACACAGAGCCCCTGGTCATGAAACCCAAAGGAAGGTGGAAAGCGGAATCAAAATAGTAATGGGTACGTATTATTTTTTATTATAGTATGTATTCTGAAGACCAAGAATTTTCTATGTAAATCGTTCCTAAACAAAGAGCTGTGGGACAGCTATGTCGTCCTGCAAATGGCTTAACTGTTGGTCGTAAACTGCAGCCATCAGCCGACGACGGCTAAGACGCGGCCAGAGAATTGCACGGTTTATTGAATTGCTCTTTTTATTATCACCGACGTGGTAAACGGCGTAAGGAGCTCCCTAGTTGCACATTGCTTACTTCCCAGTTTGCATAATGTTTTCCTTATTGCAGCCTTAGACGACATTGTATAACTATTACATTTATGTTTGTTCAATTTATTCCACGTCTTTTTTGGTTGACGGTTTCATTAATAAGCAAGCAGATATTATAAAAAAAACACTTTTATCAAAATTTAGCTGTTCTTTAGATCAGTTCAGATTCATAGCAAATAACTGTATGGCCATATAACAAACAACATACATACATACTGTCACGTCTTTATTTTCTTCGTGTGGTAGACAGAGTTCTTTAAAACCTAATAGCATGTACCTGGGCTTGTAGGTAGAAACAAACAAAAGATGTTATATTGTTGTGGATTGGTAGCAAAACAGAAGCGCTTACCAATCCAAGGGGTGCCTTGGATCGGATGTTGCTGCCGCCACTAGACTGAATAGCAGGCGAAGTTTCCTACATTCCACACACCCGATCTTGTCACATATTCCAACAACAAGAATGACCAGTTGGCTGGATAGGCACAGCCAAATCATTAATACCACCAGCAGAAAAGTTACCTCCTGGCCATGATTCACACTGACCAATCTGGAAGTGCCTTAAATCCACCTCAGAGCCCGATGCGGCCGATGCAAGGATAATCTGGTCAAATAACACACATCACATCAAAAAACACAGACAGTAAAAACAATTTCTGCAGCTGAGGTGCATCTCCACAGACAATGGCACACTTACTGGTGTGCCCAGCATGCCCGCAACCTGCAAGTTTGACGACCAGCAGGCCGATTTGTTAACTCGGTGTACAACGATTTGATTGTCACTTTAGCATCCAATACGGTTTTCATATCTTAAATAAAAAAAGTCATTCATACCAAAGCCGTAACGAATATTGAAGTTACTATGAAAATGATATACACCGTAGCTGTCAAAAGTTAGCAAATAGGCCTGCTGCATAACGCAACAAAAATGCAGTACAAGTCGCTCAATACTGGACCAAGAAAAATATTTAAATTGGTGAACATCGACACGCTAAGAAGAAGAAGTCAACACCAACAACCCATTTTCTATTTCGTTTCTTCCAAAGTACAGATTAAATAAAGTTAGTTACCGGTGCATTATAGCTGGCACTAACAATTTTTATTCTGTATCCTCAGTTTCCACACTTCCACAGCCAAATCTTATTCCGAGATAAGAGGCCATACATTACAGCTGTTAGCGCTAAATCTGCAATGGTCGTTTGCTAACAACCACTTTGCAATTGCATGGATTTGTACCGCTTTAGCAGCGATTTGCACAATACTACGAGGTTATACTCTGTGCTTATGTGTTGTTTAAACTACTTGTTTATATATTTTACTAGCTTTTACCTGCAGCTCCAAGTACATACATATAAAATGCTTTGAAGATTATTGAAAATACTAATTTTGATGACCGAAACTATGACTAAAAAAGTGACTAGGTGCGAGTCGGACTCGCCCATGACAGGATCCATAGTAGATAGATTAGTCGCAATACCACTATAGTTTTTCGCCAGAAAAACCTACTTTATCCTTTTTTTTTTATCGGTGACAAAAATACACTTGCAGTTTATGAAAATGTACTTTATATCTAAAATTCTGACAATATCTCGTTCAAAAAAATTCCGTTAACAGTTTTCTTTAAGCTGCTCCAGCAACAATAACTGCTTCTGAACGAGCTTGAAATATCTGATACCTACTAATTTCTGTTTACCCCTAACACTTAACAACAAAAAACCTTCATCAATTTAGTTTCAGTAATATCCCAAAAAGTACAGTAAAGCAATTTTCGTCAAATTAGATACTACGTTCGCACTTCTATTCTGTGTCCTCAGTTTCACATTTGAATGTAATTCCGAGATAAGGCGCCATACATTGCAGCTGAGAGCGAAATCTGCAATTGTCTTTGCTAACAACCATTTTGCAATTGCACGTGGATTTGTACTGTTTCAGCGGTGATTTAGACAATTTGAGGATGAGATGCTCCGCGCTAACGTGTCAGTGATTTTATTTTAACTTCATCATCAGGTCTTTTTAGTCTACATTTCCCCTGCAGGAGCATGACCCTATTTGTAGTAAAACCATAAAACTAACTAAGAAACAGATATTATTAGACGATCGACTACCTTATGTTTCTTTAGACATAAGTCTGTATGTCTAAAGAAACATAGACAAAGATTAGAGCGACGTCAAGATGATTAAAAATTATCCATGAAAATAATATACAATTATGTTAGACTGAAGTCAGTTGAGTGATATGAATATGTATTTTGTTCCGTGTTCTATGCTCTTATATCCATAAAGGCTGTTAGTAGTTCATTAGTTTAGTTGTGGTTTTCGCGGATCTCACAGAATATGAAAATGTTTCATGCAGAAAGTGAAAGTCGAAGACTGATTAATAAAAACAGCAAACCAGGCCCACTATTTACTAACTCGGATGACAGGTGTCGATGCCTATCAATCTAGAATTTACTGTTACAATGCGGGTTTTGCTTGCTCGAACTTTTTACTTGGGATACAAAAACCGCATTGTAACAGCAAATCCTAGATTGAAAGGCATCGACACCTGTCATTCGAGTTAGTCAATTCGGGCAAACCTATGCCAAATTTGAATTAAGGAGGAAAACTCATAGTCTAGTACCTACAAATTGGTTTTTTATCGGGTTCATTAGTAGTTCCAAATTTGAATAGTTATCCTGATTAAAAAACTTTTTGGATCTAGTAGATTTGACACTTATCGTATTGTGGTACATACGTATATCGCCATTATCGTGTTACATTAAAATTATTAAATTATTTACCGCGCTCTCTGGCTTAATGGAATTTCTACGGAATCTTAAAGCTCGTGGTTACAATATCAAGAGTAGGTGTGGTTAAAAATATATTGAGCTTCATTCTGATTTGAAAATAATGTAACACGGTTAGCATCATTTTTCATTAAAACACTGCCATCCAGTTTGTGCGAGAAATAAATAAAGATTAGTGAGCTACAAAAATCTAGTCGAGTGAGTGTTGACATGCTAACCACTTGATTTTCAGATTTTGAAACATGTTACTACTTTTAAACTTTCGCGTTGCATGATTATTAAATACTTTAAATACTATGACTATGATGTGTATTTGTGTGTTGTATTATATATTGCAATTAATAAACTCGTACTCATTTCAATGTTCGTTATAGTCTTGGGCTCCGTCTATCCCGAAATAATTAAAAACATGTTTCAAATGTAATGTCGGGAATTAACGCGAAAACATACCGTTTTTCTCCAGACGTTTCGGCCGGGTTTCAGCAACCATGGTCACTGGACTCAGTGACCACGGTCGGTGTAATCCGGCCGAAACGTCTATACGCCGAGAAAAACGGTATGTTTTCGCGTTAATTCCCGACATTACATTTGAAACATGTTTTTAATTATTTCGGGATAGACGGAGCCCAAGACTATAACGAACATTGAAATTAGTACGAGTTTATTAATTGCAATATATAATACAACACACAAATACACATCATAGTCATAGTATTTAAAGTACAATTAGTACTTATGAGACCTAAAGGCCTTATTTGTGAAAAATATAATACTACCCTAATTCGCCTACAGAATCGTATTGGGCGAACTGAAATGAATGTGACTGTATTATACTTCAAAGAGTTTTTGGGTCAGTGCTTTGTCTATTTTTGGAAGATCTTTACAGTACTACCCATACCCTACACTAGATACGCATAAAAACGTCTAACTGATCAAAAGCGGCACATTATTAGGGCTAATACAATTTTCGTCAATCAAGGGGAAAACAACAATGAGCTTTAAAATGAACGGTAATCTCGAGATCACAAATTTATTTTGTAAGTATTTTTTTATTTAGCTTTAATTGTCTTAAGGATTTCATAGAATAATTGGTTTTGACGTAGTTTAGGGCGTTACAGTAATCCTTTATTATAATTTTTTGCGAGATTTACAGCATTATTTTTTTTTAAATCTTAACTAATATTACAAATGCAAAAGTGAGTTTGTTTAGGTATTTGTTTGTTTCTTTGTGACCTCTTCTACTGAACAAATCTTCTAGAAATTTAGCATGCACATAGATTAATGTGCTGAAAAGGACATAAGGTACCTTTCATCCCGGAATAAAGTATTACATACATATACACGAGCGAAGCCGCGGGTGAAAGCTAGTAACTGTAGTTTTGCAACAAATCTTTTCTGGTCTAGTTCAAGTAGGACCCTTATTCTTTGTCAATTACGCGGTCGTTTCTTCTCCAGACACACATTTAGGTACAATAAAAACCAAGGAAAGTGAAAGTAAACAACATTCAAACGTTCAGGTATTCAAGGTAATATTTTTTGCCCCAATGCTTCTTCTAACCTCTTCGGGATTTACGGTAAATCTGTCGAATTGACGCGTAACAAGTGGTTTACAGCCGACTCGAGAAACAGCTTATGATTTGATTGAATATTGATAAAGTACAAACCCCTCTTTTTACGCTTTGGGTTGTTTAACTTACTGCACCAGTTAGAGAAAAGGGGAATAAATGTTGTACTGAGGAAATATTTTATTTGAGTTTAAGAGTATTTCAATGTAAACCGTAGCTCTTTTCTTTTTATGCCAGATTTTATTTTTCAAAAGTATGACTTCTTTTGTAAATAGCGTAATGAGACAACGACTAATTCAACCTGTTAAAAAAGTACCTTTTTATGCAATCTTAATAGCTTTTTCCGACGAAATTATTCGCGTAGATATCCATTTTTCTAGCCCGAATTTATTATCATAATTACTTTGCGTCATTTATTGGTTAGTTAGTGAAACTATTCGCTCGCTCATGTGGCTGGCTGGCGTATTAACTACTGAACCACGGAGGCCGCTGTGAATCCATTATATTCGTTCTACTAACGTCTAATGATGTCTTTAAGAAAACGAGCCATACCTTTTCTCGGCATTTGATTTTTGCGCTCGGGTGCTTACTCACGCAGCTTGACATTCCCGGCCTAATTACCCACCACTTCACTAAATTAATTTAAGTATTCACTATTTTTCCCTCTAAGTGATATTGGACAATTTACTTACTGTTGCGTATTGTACTATTTTCCCTATTGTCTTGTCTATTATTCACTTTTAGTATTAAGTTAATATTATAATTTAATTACGTCAACATTAGGATGTTTATAATAACTTCTAACCCAATAAAAACGAGTGGTCCGCTTTTTTGAGACCACGTCAATTTATTTTAACTTTATAATATATTCTAGTAAATTTTTTCTTGCACCGAAACCGTCGACAGGTACCTGTAAAAATGGTACAAGGTTTTTGCACACCCAGACCATAAGAAATTTAAGTAAAGTTTTATAAATATAATTAAAAAGCACAAGAGCCGTGCCTTTTCTCATCATTTGATCTTTCCGCTCGAGAGCTTTTTCACACGGCCTGCCGTTCCCAGTCTAATTACCGACCACTTCATTAAATTGGTTAAAGTACCTATTCACTATTTTCCCTACTCTAGTGCTATTAAGAAAGTAGTAAAGTGTTGCGGTTATTTACATCTCCTATTTATATAATTTTCTATTCAAAGTCAAAGATTTTTATTCAAAATTGGATAATTGTATCTCTTTTTGAACGTCATTTTAGGGTTCCGTAGTAAACAAGGAACCCTTATAGTTACGCCATGTCTGTCTGTCTGTCCTCCCGCGGTTTTACGCAGATACTATAAGTACTAGAAAGCTGTAATTTGGTATGGGTATGTATATTAATCATGGAAAAAAAGTGGTAGAATAAAATCTTGAAAAAAAATTTTTTTAGGGTAGCTCCCATACAAGTAAAGTGGGTGAGTAATTTTTTTTCTCTGTTTACCCATCGTGTGGGGTATCGTTAAATAGGTCTTTGAAAAATATTGTGAAGTTGATAACACCACTTTTCGATTTAGGGATCCGTCTCCGAAATATTTGGTTTTAAAGTGCGAATTTTTGTTAGAGGTAAGTGTCCCCCCCTTCTACCTGCTAAACGGTTATATATAGATACGTGAAAAAAATTACAGCAGTAGTATATATACTGAAGTTGAAAGAAAAACTATCAGAGCTGAGTACTAAGTACAAACTAAAAAGTTATAGGCAACCAACTTATAAACTGTAAAATTTCATACTATTTTCATTGTTAGATGTTTTTGGTCGCTAAACTGTAAGGTGCGAGTGTGAATAGTGTGAACTCAAAGTTGTCATTCGCAACTACGGAACCCTACACTGCGCGTGGCCCGACACGCACTTGGCGGGTTTTTTTCTTTCCTATTATTTTTAATATGCAAAATCGAAAAACTACTAGCGTTTCGTAATGACCACTGGTGAGAAGAATACGCCGAAAGAAATTATTCTAAGAAAGAATTCTACCCTTAACTATATAATAAAACACTATTAACGCCAAAGTGCGTTTATTTATTTGTTTGAATGTTACGCTTACGCCGGTATCGCACTTGAACCATTTTGGGATACGCGTTGTTTCTGCTACATCGTAGCACGTAAGCTACCCTTCGTCTGGGATCGTCGTACTGGGATTGAAAGCATGAACAAAACTCGATATGAAAAAGGGATCATACTGTACCCATTTTAAAACAAAATATGCTTAGTAATATTCTCGGTATTTGTGTCATGTTATAAATCTGTACTGCTCCGTTTTCATCGGCTTTATATGATTTTTTTAATTTATATTATAATATAGAAATTAAATACTAGTATTTGCCCGCACTGGCACTTGAAACTATTATAGCCATTTTATGAACCAGACACTTGATGACCACTGCGCCGCAAAGTCAATAGTATCAATATAAACGACGTTATTAGTAACAAGATCTGTGCCTTTTCTCGGCATTTGATCTTAATGCTTGGGAGTTTTCTTACGCGAGTTGCCATTCCCGATGTAATTATAACTAAGAAGTCCCTTAATTGAGTTTAAGTATCCTTTATTTTTCCCGCTAAGGACACAGGGTTATTTGTTAAATGATACTGTTTATATTTCACGTCTTTCGACTGTAATAAATCGTACTTTTTCTTGTTTTTAACTTCCAACGCTAAAATACGTGTTATAAGTTAGACCGCTCTTTGTGTGTCTAGTCTGTATGTCACCGCAGTTTTAAAACGGATGAACCAATTTGGATGCAATTTTCTAGTTAAAAGTAGCTTGGCGATGGTACTTGAACAAGATGATGGGATTTTCGTGTCGGAAATCACTAACTTTTTTTTTACCTTGAAACTCAATTTCCATCTATTTTTTATTAAATACTCTTTAAGTTAAATAACTTTTAGTTAAAGTTATGGTAGAGCCACGTTACCGGCAAAATTATTTTTTGCTAATAGCATGAGTGGGCCGGCTCGTCCAAGAAAGTAACACACTCTCCCTTAGAAAATCGACGTTTGCTAAGTAGCTTTACCGCTGCTATGCTTCATTCACTGAGAGCCAGAGACCCTCTCACCCTCTAGGGAGGGAAAAATAAAAGGCCGTCAACGTCACACCTTGGATGTTGCATTGTTCATGGGCAGCAGTGATCACTTACTATCCGGCGTCATAAAAAAATCCACTCTACATAGTTTTAATTGAATTGACTTCTTCCCATCTGAGCGTTTTTCCGGATGCATCTGCAGCTGTGATTCATGCATTTATATGATTTAGCGAAAGTTTTTACAGCCGGCTGCATGTCTAACGCCAACCTTCTTTAAGTATCTTCAAAACCGCAGAAAAATAGCGCTACAATATAGGTGACAGTATTTGCCCGCGCCGGGAATCATACCCAATCCTGTCAAAAATATCACATCATTACTTAATTATTTGGCAACACACTCTATTATCACTAGTACAAACAGTCATGAACAAATCATTGGACTCGATGACACCGTGTTCATCATTAGCCGGTTTGAACCAGAGATAGATAATATAACTGGATATAGATAAGCTTGGCGTGTGTTCGGGAACTAATTAAATTAGCTGTTATGTAAATATTGGGACTAAATTTTAGTTTGACTAGTTTTTGGCCCGTGAGCATTGTATTAAATTTATGTTCCTTACTTGAGAAATTATGTGTGCGTGTGTGTAACCGTAAATTATTGAGGATAGAAAAATATAACTATTTTTATTCTTCCTTGCTAAAATATTTTTTGAAGCGTACTTTATTTTTTTAGCTTTTTATAAACTCTGATAAAAAAACGTTGGGAACCCTACCCCCTATACTTTAAAGTGACGCGGGAAAACCACTCTTATACCTAACCGATATCGCTCTCTACCCCGTAAAGAATAAAGATGTAATAAGCAGATACATATTTGTATTGATGTATTATCTCTTCTATTCACAGCTTTAAATAAATTGAATGGATAGGCAGTGAAACGTCATCGCCTTGTTCCGCTTCAGTGGAGCCGTAGCCCTCACCTACACGGTGCGGTATTAAGTATTGTTCGCGTAGTGTATATATTCTTTAGTATTGCCTAGATTACTTTAAAATCAGATAGTGAGAGAATTTTGTTTTTAATCAATGCAGAAATGTCAAATCTCAAGATCACCTCCAGATATTTTTTTGCATATAAAATATATGCAAATTTGCAGTACATAGCGATTCACTACATCAAAGCATAGCTACAGTGTTTTAACTTTTTTAGTGTTATTTAATTAAACAAAATTAAATTTTAATATTATTATAATCAAATTATTTGGTGATAGTTAATTTCTTTCTTAGGGGAGATCTCTATATTCTGTGAATAGACACATTTTAATATTGCTGCCTTTCTCCTTCCAATAGTTATTCAGGGGGAGTCCATGACTTTAGGTCTCGAAGCTTAAAAATTAAGGGTTCTATTAGCTTATTTAAAAAACGTTAATTACTAAAAATAGGATAATTTCAAAGTCATTCCCGATATCACATATTCACATCTTTTATCTGCATCTTCACATTTCTTGGAAGTTACGGGTATAAAACAAAAGAAAACTTGTTTCGCTCTAGTAGAGTCATAGCCTTAAACATGGACTCAGTGTCACGATACTCTTCATAAGCTGGTTTAAACCAGCACTAAGCGCAGATAACCACGGCGTGTGTTCAAGATATAATACAGAGATAATTAACTTAATGGCTTGAACGTGTGCTTTGGCAGTTTAGTTAAAATATATTTTTTTTATATCGAGGCAGGCAACAGATACATGACTAACCTGATGGAAAGCGGTTGCCGGATTCGTTCGGTACTACTTGTGCGAAGCCGCCTCTGGAAATTCTTTTCGCGCCCTTATTTGAAAAGCCCCATGTTCTTTTTTAAACTTTCGCGCTTGGAACACATAATTATTTCTATAAACAGGACTTAGCACGATCCTTATACTCGTATTATTTGGGACCACGATGGATGTAACTCCATTGAAACGACAGCGGAACCAAATAATTATAGGATTCGTGCAAAGTCCTGTTTATAAAAATAATTATGACGTAACTCCATGTAGTACTCTTTCGGGAAAACGATGTGTGGTAATAAAAAATGAAACATTGTTTTCTTCATATTCTATATTCAAGAGTTACACTGTAAAAAAGGTATTATATTGTAAAAAATATAGCTTGTGTGACACGAGATAAGGCAAGGATTATAACGATGCCTCACACATCAAAATCTTTTCATGAATTTCAATATTATGGTAGAGTAAAAAAACTCATGTGCATAGATATATACCTACTTAATATATACAAACCTACATGAACTCAAAAAACATGAGATCTCATTTTGGGACATTCGAGTAAAAATCTTTAAATAGCTTGTACCCAAATCTATATCACATGACCTTCAGCGGTAGATACTATATAATATATTATAAAAATATTACCAAAATAAGTTGTATTTTGATAATATAACAAAACGACCAGAAATCACCCATGAGCCATGTCAGACTGACAATCATACAAAGGTGATAGTTCACGTCTGTGATGACTGGCTCTTACTGGTATATTATCGTCTTCTGTGTGCCAGACGAGTGATATGAACACGTTTGTATGTCAAAAGGTGAAATATTGGATTCTTGTACCTAAAGGCGACCATTATAATTCTCTTAGTGGTTTTTTTAAGAATGATGTTATTGTGAGGTTGCATTAGGAGTAATACCCTAATGAGGTCGTTTTTGGATGGTAATCTAAGCAGATTACCATCCATAACTAGGCCTATAATTTGTTTATCTAGGTCAAACTAGATTACCCCGTTATTAGTTTTGGCTGGTAAAATATAAGTATATATGTTTATAAGACAAAAACAAAACTATTTGGATTTGACAGAGAGCATACTAACGAACTAAGTTACTAACGGGAATCTACAACACCCCTTGTTAATGAATTTACAGCTAGCTCTCAGTGAGCATTTGTAGCATCACCTTATAAGGCGAGGGCAAAATCCGTACTAAACAAACGGCGCAAAGGGTTCCCAGAAGATTGGGACCTTAGCTACGGGCGTTAATTTGGTTGCTAATAAAATGTGGTCCCAACTTCTAAATCGTACGATTGGTTCTCACAGACTCACATAGATAGCGCCACCCAACATTGTATCTTCTATAAAAGCATTATTCATAAAATATATTTTACTAAAAATTAGAACAACATTTTTGGCATAATAATATGACTTCCTAGTTTTAGTAAGTTTAGGCTAACGCGGATTACCGCCATCTAGTAGAGAGTGGCAAACAACTCTGCAGCGCCAAACATTTGCTGACCTTAATTTTGTCCAATATTTTTGTATAAAGTTGGCAGACTATAGGTTAGTATTATATTGTCTTTGCAAATAGTATTTGGAAGGCAGCAATTCGCATATTGCTCAAAGAACAAAGATCATGGTAACACTGAAGAGCCTTAGGAATAGTAATGGCAAAAACCTTTGGAGGACAGCAATTCTTTTTGCCAGATAGGCTGAACCCATGGATTCACTTAAATTTCATTATATGACCATCATTCAAGACGTTCGAAAAGTCGAGATGTCCTTTGGTACCAGGAAAGACGAAAATATAATCGTTATACAAACATTTATATAGGTATGGTTTTTTGATATTAAAATTATAAAGCAAACAAATGAAAATGATGACACTCGAAAATCGATAGTGTAATTTTTTCTTTTAAATTAAAAAAACGATGTTTATACTTCATATTTAGTTTTATTATTTTTAGTTAGTCACAGCATAATAACAAAAAAATATCTCATTTAAAATCATGATATTCTAAAAATATTGTTAATCTATTTAAAGATATTTGGAGCAAAGTTTTCCGACGATTAGGTCTTTTTGCTACATTTAACTAAATCAAGGTTGCAGACAGATACCTATTGATATTTTTTGCGCCAAAATACATGAGGCATTATTAAATATTCTAGAAATTTGGTGTTTACGGAAATGAAATTTGCTTTCAATAATATCTTAAAATAAAGTATGTTAAAACTAGTTGTTGCCCGCGGATTTGCCCGCTTTATACAAAACCTATGATCATCTCCGTAGCATTATGTATGCCACAAGTTTCAAGAAGATTTGGTTTAGTAAATAAAGCGTAAGGAGGTAACAAGCAAACAAATATACAAACTCACTTCCGCATTTAAAATATTAGTTGGGAAAAAAAAATTAAAATTATAATATGTTCAGCTAGACGGGTAATTTGCGAACTCCTTGCGGCTGAGACAATGACAATGATTTAGGAGAGTGTGAACAGTAGTCGCATGATTTAATCCATGCACCATTTCACCATCGGACGACGCGGCGTTGAATGGGATTCCATCCAATATGTGTTTGATATTTCTGTTTATCGCACCTCTGGATACACCTCTTTCTTCTAGAATTCCCTATCCACATGTGACTGTTTCCTGACTTCTACAATTTTGGGGTTTCGAAGCAAAAATGAATAGGCATTATTGAAGTTTGAGTGTACCACCCGAGAACTCATCTTTTCATCAAGCAAGATTGGGAAACGAACTCAATTGATCCAAAAAAATCTGTAAATATAAACACAAGTCATTACATGATTAGAAATATTTAAGTATAGGCGAAAATTTTCCACGACTATAGAAAAAGTCAACAAGTTAAGCGTCGTTTTGTAGTTATTATTAGTTTTATCAATTGTTAGCCACGATATATAAGGTCAGGTCCCGCCCGTCTTGCACCTAATCGGTAAAGACTTGTGAGCGTGATTGTAGACTGCATGCATAATTTATCATTAATTTTATATTGAATTTGTTAGTATACAGTGGAAAAATATAATTGGAAAAATGATTGAGACGAAAGCACCTGCTTTCGCGGAGTTGAGTGAATTAGCTGGTTCAAGTGTGAGTCTTTGTTTAAGGAAGTTGATGGTTTTTGCAGAATTTAATATTTTTTCACAAATGTTGCTTAAGTACTTATAATCAAAAATGATTTACTCCCACTGAACTTGGGCGCCAAATTCCAGTAATATCTTATTTTAGGTAGAAATAGGATATGTTTATAATCTTTTCTCGTTATCTCTTTTATCTTTGGCTTCCGTTAAAATGATTTTCCTTGATAAATATGAATAGTAATTGAACCTGTTGAAAAATAATTGAGTGAAACGAAATTTATGATTAAATAGAATTTTACATTTACTATAATAACACTGACGGGCCGCTAATAACCTAAAAAAGTAATTTATGGAATAATGGCCAAAACTAAATCGTAGCAATAATTTATATCATAGTCAGTTAATAGTCTGGTTTAATTTCATGTTTTTATTTCAATAGGCTGGAGGGAAAGTAGTCTTTTCTACAGACGACTTCTTCGCGCCATGCGAAAACATGATTTCTGACGAGGAACCAGTCTGGATCGCTGAGAAATTTACGGAGTATGGAAAATGGATGGATGGCTGGGAGACCAGGAGGAAAAGGATCAGCGGCCATGATTGGTGCATTATCAAGCTAGCTACCAAGTGTATTGTTAGAGGTTCGCATAAGATTTTTATTTTTGTCTATGCAGGCATGTACTGCATGGATAAAAATAAAATCTTAATTATAATTCTACTTCAAAATAATAATTCAAAAAACCTCCTTTCGTACTTAAGAAAAAAAAAAGGTTATAACCAATTGTTTACAATTCTAGGGCTTCTTGTGGACACAGCATTTTTCACTGGAAATTATGCACCAAAGTACTCCATTCAAGCCGCCTGCCTAACTCCAGAAGGTAAGCCAATTTAAATACTATATATATATATTTATTTTATATTTTATTTTTACCAGTACTACTTTACAAGAACATTTTTAACTAAACAATATTTATTAGGCATTTTAATATTGTAGACTTTAAAAAACTCGTAGCTTATCACTCGCGGGCTTTAAATGGCGATCTATATAGAACACTTTTCCGGAATGAAAGATGCCCAATATCCTTTTTCGTACCCCTAACAAAGTGCTTACAAAAGTCATGAAGATCTGTTTAGTCATTAAGTTATGAAAGCGTAAAAATCAAACAAAAAAATAAACAAAAAAAAAACTCACTTTCGCATTTCTGACAATAGTTACGATTTTTATACGTAGATGTCTTTTCTAGTTGATAAAAATATTTTAGCTGATGTTCATTAAACATTTAGAGGGTGTTTTATTTGATTTAAGACTTCATTTAAATGTATATCTACTCGTTATCTGACCTAAATATTTTGATTTCAGAAGAAGCATTAATACCGGAAAGGCGGTCTCAAATGGGGACAGCGTGCTCGGAGTGCAATTTCGAGAAGATAAACCGGTTGAATTCGGAGAAATGGGATGAAATAGTGCCGGTCACACCGCTCCAGCCGGGATACGAGAACACCAGACTTAATTATCAGAAGGTAAAAACTAATCAAGAGTTTTCGATGAATAAGTAGGATATCGCTATGACAGTTTACGTTCGCCGTATTATTTTTATGATGACATTATAGCCTATGACAATCAAAGAAAAAAATATGAATCTAATAACACGTCACATTGTGAAAACTATTAAAATTATAAAAAGGTACTATTTCATAATCCCGTCTACGCATGCATACCAACTATACTAGATACTCATACTCATTTGGAAATCGCATATTAGGGCAGGTTTTCTAAAATACAAATGTGATTCCTCAAGAAAAATCAGAAATTAATACATTTTGTATAAAAAAAATGATAGAATTATTGACAGGCATAAGAAAGAATATTTGAATAGTTTCCTACTTCAACGTCTAGAGTATTAACTATTATTTAAGTTGAAAGGCATTGTAATATTGAAAAACTTTCAATACCCAGTACTGATTTAAGACAGCAATAACTTAATAAGTGCAAAAGAATAGAACTCAGTTGAGCTCAGTGTACTTCTATGGTCACTGCAATATGTTAAGAGTCCCACGTAAAGCCGAAATCCCATATAAACGTAGTTTGGTTTTAGTTTTACAAAAGTTAAGCCAATCTCAACTAAATTTCGTACATACGACCGGATAAGGCATATTGATGTTTATAATAAAATAATATAAAATAGAGTAGAAGTTTCGTATCGAAAACTTCTACTCGCTGTAATTTTGTATAGGTATTGTTTTTAAAATTGAAATCTGTTTTGTATCGAAAACTTCGACTCGCTGTAATTTTGTAAAGGTATTGTTTTTAAAATTGAAATCTGATTATAAACATCAATATGCCTTATCCGGTCGTATGTACGAAATTTGGTTGAGATTGGCTTAACTGTTGTAAAACTAAAACGAAACTACGTTTGTATGGGATTTCGGATTTACATGGGACTCTTAAGAGACTTCCTTTTTAACTGACTTCATAAGAGGAGGAGGTTATTATATATTTTTTATTGTTTCTTGCTACGCCCTAAACTCCGTCTTTACTTTACGTACCAGTCTACTTTTCGCAAAAACTACAGCAGAGATTTAAACTTCACAGTGTTAGAGTAATAAGAAATAAAAAAAAAAACACGGGAACGAAATCGCGAGAGCTTTAAAAAAGTATCAATAATGATTTCAAGATCATTAGACCTGGCCCTTTGATTTTCTTAAAATATTAGTGTACTAGCTATTACCCGCGGCTTCGCCCGCGTGATTTATAGCCTATGTCTTTCTCAGTACCCTACCCTGTGTGTAAGCAAAAGCAAAATTTCATGATGATCGATTCAGTAGATACGGCGTGAAAGCGTAACAAACAAACAAACTCACTTTCACATTTATAATATTAGTAGGGATTCAAAAGGAATAATTATTTCATTTATCTTTTAGGTGGTGAGTGACGAGACATGGACACACCTACGAATAAACATCTACCCAGACGGTGGCATAGCCAGACTCAGGGTGTACGGAGAGGCCAAACCAGAAGTGCCTACCCACAATCAGCTTATTGATTTAGTATCACTTCTCAATGGAGGAACTTGCCAAGGTATGTAACAAATGTTTTAGTAGGCCTTACAGGCCTCACTAGCAGAAACCTCACGAAATAGGGGTGTTACTGTTGCGTGAGGTTTCAGCTAAAGATTCAGAGATTTATTCAGAAAATATTCTCAGTAAATTTTTCACGTCAATTCAAATTTTAAATAATTCTCATTTATTAAAATTGAAAATATGTGATGAAAAAGAATTCGCCACAGGTAGGATTCAAACCCACGAGTCTTAGGTCATCACATATTTTCAATTTTAATAATATACCGAGCATTGTAATGCTATTTAAAAACCATTTAAATTCTCATTTACTTATGTTTATACTATCAATTAATGTTTTATAGACTAGCGTTTTGGAACCGACCACTGCAGAAGAAACCCTGAAATAAACTTTTTTCTACAGCAGCAGGGTCCACTCTTACTTGCCTGAACGTTTGTACGATATTTTATTTTCCTTTCGTTTGCCTTAAGAGCGTATCCTAGCAGTATGTTTTCCATACAAATATATTCCTCTTTTAGCTCGCTGAAAACTGCTTCTACAGGCACAATTCTTTTTTCATATAATCTAGTACTATAAAGGAATGGCCTTATGTTTATTTTTTTCTTTAAACCGTTAATTTTTTTTTAATGTTGCCCTTTAGGAAAACTCATTTCTAAATGTCAAATTGAAGACAAACACAGATGTATAAAAGCATGGAGAAATATGTACTACGTACGTACTAATTATACTTCCATGTATAAAAGACTTAAGGCTGACTGAGACACATATTTGACGTCCACGTTTTTAACTTGCTCGGAATAAAATATTGAAATATTTTGGATATTTTCTCAATCACTTAAAGACCTCTCATTCGGTAATTGACAAGGAATATTCAATTTATTTTTATTAGTATAATTTTTACAAGTAGGAACTTTTTTATATTTTGTTGTCTTGAAAATTTTTTGGTTGGTTATATTTAGTGTACTAATCAATTATTAATTATTGTGGAAGCCTTTTCTAAATTGATGGAAAAAAACTGATTATTAATCAAAAGGTAAAAAAGTCGATAACGAAATAAGTCCCTTTAAAAAACACGTCATATAAAGTAAAAAAATGTTACATGTGTTTTTCCGTCACTAAGCAAAATAATAGTAAACAAGATTAATAAAGTTATTATTGTAAAATCGTGCAAGAGCCAAGTAATTACACTAGTGTAAAGATAACGAATCACTTTTGTCTATTTTTACAAACTGTTTAACAAACAAAGTGTGCTTCATATGCATGCAGCAGGAAACGAAGAGCATTCTCTTGTTCACGTCCGTCATTATTGAATGAACTGTATATAGAAAAGTTTTAAGAACAAATTATAATTGTCATAAGATCATCTATAACTAACTACGAACTTCCTTCAAGAAATTAAACATACCTACTTTGTACTTAAAATAGGAAATATTTCTTGTCGAACATAATTGAACTTCTAACGCCGTTTTTGAAGGCTTTTAGAAAAACGAAAGCAGATATTAAGTGGTTCTCAAAACTAATGGATAGAAAGTCTTACTTTTTTTTCATTATTAACAGTTTACCAAACCTGTTACATACCGATGTATAAAGTAATTTCTAATCAAATCTAAAAGATTATGAATAAACATGGGCAAAATTTAATATCTAAAAAGCGCGAGTTTATAAACGCACTTTTTATTCAAATCCAAGATGTAAGTAATTGTTTTGATCCACTCAGTGACGTAAACACTTATCCTAAAAATAAGAAAATAATATTAACAAAAATTCATTTCAATAATTGTAAATTCAAAGAAGCTCCTATAATCCCTACAAACAAGTAGCCAAAGGGCTTCGTTCATATTTAATTAAATAAACCCATTTTCAATACCCACGCAGCGATCGATGTAAGCTCATAAAGGTATCCCATTCATTATCATTATTGTATATTCCACAGGGTTTTCATTAGCTTTTAACTAAGCTCGCGCTACGCAACGTCCTCTGTGTTTGAATTCATTAGGCCTTTAGACCTTTATAAGATGGATTAAATGATTTGGATTACTGTTATTAGCGTTGGAGTATTAATATAACTAATTTGCTAAATTTTACAAAAATAAAAAATTTATAAACTGTAACTGAGTTGTAGACCTCGCTAGTCTTTGTTTATCTTAAAACTGAATAAATGTTCATTACGCACCATACAACAAAGACCTTTGAGAATTTTGAAATGAAATAAAATTTATAAATAAATAAATAAATATATACGGACAAATCACACAGATTGAGCTAGCGCCAAAGTAAGTTCGAGACTTGTGTTATGGGATACTAACTCAACGATACTATATTTATAATAAATACTTATATAGATAAACATCCAAGACCCACGTCAATCTAAAAAAGATTATTTTTCCATCTTGACCTGACCGGGGATCGAACCCGGGACCATCCGTGTCGCAGGCAGGCGTGTTGACCGCTACGCCACGGAGCTCGTCAAATTTATTTTATTTATTTCAAATTGATTTATTCAATCTTGGATATCATGTATCGCTTTTTGAACGTCATATGGCTTTTTAATATTTGCAAAATCAACAAACTACTAGCGTTTCGGGAAGACCACTGCTGAGCAGAATACGCCGAAAGAAACTCAGTCCAGTTTTGGTTCCTATGTGCCTGAAGGGCTACGCGTTTAAAAAAAATATATAACAAGCTGTTACCCGCGGCTTCGCCCGCGTTATATATAGCCTATGTCCTTCTCAGTACCCTAACCTATATGTATGTAAAATTTTATGACGATCGGTTCAGTAGATACGGCGTGAAAGCGTAACAAACAAACAAACAAACAAACTCACTTTAGCATTTATAATATTAGTTGGGATTATACACGAAAAGAGGGCTATATTCAGCACTGGGGGGAAGATGGTCTGAGATGATATTACAATTCTCTGTATTTTTGTATCTAAATAACCAAACACCTAAAAGTAAGTTATCATTTAAAAAGAAACTTTGAAATAATTTTGTCGGAAAAGAACAATAAAAAAATATCCCCAACATTAAACACATTAACCTAGATTCGAACTCAAGATTTAAAAATACCTTTTTAAAATATGTAGTCATTTATGTTTTAATATAGGTATTTTAATTAACATGTAACTTTCAAACCCGCTCAAAAATTTCACGAAAATCTGTCGAAAAATGCGACGTGTAGAGGAAAACAGCCGGGCAAACATACCGCATACATTTTGCCCAACCTAAAACAGAGATGTTTCGCGCTCGCTCTTGCAAGTAGTTTATATGTACAGTATGTTTGATATTGAACTAGCGATAACTTTTATTCAAGTTCTTAACAGGAAAACATACAACTTTTGTCCTTTAATCAAGTCTGAAATCGAGAAAAATTTATAAATTTTTCCGTACTACGTTAATTACCTACTGATCTAAAATTATAAGATTAAACGAACTTACCTAAGTGAAGTTCTATCTTAATTATACGAAGCTCCCCGTCCGAGATAAACATATATTTAACTTGTAGTAAGTCCCACGTACTAGTGCCAATTCACTCGTCTTTTAAAGCTGTAACAAAAAAGTAAAAACCACAGATATCTGTTGTTTGACATTTACTTGTCAACTTGTCATTTCGTTGGAAGTTAAGAAAACATGGACATGAAATAGTATGTTACATGTCCGTTCATGAACAACCCTATGACCGGGTTAATACTTCAGTATTGATGGGAGGGATATGGGTGTGTTTATCTCGGACGGGGAGCTTCGTATAATTAAGATAGAACTTCACTTAGGTAAGTTCGTTTAATCTTATAATTATACTTGCTCCCCGTCCTTCGATAAACATATATTTAACTTGTAGATGTTCAAAGTAAGGGTTGTGAATGATAATTAATAGAAATAAAATAATGGAGGACATGATAATAACAAAAAACTTTTATTTCGAAATATTCACAGAATATATGGGTACAGTTTGTAACTTAAAGTAGGTAACATAATTACAATGTACTTTATAATCATTCTTGGAACGTAACAGTCAACTATATATTACTTTTATATTTAATCAACAATCACAACATCAATCACCTAGTGTGGTGTCACATATAACTTGACTGAAGGAAATATTTTGGTTAATCGGTCGGTTATAATGTTTTGCGAACATACTAGAGTTTTCAGACCAACCTACTGTTTTCTGAATTTGGTCAATGCTTATACCCGCTCTAAGAGCGGCTGATGTAGATGCATGTCTGGTGCTGTGCGCAGAGAAGATGTTCACATCAATGCCAGCTTCGCTTAACGTAGTTTTTATCCACCTGCTTATAGTCTGAGTGGTTGCTGGGTGGTATGGTTTTTTATATGTTAAAATTAACCTTTGAGTATTGTTTCTCAAGGGTTCTGTTACATGTATGTAGTGTCTTAAAATTGATACTGGACATATTTCTATATTATTATTATATTTTTTCAAGTGAAGTAATGGTTGTGGTTTATTTTTATTGGATGTTTTAATTGAATCTGTAATGAATATTTGAACCATATCACCTTTAAAACTTATGTTATCTAAGCTTATCAAAGAGAGTGTTTGTACTCTATGACCTGTAACTAATGCTAAAATAGTTACTAATTTCCTGGTAAGGAGTTCTAAAGATATGTTCACATTGAGTTGTAAGGCTAAATAGTTCAAAACAACCGCTGGATCCCAAGTTATATTGTACTTTGGAGCCGGGGGTTTAGACTTTAAAACACCTTTCATAAACCTTTTTATTCCATCGTCCCATCCTACTCTAGGTCCTATGATCAAGGATAAGGCAGATCTTACTGAATTAATTGATCCATATGACATGCCATTTTCAAAGCTCTCACCTAAGAACTGAAGTATCATTGGTATGGATGCTTCAAAGGGATCTACTTTAAACTTTTCACAGAAATTCCACCAAGGTTTTAAAGCAGAATTGTATTGTTTAATTGAATTAGCAGACAGTGATTTCAATATAGCTGGTATTGCTGATTCTGGAGTCCCTCTTTTTGTGTATGCTATCCTGATAGCATCCCTGCAGCCAGGGTAAGTTGTTGATGGAGCGGGTGACTCTCTCTGAAAGGAGATGTCAGCAGATTAGGACTAGGTTCGAATGTTATTAGGTCTCCCACCAACAGGGACATTACAAGAGGGAACCATGCTTGAGATGGCCAATATGGAAAAACTAAAATACCAGTGGCTTTGTCTGTCTGGATTTTATGTACACACTTTAAAATAAGGGAGAAAGGTGGAAAAGCATAGAAGAACCATTGCCTCCAGTTAATGGTAAAAGCATCAACTGTGAAAGATTCCGGGTCACACTTCCATGATACAAAACATTTACATTTGTTATTTATTCTAGAAGCAAATAAGTCTATTTCGGGATAGCCAAATTTGGAAACAATCTGAGAGAAAGCTGTGTGGCAGAGTTCCCATTCAATGTTGTTTTTTCTGGATTCTATATCTGCTTCAACATTATCTTTAGTATTAATATAGGAAGCAAATATCCAAATATTTCTATCCTCACACCATTTCCAAATTTGCCTTGTAATTTTATTTAAATGTGGAAATTGGATGCCACCCATTTTATTGATATAAGCTACTGCTGTTGTGTTATCTACTCTTAATAATATTTCACAATCCTGTAGGTGGTCGGCAAAGCATTGAAGTCCAATGAATGCAGCTTTCAACTCTAGATAATTAATATGGTATTGAGATTCAGAGTATGACCATGACCCAGATGTTCTTTGTTGGCCACTTACAGCACCCCAACCTGTGCGAGATGCATCAGTGTAAATTTCTAATGCAAAATCATATTGTTTGATGTGATTATGTTTATTTAAGTTTTTCATCCACCAGTCCAGTTCTGAATTTACAAGTTTTGGTAGCCTCATAACCATGACAAAATTTTCATTGGACTTCAATAATGCTAAGTATTTCTCTCTTTCTAGTAATTTAGTGTACACCCAGCCATAAGGAATAGCTGGACAAGTAGAACAAAGTGATCCTATCAATTGAGAAAATTCCCTTATACTGCAGTGTTTTTTCTGTTTAAAATTGTTGATTTTTTCTAACAGTAATGACTGTTTCTGCTTTGGCACTGACAAAGACAAGTTTTTAGAATTTAAAATAAATCCGAGATATTTACATGTTTTGCCAGGCGTGAGAACACTTTTTTCATAATTAATTACAAACCCTAAATTTTTTAATAGACTACATGTTAATTCTGCGTTTTCTAGACATTTCACTCTTGACTGCGCAAAGATCAGGATATCATCTAAATAACATGATAATAAAACATTGTTTTCTCTCAAGTAGGTACACATTGGTTTGAGTATCTTTGTGAAGATGAACGGGGCCGTACAAAGTCCATAAGGGACTGCATTAAACTGAAATAATTTTCCATTAAATTCAAATCTCAAATATTTTTTCGAGATTTCTGCAATTGGTACTGAAAAGTAAGCTTCCTTTAAATCAATTGTGGCCATGTAACAATTCTTGGACATTAATTTACATGCAGTTCTTATATCCTCCAATTTAAAATGCTCCGTATCGATGAACTTATTCAAATGTTTAAGATTTAAGATAAACCTATAACTGCCATTACTTTTAGGGGCCAAGAATATGGGTGAAGTGCATTGTTCGGGGTCGGGAGAGCACATAGAAATGGCACCCAATTTAATTAATTTTTCTATTTCTAGACTTATCAGTTTTTCTTCCCCAGTCGACCAGTGTTGTGGTCGTGTTTGAAAGACTGGAGGTGTGTTTTGAAAGGAGATTTCATAGCCTTGGACCCAACTGAGGATCATAGGATCCTGGGTGATTGTCATCCAATTATTGAGAAAAAATTTTGTTCTACCTGCATGTACCTCTGAATCAGCTAGCGACGGTGTCTCGGTCGGGATCGGTGGCTCTGGTGTTCTCTGTAGCGCTGGCTGCTGTTCTGTTTCCTCGTCGTGACTGGACGATGCCCACCGCGGCCTCGGTTTGGGTTCCCTTGCCGGTTCTGCGGTGGGCCTCTCCCGTTTCCCTGCAGTTTTGTGGTAGGCGGAGTTTTTGGAGCCTTTGTTGAAGCTGGTGTTTTGATGGACTGACTAGTTTTCTTGATAGACTGGGCGGCTTTAATTTTATCTGCGCAGTCTTCACCAAATAGGAATTTGTCTACCTTAGTTTCTTTAATTGCATCTCTTATATGAGAATTTGTCCCAGACACAGCAAAGAATCTCCTAGATGAAGAGTCTTGATGGAAAATTTCAGCTGCCAATTTTGCTCCATCGTTGATTTCCTCTATTAATTTTTTATTGTTGAATACTCCTGTAAGGAGACTTGTTAATGATTTGCCGAGACAGTTCAGGAGTTTTCCCGTTAAATTTTGCCTCTCACAAATTCTTTTATCTCTTTTTAGAGTCAGATCTGAAACTGCTGCCTTGATCTCCGGATTCATGATTGGAGCTATGCCTCTGGTAAAGTTTTGTGGAGTTGGATATTTTTTAATGATGAGCTCTTTGGCCTCCTTGCCTAGGCCATCAGTCATGATCTTAGTCCATCTGTTGGCCAATTCAGGTCTTAAGGGCTCTCCAACCTCCATCACCTCCTCTCCTTCGTGTCCGAGGGCTTCAAGGAAGTCTATCGGTATGATGTCATCATCTGTAAAGTTTATTATAATTTATCAGTGTGTATGACTCTACCTAGTCTATCCGCAGTGTGATAGCGCTGATTAGGGAGTCTTGCTCGGTCAGGGGGGATTGGTAATATAATGCATGATGTTTAGTGTAAAAGGTCATTTTTGTCTATCCGCTGAGTGATAGCGCTAAATAATTTAGAAAACAAATATGTAATTTGTTACTGTGTTAGCCATCTGTGTCTATCCGCTTAGTGATAGCACTTACATGTTCAGGTGAGAAGTTTTGTCTATCCGCCAAGTGATAGTGCTAACTTCTGATAACTCTCCCTTTTTGACTACCCAAGCGTTTAAAGATGATAACATTATGTGGATCATACCTTTATCTAACTCTAGGGTCTCATCCGGCGTCTGCGCGGGAGGTGGTGTACCTTCCAGTTTCTTCAACTTCTTCTCCAACTTTTGCATTTTCTTTTTAATGTATTCCTCATCCTTTTCTTTGTTCTTCCTTTTTCCCATTCTGAGCACGCTCTATTATTCACTTTATCGAAACACTACCGACCGCGTCTTCTCGAGCAGAAAGGAGCAAAGCAAAGGACAAAATTTTCGAATTCAAGAAAAAAAACGAAATCATTTTTTCCGGAAACTGCATACCAACATGACAAACGAATCGAAAAAGTTTGAACTCATGTGGTACCTATCGATAATATCGATACGATAGGTACCGATTCACTCCGCACGGAAACGCATTGTATAGGAAAAAAGTACGGCCCGTTTCATAGGTTATGAAATTGTTTATCATTACCTTATGAATAACTTTTATAATTATGTATCGCGAAAGCAGTACTTTGTTACTAAAGTAACCAAATCTTACCTCTCATTTGATGACTCTTAGTAGTAAATAAACAAGATAACTCACTTGAGAAAAATACGAAACAAGCCGGTGTTCAACCATATTTACTCCTTTTTGACTTACTAGTCATGCACTTGCCCTTGCGTATGTATATAAAAAACTCACAGTTATTAGAAATAACCATTTTTGATACGAATAATCCTTAAAAACAAAATTTTTAACGAGAGTAAAAGTGAACGGCACTTGCACTCGAAACATTATGACAAGTTGACAAGTAAATGTCAAACAACAGATATCTGTGGTTTTTACTTTTTTGTTACAGCTTTAAAAGACGAGTGAATTGGCACTAGTACGTGGGACTTACTACAAGTTAAATATATGTTTATCGAAGGACGGGGAGCAAGTATAATGTATGGAGCAGCTGAAATAAATTTCTCGATTTCAGGCTTGTTCACAGAACAAAAGCTTTTCGTTTTTGTTGAAAACGTGAATTTAATTTTTTGCTAACTTAATACCGAGTACACTGTATATATACCCACGGCTCAACTAAATGTAGATTCCCCGGAAAGATTTCAACTTTATTTATTAGACCTTTTTACGGGATGAAAGGGTTAAATTGGATCAAAAGTATGTGAATTTTATTTCGGTCTGCTGAATGATCACTACAATTTAATCCTTGAAACTGGGTCAAGTGAGCTGTTTAACAACAGCATTAACTTTTGGTTACAATAAAGTACGATTTAGTGCTGTCATCAGTTAATTATTAAAAAGCCTTATCATATAGCGTGTTCTGGTGAATATATAATTAATCTAGTTAGGTTTTTTATTTAATAGTTTAAATTTTTTTTTTTAGTTAAGTTTTATTAGTTTAAGTAAAATGTATTAGTACATATAGCTTAAAATTATGTATCCGTTGTGTAATAAAAGATTCTTAATAAATATCTTACGTCAATGTCATTTGCCGTTCATTTTCCGAAGCGTGTGCTTGTCTGTCGAATACTTTAGGGCTAAGCTTCTGTCAAAGGGAAACGTACACAAAGGCTAGTTTCGCAGGAATAATGGTTTTCTTTCCCGTATTCCATACATTCCATACGGGAAAGTCTTGTGATCCTCTGAATCTTTTTAATCCATCTATTTTTACTCAGTTGGGCAGTGTTCAACAAACCAACCTGCGACACGACGAATCCCAGGTTTGATCCCCGGTTAGTTCATGATGAAAAATTATCTTTTTCATATTGGCCTGCATCGTTGAGCTAGTATCCTACGACACAAGTTTACAAGTTACTGTGGGGTTAGCTGAATTTGTGTGATTTGTCCTTATATATTTATTTATTCATACTGAAATGTATATTTTTCATATCAGGTTATTCTAACGCGCATTACGGCCATCCAAAGAACATGATCAAGCCAAGCAAAAGCCGTATCATGTCTGACGGCTGGGAGACCGCTCGTCGGCTAGATAGACCCAACGTTATCGAGCTCAATGCTGACGGGACATTGAAAGTGCCAGGTACATAAATATGAATCCTACTGCATACATACATACTAACACGTCTTTTTCCCTTGCGGGGTAGACAGAACCCAGGTCTGTAAAACCTTAAGACCACGTTTAGCATGTTGGTGGGCTTGTAGGTGAGAAAAGAATTAAAACAGTGATGGGTTGCTAGCCCCATCGCCTATTGACATGATTCCTAATGCCCATTCTCTCGATCAGCTTTTACAATCTGCGCAGTACACTCTACATACATACATACATACTATCACGTCTTTATCCTTTGCGGGGTAGTCAGAGCCCAAGATTAAAAATCCTACAGGCTACTTTTAGCACACTACTACTAGCTGGTACACTCTACGTTTTCTTTTCTCCCAGACCAGCGTGGAAATCCTACTAATATTACATTTGTGGAAGTAAGGATGTTAAGATTATATGTCACTACTTTACGCAAATACTACTGGCTTGATTTTGGTTAAATTCTTAATGATATAGCTTTCATAAGGTGGTATCTTGCGTTTTTACAGAAAACTGTTTATAAAAGGAGACAAATATGTTTGAACTCTAACAAAATAATACACGATTTCAGTATCTTTGATTACATGTTTATATAAGCATCTTTCATTGATTATAATGGTGGTATTTAAGTTCAATGTTTTCTACTAAAGTTAAATTAGTATGTCTATAAAGTTTGTAATAAGCGATTTATCGAATATTAATACTCAATGTTAAGGTGAAAAGGTTAAATATATAAATTTTTACTATCGTTGAATATTTGAAAGCAATTGAAAGCAAAACTTAATTAATAAGCAACTGATTTGTTGTGGCCTTAAGGCAATTAAATTATACAGTGTTCTTTGTAAAATACCAGTAACCTCGCAGGAGTGGATCCAAACTTAATATTATAATTGTGAAAGTGAGTTTGTTTGTTTGGTACGCTTTCATGGCGTAACTACTGAACCGATCAACATGAAATTTTGCACACACGTTGTCTGGAGTACGGAAAAGGACATAGGCTACTTTACAACGCGAGTGGAGCCGCGGGCAAAAGCTAGTATCTACATAATTAACAACAACGTTTGTTGTACGAGTTTTGACATAACTCAATACATTAAGTATATATTTTTTCAAGTTTTTTCTTTTTTTGTCGTGACCATAGATATAAGAATAAGTCGTGACATTTGTATATCTATGTTTCATTCGTACGAAACAAACACGCGATACCAGCTTGCGCATGCGCTGTGTGCATTGAGATATAATACTAGAGGAGCTACCTTATATATTGGCATTGTTCCATTCATCGAAATTTGAAATTTGAGCGCTGTAGCGCTAAAGCAAAAACGAGGCATCCAATCATACATAACTCAATACCTCAGCTATATTTGCTGAGTAGCAAATATAGCGCTGAGCATTGAGATATAATACTATATTTTGCATTATGTTGACTACTATCTACGGAAACGCGTGAACTCTCACGCGTTTCCATAGCAACATGTCAACATCATGCAAAATGGCGGGAGGTAATTATATTGACTTTTTCTGTAAAAAATAATGTACTTACTTGCTGATGAAAATTTGTTCCTTTGCACTGTGCAGTGTTCGATAAGTTATTACTGCAATAACTCAATACACACCAAAGCATTTTTTATGATTTTACCACAGTTTTTGTTTATTAATCGTGGGAAGTACCACAAGCGAAAGAGCTAACAACCGACTGAGTGAGTTGTGGCGCGATGGCCACAGTGGAACGGGACAAAGTAAGGATTTGTGGTGTCTTCTCTTGTAGTTATATCTCAATGGCTGTGTGTATATATTTATTTTTGTATGAAAGTAAAATCTAACAAATTATCTAAAGTCGTAGAACAAACTCTGTTGTTTATGATGTTAGCAACCTTTCACTGGTGTTTTACAAGTAACCCTGTGTTTGATAAGAGTGAAATAGATAACGAACAAGGTAAAGAAAAAAACAAACAAATTTTTCCACCGGCATTATGACATCAAAGAAAGGAAACCCATAAGGAAAATCTTGAAATTTGGCTTTGTTTTTTCCAGGTCAGGAATGGGTCGTCTTCAAATTAGGCTTTCCCGGAAGAATATCAAAGATATGCATTGACACGGCCCATTTCAAAGGAAATTTCCCGGATTCCGTGAGAATTGACGGCACCTACTTACAAAAAAATAATTGGAACCGGGAATGTGAACAGACCTGGCACAGTATACTAAAGCCGAGTAAGGTAAAAGATCATGAATATTTTTAGACGTCTATAATTTTAAATACCTATGACTCAAAAGGTTTCGTCCGTGTTAGTTACCAACAGTGGGGTCAGATTTTTACGTAACCACTACCATCAATTATGACAACCGGGACCAACAATTGTCATTTGTTGGTCCCGGTTGTAGGGTAGCTATCATAGGAGTCTTAAAGATCAGACCCGGGTAGTTGTAGAATACTAACACACCTAGTTATTTTTTTATGATATAGGACGGCAAACGAGCAAGCGGGTCACCTGAGGTAAGTGATCTCCGCTGCCTATGGACAACTGCAACACCAGGGGTATGGCAAGAGCGTTGCCGGCCTTTTAAGAGAACATAAACTCGTTTTTTGAAGGTTCCAATGTCGTATCGATCTGAGAATACAGCGGCAGGAAGTTGATTCCACAGTTCGGTCGTACGTGGCAGAAAGTTTCTTCTTAAACGTACAGTGGTTGACTGCCAGTTATCCAGGTGATAGGGATAAACCTTTACTTTCTGTCGGGTAGTACGGTGGTGAAATTTTGCAGCAGGTATTAGGTTGAACAATTCCTCAGAGCATTCCCCATGATAGATGCGATAAAGAATGCACAAGGATGCGACATCCCTACGCAGAGCCAGAGGATCGAGACGGCCGACGATCTCCACTATACGAATCGCACGACTCTGAACACGGTCAAAAGGAAGAAGTTGGTATTGCGGTGCCCCAGCCCAGAGATGGGAAGAATAAACCATATGTTATTTTAAGGTTTTGACTAATGGCAAGATAAGAAAAACTAATTTAGATTAAGTAAATATTGTAACTAACAAAAATTGAATGTTATTACCAGAAATAAAAAAAAATACCATAAGAAAAGTCACGTTTAGTGACAGTAGGCGTGTAGGTGTAAAACAGAATAAAAAAAATAGTAGGCAACTGGTTTTCGTAAACAGCTGTTGGAAAAAAAAGAAAACAAAAACCAACAATGATAAATTTTGTAACAATTTTTGGTCAATTTCTTTTTCTTTAAACAAATGCTAGTAATCTGTAGCTTTCGAACAATAATTAGTAAATGCATAAAATTATTAAGATAATTTTAAATGTGATTTGACGTGAAAAAGTGCCTGCAACGGCCTATTTTTTGAATAAACGTTTTGAATCTTTCAATAACTTATTGTTTACTGTATGATTAATTGTTAAAATATTCAATTATTGTTTCACAATTGCTCGTTATTTTTACTAATAAATCTCAATTTTGCTTTTATTTTTGATTCTACTTTTTCAACATGATTTTTTTCTTTGATGTTTTGTGATTTTTAGCCACCAAATTAAGAAACTAGTACATGAGGTTAAACTGTTGTCTTCAAATCCTTTTTTCTTACAATTTATTGCAGATGACAGCTCACAACGAGCACTGGTTTGACTGCGACTCTGACATCATCACCCACATTAAAGTCACTATGGCTCCCGATGGAGGCATCAGCAGGATCAGGACTTTTGGCTACGTCGATAGACTAGCGATTCTTTGATGGATTTATCGTTGCCATGAAGAGAAATATACTAATATTATAAAATAGAAATTCTGCCTGTCTGTGTGTAACCTCTTTGCAAATCTAGCACTGAACTAATTTAGATGCATTTTAGTATGTATGCAGTCAGTCCGAGAAAGAAAATAAGTTCCTAACATCTTGTAAAATGTACTGCTTCTGAGAGATTTGCATTAACATGAATGGAACTTCTGTCGAAAGTTAATCATCAATAAGGAAATAATTTTGTAATGAGACACTTGTGAGGTGTATGATTTTGTAAATAATCATTTTAATTATATGTATCTAAGGTTTGTTACATGTGTATATGTAGGTTTATATCATTGAATAGACCAAGTGCAAACCGAGGGAATAGGGGCAAGATTTTTCGTTCTCCCTTTAATATCAAGCGATCTCGCTGAAAGGTTTGGCAAATCTTGGTCTACCCCTTGAGGAGCACAGATGTGATACTGTAAGAAGAGCCAAAATGTTGTAAATATTTGTGATGTAAAAGTAATTAGTCATAGGAATAATTAAGAATGTACTGTATTCAAATACGTATCTAAACAAAAGATAAGTGATATGTGTTAGGATTATAATTGTATTGTTAGTGTTTAATAAGCAAGTATTATTAAAATAAACATTAAGTACCTAATATTGATTTTCTCGTTTAAATAATGAATCTTTTACTACTAAAATTTATAAATTGGGTATAATATATATATATATATATATATAATGAACTTTTTGCGGTAAATGTTGATCCAGTGAGAAGTTAGAACAATTGTTGATCCACCTATTTTACGTGTTTACTCAGATCCGCGTCGCGCAAACTGATATACTCTGATCCGTTCTAGATGCGCGTGTGACGTCGGTGGATCTGCACTTGCAGGTTTTCAACATACTCGTCGGTGATTTCACCAGTATATGTTGATCCATCAATGGTTTAAAAAATCATACTGGATATGACTTTTTAGATCCAGAGTATATTCAAATTATATGCGACATTTACTTAGACAATGTGGATCCGGAGCCAAAATTGACCAATAGGTACTCGAGCACAAAACGGCAACGTCGCGTTCTGCGTGCGACAATTCACTTGTTCACATTTGCATCGCATCTAAAAATCTACTATAGTACATCGGAAGTGAATAACTTTTAGTATTTTTGGAATTACTTTTCATTATTTTGTATTTGATAATTTAAGAGAACTACACATTACCAGCAGGTCTCTTAATTTGAATTGATGAAAAGTTATATTAAAAATACTACAAGTAATGCACTACCGAAGTACTCTCGTAGACTTCTTTCAATTTGATCAAATGACGGAGATGAAGAGTTTAAGAGTCTACCTAGTTTCGCTGATGTAAGCCTCATAACAGAGAAACAGTCTAAAAGTATGGTCAAAAGAAAATTGAAAGAAGTATTCTCAACATCAAACTGAGTAACTGAGTCAAGGTCATCTGATCTGATAGGAAAATAAAGAGAGGGGCACAGTAGTGTAGATGGGGATATGAGATAACGGAGGCGGCGTGTAAAGAAAGAGATAGGCAACTGTGAAGACATCATTAGAGCCTTTGCGCAAGAGGCAAGCTGACAAGTAAAACTGTCAGCAAGAGACGCTGCAGTAAGTAAGTAATGGAAATGAGTACTTATATTTATTACAAACTAGACGATGGAGAACACCAGACGTTCACCATACAAACGAAAAGCTTTGATGTCTAACAATCAAATAATTTAAGATATTTTTAACAAAAAAACAAAAACCGACTTCAACCCTATAAATTTTTTTAATAGGCATAAGAAAAAAATAGAAATAAGTGTAATCCGAACGGCATACCTGTAAAAAATTTTTTGGTTTTTGTTTATTTTTTCAAAAAGCGCTCGCCGCTGTTCAATAAAAATGTAATGGGACCATCTATAATGAATAACCATCAAACAAAAACGAATTTCTTAAATCGGTCCAGGCATTCGTCAAAAAAAATTAAAGTAAGTACCAGTACATTGATGGATATTTGAAGTTTATTTTTTACTGAGCATTAAATAAAAGCTTGTTTTAAAAATTTTTTTTTACGTTTATGTAATTTTATTTTCTACGTTTTAGTCATTTGTATTGGCACTGTATTGCTCTGGTCAAAACAAATTCAATAAGCCCAAACACGATAGGGTTATGTTGTGTAGTTCAGGAAATGTTATGGCCACCTTCAAGAAGCATCATCAGACCCTCGACACTAATAAAAATTAATGCTCTTGTCAAGACAAATCCAACGAGCCCAGACTCGTCTAACGAGCCTAAAGACGATGGATTAAATGTTGTGTAGTTTGGGATAGTTTAAGATACAAAACGGCAATGTCGCGGCTGCTTTCAACCAATCAGATCGCTTCCTGTGCTCTGATTGGTTCATTTAAATCGGATCAACATTATCCGTAACTATCGCAAGGTGGATTTGTATATCGGATCAACTTCAGCGAACGCTAGGTAAGAAGTCCGATAGTGCAGATGTTGATCCGGTCGGAGCCACATTTGTTACCAGAGATGCATATTGGATCAACAAAAGGCGCCGGATCAACATGCGTTTTCGGATCAACAAAGTGCTCGCGTGAAGTCGCATCTGATCAACATTTACCGTAAAGGGATATATATATATATATATTATCGCTGTGCGAGATGAGAGAATTGTCATAAATAAGCATGTCTGTGAAAAAAATGCACTGATAACCCAAAAACTTTTTGAGATATTTAATTTTACCGTAAAATTAAATTACCTAGTAAAACAAAAAGTTTTTAAATTTGCCTCTCCACCTCTCGGAGTAAACAATTATTAGAAAAAAACAACAGTCTGGGGACGTTTCTTACTCATATTTAGAATAAAGTACACGTTTATGCAAATTAATTCAAATAAAATCGGCTCAGTGCGAGTCGGACTCGTAGACGAAGGTTCCGTACTAACATTAGATTATAAAACAAAAACGGCAATTGTATGGGAGCCACCCTTTAATATATTCTTCTTCTTGTTTGAGTGCCACTCCATTACTGGAGGTACTTTAATATATATTTCGATTTAATTATTTATTTCTAAGGTGAATATACAACTGAATACTCTGAATATATCAAGAGTCAAACTGTTGCCGTTATTAATATCGAATAAAAAACGGCTAAGAAATCTCGTTGGAACAGCGGGACAAACGGACTGATTGATGTGCGAAATAGTTTTCGCCCAAGATAAAACGAAGATTCTTTGTACATACCTACATACATACATGGTGGCGTTATGTGTCGGGTCGTTGAGTGCCCTCTAATATGGTTGAGTTTAACGATGGCTGACCCATACGTCAACTCGTGAACGGGTGCTGCCAGTGGGGACTGGTCTGGTCGGCCTCTTTGAGACTACTTCATTTTCTGTTGTTTTTGTGATTTGCTCACTTGATCGTAAACATAAACATGTTCCAAAAATAATGAATGTATAATAATAATATAAAATGAAAACAGATGAAAAAAAAGAAAAGTAAAAAAGAAAGAAATATAATATAATCATTAATCATACAAAGCCCTTCAGGCGAGTAGGCGACCTATACTGTTGAAAAGAGTTTCTTTCGGCATTTCTTCTCTGCAGTGGTCGATTCCGAAATGCTAGTAGTCTGTAGCTTTTGAACAATAATGAGTAAATGCATAATACTTAATAAGATAATTTTAAATGTGATTTGACGTGAAAAAGTGCCTGCAAGGGCCTATTTTCTGAATAAACGTTTTGAATCTTTTGAATCTTGAATCATACATACAATACATAGTATCACGTCTTTATTCCTGGCGGAGCCCAAGGTCGTAAAACCTACAGGCCACGTTTAGCATCGTAGTGGGCGTAAAGGTGGAAAGCGGAATCAAAATAGTAATGGGTTGCTAGCCGCATCGCCTATCAATGTGATTCCTTAGATTTTCGCCCAATCCCTTGACCGGCTTTTACGGTCTGCGCGGGAAGAAAAGCAGCTGGTATATTCTATGTTCTTTCTTCCTCCTTCTTTTCTCCCAAACCAGCATGGAAGTACTTTGTACAATCTCGGAAAATTATACACTTTTGAATAATATTGATTAATCTATATATTTTATGCATAATAATCTGACTTATATCTAACTCGAAACTTTATGATGCACATGCACAAACTTAATCACTGAAACAAAGACTTAACACCCAGTATAAATGAAAAAAATTATAATATATATAACAAGAACTCGCCACAGTGAGGATTGAACCACGACTCTTAGTATTCGCTCTAAGAAGTTTGATATCAACTACACTACCGTGACTTCAAATCGCTGCATCGAATTCTCTCATCACATATTACCCCATATATACGATGCGTTCGAAGCATAATATGTAATTCTTTTTACCACAAATTATTAAAATAATAAGCCGAGCATTGTTATAGTATTTAAAATAATTTAACTGACAAAAATATTTTATATGAAATTCAATTTCGATTGCCATAAATAATTCTCCTCCACGGTTTCAGAAGGGGATTTAATTGAAAAAAAAAAAAGTTAAGTTATGAAAGAATTCTTTTTCGGAGGACGTCATTATTACCTGAAAAATGTCTGCCGCTTCTACGCAGGCAAAATTACATTTTCACACATTTCGCTGACCTCGTTAAAATATGAGCTGTTATATTATTTAAAACAAAAATTGCCTCGGCGTGACGACAGGGAAAGACACTTTAGTGTCTATTGTCTAAAATTCTTGTGCAATCGTCTATTAGAGAATATATTTTTTCTATTTCCGTAAATTAAAACATAACAGAGCTGTTCAGTTCAGACACCTAGGAAACAAGCCTGGATTGTATTTCTTTTGTTTTCTGGTCATTCTAAAGCGTAAGTTATTTCTTCATTATGCATACTATACAGGGTGGCCCGTTGATAGACGTCCAAAGGAAAAATTTAGATGCCTTACCCTAAGGGGTACGCGAATCACCCCCATGTATGATCCGCGATTTTTTGTAGTTTAGAAGATATAATTTTTTTAATTTTTATAATAATTTTTTTTCCTAAACTTGGTTTTATTTTTTATTTTTTTTCCGTCTTTATTTTTTAATCGTGATAATTTATTGTCACAATAACAGCTATTGCCTAGAACTAATATTGAAATACCTTTATTGCTTTCAAGTCTAATTACACTGAATAACCCCCTATTAAGGATCAATTTTTTTGAATGATTTTTACTGCTGAAGATTTTTAGAAGTTTTTGAGAATACTTTTAAGTGCCTGGGACCTCTTTTTTATTTTATTTTCAAGTACTAAAAATTTTCTCCTTATGAATTAAAACAGTAATTTTGAACTTAAGATGAAATTTTGGGAAAGTTCCGGCATACCTAGGCATATTTATAGCTGTAGTGGCAATAAATTATCAATATTAAAAAAATAAAAAGGATAAAGACAGAAAAAAATAAAACCAACTGTAGGGAAAAATTTTAATATAAAAACTAAATAAATTATATCACCTAAACTACAAAAAATCGCGGAACATACATGGGGGTGATTCACGTACCCTTAGGAAAAGGCATTTAAATTTTTCCTTTGGACCTTTCAGAAAAGTATCCAATTTGAATAAAACTCTTAAACTTTGACTTGTCGGTAGGTAAGAGAAGACAAGGGAGACGAAGGATGAAGGAACGAGGATATCATCTCGTATAAAAAAGAAGAAATTAAATTAAGCAGAGAACATCTGACAACTTTGTTTTGGCGTTTCAAAGAAGTGGAAAGGCGAGATACATACGTATGTTACTGAATAAATAAAAAATAATAGAATAGCCGCATTGACTATTGACAATATTATTAAAATAGGCGTGGGAAACACATTTCATGATATTTTTCTTTTACCAGCTATGAAG
Organism: Rhodophaea formosa; assembly: GCA_963082605.1. Taxonomy (NCBI): domain Eukaryota; kingdom Metazoa; phylum Arthropoda; class Insecta; order Lepidoptera; family Pyralidae; genus Rhodophaea; species Rhodophaea formosa. The sequence continues at coordinate 14,266,216 of OY720206.1, forward strand.
CATATTCAAATTATAGATTCATTACAAAACAATTGTGGAAATACCACAAACACAGATCAGACATTGTTTTCATAATGAATTTTACGATTATTATATTTTTCAGACCGGCCAAGAAGTATATTAGTTTAGACTCATTTCGAAACAATTGTGGAAAATACCACAATACAAGTCATGCATTGTATTCATAATACAATTATCAGCGAGCCTACCAGAATCCAGCACAGACTGGTTTTTAACTGGAAGTCAGCAGATAACCAGTGCTCTAGGATCGGTGCTATCAGATTTTAATTGACACGTGCCCGTTACTCGCTTGCATAACGTATCTGGGGTTATCGCTGGAACTGTACTTGTATTGATGATTCTAGAATACGTAGTTGTGTTTGAACGTGACTTCAAATGGGTTGATAGGTACTCCTGAATCATCATCAGGTGTTTTGTAGTCCCCACCGCAGGAGCACGACCCTCTCTGTACTACCAGAGCTATTAAAAGCCGTAACAGTCAGAGGATTTGGCCTACACTTTCCACGCTGGACAGACGGGTTGGAAAGATCTCTTTGATGTTTATAAGCATTAGTTTGTGTTACCTAAGTCGCCTTCTACGACATCCACGTGAAGACTTGGAGTGGTTCTATTCTACACCGCCATTTTCCACCATTGTTTCAAAAGAACGCGTGGTTCTTACAAGAACCACGCGTTCATTTTGAAATAACTGTGGAAATTACCACAGTACAACTTAGACACTGTATTCATAATACAATTATCAATGAGTCAACTAGAATCCAGTACAAACTGGAAGTCAGCAGATAACCAGTGCTCTAAGATCGGTGCTATCGGATTTTAATTGACACGTGCCCGTTACTCGCTTGCATAACGTATCTGGGGTTATCGCTGGAACTGTACTTATATTGATGATTCTATAATACGTAGTTGTGTTTGAACGTGACTTGAAATGAGGTGATAGGTACTCCTGAATCATCATGAGGTGTTTTGTAGTCCTCACTGCAGGAGCACAACCCTCTCTGTACTACCAAAGCCATTATAAGCCGGAACAGTCAGAGGATTTGGCCTACACTCTCCACGCTGGCCAGACGGATTAGAGAGGTCTCTTTGATATTTATAAGCTTTGCTTAACTTGTGTTTTTCCGAATTCCTTTTACGACATTCACAGAATGACTTGGAGTGGTCCCATTCTTCTTTGCTGGGAATCGCACGGTATAACGCAAAAGATACTCCTGGATTCTTTTCATCTGTGCTATAATTATATAAACCTATAATATAGTTTGGTTAAACGTGCAAATCTTAGGATTTAATGAAAAAAAGGAATGACGAGCTCCATGGCAAGGTGGTCAACACGACATGGATGGTCTCGAGTTCAATGATCTTTTTCAGATTGACCTAAGTCTTGGATGTTTATCTATTTATGTATTTGTAATGAAATATAGTATCGTTGAGTTAGTATCCCATAACACAAGTCTCGAACTTACTTTGAGGCTAGCTCAATCTATGATTTGTCCATAAATAATATTTATAAGAATTGTTTTCTTTCCCGGAGTATCAAAAGCTATGTAACGTCAGCAAAAATCAATATGGTGGACGTAAACTGTCAAAAATGGCAATCGGGTTTATTTTTTTTAATAATGCAACTTATTTTGTAAATAAAAGTCCTCTTTTACCGTAAAATGTAAAAAAATACGTAGTGGACTAATACAACAATTATACAATAAGAAGGATGGGCTCTCGTAACCACATAGTCAACGCTACGCCACCTAGTTAAGCCGAGGGATCCCCTAGGACATCTCACTGGCCAGGGACCAACTACAAATTTAATTAGAACAAAACACTGGCAATGCATTATGATACCTATGTAAACAGCAAAAGGTCGCGTTTTGCAATGAATAGGTACAAAGGCTGTTTGGCCTGAATTAATCAGTAATAAAACCGAATGAGGAATAGGTAGTAATTTTAAAGTTTATTAATTTTACGATTCTGGTTTACGTTCTCATAGTAAGAGATAATATAATATTGTTAAAATGTTCTAGACCTTCTTTGTCACTTAGTCACTTTTGTTTTTGATACGGTACTCGTAGGTTTAGTAAGTAAAATAATTCTATTGCAATTATGACTGATTCTCTTCTGGCGCAGATCGTAAAAACCGATCGAGGGAATGGGCTAATATCCGAGGAATCGTGTTAATAAGCAATGCGGCTAGCAACGTCACTATTTTGATTTCTTTTTCTTTAGATTTTATAGACCTGGACTCTATCTACCCCGCAAGGGAAAAAGACGACATATGATTTCCATAGCACAACGAAAAAAATGTGTGCTAGTTTTCCATGGTGACACTAGAAGAGAGCTCTTATATTTTGAATAATATAACCGAGAGTATGACAAACACAAAAAGTATTTTTCTATTATAATGAAATTGCGTTTTAATATATAATAAGTTGGGTTAATGTCTATTTAGTAGGTCATCAGTTATTAAACATTTCCTAGATAACTCTTCGCATGAACCTTTTAACTGTCATGCTATCATAATATTGAATTCCGGGTTCCGACGTCTACAACCGAAGATGCAACCAAAAATATACGAAAAAGTGGAGGGAGAAATCAATTTTTTGAGTAAAGGAAAAGGGAGTGAATATTATTAGGTAAATGCATTTTTTTTTACACCAACTACACTTCTTCTCCCAATTTTCGTACGTTAAAATACAAAAAAAAAGAATCTGAAGAAAAACGGCATCCTGAAAATAAATTAGTTTTAAAGAAAACGGCTCTGAAATTCTAAAAACAGGTGAGTAACGATAAACGTTGCTTTTATTACCACAATAAAGTTTATTTAACCTTGGCTCCTGCTCTAAAACGTTATTTGTAATCTGGTTTACTGTTCACTTTAGTACTTAGCTGACACGCTTTGGTTTTGTAAGAATAAATATATAAAAAATCCTTCGTGTATTTCTATTACTTTTGATGAAATAATATGATATTATTTGTAGGTGATACATTAGTTAAATATATTTTATAATATACTTAATGACGTAAAATTAAAAACAAAAGTTTGAAACCACTTGAAGCAATATAAAAGCTATATGATTAGATATCTACGTGTTTCCTTTGACTGACATCACATTTTGGTACCCATAAATAATACAATCAAGTATTTTTTTTTACACAGATGTTAATAATGATAACGAAATATCGAATTAAAGTTAAGTATAGCGGACTTATAAAGAACTTTAGTCTACTGACTAAAGTTCTTTATAAGTCCGCTACCCAAACTCTTAGGAACTGAAAGTATTTTTTATAGATCTTACCATGCCCACTTGCAACCGAACAAATAGTAGTAATATGGTATATAGTGGTCGTAGCAATCTGTTCCAGTAAAATAAGGCTTTACATCACATTACCTCGTAGCTAAGCTGATTGTTTTTACCCTTTAATAGCAACACTTATTATCATCATCATTATCTCTACCCCAAAAATTCCACTGGAGATAAGCTAAAGATTCAATCCAATGGCCGTGTGGTTCTCGGTCGAGTTATACGACCACTCCAAGCCTTCCCATGGATGTCGTAGAAGGTGACTTAGGGAACATAAACTAATCAAAACTGATAAACATCAAAAATCAGCATCGCCTGGCCAGCGTAGTGGAGTGTGTAGGCCAAAACATCTGATTGTTCTGGCTAATATATGGGTCTGCTATTATAGAGGGAGTCGTGGTTCTACAATGAAGACTAATAAAACCCTGCTGATGATTATGAAGGATCCCATTAGATCGTTTGGAAAAGGCCTGCATCCAGCGTCTTCATCATTTTGTAATACATAAGAAAAAGACTTGTTCACAAATAAATTTTCTGTATCCGATGGTTGCTAGAAAAAGATTATCATGCAAACGACTCTGTCGACGAAGTCTCTGATTAACATAGACGTTTAAGTTTTAGCCAAGTCAGTATTCTTACATAACTTACGAAGCTAGTTCCCAAAACCTTTGACTGCGGCAACTGACGCAGCAGGTGTGAACTGTGTATAATTGGCAGACACGTCGCACCCTCGTCAACCTGCCGAATATTCTATAGGCTGCGGCTTTCAGTGACGTCCCTCTATATGAAATTATCGATATGCATATTCTTAAATCTTATCGATAGTTGTGTTACATGAACGTCGAAAGTCACCTTGACAGTTTCGTTAAAGATTATATTTCAGCCAAGTCGGCATTTTTATGTAACTTTAGGAACTGGATCCTTAAATCTTTGACTGCGGCAACCAAAGCAGCATAAGTGAACTAAGTTTTATTGGTTGACACGTCGCACTCCGTCAACCTGTCGAATATTCTATAGGCTGCGGCTTTTACTGATGCCCTTAGATATGCATATTCTTATCGATAGTTGCGTTACATGAAACTATGAAACACATGTTTCATTAAAGATAATATTTCAGCCAATTACGCATTCTTAGGTAATTGGGTTCTCAAATCTTTGACTTCGGCTACCAGACATGGAGGGTTTAAACCCTGTATTATTGGCTAAAACGTCTTACCCTCGTCAATCTGTAAAATATTATATATAATTACAGATTGTTGTTTATAGTGATGCCCAATTGAGTACTTTTCATACTTTAACGATTTTCTTAATCTATATTGTAAGCAGACAAACGAATGATCCATATATTTCGATTTGTCACTCACTTGTTGGGTACCTAACAGAATAAGTAATTAAATTTCTTTGATTGCAATACGTAGCAACGTAGGTTTAAGTTTCAAAATTCGATATCGAGTGATCGATATTTTGCAATCACTAACTGCTGCTTTCAATACCTACGTAATATATCAACTCTATTGTGAAACAAATCTTTGTAAAGTCAACTTACGGGCTTGTTTGTGTATAATATAGTAAGTATAAATAATAATTACAATATGTATTAATTGGTTGACTAGAAAATAAGAAGCGATGATTCGGGAGTAGTTAAAATCCACAGCTGTTAAAAATAACAAAGAAACCATTAGTAAGGTTTACAATACCCTTTGGCTCCACCATACATATATTGAAACGAAAGTTTTTTTGACAATTTGAAAAATTTACAGCTGTTGAAGTATTTTTGGAAATAATTTCCTTTGCGCACCACTGAGTTATAAGGAAATATAATTATGATCATTCAGCTTTAAGTCCCCTCCGGTCACTTTCGAAACCAAAGTACGAAACCAGTTCTTACTACCAGTTGGACACAATTGGTTTGCTTACATCACAAATTTAGTTTGTACTAAAAAGTATAACGAATTCCGAATGTACCCTCTTCGTTTATGTATGTACATAAAACAAAATATTTATTTGAAGAACTGGCGCGTACATTGGTTCTTTTGTTTGTTTGCTTTCGTGTATGTAAGTGGCCAACACTGGTGTCAGATTTTTCAAGCTGCCTAAAGGCATCTGACATAGCTTACTGCCACCAACGATGACAGCCGGGACCAACGGCTTAAGGTGCCTTCCGAAGCACGGAGGAGCTCGAGAAATTTGTATGCCACTTGCGATCACCCATCCAAGTGGGGACTGCACCAGGGGCTGCTTTACATGCGGAAGCGCTTATAATGCTGACACCCACTAGGCCATCGAGCTTAAAAAAATACTTACCTACTCGTAATCTATACAAATTTTATTGGGGATATGTATAGATAGATGCCTGTCGAGAAAAATGGCATCTATCTCTCAAAAAATTTAATTACAATTTTCGTTTACATGCAATCGCCCAGAGATATGCAACACGGTCAGTTGACCGTGTAGAAGTAGTCAGAGAGTATTTTGATAGATTCTATTTTATTATAGCAGCATGCGATACATCCGCACAGCTGCAGTCGAGGCAACTGTACCCTTGGAGCAACTATGCTGGTTACACATTGTTTTTAAAGATTTTTAAAAATGGCCCATCAAAAGCGGTTTCCTTCAATTTTTTGCTTAAAAGTGTCTCAGACACTTTTTGAGATAAAAAAAACAGAAATAGTGCTCTCCAAAACAAATGCCACATTCAACGAAATATCTTCTAACTTACAGTTTGACAGGTGGCAGCGCATTCTCCGGTTCATGGAATTATAATTTAGATAAATTACCTGGGTAGTGGAACTATGCTCATTTCATTGTTCTGTTTATTGTTCTATTAAGAATTGGGACATATCAAGTTTATCACTTTACTTTGGGTTGATGTTATTACAATCTTAATCATCATGTTAACTGCTTCCGTGGTCCAGTGATTAAGGCTTTGCCTTGTTTACCCGGGGGTCGTGTAAGTGGCCAACACTGGTGTCAGATTTTTCAAGCTGCCTTAAGGCATCTGACATAGCTTAACGACTGCCATTAACGATGGCAGCCGGGACCAACGGCTTATCATGCCTTCCGAAGCACGGAGGAGCTCGAGATATTTTTATGCCACTTGCGGTCACCCATCCAAGTAGGGACTGCACCAGGGGTTGCTTAACATACGTAAGCGCTCATAGAGCTCACACCCACTGGACCATCGGGCTCCTCTACCGTTTATATATACCTCTCTCTATATAACCGTTTAGCAGATAGAAGGAGGGGACATTTACCTCTAACAATGCAATGTTTCAGAAAAGGATCCCTAAATCGAAAAATGGTGTTTTCAACATAATATTTTTTAAAAACCTATTTAACACAACCCCAGACGATGGGTTAGTAGTGAAAATAAAAAAAATACTCCAACTTTAGTTGTCTAAGGAAGCTACACTAAAAATTCTTTTTCAAAGATTATTTTCTACAACTTTTTTGCCATGATTAATATACGTACTCATACCAAATTACGGCTTTCTAGCACTTATGGTCTCTGAGTTAAACCGCGAATGGACAGACAGACAGACATGGCGAAACTAGAAGGTTTCCCTGTTAACTACGGAACCCTTAAAACGATATGACAAAATCATAAACGGTTTTATAGATATACATAAACAGTTCAGACAGCTAAAATAATTCTAATTTATGCAACATAAACTAAGAAAAAATATAGACAAATTGATAAAAATATAGGTATTTATTTATCACACAATATCCCAAGTAATATGAGACCATAACTCTTGCTTTCACGTACATTAACCTTTACTACAAAGGCACGGCGCCGTTTATCTTGGTGTCTAACTCATACATAAGTGCTAGCGTCAAATCTTGCAAATTGCCGGTCATTTTGCTCAAAGCCCGAGTTAACAGCCACGGAGTGATACGTTACTTCTCAGTCTTAGTTATTTCACTAAAACAGGACACAGAAATTCGAATTACTATTTAGTAATATTATGGACAAGTAGTTTTTTCCCGTAACTAATTGCACATAAATTGTAATTTATTTTATACTTTTGCGGACGTACTTTCCTTAGCTGAAAGTATTCTTAAAATCAATTCGGTAGCTTTTTAATTTATTCATTACAAATAAACAAAATAATGTTGACGAATAAATATAACTCTTGCTTTCAAGAAAACGAAAGAATACGAGCTCCGTGGTGCAGCGGTCAACACGCCGGCTTGTGACACGGATGGTCCCGGGTTCGATCCCCGGTCAGGTCAAGATGAAAAATGATCTTTTTCAGATTGACCTGCGTCTTTGATGTTTATCTATATATGTATTTTTTCTGAAAATATAGTTTCGTTGAGTTAGTATCCCATAACACAAGTTTAAATTACTTATGAACTTACTTTGGGTCTAGCTCAGTCTGTGTAATTTGTCCGTATATAATATTTATTTATGTAACATTAACATTGTAACAAAAGCGAGGCGTCGTGAATCTGTGCGTCTTACACATTTACGTAAGTAGTGACGTCAAATCTTGCAAATTAGCGCTCACTTTACTCGAAACCCGAGCTGACGACCAAGGTGATATGCTACTTCTCAGTTATTTCACTAAAACATTGTACAGAAAATTGGATCTATTTGATAATATTATGGGAAACTAGCTTTTTCCCGCAACTTATTGCTCGTAAATTATAATTTATATTACACGCTTGCTGACGTGGCTTTCTTTAACAGAAAATATTTGTTTTATTCAGTCGTTTTTGTATTTATGCATTACAAATAAACAAAATAAATAAAAAAAATATTATTTATCACACTATATCGAAGCTCATGTGAAGCGATAACTCTTACTTACAGGAACATTAACGTAGTAACATAGGCAAGGCGTTGTGTATCTGCGTCTAACGTGGTTGCGTCAAATGTTGCAAATTGTTACTCATTTTGCTTCAAGCCCGAGCTGACGACCGCAGGATGATATGTTACTATTTAGTCTTATTTATTTCACTTAAACATTATTCAAATTCGAATTACTATTTGGATATATTGGGAATCTAGTTCTTTCCGCATTCCGCATTTATCGATAGTTTTAGAATCTGCATTAGAAATAGAGAAAATAATGTAGACGATGAGATAAAAAAACACTTATTTATCACTCAATATCAAAGCTAGTTTGGAGTATAAAATTATCTTGCTTTCACGAACATTAACATTGTAACAAAGGTGTGGCGTCGTCTGTCTCACACATACGTACGTGGTGGCGTCAAATCTTCCAAATTGCCGCTTCATTTTGCTCGAAGCCCGAGCTGACGACCGCAGGGTGATATGTTACTTTTGTCATGAATTATTACGAATTACTATCACAGGGAGGAATGTGAATCACTATCACGTAATAATATGAGAACTAGCATTGTTTTCCGCAACTATTTTCACTTGAATAATGGTGTAACGTCCCCAGTTCCCAGTACTTTATTAAATAGTGTACAGTTTATTTCCATATTTAGTCTTGAAAATTAAAAGGGCAATTGCATTAATCGATGAAAATAATAGTCTTGCAAAGTGGATTTAAGATCCACTTGCCACTTTATTCTCGAAATAATACCTGTAGAGTATCGTAAAGTGGTTTCAGCAGAATCTCAGCTCCATATTGGCGTTTAAAATTACACCCAATGTTCTCGTAAAGATAAATTGCTTGCAGCGTTACACCGCTGCGAACCATGAGCCTTTTTGTTAGTTTCTTTTTGGATATTTTACTTCAGAACTCTCAGTCGTAGTACTAAGTACAATTTTTCGGGCAAAGAAGCATTATTATTATATCTTTTATTTTCTCCTAGACCAGAATAGAAGATTAAGGCAGGATTAACAACAATTGCACTCTACGTTCCTTCAAAGAATTCGGCTCAGTGGAGCAATTGTAGCAACCATTTGCACAGAATTAATAATAGTAGCAAAGTCTGTTTGATAACCGTCGGAACGCCGTTCTATATTTTGGGCTATTAGGTAATTTATGCGATATTAAGATGATGTAGAATTAAAAATTTCAACATGGATACAAAACTATTCTAAGTAAATGTTAAATTTAAAAAAATGTAACGTTAGTAAATTGTGCCCTTATTCTCGAGTCCTTTTGGTTACTGCACTTTACGTTTCTGCGTATTATGAGACAGCAGCTTTGATGTCTGTACGGCAAACAACACACGAATATTCAGTGTAATAGATATTTCTGGTGTAGAGTGAATGAAGCATTCCTCTATTAATGATAATTTGCATTCACTAGCTGTACTGAAGGCATAAAGTCTGAAATGGTACTAGAGGCATGCAGTGAAAGGTTTTTATAACAAGCCATTTTTACCAACAGCTATCATAAAAAACCAAAAAATAAGCTAAAACTTACTTTTTATAAAGTTAATTAGAGTAAATAGATGTTTATACATTAAACATGAGGTATATTATGTCCTTGCCAGCTATTCCAAGACAAGCTTCCGTCTTGTAATGTAATAAAAATAAACAACATTCAAGTTCGGTGTAACTAAATCCCGGAGGTGTATGGGCAGTCGAGTTGGCACAGGGCCCAATGGAGCGTCGGTTAGCCGAATATCAGGGGCGCCGCAAGATGCCCTCAATGCGGAGACGACTATCTTTTTATGACTTCTGGGACCTGCTGCTGTGTATGTCATTTAAACTTCTTGAAATGCAATACTGGGTGTTCCAAGTAATTAAAGGAATGGAAATTATGGACAAATACGGTTGTTAAGTCAAAAAACAATGTCCAGAAGAGAAGAGACGACTGTCATTTTGCGCTCAGCTGTCTTTTGTTTCGTATATGTACCTCAGAGCGTATCTTCCTGCAACTCAAAGTTATCTTTAAAAATTACCACCATTTGCAGCATCTTAGCCTAATATAAAGAGCGGCGTAAGATGTCCTAAATGCAATGTCACCAATTTAAGAATGTTGCCCCTCGAAGGTTATGTAAACTTCACTTAAATAAAAAACAAGTATGTTTCGTAGTGAACTGCCATGGAGATATATGTACTACGTTATAGGTACTTCCGTGTGAAAAGAATATCTTTCAAAGAACTGGGATCTGATGTCAAATCAAACCAAAAAAGAAAAACAAAAACTGTCACTTCTATAACGAAATGAAATGAAGAAAGGCTCTAAAGGATTCATATCCAGGGCCGTATATGTTGTAGCCGGTGTTACCAGCTGATAAAGATAATATTAGTGTACTCTTTCTCTCTCTCAAACAATTGCTACCATGTGAAGTACAGAATAATCGCTGGGAATTGCGTTAGTTGATTATCTACGAGTTGGTAAAATTTTGCCCACTGAATAATTTAACTGCTCTGGTTTAATTTATTATAAAAGAAGAAGAAGCACTAATACGTTAGACTAATTAAAACTTTCATGGATTAAAGTGACGAGCATTGGCAGAAACCAAAATAATACACTTCGCTTAAAGACAGGCATCGCCAAAGTGGGGTGCAAATTTTTTTCAAACTGTACGGTTGAAGTGGGATTGGGCGGCGCACGTTTTGCCGTTGGCAACCGGATCGCTGGGTCCAAGTTTATTTATTTATTAAGGAATTGCAAGATAAAATATTACTCAATAAGACACATTTATCTAAGTTTACATAATCTTGCGACTAACCACGTTATTCACGGATTTAAATATTACATACATGGTGTAGATAAGTTGCTACTAGAGGTGAACATAATAATAAAATGAAGGTATAGTCAAGTAGTGCTAATTTATACAGAAAAAAAATCAGACTAGGAACAATAATATTGCTTGCTGGAAGAAGAGATTAAAGAAACATACATATGTTATGTACATATGTTTTCCAGTTTACCGTTACAGTTACCACAAAATGGTATCCAGAAGGAGGGCAACGTAACAAAGGTATTTACACCGCAAATACGATGGTGTGATGATTTGCGCAAATTTACTAAGGAATGGTCAGAATTAGCTCTAGATATGAAGTCGTCGACGGAAATGGGGGAGACTTTTGCAGCAGTAGGACAAAAAAATCGATAAATATACAATGATGGTCACTTATTTTATGCAAGGAAGAAGATCTTAAAGTAAGGAACCAGTACAGTTTAAACGGCGACAGAAAAACTTACCCATGCGGTTTAAACCTCTTCCTGAGTTCGCATTCAATCTTATGCCGTTGTATTTTATATAAAACGTGATACGAAAATATACTTTTACATTTTGTATTGACAAAACATTTTTTTCATTCAAGTTTGATATTCTATCTACCATCAAAGATTTCAAATAAAACATTTATAACTCAAGATACAAAAAGCGCCGTATCTACTTTGAAGATACCGAGTAGCGGGATCTGTTGGCACCGCGCCCAATGGAACCCAATCGTTTTATAGATCCCGCTGTTTTGTATAGTATTGTAGGCTTGATTGCTATACCGATAGCAGGTCGAAAAATAAATTCTTAGGTTGGCTGATGATGTAGGAAGTGAGTCTTTTATTCTTAGATAAAAATGAGTCTCGCAAAATAAATTAGGATAAGATGTATTTTGGTGGAAAAATAATCTACAGTACATTTTACTTCTTTTTAGGGTTCCGTAGTAAACTAGGAACCCTTATAGTTTCGCCATGTCTGTCTGTCTGTCTGTCTGTCCGTCTGTCTGTCTGTCTGTGTGTCTGTCCGTCCGCGGTTATACTCAGAGGCTATAAGTACTAGAAAGCTGAAATTTGGTATGGGTATGTATATTAATCATGGCAAGAAAGTGGTAGAAGAAAATCATGAAAAAAAAAATTTTTTAGGGTATCTCCCATACAAGTAAAGAGGGAGTAATATTTTTTTTTCTATACAAACCCATCGTATTGGGTATTGTTAAATAGGTCTTCAAAAAATATTGTGAGGTTGAGAATACCATTTTTTGATTTAGGGATCCGTTACCGAAATATTTGGTTTTAAAGTGCAAATTTTTGTTAGAGGTAAGTGTGTCCCCCCCCCCCTCTATCTACTAAACGGTTATATATGGATACGTGAAAAAAATTACAGCAGTAGTATATATACTGAATTTGAAAGGAAAACTATCAGAGCTGAGTTCTAAGTACAAACTAAAAAGTTATAGGCAAACAACTTATAAAATGTACTCGAAAATGTGAAATTTTATACATTTTCATTGTTACATGTTTTTGGTCGCGAAACTGTGATGTGCGAGTGTGAACAGTGTGAACTCAAAGTTGTCATTCGCAACTACGGAACCCTACACTGCGCGTGGCCCGACACGCACTTGGCCGGTTTTTTACTTTTTGGAGCTCTCAAACAGTCACTTTGAAACTTCACTTCGAGGACGTCAGCAGACAGTGCAGATTTAATGAAAATTCATCCAACTGGTATGCAGAAGATACTGGGGTTCCTCTGGGTTACACTCTTTCTCCCCTATTTATTTCTAGTTTTATTGACTTTACTAAAAATATCACCTTTGCGCTAATGACTTGCAATTTTATGCTCAAGCCGATGTCGATAATCTAGCTTTAGCCATCAATATGATTAATAACGACTTAAAGGCCTTAGGTAATGGACGCGCTGTTACGGAGTAAGTTAACTTGGTAGTTTGTATTACTTCAGGCATATTGTCATAAATAGTGTACTAGCCTTCTTTCTTGATGGTATCACTATTCCTTATTGTATTTCCAAGGATTTGGGGTTTAAATAATGTCTTCTGTTTATTTTTGAATGCACAGGTTACCAACTTATCTCTAACCTGAATTGTACTTTGATCAATAAGCTTGATCGTCGCTCAATAAGCGCTGCTTAACAACTGCCTCCGTATATCTTTGGTCAACGTAAGTATCACTTATAATTACGGAGACCACGTGCTGGATTACCGTTCCCAACTTTAATGGTTACCAATTCCTCATCATCGCAATTTGCGTATGCAAATGGCTGATGATGAATGAATGATGAATTTGATGTTGTTGAAGAAAACAAGGTAGAGAGTGTATCCACACTACCTTGTTTTCTGTCTTTGAACTCCCAACTCTGTCGTATCTCAGAGCCAAATTTCATTTTCTGCATCATATCCATACCATTGAATTCAGCTCTTCTAGTAATCTTTTTCTTTATACGCCAGTTCATTGAAGTGGATTCTTTGATCATTCATTAATCTTTCAAGCAGTACGGCTATAGAACGCTCAATGGAAGTCCGGAAGGCTCTAAAATCAATTACTTGTCTTTAAAAAAAAACACTGTCTCTCCAAAGTCTGTCAGATAGTTCCTAAATTTTGATGTAGTATATGTACTATTTATCATTTTTTTTTATTTATTATTAGGTAATGTGTGTTTTTTTGTTTGGTATTTTTTCTATTGTAGTATTTATGCTCATCGTCTCACCCTATTATATTTTGTATTTGCACTACCCTGCGTATTCTAAACTACTTGCTTGGTTGACTGATAGAAAAACTATTGGCCTTAAATCCGCCTTTTCAAGTGTGATAGTGTATAAAGTTAAATAAACTGATAAAAATGAATAAAACGCATTTTTCCTAAACAAAAGTATTATAAAATATAGACCCGACTACTTTTCTTGACGGTTATGATTTTTATTATTGTTTATGATATATATAGATAGCCTATGACCCACTGGGAAGAAGAATCAAATGTAATGGCACCTCACACTTCAAAATCGGTCAAGCAGTTTAAGCTGCAAGAAGCAACAATTGACAAACATACCTTTTCACATATCTACATGCATTATATAGATACATACATATATACGCGTAAAAACATTACCCTCATTCTAGGTGGACGACGGGTAAAAAATTCGAAGTAGCCATAAAAGTAAAAACAAAACTCTGCAGCCAAGACACTCAGAATAAGGACAGGACACAAATTAGAGGTCGAAATTACCCACTACTAATTGCCCGCCCATTTTCCCTGCACATTTTTCCTCGCAGACTGAGCAATTTAATCCTCCTTTTACGATTGCTTGAGTTTCTGTATAAATACGACACTACTGTTGCGTCAGGTGTAAGAACTTCACTTTTAGCGACTATGTCTGTCGTCATGCAGAGGAAAGAAGAAGGATTTTTACACACAAGTCAAGTTAATTTGATTGCCTGTCCATACATTCTTTATTGTAATGTTATTGTTCTTTGAGACAGCTTGCTAAGAAAAATTGCACCGGGAGGTCCTGAGGTAGGGTAAATTTACTATTGATAACCTCACTAACTGGGCTTGAAACGCAATACAAAACTGTTTTGAAACTTTTTTTTTGGGTTAGTATCGAATAGTTACAAACCGGTCTACAGTAGCAACTCGTCTTAATTGCTTATGGTCTGAAAATCTAATGGTCGCAACCGTATGTGGTCTATAGTAGCAACACGTCTATAAAGGTTAAGGTTAAACCAATATGTCGTCATAATAAGAAGTAGACTAAATGTTTTTTAAGTATGAGGTGGTCTATAGAATTATTGACTGGTAATAGCAAAATATGGAACAAAAACAAAGTCAACAATTATTTATCCCAAAAGACAAAATTACTACGTAAAATTATTATATTATTCGGTTTAAATCCATCAAAATCAGGAACTAAATAATCAAAAGGATAAATAAGGAAAAAAGTTCCAAGTACACATTACAATTACTACTAATATTTGATTGTGTTGTTAGCCAATCAAAGGTTGCTAGTTACCTCAGAACAAATCACAAGGAGAAACAAAATAAATGTTTCATTACACCAAGTATCTACATGGAGATATGTGTCCTTAATTTTGAAACGCAGCTGCCGACGGTTACACTTCCTTTAGCATAGTATGATAAACAGAGACTTGCGTGTAAGTCTACGAATAAGTAATAAGGTGTAAGTAGCAAAAAAAATTAACGAGTAGGTACCTGAATATGAATTTGTATCGTAGGGTACTAACTCAATGATAGTAAATTTTGAAAGATGTATACTTACATATAGATAAATATCCAAGACCCAGGCTATACTGAAAAAGATTGTTTTTCATCATGACCTGGTTGATTTTCGAATACGGGATCCTGCAAATTAATGGCACTTGATTTGCACTGAATCGTAAAAGTCAGTTGCAGAAAATTTACAAAAAATATTTTCCATGTCCCGCTTACCTAGATTGCTAGACCGAATGCAGTTTAGCGAGACAATATATACTCTATAATGGCACAAAATAATAAAACATCTGCACGATACCAATAATCTTAAACTAAATAAAAACAACACAACACCAACAAGATTACAACTTGCTTAATTAAAGGCTAAATCCACAAAAGCTGTTGAATAATTAACCCATCGAAGTAACATTACCATTTTGCTGATTTATAATTACGTAGTTAACTTACTCAATATAATGCGGAGAGTCTTAAAACTGCTTACGGTGTAACTTATGTACATACGCTACTTGTAAGACCGAGTATCGACTTTTGTGCTTAGCATAAATTTGCATGGAAAGATGTACAGTGATCCAGCAAAGACCTTATCGCTCGTTATCTAAATTTAATCATGGAAACGTACTTACTGGAAAAAAGGAGAATGCTAAATTGGATTTGTGTGAGCAAAATGTTTTGACATTTTTATATAAGACGTAAAATAAAAATAAAGAGACAATTTCTTTCTATCTGAAGTGTCCTTCGTTATTTTAATACTTAATTAGCTTGTATTTTAATAGAATAAAAATCTAGACATCCGTACCTATCTTTTACTAAGCTATTTCTATACTAATATTTAAAGCTGAAAAGTTTGTTTGTATTTTTAGTTGGACGCACTTATCTAAGGAACTACTGGACCGATTTCAAAAGTTCTTTCATCGTTGGATTAACTTTATCCCTGAGTGCCATTGGCTATCACGAACAAAACCAGAGCGGACTGCTAGTAGGTATATATTACGGCTAATGGATGTCTAGCTTCTTATTTCGAAGTGGCCTATTTAGTGCTCCTATAATCTATTCGAGGATCAATTCCTTTTATATTAACAATATTTGAATATTTTATTGCTTCTGTAAACTACTTACAACTGTGACCAATGATATATATATATATATATATATATATATATATATATATATATATATATATATATATAATAAGGACTTAGTATTCAATGGTTAAAATCTTAATAACAATCAAGAGAAAAATTTAACCCTCATACACTTCAGCGGAATTAACGAACGAATCTAGAAACTAACCATTTGTTTTTAGATTCGTCCATGCACTGCCAGATTTGTGACCATGCTCGTGCTTCATTACTACCTATTTATAACGTAAAAATCCTTCGACAGCCTACAAAAAAGATAGCGAAAAATTTCCTTCCGATTGTACACTGTAACCACTTGATTATGCGAAAAACACGATACCCATATAGGTGCGTCGTGTATCATAAAATTTATCAGGCATTCTGGAGGAAATAACAGCGGCTTAATGTCACGCCTGTTACTTTGTTCCTTATTGGTCCAATAAGTTTAGAATAAATCGAACTGGCTGAGTTAAGAATTTATATGCCAATGAAAGTTCGATTTATGTCGATATTTCATTAACTTTGGCAATAAGATAGCTCTAATAAACATCCAATGAGGATATGACTTTTTTATTTAGAAATATTCTGTATTCATCCTTAAGAAAACTAATTTTCGGGGTTGTTTTTAAAATAAATTACTATTACAAGGTTTTTAGTAGAAGAAATAAAATTAAAATTTCTGCCTAAATAAGCTATACTCAGTAAGTACCGAGCCAATTTTAATCCTGATTTAATTGACATATGGAATAGACCTTTTTTAACGAAGACTGAAATTCAAACAGTTAACTCTAACTTGGATTTATCAGTGATTTTTGTTTTTCAGTTGAAGAAGAGGTAAAAAATTTAATAGGAAAACAGATCCAACAGGAACACACCGACCTGTTTAGGGGAAAAAATAAATTCGCACATGATAATGTCGTGTCGATAGTAAAATAATCGGGTCACTGCTCTGTTCTAAAAATGTGCGAAGGTTTTTGTTATGCGAAAAGGCTGAGTAATGGGTGTTATATACATGTAAAAGTTTCCGTTTTTCTTAGCAATTTGCTACTATTCCAGAAATATGATCTGTTATCGCCGTTAATTTTCTTATTAACCGATCGTTTTCAGATGTACTGCTTTGAAATGGAATAAAATGTTATTAAAATTTGGATAACCTTCCGTACCGGAAAGCCGTGTTGCTCAAAGCCTGTATGAAATATCTTTTTGAACGTCATTTTTTAACACGTTCAATGCGTTACCAGCTAATTTCGTCTTGTATGTGACTTGCCATGCGTGCGTCGATCTTTTATCTCATTTTTGCTTGCGGTGCGGCGGAAGTTTTTACTAGAAAATCTTGACGTAGAAAAGAGACAAATCTATGTCATGAAAGGTCATTTAAAACTGAACTAGGATCTGCTTTAAAAATAATACAAGTCATATTTTTCTTGTACGCATTAATAAATAAAAGTTTTTATTATATGCGGTACCAGTCGTATTTGATTTGTATGTACTTGTCTGGTATAGCACCACGGGAACAAGCCGATACACTCGCAATGAGCGCTAGTGCGTAGGTAATGTTTCCATATTTTGTGTGTCTGAATATGACATGTGCTTTTCTACAATATAACATTTGCCCCCAAACCTCCCTTCTCCAATTCCTCTTTGAATATGGCAGGAGCTTTTAAAACATAACAGATTGTCTGTTTCTTTGATTGGCTTGGATTTATAATGACACTAGGTGTTACCCGCGACTTTGCTCGCGTGATATATAGCCTATGTCTTTACCAATACCCTAACCTATATGTGTATGCAAAATTTCATGATGATTGGTTCAGTAGATTGGGCGTGAGAGCGTTACAAACAAACAAATAAACTCACTTACTTTCGCATTTATAATATTAGTTACGATAAGTTGGGATCGTAGGAAACTTATTTTTTTTTTTTTTTATAAAACAGATTGAGCTAGCCCCAAAGTAAGTTCTTAGTAAGACTTGTATTATGGGATACTAACTCAACGATACTATATTTTATAACAAATACATATATAGATAAACATCCAAGACCCAGGTCAATCTGAAAAAGATCATTTTCCATCTTGACCTGACCGGGGATCGAACTCGGGACCTCCGTGTAGCAGGCAGGCGTGTTGACCGCTGCGCCACGGAGCTCGACAATGATGAATCATGATGAGTTTGGTGTATGGAACATCACTTAACAACTACCTTCTTATAATTTTGTTAAGAACAAAAATATATCGCTATCGATATCGCTGATTAAATTCCAGTCCCATCACTAGATGTATGTCGATAGTGCTTACACTGCTAAGTTATGCTGGCGCTGTACCAGGCAAATTATCTGGTTATTTAAATGTCTTATATTTTCTAAAGTATGGATAATATACTGCGGCTAAAGCAAAGTGTTATAGTTTTACTCTAATAATAACGCCTAATGAAATCTTAATGGTCAAAATTATTTATTTTTGAAAATATGATCAAATTATTGAAGGGATAGGTACAAGTATATTATGTCTACGCATTTTATTCAAGACAGCGTACAAGTCTGATTTTTCTGGTAACGCACCGAGAGTAAAACAGTAAAATAATAACCTACATTCAACGTGTTAATAAATATTTACGAACGACTGCGAGATCTTTCCGTGACTTTTATAGCCAGGTGATTGGAGGCTACTAGCTATGTTTTTCGTTAACTGCAGTTATTGCTTATTTATTGCACTTAATGTGTTAGTGGGCAACTTAAGTGGTATATTTTGATAGCTTTTTCATTTATTGTAATAAAAAATATGGAAAGTAGTCTTGAACGACAATGGGGTTATAATGAACAAGTATTTGTAGACGGGAAAAAAATGACTGACATGAAAGAAGTCCATTTAGCCGATTTTCTATCAACATATAAATAGTCTAATATTGAAATATCTAATATAATTGGTCACTTGCACAAAAAACAAACAAACATCTAATTTTAAGAACATACCTTACATTTTCACTTCATTAATATCTACTAATAGGTACCCTGTATATTTTAACATACCTATTTCTGCCTACGTGTTCCAAATATTTACCTAAACAAACAACTTAAAATTATATTAGGTTATAAGCCACGATATTATCGGGCTCGCGTGAACACGGCTAGCACGAAAATAATTGCGTTCGTTATTTATTTCCCACTGAAAGTTGTTATGGGTGTGTGTCAACACTCACTGGGTAAATGAGCGAAATAGCCGCTGTCCACTAATTGACACGATTTCCCAAAACAGGCTGCAATTTTTCTCAAGATTCTGCTTATAATCTTTAAATTTATGTTAAGTCCGTTTAAAAATATACTACTATTATGTCTTTTACATTATTGCATCAACCTGAGTTAAAAATAAATAAATGGAAGGACACTTATTTTTTTAATGAAGTAATGTTACATAACTTTAGTATCTTATAACGAAAACTTACTTAAATTTTGACGTGTTTTTTTTTTTTTTTAAGAACCCCAAGACAAGGGGTTAAAACATAAAATATTCCCATACTATATGTATGGGAGGAACTATAAATTTTATTTCACCGCTTTGTCGATATACCGATAGTAAATTATATTTTTCTTCTTCTGTTTTATATAATGGCTTCCACCGAAATTTCAGTGATTCTGCCAATGTCCAGTATAATGTGATACTAAGTATCGGTGTTGTACGGTAAAATTTTTCCAAGTACTAATAGTCTATGAACTAAATCTCAGGCAGACAGACGGACATAGCGAAAATTTTCTTGTTTACTATGATACCCTAAAACTGATGAAAAATCTGCAGGTTAAAGTCCGCTCTCACTAATTGCAATGGTGTACATTTACTGCGGGCCCCGCCGAGTTGAATTTAGATTAAACAAATTTGAATTCTCCAACATGGCTGCGTACGACTTTAGCGACATTCTCTGGATTTATGTAATGCGTTTATAACTGGTTAGAAGAACGGAGCAATCAGATTTTTCAAATGGAAAAAACGCATTTGAAGTAATACTGATAAATGCGTAATTTCAATGACGAATTGAAGTGCTAGAACTCATTTTGAATAAAAATACTTTATTATTAAGAGGGTCGTGCTCCTGCAGTGGAGACCAGAAAGACCTGATGATGATGATTAAACATACAGCGTTCTCATTATAAAAAAAAAATACTCGGTAGTTACTCCAATTTTGCATTAATATTAGACGAATAAATTATATTGTAGTGCTCATTCTAATTCATTTAAATATTCATGTACGCCTCTCAAATAGACAAAAAAATCTTTTTGCGCATACAGAGAAAAAGCGACATAACATTTAGCAAGCAGGAGTCCGCCCTCGCTAATTGCAATGGTGGTCATTTACTGCGGGCTCTGCTGAGTTGAATTTAAATAAAGCTTTAAATTCCCCAATATGGCTGAGAACGCCTTTAGTGAGACTCTCTTGATTTTTATGTAATGTGTTTATCACTGTTAGTGGAACAATAAACTGAATTTTTCTAATGGAATAAACGTATTTTAAAAAGTACGTATGATTAATGGCAAGAATAGTTTCTAATTTAACACCATGGAGATATATGTACTACGTTACACATCCCTTCATTGCTTAAAAGAGTTCTGACACTATTAAGATTTTATCATATTTGTATTCAGAAGTTACCCTGAATTTTAGTAAACAGAAGGATCGTTATAACTAGGTATTATTAAAATAATAAAAAAAATTGATAAAATCTTAAAATAATCAGCTTTAAGTAGTCTAACAGTATAAGCACATTCCTGGTAAAATCCTGCACTTAGAATTATACAAAAATAGTACTTATAATATGTAACTACTGAATAAAGGACAGATTTAAAGCGATGGCCATTAATGAATCATGAGTAACTATATAAAGGATCCACAATGAATGAATCACGAGCGAAGCGTGTTGTTCAACTGTTAGAATCTTAAGAGGGCCCTGGACGCGCTTGTCTCCATACAAACATTCAATTAATTAATCTCATCATAATCTACGTACGTTCATAAACAGCTTGTTAAAATTATCAATCGTTTGAGAATTATAAGCCTCTCAACATTTCCATACAAATTTTAAGAGGATTATAATTCTCAAACCATTGATATTTAAACGAAGCTGTAAAGGAACGTACGTAGATTATAATGAGATTAATTGAATGAATAGGTATAAGCATTCATTCAATAAATCTCATAATAATCTACATACATACGATTCTACATACAATAATTTTGGAGTAAAATTAAGATTTTACTCCAAAATTATAGAATATTGCCACAATTCCTTATTTCCGTTTGTATGGAGTCATGCGCATCCAGGGCCCTCTTTAGTGACGTAGGTGATTCATGGATGGATATACATCCGTTTTAATCAAGTGTTGCATGCTTATTTTACTTTCTTTCATAACTACGAGAAAAAGAAAGTTTTGCTTTTTATTCATTGTTTTCATTGAATCTTTTTAGAGAGGGAATGGTATATCATCATCATCAAGTCTCTTTTAGTCTCCACTGCAGGAGCACGACCCTCTCTATACTACCAAAGCCAAATAGCCAGAGCAATCAAAGGAATTGGTCTCCACTCTCCACGCTGGCCAGTCGGGTTGGAGAGGTTTTTTGATGTTTATAAGCTTTGTTTAGCTTATGTATCCTAAGTCGCCTTTTACGACATCCACGGGAAGACTTGGAGTGGTCCTATTCTACTTTGCCGGGAACCACATGGCGAGATTGGTATATAATAAATAATTATTCCCTTTCAAATTCATTTAAGTATTTATGTACGCCTGCCAAATAGACAAAAAACATCTTTTGCTTGCATACATAAAAAAAACCGGCCAAGTGCGTGTCGGGCCACGCGCAGTGTAGGGTTCCGTAGTTGCGAATGACAACTTTGAGTTCACACTATTCACACTCGCACCTTACAGTTTAGCGACCAAAAACATCTAACAATGAAAATAGTATGAAATTTTACAGTTTATAAGTTGGTTGCCTATAACTTTTTAGTTTGTACTTAGTACTCAGCTCTGATAGTTTTCCTTTAAACTTCAGTATATATACTACTGCTGTAATTTTTTTCACGTATCTATATATAACCGTTTAGCAGATAGAGGGGGGGGACACTTACCTCTAACAAAAATTCGCACTTTAAAACCAAATATTTCGGAAACGGATCCCTAAATCGGAAAATGGTGGTCTCAACCTCATAATATTTTTGAAAGACCTATTTAACGATACCCCACACGATGGGTAAATAGAGAAAAAAAATACTCCCCCAATTTACTTGTATGGGAGCTACCCTAAAAAAATTTTTTTTTCATGTTTTTATTCTACCACTTTTTTGCCATGATTAATGTACATATCCATACCAAATTACAGCTTTCTAGTACTTATAGTCTCTGCGTAAAACCGCGGACGGACAGACAGACAGACAGACAGACAGACAGACAGACAGACATGGCGAAACTATAAGGGTTCCTTGTTTACTACGGAACCCTAAAAACGGCAAATAATCCAGCAGGCTCGAGTCCGCCCTCGCTAATCGCAATGGTGGTCATTTACTGCGGGTTCGCCGAAATAAATATAAATAAAACAAATTTGAATTCTCCAACACGGCTGCGTACGGTTTTAGCGAGACTTTCTGGATTTAGGTAATGCGTTTATCACTGGTTGAAAACAGATGCAGGTTCATTTTTTTTGGAAATAATATTTTAAAACGTTTGTTTATATTTTTAACGAAAACGTTTATTTTGTAAAAGCGAGGGACATAGATAAACAACCATTGACCGAATCACAACCGAAGTGAATGATTCACATTGATTGAATCACGAGCGAAGCGTGTGGTTAAGAGTTAAAATCTTGAGTGACGTGAGTGATTCATGACCTTCGTTATAAATCCGTTTTATACAAGTGCTTACTTATTTTATATCATAACTACGAGAAAAAGAAAGATTTGCTTTTTATTCCGTTAAAAAAATAAACTTTTAAGAGGGAATGGTATATAAAACATATAATTCCTTTCAAATTAATCTAAATATACGCCTGCCAAATAGACAAAATTACTTTTGCTTGCATACATATGAAAAACAGCAAAAAAATCCAGCAGACTTGAGTCCGCCCTCGCTAATTGCAATGGTGGTCATTTACTGCGGGTTCGCCGAGTTGAATTTAAATAAAACAAATTTGAATCCTCCAACACGGCTGCGTTCGGCTTTAGCGAGACTTTTGGATTTATGTAATACGTTTATCACTGGTTGAAAGAACAAACGGTTCAGTTTTTGATAAAAATAAACGCCTGTAAAATATTCTAAACATATCTTTTATTAAATAAGCAGTAAAATAGTTTAAAACATAGTTGTTGATAATTTATACTTTCTTTTCTTGTCAAGATAAATTGTGTCTTTATGAAAATTAAACAGAAGATATATCATGAATTTTCTTGAGTTTCAAAAATATTAGGAAGACAAAAAAATAATAATAATATAACAAATAATTTGGGTACACGTACGTACATGTAACAATTTGAAAGGAAATATTGCAAAAACTAAATTTATTCAATTTTACAATAAACATAGTAATTCTAAATGAAATTTATGTGTATCACACGAAGGGGTAAATAATGAAACCAATTTTGGGCAATTTCTCGGAATTATTTTAGATAATAATTGCTCTTGGACTTATCATATAGATAGCGTATGTAATAAGATAAATAGATTTGCATACGCACTCAAAAGACTAACAAAAACTGCTGGAAGGGAAACGGCCATTATGGCTTATCATGGCTATGCTGAATGTCGAATTAGATATGATTTACCTTAATGGGGAAATGCTCCAGAGGTTAACAAAGCTTGTATCTCTCGAAAACAGTGTGTGCGTGCAATTTTTGGCGTATCTTCAATAACAAGCTGTAGGCCGCTATTTAAAAAACTAAATTTGTTAATTTTACCAAGCTTGTACGTACATATATGAAATGTGTTTACTTGTTAAATCAAACCCCAAATTGTTTAAAACTAGTTCTGAGTTTGCCAAGTAGGTACAGCGGAAGAAATCCTCGAAGACTACAGCTTCCTTCAATGAAAACTACTATGTGTAGCTCCAATTGCTATCCCATGGCAATAAGAATATGTCATCAATTACCAAAAGCCATAAAAAACAACTAATATTATAAATGCGAAAGTGAGTTTGTTTGTTTGTTTGTTACTTTTTCACGCCGTATCTTCAGAAGCGATCATCATGAAATTTTGCATACACATAGCTTAGGGTACCGAGAAGGATATAGGCTAAAAATTACGCGGGCCGAAACGCGAGTAACAGCTAGTAAAAAAAAAATTATAATTTTAATTGTTTTAAACGTACATTGTTTAATTGGTTGGTCAAAAATGCTATTATAGTGTCAAGGAATACTTAGATAAACTATAACTAGTATTAATTAAAAACATTATTTTATGTATATTGACATTATTTTGTCTGTTGCATGTCAGAAATGACTAATGTGTGAAACTACTATTATCGTACCACCATTGCATGAATATCATTTCATTTCAGTTTTTTCATTTCACGTATGTAGTTCTCCAATCTAGCAATAGAAATTATGATAACGCGTTATATCGTACAAATAGTGCCATATTTGTACGATATAACAAGTTATCATATTTTTTTCATTGGATTTAATTCCAATCTGACCTCTCTGAGAAATTATATATAAATAGGGGATTAGAACTTACGCTTTAGTCAAACCTTAGCCTTACGTTAAGAGCAGCTACTTGTGGGGCTCACAAAAGGTTTGGACTTACTGGGATTCCTACATGATTAACCTGTTTGATGATATAGCATTGTTGTATCGTCGCAAGTATACCGTTATCTTTTATTTTATTTCATTCGCTGCTAAGTGTTGTAACATACAAGTTGTTACAAGCATTAAACAATTTTTCTTAAAGTCTTATTGTTTAATTCAATAAGAATATATTAGAAAAGCATTGTGAATGTCTAATAAAAATTTAAAATTTTTAAGCCCCCGTCACTTCACTTCATGTTATATGAGTTAAATCAAATAGCACACTTGTAATCATGAGATAGTTATGTTAGGAGACTCAGGCCCTAATGGATATAAGAGGAATGAGATATGGTGAAAAAACTCAACATGTAGGATTGAACCGTGGTGGTCGAATTGGTAAGGCGTAGTCGTATCCCAACTATCCCATCCCGATCCCAATCCCAACTATCCCAATCTCAACTAATATTGTAAATGCAAAAGTGAGTTTGTTTGTTTGTTTGTTACGCTTTCATGCCGTATCTACTGAACCGATCATCATGAAATTTTGCATAAACATAGGTTAGGGTACCGAGAAGCTACGCTATAAATTACGCGGGCGAAGCCGCGGGTAACCGCTAGTAAAGAACGCAAGTTCAAATCCTGCCCGCTTAGAAGGTTTTTCATACCTTATTTCTTAATTTAATAATAACTAGCTGTTACCCGCGGCTTAGCCCGAGCCCGCGTAATATATAGCCTATGTCCTTCTCGGTACCCTAACCTATGTGTATGCAAAATTTCATGACGATCGGTTCAGTAGATACGGCTTGAAAGCGTAACAAACAAACAAACAAACAAACTCACTTTCGCATTTATAATATTAGTTGGGATTGGGATTAATCAGAATAGTATTTTTAGTGCATAAAAACACCTATAAAATAAATTGAACATTCCAATTAAATTTTAAGGAAGCCATTTATTAAAATTATAATATAATAATAAATTCATTAATTAGCTAAAATTAATAGTCATGTTTCAGAAATCTGGGATTAAAATGGAGATAAAAACAAAGTAATGGCCTCCTGTCTTGGCTATTTTCGCAGAAAACTGAAATCTAAGCTGAGGGACTAAAATAAGGCTAGCAGTATAGTAAAAGATATTGTCTTGTCTATACAAGAACTGTGCTGTTTGCGGACTAGGACCTAGTGTACATATATATGATAAGTGGCATATTAAGAGTAGCTATGTAAATAATACTAATAAATTATTTAAAAATTGTTAATATGTTTGTTCTTTAATTATTATGACGTGCAATAGCATTTTCTACCCATTAAAAATCTTTACAAAACTGGACGTATTCTTTAAAGTTAAACAGATAGATCAATTAAGAATATTACTATCGAGACGAAATATTATTTAAGTTCAGAGTATAAATAAATTTTTCAAGCATTGGTCCAATGAATTTTTGTAATCCTAAGCAAAACCAGGGTAGTTTTATTGTAATGAGGTAATATTATTAAGTTATAAAAATATTTAGTATCTTATAAGAAACAAGACATATCTTGTAGTCTGTAATAGCTTCAACGGGGCAATTCATCAATCTCAATTGTTAGGACAAGCGAGTCAAAAGAATTTTTTGCGCAGTGTAAAAAGGGACATTTCATTATTTCCGTCTTTTGCTTGGAAATACAAAAATGCCGTTGTTTGGTCCGAAGAGAAATTGCGTGAATTGTATATTTATATCATATGTTGTATTGTAAAGAGTTATTAAATTTTAATATCCTTTACTTGAGTCATAATCATCGTCAACATCATCATCACAGCGGTAAGATGTGCTTTGCTTAACGTATGCCTCCTTCAAGGAACACGGGAGGGTTTTGCCATACTTATCACGCTTGGTAGATGAGTTGGTATGGTGAGCGTAGTTTTGATTAGCTTTTCTTCGTTCTGATGCTGATGCCCATTAATAAACGATTTCAAGCAAAGAAAATGTAAGAGTTTGTTGGACTGGGGGAACGGTATAAAGGTATTTAGTGCGCTACTCGCTCGGATGAATTAGAGAGGAGAAAGTAGCAGCTCGGGAGACCGGATGCTTGTACCCGATATTTACTTACTACCACCAGACTGGTGGTTGAAGATGACACCCCTGACCACTTAATTCAGTATTTCAAGTAATATAGAAAAAATACACCCTATGGACAGCAGGATTCACCTCCTTTATCTATCCGGGTAAACCAGATATCAGCTTTTATACAAAAGAAAGATTGTAGTGCACCAAATTAAATAAAGGAATGAAATAATAATGTGCATTTTTAACAAATATGTGTCAATTGGAAGAATAAAGAGAATAAGTTTCTTATAAGCGTAAGGAACAGTACCTTTTTACGGATAATATGTAGTCTTTCCATGGGCCTTATACTACCCACGATACCCCTATAACAAATTACAGATAATTCGGTTCAATAGGCAATGCGTCAAGACGTTAAAGACAAATAGAGTTACTTTCGCATTTAGAATATATTATAGTAATATATGACGGAATTTTTATGATCCTTAAAGGAGTGATTCAGCCCGTTAACATTAATAACTTTTCCTATCCCGTTAACAATAATAAAAAAAAACATTGACATTTCCATACAAAAATATATTCAGCCGCCCGGTCAATTTGTGCAAGAAAGTCAATTTTTTTTTAAGTTTTAAGCATTGGTCCCATAAGAATTTTTTTTTCATATAGACGGGCTGAATCACCTATTTATGGGTTCTAAACGATATTAATTTCACCACGTGCATGGATGTGGGTTGAAAAAATTGAAACATTAAAATAAATAATTTATAAATTTTATACTTAAGTGAAGCATGGTCTCATCCTGCAATGTACCTGGTGATTTTATTAACTTGCTGACTACTATTTTCGATGGTTTATGTAAATAAAACATCCCGCATGCAGCTGGGTTTGACCAATATTCATAAATATAAAACGTACAAATCAAACGTAAGCATGGAATTCTCTCTCGAAAATTGAAAATCTTACATGTCAATAGCTAACTCAATCTTGGTAATTTGAATAGTTGCTGTTCACCTTAGTCACGTTTCAGAACAAACACGTCAATATTTGCCCATTTAGCGCTGCAAACAAAGACGCAGTGATATTCCTGTCTTAGAAAGCAGACGTTTTCTGAGAATACCGTACGTCAATAGTTAGTTGGGTAATCTTGGATAGCGAAATATTGAGGTATGGGTTCAGCGTGGGTTTAGCAGCATATTACGGTTTCAAGTATATGACAGACAGATAGCGGCGGCTTAGCAATATCGTCATATTGGCAGCCTTTTATACAGGTACCATTGTGAATGCATAAAACACCTATCAAAAATCATTTTGGGACCGTTTTGGCACAGAACCCAAAAATCTGCAATGTTATTTGATCTCTGATACTTTCGTTAGACAGTAGTAGCGCTATTCATGAAATGCATTTAAACTGCTTCGAAATTGTGTATTTATTTAACGAGGTCAAAGGTTAAAGTAATATAACATTCGTAGACACGTCAATATGAGTTAACGATTAGGGCCACCACAGCACATTGAAATAATGTACTGATGTACGTATAATAGACGCCGCGGCGCGTGACGTGCAATGCAACTAGCATCAAAAACAGCTAACCCTTTTTTTCAAAGCTATTAAGCACACCAAAGAACGGGCAAAAGGTGCAAGGACGCCATTTTGCGGAAAACACTGCGCGTTTCTGTTCTGTTATTTGTTCTTATATTCAGTCTTTGATTTTGGTTTTTATTATTTGCGAATGGTTTTGATACAAATTTATAATAATACTGAGAATGAAAGGCTGCAGGGACAAGAACTTATTGCCTTAAGCCGACACACGAAAAAAGAATCGACACGAAAAGAAGAATAAGAATAGAAAGAAGAGGACAAGAGACAGTGAGGTGACACATACTTTGCATGTCACTACTACAGACAGTTTGGATCGGTGGTAAAGTTCCATCTGTGCATCAGTTCGGCGCACCTTCCTTGCGAAGTTCGACACTTATTTATTAGGGTCCTGTCATCATCATCCGGTCTTTTTTAGTCTCCACCGCAGGAACATCACCCTCTATGTACTACCAGAGCCATATATTTGCCAGAGCAGTCAGAGGATTTGGCCTACACTCTCCACGCTGGCCAGGCGATTTGGAGAGGTCTCTTTAATGTTTATAAGTTTTGTTTAGCTTGCATTTTCTAATTCGTCTTATACGACATCCACGGGAAGACTTGGAGTGGTCCTATTTTACTCTGCCGGGAACCACACGGTGGTATAATGTATAGAGTCAAAAGTTAAGTTTTGTTTCAACTTAGAAACGTTTTGTCTATTTACTGAGTTACTTTTATCGATTACGAGATGCGCCAGCAAGAGCGCAAAAAGTGCTAGTCACTCATCATAGCTATCAAATATTCAGAAGTGAGATAAACTCGTGTATCTCCGGATAAATTTATCTGACGCCTTACAAAGGGCTGGCGAAATATGAAAGTTTGTTCGCCTCAGGCCTCCTATAAGTTTCAACTTGTAGTTCGCTTTAGACCTCAGATCACAGTGAGTAATACATGTAATATCATATTAAATCTAAATTTAACGTGATACTTACTCGTATATCAGAAACCTGAAAAAATAAGTGGGCGGGTCATATGAAAATGGATTGTAACTCTCCCCATTATGTAATTCACCCCAAATACACGCACTTTTGTGGAATGCAACCTAAATTGTAGTGAAAATTTTTGTATTTTGGTTTGTAATAGTTGAAATCTATTGTGTGTTAAATATGAAATAGAATAACATATACAGTTAGATAACCACATTAACCACTCTATCGATGCAAACCTTACGGATTTTCTATCTCTTATCTGTGAGATTTTACGTTTGGATAAAACGCAGGGTTTTACTTTGTAACGATGCGCATGATGACCTTCATGCTGCATCTTGCTTTTCACCTCATTTCCCAATCATCATCATCCTGTCCACTTTTATTTCGAAATTCATTTGAAATTCCAAATTAAATTCCATTGTCAAATCTTCTTCGCAGTCCTTCCTCATCACTCAATCATTCCATTCAATTCCTTTCCTAAGATTGGTCGTGATCTCTCGACCCTAGCTTACAGGCACTCGCCTACACTATTATTTTACTAATTGTATTCACTACTACTAACTGTGTAACGCATGTGTGAAACTTATTAGAATCTGTTATCTGTGTTTTGTTGTGTTCTTGAACTCTCTCTCTCTCCGCTGAGCATTTAATACCTTCCTTCATATTCATGTTGGGCCTACTCTAACTAGCTGGGTGAGTAGGACTCGACAACTTTATAAATCAAACCTTCTTCTTCTCTTTCAGTGACAGTAGGGCTAGCTAAATTAGTGTTATTTGTCCCTTTATATTTATTTTCATCTCACCTACCCTTATACAGTGTCATTAAATGCAAGCAAAGTGGGCTGGATGGTCGCTATTACGACCGCGGGCTATAAGATTTCATACAAATTCCATAAATCCCGAGAGCGCGTTAAGTATTTTTTTAAATTTAATAGGGCACTACACCATGCACACGTGTTAAATCTTCTACATCCAAAAAGTTTTCAAGTCGTATATTCAAATTAAATATACCTACTGCGAGATTTTTGGCCTTCATTCAAATTTGGAATTGTTAATGGCCGTGGTATCTGGCAGTTTGTATTCGTCGCTCTTTGACTTCCACTTTTTGGATAAAACATTTTCATTATCTGTGGAATCCTCGGATACATTTTCTGCTGTTTCTAGTTTGTCGCTATTTATTTTTAGACAAAATATTGATAAGTAATCGTAATCTTCATTAATTTGCATGGAATACATTCCCTATGATAAATTAATAGATGGTCAATAATGCTGATTTAGGTCATATAATCAGCCAGCTTGACGACGCATAAATATTAATATTCAAGGTAACCTATACTATAAAATTTTAACTAATATAATATGAAAAATATTTTTTACTCTACTATTTACTCGGTGAGATGAAAAACATTGTGTGTATCACGGCCGGTATAAGACATTACAAACTCTGACTACTAAAAGCACTCAACTTCGCCTTCTGGGTTGTTCTTATGAGTGTGTCTGTGACTTTAGGTCCTTTCAGGTTCGGACTTAGCTAGAGTCCTGGTTTGAAAATTCAAAGAAATAGTAACCATACTTACAGAAAATGCAAAGGTTTAATATGATTCTCAATATCAGCTAGTTCTATGCCGCGAATATGGTACGTTTTATAAGGCTTAGTGAATATTTGATGTAATCCTTGAGGATTACATCAAATATTCACTAAGTAAAACAATAATATTTGAATATAAGATGCCCATAATGATTGAAAAGGCTGGATTACTTCACCGCTTTACTATATACCATATCATGGATGAAAATGTTAGTAAATAGTCATCCGCTATTAATCTTCTTGATGAAGGTATCGGAGTAAAAGTACCCACCAGTACTCAATCAAAATACGAAAGTGTAAATAGTCCTAAGAACTGATTCTTTAACGTTATATTTTTTATTGACAATACTCTTATCACACATTTTAACTATAGACTTCTTTAAATGACCTTCTCATACTCGCCATTTGGAGCATGTGATAGACACGAGGTGCATCGTGTATGAGAATCACGCAATAATAAACAATTTTGTGGAGATCTTCATTCAAAAGTCCAACCATACACCCAGTTTCAAAGTTTTTAGATCTCTGGGGAAAACAAAAAAAGTTTTAGCACTTTTTTAAATGATTTGACTGATTAGATGAGTTACTGTGGCAAAATTTAAATCTTACTTACCATTGTCCTCTTTTGTTTATCAAAGGCGGCATAGGATACATGAGGCTGATGGGCAGAAGATTGTCGGATGGATCGTCAATCGTTAGGTTTCATCATTTTCATTATAATTATTTTCCTTTTGCTGCAGTCAAATATCCATCCGCATATAATAATAATTGAAAGCTTTATGGCCTTACCAGTATTAAAGAAGATAATAAATCACCAATAAACCAACAAACGTACACCTTTATTAAGAACTAGCTGTTACCAGCGGCTTTGCCCGATATACAGTCTATGTCCTTCTCGGTAACCTAACCTATGTGTATGCAAAATTTCATGATGATCGGTTCAGTAGATACGCCTTGAAAGCGTAACAAACAAATAAGCAAACAAACAAACTCACTTTCGCATTTATAATATTAGTTAGGATTACGATATGTTTCCTTATGTCTGTGCTCTTTGCTCGAGACTAATTATTAAGCTGTAAATAACAGGAAACATTCCAGCTATTAACGGAATATACTCGTACCTACGTCGGAGTTTGCGAAGTTTATATTGAATTTCAATTATGCCGTTACAACATTTAGCAATTTGTTAAGACAAAATAGCAATACACCTGTTATTTGGGTTCATGAAGAAATATTTATGGATTTTACTCGAAAAAAAATATAAATACCTATATTAAAAGGAATTTTGAATTAATACTTTACAAAGGTAATGAAAAAAATTCTTTCAACTATTTTTAAGAAATACTGTTATTTTTTGTATCATTGTTATCACGAAAGAGGTGAACAGTTTAGAAATACAGATTTTAATTCGATGGTAAATTTAGGCGTTCTAGATTTGTAGCCTGTTCATGGGCATAGGACGAGTCTGAGCAATTAGAATTGATAACTTCTGTTTAAAAATGACATCAAAGATGGCTCAATCAATTGGCATACATCTATCTATCTATCAGCTAGGGACGTCCACTGCTGGACATAGGCCTCCCCCATAAATCGCCACAAATTGCGGTCTTGTGCATGCTGAGTCCACTGACTCCCGGCTACCTTGATGAGCATACATACCTACTTGTTATCACGTCTTTTTTTCTTGCAGGGTCGAAAGAGGTCATGAAATCCAAAGGCAACGTTTAGAGTGCTAGTGAGCGTAAAGTTGGAAAGTGAAATCAAAATAGGGATAGGTTGCTAGCCACTTCGTCTATTGATGTAATTCGATTTCCTCCTCATTATCATTTCGTGTAGGTGACACGGTCAATCGACCATGCACACCCTGGTGTCAGAGTTCTTTGGAACCGCCTCTCAGCCTCTGACGTGGTACCTTTAACGACTACCAGATGGCAGCTGGGACCAACGGCTTAACAAGCCTTCCGAAGCATGGAACCATCTTTATTATCAGACAATCAGGTGATTCATGCCTGCAATGTCCTAACCAAACTGGAAACAACGTAACAAAGTATGATTTCCGTGGGAATCGAACCCACGACCCTCGGGTCAACAGGCAAACATCTTAACTACTAGACCACGGAGGCTGTTAGGCTGATTTCCTCCTAAAAACCAATAAGTTAGTTTTTTACGAGTATTTCGTTTTGCGAAACCAAATCCACGCGTCCTTATTCCCATGAACTTGACCTTTGTTAAAAGTTTGCCAAAGTACTCATCTACTCTGGCCCACTGAGTAACGAGGGACAAACTCCAACAAAGGGACATTTGACTGTATTTAAGCCAAACTTTTTAGCTACCTTTGCCCCATCTTAGGAAATTGTCTTTGACTTGTTTGTATTTATAAAGTTTTGTGTCCATTCTTGAAAACTGAAATGAATTTGATTTTAATTGATAAGTCTTTTTAAAAGAACCATCATCAAATTTTAATTGATGGTTCTTTTATAATCTAAATAATAGTAATATTTTCTTCATTTTTAAGTTCTTGTACCTGATACAACGTTACGTGTTACATTGATTATTATTAAAGGGCTAGTTTCCTCCAAACGCTATAGATTTCTGCGCAAAATATTCTGGGATTAAACTTACTGGGAACAAAATGAACTATTTTTGATGAGAACGTCGAATTATTTTTGAATATGCGACGTTTGTTTTTTGACTCAAAAAAGATCGTTCCAATGGCACGTTAGTACTAGATACATTATTAATTATATGACAAAGATTTTTTTTTATTTCACGTACATAGTCAAAAGAATGTCGAGTGAGGGTAAATTAGAGTTAGTATAAATGCAATAAAAACTCAGTTACTTTAAAATTAGAATGTTGGCGCAATCAATATTGACGTAAGCGCCGGCACGCAGAACGTGACCCCGCCAAATCCACGAGGATTTGCTTATAGCGGACGACGCTTAAATAAGCTGTCGGACATCAGGCAAGGAAACCATAAATATGTTTAGGGATCTTATTTCTTCAATTTAGAGTTGCTGAGCTAAATCTTCTGTTTATATAAAAGGCAGCCATTACTGACTGACTAGCCTATCAACACACAGCGCTTTGCGCTGAAATTTAACATGTTTATACTTACTAGCTGTTACCCGCGGCTCCGCCCGCGTTATATATCCTATGTCCTTTTCAGTTCCCCGCACTTATGGGCATGCACAATTTCATGATGATCGGTTAAGTAAATAAACAAACAAACTCACTATCGCATTTATAATATTATTAGGTAGGATTATAACATAGGCATTCACGCATGTTTTACAAAATCCACCCGGTAGAGGTAAAACGTAAGTCCAAAGTTTGTATTTAATGCAAGCTAAGCCGCGGAAAAAAGCTAGTATCACAGATAACTTTATCAAAAGGTCAATTTAAAACGTTTTTCTTCTTTTTATTTCTACTATGCTGGTCTAGAAGAAAAGAAAAGGTAGAATGTACCAGCTTCTCGTTCACAACTAAGGAATCAATAGGCAATGTACTCGTAGCAAGCTGTCCTCACTATATAGATCCCGTTTTCCACTTATATACCCACTAACATGCTAGTCAAGGTTCCTTAGGTATATACATATACATACATATATACGGACAAATCACACAGATTGAGATAGCCCCAAAGTAAGTTCGAGACTTGTGTTATGGGACACTAACTCAACGATACTATATTTTATAATAGATACTTATATAGATAAACATCCAAGACCCAGGTCAATCTGAAAAAGATCATTTTCCATCTTGACCTGACCGGGGATCGAACCCGGGACCATCCGTGTCGCAGGCAGGCGTGTTGACCGCTGCGCCACGGAGCTTGTCCTTAGGTCTTATGGCTTTGGACTTTGTCCCCGTAACGAATATGTTTTCCAGATTATTTTACCTTTATTCTGCTTTAAATTTTTTATACTAAAGGAAATAAAGAATAAAATGCCTGCTCCCACCCACAAATTCTTCAGATGCTTCTTGATCATGGTCCATGTAACTGGATCGAAATATCGAAAACTCAAAGAATAATCACGGTTAATATCCCGATATGTTTAATTCTAATGTTTAATTCTAAAGAATAAAAAGAGTGTGTTTCAATACAGTTCTTTATTAAAAATCATTTCAAACATCCAGTTAATTCTCATACAGAAAAGTTTATATTGTTATGGGGCTAAAAAAAGTGTTTTATATTGATACAATACAATGGGGGCAAAACAAATAGGATTTTATTACTTCCCGCTTCTTTCCGGTTTTTATTTTAGTGCACTATCAAATCCAGTCGCGTTCGTTTATATTACTTTTAAGCATATTTGGCTAAGTTTAATTTATTATTAATGAAGAAACATTGTTAAAAAAAGACATCAAATTATTGTGACTTTGGTAAAAATTTATTACAGTATTCACTCACTCGTAAATCGGAATTCGTTTCATTAAATAATTTGATTTCTATATTCTTCGTTTTTCCCTCAATGAAAACAACGCGAAAAAGAATCGGACATAAGAATTGTTGTTACTCCTGTTTCTTTTGAAAAAAAAAACAGCACACTTTGATTCTTTGCCATGATTTGAAACAATGATCTCAAAAAATTTAAAACGACATGAATTTTCAAGGGATTCGACAAAAAATCTAATCCAATCGGGCAAGCGTCAAATTTGAGTTAGAATGTAAAAAAATAATTAATACATTTATGAAACTAACTCTTCGAGTTTACGCCATTACTATATTCTTTTCGCACAGCCTACGGAATTCTGGTAAAATAATTTGTTTATTTTTTATTCGAGATTATTTAATTAATTACCTACGCGGATAGCCTACTTTTACGTTTGTGTTTTATAAATCTCATAGTAAAAAGCTATTCACAAAATATATTAAAATTAAGAAAACATTAACAGATAAATAAAATGCGTTCATACCAAGTGCCGTAAATATATGTACTTAGATCATTTAATGTTATTTTTATCACTGATTCTTTCTGTCAATTAAAACGAAATATATCGACAAAACAATAGGTTTTAAATATATTTTACTGATACACCCATTGATTTTACCCCCAAAATATTTATTTTTAATTTTACACAAACATGGGATCCGCACAATCAAAAACAAGCAGTCGAGTGTTACTTATGGACTAGTTGCTCCTCATTCACAATAAACTAAAACAACAATTTTTACTATGTACAGCGTACAAACTAACTACAATTTTAGTTCAAGTCATATTTAATACGAGTTATACGTTCTTATTTTAAAATCACATTTTCCTCAGTAGAAGTATTGTGTCCAATTTTAAAACGTTAAAATTTAATATGAAGAAAATAACATACACTGTATTTTCTATCTTAATAAATTAAGCTATGTCCGCTTATAGCAGTTCCAAATATTTATATCTCAAATTATGGACGACTAAGTAAATATAGTGATTAAATAATAATACTTAGACACCTAATACAGTCACTATTTTTTTCTAAAAAATAATGAATAGTACCATAAGTTGTTACTCATAACATATTTTTAATAGAAATTATAAATATACACGTACAATTTTATCCTATGTTTTAAATATATCGAATTGATTATTTTGTTACAATTATGGTATTAATTTTTAATACTATTTACATTTAACACTGACTGATGATAATAATTATATGTATTTTAACAAAAAAATACTCTTACCTCCTTATATCTACCCAGTTGGTAGCAAGCTATATCACAAATGCCATTAGCAGTTCCTCATTACATATATTTTAATATTATAATTGAAGCAATTAAAAGGGTTTACATCCATATCATGACCAAAACATCGAATTCCCAGCCAATAAAAAATGATGCTATTAATTAATCACAATGCAAAATCTTATTATATTTGACAAAGTGATTCTGCATTTCATTGGCCAGAACCTTATTACATTGGACCATAGTTCCTAGTCCCTTCACTTTTTTAACACTAAAATAGGGTTTCTAGTTATAAACCCTTTTCAGTTCTTTATAATATTCGGCACAGTACACTATGAATATGATTTACATTGAAATTACAGTGCTTATAAATAGACCATTCAATGAGAGTACAGCTATTGTTACGGTCATTACTTTATTCATGACAGGAGCGACGAGCGGAGCGGATTTTCCAGCAGCAGCGAGAGCACTTGCAGCAGCCTCTACGCATTGTCTGTTGGACGTACAGAAAACGTTAAAAAGTTATGGCACCAAGATAAATGTTCATTTTTGTCACAATGAGATTTTTAACATAGTAGTGATAAGTAAATTTAAATATATTCATTAGGTACTTAAAAACAGTCAAAAGTGAATTGAACAAAGACTTCCGATATTTCCTTTAAAAATTGTAGAGGTTCAGTTGTTGTGTTGGATATTGTAAACTCACTTTTGTTTACACAATTATTAGATATTAAGATGTTAAATAAATGCATATAAAATAATAACACTATATGGCATACAAAAAACGAGCGCCTCCGTGCTTCAAAAGGCACGTTCAGCCCGTTAGTTAATAATTACGTCAGTCCCGGCTGTCAACATTGATTAGAAGTCTGAGCTATTTCAGAAGCCTCTAAGCAGCTTGACAAATCTGACACCAGTGTTGGCTACTAACAAATTGAGAAAACATACAAACAAGCAACAATAATAGGTACCTGTAGGCGTCTTGCTCGAGACAGGTGATTGCGCAGAAGTGCTGGTGTGCGCAGGCGCCGTCGCAAGAATCCATGTTCTCATGCTTTACGCTGTATGCACGAAGGTACCTGGGTAACATGTAACAAGTTTTAATTTTCTTTAATATGATACAAATCAGCAACGTCTTTTTCCCCAATGGGATATACAGAGCCCAAGACTACAAGACCATTTAACGCGTCGGTCTATTCATCGTCATTTATCACCGTCATATCAGTCAGACCATTTAACGGTTTATTTCCCATACCATAGTTCTAAATATAATATGACTTTATCAGTACGTCAATACATTTAAATTCCCTCTGTATAATATCTCTCCTATAGATATGTAAACCTGTCCCGTTTATACCTCTGGTTGAACTTTATTTATTACTTAGCTTCAAAATAGACGTAATACTTAAATTAACGATCCTAACTCACTTGTTGAACGCTACGGTCTCGTGTGGGGCGCCTATCCGAAGTTTGTCTGCTAAATTGTGTAGGGAAATAGCGGAAACTTCGTGCAGGCCGTAGTACTGAGTCAGGTTGTACTCGGCTGCCCATTCTGCCACACCCGTGTTGCGGTTTGCAGCCGAAAGGTCCAAGTAATATTGGGTGTAGTCTAGCACCTGTGGATGTTATATATCAATGTAGGAACTTCATAGTGATGTGATTTGGAACTTAGTAGGTCTACCTACCAATACCATTAGTTGTTGAAAATGATAATAAAATAATGTTAAAAAAATATTCCTGCCAGCAATATTTAAACTTGACCGCAAGGTTTAATTCCGTGGTTTAATTAAACTATCCTAGTCGGATTGGATAAAGTATATAGGTGCAACAGAAGAAAGAAAATTTAAATTTCAATACACAGATAAATTTCAACTGCTGCCAAAGACCAGTCTCTTAGTTGTAATCATCAAATATGAAATAAAAGTGCTGTAAATAAAGACGTACGTATCCGTCGTTGCCGTAAAATCGCGCTGAGTTGGTTCATCATCATCATCAGGTCTTTCTAGTCTCCACTGCAGGAGCACGACCCTCTCTGTACTACCAGAGCCATACTAACTAGCCTGAGTAGTCAGAGGATTTGGCCTACACTCTCCACGCTGGCCAGACGGGTTGGAGAGGTCTCTTTGATGTTAATAAGCTTTGTTTAGCTTGTGTTTCCTTAGTCGCCTTTTACGACATCCACGGAATGACTTGGAGTGGTCCTATTCTACTCTGCCGGGAACCACACGGTTGGTTATTTTATGTATAATGTCAATTACGTTGTAGAAATAATTGGTAAATGAGCGACATTTAACCACAGATATGAAAAAAAATTGCTTTATTTAACTGTCTCGTCGATTCAATGGCCACAAATACCAATTAATTATAAAACCGCAGTCAAATGAAAATAAACTGTTAGTTAAATCCAGCGCTGCAAATTGAATCTAGATACTCAATATACAGTTGTAACAAAATGGTGAAATAATATTTTTTAACAACAATTCCAAATACATCGAATTAATAAATAAATATTGACTGAAATAAAATCTCATTCGGCATATTGCTTATTTCGTAAAGGTATTCAGCTTCTTTTTCGTGTTTTAAAGTATTATACCTTGGGACTGGGGAAAGGTATTTAATATCATTAAAATAAAATTATTTTATTATGGTTTTTATTGCTTTGTTTATAGATAATATAATAAACGAGATAAAAACCGTATTAAATTAATATTATTTAAATGTGTAACAAACGCGAAAACATTAAAAACATTTCAATATCATGGACTAATCGTGTCTAATTATTATTGCGCCATTTTATTACGGTAAAGATCCATTTAAATTAAGCACAAATATTTTAAATCTGTGCTAGATTTAAAATATTTGTGCTTATTGGTCAATGATATATTTTATTAGAAATTTTAAGAAATAAGAATGTTTTTAGCTTTTAATGCATACAAAATATTTTTTTTTAATACCTCTTGTGCATACTATGATATTCATTTAATCCTAATAAAAAGATAATAATGGCTAAACACGCTTAAAATGTTGTATTTTTGTTTCTATATCTCAAAAACATGCGCGTAGACATTTTTTAATTTGCTGTTTCTTACTTTTGAACTTGAATTTAAACTTAAAATAGTACAAGAGTCATTACTTATTAATAATTATACATGCTGTGTGCATACATGGTCAGGGGTGTTAGCCTGAACAACCTGTCCGGTGGTTCAAGGTGTGACATCGGGTACGCGCGCCCGGCTTCCCGAGCTACTACGGACTCATTCCCTATATCTTCCGATTTCGTAGTATCCTATTATCCTTTATCCTTTCCCAAACCCACAAAATCCCACTATTATATATTTTTATTTGTATATAATACCCTCTTTTTCCTTGCCTTCTATTTTCTTATAAACAATTGATTCCCGAGGAGGGTTGACGTCCGGTTGGCGGCCCGTCATAAAACAAATATGCCAAATCTTAAAATATGTCTAGTATGAATAGTTTTCGATGCGATAGGACTAGGGCGTTCCCCCGAGGCGACGCGCAGTCGCTGCACCCGGCGACTGTGGGAAATGGATCAGGGTTGTCGCGTCAGTCCGGATGGGCGCGACGTAAGAAGCAAGTCCAGGTGTAGAAAATGAGATTAGGGAGCTTGAATGTAGGAAGTTTGACGGGAAGAGGAGCAGAAATAGCGGATTTATTGAAAAGGAGAAGAATAAACATAGCATGTTTACAGGAAACTAAATGGAAAGGTTCGAAAGCAAGAGAAATCGGTGAAGGGTTTAAATTGTTTTTCTGCGCCAAAGATGGTAAACGGAACGGCGTAGGGATTGTAGTAGATAAAAATTTTAAAGATAGTGTAACAGAAGTAAACAGAGTCAACGATAGAATAATAGCAGTAAAATTGATATTAGAAACAGCTGTTTTTAATATAGTAAGTGCGTACGCTCCACAACAAGGATGTGATGACAGGGTAAAAGAGCAGTTCTAGATAGATTTTGATAAAGCAATACCAGGAGATGAATATTTATTTACTGGCGGCGATTTCAATGCCCATGTAGGAAAATCCAATGAAGATTATGAAAGGATACATGGCGATAATGGTTTTGGTAATAGAAATGGGGAAGGTGAAAGTCGTCTAGAAGCAGCAAGTGCATACGACCTAGCACTTGTGAATACATTTTTCAAAAAAGCAGATGAACATCTTATAACATACAAAAGCGGACCGCATAGCACACAAATAGATTATTTTTTAATTAATAGAAGTAGACTCAACCAGGTCAAAGACTGCAAAGTAATCCCAGGGGAAGCGGTAGTAACACAGCATAGAATATTGGTGATGGAATTAAAATTGAAATTTAAAGATATCAAAAATAAGGAAAACCTAACCCCAAAACTAAAATGGTGGCTTCAAGAAAAAGAAACTAACGCAAAACATTTTAAAGATAGAGTGGTGGATAAAATGATAGAAATGCATGAAAGGTTGCCTGAAATGTCAGTTGATGAGTGCTGGAAAGAGATGGCAAAAACGATTCGAGATAGTGCTAGAGATATCCTAGGACAGACAAAAGGGAAAAAGAGTAAATCAGGCAAAGAAACTTGGTGGTGGGAAGAGAAAGTAAAAGAGGCTTTGCAAAAGAAAAAAGATACTTTTAAAGAATGGCAGAATAGCAAACAGACCCCATTTGAGCAGGAAAAAAGAGAATTATATAATGAAGCAAAAATAATAGCAAAGAAATCCGTTGCGGTTGCAAAAGCTGACGGACAAGAAAGGCTTAACCGTCAATTAGATAACCCCAGAAATCAAAAATTATTGTACCGAATAGTAAAAATGCGAGAAAAAATGGGTAAAGATTTAACATACGTGAAGTGCGTTAAAGATAAGTCAGGTAAGGTTTTAACAAAAGATGAAGATATTAAAGGAAGATGGAAACAATATTTTACCAAACTGTTAAACGTAGAAAATGATTGGGATGGAGTTTTGAGTGAGACAGAAGAAAGTCTAGGAATGGTGGACAAAATAAGTATAGATGAGGTTAGAAACGCAGTTAAAAATATGAAAAACGGAAAAGCAGTTGGACCCGACGATATACCTGTAGAAGTATGGAAGACCTTGAGTGAAGATGGCTTTAAGTGGTTAGCTTTATTCTTCAATAAATTGTTGCAAGAATGTGTAGTACCCAGTGAATGGAGCAGTAGCTTCTTGGTGCCCATTTTCAAGGGGAAAGGGGATGTTCAAAACTGCAATGGGTATAGGGGAATAAAGTTAATGTCACACACAATGAAAATATGGGAAAAAGTAGTAGAAAAAAGATTAAGATCTAAAACACATGTGACACCAAATCAGCTTGGTTTTATGCCTGGAAGAGGAACAACGGATGCCATATTTGCTATGCGACAGCTAGTTGAAAAATACCGACGTGCACACAAAACCCGCACATGGCATTTGTTGACCTCGAAAAGGCGTACGATAGGGTACCTCAAAAAGTTTTATGGTGGGCGTTAAAAAAGAAGGGAGTGCCTGTAAAATATGTAGATGTAATTCGAGCTATGTACAATGGACCAGTCAATAAGGTAAAATCCCTGGCTGGAGTGACTGAGGGTTTCGGTGTATCAGTTGGCTTGCACCAGGGTTCAGCTCTAAGCCCTTACCTCTTTCTGCTAGTTATGGATGCTCTGACATCGGCGCTTCAGGAAGAGGCACCCTAGTGCATGCTTTTTGCTGATGACATTGTACTTGTTGAGGAAGACGGTGAAATGTTACAGTCAAAATTAAATATGTGGCGCCACTCCCTGGAAACTGTAGGCTTGAAAATCAGTAGAACCAAAACTGAATATCTGTTCTGTGATTTCGGCGGTGTTTCTAGGGAAGTGACCCTTACTGTCGATAACGATACAATACCAGCTTGCTCGGAGTTTAAATATCTCGGCTCGTTACTCCAGAATGACGGAGATATATATATTAAACGCCGTATAAACGCAGGCTGGCAGAAGTGGAGGGAAGTGACTAGCACAACATGTGACCCGAAAATGCCGCTAAAACTGAAAGGCAAAATCTATAAATCGGTGATAAGACCTGTGATGCTGTACGGTTCGGAGTGTTGGCCAACGAAAGTGCAGGATGAGAAGAGACTTCACTCTGCCGAAATGCGAATGCTACGGTGGATGTGTGGTGTGACACGAAGGGACAAAGTACGAAATGTGTATATCAGAGGGAGTACTAAAGTCGCACCGGTAACGGATAAAGTTAAAAGCAACCGATTGGCTTGGTTTGGTCACGTAAGGAGGAGAAAGGAGCAACATCTAACTAAAAAAGCGCTAAATATGAAGATTGATGGGTATACAGGAAGAGGCAGGCCCAAACAAAGATGGATGGATTGCGTAAACAAAGATATGAAGGGGGTAGGAGTATTTTTTTTTTATTATTATTTTATTTTATTTATTTGGGTCAGCAAACGATTACACTCAAATACTTAAACAAACTAAAGTTAACAATATGTATAATATTTGTAGAAGTGCAACCAACAACGCTATCCACAGATTACTAAATATGAATTACGTGTGTGTGTTGCTTAACAATTAGTGTTCCCTATATATTTATAAAAAAGTATAATGACACAAAATATGGAAAAGGTAATATTAAGTATAATAACTAGAATCGACAATACTCAATACTTACATTAAAGATTAGAGAGAAAGAGAGCCAAATCGTTTGTGTTGAGTGCCATGTAGATCAATTTATAATTTACTTTTACTTAATTATTTAAAAAAAAAACAGAAAAAAAATTGTATGAATCTAAATTAGTTAAATAACTTTTGATTCAATAGTACACAATTTTAAATCAGTGACTCCATCAGTCCCTTCTTGAACTCATACTGCGAAAGGAAAAATATATCTAATTGGCTACAATGATTATTGTATATGTAAACAAGCCGTCTCAAAGGTGCACGTACCCCTGCGTTTGTTCGACAGGGATCTAAGTGGAACAAGCGAGGCGCACGCGCTGCTCTCACATTAGCAGATCGTGGCACCGTATATTTAATTTTATTACAAAGACTAGAAGAGTCAAATTTATTGTTGCATATCTTGTACAATACCATCGAACTAAGATACACTCGTCTGGAATTGAGGCTCAACAAGTTGTAATGTTGCAACAGTTCATCATAGGGTTTATGTGAACGGGTGCATCTATAGTGTACAGAACGAAGAAATTTACGTTGAATCTTTTCCAAACTCTCTATATATTTATCGTAATAAGGATTCCATATTGGCGTTACATATTCCAGTTGAGAGCGAACTAATGATTTATATAAAGTCAAATAAGTAGATGTCTGTTTAAAATTATGTCCCGACCTCATGATAAAACCGTACATTCTATAAGCTTTATTGGTTACAGTGGTGATATGGACGTCGAAGTGTAATTTTGAGTCCAATATTACACCTAAATCTTTAACTGAACTTACTCTTTTCAGAGTTGTTGTATTTAAGACGTAATCATAATTAAACACATTTCTATTTTTAGTAAAAGTAATAGCGTTACATTTGGGTAGACTGAGATGTAGTTTATTTTGTATACAATAAAGAGACAACCGGTGCAGATCCTCTTGCAATAGTTCACAGTCTTTAATGCTCGAACAGGCTCGGAAGACCTTAAGATCGTCCGCATACATCAATATTTCAGAGTTTTTAAAGCAACTATTAATGTCATTAATAAAAATAATAAAAAGCAATGGTCCTAGTATTGAGCCTTGCGGGACTCCCGAAGTTGCCACGATTGGCTTAGACTCATAGCCATTTACTACAACCGTCTGCAGCCTGTTCGAAACGTAAGAGGAGAACCAACGCAATAAGTTACCCCGAATTCCGTTGTATGCTATTTTATTCATCAACAATTTATGATCCACCTTATCGAAGGCCTTCTGAAAGTCTGTGTAAACACCATCATCTTGTGTTCGACGATCCATATTTTTAAATAAAAAATCTAGATGTGAGTAGATGCTGAAATGACGCAGAATAGGAATTTATGGAGGGAAAAGA
This sequence comes from Rhodophaea formosa, assembly GCA_963082605.1. Lineage (NCBI taxonomy): Eukaryota > Metazoa > Arthropoda > Insecta > Lepidoptera > Pyralidae > Rhodophaea > Rhodophaea formosa. The sequence goes on from OY720206.1 coordinate 14,311,146, forward strand.
CATATTGCGCCGACCCCAGATAATGGGATAAGGTAAGGCAGATGATGATGTGTGCATACATTGTCAGTATAATAAAAAAAAATTACCTTGCCACTGATAGAGTCGAATTTGTAAAGCCTAAGACCAGGATTTGACGATCCTCTGTCTCCAAGAGGGCTTACTGATGGAGCAAGTAGGGCCCAGGATACTGGCCGATCTAAACAAAAAAGTTAAACTCCAATAAAATAATATTTTGATGAGCTATAAATTGTGTGTTGTAGGATAATTATAAAATTTTATTGATATCAGGTACAGCGGAAGAGTAATAGTTTTTTTGGAAAACAAAATACAGACGCAAAGTCGCCAGCCTGTGTGTCTTTTACAGGATATTTTTCGGAGAGTGTGCTCAAGAGCTGCATGAGCTCATACCACCTTCCCTTTTCTTCTATCGGACGTTTAGACGCACCGCTGGGTGCCATCCTTACCTGGTTGAAATTCCTAGTATCCGTACCAAGCGCTTCTCCTCATCATTTATTATGCGCACAGCTAGGGATTGGAACGCATTGCCTGCGTCTATATTTTCGAGTTCATATAACCCCAATCTTTTTAAAAATAGAGTGAATAGGCTTCTTTATTAGAAGCCTACTAGAATTAGAGTGAATAATCTAGCCCAAAGGCAAAGATATGGCCTAAGATACCCATCTTAGGCCTTTTTTTAAATATTTTTATCTAGGTGAAAAAATCTATTTGACCTGCAACACAAAACTGTATATTTATATACTATATGTATGTATACTATATGATAAATAAATAAATATATAGGGACATATCACACAAATTGAGCTAGCCCCACAGTAAGTTGTAAACTTGTGTCGCAGGATACTAACTCAACGATACTATATTTTATAATATATACTTTTATAGATAAACATCCAAGACCCAGGTCAATATGAAAAAGATCTTTTTCCATCCTGACCTGACCGGGGATTGAACCCGGGACCCCCGTGTCGCAGGCTAGCGTGTTGACCGCTGCGCCACGGAGCTCGACGTGATGATTATGTTACATTCCAACAATTGACAGCATTGTTTTGAACACATGAATGATCAGTACTGATGAGGATAACCAATAGTCCGATTTAATCGATTACATAGGCCATAACAAATACGTAAACAAGCACACAGCAAAAAACAAATATTAAAAAACAACCCTACTAAAAAAAGGAGTTACCGTTATCGTAAATGACCCTGAAGGTGTCAGCGTGTAAGTGGCCGAAGAACTGGCCAGCAATGATCCGCGCGTAGCGGCGAATCATACGCAAGTACTTAGCGTTAGGGTCCCCTGGAGTGCCGTACTGAGAGAATGACCCTGGGGCGGCGTGGCCCACTATGTATACCTGTTGACAAAAAAAATATTTTACTTGATGTTTGTTTATTTTTCGTATGTGTAAGTGGCCAACAGTGTTGTCAGATTTTTCGAGCTGTCCAAAGTCATCTGATATAGCTAAACGACTGCCATCAATGATGACACCGGGACCAACGGCTTAAAGTGATTTCTTAAGTTTGCTACCGAGTTCTTGACTTTGATATCATATACCTATCTAAGTATTTTAAAGCAAAACATAAGAATATTTTATTATTAATTATGTTACTGACGAACTTCAAAAATTTTAACCTCTTCTTATCTTGTTATAGTCTGTATTATTTTTTATTTGGATGTACCTATACAGTTGCCGTGAAACACGATCACACTGAAAAATCATTTTCCATATCATGTGACTTTAATTGGTCTCTCTTTTCACCAAGTGGAATATCAATTGAACGTTATATAAACCAAATCACATGGATCTCGCATTTTAAAATCTACCTTCCACGGAATTGGTGATTCAAATCTTTTATATTTGTTCCGTATAAGCAAAATTCTGTACAGAAAAATAATCAGCGCGTTCGTTAGCGTGCTCGGAATATATTTTTTTAAATTAAAAATGTTAAATTCAGTGCTATACATACAAACAAAATACAATCGTAAACGTAATATGACACAAAATAAACTTGTGGCTCTGTGATCTGTGTAGGCCTTGTGTCTGTCTTTGGATATATTCAAATCTGTGTCAAAATATATCTGTACCTGTTAAAAGCCTACTATGTGAAAACTGACAAAGACATTCTTTAACCTTTCCTATGAAACTAACGCTGAGAAAATGGAAACAAAAAGAAATTCCCGATCTAATAAACACTTTTGCATGTGAACGTAATTTTTTAGAGTTCCCGATTTTCGAAAATATTTTCAATTTTTGGGGCTAAATCACCACTGAACGTCTACAATATCTATTGTATAACGTGAGGTATAACGTTATGCCATGTACAAAACGAACGATTCAATTTCATATTAGAGGACCACAAAAAGACATGAACAAATCTGAAAATTAAACGAACGCAGATATTTATTTAATTCCAAAACGACATCGTGTCCTCGAACGAACAAAAAAAACATAAATTAGATAAAATCGCTACCCTTGTTATTCCATTCAGCTCGGAATTGAATTTTCCGAACTTGCGTTTATAAAATCTGACGTATGATTGTGATTTCATTTCTGATTTTATCTGTCATAGAATAATTAAGTTAAATTCAAGATCTATGTATATTTATATAGGTATGTAAAAATAGTATTATATACGTCCTCAACTATCAATCAATGCTGTCTACAAATCCAGTAGTATATTAAAACAATACATTTCTATTTTCTATCTTACAAAACTTCTTTCAACAGTAGCCTTTTTAAATAACCATAGATATCAGAATATTTACATCTCTGTCTAAATAACTATATACAAGATATCACATTTTTTTAGAGTAGAGTAGTCCATACGGAGTAGATAAAGCTTAAGTTAATTAAATAATTATATACAGACAAATCACTCAGATGGAGCTAGCCCCAAAGTAGGTTCAAAACTTGTGTTATGCGATACTAACGCAAGGATACTTTATTTTATAACAAATACACATATAGATAAACATCCAAGACCCAGGTTTAAAAAAACATCTAACAATGAATATTGTATGAAATGTTATATTTTATAACTTATCTTTTTAGTTTGCACTTAGTACTCAGCTCTGATAGTTTTCCTTTCAATTTCAGTGTATATACTACTGCTCTCATTTTTTTTACGTATCCATATATAACCGTTTAGCAGATAGAGGGGGGGGGGGACACTTACCTCTTAGCAAAATTTTTCACTTTAAAACCAAATATTTCGGAAACGGATCCCTAAATCGAAAAATGGTGTTCTCAACCTCACAATATTTTTCAAAGACCTTTTTTACGATGTCCCACACGATGGGTACGTAGAGAAAAAGAAAATTACCCTTCCACTTTACTTGTATGGGAGCTACAATAAAAAAAATCAAGAATTTTTTCTACCACTTTTTTGCCATGATTAATATACATACCCATACCAAATTACAGCTTTCTAGTACTTATAGTCTCTGCGTAAAACCGCGGACGGACAGACAGACAGACAGACAGACATGGCGAAACTATAAGGGTTCCTAGTTTAATACGGAACCCTAAAATGCTGTCAGCGTCAAGCGATACGCCAATCAAAGCGTCGTAGGTCATTACCTCTACGATAATTAATTTATTATACTACATAATACGCGCTTGCTACATACGTAGCAAGCGCGTAGCATATGTAGCAAGCTTGTAGACATCTACGAGCTACGATCCTACAAGATATCTTCGTATTGTTTAAGTGATGTTCCGATTGTCGTTAAATAGAAACTTTTTTTACCGATATAAGTTTGTTTATGTACAGTGTCTTCATGTAGTCGTACTCGTATGTAGTTTTTGATTAGGAAAAGCAAATAAGATTAATTGGACTCTAAAACTTCACGCTTTTATATAGGAGAAATACAATTTTCAAACAAAAAAAAATACACAAACTATAAAGGCCTAATTACGAACAAATCTTTATTCTCTGAATTATGACCATTGTAGGCAAGTTTTAAAGAAGGCCCTCCAAAATTTGTCCTACGAAGAGACAGAGGAGTTATTGACAGTTTTAATAAATAGTGTTAAGTAGAATAATAAGTCATAGATTTAACTTTTATTATTAAACTGCCGTTGACGCCTGTAACACAGGACAACCTAGTTCAAGCGCTCAGTGCGCAATGTATTTAAATACCAAATACGCTATGACATATTAGGTATTTAAATACATTGCATACATAGATTAAAAAAACTATGTAAATTATGTTGTACAATGATTATAACGAATAAATTATTATTATTAATTGGTAAGGCGTTAGTTGTAAAAATACTAAAAACTGCTGGTTCAAATCTAGCCCGCATGATTTTTTTCCCATATCTTTATTTAAAACGAGCATTTGGTTTGCAAATTCATATTCTTCCATAAGAAAGCATTATTTTCGAAATATTCACGGCAATAAAAAAATCTCATCCTTATTGTACTCGTGAAATTAGATTGTAAGAAGATATAAGAGCATTTCGTATATCCTAACTATCTTAATCCTAACTAATATTATAAATGCGAAAGTGACTTTGTTGTTTGTTAGACTTTCACACCCTATATACAGAACCGATCATCATGAAATTTTGCATACACATAGGTTAGAGTACTGAAAAGGATATAGGCTTTATAGAAAATTGCGGGCAACCAGTTAGTATCCATATAAAATTTGACACTGTGGAAACAAAGGAGCAGGATGATTAAATAGATCATCCTGCTCCTTTGTATTAAGCACAATATAATAATAATGGAGACGTGTCTCTTTATTCTAAGCAAATTCAATAAAAGAAAACCATCCCAACTAATATTATAAATGCGAAAGTGAGTTTGTTTTATTTAACACTAGCAGCCCTACCCGGCTGCGCCCGGGCATGTATTATACCTTAAAACCTTCCTCGTGAATCACTCTATCTATTGGTGAAAACCGTATGAAAATCCGTGGAGTAGTTTTTGAGTTTATCGCGAACAGACAGACAGACAGACAGACAGACGCGGCAGAGGACTTTGTTTAATAATATGTAGTGATGCTTTCACGGCATAACTACTAGACTGATCGACATGAAATTTTGCACACCCATTCTCTAGACTATGAAGAAAGCACATAGTCTACATCTCATCTCGAAAAAATGTGCTGTTCCCAGCCTCCGTAGCATGGCACGCCCGACAACGTTTATCGTCTATCGCCATCTTGTTTTTCGCAATATTGAAGAGCGAGAAGTAGATAGTTTATCGCGCGATATAAACGGCGTCGCGGGAGCCATGCTACGGGGGCAGGAGATCGAAATTGACGCGAGTGGAGCCACGGGCTAAAGCTAGTTTTCTATATTTGTCTGTGATTGCGTGTCTCAGGATCGTTAGTGTACAGTGTCATCCTAATTGGATGCCGGCGTGAGTAGCTTTTGATTGGGAAAAATTGGCTGTTGTTTACGACGGCGATTACTCATTGTCAAGTACAGGCTGTGTTGTGGTTACAAATGAGATTCTAGAATGACCTACAACTTTATAAATTTAATTTGAGTTTTAAAACCGGAAAAAAAATCACGAATAAAATAAATTGTTTCGAAATTAGCTCTTTTATGTGTTATATAATTATTAATTCAATGTCATAGTTTTCTAGCTCAAAAAAACCAAAACACAAAGTTTTTATATTTCCTTTCCCAAACTCAACAACTCGTTCATTCTGAACATTAAAAATATGTTTTGAATTATGATTTTTATGCATTTATAATGCTATTTGATATACTTTCATTAAATAAAGCAGAAGATACGGTAAAAAAAACCTATCCACGTAAAAAAAAATTTCAATATCTTTTTCCTAAATGAGGGAGAGAATCACGAATTTATTAATTAAAAATTACTTAATACGTCTGTCGTGCCAGAAAAGTGTCATTGAGGATTATAATGATACTATATACAACAAATTTAAATAATATTCAATATTGTACTTATAGTAAATAAGTTCAATATTTAGTAAGAACGTACGTATAATATTCAGTATAAATACTGAAATAAGTTATGTTATGATTGAAAAAATATCTTAATGAGGTTCACCACTAGATAGCAGGACCCTTCAGACCCAAAAAGTCCACTCACCCAAATCGCCCACTTCCCAAAATGTCCACTTTCCAAAACGCTCACCTTCTAAAACGACCACTTCCAAAATATCCACTACCCAAAATGTCTACTTTCCAAAACGTCCACCTCCTAAAACGACCACTTCCCAAAACATCCACTACCCAAAATGTCCACTTTTCCTAACAATTGGATATTCAAAAGGGTGTATTATTTATGGTAAATAAGGAAAAAATACCTCGCCACTTCTATCACACAGGAGATAAGAAAAATATCCATGACACTGTCATTTCAATATTTTTCGGTTTGTTTTATTATTAAGCGGAATAAACAATGGATTTAACTATAATTCAGTCTCAGAAAGGAAAGGATTGTGCTTTGGTGGATGGTCATCGCTACCATTGACTAAGGCGTCGGGTTTGATAAGCCGCTGTCATTAACTGACACGTTTTGGTCCAATCCGACCTGACACTCTTGATTCAGTACACCTACACCCACACACATCATTAGATAAACTCTTGAGAAAGTTACACTCCTTTTTAACACTAAAATAATAATTAATAGTATGACAACTTCCGAACTAAAGACAAAAATGGAACAGGTTACTTTTATCTGTTACTAAATAAGTTTTGTTTTATATGGAAACCGAAAATTATAAGCATAAATTCTTTAAAATCTTAAACTTCAGTCATTTAATATTTTAATGGCAGTCAGTTAAAGATTCAAAATGTTATAATAAAAAGGTTAACCTTTCATAAATCTCGAATCGGTTTGTTTTACGAACATTTTTAATTCCGTTTATCCACGTTTCATAAAGGAACCATTTATGTTATTCTGTGATATTTGACAAAAGCTTTTCAATTCAAAGCGAAAATTATTTTAAAGCCAAAGCCGCTCGTTATATTAACGTACTTCTAGAAAACAAATATAAAATCTATAAGCTATTTCCAGCAATATGATAAAAATAAGTTTCGGATTATATAAAGCTATATAACCCAGCCCCTGGGCTCCCGGTCTTTGGATCCTGCAACAACTTTGGTGAGGATGCAACCGGAAACACGCTTAAAGGGGATAATATTAATATTATCATCATGACAGCCGTAAGAAGTCCACTGCGACACAGAACCTCCCCCTAGAATTTCCATCAAAGGGAGATTTTACCTTTGTTACCACACTTGGCAGACGTGTTGGTAAGCACAGTTTGATTGGCTTATCTTAGTTCCGATACTGCTGCCCATCCAAATCATTTATTTAATCGAAGTAAGAAGACGAGTTGCTTGGACTGGGAGAATAGAATAAAGGTGTAAATAGAATGGATGCTATATGGATTGGGAAAGAAAAAGTAGTAGCATGGGAGACGCGTACCCGATTTCCTGCTTGCAATGACTGGACGTTTCGGAGCGTTCTTCCAATTATAAAATACACCGTGTGATACAGCGTGTAAACAGATCCTTGACATTTTCTTAAAAGGGTTACTCAGACCATCAATATGAACAACTTTTTCTATGGAACCAATGCTGGGAACTCATTTTTTTATTTTTTCATACTAATTGCCTGGTCTGAACACTTTTGGATGAAAATGCTGAAATTATTTTTGTGTTCTCGGCATAGATATCATAAAAAAGTTGTTCATAATATTGACCGCATCTCCAGATCAATAAACTCCTAACCCTTCGGCACACTTAGCTTAAAAAAGGATTTCGATGGGCAGCAGCTTTGGAACTGAGATAATTCAAAGACTGCGCGCACCAAACCGTCTACCAAGGAAGCGTGATGACTATGGCATGCCCCCAACTGTTGTTTGTTTTTTCTTCTTTTTTGCTACGTCCATCAAAAAGCTGCTCTTAGAGAGAGTTAGAGGTGTTAACATTTAAATAGTCTCATTTTTGAGACATTTACTTTGTTACAAAAATTGTACTGAACCTGAGAGATGTTTTTACTTTATAAAAATTGTTGAAGTAAAAATAAATATCTATTCTGATATACGAGTAATATTACTCAAAGGAAACAAACAATCAACCGACAAAAGAACGCAAAAAAATAACAATAACTTAATAACAAAATCGTATAGCTACACAAAAGATTTATTTCTGAGGAATGCATTGTTAATTCAAAATGAGGAATTCTCGGGGCTTCCCTCATTCCACGGTACGTTCTAACCATATCAAATTACTTTATTTCCGTAGCTGCTGTAGTGTATTATACAGAAGGTAAACTACTATACTAGTTAAGAATTGTATGCTCATTGGCAACAAATTACAAATGCCGGTACTTGGCAAATTTCAAAATATCCCTTTTACTCTAACAACATTTCATATTGCAAAATGTGTCATGATTCCACATCTGCTTACAAAGTATCTTAAACTAAACTAAATATCTTAATTATAAATGCAACAAATGACTTACTATAGATTTTACACGATCTATGTTTATATATATATATATATATATATATATATATATATATATATATATGTAGGATGGTAACACTGAGCGGAAGAGGAAGTAAGGGAGAAGGATGTACGTGTGAGCGAGATGAATGGATTGAGACAAGATGGCTACTGACGACTGCTAGTGAAAGAGTGTGTCCGCTAAGATTTTTAAAAATATTGTAATTGTGCCGTGCGTGATACAAAATAAACGAAGTATTTGCACTCCGTGGTTTCACTTCGCCTCCCAGCCTACAAATTTTGGGGGCTCTCGTCCGGGATACGAAGAAGACGAAAACCACGCGTTCCCGCGCAAACGACGTATACCGGCGGGCGTGTTGAAAAAGACGATACGACGACAACATGCCTCAAGACGGAAAAGATGCTGCGGAGACGAAGGCGGCGTGCACAGGTTGTGATAAGACGACATCCCACGGCGCAAACATGTTGCAGATGACGGCGGAGCTCATACGCAGCTTCAGCGGGCGTGACAATACTTATCCTGTGTCACGGTGGATCGAAGACGTCGAAGATCACGCTGAAATTTTCGGTTGGACACCACTGCAGCAGCTACTGGTTGCACGAAGATCGCTCACCGGCACGGCGGAGCTATGGCTTAGAGCGGAGCGGCCATTTAAAAGCTGGGAGCAGCTTAAAACCAGTATACAGAAAGAGTTTCCCGATACCGTTGATGTGAAAGCCATCCATGAACTCATGAGCGTCAGGAAGAAGCAGCAGAACGAAACATGCCTAGACTACATGTTAGTCATGAAAGAACTTGGGAAGCGCGGCAAAATGGCTGACTACGTCGCAATCAAGTACATTGTAGACGGAATTCCCGACCTCGAGACGAACAAAATGATGCTGTACGGTGTAACGTCCTACAACGATTTAAAAGAAAAGCTCAAGATCTATGAAACCATCGCTGCTAAGATGAAAACAACGCAAAGAAGCATAGCCAGTTCAAGTAAGCATCATTCGGCTCAAGACAGACGGCGTACGGGCATTCGTTGTTATGGATGCGGTGAATCGGGCCATACATCGGTGGAATGTCCGCATAAAAGCAAGGGTCTCAAGTGCTTTAAGTGCAATGAGTTTGGCCACGTCGGATCGGCATGCACCAACGTAGCTGGAACGAGTGCAAGCAAGGGTGCTGAAAAAAAAGAGGCAAGTCATGCACATCAACATCGCACATCGGCGAGCGGCAGCGGCGGCGCAGGCAAAAATCGAACATTCCAGACGAAAACCGCGATGTTCGGGACGGCGAATTCAGACGACAGCGCCCCTAGCGGTCATTTCGAGTACGACGACGACGGCGGTGACCCGAACATAGCCGAGTGCCAACATCCCGCGAACCGAGTGACGTTCTTCACACAAGACGACAGTGACATCAGTTGTCAATTTTCGAACGACGAAACCGAAACGTCAAAGTCAAAGATGGCGGCGTTTGTTTACGAAGACGAGATGTCGGTGTCAAACGAAAGAAAGCCGGTCGTGATGTTGGAAATAAACAATTTTCGAGTGAAAGGACTAATTGATTCGGGCAGCGACGTAAATATTATTTCCGAAAAAGTGTATAATGCCATCGGAAAGCCGAGATGTGATAAGGATAATCTCAATCTGTCGGGAATTGGACGATCAACTGTGCGTTCGCTAGGAAAGTGTAACCTAACGATGTGCGTAAATAAACAATGTTATAACGATGTCATTTTTCATGTTTTACGTAAAGAGTACGTTCCTTACGATGTAATACTAGGACAGGAATTTCTTAACGATGTTACAGTTGTGTTAAAAGGTGGTAATGTGAGGTTTGTGAACAAAGAATGGGAGCGTTTGGGATGTTATGCAAGTGAAGTGTGCTCATCTATTTCTGTTGTAGGTCACATGGCAGATCCTGTGTTAAAGAAGGAAGTGATTCAGATGGTGGAAAATTATCAACCCAGACAAGTCAAGGAGGCACCAATACAGCTGAAGATAGTGCTGAAGGATGAGATACCGGTGGCTCTGAGACCTCGACGGTTGTCACTCAGGGAGCAAGAGGTGGTTGATAAGCAGGTATCTGAATGGTTAGAACAGGGCATCATAAGGGTGAGTCACTCGCCATACAGTTTTCCCATAGTGTTGGTTAGAAAGAAAGATGGTTCACATAGAGTTTGCATTGATTATAGGTTGCTGAACAAAAAGATGATTAAAGATGAGTTTCCATTACCTGTTATTGAGGACTTGATAGATAAATTGAAAGATGCTAGAGTATTTAGTGTTCTTGATTTGAAAAATGGATTCTTTCATTTAAAAATAAGTGAGGAATCAATTCCATATACTTCTTTTGTTACACACAACTCGCAGTATGAATTTCTGCGTGCTCCTTTTGGCCTGTCCATATGCCCCAAGTATTTCATGCGGTTTATATCGATAATATTCAGAGAATTGCTCGCCAAAGGGGAAATCATCATATTCATCGACGATTTATTGATTCCAGCGGAAAACGAGGAGCAGGCTGTACAAAGACTTAAAAATGTGCTTTTTATTGCAGAGCAGTTTGGTTTACAAATAAACTGGAAGAAAGCTATATTGATTTCCCGAGAGATAGAATATTTGGGACATAGGATAAAAGAGGGGGAAGTGACACCAACAATGGAGAAGACTGATGCAGTAATGAGGTTCCCGAGGCCAACAACAGTAAGGCAAGTTCGAAGTTTCCTTGGTTTGACCTCTTACTTCAGAAAGTACATAAAGGGTTATGCAGTTATCGCAAAACCTCTGTCTGATTTATTGAAGAAAGATGCTCCATTCAGGTTTGGTGAACAAGAATATTCTGCTTTTAATGATTTAAAGAGAAAATTAGGAGGTTTTCCTGTATTAAAGATTTATGATGGTAGATTACCTACAGAATTGCATACGGATGCATCTTCCATTGCCTATTCTGCCATACTGATGCAGTTGCACTCAGATGGATGGCATCCAGTATATTTTATGAGTAAGAGAACTAGTGAGGCTGAATCAAACTATTCTAGCTATGAGTTAGAAGCCCTGGCAATTATAGAAGGTGTCAAGAAATATAGAGTCTATTTGTATGGAATTCATTTCGAGATAGTGACTGACTGTCAGGCATTCAAGTTAACTTTAAAGAAGAAGGATTTGTCCCCTAAAGTAGCTCGTTGGGTACTATTTTTGGATCAATTTGATTATGAGGTGGAACATCGTGCAGGCTCCAAGATGCAACATGCAGATGCATTGAGTCGAAACCCCTGCATGACCTTGGTTGTCAATAGTTTGCAAGATCAAATAAGAGTAGCACAACAAAAGGATGATGGTTTGAAAGCTGTGTGTGAAGTCTTGCAGAGAGGTTCTTTTTCGGATTATTGGTTAGACAATGGACTACTATACAAAGGAGAGCAAAAGCTGTTGGTTATCCCAAAGTCAATGGAGAAAGAAGTCATTAAACAAGTACACAGTAATGGTCATTTTTCAATTAAGAAGATGAAAGAAGCCATTTCCAAAGATTACTATATTGATAACATTGATAAGAAGTTAGAAAATTTTATAATGACTTGTATACCTTGTCTTTTAGCAACCAGGAAAGCTGGAAAGCAGGAAGGATTTTGAATCCATTGGAAAAGGAGGGTACTCCACTACATACCATCCATATTGATCATTTAGGACCGTTGACTGAGACAAAGAAGTTATATAATCACATACTGACTATTGTTGACGCATTTACAAAATTTACCTGGATTTTCCCAACAAAAAGTACTACAAGTAGAGAAACAATTGAGAAGTTGAAGATACATCAGCAACACTTTGGTAATCCGGTGAGGATCATTAGTGACAGAGGGACGGCGTTCACCAGTGGTGAGTTCAAGGAATACTGTGAAGAGGAGAACATCCAGCATGTAACCATTACCACGGGGGTGCCGCGAGGAAATGGTCAGGTTGAGCGCCTACACAAGACGATTCTGGCTGTGTTAACAAAGCTTTGTATTGAAAATCCATCAATGTGGTACAGGCAGGTTAGCAAGGTTCAAAGGGCTTTGAACTGCACATATCAAAGAAGTATAGACACTACTCCATTTCATCTTATGATTGGTACTAACATGAGAGTCAAAGAAGATTTGAAGATATTAGAATTAATACAAAAAGAAGAAATAACTCAGTATGAAGAAAATAGAGAAGAAATAAGGATTAAAGCTAAGGAACAGATTTTCAAAGTTCAAGAAGAAAATAGAAGAACATATGATAAGAAGAGAAAACCAAGTTTTAAGTATGCTGAAGGAGATCTGGTGGCCATAAAGAGAACCCAGTTTGGTTCAGGACTTAAATTGAAGCCTAAGTTCCTAGGTCCCTATAGAGTTACGAAAGTAAAGCGTAATGATCGCTATGATGTTGTGAAAGAAGATAGTACCTCTGAAGGGCCAAATAAAACTTCGACTTCTGCTGATTTTATGAAGCGATGGCCAGCTCCAGATGATGAGGATGTTTAGGTAAGTATGTCAGGTGATCAGGGATGAATGAAAGGGTTGTATAAATGAAACCTACCATGACTGTAACATTGTTTAATTGTTAAATGTTGTATGTAATGGGAAATGTTTTTTATTTTCACGTGTTGTTATTGTAATCTGGTGTATAACAGTGTTTTTTTATTTACCTATAGGAAGCATGTATAATATAACTAAAATAGAAATAATGTAATCTCTAACTGGCATTCTGCTAAGTGTTCATGTGTGATGATTTTCTTTCATAGTAGTATTTTCTTGCAGTTGTGCACTAAGATGTTATACCATATTGTTTTGTAAGTGTAATAGTTATGTTGTTACTTTTGTTTAAAGCTGTTTAACTTTGTTTTTGCCATGTCTGAGGACAGACATAGAAGCAGGATGACCGAGTGTAGGATGGTAACACTGAGCGGAAGAGGAAATAAGGGAGAAGGATGTACGTGTGAGCGAGATGAATGGATTGAGACAAGATGGCTACTGACGACTGCTAGTGAAAGAGTGTGTCCGCTAAGATTTTTAAAAATATTGTAATTGTGCCGTGCGTGATACAAAATAAACGAAGTATTTGCACTCCGTGGTTTCACTTCGCCTCCCAGCCTACATATATATATATATATAATGAACTTTTTGCGGTAAATGTTGATCCAGTGAGAAGTTAGAACAATTGTTGATCCACCTATTTTACGTGTTTACTCAGATCCGCGTCGCGCAAACTGATATACTCTGATCCGTTCTAGATGCGCGTGTGACGTCAGTGGATCTGCACTTGCAGGTTTTCAACATACTCGTCGGTGATTTCACCAGTATATGTTGATCCATCAACGGTTAAAAAAATCATACTGGATATGACTTTTTAGATCCAGAGTATATTCAAATTATATGCGACATTTACTTAGACAATGTGGATCCGGAGCCAAAATTGACCAATAGGTACTCGAGCACAAAACGGCAACGTCGCGTTCTGCGTGCGACAGTTCACTTGTTCACAATCGCATCGCATCTAAAAATCTACTATAGTACATCGGAAATAAATAACTTTTAGTATTTTTGGAATTACTTTTCATTATTATGTATTTGATAATTTAAGAGAACTACACATTACCAGCAGGTCTCTTAATTTGAATTGATGAAAAGTTATATTAAAAATACTACAAGTAATGTACTACCGAAGTACTCTCGTAGACTTCTTTCAATTTGATCAGATGACGGAGATGAAGAATTTAAGAGTCTACCTAGTTTCGCTGATGTAAGCCTCATAACAGAGAAACAGTCTAAAAGTATGGTCAAAAGAAAATTGAAAGAAGTATTCTCAACATCAAACTGAGTAACTGAGTCAAGGTCATCTGATCTGATAGGAAAATAAAGAGAGGGGCACAGTAGAGTAGATGGGGATATGAGATAACGGAGGCGGCGTGTAAAGAAAGAGATAGGCAACTGTGAAGACATCATTAGAGCCTTTGCGCAAGAGGCAAGCTGACAAGTAAAACTGTCAGCAAGAGACGCTGCAGTAAGTAAGTAATGGAAATGAGTACTTCTTCTTCTTTTCGTGTCGATGGTACGATTGACTATATTTTTTCAGCCCAATAATGGGCCACTGCAATGCCTTTCTCAGAAGCTGTATGGAGATCAGCCAAGGTGCAGGTGTTCGGGCATTTGGGACATGAAAGTAGGTGCGCCATAGTTTGAGGCGAGTGACCACACTCGCACCAGTTTTGCGACTTGTCAATCATTCCCCACTTAGCCAGATTGTCTTTGCATCGACCCATCTGTGTTCGTAATCGATTGAGTGATTTCCAGATGGGCCAGGGCAAATCATGGCCAGGGGGAAGATGCTCTTGTGGGGTGATAAAATTAGCCGCAGTGTGGTCTCTCCCCCACAGCTTTATCCGCTCCGTATGAATATTGCCATCCAAAGCAACTACGCTTGCGAGGAAACTATGGCGGCTTTTTAGTCTTTGTGGGGCTGGAGACCAGCCAAACAAAGGGTGTCGTGGATTGGATCTCGCTCCTGGATCTTGCGTTCGGCGGCGCTAGCCACATCTCTGCGGACTTTTGGAGGAGCTATGCCAGCAAGTGGGTATAGCATGTTTAGCGCAGTTGGCTTTAGGCATCCTGTTATTATTCGGCAGGTTTCGTTGAGTGATATATCCACTTGCCTTGCGTGTGATGACCTACCCCATATAGGGCACGCATACTCTCCTGCCGAAAATGAAAGAGCAATCCCCGTAGTGCGTAGAACTCCTGGAGCAGCACCCCACTTTGAGGTAGTGAGGCGGCGGAGTAAATTGTTTCTGGCACAAACTTTCTGTCGGGTGTTGTGACAGTGCTGCTTGTAGCTCAGAGTTCTGTCAAGTGTCACACCTAGATATTTAGGGTGACTGTTATGTTTTATCGGAACCCCTCTCCACTCAATATTTAGAGTACGGGATGAAAAATGGTTTCTCAGGTGAAAAAAACATGACTCCGTTTTGGATGGGTTGGGCTTTAGAAAGTTAACCTCGTAGTACTTATCTAGCTCTTGGAGAGCAAGTGTGAGGTTTTGTTCTGACTCCTCAAACGATTTGGTTTGAGCTACAAGTGCCAAATCATCGGCGTAAAGGAAGCTTGCAGCGGACTGGGAGATGGGCTGGTCGTTAGTGTACATGTTAAATAACATAGGAGGCAGAACACTGCCCTGTGGTAAGCCGTTCCGTTGCAATCGCCATCGGCTTTGGTCGGATGAGATGTGGACCTGGAATCTACGATTATGAGTACTTATATTTATTACAAACTAGACGATGGGGAACACCAGACGTTCACTATACAAACAAAAAGCTTTGATGTCTAACAATCAAATAATTTAAGATATTTTTAACAAAAAAACAAAAACCGACTTCAACCCTATAATTTTTTTTAATAGGCATAAGAAAAAAATAGAAATACGTGTAATCCGAACGGCATACCTGTAAATTTTTTTTTGGTTTTTGTTTATTTTTTCAAAAAGCACTCGCCACTGTTCAATAAAAATGCAATGGGACCATCTATAAAGAATAACCATCAAACAAAAACGAATTTCTTAAATCGGTCCAGGCATTCGTCAAAAAAAATTAAAGTAAGTACCAGTACATTGATGGATATTTGAAGTTTATTTTTTACTGAGCATTAAATAAAAGCTTGTTTTAATTTTTTTTTTTTTTTTACGTTTATGTAATATTATTTTCTACATTTTAGTCATTTGTATAGGCACTGTATTGCTCTGGTCAAAACAAATTCAATAAGCCCAAACACGATAGGGTTATGTTGTGTAGTTCGGGAGATGTTATGGCCACCTTCAAGAAGCATCATCAGACCCTCGACACTAATAAAAATTAATGCTCTTGTCAAGACAAATCCAACGAGCCCAAACTCGTCTAACGAGCCTAAAGACGATGGATTAAATGTTGTGTAGTTTGGGATAGTTTAAGATACAAAACGGCAACGTCGCGGCTGCTTTCAACCAATCAGATCGCTTCCTGTGCTCTGATTGGTTCATTTAAATCGGATCAACATTATCCGTAACTATCGCAAGGTGGATTTGTATATCGGATCAACTTCAGCGAACGCTAGGTAAGAAGTCCGATAGTGCAGATGTTGATCCGGTCGGAGCCACATTTGTTACCAGAGATGCATATTGGATCAACAAAAGGCGCCGGATCAACATGCGTTTTCGGATCAACAAAGTGCTCGCGTGAAGTCGCATCTGATCAACATTTACCGTAAAGGGATATCTATATATATATATATATATATATATATTTTTTTTTTTTTTTTTTACTTAGAATAATCAAAACCCATGGAGTGATTGGATACTACGAGAATCTCAAGTGTCCTAGGTAATAGAAAAGAAAAATAAAATTGCAGACCTCAGTTACTGTTTCAAAATAAACACCAGGAGATCTGGGGTGTCGGAAAAAGAGATATCTTTTTCTTAATATTAGTCAACGATTATGTGAGGGAAGCCATAAAGATAAAAATATAACAACAACCCAACATCGAGTGTCAAAAGCTCACTTGGGATTGCTTATCTAAATTAAAATGAAAAATCAACGTATCCTCAATCACATGGCTAGTTATAATTTCGACACAGCGAAAATCCAGTGGTGTGATTGTGCTTGATAAAACGTGTTTCATCAGGAATTTTACAAGTACGAATAGAAGTACTGTTAACGTCTGTACTATGACAATTTACAATGCCTCTGCTTCCATTAACAGTGAATTATTGCTGGCCTATTGTAATGATTCACAATTGTAGATACGGCAGTACATACATTTGTGAATATAACAGATTGCTACTGAGTAAAACAGAGGTGTTATTGTGATTGTGTTGCGATTAAATTGAAATTATTATAAGGCAATGTGATTGCAAATTGGTTTGTATTATTTGTAAAATAAACATTTACAGTATATGAAGAATTTGAAATAAAGTAATATGTCACACATTGTTAACACCCGAGACACAAACATTAAAACAATTTTATTGAACATCGGTGTAAGTCAAAAGTCGGTAGTAGTCTAACGTGCATTGTCTTACAAGAATGTGTGAACGTGAATGGCTTCCTAGAACAGATCCATCAAGTTTCCCAGCTCTTATTGTCATTATAAACCACAGGATGTCCACTGCGCAACTCCACAAGAATTTCCTAAATGACCGGTTGGAAGTGGCTTGCATCCAGCGTTTCCTTAATCAGGTCATCCAACTGGTTGGAGGATGTTCGATGCTGCGCTTGGCGTTACGTGGTCGCCATTTGAGAACTTTTCTACTCCATTTGCCATCGAAAACATTGGTTCTGCTTGCAATATTGCCTGCCTACTGCCATTTTAAACATCTAATTTGCTGAGTTATGCTAGTATTTCTGCAATTTTTTTATTTCTGATTTGATCTTGTTTTTGTGCTTTCATATGAGGCCCATAATAGCCCAGGCTTAAGAGTCGCCTGGAAGCGCATGTCTCCATACAAACGGAAAAAGGGAATTGTGGCAATATTTGATAATTTTGGAGTAAAATTAAGCATTTAATCAATTAATCTCATTATAATCTACGTACGTTCCTATACAGCTTGGTTAAAATACCAATGGTTTGATAATTACAAGCCTTTTCAAATTTGTATGTAAATCTTGAGAGGCGTATAATTCTCAAACATTTGATAATTTAACCAAACTGTATAGAAACGTACGTAGATTACAATGAGATTAATTGATTGTATGCTTAATTTTGGCCTAAAATTATCAAATATTGCCACAATTCCCTTTTTCCGTTTGTATGGAGACATGCGCGTCCAGGCGACTCTTAAGTCATCACTGCTAACTTACATAAAACACACAATACGTAATGTTACTCCTATCCTAATCCAAATTTTTTACTAATATTATAAATGTGAAAGTGAGTTGTTTGTTTGTTACGCCTTATCTACTGAACCGATCATCATGAACATGCGACATAGGTAAAGACATAGAGAAGGACAAAGGCTATATACCACGCGGGCGAAGCTACGGGTAACAACTAGTAATACTAAAATTTCGAACGTTTTTATGGATGTTAGGATGTGCTCGAAGAATCTCATAAAAAAAACTACTACCTCTTACCTTAGTTTAAGCGATTAGATGTAAAATAGCTTTGAGTATAAAAAGATTACGTAAGAAAGTCTAGTTCTAGCGGCAAGTAGAGCCAGTTTCATAACTGCCGGAACGGAAGCGGCTGAGGGAAGTCCGCTCTAATAAATTACAGATTAGAAACTCGTTAATCTAATCGCCTTCGAAATTGCAGGGAAAAGTAATTTTTAAAGAGGTTCGCTAAGCCGATGGATTGCCGGAATATTTTATTTGACTTTTATTTTGTTAGTGTTGCAGCCTTGGCTTGTTTATTGCTAGCGAATGCATTGCCGAGTTCTAAAATGCAACTCTTTTGTTTTCTTGGTAAAATGTAAAAGAAGAACAAACATAGGGAAGATTTACATAATCAAACTTTTTAACAAAAAAAAAGAAACTTCTTACCAATGAGCAAAAAATCAAACATCCAATGTTTTTCTACCCAACCTCCTACCCTACCTCACCAATTCGTTTCCGAAATGCAACTGCCGTCTAAAAACTGCACAACCCTTTGTTTCCTTGTTTCAGTAAATTTGTATCATGCTATTCTTTCAAAAATCACAAATTAAAAATCTATCAACTTACCTTCTCTTCATTAGTAGTAGCTTTTTCTAAGACGGCGTCCAGCCATTCCCACTGTCGTTTTGCTTGAACACTGCTGGACTCTCGCATGTTGAACAGGTTGGTGTTAAGTGCGACTATCCTTAACTTGCTATGTGACTGCTCTATTGTGTAGTAGCCTCCTGGGGAGCAATTAGTTGACATTAGTACATTAGTTTGCATTATTTAAATTGAAAACAATATGGTAGAAGCAATCGCCACCAGCGCGATTTAAACCCACGCCTTTCAAATGAACGCCGTTAACACGCAATACTTCACTACCATGACTTAAAAGGGTATGAAATAATAAGTCACTAACATTTTTGCTTGTTTTGCGAAAATGATAAAATAAAATAAAATAAAAATAAAATAAGTGACTCGCTCGTTCAAAATAACTCTTCTGAGGAACATAGCGCAATAGTCTCTGGTAGTAGAAAGATGTTCGTTTTCCCAGGATATAGTACTTAAGCTAAGTATATAATATAAATAAATAAATAAATAAAAAGTCTAATAAAATATAGTATTGTAGAGTTAGTATCCCACGTCACAAGTTCACAAATTACTGTGAGGAGTAGCTTAATTAGAATGTCTGAATAGTCTTATTATTCCATTATTCCATGTATGAGGAACATAGCGCAATAGTCTCTGGTAGTAGAAAGATGTTCGTTTTCCCAGGATATAGTACTTAAGCTAAGTATATAATATAAATAAATAAATAAATAAAAAGTCTAATAAAATATAGTATTGTAGAGTTAGTATCCCACGTCACAAGTTCACAAATTACTGTGAGGAGTAGCTTAATTAGAATGTCTGAATATTCTTATTATTCCATTTTTGTCTCTATGGACAAATTACATTAGACAAGCACAATGGTCACAATGTAAATAAGAACATTAGTCTTCCATAGGGCATTCAAATTTCATATTTGAACGAAATAAATAACGTTTTTTTTTGCTGTGTGTCATCATCAGGTCTTTTTTATTCTCCACTACAGGAGCACGACCCTCTCTGATCACCAGAGCCATTATACTTATAATTAGCCAGAGCAAACACTCTCCACGCTGGCCAGTCTGTATATAAAACGTTTATTTTCTTATTTTGCATGTTTCGGTACAATGCAATAAAGAAACTGTATCTGTCTAATAAAATGCACAACGCACATGCACAAACAAAACATTAAATAATTTCTTTAAATCTTTGACCCAAAAAACAAACGTCCATATTGATATACTAGTATAAACATCGTCACCTTACTTTTTGACATAAGCATCCTTTTTCCGCTATTTTCTACTGTTGTTGACAAGTTAGTAAATTATTTTATTTTTTAAATAATTAGGTTTTTGGGGTGTGCTTTCTCACCATTTTGAAAAGTCTGTAGTGCCTCCAAAGGCAGCCAGTGCATCCATAAATTGGTCAACTGGACCGACGGCGCTGGGTCCAGATGGCCCAGCACTGGGAACACGAAATGGGAGCTAAAAGTTCTACTTAGCAGGTCTGTCATGTTCCTGATTGCCTGGTATTTGTCATCTTCGTTGCCTGTGTACCTGGCCGCGATGATGTCACTGCAAGGAAAACCTTTATTAGAACAAATTATATTATATTTGAAATCCTTCCTAGTTGGTAACGTAAGTTTATTTGTTCATCTATTTACTTGTGCCAAAATCAAAATAATTGGATTGTACAAAGTGAATAATTCAGGGGTGTCATCCTCATCAGCATTTATGGTGGTTGCAGCCGGAAAGCCACCCGGCTTCCCATGCTGCTATTTTGTAATCTTAAATCCAACCAAGAAAGTAGCTTACTAAATATTTTATCCCGTTCCTCCAGTCCAACAAACTCCTTCCTTCGCTTAAAAACTGTTTAGATGCTGCTGCCCCTCGAAACCGTTTTTTAAGATAAGCCATAACAAACTGCGCTATTCACCACGCTGGGCAGATGGGTTGGTCGTCTGCCCGGCGTTGTGAATATGGTAAAACACCTTCATGGTAGAAGTGCTTGTAGGAACTTAGGTCCACTGCTTTACAAGGGCCGTAAAGCAGAGGACCTTATAGCGGCTGAGATGATGGATACCAATTTTTTCAGAAGATAAATACTTATATAAAAAGAGGATAAATGGAAAACTATAACACTTCAATTGTGACTTATTTTATACAGCAATTTCACAGTACTACATATTCGTAAAACTGAATAAAAATAAATCAATGAGTACACTTCCGTGGTCAAGTAATGAAGTTAAAATGCCCGCAGGCTTAATAAATACTATTAAACGTGATCGAAAATTACATTTAAGTGATATTTTATTAGCATTACTTACCCTGTCCACAGCACAAACTCGACATTTTCAGAATGTCGCGTCCGCATGTACCGCGCGGCTGACTCAATGAGTTCCAGTGAACTATCACAAGAGTAGTCTCCATACCGCCCGAGAGCTCTGTGGTGGCCAGAGCTACCCCGCTCGTCAGCTCTTCGACAATCTGTTACAACAAATGATATTTTACCTCAGGCAAATTTAGTTTCATCTTGGCCTAAATAACTGAATCAATTGGCGCTTGGGCTCCCCATCAAAGAGGAGCCGAGCATCGATTTTAACATCACCGTTTAATTTTTTTTTTATGAGAGCAGACTGTACTTCGAAAACTTCAAATATCCCATTAAGCATATTAAAAAATCTGGCCGAAACTCCTAGCCATTTACACACATGAACAAAAAACGATAATGAAGATATGTTCGCATGCTTTGGATACAATTTATTAGTATGAGTATTTATACGAAAAACTAACTATTAGTTCATTCTTTATACCTACGTCTTCTAGTATCGCCTTGTGATGTGTAGAGTGGGTCATAGTGGAAATCTGTGATGTGCCAGAAGTATCCTGAAACAAAGAGAAATGTTTATATTAGTAAATAAGTTAGATAATTTTGCACATATCATATTAACATCAACATAATTCCAGAGCAGTCCACTGGAAACACCTATATCCAGCTTTCCTCTAGAACCCTTTGGTGAATATTTCTACCGGTCGAGAATTTTTCTGCCTCATCAGCCTACATATTTTGTGTGTATTCCATTCATTATGGCACTTCATGAATACACTAAAAAAATTAAGTTAATACGCACGTTTATATTTACATTCATGATATTTACAATCTTTCATTATAGTTACGTTTACATTCAAAACGGTAAATAATTTTGTACAGCAATTGCAATTCCAAAAATGTATTGCTCATAAAAATTTTCATAAACATTTTCAACTGAATGATTTATTTGAACGTCGTCAATTTATTTTTCATAATTGCAGCGTCTTGTAAAGATTGTTATATATGGCTCTGCTAATACAGAGAGGGTCGTGCTCCTGCAGAAGAGACTTAAGACCTGATGACGATAAAGATAGTTGTTAAAATTGATCGGTGAATTTACTCACATTAATGTTTAGATGTCGTTAACTATTGATTTATGTTATTTAATAGCCATAGCTGTCCCAATTAGGGCATAGGTCTCTCTCTCAATTTTCCACGATTCTCTAGTTTGTGCTAGTACGCGCCAGTTATTATTAAGTTCAGTTCTTTGCACTAGCCGGTCTAGGGCTGACTAGGCAGTCACTTGCCGTTTGGAATCCAATTAGTTACTGGCCCTCCGATCTTAGAAAATCCTAATCACATGGGCCCAGGGCCCAGACCCGTTTTAATTTTACAGCTTTGTGATAACTAATGTTTTTTTGTTGTTTTAACAAAAACAATGTAATTAAACATTAAATAATACGGCTAGTTATTATCTTAACTAATATTATAAATGCAAAATTAGGTTTGTTTGTTTGCTACGCTTTCACGCCCTATCTACTGAACCGATCATTATGAAATTTAGCTACTATCTTTCATCCCGGAGAAAAGTACTGTTCCCGAGAGATCAATACTAACGCGAGCGGAGCCGTGGGTGAAAGCTAGTTCCATAGTAATTCGTAAACAATCCCGCCTTTCAGCCATTATAGGCCTTGGAGGGAGGTTATCCTCTCCCGCCCCTTACCATCCCGTACCTCACTATGCCCATGCACTAGTAATTTCGATCAATTAGGCACATAAGCAGGTTAATCAGTCTGTAATGATCATGCATAGTTTCTCATCTTAACTGTGGAAATTCACAATTAATCAATCTTTGCGCTGCATTAGATTTACATACATACTTAATTTTACAGCAAATCTTTGTGAGACACTTTTAGGTAGGTAGTTAATATCAAATATTTGACACAGGTGTTTGTCACTTACACACACACATAAAATTAAACATCATAATTATAGAGTTTATTTTTGTAGTTTGGGTTTGTATCCGGATGGAAGGGAAAATGTGCCTGACTTAACTTTTAAAATGCTATTTATCAGGTTGCCGGGAAGCATACGGAGAAAGCATTTTTCTTGTTTTCCTACTGCAACGTCACTAACTCAGTAAGTACATTACACCCTCGCTCAGTACTTAATCCAATCTCGGTCGTAAATAAAACAAAATGGCGGACAGTTCAAAGCAATTGCGGATAGGTACTTAAAATGCGTTGTTCATTAATAAAAGGTTATGTAAATTTTATGTTTACAGTGGAATTTAGGTATTGCAGGCTTCTTTTAAGCATATATCACAGTAGTAAAAACAATTGATGACCTCATATTTTTATTGTTTATGTTAAAGTTCTTCAGGTTTTTATTTATATTCGGATTTGATGAAATTTCGAGATATAGTTAGAATAATTTTTCATAATTATTTAATATGTTATTAGTTTTTTTCTAGTTTAATTAATTTGTATTATGAAGTGTACTAATATTATAAATGATTATTCTTATTAAAGTTAGAATATGCCTGACTCAACATGAATAATGTTTTCAATTATGGCCGGTATACACTTTGATTAGTACAAGTGCGAAGTTCATACATTTGCTACTAAATGTTTAGTAGGAAATATATGAACTTCGCACTTGCACTAATCAAAGTGTATACCGGCCATTAGGTTGCTGGGAGAAACATGCGGAGTAGGTAAGTAATGACGTATTTTTCTTGATTTCTTACTGTACCGTAACTAAGTAGGTACTTAATCCAATCTCGGTCGTATACATTTAAAACCGAATAGCGCACAGTCAAAAGCAATTGCGGGTACCTACTTAAAATGCGCTTTTAATAAATAAAAATATTTTTGGCGGAATTATGCCAAGTCCTTTTTAGGCAGCTTGATCTAACACGAGTTTTGATTATTTAACGCAAATAAAATTAAATAAATAATAATCAAAAAAAAATGATTTCCTGCTCATATTGTAAATGTGCAAGTTTAAAGTTTCGAATTTCTGTTCAAAAAGTGAATTGACTTTGGGTTTGGGGGCGCTGGTGTATCTCTTATCTGTAAAACCACTTTGGGTTTGAGCCCTATCTGACATGATTGAAAAAAAAACACAGGAAACATTACAAGCTATTTCTTAGTTTCAAGACAGAGAGATGTAACTTTCTTTTTTTTTCTTTTTTTTAATTATGGCTTCCACCGAGATTTCAGTGATTCTGCCAATGTCCAGTATAATGAGATAGGTACTAAGTATCGGTGTTGTACGGTATGTGGCATCAAAGATGGCGTATGTTCTTTGGCAGCCTCGTGGGAGATTGAGACAAATCTTTACGAGTCCATTTAATAGTCTACTTTAACTATTTCACAAATTGTTTTCGAGCACGAGCATTTATAACACCAAATTACACCAATTTCATATTATAAAGTCCACTTAAATCAATTTGCAAAATTGTATAAGGCAAACGACAACTGAACCCCTTATCGCGAGACGGTAACACATTCCGTAGAAATATTATCAAATTATTTAATAATTCATGAATTTTATGAATAGACGTCGTAATATCAGAATATTAAACGTCATCATGCTCAAATATGAGAAAAAGGATTTTTTTCTTAACTTCATTAAATTTATCTCAATGTTAGTTACTTTATAGCTTATTGAGGGCTAGCTCAATCTATGTTAATTGACACATTTAAAGTAAAAAATTAAAAATATCTTTTTTTTTAAAGTAGGTATAAAAAAACGAGAAAATAGCCAAGGTTCCTGAAATAAAATAACCTTCAGAGAACCAAGATTTTTCGGCTACAATTTTTTTTTTATTTATTGATATTGATAATGCTGTATCAGCAAAAAACATCTCTCAATCGGAAGCACGGAGTCCAAAGTACGACAGCTGACGATGTAACTGTGAACACGCTCGAATAAGAAGAAGGCTTATCATGACGCTGTAAATAAATACGATATTTTCCTATAACTACGAGTATCATCACCAGATTAACGTCGGTCCTAAACTCGGCACTTTAAAAAATTGTTCTCACCTCGTGCTTGCCCCGCTAAAAGTAAGACCAGTGCCTTAGCCCCAAGATAAATTCCTACAACAACGGAATTTCCCTCGGATATCTCAGGAGAGAAAGTTGTCCTATTCTGCGTGCGGGAGGACCATTACGCGTGAGTTTTTCGGACAATAAAGTTTGCGGCGTCCCAAAGGCAAACCGAATGTTTTTGTATGCTTCATTCAGTTCAGGAAGTTACATAAATATGTGGACAGATGTTCTATTACTTGTTCCTGTTGTTTTTCACTTGAATTGGAACAATATTTCTTACTCTGTACATGGTATAAGGCAACTAAAGCATAGAAAGCACGGTGCATTATTTTTAAGTGCAAAAAGTCTATTCCTGCTTCTAATGCAAAAGCATAAAAGTCATTTTAGAATTTGGACAATACAAGTTGCTTTAGGAGTTAAGGATCTCATGAATATCGCGAATTCAGGATGTTAAATCATAAGTACTTAATTCTAAATGCCCTACTGGGGTCTGCGACGCTAAGGTATGCCAATTTCCGCAATTTTGAATTAAACTTCTTTTTTTTTTCAAAACAAAAAAAAAAAAAAATTATTTACCTCATAAAATTTAACGAACTTTTATTGAGAAATGCGACTTGTAAAGGAGAACAGCGGGTTGGTCAAGCGGATGCTTTGCGCTCATTCGCTCAACCGACTAGAGGTTCAAGTGATCTGTAGGACTTGCGAGTTTTATCACAATGTTATCACAACCGTCCTAAGTGCCATAGATCCTAAATAACTTTAGGTTCTCTTTGCCAATTTTCAGCATTAAAAGAAAAAACTGAATTGACGGAAAACATTCTATACAGGGATATTCATTCATGTTCCGAAAATATTGATCGAAAAAACACTATTAAGCACACATTTATTTATTTGATATTGTCACATTTACTATGCTTAAAGATCTAAGAGAGTTAAGCAAATCCAACTTTCAGTATGAAAAAAAAAAATATTGGGTACCATAAAATAGCCTACTAAATTTATTGCATGTTTTTGAGCCCGTTGTCATACAAAAGTGCAATATTTAATATCCAATCGAAAAGTTCTCCCGCATGTTTTACGTCGTGGCTCATAACGTCACAAATGGGGTGCGCGTTTTGTTTGGAACCTTTCAGATTATCTAATAAAATATTGCTGAGCATATTGTAATATTACTCGATATCTCAATCATCGAGAGTTTTTGGACTAAGAAGGCATTTCCTCAAGTAATGTATATTTTGATTAAAATAAATACATGTATTCATCGTGGACAAAACTTAACCAAAATCTTTATTTGTTTTTCCTCTAGACAACATTTTGTTAAAGGTCATAATGAGTCACTTTGCTCGCACCTTGCGCTCTCATAATCAATTTACATATAGCAGACACTGGTCTGCTTTGGAGCCTGTGGATCACTGGATCCACAGGCTCCAAAGCATCATGGCTGAGGATATAGCTGCAAAAACGTTCAGATAAGTGAAAGAAGTTGGGTTTATTTAAACACCAAGATCTGAATAAATTTGTTTCCCACTAAGTTCTTATGAGTCATTCAAATAAAGTTTTCCGAGAAACTAAAAACAAAGTTTGGTGAATCGGTACATATGTTTTCATATTCTGAACTAAAAAGTGTTATAAAATCATTACTATTGTTATAACGTTTTCTTATATTGATGTTGTAAGTGTTACGTCCAGGAATAACACTCATGATGAGTGTTATTCCTGTATCACTTACTATAAGATATAGCCAATAGGATTTATACATTTTGCCCTGAATAGTATAAAATAGTTCTGATTTGTTTATATATTTTGTTTTCAGCGGTACAGAAGGAGGTGGTTTGGGGAGCGTAGCCAATCAAAGCAACTGACAATGTTTTGAAAGCTCATGCCATATACAAAGTTCAATAGAAGACGAGGTTCACTCAATGAAACAAACAGTCAATGTGATATTTTAAAAAAAACTCAGGTCATATTTAAAGCTGAATAAAAGGTTTTCTTTTTGACATATTACAACAAACGAGCAAGCTTGTCGCCTGATGGTAAGTGATCACCGCTGCCCATGGTCAACAGCAACACCAGTGGTGTGACAAGAGTGTCGCGGCCTATTAGTTTCCCCCCCCCCGGCTACTAGCAAAAGTTAGTATCACCGGTAGTAGGCTCTACCACAATTTAAAAGATGGATCACAGGGGGCGCAGCCCCTCGCGAATCAAAGAAACAGATATGTTATGAAAGCACATGTCATATTCAGAGCTTTGAGGAGGTGGGAATTACATGCAATAATTTTGTACGGAGCCCTCATTGTGTGAGTTTGACTTACACTTGGCCAATTCATTTTTTTATACCTCGAGACACAGTCGAAATATAAAAACATATTTGAAAATACTAACAATCCAATTCCTTATCCTAACTGTCCTAATCCTAACTAATATTTTAAATGCAAAAGTGTGTTTGTTTACTTGTCTGTTTGTTTGTTACGCTTTCACGCCCAATCTACTAAACCGATCATCATGGAATTTTGTATACACGTAGGTTAGAGTACTGAGAAGGACATAGGTTATATATCACGCGGGTGAAGCCGCGGGTAACAGCTAGTTTTTAAATAAATCCTATAAAGTTAGACAGGTCCGTTTTTAAGTATCTATGAAAAGAAAAGAATATTACCTTAAGATAGACTACAAATTTTTTGCATGTTTGTGAGCCCGTTGCCATACTGAAATGCAATATTAAATTTGCTGTCGAACAAAGTTCTCTCGCATCCTTTATTAAGTCGTGACTCATGCCGTCACAAAAGGAGTGCGCTTTTTGTCTGTAACGTTTCAAAGAATGTAATAAAATGTGACTGAGCAACTTTTAAATATACCTTGGTGTCTTAGCTTTTTAATCAAAAAGTTTTTGAAAAGCACATATCATATTTAAAGCAGAATAGGTTTTTTTGACATGTTACGACAAACGAGCAAGCGGGTTGCATTATGGTACTTGATCACCGCTGCCCATGGACAACAGCAATACCAGTGGTGTGACAAGAGTATCGCGGCCTTTTAGTTTTCCTTCCCGGCTATTAGCAAAAGTGAATATTGCCGGTAGCATGGCTCTACCACAATTTAAATATCATTGGGGGCGCAGCCCTCGCGCATCAAAGAAACAGACTATTTTGATATGTTTTTTAAGCACGTGTCACATTGAAAGTATTGAGGAAGAGGAATTACATACAATAATTTTGTACGGAACCCTCATTGTGCTAGTTTACCACACACTTGGCCAATTAATTTTTTTTACCTCAAGCCACAGACGGAATATTAAAGCCTATTTGAAAATATGTTAATAAAGATGATTTCGCACATTTTTCACAAAACGTATAACCAAAATAACTGTTCAAGTTTATTAAGTTGAATACATTTGTGGTGGTGGTTAGCTTATCTTGGAATCGTTGCTGCTGCCCATTTAAACAGTTTTTAAGTGAAGAAAGGGCAGGAGTGAGATGGATTCGGAATGGGATAAAGGTATTTGGGATGTTACTTGCTCGGATGGACGGGGGATTAGAAAGTAGTAGCTCTGTAGGCCAGGCGCGCGTATCCGATGCCATACTTGCAACCACTTGACAGGCATTTGAGGATGCGCTTATAATGTTCACTCTTCAGATCTAGCGGGTTTCGCTTGTATCGCCTTATCAAAGAGTAAGAGGTGAAGAATAAACGTACGCTTTTGATTTCGTCAAAATTACTGCCGAAAAAATTCTACGGTGCATATTTTTGTACTTAACTGCTACATTATATTTCGTACCATGTACACCATTTTGCATTTTATTTACGGCACGTCATGTGAAGGCTGCCGCAGATTGGGTTACTGAGCGAGCGCGTAATGTACTTATAGAGTTTAAAAAGAGCAATATTTATATGCGATAACATCATCATCAGTTCTTAGTCTCCACTGCAGGAGCACGACCCTTTCCGTTCTATTGGAGACTAATATTAGCCAGAGCAGTCAGAGGATTTGGCCTATACTCTCCACGCTGACTGGTTGGGTTGGAGAGGTTTTAGTGCTCTATAAGATTGCCTATTTGACAAACGGGCTATTTCTAAAAGTGTGCCATAAAAACTTAGGTGTATAATGTCAAATATCCAATTTATCCGCAACTTTGAAAGTTTCTAATTTCCGCCATCTTGCCACCCCAAAGGGGTTAGGAAAACCACGTTGTTTTCAAATTGTTTTTTTGTCACTGCCTTAATAGACCTGTCCAGTTAAGCTCTACATTTGCAGACATAATATCGGTACACATCTTTATTATTGTGATTATTTAACGCACTCAGCATTATACTTATTGCAATGCTTTACTGGAATGCGCGTGGCAATTTTATTGTGAATTTGGGCCTGTTCGAAATCCAAAATGTTATCTTATATACCTATACATCCGGGTTAAGTAAGTATAGTGACAAATGTGCTAATTTTTTGAGGCGATAAGTCCTTCTAGTCGTACTTACTTTCGTTTAATTAATACACAAGTGAAACCCAATGACGGAGATTAATATAATATGTATGACAGACAACCATTCATCAAGCTTTGTATGTGAGCGTTACATTCGAGGGTTAATGTCAGTAGCTTCAAATTCAAAGTTTCCTAAAACTCATTATATTATGAAGCAACTGCTAACAAGCACTGTTTGTTATGACTGTCATGTCATTTGTATACCTGTGTTTTATAGGATTGTCGGCATGAAACTCACATTAGATAATTTTCATTATCGTTATTAGTAAATAATGTTGTTTCACCAGACATTCATAAGAATGTCACAATATACAAAGCCTTACTCATGTGTTTAAACAAGAAGGACATTATCCAAGTTTGTGCGTAATCCAAATCCCTTACTTCAACATGAGCTCCATTAATCGTTACAACCTTACTCGCTGAATGAAATAAAATAAATTCAGAAATAACGCTCCGTTAAATATGAGCAAATAGTAATCTTACGACCGAATATTTAAAGGCATCTGAGATGCATCTTAGCTAAAAATGAAAAACAAAGAAAACCTCAGATTTAAGATTGTCATTTTGAATATGTGGAGCTAAATATTCTGATATCTATGGTGGAGCTCAGTAAAGCTTACCACTTAACTGATTCGTTAGTTTTATACAATGTTTTCACTAAATATTTCAGGGACAGCTATCTAATTTTAGTTCAATCAAAGCTTATTTTATCCGAGTATTCAGTCTTAAGTTCTTTTGTGGGATCCGTTTATCTAAAAGTCAAAAACAGGGCCCTATTACTAAGTCTCAACAGTCTGTCTTTCTGTGCGTCATCATGGCTGTATCAATTCAACCAAAATAGGTAGGTAAGACTTGATTTTTACAGAATATATACCTCTGACTGTTTCAAAAGAAATACCTAATAAAGACTAAATAAAATAAAAATTAAAGGACAACCTATATAAAAAGGCAATATTTCAAGCATTTTTTGTAGTTAAATGTTTATCTTTTATTTCAATCCTTATCACGTGACGAATAATAGCCGTTCAATAAAAAAGGTGATCTAGCGTAATACGGAAAATAACGTACCTTATATTCAGTCTTATGCTGATATTCAGTTCTTAGAAATAATATTCTTAACATCTATACAAAATATAAAACAATGGTCAATTAAATAATTGTGCCAAGAAAATGTTGCTTACAACGCGCGTAATAAATTTAATAAATACATTCATAAGTACAGAGGTACATTAACTCTTAAGTCATTCAATTTTTTTTTAGTCGCGTATAAATCAAGAAAAACAGTATTTCTTCTTTTTGGTTCTATTTGACTCACTCATAAATTTTAATTTAACTGGGTTTTCCCTCCTAACTCCTAAAATACCGTGATCATACGAGTTCACTTCTGTACCATTTAATTTTCCATTCATACCCTCTGGCATATGTAGGCCCTTGACAATAGAGCTATCAAATAAATTAGAACAATTAAAACGGTTATACAAATCTCCTGTTTAATTCATTTCGCGAGTTAAATCTGGGTTAAAGTTTTGTCTCGTGGGACTTGTACTGATTATCTGTCTAGGCCCATAAATTAGCCGCTGAATAATAACTTCATTAGTGTACGCGGTATTAAAGTTGATTAGATTTATGAATTTGAGACTAAATAAAAAGTGAGTCTTTGTATTTATTGACTAGCTCCGTGGCGCAGCGGTTAACACGCAAGCCTGCGACACGAGTGGTCCCGGGTTCGATCCCCGATCAGGTTATGATGGGAGACGATAATTTTCAGATTGGCTCGGTCTTGAATGTTTATCTATGTATGTATATATTATAAAATTTAGCATCTTCGAGTTAGTATCCTGCGAGACAAGGTCACAACTTACTGTAGGGGTTGCTCAATTTTTGTGATGTGTCCCTATATTTTTATTATTTATTCATTTTTGACCACCGTGGCGCAGCGGTTAACACGCCAGCCTGTGATACGAGTGGTTCCGGGTACGATCCCCGGTTAGGTCATGCATGATGGAAAACGATCATTTTCCGATTGGCTTAAAGTTTATGTGTACACCATTAATTTTGGAATAGTACAAAGACTTCGAGACCTGATTAAAGGAGGTCTTTTTATTACATACGTGTAATCGTAATTTAATATTACTCATTAGTTACTTTGTCATTAATGTTTCTTTTTATCCTAAAATGTTACTAACATTTTGGACACTTTACAGACATTGATGTCAAAATTTCATACATAATTTATCTCTTGTGCCCACTAACGTTTGTTTACTTTCACTTGCACATTGCTCTGACGGATAAGACAGCTGATCGGATAATTGAAGTCAACATCAAAGGAAAATGTTAATTTGGAAAAAATAACAATACAAACTTACGATCAATAGCACTTTATTTTGAAATGTTTTCTTATGTTTTCGCGATTGTTACACATTAAATAAAATTATTTTAATACGGTTTTTATCGCGTTTATTACATTATTTATACACCTAACGTTTTGAGCACTTTACAGTGTTCGTGGTCGCAGGTAGACTAAGTTGACATTTGTCTAGTATTTTATAAGAACTGCAAAATCTACCGCCTAAAATATTTATTGATAACGTTCCGGATGTACGCAGTATTGGCTCACGGTGTCTGAAGGTCTTGCAGTCTTCTGCTTAGCTTGAGATTTGATTAAATTGATGACTGGATCCCAAGCTGGTGGTAACTGCCAACCATCCTCTCTATTGAAATTAGGATGTTTTTTTAATTTCAATAGCCTCACGAAGCATTCTTGGAATGTATCTGTTTTCTTTTGCAAGGACTTGAGGATTATCAAAACGCATATAATGGTTGGGTTTGTCTAGGGCATGTTCACAGACTGCAGACTTCGTTGAGCGCCTATGCTTCATGTCAGCAATATGTTCTTTTATACGGGTACCGATGCTTCTCTTTGTTTGCCCAATGTATGATAAACCACACTCACAGTCAATTTTATAAACTCTGGGAGAATAAATTTTACCTACAAATCGACGGTGTTGTCATGGGGTCACCAGTCTCCCCCATTGTCGCCGATATATTTATGGAAGACCTTGAGGAGAAGGCTCTTTTATCCACCCTGGCTATGCCGAAGATGTTCAAACGGTACGTAGATGATACTTTCGTTGTTTTCCCAAAAACTCAAGTATCTTTATTACTAAATCATCTTAATTCAATTAATAGCAAAATTAAATTCACCTTAGAAACTGAGACAAACAATTCATTAGCTTTTCTTGACATTTTAATAATTAGAAATTCTGATAATACTATTAGTCATACTGTGTATAGAAAGCCTACCCATAACGACAAATATCTCAATGGCAAATCCCATCATCATCCATGTCAGTTGGCTACCGTTGGTAAATCTTTGTTTCAGAGAGCACATGGCATCTGTGACACCCACCACCTCAACGAGGAGCTTCAACGAGTAAAATCGGTTTTAAGAAGCAACAGCCTTAACCTCCCAAAAACACATCACAGAAGCCGCCTAAAGCCTCACACAGTTGATCGTTTTCCTGCCATCTTACCATATGTAAAGGGAGTCACGGACAAAATTGGTAATATACTTAAGCGTGCTTCAATCAAGACCTTCTACAAGCCGCACAAGAAAATAAACCAACTTTTAAGACCTGTCAAATCTAATGTCCCGTTACAAGATGCTGGAGTTTATAAAATTGACTGTGAGTGTGGTTTATCATACATTGGGCAAACAAAGAGAAGCATCGGTACCCGTATAAAAGAACATATTGCTGACATGAAGCATAGGCGCTCAACGAAGTCTGCAGTCTGTGAACATGCCCTAGACAAACCCAACCATTATATGCGTTTTGATAATCCTCAAGTCCTTGCAAAAGAAAACAGATACATTCCAAGAATGCTTCGTGAGGCTATTGAAATTAAAAAACATCCTAATTTCAATAGAGAGGATGGTTGGCAGTTACCACCAGCTTGGGATCCAGTCATCAATTTAATCAAATCTCAAGCTAAGCAGAAGACTGCAAGACCTTCAGACACCGTGAGCCAATACTGCGTACATCCGGAACGTTATCAATAAATATTTTAGGCGGTAGATTTTGCAGTTCTTATAAAATACTAGACAAATGTCAACTTAGTCTACCTGCGACCACGAACACTGTAAAGTGCTCGAAACGTTAGGTGTATAAATAATGTAATAAACGCGATAAGAACCGTATTAAAATAATTTTATTTTAAATTTTCTTAATTCATTCGTTATTAGTACTTCGGCGAGGATCCTCCTCAAAGTACGTCGATACATTGTCGTACAGTCGTCCTCTTCCTTGGCTCCGGGTCGGTGCTTGAAATAAACCGTGGTAAAGTAACCGTTGGTAAACATTATTACGATTCCTAAATTGGATTGCCGGTAATGTTCTCCATACAAACCATGGCGTTATCACGACATAAAAAGTATGTCTTTAGCTCTTTCCACAGTCGCAGGGAACTTCATAAACACCGGGAACGTTCAAAGGATCGCTGTCCTTTAGGGAACGCACAAGCTGTCTATTTTTTTTACCTATACTCTCCCCGCTGGCCAGACGGTTCCAGAGGTGTGTTTAATATTAATAAGCCTTGTTTAGCTTGTGATTCCTAAGTCGCCTTCTACGACATCCAAGGGAAGACTTGGAGTGGTCCTATTCTTCTCTGCCGGGAACCACACGGCTCATATTCATTATTTATTATTTTAGTAAAATTTCAACGCTTTATAAAATACAAAGCCGAAGTCAGCGAGAGTACAGCGGCAAAATTTCTTAAATATACAAATTTAATTTTCATACTTATGATAAATATTTTTACTTAAACTCCCCAAAAGCTAAGCCATTATGTTGACCTGCTATATTTCAGGAAGAAGCTGACTTTGCAGCCTGAAAAGGTAAGCAACCCACAGCAGTGAAGTCAGGAAAATATGAAAATAATCCCGCTATCTCTATAATCTCCAACGTAGACTTCTAATATAGAAGATAGAGAAGGCACCACACTAACACTCTTTGGTTTCAACTTTTCAAATATGTGTATATTTTTTATTTCAATTTACCCTACTTAAATTTTAACTCTTTAAGGGGTGACTCAGCCCATCAACATGAACAACTTTTGCTATAGATCGACTAAAGTGGCAAGCCCTTCAGGCAATAGGAGATAATACTGCAATGTTCTCCCGCCAGAGGGCAGCATTAGCAGAGACAGTAAACAAATGTTTGACATTGACAAGTCTATCAAAGTCGCAATAAATTGCCTTTATTTTACATACAATTACGCAGCACAAATACATTTTTATATTAAAATACTCATAGGAGTATTTTAAAATCCAATGAATAAAGGAATAATGTATAATTTTACAAATTAATTGCGACTATGATATTTTCGAGTACATACTTTTCAGTGCCAAACCTCTTTTACTGTATGTGCTAGTGACGCACTCTGGCGGCACAGCTTTCAGTAATATGTCCTATTAGTATGGAAAAATCTTTTCTAGTTTATCATTGATCCCATAGGAAAAGTTTTTTATATTGACGGTAAGACTCTGCCCTTAAAGGGATTATCGAGGAGCAAGTTATTTATTGTTGTTTTCATTTGATCGATTTAATCAACCAATCATTTATTGCTTCCTTAATGTGTAATACAAACAAAGACTGACGGGCGCAGCGACGGTAGAAGGGCTTTATATATTATCAAGCTTACGAGTATGTTATCTACTTAATAAAGTTATGTCATCTTGGGTATATTCACTCATAAGTTTACAAGGTAACACAATATTTACAAGATGCTAACATAAACTTTTGAGATGAAAATAAGTTTAATTTCTTTTCGACTTCATGGTTTGGTCTTCAAAAATCAAGGCAAATATAATTATTTGTGCCAATGACTCTAGTCTAAATGAAGACGCGTACACTAATTTGATGTGGTGTTAAAAATTTGCTCAACAACCATATACAAGGATCTGTTTTTTTTACGGACAAATCAATATGTGTGATTTGTCCGTAAAAAAACTAGCTCAATAGTTAGCTAGTCCCTAAGTAAGTTCAAGACTTGTGTTATGTTTATACTTAATCTTATATACTTAAATAGACAACTTTCCAATTCTATCAAATAAAAGTATACAGAATATCGAGTCCATATTTTTGTAAGTCCTTGATCATCACAAGGACCCAAAGAGTTGTTTAAAAGTTATCCCAAAATGCGGAGACCCTTCCCCGGCTTATGGATTATATGGAAGTTGATTTAATTCCCTTGCTTCGGAAATTTAAATTTACTTTGCCTGGCTTTTGAGGTTGTTGTGATTTAAATTTGTAACATACTGCCAGGTGTTGTTGAGTTTTATTGGAATTTATTATGTCAATATAAAATGCTTAACAATTTTATTTAAATCTTTCAATTTTGATGTTTAGAAGTTTTAATAAATAAAAAAAAAGTAATGAACATGACAAAAGAAAAATAAAAGTAATGTTACGCTTGCCATACACTGCAAACATTCTCTAAAAGTTTTATACATATATACGTTTGAACTTTAAAGGGGCTATACAGCCCGTCAATATATGAACCAATTTTCTTATAGGACTAAATCTAAAATTCGAAAATAAAATTAACATTCGTATAAAAGTGTTCAGCGGGCTAGACAATGTGTATGAAAATGTTGATTTTTTTTCATGTTTCCAGCGTTTGTCCAATAGGAAAAGTTCATATTTACGGGTTAAGGATGCGCTAATCCGGAACTCGAACTCGTCGGTGCACGTGGCTAATTTGGGTGCTATTTCGCTGAGAAAGGGATAGACCTGGTATGAACAGTGCGGAACTATTTACACCGATTTATAAGCACATCGGAACTACAGTCTAGTGTGTGCAATCACAAATATTGTTGAAAATCTAAATCTTCGTCGTCTAAAAATTCGCGAGTATGCTTTTGGGAGAAGTGTTCTTGTGATAAAACAGTTGAATGTTTTAATTAAAAGTAAAGTTAGTTAATTTTTTTAATAATCAAACTATGCTTGTTTGAATTTTGTTTTAGAGATTTTATACTCCTTCCGGTATTTAATTGTGCCCAAAGTTGCGTTAAAATTACGTGTTGAAACGGAATGTTTTGAGACTCATAACTTTTAAAGTACTAATAATTTTACAATTATGATTCCATACAAGCATAGATAACGACAAGACAAATCGTTGGAATTAAAAACTTTAAACAGACGATACCGAACAACGGAGTCATCACCCTACAGAAATTGTATGGCGAAACACCTGACTAGCGTACCCTTAAGAGCGTATACTAGCAGTATTTTTTCAATATGGTTTCCATACAAATATATTTCTCTATTTTCTCGCTGAAAACTGATTCTAGAGCCACAATTCTTTTTTCATAAAATCTAGTACTAAAATAGGAATGCCCCTATTTTTTACTTTTTCTAAAAAAACTTTTTTTGTTAATTTTTTTTTCTTTTAAACAAGTTTTTAGAAAAAAATAAAACATAGGGACATACGGTTGTTAGTAATAGATTGTATGTAAAAATAATTGTGCCTCTAGAAGCAATTTTCAGCGAGAAAATAGTGAAATACATTTGTATGGAAAACGCACTACTAGTATACCCTCTTAAGTCACCATTCTAAGGATTTTATTAACATAATGTATATATATCTAAATAAACTTTTGATAATAACTATTACAACCCGTTCTTTGATAAAATATTAACATTCTTAGGTACTTAATGCCGTAAGTACTTAGTGAACTGCCTTAACAAGGGTTTAAATTCCATTATTTCCAACCTCCCTCTTACATATTCACAAATTGAATGTTCGTTAACCATTCATTCTGCTGTCATGGCGGTCCGTTCAAGAGCCATAACATTAATATTCTTAGTGATTTACTCCCGTGGAGATTCAGCTCTATGATTTAACACCAAGAGATACCATATTTCATTAGAAATTAAATTAAAGCTGCGGTTACTCATTATATAGTTATGAATATTTCTTAGTAAAAAAATCATTATCACTATTTTTAACATTACAGGTAAGGGCGTAAAAAGCTCACTGCTGAATGCTGAATATAGGCCTCCCCCAGGATTTCAATCATTGGTTTTGACATACTCACGAGCAGATACCTAGGTGAGCGCTTATATCAGTTACAACGCTGCTGCCCATCAAAACCGTATTTTAAGCAAGGGAAGGTTAGGAGTTTTTTGGACTGGAGGAACGGGATAAGGTAAGTATTTGAATGCTACTTGTTTAGATGATTTGGGGATAAGAAAGTAGCAGTTCGAGAGGATGGGTGAGCATATCCGATGCCATATTCGCAACCACTGGACAGGCAGTTGAGGATGACACCCCTGATCATACCTCAGTAAAATCATCATCAGGAGTCTCCACTGCAAGAGCACGACCCTCTCTGTTCTACCAGAGCTATTCTTCTTCTTATCATGTCGATAGCTCAAAATGTCTACCAGAGCTATATAAAAGCCAGAGCACTCAAATGATTTGGCCTAAACTCTCCACGATGGCTAGACAGGTAAGAGACGTCTCTTTGATTTTAAAAGCTTTTTTAGCTTGTGTTTCTTTGGTTTCTTTTTATGATCCGCGGGAAGACATAAGTGGTTCTAGTCTACACTGCCGGACACCACACGGTCTTTGTAGTAGTCACGGTAGTAAAATAGTGAAGCTCAATTATTATTTTCGGTTTCACTAAGTTATATTACAGCATGAATACTGTCATAATTGTAGCTGTCATGCAAGAACGGGAAAGTTATTGGCTGATGAGGAAGCAGAAAAACAAATTCATAGAAAAGCTATATAAAAACTAAGCATTAATTTCTACCATAGGAATCTAAGCATCAATATCTAGCTAAGAATTTCAATTTCTATAATTGATTATGGACTAGCTTTAACGCATTCAAACCTGAAACATTTTTGTGGAAATAAATCTTTTACTTACGAAATGAAATCCCAAGATTTTTTATTAGTTACATGTTATATCGCTGTTGAAATATACTTTAAAAAGTTGTAATGATGCTTACATACTGTCAAATGAAAACTGTTATTTACGTAGTGATTAACGAGTTACGTTACTCGCCGTGTGGTTCCCGGCAGAGTAGAATAGGACCACTCCAAGTCATCCCGTGGATGTCGTAAAAGGCGACTAAGGAAACACTAGCTAAACAAAGCTTATTAACACCAGAGAGACCTCTCCAACCCGTCTGGCCAGCGTGGAGAGTGTAGGCCAAATCCTCTGACTACTCAGGCTAGTATATGGCTCTGGTAGTACAGAGAGGGTCGTGCTCCTGCAGTGGAGACTAGAAAGACCTGATGATGATGATGATAACGAGTTACAAGAAAAACTTAGAATTGGTTAACTTATGTAGCTTTTGACGGATAAATAATTTATACGTATATGTTATACATACATTCCTTGCGGGGTAAAAAGAGTCCAAGTCATAAACCCGAAGGCCACGTTTAGTATATTGGTGGGCGTTAAGGTGATAAGCGGAATCAAAATAGTGATGGGTTGCTAGCCGCATCGCCTAAAACGTGATTCCTTAGCTTTTGCGATACTAATAATAGGTAAGTAAGAAAATTCAACAATGGATATCAAGACGAAGAATATTGTGCATTCATGTTGTTTTTATACCATCGTATGGTATAAAAACAACATGAATGCATAATATTCTTGGAATAAGCAACGTGTCAAGGAAACTACTTTATAATTGTGAGAGGGCAAATTGCAATCTAATAATGAACCGTCTGAAAACTCAGCTCCGAGGCAATGTGTTCATCAATCAAGGGGTTATTATGTGGTTACTGCATGTACCCCGTGTTCAGGTTGCGTGTCCACTAATGAGCGTGAAGATATATCCGAGTTTAATAGCCATGTTGAACGAAGAACCTTTTATTTTTTTCGTGTGAACGCTGAAGTGTAATGATGAATGAAGTTTAACATTTATACGTACCTACCTTCATAATTATCAGTGGAAATGTCCAAACTTTTGTAGTTATTGGTGATCCATCAATAAAATATATTATCCGTCATTTAGATTCTTATCGACGACAAATACTTTTATACATCCAAATTTTAAAATGATTTTGGTCGGTAACGCGCGAGTGGCACCCCTAATGTTGCAGGCGTCTAGTCTTTAGTAACTGCTTGCCATTATTTAATAACACTAAATAAGTATTGTTACGTGAATGCCAAAAATTATTTTATACAAAAAAATATTATATTTAATAAATAAATACTTACTGTTAAAATAATTTATTGTTGTTTATGAAACTAATATGATTAGATACCTTATTCAAAGACTAAAATATTAACAACTAAATTAAAATTAAACATAATTGATTAAAACTAAATTAACCTAAAAAAAAAATATATTCCTATCTAAAACAAATCTTACCTATAAAAACAAAAACCTACTTATAAATAAAAAATGTCCCGCAGGTCATTGCCCTGCGGTAATGTGCCCAGAAGACTGGCAGCATTGCCACGCTGAATAGCAATGCTTATTCTTTGTGCGAAATAGCTACCAGCCCTCTGGTCATTGGACACCTCGACCAGCCTTTTGCTTATGAGCTTGAAAAGTTTATGAGCCGATGGACTCCACGGACCCAGCGTCTCCACCCCAAACGGCTCAAAAATATATGCGTCAACAAGGCATATATATTTGCGCCGTTTGGAGGACTCGGCGGTAGCTGCAGCCATGCCAGCCTTACAACTAGTGCCATGGAGATGGGAATGTGCGAGAGTGTCGACGCAGGTTGCATCCCACACCAACGGCCTTCCCAATCTCCAAGGCACAAGTGTCATACCGTCCGGTCTCTTGCCATCCTCCCGAGCCAAACCAATTGGTTCCAAAATGGCCGGCATCTAAATGGAGACAAGAGCGCGGAGGATAATGTTATTGAGGCTAGCATGACGTGCTATGCGTCCCGCACTCCTAGAGCAGGAGAGTCCGTGGTGGCCAAACTGGTCAACTGTGTCGCCGCAAGGACAACGATGCGGGACATTTGCCTTAGCACCTAAGCGTAGACATGTCATAATACTTACTTATATACGACAAATCACACAAATTGAGTTAACCCCAAAGTAAGTTCGAGTCTTGTGTTATAGGATACTAGAACCATAACAAAATTTGATGGCTCTGTTAATTTTCACGCGGTAACTTGTTTCCTGATTGATAGAAACACGCCCTAATACACATTCGCTCAGCTCAATTACGCAACTGACGCTTTATGTTAAATCTTTATTCGCCATGACCAGACCAATAAGCTACTGCGCCCATGATTTTTTTTAACCTCCCCATTGGACGAAATTACTAAATGTATTCTTTATTTGATAACACTAAGATAGTGTTTTTAATGCTATAACTGTTATATCTAGAGCCGTAACAAATTTGATGGCTCTGTTAATTTTCGCGCAGTAACTTGTTTCCTGCTCGATGGAACCCCGCCCTAATACACACTCGCTCAGCTCGATCACGCAACGGGCGCTTTGTGTTAAATCTTTATACGCCATGACGAATGAGTTACAGCGCCCACAATTTTTTTCACCTCACCATCGGAGGAAATTACTAAATGAGTGTTACTTACGTAATGAACTGCTGAATTGTTTACTCGTATTAATATGCAATTTTTTTTTGATAATGAAAACTTTTTTTTCTGATTCTATATATTTCTGTATACTTTCTACTGATTGAATAATTACGCTTTGTCTTTGCCTTGACGAATGGAATACAGAACCCACGATTAAACGCAAAAAAAGATAAAAAAATTAATAAAAAAAACCAGCAACAAGTGCGTGTCGGGCCACGCGCAGTGTAAGGTTACGTAGTTGCGAATAAGAACTTTGAGTTCACACTCCCACCTTACAGTTTAACGACCAAAAACATCTAACAATTAAAATTGTATGAAATTTTACATTTTCGAGTACACTTTATAAGTTGGTTGCCTACAACTTTTTAGTTTGTACTTAGTGTTCAGCTCTGATAGTTTTCCTTTTAACTTCAGTATATATACTACTGCTGTAATTTTTTTCACGTATCTATACTTATATATAACCGTTTAGCAGATAGAGGGGACACTTACCTCTAACAAAAATTCGCATTTTAAAACCAAATATTTCGGAAACGCATCCCTAAATCGAAAAATGGTGTTCTCAACCTTACAATATTTTGAAATACCTATTTAACGATACCCCACACGATGGGTAATTAGAGAAAAAAAATTACTCCCCCACTTTACTTGTATGGGAACTACCCTAAAAAGATTTTTTTTAAAGATTTTTTTCTATCACTTTTTTGGCATGATTAATATACATACCCTTACCAAATCAAAGCTTTCTAGTACTTATAGTCTCTGCGTAAAACCGCGGACGGACGGACAGACAGACAGACAGACATTGCGAAACTATAAGGGTTCCTTGTTTACTACGGAACCCTAAAAAGAAACAAATTCTGAGTTCAACCCAAAATATAAGAGTAGAAAGTGGATCTATAAATTTGATAATAAAAAATAACAATATAACTAGAAAAAACTACTAAACCAAGAAAAAATCTTGATACTTTCATACCTATTTACAATTTGTAATCAATTTTTATTGGAGTCAGTGCCAAATATATGAAATAGGCTGCTGTCATTGCGTAGTATACATACAGCCTCCGTGGTCAAGTGGTTAAGGCATTTGCCTTGTTGACCCGGGAGTCGTGGGTTTGATTCCCACGGGAAGCATACTTTGATAGTTTGTTTCCAGTTTGGTTAGGACATCGCAGGCATGACTCACCTGATTGTCTGATAAGAAAGATGATTCCGTGCTTCGGAGAGCACGTTAAACCGTTGGTCCCGGCTGCCATCTTGTAGTCGTTAAAAGAACCACGTCAGAAAACCCCTCATTATATTGTGAATGTACTTTTCTAAGCTATGACAGAAGGCAGCTGAAAATTCTGATAACAGTGATGTTTATTGTATATGTGTTTAGTAAACATCAAGCTCTACCTACACGTGTTAGTAGGTAACGAAGGGAGACCCCTTTCCGAAATTTAATTGGAAGTGGGTCGCGGTTGCGACTTACTCAACCTCACTGACCTATTTTATGTTTGTGCAATGAACGGAGATTTTAGGAAGAGTCACTATCTCGATGTGTTTATAAAATATATTTAGCTAAATTGTATTGATTTTTTTACTTTATTTCATAAGAAAACACTAGTATCAACGACCAACGGGGCACCCTAGCGACCTGGGGAAACTTATAGCCTTAAACTCTTGACATTGGTATTGACCTAGTCTTTTTAAAACGATTTTATTCTAATAAAGGTTCCATCTTATTACTGCAACAGCGCCCTTTCGGTGCCCATTTCTTACTTTTTTATCGTCTATTTAAGTGCAATTAATATTTTAGACCTTTAATAGGCCCAAACAAATTCTTAATGTAATATTTTCGCAACAAAAATTGCAGTCTATATTTAATAAGACTTCGTTTAGGCCTTACTTAATCCGTTAAAAATACACCTAAATTTTAATTTCCCTCCCCAACCACCATAGAAAACGTTAAAGCGGTAATAAATAACAGTTTACACAATTTATTCAACCGTTCACAGATTTCCCAAAACGTTTGTATTCAAACACGCGAAATAAGCAACTTTTAAATTTATGACCTGGCAATTAAGTTATCAGG
This sequence comes from Rhodophaea formosa, assembly GCA_963082605.1. Classification (NCBI taxonomy): domain Eukaryota; kingdom Metazoa; phylum Arthropoda; class Insecta; order Lepidoptera; family Pyralidae; genus Rhodophaea; species Rhodophaea formosa. Next base: position 14,354,846 of record OY720206.1, read on the forward strand.
ACACGATAATGCTAAGCGTAGCTCGGAAAAACTGAACGAAATAATTCGGAAAGTAGGCTAGAAACGCCCATTGCGGTTAAAAAGCCGTTTTTACGTCAGAGGTTATTATGTTGCTTTTGTAAACTGTTTATTTTTTTTATCAATATTTTAAATTACGATGAAAAAGGATCAGAATTTAACATTTTATTTTTACCAAAACCAACCTTACAACCAGATATACTTGGACTCTTGCCAGTTCCAGCAATCGTTGGAGTCCAAAATTGATGTTCAGTTAGAACATAGACTCATTTTTAAGTAGATTATTTAATAGTCACAAATCTATTTATACAGTTTATTCCAACAATGACCTTCGTGACTGCGGTGCCATTTATTCAGTCTATGCTTCATCTAATGAGGTGTCCTAATTTGATGTCCCTCCCTCCTTTAATTGTCCCTCCACCTGCTATAATAAACACCTAAATAAATCAAACGACAAAGGAATCACCGTGTCCTCCTATTTTAACCAAAATCAATATGAACTAACAAAACTAAATAAGAACGACTCAAAAAAAATGAGACTACAGTTAGTTCGCCTTTCTCCACCACTATCTACCCACCAACAAACAGGTTAAACCCCACTTTCATTAAATTTGGTCAGGGATTAAAAATTGAACTACCTTAGTAGTTAAAATTCGACGGTGTACCTATGCGCACTTCTCTTTACTGCTACTCTTTCTTTATCTTGTCGACTGAGCATCTTCTTGGTGAAATCCTTAGCTTAGATGTAAGTAAATTGTTCCGCCTTGGCAATTGCCAAGGCTTCCAAAGATTTAGGCAAAGGAAGAAGTCAGAGAAACACTAAGAGGAGACGTCTGAAAAAAAATCACCGATTGCCCACTTGACACATACCTTCTTGGGTGTACTTTTAAATAAAACAATAACGCAATTTATAACTTACAATAGCCATAACAATAAAACGAACCGGTTATATTCTAGGCTGGATAGCACACAGCAAAAGTGATTCAGTGGAATTCCTACTAAAATAAGTGGCATAATTTTGATAGTTGGCCTAAAACCCGGACACTATTTGCAATCACAGGAAAGGTTAATAAGATAATGGCTTTTCTATGTTCACTTGTTGGTCTTAAAATGCAATGCGGTCGGTTTAATGTATTGATGTTGTTAAAGAAATATCAGCCAGACAGAAATTCTAATCAAGGCTTTATTATTTTTCTTCTTGTTTGACTTATCAATGCACCATTGAAAAAAGTAAAGGGTCGCAGCGACCAGCGATACGACTATTAATTATTAGTTGTTACTCGCTGCTTCACCCACGTCGCCATGTATAGCCTATGTCCTTCTCAGTACCCTAACCAATGTGTATGCAAAATTTCATGATGATCGGTTCAGTAGATAGGGCGTGAAAGCGTAACAAACAAACTCACTTCTGCATTTATAATATTAGTTAGGATATTTATATATATGTATAATACAGAAAATTATAGAAATGCCATGTGACCGTAAAAAGGCCAAGGCACAAAAAACAGTTTGTATTTGTAAAAGAGTTGTACATATAAACCAGTGATAGTTCTGCAAACACTTGAGCCTAACAACATATTAATTCATTCTAAACATAACAAACATGACCTTAAATGTACTCTCGAGTGTGTGTAGAGATAATGTCGGCATCGAAGAGAGCTCATCAATCAAGGCTTAACCCCTCTCAACAGTGCCGTAATAAGTGTGGTAAGTTATATTAAGCTATGTAAATATATAATTGCAGTAAAGTATACATCTACGTATATACTTGCAAGCGGTATACCGTTGTGAACCAAAAAGTACCAATCAAAAGATTCTCATCGTGCTACAAAAATATACCGTCTAAATAATGACCGCGCCGGCAGACTAGAATTGAACCACTCCAAGTCTTCCCGTGGATGTCGTAGAAGGCGATTTCGGAAACACAGGCTAAACAAATCCTACAAAAATCAAACAGACTTCTGCAACGCGTCTGGCCAGCGTGAAGAGTGTAGGCCCAATCTTTGGCTGCTCTGGCTAAATATGACTCTGGTAGTACAGAGAAGGTAATGCTCCTGCAGTGGAGACTAAAAAAGAATTTATACAATATTTGGTAAAAATACTTGGTATACCTTTAATTTTCTTTTTTATACAAATAAAATTTGATTTCTTAAAATCGTAACGATAAATCCGTAACTTTCTAAATTAATGTCATGTTCTGTTGGACCATCAATCAAGATGAACATGCACTAAACAGGGCTGTGATAAAATGTAGGATTCATACTAAGCCATCGACCAAATAAGTAATAATAAACAAGCCATGTTTAATAAAGTTTAATAATAAATCCCAAACCGAAAGCTGTAACGAGAAGCTGGCAAATCATTTTTTTTGGCACTACAGAGAAAAAAATACGACACGTAAAATCTGATAATTTTTTGATGTTGTATTAAATACTACCCTTAGACAATTAAAAGTTTGGGTAATCCAATATTGTCAATATTGTGGGACGCAAGACTTGTACGACAAGTAAAATTTCAATGGCAAATTAGTGCACGCTGCATTCAGCAGTTTTGGTTTGACTTTGTGGGGCCTTAGCTCACAAACAAGTTTGAGACTGAAATATGAAAGAATTTTGAATAATAGTCCAGTAGTTCAGAGCCTATTCCATGCAAACAAAAAAAAACAAACAAATGGTTCTTCTTTATCTCTTTATCTTTATCTTTAAAAAATTTGTAGTTATTATTTGTAAAGAAAATAAGCAATTCGATAGAAAACAGCAACTCTGGGCATTCCGCGAGGCAGTGATTTGCGTGGTACTTATTTATTTGCAAAGTACATCGGTGTAGATTAAAGAAAAACCGGCCAAGTGTGAGTCAAACTCGCGCAATGAGGGTTCCGTACAAACACACACACAATGTGCAAAAAATGTTTCATTCAATTGACTAGCGCCATCTAGTGGTGTTTTAGTGAACTATTTCCCTAGATGAACTTATTATTGTGAGTTTACCACTTAATTTTCAAGTGATAGAATTCTTATTATTTTTCCTGTAATCTTCAAGGAATGAACTACATTTTGTAATTTTTTCAAAATTTTCGGCCCAGTAGTTTCGGAGATCAGGGGGGGGGAATGGTCAATTTTTGCCTTCTTTCGTGAATAAAATCAAAAGTATTGATTTTACCCGAACAAAAAAAAATATTTTTGAGATCCTCATAATGAGCCCTTTCATTTGATATATGACACAGTAAGGTTTGCAAAACTTTCTTTTAAAATTTTGTAATTGGGCCCCTCAAAATGACCCTTATTTCAAAAAAATCTTTATTTACTTTGCACATCCGTGTTTGGGTCATAGGATTACACTATCTTACCAAGTTTCATCTAATTTGGTTCAGTAGATTCGGAGAAAATCGGCTGTGACAGACGGACGGACGGACAGACAGACGCTCGAGTGATCCTATAAGGGTTCCGTTTTTCAACTTTTGTACGGAACCCTAAAAAAGAAACTGAGATAAGTTTATGGAAAACTATATAGTTTGATATAGACAAATGATATCATTTGTCTACATTTTTGTATACGTTGCACGTGCAAAAGAAATATTTCACATTCATCCAATTTATAGATGATTCGCATTACGAGAAAATTGCCTACAATTAACATAGGCCGTAAAATATCTCATTTCGTTAAATAATTTCGGCAAACACTTTATCAGAGAAATATTTTAATGGTATCATAGAAATGTCTGACTGTATTTAAAGGTTAATTACAAAATTCATTTTAACGATCTTAATAATATACCAAATTGAAGATGATTTTTTTTATTGGCAAAGCTTTTATAACATGAAATAATTTAAGGCGCTGTGGTATCAGACGATACGATACACTAGCGCCACCCAGAAATTAATTCTTTTACTCCTAAATCAAATCAAATTTAAAAAAATCGAATAGCTGATTGCCCTGTTAAATAACTTGTACTATTCTTTATCACTTTCCATAGATATTATAATCTAAGTTTAAGAGAACGAATTATTACTGCCAAAAGTGGCCACTTTTGGCAGTAATAATTAATTCTCTTAATTCATCAAATTAAAAAGAGTGAAAAGTTGTACCAAGAATGCTATATGTAATTTATTAGGGCATTCAGCTGAAGCACTAGCTGTAGCTTATGAAAAAAAGAGTTTATGTTTTAAGTTTAATTTAAGTTTTAAAGTGGTGGAGGGGTAAACTCCTAAGTAGGAAAAGTCAAGAAAAATAGGTTTAAATGACAAGAGGTTTTATTTATTGTCGTACAATAACATCTTAGGTACTCATCGTGAAGAGATATAACCGTAATCTTAAAGTTAAGATAACAACAATGAGAAAATAAAGAAATAAAGGGGAGGGTTGTTGGCTAGTTTGGCTGGTCCCTTGTGAACGCGTTTATATTAAGGTAAAGTAGCATACTATTTAAAGTAGAAGTTATAAGTAGTATACTAATTTATGTAATACTTAAAGATAAGTAGAATAGTAGTATTGAAAGTAGTATTTATGTAAAGGTAAAACTTTCAACCAAGAAATTTATCCCCGTAATTAAAGAAAAGGAATCCTCAAGTCAACCGACGAAGGATTTGACTTGCCAGCCGATGAACCCACTCCTCGGACCGACACCAGCCAGACAGCACTTTAGCCAAACACTTCGGCCAAACACTCCAGACGAACACCTCAGCCAAACACCTCCTGTAGTAGTACACAATAATGCATTACAACTAGGTACAGCTAATTACAGACAGAAGATAAGGGGAAGTTAGACTTTTACATAAACGGTGACGTCGCACCCAGAACAGCATTTAACAGAATAACTAAACTTATTTTATGAATAATTAATAGATCTAGCTATTACAATGAAAAGATAGTTTCAGATTATCATAATAAGAAATACAACGCACCAGAGGCATGATACCATTGATGGTGGACGCTTGTGGCGCTGGATGCACCGAGCGTCTCCGTCGTAAAACAATCTCAGGCCATGCATCATGGTCCCTATTTGACAAAACTAATATGGTTAACAGTGACTAAAAGAGATAGCTCTAGTAGCACAAGATATTAGTGGGTAACAAACAATAAAACTATATTTAGGATAGCTTTTACACAAACTTTAGTTCTAATAGAAAGATTTCATAATTCCTACTTATTTAAAAGCGTGGGGGAGTGTTTCTGAAGATAGAAATGTAGAAGAGGTTATCGCATACCTGTAACGGAGGCAGAAAAACGCTTCTGGACTACGGCAACCGTTGAAACCAACAACAGCAAGGCGATCTCGCCGACACCGAAGAGTACCAGAAACTGTAAGAGAATGAAAACGATTATATGCGAATCACTACCAAAACGCACGCATGGGTGTGCTCTCACACGTGTTCAACTCACCGGTTTTATCTCAGAATAACAGGAACCACGAATAACGCTCGCAGCAACGCCGCCTTCGGATTCTTCCTCAAATCCCAGAATCAGCAGCTTACAGAACAGAACAACAGACAGCCCACAGCACAGAACTTCTCAGGGACCTGCACGCCAGCACGCGCAGCTCGAAAAAGACACTTCCTCCTACAACTAACTTCCGACGACGCCAAGCACGTTCGAATCATATGCTCAAAACTACGAACCACAACACAACCACTAAACACATTTTAAATAAATTAAGTAAGTTAGCGAACTTGACTTAAACAATTTATGGGCAGCCTATTAATTGCTATTTTATAGAAAGAAAGGCTAAATATAAAACAATTACTTAATTATAAGTAAAAATTCAATACGTCAAAACAATGTAACGCAACACTTCCGAACGCACCATTTCTGCGTTTCGTTATACACACAGCAGCAAACCGTTCACGACAAATCCGACGTAACATTTTTACTAATATCTAGAACGTATAGTCGTAGAATAAAAGAAAGTCCATTTAATATCTTCTATAATGATTTTAGAACTCAAAACATAAAACAGCTAAAATCCCAAATAATTACAAAGAAATATCGCCACAGACAACAAACTTACCAGAAACTAAACGTCAACCTGTCACTTCTGTCAGATGTCAAACACAGCAAAACAAGACTATGTTTACCTTTTCCTTACAGACCAAAACATTCAATATTTCTAGATTCAAAGTGAAACTATTAGAAAACCGGGAATAGAAGGATTCGTGAAAATACGAAAAGTGGAATGAGATATAGTTCAGTGAACGTATACGGTCAAGGCAGCTTGAAATAATGTAATTTTATAGGCTATCTCATGGTAAGCAACACTTGCATAAAATTAGGTGTTACAGTACCCCCTCACCCGCCAGAATTTTGCGAGGTAACGAGAAAAATTCACGCTGGCCCCCAGCATCACGATCCAACTAAAATTCAACCTAAACCTTTAATGTCTTTTACATGACACTCACTCCTCCTGCCATTCTCGTCTTCCACCAAATACACTAATTTAGATAGCTTCTTCACTACACGACATTTTTCAAAACGTGGAGCTAATTTATAAGAAAAATGTTTCGCAGCATCACTACGCACATGCGTCCGGCGCCAAATGATATCATCTTCTACAAACTCAACATCCCTTCTACGCCTATTGTAATACTTAGCGTTCCTCCAGTGCGACTTTTTCAGTTCTTTATCCACCTTCAGAAATATTTCCTTCAACACGCCTATCTTATCGAGGTAGTCAGCACCACAACTAACAAGAATATCATCTATATCCTCACTATCTCCGTAGATAGACCCATCAACAACAGCTTCACGTCCATGAACAAGCTGAAAAGGGGTAAAAGTAGTAGTGTCATTCACAGCAGTGTTAATAGCAAATTGAATTTCACAAAGATGTGAATCCCAACTTCGTTGATCAGTACCAACAAGTGCAGCTATTGCCGTGACAATAGTACGATTATACCGTTCTACAGTATTTACTTGAGGACAATAAGTAGGAGTGAAATGAATTTGTGGTATTCTATACTTTTCAAACAACGCTCTCACATCGCGTCCTATAAATTGCGGTCCATTATCGACGATAACGGTTTGTGGAACCCCATGAACTAAGAAAACATGGTCTTCCAAGCGTTGAGCCACTACTTTACCAGTCGCACGTCTAAGAGGAAACATTAACACATATTTTGAAAAACAACAAACCACTACAAGCAGATATTCATTCTGTTGCCGAGACCTGGGCAGTGGGCCAACTAAATCAACGCTGATACACTGGAATGGTCTACGACACACCTTAGGATTTCCAAACAAACCAGGAGTAGTTTGATTAGGATGTTTATATGCTTTACATGTCTGACATTTCGACACGTACTCTTCAACATCCTTATACATATCAGGCCAATAAAAGCGAAGACGCAAACGTTTATACGTCTTTTCAGTCCCTAAATGAGCACCTAAAGGAGAATCGTGATTCTCAGTAATGAGACGTAGTCTTTCATTCGAAGGTACGACTTCCTTCCAATCAAAATCTCCAGTTAGCGAAGACTTACTCTTAGTATAACGGTAAAGTATACCATCGATTATTTGGTAGTTAGGACAGGTTTGGGGCCTGTTCTGACAACGAGAATACAGATTATGAAACCAAGGATCGGTTCCAGCAGCATTTATAACAGAAACCGGTACAGAACGGGATAAAGAATCAGGAACAATGTGATCTTTACCGCGTCGATGCTCAATAATAAAATTGTAGGGAGAAAGTCGGCAACCCCAGCGTTCCAAACGCCCGGTAGGATTACGAAGGTTAAGGAACCACTTTAAACTAGCGTGATCCGTAATAATCTTGAAAGCTTTAGGACCTTCAAGGTAGGGCCTAAAATGTTCTACTACTTGTACCACAGCCAACGCCTCTCTTTCAGTAGCAGAATAGTTACGCTCTGCATGATTCAACGAACGACTATAATAAGCAATTGGATGTTCTTCACCGTCATGTTGAGATACAAACTTAAATTATAACAGATAAGTTACCGCAATTAATTTATAATTGTAAGATAAATTACAATATTCGTATAGAAACAGTGTACACAGTAACCTCACACAATATTACTAAACCGCAACAGAAGTACAATTCAATTATTCAGACTTATCAGCAAAATAAGTATAAAGGACCAGCCAATCCGTCATTGAGCGAAAGACCAGTGACAGAGAGAAAGCACACTAGACCAACAAAGTCCCTGTTCGGGCGCCATGTAGCTTATGAAAAAAAGAGTTTATGTTTTAAGTTTAATTTAAGTTTTAAAGTGGTGGAGGGGTAAACTCCTAAGTAGGAAAAGTCAAGAAAAATAGGTTTAAATGACAAGAGGTTTTATTTATTGTCGTACAATAACATCTTAGGTACTCATCGTGAAGAGATATAACCGTAATCTTAAAGTTAAGATAACAACAATGAGAAAATAAAGAAATAAAGGGGAGGGTTGTTGGCTAGTTTGGCTGGTCCCTTGTGAACGCGTTTATATTAAGGTAAAGTAGCATACTATTTAAAGTAGAAGTTATAAGTAGTATACTAATTTATGTAATACTTAAAGATAAGTAGAATAGTAGTATTGAAAGTAGTATTTATGTAAAGGTAAAACTTTCAACCAAGAAATTTATCCCCGTAATTAAAGAAAAGGAATCCTCAAGTCAACCGACGAAGGATTTGACTTGCCAGCCGATGAACCCACTCCTCGGACCGACACCAGCCAGACAGCACTTTAGCCAAACACTTCGGCCAAACACTCCAGACGAACACCTCAGCCAAACACCTCCTGTAGTAGTACACAATAATGCATTACAACTAGGTACAGCTAATTACAGACAGAAGATAAGGGGAAGTTAGACTTTTACATAAACGGTGACGTCGCACCCAGAACAGCATTTAACAGAATAACTAAACTTATTTTATGAATAATTAATAGATCTAGCTATTACAATGAAAAGATAGTTTCAGATTATCATAATAAGAAATACAACGCACCAGAGGCATGATACCATTGATGGTGGACGCTTGTGGCGCTGGATGCACCGAGCGTCTCCGTCGTAAAACAATCTCAGGCCATGCATCATGGTCCCTATTTGACAAAACTAATATGGTTAACAGTGACTAAAAGAGATAGCTCTAGTAGCACAAGATATTAGTGGGTAACAAACAATAAAACTATATTTAGGATAGCTTTTACACAAACTTTAGTTCTAATAGAAAGATTTCATAATTCCTACTTATTTAAAAGCGTGGGGGAGTGTTTCTGAAGATAGAAATGTAGAAGAGGTTATCGCATACCTGTAACGGAGGCAGAAAAACGCTTCTGGACTACGGCAACCGTTGAAACCAACAACAGCAAGGCGATCTCGCCGACACCGAAGAGTACCAGAAACTGTAAGAGAATGAAAACGATTATATGCGAATCACTACCAAAACGCACGCATGGGTGTGCTCTCACACGTGTTCAACTCACCGGTTTTATCTCAGAATAACAGGAACCACGAATAACGCTCGCAGCAACGCCGCCTTCGGATTCTTCCTCAAATCCCAGAATCAGCAGCTTACAGAACAGAACAACAGACAGCCCACAGCACAGAACTTCTCAGGGACCTGCACGCCAGCACGCGCAGCTCGAAAAAGACACTTCCTCCTACAACTAACTTCCGACGACGCCAAGCACGTTCGAATCATATGCTCAAAACTACGAACCACAACACAACCACTAAACACATTTTAAATAAATTAAGTAAGTTAGCGAACTTGACTTAAACAATTTATGGGCAGCCTATTAATTGCTATTTTATAGAAAGAAAGGCTAAATATAAAACAATTACTTAATTATAAGTAAAAATTCAATACGTCAAAACAATGTAACGCAACACTTCCGAACGCACCATTTCTGCGTTTCGTTATACACACAGCAGCAAACCGTTCACGACAAATCCGACGTAACATTTTTACTAATATCTAGAACGTATAGTCGTAGAATAAAAGAAAGTCCATTTAATATCTTCTATAATGATTTTAGAACTCAAAACATAAAACAGCTAAAATCCCAAATAATTACAAAGAAATATCGCCACAGACAACAAACTTACCAGAAACTAAACGTCAACCTGTCACTTCTGTCAGATGTCAAACACAGCAAAACAAGACTATGTTTACCTTTTCCTTACAGACCAAAACATTCAATATTTCTAGATTCAAAGTGAAACTATTAGAAAACCGGGAATAGAAGGATTCGTGAAAATACGAAAAGTGGAATGAGATATAGTTCAGTGAACGTATACGGTCAAGGCAGCTTGAAATAATGTAATTTTATAGGCTATCTCATGGTAAGCAACACTTGCATAAAATTAGGTGTTACATAGCGGACTCGCGATTTTGTTCTCTACCGACGAGTAGGAATATTTTTAATAAGAGATGGCGTTGGTGATAAGATATGAAGAATTAAAATTGTTTTATTCTTTTTCATTGATTGAAATTGCTAAATTAAAGCCTGGTCCAAAAGGTGTGATAGTTTCTTAGGAAAAGTACCACAAAAATGCACAGATTGTGGGATTGTGTTAGGGCTTTCTTCGCTCATCCTGATTTGTACCGTACATATTACTGAGGCATTCAGTTTAGATCTAAAAAGGTTTACATGATTTTCTATTTTAAAATCAATTCCTTAGATGTTTGATTTTCCCATTACCTCTATGACTTGACCATATCAACAAGTTTGTTTATTTAACCTTCATGTAAAACTACATAAGTTTTCTTTACAAATAGATAACTCTCAAATTGACCATGACTGTTTTCCAAACTCATAAAATCCAGCTTTTAATGCAAATGTTTGACATACTTTAGTTTGAGATATTGTATTTATAAAGGCATATAATTACTTTAATTTAAAATCAGAGTATACACAACAAACCTTTCTAGGGTTCCGTAATAAACAAGGAACCCTTATAGTTTTGCCATGTCTGTCTGTCTGTTTGTCCGTCTGTCTGTCCGTCCGCGGTTTTACTCAGAGACTATAACTATAAGGACTATAAGTAATAGTTTTTAAGGTAGCTCCCATACAAGTAAAGAGGTAGTAATATTTTTTTTCTATACAAACCCATCGTGCTGGGTATTGTTAAATAGGTCTTTAAAAATATTGTGAGGATAAGAACACCATTTTTAGATTTAGGGATCCGTTTCTGAAATATTTGGTTTTAGGCCTGTGTGATAGAAGGCGGCGCCGAGCGGCGCGGCCGCTAAAGATAGCGGCATCGGCGATGCCGCTCATCGAGTGACATAGTATTAGAGTGCAAATTTTTTAGAGGTAAGTGTTCCCACCTCTATCTGCTAATGCGAAAATGTAAAATTTCTTACAATTTTCATTGTTAGATGTTTTTGGTCGTTAAATTGTGAGGTGCGAGTGTGAACAGTGTGAACTCAAAGTTGTTATTCGCAACTACGGAACCCTACACTGCGCGTAGCCCGATACGCACTTCGCTGTTTTTTTATTTCAACGCGCTTTAACGCTTAAATAAATGGCGAATATAAAAAAGTTAAATATTTATCACAACAACATCGTTTTCGCAACCATTTTGTTTTTATTTTAGCTATTCAGATATTTAATTTGCATAAAAAGAAAAAGCAAACTTTATCAATAGAAAGCAGGTCACACCTTCAATCTAAGTTATGACGCCATGTTTTACGCGAGTCTCGCCTTCATAAATAAAACACTATAGCACAAAATAAGAAAACTAGAGATAGAGCATGAACGGACAGAGGGATGGTAGTCAGCGATAAATCCGTAATCCTATTACTTTTAGAGCACGAGACCCTAAAGAGTTAAAAATAAAACTCATACTACAACTGTTTAAGATAAATTTCAAAAATATCTACTTCCTCCTTTATTAATTAATATAATTAAATGTTGCAATTCTTTAATTCCTTTACTCAAAACTACTGGGTGAATTTTACGATATTTTAAGTTATTTTCCTCAAAATAGCATGAAGCTATAAATAATGTAGACGGAGTGGAGAAAAAAAACAAGCTGTTGTTATCCATTTATTACAATTTTTGTTAGATAAATCCAAACACAAAGTTTTTCAGAGGATGAACCGTCTTATTTTCATTTGTTCACTATATTATGCCTATAGGACGCCCGCATACGCTTGCCCACCGCACCGTGAAATGGAACTATAGGGCTCTTGGTGACCGAATAAAGGGCAAACTTGCGTCCCTTGGTATTACGCTTTCGCGTACTTTTTGACTCGAGGGACTGGCTGATTGAGACTGATGAAATGTGGTTTTCTCGGCCTTGCCAAGTTTGCGGTTTCTTTTGTGGTCTTATATTCTATGGATTTCATGGTAGATAGCGTATGTGGCGCATAAAGTTCGTACATGTTTCTCAAACATGCTTAGAAATTCAAAAATTATTTTGACAAGCTTTATTTGGGATACTGGCTTGCTAATAAAAAAAGGCCAAGTGTGAGTCGGGCTCGACCATGAAGGGTTCCGGTTAGAAGCAAGCTTAAAAACTTTTATATACTTTTTCGCCAGCAAAGATAACTTGTTTATAGTATGAACTCTTTTGTTTTTCATAGTCTTTGTATGAATGAAGTTATTAATACTTAGCTCGGATAGTTTGTTTTTAGTCACTGCTGTAAGTTAAGTAGAGAAAAAAAATTACTCACACTTTATTGTATGGGAGCTACACTAAAAAAAAATTCGAAATTTTTTCTCCCAAGTTTGGCATCATAAATATACATACCCGCACCAAATTATAGCTTTCTAGTTCTCTGAGTAAATCCGCGGATCGATAGACAGACGGACAGACATGGCGAGACTGTAAGGGTTCCTTGTTTATTACGGAACACTAAAAAGGGACAAATCACACAAATTGAACTGGAATATACTATGCTGCTTGTTCCACGCAGTCCGTAAAAGCGGGCAGAGGAAGTGGAAGAAATTCAAATCATGCCAATAAGCGATGTGGCTAGAAACCAATTTCTACCTAGAAGCCCACTAGCGCGACAAACAATGCTTTTTGGATCCATCTACTCCGTAAGTTGCCCCCTGTTTGCTACACGTGAAAAGAACAAGGTCACTTGTAAAATACCAGTAACCTCGAAGGAATTAGATAACATCATAAACAACAAGGTGGTTCTACAATTTTGATAATTTGTTAGATTTTACTTTCATTCAAATATAAATAAGTATTAATTTAATCTTCCGCTTCATTGTTTACAACTCTAAGAGCAGCGCATGTCGCAAGTCACGTCGTCCTTTCATACAAATGAAACACAGAGTTACAAATGTCATGACAGGACAAAAAATACCTAAGGAAACATTTTTGTTCAATGCATTGAGTTATGTCAAAGTTCGTAGAACAATTGTTACTATTAATTATGATAGCATTTTACTCCTGCGATGTTAGTGGTGTTTTAAAAATAATCCTGTATAAGTACATACCTTCAAAACTAGTTTTGTAAAGTTTTTGTGCAATATCTTAGACACACACCGTACAGTGTACAAGCCTTGGCTGCCATGACGCATGGATGGATCCGCGTATGTGTGTCTCGGCTCTGCCTCAGCCTACATTCTTACTTTCATCCATCAACTCCTGTATTGCCTGCCGCTACAGCAATATACTATTATTAAAATCAATTTCACCACAAACAATAAACTTAATTTTTCTTAAACGGCTTCTGTTAATCAACACACAAGGAATAAAATAAAGGTGTTCGCTTAGGTAGAGTATATCTAGAAAAAAGTATTTTGCAATACAATGATTTGAATAAATATAGTAGACTGAGTTTTAAATTTGATAAATAATATTTATTTTTAAATTAGAGGAAAGGACTTTCAAAGTAATCCCGACTAAAAATAGGCTTCTACCGATGATGGGCACTTGTCGCGGTAAATATAATAATATACTCCCAAATCAACTTACTTTCATATGAGAATCGCAGTAACAACGACAAAAGCTACTTAATATGCGAATTTACAAGAACCATAGCAATCATATTGCCACTGCCGGAACCATGTTTGCGTGATCGTATTGATCAATCATGCAGGGACTATCGCGAAGCAATCATAGTAATTTCGATGAATATAATGAATATTTTACACAATAAATTACGCGACAAAATGAAATGCGTTGTAATATACACACCATCTGTTTATTAAAAATTAAGGTACGCGTAAAACTAAATTACATTAATACAGATTGGGGCATTACCGTTAAATATTTGCATGATAATAGGTATCCATATGAGGACTTTATCGTTTTGGATTAAATAAAATTTTCTAATGAAGTAGTGGACTTCGGGAACATTCAATTCCTTTTGTTACCCAAGAGGTTGATTGGCTAACTATGATTTCTAACAATGCCAGTTTTACTGTACGTGTCACTTATATGAGAGAAATTTCCGCGCGAATAATGGCCTTTGCTAATGACTAACTTATTGCGCGATAACTTTATGATAAGAAAGTGTAATTTTTACAAGTTAACTAAGGAAGTATTTTACTGGTGTACTTTGTTAGGACCTATAATTGACAAACTATACTTAATTGGGGCAGTTAGACAGTGACGGCTGCTGAACCTTGCCAGTTCAAAAGCTTAATTGGCAGGATTCTGTGCCCGTCATCAGTTTGGGCGAAAGTTGTATGATCTGAAGCAGAACACAGAGATCTCAATCTACTCCTACGAATATATATTTTTAAGAAATAAGTACATTAGACACAGATAAGTGGAATGAAATAGGAGAGACCTTTGCCCAGCAGTGGGACAGTAAGGGTTAATAATAAAATAACAGGGAAAAATCACACAGATTGAGCTAGCTCCACAATAAGTTGTGAATTTGTGGCGCAGAATTCTAACTTAACGGGACTATATATAATAAAAGATACTAATAATAAAGATCCAGGATAATCTGATTGATATTTTTTCCATCATGCATGACCTGGCCGGAGATCGAACCGGGCGCCTCATGTCGAAGGCTGGCGTGTTAAACATCACTGCACTACGGAGGCTTTTAATTTGAGCGTATGCATCCTCAACTGTAGATGTAGAATAGTATCTCAAGGATTGTTATAAAGAAAGTAAGTGGATACTATGTAACAAAAAGTGGATTAACGTCAAGTTAGCCGCTGTCTGTAAAATCTGCCCATGCCAAATCAGAAAGCAACATAAATTGTTTAAACTAGCTTCTGTCATAATATTTAACCGTAGTTTGCTAGGCACTTCGGCTGATAATGCAACCAGGGCTGCACTCCGATAAGCAGATATAGGTTTATACTATTGATGCTTTTTATAGACAACTGTGTTGGAAGTCTTGGAAGAAAAGCGGCGAGCTGTTAAAATTTTACAAAAATCATAAATACGCGATCATAATAGCAGACAACAGGCTCCCATGCACTACAGCTAAACAGCTAGTGATGAAACTGGGAAAACGATTAGATGAAGAGGATTCTTTTAATAGCTTTTTTTTTTGTGAAGTGATCTCAATATTTATTACAAGATATAATTGGAAGACCTTTCTGTCAAAGATAGTAACTTATACAAAATATGGTACAAGTCTTCTCTCAACATGGCGCAGTACGATTCTGAAGCGCGCAAACAGAGTTACTTCGATCTGACACATAAATTAAACCTCCGACAGAAGACGGTCGATGCGATATGGTTCCCTAGGCGCACACCTTGCCCAGTGGGAACATCTTGTGGCGGTGGAGTATAATACCGTGGCACCTCACTACGAAGCTTTTGCCCACTAGATAACAAACAAAACAATAAAATATTATTAATAAACACAATAACCGGAACTAGAAAATTACTTTCTTGCACAAGGGTGCCTAAGGATTGTCCAAAATAAATATAATGGTCAATAGATGAATATGACGATCCAAGATTATAGGAACCGGGCAGTGTTATGGGGACCATATTGCAAAATACCACGGAACACATATTGATAGAAACCCGTAAAGGTGCGGTTTAAAAAGGAACATTTGCGATTAACCTTTGACTCAGTGTAAAACGTATTCTTTTTAAAACTTTCGCACTTTAAACACAGTGATTAATAATCCTTAAACAGTACAAGAACCTGTTGGTTGGTTATTTCCGCTTACGTTTTTTATGGAATTACATTCATTTTGGTCGCAGCGAGATTGGAGTACTACGGTTTCATCTTGTGGTGGTGTGCGGTGCTAGTTTTGTATTTTGTATAAGCCCAAAAGAAAAAATGTCCAAGTTTTGGTGCAGCACAACACGACGTGATTTAATTCTATCGATCACTGAATTCCATGTAGGTAATAATTTGTATCCATTTTCCCTGTTAAATTAGTGCAAGTGCTCCCACCGCCACAAAATGACACTGCAGTACTCTAGTCTTGCTGCGACCACGATGGATGTTACTCCATAGATACGTCAGCAGAAACAGAAAAAATCGAGCTAATTACTGGGCTTACTTCCCATACTCACTTACAGAGCCCAAACATGTCTTCGACCTACATCCGAAAGCACAAACTGAAGTTTTTCCACGCAACATGGAACGCAGTATTTTCAGGAGGGAAACTCGTTGATCGCTTACGCAATTCTTCTCTGCGTTGCCAGACTAGAATTGTTGGCGTGGCTAAAAGAGCAGCTGGCTTAAAGCAGGACTGGGGTCATCAGACTTTCAAGGAACGTGTCTAGACACGTTTCTTGAACGTCTGATGACCGCTAGACCCAAAAAATTACAGACCGGAGGACTAATAGATAACGGGGATGTGGCCGACCAAGGACGAAGTGGTGCGATGAGCTAGTAATTAGAGCAAAGACAGGAGAACACAAACGAGAGACAGACAAAAATGGAAAGGAGAGAAAGAAGCCTTTGCACAGCTCTGGGACATTCCAGGCTCACATTAATAATAAGTCCTGTTAATATTATTAATAAATTAAACGTAAGTACATAAACTTGCTGTCCGGCACGTTTCTGTATTAATAATGTTCTTCCTAGTATCTCTAACAATATATCGACTTACAAAATTCCGTTCTGGTAGGTTTGGTAGTTACAAATGAAAGTTTTGTACATAAAATATACATAAGCTCACTCTTGGAAAAGCCGTGTTGCTCGAAGCTCACTCTATACTATCCCTGGTCGTCAAAATGAGGAAAGAATTTGAAAGGGGGTTAAAGACACGACTGTCAAATTAAAGGAGTACATATATTGTTTTTCAAGTTCATGAATGTACGAAAATAATGTCTTTTAGTTATTCTACGCGTAAATATCAAAAGTCATAGCAGATTTGAATGTAAGGAGTGTCATGATCATTACGATTTATTTTAAATTAATTAATAAATGTATAATCGTTCTTTTATTTTTCTTTAAACAAAAGTTTACCTAATTCTTTTGGAAAAGATATAAAATAATCCGTTAGCGCCGCGCCGTGTGGTTCCCGGCAGAGTAGAATATAATCACTCCAAGTCATCCAGTGGATGTCGTAAAAGGCGACTAATAAAACACAAGCTAAACAAAGCTTATTAACATCAAAGAGACCTCTCCAACCCGTCTGGCCAGCGTGGAGAGTGTAGGCCAAATCCTCTGACTAGTCAGGCTAGTATACGGTTCTGGTAGTGCAGAGAGGGTCGTGCTCCTGCAGTGGAGACTGGAAGGACCTGATGATGATGATGATGATGATGAATCCGTTAGCAAATAATTTTTGTGAAATCTGTGGTATCTATCCAATTTTTCAGCTTAGTTTTTAACACAATGCAAAAATGCTCTTCATCATTACCTGCCTTTTCCCCAAAACAAGGTCACATAATGTCACGTATCTCAATCGGTTTTTGCACAATAATAGGTGTCATTCAATTCTCCCAGGTGACCCTTAATGGCGGACTGGCGTCCCGTGCCCGATTCCCGTCACGTACGGTGACCACTTGGCAGAACGTATAAAAGTAGGTATACTACCCTAATCTCAGTGGGTTTGAAACCGGATCTTGGCAGGTGTCTTGTGATATTCAGTTTCAAAGGAATTATAGTATTTTTTACACTCGATAATCTGAATCTATGTACATTTCCGATAGACTATTTCATTCGCTATATTTTTTATGTATATCCTATCCTTATCCTAACTTCCTCATTAATATGATAGTTCTTTTTATTTACCAAATGCAAAATAATGAAAATTAATAGCAACAATACTACAAGTAATGAACTACGAAAGTACTACTGAATTAAATTTTGATCTCATTTAGGAGTAAAATATTACAATGACGCGTGGCACTAGTTTTGCGGATCTAAACCGTTGCTGATCTAAATCATAGCAGTAACCTTTTAAAGTTCTACTATGATACAAATGTTTTTCGTATGATTCTAGTATGATAACTCTCCAAAATGCTCTACACAAAACCAAATTAATATATTGTTAACAAATAAGATTAACCAAAAGTAAACTTACCTATTTTGGCGTGGGTGCATGTGAAAGAAATGACACAAGTAAGTGTCAAAACCAGGTTCGCGATCTCCATGTTGTCACTAGCTCTTAAGTCACTTGCATTGTAACAGGAATGGCCTTTACGGATATCTGAAAAGAGAATAAAAGTTTTATGAATAAAATAATAATTTCTTTCATCCTGGTTTGGGAGAAAAGAAAAAACGTAGAATTTACCAGTTGCTTTTGTTCCTACGCACGTGGATTGGGCTAAATGGTATGTTTGTAGATTTATTGAATCTGATAGCACTTTTCCGAATAAAAAATACATGACGGCGCAAGTGCTTTTTACTTTACATTACCGCATTATTTTTGCTATAAAGCACGTATGGTTAATGTGGTTCTATGAGTGAAAAATCAGTGTTTCAAGATATTATTATGAAACGATGTGTTGAAAAAACATATTTATCTATACAGCATGTATTTTGACCCTCGACATGTCCTTAAAGGGGAAAATCAGACATCAATCACGACAAGCAATCACTTTTTTTTTTACTTTCCCATACATTTTGCCCGGGCGGTTGAATACTTTTGTATAAAAATGTTAAACATTTTTAAAAAAGCAAAAATCTGCTGTTTTCTACTTCTGTACTTGTCATAATGGTTACATCAGAATTTTGTTTATTAACCTTTTACTGTAATTATGACACCATATCGCAGTACATTGAAGCGTTTTTTTTTTTGGGCACGAACTGGGAAGTCGATTATGCAATTTTCGCCTACTAGCCGGGCGCGGGCTGACACGCAGTATTATGATTAATTTCGCCTCCAAAAGAACGAGTGACATTGGGTCTTTGGGCGGTCGTATCATCTCATATACTCGTAATTTATGGACACACCATCTTACTGATTAATGCCTGGGCGAATAGCTCGATTAGTTGACATTTGAGTTAGTCAACTAATTCGAATTCACAATAAAATTAACGCCTACAAACTCAAAAACTAGGTTATAGTATGTGTGACGACTGATAACACATCAACATAATCATAATCCTTGGAGAGGAATTTAGTACCAAAATACCTAGTATATTTAAAGTTCGCTGCCAATTTCGTCTTACATGTCAAAGATAGGGCTGAAATAGATTAAAGCAATACAGTGTCTTTCATAGATCCATATGACAGCGAAATTCCCTTATATCCCGATTCCATAAATTCACCTGACACGACAAATTTATTTGTATCCCAGAAAGTCTCATCTGAAATAAAATGCAAATTCGTAAAATGTGGCCAAGCTTAATGGTTATCATAAAAATAATAAGTCAAAGAAATACTGAAATTAAGACTATATGAAAGACATCATCATCATCATCGGGTCTTTTTAGTCTCCACTGCAGGAGCATGACCCTCTCTGTACTACCAGAGCCATATATTAGCCGGAGGAGTCAGAGGATTTAGCCTACACTCTTCACGCTTGCCACATGGGTTGGAGAGGTCTCTTTAATGTTTATAAGCTTTGTTTAGCTTGTGTTTCCTAAATCGCCTTCTACTACATCCATGGGAAGACTTGGATTGGTCCTATTCTATTCTGCCGGGAACCACACGGCACAATATGAAAGACGATATTTATGTAATTTATTTTTAAAAGCGCCAGCTAAATATTAAATGTACATTAATATTTCATTTACATTAAATTAAGCTCTACAAAATCAAAACCCCTCTTTCTAAGTTCCGACGGAAGGATACCATCAAAGTATGTGTTACAGTACGCTGTCATTTTCCATAATGTTATCTTCAAACATGTCAGAGATACAGCTGAAATAGGTCGGATCAAAACAGTGACTGTTTAAGTTACGTACTTGTATCAAAACTAGCTTACATTTCAATTCTTTTATAAATTCACCTTAGTCTTTTTGAGAAAGTATGTTACTTGTCATTTATCGACAAATAACATAATTTCTCAAAAAGAATAATTTTAGCTGAAAAAAAATGTGAATAGGTAGCCAAACTTAGTCATCAACAAATAAAATATACAAAGTAGGATGTGTAAGTATGTATGTAATCTGTTTCTCTTTTTAGTTTTTCATGTTTTATTCTTCCTTTGATGTATACATAGGAACCTTATTTGATATTAATTGTTCAGTCGTGCATTTTATATTTTAAATCATCATCACCAGGTCTTTGTTAGCCTCCACTGCAGGAGCACGACCCTCTCTGTACTAAAAAAGCTATATAATATTAGCCAGAGCAGTCAGAGGATTTGGCCTACACTCTCCACGCTGGCCAAACGGGTTGAAAAGGTATCTTTGATGTTTTGTTTATAAGCTTTGTTTATCTTGTGTTTCCTAAGTAGCCTTATACGACGTCCACGGGAAGACTTAAAGTGGGGAACCACACGTCATATAATATTATTATCTCTATTTTGTTACCCCTTGCGAAATATAATTTACGTGAACCATGCAACTTCCTATCATATGCTTTAAATTTTATAGCTACGTAACTTCACAGATTCTTAAAATGATTGATTTCCAATTAAAGAAAAAAAAACAATGTGAGTATTTCTTTCTCTATTAATTGTGCCATACTATCTTATTAACAGTTCCCATGTATCGCTAACCTTGGCTCCCACACTGCCAACTCCAAATTCCATTCACAAGTCAGCATAAAATTTGTGAATTTAACGATCCTCCTGCCGTCTGCGAGACATCTGGAGCGACTAAAAAGGTCTCACGGCACTTAGCAATGTTACGTATGACGCGGCACATTTTCCCGCCCGTCAACCTCCGATGTGTCATTTCCGTGTGTCGTCTTGTCAAATCCAACGAACTATGCGTGCGTTATTTCCGCGAGGCGACATTTCTGCTTTAGTTACCCTTTGCTATTTTACGCCTGCTTTTCTGTTTATAGAAGGGTTGTAAATGGAGTGAAATTCAAGCTGCGGTGCCTCGATGTGTCATTTTCGTGTATTGTCTTGCCAAATACAACGAATTATGCGTGCGTTATTTTTTAAGTCACAGGACGGCAAACGAGCAAGCAGGTCACCTGATGATAAGTGATCACCGCTGCCTATGGACCACCACAACTCTAGGGGTATGACAATAGCGTTGCCAACCTTTTATTTTTCCCTCCGAGAGGGAAGAGGGGCTTCCAGCTCTCTCACTAACGAAACGAAACATAGCAGCGGTAAAGCTACTACTCAAACGTCGGTTGGTTTTCTGTGAGAGTGTGGTATTCCGCAGACGAGCCGGCCCATTCTTGCTACTAGCAAAAGTGCTCTACCTTTGCTATTTTAACTACGTCTGCTTTTCAGTTTATAGAAGTGCTTTAAGTGAAGTAATCAATATTTAAGGTGTGGTGCCTCAGTTATATACGTACAATTTAATTTTGTTATTTTTCAGTTCTTTACCAATTACTTAAAGAGGCATTAAATCTAAATCGTCTAAACTTGTTTCACGATAGTTAGCTATTGGTGGAGCGTTTTATCCATTCGTCTACCTCCGAATGTCAATTATGTCATTTTGAGGTATTCAACAAACGATGCGGGTGTCTTCCCTTATTCTTAAATTACTACATTCTTTGATGTTTTATTATCCGTTATGCGGCTGTGGCGATTGCTGAGTTATAGGTACTTGTGAATTCCCGTATTTCAAACATTCCACTTATTAATCAATAGGTAAAGTCGATCGTATTGTCAAATCTAACAAACTAGGAGTAGGACGTTTCTACCTTCGTGTAGGTACCATTTCTTTTATTACGCCGTATTATGACGCCCATTTATACACGTGTTTAAATGTTATTTAGAAATCATGCGGGGTTATCGTTTTATTTTGTTTTGGCAATAGAATTTTATATTGAGATTTTTGTTATCATCAACCTTTAGAGTACGGAATATCGCTACCGCAAGCGACCGTCAAATTTCCTACCAGATGCTTCAACAGAATTATTCAAACTTAGTTTAATATATTTAATGCATTATTTAGCTTACCGCAAGCGTTACATAGTACTATTATTAATTCTGTGGTTACATATAAACATAATTTTGCCATAGATTGGCCTTTGTGTGATAATTATGCTTCCATTTTATTGTTCGGTCGACGGTTCATGCATGCACAAAATTTCTGCTTAAGGCACAGTAAAAATTGGCTGACTTCAAAAGTCATCTGCATAGTAACAGCAAAACTGACAAAACTGCTATTTCGTGTATGTAAAGTAGTATGACATACATGAACTGTCAAGCAAACAATAAAATAAAAGCACAATATTCACATAAAGGCTAACCTCTAGCACAAATTAAAGATTAACAGGTGCGACATTTACAGACAAAAATTGGCCAATGTCGACATACTTCATAAATAATGTTAAGATTAGACAAAGCTTTAAACTGAGCTACGTCACCAATAGTCTTGTGATATTTTACGCATAAAAGTACATAGTTACATCACACAGTGGTTGAAATGCGTGCAATGTATGTATAACTTAACTTCAAGTGATAAATTACCAGAGTTAATAATAGCACCATTCATAAGTGCGCACTCGTTCACGTGGCGAAGATATCTCAAATTAAAACATCTCTTGAGAACTCGTCATAATGCGTTGTGTTTTAATAGGTAGATATCGTATCTCTACCCTCGTTACTGTGTACATGGCTTCCATTTGTCGGGAAATTGCTAAATCGCCGCCAAGCCCACGCAAACAAAGATGGCTGATATAAAAGAAAGATAAAACGGTGACAAAGTAAACGTGGATAGTATTGCGAATAATGGTGTGCATTTAAAATGGCAGTCCGAGTAAGCGTTACGTAACGTGGGGTTTAAGTTAGTTTTAGTTGAGTTTTAGTCTTTTTATGCGACGTTAGCACGATAAAAATACGTTATCGATGTTTTAATTATCGAATTATAGATTTTACTAGCTAGACTTTAGACTAGCTTTTGCCCGCGGCTTCGCTCGCGTTAAGAAGTATAGTTTTTGCGGCTTCACTTTCATTTCGCGAGTGAAGAAAATTAAGGCCTACAAAACTTCTTTGTACACAATATAGCTCCAATCTTTAATTTTAGTTCAATTAGTCGAAAATCTTATATTATCCCTTTTTTTATCCCCTTGGGGGTAAAATTGATGCAAATTCTTTCTTAGCGGATGCCTACGTCATAACATCTACCTGCATGCCAAATTTCAGCCCGATCCGTCCAGTGGTTTGGGTTGTGCGTTGATAGATCAATATGTCAGTCAGTCAGTCAACCTTTGAGTTATATATATTTAGATAAGATATTTAAATAAAATTATTTTAATACGGTTTTTATCGCGTTTATTACATTATTTATACACCTAACGTTACGTAATAAAAACCGTATTAAAATAATTTTATTTAAATGTGTAACAATCGCGAAAACATAAGAAAACATTAGATAAGATATATTGACCTTTACATAACTTTGGTCTTGCTTTTTTAAAGCTTCTCTTCTGATATACAAGTTATTGCAAAATACATCAAAAGGTTTTTGCGTATTTTTAATAATATATAATTTCCTATCGTAAAGGAATTTAGCATTTATTATTATGGTAAAAGAAAATTAAAATAATAAGGTAATGAGATTTCCCTGATAAAAACGAATGGATTGAAGTGTAATGACTTCCACTAACTGTAGAACCAATTCCTTGCAAAGCGGTAAAGATCGACTCGCATGTCATGCCCGACTCCCGGTTACGAATCCGTCGCGAAACGTGTTTCCGTTCATAAATTAAATTTCCTGGAATTCGCATCTTGGATTGTACCGTCAATTAAGTTTGTGTAAATTTTATTGTATACAAGTGACAAAGAACAGCAAGGAATCTTTTACGTATTTTATTAAAGTACCTTAAACATTTATGTATACTAACAGTATTATTGGGTCGTCGAGATAGATACTCGTAGATTGAAAGTTGACAGTTATGAAAAAAAAGAATTATATGTATTTATGTAACACATTTAATCGATATTTTAAAAATACATAACACAAGGCGGGACACATTTAGCACTTTAGTAGTGCCTTTGATCTTTGAAATGACTGACTTTGAGAAAAAATAATTTTTGGAACCTCAATGGCATTTTAAAAAAATATCTCGCACTATGTCGAAACTTTTCCCCACAGTACTTACCACATGTTTTTTTATAAATATAATAAAGGTAACTAGATGAAAGAAGGTATTTTAATTTAATTAATGCATGAAAGTGAAAGATATTATAGGTTATGCTTTACAAAAACTACAGAGTGTTGATTCATCGGAACGTGCTATTTTTGCAATTATATATCCCTGATTGTTATTACAAGCTAGATTATACAATATATGATACGATGCCGACTCGCGTTATTTATTTCAATGTTCCTCCCTCTAACTGGAGATTCTTATAATAGAATATTGCTTTTGCATTATTAAAAGTAGGCAATTTGCTCTAAGGGTTTTGATGAATTTATTATTTAATTTTCTCGACAGTTGGCTTAAATTTTTATTCTATTGTTTTTTATTTCATATTTCTTTACACTCAATGTTTTCATTTGGCTCAATATTGTCAAAGGAAATTAAATTAATTTCAGTCGCTTCTTTCAGTAGCCGGGGTACAAAGTGTAATTCAGTTGAAAGTTATTTCGGTTCATCATCATCATCATCATTTCAGCCGCCAGAAGTCCACCGCTGGACATGGTTTCTTCTAAGGCTTTCCAATAAGACTGGTTGGAAGCGGCTTGCATCCATTCCTGCGACCTTGGTCAGGTCGTCCGTCTACCTGGTGGTGGGTGTCCAACGCTGTGCTTTCCGGTACGTGATCCGTTCGGTTCTACGAGTTAGGTGCCCCGTCAACTGCACACTGTTCATATGGCTAATCCGACGAATCTATTCGTATCTGATTCGATCTAGCAGACAAACACCCACCATAGCCTTCTCCATAGCTCTTTGAGCGACTTTGAACTTTATAATAAGGCCCATGGTAAGGCACCACGTTTCGGGCACATAAATCATCACTGGTTACACACATTGATTATTAGCTTTTGTCTTTTGGATGCTGATATATTGGCAACATAAGAGGGCTTAGTAACATTACTTGGAATGTAAAGACATTGCGTTGAAAATTTCCGCTCGGTTGGAGTAAGTCCGCAACTCATCCCACATGCCTACGGCCCATTTGAGACGAATTGCAGAAAATCAAAATTTACAATGTTTTCATTCTGTAATCCGTCCCATTATTTTTTGGTATAGAATTTTAAACCTTATCAATGCTTGGTACAGTCAGTGAGACAAAACAAATATATATATATATTAAGGAAATACCTTAAATTTTTGCGGTGATGATTACATTTTCTTATGATGAATTCAATGTTCATTATTTTTACACTAACACTTTTTTTACAGATTGTACCATTTAAAAACATGGGACGAGTTGCAGAATGAAATTTTAAATAAATTTAATTTTCTGCATTTCGTCCCAAATGGGCCGTAGGCATGTGGGGCGAGTTGTGGAATTACTCCTCAGTTGAATAGAATATTATACACACAGTTATTTTCCATACAAATTTTATGCGTAACATACCTTTATGCGAAATATTTTTATGCGAAACAACTTTTATACCAAAAAAGATATGCATTCGGATAGTGAACCTTAAAATTGAACCTTAAAATAGATGTGATATTAATTTTTCATTTGCTAATCAATCACTGAATAAAGATTTTCCTATTCTTATATAATCTACTTTAATGTTGCATTGCAAAACGATAGTAGCTATTTCGTTCCAATGGATTGTACGTCCGTACCACGAAGGTTCGTATTCATGACTCCTCAAACTAATACTTTGATTATTACAACTCAAATGAATAGTTATTTTCCTTGGCTATGCTAATAATTTAGTACAAATTTACCATTTAAAAATATTTTGTAGGTTCTTAAGAAGAAAACAATAGGAACCTTAACAACCGACATGCCATGCTTGATAGATTCATGTGAAAGTCTGTCAGATCAGCTAGTTGTTCAATAAATAAAAGGTTTTATATTCCCTAGGATTTGTAACCAATGGCTGAAACGTTGCTCTGAAAACAAACCCAGGGATAGAGCAAAAGTTAGTTGGAAAGCTCTCAAAAGTATCCGTACAGTTTCCGTATTCTTTAGTCTCTCAATCTTTTCTTTGTTCTGTAATTTGGAGTCCGAGTTCAGAGTTTATGAAGTTCAATGTGAGTAAATGTCTATGTGATTGAAGAGTATTTGACTCGCACACTTGTTCAAAATTTCAACTCTATCGCTTTTCGCATACAGAAATAACAAAGGTACAGGTACAAAGTATGCATAAGTTACAATATATTTTTTTTTATTAGAACGATATAAACTGTGAAAACATAATTAAGATAACGTCTGGAGAAATTGAGTAGTTTCGAAGCACACATCTCTCGCAATGTCGATGTTTCTAAATAGGGTGACATCGGAATTGAAATGCATCGGAGTACAGCTACGCCGAAATAAAATAACTTCTAAACTAAGTAGTATCGAAATGCAGAAGCTTCGAAGTACAGCGGTGTCGAAGCAGTGTTCTTCGTAGTTGAGTATTACAATCATTTGGCCTACACTCTCCACGCTGGCCAGAAGGGTTGGAGAGGTCTCTTTGATGTTTATTAGCTTTTTTAAGCTTGTGACATCTACGAGGAGACTTGAAGTGGTCCTAGGAGTGGTCCTATTCTACTCTACCAGGAACCACAAGGCAAACTTTAATGTCCATACACACATAGATATACATACACACGCGTGTAAACATAACCCTCTTCTGCGAGGGTCAGTCGGGTAACATTGTAACGGTGTTAAGCTAATTTTCATTTCACTTGAGTTCTCCTTTCTGCCGCTCTTCGCGATGCGGTAGACACGTTATTATATTTAGCTTTTTCTCTGCGGGTAATTCGAGAAAGCTTTTAGTAAAGTTTAATTTTTGTAGGAAATATTCAAAGGCTGTTTCTATTTGGCTTATTTTTTTTTGCCTTTTGTTTTGTTTTTAAATGCCTACAGACTGAGCGCGATAAAATGAATGTAAATACAAGCTGTTACCGAGGGCATCACTCGCGTAAAATTTTGTAGTATAAATTGGCCGTTTATTGCAAATCCCATGGAAACAGTACTTTATTTCCGAGACGAAAGGTACCTTATGACCTTCTCAATACCCTAACTTAAGGGTTTGCCAAATTACAAGAAGATTGGTTCTGTTGATAGGACAAAAAAAAAAACAAATATACAAACTCACATTTGCCTTTATAATATTAGCGGGGATGGGGATAGTGGGGAAACCCTCGATTTAGTGTTGAAGAGTGATCCAGCCCACCAATATGAATAACTTTTTTTGTCATTCCCACACAAATTGCTGGGCTAGTTGATAATATTTCTGTATGAAAAGGCTAAATTGCGAGTCCCAAACATTGATCGGGCTATGTTTCAAGGCTATGTCGGTGGTAAATTTACACCAGTAGTTACGGGCCTGGCCACATGTCAACGACAACGTGCTGAGAAAACAAATTTATATAAAAACACTAAACTTCTTGTCATACCCAATATTTCATACAATATTTTCTTGGTTTGAAATTTATTTGATTTGGAAACACTTAACATATTTTATAACGAGCTGAAAATCAAGGTGATACTCATATGCCTTATCAATAATTTTGATAAGGCATAAAAAAAGTAATTTTTCCCAAAGAGGTTTTTGAATATTTTATCCGAGATAAGCAGCTTAGAGTACCAAGGCATAAAATCGATCAGAGACAAATAGAATTGTTTCCAAGTTATGATTTTAGTAGAAAAGCTATTTTCTCTTTGAGGCTGCGGTCTTGATTACAGCGATATTGAAATGAGTCTCTCAAAAATTTATCATTATGTGCCAATGGAAAAAAATGAGCAGTTTACGTCAATTCACTCATATTTGAGAAATATTCATCTGGAAGGAATAATAGTTTATATGGAATTTATTTTGCATTCACAATGCTATTTTACCTTATTTATTAAATAAAGAAGAAGGAATAAGTTACAGATTTAGAAGTTTTTACTTTATCATAAAAGATATTTTAACAAAATTATTGGTAGGTATTGATTCAAAAAACACACTTCGTTCTTATATTCATTAACTACGGACTAAAGCTGGTTTTCAGATACACATACTCATAATATTTTCTTCTTTAAGTTAGTGCACAGAGTCTAACCTTCGTTCCCAAAATATTATGTACAATTCTTTTCTACTCAACGTCATTGGATAGTTTATCAGGCTATTAGCTGCCCGGCAACCACCAATTTCTTCTATGTTTATTTTTGTATGAAACGCTCACAGTCCTGCACTTATTCCCTCTATAATCATGACCGAAGCTCTACTAGCATCAGAACGTGCCGAAACAGAAATGTCATTTGGGATTCGATACAATTCTTTCACTCCGATGATAGATGAGATCCATCAAAACTTTTTATGGCTACTGTCGAATGTTTGAAAACTAAGATTTTTACTTTACTTTCGAGATATTGTATTTCTTTAAAAGTCATTGACATTTGTGTTGTAGTAAGTTTCAAGAGATTAACCATAGAGATAGGATATATATATCCCTGGATAACACACTAACTACTTATTATCTACTATGCACAGAAATATTTAAAGTAATACCACGCCTTTTGTGTTATGGTTTTCATTCTGACTGTGTTAGTGCAATAGTCGTATAAGAAATGAAGCTGTTCCCCTACTACTAACTATTTTTTCACATAATTGAAAAACCAAATTTGCTATTCGTTATAAATCCGCGACGCATTTTCTAAGACAGCAGTTTAAACATACATAATCACAAAGAATACACGTTTAGGCTCGTCAAGCCCGGTTGCTATCTTTGCCAGAGGCTATCTTTACAAGAGGCCTTATAAAGCAGTTTAAAGACTGATACTGGGGTACATCGGATTATCATTTGATCCAAGAAACAAACGAGCTGATAATTAGTAGTGGCGTGTTAATAACTACACTACACAGGTCAAGTTTTAATAATCCGCTTTTCAACTGGCTTGCCACTATGCTTTTAAACGGCATGAAAGCTAATCTTCATTTTATTTCAGTTCTCTTTACTGCAGTGTTGTGAAGCACGTTATTATATTTAGCTTTTTAGTAGCGTGTAATTCAAGAAAGCTTCTAGTAAACTTTCATTTCAGTGGGAAATATTTGAAAGCTCTTCTCTCTTAGCATCTTAATCTTTCCCATAAATTTTTGTCAAATATTAGTATTAGTCTAGTAATAAAAGTAACATTAGTAGGGTATCCTTAAATTCCATATACAAAAATTTTAACTTCCTTCTAGACCATCGTCCCAAAAAGATTTTCTTATGTATATGATAGTCATCATTTCAGCCGCAAGAAGTCCACTGCTGGACATAGGCTTCCACCAAGGATTTCCAATACAATATATCCGGTTGGAAGCGGCCGGCATCCAGCGCCTTCCTGCGACGCTTATCAGGTCGTCCGACCACCTGGTCGGTGGGTGTCCAACGCTGCGCTTGCCGGTACGTGGTCGCCATTTAAGAAACTTTTTGCCCCATCGGCCATCGGTTCTTCGCGTTATGTGGCACAGAGCGCGAATATATGATAGTGTTTGGAGACTATAACGCATGAACAGGAACTTCATCAGTGAATATTAAAATATTTTTTTTTTTTACATTCAGATAGGAAGCGTATAGAAGTTATAATAATTTGAAAATTTTAAGAAATATATATTTTGAATTGCGTCAAATTTTTTATAAGCGCGATCAGCAGTATTGTTTCGAGTAGTTTAGACCCATTTCTGTCACAGTTTCGTTTAGTTGAAAGAGTGATGTGATGAAATTTAGGAGTTCGGGTATAACTATCCCTACCCTTTCTTTATAATTTCTTACAAGGCTTTTGAAAGATATAAAGTTTCATTCTTAGCTACAATCTTGGGCCGGACAAGTGCTTTCTGATACCGTCACAAAAATTCGTCTAAAATACACGGCACAACACTGCGGATCGTTCTTATAAAGAGTATTAACACAATCAATCGCACTTTTTTATTCTAAAAATTTGAAATTTTCAAAATGCCGTTAATTCCTTAAGCTTTCTATCCGAATATAAGAAATTGGATATTTATGTTCACTAATGAAGTGCCTATCTATGTATAATAGTCTCCAAACACTAAACTCCCCGCCACGAGAAGCTATAAATTATGTACATCAATAACCAGCGACAATATTATGAGTTAACCAAATACAATTGACTTAAATTATCATTTTTTTATTAGCTATTGAGTCTTACTGATTTATAATAAAGTTTCTGTAACAGTTTTTGCTTTAAATGGTTTTTTTTTCTCTAGTCTAGTCTCAATGCAGGGCAAAAGATTTTTACGTTGCCAAGTAATTACTTCACTTGCAAACTCCCTCCATTCTATATGGAAAAATAATTCTAACCATCTCTTCTTTGGTTTATTTTATAACACAAAAAACAAAACCATTATTTTTTATTTCATCCAAATGTTGCGAACCCCTGAACATTTGTTTACATAATTTATAGCTTCTTATGATGGGGACTTTATATTATACATTAGAAAATCACGTTAGGACGACGGTCTATACTTTGATTAAACGATGTTTAGGTGACATTTACTGAGAGCTGACTGAGAGGTGACGTGTACGTACGGTAAGCGCTCCACATGTCCCACGTCGCACGATATTCGACGTGTTTCCCCACAGCGAGCCCCGATTTAATTATCGAACCCTTGAGTATTATCTCATTATTTGTATTGAAAAATAGGAAACCATAAAATATTTAGAAAATAAAACACTTAAGTGAATGTAAATATATTGGTATATTGGATGAAAATAAGATCAAAGTAGTGTTATGAATGGTGTGAAAAAAGGGCGAAATATGAACAACCATATCAGACAAATAGGCGAGGAAGCTACAACCTTTTCTATTTGATTCTGTTTTTACAAACAACTTGATCTTTAGATATTATGGCCCTAGAACCTGCCAACCAATACGTGATTGGTTATATGTATATATTAACATAGGTCATAAGGAGCTTTGGCAAATTGACGGACCATCGCCGACCTACATGACACCCACTGCCAAAAATCCGTCGCCTTCATTAGGGCATAGAACTCGCATCAATTGAATTTGGATATGTGGCCTGCAATAGAAATTCAAACTCAATTATATACATCACCTTTATTCTCACTCCAATATGTATCTATGCTCTATTGCCTAGAGAAAACGTAAGGTAATCGGTCGTCTAATACTAGTAATAGTTTTTTCTTCTAAGTTTGTGTTGACGCCTTCACTTTGAGCTCTCTCTCTCTCTCTTAAGAGCATTTTCCCCGTTGCATCCTTAGCTGGAGTTATTTGGAGCCCAAGGTCAACTTTCTGTGTAAACTACTACTTAGTTTAAATGCGCAAAGTGAACACTTTCATTTTGTGCCTTAAATACAAGTACGAAACAAGAATATATAAAAATATATACTAATTCAAAAAAAGGCATGCGACAAAAAATAAAAACAGATACTGTATCTGCAATTAACGAGTTGATTTTTCCTTATTTGGGTCAAACGTGTAGACAATACCTTCAAAATTACATTGTTGGCAACATAATGACATCCAATTATTTCTTTAATACGGGTTACTATAATAAAACAAACACTCGCAGCATTATTTTAGATTTCGATAAGAAATTAATGACGACGGAATTGTCATGATATTTCCTTTTGATCAGATAATTATGTAAAATATTTTTGTTTGTAATTTTGATCTAAAAACGAAAGATTCCGTTTGTGTTTGTGATAACTGAACCCACGACAAGTTCAATGCATGTGGACCGTTGATGTATTTTTCCTGTAAGTCAATCCTGATTCTTGTGATATTTAAATAATTTTGGAATCAAGTTCACTAATGCATAACATCATGGTTAACCTTTTAACCATTGGTTCTTTTCATAATATAAGAGAGCACTAAGAAAAGATTTTTAAAAATTTAACCTTTGAACTTTTACGCGGACAAGTCACAGAAAAATTGTGAAAAAATTCTATCAGCTAGCTGGTTAGTCATTATATGACTTCTTGTTCCCCTGAATCGCTTTCCAAACTCCAGAGGAACAGGATTTTAGTTTCAGGATTGTAGTCCATTATTCCTGCCGAAATATTCATTGTGTGCGTTTCTTTCACAGGTTTCTTTTCACTAGTCCAATTGGACACTGATACAGAGCGAGAGAGAGCTAACATTAGTGCGGACTGGGACGACTACGTGCGCGCGTCTTGGTTCACATTCGCCCTCAGGAAACCTCTGTATGAGGACGGAACATGTCGGCCTACAGCTCACTTCATAGGTACGTGAGTGGCCTGTATATTTTACATAATAATAATGTTTGTATCTCACGTTGCTTGAAATTGAAAAAAAAAGACACTGTTGCATTGTATTTATTTCCATAGAATAGACATTGACTCCAAATGAACTGACGGATGCCACAAACAATTTTGGTGTCCTTGAGGAGGATATGCGTGTCAATGATCTCACAATAATGGATGCCGAAGACCGTGCGAAGTGAAGAAGAAACGCGGGCCCGGGCTTCGAAGCACTCCAGCTAAGGATCCCACCGGGTACACGCTAAGATGAGAGATTATGAGATTGACATGTATACGTGGGTAATTTAGTATAGAGTTGCAAATATTACATGTATAGATAAGTGCGACGTATCTTCGGCTTACAAATTATAGAACTTGTTTATTTAATGTTTTCGCGATTGTTACACATTTAAAAAAAAAAGGTCAAACCGTTAATAATATTGTTACTCTCAAGTTAAATCCAATATTCCTGAGAAACATTGCACTTGTGTTTAAGTGTTAAACTCCTGTATGTTTAAGCTTGGAAATAAATAAAAATTTCCAATATCATAGACTGCTCTCTCCTTTCTATCTCTCTCTCTTTCCCTCTTTTTTTTTGATTTCTATCACAGACACGTAAAAGCTATAATTAGCATAATTCACATTCGACAAAAAAATGACTAGATATTCCGACTCTATGTAGCATGAACCGGACTTTAGCAAATCGCGCGACGCAGCTCAGCCCTATGTTTGATAAGTTTGGTCAAACCGTCTTCATTAATATTGAAATGTAATAAAACATTTCAAATATTGGTACGTTACTAATTCCGTTTACGTAGTATCCGAGTACGTAGTTTATAATGAAAGTTGATTCTATAAATCCATCAAACATCCACACAGGTGAAAGTTCACCTCAAATCCCCCAACATTGCTAAAGTTCATAACCTAATACTTCGAAGGTCAAAACGTACCTGCGGCTATAAAAATAATGAGTTACGGGTTAGAAAAACATTACTCAAGCGTCTAGACCGATTACCAAAGCGCATTTAGCCAAATAAAGAAGATTCATAAAGAAAGCTTTAAAGACAAAGCGTTCGAGAACTTTTAAAGTTTTAAATACATTTTTTTAATGACAACCCATAACGTCCTGATACCCTTGTACCTTGTTCTTTACTTCTGATAAAAGCCTAAAATATCCATCAAAGCCCATAATATTTTTCAATAGATCTTGCGTGGGCTCAGAACTAGGTATAGCGATAGTTATTTATTAAGATAACAGTGATAGTAATTTATTAAGATTATATCGTTAAGTAGGTATGTAAGCTTTTTTTTATATTATCACTAGCTGTTACCCGCGTCTCCGCCCGCTTAATATATAGCCTATGTCCTTCTCGGAACCCTAACCTATGTGTATGCAAAATTTCATGATGCTCGGTTCAGTAGATACGGCGTGAAAGCGTAACAAACAAACAAATAAACAAACAAACAAACTCACTTTCGCATTTATAATATTAAGTTGGGATTAATGAAATGGAAGTGAATGATATCACTTTTACTGAATTCTATATGAATAGTAAATTGGTCAACAAAAAGAATGTAGGATAAAAGGTAAAAACAATAACAAAATATAGACAAAATAGGTATTATTACGCAAGACCGGACTAAATGGAAGAAGTAAAGAGAGGCCTTTGCCCAACAGTGAGGCATATGATGGCTCGAATTAAGTAAATAAATAATAGGTATTATTAAGTATCGACGGAAACCTTGTATTGGCTGGCTCCCTATTCCTTTATACTTAACTGTAAATACCATTGTACCAGTATAAATAATACATTATCATTGTATAAAAATAAGCTGATGGTTCCCGTTAGTAAATTAAATAAAAAATAACTGAAGAAAATATCTGACCGATTTTTCAAAGTGACTGGATCGCTAATCAAATAAGACCTTCAATTTAACTAATCTGTAAGTTTACAGAGAAACGTTTTGTTTATTTTATTACGAGACAAAAATTTACAGACGCTTCAGTAAATAAATTGGAGTCTTAGAAGTAGGTTTGAAGTAGGCAAGGTTGTCAGTATCGATATTACCTTTTGCGATGTATTTTTCTTTTGTTTTCTTTTTTTATTTTTAGTCATTATTTTAGAATTGTATACAGAGAGAATTAAACTCATTTTCTGGGTAAACACAAAATATATAGGTGTACAATATGCCCAGATACCTAATAACCTTTCTGTGCATAATCTAAAATTATTTATTTCAGGCAATAAGTAAAATATAATATTACATTAATATACAGGGTTGCTTGTATTTTCTTATAAAACTTTATTTTCTGATTGGTCCTATGGTTGACTGGTATAGAATGCCTTATGGCATTAGGTCCGCCAATTGCACTTTTATTTAATGTGCAATAAAGTTTAAATAAATAAATAAATATAACACCGAAAGGTTCCAATGAAGAAGTTTCCTTTTTACGTTCTCATAATATACGGGATTTATAAACTGAGTGCGAGTTCATCGAACGCACACGCTAAGAGCGGTTTCACACTATGTCCGTCCCGAACCCGTAAAAATACAAATCAAAAAATCTCGTATTGAAGTAGGATTGATTTTTCGCTCTACTCTGATCTAAATCTGTGATCATGGATTTCCAGTTGAGTCCCCTCATACCCCACCGCTACCCTCCCTGCTCATACGCAGTTCGCGCAAGTAAAAACTTGGTGAACATTCAGTAAAAAATTAATCTGTCTTTATATTTTAACCATAATATCACAGGATTGTATCTTTGCAACTATCGAAAGATTACCCAGTCTTTTGACAGACGGACGGATGGCTGGAAAGACGGACAACGGTTGCTTAGTAATAGGATCTCGTTGGCATGCCACGTTGAATATGGATCCCTAAAGAATGTCATAAGTACATCTGGTCCTCCAATAATTCTTGTCCAAATTTGATATTTTGTCTGCAATATTTTATTAAATGACATACACAAGATCTTTAGGTAGGAGATATAAAATAAAAATAAATACTTATTGTAAAAAGTATCAGCCGAATTACAATGCCTTAAAGCAGAATGAGTATCCAAAAGATACTCAATTTCACTTTTATCATCAAATAGAGCCTCAATTTCACTAATTCAACAAGCTCCTTTTCGGTAAAGTGATCCTGCCATTAATCAAGTATAGGGCCTGGGTTTTTACTACTGCGTAAGTAACCGTTTTAATTTAACTGAACCTTTTTGTACATTTTATTCTTGCTCTTAAAGTTGGTGTTTATTTTATTTTCTTTCTACTTAGTTCTCTTCGTGATGTCTGTAATAATGGTGAGTTGGCCTTTTTTTGTCAGGCATTCGGACTTGAATACTCACCTAATGAAATTAATAAAACGAAATAAGTTTTTTACAGCAAAATTTACATATTTCAAATCTTCTTAAGGCTATAGAGAAGTAAACTTGGTATAGGTAAACGTGCTATAAGGGTCTGTCTCCCAGTTAACCTCGAGAAGAATAAACAAAACTCACACATATATATATATATATATATATATATATATATATATATATATTTGCGATATGACATAGTCACGCACTTTCAGTGTGTATATCATACTACTACTAACATACTAGCTCTATGACACATTGCGTATTTTTAACTATGGTTTACATAAAACGAGAACAAACTTACCTTAGGAGAATGAAAAGCAGATATATTAAGGGACACATATAAAAACATACCTGTTTTCACATGATATATCTGTTTAGCAAATATAACGCCAGATACCTACCCAAATCATAACATACAGTAGCACGTCTTATTTTCTAAGTGGATAAACAGAGATAAGTCTTGTTAGTCCAAAGGCCAGACTAGAAAGGAGAACCGGAGATAGTTTCTTACTATCCCATCGATTACTCTTAAATAAATAATAATTATATACGGACAAATCACACAGATAGAGCTAGCCCCAAAGTGAGTTCGAAACGTGTGTTATGTGGCACTATTTTGTATTCTGTGGTTATGGAATACTAAATTATACAATATTTTATAACAAATACCTATAAGTACATATTTAAATAAACATCCAAGACCTAATTTAATCTGAAAAAGGTAACTTCTCATTTTGACCTGACCGGGGGTTGAACTCTTGACCTCCGTGTCGCAGGCTGGCGTGTTGACCTTTGTGCCACGGAGCTCGATAAATTGTTTTTAATATTTGTCATAATAGCTTACGTATTCTGTACACTTTTAGTTCTCTACCTATTACAGTTTATTAGATACAGCTTTGTGACAGACGAATATATACACGGACTTCTAATGCTTAGTAATAGAGTTCAACTTTTTCAACCTTTGGGAACCCTAAAGACTAAGATTCTTACTCGGCAAAAGAAGACTCTAACAGCAAAAGAACATATGACTTGTTCGTATATTATTATTTTTGACTATACCTATAATCTTATAATTTAAGATTATCATGTATCTGAATGGTATTTGTTTTGGATTTTGCATGTTTACTACATACGGGTCCAATAATAATCATCATCATCATGATTTTTTAGTCCCCACTGTATGAGCACGAACCTCCCTGTACTACCAGAGCCATATATTAGCCAGAGCAGTCAGAGGATTTGGCCTACATTCGCCACGCTGGCCAGAGGTCTATTTGATTATTTGATAAGCTTGTAAAGACACTCACGGGAAGACTTGGAGTGGTCCTATTCCACTCTGCTGGGAACCACACGGGTCCAATATTACAAACGAATTCGCATAACATAGTACTGTAGAACTATCTGCAACAATCCTGATATTGGAACTAAACACTTTCGATACTCCCAACTTTATTAATTACAACCAACCTGCACTGATATTAATATTGTACTGATGTTACCCATATCTTTCCATTGACTGTGTTACCGATTGCATCCTAGCTAAGGTTAGATAACCAGTATTTTACTTACAGGCGGTGATTCTCGAAATAGCATGCTGCATTCATGTTGTTAATTGATTTTTCAATCCGGTTTTCTGTAAGCGAACCTCCAGAGGTTTTTGTACGTTATTTCAACATTGAGAAAATATCAAAAAAGATGAGAGTCAAAAATAGGTACCTGAGCAACGCTGATGCAGAAATGGTCTTTTTATAGACTGGGAACATATCATCATCTTAGTTTTTTAACAGGTTGCGTCCTCAGTTGTGTCAGACATAGGGTCTAAATTATGTCCGGTAATAAATACGGGTGCACTTTTTTATAGACAAAAGTTTAATAGATTTTCGTTATACAGATTTTTTTGGAAGATTATCATGTTATTGAATAATCAATACGTAGATGACCAAGTATAAATTAATAAAAACAATGATTACCCAGAAAATCAATACTTACCCAGAATATGTTCTTGAAGATTTTTAAATCATAGTTTTTTTTTACACAACACAACAAATTACTCGTATCTGTTCTGAATACATACTACTAACAAAACATTAAATAACTAGTGAATGTAAGTTTATATTTTTGAACGTAAAATTTTTTGTTCGAACTTTTACTCCTGGCTAGCCTTATGCCAAAGTTTCATTGTGTACCGTTTTTTATGATGTTTCTTTGTTTTATTGACATAAAACCCTAGAAAATAACTTATGCAGAGTGGAGTAAGATTACACATTTCTCCCTTGGATATCCTGAGTATAAAAATATATACAATAAATCATGCGCTACGAGTATATGTCGAAACATATTGCAAAACTATCTCCAACTCCCTCAATATCCGAACTAAAAATAGCAATACTTCAGAATTTGTGTTGCTTATTGCATCGTTAGATGTGATTTGATCGAATTGATTTGAACCCAGGGTTCATAAAATAGCATATCGTTTATAATATCAAAGATCTAATGAATATTGTTTAATATAGACACATCAGAGCATAATATGAGTTCAATATTACAAAACATATTGTACAGCTATCTCGAACTCAATACCAGAACTTAACGCTAGACTTGTGTGGATAGTAGTACAACAAGCTTGTAAATTTAATCTTATATCATATTTAATAGTTAAGATATTTTTATAATATGGTATATAATAATTATGCTGTGAAACTATCTGCTGAATATTATTAGCTTCAGACGTAACAGAGCATATAGTCATAAAACAATGATTAACTACCTATCTCGATCTGCCTCAATATAACTAAACCCATAACTTCGTGTATTTAACAGCATAATTATTTTAGTATGGTATTAAATTAGTGATTGAGGAGCCCGATGGTCCAGTGGGTGTGAGCTCTATGAGCGCTTACGTATGTTAAGCAACCTCTGGTGCAGTCCCTACTTGGATGGGTGACCGCAAGTGGCATAAAAATATCTCGAGCTCCACCGTGCTTCGGAAGGCACGTTAAGCCGTTGGTCCTTGCTGTCATCGTTGATGGCAGTCGTTAAGCTATGTCAGATGCCTTAAGGCAGCTTTAAAAATCTGACACCAGTGTTGGCCACTTACACATACGAAAAACAAACAAACAAAACAAACAGTGATTCTGTTAAATGAACTGATAAATATTTTTATCTTCAGACGTTACATTGCATAGAGACACCAAAATATTTTGCAGATATATCTCCAACTGCTTCAATATTGGAACTTAAACTTTTCAATTCTTGCATTGCATTTTCAATTGCCATACAACGTGGCAATGCTGCCAGCCTTCTGGGAACACTTCCGCAGGGTAGTGATTTGCGGGACATTTTTTATCTATAGGTTTTTTGTTAAAAGAAATTATTGTTAATTTTAGCTAGGATTATTACTTTTTTAATTTTAGTTTAAGTAGGTTGTTTTTTTTTAATTAAAACTAACGTGAGACGTTAACATTATTAGTATGTATGTTATATGTATGCGGACTGGGACGACTTCGTGCGCGCGTCTCGGTTCACATACGCCCTGAGGAAGACCTCCGGATGAGGTTGAAACATGTCGGCCTGTAGCTGACTTCATATGTGAGTGACCCGTATTTTACATATTAATAAGTAGGTTGTAATTTTATTTATCAAGA
This sequence comes from Rhodophaea formosa, assembly GCA_963082605.1. Lineage (NCBI taxonomy): Eukaryota > Metazoa > Arthropoda > Insecta > Lepidoptera > Pyralidae > Rhodophaea > Rhodophaea formosa. The sequence continues at coordinate 14,394,562 of OY720206.1, forward strand.
ACTGTTCAATAAATAAATAACGTCATTTAAAAATATATTTTTGCATTTTGCATCGTTAGCAGTGACACTTTTGAGCCCGGTGTGCAAAGATGCTTGGTAATTTGTAATTGTAGTGCTGTAAAGTGATCTAACGTCTTTTATTAGCTACAGACAGAGCATATATGAGTTTCATATCACCATAACATATTGCAGAACTATCTGCTTCAATATTGGAACTAAACACTTTCAATACTTCTAACTTTAGTCATTAAGCCCAACTTGCGCCGATTATTACTATACTGATATTACTTAGCCTTATCATGGATCCAGAATCCATTTGGCGGAACTTTTAATCGAATTTCGGTAACAATGCGTCAATGTGAGTAATTTTATTCCGAATAGTTTTGTATACTGTTGTATGTAGTGTGGAAATATATGTCGACAGATTACATTGCGGAGGATTATGAGATAACAAAAAAATATTTGATCCTGGTCAGGTAGCATATCAAGCACAAAGAACAAAAAATAGGAAGTAACTTACAATTTAAGTTAACGGTCGAGTTATAATATGTATTGCCTTATCATAGATTATAGATTCATTTGAATTGAACTTTCAACAATTTAAATAACGGTAACAATCACGTCAATGCGAGTAATTTTGTTTCAACTTTATGTTGTTTTAGGGTTACTGAGTTGATCACCAATCAGGTCATGATAAAAACCAGCCAAGTGCGTGTCGGGCCACGCGCAGTGTAGGGTTCCGTAGTTGCGAATGACAACTTTGAGTTCACACTGTTCACACTCACACCTCACAGTTTAACGACCAAAAACATCTAACAATGAAAATTGTATATTTATAAGTTGGTTGCCTATAACTTTTTTGTTTGTACTTAGAACTCAGCTCTGATAGTTTTTGTTTCAACTTCAGTATATATACTACTGCTGTAATTTTTTTCACGTATCCATAAATAACCATTTAGCAGATAGATGGGGGGACACTTACCTCTTAGAAAAATTTGCACTTTAAAACCAAATATTTCGGAAACGGATCCTTAAATCGAAAAATGGTGTTCTCAACCTCACAATATTTTTTAAAGACCTATTTAACAATACCCAACACGATGGGTTTGTTTAGAAAAAAAATATTACTTCCTCTTTACTTGTATGGGAGCTACCATAAAAAAAATTTTGTTTCAAGATTTTTTCTACCACTTTTTTGCCATGATTAATATACATAATATACTAGCACTTATAGTCTCTAAGCAAAACCGCGGACGGACAGACAGACAGACAGACAGACATGGCGAAACTATAAGGGTTCCTAGTTTACTACGGAACCCTAAAAACGATATATTTCATATAGACCTGGGACTGGATGTTTATCTTTATAAGTATCTTTAGTAAAATACACTATGGTTGAGTTAGTATCTTACAAAACAAGTTCACAACTTACTGTGGGGCGGATCTTGCTCAATTTGTGTGATATATGTCACTATATTTATTTTATGTTTTGAACAATATTATTGTTTCATTGTAAAGCTACTAGGCTACTGTGCTGTTAGGCTGTTTTAAATATTTTTACACCGCAAAAGGATATATTGGTTCATCAAAAGAAAAATAAAAAACACATATAAATATTTGTGTTCAATTTTGACGGGAATTTTTCTTTATGGTTTTACAGACTTTCATTAGTACTCGGTAGCAACAAGAACGTAAGTGCTTTTATTTTATTTTCCTCTAACAATTTTTAAAGCTGTTCGGTTATGAAATCTTGTCAAGCAAATATTTGATTTCAAGCTTTGAATTGTGCTAATTATTTATTTATTTTATGTCCCCGTTGACTCATCTGCTACGAACTCTAATATTGTGGCAGCTTGTGCTTTATTTTTTTCTACCCAAGAAGAGTAAGCGTCAGGCACGCATTCAGCCATAAAAAAAAAACATGTAGCTTCCTAAAAAATAAAGTGGGAGTAATTTTTTATTTTCTCTACTAACCCATCGTGTAGGGTATTGTTAAATGATTGATGTTGATTTTAAAGTTTGCAAATTATTGTAAGGGGTACTTACATCTAACAAAAATTTGCATTTACTTTTATATCAAATATTTCAGAAACGGATCCCTCAATCGAAAAATGGTGTTCTCAACCTCATTATATTTCTTAAAGACCTATTTAACAATACCCCACACGATGGGTTAGTAGAGAAAAAAAAAATTACTCCTACTTTACTTGTAAGGAAGCTACTAAAAATTTTTTTGTCAAGATTTTTGTCTACTTCTTTTTGGAGGGGGAGAAACATTGTCCCCCCCCTCCATCTGCTAAACGGTTATATATGAATACACGTGAAAAAAATTACAGCAGTAGTACATACAAGGAAGTTGAAAGGAAAACTATCAGAGCTACACACTAAAACCAACTTATTGAAATATAGCACTTTTTCATAAACTGCAAAAATAACTTGGTCATTTATACAAACACTATGAAAAACAAAGTTATCTTTGCTGATAAAAAATTATATAGATTTTTGGCTAATCTAAGCTTGCTTCTACGGAACCCTTCATGGGCGAGCTCAACTCGCACTTGGCAATTTTTTTGTAATATAAAGACGTACCTGGCGTATGCCATTATTTCTCATATAGATCTAGAATTATGATAAACTGAGCCTGTATCAAAAGATATAAGACCATTTTGTATATACTTAGTTGAGAAATAAATGATTCTGATTATGAAAGTATTTATATTTTCGGTAAGCAAGTCGGCTTTGCATAAATTCTTGCAAAAAAAATAACATACGTAGAGTACGTGGGTACATAGACCTACTACAACTTTGAGCAGTGTCTACGTCATGTTTGTCCTCTTTGCTACGATACATAGCAAGCTACGACCTTTATATATAGACGACGTAGCGGCTGCCTACACCTAAGAAGCAATGCTATGTCCGTGACCATGCTAATATACTGTATTAATTTTGCAGGTCTCTATCCCTGGCGCAGAATGATTTAATTAGATTGAGGAAGCTAAGTGCTTAGTTCTAGTTTTTGGATATGGGACTACCAAAGCTACAAAAAGCGAAAAATAAATATGACATGATAGAATTTTCGATATAGGATTTGGTTTCAATCGTTAAGTATCGTCATGTCGTGACCATGTTACTATACCAGTGCCGGATTTACATTTTTTATGAGTGTAGGCCATTTTATATCCGCCGTCCCATGTACATACCTTTCTAAAATAATAATTTTAAATTTAAATAAACAGAAAAATATTATTTTAATAATCAAATGAAAGTTAAATAAACGAATGAATTAGTCATTAAGAAAGAGAGCGTAAAGAAGAAACAAGATATACATTTTTTTTACCTTTAATCCTCTGAAATCAAGTGACCGTCCTCTGAAATCTTCCGCCCCCTAGGACGCTGCCACCCCTAGGCCGCGGCCTATACGGCCTATTTATAAATCCAGGACTGTACTATACTAAATTAATTTGGCAGTTTTTCCGACCTATCACCAGTTTGTCTGCGAAGTATTTGATCTGTCCCTAGCTTAGTACAATTTAATTAGATTGAGGATTTTTCTAGTATGTAGTAGGAACAACATAATCACAATGTAAATCTATATATATAAAACAAAGGTGCGTTTGTTACAACACTTATAACTCGAGATCTGCTGAACCAATTTTCATGGTTATTGATTCGTTGGATTTGTCTCCGTCCCGAATAGCAGAATACCTCTTTAAAACAATGAAAACTTGATATGTGTAATTAATACCTACTTAATCATTGACTGTCAGGCGGTACGAAGTTCAACGGGTCAGCTAGTAAAACAATAAATTTAATGTTTGTAACAATTTTAAGTAAAAATTTCACTATGGGGAAAAGCTTTATTGTATAAATACTGCAAAATTTGTACACTGCGTTGCGTTGAGGAGCTCCATCATCAGACCAACTCGTCAAGAACTTATAATTATTATTTTCTTCATGCTATTTAAATATATTAGCAACATTTAAGCTCAACTTTAATAGAGTTATTGATATCTACATCGAGAAGTTTATGAAGTTTAACTTGCAAGATTTGATTATATGCACAAGAATATAACCTACAATATGGTTCCCGGTAAAGTAGAATAAGACCACTCCAAGTCTTCCCGTGGATGTCGTAGAAGGTGACTGAGATAACAAGCTAAATAAATCTTATAAACCCTAAACCTCAAAAAGACTTATTCAACCCTTCTGACCAGCGTGGAGAGTGTATGCCAAATTCTTTAACTGCTCTGGCTAACATATGGCTCTGGCAGAATAGACAGGGTCGTGCTCCTGCAGTGGAGACTAAAATGGACCTGATAATGACACCAACATGAAGACACACAGACAAAGGGACAAGTGAATCTAAATAAAAGGTAGTTAAAATTTACTAAGTGATAAACGTAGACGTTAGTATGTGTACGCAACCCTGCAAAGGATGATACAAATAGAATTTATAGCAACTATCAACGAAACACAATTATTCTAATCAATCTATCTAGAACTTTCCATATACAAATGGGAAATTGGAAACCTATCGTTAAATATGTATTGAATCCATTTGGATTCATAATAAAACATAAATAATTCACAAAAGATATCTCGGCATGGATATGAAATGTTTCGTTTGAAGCAAACAGTTAATAAATAATTCTAGGTTTATTTATGGGATATGTTCTCAGTGTCGATACAAAATTGTTTTATGGGTCAACTCTTTTACACAAGTAGAAGAACTTTGATAGTTTTATCAGTGTGTTATCATTTTTACGTGTTCCTAATATTTCTTGCAGAATAGAGTTGCACTCCAACTATACACAGATGGCGCTGCGTGCTATATTTAATAGAAATTTATATTACAACAAGATTACAACTTACTCTAGAAAACATTTTCTATTTATTACATTTGTTCATACAACATTCTTATCTTTCAAATAAATGCGTAGGTACTATCTTTCCGTTCTTACGTTTATCTTTACGTTTTTATGCTTAAACACACTCTGATTAGTTAACTAGCTGCTATCTAACGGTGACTCTATCAAACTTAGCTTGCGAGGGTGTTTGCCAGAGCGCGTGCCTGCGGATGAGACACTTACTTGTAGAATAACAATACTTGTCGTATACACTATTTATGTTTTATTGACTTTCGCTCGCGACTCCTATAGCGTGAATAAAGAACCCTCAGAACAGTAAATTTTCTGTAATAAAAGGTACCTTGTGTTGACTCAAACCATCTCCAGAACAAATTTTGTAAATTAGTTTACTAAGCATGAATCTGTAATATATTAATTTACTTTCTTATTTAAACATCTGCATGTAATATAATTTCTTTAAAAAACTGTGTTTTATAGAAATTCATTTAAAAAATTACTACGCGTAGCCCCTTAGAATGGCATATGTATAGGTTCTTAAAAATAAGTATCTAACAATCACCAAATTAAAACTTATCATAAGGTATAACAATTTTTAACTTTATTTATTCAGTACACAATCAATAAAAATTGGCTTCTAGGTCAACATTGTCACGCAGAGGTTCCGAAGGCATTGTAATATCATAACTCATAATTTATTAACGTTATCGATCCCATTGTGAAAGAGACTAGTTACTTATCTTGAACAGATTTCCCAACCCAAAGAGGTTTATAAAGTTTTCAATCTCCATATTTTGTACATACGGGCTCCGTGGTGCAGCGATCACCTACCGGCCTGCCTCATGGTCCCGGGTTCGATCCCCGGTCAGGTAAAGATGGAAAATGATCTTTTCAGAATATAATATGTAATAAAATATCTCTAATAAATAGTATCGTTAAGTTTAGTGTCCCTTAACACAAGTCTCAAAATTTTTCTTTGGGGCTAGCTCAAACTGTGTGATATGTCCGTATTTATTTATTTATATATAAAAGTTAAAGAAGTTCAAAAGTCAGAAGTGGTGTTTTACTGGCTCACTGGTATATTTTTTGAATTCTGCTTCTAGTTTTGGCTAACGGTATTTTTCTTTTCCGAGTTTTCATGAGCAAAGGCTCATCTCTAAAAAAATGATTTTCTAAATTGCGTATATAACTAGTGCTAACTAATTTACTGCTTAATATAATGAACGGACTTTGTTTCCTTTTGTTTGAAAGGCAGTGGTAAAACTATCACACCCATTTTTTTATCGCAATTAACCTTTGAATAGCTCAGTTGGTAAAACAGTCGACTGTTACTAATAGGTCGCTGCTTTGACTCCGGCTCAAAGAAATCTTTCATAGCTTTTAATAATATTTGTTTTTTATTTTGCGTACATAAAACTATACGTAATTCTCCTCGTCGGACTTATTACTTTGGCTTAGTTGTTTTGTTTGTTTTTCGTTGTGTAAGTGGCCAACACTGGTGTCAGATTTTTCAAGCTACTTTGAGGCATCTGACGTAGCATAACGACTGCCATCAATGACGACAGCCGGGACCAACAGCTTATTGTGCCTTGCGAAGCACGAAGGAGCTCTAGATATTTATATACCACTTGCGTTCACGCATCCCAGTGGGGACTGCGCCCGGGATTGATTTACATGGGGAAGCGCTTATAATGCTCACAGCCCCTAGGCCATCGGGCTCCTCAAGTTTTGCTTTTATATGACCCATTAAATATCACTACATATTATAAAACAAAGTCCCCCGCCGCGTCTGTCTGTCTGTCTGTCTGTCTGTCTGTTCGCGATAAACTCCAAAACTACCGATCCGATTTTCATGCGGTTTTCTCCAATGGATAGCGTGGTTCTCGAGGAAGGTTTTAGTATATAGTTTGTTAAGTTTTTGTATACATTTTTGTATATACCAGCGATATTTATTGGAGGTGTCGTAAAAAAATGAGCCGTTTGGGAGCTTTCAACGAAAACGCTGTCTAAACCCTTTGAGATATATAACAAAACAATGTATTGTGGAATTGTGTATCTTATTTAGGTCTACAGAAAAGTCCGCGATAGCATATGTCTATATATAAAGGATAACATACTATATTCATTTTAATACTTTAAAAAATGGGCAATTATCAAAGATTACGCGCAGGCCAAACCCTTAGAGCTAGAAATTTGAAATTTTGCTCACGTATTCCTCGTATGACGTAAGCATCCACTAAGGAAGGATTTTTCAAAAGTCATCCCCTAAGGGGGTGAAATAGAGGATTAAAGTTTATATGAAATTTTTTTTTCCTTGGACATATTTGAATGAAATTTCGTGTGAATTGAGAACGGCAAAAATAATGAGTAACATTTTTAATAGTTTACCGAAATTAAACCTCTAAGGGGGTAAATCGGGGTATATGTTTAGTTTACAGCTTTGTAGCGTCATATTTTATAATTCCCGCATTCCAAACCTGAAGTCACCGCGGACGAAGTCGCGGGTAACTGCTAGTTGTTCATAAATTACATTTTCTTATCTACAGATTTTTAACCAGTGGCGATATCATTCAAAAGTCGCAATGTATTTATAAATGATAGTTTAGAGCTATCTCTACAGCTGAACAATAAAATTTGACAATACGTTGAGTACACGTGATAGTTATTTGTCCATTAGTTTGATACTTTTCGGAAACAAATTGGAACGTTATCTTTCACATTTTTTTTAATTTTAACAAATTCGACATACAGACAGTATTAAAAGAAGCCGCCAATACTTCATCCGGAGGTCTTCCTCTGGGCGAATGTGAATCGAAAAACGCGCACGATGTTATCCCAATCCGCACTAGATATAACCCGCACTAGACATAAATCCGCACTCATTTTCATCGAGTCTATAACACTTGAAATTTGCAATAGACTGCTATAAGAAACATTAATAAAGCCAAAAAAAAAACAAAGTCATGAACCCAATTCGATTTTTTGCGATTCCGACTTTATTTATTATTTATTTATTTATTTATTATTCTTGACATACATTTACCGACATTTTCATAGAAAAACAGGCAGAGAGGAAAATTTCTCTTAAGCAAATGTAAAGCCAACATGGTACCTAAATATTTTCCCATAATAATGCTACGCGTATTTGCGAAAAACAAGGCCAAGATTTATTACGGGTACCTCACTGCAGCCGTTACCCGGCGGAAATTATAAAAGGGATGTATAAATGTCAACAGCTGCTATGTATGATTCCTACTCATATGTATGTACTAATTTAGACAGACAAATGAAATAAGTAAAATATATAACTGATTTTAAGCGTAATTTTCCCTGTACATACATTATGTCAATGAAAATGTGCTCGATCATTATAAGGGTGACTCAGCCCGTCAATACGAACAACTTTTCATATGAGAGTAATGCTGAAACTTCGAAAAACCAAATTTGACAATACGCCGCAATTTATATTAAAATAAAGTTTTTTACCCCAGTCCCATATAATGATGATCATGTAGACGAGCTGAATAGCTTTTGACTTTTAAATCTTGCAGTTCATCAAAAAAGGGGCCAAGCAAATATATAGCTAGTCTTCCGTGGAACCAGATATAATAAAAACTTTTAAAAAGGTTGCGCCACACCACCATACGTTTAGACTGCAAATGTAGTATTAACTGTAAGCGAGAATGTATGGGCCGATAGCTCATATAATAGAACAGCATGAATGCTGTCATTATAGGCAGCTCCAATGCGTCGTAGGAGCAACTAAAGCAAAACTCAGTAGATGATAACGATATGATCGGAGAACTAGGAGTAAGCCAATGAGAGTTGTAGTTTCCAGTTTTGAGGGGCACTACTCCGTATCTATCAATCTTCTTCTCGCCTGAACGTGTTTTCCTTAGCCAAGGTATGTAGCAGCCCGGATTCTCATTTGAGATGTTTCATAATAGATTAAAATTAGTCATCATGGGACTCGTTAAAGAGGAGTAAAGCCTTGATTCTTTTATCATTCCTGCAGTTAAAAAATACTAAAGAGAAAAATTTTAACTATTTAACATCATGTTCAGTGTTAAAGTCGTATGTACTAGTGTGCTTAACAAAAAGTTTGTTTGCTGATAAAAACATTTTTTAACCGTCGCGAGGTATGAAAATTATATTCGAGCTTTTCGTTTATATCCTTCAAACACGCCATTTTCATAACCGCTTTTATTCTAATGACAATCTTTTTGTGTTATTCATTGACAAAATTCTTATATTAGGTAAAAACCTTAGTATTTTCTTAAAAAAATAATTGTGAGGACACAAAAATTTTAAAAGTAAGCAAAGAATAAATAGCCGTACAAACTAAAGTACTGACCTGATTATTTCTATAGAGATCGAGCCGGAACTACAATGCCTCTCATGTCCCATCAACAGTTTAGCACTTGAGTTTCACTAGATCACTAACACTGAACGGTCACGTAAATTACCAGTGTCGGCCGCACGTCCAACCCCTCCGGCGCTCAACGGTAAACTGCGTTTTCAGACCTCCGACGTTCCAAGTTCGGACCGTTCGGAAAAGCTCGGGAAACTCGCTGCACCGAACGTATTTTGCGTATATTTGTTTTGGAATTTATGCTTTGCCCTTTGGCAAATTCCGGTATATATCTTGTAGGGTATCGAATTCCCAAATCTTCAAGTTTGGTTTATAACTATAATATTTTGCCTGTTAGAAACAACATATTTTGTTCGTTAATTGGCTTTGACGATATGGATAATGGGATGAAGGAATTAAATTTTGATTTTCATATTTTATTTTGGTTATTACTGTGGATTCAAAATATTTAAAATATTTTTTGTAATAATCTGTCGTCTGGACTTAGTATATTTTATTTTTTAATGTAATGTTATTAGTTGCTACGTATAATTTTCGATTTCGTTCTTCTACGTCTTCTACCAATACATTTACTACATGTAATATGACGGTTAGTGTATATAGAAGGAGAAAGGGCGTGTCGAAAAAATTTAAGATTTTTGTTAATAGGTACTTACCTATACTATTACTAATACCTAATGCGTCTGGTAAGATGCATCACCTTTTTAACATAAATCCTCATTTTCTTTTTCTCAACGACATTTAACGATCTATGCAGAAGGAAAAGACACAGCAGCAAAATAAAAATAGAATGCCAACAGAATGAACCTGCATGAAAATATTTTCGAAATTGATAATTATAGTAGTTTCTGGTACTAATGCGCATAGAGTAAATGGTTTAGATACAGTAGAATACTTGCTTTGCTACAGACTATACTAGCATTGATAGAGAACTAGGAATTATTTAAGTAGAGTGACTAGCAACGTGGGCCAGCTCCCCCACCACTGCATTCTACCAAATTTTGGTTACTCTACCCATGTATACGCTTAGTAAAGTTCAAGTGATAATGTATGGTAATAATGGTTTTCTAACTCTACAAGCATAATTCAAATATATTTACACAAAGTTGTAGAGTGCCCGTAGAGTAGTAGGCTAGTTTATTCTACCACTTATACTATGCGTGCACCAAAGGCTTAAAGTGCTATCAAATTAGTCTACAATAGTTTTTTTTTTAATGAAATAAGTACTTCTTGTTTTATATTATGGCTTCCACTGAGGTTTCAGTGATTCTGCCAATGACTAGTTTTATGAGATACAGAGTATCGGAGTTGTATGTTTTCCTAGTTTTATCAAGTAGCAAACAAAAATGGCGTAGATTTTTTAGTTGCCTCGTAGGAGCTTCTGGTAACAAATCTATACTGGTCCATATAACAGTCTACTTTATCTATTTCACAAATTGGTCCTGAGGACGAGCATTTATTACAACAAACTACACCAATTTCATATTATAAAGTCCACTAAAATCAATTTGCAATATCATCTAAGGCAAATCCCTCTGCACCCTTTGACTTCCCATCACAAACTCTCAGAATATAGTACTTGTCGCTGTGATGAACACTTACACACGAAAAACAAACAAAAAACAACAATTGTGTTGTACCCTACAACACAAGTTGAACTGTGGAGATTATATTATGTGTGCTTCGTTTCTATTCATTTATTATTATTGATTTCAATGAATTATGGTATTTGATTTTGTTCAAAATGTACCACAATTCCTAGTTTTCAAAATTTTGCTAATAATACTTCCTATAACCTTGACTCCGACAATGCCGTAAGGGAAAAAGACGTGATTATTTAATTTATATTAGCCAAATCTAATAAATAATACTCGTTAATGTAATTCATAGCTGAGAGCTTCTCTTAATATTCTTCAGAAATCTTTTCAAAGTGCCTTTTTCAGAAGCGATCAACTCTATCTTATTATCTCACTGAAGTAAAGTTTCCTATTCATTAGTTCGAAAAGAACAATGGCAAGAGTCACTTGAAATAATTTTCCGATAAAATTTCTAACTTTTGTATAAAAGTGGAAGTTGAACTGTTTTTTAAATTATGTTCGAGTAGGATATTCAAATGTCTTGTTTGTTTTAGTCTCTTTTACTGATAGACTTATATTCCAAAGGTACATCTTAGTCTTTGCCTAAATATAGCCATGGTGATCTGATTTCTATGAAAAGTATATATATATAAGTGCCTAAATGTAGATCTGAAAAACAACACGATGATAGAATTTTTTGTAAGTAGGTATTGGCTTACAAAGGATATCAAGTTTTTCTCCCAACTTCCAACTTAAACAAATATTAAATAGCCGCTAGGCCTATGTGGCGCAGTGCTTAACACGCCAGTATATAAACTCTCATATGCCTGATGGGCCGCGATTTGCATGCATGACCTGAAGGGCCGCACTGAGAAACAATGGCAAAGCCTTTAGAGAGCAGCAACTCTCATGGTTTGCTTTTGGTTGGACGACCAAGGTATATAGCCAAACGTAATAAAATGATGATAGCGCGTTCAACTATCCTATCAACACCATCTATTGACTAAATTAAGAACAACTCATTCTTCATACAAAAAAATACCTTGACGGCCAACTAAAATAATTAGAATACAAACTTCAATACTTGTAATACATAAAAGTCGGTCAAAAAAATTAAAAAATATAGTTTTACCCACGCATTAGTATATTTTTCCCACAAAGCTGCAGAAATAATGTAAGGCTTCATAAACTCCGCATTTTTATGATCCCGTAGCCGAAAGGTAAAAAACGGAATCCAGATTCTTCTTGTCTATCTGTCCGTATGTCGCGTCCATTTTATATCGAAAGTATGAAGACTATACAGTTGAAACTTCGTAGGTATTATTATGTAAACCCATAGATTGTAAGCTACTTTATGAATTGCATCCAGAATTGAAAAAAAAGAAATAAGTTCCCTACAATTACATTAAGATTCTGTGGTCCAGTGGTTAAGGCGCTTGCTTTACTGACCCGGGGGTCGTGGGTTCGATTCCCACGGGAAGCATACTTTGTTAAGTTGTTTCCAGTTTGGTTAGGACAATGCAGGCTTGAATCACCTGATTGTCTGATAAGAAAGATGATTCCGTGCTTCGGAAGGCACGTTAAGCCGTGGATCCCGGCTGCCATCTGGTAGTCGTTTAAGGAACCACGTCAGAAGCTGAGAGGCGGTTCCGAAGAACTCTGACACCAGGGTGTGCATGGTCGACTGACCGTGTCACCTACTTGAAATTATTATTATTGAGAGATAAAATATTTTTCTCAGTCAATCGTTTAAAAATTGCCACTTTCAAGTGTAAAGAAAAATACAAAAAAAAATTCTATATGTTGTAGAACGCAACGGCCACTTTCCATTATACTTGGTGTTGAGACATAGCAATTTTTCAGTTATCGCAAAAACACTGGCATTTATACACACTTTGAATAGCAAAAAAGTCATTGCTGGCGAAAAAAGAAATTAATATTTTGACTAATATATGGTTAGTAGCAAGCGGAAACCTTAATTAGCGAGTCCTACTCACACTTGGCCGCTCTTTCACTATGTCAAAAACACATATTATGTGTTGTATCGCTTATTTAAGCTCACTTTTCCAAAAACTGGGAAGCTAGCGTGTTTTAAAAATTATGGCAAGCTTTCCAAAGCTAAACTTCCTGATAGCGTAGTCTGTAAGTAATGGCTTGCGGACGACGGCGATCTTTCACGACCTCCAGCTTGAATACATTGAAATACGTACGTAGCTTAATAGCTTTCGTTTTGGGTTTGCCGTAGTGGTATCAGTATTGAATAAAATCGGCCAAGTAGGAGTCGGGCTCGCACATGAAAAGGTTCCATACCACTGTACAACATATGGTTGATGTTGGTGATTGTTTTAAGGGAGCCCCGTTGAATATTATTAAAGTTAATATACAACTACATATTCTGTGAATAATGTGTTCGCATATATATAGTAATAAATGCGATAAAACCGTATAAAAAATAATTTTATTCTATGAATATTTCAAGAGTATACCAGTTGCCGTTATTAATATCGAACAAAAATTTTAACAAAAATTACGTTTACTGTAAGCCCTTCTTTTATATTCATTGTTTCTTTGATATTCTGTTTTTGGTATTGTTATATTGACAACAAAAATACATCATAAGCTTGTATGATGTATTTTTGATTTGTATAAATAAATAAATAAAAAAAAAATATTTCAATCAACATCTAAAATTTTACGAGCTAGCTATCGCGGTTATGAGACACAGCCTGGTGACAGACAGACAGACAGAAAGATAGACATTGAAGCCTAAGTAACAGGCATCCGTTTTTACCCTTTGGGTACGTAACCCTAACAAGTATCAACTGAAAACGTCACTAATGGTTTTTATAAGCTTACAACGTGTATACAGCACAGGAGAAGCTTTCACGTTCCTTTTCGAAACATTTGTTAAGTTCTTAAGCATTTATTTTTTACAAAAATCACTTATTAATATCACGCGACATGAGTTGTAACTGAGCAATAAGGTGTTAGTTGTCGGTGCTTGTTAATTTTTTCCCCCAATTTAGTATCTTGTTTAACCTTATGACTCAATGCTGCCGTCTAGTGGTAAGCATTTCAGAAAATTTTCTTTGGGAAGTATACACAAAACTATCAGAGCTGAGTACTAAGTACAAACTAAAAAGTTATAGGCAACCAACTTATAAAATGTACTCGAAAATGTAAAATTTTATACAATTTTCATTGTTAGATGTTTTAGGTCGTTAAACTGTGAGGTGCGAGTGTCATCATCATCATCAGGTCTTTCTTGTTTCCACTGCAGGAGCACGACCCGCTCTGTACAACCAGAGCCATATACTAGCCTGAGTAGTCAGAGGATTTGACCTACGCTCTCCACTGGCCAGACGGGTTGGAGAGGTCTTTTTAATGTTAATAAGCTTTGTTTAGCTTGTGTTTCCTTAGTAGCCTTTTACGACATCCACGGGATGACTTGGAGTGGTCCTATTCTACTCTGCCGAGAACCACACGGCCAGAACTATTAATCTGAAAGTAAATTATTTTTTATAAAAAATAAATAACTAAGTGGCTTAGTTAAATTTAAACAATAATATATTTATAAAATGAGACACTAAATCTCACTAATTACTATTGTGATGAATGGAATTTTATGAACCAAGGTAAGTTTGTAATACTTTTAATTATTTCTACTGCAATGGTGTGTTGAAAAATTTCGTATGTTACTCGTCTCGTATATTCATCATAACAACACTCATAGTTTTATTCTGCTCGCTCGCTTGGTTCGCTCGGTGCTCAAAACAACTCATGTTGTAATGATCAACTTAGCTTACTTGTATCATAAACTTCTAATTAAGATCTTTACAGCCAGCGAATGAATAGTCCTTTTTTGGGTGGCTCATAAAAATTTATTAAAAAAAATAATAATTTAACAGTATATTTTACTACTTCCCTCAGCCTCTCGGGAAGTAGACAAGCCATACATTTCTATATTTAGCTTTCCTCGGCAAGAGCAGAGTCACCCAATATCAATTCTGTTGAAGCTTTTAAGCTCCAAGCAGCTTTTTAAACTAACCTATTTTATAGCAGTCTGTAAGTGATGGCATGCAGACGCAGACTATCTTTCAAGAAAACAGAGACTATCCTTCTAAAAACCACTTGGTATAAATATCCACTCTGGGTATGTAGGTTTATACCTAAAAAAAATCTTACTTTTTTAACTCTATAATAATAAAAAGGTTCTTTAACTTCTGAATAAGATGTAAATTCAAAATGAAAAGGCATACGTTAGTACCTCGATAGTAAATTACTTGTAGGAGTTTTGGTATTACCTTTGCTTAGTTCAGACACCAGTCTCTCACAATCTTATCATAAGTATACAATTTGTACCAAAATTTGTATTGTATTTGTGGATATAGATATAGATTGGAGAGAAAAATAAAGCAATTTTTTAATATTTGAAGTGATGATATCGATGAAAAGTTACGCTGGTTTCGCTATTAAACCGGTGAAACCGAGAACGGCCCGTGAACGATGTTATACGTATTCCAGCAACATATTAAAAAGATATCGAATAACCTAATATATTCAGATGTTCTTCAGAGCTCATATTATGTTACCTGTTTTTATATATTTGTAACACCCCAAAAATAAGTATAATAAAATAAGTATATGTAGAATTTAATTATGTGCTACTAACAGTCCTGGCCACTGCGTCAAGGCCTGCATTATACTGTTCCTATTGAATCACTCTATCTATTGAAAAAAACCGGCCAATTGCGTGTCGGGCCACGCGCAGTGTAGGGTTCCGTAGTTGCGAATGACAACTTTGAGTTCACACTATTTACACTCGCACCTTACAGTTTAACGACCAAAAACATCTAACAATGTAAAATAGTATGAAATTTTACAGTTTATAAGTTGGTTGCCTATTACTTTTTAGTTTGCACTTAGTACTCAGCTCTGATAGTTTTCCTTTCAACTTCAGTATATATATACTACTGCTGTAATTTTTTTCACGTATCCATATATAACTGTTTGGCAGATAGAGGGGGGGGGGGGGGGACACTTGCCTCTAACAAAAATTTGCTCTTTAAAACCAATATTTCGAAAACGGATCCCTTAATCGAAAAATGGTGTTCACAATAATATTTAACGATACCCCACACAATGGGTAAGTAGAAAAAAAAATACCCCCACAATTTACATGGGAGCTACACTAAAAAAATTTTTTTTTCTAGTTTTTTTTCTACCCCTTTTTTGTCAAGATTAATATACATACCCATACTAAATAACAGCTTTCTAGTACTTATAGTCTCTGAATAAAACCGCGGACGAACAGACAGACAGACATGGCGAAACTATAAGGGTTCCTTGTTTACTACGGAACCCTTAAAATTGGCCAAGTGCCAGTCGGACTCGCCCACGAAGGGCGACTATCGAGCAAAAACAGCAAAAATCATGTTTTTTGTTAAATAAATAGTTAAGGGTAGTCTATCTTACATTTTATTTTATTCCTTGTTTGGTATTTTTTTATTATAGCGGCAACAGAACTTCATCATGTAAGAATATTTCAACTATCTAGCTACCACAGTTTATGAGATAACTGTGCCAGAGAGACAGACGGACATCAAAGTGTCAGTAATAGGGTCCCGTTTACCTTATGGGTACGGAACCCTAAAATTTTTCTTAATAATAAAAGACCTAAGCATTAGACGGGAAGCGACTTTGTTTTATAATATATACCTAGTGATGAATCATGCAGAATTCACATTCAAACACACTTCGACACCCTAAAATTGCTATCTTAATCTTTTACAAGATAAATGGGCCAACAGAAAAAAGCCAAATAAACAAAATGCAGGCGTTTTTTCGAACATTTTCCAATACAATTTAAAATAAGTCTTTCAAGCAACAAGATTAGGCTGTACCTTCGTATTGTGCTGCAATTTATTACTTTACATCGGCGCCGCTTTGGGACCGATTTGATTTTGAAATATTGGCAGTAACCGTGCCGTTTGGGGGAATCGACTATGGCACGCAATGTTTCCGGCGTAGACTACGTATTAATGTAATAGAGAAACAATATCCTTCCGTGCTGATTTGGGGAAAAGGAAAAATCTAGAATATCAGTTGGTCTTCTTCACTCATGCGAATACATACATACAATTTAATTTTATGACAGAAAATTTTTGCCATGATTGAAGCAATAAGGTTCGCATTTAATTTTATTTCATACCGCGCAAATTTTAAAAGCCGGTGAGTGGGTTTGATGAATATTAAAGGAAACATGCCAATAGGCGATGCGAAAACGATGCTACTTGAAACCGTTTTCTACCATTACGTCCCAAAGCGGCGCCGATGTAAAGTAATAAATTGCAGCACAATACGAAGGTAGAGCCTAATCTTCGATCGTGACCTTTAGGTTTTATGATATCAGGCTCTGTCTACCCTCATCATCATTTCGTGTAGGTGACACGGTCAGTCGACCATGCACACCCTGTTGTCAGAGTTCTTCGAAACTGCCTCTCGGCCTCTGACGTGGTTCCTTTAACGACTACTAGATGGCAGCCGGGACCACCGGCTTAACGTGCCTTCCGAAGCACGGAATCTTCTTTCTTATCAGACAATCAGGGTGATTCATGCCTGCAATGTTCTAACCAAACTGGAAACAACAAAGTATGCTTCCCGTGGGAAACGAACCCACGACCCCCGGGTCAACAAGGCAAACACCTTAACCACTGGACCACGGAAGCAGTTTACCCTGCAACGTGTGAAGAAGTGATATTATGTATGTATGTATGTGTACATACATACATACATAATATCACTTCTTCACACGTTTCATTCAACAACTTTTATTAAATCTATCTATCGCTAAATACAAAGAAATCATAGGGAACGATAGCAAGATTTTGAAAAATGTATTTGATTGTAATTAGAGGCATCTTAACCAAATGTCTTTTTAGGACACTTTGAGTTTTATATCAATACATTACGAGTAAGTTTGGTGAAAGTTGGTTGTAAAAAGTCAATTTCAAAAGAATAAAAATGTTAATATCAATACGTTCAGTTTGGTTAAAGTTGGTTGAAAAAGACAATTTCAAAAGAATAAAAATTTTGTAATCTATTATTTCTATAAAACAGCCTATAAAATATATAACAACTATGAATATAAAGCCATTTCCATAAACGCAATATTTAATATAGCTGCCTGTAGAAAAGAAAAATTGACACTTTGTAACTTTCATATCTTGAAAAGCTTTTGGGTTAAAAAGGTATTTTTTTCGATGATGTTTCTATTATTGAGAGCTCTTTTTATAACCCGACAAAAAAATGTGTGCAAGTTCCGTATTATAACGTTCACAGCTACATCTAAGTTACATTATTTAATTACAAATTATCAACGTCGGAAAAGATTTAGATGAATAGGGGCAAAAAGGTTCATGAATGGCGACCACGTACCGGCAGGCGTAGCGTTGAACACCCACCGACCAGGTGGTCGGACGACCTGATAGGGGTCGCAGGAAGGCGCTGGATGCAGGCCGCTTCCAACCGGTCATATTGGAAATCCTTGGGGGAGGCCTGTGTCCAGCAGTGGACTTCTTGCGGCTGAAATGATGATGATGATTAGGGGCAACTATAACTTTCATGTTTCAAACACTTCTATCAGTAGTGTTTGGACATTTAAAAGTTACCATGCTCTTTTGGGTAATCGAGAATGGTATGCAATTTTTCTAGCGCTCTTAATTTTATAAAGCTAAAGAAGACTAAGAAACAAAGCTTTATTATGCTTAAGTTTTTTGGCATAGCATAATGAGTTATATTTATTTGAAAACCTAATGCTTAACTTTTACAAATGACTTTATCAAGCGCTTAGAATTCTAATAACTCACAAATACAAAAACACTTTGGTTATGAAGTATATAAATCTAAGAAAAAGTCTATTAAAATAAAATTATTGTTTATCTACATCTATTACGTATACACGTAGTCTGTGTCCACGGCTTAAAACGGTTTCTCAATTTAACCCCCTATTATTGGGATTGAATCAGAGAGTATGTCAATTTATTTTGCTTTTAGCTTGAGTACTATTTTGTATGCCTGCCAAAATATTTTTTTAAGAAAAACTGCGCACTAATTCCATAATTAAATTTGGGATGAAACCAAACATTTTCTATCGAAATTAATATAAAACCAATTTGGAACGTCTGAATATAAATCATGAAGTGTTAACTCATTCTTTTTTAAAATAAATGATATACATACATAACATGACATTTATGCGAGAAAAATAGCACCTTTCTGTTTTGGTGTTGGTTGAAAACAATCCTATCTTTTTCGGCTAAGAGGATTTAGTGTAACAAAAAAACCGGCCAAGTGCGTGTCGGGCCACGCGCAGTATAGGGTTCCGTAGTTGCGAATGAAAACTTTGAGTACACACTGTTTACACTCGCACCTCACAGTTTAACGACCAAAAACATCTAACAATAAAGATTGTATGAAATATTACATTTTCCAGTACATTTTATAAGTTGGTTGCCTATAACTTTTTATTTTGCACTTAGTCCTCAGCTCTGATAGTTTTCCTTTCAACTTCAGTATATATACTACTGCTGTAATTTTTTTCACGTATCCATATATAACCGTTTAGCAGATAGAGGGGGGGTAGACACTTACCTCTAATAAAAATTTGCACTTTAAAACCTAATATTTCGGAAACGGATCCCTAAATCGAAAAGTAGTGTTCTCAACCTATCAATATTTTTAAAGACCTATTTAATGATACCCCACAGGATGGGTAAATAGAGAAAAAAAATTACTCCCTCACTTTACTTGTATGGAAACTACCCTAAAAAAAATTATTTCATGATTTTTTTCTACCACTTTTTTGCCATGTATATACATACCCATACCAAATTACAGCTTTCTATTACTTATAGTCTCTGAATAAAACCGCTGACGGACAGACAGACAGACAGACAGACATGGCGAAACTATAAGGGTTCCTTGTTTACTACGGAACCCTAAAAAGCAGTGAAAACCACATTTCACTGATTTTATTTATCTTTACTTCTCAATTCAAATCACAACGATTTGAGCAGATTTCGTTATTAACTGATTTATCGTATTGATCTCTCTCTGTCTCTCATCTAAGCATTTTCCCGTTTGCTTCCTCAGCCAAGGTGCTTCGGAACATAGGGTCCGCATTCCGGGGATTTTTTTCCACTTCACACGATCTTCGGCATCATTGATAGTAATAATATTGGTGCGCATATTAACATCAAACTTCTCTCTTTTACTGCCAGGTAGAGACATCATACCAGCAGCCAAGACTTTTGTTATATTAGTATTTCCCAGTTTTCGTACGACGCGGCAGTACCAGCGTCTTAACCAGCTCTCTTGCAGTTTGCCTGTTAGCTCATGGATGTAGAGGCTGCCACGAATAAGAAAGTTCCCCACGCGGTCTTTCGGCGAAACTTCAACCATCCAGGGGTAATATTTTTGAACGCGCGACCATTCGTAAAGATTTTTGTATGAAAAAAGCGCTCGTTTGCGAATGGCGAACTTTCAAAAATCGTACCCCAACACAATATTATGTTGATCTCCGTAGTCCGTAATGCGCAGCTGCAACTTGTGCCACTCAAGTACCAGGCCACGCTTCACTTTAATTTGTTGTTTTAATACCTACTTAAATTTACGACCGGCCGCCTGCCTTACGCTAATTCTCTTTTGGAATACTTACTGTCTTATCCCTTCAATAAAAAGTGCTTATCAAGGATAAAATTAATCAAACCAGTACCACCAAACAATATTTCACCACAAAAAATCCAAAATAATTTCGTTTTATGCCCTTCCCCCCTTAAATTTTTCAATGTATTTTATACTAGCTGTTGCCCGCGTAATATATAGCCTATATCCTTCTTGGTACCCTAACCTATGTGTATACAAAATTTCATGATGACGATCGGTTCAGTAGATATGGCGTGAAAGCGTCACAAACAAACAAACAAACTCACTTTCGCATTTATAATATTAGTTGGGAGTTGGGATTGATATTGGGATGGGATTTATTACGTATTTTTAAAGCGGTTTTACTTATAAATATGCAAATTCTGTGAAAATTACAATTCTGTACATATTACGGTTTGACTAATACCTATATTCAAACCTCGCGTAAACTAGGAACCCTTATAGTTTCGTCATGTCTGCCTGTTCGTCTGTCTGTCCGTCCGCGGTTTTACTCAGAGACTATAAGTACTAGAAGGCTGTAATTTTGTATGGGTATGTATATTAATCATGCCATAAAAGTGGTAGAAAAAAATCTTGAAAAATTTTTTTTTGCGTAGTTCCCATACAAGTAAAGAAGGAGTAATATTTTTTTTTCTTTACAAACCCATCGTGTTAGGTATTGTTGAATTGGTTTTTTAAAATATTGTGAGGTTGAGAACACCATTTTTCAGGGATCCGTTTCCGAAATATTTGGTTTAAAAGTGCAAAGTGTCCCCCCCTCAAATTACAGCAGTAGTATATTTACTGAAGTTGAAAGGAAAACTATCAGAGCTAAGTACTAAGTACAAACTAAAAAATTATAGGCAACCAAGTTATGAAATGTACGTGAAAATGTAAAATTTCATACAATTTTCATTGTTAGATGTTTTCGGTCGTTAAACTGTGAGGTGCGAGTGTGAACAGTGTGAACTCAAGTTGACATTCGCAACTACAGAACCCTACACTGCGGTGGCCCGACACGCACTTGGCCGGTTTTTCATTAGGTATACCTACCTACAACAGACGTTGTCATTTATTATACCGAACAAAGCCTATTTCTTTATATTAGTGGATCCTCTGGGAATTTTCAAGGAAACTTTTATGTTCATGCATAATGAGTAACTACAATGGATCAGAAAGGGTAGACAAAAGCTTTTTAACAACGTTAAATATTATCAAAGACTTTATTTTACTTTCTAGATACTCTTTTGTAATTTGTAAGTCTTTGACATCTTGGATTATTCACTACTTTATACTTGTCGGAGATAAAAAATAATTTTAAGAAAATTGTATTGTTGTTAATAAAAATAAAAAGGTATAGCTAAATTTTTTTTTCGTATAGGGACATATCACACAAATTGAGCTAGCCCCACAGTAAGTTGTGAACTTGTGTCGCAGGATACTAACTCAACGATACCATATTTTATGACATATACTTATATAGATAAACATCCAAGACCCAGGTCATTCTGAAAAAGATCGTTTTCCATCGTGACCTGACCGGGGATCGAACCCGGGACCCCCGTGCCCCGTGTCGCAGGCTGGCAACCAGGCTTATTAAAGGTAATAACATAGAAATCACATGCTCTTTTGTAAAATACGAATAAACATTAATAAACTGATCAAAATTCTCTTGCACAAAATCTATTAAGTTTAAAACTGACGTGAGATAAAGACATTATATATATATCAACGGGTCACTCACGTGCTATTTGTCGGGATTACCCCGCCTACTTAGCCTTCATTGTCCCGCACTCGCCTTGAAAATGGGCTCTTGATGAGTCTAAAACTATAGTCGGTAATCCCGACAAATTACACGTGAGTGACCCGTTGTTTTAAATAATGTCTATTAAGTTTGTTTATATTCCTTTTAACCGACTTCAAAAAAAAGGCGGAGGAGGTTTACAATTCATCGTAATCTTTATTTTTTTTATGTATGTTCCCCGATGTCTCGAAGACGCCTGGACCGATTTAAGAAATCCTATTTTTGTTCGATAGGTAATACTTTACAGATGCTCCCATTGAATTTTTACTGAAATGGGTTGAGCGCTTTTTGAAAAAATACACAAAAACAAAAAAATATTACAGGTATGCTGTTTGGATTACACTTATTTCCATTTTTTTCTTATGCTTATTAAAAAAAAAATTGATAGGGTCGAAGTCTTTGTTTTTTTCTCAAACATGCTCGGAAATGTAGGCATTACTGTAGTAAAAAGAAGACCGGAAGTTTGTAATTCTTGGCTCATTCATCGCATTGCCGGCCTAGGCCAGGAAATAAGTATGAAAATTACTTCCCGGCCGCTGCTCAAAACTTTTTAATTAATCTATGTAACGTAAATTATGTCACTTGTCATACAGCCAGTTTACTACCACTGCATTTTTAAAAAATGCATATAATACGTGAATATAACTACAATTTCATTAAAATATCGATATGTGATCATACTAAAATATGCTTAATTTTCGTTGCGAGAGAAGAAAACAATAATCTATGATCTATTAAATTTTTTGTGAAAAATATGACTGGGCTCTATGGGCATTGTTTCCTTTGCTGGAATTGACAACTGAAAATAAAAAAATTAAAAACTCGGGAGATCTGTTATTTTCACTATACCCGTAGTGATTAACGCCACTGCCGAAAAACTGCCTTTACGGATTTTAGGGCATAGAACACACGTCAATTATAAATAATAATAATAAATAAATAAATAAATATAGGGACATATCACACAAATTGAGCCAGCCCCACAGTAAGTTGTGAACTTGTGTCGCAGGATACTGACTCAACGATACTATATTTTATAATATATACTTATATAGATAAACATCCAAGACCCAGGTCATACTGAAAAAGATCGTTTTCCAGCATGACCTGACCGGGGATCGAACCCGGGACCCCCGTGTCGCAGGCTGGCGTGTTGACCGCTGCGCCACGGAGCTCGACAAATTCAATCGTCAATTGACTTTGAATTTATGGCCCCCCATAGAAACTCAAAAGGAATTGTATGGCATTTTTTTCATTTTCACCCTCACTCCATTATTTGTCTATGATCCTTATTGCCTAGAGAAAACATATGGCAGTCGGTCGTCTGATACTAGTAATAGTATCTTCTTCGTAGTTTGTGATTAA
Source organism: Rhodophaea formosa (assembly GCA_963082605.1). Lineage (NCBI taxonomy): Eukaryota > Metazoa > Arthropoda > Insecta > Lepidoptera > Pyralidae > Rhodophaea > Rhodophaea formosa. Next base: position 14,418,250 of record OY720206.1, read on the forward strand.
CGCTTTGCAGTAATTGATTGACATTGATTGTTTTCGGTAAATATGTGCAAAGTTGGTTATTTATTCGAAATGAAACGGTTCAAAATGAGTTTTAGTGATGAAAGCAACACTGCAATGGATTTTAAGTACCTACTTCGCCTAATTTGAAACTTGAAAGTGGAAAAATTACTACCGGCAAATACCTAGTAAGGGGAAATATTTAAGGCATGTAAGTTTATGTGTAACTTTAAGTTAAATTTCCTCACATTTATTGAGAAAATCTCTATACTTTCCTCGGCGGGAAAGGGATTGCCGGACTCGTAACTATTGTCAAGGCCTCGCTGACGCTCGGCCTTGAAAACTATACTCGTCCGGCAATCCCTTACTTCCCGGCCTCTGCAGTAATGTACTATTGTTAAAAATATTTTAAATTATTCTTAATCATGCTTGGAAATTCTCACATTATTTTGACAGCCTTGTTTGGGATAAATCGATATTGCTGTACTGGCCAATACACGCCAGCAAAGTAAGTATGGAAATCCATATCTATCGTGTTTTAGCGGCCGGCAAAGTAACTATGAAAACTCATATACGAGTATCGGTCGTGTTAATATGTATGTCTACATATTATTATTTTTAATTTCCGCGCAATTTTTGAGAAAAGTACTATACAAGGCTTGGCCGCAATCAGGCATCGATGGACTTGTAATGATGTGTGCCTCGGCTCCGCCTCGGCCCACATTTACACGTTCGTCCATCAATGCCTTTATTGCCGGCCGCTGCAGTAATGTACTATATACATACATACATACCCACCTACATACTATCACGTCTTTATCCCTTGCGAGGTAGACAGAGCCCAAGGTCATAAAACCTACAGGCCACGTGTAAAGGTGGAAAGCGGAATCAAAATAGTGATGGGTTGCTAGCCGCATCGCCTATCAATGTGATTCCTTAGATTTTCACTCTTGACCGGCTTTTACAGTCTGCGTGTGGAAGAAAAGCAGCTAGTATATATATTCTATGTTTTTTTCTTTTCTCCCAAACCAGCATGAAAGAGATATATTCTTTATACCTACATAATATATCTTCATGCTTTAAACACACTACGTGTGATACACATAAATTATTTATAGAGCACATGTATGAAAATTGCTTTAAACAGACTCCAAGTTAACATTCATTTTCATAGATACAGAGTAAATCTATCTTAGAAATCTATATTCACGATAGATTCACGATATTCACGATATTCTAGATATTGTTGCAATTTGAAGTGATGCTCATTCCGTAAAAAAATATTAGACTGATAGTGTTTATTTAGTTAGCTTCTATATCAATGGGCTTGAATCTTAAATGCCCACCAATATTCACAAAATCTTGAATTGTAGAAATTTTTTTTATTCTTTAATTTACATTTTATGAATCGGTAATTGACATTTCAAATTGTTTACAATTTTTGCATTACATGGGACTACAGGGTTTTGGCATGCCATAAACCTCTTATGTTTTATCTGTTTACTTATCATATTTTTCAATACATTTGCTAATAATAATGTTCTTATGACATCGAAACTTGTACCGTATGCATACTAGTGCTTTTTACTTAATGCCAATCACAACAGCTCAATAGCCCAGTGCCACAGATGCAAACTTGTTACTTTTTCATAAAATCCGAGCAAAGAGTTTTAATGTTTCTTATTTTCTTTATTTAATAAATAAAGAATTTCAAGTTCAGCCTGAAAACTTTTTTCTGATTCGTGAGATGTGATTTATTAACCGACTTCGAAAAGGAGGTTATCAATTCGGTTGTATGTACTTTTTTGTAAGAAATAAACCTGAGTACTTATTTATTATAAAGGTATTTTTACAAACTGCTTTAGTACCTAACTTTTATTCCATATTTGCTGAACTGCAATCTTGTTTTAGTTTATGGTAATCGCTTTTCAATACATTTGTATTGAAAAACGTCGTATGATACTCGTACGGTAAGCTGTCTATTATAGTCGTCGGTTTATTATAAGCACTTGGCTTCGCCTCGTGCCTATAAATACCTCAACTATAATATTCAGCTTAGCGTACTTGGTATCATAATGTACTATTCTCATGTCAGTCAAATCTCTCACAGACAAATAGAGATATAATATGTACTATACTTTCGTGCACAGACATGATTTTTTTTGCGTACTTATTGTATACTTTCGTGTTTATACTTATTCTGTGGTCAATATATGGTTCATTAAAAAAAATACGTTTGACACAGTCAAACGTGTCATTCATGAATTAACAAATGCGATTCATAATTTGAGAATAATTTACAAAGTAAACGAAAATCCTTTTGATTTATAATGGGTGAAAACAAAGTAAGTTCAGAAAGAGAGTTAATAGAGGGAATAAAGGAGCTGTTAAAGAAAAACGGCCATTTGGGCAAATTGCAGGCGGAGGTAATTACAATTTGAAATCACTTTTTGATTGTTTTTAAATTCTTTACTTGCCTCAGAAAAATTAACGTTTTCGTTCGAACACTGATAGTATTGTTTGTTTTATCCTCATTTATTTTCATTAAAGGTGTCGATGAGAGTCTTATGTTACTTTCGGTAAAGTCTTATGTTATCTCTTGGCAGAGTCAAATAGTCTTTTGGAAGGCTTGCATGGGTTCACACGTGGATCCAACAGGTAGAGGCTCCCTAGAACCCGATCCTGAAATGAAATGAATTTTTTTTTTAATGAAATGAAATTTATTTGCATTGAATGAGTGAAATATAGTTATTATATACATATTTTATAGTCCTATACATTCAGCCATTCACGGCGTGCAAATATAGTATCTAAGTATATTTTTAAAGTTAACAATATTCAAACAATTATCAGGAAAAATCATGCAATAATAATTTATCATTAGTATAGTCAATAAGTATAATTATGTCAGTAATTATTATGAACTACAGTTCCTGAAAATAGTAATGTACAATATGCCCTTGAGCAGGGCTTAGCTGAAAGAGGAACTATTGCCTATTAAAAATAAATTACGGAATTATGTGATTTTCAACTTTACGTAACAAAAAGTCAGGAACTTTTTGTTACGTAAAATGATTACGGTTTTCAAATTTAAATAACGACTTATTTTTCCATTATGAAATAAGTAATGAAAAAAGCAAGTTATATAAGCGAAAAGCCATCACTACATATTATAAAACAAAGTCCTCCGCCGCGTCTGTCTGTCTGTCTGTCTGTTCGCGATAAACTCAAAAACTACTCCACGGATTTTCATACGGTTTTCACCAATAGATAGAGTGATTCACGAGGAAGGTTTTAAGGTATAATACATGCCCGGGCGCAGCCGGGTAGGGCTGCTAGTTTCTAATAAAATTATTCTACAGAGGCACTTATATTGATTATATGATTATGTCATCGCTATTTTAGCTCACCACAAAAAGCACACATACTCGTATACTTTTAGTCATAACTTGGGTTAAAAATATGGATAATTTTTATTTCCAAATTACAAATTAATTTTATTACATTTATTTTTGTTGACATCATAAATGTATATGTTGCCAGAGGTCAATCTTTTTTCCTAGCTATAACTTTCTTGAGCTATGCTTCATATCATATGAAGCGAATGAAGACTATTATAAATAAATACATAGGAACAATCATACAAATTTGCATAATCATATAGTTATTTAATTATAACATACCATTAAAATCAGGTATATCTTACAAACTTTCAGATGCGGGTGCAAGTAACTCAAGCTCTTCGAGAAAGACAACCCCAAGCTTCGATGCCACCCGTAGCTTCCGACGAAGTACTACTAGTAAACGAACTTATCCGAGAGTATTTAGAATGGAACGGATACCTTTATACAGCCACGGTCATGACGTCAGAGGCTGCTCTGCCAACTGAAAAGAAGTCAAGGTCTGATCTGTGTGTGGAAGTGGGAGTAAAAGACGACGAAAGATCGTCCGCATTGCCGCTCTTAGCTAATATTGTGGCCGCTTACACTGAGCGTATTAAGCGCAAAATACATAAGAGCAAGAGAGAAACGGTTCAGCAAGTGTGTTGAATTTGTTAAAACTTTTAGTGTTTTTAAAATAAAACTTTTAAAAATATGCGACATATTTCCCTGACTGAATAAGATTTCAAAAAAAAGGTCGGTTTTTTCGAAAAACAATTTAAAAACCTCTTTGACAAAAAAGACTATATCACTCGCCAGAGTGTCAAGATTTTAACGTTACCCCCTACGTCCAATTTTGATGTTTTATTGTGGATAAAGACGTGTATGCATCTATACAATCAAAAAAACAATACACTCCTTTTGTGGTAGTCGGAATTATGCCAGCCCCAGTGAGCGATGCAGGCGTGGTAATAATGTCTGAATGTATCTAAATTAATTTTATTCTAGGCTTACTTTAATAACGTTAATATAAGATCAAACGAACTTACCAAGTGAAGTTCGATCGATATTATATGAGTACGCTTCATTCGAAGATATAATATACACATGTAGTCCTTTTTACCTACTGGCAACACTTCGCACGTTTAGATTAAAAAATAAAGTAAATCAATTGATCCCCACTCCCTCCACTTAGGGGCAGACGTCGCTGCGACTCGTCATTCTTTAGAGAAGACAAACAAAATTTTGCTAAGGGTTTAGGGCGGGTAGGGTGATTATATCTTCGAATGAAGCGTACTCATATAATATCGATCGAACTTCACTTGGTAAGTTCGTTTGATCTTATATTATATTTCGTCGCTTCATTCTTCAGATATAATATACACATGTAGATGTTTAGAGAAAACAGCAAAATTTGTGAAATTAGTTTAATATATAATATAGTAAATAAATTTTAATATTTAACACTGATCACATAGGTACATCAATAACTGTTAAACATTATGTTAAGCAAAATAAGGCTCATTAACAAAAGAAAATTAATCAGTATTTACTCCTACAATCAAACTATTTAGGCATTAAGACAGATCTACCAAAATCTTCACCGTCCAAAATTTGGCGATTATAATATTTGGCGAAGGACTGCGACTTGCTAGTCCAACCTGCCGTCTTTCGAATTGTATCCAAGGAAATACCGGAGACATGTGCCGTGGAAGTGGCAGCATGTCGTGTACTGTGTGCGCTAAAAGTGGACACATCAATGCCACTTTCCCCTAGCACCTGCTTAATCCATCTGCTAATGGATTGAGCAGTAGCTGGCTTATGTGGCGCCCTAAATGTTAAAATCAAATTATTTGTCACTGCAGATCTAATACTTTGAGTAACATATAAATAGTCTTCTATAATCGTAGCTGGGCAGATTGCTTTATTTTCATTAAAATAATTTAAGCATAAAACTGGTTGATCGCGACCGTTAGCCGAGGTTTTAATGATGTCAGTAATACCTATCACTACTCCTGAAGGGCGGATACGAATGTTCTCTATTTTTATTAAGGAAAACGTTTGCACTCGATGCGCTGTACACAGAGCTAACAAGATGACTAACTTTTTCGTTATTTTTTCTAAAGGTAACTGTCTATTAGGAGTCCACTTTTCAATTAAATTTAAAACAACTTGTGGATCCCACGTAAAAGAATATTTAGGTAAAGCGGGTCTTAATTTATAGGCTCCCTTAAGCAGCCGCTTTATAAGGTCATCATTCGTTAAATCACTTCCTATTAGTAAAGATAGGGCTGAGCGATGACTATTTAAGGTGCCGTAAGCAGCACCTTTGTTAAATTGTTCTGTGAGAAATGTCATTATGGATGAGATCTTACAACGGTAGGGATTTATATGGTTAGAAAGGCAGAAATGCCACCATAATTTAAACGTTCCGTTATATTGAAGTAGGGTGTTCTTGGAAAGGGACGCGAGCACTAAATCTAGCGTATGTATTGGAGCTCCCCTTGTCACAAACGCCGTCCTGAGAGCACTGCCGCACCCAGGGTAACCATTGGCTGAGAGGTCCTGGAAGAAGACGAGGCCATTTTGACATTAGGCATATAAAGAATATCAGTAACGAGAAGGCTTTTTAGCAGTGGGAACCAGGGCTGTGACGGCCAATTAGGAAAAATTAAAATTCCTTCTGCTTTGTCACTTATTATTTTTTGCAAACATTTTAGAATCATTGTAAAAGGAGGGAATGCGTAAAAAAACATTGAACGCCAATTTAGAGTAAACGCGTCTACTGCCCAAGCATCTGGATCGGGTTTCCAAGAAACGTATGTTTTACATTTGGTATTAGTGCGGGAAGCGAAAAGGTCAATAATTGGGTCTCCAAAGGTTTTGGTCACTTTTCTGTATTCTAAATCAGACAATTGTAAGTCGATATCTGGATTATTTCTCCGCGATTCCTGGTCAGCTTCAATATTATCTTTGGTATTAATATATGACGCATATATCCAAATATTTCGCTCCTCGCACCACTGCCATATGTTTCTTGTTAGATTATTTAAATGAGGAAACTGAATCCCTCCTCCACGGTTGACATAACTAATAGCTGTTGTGTTGTCGACCCTAAGTAATATATTGCAATGGGACAAATCACGAGCAAAATACTTTAATCCAAGGAAAACAGCAAGTAACTAACTCTAAGTAATTTATGTGGAAATTGCGTTCGTCATCCTTCCAACCTCCACTAGCGCGGTTTTGATTGCAATATGCACCCCAGCCAGATTTTGAGGCATCTGTGAAAATTTCTATTGAATAATTTGGAGCTTCAAAAGAGTTTGATACTGTAAGAATAGTATTTTTCCACCATTTTAGGTCTGGTAAAATATCTTTTCCAGGCTTGAATTTAGACTCATATCTTTGATCTACCTTGAGCGCAAGAAATTTTTGTCTCTCAATCTTTTTAGTGTGCACCCAACCGTATTTAACAGCTGGACATGCAGATGTTAAAACCCCAATTAAATGTGCAAACTGTCTAATAGAACATGAAGGTAGATAAGAAAATTTTTCGACTAATTTTAATATATTATTTCGCTTTTCGGGAGGTAACGATATTGTCATATCCGTAGAATTATACATAAAGCCCAAATATTTACAACATTGCTTTGGTGTAAGGCGGCTTTTCTCAAAATTAACGACAAAGCCTAAACATTCAAGTAAACGAAGAGTTTCGTTGACATTTTCTAAGCATTCTTCAAAATTATTACCAATGCACAAAATATCATCTAAATAAATTACAGACTGGAAACCACGAGATCTTAAATAGCCTATAACTACCTTCATTATTTTTGTAAAAGTTCGAGGGGCCGAGGACAAGCCATATGGCATGGCTCTAAATTGGTACGTTAATGTGTGACCATTTTCGTTTTCAAACTGAAATCTCAAGAATTTTCTATGAGAGACCGCCACTGGAACTAGTAAATAAGACTCTTTAAGATCAATGGTTGCCATAAAGCTATTTTTTGGTATTAATTTTGATGCCGTTCTATAATCTTCCATCTTGAAATGTGAATTACAAATAAATTTATTTAACCGTTTTAAGTTAAGAATAAATCTGAAAGAGCCATCTGATTTTGGTGCCAAAAAAATATTTGATATAAACTGATTCCTGTGAGGTTTACATATATTTACAGCTCCTAATTCTAATAGTCTAGAAATAGCTAATGAGACTTGACTTTTTTCACTGGCTGAAAAATTATTTGGAGGTATATTAATTTGCGTTACTCTTTGATTAAAAGGTATGCGGTAACCATTACGAATCCAATCTAAAATAACTGGATTTTTGGTAATAGATAACCAACAAGTATAAAAATGTTGCAATCTACCGGCATGTACCTCAGCTATTTCCGGGACGATGTTCGGGCACGCTTGGTGCTGGCAGTCGACGTCGAACTCGCTGTGCGCGTGCTCCGAGGCGGCGATGCTGGACGGGCACGGCGATAATGACCTCTGTAGGCAGTTGTGCGCCCCCCCCTGTTCGACTGCTGGGACCGGGGAGGGCCGGACCAGTTTCCCTGAAAGCGGGAAGTAGCGGACGTCGCTGAAGCGTTTGAAGTGGACGGCTTCGGATTGGTAGGCTTTTTGATCTGAAGGCCGTGTCTCTCTATAGTCTTGGAAGCTTTGATCTTATCTGATAAAGCATTACCAAAAAGGCTTTCGTCCCGTTCTTGATCTTGGATCACCGTAAGAAAAGCCTTGTCCAGTCCAGGAGTGATAAGTTTCTTTCGCAATTGCGTTTCGGTATGGTGAAGGTCAGTAAGAATACGGCAGCCATTTGACAGAATTTTCATGGCTTGCACTCTATCATCACCGGTCAGCAATATCGACATGGCCCTGTTAATGGCAGTTATGCCAAGGCCAAGCTGGTCTTGCTTTGTTTGCAGCTTTTTGTCACGGCCCCTGACTATTTCAGTTACAGCAGCTGATATTTCCGGGTTTAAGACGGGTGCTCTCAATAGCCGGCAATTATCGGGAAAAGAGTGCTCTTTTAAAAGCTTTTCCTTAGCTTCCGTTTGTAAGCCCTTCTTCAAGATAGGAAGCCAGCGTTGAGCCAAGTTCTTATTTATATCTGGGCCGTAAACTGGTGCTTCTTCGGCTGCATCACCTAAGGCTTGCAGTAACTCGGGGTCGACTTGAAGCTCATTGATCTCGTTTTCGTCTTGCAACGGGGGTAAACTTTCGCCGGCTGGCACGTGAGAAGGAGACGGCGGTTGCGCAGACGGTGCTGTCGGTGGTGGTAGCGGGAAAACCGGAGACAGTGATACTTGCGATGGTGCATCGTTTTCTACTTCCCGTTGTGGCTCGTGATCTGACCAAGAAAAATAGCATATTAGTGCTCAAGAAGCGTTAATATGTTAAGTACCCTCGTGTTGACCCGCAGTCAACCTCCAGGTTATTTGATGTCATGCTAAACCTTCGTGACAACCCGCAGTTGAACTCCAGGATAGCTTAAAGACATTTATTGTTCGAGAGATGACGAACGAGTATTCACTTACATAATCATATAGTTGTTTCCACTTACCGGAATCTTCTTCCGAATCAGAAGAATAAATAATCACACGCCGCTTTTTATCACTTTTACGTTTCAACTTTTTAATTTTTTTACTGTAATATTCTATTTTTTCAGCAGCACTTCCTTTAGGCATTTTATTCTTCTTATTTTTAAATTAATTAAACAAAATTATTGAAAAACGTTCGTAGGAAAGGTGTGCTTGTTGCCACGCACGCAAAAAGAATGACGAGTCGCAGCGACGTCTGCCCCTAAGTGGAGGGAGTGGGGATCAATTGATTTACTTTATTTTTTAATCTAAACGTGCGAAGTGTTGCCAGTAGGTAAAAAGGACTACATGTGTATATTATATCTGAAGAATGAAGCGACGAAATATAATATATGAGAATAAAGTAAAGTTATTGAAATAATACTTTGGGGCCGAAAACGAATGATCAAAGTCAAAAGAATTTCATTTTCATTATCAAAGGTCAGATAAATTCTATATTCATTATCAAGTATACGACCCAGTCCAATCAGAGTAAATAAAAAAACGTCTTGATGACAAATAATCTCGAAGAAAAAAATGCAAATACTACTCTTGCACAGATACTCTGTAGAAGATACATGTTTGGCTTGCGCACATCTTGCTTCCTATTTTCGAAGAATAAATTTTGAACAAAACTCACGTCTTGAATGAATGTCGGAGTTCTTGGCGGAAATTTTAGCGGACGTTGTCTGTTTTGGATTGTTTCGCAAATTGATTCTAGTGGACTTTATAATGTGAAATTGGTGTTATTTTGTGTTATAAATGCCCATATTTATGAACAATGTGTAGAATAACTAAAATAGACTGTCATTGTGCGGCTGTTTGTTAGTGAGATTTACATAGCGACCTGGTGGTTATCCACCTTGCTGCGTCGTCAATGATGAAACCAGTGGATTCGCGAAGAGTTGTCGCCAGGGGCTCCGTGAAAACAACGAAATGAATTACACCATCATTTCGTTGACAACCAAGAAGAAGAACTCGCCAACTGGCGAAATAAATAAAGAAAGGCTCTAGAGGACTTGTATCCAGGGCCGTATAACAATACTAAAAAAAATAATTAATGAATGTCATTCCTATTTTCAACAAAAGAAACTCCGTCTGGGCAATCCTTGTATGAACTTATTTTGGAATAATAAAAATTATCCATCCATGAAAGTTAAACCATGAGGTTTAACTTTCTGTTAACATTTTTTCAGTGTCACACGGAATGACTGAAAGATTCAAAATATTTGGAATTATAAACGGAAAATTCAGTATAGCGATAAAGATACATTTCACTATAATGCTGGCGTACAGCTTTTTACTCTTACCTACTATGAATACTGATTTACAAAAGGCAACAATCAAAATGTCATGAATCAAATCAACAATGTGTAAATGTGAAAATTTTAATCAATTATAAATATTAATAATTAAGATAGCTAGTCGGATGAATAGGGGATGCTTAATACTTTGGCTTAATAATAAGGTTCCTTGGGTTATCATCACAGTCGTAACAAGGTCCACTGCTGGACTGTTTCTTTTTTTTTTCATATTTACCACGCTTGGCAAACGGGTTGGTGAGTGCAGTTTGCTTTGCTCATAATCGGTTCCGACGCTGCTGCCCATCGAAACCATTTTTTAAGCGTGGGAAGGGTAGGAGTACCCCTTGAGTACGGAACCCTAATAATGCCCGAAACTAATGATGTAAATTTGAAACAAATCTTCAGCCTCTGCTCTATTGAACAAATTCGAAGGTCGGGACGGAGATCCACCAATTTTCCGAGTCTCTTTTTATACCTTGTATTCATTTCGGTCAGATTTAAAATATTCACTGAAAAGATCTTTTTAAGACGTAAACTCCTTTTTAAGATGTAAGATCCTGATACCACAGAGAAATTTGAACAAACTTAACATCTCGTATTCAAAGAGCCATTAGGTTAATCAGGCTTCCGACTACGAACCTTTCTCAGACATTCTTTTGAGCTTAGAATCAAATAGGGAATGCATTGATAGCCGAAGTGGTTTATGCCAGCCCACAACACTAGGGGCATCAAGTTCCTAGCTACAGCAAATACTTGTACTTTATTTTAAAGGTCTGTGATTCTAAACAAACGCATCACAGTTGAAGATGGAACTTATGTAAATAGAGTACACCAAGGAGGTGGTGCAATATAGCATAACGAGTTAAAGTGGGAATCGTACCTACCCTCATAACGTAGTGGTTTTAACAGAAGCGTACAACACGAAGGGTTTTCTCCGAGTTGGATTACCTAGCGTGGACACTTGTACTTCGTTCGAATCTGGAGTTACCCAAAAAGGGTTAGCGTCGGGCCGGTTGAAAATACTTTGGTATAAGGTATTACAGCATCCATATTAGTTTTGAAGTGATGATACGATATACTATAGCTAAAGATGGAACGAATAAAACGTTAGGATGAGGAAAAGTTAAAGGGGGAAATGATTTAGTTAGTTGTCTGGTTTTAGCTTCGTCGTTGTGTGTCGTGAGGGAATTTTGCGATCTCTATAGATAAAGATAGAGTCACTTGGAATTGCCAGGATATAACCAGTGCCCGGATTATCCGTCCATATTTAAATACACACATACTTATTTTGCCAAATGCTTTCAGATATGAAACTAGTGTAGTGTAGCTCAAAACTCTCATTTTACGGTTCAAAATCGTTGTACCATGTGCTACGTTGCTTTAACAATCAGCGTAATCAAAGCTTAAAGATTTGGAAAAACAATAAATATAATTAATGTATTTGGCTCAGTGGTGAATATTCATAGATCGTCAGAATATTACTCAACTCAAAATTACAAAAGTCCATTACAAATTGTTTTTTCATTGTCATTAAATGTAACTCGCCTTGTGGTTCCCGGTAGAGTAGAATAGGACCACTCCAAGTCTTCCCGTGGATGTCGTAGAATGCGACTTAGGAAACACAAGCTAAACAAAGCTTATAAACATCAAATAGGCTTCTCCAACCCGTTTGGCCAGCGTGGAGAGTGTAGGCAAAATCCTCTGACTGCCTCGGCTAAATATGGCTCTGGTAGTACAGAGAGGATCATGCTCCTGCAGTGGAGACTAAAAAAGACCTGATGATGATGATGAAATGTAACAAGTTGCAACCACCAGTTATTTCTAGTTTCTTGAAGATTCGACTAATATACGATAAGTACGAGAAACTCCTTTAATAACAAAGATTTTTGCTTTTGTAAAGGAATCTGTAATTTTTCTCATCCAGTGATTGATGATATGGCTTATGAGAAAACATTAGTACTGAAGCTAAACTGGGCTTTGCTTGAAGGGCTAATGGTAATGTTTTGCCATTGATCTTTTATATTACCTACTTGTCTGTAATGTAGCTTCGAAGGGATCAGTATGGTTGGGAGGCCTTTTCTGTTACATATCTTGATTAATTTTCTTAAAAACCAACCCTTTCTTTTGTTTTAAGATATTTCTAAGGTTCCGTAGCTGGATGATAAAAAAGGAACCCTTATAGGTCCGTCATGTTCATCTGTCTGACCGTATGTCACTCCCATTTTATTCCGATACAATTGAGACTACACAGCTAAAACTTGGCAGGTCATGTACCTACCAAGTTTCAACTGTGTACTACCGCTTTACAATTTTTACACAAAAATAAAAGGTAAAGAAGCTATGCATGCTAAACATAACTTATAATTCAAAAAGATTATAAATTGGTGTTTAGTACTAGTTACTTCTGGCAATGTTAAAGCAAAGGATAAAAGCATAACAACAAGTAACTCGCACAAAATTATGGTTCGGGTTCCAAAGCCGACTGTCAATAAACGGAACCCATATAGATTCGCGATGTCAGTCAGTCTGTGTGTATGTTACACCCATTTTATTCTGTAACTATTGGGACTACACAGTATAAAAACTATGTAGGTGAGTGGTAACTTCGTAGGACAAGATGTAAAAATAAAATATTTTTCCTCAATCTTTTGATAGATAAGAACTTTCAAAGTGGTAAAATGTATCCTAGACCTCCAGAAAAACTTTCTGAGATTAGTCAGGAGTGTTTGAGATATAGCATATTTTCATAAACAACAAGTATATAACTTGTCATTCAACAAAGGTTTTCATAGTAAGAATTTTTAAGTAAGAAATATAATAGTGATTTGTTGTATTGCTACTACGGAACCCAGGGACACGTCTGACTCGCACTTTGCCACTATTTATACATTACATAGGTCGTAATATATGTAAATCATAACCCAGATTAAAAACGCAATTAAATATAATAAATGGATACGGCCAAATCACACAGATTGAGCTAGCCCCAAAGTTCGAGACTTGTGTTATGGGATACTAACTCAACGATACTACATTTTATTACAAATACATATATAGACAAACATCCAAGACCCAGGTCAATCCGAAAAAGATCATTTTTCATTTTGGCCTGACCGGGGATCAAACCCGGGACCATCCGTGTCGCAGGCAGGCTTATTGACCGCTGCGCCACAGAGATCGTCAAATAAAATTGCTTTACAGAAGTCGTTAAAATGGAGGGAAATCGCTCCTCGAACGGATCGTTGTGGACAATGACAGTCAATGGCCTATCACATTTATCTCGTGAAATCTGTTCAGCTTTGAACCGCTATTGTCCGTAACTGATTACTACAGGTAATAGAAGTGAAAATACGACAGGCACAAAGGGATGTTCATTGTGCCTGGCGACACATGGCGGAAAATATCGCGAGCATGTTGGGATATTTGCTGGAGATTTTTTTATATTTCTACTTGAATTTCTTTAGAGGCTCACATCAGTGAAACTGACAACACCCGGGCAGAGATATACTCATACGGCTGCTTTTGGATGAAATGAGTAATCCTGTTTGTTTACCAAATGCAATATAAAAAGTAATACACAAATTCCTTATGTCATTTAATACTGAAGTATTTACGTAGATTTTTTCAATTTAATGTTATTTAGTTGTAAAAGAAATAAAATGAGGGGTGGCGCTAGTTGGCTGGTCTAAGTACCTTAAAACGTAGCCTTAATAAACGGATTTATTTTCCTGGTGAGATAATCTTACCCATAATTAAAGGAAGATCTATTAGGGAAAAATCATTTGTGATTATTATTCGTTTAGAATTTAGCGCACAAAACTTCTATAGGATATATTGCGTTAGTATTCATCCAGTTATTTAGAAGACACAATGCAATATGCAATAAAAAAATACTAAAATATAAAAAAGGAAAACATAATCCTTCTTTGGTGCTCGGGTAAAATATCTGATAGCTATAATCAACCAAGCCTAGCTAGCAAGACTTCCTGGGGGGCTACCATAACCTCTTATAGCAGTATTATTTCAATATTACTTTTGAAATTCGTACCATGACGTACCATACAATATTTCTAATTAATTACTTACAATGTAGTGGACTGAGACTAAAAAGTAACAAACAATAACAAAAATGTATTTTGATTAGTTTTGATATTAAAAAACAATGAAATTTTTTTCCGTGAACACGAAAATATCGCAATGACAGCAAAATACAAAATACCTACTAAAATTAGACTAAAATATCCTGTGAAAATATCAAGAATTATATTCCTCGGCATTTTTCATTGATTGTTTTTACCATTTATTAGTAGCCAGTGTTAAAATGTACTATACAGAGACTGCAACCTCCTTGCAAGTACATAGGTATATAATCCATGGAAGATAATATGATATTTAATCTCTAGACTTGCCCTTGAATAAAAACCATATTTTTAAAATAAATCGATAAATACAAATAAACCCCAAATTGATAGTGTTTTCACCTTTGAAGTCCTCTCCATATAATACATTCCATCAAATTTATAAGAAACTTTTCCCAAATCCTCATAATTCTTTTATATTTATAACAAAACCGTTACTTTTTAATTCGTTTAAAAACGATACTTAGATGCTATTCAGTAAATTAACCAGCCAGCCAGCTCAACACTTCTTAATTGTTCGTTATATGGCCTCAGAATATAGTAAAAAATATATAGAACGCCACCATCTTAGCTCGTGTGTTCGTTTTGTACTATAAGTGCTCTTACGGGGATCGCTCACTCGATCAAGAGCGATTCCGAATAGCCTCACGCCCGATTTAGGCAAGCCAGACGATTCAATTCGCCCTGAAAGATGAAAGCTATTCCCATAAACCGATTCCCTGCTATTAAAACGCGTTCATAAATAAGGCGAGGCTGACCCTTCACGTCAAACTATCTCATTACGGTATTTTTAGCTATAAGTTTGTCAAATTAATCTTAATAAATACTAATTGGAACATTTTATTGGTTTTAGGTCAAATAAATGCCAGGTATATACTTACTGATAACCACCCTGTGGTTCAGTGGTTTCGTGTCTTGACAGCGGGGTTTTGGAAACGATCCCCTGTCAGGACAAGTTGAAAAAAAAATACTTATTACATCCCAGTTATAATTATTACAGGTGTCAAACTGTTTATATATGTGAGGGTGTTTAATGCCACTTCACACAAACTCTTCGGGATGGATTTTTAATAAAAGTGAGCGACTTACTTGTTCTATTCATTCTCATAAATCTTCAAAGCTTCATATAATTCTATCTTTACTTGATCCTTGATCACAAAGTATGACACAAATTTTACACACTTAAATATTAATAGTAAAAACCACAGCGTCGTTCTTCTTCTTCCTTTACCTTATCCCACTTTTTTATGTGGGGTCGGCACAGTATGTCAGCTCTCTCCACCTTGATCTATCATCTACCATAGCCTTTGTCACTCCCCTCCTGTTCATACTCTCCTTGACTCCATCGATCCATCGTTTCTTAGGTCTTCCTCTGTTCCGCGTACCATCTACTTTCAAATCGAATGCCTTTCTTGTGATATGAGTTAAAAACCACAGCGTCGTTAACAAATTAAAATTACTTGATAGGTGCTAACTACATTATTTGAATTACTATATGTATATCGAATTAAATCAACAAATAAACTTAATTATTCGAAAAACAAGGCGCGTTTCTAAATAACAAGTAAAATTTTAGTCATTCAGTTTCGTAATTAAAAGCTGGCCAGATTATAAATTATTATTTTGTTTTAGAATTCATATGAACCGAGCCTTGTTTTCATCTAATGAATAGTCCGTGGCTAAAACAAGATTCATGTTATAAATTAAGGCCTTTGCAAGTATATTGACCCAAAGGGCCAAATGTACAGCAATGGTTCGACGATACGATAAACCTAGTTCTGTGACTCTCAAACTTTGGTGTTTTGTGCTAAAAATTATAACTACGTGTACTATGTATATAAAGTCCCGTGTAGTTCCCGGCAGAGTAGAATAGGACCACTCCAAGTCATCCCGTGGATGTTGTAAAAGTTGACTAAGGAAACACAAGCTAAACAAAGCTTATTAATTATTATTATTAAAAACGGTTGCACTCACGTTACATTTAGTCGGTATTTCCGACCGGGTTTCGGCCAATTTAGATGGCCATCTTCAGGGCGAGTATCAAGATCGTCGCGACACGGCAAGTGCTGGAAACGAATGGCTATAGTTGGAGACAGAGCCTTCGGGTCAGTGAAAACGCAACGGAGCGTCCCACTTCTGTGGATCGAGCGATTTAACCTTTTTCTTAAAGGGACCACAGACAAAATTGGTCATTTACTACGTCGCCGGTACAGTATAAAAACTATTTTCCGACCTTTGACGAAACTACGGAATTTAATGCGCTCTCCCAAAGAAAGAGACCCACTTAATGTACCGGGCGTATACATGGTGCCTTGTGAATGCGGTAAGTGTTACATAGGTGAAACAGGACGCAACGTGACTACAAGACTAACCGAACACATCCGCAGCTTGAAAAAATTGGACAAAAATGGATCTGCAATCGCCGAGCACGCCTTGGATTCGGATGTGGCTCATTACATTCGCTTCGACAAAGCCAAGGTACTGGCAAGGGAAAAGGCTTTCGTCCCACGTAAAGTACTCGAGGCAATAGAGATAGGGCGACGTCCGAATTTTAATCGTGACGGAGGTTGGAATTTGCCATCAACTTGGAAACCAATACTTCAAGCTGAACAATGCAACGAGGACATTTTAGTTCAAGGCGTTGACACGGTTAGCTCTTTGCACATGAGCCGTTCACAACCATCAGAGGCATATGATGTCGATTTGGTACCAGCCACAACATCTTCGGGGGTGTCTGACCCCCCAACCAACGCATCGGCACGAGCGCGTCGCGCGGAGAGGCGGGCGGCGCGCGCGGATCCTGTCAGTGCTCAAGGAACGGCCGTATCGCGACGACCTTGATACTCGCCTTGAAGATGGCCATCTGAATTGGCCGAAACCCAGTCGGCAATACCGACTAAATATAACGTGAGTGCAACCGTTTTTAATAATAATAATTATGTCTCGCGTAACATTTAATAATTTAAAAGCTTATTAACATCAAAAAGACCTCTCCAACCCCTCTGGCCAGCGTGGAGAGTGTAGGCCAAATCGTCTAACTACTCAGGATAGTATATGGCTCTGGTACTACTGAGTGGGTCGTGCTCCTGCAGTGGAGACTAGAAAGACCTGATGATGATGATGATGTATATAAATTGAAGTTTAAGCTTAGTTTTTTGTTACATATCCATGCTGTAATTTTAATAGGGAACATTTGATGTTTACTTTGTTTTTCTGAATAAAGTGGGTTCCGAAAATACTGAACCGATTTTTGGATTCATATTCATATGCTATAATTAACGCGCACAAACCCGCGCAAAAATTGCCTACATAATTACATAAAAAGGTGGGGTTGGGTAAGTTACTCCATTTAAGCGGGTGGACCAAATTTTATACTCTTTTAGTTTTTGGATTGTCTCTACCCACAATAATAATTTTAATGTAAGAAAGTATAAGGAAAACACTTGGATGAATAGCATAATAAATAAAAACGTGAAATAGACTATAGGCATCATATTTTTGGAACAACTGCCTAAATCCATTAGCTTGAATAGCAGGACGTCTATGCCTTCATTATTGTATGAAATGGTTATCATTTATCACTATTCAGTACCTACCCAATTGACCGATTATGAATGAAAATATATTATTGAATACCTAGTACTTGTAGTCTGATATCTATATCTTTGCTTGATGTTAATAATGATTACAATTTGTTATGTTTTCATTATCCAAAAACATAAGATCCTTACTTAATATTATAAATGCGAAAATGAACTTGTTTGTTACGCTTTCACGCCCTATATATAAGTATAATAAAATGGTTGCACACACATAGGTTAGGGTACTAAGAAGGACATAGGCTATAAACCACGCGGGCGAAACTGCAGATAACACCTAGTAAAAAATAAACAATTTAATATTTTCATACAAATAACTAGGCCGGCTGAACACTTTTGCATGGGAATGTAATTTTTTTTCGTTGTCCAGCTAGGTATTCCCATAGGAAAAGTCGATTATATTGACGGACTGAGTTGCCCCTTTTTAAGGCTCGGTCAGAGTTATACTATATATAATGTTGCATATATTCGTAATTCGTATTGTTACGTAATTCGTACATCGTCTAAAATAAGACTGGCTAGGTATATTTTTCTACACTATAATATATTAACTATAATAAAACTTTACGATTTTGTAGTTTTTTCATCATTATTACCACAGAGCAGGGAATTTCAGTGTAGCTAGCGCTAGCGTCGTAGCGTCTCGTCACGGTGTTCCTTGCTCTGTGGTTAGTACATATGCGGACTAAGTATCGAACAAACCCTGGTATACCCGTAACAAAATATAAATTGATCTCCAAGATTTGGGAGGCTGTTCGGAAAGTTTGCGCAACTGTTGCAGTCTCTTTAACTTACATATGACATTCACGGAGACGCCATAATACCACATATCATAATAGTTCTATAGATATACCTAATCGTAAATAAACAGGAATAATTATGATTCTACAGGCATAGATATGTCATCCGGAGGCACGCGCTCTCACTGCTCTGGCAAGCTAATTTCCAAAAGACATCGTTAGATTGCGGTAGGTCCAATGCTAGTTAAGGCCATACATGATTTTTTATAGGGTGCTGGGCCCCGAAATTTAATATATGACCACGAATGAGTCACTTTTAATTGTGAACAATAGTTCATAAAATAGTTTGAAACATTATCTAGAGCCTCGCAGAGCAAAATTTCAAATGATTTCTCAGTTTTCTTTCAAATGTTTATATTTCAAATGGCAGCATTGGACTCATGTTTTTCCCCCTAACTAAATTAACGTAGAATATATTACGTTAAAATGAATTGTACGTATATATATTATTAAAGATAAAAATGTATCTATTCTAAATAAATGAAATCATCGAAAAGCACTTTCTCATGCACGTAGCGCCCTCTGTTGCAGCAGCGCAACACCATATTATGCACCATTTTTCTGCAAATAAAAATTCTGATTCTCTACATTTATGAAACGTCGTGGAAACGTCAAAGATGATTGTAGTTATAACCATAATATTTATATGAGGACAGACCGTACTGCATAGATTTAAAAAAAATACTGTTCTTTTAAAATTCCTATTACGATATTCCTGCTTCTTATCCTCATACTCCCGAAGACTAACTAATAATATTTTTATCCTTTAGTTGTCGTACTAATAAGACGGTGATACAAAGTGGTCTTATTCTAGGCTGAAATCATACATTGTCCTTGAATAATGTACCAAACCTCAAATATCCTTCTCCCTTTTCTTGTGTTTTAGATTCTTAATGTGAGTATTTGTGTAACTTCCAAGAAGCTAGAGATAATTTCTATAGCTCGTAAATTTATTAATATACACGTTCTAGAACAAAACTTGATCTTGGTCTAACAAGAGTTGAAACTGTTCGGGGAATTAAAGCGGCTGCTGCAATCCCGCTAACTTACATGATATTGATAGAGACGCCATGTTGTACCCGTCAAATTACTATGAGGGCAGATTGTACCGACATCAAGAAACTTTGTCAATCTATACTAATATATACCTACCAGGGCATTTTCATCTTACCAGTTACTTTTTTATGACGCTTTTGTCATAAATTATATAGTAAGAGTCGGATTCTACAAGTAGAATGAAACTACACATTGACAATAAATTTAATAACTTAAAATATTCTTCTATTCTGAATATATTTTTATCCTTTAGTTGCCATATCAATAAGACGGTGATACAAAGTGGTCTTACTTATTCTAGGCTGAAACCATGCTTTGTCTGTGAATAATGTACCTAACTTCAATTATTTCTTCGTTTTTGTGTTTAAGAAACTAGATGGTTTAAAATATGTAACTTCCAAAGTACCTGGACATAATTTGTATAGGCTCCTAAATTTATTTATTTATAAGTACGCGTTCCAGAACAATACCTTGATCTTGGTGCATAACAAGACTTGAAACTGTTCGAGAAGTTTGAGCGGCTGCTGCAATCCCGCTAACTTACATGATATTGATAGAGACGCCATGTTGCACCAGTCAAATTACTATGAGGACAGATTGTACCGACATCAGGAAACTTTGTCATTCTACACTAACTCCTACCCTACCAAGACGTTCTTATCTTACCAGTTACTTACTTATGATGGTTTTGTCTTACCATGATAACCTAGTATGATTCGCAGTAGTCTTATTCTACTTACTAGTAAAGGAAAAATTTAAATTTTAACTTCAAATATCTAGTCTTATTTTTCGTTTGCGTTTTGTTTTTCATTTACTTCTTGAATTTGAATGGCTATGGCATGCACTGTACAGTATAAGTCGCTCCTCAAAATACAGATATCTTATTCTGAGAGTCACACTTAATAAAAGTCTTGTGGCTTTAAAAATGAAATGTTAAAAAGAACTCAAATAAACTCGGACCAGTAGACACTCTTGACATACCGTGTCCTTCCAAATTTAGGTCAATAAAAATACCGAATTCGGCAAATACCTAAAATATAGGCCAGGAAGTGATACGGCTTTAGCTCCATCAATTCAGAACATATCTTCTGTGCATATATCACGTAGTTTGTAGTAGAAGCACTTTAAGTTATATTTTGCTTAGGCTCTGGTCAATGTAATTTGAGTAATTTCATCATCATCATCATCATCAGCCTATACTCGTCCACTGTTGGACATAGGCCTCCCCAATTGCACGCCATCGAGATCTATCTTCGGCTGCTCGCATCCAGCTTCTACCAGCCATCCTGCGCAAATCATCACTCCACCGTGCCTGAGGACGTCCTACACTACGTTTGCCGAGACGTGGTCTCCACTCAAGAACTCGTTTGCCCCAACGGTTATCGGTTCTGCGGCTAATATGGCCAGCCCACTGCCACTTCAGCTTGCTAATCCGGTGGGCTATGTCGATGACCTTGGTTCTCTGCCGGATCACCTCATTTCTGATTTGATCCCGCAGAGAAACGCCGAGCATAGCCCTTTCCATAGCCCGCTGAGCGACCTTCAACTTGTGGACCAGCCGTGCCGTTAGTGTCCACGTTTCGGCTTCGTATGTCATGACGGGTAGGACGCACTGATTGAAGACTTTTGTCTTTAGGCACTGTGGGATCGACGATGTGAAGACCTGACGTAGTTTCCCATACGCAGCCCAACCTAGCTGAATTCTTCTTGAGTAATTTACAGTGATCTATTTTTGGGAGTACGAATAAGTAACTTATTCGTCTCTATATATTTCTTAATTTAGTAGTAATTCAGGCTCTTGTTGAATAAAATCCAAAGTAATTCCATTCCAGATTTCCTTGACTTTTGGGAAACAATCTTCATTGGCCGGGTCTTAGATGTTTACTTATGTAAGTATCATATTATTAAAGTATAATATTGTTGAGTTAATAAACTACAACACATGTTCACAAACTACTGTGGGGTTAGCTCAATTTCGGTGATTTATCCATATTTTGTATTTGTTTATTTCTTCATTATTTTTTTTTGTATTTTTATGCATTGACAATTATGTATTTATTGCAACTAATCTTTATCTATACACTTATTGACTATACAATTATTAAAAAGAGGAAAGATTTGATTGTGTGTTTGTTTAATGCATAGACTATAAAACGACTGAAACGATTGAAAAAACCCTTTATAAAAAAGATCTAGTATAGTAATAAAAAAATTCAAAAAACGGAGATCACAGATTAGAACCAAGCACTCCCTCGTCAAGTGTGTAATAGCCCAGGACTAATCAACGTTTTCCTGGAATGTTTACGCAAGCTAATGAAGGTTAAAATTGTAAGTACGGACGGTAAATTAGATTAATTTGACGTCCTTACTTATGGGTATTCATATTTGCATTAACATATTTCTGTAAATATCCTTAAAAATCTTCCAAATTACATTGGGCCCTATCAAGTACTATCATAATCAGGTGTCACCTACCTGTGATCATTAGGTCCCATTGGCTATCAGCAATAAACGACAACTGTGATCAACTCCACCTATACAAATATATAATAAATATGTGTATTAAAACCGTTTATCTTCCGCCTTTACGTGTGAAACAAGCGTTTTTTATACTTACATTTTTTAGTCAATATGGTTAGTGAATTTTCTTTTAATATCTTTTGCAGCTTTTTTCCGACCGCCGGTATTAGCTGCCAATACTGTGACTGCGACTGATTAATAGTTTCGTTCTAAGAAGTTCGATATCTTTTTTACAAGCCAGTTAGTCCGTCTTGAAGTTGTTAAGCACCTGGTATGCAAAAATAATAATTTCATAGATCAATTTGACTTTATCTTACAACGAAATTAAGAATATTCTTAGAGGACTAGGTTGAAGATCTAAGGACTCTTTATCTTAAATAACATGAACATACCTCAATTATAGGTACTAAACATTTATGCACTATTCATACACACAGCACATTCTCTTATATCAGTATTATTTTTTCTAAAACCAAGCACAATGAAAACATGTTACACCTTACTGTAAACAAATGCAAAGAAGCAAACCTGTACTGCTCACTAGTATGATTACTTGCAGGACAGGCCTAGCCTTAGTGCTAGGAATCAACTGCACGTAGCAACTGTGACGTAGCGTGTCTTAATTATTTATTATGTGACTACAACTTCGATCGTATTTAATCTAGTTCAAATATTTAAATACTCTATGAAAATTTCGGGCAAAGGTACTCAGTTAAATCATAACTTCTCACGTGATCGTGAATATAATTATATCGATCAATAAATGACCCTTATCTTCCCAAAGTTCGGTAAGTGTGGTAATTATACTGTTCTGCTGCAGGGTATGGAATCATGCGGGGTATTTTCAGGAATTTGTGCGTAGTTGAGCGTTTCATTACCACCGAAATTTAATGATCTAATTAACATCGATCTGCAGTCCAGTGTGTATACAGAATTATATCCATACATATTTAAATCCATACTAGCATTTTCCCACGGCTTCGGTTGCTTTTAAGAAGATCCTTTGGGAATACATAAATATATACGAACAAATTACACCGATTGAGCTAGCCCCAAAGTAAGTTCGAGACTTGTGTTATGAGATACTAACTCAACGATACTATATTTTACAATAGATACTTATATAGATAAACATCCAAGACCCAGGTCAATCTGAAAAAGATCATTTTCCATCTTGACCTGACCGGGGATCGAACCCGGGACCATCCGTGTCGCAGGCAGGCGGGTTGACCGCTGCGCCACGGAGCTCGTCGAAGATATAAATACTTGGACTCTATACTTAGCCTTATGGCTTACGTCGATTCTTAACCATATTTTATTGCTGATGATGAAATAATATTTTTTTGTATGCCTTTAAATAGTTTTTTTTTTAACTTTAAAAACTATTTTAACTAAATGCGTCAATAACAGAATAAAAGTGTCCTAAACAGCCTCATTTCACCAAAATGCTTAATAATCAGAATAGTTTTCAGAAATCTACTCTTCATGTCACACGATAAACCCACGGATGTTAATTTGTTTATCGATTTTAATAGACATATTAGTTAGTCTGTCTAAAATCTGTGGGCTGTACACTAAATCCGTAAGAGAGTGGTTAACGAAATTGTACTCATAAGCGGCGGAAACACAATTAATTGCTTTAATTGTTTGCTTGACCGAATATAAGCCGACGGAATTTGATATATGACGCGGTGGTGGCTGGTCTTGTTAGTTCGTATGACCGTTATATGACCTACATCCGTAGTTTAAGCATTCGGGATGTATACTTTCAGTAATACAAACGCTTAATGGTGCATAAATACCTAGTTGGTGAAAGTTATAATGCAAGCAACTAAATTAAAACTGACGATAAATTCCAATAAAGATGAAATTTTAAATGTATGTAGGTACTATTGGTACAATTTTCAAGGTTTTTACGCATCCTAATCGGTTCTAAGTTTATGACAAGTTAAAGTTAATATTCCTAAACTACCAGTTGTTTATATTTAATATTTAGAGATCAATATTAGCTAAATTGATTAACAACAATTAGCAACGCAACGAAACAAATCAGAGAAATTGACCAATCAGCAAAACGGTTAACATTGCCGCTTGGCTAAGTACTGCTCGTTGTGTGTGTATAATTAATTAGTCCAGTCCAGGACATTCGGTGAGCCACAGTATAATGTGAAAACAGAAGTTAAAATTACTTATTTACTGATATTGTTTGATTTAGGCATAACGGCTTTATTTATTAGGAATTTGAAGATCAATATAAGCAATCTGTAAAGTGCGTGTATATAATTCCCTAGCAGTCCGCCCCGGCTTCGCCACTTCACTGCGTACTCATAATGGCACTAAGGAATAACGTACCTATTAGTCCGAATAGCGGTCCAGTAGTTCTTGAGATTAGCCCGTTCAACCATACAAGCAAACTCTTCAGATTTATAATATTAGTATAGAGGTAAAGATAGTTCAGTCACAGAATTAATAATAGTACTAGTTCAGTGTAGGATATTCAGTGTGCGCCAACTTTATTTGAAACAAAATTTAGAGTGGGTAATTTGTGGGTTAGGCCGTGGGCTCTATCTATTTATAAGAAATCAAGACAATAACGTGCATAA
This sequence comes from Rhodophaea formosa, assembly GCA_963082605.1. Lineage (NCBI taxonomy): Eukaryota > Metazoa > Arthropoda > Insecta > Lepidoptera > Pyralidae > Rhodophaea > Rhodophaea formosa. Next base: position 14,443,233 of record OY720206.1, read on the forward strand.
ATGTTAGTTACCAATCGGCACATTGACATTGCACTCGGCTGAAAACTGATCATTGTGAATGCATAATTCATTGATTCAGTCCAGGACATAATGCGCACGGGTCCGTCGCACAACCACATTATAAGTAAACAATTTAAAGTGACTAATTCAAACACAACAAACAAATCTCGCTTTGATCGGTAAAAAAATGTTTTTTTTTGACCATTTTCTATGTGAGTTTGTTATAGATTAAACAATTTCAACAACTTAATCAGTGGTAACGCGAATCCGCGAAGGTGTGATAAACTGTTTTTCTGTGATAAACTTTTCCATCTGTTCTTGCTGTACTTTGTGTAGTGGTTCCCGCTTGGCCGCAAATTGCCAAATTTATCGCCCCAATTCCTGACATTTTGCTAGCCGAAGTGTACTTTGTATTTAGAAAATGTACCAGACTTTCGTTTTTGCCTTTAAGGAACGAAGGAAGGGGAAACGCTACGATATTATGAAAGTGACTTTTATTTACATCATCATCATTTCAGCCGCAAGAAGTCCACTGTTGTGGTAGAGCCACGCTACCGGCAAAATTCACTTCAGCTGGTAGCATGAATGGGCCGGCTCGTCCGGGGAAGTACCACACTCTCACAGAAAATCGACGTTTGAGTAGTAGTTTTACAGCTTCTTTGCTTCGTTCGGTGAGTGAGAGAGCCAGAGGCCCATCCCCCCTCCCCTCTGGAGAGGGAAAACTTTTGTTTTCCCTCCCCAGAGGGACCAGGGGTATGACAAGAGCGTTGCCGGCCTTTTAGCCGGCAACGCTCTTGTCATACCCCTGGTGTTACATTAGTCCATGGGCAGCGGTGATCACTTACCATCCGGTGACCCGCTTGCTCGTTTGCCGTCTTCTGACATAAAAAAAAAAAAACTGTTGAAACATAAGATGCTGTGGACATAGGCCCCTCTAAGAATATCCAATACGATTCGTCAGAACTGCCTCTAGTTGCAAGAATGAAGTCCTTCGGCAAATCCAACTCGGCTGGGCAGGTTTCGAGCTCTACAATGTCTTCTTATCCAAAATACCACTGTGCCAAAAAATAAAATACTATTATTAAGGTGTGTTGCCAGTAATGACTTCCGGGTCCGAAACGTATTCCCTTCCTTTGGGTCTCATTAGAAAGATCAAGGTTGCTTAAAGAGCTTTGGAGAGGGTTATGCTCGGTGTTTCTCTGGAAGATTGAATCATGATCGAGAAGAGCAGTAGAAGAAAAAAAGGTCGCCGTCTTAGCTCAGTGGATTAGCTCTTTGAAGTTATTTTATTTTTTAAATTCAATTATCATTAATCTTACCCATAATTCTTCTCAAATTTAATTTTTTTTGCGTGTCATAAAGTACCAGGTAAATCCACCACTTTATCTTTTATTCAAACATTCTATTCAGATTCTACGAGAGAACGAGAAAATTGTTTCTAAGTAATACAAACTGTAAAATTATATTTTACTGAAACTACATTTCATATTTTATTTATTCTAAGTGTTGCAATTCTCTAGGTACCGAGCTAGTATCATAATACACGAAATGTATAACCCATTATACGTTTGAAATGGACATAAAATTCCAATACAAAATAATTGACGTCGTCCGGCGTTCAGCCACTTAGAAGATACGTGTTTAGTTTAAAATTACGTCTACCCGTTACACAGTTAAAAGTTTTTTTTGTGTATTAATTATTTCATCTGATTTTGAAGAATGATTTCTACATAATTTTTTTTTCCTATCATAATATTTTGGTTTTGATATTTTGTTTCAGTAGATAGGTATTCTAAATTATACTTAACTAGCTGTTACCCGCGGCTTCGCCCGCGTAATATATAGCCTATGTCCTTCTCCGTACCCTAACCTATATGTATAAATATAAATATACTTATATATCTGGACAAATCACACAGATTGAGCTAGCCCCAAAGTAAGTTCTTAAGTAAGACTTGTGTTATGGGATACTAACTCAACGATTCTATATTTTATAACAAATACATATATAGATAAACATCCAAGACCCAGGTCAATCTGAAAAAGATTATTTTTCATCTTGATCTGACCGGGGATCGAACACGGGACCATCCGTGTCACAGGCCGGCGTGTTGACCGCTGCGCCACGGAGCTTGTCAACTGCATTGTATGCAAAATTTCATGATGATCGCTTCAGTAGATTGGGCGTGAAAGCGTAACAAACAAACAAACAAACAAACTCACTTTTGCATTTATAATATTAATAATCCATATCCATACTATATTATACTATATATACTATATATTAATATTATAAATGCGAAAGTAACTCTGTCTGTCTGTCTGTCTGTCTGTCTCGCTTTCACGCTAAAACGGCTGAACCGATTAAAACGAAATTTGGCACACAGATAGGCTATAGCCCGAGAAAGGACATAGGCTACTTTTGATTTCGATAACGTAGGTTAAGCAACTCTAACCATGGTTCAAATTAGGATGGGTGGCCAAAACTAAAACGGCTGAACAGATTAAAACGAAATTTGGCACACAGAGGGGCTATAGCCTAAGAAAGGACGTGGGCTACTTTTAATTACGATAACGCAGGTTAAGCAACACTATAATATATTAATATAATATATTCTAATATATATTATTTATTATTTTATTATTATTATTATTTTTTAATATTATAAATGCGAAAGTAACTCTGTCTGTCTGTCTGTCTCGCTTTCACGCTAAAACGGCTGAACCGATTAAAACGAAATTTGGCACATAGATAGGCTATAGCCCGAGAAAGGACGTGGGCTACTTTTAATTACGATAACGCAGGTTAAGCAACTCTTACCATGGTTCTAATAAGGATGGGTGGCCAAAACTAAAACGGCTGAACAGATTAAAACGAAATTTGGCACACAGAGAGGCTATAGCCTAAGAAAGGACGTGGGCTACTTTTAATTACGATAACGCAGGTTAAGCAACTCTAACCATGGTTCTTATTAGGATGGGTGGCTAAAACTAAAACGGCTGAACAGATTAAAACGAAATTTGGCACACAGAGAGGCTATAGCCTAAGAAAGGACGTGGGCTACTTTTAATTACGATAACGCAGGTTAAGCAACTCTAACCATGGTTCTAATTAGGATGGGTGGCCAAAACTAAAACGGCTGAACAGATTAAAAACGAAATTTGGCACACAGAGAGGCTATAGCCTAAGAAAGGACGTGGGCTACTTTTAATTACGATAACGCAGGTTAAGCAACTCTAACCATGGTTCTAATTAGGATGGGTGGCTAAAACTAAAACGGCTGAACAGATTAAAACGAAATTTGGCACACAGAGTGGCTATAGCCTGAGAAAGGACATAGGCTACTTTTGATTTCTATAGCGCAGGTTAAGAGCGGCCGCATATTATCAGAAATTTCTGTTAGAAAAATTCTGACGCTCGCCGGAAGGCACTCCGTGCATACATTTTGTATTAGCTCCCGCACACTGTTAGAAAAATTCTAACGGGTCGTCCGTTTTTGATGCCCGCCGGATGGCACCTCAACCGGACATCAGAATTTTTTCTGATAGAAATTGCGGAAGGCATGTTTTCCATACATTTTGTACTAGGCCCCCCCCGCACACTATCAGAAATTCGCGTCAGTTTACCGTCCGCCGCCGTACGCTGCACACGTGTTTGTTGTATTTTAGGAACCTACGTTCTTGACGAAAATGAGTTAAATCAAGATTGAATTGCCGATGTGGAAAAATATCTATGTTTGTGGAACGCGATGTTGAAAATGACCAGAATAAAATACACAGAGACTTAGCTAGAAAGCGAATATCCAAATATTAATTGAGAATTGAAATCCATATTTCAATATCAAGGTTTTTAGGGTTCCATGTCCAAAGCGTAAAAACGGGATCCTATTTACGAGATTTCAATGTCCGTGTGTCACCATCATACATAAACCGTTGTTTTTTTGGTTATTCGTATGTGTAAGTGTCCAACACTGGTGTCAGATATTTCAAGCTGCCTTAAGGCATCTGACATAGCTAAACGACTGACATCAATGATGACAGCCGCTACCAACGGCTTTACGTGCCTTCCGAAGCACGGAGGAGCTCGGGATATTTTTATGCCACTTGCGGTCACCCATCCAAGAAGGGACTGCACCAGGGGTTGCTTAACATACGTAAGCGCTCATAGAGCTCACACCCACTGGACCATCGGGCTCCTCAAATACCTCTCCTCATAAACCGTGATTACTATACAGTTAAAATTTTCATAGATGATGAACTTATTTGCTTTTGCCGTAAACACTAGAATCAGAATAAAATCCTAATCCTAACTAATATTATACGAGTAAATGCGAAAGTGAGTTTGTTTGTTTGTTTCTTTGTTACGCTTTCACGCCCTATCTACTTAACCGATCATCATGAAATTTTGCATACACATAGGTTAGAGTACTGAGAAGGACATAGGCTATAATTCACGCGGGCGAAGCCGCGGGTAACAGCTAGTAAATAATAATTAGGATAAGGATAGGATAGGATTATGAGAATTAATATTGCTTTAGCGATAAGGCCGCCTTTGTACACTACAATGTTTTCGTTATGTAGCGTTCTTATTTATTCTTGGTGCAATAAACAGATTTTATCATATTTTAAATATTAAAATTGTATACTTAGGTAATCCAGCCCACATTTATTTGGATCGCTTAATCGCATATTTCTATACAATTTTATTTAGTATAACATGGCGTTGAATTTCATAACTTTCTTAAATACTCCGGCCGATAAAAGTGTTGTAGACTTCTGTTTTAGTGAATTCTTATATCATACAGTGTAACATTATCTAACACACACCGTTTTTTTTAATGTTTGTTACTTAATGAATAATGATGTACTACTCTTTTGAACCCTTAAGTACCTGCCACCAATTTTGTTTACATAAGTACCTGACTGCGGTCATAGTGACCGCTGACGTAAAACCTTGTTTTATTATTATAGAACTCGAGAAATGGCAATACAATTAAATAAAACACATGTTTAGGATATTAACTATATATTAAAAATAAAAAAAGAACCCTTTTCCAAATACTTTTTTCTGAAATGAGAAAAGTCTTAATAGATGCACATGTTACCGAAAATTAACAATCATTTTATAATTAAGAGATCAACTTTATATGTAACAAAAATTTTAAGCTACTTGTTTTTTTTTTTCTTAAAATCGAATAATGGTGTTATAATAAACAATAAAGAAAATGTGAAAAAAAAAACAATTTTTACAAAATTGCAAGTGGTAAAGTTCACAATTTTTCATGACAATTTTGGCACAGTTTTTTAGTACATTCCACACAGATGGGCTTGTTGCACATAAAACATAGATGAAATGTTTTGCGAAATACTTTGATCACCTGCACGCACAGCCTGATCGGTTTCTTCAGAGGATGAAAGATTCATGCAATCATCAGACTCGCAGTCTTCTGAAATCACAGGCTCATCCAGATTACCAGGTTCTACGTCACTGCAATCCTTATTAAAGTTTTCTTCGTCATCCGACATATCTTGCTCCAACCATCTTGCAATAATTTCGTCTTCTTTATCCATTTTTTACACTAAAACAATAATAAAATAACACATGAAATAATCACACAACTGCCTGCTCGCGGTCACTATGACCGCTTACGAACTTTGTTTACTCACCGAAGCTGAACGCGCGCACGTGATATCTTGCCGATCGCTAACGCGGTACTAACCATAGTAAAGAAAAGGTACATAAACGCACAAAATTTCAAACTACCCACAAATGGAGATATTCAAATTTAAAAAGTCACAGCGGTCACAGTGACCGCTGTCAGGTACTTAAGGGTTAATATAAGTGTCACTATTGGGAACTTAATAGTTGTCTATCATGACTTGTCAACAATAAGTATGTAAGTATAAAAATGTAAGTACAGCAAATTCATTTATTTTCGTGGAAAATATATATTTTCCTGATACACTGCTCACTCAAATGTAATGATCCTCTTAAGAGGAATAGGATAATTCATCATTGCCTCGTACGACACACGCGTATTGATTGGATACGCGTTTCCCGACACAGCCATTTTCGCAATTTGAGCGACTTTATCCAATGACGACCGGGATTTTGTTATATTGCCAAATTGTGTACAGTCATCATTATACGTAATTTGTAAATGTCAGAGATATTTGTGTACTTATTTGAATTGCTGTCACTGTTGAGAACTGCCTTTGAGTATACTAAAAATGTTATGCCATATTTACACTCAGCCTTATTGGGCAGGGAAGTGAGCATGAAGTGGGCAGCGCGTATATATTTGTGAGCAGTGACAGTTATTTTTATTAAGAGAACTATGTAGCTAACTCCAAGTGAGCTTTCGCTACTTCACCGAACTTTTGAGGTGAAAGCAGAGTGCCGTGTTGGCTGAACATCACCAATGGGCCCTCAGAAGGGACGAACCTCGGCTTTGGGCATTTCGGTTGCCTGGGTGCGCAAGGCTTGGAGAAACAGCAAACTCTCATATGCCTGATGGGCCGCGATTGGACGAACTGAGAAACAGCGGTGACAGCACGAGTCCCTGCTCCTACCACTGCCACTGCCTGGCGCTCCCTCAATTGTCGATTCTTCGCGAGAAAGACGAAGGACGGGTAGCGCGAGAACGAGCGAGTGTTTGTCATTATTGCGAGTTGATAAATAGAGAAGTATACTGAGTGTGAATAACGACGCGTGCAAGCAGCACGCGTCGTTTTTGCCGCAGAAGTATCTAGGGAAAACTTTCAGCAACGACAGAAGCAGTGGCAGTGGCTGATTGTAAAAATGGCATTACAATTAAAAGAATTAAAAACCAGTAGTTTCCGATCGGTGTAATAAGCAGCCGCGACCTGCAAACGGAGCGTGAGCACTTAGACGTGTGTTTACTCTCAACAGTTACTTCTCAGTGTTTCAACTAAGCTGTTTCCAGCTCAGTACATTTTCTGGAAAGTTCTTGTGTCTAAGTTTGAACTTTTGAAAAAACAGTAAGAGGATTGAAATTTAGATTACGTCTGTAAAATATGGGAGGATCAATCGATATATCTCCGATAATAATAAAAAAAAAACCGGCCAAGTGCGTGTCGGGCCACGCGCAGTATAGGGTTCCGTAGTTGCGAATGACAACTTTGAGTTCACACTGTTCACACTCGCACCTCACAGTTTAACGACCAAAAACATCTAACAATGAAAATTGTATGAAATTTTACATTTGCCAGTACATTTTATAAGTTGGTTGCCTATAACTTTGAGTTTGCACTTAGTACTCAGCTCTGATAGTTTTTCTTTCAACTTGAGTATATACTACTGCTGTATTTTTTCGCGTATCCATATATAACCGTTTAGCAGATAGAGGGGGGGACACTTACCTGTAACAAAAATTTGCACCAAATATTTCGGAAACGGATCCCTAAATCGAAAAATGGTGTTCACAATCTCACAATATTTTTTAAAGACCTATTTAATGATACCCCACATGATGTGAAAGGAGAGAAAAAAAATAACTCCCCACTTTACTTGAATGGGAGCTACCCTAAAAAATTTTTTTTTTCAAGATTTTTTTCTACCACTTTTCTGGCTTGATTAATATACATACTCATATCAAATTACAGCTTTCTAGTATTTATTGTGTCTGAGCAAAACTGCGGACGGACAGACATACAGACAGACATGGCGAAACTATAAGGGTTCCTTGTTTACTACGGAACCCTAAAAATTAGGTAAGATCGTGTATATTTTTTTTCGGAAATCGCGGAAATCGCACATACAATGGGTTTGTATCGCTATAATATAGTAGGTACACACCGGATGTGGGCAGGTAAAACATAACCGAACCTATATTTCGCAATAATTATTGTCTGTCTAATAAATATTTGATAAATTTTATGAACTTAATAAAGGGTTATCTACTAAATAGATTTAAAAATGTTAAAAATAGAATACTAGATTTATTAATAACAAATATAAGCAATAACACGACTGCTCTTGCACAGACAACAATTGTTCCGAGTGAAAAAGATCATCCTCCATTTACCTGTCTTATACCATTAAATACAAATATGATGTCAATGAAACAAAACCTAAAATCCAAGTTTAATTTTTATAAAGCTAATTATGATCTTATCAACAAAGCTATAATTGAAATAAACTGGGAAGATCTTTTAGCAGGCAAGGACTCAGAATGTGCAGTATTTGAATTTTATGAAAAAATTTATAGTATTATAAAAAAACACGTTCCCCAAAAAAAGGTGAAATCTTCTCAATTTCCTATATGGTTTTCGCCAGCATTAGTGCATATTTAAAGAAAAAAACAAATCGTTGATCAAATGGAAAACATATAAAAACATTTCAGATTATGAAACATTTTCACTTCTAAGACGTCGTTTTCAAAAAGAATGTCATAAATGCTACTTACAATATATAAAAGCAGTTGAGGATGGTATAAGTGATAATATTAATCAATTCTGGACTTAAATTAAGTCAAATAAATCAAAAAAATCTGACATTCCCAACAACGTTTATTACAAAAGTATATCATCGAAAAGCCCTGAAGACATGCCTGTCCTATTTTCTGCATTTTTTGAGTCTGTGTTTGAACCATCTTCTATTAAAGGCAATTATAATACTAACAACATCCCAGAAACAAACCACACGTCCGCCCTCATAATAAGTAATGTGGAAATATCTCTTAACGATGTATTAAAGGAACTGTGGAAACTTGATACCTCTAAGAGCGCTGGTTTAGACAACATCCCCCAATTTTTCTAAAATCTACAGCTAAATCTATTTGTTTACCTCTATATATTCTATTTAACAAATGCTTAAAAGAAGCAACTTTTCCTACTATATGGAAATCAGCTCGGATTGTGCCTGTCTTTAAGGGAGGTGATAAATCCAATGTCGATAATTACCGTGCGATATCAATCCTTTCTGCTTTGGCGAGGCTTTTTGAAAGACTAGTTCATAATTATATCTATCCTTTGTTACATACTTCTATAATTGAACAACAGCACGGATTTGTCAAACGACGGTCCACAGTGACAAACTTGATGATATACACCTCATATCTTTTCGAGTCAATGGACAGAAATAAGCAGACGGACAGTATTTACACAGACTTTCAGAAAGCTTTCGACAAAGTAGATCATAAATTGCTATTAGATAAGCTTGCCTTTAATGGGATACGTGGTGACTTGTTAAGATGGTTCAAATCTTATATAACTAACCGTACACAAAAAGTCGTTATTAATGGATATGAATCTGAACTGATTCCTATTACATCTGGTGTTCCACAAGGATCTATCCTGGGTCCTCTTCTTTATATCCTCTTTATTAATGACATACATACGTGTTTTAAATATAGTAATTTTTTGCTTTATGCTGATGACGTTAAGATTTTTTATAATATTGATAGTACAGAAAGTCATAATAAATTACAAGAAGATCTTGATCGCTTTACCAACTATTGTTTTGAAAATAAATTAGCATTAAGCCTTCCTAAGTGCAAAGTAATAACTTTCACAAAAAAGAAAAAAATCAGCAAATTTTCTTATCGTCTATGTGGTGAAATTTTAGATACTACTCAATATATTAAAGACCTAGGAGTGACCCTAGATAGCCAGTTACACTTAGATCTACATATAGATAATATTATTAAAAAAGCTTATAAAATGTACGGATTTGTCATGCGTTCGAGTTTAAACTTCACTCCACCCACAACATATATTTATTTATACAAATCTCTAATCCGATCCCAAATTGAATACGCTGTGCCCATATGGAATCCTTACTATGCTAAGTATATCAATGCCCTAGAATCTGTACAAAAAAAGTTTATGAGATGTATGTACTATAGATGCTACAAACAAAAGCTCACCTATGAGGAACTTCTTGTCAAATTTAAAATAAGCAAATTAAATGTGAGACGTACACATCTTGAAGCCATGTTACTTTTTGATCTGTTTAATAACCGGTACGATTGCTGTCAATTAATTAATAAGTTAAGGTACAGAATTCCACGTAAAAGCCAAGTGCGTAACCGTAATAGATGTCATATGTTTGCGATTCTTGTATGTCGTACAAACTCAGGTTCACGCTCACCTATTTATAGGTTAACAAATTCTTTTAATATTTATTTTAATAGTATAGATATAACTTGTGTGTCCGCTGGTGCCTTTAAAAAAATGATCAGAGAACTTTTGATATAATTGCAACATTCAGAGTCTCAGTGTTAGTTCATTTTTTTTATACCTTATTAGTAACATGTGGTAAGCGGTGCTGAAAGCACAATTACTTACATGTCAGCATAGCATAAGATTAGTATAGTGTCATTTATTGTGTTTTTGTTTGCTTACCCAAATAAAAAAAAAAAAAAAATTGAATGATGACTGCAGCAAAAGAAATAAGCTTTCGAAAATAGCACATGGGTGTTAATAGGCTTGAGTAATAAATACATTCAAGATCTTAAAGAATTAATGAAAAATACTTTAAGAAAAATAAATGAAGACTTATAATCAAGTTAAGTTAGAAATATTTTTACATTCTTGTTACATTTTTACATCAACTTTTTCACAATGACAATAGCCTCTCGCAAGATCCCCATCGCCTTCAGCGCGCTTCAGTTCCTTAATTAAATAAGAAGCCGACAGGTGGGGCGCTATACCGGGATCTAATATGCCGGATACACATTCCTTTGTTTGCTGAACATAAATAGAAAGAGCGACAGCGACAAATGTATGGTTCTGCAGAAAAAAAGTATTTCTGGATTAGTTGTGTAGCAGAAACAGCAAATGGTGCGAGCCCCGCGCCTAAGCCAAATTATATAATTGACCTTAAAGAATCCAATGTACGAGTATTAATATACCTGTCTGTATACCTGTAAATCTTATCGTCCATAAGCAGCAAGAAATGTCTACAGATTTCCTTCTAGAACTGGAATCTAAGATGTCCGCTATAATACTTTTGTACGCTGTATAAACATAAAATGATTGATTTTCAATATTCGCTCCTAAGTATATTTGTTGTACATTGTTGGACATACCCACATCTTCTTGTGGCTGAGATGACGACGATATGTACCGTCAAAAATAACGGTACATTGGGACCTGGAGGATCTGGAATGGGTGGTTTCATTCTCTACCTAAACAATTCACATTAGAGTATATCCACAAAAATATTTTGAAACAAAACGACTTCAACCCTATACATAACATGTGTAATTAACAAACAGGAACTGAAACGTAGAGAATAATAATTCAATTACTTGACATTAAATATTTACATTATATATTATTTATAGCATTACTTAAAGGCAATCAAGGAAATTGGAGACGTCGCCAGCGAAAGTCAAAAATATCATGATTTCACTTCGTGCCGTCCGAAGGATTGTTGTGATGGCACGATTACATAAATTAACCTTTATCATCTTGACGGGTACCGACTCCGAAAATAACTGAAAAGAACAGTTAGACCATGAGTATAACTTCATAATCTACTTTATGTACTACCCGAAATTTGAAGCTAGGTAAATAATCCACTAAAAAAAATTTTAATGGATTATTAACCTAGCTTCAAGTAAACTTTCGCTACTTCACTGGACTGAGGAGGTGAGAGCAGTGCCCTAAACCTGTAAGGCGAATCACCAAAGGGACGGACGGACCTCGGCTTTGGGCGTTGCCTGTGTGCGCAAGGTTTGGAGAGACAGCAAATTCTCATATGCCTGATGGGCCGCGATTTGCATGCATAGCCTGAAGAGCCGAGCTAAAAAACAATGGCAAAGCCTTTAGAGAGCAGCAACTCTCATGTTTTGCCGTATGGGGGTAAGCTACGGTGTCAGAAGGACCGAAAAATGTAGCTGCACTCAAGTTAATGTTGAATAGCAAATTGGTTAGTATACCTATAGCGTTTAACTTGACCCTCAACATACCCTAAAAAGGATGACCCGTCAATATAAATAGCTTTTGCTGTAAGATCAAAACTGGGAACTCCAAAAAAATTTCGCCGCCGGACCAGTTGTACCATTGAGAAGTATCGACATTCACAAAAGTGTTCAACCGCCTGGGCAAAAAGTATGTAATAATATAATTTTTAACAAAAATCTAAAACCGACTTCAACCCTATTCGTAAATGTACATACTGGAACTAAAAATTAGGTTTAAGTGGGTGTGGTAGTTCAATCAAAATAGAGGAACAACGTCATCATCAACTTGTCTTGATTCGCGAAAGAATTAAACAGAAATAAAATTAACCAAACGGCATACTTGTACATTTTTTTTTTTGTTGATTTTTGTCTAAAAGCAATGGATACATTTCCATTAAAAAATTATAGGGCCATCTTTGAAGTTCAGTCAAAACAGAGAAGTAACGTTCTCATCAATTTGTCTTGATTCGCATAAAAGTAAAATACATATAAATTTAAACCGAACGGTATACTTCAACATTTTTTTTTGAGATTTTGTTTATGTTTTCAATAAGTGCTCAATACATTGCGACAACCATTTTATGGGACTACGTCTGGAGCATTAGCTATCGAACAAAAATATAATCACTAAAATCGATCCATAATTGACTGAGTAATCGCGTAACTAACATCCAAAAAAAAAACACATACAGACGAATTGAGAACCTTCTCCTATTTTGAAGTCGGTTAAGAATAAAAAAACAATGGAGTTTCCAGCTTTAATCCCATAGGAAAAGTTATTCATATTGATTGATTCCACGCCAGCCTGCCTGCGACACGGGGATCCCGGGTTCGATCCCCGGTCAGCTCATGATGAAAAACGATCTTTTTCAGATTGACCATGGTCTTGGATGTTTATCTACATAAGTATATATTTTAAAATATAGTATCGTTGAGTTAGTATCCCATAACACAAGTTTACAACTTACTGTGGGGCTAGCTCAATATGTGTGGTATGTCCCTATACAAAAAAAAATGGTCAGCCCTGTAAGGGAATGTCGACCGTCAAGTTACTCGCTGATATACAGCGAGTAAATGAGCTGTTTAATTAGGTTAGTTAGTAAAGCACCAACATTTTTTTCCGCCGACTTTGAAATCTTATTAGGTACTTATTTAAGATATAATCGCTAAATCGCTTTTTAATATTCTCATCTTGTTTGTACAAGTTCTTTTTAAACTTTCACGCCTTACATACCTACATAAGTATATCTTATATATAATCAAAGAATTATGTATATAAACAGAACTTCGCACAACCTTTTATTTATTTACGCTGACGTTTCAATGGAGTTACATCCGAGATGGATATACTCCATTGAAACGTCAGCGGAAACAAATTATTAAAATATTCGTGCTAAATCCTGTTTATATACATAATTGTTTGTACAAGTATGACGAATAATAAAATAAAGTTTCCTTCTAATACGGAACCCTAAAAAATGTCTCAAGTTTCCAGGGCTGGCAGTCAAGGACGAATCAAACGCCCAAAGAAATTTGTTTCTTTTCATTTAATTTGCAGTCGAGTGTCTTAGAATTATTTTCTTTAAGCTCACTGGAGGCATTTTGAGAGGCGTTCATTAATTAATTCTTTTCAACAAACAAATTAACTTTCTTTTCTTCACATCAAGTCGTATTATTAACGTATTGGCTGAGAAAGAAAAGTATTAGCGTTGTATTTTGACGTTCCCTATGTTTTAAATTTTATTAAACATAGCGAGTTATGGTTAACCATACTTATATTTTTTTAATTATATATCGGTATTCATTGTGACACAATGGCGAAACCTATGACATCAAAACCAAATCTTCCTAACTAATATTATGATATTAGTACATATTATAATATATATAATATAATAGTATAAATAAGCGAAAGTAAGTGTGTTTGTTACGCATTATGATGAAATTGCAAACACGTTGCCACAGTCACAGGTATGGCACTTCATGCAAGCGAAGTAATATTTATGATTCATACATTACAAAATCTATGCACATATCAATGTGTGAAAAGACAATAAGAGTCACCGCAGAATGAATTTATGCACTACGTTCTTCAAAATCTGACACTCTTGTCGGCCACTATTGCACAAAAACATCAAATACCGAAGAAAAAAAAAATGGATAGGTACCTACGCCTCTCATCGAATTTATAACAGTTTCCCAGCGCTTCGAATAACTCATAATTATATTCCCTTTTTCCCCCAATATGCCGAGTGTTGGCTGAAAATTTGTATGATATGACTTACGTGGACTTACGACTCGAATGATGTCGATCGAAGGATGGCAGATCATGATAGAAAAAGATTATATTTCATTAAAAATATAGTATCGTTGAGTTAGTATTCTACGTCACAAATTCACAATTTATTCAATTTGTATGATTTTTCCTTATACACATATATTTATTTATATTCTTTGTAGCCATGTTAACTGTTCAGGTCATCCATAGTACAGGGTACTATTATTAATTCTGTGGTACAGGTCTCAGGTACTTATTTTAATATTGTTAAAGCAAAGTGGATTATGAAGAATACCTTCGTCTGTAAGTGAGTTGAAAATTGATAAATCAATATACTAATTTAATAATTAATAAGTAATTTCGTAAACTAATAAGTATCAATTTCAGGGAAACACTTCAAAACTTTACAGACAAAATAAATTACCAATTTAATTTGATAAAAGTTACAAACTTCCCCACTTGTTTATTCACCATCCTCTTAAAACGCGTGTAAATTTATCCTCATTGCCTTAAAAGGGTGATTCAGTCTATTAATATGAACAACTTTTACTATGAAATCAATTTTAGAAACAATTTCATACAAATACTATCAAACATCATAATCATATAATTGACATGCCGGCTAAAAAGTATTGTATAATAATGACGAAAGTTCCATAATAGGTAAAATTGTTAATTTTGAGACGTGGAGGGCTACCCTTTAAAGAAATGTCTAGGGTTAATATAAAACGATTTATTGTGCAATACAAAACGTTTCTATTTTTATTTGAAAGATTTTTTAGTTATATTTTAGTTTTTTTTATGTCATAGGACGGCAAAGGAGCAAGCGGGTCACCTGAGCAGCTGCAACACGGAGATAGGCCTCCAGCTGTCTCACTCACCGAACGAAGCGTAGCAGCGGTAAAGCTAGTACTCAAACGTCGAATTTCTGTGAGAGTGTGGTAACTATCTATCATGCTACTAGCAAAAGTGATTTTCGCCGGTAGCGAGGCTCTATCACAACTTTAATTCTTCTTTTACTGTCACGGCGAACTTTGTTAGCTTTACTACCTAGCTTTCATCCATGGCTGTAGATTATTTGAGATTAGATTAAATTCTTTATTGCACCAACTGTTTGGGGCAAAATAAAAATTTCACTGAAAAAGAAAAAAGTACCAGCCTACCAATTTTTTTGAGTAGAATTTTTATGTATGCAAAAGTTCATGATGACAAATGATGAAAAAGTGCGTAACGTAAACAAATAAATAAACTCACTTTTGCATGTTTAATATACTTAGTGAGTTTTTTTATCAGAACATGAACACAGCCGGTTTAGTAGTCAATATAATAAAGTAGCACTGTAAGACCGTATTGGTTTCAACTAAGACGGCTGGAGGTCTTGGCCGGAGGAAATTGGAATCATTGTTTATGTGTTTCGGATACCGACCTCCGTTTAATGAAATAGCGGCGACTGTATATTAAATTGAATTAGTGGTCTTTGCGCCTTAGAGCTGAGCCAAAACTGAGAGTCAAATCAATTTTTTCTTCATTTATCATTATAAGTATTATGTATTTTGTTAAATAATAAACAAAAGCTACAGACTACTAGCATTTCGTCTGTGTGTTAAATGATTCGTATTTTGTTTCATATAGACTAAGTCCCTTTTGGGCACCATCATCAGCTCAACGGTAACGCTTCAGAACTTCGTGCACATGATGTAGCAATATTAATTTAGGTCCCATTGAGGTTTATAGGAACGTGAAATTATAGCATTGCAATTGTTTTATCTTAATCTGTTGAAGCACTTTTGCTGGCCAGTGCCCTTCAAGTATTGGTAATACATCAACTATTGCTGATGCGTCAACTATTATTTACTTGATGGGCTGGCCAGCAATAGTTTGCATGAAATAGTTGGTGATGGAAGTACACAACGTAATTTAACTCAAAGATTACAGAGAGCTCTTACTCTTCCAAGAATTTTTAAAGCTGCCTATTCAATCGATAAGATACGTGGGTTTTATACTATAAGTGTTAAATACTTGCATTGAAAGTTCTCAACGAAAACTTTCAATGCTTTGATTAACGTAGGTATATTGTAAGTTCCAACAAAGCCGCATCTAAGACAAAACGTTAATTATCTCTCTAAACAGAGCTGCACTGCGCTGCACAGTCTTGCTAGCTGCCGTTGCAAACTATTTAATAAATACATGTGACGCACATTATTTTACATATTTATAGCTGATATGAATATAATCATCAACGGCTGTCATCGTTGATGGCAGTCGTTAAGCTATGTCAGATGCCTTAAGGCAGCTTGAAAAATCTGACACCAGTGTTGGCCACTTACACATACGAAAAACAAACAAACAAAAATATAATATAAATATATGAATAGCTGTTTTCTACCGCATGGTTTTAGTTTGATTATACAATCTGTACAGGGCCGGGCCAGACAAACTCCGTCCCCAGATCTCAGGCTTTCGAAGCGTTTTAAGTAAAAATACAACCGGTTGTACACTGATATAAAAAAATACCTTATAATACTAGCAGATAGAGTAGTTTTCTATTTGTAAAAGATTTTTTAAATCAGTCTAATAGTTGGGCAAACTCAAACATAAACTGATAGTTACTATTATTTGTTTGAGTTTATCCATTACATTTTTTTTATCTTTTACACACAAAAACAAATATTTCCTACTTATATCTTAAAAGTCTAAACTACACAATATGCATTTGTGGTGCATTGAAATAATATGACACAATGTGTTCAAAGAGAGACACTTCGCTTAGTCTCTCTTTGATTTTTAATTGAACCACTAGTGAATAAACGCCTGCAAGGCAAACATCCTTATGTGGCATATATGTCAAACTAATTCTTATTCTGGTAGAACAAACTAAGTGGGTCCCTAATCATCTGCAGGAAACGACTGACTGTCACTATGAGCCGTCTCTCTAGGATGATAGTAAGGAGTAATAGTACTTTTTGGTGGGAAGTCAAGAGGTACAGTTGTCGTTTGCCTAAGACGATTTTGCAAATTTATTTGAGTGGAATTTATAGTATGAAATTGGTGTAGTTTGGTGTTATACATTCTCATTGTTCGTGCTCGAGAACAATTTGTGAAATAGTTAAAGTTGACTGTTGTATGGACTTACTTACCATAGAACATACGCCATCTAAATATAATAAGAAGGAGAAAATACTAAATGACTGTCATACCAACTCGATGAGGTTACCGTTAGACCGATTCAATGTACTGCGACGTTACAGTGCGGCTGTTGTAAAGCAGCACCGTCATAAAAACTACCCATTTTTGAAACCCGCAAGAGCTTTTGTGCAAAGATGCTTAGAATTTGTATTAACTTTGCGGAATCACGTACGTAATAAAACTTTATATATGTAGTATCGCTGTTTTGCGCCACCGCTAACAAAAGCGAGACATTAGTTCGGTTAGTTCCGAAACTATTGGCAGAGCACGATTTATGTTGCCTGCTATAGTCGATGGAACCTAACTTATCGTAATATGCTTTACTTAGACCTTAATACAAGTAAGTATTAATAGCTAGGCATATTTAACCTCATTGGGAAGACTGATTAGCACGATAGCCCATATTTTGGGGAGTACATTTTTAAGTGGCGCAAATATTTTTCAGGCTCGTTCGTGCTTCAAAAGGCACGACAACCCAATGGTCCTTGCAAGCAAGCTGTTATCATTTCTAGTCATCATATAGTGTGTTAAGCTATACCAAATGCCTTTAAGAAGCTTGAAAAAAATGACAACAGAGCTGGCCACTTACGCAAACAAAAAACAAAATAAACATAAGAAAGATTTAGCTCTCAGCACTCAGCTTTTTAGGAAACTATGGAAGCTTGATAAACGTCACACATTTTAAGTAGCCCTAAGTTAATCACGTTTATATATTCAGTCCCTTTTTAATGCTTTGGCAGACATGTTATCGGTTTCTATTGTTAGATAACAGAAGTAAGCTATATCAAATGATGGTTTTAATTTATTAGGTGGTAATACAAGCACAATAAACTTATGTTGTGGTTCAAGAAGCTAAGGCAGTTCGAAGACGCTTCTAATTACAAATATCTGAAGCATACCAGTCAATGCTGAAATCTCAAAGTTTGACGGAAGTCTTTGGGCCATATTCCAGCAATAACAATGACAAAGTTTCACAATCTGCGGTGCAGTATAACATCGATGAACACCAACTCCCAGTAGGAGGCGATTTATATTTGCTTCCAAGTTTTCGTCGTTTTAGGAGCTTTGTAGGTCTTGAAGCGGTCGTGTAAAGGTTAGTGATTGTAAGCCATTGTTTATAACAACAAAAGTATATTCTTTTATAGACTTTCTCGCATTGAACCCTTAATTATGTTTATTAACGGGACTAAGAAAAATAAAAACGGAGACAGAGAAATAAAGTTACGAACTTTTATTTATCTGTTTCCGTTGATGTTTCAATAGATTTAATTCCACGATGAATGTAAGGGATCGTGCAGTTAATATACGAGAATAACAAAGGTAATGCTAATATCATATCAAAAAAACTTAAGTGAGTTAGCAATTAGCACATAAAAAACAAATAAAGAGAGATAAAAAAGTTTTCGTTTTGAATACCTTAGACCGACAAAATTATCAAATGATAGCTAATTCCTTAGATTATATTAATAAACCAATATAAGAGAGTTAGAAATCTCAGGTAGAATACTGATCACATATAGATATAGGAAACTTTGAGGATTCAAAAGTCCAACAAAAGACGGAACAAACTGCAACAAAAATGGCAAGTTTCTCGTTCTGCGACACAAAATTAACAACGATGAACAACAATTTCACCAAATGAACATCAATACAGTAGCAGACAATTTATACATGTATGATGCCGTGCAAGATTCTGGCGTCTGAAAAGATTTGTGTTAATATAAAGTCAGTCAGTTCTAATTTACTCTTCAACATAATTGTTTGGAACATGTTTTGTTAAAAATCAATTGTATAATTACCGAAAAAACCGTGATCAGTCCTTAAGGCTGCTTGAACTTTTTAAGCTTTTATTTAGCTTCGAAGTGTTGAATATCGAGAAATAATCCCTGCATAATAAGTAAAACTAGAGAATTTAATATAAATATCTGAATACCTGTAAACATCGAAACTAAATCCTCACTATTAAAGAGAAGTTACTGGTGCATATGCCATCAACAACAAAGGCATATTTCACAAACATCGATGTACAACAGTAGATGGCGATTTATCACGGCAACTTCTACAATGAATGGCTTAGTTGTGTC
Organism: Rhodophaea formosa; assembly: GCA_963082605.1. Taxonomy (NCBI): domain Eukaryota; kingdom Metazoa; phylum Arthropoda; class Insecta; order Lepidoptera; family Pyralidae; genus Rhodophaea; species Rhodophaea formosa. The sequence goes on from OY720206.1 coordinate 14,462,714, forward strand.
CGTCTCGATTTGAGGTCAGGTTTAAGAGCGCTGACAAAGCTACATTTCTTCTCGCTTTCACCACTGAACCGATGTCGATGAAATAATAAAGGCATAGAATACCATTCATCCTGGAAAAAGGTAGTGTTATGGCGACCGCTGTGCCACGGATGTCGTAAAAAGATATCTACTTTTTTAAAGGGTGCTACATGCACTCGAGCAAAGCTGCGGGCAAAAGCTATAATATCAATTAATCAAAAGTAAATATAACTGCCTACTCCAAATATCTCTTAGTATATCTATATGGGAAATAAAATTGGTAGAATAACGTACCTACCTTTAAAGGTCTTGCTTCTGTTTTTGGCTCGTAAATCTTAATCACTAGTGTATACCTAGTGGATCAAGTTTATTAGACAACGTAAAGTGTGACATACAAGATATACTACAGAATCTTAAAAGATGTATCGATCATATCGTAGTTGGGTGACGAAACACCATTTGAAAAGTCTATCCCAGAACTTATGGTAGGTACAGGTAGAAATTATGGGAGCAAGTTTCCACAATTTGTGGCCCAGTGCATGAAAATCGTTGAACACCGACTTCGACCATTGCTGGGAGAAATTTATCGTTGCCAACTTGCACAATGGCGCAGTATTTGTGTCTTTCTTGATTTGAGATCGGGTCAGACACAAAGAGAAGATGGGAACACTTGCTAATTTGAGTATAAAGACAAATGTGAGTTTATACACCTCCGCGGGCTACGTGGCGGGCCCTGGACCCAACTAAGGCTGCAACCTGGAGTGTGCTCAGACGAAGGGAATAGAGACACCATTTTCACGCTTTAAATTTTTTACATTTACACGTGTAAAAAAATGAACAAAGCATATATAAAACATAATCATTATCTTACTTATAACCTAGTCAGACATCTTAGTACACTAGTTAGACAATTTGCTACTGTAGACGTTCGACCATTCCATCTTTACTTCATAATAACTGGGACTAATCGGCGGTTAAAATGTAAATCTTTTTACCGCACATGCCTTTATTTAAATGATTAAGAAACAGGCCAAATTTTCAATCCTTGTGTGCGTGACAGCTTTGTGTTATCACACGCGTCCTGTCAATTTATGCCATCAAATCTGTCAAATTGGTAGCTGTATGTGTGCGCGACCGACTATGAGTTGGACACTAGTTTTTTCTACGCTTTTAGGCTATCTAGGTTTTATAGAATCTAAGCCCACATTATGTTCGTACTACGTTTGTACATTTAAAAAATTGATAAATCAAATGTAATTAAATGGCTATAATTTTTAATGAGAATATGCACTTATAGAATATAATCGTAGTATTACTGGTCTTATATTAAATAAAGTCTAGATAGTCTCTTAATACTTATAAATTAATTGTTCCCAACGCATAGACTATGATGAAAAGACATGAAATTTAATTCAAATTGTATCACATTTTGAACGTCATGATGCAAATACAGTTGACATGACGCATGTGCTAGCACCTTCGAGCAACGCGGAAGGGAGTAGCCATACGCTGCGTTCCCCTCTGTCAAGGTACAAGCCAAAATTAGGCATATGCATGTCTATGTGTTAGTTGTGTGTGACTCATCTGTACACAAATTATTTGTTCTTTTTATGTCATTTTTTGTGACAATGTCATAATTACTATCAAGTGACAGTTTAAGTTTTGTATGTAGGTGTGCGGAACTAAACTTGTGTGCACATTTCCCCCCGCAAAAAACGCCAGAAAAATTGTCATAGTAAATTGTCGCTTTGCCCACTCCCTCCGTCCGGTACGGAGGCCGTGTTGCTCGAAGGCTAGCACAAATCAATCACGCACACAAAAATTTGGAAAAATGACAGTTTTTTATCATTGAAATAAAGGCCTAACGGAGTCGAGAGAGTATATATAGTCAAAGTTACCCGTGTGATTGTTCCCTCAGCATTCAGCACTGTAAGTCTCATTTTTACGTGCCTGTCACTTTTAAAAAGCATGAATTGATACCATTACGTGAGCACATCGGTGCACAATAATATACATTCCAATAAGCGCTCGCTACAAAAAAGATTGCAATATATTGGTTTTAAAAGCACTGGGGTGTGAGAAGCAAGATAAAATTATATGCCGGTTGCATTCAAACGCTTGCTGAACTCGCTACTATAGAAATGCTGACTAGATTTTTTTCTCTACTTTCATTTGAATTACTTTGTATGCTTGCAATAGGTAATTGGTTTGTGCAATCTACGATCAAACTGCGCGTAGTTATTTAACAATTGGCATGTTGACTAAAATTTTTTTCGTGTTGCTATGTCCCGTAAGACCTGCCAAAAATAAACACAATAGTGTCAGTAATACACGTCTAAGCAAAAAAATTTTTAGACGTGAAAACGCACTGCAGATTTGCCTACATATTTGTGACGTCACAACTTTGTATTTTGTATGGGTGGCGTGAGAACTTTGTTGGGTAGCTATACGAAATATTACGTTTGTGGTAATGGTTTCATAATAAAAGTTGCTATACATTTAGCGGACTAATACAGTATAATTGTAATGAAAAATTTTCATACTTTTAAAAATGGTCCTATTCGCCCAACTTTAAAGAAGCTTTAACATCACTTAACGAATCGATATCAAATAAAAAGTGTTCTGTGTGGTGTTTTTAAATAGAAATTAGTATAATTAGAAACAAATTTTATATAAACTTAAACATTAGGCAACTACCGAATTTGGATGAGCATTAGATTTTTTTTTTTAATTTAGTCGTCTGGTCATATCAAAGATCAATAAATAGGGGTCAGACATAAAACAATAAGATTGATTTAAAAGATTATTCATATTTACCGATCTGTGGATTGTTCATATCTAGGGAACTTCAATAATCATTAATCATCGTCGTTATTATGATAGCCGTATGTTATGTAGTCCAGTATGTAGTAGTTCTGGACACAGGCCTCCCTCAAGGATTTCCACATTGGATGGGTTTTGCCATACTCACAACACTTGACAAACAGGTTGGTAAGCGAACGCTGTTGCCCATTAATACTGTTTTTTAAGCGAGAAAAGGATAGGAGTTTGATTAGGGAAACGGGATAAAGGTATTTGGGATGCTACTTGCTCGGATGGATTGGGGATGAGAAGATAGCAGCTCTGGAGGTCAGGAGGTAACTTCAACAATAAAGAAATGTAATCTATGAAAAAGAACATATTTTTCGATTGTAAACAATGCTGGTACAAAATATTTATATTCGAGAATCGACGTAAATATTAATTTAGTTATACCACGCTAAATCAGTAAGTACTCGTACCTACCGGCTTTTTAGTCTATTTCTGGATTTTCAAATAAAAGAGATACCTACCACCAGATCAGATAAGATTCAGATTACCTTTCTTTCAGAAAATCTTTCATCTATTTAACCATGCTTAACCATACAAACCAAGCTTGCGTTATTTTTAAAAGAACTTGTTTAAACGTTGTTTAAAGCGTTCGGGCAACGTACGAGTAGGTACATCAATCTTGCGCGAGTCGAGTCATAATATAGGCATTAATCAAAAGCTCAGGTACAGCAACTTAAATGTATACAGAACACAGCGACGCTGAAACGTATAATATACCCTCATGGGTTAGATATATACGTACAATATGTTCTCGAATAACTCCAATCTAACAAAACTGTTGATAAACTTTCGAAGTTTAATATTTGTCTTGTTATAGTTTCATAATGTTGTTTTTTGTGTTTGTAGTATTAGTGGCTAGACTTTTTTAAAGGGTAGCTGAAATTTCGTAATTTATAAAAACTCTTATTTTTTATTATAATTCTTCCAGTTTATATATTTTCTATATTAGTTTCAGTATAATTGTTAACTCTTATAAGACTTTAAAACTTTTATTATTATATTACAAAGCTTTATCAGATGCACGTTATATAATGTAATTATCAATCACGCTTAAGCCAAAATGAATATATCGAGGAAAAATACTTTGATAAGCTTTACAGTAAGATAGGTAAGTCATACTGAATTTCTTCCCAAAAAAAATCTTTAGATCAATATTAAATTTTCCTACAAATTAAAATACACAGTTTGTTTGTAGTGGTAATCATTTTACAACTGAAAAAGAAAGAATACTATCAGTAAGGATAATTGTTCTGTATTCACACAATGATTGTTTTTTTTTATAGTACATCCCGCGAACGGTCGCGTCTGGGTTGAAAAGACCCACTCCCTCATTTTTAACCCGACAACTTTTTAAATATAAGTTATTACTTAATGGCGCGCTCATTACCTTTAAATTACTGTACAAACTATCCGCATACCTCGCCCTGGCCAGTTTGCACGCAGCATTTGGACAACATAGACGTTTAAAGTGAAAATGGATCGCTTTGACCCAAGAGCGACGTTTTCTGTCAGTTTTTTTGTAGCTACTCGAGGACGCGAAACATTTTACACCTGCTTTGGATGTAGTTAATGAGATGTACTATACTTATTTTGTATCTAGAATTAATAAAAGATGGCCATTGACGATATTTTTGGCCTGTTTTATGTAGGAGGAAGAAAGTGCGGATCCAACGACCGAGTTTACAAACATTCGTGGGAGATATTTGCTCTCCTATAAAGGACATAAACTCTGAAACCCAATACCGGATTTGTAATTTTTTCATTTGTAGAGATCACACTTCATTTTTACGCATTAATTATAATCAACATATGACTAAGAATCAAAGAAACGGCTCCATTAAAAAACTAATGAGAATTAAAAATAAGTATTTTGAGAAGTAAATTTATGTTGACTTTGAAGGCTGCCTGAAATTTTTTTATTTATATAAAAAGTTTTAATTTTTTATGTTATTTAAGAGAAAGTTTATTAGTTTTTTTTAGTTAAAGTTGTCATTCGCAACTCCGGAACCCTACTTACACTGCGCGTGGCCCGACACGCACTTAGCCGGATATTTATATTGTTTGTAATGTGTAAAGTAACCTAATAAATAAATAAAGCCGGTCAAGGGGCTAGGCGAAAATCTAAGGAATCATAGCAATGTGGCTAGCAACCCATCACTATTTTGATTCCGTTTTCCACCTTTTCACCCACTAACACGCTGCATGTGGCCTTTGTGTTTGATGACCTGGGGCTCTGTCTACTCCACATGTGATAAAGACGTATTAATATGAATGTATGTTTATTACATACAGATGAAAATCTATACCTATAACCATCATTCTGGACTTTGCCGCAGTGAGGTAAATGTAAGGCAAAGGCCTATTTATGAATAAGATTTGTAAAGCCCTGCGGGTCGCTGGTTTAATAAATGTGACATGGACAATGGTTTATTCGATAGTGATCTTGAGAGGTATTCGTTTTCCAGTCACGCGGCCGCCATTATTCCTGCTTTCGGATCCTCATTCAGCCGCTGAATTGTACGACACGCTTTGTGTTAGTTATAAACTAGTGGGATTAGGGCGAGGATGTATTATATGCGATGAGCGATTCTTACCGCAGGCGGTCACGACAGAATATAACATGAGCGTTTTCTTTTCTATTGTTCAAATTGAAGCTATGACTGAGTTTCAGATTTTTAGGTGTAGCATTTTGATAAAACATCTAAATATTTATGGAATTGGAGATACTGGTGACTTTCTTCAAAATTAACGGTCGTAAATCAAAATGAGAACTAATAAAACATACATACACGAGCTGGCTTGCCTATTAAGCTCTTCAGCAAATCGTAGAAAGAAACCTTTGTGTAGTAGTTGTAAGTAGAAGGCACATTTCTATCCAAAGCTAGAACGTAAATATATCTCCCAAATAGGTTCCGCATTTCTAGAATAAGCGAATGCCGAGAGATAATATGATTTTTATCAAGATAGGAATCCCGCATAACTGTATGGAATCACCGTCGCCAGAGATAAAGGACTTTACGCATAATTCACAAGTTAAAAAGAAGGAATAAATAAAGGTGAAATACCTGAATATATCGTATTATGCGTCATATGTGTCTCTTGACACTTAACAAGTGCCTAAAAAACAAACCTACCTAAATCGCTAAATAATTGTGACAATATGTCCTTATCCTAATAGTTGCGAGCAACAGATTCATTTTGTGATAACAACGGGTGATCCTTTCGAAGATTAAATTGTGTCCAATTTTCACATTTCATTTGCGAATCTTAATTCAATCCAATGCATCTCCAAGCGCCTCATATTTTGTATTATAAACTCTACTTATTTTGCTCATAACTGAGATATATGAATAATATGCCTTCTGGTCTATGGAAATCAATAAATTGGGAAGTCCTGTCCCCGATGGCCTAGAAAACAATGTAAAAAATCAGTAGGTATAAAAATAAAGTAAACAAAACCATCATATCCTTATTTCTTAGGGTTTCATGCCGAATGGGTGCCAACGGGACACTATTACTAAGCATCTACTATCGGCCCGTCCGTCTTTCATTCACAGCTGGATCTTTTGAACCATAAAAGGTAGACAAGCAGTGGAATCTATTTCCCTCATATGTATGAGCGATTCTCACTTGCATCCGCAGTTGTTATTTTTCTATGAAATAGGACGGCAAATGAGAAAATGCACCTGATGGTTAGGGATCACCGCTGCCTATGGACAATAGCAATACCAGGGTATTACAAGAGTATTGCCGGCCTTTTAGGGAAACATTTGAAGGTTCCAATGTCTTATCGGTTCGGACCTAGATGGCTAGAAATTTCTTTGAAAACGTACGATGGTTGGCTGCAGATACAGGTAGTAGGCATGAATTTTCAATTTATGTTATGTTCTTAAATCGAATTACTTAACCGATCCCTTCCTGGACATGCTTTTGTATTATATGTGGTATTTGCGATTTATAAACAAAACGGCATTTGGGTCTTATGACCTTGGGTTCTGTGTAATATGTCATAATGATATGTCCTAATGTCCTGTCCCTTCTTACGATTTCCATTAGGAAATTGTTAGAAACTATACGACCGCCACCAAGCTATAGTCGTGACATTTTCTACCAAAAAACAACATTTCAGTTATATCTCCCTACTACTAAAGCGCATTGTAACATGATCAAAGTTTAAAGCTTCACATGCGTGCTCTACTTTTTGCTGTCGGTACGTGACGCGACGCTGACTCAACTTTCAAATGCAATTCTATTACAGTTTTGCAGTTTGGTACGAGCATTGAAAACTACAAACTCCACTTTATTTTTAGTAACATTTTATTTTTTAAATTAGGGCGTTATTGCACCGAACGAGTCAGTAATACATATCGTCTACTCACAAGATTAGGAATAACCTAGTATGGGTATAACTCACTTCTTGTTCACAATATTCTTATTATACTGCATCAAAGGTTTTCACTTTGAACTAGGTATCTAAAAATAAGGAAGGATATTTGAAAATTCGTCCGTTGACATGGTAAAATTGGAGTTATCACTTTGTGCAAACAAATTGTGTACGACGCTTTTTATTAAATAAAAATACAACGACGGCGAATTTTTTTTCGAAATTCATCCCCAAAAGGGTCAAATAAATTGTAGGTTACTACGAAATCTTTGTAATTTTTTTAAGTCCTCGCTTTGAAAAATCATATTAAATAAATAAAATAAATAAATATATACGGACAAATCACACACATTGAGCTAGCCCCAAAGTAAGTTCGAAACTTGTGTTATGGGATACTAACTCAACGATACTATATTTTATAAAAGATACATATATAGATAAACATCCAAGACCCAGGTCAATCTGTAAAAGATCGTTTTCCATCTTGACCTGACTGGGGATCGAACCCGGGACCTCCGTGTCGCAGGCTGGCGTGGTAACCACTGCGCCACGGAGCTCGTCAGCTAGTTTTCATATATTCGTCATATTCGCTAGTTGCTCTTTGAGCTGAAGATCTCGCTAGTCTGCTTTAGATAGTTTAAACTTTAATAAATATTCATCACGCACCTTATAAATAAAATTTAAGCTGCGTTTAAAATTTAAAGAAAATAACAGATACAAACAAAGAGAGGGCTACTGGTAGTCGAGGGGAAGACGGGCTGAGATGATGATATGATTATCTTCCTTTTTAATAAATAACCAAACGAGTGTAGAAAAGCAAATCATATTAAAGAGAAATTTGGACACTCGGACGAAAAATAATAACAAGTTAACGCCAGCTTCCACCTAGATTCGAACTTATAACATACAAATACTCTTTGATAATACACATAGGTTAGAGTACTGTAAAGGACATAGACTATATATCACGCGGGCGAAGCCGCGGGTATCAGCTACTATAATATAAAACTCATTCATGGTCAGGTAGACCCATTAAGTTTCTTGACATCATTATAAATAGCAGTCGACAAAGACACGAAAACGAAAACAAACCTCTAAAGCTGTACTCTAATGTTAACATATGTTTGTGTGTCAACTCCATCCATTACTTCCCTCCTCTCCTACATTTACCAATATTATTTTATTTTCCTATCGATAAATCATATAAAGCCATCAAGTTTCCACATTTCCTCGGCAACATAAAACGCAGGGGTCAAATAAAGTAACCTCAATAAATTGTTGCCGGCGGTAATAAAAAAGTTCAACTGTAAAATGCTCTGTGTCTTGTTCATGGTTGAATTTCTCTTGAGGTATATCGCTAACTTAGTCAATAACAAGTACTGAAGTCAAGTAATAAAATGTTTTCCAATAGTTAAGCTTTGGTTAATGTTTTTTTTAACCTACAAAACACTAGGACATAGAACTCGATTGATCAAGTTGTTTATGAGTATGATTTTGTAAGGGTGCCAAAAAAAGACGTTTGCAGAATATATGTTTGTATGTACCTAAAAACAAGCAGCACTGAACAGATTTTGATGTTGTGTCATAGATTTTTTAAGAGATGTACCTTTAGAAAAGTAGGACTAGAATGCACTCTCGAAGGCCCTTAGTCTTGTGGGTAAAGATGATGTCGATGGTGGTGACGATAATGGCACCCAAAAAAACAGAATCTTTGTCTGTTCTGTGATGGCACCCACCAATTAAATTCTAAAAGAATCTATTAAAGTAATTATTGGCCAACAGCTGGCGCTTAAAGCGACCGCCGCATTGTTCCGCCATTTTTCAGTGCATCTAAATGTCATTCGATTCATTTCGATTCATCATTCTTCAATGAAATCGATCTATGAAAACCTTCGAGCAACACGCAGAGCCGTGTTGCTCGAAGATGAAAACATACAATTTCGATCGCGCTGTTATGGTTTACATCTTCAATCAGTCACATCAAACGCCCACCATTTCTACCTTTGACTATTAAATAATGAATGTTTGATACTATTCAAATTCGATTCAAATTCAAAATGTTTATTTATTACAGGTTTCTTAGAACATTTATTCATTTTTATACATATAGTATATCATTTGCAACTGAAAAGTTGTTGACGTCAGTAATTTATTTATGGCTAAATTTATGGCCGCATCGTGGAGTGCAGAAGAATCGGTAACAAAATGTACGATGTATCGACGTCAATCCCTTCTCGAAATCTGTTATAGATTGCAGATACGCGCTCTCTATGTCTTATGCCGTGGTTCCGTTCCTTACATTGCGGTGCCGCAGTTGACGTTCGTCTGAGCAGGACATCCCTATACACGTACAACATAAATTTGTAAGGGTTTCCCTTTTATGTATAGGTATACTTAGGTCTATCCTACTTGAACAGACATCCAGTGCGGCACAGCATTGGAGGGAACCAAAAACATTTGTTGTATAGATAGATAAAATTAATAAGTATAACACTGCAATAGCTGAGTCAATACACGAAATCAGTATTGCTTCTGGCAGGCCTTCAAGAAAACGATCAAAAAACTAAAAATAAACTTCATACGGTTTTCAAAAGTTAAACAGACAGAAACCTGAATGAAATAAGATTAAGATTGAAAACTCATACAACTGTTTATTACTAACTTACATAAGTATATGAAATTATTTTTTTAAGCATCTTTGGATACAAAAACCCCTTTATCTTGTAAACCACAACCGATTTCGATAAAATCTATCAACAAACAAAAACTGTATCAAAAATCGGTTTAGCCGTTTGGGAATTACTGTAAACAGCACAAACAGACGCATTAAAATTGGGAGTTAAAAATATTTTTAACAAAAAACAACAACCGACTTCATCTCTATCAATTCGTTTTAATAAGCATACGAATAAAATGGAACTAAGTGTAAACCGAACGGCATCCATGTATAATGTTTTTTTGTTTCTGTGTATTTTTTCAAAAAGCACTCCACCCATTTCGATAAAAAATTGATGGGACCATCTGTAAAGTATAACCTATCAAACAAAGAAAGAATTTTTTTAATCAGTCTATATGTCTTCGAGAAATAGGAGAACATACATAAAAAAACCAGCCAAGTGCGTGTCGGGCCACGCGCAGTGTAGGGTTCCGTAGTTGCGAATGACAACTTTGAGTTCACACTGTTCACACTCGCACCTCACAGTTTAACGACCAAAAACATCTAACAATGAAAATTGTATGATTTTACATTTTCGAGTACTTTTTATAAGTGGTTGCCTATAACTTTTTAGTTTGTACTTAGTACTCAGCTTTGATAATTTTCCTTTCAATTTCAGTATATAAGATACTACTGCTGTAATTTTTTTCACGTATCCATATATAACCGTTTAGCAGATAGAGGGGGGAGGACACTTACCTCTAACAAAAATTTGCACTTTAAAACCAAATATTTCGGAAACGGATCCCTTAATCGAAAAGTGGTGTGCTCAACTTCACAATATTTTTCAAAGACCTATTTAAAAATACCCAAAACGATGGGTTTGTTTATTTTTTTGTATAGAAAAAAATTACTCCCTCTTTACTTGTATGGGAGATACCCTAAAAAAAATGTTTTTCAAGATTTTTTTTTCTACCCCTTTTTAGGTATGATTAATATACATACCCTTACCGAATAACAGCTTTCTAGTACTTATAGTCTCAGAGTAAATCCGCGGACGGACAGACAGACAGACAGACATGGCGAAACTATAAGGGTTCCTAGTTTACTACAGAACCCTGAAAAACCGGCCAAGTGCGTATCGGGCCACGCGCAATGTAGAGTTCCGTAGTTGCAAATGACAACTTTGAGTTCACACTGTTCACACTCGCACCTCACAGTTTACCGACCAAAAACATCAAACAAGGAAGTATGTATGAAATTTTACATTTTCGAGTACATTTATAAGTTGGTTGCCAATAACTTTGTAGTTTGTATTAGTACTTAGCTCTGATAGTTTCCCTTTCAACTTCAGCACTGCTGTAATTTTTTTCACGTATCCATATATAACCATTTAGCAGATAGAGGGGGGGGGGTTGTAAGTACTAGAAAGCTACCAAATTATAGCTTTCTAGTACTTATAGCCTCTGAGTAAAACCGCAGACAAACGGACAGACAGACAGACATGGTGAAACTATAAGAGTTCCTTGTTTACTACGTAACCCTAAAAAAGATTCCAACGAATTGAGAATCTCCTCCTTTTTTTTAAAAGTCGGTTAAAAAGGAAAGAAAGGCTCTCTCGGTGAGAGGAACCCTTTGCAGCCTGGGTCCATGGAATTCGGAGACGGGCGTTTTTATCTCCGTCTGATTGTGTATATAACTTGCGATATAAGCATGCGAACTTGCCAGAAAAGTATAAGGGAAATCATTGAAAGAAAAAGCAATTATTTTACATAATACTTTTACCCTGTCAATCAGCCATTGGATAGGGCCTTAGGGCTATGTTACGAGTACATCGGCTACCTAATCGCAAAGAATAAACAATTATTTTTCTCCTATTTTGTTGTGTGGCTAAAAATACCGATATTATTTATTTAAAAAAAAATTCTCTTGAGAAAACCATACCAATGCCTGAAAACGCTAAACTTACCTATAAGAGTTCATTCCATAAGTTTAGCGTATACGCGAAAGAAAGTTCCTTCGAAAACGGACAGTACGCAACCATTTGAGATTTAATGTATGGGGATGATGACGTGATACCACATTACAAAAAAATTGCCATTTCTCTATGTCGTGAACAGTAAGAGTAGGACGAAGGATTGTCTTAAAGAAACTTGTTTAAAATGCAACGAGATGTTTGCACTCGGTAGACTGTTGCCGGGTAGACATTTATTATTTACCAACTTTCTGATGAAATCTCGCACGTAAGGTTTGATGGAACATTTAGTAACATTCATTTTGTTTTTCCTTAAATTTAGGTACCCATCTATATGTATATTTACGAGTATTAATTATTGCAATTGTATTTGAGATAATATGTTGCAAAATTTTAAAGTAAAAATTAATCGTAGGGTAAATCTAATAAAAATAAACTTAAGACAATCTCCAAGTTTAATAATTAAAAAAAAACCGACTCTATTTTTTTGCTACCGTTAGGTACGTAGCCTTTGACACGCTGGGGACTAATATGAATCTAATGACATCCCTCACATTTCATAACCGGTCAAGCCGTTTAGGCTACAGAAGGTTGCATTCTGTACCTAACCTACATTTATAGATACATATATAGGTACAAATTTACATATGTCGTGGCCATTTCGTAGAATCGATCACTTTATGAAGTGATTGTCAATTTTATGAAATGGTCGCATTTCATGAAATATTTAACCGTCTATTGGCCACATCATGATGTAGATTGGGCAGATCAATGACAATATATCGTTTAACGATATGTGCAGCCAAACGCGTGGCTCTTTCATGAAATGGTTAAGATTGTTTGATTATATCGTAAAATAGTTTATTTAATTACCGGTAGAGGCGCTACAAACGATTTGTTTGTTTTGTTTATGTGGAAAGATGGCGGCCGCGGGTGAAAACCGCAGTGAAAATGTGAACATTATGTTGAATTTGTTATATTTTTTTAATTTTGTGTCAGTCACACATATTCTGAATTTTTGTTAATTATATTTCCTGGACACCCTATTTTACGATCCGGCCAAACGTGAATGACAATATCGGTAACCGTTGACTATTCAATGATCTTATCAAATTAAGTTGGCCACATCATAAAATGCCACCATTTCATGAAAATGTCAATCGTTTCATGAAAAGATCAATTCTACGATATGGCCACGACACATACATATGCACGAAAAACAGAGTAATTCGAATAACTCTCCTTCTGGGTGGGTTAGTCGTGTAATAAAGAAGACCGCCCTTAAAATTATCCACAAACAAACTATACAGCCTAACTGAAAACAAAAAACTGAGATATCACAAAAAAAAAAGAAAGCATAACATTCATTTCAAAATTGCTACACAGATATCATGTAATATTTATGCGCGGTCCAAAATCAACGAATGCAAATAAATCAAATTTTGATTTGTTCCCGCAGAGTGCATAACAATCGTATCACGTCCGTGATGCGCAGTGAATAAACAATCCAGGACGACACTGATCGTGCTGCCTACTACCGGCTCCAAACTCACAAAGTGAGATAAAAAATTGATAGCTATTAAATCTCATTCTCATCCAACGGGTTAAAATAGCTTCTCAGCTGTGATGCTTCAGAGCCTGAATTCGAACGATCAAGCGAAAAGCGCGAAAAACGGCTATTGCCAAAAAAATTTTTGTTTGTTAGTGATATCTTTATTACCGTAGTACCTTCATTGAAAAGAAAAGATAAAGGCACGAAAGAGCTTTTCCTTTCTATTGTTAGCCTCCTATACAGGTCGCGTTTCTGAATTGATTCCTGTGAGCAGGTTCGATTATTGAACAGAATTTTTTGAAGTCCATTCATTGTATGTTTTTTTTCCAAAATCATGTAAACTGCCAATAAATTTCTAAGTCCATGATGCATTTATAACAATGGCAGTACCGGTGATTGCTTCTAGTAATGCATTTCAGTTATAGTTTTTGCTGAATCGAGTTTCTATCGTAAGACTGCAGTCACTATACCACAGTCGGCTTCAAAGCATCCGTGTCGGTTTCCGCGAAGAGTGACGTTAGTAGCGCACGTTTGTATCAGTATGGGAACTTATAGGTACTCATTCTCACTTATCTCCTTTAGATCTAAAATACCATACGTAACTTGGTCCAAGTCGAAAAGGAAGGACTATCGTTACTATAGATACATGATCGGTGTCTGCGAGGTGAATCGGATTGTCCGGAGCTTGTTTCGCGCGTTTTAAGACTATTTGCACCAAACAACTACTTGCGTGCTCGCCGACACAGGCTACTTGCAATTCCCCGCTCAAACACAATCGCTCGTGCAAAGTCCCTTGTTTTGCGTGGTCTTTCTGAACTCAATAAATTCCTGGCATCATTCGAAGAATATGATGATATTTTTGCTGATGGGTTTGTACGTTTGATGAATGAATTGTTATTATTTTGTGAAAAGGATGGATGAATCTATAGTCCTAGGTTAACTTATGCAGTGCTTTGGTGTAACTGTAATGCTGTACAATTTGGTTAATAAATAAATATGAAAAAAATAGTTTCGCTATTTCTCTTATTATGGCAGTGCTCTTAAAACATTCTCTAAGAGGGTTGAGTCAGGCTATTCTTTGACCTTCGATCACATATGTAATCGAAGTCTTTGCCAAGAAATATCTGACTTATTATTAAGCTCAGTGTAGAACAAGACCAAAAAATCATTAGATCTAGGTACAAATCAAGTCCCTAACACTAGTCAATAAATATTGAAAGTTGTGGCGTAAGCAAAAAAATCTCTGCGTAAGCTCTTCGAAACAGGGTTTATATGATGGAAGTAAACTTAGTCTGTGTCATAAGTTTTAAAACAGAATTTATGGTACTGCGGAAGGGTGGTGGTTCTCAAAGGTTTTAGCTGACCACAATGAAGATTTATTTTGTACAATGTGCTGTGGTACAAAAATATATTTTAACCGGGATATCGATATTATTACATCGTCCACGCCGATTTGCGAGAAAGAAAAAAAAATAGAATATACCAGCTGCTTTTCTTCCCGCGCAAACCGTAAAAGCTGGTCAAGGGAATGGGCGAAAATTTAAGAAATCACGTTATGGGCAATGCGGCTAGCAACCCATCACTAATTTGATTCCGCTTTCCACTTTAATGCTCACTAACACGGGGTGGTGAACCTTCCATTATATAAAATGATTTAAAACGTAGAATCAAATTTTATTAAAACTTAAAAATTAATTTTGTATGGATTTTATGACCTTGGGTTTGTCTAACCCGCAAGGGATAAAGACGTGATAATATGTATGTATGTAATAAATTATGGTAAACATGTTTATTCAAGATCAAAGCAAGAGAAGAAAAAAGGGGCGGGGTAAGATTGTACTAGGTTCTAAAATCTTTTTTTAATTAAGCTAGATAACATTGGTAATCGTTAAGCCACAGCTCAAAAAAAGTTCGAACAGAAATTGGTTGCTTGGTGTAGAATTTCCTCAAATTAACTGAGGTATGAATTATTTTTATACTATTTATTTCACTCTTACCCCCATTTCGCTTACAAGGCCAGAGATTCTCAAACTCTGCATATTGATTGTAGTAAAAAAACCTTCTAAAGGAATGCTTTTTTTTGTTATAGAAAAGTAACAACTCAGGCATGTTCATGAATAATTTTAAAACATTTATCTATAACAAACGTGTCAGTACATATTGCAAAATAAATAAATATATAGGGACATATCACACAAATTGAACCAGTCCCACAGTAAGTTGTAAACTTGTGTCGAACAAGGATACTAAAGCAAAGTTTCTATATAAGAGAACGACTCAGCTTACCAACTTTTACAACCTGTCTTTTTGTATAAACGATTGTGTAATTTAGCAACTCCTTCCCTCTCAATCTTTTCTATAGCTCTGGCGACGTCATCTGGAGTATAACATGTTGCGCGTATGCGTTAGTCGTTTGTAATAAATACGAGGCATAATGATTCTCTGGTGACAAAAACAATGGTAAATTAAAGTAGTACATAACTTACAATTCCACAGCTCAATATATCCCTTTCCTAACAATTTCTGAAAATATCGGTTGGGATCAGCTTGCATGCAGTGTCTTAAACAATACTGATCTATGTAAATTGAAGTCTTTATACATATACAGTCATTAGACAGTCATACAAAACGTTTTTTCTAAACAGACAAACAGAGACAACTTGCTTGATCGTTATTTTTTTTTTTCATAAAAATTTACAATTTGAGAACATGTGTATTTTTCTATGACTTTCAAAACTGGAGCAAAACCGAAACATTTATATTTTCATCTTTACCCGCCAAATTTTGCCGGGTAAAGATGATAAGTCAATAAAATAAGCTAAACTATGAATAATAGCAATATATGTATACTTTAATCGGTACAATTTTAAAATAAAAAAAACGTAAGTATTCGATTAAAACTTTTGTATCCTTTTTTTAAAGCTTTTGTATCTACCTTACAATTCATGTAAAAGGTGGAGTAAAATTAAAAAATCGTCAAATTTTTCGAAAATAACCGTTCGGCACAAATTCGTCGAGCGGTAAATACCGACTGAGGGGCAAGACGTAACGAAAGTGTGGTCTAAACAATAGCTCTAGCACAAAAACTATTACCCTTATATAGGCGTTACAGATTTTTTTTTTTGTGTTACCCTGTTTTTCGTCTTGCCCCCACACACTTAATTTATTTATTATTGCAAAAAGCTCCTGGAAAAAAGAAGTCAGATGACATGGCTATAAATTGTTGAAATTCAGCGGCAATCGCAAGTTTCGCACATTTTGTATGAAATGACAACAACTTTGGTCGCGTCATTCAATCTTTACCTTAGCAGAAGAGCACTAAATACATATCATCAACATCAATGGATATTATTTAACTATTCATTTCCACTGATTTATTCGCTAATAAACCTTTTATAAAAAAAAATCCATGAAGCTTTACTTAGCGTTTCCGCCAAAAGCTTTTTACTAAAAAGCTAAGAAATGCTCGGCAATACCGACTATATATAATAATAATTATTATGTCTCGCGTAACATTTAATAATTTAATAAAAGCTTCACGTTTATATTTAAAATTTAAAAGCCGTTCATAAATGGTTTGAAGGGTTAAACAGGGCCCTACAGATGTTTTTCAGTGATTACTTCGATTTCTTTCAAATGGAGGCAATATTGGACCCGTATAATTCATGTATCCACTTGATATGCGATTATTCGGTAGGTACCCCCAGTTTGAGAACTGCATCTTTGAACATGGCTGTCCCCGAGCTCGTGAACTTAACATTTTCATCTTGTAAAGTTCAGATAATAAATCTATCACGCGACATCTCTCAGTTGAATCGACGGGTATACACCCACTTGCCCGACTTTCATTTACCAGAATTTGATCTGCTATAATGTGTAACGTGCCAGAAACTTTATTTACCATAAAGTCAATTTCAATAATATCAGTTGTAATCATCATTGTAAGCCGTAATTATCATATGCCATAACATCGTGTGCTTGCTATCAGAAAGTCGAAATATATCAATAATATTTTTGCAATTAATAAAATGGATGACAATACGTATGGCTCTCATATCATTACGGGCAAACAACAGTATGAAAGAGTATAAATTTACTCAGTGCAAATACAAACTGCATACCGGAAACTAGGGTTAGGTTGCGAGGAGCGAAGCGACGAGAGTTAGGTTCTACATGAACTAACCATGCATGAGGCGAGCGAGCGAAGCGAGCGTGCCACGGTAGCGGGCGCCGAAGCGCCAGAAACAATTTTTCGCGTCATTCCGAGCTGATTAATAGCCATATTATTTTCCAGTGATTAAAAATTAATTTAGTATGGCGTTTAAATATTCTGTTCAATAATATAAGTGTCATTAATAAAATGGATAACAATACGTATGGCACTCATATCATTATGGCAAACAAGAATATGTCATATATCTTTTATGGTAAACAAAACATTCGAGCAAATGAGATTCGGGCACATAAAATTCAGGCATATAAGTTTATTGCAAATATTTTTCGGGCAAACAATAGACAACCGCATCGACGGTGGACGCACAATATTCATTCCAAGACAACTTTACATTCAATTTTCAACGGAGACTGAATTTCAAATGATATGTTTTGCCAACGAAATCTGACTAATAATGTCCATAATAAAAGTGAAAATTATTTTTAACAAAAAAGTAAAACCGATTTCAACCCTGTACGCAAATGTACAAACTGGAACTTAAAATTAGGTTTTAGTGGGTACCACACCCATCCAGTTGAAACAAAATAGAGGAATAACTTCGTCATCAACTTGTCTTGTCATATGTCAGGTCAATTAGTCTCGTTTGCCGTCCTATGATGTCGTAATTGATCGCCGCTGCCTATGGACAACTGCAGGTCCAGGGGTGTTAGAAGAGCGTTGCCGGCCTTCATTTTTCCCTCCCCAGAGGGGGAGGGGGGGAATCCAGAGCAATCTAGCGTTATAAAATGCTAGCATGAGAATGCCTTTGACTCTATGTTCCACACGCTGCTTAATATTTATTATACCATCCACAAATATCAGGGAATCCTATTTATCTACACTCCTTCTGGGCAGTCGTATTAAACTGCTTTGTCTTATCCAAGCGTACACAGTTAAATCCTTAGATAGATCTGCTATTATGACATCATAGTTTACTAAA
This sequence comes from Rhodophaea formosa, assembly GCA_963082605.1. NCBI lineage: Eukaryota > Metazoa > Arthropoda > Insecta > Lepidoptera > Pyralidae > Rhodophaea > Rhodophaea formosa. The sequence goes on from OY720206.1 coordinate 14,481,323, forward strand.
AAAAAATAAAAAAAATAAAACAAAACGTTTATTCAGAAAATAGGCTTTTGCAGGCACTTTTCCACGTCATATCATATTTAAAATTATCTTATTAGATAATATGTATATTTATTAATTGTTCAAAAGCTACAGACTACTAGCGTTTTGGAACCGACCACTGCAGAGAAAAAACGCCGAAAGAGACTCTTATCAATAGTGTTGGTCGCCTACTCGCCTGAAGGGCTTTATATGATTACGAATATTTATTCCTTAGTGTCTTTTTCTTTCTTTTCTTTCTTTTTTTTCTGTTTTCATGTTACAATTTCAATATACATAGATTTATTATTTTTGGAACATGTTTATGTTAATGATCAAGTGTGCAAAGATAATAAACAACATTGCATAGTAAGCTTGAATAGTAATACATATACTAATATATGTATTACTATTCAAGCTTACTACACCTACATTTGGCAAGTTATTACCAACAAGGTGCCTACCTGATTCCTATCCTCCTTATATTCTATTACTACCAATGTTGAGAGCCACTGCATTGTTCACAAACGTCTCGAAGCACCGTGAACTTTTTGATTTCTTTAACTTGTTGTAAAGTCGAAGATAATAATTCTATTACGCGACAGTTGCCAGTTGAATCGATGGCGGACGTCGCACAATATTCATGCCAATATCAAACTGTACAATTCAATTTTTAACTCTTACCAAGTTTCAAGTAGGAGTTTTGTTTTTAAAGTTAGACAGTACTGGACCCAGAACAATAATTTTATGAACTAGACAACCAGATCATCGTCGGAACCCGGGGAGCCTTATTGTAACAACATTTATGCTGTAATATAATAATAATAGCTTTATTTTAGATCAAGATCGATGTCAAAATTGATAATTCTAAAATATAAATTAAATATACAGAAATAGGCTTCCCTGTTAAGGCTAGGTGAGTTCATACACTAGCGCCACCCAGCAATTAATTCTTTAGGTCCTAAATCATATCAAATTTAACAAATCTAATAGCTGAATGCCCTAGTAAATTACTTGTAGTATTATTGGTACAAGTTTTCACTATTTTTAATTTGATGAATCAAGAGAACAAATTTTTACCGCCAAAAGTGGCCACAAAAATTCGTTCTCTTCAACTTAGATTGTAATATCTATGAAAAGTAACAAAAAGGATACTACAAGTAATTTACTAGGGCAATAAGCTATTAGATTTTTTAAATATGATTTGATTTAGGAGTAAATGAATTAGTTGCTGGGGGCGCTAGTGTGTGAACTCACCTCGCCTTAAAAGTCCTTCGTTGGTACCGTAATATGATTTGACAAAGATGACTAGCCAGGCAGATTGGAAAGCTTAGTTAGGTTTTCCACACATATAAGGACAGGAAATAGGTATCAAGTGAAAGCTATGACATTAAAGATTATTTAAGATCAAGATTATTTAAACATAATCAAGACATTAGCTATTATACAGTTACGGAATAATTGGTCATGTCGTATAGGTGCAAGTATTTAACGTTTATTTTTTTATTTGTATCAAGTGACAATCAATGCACATACCCCGCGGAATCTTAGGCTTAGGGCTGCATAAGTCCGCATCGACCGCGTTTAAAGAAGTGCAAACAACATGAAATAAAATATAACATTCTCAAGCACGAGAACGAACTACAAACCTATGAAAAATTTTCGATATTGAACAAAACAATCAGATATTGCATAGGGCCTTACACCGACCGAGCTATATTGGCTAGCTATTTGGAATACATACGTCTTACACGTAGTAAAATACCGTACTATAAAAGATTTTTATTTTAATTTAAATAAAATTATTTTATAAATTAAGAGAATGTGTGGTAAAACGGCCGTTTTTGGCAGTAATCTGGTTCTCATAATTCTTACTGATTCTGATAATATTAAACATGATTCCAAAAATTCTTCAGGTTATTTACTAAAGCTTATATGATTTACATTCTTAAATTTCTTTCTATTTGTAAAGTATTAGGAATAAAATTATTGGCGTCGCTAGGGTGCCCAGTGCCTTAAGTATATTATCAACTAGCTGATGCCCGTAAATTCATTCGCGTGGACTATATGACTCCGGCGTATTGATATACCTTAATACGAAACTACTGCTAAATACTGGAGGGATAAAATATAGGATTCTTTTAGACTTTTTGAGTCCGATAAGAAGGAGATAGACCGACACGATAAGAAGACTATATAGCTAGCTCCACGTGAGCTTGCGCTACTTCACCAAACTTTGAGGTATGGGCAGAGCGCCTCCAACCTATCGCACGTCTCCAAAGGGCCTTCGGGAGAGACGGACCTCGGCTTTAGGTGTTGCATGTGTGCTCAAGGCTTGGAGAGACAGCAAACTCTCATGTTTTGCCGTATGGGCTTAAAACTACGTTGCGTAGCGTAAATATTTCCGGAGAAAAACGTGATCACACAGACAGACAGATAGACAGACAGACAAGAAATAAAAAACTTTCTATTATTCTTTTTAAGTGTCTCTCTATCCATTTCAGTCAAAAATACTAAATGTACAGACAAAATATTTTTACTGTTTTATTATATGTATAGATTTTGTCCGTCCGATCAACTATGTGAGGCTTCTGTGATGTGTTTTTGGGAGGTTGAGGTTCATCATCATCATCATCAGGTCCTGCCAGTCTCCACTGCTGGAGCACGACCCTCTCTGTACTACCGGAGCCATATATTCTAGCTTGAGTAGTCAGAGGATTTGGCCTACACGCTTCACGCTGGCCAGACGGGTTGGAGAGGTCTCTTTGATGTTAATAAGCTTTGTTTAGCTTGTTTCCTTAGTCGCCTTTTACGACTTCCACGGGATGACCTGGAGTGGTCCTATTCTACTCTGCCGGGAAACACACGGCGAGGTTGAGGTTGTTGCTTCTTAAAAACGATTTTACTCGTTGAAGCTCCACCTTGAGGTGGTGGGTATCATGTGCTCTCTGAAACAAAGATTTACCAACGGTAGCCAACTGACATGGATGATGATGGGATTTTTCACTGAGATATTAAAATTTGTCCGTATGGGAAGGCTTTCTACAGGGTGCATTTGAACCCTTTAACATACTCATACAAAGGATATTTTATGATGTAATAAAACTGAAATGAAAGCACTAAAAAAAAGGAAAAATAAAATAATAGTATCAAATTATTGCACTACAGATAATCGTTGCTCGGCGCCGGTGCCTTTCTGAGTAGCAGTTACAATAACAACCTACCTAGTGTTTTGAGGATGGCCGAAATTACTACGGTCAGCGTAATTTGATACTATTCAAACATTATTTATTTTTTAGATTGATTTGTTTTTTCGTATCTATGCAGTAACGTTCCTACTAAAGCTTCTAATGTATTTTTAGAGGTTTTCAAAGATACAAAAATTGTGAATATTAATCTGTATAAAATTCGTCTTAAATAACTATTCGTCTTCAATAACTATAAAGCATGGATATAGTCTATATTACATTTTTTGCCAATGAATTCAATTACACCCTGTATACACAGTATGACTAATACTATTATCAGGATTTCTAATTATTAAAATGTCAAGAAAGGCTAATGAATTATTTGTCTCAGTTTCTAAGGTGATTTTAATTTTGTTATTAATTGAATTAAGATGTTTTCGTAATACAGATATTTTTTTTTTAGTTTGTATGCCATCTATTCAAACACGTAAATACCAAGTGGTTCTGAAATGAGCTATCTAACGCCCGCCTGCCTGCGGTTTTCCTGTTATAGGAAGCTGCCGGTAGATGTCACTATACGTAGCCCCAAACAGATTTAAGATCATTTATTTCGCATTTGCAGAAGGCGGAAAGCATTTTCACTATAAATGGCTTGTTAATATGAATGAATTTCAATTGGATAATATGAAAACGATTATAAAACAAATACCTACATTATATTAATTTGTCAAAACATTATGACAAAAATACTCAAAATTTTGTGCCGAAGTTGAAACTTACACGTTTTGGTCGCACTTCTCGGTCGTTTTAATAATTTTGTTTTCTTTTATGTTTTACACCATCTAGTCAAATGGTGCTCCCCACACTGCTGTTAAAAATGTTTACAACCATTTTCTAACATTCAAATAAAATAACTTAACGTAGTTATTTTGTTTTGAAGGTATTTGTCAGTCATATTTGTAATCAATATTAGTTGACAACTAATATTGATTATAACATAAAAATAAAAAGCTAATACAATGTATTAGCTTTTTATTTTTATGTTACTATGAATTTTTATCATGTAAGAAAATGTTTGTGAACATTTTTAACAGCAGTGTGGGAACACCAAAAATATAAATGAAATGGTTCTGAACCGAGTATATTTCCAACAAGAATATGTAGTGACTCTGGTGCTCTGAGGAACACATTGCTACCTTTTCCTGATAAAAGAAACTGCCGTTAGATGTCACCCCGAAGGACAATGCCGGTCATGGCGCCTTTTTGTTTTCGCGCGGCCACTGACCAGCCCAGTTATAAGTCCTGTTCTGGAGAGGAGATTTTCAGCAGGGTTTTTGTGTGGCTTGAACTGCCACAGCGATGAAGGCGGTGTTAACGACGTCTTGAAGGTTGACTAAAGGGTTTTTCTTTCAGCAGCTACTAGCGGTAACTTACGGATGTTGACAGTGTGACATCGTGGTTTGTAGTTGGGAAACTAATAAAAATACACACACACAAGGGAAACTGATTCATCAACGCCTAGCCTAAACCATTAAAGCTATTAACGTGCAATTTGGACAGTAGTCTTATGTTAATCCAGTGGTCAAATAAAAAATACCCTTTCAAAACAAAAATCGGTCTCAAAGGGGTAAAATCCGGAGCAATTTTGTATAAAAAAAATAAAATTACTATGATTTACTTGAAACTTGCCATAATTAAACACTTGTTTCAACATTTTTAAAATTCCACCTCCATGGTGTTAAAATGGTTCCTATGTAATCAACTATTTCTCAATACTTCTAATAGATGGCACTTTCTCTTATGAATTATGATAAAGTGATGTTACCAAGAAACTTGCTGCTACCCGCGGCTTCACTCGCGTAAATTTCGGTTTTGCTGAATCCTATTTTCAATAATTGAAACCAATAACCTTCCTCTATTTCTAGTTTTTAAGTCTCTCAATCTAACTGGTAACTTTTGTAGTAAAAGTAATTGTGGAAAAAATATGACTCAAGTGCGAGTCAGACTCACGCATGAAGGGTTCCGTACCGTTATCTACATAATATGTAGATAGTTTTTGGACGATAGACTTATGTTGTGTTACTTGTGTATATTATACAATTACATAAGTCTATCGTCCAAAAAAAGGCAAATAATGATATTTGTTGTATGGGAGCCCCCCTTAAATATTTATGTTTGTTTATTCTATTTGAAATACTAATGTGAAAAAATTTCAATCGCATCAAAAACATAAATGTAAAATGAGAGCTAAGTTCAATATTATGATATACCTAGACCTTGGGTGTTTCTACCAGCAAGCCAAATTTGCGGAATTATAAAATAAGAAACGACAAGTAACAGGTTTAGAACTTGCGAAGGCTATAATATATTAATCTATTTTGCCGTTCAAGTCAACAACCAAGGCATATATTATGATGATATTTAATTTGGCTTTCATTTTGCATTTATGTGTTTGATGGGATATCATTACTTTTTGTTCATAAATTATTATTACAGTCATCATCATCATTTCGTGTAGGTGACACGATCAGTCGACCATGCAGTATTTTATTGTCTTTGGTACGGTACAGATCCTACCACAACAATTCGATGGTTGGACGTCATCATCTTTCGTAACCGGCGCGTTTATGAGCTTACTCAGTTTTGACTCGCAGATTTTGAGCTAGGCATCGTAGGCGGCTATGGTTGTGAATGAGTTACTGAGTAGACTCTTCAATCAATCCGCAGCGTAATTCATGCATCTCGCTAACTAGATTTCGGTCGTACTATACAGCTGATAAATTATTGTTTGTGATAACTGCTGCTTTTTTCTATGAGTAACATTAGGGTCACTAACCTTTTTAGACGCTCCCACTGGAGTCATATCGCTATCGCCCCCTTTTTAGAAGAGCAACAACATTCTGGACAGACCCATGAATCTTCTTTATCTAAGTAGGTTTTCTACCACTCGTACACAAAACACAGTATGCGAAAGCAACGGCTCCTTTAGAACAGCTAAGATTGATGTAAAGGACCGCTCCCGTCAAAGTCGAGAAATAAGTTTATATCCTTTATTCATTGTCACTCACAAATCTCGGTGGCATCTGTTAAGTCAACTTTACCACTTAGGGAAAAGACCAAAAATTTAATTGACCCAAAAAAATCATCGTACTTAGTAAACACGATCTGTAACAGAGAACAGCTGAACATACATACATACACTTTGCTCAAGCCAAAGCTGAAACAGAGACGAACATAAATATATATTTTTTTTAAATACCTACATGTCTTATGAATAGTACTTTTATATTTAAAAAGTTGTTACAAAAATATTAGGCCATCTATGTGCCATTGTAAGAACATATTAAACTCTGTTAACTAAGGTACTACATTCAAGCAAAATGCGAAAAGTAACGAGCAGAAGCTATCTTTAATAATTTTTATAAATATATACGGACAAATCACGCAGATTGAGCTAGCCGCAAAGTAAGTTCGAGAAATGTGTTATGGGATACTAACTCAACGATACTATATTTTAATATAGATACTTATATAGATAAACATTCAAGACCAAGGTCAATCTGAAAAAGATCATTTTCCATCTTGACCTGACCGGGAATTGAACACGGGACCATCCGTGTCGCAGGCAGGCGTGTTGAACGCTACGCCACGGAGCTCGTCTGTCGTCGTTTAATAGAAAAAAGAAAGACTTAATTGTTTGTTTGTTTACATTGAGTACGCTTCAGAACTATTGATTTTCAAAACACTGTGACTATAGGCTATAATTTACGCGGATGAAGTCACGAGAAAATTGCTAGTTGGTAGATAAAGGAATCAGAATTTCTTTCTTATAATAAAACTCGACTTTAGACTTCATCTGTAAGTAAGTTTTCGAGTCGTCGACTTTCAATTTTCTTCACAGTCGAGGCAAATTCACTCCTTTTATAAAAATTTGTATTATCAGGAAGGAAGTACAGCAATCTTACATTTCCGTCTTATATTGAATTCCGAGCTACGATATGTGAAATAAATTTGTATTTCCGCTAGATTTCCGAAGATATATCCTGATATAATCCTAAGTCTGCAATTTTGAAGTCACGATCGAGGGTTACTATTCTACGGAGGCCATGTAGCTCTATGTTCTGGCCCCACAATGACAGCCATTGAACATTTTTCCTAGTCTGCTATTTTTTGATTCCTATTGCACCATTAGGACAAAATTGTGAATGCCATTTGCAAAAAATATTTGTAACTCTGCTATTTCTGATAGGACTTTGGCTTATTTTATTATATAAAAAGGCACATAAAACAGATTTTCATCGTAGTAAGCTTGCACTGAAATTCAACTAATTGACTTATTGACGTTGGGTAGAATTCTTTATACCGGCTGTACACTCTCGACTGAGAGCACTCAGATGAGAGTCTCGTTTCCGTCCTCCGTTTGTTTTGTAGGTAGATGTTTTAGTTTTTCACCTGTATTGCCTGTATAGTAACTTCTGTCTTTCTTTAGTAAGCAGTTGTTTGTAGATGTGAAGCTGTCAATGCTGCATCTGACGCAATATCGACGAGGGTTGAATGTATCAATTTATTGGTTTTGTTTGTTTTTCTTATGTATAAGTGGCAAACACTGGTATCAGATTTTCAAGCTGCCTAGAGACATCTGACATAGCTTAACGACTGCCATCACTTATGGCATTCAGAACAAACTGCTTAACCTGCCTTCCAAAGCACGGAGGAGCTCGAGATAGTTTTATAATAAAGGGGGGTTGCTTAGCATACATGCATACGCGCTAAAAATATTCATGCTTTTTGGTCTATCGGGCTTCTCAAAAATTTATTATGAGCGGCTATGAACAAACTGATAGTAAAGTAATAAAAAAGGGCCATATCTATGTTTATCAACTTAGTTCTTCACTGTCCTTCGGCGCGATTAGTACTGAGGAACGCGAGGGTGTAAAGCAACACGCTCGCGTTCCTCGCGAGACCCTTTGACTCGGGCGGAAAATACCGACGCCGGACTGAGAGCGACCGAGACAGGCGAGACGAAGCTAGCGCACCCATTTACACTCTCGCGCTCGGCCTGTCTTGCTATGTCTCGGCGAGAATGTACAGCCGGCATTAAAATATCTTTATTTTGTGAATATATTATAAAATCGTTAGAAAAATATTAATAAACGACTCATAAGGTGATCTACGGACTCGCCAACGACTTGTTGCGTACATTTATAAAGCAGTTGTTATCTCTACGAGTTACTAAGCTAAAGCAAACAGTGCCTAAGATTTGGAAATTTTCAATCTATACGCTTTTAAATGTTCCTTCAAAAAAGGTCAAACTACTTAATATTCCACTTTACAGTATACGTACTACACGTAGTACACATATCTCCATGGTACGTACCTACAAGAAATGCAGGATTAAAAATAGCAGAACTAAACATACTGAGAAAGAAGCATGCTTTAAACTAGGCAGTACCTATTGTTAGAAGAAATAAAAACCGGTCAAGTGTAAGTCAAACTTGCACAATGAGGGTTCCGTATAATATGCTTCATGAATTCACTCCTTTGTGTGTAATTCCCCCACTTTTGAGCTTTCAGAGATAAAATTGACCCTTTTTTTCAATATATCATTTTATCTGTTTGTTTGATTGCCGAGAGGCAATGCCCCCCCAAATCTCCCTTCTTCTGTTGGGCTTTGAATATGACATGTGCTTTTCAAAATATCATATCTGTCTGTTGTCTTCTTGTTGGCGCGCCCTCCGAACCCGTCTACTTTTATTGAGCTTTGAATATGGTATGAGCTTTTAAAATATAACAGATTGTCTATTTCTTTGAATGGCAAGAGGCTACGCCCCCTGAACCCCTTTTTCTATGAGGCCTTAAATAATTGTCTTTGAGTGTATGCTAATATTTAACACACAAACATATATTTTTTTAATAAATAATAACATGCTTTACACACAGATTGATTTTGATCACCCTGGCAATATTTAAATTTGTCTGAACCAGTATTAAAAAAAGAATCGTGAAATCTTTTGCCTAAAAAAATATGAATTTTCTCGCATTTCTCTTTTGGTCGCAGATTAAAAATAAATCTACCTATTGCAATGTTAATTTTTTATATAAAAAAAAGGTGACAGACGGTGCGAGATTCGAACCCCTGAACTCTTAGTTCCCAACTGAGCCACAGAACTTTTAAACCTATCCCAGTAATATTGTTTATCTATTTGAAAGTTTGTTAGACTTATTAGCAAAACTAGCAACACCCGTTAATTAATTCTTGTACTCCTAAATAAGAACAAATTGAAAAATCTACGTAAGTACTTCACCAGTAAATTATTTATAGTATAAATTTCATCAATAACATCATTTCAGCAGCCACTTTTTCTGAGAGATCCACTTATTACCGCCAAAAGTGGCCGCTTTACTAATGAAGTACTTACATAGTTTTTTTTTTTCAATTTGATCATATAATCATTATTTCATGTAAATGAAATAAAATCCGGGGTGGCGTCAGTTAGCTTGTCTAAGCGCCTTAAAACAGAAAAAATAAATTCTAGCTAGTGATCTCTTTTAATCATCTACAGACTAAATTACAATCGAATGATTCCAGCCCTACAAAACAATTATTCATTTAAAGTAATAAGATGAAATCTGGGGTTTACCGATTTTTTCATATTATAACATGTATATACAAGAGACAGAGCCCAGGCGTAGTGTATTTATTCTTTGGGCCAAGTCTATAAAACCTAAAGGCCACGTTTAGTATGTAAGTGGAGAGCGGAATCAAAATAGTGTTGATTGCTAGCCTCATCGCCTGTTGACATGATTTCTCACGCTCGATCGGCTGTTACGATTTGGCAGGAAGAAGAGCACCTGATACATTCTACGTTCTTTTCTTTCTCCCAGACCAGCGTGGAAGGATTACCTGTTATAGATATATTAAGTATAGGAAAATTTATTAACATTTTAACATTATTTGTCTTTTTATTGTATAGCCATTGAGTTTACTAAAAAAAAACAAAATGTTGTAAGCGTTTGTTATACGAGCAAATTCATTTTGAAAATCAAATGCCGTCAAAAACAATACTTGTGAAAAACCCAAGTCTCGCAACTCTGTTTTTCTACCATATAAAGTTGTGAGATCCATGTAATAACAAGTCGGTAAATTATTAAGTCCCTACTGAAGTGACTTTTTGTCTTAATACATAATTAGCTAACCTAACAATATCTTATTGCGACCATATTATTTTTTTTTATATGTTTTATAAATATATTGACTTGGCAATCGCACTAAACAGTCTCATTTAATAAAATATTTATTCCTTGTGAAATACATATTGTTTTCATGCCATTGCCAAGTCAATCAATTTATTTACACATAAAAGATTTTTAATTTTAATATGGTCACAATAAGTTTAGTACTCACTTCTTTTTGTAGATAGTTTTATTTTTTTGTTGCCCGTACCTTCTACTTATTGAATACCAATAACGGATATTCTTAAAATTCACTCCCTGTCTCATGACCTTTTCTTATTTTAATGGGTAGTTTTCCCTTTTTTCTTTTCAAAAAAGTACATTTGCTAATAATAAGGTTCTTATGACATCGAAATTTGTATCGTAATAATGTTTTACTTTACACGAATTTTACATCACAACCGCTCAATAGCCCAATGCCACAGATGCAAAATTTAAACTTTTTCATAGAATCCGAGCAAAGAGTTTCAAGTTCAGCATGAAAACTTTTTTCTGATTAGTGAGATGTGATTTTTTAACCGACTTCGAAAAAGATACGGTTATCAATGGTTTTTGGAGAAAATAAACCTGAGTAAATTTGGTGATTATTATAAATGTATTTTTACAAACTGCTTTAGTTCCAAACTTTTATAAATTCCTTATTTGCTGAACTGCTATCTTGTTTAAGTTTATGGTAATCGCAAATGTATTGAAAAACCTCGTATGATACTCGTACGGTAAGCTGTCTATTATAGTCGTCGGTTTATTATAAGCACTCGGCTTTGCCTCGTGCCTATAAACACCTCGACTATAATATCCAGCTTACCGGAGTTGTATCATAATGTACTATTATGCAACTATTATGTCCTTAAATTAGTCATGTCGTATTATGAAACACATTCGTATTTTAAGGACCCTTAATACTTATCAGTTAAATAAAGTACTATAACGTTGTTATAATAACTGACCATTGAACTTGCCACCCATTTAGATATCTTTTTTAGGATTCCGTAGTAAACTAGGAACCCTTATAGTTTCTCTATGTCTATCTGTCTGTCCGTCCTCGGTTTTACTCAGAGACTATAAGTACTAGAAAGCTGTAATTTGGTATAGGCATGTATATTAATCATAGCAAAAAAGTGTAAGAAAAAATCTGGAAAAAAAATTTATACGGTAGCTATGTACCCATACAAGTAAAGTGGGGGACTATTTTTTTTCTCTACTTACTCATCGTGTGGGGTATCGTTAAATAGGTCTTTAAAAAATATTGTGAGGTTGAGAACACCATTTTTCGATTTAGGGATTCGTTTCCGAAATATTTGGTTTTAAAGTGTAAATTTTTGTTAGAGGTAAGTGTCCCCCCCCCCCCCCTCTATCTGCTAAACGGTTATATATTGATACGTAAAAAATCACAGCAGTAGCATACATACTGAAGTTGAAAGGAAAACTATCAGAGCTGAGTACTAAGTACAAACTAAAAAGTTATAGGCAACCAACTTATAAAATGTACTCGAAAATGTAAAATTTCATGCAATTTTCATTGTTAGATGTTTTTGGTCGTTAAACTGTGAGGTGTGAGTGTGAACTCAAAGTTGTCATTTGCAACTACGGAACCCAACACTGCGCGTGGCCCGACACGCACTTGGCCGGTTTTTTGTGGTTGAAGTTAACAACCAAGGCATAATCATAATATTGAACTTGGCTCTCATTTCACATTTATGTTTTTAATGGGATCCAAGTAACGTTAACGTACAGGATATCGTGAATAGCATTCCGGGAAATACAACTGAATTACTGAGTGACAGGCGGTCTAGTGGATAGTGGATGTCAGTGGATATCCTATTAGTCTAACGTCCTGTCGGATGTGGACAGTCCGCTACGCATATCAAATAAAGGATTAACTGTCAGAGCGAGTTAAAACTGTGAAGCAGTGCCCTAATACGGTAACAATGTTTCAGCTCAGTCCGTTTTCTCTTTAACTTCGTTATAAATGCTACGGCCCTGATCTTTTTTCACGTTTTTTATTCCCAACCATTTAGCTTGCACAGAACGGGTTACACGAGTCCAACAAAAATTTGCACTTTGAGGCTCCAAAGTTTTAAAGTTTCTTTAAGAGTTTTAAATGTGGTTACTAAGATGGTAAAACTGCTTCTAGTACCTAATCTACCAAATAATATGAGTACCTTAAAATATTATTCACATAATTATTTTGTACATTTTTTAATTTAAAATGACGTAAACTGAACATAGTAAAAATGCAATGCATGTAATCTACTTCTGGCCACGGCCGTCGCATTCTGTAATTGTTTAATTATATAAGATTATATATAACTAGCAGTTACCCGCGACTTCGTCCGCGGTGACTTCAGGTTTGAAATGCGGGGATTATAAAATATGACGCTACAAAGCGGTAAACTAAACATATACCCCCTTAAGAGGTTTAATTTCGGGAAACTCTTAAAAACGTTACTCATTATTTTTGCCGTTCTCAATTCACACGAAATTTCATACAAATATGTCCAAGGAATAAAAAGTTTCATATAAACTTTAATCCTCTATTTCACCCCCTTAGGGGATGACTTTTGAAAAATCCTTCCTTAGTGGATGCTTACGTCATAAGAGGAATACGTAAGGAAAATTTCAAATTTCTAGTCTAAGGGTTTGGCCTGCGCGTGATCTTTGATAATTGCCCATTGCCTACACTCTCCACGCTGGCCACACGGGTTGGAGAGGTATTTTTGATGTTTGTAAGCTTTGTTTAGCTTGTGTTTCCTAAGTCGCCTTTTACGACATCCACGGTAAGACTTGGAGTGGTCCTATTCTACTCTGCCGGGAACCACACGGCACTCTTGAAACATTAAGCCATAAGTGGTGATCAGTGCGCTTGTTTTTTAAAAAAAGACATAAATTGATGAGTATTACAGGAGCCGATGCGTGGCGCGCGGCCCCCTTCGATTTCCAAATTTACGTTCCTCTCTATACGTGGTGGTTTCGCAATGGTGAAATCTTAAATTTAATCAAAAGCTACATACGAGTACCTATAAATACATTGTATAAAAGACTATTTAGTGCTATTCAAACCCTAAATTCGGTAAGTGGCGAACTATTCTTTATTTTAAGCATATAATAGGCAATGATCAATAACTAGATCCATACATTTTAATCATTTTTTATTAGAACTTTTATAAATTTGTATCTGTGTTTCTAGTAAAGTTTTAATTATACATTACGTACAGCGTTAGCCATAGATTTTGCTCGGGCGTGGCAGTCTCACGCTACCGCCCATTATTATAAAAAAAATATAAGTATTCTAGAACTTATTTCCATTATCTTAGTATTTGTTCAGAATAATTAGTTATTTCCTATTGTGAACTCTGTTCTTAATGACTTCCAGCAGCCACAGTCATTGCACTTAGGTAAAAGTAGGTACGTTCATCACCTCATATCATCATCATCTCTCGTGGCAAGATGGCTAGCCGTCAATTTTATAAGCATTTCCTTACCAAGGACATCACTTCCAGGGTTCCAGGTTCGGACTGAAGATCCCCATAACCGTATGACCTTGGCACTGGTTTAACAAGGAGCACCAATATTCGCATAAAAGCATACTCGAGTCCTGGACAGTGGACAGCCTACAACACCTGGCCACCGGCAACTCCACTTCGACGCGCTGGACCCAAGGACAGTACCTCCTTATTGGGAACGCGGAACCTCCGGCATAGAAGGGCCCTTAGACTCCACTACCTGTTTTTTTTTTTCTTTTAATAAATTGTTTACCTGTTGACTAAGTGTTGCTCCTTATTCAGCTCCTCACACACTCCGTCATAAGCTACGTTGCCAAAAGAGTATATCCTGGTTGCGAGTGACCGGGGACCGCTGGGCGGTCACCAGTAGTATAAGCTAATCGTACTGTACGCACTCTATACCTGTGGAGAGTGTGTACTGTAAAAAAAAAATATGACTACCCGTAACGACTGAGGGCAGAAAAGTGTTACGTTCAAGTATATTTTATGGCCACCCGGAACGACTGTGGACAGAAAAGTGTTAGGTTCGAGTTATTTTTTTATGAGCACATGGAACAACTGAGGTTTTGGAAGAACATTCATTGAGAATATTAAAAGTTATTGAGTATAACTCTTAATGAATATTTTGGGAGATAAAAATACGGCTCAAAAAAATTAAACGAAAAGAAATTAGACTATACGGTAAAAGAATTAATGAAAATGTTCTAAAAAAATTATACGAAAATTTTGTGCGCTAGTCAAATCTAAGAAATAATAAGCAATTAGGGGAGCCAATATATCGCTTCGCTCGCTCGTGAGCTTTAATACCTTGATACACTCAAGTCACTTACAAGCCATGTATATAACAATAATCTACTATTTCTTCAAAATTACGCGTCTATTAATTGGTTCCCTAATTTTTTATATTCCAAATATTGATTCGCGCACAAACTTATCGTACAATTTTTTTAAGAATATTTTTATTAATCCTTAGAATATAATATATGTTTGTCTTACTTATGTAATATAATCATAACCTTAACAAAAAGCAACCAATACAGACCTTGCAAATATATTTTCTCGCAATCATGATCAAAAGTAGAGTGTTTAACTGGAGTGTAAATGATCAATTACACCCTCGAACTATAAGCGCCTTTCGCTCGCTTCAATTGCTCGTGCACCTAAATATCTTGGGTGGGTGTAATTGATAACTTACAACTCTTGTATAACACACTACTATTTCTTCAAAATTACTTTTACAAAATGCAAATCCGTTGAATGGTTAAGTTTTTATAACAAGTTTATCAAATGGGCTCGCCGGGCTGCCACCGAAAGGCACAAATGGGTGAGAACATGACGCGCTCGCTATCCTGTCTCCGAGCCGTCAAGATGTTAATTCGATTGAAAGCGTTGGGAGTGAGGCGCACGTGTCGTTTGGGCGGGTTAGTGAGCTTTTGCGGGTATAATACAATGAGTAATTTTGCAGGGTGTAGATCGGCAAATTATTATTAGGCACAGTTTGCAGTATACAAAAAGTACCGGTTGTCGTTTTTGACAGTTTACATGTGCCACACTGTTTTTTTGCTGACGTAGCGCCTATGATACTCCGGGGTAGAATACAAATCTAATCACGCCTTACACTTCAAAATCTGGGAAGCCGTTTTGGCTACATGAGGCGAAAATGGAACAGTCATACTTACATTCATAATCATCAAAATTTAAGAGCGAAGCTCTTGTCGGTGGAGCTACCTACAACTGTCTCTATCGTCTGCCAATCTTTTGACACCCTGGTATTCCACTTTTTCCTTTATTTCTTTGAAGTTACTGTGCCTGGGCTTTCCACTCGCCCTTCTGCCTTCTATAATAGGTCGTGTCGCAACAGGAGGTGTCCTATCATATTTTCTGTTCGATTCGCTTTGGTAGTTAAAACAGATCTTTTTAGGGTTCCTTGTGTAGTAAACAAGGAACCCTTATAGTTTCGCCATGTCTGTCTGTCTGTCTGTCCGTCCGCGGTTTTACTCAGAGACTATAAATACTATAAAGCTGTAATTTGGTATGGATATGTATAATATTCATGCCAAAAAAGTGGTATAAAAAAAGTATTGAAAAATTTTTTTTTTATGGTAGCTCCCATACAAGTGAAGTAGGGGAGATTTTTTCCCTTCTTACCCATCGTGTGTGGTATCGTTACATAGGTCTCTAAAAATATTGTGAGGTCTAGAACACGATTTTTCGATTTGGGGATCCGTTTCTTTTCGGTTTTAAAGTTCAAATTTTTGTTAGAGGTAAGTGCCCCCCCCCCCCCCCCCCCCCCTCTATCTGCTAAACGGTTATATATGGATATTTGAAAAAAAAATACAGCAGTAGTATATATACTAAAGTTGAAAAGAAAACTATCAGAGCTGAGTACTTAGTGCAAACTAAAAAGTTCTTGGCAACCAACTTACAAAATGTACTGAAAAATATAAAATTTCATACAATTTTCATTGTTAGATGTTTTTGGCCGTTAAACTGTGAGGTGCGCGAGGCCCGACACGCACTTCGCCGGTTTTTTTTTTATTAAATGTATTTATTTTTAGTAACAGTGTAAAACTATTTGTGAAGTATAATATAACTAGCTGATGCCCGCGACTTCGTTCGCGTGGACTTTATGACTCCGGCGCATTAATATACCTTAACACGAACTAAACATACATAAAAAATCTAAACAGACTTATAGCAGTGTTATAAAATTGTATGGCATTGCATTGGCTGCTGCTAAATACTGTAGGAATAAAATATAGGAGTATTTTAGACATTTTGAGCCACCGGCACGATAAGAAGAAGACTATATAGCTAGCTCCAAGTGAGCTTGCGCTACTTAACCGAGCTTTGAGATGTGGGCAGAGCGCCTTCAACCTATCGCGCATCTCCAAAGGGCCTTCGGGAGGGACGGACCTCGGCTTTAGGTGTTGCCTGTGTGTTCAAGGCTTGGAGAGACAGCAAACTTTCTTGTTTTGCCGTATGGGCTGAAAACGACGTTGCCAAAATGGGGACCGCTGGTCACCAGTAATATGAGCTAATGTTCTCTACGCACTCTATTCCAGAGGAGAGTGTGACAGGGTGTGTGTGTGTGTGTGTGTGTGTGTGTGTGTGATGTGTGTGTGTGTGTGTCTGTAAAATTGTCGATATAAAATTTAACATGGTAGTGTATCAGATGTTCTAAATCTTCGATTTTTTTTTGCCTCATCAAAAAAAAGTAAACAGGCTGAACAACTTTTGCTACAGTATTTTACCTATAGTTTACCTGGACCATTATAGTATTGCGTCAGATGTTCCAAATCTTCAATTTAAGTACCTCAACAAAAAATGCTCATCAGGTAGAATAACTTTTGCTAAGGCGTCATTTATATATTTCTTATAGTTTACTGGACCATTATGGTTCTTCATGAGGTGTTCCAAATCTCAGATTTTTTATACCTCAACAAAAATGCTCATCAGGCTTAATAACTTTTGCTAAGGCTCCACTTCTATATTTCCTATAGTTCAGCTGGACTATTATGATGCTGCATCAGGTAATCCATTTTTCAAAATCATTTCTTCTTTATATGTTGCCCCGGCTTAATAGCTATATTGAAAAAAAGTTTCATTCAAATCCGTGCAATATTTCCGGAGATAAACGTGAGCACACATACAGACAGACAGACAGACAAGAAATTCTAAAAAAATTTTTT
This sequence comes from Rhodophaea formosa, assembly GCA_963082605.1. NCBI lineage: Eukaryota > Metazoa > Arthropoda > Insecta > Lepidoptera > Pyralidae > Rhodophaea > Rhodophaea formosa. The sequence goes on from OY720206.1 coordinate 14,498,954, forward strand.
TGCTTTCTGTTATTCTTTTTAAGTGTCCCTCTATCCATTTCAGTCAAAAATACTAAATGTACAGACAAAATATTTTTACTGTTTTATTATATGTTTAGATACCTATAGTTTACCTGGACCATTATAGTACTGCGTCAGATGATCCAAATCTTCAATTGAAGTACCTCAACAAAAAATGCTCATTAGGTTGAATTATTTTTGCTAAGGCGTCATTTATATTTTTCTTATAGTTTACCTGGACATTTCTTCATGAGGTGTTCCAAATCTCAGATTTTTTATACCGCAACAAAAATGCTCATCAGGCTTAATAACTTTTGCTAAGGCTCCACTTTTATATTTCCTATAGTTCAGCTGGACTATTAAGATGCTGTATCAGGTGTTCCATTGTTCAAAATCATTTCTACGTCCGGCTTAATAGCTATATTGAAAAAAAGTTTCATTCAAATCCGTGCAATATTTCCGGAGATAAACGTGATCATACATACAGACAGACAGACAGAAAAGAAATTTAAAATTTTTTTTTTTCCTTCTATTATTCTTTTTAAGTGTCCCTCTATCCACTTCAGTCAAAAATACTAATTGTACAGACAAAATATTTTTACTGTTTTATTATATGAATAGATATCAAAATATATCCCGATACCTGTGTTGTGTTCTTTCGCCCTGAGTTCTCTCTCTCCGCTGATCACCTAATACACCCACACCTACATCATATTCATTAATGTTGGGCCTACTCTAACTAGAGTTGGGTGAGTAGGACCCAACAACATAACGCCTCGAGTAACTTTGGAGAAAGCGCAGCACACCTCTCGACACCCCTGAGTCACCAACACCGGTTACCCCTTTTGCCGGCAGTAATCGTCGGCCGTGTCTGTCCCTTTGCAATAACCCAACACAAGTCTATTTAAATTTAGAAATGAATGTTATTGTTTTACTTTTATATTGTTTTTGGACGTTAATTTTAATTTACATTTTTGAATTTATTTTAATTTACAATTTTTTTTTTTTTATAATTGTAGACACGTGACTAAGTAGTTTGATTTATGTTTAGTTTGCTTAATTTTACTTTTTGGCTGTTTTGTTATTTTATTATATTTCTACATTTTGTGGTGAGAACATGTCGCAATCCACAGCTGCTTGTACACCCAGTTCAAGCCAGACAGACGAATTTGTTTTGTCTCAGGGACAATATTTTAGGTGCGATAGATGTTTGGAGATTCCTCGTTTTTTTCGAACGAAGCGTGGTCTTAAAATGCATGTGACTAAGATCCACAGAAATAATAGGGCTCCACTCATAACTACCTCTCCAACAAGTAGTCGAGAGCCTCCTCCACTCCCGCCGGCAGAGCTTTGTGGGCAGAATCTATGTGGATTGAAAAATCGAATCCCTCTCGTAAAGCGAATTCCGCGCGGGGCACGAGTTAGTGTAGCAACAGCTCTTAAGTCTAGAATTGACAAAGTAATTTCTTCAAATTGCGTAAACAGTTGGAAGAGTTTACTTACATTTGCTTTTCAAATTTTGCATGTCCACAAGGACACTAGTACAAAGCTCAGTTTGACTCAGAAGGTCAAGAATAATTGTAGTCAGCCACAAAATATAAATCTCAAACCTCCTGACCCAGGCAAATTCAAATCACGGTCTATATTTAAAAAGGTTGAGGGAAAGGTGTCTGAGGGTGATCTCAAAGGAGCCAGTCAATTGCTTTTCTCCAGCGACACTATCGCCCCCAACTGTAACGATACCCTGCAATCCCTCCGAGAAAAACATCCATGTCCACCATATGTTACTCATTTCCCTGAACCTCCAAAACCAGATTGCGGGCCTCAATTGGTGTCACCTGAGGATGTCGTTGCAGCTATCATGTCATTTAAAAATGGTTCGAGTGCTGGAGCGGATGGGCTGTCCCCGCAGCATCTTAAAGATCTAGTAGCTGTAACGGCGGGTGATGCGGGCAAAGGATTAGTCACAAGTTTGACGTCACTGCTAAATTTGATGCTGTCAGGCAAGGTACCTGAGGGAGTGACTGAAGTTTTATATGGTGCAAATCTTTTGGCTTTAAAGAAAAGGGATGGGGGGATTCGGCCTATCGCAGTGGGTACTACGCTAAGGCGCTTAGCGTCAAAAATCTTGTGCAGGAATATCGTACCAATATTGGAACAAAAACTCCCGCCTGTTCAAGTAGGTTTCGGCTCCAAGGGTGGCAGTGAAGCTGCAGTTCACGCAACACGTACGTTTTTGAAATCTGACTCGGTTGAGGTTCTCCTTAAGGTGGATGTTAAAAACGCGTTTAACACCATAGATCGTGGCACTCTCCTCACGCAGGTCAGTCAGAATATCCCTGTGGCTTTCCCATTTCTTTGGCAATGCTACCACAAACCTTCAAAGCTCTTTTATAATAGTGAGGTTTTGATGTCCTCGGTTGGATGCCAGCAGGGGGATCCACTGGGCCCGGCAATTTTTAGTTTGGGTATCCATCCGATTATATCGTCACTGAGCTCTAAGTTTAATATCTGGTACCTTGACGACGGCACTATTGGAGGCCAGGCAGAAACGGCCCTTCAGGACCTAGAACTTTTGAAAACAAAATTCCAAGAAATAGGTCTTGAGCTCAATTTTGCGAAGTGTGAATTGTATATCCATCCATCAGTTCCTTTGGAGGCGAGAGGCGGTATTCTGAACAAATTTGGCGAGGTCGCACCCGATATACAGATTGCTACGGATAAAACATTGCGCCTTTTGGGAGCCCCTGTACTGGATGAATCTGTGCCTTGTTTCATGGAAGAACAGCTTGAAACATACCGTAACTCATTCGATCGTCTCCTTAAAATTAACGCACACATGGCCTTGACCATTATTAAGTTCTGTTTGTTTGTGCCCAAATTCACCTACGTGTTGCGCTGTTGTCACCTTTGGAAGTTTAAACCATTGTTAGAAAGAGTGGACACATGCATTTCTGAACTGCTAACTAGAGTTTTGAATTGCCAGCTCACGACAAGGGCTTGGACTCAGGCTGCACTCCCAATACGCTTTGGAGGTATTGGCATACGCAGTGTGGTGGATGTCGCCCTTCCGGCGTTCTTGGCTTCGTCACATAGTTGTAGTCAACTTTTTGAGGATATAATCAGACCTTCCATCACTGATGCTGAGATCGTCTACAAGGCCGAAGCTATGAATGAATGGTTGTCTTTATGTGAAGGTGAGGCACCAGTCAGGGCTCACTCTCAGAAAGATTGGGATGAGCCTTTGTGCAAGATTAAGCAAGTGGCTCTTTTGAGTTCCTGTATTGGTGCACCAGAACGCGCTCGTCTACTTGCTTCGTTTGAAAAAGAGTCAGGGTTGTGGTTAAATGCCCTCCCATCTTCTAATATCGGTACCTGTTTGGACAACTGCAGTCTCTCCTTAGCAGTGAGCCTACGATTGGGTCTCCGAACTAATCAGCCCCATCAATGCAGGTGCGGTGCAGCAGTGGATGAATTCGGACACCACGGGCTGTCGTGTACTAGGAGCGCCGGTCGCATTTCACGCCATGCAGCTCTGAATGACGTCATCCGTCGGGCTCTTGTCTCAGCGAATGTTCCGGCAAGGTTGGAACCAAACGGCATCGTTCGGTCTGATGGTAAGAGACCCGATGGTTTGACGCTCATACCCTGGCTTCAGGGAAAGTGCTTGGTGTGGGATGCGACCTGCGTAGATACACTGGCTCCATCGTATGCCAATATCACATCAGAGAGGGCCGGTGCGGCGGCGGCAATTGCTGAGTCTGCGAAATGTCGCAAGTACAATGAGCTTTCCGGGAGTTACATGTTCTCGCCATTGGGCTTCGAGACTTTGGGTCCGTGGGGTCCCGAAGCCAAAACATTTATTTGTGACTTATCGGCGCGTCTTATTGAGGCAACTGGTGACCGTAGAGCTGGTAGCTTCCTGGCTCAAAGAATTAGCCTTATTATCCAGAGAGGAAATGCTGCCAGTGTGCTTGGCACCATGTCTGAAGGAGTCGCGTTTGACGAAATTTTTAGTTTATAAGTTTTTTTATATTAATGGATGTATTAAATAAACGGAATAAAGTTTAAAAAAAAAAAAAAAAAAAAAAACTAAAAATAATAACCCAATAATTTCCCTTTATAAATTGCAATAACTCCCCCTCCGGCCCAGACCTGTTCAAGAGCATATCATACATTGATATTTCCAGGAAAGGGTTCTGGCAGGAGCCTACATTACATTAACTTCTCCAAAGGGCTCTACGTGTTGGATCTATATCCCCACGCAAGCCTTCAAAAGGACCGGGGTAACACCCGTGAAATCAAATGGAGAAACAAATAATAATAATAATCATCATCATCATTATCATTTTAGCTGCAAGACGTCCATTGCTGAACATAGTCTCCACCAAAGATTTCCAATATGACCAATTGGAAGCGGCCTACATCCAGCGCCTTCCTGCGACCCTTATCAGGTCGTCCGACCACCTGGTCGGTGGGTGTCCAACGCTGCGCTTGCCGGTACGTGGTCACCATTCAAGAACCTTTCTGTCCCATCGGCCATCGGTTCTTCACGCTATGTGCCTCGCCCACTGCCACTTCAAAGAGCTGATCCGCTGGGCTATGTCGGTGACTATGGTTCTTCTACGGATCTCCTCGTTTCTGATACGATCTCGTAAAAAAACACTGAGCATAGCCCTCTCCGTAGCTCTTCAGATTAATAAAATAGTTTTTTTAGCGACCTTGAGCTTTCTTATTAGGCCCATATTAAGGGACCACGTTTCGGACCCGTAAGTCATCACTGGTAATACACACACAAGTATTGGTCTAAAACTTTCGAAAATGTACTGCTACGTGAAATATACTGCTCTACAGGTTCAAGGGTAGTCAACAAATAATAATAATAATCATCATCATTATCATCATCATCAGCCCGCAGGGCAGCTTGTGGCGAGCTGTTGGTGAGTAACGACACCACGGACCCGAGTGCTCGAGAGAGTCGGTCAGAGCCCTCGCTCCCGACGTGTCTTTATCGGTTGGGGTGGAAACCCCAGAGGGCTTGCAGAACTCTCAGCTCTGGCTTGCCTTATTTTGCCGTCCAGAGATGAGTCGTAAGAGCTGTTGCTGCAGGGGTGGAAGTGTTAAAGGCCTTACGATGTGAGTAACTTCGAAGAAAGCGCAGCACACCTCTCGACACCCCTTTGCGCCCACACCGGTGTTGCCCCTTTTGCCGGCAATAATCATCGGCTATCAGTTATCATTATTATGGTAGGTGTTCGACCCTTTACAATAACCCAGTACAAGACCACCCACATTTCCTCCCATAACTCATTATTTATCTCTATTAAAATACAATAGCTCCACATCCGGTCAAGATCTGTTCAAGGGCATATTATACATTGGTATTTCCAGGACCGGGTCCTGGCTGAAGACCTACACTACATCAACTTCCCTAAAGGGCCTTTACGTGATGAATCTGTATTCTCACGAAAGCCTCTCAAAGGACCGGGGTAACACCCGTGACCCAAAAGGAAATAATAATCATTTAATTGCAACTAGCTGATGCCCGCGACTTCGTTCGCGTGGACTTTATGACTGTCGATGCATAAGAAAATAGGTACCTAATTGTATTGTATACTATATGTAATATATAAAAAGGTAATAAATATCTACGTATTTTGCAAAAAAAACTTTATATACTATGTTGGAACTATCCTTTGGGTTAGTTTATTTTGGCGCCTGATTTTTAGCGAGAATGGTTTTCATGAGCTAAGTTCTTCCAGTCCTTTCTCAAGCATCTTAGAAAAACAGCTACCCTTCTTTGTTTAAAACACTTCGCACTACCAAATCAAATATTTCCCTTTGTTCCGCTGTGAATCTGACCTGCTGTCATGCAGCTCAACCTATAAAGCGCACATCTCCAAAGGGCCTTCGGGAGAGACGGATCTCGGCTTTGGGTGAGGTGGTGGGCTTGAAGAAACAGCAAACTCTCATGTTTTGCCGTATAGGCTGAAAGCTACGTTGCCAAAAGGGCATATCCTAGTTGCAAGTGACCCGGGACCGCTAGGTGGTCACCAGTAATATGAGCTAATTGTGCTCTACGCACTCTATCCCAGTGGAGAGCGTGTCTGTAAAATAGTTGATATAAAATTTGACATGGTTCTGTATCAGATTTTCTAAATCTTCGATTTTTATACCTCAACAAAAAATACTAATCAGGCTGAACAACTTTTGCTACAGCGTCATTTTTATATTTCATATATAGTTTACTTGGACCATTATGGTTCTGCCTCAGGTGTTCCAAATCTTCAATTTGAATACCTCAATAAAAAATGCTCATCAGGTTGAATAACTTTTGCTAAGGCGCCATTTATATATTTTTTATAGTTTACCTGGATCATTATGGTTCTGCATGAGGTGTTCCAAATCTCAGATTTTTAACACCCCAACAAAAATGCTCATTAGGTTTAACAACTTTTGCTAAGGGTCCACTTTTATATTTCTTATAGTTCAGCTAGACCATTATGATGCTGCATTAGGTGTTAAATTTTTCGAAATTATTTATACCCTATATGTTGCTCCGGTTTAATAGCTATATAGCAAAATGACATGATGATGATGATGATTATACATACAGACAGACAGACAGACAGACAGACAGACAGACAGACAGACAAGAAATTCTAAAAAAAATTTTCCTTTCTATTATTCTTTTTAAGTATCCCTCTTTCCATTCCAGTCAAAAATACTAAATGTACAGACAAAATATTTTTACTGTTTTATTATATCACTATCACTATCACTACATATTATAAAACACAGTCCCCCGCCGCGTCTGTTTGTCTGTCTGTCTGTCTGTTCGCGATAAACTCCAAAACTACCGAACCGATTTTCATGCGGTTTTCTTCAATGGATAGCGTGGTTCTCGAGGCAGGTTTTAGTATAATATAGTTTGTTAAGTTTTTGTTTACATTTTTGTATATACCAGCGATATTTATTGGAGGTGTCGTAAAAAAATGAGCCGTTTGGGAGCTTTCAACGAAAACGCTGTCTAAACCCTTTGAGATATATAACAAAACAATGTATTGTGGAATTGTGTATCTTATTTAGGTCTACAGAAAAGTCCGCGATGGCATATGTCTATATATTAAGGATAACATACTATATTCATTTTAATACTTTAAAAAACCGGCCAAGTGCGTGTCGGGCCACGCGCAGTGTAGGGTTCCGTTGTTGCGAATGACAACTTTGAGTTCAAACTATTCACACTCGCACCTTACAGTTTAACGACCAAAAACATCTAACATTGAAAATAGTATGAAATTTTACAGTTTATAAGTTGGTTGCCTATAACTTTTTAGTTTGTACTTAGTACTCAGCTTTGATAGTTTTCCTTTCAACTTCAGTATATATACTACTGCTGTAATTTTTTTCACTTATCTATATATAACCGTTTAGCAGATAGAGGGGGGGGACACTTACCTCTAACAAAAATTCGCACTTTAAAACCAAATATTTCGGAAACGGATCCCTAAATCGAAAAATGGTGTTCTCAACCTCACAATATTTTTGAAAGACCTATTTAACGATACCCCACACGACGGGTAAGTAGTGAAAAAAAAATTACTCCCCCACTTTACTTGTATGGGAGCTACCCTAAAAAAAAATTTTTTTCAAGATTTTATTCTACCACTTTTTTGCCATGATTAATATACATACTCATACCAAATTACAGCTTTCTAGTACTTATAGTCTCTGCGTAAAACCGCGGACGGACAGACAGACAGACAGACAGACAGACAGACATGGCGAAACTATAAGGGTTCCTTGTTTACTACGGAACCCTAAAAAATGGGCAATTATCAAAGATTACGCACAGGCCAAACCCTTAAAGCTAGAAATTTGAAATTTTGCTCACGTATTCCTCTTATGACGTAAGCATCCACTAAGGAAGGATTTTTCAAAAGTCATCCTCTAAGGGGGTGAAATAGAGGATTAAAGTTTATATGGAATTTTTTTTTTCTTCGGACATATTTGAATGAAATTTCGTATGAATTGAGAACGGCAAAAATAATGAGTAACATTTTTAATAGTTTACCGAAATTAAACCTGTAAGGGGGTAAATCGGGGTATATGTTTAGTTTACAGCTTTGTAGCGTCATATTTTATAATTCCCGCATTCCAAACCTGAAGTCACCGCGGACGAAGTCGCGGGTAACTGCTAGTGTATAGATAAATAGGGTACAAATTATGGTTTTATGGTCCTGGTAGTATGGAAGACTGCTTTAATTCATCCGATACCCAAAAAGAGTGATCGCTCTGACCCTGGCAATTGCAGGCCTATTGCCATTACCTCTTTGCTCTCCAAAATGATGGAGTCCATTATAAACTACCAGCTTCTGTTGTACCTTGAGGAGCACCAGCTTTTAAACGATCGACAGTACGGATTTCGTCACGGACGGTCTGCTGGCGACTTTTTGGTATATTTATTTGACCTATAAATGGGCGGAAGCGATTGAAAGTAAGGGGGAGGCCTTGGCGGCTAGCTTGGACATGGCAAAGGCCTTCGAGCTGGCAAAAAGCTTTTCTATCAAAACTTCCTTCATACTTGAAGGGTTGCTCGAAAAATTGTGCCAATGGTTACCATTTTTCTTACAGCATCAAAGTTGTAGTTGACGGTTCATGCTCAGAATATAAACCTGTGGACGCTGTTGTCCCGCAGGGCGGTGTTCTGTCTCCTACGCTTTTTCTTCTGCATATCAATGATATGCTGCAAACCAGTAGCATTCATTGCTATGCAGATGATAGCACGGTGGACACATCTTACACCGGCCAAGCCAATATTTTTCCGGCATGCGTTTCCGAGTGTCTGAAGTTAGAACTTCATAAAATGAAGTTTCGAATTGGGGTCTATGCAACCTAGTCCAATTCAACCCTAATAAAACACAGGTTTGTGCGTTCACTGCAAAAAAAAAGTGCGTTTGTCGTATCTCCTTTGTTCCAGGGCGCTTCCCTCGATACTCAGCCTAAGATCGGAATTCTGGGCGTTGAGATTTCAGGTGACGTTCAACTGGGTATCCTCAGTAGAGCAAGGCGATATTTTACATCGGCGCATCGGCTTCAGCTGTATAAAGCACAAATAAGTAAGGCTGCATTGCATATAGAATACTAGCTGTTACCCGCGTCTTCGCCCGCGTCTTATATAGCCTATGTCCTTCTCGGTACCCTAACCTATGTGTATGCAAAATTTAATGATGATCAGTTCAGTAGATACGGCGTGAAAGCGAAACAAACAAACAAATAAACAAACAAACTTACTTTCGCATTTATAATATTAGTTAGGATAGGATTGTTTCCATCTCTCTCTCTCTCTCTCTCTTTGCACTGCAATACCAACTCCTTCCTTTTGACCATGTTCAGAGTCGTGCGATTCGTATAGTTGACGACAAAATCGTCGGCCGCCTCAATCCTCTGGCTCTGCGTAGGGATGTCGCATCCTTGTGCATTCTTTATCGCATCTATCATGGGAAATGCTCCGAAGAATTGTTCAACCTAATACTACCCGACAGAAAGTAAAGTTTCATCCCTACCACCTGGATAACTAGCAGTCAACCACTGTACGTTTTAGAAGAAACTTTCTGCCACGTACGACCGAACTGTGGAATCTTCTTCCTGCGGCGGTATTCCCAGATCGATATGACATTGGAACATTAGAAAAACGAGTCTATATTCTCTTAAAAGGCCGGCAGCGCTCTTGCCACACCCCTGGTGTTGCAGTTGTCCAGGGGCAGCGGAGGTCACTTACCATCAGGTGACCCGCTTGCTCGTTTGCCGTCTTATATCATTAAAAAAAATGGTCATCTACAATATTTACGAACCTATTTAACTACGTTTCATAGCCAGCAAATTTTCAATTAAGTGTTTGAATGTTTTACCTAATACTGCTAGTTAATTAATACCATGATTCAAAATTAAATTCATGCATCAATTCCTAAAAAGTCAAAATAATTTGAGTCTTAAACAATTTTACTAAAATACAACACCAAGAAGCTGACTAATTTCTTTAGAAACTAATTTGTCACTAGTTTGTCACCAGAGACAGACAAGGAGTCGGCGATAGTATTAAAACTAGGAAGATCTTTTTATATCACTTGTTATCCGCCATTAACTATAACATTTAGACTGCTTGTGAAATAAGTGTGTCTTAACGTGCCCTTCCGATTACGGCAAGAAAGCTACGTATCAAACTTTGCACACATCTTTGGAAACTAATACACTCAACAATGCTCCGCTTATGCTGCAATGCTGCCATAGCATGTCGTTCACCAAAGAAATAATTCAATGGGGCCCTTCTTGAGTTATTGCTTTGGTTATTTTATCAGGTATTGATCTGTACCTCTGTACGTCGTTAAAATGTAAAGGAAAGCCGGAGTCGCATGCAATGTTGCAGACTTGCACTAAGTAATAAGTGAAAGCCTAAATAGGGTAACATGCGATCACGGTTGTCCCTTACATTTTAACGAATCGTTTTTTTTTTATACTGACAAATCACACAGATTGTGCTAGCCCCAAAATAAGTTCGGAACCTGTATTATGGGATACTAACACATATTTTTTTAATAGATACTTATATAGATATACATCTAAGACCCAGGTCAATCTGAAAAAGATCATTTTCCATCTTGACCTGACCGGGGATCGAACCCGGGACCATCCGTGTCGCAGGCAGGCGTGTTGATCGCTGCGCCACGGAGCTCGTCGAAGATATGTCGATGTTTCTACTGACTAAAACGATTAGAATTTGAAAATTATATTGCAAAACCTGACGATGCTATATGTTAAGAACTTACTTTGGGGCTAGCTGAATCTGTGTGATTTGTCCGTATATATTTATTATTTATCTTTCATATCGACATTAGATCGTATTAAGATATATTGCCGCCGCCGTGTGGTTCCCGGCAGAGTAGAATAGGACCACTACAAGTCTTCCCGTGGATGTCTTAGAAGGCGACTTAGGACATAGGTACAAACTAAAAAGCTTGTATGTCTTAAGTCGCCTTCTAAAGCTTATAAACATCAAAGAGACCTCTCCAGCCCGTCTGGCCAGCATGGAGAGTGTAGACCAAATCGTTTGACTGCCCTGGCTAATATATGGCACTGGTAGAACAGAGAGGGTTGTGTCTTTGCAGTGGAGACTAAAAAAGATCTGATGATGATGATTAAGGTATATTAAGGGCCCACACTAGGCACACTAGCAACCCAATAATTTTATTCCTAATACTTTAAAAATAGGAAGAAATTCAAGAATGTAAATCATATTAAGCCTTAGTAAATAACCTAAAGAATTTTTGGAATCATGTTTTTATATTATGAGAATCAGTCATTAAGAGAACTAATGTTTATTGCCAAAACCGGCCGTTTTTGGCGGTAATCCGATTCTCATAATTCTCACTGATTCTGTTAAAACATGATTCCAAAGATACTTCAGGTTATTTACTAAGGCTTATATGATTTACGGTCTTGAATTTCTTTCTCTTTGTAAAGTATTAGGAATAAAATTATTAATTTAATACGCGGAGTTATAAAGTCCACGCGAACAAAGTCGCGGGCATCAGCTATTTAAGAATATACCTACCCATAAGCATCCTGTATTGTTATGTGACAAACATCCACTTACACAACTTATTTTCACATACATATATGCAACAATTTGAGTTCATTTAATGAAGGAAAGGGACTATTTCTTCGCTTTCAAGAAAGTGGATGCGGCAAGTAGAAAACTTTGCCATAAAATTGTACCCATTGAACTTAAAGATAACCCTAACAAAAAACTCTCCCGTTTTAAACACCAAATTGTGTTTGAATGTGTTTTGTTGTCCACAAAAGATTTTGATGAGCACTATCATTGCTTTGAGGTAAAGGTAACAGAAAATGAAACGATCATCTGTTATACAATAAAATCTTTAATTAATTTCTAATTTTATTCCACGGTTCTATTTAAATCTCTCCTACTAGTAATAAACTTTTAAGAGGTAACAACACTATAGTATTAAATTAATACAAAAATAATTTCAATATTTCTTACTTAACTATTACATAATAGTTATCTATAACTTTAGTTCCAATTGACCAAAGAAGTTTGGCAACAACAACCCTATCGGTGTACGATTTAACATTCAAAGCGGTTATTCTATAGCAATAACTAGCAAAAGGTAACAGACAACATCGGACCTTATTTTAACAAATAAATTAACTACTGTTTGGGCTGAAACAGACGATACCTATTTTGTTTATGATGCTGATAATTAAAAATATTCTAAAAACTACAAAATTACAGCGAGTTGAAGTTTCGTATCGAAAACTTGTACTCGCTATAATTTTGTATTAAAGATCTTCTCCTTTTGCATATACATAGGTAAGGGTCAATTACCCTTCTCATTAGAAGAACATTGGACAAGGACAAAAGGAGCTATTCCAAAATAGCTCCCATTATTTAAAATAGTTTTAAGACATAAGACAAAGTAACATATTAAATTAATTTGATACCATTTTTTGTTGCTTTATGCTATTTAATCGCGCGCTTTGTGTGTTTTGTTTGGTATTTAATAATAATAATAATAAAAATCTTTGTTTCTCACCACAAAACAGAAATACAATGGTAGATTCATTGGTACAAAATTGATACATTTTCATATTTACTAATTAAGTGAGTGCTTATATAAAACAGGAGTACACAAGTTTTGTGGGAGCTGGATTCTGCACTACAACCTGTATTACAAGTCTTCAGGCACCCTACACTCGCAAAGGTAGGATAAGCTGGTGGTGTGCGCGAAAATAAAAAGAAAAATTGGGTTAGCGACGAAGTTTCTGTGAGAATTGTGTGGGTGTGGGGAATGGAAAAATTAAACTAAAGCATAGAAGTATAACATGGATATGATGTGATTAATTAAGTATGTATAAGTAATTAATCACAAATGCGTTAGCAACACTAAACTCCCCGCCACGAGAAGCTATAAATTAAATACATGAATAAACTTTTACTGCGTTGGAGTTACCTAGCGACAGTATAATGAGTAATCCAAATGCAATTGACTTAAATTACTATACGGGTAATACGAAACTAAACACCAATTCTACTTAGTCAGGTTATATTTTAACGATACAAAACGCTGTCGCTCAATGTTTTTTGGTATAGGAACGAGTCCGACTCCGTGAATGTAAACATTTGGCGCATTTCTGAGATATATTATAGTTTCTGTAGCAGTTTTTGTTATTAGTTGTTTTTTTTTTATTAGCTATTGAGTCTTACTGATTTATAATAAAGTTTCTGTAACAGTTTTTGCTATAAATAGTAATTTTTATTAGCTTTTGAATCTCAATGCAGAGTGAAAGATTTTTTACGTTGCCAAATAATTACTTCACCTGCAAACTCCCTCCATTCTTTACGAAAAAATAATTCTAACCATCTCTTTTTTGGTTTATTTTTTTACACAAAAAACAACAATATTATTTTTTATTTCATCCAAACGTTGCTATCTCCTGAACATTTGTTTACATAATTTATAGCTTCTTATGATGGGGACTTTACCTGTGGTTACGTCACTCGCGTGTACTCCCCGCTCCCAGCAGGCGAGCGGCTCTATGCGCCGACACTGCCTGCTGGCCAAACTGCAGCGGAAGAAGCGTTTTCACGCCCGCGCATACGACTCACCGCGCATCACGAGTATAATTTGTGTCAAATCTTACCAAGTTTTCATTTGTGCATGCTAACAATAATCAACCCGCATCATATAGGGTAAGTCCGGGGGAGATGACCTTACTAACTTTGAGGACATATTGTAAAAAATCGGGTATAAATAAAACAAAAATTGTAATTCGTAACAAAAGTTTAGTTATATTTCTTCTAAAAATAATTATTAAATCAGTCATATAATGAACACTTTGGCACTTACAGGTAATTTTAAAAAAAATCAAGACTGGCCATCTCTACCGGAGATATTCGGGTGTGATGGCCATAAGCATCCGGGCGAGTTAGCCAGTACTCTTTTTCCTTTTCCTTTACCCTTCAAGTCGCTCAGTTCTTTCTTCTTCTTGTTACCACTGCCTGAACACATGTTCTCGAATTCTGGGCCATTTAAATGCACCCACAGATTGCAAATATTGCACTGCAACCAGTCTTCGATGTCGTGATGTGATGTTCGTGTGATTTTATCATAATTGTCGCCACAGCCTCTGCAGTTATCTTCCTCTTTTTTGTCGTTCTCCCTTTTGATGTATTGCAGAGGTTCATGGAAATTTCAGCGTAACTGCCGTCGGAGACTACGAAGAGATTTTCTTTTTCTAATAGGCTTTGTTAGTGTCCTTTTTTCATATCTTTTTTCTATTGTTTTAAAATCTATTTCTTTTACCCTTTTTCTCCTTTTTCTACCTTCTCCTTTTCTTTTATTTTATGACTCTCTATATGATTTTATTATATTAGCTCCCTTTACATCATTTTTCACTTTTAATCTTCATTCTAACGTTTTTCTAGGTATTTTATAAACCAAAGGAGCCCTGTATAACGACATATTTCCTATTTGCACGTCTTCCATCACATTGTTTAGATCCTCTTCACTCCAGACACCACGAACGGCTACTGCTTTCCGCACGTAGTAGTTAGGCAATTGTAAAAAATACGAATTTTAAACTAAGTGTCAAAATAGCAACTTTATATGCTTAAAACAACAATTAATTTTGTGGCCACGTCCCCCTTAAGAGTTAAGGCTATCGGTCCCCATTAGGTTGGTAGCGATAGCCACATCGATTTTTAAAATACCAGATGGAGTAATTAAAATTGTTTATAGATAAGAATACAAGAAAACTAATTAACTTCAAAGAAAACACAAACAAATGAAGACATATTTCAAAATATTTTTGTGATCACTTAATATATGAACTCGTTACCTTATATCAACCATATGCTAAAAAGGTAAAGCAAAACTTCCTTACTTTTAATTTTTTTTTCGCGAAATCCTTCGTGTGCTAACTTGTTGCCGGTCTCCACCCGCGACGAACTAAATAACTACCAACGCCATCTGTCGTTTTTAAGTCGAACTTTTTCGATTGGCCATCTCTCCCATATGGCCGACTCCCCCGGAATTACCCTATGGATTTTTCCGCCTGTACCACGCCTGCTTGAATTCGCTAAAGACTGTAAGGTTAGTGCCAACTTATCAATACAAGACACGACAGCGAAGGTAGCGGATGAATCCATTTCTGGTTAGTCATGGAGAGTAGCCTCAAAGGGCACGCCCGGCCACTGGGAGACAGGCGAGCAAGTCCATTTTGGACCATATCGCCACAGAGAGTGATCCAAAATTTTTAAAGGTATAAGGCCTCGCGATAGATAGATAGATAGATTGTCTATTCCGTTTATATGAAAAAAGCAATCAGGAAAAACATTTTCTTGTATTTTACTGACACGGTTGGCAACGGACACTTGCCAACGATGCGGCGACGAGTGTATCCAACGCAGAGCGATTGTATAATCTGAGAAAGCGAAAATCTCTTCAATAGGATAGCGGTCATTTAAAGTAGAATGAACTTGTTTTAATAGTTCAGAGAGAAAAATAGAGGCACATAATTCAAGCCTAGCGAGCGTTACCGTTTTAAGCGGAGATAAATAAATAAATAAATACATAGGGACATATCACACAAATTGAGCTAGCCCCACAGTAAGTTGTGAACTTGTGTCGTAGGATACTAACTCAACGATACTATATTTTATAATATATAATTATATAGATAAACATCCAAGACCCAGGTCAATCTGAAAAAGATCGTCTTTCCATCATGACCTGACCGGGGATCGAACCCGGGACCCCCGGGTCGCAGTCTGGCGTGGTAACCACTGCGTCACGGAGCTCGTCTTACTTTAGATTTAGAACACACTAGCTGCACAGTGATATCACCATTAGGATAGGTTGTATGTAAATATAGAACGCAACCGTACACTTTGATACTAGCGTCTCCAAATCCCAATAGTGCAGCCGAGTACTGCCCCTAGGTGACGTGGTATTTGTAATTCAGACAAAAGTGGCAATTCACTTTTAATTTGTTAAAAGCGTTCAACAATGGGTTGCAAAGGCTCTTCATCCCAATCAACTTTGAAAAGCCATAGCTCCTGTAGTAAAAGCTTCGCGTAAAGAATTATCGGAGCCACGAGCCCTAAAACACCAAAAAGACGAGCGATTGTGGATAAAATGGCACGCTTGGCAAATGGCAAAATTAACCGTGAAAGTGTCAGAAAATGGTAGCCATTTTAATCCAAGTATTTTTAGCGAGACAGAATTATCATAATATTCAATAGCTAGTGACATCTATCGCAGCCAGGCCAGTGCTTAACCAACACATACCAAACAAACCACACAAAAGCGCGCGAAAAACAATTATTGATGATTTTTTGTGAAAGTGAGTGAGAGAGTGAAAAAAAGGCGGACGCCTTTGGTCACTTATATTTTTCCTTTCAACGAAAGAAAAATAACAAATAAACAAATGACAATTATTGCTGCAAAAAAAATTACCGCAATAATGTCCACTTCAAGACTTTTTGACAAATCAACATGGATTTTTATTTTTACTAGAACGCCATCTGATATGCACCCATAATCCCCACCATGCCGTTTTTTAATTTGGTTTATAGTTAAATATGTCATATTTTGTAAATCATTAATAACAAAATTTTTATTATTTGTTATTGTTCTTCCTCGGTAGACCCACGTTATATTTGCGTAATATGGGGCGATAGTACATTTAATTGTTAACGAATCGTTTTCTAAGATTTCACTTTTATTTATTTCCATGGATATTCTTTTTAAAGTATCTGTATTAATACATTCAAATTGATGGTTATGTCCCGATGTAATAGTAAAAAAAAAAAAAAAAAATATGCTAAGTCTCCCCGGCGTCTTCTTTTTCTTATCTGTAACAAAAACAAATATATATGTTAAACAATTTTTTTTTTATATCACTTAGAATGATGACGTTTCCAGCCATTATTATAGAGAAGTAATAAATTGGTATGGCGTTTTAAAATATCGTTTGCAAAAATAAAGCGGCCTATAAATCATTTGGCCATCGTACAAATATTTTGTAAGCAATGATAATAATATTTATTTTTCACAAAAATCTAAATCGACTTCAACCCTATATGTAAATGTACAAAATGGAATTTAAAATTAGGTTGTAGTGGATGTGGTAGTTAAATCAAAATAGAGGTACAATGTCCTCATCAACTTTTCTTGATTCGCGAAACATTAAGCAGAAATAAAATTAAACCAAACGGCATTCTGTACAATGTTTTCTGGTTTTTGTTGATTTCATCTAAAAGCACTGGATATATTTCGATAAAGAAATTATAGGACCACCACCTCCACTGAACTTCAAAGTTTAGTCAAAACAGAGGAGTAACGTTCTCATCAATTTTTCCTAATTCGCATTAGAATAAAATACAAATAAGTTTAAACCGAACGGCATCCTTAAACATTTTTTATGGGTTTTTGATTAATTTTTCAAAAAGTGCTAAGTACATTGCGACAAAAAATTTATGGGACCACCTCGGGAGCACTATCTATCGAACAAAAAAGAAATTACTAAAATCGGGCCATAACTGACTTATAATCGCGAAACAAACATACAAAAAAAAAACATACAGACGAATTGAGAACCTCCTCCTTTTTTGAAGTCAGTTAAAAATGAAACTGCAATTTTTGGTCAGCAAACAATTGTGATAATGGTCAGCAATGTAGGCATTTCAGGCAGCTTCTATTATCATGTGCCTGCGAGGTTAATAGTCACGCCGCATTAAAAACCAACAAGAGTTTCACAAAAATTGCACAAAATTTCACCTGAACAAAAAAAATTATTAAAATTTTTTAAAAAATGAGTATAAACTAACAACACGCGGACGAAATCGCAGGCAAAAGCTAGTTTAAGAAACCGGCGACCAATGAATTTCCCATACAAACTTAATACCAAAATAATTTTTAGTTCGAGCATATTTCAACACAAATATGCTATTATTTGTATTAAGACAGTATTTATCTATGTCTCTGTTAAACTTTTTTTTTTTCAAAATATTAACGTACTTACATATATTTGCGTTTTAATTTCGTTCATTTTTACGACATTATCGACATATTTTCCGCCTATTTGTTTTGTATTAAAAACTAAACCAATCATTATGTAATTATAATAGAGACACACCTTATATTGTCTAGTTACGCAATGTCTGAAAGAAAATGAAAATATAATCAATTTTCATTCATCATTTTTGGTATTCACAAATACGCTCAAATTAGTGAGAAATTTTGAACAGCCATCTAGCTGTTTCCTCTCGCACGGGGCGGACGCGGCGGCTGTGCGGGGCAGGAGGGGGGTACGATACGCATGCGTAGACACAGTTCGAATGTGTGTGTGCGTTGGTGCCGATCGATTTTGTGTGACAAGACGCGTCCGCCATCTTGAATTCCAAAACTAACGTCATTTTCGAAATCTACACTCCGAAAAACCTATACAACGACACCCATGTCGATTTTATTTGACAAATCGGGTCCGCCATCTTGGATTCCAAAACTGGCGTCATTTTCGAAATCTACACCCCGAAAAACCTATACAACGATACCCATGTCGATTTTATTTGACAAATCGTGTCCGCCATCTTGGATTCCAAAACTGACGTCATTTTCGAAATCTACACCCCAAAAAACCTATACAACGACACCCATGTCGATTTTATTTGACAAATTGGGTCTGCCATCTTGGATTCCAAAACTGACGTCATTTTCGAAATCTACACCCCGAAAAACCTATACAACGACACCCATGTCGATTTTATTTGACAAATCGGGTCCGCCATCTTGGATTCCAAAACAGACGTCATTTTCGAAATCTACAGTCGAAAAAACTATGTCGATTTTGCACGTCTTCGATGAAGGAACGCACGCACACATTCTCACTATCGCGCGGAGAGTGCGGGGCGCGGCGCATGGTTAGCCGTCGGCCCGCTCGCGACGAATGAGATAGCGATATGTCCAACAAACTTAGGCGCTCGCCTCAAATTCGATTTGAGCGGGCGGTCCGCCGGCTTCTTAATATAATGAAACTGGAAAAGAGGTAAGTAGATGTCACATACCTAGTCGGGTAATAAGTTGTGTCAAAACCTTATTATTAATTTTTTTTAATACTGGCTAGCAGATGAACTTCACCAATTTTAAAAATAGAACGTTTGCGCTTGCCGAAAATAGAAAAGACATTAATTTTTATTCATTTTCAAATATGGAGGCGTTTATCGCGTTGCACCGCTGTGGTTACGCGCCAAAAGAAATTTTTTAATATTCTACAAAAATTGAAAATAACCCTACGATTTGTTTCGCACTATCAAACGATTCACTGAAGATTCAAGCTTCTAAGATCATTAGAGGACCGGCCGACCTCGTACAGTTAGGACACCAGCGATCATCAAAGCAGTGAAGGCGCGAGCGCGAATCCAACGAAATCCTGTTCGTAAACAAAAAATCTTAGCTCTTCAGATGGGTGAAGCTGCATGTTTGTTTCGTGCTCTCTCTTATTTAATGTACGGAACACAAGATAGAGCGATAGAGGTGCGTTCAGAAATTGTCAGATATGTGGTTAATGACTGAAGCAAGTTTTCAATTACCCAATAGCTTGATAGTTTTAGCGCCTAATGACAGATTAGTTAAGAATATATTGTGTACAAAGAAGTTTTGTAGGTCCTATTTTTTTACACAGGCTAATCAAAAGTAAAGCCGTAAAAACTATACTTCTTAACGCGAGCAAAGCCGCGGGCAAAAGCTAGTTACATAATAAAATTGACAACCGCCGTGTAGTTCGTCCGCGACCCCTCTTTGCATTATCGGCATGTCGTACAAATTCTGGTCTCCCTTCCCCTATTCATCGTTTGGTTGAAATAACAAACTATTTTCTACCAAAATCGATATATTTGCTTGTACTTTAAACCAATATAAAAGACTGCTTAACATATCGTTGACTCATAACAATTTAATTTAAGTAGATAACTTGTTATATTTGTATTATTATCTTGTTAAATCGTATTGTACGCACTTACTTTATTTATTCTTTCTCTTTGATTGAATACTATAAATAAGAATAATTTAATTAAATTTTCCATGTTAAGTTTATTATTGAATGTTAGGTAGGTAGGTAGGTACCTCTATAGTTCTAGTGGCAATATTCTAATTAAGAAGCTGGCGGACCGCCCGCTCAAATCAAATTTGAGGCGAGCGCCTAAGTTTGTTGGACATATCGCTATCTCATTCGTCGCGAGCGGGCCGACGGCTAACCATGCGCCGCGCCCCGCACTCTCCGCGCGATAGTGAGAATGTGTGCGTGCGTTCCTTCATCGAAGACGTGTAAAATCGACATAGTTTTTTCGACTGTAGATTTCGAAAATGACGTCTGTTTTGGAATCCAAGATAGCGGACCCGATTTGTCAAATAAAATCGATATGGGTATCGATGTATAGGTTTTTCGGGGGGTAGATTTCGAAAATGACGTCAGTTTTGGAATCCAAGATGGCGGACCCGATTTGTCAAATAAAATCGACATGGGTGTCGTTGTATAGGTTTTTCGGGGTGTAGATTTCGAAAATGACGTCAGTTTTGGAATCCAAGATGGCGGACCCGATTTGTCAAATAAAATCGACATGGGTGTCGTTGTATAGGTTTTTGGGGTGTAGATTCCGAAAATGACGTCAGTTTTGGAATCCAAGATGGCGGACCCGATTTGTCAAATAAAATCGACATGGGTGTCGTTGTATGGGTTTTTCGGGGTGTAGATTTCGAAAATGACGTCAGTTTTGGAATCCAAGATGGCGGACCCGATTTGTCAAATAAAATCGACATGGGTGTCGTTGTATAGGTTTTTCGGGGTGTAGATTTCGAAAATGACGTCAGTTTTGGAATCCAAGATGGCGGACCCGATTTGTCAAATAAAATCGACATGGGTGTCGTTGTATAGGTTTTTCGGGGTGTAGATTTCGAAAATGACGTCAGTTTTGGAATCCAAGATGGCGGACCCGATTTGTCAAATAAAATCGACATGGGTGTCGTTGTATAGGTTTTTCGGGGTGTAGATTTCGAAAATGACGTCAAATTTGGAATCCAAGATGGCGGACCCGATTTGTCAAATAAAATCGACAAGGGTGTCGTTGTATAGGTTTTTCGGGGTGTAGATTCCGAAAATGACGTCAGTTTTGGAATCCAAGATGGCGGAAAATTCCAGAAGGAACATAGATAAATACTGTCTTAATACAAATAATAGCATATTTCTGTTGAAATGTGCTCGAACTAAAAATTATTTTGGTATTAAGTTTGTATGGGTAATTCATTGGTCGCCGGCTTCTTAATAAGAATATATTAATCCGTGAATAACGTAATGGGTTACATATTAACTACCTAATAAGTCATATTTATTTCATACTTAGTTATATCCTACATTGTAAGATAATTAAAATATATTATGTAACTGTTTGTTGTTCCTCAATAAAGAAAAAAGAGTATGAGCGTTATTTTCACATTATGCATGGAATATGCGTGACTCTCATAAAAATCAATCTAACTATTGTCACTTTTATTAGCATCTAGCTGTTACCCGCGGCTTCGTCCGCATAATATATAGCCTATGTCCTTCTCGGTACCCTAACCTATGTATATGCAAGATTTTATGATGATCGGTTCAGTAGATACGGCGTGAAAGCGTTACAAACAAACAAACTCACTTTCGCATTTAAAATATTAGTTGGGATTGGGATAGGATTGGGACATTTTAAACTTCCTGTAACGTCGCAAATTTTTCTGCACGTAAACACACAACTAACTGCTACGTTAAATTAAATAGCGCAACAGCGCCAAATAACCGGAAGGTGTAATTACTTTCAAAAATATTACCCGAGGCATATCACGATATACCCAGCCATATGTCGATGCGGCTAAGTAGCTAAATAGGAAAATCGACAAATAGGCCGCTAACATCGATCTGCGCAACTTAACACCGGCCACATTATGAAATAATTGGCCAAATCAAAATATGGTGACACTTCTGGATCTGGCTAGGCACATTGCGATCATGCACGAACAGCTAAGCACACTTACATGTATGCCGCCAGCGTGCTGGTTGCTTTTCGCCACCCTGTGAATATAAGAAACTATGATATAGTACTCACTCCGAAAATGTCTCATTGCTCTTTCATAAACAGGTTAGAAAGTTCGTGGTTTCTCCCTTATAAATAAATGTGTGGTGCGAAAAGTTATTCGGAATTTCATTTCTGCCATCCGTAGCAGGGCTCCTGCCCTGATTTTCGTACAATATACCTGTTGTATACGAAAATCTATTTCTGCCCAACTAGCGTTCTTTTGATTTTTAGCAGCGAAAATACAAACGTCAATTCTCATAAAGGTTTTTTATCAACTAAATAGAAAAAGAGGTGGGAATTGGGAATTTTCTTGTACTCGATTTTCTATAATTTTCAAGGTTAGCAACCTTTGTACGCATGACGAAAAAAATGTTACATGGCAATCATATGGCAATTCGTATTGTTTAGTTTTTTTGATCGAAGGTTTTACTTTGCTGATATTTTAACCGTACACTTTTATTTATACTAAGTAATTTTCTAAAATGTCAATGTGATAGTGAAAGGCAAGTGACGATTTTTTTATGCCGACGCCACCAGAAATAAAAATCTTCTCAAGATGGCATAAAGAACTTACTTCCTGAAAAGTCTCGAGGCAAGAAAGTACATCAAAATAAATATTGATTTTATATTGTGGAAAAGTAGTGAAAATGCACAATCGTACTTAGAAAACGTCCTACTATCAATTTTAGTAAAAAGTTTCCTGGAAATAAAATAAAGTTCAAAAACTAAAACCCGATTACGGACAAATCACGAACTTAAAAGTACGAACAAGAAAAATGCGGACATGAATTTTAAAACTCTTTCTTTTCAATATAGTATATTATAAAGTGTATAAAATGTACTTATTTATTTCAATGTATGTATGTATGTAATTTCAATGCGTCAATTTAACACATACTTTCGTTAAAATGTAATGGAGAGCCGGATGTTGAAAAACGTCGTATGATACTCATACGGTAAGCCGTCTATTATAGTCGTCGGTTTATTATAAGCACTCCGCTTCGCCTCGTGTCTATAAACACCTTGCTTGACTATAATATCCAGCTGACCGTACTTGTATCATGATGCACTAATCTTGCTAAATACGAGTCATCATCATCATTTCATGTAGGTGACACGGTCAGTCGACTATGCACACCCTGGTGTCAAAGTTCTTTGGAACCGCCTCTCGGCCTCTGACGTGGTTTACGAGTTAATTGAAAAGACAGAGTTTTAAAATTCATGTCCGCATTTTTGTTGTTCGTACTTTTTAATTGAGATTTGTCCGTAGTCGGGTTTTAGTTTTTAAACTTTATTTTCTTTAAATTATTTTTGGGTTCTGGTTTGCGAATCGAAAATGTAGGTATTTCGTTTATTTTTCGTAATAATGTTTTTTTTTTCAAACGACAAAAAAAAGATTTACAATTTACCAGACCTTACCTTTGTTTTTTTTTGTATACCTCTTAAAATTCGCGCGGCGCGAAAGACAAGGCGACCGGCGACTGAAACAACAGAATAAAAAAGTACCGAGCGGGCCAAGTGGCCACGGGAAAGTGAAAAAACGAAAGCGTTGAAAGACTACCGCCCGACGCCGAGGCATGTGACGTACTGACGTCTCATGCGTGTTTGCGTGTGTGCGAGTTTGCGTGTTTGCGTCTTTGCGTGTTTGCGTGTTTGTGTGTTTACGTGTTTGCGTGTTTGCGTGTTTGCGCGTTTGGGCGTTTGGGCGTTAGCGCGTTTGCGCGTTGGCGCGTTAGCGCGATTGTGCGTTTGCGTGTTTGTGTTTGGTGTTTCTCTACGAGACCGAATCAGATATGAGGAAATCTATAGAAGGACTAAAGTCACCAACATAGCTCAGAGGATTAACTCCTTAAAAATTGCAGTTGGCGGGGCACATAGCGCATAGAACCGAAGGTCCATGTGGTAGATTCTTGCGACCCCGTACCAGCAATCGCAGAGTCGGACATCTATTGACCAGGTGGTCGGAAGACCGCTTCCAACCGGTCATCGTGAAAAGCATAAGGAGAGGCCTTAGTTCAGCAGTGGACTTCTTGCAGCTGAAATGATGGTGATGATGATGATTGAATGACTGATCTATCAACAAAGCTCCATCCACTTAACGAAATGGCTGAAATTTACCACGCAGATACTGTACGAGCCAAGGCTGTACATATAAAATGCAACGCATGTAACCTTCTTTTGGCCACGGCCGTCGCATCTGTACTTGTAACTTTAGTGTACAAAATAAACGCATAAACGTCAACACGGATCTTTGATTTATAATAACTTAACTTGTGCACTCAAACTAACATATAACAATAACTTAACTTTACCGTACGGGTTTCAAACTGAGGCTCGTACATATTGGTCTTACTCGTACGAGAGGTAAGAATTTAGTGATTCTCATAATACAGTGGCAAATCGGTTTAGCTGGCCTCTCACAAGCGAGAATCCTTAGATAAATTGAGAAGGTGCACACACTGTATACGGAGTGCAGAGACACTGAGTTTTTAAACGACTACTGGACTGCAAAAACTTTGCAGTCTTCCTGTCTGAACATCTCTACACATCACAGTAATCGAAACAAAAAATCTTTTAGCGTCAGTATTGTGTAACAATTGTGGTTGCTGATCAGTACGTTGGCCTCCCAGAAGCGGGAATCACCAATCGTATTGAGAAGTCTCATCTCACGCACGCGCTGGTACTATCAACTGCTTCAAGAAACAACCGTAGGCGAGGAACTTGAAAATAACCTGAACACTGCGGAAACCTGCAGTTTTCGGACCTACTAACGAACCAACAACTATCTGTAAGTAATACAACTTATTACCTACAACAAGCTACACCAACTAACTCATCATGTCAACCAAAGGCCTGACAACAAGGCAACGCTCTCCGTCTTTAAAAGATATTGCAGATGAATTATTTGATAAACTTTTAGAGAAACAAAAACATTGTTTTGCGAACATCCTGCGTTTCGTCTCTAACTACAAAAAGGATGCAACGTCTAGAAAAACATTGGAGTACCTAACCAAACGACTAGAAACTAGATAATTTATGTAATAGGTGGACTGCGCATAATAGTGATCCGATCCAGTCGAACAATGGGTTTGCGACACACAAACGTGGATACACAGCGACGCGCGGAAGTGGCACTCGCGGTGCGGTGCCCCGCACTCGGCCCGCGCTGCACCCGACATGCGTGGACGAGGTTCTATGAGAGGCTATGGACCTCGCGTTCAGTATACTTAGTGTGATGCTGGATGTCTCTCTTATCAAAGCGGCTTGCATCCAGCGCCTTCCTGCGACCTTTATCAGGTCGTCCGACCAACTGGTCGATGGATGTCCAACGTTGCGCTTGCCGGTACGTGGTTTTCATTCAAGGACATTTCTGCCCTAACGGCTATCGATTCTGCGCGCTATATGCCCTGCCCTATGCCACTTCAAAGAGCTGATCCGCTGAGCTATGTCGGTGACATTTATGCTTCTACGGATTTCCTCGTTTCTGATTTGATCTCGCAGAGAAACACCGAGCATAGCGCTCTCCATAGTTCTTTGAGTGATCTTGAGCTTTCTTATGAGGCCCGGAACATCGGAAGGGAAACGGAAGGGATCACGTTTTGGACCCGTAAGTCATCACGTAGTAACTTCGGACGAGACGAAACTGCGGAGCTTCCCGAACGCTGCCCAGCCGAGTCGGATTCGTCGAAAGACCTCATCCTTGAAACCGAAACTTTCCAGACAGGCCGGACCGATTTAAGTGGATCTTGTATCATGATATTTAGATGTGCCTGCTCAAAACTGACAGCAGTACTTCATGTGTGGATAGACTTGTGACTTAGCCATATCTTCCAAATGACTGCAGAACTGGACGCTGCTAGAAGTATCGACTCTTAGAATCCCAATTTTGCTGGGAATTAAGAAACGTGCCTTGGCAAATAGGGGTTTTCTTTGGTGGTGAACGCACAAAAGCCCGTTTTAGACCTGTTACTTGTACTATTATCCTCATAACATTATCATCATCATCACTGTTGTGACTAATGTTCTAATACTTCTTTCGGACAAAAAGCAATGAATCCAATTGCAAAATCCATTAAAAAGACGACTCCGATTCTCAACCTTATCGAACGTTTTCGCCTTATCTAAGCTGATTGCTAATGCCTCACTTTTGGTGAGCGTAGTTTTTTTGGCAACTATCGGTTTCAACGCTTCTACCCATCAAAACCAATCCTAAGCAAGGGAAGAGTAGGAGTTTGTTGGACTGAAGGGACGGGATGAAGGTATTTGGGATGCTACTTGCCTGGGGTGGATCCCACTATTTTAATGGAAATACAAAATGGAAATAGAGGGTCCAACGTTTTTTAAAAATTATGTCCCATTATTTTTTGTGCGCAGTTGTGTTATTTGAGAATCTGTTTCCACATAAAAAAAATATTGACGGCCTGATAAATTACCGATTAATACAATAACTTGTAATCAAACCGTAGTAAAACCTTCCTAAAACTAAATAAATAGTTTATATGTACACGTCGGGTGATATAGCGTTTTTTTTTTTGCTGCTGCCCCCTGCAATAGAAATAGTGGGAGACTGTGTCCCTGTATTTTTATCAATAGAAATACATAATGGAAATAGTGGGATCCACCCCTTACTTGGATGGTTTGGGGATGAGCAAATAGCGACGGGGAAGACCAGGCGCATGTTCCTGATACCTGCAACTACCAGGCAGGTAGTTGAGGATGACACCCCTAACCATATACTTAATAATAACTCTGGAAATTAAAAAAAATCATGTGCTTATCAACCGCAAATTGAGGCGCATGTGTCGCGACTGAATGAAGTTAGGTATTAGTGATCAAAGTGAAACTCGAACGCACACTTAGTCAGTTCTGCTGTATAAAGTTTCTCTTCAATAGAAATAAGGTTACAGGTAAAACCAATAAAGTTACTACATGCTGTATTGGATGTATAATTTGCAGTTTGATTCAAACGAATATTGCCTGGAAAAAAGTTTTAAATATGTTTTTCATTTTTTATCTGGCTATACAACAAATGATGTAGTAACTTTGACCTTCTGCAAATACCAGATATTGGACATTGGAACTTATTTCCAGAGCAAAATTTGCAATTATTAACTAAAGTGACATTGTAAAAAAACGCAATGTACAGATAACTGGTTTTACTTGGAGAAAAATCATGAAACAAAAAAATTATCATACATATTTTAGTTTTTACTTGTATATCGTATCAAAAAATTAGCACTTAAATAACTTTATACAAAAGCTATCTTTGTAACAAATGCTCCTAGGTAAAAATGGGTTTTAATAGTTTGTAGAGCATTGAAAACTGATTCTAAAACTGTAAGTAAAGCAATTTCGATAAAATGTCACATTAGCGGTTTTTTGCAGTAATACGACGATGTGTAAACAGGGTATTCCAACATTAGAATATAATATTGCAAATGAATTAGCAGAAGACTACGTATTCGAATGTTGTGCAACACTGATACCGTCAGTTAAATGAATTGTTGTTTGTATATATAGAATACCTTCCTCTAACTATAATTTTTTTTACTAAAAATTAAAAATTCTAAATAAACTTAAGTATAAAACAGAATATAAGATTATTATTGCTGGTGACCTAAATATAGACACACTACGAGAAACCAATCAATCTAAGGAACTTAAAAATATCATGTTAAAATACAATTTTGACTTATATGTCGGCGAGAACAATAAAAGAGGTTGTTTTGACTACACCCCGAGACACAGTACGTGATTTTGCCGCAACGGCGGTTGGCGCTAGTGTCGCAGTCACGTGCTCACGGAACGTCGGGGGCAACGCGCCGAGCGAGCGCAGTTGTTATGCGGCTGGCGCGAGGCGCACACGCATTATCTCCGACGGATCGTTTGTCTCGCAGTTGATTCTTTGTTTTTGTAATCGATAGTTAAAATCGTGTTTAAATAAATTCAGTTACTTTGATTAGTGAAAAACCGGTGTTTCTTTGTTAACTGTGAGCCTAAATAACGCTCTGGTATCTATTTGCCGACATCAGAAGTGGGATTTGGACCCGTTAGTACCTAAAAGTGATACAGTGAACTATGAGTGATTCCGAAGCATCTAATCCTGACCGCGATGCCACTGCGAACGTGGAACACGTGGAAAGCGTGGGCGCGGGTGACGCCGCCGCGCTGCTGCGGCTGCTGCGTGGGCTGGCTAGCGGACTGCAGCCCGCTGCTCCTGCGCTGATCAAGTTCGACCCAGACGACAAAGAGGCTGACATCGAGGACTGGTGTAGGATTAATGAGGTTATTGTAAAAGCCAAAAACCTCCAAGGTACTGAATTATTACTACCCTTAATGCGAGCCTTACGAGGACGAGCTGCTACGTGTTTGACTAAGATACAACCCGACCGTATAACATGGGACAATGTAAAAGACACGTTGATTGCAAAATTTGCCAAGCCGATGCTTAGTCAAGACTATTTTGATCGTGTTATTAAATTTAAAATGCAAGACAAAGAAACTGCAGCAGATGCAGCCTTGCGGCTTTGGCATTTAATTGAGACTATACCTAAGGTTGAATTTAATGATGAGGTTATTACTGGCTTTGCTGTGTCAATTTTATCAAACCATGATCATAGTTTAAGGCGTGAGTTAAACTCTCATACCATAACCTCAAAGACACAACTTTTTCGCATACTACGGGGAGTTTCAATTAAGCGGCAATCTGAGGATGTTACTTCCTACACGGATAATAAACGTCCGCGATTTAATAATCAGCGTCCGACGGTACCTACTTTCAACGGAACATGCCATCATTGTGGCAAAATTGGCCATAAGATTATTGACTGTCCTTTAACGCGCAATGAAAGTTTGCAGACTCGTAAACTGCCGGCACCACGGTCCACGTCTACTACAACTTCGGTGACGCCCATACGCCGAGAGGAAAGGCGTCCAGTGACGTGCTACACATGCGGCGAGCAGGGACACGTTGCCAGCGCCTGCGCTGCTGCCGCCGCCCTCCGTGAGACCAACCGAGCGCCTAGAAAAGAGGTCAACCTATGCGCCAAGCAGGCGGTTACTGGTGAGCTTCGTGTTGCAGGTATGAGTTGTCGTTTTTTATTTGACTCCGGCTCTGAGTGCTCCTTAATAACGAATAGCCTCGCTAATAAAGTACATGGAGTCTTACTTTATAACACTGTGGTTTTGGTAGGTATAGGTAATACCGAAATGAAATGCACTAAACAGCTCAGATGTCCAATTTATGTCCAGGGCTTAACTTTAAAGATTTTATTGCATGTTGTCGATGATACACACTTGACAGAGCCAATCCTTCTAGGTCGTGATATAATTGATATGGGAGTTCACGTAGAACTAGGTTTGAATGGGATTACCTTATTTAGATCAAAGTTTTCTCAGTCCTTGCGTTGTACTCCTGCAGTGACACCTACGGAGACTGTAATAGATACTGACTTAGAGGGAAATGAAAGAAATTACTTGTTAGGTTTATTACAATCATATTCAGATTATTTTGTAGAGGGTACTCCCACGAGGCGCGTTACCACGGGTGAAATGAAAATAGACCTTATTGACCCCAATAAAATTGTTCAAAGACGACCTTATAAATTATCCGCTACTGAGCAACAAATAGTGAAAGATAAGGTCGCTGAATTATTAAAGGCTGGAGTTATTCGAGAAAGTAACTCCCCCTTTGCCAGCCCCATCTTGTTAGTCAAGAAGAAGGACGGTAGTGACCGTATGGTAGTAGATTATCGAGA
This sequence comes from Rhodophaea formosa, assembly GCA_963082605.1. Lineage (NCBI taxonomy): Eukaryota > Metazoa > Arthropoda > Insecta > Lepidoptera > Pyralidae > Rhodophaea > Rhodophaea formosa. The sequence continues at coordinate 14,528,900 of OY720206.1, forward strand.
GCTTAATTCAAATACGCGCAGTGATAATTATCCTCTGCCGCGAATCAGTGATCACATTGATCGACTTCATGGCGCTTATTATTTTACGTCTCTCGATATGACAGCCGGATTTCATTGTATTGGCGTTGAACAGGCTTCCATTGAGCGTACTTCTTTTGTAACGCCCAACGGGCAGTTTGAGTACGTTGCTTGTCCTTTTGGTCTCAAGAATGCACCATCCGTTTTCCAACGGTGCATCCAAACTGCTCTTAAGGACTGCGAGTTTGCCCTTACGTACATTGACGATATCTGTATTCCTTCAAAGACCATTAAACAGGGATTAGAAAGACTAGAGCTAGTTCTTGCTGCGCTCGCAGAAGCTGGGTTTTCTCTAAAAATGCAAAAGTGCAGATTTCTAAAGCGTGAAATTTCCTATTTGGGTTACATCGTTAGAGCTGGAGAAATTAGGCCAAACCCGAACAAGGTACAAGCCTTAGTTGAAATCCCAGCTCCTCGCACGGCTACGCAGGTACGCCAGTTTATTGGGCTCGCTTCATACTTTAGGCAGTTCATACCTAACTTTTCGCTACTCATGGCTCCTTTGTATCCACTCACTCAACATCATGGTAGTATAAACTGGACAGACCAACATAGCGAAATTCATAGACGCGTAGTAGAAATTTTAACTTCTGAACCTGTGTTATCCATATACGACCCTGATAGAGACGTAGAGTTGCACACGGATGCGAGTGCTCAGGGTTATGGCGCTATTTTAATACAGCGGCGCGAACGTGTGCAACACGTAGTGGCATACTATAGTCGACGCACCACGGCTGCTGAGTCACGATACCACTCATATGAGTTGGAGACATTGGCGGTGGTGCGTGCTGTAGAACATTTCAGGCACTACTTGTACGGGCGGCATTTTACTGTCCGTACGGACTGTAATGCATTAAAATCATCAAGCACAAAAAAGGACCTCACACCTCGCGTTCATAGGTGGTGGGCGATTCTGCAGAGCTATAATTTTAATGTAGAGTATAGAGAGGGGCGTCATATGTCACATGTTGATTTCTTGTCCAGAAATCCACTACCTCATGACGATTCTGATAGTGATAAAAATCTGGTTACCACAAAAAAGGGGGTACAAATTATAGACTTGCAACAAGAATGGTTAACTGTAGAACAACAACGGGATAGTGAGCTAGTGGATATTATGGACAAATGGAGAGTTGGCGATTTACCACCCGAAACCGCCCAAACATATGACATCCGAAAAGGCTTGTTGTATCGAAAAGTGCAGCGAAATAAGCGTACCAAGTGGTTACCTATTGTTCCCCGGGCTTTAGTCTGGTCTCTTATAAGTCATGTACATTCGGAAGTGAAACATCTAGGATATGACAAAACCTTGGATAAATTATTTGATTTGTATTGGTTTCCGGGTATGGCTAAAGCAGTCAAAAAATTTGTAGAAGCGTGTTTGGTTTGTAAAGCATGTAAAGGAACCTCTGGGGCTCAACCCATTCAGTTACATTCCATTCCTAAAGCCCCGGTCCCATGGCACACAATTCATATAGACTTGAGCGGGAAATTAAGTGGCAAAAGCTCTAAAAAAGAGTACGTGAGTGTTATTATCGATGCTTTTACAAAATTTGTTTTGTTGCGATTAACTGGTAGTTTGGACGCGAATAGCGCAATACAATCATTGAAAGAGGCCATTAACTTATTTGGAGCTCCTAAACGCGTGATTGCGGACCAGGGCCGTTGCTACGTAAGTGGTCATTTTCAAAAGTTCTGTTCGGAAAATAACATTGAACTTCATGTTATTGCCGTTGGAGCAAGCCGAGCCAATGGTCAGGTCGAAAGAGTGATGCAGACGCTTAAAAATTTACTTACTATAACGGAAAATAGCTCAGATGCCGTGTGGAGAGATGAACTAGGCGCGATCCAACTAGCATTAAATAGTACAAAGTGTAGAGTCACTGGTTACTCGGCAACTGAGCTAATGTTCGGTATCAAATCGCAGCCGTTAGGTATCGCTAGGATAGCTTCCCCTATAGAGAGTCCGGAAAGTAGGGCCGACTTAATTGATATCCGTAAAAAGGCCTCTGATAATATCCAACAAGTAGCGCATTCGGACACAATACGTTTTAATAAAGGGAAATCAGTTGTAAAGCCATTCAGTAAGGGTGATTTCGTGTTCCTTAAATGTTGTGAGCGTAACCAGACCAAATTAGATAGAAAGTTTAGAGGCCCCTTTAAAGTTATTGGAGTATTAGAAAATGACCGCTATGAACTGCAACATGTGGATGGCTCTAAGAGAAAGTACAAATACCCCCATGAAAGCTTGCGTAAGGTGCCAGAAGGGCGCGAAGGTTTAACGGAAATGGCAGAAGCTCTATGTGTTCAAGCATTAGAGGCTGATGAATCCGTGTCGGCGGGAAGTGAGGTCGAAGGTGATGTAACGGAGTCGGATTGCATCTCAGTGCAGGTGCACAGAGAGGCAGAGAGTGGCGCGGTGGTCGCAGAACCAGCCGGCGCAGAGGATGATGGTGATTGTGATGTTCAAGGTACGTTATGTAGTCACCTCACTGCTGGCCGCAAGCCACTGGCCTGCCGGGCGCTATAAGCGTCTCGGTCCCCAGTGCGTGGCGCGGAGCTGCAGTGAGTGCTATACGCGGTACATTGTGTTGGGTGTTGAGAATTATATGGCAGAAGTTTGAATTGCATTGGTATTGATTTGGTCATAATGATGGGTTTCTGTTTCTCAGGAGGAGAATCGCCCGAGGACGTGCGTACGTCAGGAAGGCCGTGTCGGCGAGAACAATAAAAGAGGTTGTTTTGACTACACCCCGAGACACAGTACGTGATTTTGCCGCAACGGCGGTTGGCGCTAGTGTCGCAGTCACGTGCTCACGGAACGTCGGGGGCAACGCGCCGAGCGAGCGCAGTTGTTATGCGGCTGGCGCGAGGCGCACACGCATTATCTCCGACGGATCGTTTGTCTCGCAGTTGATTCTTTGTTTTTGTAATCGATAGTTAAAATCGTGTTTAAATAAATTCAGTTACTTTGATTAGTGAAAAACCGGTGTTTCTTTGTTAACTGTGAGCCTAAATAACGCTTCTGGTATCTATTTGCCGACATATATATAAAAACTTCTACTCGTAAGAAAACCTGAATAGACCATGTGATCGGCAATTTTCCTGTGGTCCATAGTGACACTCATGCTCTATATCTATCAGATCATGATACACCCGCACAATCTATCAAATTTATGACACCACCTACAATTCAGAACCAAATACCTTGTACACTTTTAAAAGGGACTATAATCCTGAGAACATCGAAATATTTCGAGAATGTTTGAGAAGTTTATCATGGAGCACAGTTTTCGACGAATGCGATATGAATGTTGCATTTGACGACTTCTATGAAAATTTCATCCTCTTTTACGACCTTTGTTTCCCCGTTAAAAGAATAAAAATTAAAACACAAAAAAGAGGAGTTATGAATTGGCTTACCAAAGGTTTAAGGTAATCAACTAACACTAAACGTCATTTACGGTTTACTTATTACAAAAATAATACCTCAACCAATAAATCAAATTATCAAAAATATTCAAAGCTATTAAAAAAATTTATATATCAGTCTCAAAAGCTAGTAAATTCAAAACATCTTATGCAATCTAAAAATAAGTGTAGAGCAACATGGGAAATAATACAAAGTAAATTAGGGAAAGAGAGGACTCAGTTAAAAATTAATAATAGTATAATAGATAATCCAATTGACACTGACAATTCATTTCATAAACATTATATAAGTATGACAAACAATAAAAACGATACCAAAACAAATAAAACACTACATATTATAAAACAAAGTCCTCTGCCGCGTCTGTCTGTCTGTCTGTTCGCGATAAACTCAAAAACTACTCCACGGATTTTCATACAGTTTTCACCAATAGATAGAGTGATTCACGAGGAAGGTTTTAAGGTATAATACATGCCCGGGCGCAGCCGGGTAGGGCTGCTAGTTGTATATAAATTCTAATCAAAATAGCATATTTTTGGCACCCGTTGACAATTATGAAGTAATCAAAATAATTAAATCATTAAAAATGACAAAATCGTGCGGATATGATGAAATACAAACTGAGATATTAAAAGCCTGCGTAAATGAGATTGCATCCGTAATGGCGCATTTAATTAAGCTCTCATTCACGACTGGAATATTTCCCGATAAACTAAAGATATCGAAAGTAAAGTCACTTTATAAAAAAGGTCCTAGGGACGGTATCGATAACTAGGTACCGGCCGATATCATTAATACACCAGTCATGTCAAAAATAATTGAAAAAGCAATGCTAATGCGCCTTACACAATTTTTAACAAAACATGGAGTAATTAAACCTCAACAAAAAGAAAAATCTACGTCATATATGGCATGTTTTCATTTGGTAAATAAAATACTAGCTTTAATGGACAAACGTAAGCCAGTAACGACAGTCTTCTTTGACATGAGTAAGGCTTTTTATTTTGTAGCGCATTACATACTTCTAGCCAACTGTGATGCCTATGGCATAAGAGGTATAGCTAACAAACTCATTGAAAGTTACTTAAGTAATAGGACACAATACGCGGAAATTTCAAAAATCAATGGCAGTAATGAACATAATCAATTTAAATCCTCAATGCAACCCATTAAAGTCAGGGTGCCACAAGGAAGGAATATTAGGCCCACTTTTGTTCCTACTGTACATCAACGATTTACCTGACATCACAAACTATGACTGCATTCTCTTTGCTGACGACGTATCTGTAATTATACCATGCACTGACATTAAAATTTATAACGATGAAATTAACTACACAATTGATAAAATAGTAAATTGGCTTAAAGATAACAATTTGAAAGTAAATTTGACAAAAACCACATATATACAATTTGTAAATAAAAATGGCAATAAATGCAATTCAAATGTAAGGTATTCAACCAAACCAAAAAAAAAAAAACAAAATATTCAAGAATCTAATCAGACTCAATTTCTTGGGATAATGCTTGACGATAAATGTACATGAGAAACCCATATTACCAAAACCTGCAATAAAATGAATTCCTTCTCTTACGCATTGTGGCGGCTAACCAAGTTAAGTAGTAGAGAAGTGGCCACGCAAGCGTACCATGGTTACATAGGTTCTGTGCTTCGTTATGGTATCTTACTTTGGGGGAACTCTTGTCACATAGATCGAGTCCTTAGAGCTCAAAAACAATGCATTAGAGCCTTATGTAATGCGAATCCCTCAACATCTTGTAGACCATTATAAATAATGGTCTACAAGAATTTTTAACTCCTTAAAAGGAGTTAAAAATTCTTCCAGTTTCATGTTTATATATTATTTGAAATATTTGTTTTCGTCAAGAGTAATTTAAATTTATTCAAAACACGAAGTGAAACATACAAGTATAGTTATAGGCATCCGAACAGACTTAAATTGTTACCAATGACTACAGTAGTAAACAGCAATAATAGTTATCAAATGGCAATCAGGATATTTAATAGACTCGGCGAAGATATAAAATCTTTGCCTTTGAACGCATTCAAAAGGAAATTAAAATGCTGGCTTATTAGTTGCTGTTTTTACTCTGTTGACGAATATTTCAATTTTTTTTAACCAAAAGTAATCTGAAATATATATGTGTGTTTGTAATTGTTTTAAACAAATATGACGAGTTTTTTTTAAATGTATTATTGACATAAAAGCTTTATTAAATTACATTAGTTATTTATTAAAAAACAAAATGTAATAATAAAAACAATTTATATATTTTTGCATGCCAGTGTCTGGTTAAATGTGAGAAACCAATTTTTTCCATAACATGTATGTATGTGTACCACATTTAATGCAAAATAAAAGAATTTGAATTTGGCATCAATAAATGGCAGCTCTACCAGATGCGAGGGTGAACAAGGTTTCAGTTTTTTACCACACTGGAAGTGACTACACAGGATTCTTCGAGATAAAAATTAACAAAGGACGCCGTTCGATTTAACAAGCTTGGCCTTCTTCGCCGCTTTAAGAAGAATGGCAGCAAGGCGAGGAGCTCCTGTTCACTTATAAAGTGACTTCAACAAGAGTACCAACAGTTGCAACAAGTTTTTAACAACGATTTCTTGACTAAAGTCGTAGAGATGAACATAACTTGGCACTTTAATGCACCAAGTTTTCCGAGTGGGGGTGGTCTTTGGGAGAGGGCAGTCCGAAGCCTTAAACTCCACCTAAAACGGGTTATCGGTGAACAGAGACTTACCTTTGAAGAGTTCTCCACTATTCTGGCCTGCTTGAATAACAGACCCCTCTGTCCTCTAACTGAAAACAATGAGGATATAGATGCGTTAACACCCGCTCATTTTGACTGGAAGAGCGGGATTAGCAGTTATTGAAACCGAAGAAGACGCAAGAACAAGATGGCACTTGATCAACAAACTAACAAATGATATATGGAAAAGATGGAAGGATGAGATTACATCAACTAACAGCGAGGAGTAAATGGCTGAAAACACAGAGAAACGGAAATCGGAGATTTGGTGGTGTAATCCACGAAAATAACATTCCCGCAGGAAAGTGGGCCATGGGGAGAGTAGTTGATCTCCACCCCGGAAAAGATGGGCTCTTTCGAGTTGTATCATTAAAAACGAAAAATGGGATTATCCGAAAACCAATTATTAAACTTTCGGTTTTGCCTATTTCAACAGGGACAGGTAGTGAAGGTGAAGAAAATCAAAACAAAACGGAACAAAACTCAAGTCAACACGATGATGAACAAAACATTAAATGAACATCGCGGTCAGTAGTGGTCGGTCAAATTTCGCCTCTATTGCGCTGGCAACATTATTTATGTCAATTATAACAAACATTAACGGAATGTATAACATAACACAGTTAAAGGATACCCAATCTTTATATTTGCTAAAATGCAATTAATAAGAGAAAAATTGACTCTAATTGTATATTATGATATGTCTCTTGATTGGAAAAGTACACTTACAATTGATAAGGTACATATAAAAAAAAAATTGCATAACATCGGATAGTGGTGCCTGTAACATAATATCGCCGCAGCTTAGACACGAGTACAAGGAAATAGAGTACTATAACACGCTTCTGACGACTCAACATTTCTACGGGCACTCCAGACAGCATCGGGCGCTTATCAATGGCGTCGGGCACCTGGCGAACTATTTGTTCGGAGTATTGGATTCTAATTTCGCAGAACAGTACGCTCAAGATATTAAACTATTAAAACAAAACCAGCAACACTATAACAACCTATTACGTAATCAAACAACGATCATTGAATCCGAATATAATTTACTCAAAAGGAAGGATGATACTATTACAAACCTTAAGTAATCTTAATAATACATCTAAATAGATTGATTAACATAACTAACGGTGTGAAATTAGCCATTAACAACGTCAGCCTAGTACAAGATCAACTTACAATGTCTTAACAGCTATCAACTTACTGCAAACCCTGAAAAGAACTCAAGAAACCCTATAAGACATTGTGACGGACGTGAAACACGGTCAGTTTAACGTTCACCTGTTAACGCCAGAACAACTTCGACGAGAACTCAACATGATCTCCACACATTTATCTGATGACAATTCCGGTAGTCAATAGAGACAAATATAAATTATACCATTTAATACCTATTCCTCATCTAAATGGCAAGAACACCAGAAGCATAATCCCTCAGACTGATAGTATCGCAGTAAATCTCAAAAAGGACGCCTATTTATCTTTGACTTCGAGTGAATTATCTACATTACTCAACAAACCTGTATACCATCTTAACAGAGACGACAATTTTTGCGCCTTGGATCATGAAGTTAACAGCTGCAAGATGAGACAAACCACCTGTACCAATCAGTGGATACCGCCGAACCATCCATCACAGATCTTATTTCATTGCTGCAACAATTATGCAATCAAGGTTATTTGTGTATATTGGACCAGGTTGTGTCCTAAAGGGTCAAGACACTTTTACACTTCACTCCAACACTCAATTTGACAACAGTCTTAGCGTCAGTTCAAGTATGTACATTCCACACATTGACCAACTAAACCATATTATCAACGTTACTCTCCCGTCCCCTAACAACGAGAGTAACTCTGAACAACAACAAGAAGATATCGATATTGCACAAGAAGGAATTCGAGGTCAAATTAATCAACTAAAAAACAATGAACAACTTTCGGGGGAAACTCTGCCAACCCACGATATTCATCATTATGCTCTGAGCTATATCCTGGTGGCCATCGGCTTGGTCGATGCGGGCGTGTTCCTGTGGCGGAGGGCGCGCCACTCGGGGGCGCGGCGGGCGGTCATCACCCCGGACATCGAGTTACAGAGCGCAAGCGATGTGTTTGCTCACAACAGTGCTAATCATGACGGACATCTCAATGACCAAAGTGAAGTGCAAGGGCATAGTGTAAACAGACTAAATAAAGCGTGTTCTCCCATAACTAAGAAAAACCTAGGGACTCTAAGTTCTTAAAATTAAATACCATTTATCTCTTTTATAATTTTCTTATTTTTCTCTTACTAATTGGTTGTTCTTTTAATTTTAACTTGTTAATTTAATTCATGCACTTACTAGTTAATTTTTATCTTAATTTATCTTTATCTTTTGCCGCCCCGTGCAATAAATCATCCAAACACTTTTGTTATTTTACCTAATTCACATAACCGCGAGTTTTGTAATTATTGGACAGTGCACAACTAAACGTTGGCCAGTCTGGGTGCATTCTAACAATCAATATAACTTCTATCAATTAACATAACATTTTAACTTTACTCAAACAACATAACAATAACTACTTAACTATTTTTAACTCCTTAACTATTAGAATTGTGGAAACAACTTGTGAACATTTGTGTGATTTTTTTAAGTATTATTTCTCTTATTATTGTGGAACTTTAAATAAAAAAAAAATTAACATTTCGGCATTTCCCTTCCACTGCAACCCTGCACCCCAAACAGCAATTGTTTCAAGGCATCGTACTGAAAAAGATTGTTGCTGTGATATGTGAGTATCCCTTGTAGAATCGTCTAACTCGTCCACGGATAGTGGAGTGGGCCCATTATTTTCTATGATTTTATTTTTGTACGACAATTGTGAATAAAACGTAAATTGTATGCATTAGTACGAATTAAACTGTTGTACGAAGAGAAACGTTCGAATGGAAAAGAATTCAAGATCTGACACACAATAACTATAAATGTAATAACCGGGACTAAACGCGATAGGCATTTCGTAGTATTACTACCACTTACTTCCTTGACGTTTCGACCGAGTTGCATCGGCCGTGGTCACAAGGCGACGTCAAGGAAGTAAGTGGTAGTAATACTACGAAATGCCTATCGCGTTTAGTCCCGGTTATTACATTTATAGTTATAATGCTGACACACAATATTTTGAAATTTTTACTTTTTTAAGTTCAGGCAAATCATCTAAATAATTGTCATAAATATTTTCATCACAACCGTAATCGATGATTAATTCACGTAAAAAGCCGGACCGTTCAGCCATATATCTGAAGATAGCAAAGTGTCGAGATGGATCCCGCGCGATAACAAATTAGACGGGTTTTTTACCGACATATTGAGACCACGATGTATTCCCGTTATTTCATTTATTTCTACAACACATGATTGTAGAAACGTTTTTAGCAGGTAGGGTATATGAAGCAATGGTTAAATCCGACCAGATTTTATCGAACGACAATCTTAATAAGTTGACTATTTAACCGCCTTCAAAAATGTTTTTCTGAAGGACGTAGTACACAGTTTGTAGTATGTAGTACACAGTAGTGTACTCACATAGCTGCGCAGCATTTGCTTCAGCTCAGCCTCGATTAGCATTTGCTTGACGCCCTGCTGCAGCTTGACCTGGATGCTCTGGAGCTGCTGCAAGCTATTACTGTGTACTTACATAGCTGCGCAGTTGCTTCTTCTGCTCGGCTTCGATAAACATTCACTCGGTGGCCTGTTCAGCTGGTCCTGGATGCTCTGCAGCTGTTGCACGCTGGTCACTAGTGTACAAGTTAGTTTAGTACGCAGTAGTGTACTCACATAGCTGGACTGCATCTGCTTCTGCTCAGCCTCAATGAGTATTTACTCGGCGGCCTACTGCAGCTTGACCTGGATGCTATGCAGCTACTACAAGCTGGTACTGTGTACTCACATAGCTGCGCAGCTTCTGCTTCTGCTCGGACTCGATGATTAGGCGGCGCTCGGCGGCTTGCTGCAGCTTGTCCTGGATTGAGCTCTCCAGCTGCTGGAAGTACTCCTGGTTGCCGGCGCGTGCTTTGCGCACCTGTTAATAGAGATTACTATTCACAATTGTACAATGGTGGAAAATCTACAAAATTGTACCCATAATTTTACATTTTTCTGTTTAATAAACATTTTCTCTTTACAGGTGACAATTTAAATATTTGTAGGAAAATCTGGGGGCATGGCAGTGCCCTCGCCAAGTCAAGCAAAAAAGCGGCACGGCCGTACCATTCTTTTCTTGAAGCACTTCAGACCATTTTGTGCCAGGTGTACATACATAGCTGCGCAGTTGCTTCTTCTGCTCGGCCTTGATAAACATTCACTCGGTGGCCTGTTTAGCTGGTCTTGGATGCTCTGCAGCTGTTGCACGCTGGTCACTAGTGTACAAGTTAGTTTAGTACGCAGTAGCGTACTCACATAGCTGGACTGCATCTGCTTCTGCTCAGCCTCAATGAGTATTTACTCGGCGGCCTACTGCAGCTTGACCTGGATGCTCTGCAGCTACTACAAGCTGGTACTGTGTACTCACATAGCTGCGCAGCTTCTGCTTCTGCTCGGACTCGATGAGTAGGCGGCGCTCGGCGGCCTGCTGCAGCTTGTCCTGGATTGAGCTCTCCAGCTGCTGGAAGCACTCCTGGTTGCCAGCACGTGCTTTGCGCACCTGGTAATAGAGATTACTAGTTACAATTGTACAATGGTGGAAAATCTACAAAATTGTAAAATTGTACCTATAATTGTACATTTTTTTCTCTTTACAGGTGACAATTTAAATATTTGTAGGAAAATCTCGGGGCACGGCAGTGCCCTTACCAAGTCGAGCTAAAAGCGGCACGGCCGTACCATTCTTTTCTCGAAGCAGACATGATGATGCTAGGACGTGGGTCCACAGATATTTATTGAGAGTCTTGGATTGATGATCACTATCTTAAACGACCTGCGCAGTTGGAGATTATTAACTTGTACAGTTTTGCTCAAAACTACGATATTTTTTAAGCCTACGTAGCACCTTCAAGAGTAACAAGTCTGGGCAGCTTTCATCTAATTAATATCGTAAGTATCAAAGCGCAGGAATCATCAATTTGTGAATACAATAGACTAAGAAGAATTTACCCTCCAGACTTGTCCAAAATAAAATCGTAGGCTCAAAGCCTCCGAAAAAAACCCATAGAGACAGAAAAAGGGTTTTGAGAAAAACTGTAGCTGAAGCTCAAGAAGTAGTAGGTCTCTAATCTTACCGGAAAAGAAAAAAACTACCTATTAAAATAAGAAAAGGTCATAAGACGGGAGTGAGTTTTAAGAATATTGGTATTCTATAAGTAGAAGGTACAGGCAAGGAAAAAGTAAGACTATCAACAAAAAGAAATAACCAAGCTAACAGTATCTTATTGTGACCATATTAAAATTAAAAATCTTTTATGTTTAAATAAATAGATTGACTTGGCAATTGTAATAAACAGTCTCATTTAATAAAATATGAATTACTTGTGACATACATTATGTTTTCCTTCGATTGCCAAGTTAATCTATTTATTTAAATGTAACAGATTTTTAATTTTAATATGGTCACAATAAGATACTGTTAGGTTAGCTAATTACGTAATAAGTTAAGACAAAAGGTCACTTTATTGAGGACTTAATAATTTTACCGACTTGGTATTACATGGATCTTACAACTTTTTACGGTAGAAGCACAGAGTAGCGAGACTTGGGTTTTTCACAAGTATTGTTTTTGATGGCATCTATTTTTCTCAAAATGCTCGGAAATGTAGGCATTATTGTAGTAAAAAGAAGACACGGAAGATTGTAATTCTTGGCTCATTCATTTCATTGCCGGCCTAGGCCAGGAAGTAAGTACGAAAATTCCTTCCTGGCCGCTGCTCAAAACTTTTTAATTTATCTATGTAACGTAAATTATGTCACTTATCATACAGCCAATTACTACCATCGCATTAAAAAAAATGCATATAATCTATGAAAATAGTTTTGACAACTAGGAGTGGGAAGTGATAGTAGTTATGAAGAATATGCAACGGCGAGTTTTTCGTCAAAGTAGTCCGAATCGGAATTAACTTTCCTTTTTATGTGAGAGTCTTTACGTTTAACCATATTCTGATATCTATGCGTTTAACGTAACTAAAATTTCGGATCAGTAAAAGTACCGTCGAATACTTGGTAAAATTACACGTTGAAAACAAATTGGACGTGATCGACATGTTTCTAACAGAAATGCACTCCAGTAAGGAGTGCATTTCATCCCAAATTTACTTACTTAGCAAATTTTTTGTCTTATGTTATGGTTAAAGAAATTTATTTCTCAAAAAGAATACAGATATTCACTTACAGAGAAACATAAACTATCTTTGAAATACAAACAAAATTGACAACGAGCTTAGCTAAACATGAACGCGTATAAAATAATTACGAATGCTATTTAAACTAAATATAACATGCCATAGTTTATGGGAAAAAAATTAACTGCAGTTGGGTAGTTCGCTAAAACATACTCTTAGCCACGGGCCGCGCACTTTGTAAGCAGATATTGTTTTTTTGTCTTGTTAACTTTTTTTGAGTTTGTCTTTTTATAGTAAGTACTATAAAGGAGTGCACATTTTTGGTTAGGATTTTTCTGATTAAAATGTATGTGTAGTATTTGTATTAGTTGCAACTAATGGGATATATTCATGAGTCGTGTTTTCTTATCAATTTTTTGCACTAAGTGTTATACATGGCGAAATTTCGATCGTTCTGGACCCCTCGAGTTTACAGCATTTGTCCCATAGGAAAAGTTGTTTATATTGACAGGCTGAATCACCCCTTTAATGGTCCGGAACGATCAAAATTTCGCCATGTATAGTGATATCCAAATAATGTCTTTATAGCTTTGTTTTGAGATATTTGGTGTGCTTTTAAAATAGTTTTTGCCGCTGCTCCCCTGATTTCAATAAGGTAATTTAAATGGGACTTAATAAGTGAGTTATAGATTGTGTATCGCACTTGCCTTGGCAGAGACGTTGAGCCTTGAAGTAAACCAGTTTACGACGTGAGTTTTTTTATGATATATTGTATGTGATCCTTCCATGAGAGTTGTTTTCTTTATCGAGTGTTAAGCCTAGGTACTTCTCTTTATTAACTTTGTTTATTTTTTTCACCATTGATCGTAAGGTTCTTGTAATCTCCATTTTTTGTTTTTTTACTTGTATCTGAACGTTTATTAGAAAATAATAATGGTATATACATGTGATAAATAAAAAAATCTTATACTATCAATAAATAAAACTTATACACTAAACTACTTTTAACATAAAAAAAAATAAACTTATAAATCTAAAAATTCATGCCCATGTGGCATGTTGGCAAGGACGCTGGCTGCATTTCCACGCTGGATTGCGACGCTTATCCTTTGCGCGAAAAAACAGCCAGCCTTCTTGTCACGAGCGACGGCGATCAGGCGAGGGGCAATCTCTTTATGGAAAGCTCTCGCACTAGGACCCCACGGTCCAAATGTTTCCACGCCAAACGGTACAAATATGTAATCTGCATTCAAGCAGGCATATTTGCGCCGCTTGGCGACCTCAGCGCCTTCAGCAGCTGACCCGGCTTTGGCAATCGATCCCCTGAGATGGGAAGGCGCCAGTGTGTCAACACATGTAGCGTCCCACACCAGCGCCCTGCCGCGTTCCCAAGGGATCAGCGACAATCCATCAGGTCTCTTGCCATCATCACGAACCACACCCCGAGGTTCAAGGGTGCATGGAATGTGAATGGTGGCAAGAGCCCTTCTTATTATGTCATTAATAGTGCCGTGTCGCGAAAGTCTACCTGCGCTGAGGTGACAATGTAAACTGTGACGTCCAAACTGGTCCACGTCACTGCCACACGGGCAAGTGTGTGGTGAGCACACTGGTGTACCCAGTCGGAGACCGACTGCAGTCCTAAAGCTATTGTTATCCAGCAATGTGCCGACGTTGTATGAGGGGATGGCGTGAAGCCAGTGGCTGGATTCCTTCTCAGAAACAGCAAGGAGCCGAGCGCGGTCTACGTCACTGTTACAATTTTGAGCCAAAACCTTGACATCCTTCTGTACCAAAGGTGTGTCCCAGAGTTTTTGTATCTTTGTTTCCACTGGTACACTCTCTTCGGGACAGAGGGCTGACCAAGTTTCCTTTGCCTCTGCCATTAAATCAATCGAAATGCGTCATTTGATTTTAGATTTTTTTACACAATTCCTGCACGCTATGGGCAGAGGAAAGGAAAGCGGGAAGAGCCACACTAGAAATTTTTCTGATGCCTATACCACCATCTTTTATTGGAAGAGTCCATTGAGTCCAGGCGTTTTCGTCAAAGCGGAGGTTCAAAATTTTTTCCAAGACGGTGTGAAGACAGGCATCGATTCTTTTTAAAAGATCCAAATTTAGACGAACTCCACGCAAAATTTACTGAAAAATTCCCAGAGATGGATGCATCTAGGCAAAGAGTAGGTGATCAAAGAAGGGCCATTACAAAAAATTAGAAAAGAAGTAGAAAAAAGTAACACACCCACACAAACTCCAACAACACATAATACTGGTACCGGAATATCAACTCAGAGAATGAGATGGAATTCAGAGATGAATGAAGCGTTGATTAGGTGTTATTATCAAATCACAGAAGTCGAAAACAATAAAAGCTCTTACAGAAAGATCCTTAGAATTCGATTTTTAGAATACTTCCCTAATCTTGAACATTTATTAGAACAACGTATTTCAGACCAAAGACGATCCATAGTTAATAATAAATTAATTCCGGAACAAAGATTACAGGAGATTAAACAGGAAATTTTGAACCAAAACATACCGCTACATTTAAACACTGCAAATATTAGTCAAGGAAGTCCAATTTTGTCACTACAGAATAGTACAACAATGTCGCCTACACATGCACCGCAACTTTCTCCCGTACCATCTTTTTCACAGGACATGAACACATTCAATGTCACAGGTTCATTACATACAGACCAAAATGATATAGAATATAATATCCTCACCCCTACCACACAGCACACGAATGTTGTAGAAAATAACGATACAAGAAACTCAAATTATCATAGTATAAACCAAGGAGAAATTGTAAATATATTTAATCAAGCTCTTGAACTCTTTACGGGTACAGACCCAACATCAAGACCACACATACCTAGACAAAAAACATCCAAAAAGTTTTCAAATACTATAGAGTATATTAACAACGTAATTATTCCTAAATGCATAACTCACAACCAGGATTTTATGACTACACAAACCCTTATTCAGCTTACACGACAGTTATTTATAATGGCACAAAAATAAGAGAAATACGTGAAAGAACTGAAAAAGTAGTTAGAATACCAGCATGACAGAGAAGGCTACAAAATAAAATCAATATGCTGCGAAAAGACATAGGCCGATTATCACAATACATACAAGGAAATAGAAGTAGAAGACTAATAACTCACATACAAGACATAAAAAAATAGACACTCCAATCACTCGCAGTACGAAGAAGAAAACGTATCAGATGATCAATTCCTTGATACTCTCAAGCAAAAGTTATGCATCGCTGTAAGTAGACTAAGACGATACACTAATTGCACTCTTAGAAAAAAACAGAACTACCAATTTATTAATAGTGAAAAGCAGTTCTATAGACAACTTTCATCTAACAGGGAATCTACCACATCACCTTCTGGCCCGCCGAATTCTGAGCGCTTACACAATTTTAGGTCCAATATATGGTCAAACCCACAAAAACACAATGAA
Source organism: Rhodophaea formosa (assembly GCA_963082605.1). Taxonomy (NCBI): domain Eukaryota; kingdom Metazoa; phylum Arthropoda; class Insecta; order Lepidoptera; family Pyralidae; genus Rhodophaea; species Rhodophaea formosa. The sequence goes on from OY720206.1 coordinate 14,545,000, forward strand.
TCAGCAGAATGGATTCCCAAAGAAATACAAAAAGCACAAACCATACCGTCAATGAATTTTGAACACATTTCGATAGATACATTTATACAGGTAGTTAAGCGAACTCACAATTGGAAGGCACCAGGAAGTGATAACTTACACAACTATTGGTATAAAAAACTAACATCTCTATATCCTACTCTACACAATCACATTAACGACTTTTTACACTCTCCTCATTTACTACCACAGTACATAACCAATGGTCTCACATACATGCTATCCAAAGACAATGACACACAAAATCCCGCGAAATATCGTCCAATTACATGCCTACAAACATTTTATAAAATCATGACTTCTTGTATTGCTGAGCATATTCATAAACACATTATAGATAATAATATCCTTTCAGAGGAGCAAAAAGGATGCCGAAAACGATGCCAGGGCTGTAAAGAACAACTAATAATAGATACGACGGTAATGAAACAAGCAATAATTCAGAAAAAAGATATAAACACCATGTATATAGATTACCGGAAGGCATTTGACTCAGTCCCACACAGCTGGCTTACTTTTGTCTTAGAACTTTACAAAATACATCCTACAATAGTTAATTTCCGAAAATATTCCATGCAGCACTGGCAAACTAAACTACAACTTTTAAGTGACTCCAACGTTGAATCAGATTTTGTCCCAATCAAACGAGGCATCTTTCAAGGAGATGCTCTCAGTCCCCTTTGGTTTTGTCTTGCACTCAATCCTCTCTCAAGTTTACTGAACGATTCTAATAAAGGACTCCAAGTTTCGTCAGATCACAGTCATACATCACTATCACATCTCATGTATACGGACGATATCAAACTTTACAGTAACACTAAAGATACACTACACTCTCTTGCAGACATCACTCAAAACTTCTCTAATGACATACGCATGGAATTTGGCATCGACAAATGCAAAATTTTCTGTGTCCAAGGTGGAAAGATATTGCCAAATGACTATGTTCTAGAAACAGGTTCCTGCATTGAGTCATTAGATCAGGGGGGGGCCTACCATGAACTTTTACAAAACCGTCATGGTTTCGGTCCGTTTTATTTCAAGCTTATTGTAATGTTGTTTCAAATCGTACCATGAACTTTTGAAACAAGATTGTTTTATTCCTGCCTAGTATTGGGAAAGAACGAATGAATGTCTATTCCTTGACGATTGTGAGAGCGAGACAACGCTATGCAAGTTGTATAGCTCCGTCCTTTTTACGCGGCGTTCCAATCCATTACCAACATTGGTCTTCTTTTATACAAATACAATTTTAATTTTAATAAATAAATGATGTTTGATAGTTATATAATCTAATTTAAATATTTGAAATGTATTTTTTATCAGATAACTTTAAATACTTAAAATAATATTATAGTTTTAAACAAAACTTGTATTTGTTAGCGTAAAACGGAGCACTTTTTTCAAGACGTGCCGTTCGCGCGCCTCTTGTTTTGTTTGTACCTACCTAGTCTCGATCTCGAAGATATGATAAAATTAATATAATTTCGGTTTTTTCATGAAAGTATGATACTAAAACCAAATTAATAAGTGAATTCTCTATTGTGTGCGTTAAGCGTGGCGTGATTTCGTGAAAATCTGAAAGGAAATAAGAAAAATAACACAACATAAAGACGACAATTTTTCTTACAAAGAACATTGTTTATTTTTTCAATTCACTCGGAAATTTTCAGTGTTTTTTTTCAGTTGTATAACGTGTCATGAGTACCTAAATACGAGGAAAAAACGTGATCTTGATGGTGATGATGGGAATTCTTAGACTCTCATAGTAAGTCTGCCATTCATTATTTTCTCCAAGATTTTTGACAGTATGGAGAGAATGGAGATTGCTCTGAAATTGGACATTTGATTTTTGTCGCCATTTTTATAGATCGGTCTGATCAGGGCCTTCTTAAAGGCCGCAGGGAAAACTCCCTGTGTTATGACTAAATTGCAAATGTGCGCTATGGGTTGGGTAATATCTCCTCACCACTCTGCTCGAAATTTGGTCTAATCCAACCGCACATTTTTCTTTTAGGGACATAATTATCTGATAAACTTCTTCATCGAGTGCTGGTGTCATTAGTAGGCTCAGAGAGGGTATGATGAGCAAGTGCTTTGGGCCACAGTGGTTGTATTTAGGGGTGCTATTTTCTCCGCGATGTTTTTTCCCACATTTGCAAAATAGTCATTCACCTCGTTTAAACTTGTTCTTCCTGTTCCAGAAATAAGTGTAAGGGAGTGGTCCGGAGTGCGGTTTGTACCACTTAGCTCTTTAATGGCTCTCCATAGTTGTTTAGGGCTGTTACGCGCTGACTCAACTTGTTTTTTATCGTAAGCTCTTCTTGCTTTTTTGATAATTTGTGTACAATAGTTTCTATATCGCTGTAGAGACTATATTAAAAGTTTTATTATTGCATACAACATGATCCTTTATTCCATCAGTGTCACATTTAATCACCCGTGCTATTGACAAGGAATCCAGATCCAAGGCTAATGATTGTATATTTTCCATTTATTTATACGCGTAAAAAATATATTGTATATGCATTGTCACGGTGCACACGTTACGAAAAGGGTTTAATTTTTGAAATTGGTAAAAAAGGCTGGATCTGGATTTCTTCTCTTCCTCGTATTTAGTCGTGATAGTCATTGCTTTAAGTTCTAGTTGGGAGAATGTGTTTTTGTAGGTAGTTAGTGAGTAGAATTAGTAGTATGTGTTTTTGAGTGTAGTATGTAGTGAATATTTTGTGTGTGTATCTAGTCCTATGGTCCTCCATAACAAATAAAATTAAAAAATAGTTCTTAGCATAGGTAGATATAATAAATAAATAAAAATATAGGGACATATCACACAAATTGAGCTAGCCCCACAGTAAGTTGTGAACTTGTGTCGCAGGATACTAACTCAACGATACTATATTTTATAATATATACTTATATAGATAAACATCCAAGACCCAGGTCAATATTAAAAAGATCTTTTTCCATCTTGACCTGACCGGGGATCGAACCCGGGACCCCGTGTCGCAGGCTAGCGTGTTGACCGCTGCGCCACGGAGCTCGAAATGAAATTTGACATGTAATAGATTATTAGTAAAATCGTAATAGAAAATGTATTGCAGTGTAAGGGACATAATATCGGACAACTTGACACTTGTGCGTGGTATAGTGCCCTATTAAATTTAAAAATTACTTTACGCGCTCTCGGGTTAATGGAATTTGTGTGAAATATTAAAGCCTGCGGTTGTAATAGCGACCACCCAGCCCACTTTGCTTGCATTTAATGACACTGTTTAAGAGTAGGTGAGATGAAAAACTTAAAATACGGGATTCCGAAACAGTGCTTAACGCACAGAATGCATTTTCATCGAACGCGCCTACGCAAATGAGCTCATAACCCAGTAAAGGGCAAGCAGTAATCTGTACGGGGTTATATAGACCCCGTAGACGCATATAATTAAAAATTTTACTCCTTGATCGAAACGGGGTCCAAGAAACGCCGTAGATTATTGTAACGGTTCCTGATTCAATTTCAAGCAAAGAAACACAAATATATCTATTTATCTCATTCATATAACAAGAAACTTCAAAAATAGAGCACCGCACTGACTGATGTCAGCGTACGGGGTGCGAAAGTACCCGTAACGCAGTGAACGTGTTAAAGACGTTTTGTACTTTACTAGCTTTTGGCTGCGACTTGCGACTTCTTACGTACAAATCTACTTTCTTTCTAAGCACTCGCCTTTGCTACGTTACGCTACAATATGACCGAACTCCACGCGGACGAATTCGTGGGCAAAAGCTAGTTGTACATAATGTCAATGGTACTACGATCAAATATATTATTCAACGATCTGTTGATCAAAATGTTTATTAGTATGTACTTCATTCGATGAGAATTTATAAAAGTATAAAGTTTCTATGGCATCTATTAGTTGGTAAAATAGTTTATGAAAAATGTTCAGCACTCCAAACAACCAGTTGGTCAAACGTTCATTGGTCTGTAGTTCATGCGAGGAGAATTATAAAAGTGTAAAGTTTCGATATATTAGTTGATAAAATAAATGGTTTTGAGAAAATGTACGGGACTCTAAATATCCAGGTCCTAACAAGGGAGTTAGCTTAGCTATTTTTGCCTAAGTGATGTACGACCCCATCAGTGTTCCACCGCGTTCTCGTCGGTTTATTTTTAATTAACTGCCGCGAGCAGCACCCAGCGCCTCCCTTACAAGTGTTGGCGGAGACCTCCTGATAACACTACACCGGGACTGCAGTAAGTTTGCTATAATCCTCTGAATACCTGGTCTCCCACCAACATGTCTCATCAGAGAAAGGGGGGGCGAGGTAAGCCTTCCCGCGGTCCAGACGGGCTGCGTCGTGTGGCTACCCCCCTGAGCGCTTCTTACGTATTCCGGAATGGAGTCCAAACGACCGGAGGTAGAGGAACTCCCGGGCACACCCCCTGTGCCCCGGACACCATCGGAGGCTTTATCTGCAGCGCCGCCCACCCCAGCCATGTCACCAAAAGGGATGTTCAACCGGAACTGCGACGTACTAAGGCGGATTATTACATTCGGCATCCTTTCGGACGGCATGCAGTGATGGATGACGCTGTACCTGCGCATCATTGTCGCCGAGTCACAGGGGAACTCACCCCTTGACGAGGACCGTGCAGATCTAGAGACAGCGTTCGATTGGATCCCTCTATCAGCTGCCCCTACCGTTGCCCCTAACCATTAGACTAAAAAAGAAGAGGCTCGCACCTCTTCCAAGAAGAAACCGCGGGTGCGATCGAGCCTGCCGCAAAGCCGCCGTGAAATTACCCGGCAAATAGAAGACACCACAGCGATTCCCCCAACCCAGGGGGTAATTGCCACCCTTGCGCGCGCCATTAAAGCCCATTAACTATCCCAACGGGCGCCCGTGGGCGCCGCTTTGAAATAGCAGTGCCCCAAGAAGATGCCCAGGGACCATCACAGGTCCTAGATGCACCCCCGAACACGCCACTGCCTTGCAAGAGGAATTCAAGAACGCCGGGTCAAACCGAGCCGAGAGGAGTTCGATTTTAATGAGGAATTGCCGCCAACACCAGCTCCGCGTAAAATAATACGCGATTCACAACGGGGCCACAGAGCGACATGTGACACAGCCATCCCGTTGCACAGCGAGATGGGTTCTGGCGAGGCACCGGTTGTGTGTAGACTGCCAGGAATGCGATCCGCCGCCACGCACTCTGCCAGCCGCATTCCTGAGGCGGGCCGCTGCCCAGCACAAACATTTCTATGCAGCCGCCACCCAAACAGCGACCGAGCCCCGGACGAACTCCGGGATTTTGATAAGAGGACCCATTGCCCCGAGCCTAGCAAATACTGAGGCTTAAGGCAAAACTAATACAGCAACGACGCGACGCCCGCCACCCAAGCTGACCGCGCCGTTGCATTTACATCTGCGGCGGTCCAGGGCCTAGCACTAGCGTTCCAGAGCACAAATGCTTACGCCCCCATGACCGGAAAATCCCGATATCATCCGAAAGTGGTGGAGCGCCTACCAAATTGACCACTTCAAGGTGCTGAGGGAGAAATTGGGCCGCCCCCCCAAACGGCCGCCCCTACCAAGGGAGATTCAAATTCACCGAGATGGATGAGGAAGTGTTCCGGACCTGGCAGTGGTACCTTGGCGACCTCAAACGGACGGATGGCACACCGTGGTTCTGCTACGGAGTGGCAGCGCAGCGCCACTTCAAGGTCGCCTCCGCGGCCTCATCGCGGAAACAGGAGAACGCCAACAGTCGTCGTCAGAACGTCTTTTTTTATTGACCAATATGACATGCTACTTATTTGCTATTATGTCTGTTTTTTGGTTGTCTCCGTTTGGAATAATGCTGTTTACACACAGGTGCGTATTGTTTGATATAATAACAAATTAATATTTTCATTTCAATAAAGTTCAAAAGATATAATGTTTACTTGATATAATTATTACTGTTTATATTCTTAAAAGCTATAATATTCATAAAATTTTCAATTCGAAAACCATAAACTCATTTATTATAACGTATATGAACACTAAACATCTCCTGTCATACAACTCGTTCAGTATACATGTAATAAAATATAACAATCAAGGCGAATACTATTTAAAATATGTATCAATAAAAATCAATCAAATTTATTATGAGAAGCGAGCGAGCGACGGCCTTAGGTGCGAAACTTGTTCAAAACTGTGTGTGTGTAACTGTAACTGTGGATATATATTTTGTAATCAATCTAGGACGATCGCAAAAACTGGATCGTCCTAGATTGATTACAAATATTTAAGTATTTAGACGTACTTAGTACATTGTTCTCCTTTTTAGGGTTCCGTAGTAAACAAGGAACCCTTATAGTTTCGCCATGTCTGTCTGTCTGTCTATCTGTCTGTCTGTCTGTCTGTCCGTCCGCGGTTTTACGCAGAGACTATAAGTACTAGAAAGCTGTAATTTGGTATGGGTATGTATATTAATCATGGCAAAAAAGTGGTAGAATAAAAACTTGAAAAAAATTTTTTTTAGGGTAGCTCCCATACAAGTAAAGTGTGGGAGTAATTTTTTTTTCTCTATTTACCCATCATGTGGGGTATCGTTAAATAGGTCTTTTAAAAATATTGTGAGGTTGAGAACACCATTTTTCGATTTAGGGATCCGTTTCCGAAATATTTGGTTTTAGAGTGCGAATTTTTGTTAGAGGTAAGTGTCCCCCCCCCCCCCCCCTCTATCTGCTAAACGGTTATATATAGATACGTGAAAAAAATTACAGCGGTAGTATATATACTGAAATTGAAAGGAAAACTATCAGAGCTGAGTACTAAGTGCAAACTAAAAAGTTATAGGCAACCAACTTATAAAATGTACTGGAAAATGAAAAATATCATACAATTTTCATTGTTAGATGTTTTTGGTCGTTAAACTATGAGGTGCGAGTGTAAACAGTGTGAACTCAAAGTTGTCATTCGCAACTACGAAACCCTACACTGCGCGTGGCCCGACACGCACACACCAAATTATATATTGTTATGAATGCCATAATACGCTCACATTATGATGAAATGCCTATACAACACTAGCCGTTATCCGCGGCTTCACCCGCGTGATATATGGCCTACGTCCTTAGCAGTACCCTAATCTACGTGTATGCAAAATTTCATGATGATAGGTTCAGTAGATTGAGCATGAAAACGTAACAAACAAAAAAACAAATAAACAAACTCACTTTCGTATTTATAATATAGGTGTATAATATAGATAGGATTAGGTTATTGTTACCGATTGAACCGAATGGGGATGCTACAGGAAAAATGAAATAGGACAACCAACAGTCGAGGACAACCTGTGGGTCATTTCACGCAGGCTCAAATTTTTGCTAATTTCAGTGGCATTTTTTGTTGATAGGTTTTCGGATGAAAAAGTTAACTTGTATTATTCCAGAACACACTAGTATTCTAAATATTTAGAGGGAATGAAATAACTGTAGTAGTTTTGAAAATATGATAGCCACCGAAATTGCCAACCCACCGAAATTGATAATTTGTAACCGAAATTGCATATCTTAGCGAAACAACCCCACACACCACAAAAGTCGAAAGATTCATATGATAAAATTGCACATATCTAGATCAAAGCTAAAGAGACGGAAATGGGTTTGTGAGATGCAGATCCGCAGCGCTTAAGAAGACAAACAAAATAATATCATATTTAAAATTTAGTACACAATTTAAAGACTATGACGTTTGTCACTTTATTAAAGTAAGGCAAGGCATAAAGTTGTTATTGGACTGCCTAAATGACAAGTTGCGTAACTTTACCCATAACGATCACTGTGTTATAATGATAGGGGAAGCTGATTTTCAATATTCCCAAAACTATAATGACTTAGTAAAGATAATAAGAATAGAAATAGAAAAAATTAAACATACAAATATTACTATAGCCTGTCCAACTTACATATGTGGAGCTCCCAGTTTACAACAGTAGAGTCGAGTCATTCGTCACTCATTTGGAGGCTAATATACAAAAATATAAATATGCATATTTCTTCGATTCCAACAAAGACCTCAGTTTTGACATGTTTTCTGATTATTCAGGTAGACTAAGAAATACCGGTATGCAAAATATATTACAAAACATAGGCCATTTTTTGATTGGCCATTAATTGCCTTGCAAGGTAGAACAAACGCACGTGGCTCCGATAGACGCTTTATTAAATAAAAAAATAAATAAAATAAATATTGATTAATCTTAATTTCTCATCAAAAACTGAGTACTAAAATACTAAATTAATTATATTTTTTACTTTTATCATATTCTAGACAAAATGAAATAAAATTGCAACCACAGATTTGTATATCTGTCGTGCTTCTGCAGTGGAGAATAAAAAAGACCTGATGATGATGACGATGTCGATGATCATCTGTATACCTAAAATGTGTGATTGCAACAAAATGGTTTGTTTTGTGTTCACGATATCGATATTACGCGGTGTTGATACATCACTTGTGACAGGAGTGTCAAAAGTCATGAGTGCTATTTTCAAACTGGGGACTAAATACGCTGGTTTGAATTTCGGTTGTTAGAAAAATCAAACGATCGATTTCTATGTAAATTTTTGTACGTCTTCATGATTTCACCCGTTCAAAAATAGCACCCCCATCAACACGGCCCCCTTTCCTCTTTTTCACACCCCCCCGGCTCGACATGCTAGGTTTTCATACAAAAATGGCTTTTTGTTAAAAAAAAATTTTCGGCTCTCTGAATAGATGTTGAGACATCTATTCAGAGAGACGATTTTTTTTTAAATCTATGCTTAAATCACACAAACAGTCGCGCGCGCGCAGTGATACAGTGCGGATGCGGTACGTGTGAGTTTATGCGGAGAAACGCCGTGCGCGCTTGTGTCGATGTGATAATGTCTACTAAAACAGTAAAGTGCACCAGCTGTAACATCGTAATTAATGAAGTTTTAGCCTTCATTCAAAACAAAGCAGATGTTATGGACGGGGAGAGCCTATCTGCTATATGTTAGAGTTCGTTTTGAAATTTTTGCTGCGAAAAGTTTATTATTTGAATCCTGCTCAACTAAAACCCAGAAGAACACCATAAAAACCGGCCAAGTGCGTGTCGGACCACGCGCAGTGTAGGGTTCCGTAGTTGCGAATGACAACTTTGAGTTCACACTATTCACACTCGCACCTTACAGTTTAGCGACCAAAAACATCTAACAATGAAAATAGTATGAAATTTTACAGTTTATAAGTTGGTTGCCTATAACTTTTTAGTTTGTACTTGGTACTCAGCTCTGATAGTTTTCCTTTAAATTTCAGTATATATACTACTGCTGTAATTTTTTTCACGTATCTATATATAACCGTTTAGCAGATAGAGGGGGGGGGGGACACTTACCTCTAACAAAAATTCGCACTTTAAAACCAAATATTTCGGAAACGGATCCCTAAATCGGAAAATGGTGGTCTCAACCTCACAATATTTTTGAAAGACCTATTTAACGATACCCCACATGATGGGTAAATAGAGAAAAAAAAATTACTCCCTTACTTTACTTGTATGGGAGCTACCCTAAAAAAAATTTTTTTTCAAGTTTTTATTCTACCACTTTTTTGCCATGATTAATATACATACCTATACCAAATTACAGCTTTCTAGTACTTATAGTCTCTGCGTAAAACCGCGGACAGACAGACAGACAGACATGGCGAAACTATAAGGGTTCCTAGTTTACTACGGAACCCTAAAAAGGACAGTCTTCCTTTTTTGAATTCAGTTATACTTATACCGATACTCAGTGAAATATACCGTATATTCGATCTAATCCTTGATTTCATTGCTGAAAAATAAATTTGTATCGATACAATATAATACCGATACCCGATCAAGTCTGCGGTGACCTTTAGCCTATCCAGCAGTTTATTTTGGCTAGTATTACGTTATAAGTACATATTTATGTAAATGATTTCCTACTAGAGATTATGGAAATACAGAGAAAATTTCATATGAAAACTTGTTACTTGGTAAATGTAATAATTTAAAATCTACTCGTATGTACCTATGCGCGAACATAAAACTCGGCCGGTTGTCGCCGGCGCCGCCGCTACATGTATACTGTACGTAAATGAACCGCGCGCAGACGCTTAAGCGGAGCGGCGCGGAGCTGGCAAATGTAAGCGTGAGATTGATGACATCATAAGTTTTAAGAAGTACCGATTTTTGTAGCCCGGGAGCGCCATAATGTATGTGTATGTGTATGTGTATGTGTATGTGTATGTGTATGTGTATGTGTATGTGTATGTGTATGTGTATGTGTATGTGTATGTGTATGTGTATGTGTATGTGTATGTGTATGTGTATGTGTATGTGTATGTGTATGTGTATGTGTATGTGTATGTGTATGTGTATGTGTATGTGTATGTGTATGTGTATGTGTATGTGTATGTGTATGTGTATGTGTATGTGTATGTGTATGTGTATGTGTATGTGTATGTGTATGTGTATGTGTATGTGTATGTGTATGTGTATGTGTATGTGTATGTGTATGTGTATGTGTATGTGTATGTGTATGTGTATGTGTATGTGTATGTGTATGTGTATGTGTATGTGTATGTGTATGTGTATGTGTATGTGTATGTGTATGTGTATGTGTTTGTGTTTGTGTATGTGTATGTGTATGTGTATGTGTATGTGTATGTGTATGTGTATGTGTATGTGTATGTGTATGTGTATGTGTATGTGTATGTGTATGTGTATGTGTATGTGTATGTGTATGTGTATGTGTATGTGTATGTGTATGTGTATGTGTATGTGTATGTGTATGTGTATGTGTATGTGTATGTGTATGTGTATGTGTATGTGTATGTGTATGTGTATGTGTACTATCTGTGACCCAAAAATCCCAATTACTTAAAGGGAAATTTTATAAATCTGTTATAAGACCAGTAATTTTGTACGGCTCGAAATGTTGGGCAACCAAAGTGCAGGACGAAAAGAGACTCCACTCTGCCGAAATGCAAATGTTACGGTGGATGTGTGGCGTGACACGTCTAGATAGAATAAGAAATACATATGTGAGGGGAAGTACCAAAGTGGCGCCTATTACAAAGAAAGGAAGAAGTAACAGACTGGCATGGTTTGGTCATGTGATGAGAAGAAACGAAGAACACCTGACTAAAACAGTTCTAACTATGAGGGTTGATGGGTATAGGGGAAGAGGTAGGCCAAAACAGAGATGGATGGATTGTATTAATAGGGATATGAAAGAGGTAGAGGTGGATGCGGAAATGGTAAGGGATAGAAAATTGTGGAGAGAAAGGACATATTGCGCCAACCCCAGATAATGGGATAAGGTAAGGCAGATGATGATGAATAATGAACATTGAGAGAAGCAGCAACGGCAACGTACGAAGGGAAAAAAATAAGAAATAAAAAACAGCATGTTGCTGGGTGGAATAAATATGTGAAACCACTACACATTGATGCTCGACTTTGTTTTCAGTTATGGGTGTTACATGGAAAACAGAAAAATGGAATTTAGGTATTCTGAAAAAATGTTGGCAAGTAAAAAGTTTTTAAATCTAAATTAAAATGGTGTCAGGACAATGAACAAAGAATAAAAATGGAAATTTTGGTAACTTGCCATAAATCAAAAAAGTTTGCACAATTTTGGAAGGAAACAAACAAACTGAATCCAAAGCCGAGCATCCCTGCGAATGTGAATGGGGAGAGCGACGCGGGGCGGGTTGCTGATATTTTTGAAAATTATTTTAAAGTCATCTCTGATCAGTCGTTGCAACCACAGAGATTCGATACTGGTATCCGGGACGGAGACAAAACGACGTGTTTTACGGCTAAGCAGGTAAAAGCTGTAATAAAAAATATGACACGGGGTAAATCTCCAGGATATGACGGTATCAGTATCGAACACCTGCAATATGCGGGCTGCCACCTGCCGCGTGTTCTTGCTATGTTATTTACTTTTTGTGTAGGACACTCATACTTGCCTTCTGATTTCATGAAATCGGTCGTCGTACCAATACTGAAAAATAAAACCGGTGACTCTTCTGATAAGACAAACTATAGACCTATATCATTGGCTACCACTATAGCGAAAGTGATGGATGGCTTGCTTGAGGGAAAGGTCCAGGATTTGCTTCAGCTGTGTGATTCACAATTTGGTTTTAGACCGGAGTTGTCCACAGAATACGCTATACTTTGTCTCAAGCACACCGTCCGTTACTACAGTAAAACTCCTGTCATAAGTGTTGTTTCCTAGATCTAAGTAGTGCTTTCAATATGGTCAAAAATGATGTACTTTGGCGGAAACTGGCTACTGAGACAAACTTTTCCAAGAACTTAATAAACTTGTTTCAGTATGGGTATGACAATCAACAGAACCATGTAAGGTGGGCTAGAGCACTTTCGGATGCTTATGGTCTGGAGTGCGTGGTAAGGCAGGGAGGCCTATCTTCTCCCGCACTCTTCAACCTTTACATAAACAGCTTGATTGATGAGCTCAGCGGTAGCGTTGTCGGCTACTCTATAGATAATATCAGTTACGCCGACGATATAGTGCTGCTGAGCCCATCAGTCAGAGGTCTCAGAAAGCTGCTAGATATTTGTGAGAAGTACATGGTATCTCATGTCCTCAGATACAACACAAAGAAGAGTGAGATTTTAGTTTTCAAGTCGAAAAATAGAAAATATGATTTTCCACCAATCACTCTTCAAGGCTTACCACTGAAAAGAGTGACAAGTTTTAAGTACCTGGGGCACTGAGTTACAGATAAAATGTCTGGAGAGGGAGCGCAGGGCTCTAGCAATGAGAGCTAATATGCTCGCCCGTAGATTTGCACGGTGTAATATTGAAGTAAAACAAACACTCTTCAGAGCTTATTGCCAATCTTTTTACACCTGCAGTCTATGGGTAGAGTATACTCAAAAAACGCTTGAAGCCCTGAGCGTTCAATATAATAACAGGTTCAGGATGTTGATGGGGTTGCCTCGGTACTGCAGTGCGTCGGCAATGTTTGCTGAAGCCCGCATAAATACTTAGCTTTTAAACTATCATACGCAAACGGGTGGCTTCGATGTAGCGCCGCATTCGTGACAGCCCCAACAGCCTCCTGGCAGGGATAGGGAGCCGCTATTGTTGCCCCATCTTAAGGCATTGGAACCAGACCCATGTTGGCTCAAGACCGGCTTCGGTAAATGTAAAATGATTTTTTAATACTTTCTGTGCTAATCCTAGTTATAAGTATTACTGTATTATGTTACTAACCCACTCTATGGAATTTTATTCTGAAATATAATAATAATAATAAAATCTATTTTTCGTACTTTCGCATCGCGTGGTTTACGAAAAACCAATTTATCGGGTACTTTTATGCACTTCAGTACCATACAATACTTGTAACAAGGTTTTTAACTTCTTATAAGATTTGTATAGCAATTAAAACTGAAAATAAGTATGGAGTTACTGAAACGCCATAGTAAACAATTACAGGACACAACGAATGATGTCATCAAAAGCGCGCGCAAAATGGCGGCGTTTGAGGGGCTCAAATTTAATCAATGTTTTAAATTTCACTTTTAAAAATGATTTGACTATTTTCAAGCTTATTTATATTTTTTTCTTGTGTTATAAAGATGTACCAATTTAAGAAATAAAAAAAATCATGAATATTCCCTATTGACAGGACGCGTGTACTAACACAAAGCTGTCACGCACACAAACTTTGAAAAATTGGCCAGTTGTAATCATTGAAATAAAGGCATGACGGTGTCTAGAGAGTATATAGTCAAAGTCTAATAGTTAAGACGAAGAAGCAGAAATGAAACGGGCGGTTGCTTGGGAAGTGTGCGTGGGCGTGGACATTGTGGCCCATCCCAGTTGCAAGATACCGCCCGCCGCTGAAAGAAGCCAAATACGCGAGCGACCCTAATCGAGCCTTTTTCTCTTTATTTGGGTCGATTTTGTTATAATGTTCCCCCACGAAGTCATATAACACCTTTTCTAAACAGGGCCTCTCTGCACAACATGGATCGTCTGGTACTTTCTATACAGAGGCACAGGACAGTGGCATTTACAGGAAGTTTTAGATATGCGGCAACAAAGTGTTGGAATAATATTCCACCTCCTATAAGAAACATCAATACGAAATTCACTTTTTTAAAAAACAACTGAAATCATTTTTATTTACAATTCAGAAAACTAACACTAATTTCAAAACACTTTGCTTGCCGCAAAGCTGAAACTTAAATTGAGTTCTCCCTAAATTTATTTATTTATTTTATTAGTATAGTTAATTATCAATAAGTAGTATTATATTGTTGCACTTTGCACTATCAAATTAAGAATATATCAATTATGTATTTTGCTAACCACACACTAATTTTACACTGCGTGAGACAGAAAATATTTTGTTTAAAAATTGTAATAGCGCGTCATCTTAACTAAGGTGACAGCTGAAAATCAGTGGTTGCTCCCCTGAGCAACATCTCACTGAACTGTACCCTTTTTGTGCTATTGAGGCTCACATAAATCATGTTCAATTTTAAGGAAAGTTTTTGTTTGTTTTTAATTTTAATATGTATTGTATGTGTGTTACAAAGGACAAAATAAATCTTTTATCTATCTATCTATCAAACAAACATCGATATATACGTACGAAATTTCTTATTAAGTTTATCAATTGAAACTCAATTTTTGAACTAGTAGAATCGATCCGCCACTCGTTGATAAGGTTTCGCGTGGTACCTAAATGTTGATTGGCTCTATTTTTAAACCATTGCGGGAATGGGTTTTTCGAATGGTCGCAGTCGAGACCACTCGGATTTAAAGACGCATACTACAAAACATTAAATTTGACTTGACTTCATCATATCAAAGAGTCTCAATGGGTCCCATCGGTACCATAGAGTCCCAATGAGGGAGGACCCTGGAGGGTCCGATGAGTTACTTAGTGTCCCACTGGCTCTCGTTGGGTCCCATGGGTACCAAGAAGTCCCATTGGGTCCCATTGTGACCGATGGATCCCATTGGGTCCAAAGGTTCCCAAGAGTCCCATTGGGTCCATATGGGCCGCATAGGTACCATTGGGTCCCATGGATACTATTGGTCCCATGGGCACCATTGGGTCCAATGGGTACTATCAGGAGCCATGTGTCTCTTGGGAATCATGGGTCACATTGGATACCATTCACCGAACTAAGAACTAACATTTTCAGAGAAATTTAAGAATATTTTCGCACGGTTGAAAAATACGTAAAAACAGGATCACTCGTTAATTTTTTTAAAAATTGAGCTCTAGGGTACGTGTCCATTTAACGAATTTTCAATCAGACGAATCTGTCGGTCACGTGACCTGTCGCGAATTTATATTTTTTCCCCATCACAAAAAGTGCACAGCGCCACTAAAGAATTTTTCACTTGAAAAAATAAACCGACTAACTGTAACACACATCGTCATCATTGGAGTAGTTGGACTATACGAAGTTAAAATTTAAATGAGTTATTGACATCCAGCATAAAGTTTTGGAGTTTGGGATGCGCGGATAAACATACAAATAAACATACACCTAACATACACGTATGAAATTTGGCACATAAGTTTAGAAGAAACATGTATAAAAACCAGCCAAGTGCGAGTTGAATTTGCGTGAAGAGGGTTCCGTACGATGCCAAAGTCAAATGCTTTTATTCAATTGTCTAGCGAAAATAATATAGCTCTGGTAGTACAGAAACGGTTTCGCTCCTGTAGTGGAGATTAAAAAACACCTGATAATGTTGATGAAATACGCCGTGTATTTTCTGGCAGATATACGATAGTAGTCCTATTATACTCTGCCAGGAACTACACGGCGTATTTCAAGTCTTCCCGTGGATGTCGTAGAAGGGGGCTTAGAAAACACAAGTTAAACAAAGCTTATAATTATCAAAGAGAACTCTCCGACCCGTCTGGCCAGCGTGAGGAGTGTAGGCCAAAATCCTCTGACTGCTTTGACTAATATATGACTCTGATAGTAAAGAGGGTCGTATTCCTGCAGTGGAGATGGAGTGGCGATGATGATAGCGCGTTATTTTATCGAGTGATATTTTAGTGACCTACTGTCCGGAAGTGATTCCAGTTCACCATTTTATTTTCAATTGATGTAATTGTTATCGATTTTCCTGTTATCTACAAAGGAATGAACTATATATATAGTATATATTTTTTTTTTTTTTTATGCTCAGCAGTTTCGGGGATCAAGAGGAATGGTATTTTTTTACCTTATTTCATGAATAAAATCCATAATAGTATCTATTTTTTACAATAATAACAAAAATATGTTTGAGATCCAAAGTTGAGATCCTTATAAACAAAATTTATTACAAAAGACTCAGTAAGGTTTGCAAAACGTACTTTTAATTTCCTTATTATACTCAGGAAAAAAACCTCTTTTTTTAAAAGAATATTTATTTACTTTAAATATCTGTGTTTGGATCAAAGGATTACACCATCCTACCAAATTTCAACTCTGATTTGGTTTAGAAGAATCGAATCTGTGAATGTCTGCGTCCGTCTGTCCGTCCGCAATGGTTCCGTATCGTAAATCGTTTTTTGTACGAAACCCTAAAAACTGAGTAATTCTGACTTTATTACATATTATATACTTGTCGAATTGAATATCTACTATTTTAATTCGATTAGAAATCAAATCAAAGCTTGTCTTAGTAAATTGTAAAAAGGCATCCTTAGATTTGTCTTGGTAAACCAAGTATACTAAAATAGGAAAATGCACAATTATGAAATTAATTAAATTTTCATTTTCTCGTGTTTTCTGATCTCTAGGTTAGTGTTTGGCGACTATATTAAATGCTCACTTTAACATTATATAAAGTTTATAAAAGTTATGGCATAAGCATCCAATTCGTTGAAATATTAAATATTAAATCTTCTAATCCAAAAAAGTCATAACTAAAAGTGAACCTTACTCGTAACTTACCTGATATTCCATTGTTGCCGGAAAATGCAAAACGCACTTAAACTTCGAATACTGGAAAGTCCTTGAAATGCAACGCTTACGAAGTGCACGTACTGCGCGCGTTACGTTCAGCTATCTACTGACTGATATCTCATGCCCGGGCCATAGTGCTGTGCGCTATATAACGCAGATAGTTATAAAACTACAAGGAGACAACGATAGCTAGTTATTTTACGATGCAAAAATATCTATTATCAACAACGTCCGCTGTCTCTGTTTGGCACAAACCAAAATAAGGAATAGCGCGTAAAGCGGTCTACACACGGCCCCTTTAATCGGAGGCAATATCGGGGAACTAGTGAGGAGCGCTCGAGATCGTTCCCTTAAGGATGCGCTAGTCCGGAACTCGAACTCGTCGGCGCACGTAGCTAATTTGCGTGCTATTTCGCTGAGAAAGGGATAGACTTGGTTATGAACAGTGCGAAACTATTTACACCGATGTATAAGCACATCTAATATGACCGGTTGGAAGCGGCCTGCATCCAGCGTCTTCCTGTGACCTTTATCAGGTCGTCCGACCACCTGGTCGGTGGGTGTCCAACGCTGCGCTTGCCGGTCATATTGGAAATCCTTGGGGGAGGCCTATGTCCAGCAGTGGACTTCTTGCGGCTGAAATGATGATGATGATGATGATGCTGATAAGCACATCGGAACTATAGTCTAGTGTGTGCAAACACAAATATTGTTGAAAATCTAAATTTTCGTCGTCTAAAAATTCGCGAGTATGCGTTTGGGAGAAGTGTTCTTGTGATAAAACAGCTGAATGTTTTAATTAAAAGTAAAGTTATTTAAATTTTTTAATAACCAAACTATGCTTGTATGAATTTTGTTTTAGAGATTTTATACTCCTTCCGGTATTTAATTGTTCCCAAAGTTGCGTTAAAATTACGTGTTGAAACGGAATGTTTTGAGACTCATAACTTGTAATAATAATTTTACAATTATGATTCCATACAAGCATAGATAACGACAAGTCAAATCGATAGAATTAAAAACTTTAAACAGACGATACCGAACAACGGAGTCATCACCCTACAGAATTTGTATGGAGAAACACCTGACTAGCGTACCCTTAATCGCGTCGTGTGTAGGCAAATCGTAACCATAATTATTAATTTTGGCCCTAGCTCTAAAATCGGTTCGGGCTAGCTGCTCACGATTTAGGAGCAAACATCGTGTAGAGAGCGGTGTCGAGTCGTGTGTGGCAAAATCTGGGCTGATTTCGCCGCAGTACATGCGTGTGTGACGGCGGAAGGACTGGGTTTTCGTGATTGTTTTGATTTATTTCGAGCGTAGAAAATGTCGAAGTAGAAGGAACCGCTGAGAGGCCACATATTAGACAGCTTTTGTTATTTGGACGACAACTTTTGCTTGACTTTTATTATGGAGTTGCCACATCTATGGGACAAAAACACAAAGAGTATTTTAACTGAGATATGTGGCAGGAGGATTTTTTAAGTTTGCCAAAACGATGCCTATTTTTTGGTGTTTCGAAAGTGTCGGCGGCATCTTATCGACGAGCGCTCTGCGGGTAGCAGCGCGGTCGGTTACGTACTAACAGGCAGGGATGTATGTAGAGTCGTAGCCGATTTCATCCCCACTATCGCTTTCCCGTTATTGCCTCTGATTTTAGGGCCGTGTGAAGACCGTTTAACGCCAATCGCACGTGCCCGAAATGGCCTGAATCACTGCGAAACGCCGAGTTCGAACCAAAAAAAATTACACAATCACAAATTTAGTGCTTTATGTCATGCAACCGAACGGTTATATTTGCGTAAAACGATCTTCATTGTGACCTATCTTGACACCTGTTTTATGCACAATTATTTCCCTAGTAATCCCAAATAATTACCTAATTATAATTAATGTTGAATAAACTTTTAGTATCTACTTTAACGCCTGTATAAAAACATACATATTTTTATAAATATAATAATTATCACTGCTTGCACTGCTTTTATACAGACAGTCCTAAGCCTGTAAAAGTACGAAGGGAAGTTCATTGTAAAGAGTACGTTTTGTAACGTCATTGATATACGCTTTTATTTAACAATCAATTAAAGAACTTGTGTCAATACATATAAATACCATATTTGATCGACGCCATGGAAAAAGATAGTTAAAAAAAATAGATAGTTTAACAACGTTTTCGCGGGCACATAACGGTAACGTTTCGTTATCTGAAAAAGCCATAACGTCACATCACTACCACGGCACGATCCTCAGGCAGAAAACTGACGCTTACAATATTTAATTGGTATTTTTGATGCATTCACAAGGCTTTTTTTATATACTTTTTAATAAATTAAAAATAAGATACGGAATAAATTTCCTATGTATTAACTGATTTTCAGCTTTATTATAAAATTAGCTGACCCGGCGAACTTCGTACCGCCTAACAGTCAATGATTAAGATTCATTACACATATCAAGTTTTCATTGTTTTTAAGATGTATTCTGCTATTCGGGGCGGAGACAAATCCAACGAATCTATAACCATGAAAATTGGTTCAGCAGATCTCGAGTTATAAGTTTTGTAACAAACCCGTCTTTGTTTTATATATATATAGATGGGTTTAATCAGATAGGTACCACACTTTTAAAAGTGGGGTAAGTAGTTATGTTAGGCGACGTAAGCAATTACGATAGCGACGATAAATATTATGAATAGCGAGCTCCCGTGTTGCAGCGATCAACACGCCTGCCTGCAACACAGGTGGTCCCGGGTTTAATCTCCGGTCAGGTCAAGATAAAACATGTTCTTTTTCAGATTGACCTTGGTGTTAGTTAATTGTACATTTTGATATAAGTACTTTTGCCGAGTGCTTTTATTAAACCGACGACTATAATAGACAATTTACTGTACGAGTATCACACGACGTTTTTCAATGCATTTACGATTACCATAAACTAAAACTAGATTGCAGTTCAGCAAATAAGGAATTTATAAAAGTTAGGAACTAAAGCAGTTTGTGAAAATAGATTTATAATAATCAGGTACAATAACTCAGGTTATTGTACCTGATTATTATATAATAACTCAGGTTTATTTTCTCCAAAAAAGTTCATTGATAACCTTCTCCTTTTTAAAGTCGGTTAAACAATCACATCTCATGAATCAGAAAAAAGTTTTCATGCTGGACTTAAAACTCTGTGCTCGGATTCTATGAAATAGTTTAAATTTTGCATCTGTGGCATTGGGCTGCTGAGCGTTTGTGATTGGTGTAAAGTAAAAAGCACTTAAGTGTCGTAAATACATCATTACGATACAGATTTCGATGTCATAAGAACCGTATTAGTAGCAAATGTATTGAAAAGATATGATTATCAATGAATTTTAACAAACTGCTTTTTACTACCTTTTATAAATTCCTTATTTGCTGAATTGCAATCTTGTTTTATTTTATGGTAATCGCAAATGTATTGAAAAACGTCGTTTGATACTCGTACGGTAAGCTGTCTATTAATAGTTGTCGGTTTATTATAACCTCCTCTGTGTCTCTGCACCTCGACTGTGATATCCAGCTTACCGTACTTGTATCATAATGTACTAATACAAATCTCTATTATGTTTATCATACATACATACATACATTATACGTCTTTATCCTTTTCTATCCAGAGCCCAAGGTCATAAAACTTACAGGCCACGTTTAGCATCGTAGTGGGCGATCATTATGTATATCATTCGTGAGAAAATGTCTTCTATACCGCCCTAACTACTTACTTACTCCGCTGGCTCAGCAACCCGAAGTGGATCTTGGCCTCCGAGATGACGGAACGCCACAACTTTCTGTTGCCTCTGACCGCTTCCATCTCACGCAGTATAGCCTGCACAGTATCGCCCCAGCGATATCTTGGTCGGCCCACTTGTCTTCGACCCGATACTTTTGATCTGCCTTGATGCCACGATCCTCCTTCATTCTTTCGCCCATGCAAGCCATTGCAAGCGGAACGCTTTAGTGACACCAATTATATTCGGCTCTTTTACCAGGTCCTCAATCTCCGCATTTCTTCGGACTCTCCAGCTTCCGTCAGGATTTTTAGCCGGTCCGAGGATTTTCCGAAATATTTTGCGCACTTCTACCAGGCGTTGATCTTCCTCCTATAGCGTTAGCGTCCAGGCCTTGCAGCCATTCATCATTTCCATCATTTCATCATTTATTCAGTAAAAAAACACGTTACAAAGCAAGTTGTGGAGGCCTTCTAGTAAGTATAGTAATACTCGTGTCAGAAGACCTCGCTCTTCCATAACATAATCATTTTTTTTTATGTATTTTACTGCACATGATGTGATATTTTTAGAGTTTAAGGAAACAAAATTATCTAAACATAAAGAACAATAAATGAAATCAAGACATGTTGGTTTCATGATGCATACTTGTGTCCGTGTGTTTGTCTGAATGTGAGAACGTGTGTGAGTGAATTAGGTAGGGGGAGAAGATGATTAAAAGTATAGTTAATCCAGGCGCTGAATCAGGTTCTCAACGTCATCATATGAGAGTTTCTTCAACCATTCTGTCACTAATACTTTACACTCATACGTTGTTTTGGAGTAAATTGCTAGTTTTTTATTTATAGTGCTATAGAGGTAATTACTTTGTGAATTATATTGTCTGCTTGCTGTAGCTGTTTTTACTATTGTAGATTTATTTTTAGGATTCCTTCTTCTAGTGGTTGTAATCTCAGGGTCAAATGCAATAGTTTTATGGAATTTCAAAATGATGTTCAATATATATAATTTACGAATTGATAATAGATCACATTCCTGGTATAATAAGTTGGTGGAGAATCGGAAGTTTTTTAGATAAGTAGTCTTAAGTAAGGCACGTTGTGTTCTATCCAGTTGTAAAAGCTTAATTTTTGTAGCGCTTCCCCATTCGGGGATACAATATGTGATGATTGATTGAGCTAGAGAAACATAGATTTGTTTTAGCCATATGTCATTATTGGTCTTATGTAATATATTGTGTAATGAACTTTGTCCCCATTCTTCTTCTTTGGAGTCGCAGATGGCTATATTTATAAATGTAATTACTTTCCCACGTATGTATGTATCTATGTTTATATAGAGCCTCAACGGCTTGACCGATTTTGAGGTATGAGATGTTATTATGCCTACATAGGCTATGCTGAGTAACGTCAGCAAAAATCTAAATGGCGGACGTTAACTGTTAAAAAAATCAGTCGGTATTTTTAACTTTTTCATTTGTTTATTTATTTATTAATGTGACGAATATGGTTTAAAGGGTTTATACTATTAACAATCATCAACCACACATGGAAGACAACTTTTTACATTTATATTTGCAAAAAAAGGAAAAATGAAGTTAGATTTAAAATCAAACATGAATTATTTAGGCATTTCAATTGTAATACAAAATCACTAGCGTTTGCCCGTAACTTCGTCTACGAAAAATTTACTACCTATTGTTAATATGTCAGGTTCGAGCGGCGGTGTATGAAACTGGTGTCAGATATAAAGTAAGATTTTTCAGAAATACAACTGAAATAATACATTTTGCCTTTGTTATTGACCCTAGGAATTTATAGGCTTTCACGCACTGCAGTCAATCAGCTCGAACGTGTGAATTTTATTTAGTCAACAAAATAATCAATTGCCGCACAAATGTGACCTAGATTTTCAATTGCGCCATTAGTTCTTGTTTTTTATGAAAATTTTTAGTGTAATGATTTGGTATAGGTATAATACATACAAAAAAATTAAATGGAGGGCAGTCCGTTCAGTCGAAGTGGGATGACACGCCGCAGCCCGCCGCCTACCCCCACCCGCGCTCCCGTGTCCCAGGAGAAAGCACAGCCGGATATCATGTCCATGGCCAAGATCCAGTCCAGGATGAGCTTCATTGAACAATGCCTTCAGAAAATTTATGCTCTATTTCGGCTGAAGACTATCACGTCTTTATCCCTTGCGGGGTAGACAGAGTCACAAGTTCATAAAACCTACACGCCACAAAGTTAGCATCGTAGTGGGCGTAAAGGTGAAAAGCGGAATCAAAATAGTGATGGGTTGCTAGCCACATCGCCTATCAATGTGATTCCTTTGATTTTCGCTCAATCCCTTGACCGGCTTTTACGGTCTGCGCGGGAAGAAAAGCAGCTGGTATATTCTATTTTTTTTTCCTCCCAAACCAGTATGGAAAACTGAACTCGGACAAAAATTAAAAATTAGCAATCCCTGCTCAAAAGTTGGTCATGGCACATGTCAGAAGGCAGATCAATACCAGTCCTTGAAAAAAAAAACCCATTCAAAACCACTGTACCATTCAAACTCTTCAAAAAAAATTTGTTTCATCGCCTTCAAGTCCTTAAAACAAGTATGGAACAGTTAAGACATTTAAAATTTTTACAGATAAAGTATTCCCGTTGCAGCTATAACAACAAATACTAAATAAAACCGGCCAAGTGCGTGTCGGGCCACGCGCAGTGTAGGGTTCCGTAGTTGCGATAGACAACTTTGAGTTCACACTGTTCACACTCGCACCTCACAGTTTAACGATCAAAAACATCTAACAATGAAAATTGTATGAAATTTTACATTTTCTATACCAAATTACAGCTTTCTAGTACTTATAGTCTCTGAGTAAAACCGCGGACGGACAGACAGACAGACAGACATGGCGAAACTATAAGGGTTTCTTGTTTACTACGGAACCCTAAAAAGAATAAAATAAATATTAAAGGGGGCTCCCATACAACAATCATGATTTTTTTTGGTGTTTTTGTTCGATATTCTAATGTTGTATAGATAATGGTACGGAACCCTTCCTGCGGGATTCCGACTCTCACTTGGCCAATTTTTTTGTTACTTTATATGTTAAACATTAAGTTAAGAACAAAAAAGTTAAAGTTCCTAAAGATTTAACTACTTTTAAAACTGATAGATATTCGATTGTGTTAAGTAAGTTGATTTTCAATATCTTTTTATTTTTGTCAAATGCAGTCAGTTAAGGAAGAGTTTTATGAAATGAAATGAAATTAAAATGAAATGAAATGAAATAAAATTTATTTTGCCTAAGTGTGGTACAGTGGGTGAAATACATTAATGTTAGTTCGCACACTTAGCCGTTTCCGGCATGCAAAAGTAAAATTATTTATGTGCGTTACATGTGTCAAAGTTAGTTTAATCATATTAATAATACTTACAATTACAATGCATTGTCAATTTCAATATAATTTTCCAGGATGCAAAACTAATTTCTTAGCGTAGCATATGTCAAAATAATTATAAATGTCATGAATAAAAATCAATACATACAGTCAGTGCAAAAATGAATTATATTAAATGAATAAAATGTAATGATTAATTGTCATTTGGTTCTAAGAATTCATTAATATTATAATAACATTTTTCTGTTAACCAATCTTGGAATTTTCGTTTAAACAGTCTCAGAGGTAGTTCTTTAAGTTCGTCAGGTACGTAATTGTATATTCTAGTACACATAATATTACAACCTCTAGAACATATCGCAGATCTACTAGCAGGCAACAATAAGCGATTCGGATATCTGCAGGTATAATTGCAATGATCGCCTCGTTTCCTGAACAGGTGCATATTGTTTTTGACAAAAACGCAAGTTTCATAGATGTATAGATCAGAAAGAGTCAGAAGTTTAAGCTCTTTAAAGAGTGTTTTGCAACTGGTTAGAGGAGGAACGTTACAAATTGCTCTAACACATTTTTTCTGAATTAGAAAAAGTCTCTGTATATCTACCGAATTACCCCACAATAGAATTCCATACCGTAAATTGGAAGCAATATATCCGTGGTAGGCATGTAGAGCTGTTTTTTGGTCAGTTATCATAGTAAGACGGTATATTTTAAGATATTAATACACATTGTTACATACTTAAACATTTTTGAATCGCAATTACTACACATGGTGATCAAATGCGAATGATAAACCACATTGAGCTTTAAAATGACTTAGTCAAAAAATTACGAAGCTTCATAATTGTATAAATTTAAAACCCCCAACGAACCCCCGGGGATGCAATTTATTAAAATCCAATTAACTTGACGTTGCTCGCTATGGGGAAATTTTACCCGGACCTACAAACAGTTGACGACATTTTTTAACTGACCAATCACATCGTGACGCCTTTACACCTTCGAGTTAGTAATAGGAATAGGAATGGAAAACGAATGGGAATGATCCCTGACTCATTTGTGAGTTGTAGACATGCAAAGTGACTATAGGTGATTTCCACCCCTTGCGAATATTGGTTTTCTAGATTTTTTAGATCATTTATAATAAATTTTGTTTTTTACTCAGACGTACCTGCTACTAACGGTCAAAGATATGGAAAATGCTAAGAAGTTATTCCAAAAATGAGGATTTTGAGTAATTCAGTCAGCATAATTTTGGATTCTGAACAAGAAGGTGAGATATATGAAGTATTTTTATTGGAAGAGACGGGCGTTCTGTACCGTCAACATGATCATCACCTACTTTTGTGCCTGACTGTTTAGATGATGTTCCTGTGTCCTCACAGGAAAGGTCCTTTCCTAAATAATAGTATTTGGGAAAGGACTTTACAACCCAGTGGGTAATCACGGAGCTTCAACGTATTCAAACTCGTGCCCACAATATAATATAGCTAGGTCAAGAGGTGATTGATATATATAATCTGCAACTGTATTTGAAATACAAGACAAACTTGGTACTTCGTGGAGGTTACACTTCTAGAAAAAGATGGGCTACATTACGATGCCAAGTAAGTATACCTAATAATTATTTTTTAACAAAAAAGTAAAACCGACTTCAACCCTATACGTAAATATACAAACTGGAACTTAAAATTAGGTTTTAGTCGGTGTGGTAGTTCAATCAAAATAGAGGAACAACGTCGGCATTAACTTTCTTGATTCGCGAAAGAATTAAACAGAAATAAAATTAAACCAAACGGCATACCTGTACAAAGTTTTTGTTGATTTTTCTAAAAGTACTGGATACTTTTCGATAAAAAAATATTATAGGACCACCTTTGAAGTTCAGTCAAAATAGAGGAGTAACGTTCTCATCATCATTGTCTTGATTCGCATAAGAATAAAATACAAATAAGTTTAAACCGAACGGCATACTCTTACATTTTTTTTGGGTTTTTGTTTATTTTTTCAAAAAGTGCTCAATATATTGCGACCAAAATTTTATGGGACTACTTCTGAAGCATTACCTTTCAACAAAAAAAGAATTACTAAAATCGATCCAGAATTGACAGAGTAATCGCGTAACATACATACAAACAAAAAAAAACCGCCCAAGTGCGTGTCGGGCCACGCGCAGTGTAGGGTTCCGTAGTTGCGAATGACAACTTTGAGTTCACACTGTTTACACTCGCACCTCACAGTTTTACGACCAAAAACATCTAACAATAAAAATTTTGTGACATTTAACATTTTTGAGTATATTTTATAAGTTGATTGCCTATAACTTTTTAGTTTGTACTTAGTACTTATCTTTGATAGTTTTTCTTTCAACTTCAGTATATATACTACTGCTGTAATTTTTTTCACGTATCCATATATAACCGTTTAGCAGATAGAGGGGTCACACTTACCTCTAACAAAAATTCGCACTTTGAGCCCAAATATTTCGGAAACGGATCGATATATCGAAAAGTGGTGTTCTCAACCTCACAATATTTTTAAAGACCTATTTAACGATACCCCACACGATGGGTAAATAGAGAAAAAAAAATACTCCACTTATTTGTATGGGAGCTACACTAAAAAATTTTTTTTTCAAGACTTTTTTCTACCACTTTTTTAGCATGATTAATATACATACCCATACCAAATTACAGCTTTCTAGTAAAACCGCGGACGGACAAACAAACAGACATGGCGAAACTATAGGGGTTCTTTGTTTACTACGGAAACCTAAAGAGAGATCCCGGACCATTGGTCCCGGCGGTAATCATTGATAGCAGTCGTTAGGCTATGTCAGATGCGTCTAGGCAGCTTGAAAACTCTGACAACAGTGTTGGTCATTTACACACACGAAAAACAAACAACTGCCCGCTCGTTTGCTTCATTCAGGTATTTTTGTGCAGGAAAATTTCAGGGCACAGCAACAGGTGGTCCATTGACTGGCTAGCGCCAAAGTTGCACTTGCTGTTGCTGGAAATACGCCACCTAACTCGATTTTCGAGACATACCGGCCCGGATTTTGTTTAAAGTTCTACAGACTGGCCAGGGCAGGTTGACTACCACGGTGGTAATTTCTAAGGAGGACTCCAGGATGGGCCATTTAGATGTAAGGAATCGTGAAAAAAATTTTGTTTTTATATATTCACTGACATGTGTGTTGAAAAACGTGGTTACTCGTGAGCTACTTTGATAATAACAACACTTGTATTTTTACACGGTTCGTGATGCGTTCATTGCAACAGAGTTATTTTGAGTTTGACTTATGAACATAGCTCACTGGATTCACCAGGAAACACCTGGAAGTCCCGGTGTTACACACTCCTTAGTCCTTTGTAAATATTTTTCTTTTTATAAATATATTTTGCCATTGTTTTTTATATTTGTCAGTTTTTGTGGTCGTTGTCAATACAAATTTTACCAAAGAAGTGCTTAAAATTCATGTCTCTTCTACATTTTCCCCTTTTTATTAAGTTTTCATCTACATACAGTCTGCCCGCCACACCCGGGGTCATCCGTGTTGCAGGCTGGCGTGTTGACTGGTGCGCCACGGAGATCGTCATACAAAACATGTAACTTTAGATATTAAAATAAAATATACCTAAACTAAATGAATATACACGAACAAATCACACAGATTGAGCTAGCCCCAAAGCAATTTCAAGACTTGTGTTAAGGCATACTAACTCAACGATACTATATTTTATTACAAATACATATATAGATAAACATCCAAGACCCAGGTCAATCTGAAAAAGATCATTTTTCATCTTGACTTGACCGGGGATCGAACCCGGGACCATCCGTGTCGCAAGCCGGCGTGATGACCGCTGCACCACATTTACATTCAAAGAGCTTCCATAATAACTACCGGATGCAAATATTTTAATAACTTTCAAAAATGTATGACATAAATACGTGCCTATAAAACTAGTGGGTTACCCTCGTTACTCTCCTTGAGATCCTATCGTCAAATCCTGACTTAGTGACAATAGGACCACCTCAGATTCAAACCCTTTTAAACAAAAATCGGTCTACAATTTACCGAGAAATCGGTGAATATACATAAAAAGAATACATACAATGAAACAAAAATTTTCATTGTATGTATTTTTTTGAAGTTGTTATTATATTCTATCTCTGTTCTATTGTTTGCAAATTTTACAAACGATGTTTTAAATTGCTTTTCTCCTTCTGCTTCATATTGTGGCTTCCTCCGAGGTTTCCATGACTCTGCCAATGTCCAGTTTTTATGAGATACGAAGTATTGGTGTTGTACGATACAGAATTAACAAGAAGCCAACGAAAATGGCCACCAGTCCATTTACCAGTCCAATTGTTACACAAATTGTTTTTTGAGTATATCATTTATAACACCAAACTACACCAATTTCACATTAAAAACTCCACTAAAATCAATTTGCGAAATCATCTCAGGCAAACTCCGACTGCACCCCTTGACTTCCCACCAAAAACTCAAGTTTTAAATTGTTATCAATCAGCCAATTCTTCATGTCACTTACGGTTTTATTAATGTCATTGTTGTATTGTATTAAATAATTATAAATATTAAAAATAATGAATATGTTGCCGGCAAACAGGGTGCAACCTTTGATAGGTCATTAATTAATATACTCGTAGATCAGGAATAAATCTGAAATGTGCATTTTAAGAATTCCGTACACAAAGGGTAAAATCGAGACCCTAATCCCGAGACTTCGATCGTCTGTCTATCTAGCTAGATAGATGAAATTTTTACAGATGATGTATTTCTGTTGCCGCTATAAAAACAAATACTAAAATAAATAAATGAATAAAATAAAATATTTGAAAAACGTGTTTATTTTTTTGCCGTTTTTCGGTCGATATTATAACAGCAATAGGTAAACGTTTGAAATATTCACAGGATATTTAGTCGTAAACTCACACAAAATAAAATAAATATATAAGGGGGCTCCCAAACATCAAACATATTTTTAAGCCGGTTTTTCTCGATTGTTTAATTTTGTACATTTTTTTTATTATTTAAGGTGTTAATACTTTCAATTTTCGCGTTAAGCTAACAAAAGCCAATCTTCAACATGCTGTCACTCATTGAAAAGACTGTTATTTTATTATCAGTATAATATTTTTTTATTACAATGTTAATTATTTATTAAGAAGTAACGTTTTTGAACGGTTTTCTGCGATTTTTTTAGTAGTAAACATGTTTTATTTTTTTATTTTGTACAGTTATCATTTACAAAATATTGTATCTTACGCCACAAGTGCACAACATACTGTGGGGCTAGCTCAATTTGTGTGATATGTCCCTAAATGTTAATTTATTTCGGGCATGGTCACAGAAAAAAAGCGGTTCGTATTCGTAGCCTAAACGGCTCGACGGATTTTGAGTGTAAAGTTAGTGTAAGTATTTTTAATTCATTTGAATCCTTCTAAAAATATTTATACCCATAATTCAAAGTATTTTAAGGAAAAATTTAGTCAAATTCAAACCAAAAGCTCAATATACCTCGAACGCTTTGATAAATGCCATTTATTTAGATTAACTACGAATAAGATAAAAACCAAAAATTAAAACAGGACAAAATTTATAAAAACGCTGGAAATACAAAGAAGGCAAACCGCATCAAATTAGAAAATCGGTCAGCAAAACGCAAAACATGTAAAAAATTAGGTACCTACTGTTAGAAATTAGTGTTAAGTAAAAAAATGTTTTTACACATTTTTAGCGGATGCCAATAAATTAGATGACAGCCTGTTTAAAATTAAATATAAAGTGATTAATATAATAAAACTAAAATTATATATATATATATATATATAAATCATAATACAACTAAAACTTACTTCATATTGCTTTCCCAAGAATCAAGGCCAACTGCAATCCAAATTCACTAGGTACCACATCCACTAACACTCTCCTCCTCATCCTCCTGGGAACTCAATTTTTTTTACTTTCCCGTTATCCTAAATGAAAACGTTGTTTATATTGACAGGCTGAGGCACCCCTTACACTCCGTCACTATCATGATTTTTAGAATTATCGCACGTCAATGCACCCGGCTTGGCGGCACTTTGATATCATGGAACTCCATGATATATGTGCCGCCAAGCACCACCACTTGGAGCAGTGACGATAAACTGACTGACTTTCTTCCTGCCGACTAAACCGATCCTCCCCGAAGGCCATCGCTATTTTCCGAGGGCAAAGGTTCAATGAACCCGCTCGATGAGTGGTAAGGTTTAACGTCACAGTCACAGAGCACGGAAGCTCGCTCGGGCGCGTAGGGCGCACTATATGCTCTATATCAGCAAATACGGTCGGGAAATAAACAGAGCGTTTTAAGTTTAAATTACGTCAGTAGTATACGATAAAATTTTTAATACCTTTATATTTTCAAGTAGGGACTTTATTGTTACTCAATTTTTTTTCATAAAATTTTAAGTAACAATCTACCTTGATGAATTACTTTTACTTGTCCTAATAATAGTTACGTACAATATTAATTTGGTATGACTACTATTAAATTTATCTATTGCTGTTTCACACTGTACTGCCGTGCAACTCTCGTATGCCACACAACATTTTGACAGAAGTACGCAAACAAGTGTAACAAACAAATTTCAGATTGCTTTGATGCAACTGGAGACTATCCAGCTCACATCCTACATCAAATTTTACTCTTCAGTCGAAAAGACCCATTTTTTACTGTTTCTCTACTATTAAAAAAATTAGAGAAATAAAATAAAACTCATTTGAAAGCATACATAATATAGTCTTCTATCTTTTATTTTATTATAACTTTCCTGCTATAACTCAATAACTCTAGGTCACAGAGAGTTCAAATTGTACTCAAACGATAGATAGTTTAGTGTATTTTATAAATGCATACCACAAAGATAACCGAAAAAGGTAGATTTGTCGTAAAAAAAAATAAAAAGGTCCCATACTTTCGGGCCCCTCAGGTAGAAAATTGCAATCTTGGGTGTAGACTCTTCATAGTGATCTCTTCAATATTACATGCGCGTTTGCTTTTTAGCACGTTTTTGTGTCGATATTGATTGGCCTATCTAGCGGCTTTTAAGCAGCGGCGGATTTACAAATTTGCCGCTAGTAGTCTATTCAAACTTGCCGCCCCTACTGAGTATTGAAATTCAATACGTTAGTTTAGTTCACAATCATATTAATTACATTTAGTTATTCAGAAATTGCTACTTTATGATGTGTTCTATCGTCCTCATTACATCGACTTTTTCCCGTTATTAGTATGATTGTGAAGTAGGTGATATAGTGAAGTAGCCGCGGGTAACAGCTAGTCTTTTATATACGGATTACGAACGTAATGTGTATAAATATAATTATATATTTTTTTTATTATTTGGGCTAAATTTGCCGCCCCTCTAAATATGCCGCCCTAGGCTTCAGCCTACTAAGCCTATTGGTAAATCCGCCACTGCTTTTAAGTTTTTAACAAATAATAGCAAAAAAAAATCAAATCTGTGGTTTTCATAACTATATA
This sequence comes from Rhodophaea formosa, assembly GCA_963082605.1. Classification (NCBI taxonomy): domain Eukaryota; kingdom Metazoa; phylum Arthropoda; class Insecta; order Lepidoptera; family Pyralidae; genus Rhodophaea; species Rhodophaea formosa. The sequence goes on from OY720206.1 coordinate 14,576,779, forward strand.
TTTTGTATGCAAACTTCATGGTATCGATTTTTATTATAAAAAAGATAAAGGAAAAAAGGGATACTCATGTCAATTGAACAAGAAGTCTTAAAAATAATATCCAAGATTTTATTGTATAAAATATTACACACATACACATACACATACACATACACATACACATACACATACACATACACATTTAATTTATTGTGGATCATGTTAAATTATTTACTTGCCTAATAATGGAACAGTACACCTGAATGTGTGTGTATCAATATCTGGGTTAATCCAAAGAACAATAGCACAAAGCACAAAACCTATGTGTACCTGATGGTGACTGACGACAAAGCATGCCTTGTTCATGCTTTGTCGTATTTTTCCTACGTCCATGGTTGTAGTGCATAAGGTGCTAAAAAGTACATAATAAATCTGGGTATTTTTTGCTGTCTTTCAGATTGCTAGAGAATCATGTAGTCTGAAAATAAAATTATTGTCGTATGTGGGTGCAAACAGTATAAAATCTTGTTACCCTTCAGCCTTTAGCAAACAAGGGCTGAAATCGGACGGTATCAATCGAATTCATGAATTTGCAGAATAAATGCTTTCTTTTTATCAGTTTCATTGTAAACAAATTGTTAATCCCAACTAATATTATAAATGCGAAAGTGAGTTTGTTTGTTTGTTACGCTTTCACGCCGTATCTACTGAACCGATCATCATGAAATTTTGCATACACATAGGTTAGGGTACCGAGAAGGACATAGGCTATATTTTACGCGGGCGAAGCCGCGGGTAACAGCTAGTGTTAAATAAAGATACAATATCGCTATACTATACAAACTGTTTTATCTAACTTTTAATAAAAGGTCAAGCACAGAAATTCTGTACTTCTTAGTAGAAGATGCCGATTAACAGAATCTCCTGCGTGTCAGAAGTACTAGGTATGTACCAAAAAGTACATCTGGTAGAACAAATCATACAATCCTTACACGTAAGAAGAGGAATCATGATAGCCTTATGAATAGAGGATGGGTTAGGTACCTATTCATGTAAGTATGTTCCGACTTTCAGTAGGAATGGGAAATAATGTACTTAAAACTGTACCTATTAACAGGTAGGCACAGCAAAAGTGATAACCTAAATTTAATTATTATGTAGAGATACCTACAAAGAGATACATATATTTTACCAACAGATAGATTACATGATAAGTAAGCAAAAAGCAAAAAAAAACAGTGTGATTTTACCCCGTGAATACATTTTCTCTCTATTTGAGATCTAGTCAAGGTAAATCGGAAACAATCGACAAATTTCTTCCTAAACAAGCCCCATAATCCCACTTCACTTCCCCTGACCTTATAGCGAACGCTACACGCAAGATAGCGTAGTAAGTGAAAATTGAATAATGGTCCTTACCATAATATATCTCCATGGCGGTTATTCAATAAACAATGTTGCCAGTTTAATAAATTATGAATGTATTAATAACAGAGTATGGAATTATTTCGAACTCATGTAGGTTAAAAAGTATGTAAATAACATGTTTATTATTTAAAAATCACGCGTTTGCACCGAGGCGGCAACATCCTGCGGTCCCGCTTACGGATACGTCCCGGATCACTTCATTGTCTGGTGCGTTGCTAACTTCGAGCAACACGGCCTACGGAGGCCGTGTTGCTCGAAGGTTGCTAAGAATAAAATACTGTTAGAAGTTTGATATGCTCCAACCTTCTTTTTTGTAATCCTGGCCGATTGCATTTTGACGTAGAATGTGTCCGTCATGGAGATTGTGATTTTGGATTGTAGTTTTTTTTTCTTGTGCTAAAATAAATCTCTGCTATATTTTATAAATATCTGTTTAAATTAATACATGATTTTCCATAACAAATTACTGATGGCACTAAATTGTAAATATGGCATGATGAGAAAAAAATTACATTTTTTGGTTATTATATTGTTTTACCTTTAAACAATAACATGTTTTAGCAAATTAAAACTTTTTTAGTTTTTAATAGAAAGAAACAATAATTTAATATAAAATTAAAGTAAGTAAAAAGATTTAGCAGACAGCTATGAATAATATATCTTCTTTTTAAGTCTTTGAATTAAAGATTGTTATGATTGATTAGGTCTATTGTTTTGCCAAATGCAATATGTTTTATGGGGACTGCCCATCGTATTCAGTCTCACAAAAAATCAGTGGTATATTTTTCCGTTCAGTTCTGCCTAACTTCACTTATACTTCTTTTAGCCAACAAATACTTGGATTTTGCAATTGAATCGCCAGTAACTAATCGGCATCTACTGTTATAACCAACATAATTTCACAATATCCTGTGATATGCATGAATATTCATCAAATATTTCCAATACAGGAGTTTATCATGTTCTTGTCTTCGGTAGTTTCTATTAATAAAAATGGGGCGACGATATATTTCCTAGGAACACCCACTAATATCAAAAGTTTCATCATCAACATCAGGTCCCTGTCAGACTCTACTATATGAGCACGACCCTCGCTGCACCAACAGAGTCATACATTAGCTAGAGCAGTCTGAGTACTCAGCCCATACTCTCCACGATTGCCAGTCGGGCTAGAGAGGCATCTTTGATTCTTCTATTCTTCTGTTATGCATCAACGACACATTCACAGAAAGACCCGGAGTTGTCCTTGTCCCACTCCACTCTGCCGGCAACCACACGGCAATAACAGTTTTACACTAATTTAAGTCAATATGTATGAAATAATATATATTTTTGGAGTAAAGTATACCATAAATTAAACCTCAAAATCCTTTTAAACTTTAGTTTTAATCTTGGATCAGCAAACTGTTTCTTGACGGCCATATCCGTTATACGAATTGCAAGATACATTTCTGATTAAATTTAAGTGTTTTTTTTTTTGCCAGAATTGCCATAACAAATCTCTTGATATTTGGACTAGATAATACTTGTATTTATGGGACCCGAAGATACAGTTTGACTCATTTTATCAGTATTGTTGAAGATTAATAGGATAGAGTAAAGTTTGTTTTGTGCGTAGGTAACTCGCATTTGATTAGATCAAGAGTGAACCTTTCCGTGCATACAATAAGCAAAGCGATCACAAATCACACGTTAAGAATCAAACCTCTAAAGTCACTAAGCAAAAAGAGCAATTTTTCAGTATGGTCATTTAAAGTTCGATAATTTTAAACTACTGCAAAATGTTTTTTTAATTACTTAAGTCTTCTTTTTTTTGCACCCATATTATTACCATTTTGATGCACTTTGAGCTGGAATACATGATTTAAATGTAGGTATTTATTATTGTCTTAATTATTATTATTATTTCGTAAAATTTGTGTCACTTTTCCATGTAATATGTAAATGTGTCACTTTCAAAAGTCATATGTTAGTAAAATATTATTTTGGGTAGAATGTCACTATCGCCCTATATTTAGAAACAATCTAGAAATAAAATGATATTTAATGAATAAATAGAACTATGTGTAATTATAAATCGGTCATTATATCACTAAATAAAATTTTATTAATGTGTGGCTTAATTAGCATTATATAAAATCTAGTTTAATTCCATATGTCGTAAAGTTTTTGCAAGAGCTTTTTTCTGCCACTCTTTCTTTTTCGTGTTTGACCATTAAAGTCATTCTGGCTTATATCATCTCGTGTAAAATCTCTTTCAGCTGTAGCTTAAATATTTTTAATTTGCTCTCTAGTACAATAGATTTTAAGATGGCGGGTAATAGAAAGAAGGTAGAATTGTTTTGCTTAAAATCAATTGTCTCATGTGCTAATCCCGTCTCCGAATTGCCAGCAACTGCGTTTGTGTTCCTTCGTAACATGAGTCGAAATCATGTGTAAAATTATCTACTATACTATATTTATGGTACTGTCTGACGTTGTACATCTATTAATCGTATCATCTTTAACCCTGCGGTACTCGCTAGGTATTTACAGACACGAATACTCGCTACCGGGTAATAAATACCACAGAGTTTAAAGTACATCTATTTAAGAAAATAACTGAAAATTTCAATGTTTTGGTATTGTATATTGTTATTCACATTATTATGAATAAATAAAACACCAAATGGAAGTTTCAATGTTTATTACTTTGAAATTAAAGCTTATCCTAATAAATCAACAAAAATATTCACTTTTTTGGTCATGATCTTAGAAAAATCAACATAAATATTATTTTTTCTTTGGGACAATTGAAAATCGAGATCAATATAACAATAAGACCTAGTACACTACAAAAATAACACAAATTAATTATACCTTTTTAATAAATGAACTTCGAGAAAATTGACTTCAAACATTGTAGAAACTACGGCTTCATATTATCATAGCAATCGCCACATATTGGGGTTGTATGCTATTTGCATATTTTTTTGAAGCATAACTCGCACATTGTTTTTGTTTTTCTGTCCTTCTTCCATTCACACACACCACAGCGAAAAGCAGATGTGGATGGACGGGGCCTGGATGAGGTGGCGTGCGTATTTTCCTTTTTCAAATTGGCACTAAGCAAAAACTGTATCTTTGTTTCTATGTATCCTGACAAATTAAGTACCGATGACCTCTTTTGTACCTGTGGTTTCACAAGACACAAACCTAGTTTTTTCAAGGCAATCCTTCTGTCAACCATCAAAGCTCCGCCATTTTCTTTATTCTCCTTCACTATAATATACGCATTGATGCCGGCAATATTCAGAAGACCATATAAAAGAACCAGTGGCCATCTTTTGGTTACTCGTGCCACAGAATAAGTAGCGCACATCTCATCCACAACATCATCACATGTATTCATCGTAATTCTAACTAATATTATAAAAGCGAGAGTGAATTTGTTTGTTTGTTTATTTGTTTGTGTGTTACGCTTTCACGCCGTATCTTATAAACCGATCATCATCAAATTTTGTATACACATAGGTTAGGGCACTGAGAAGGACATAGGCTATAAATCACGCGGGAGAAACCGCGGGTAACAGCTAGTAACCTATAAAACAAAAAAGACAGTTGATAATTTACCGAAAAATAATATGACAAGAACCGTCGCTACCGGGTATTTTTCACCCATACTCACTTTGCACGTCCGTTGTTGACAAGCGACACATGCGAACTGGTTGCCACACGAGGTGCGGATGTGTTAACTATCGGTTCGAAGGTACTTAAAATCGTGTGACGCTAGAAACATTAGAAAAAAGATGCAACTAAAATTAAGCACTCTGTGGTATTTTTTACCCAGTAGCGAGTGTCGCCGGGTTAACATTAGATGATGAACTATTCCAATGCTATTTGTTGTAAATATGACATGTATCCGGTTGATTTATTTATTATCATATCAAATTCTGGTTCTTGCTTAAATTTAATGTAACACAATTCCGCTTCGATTGTAGAACTGAATTTTGTTCCGAGTTTGAACTGTCAGAATCAGAGCTCGCACTAAAAGAAAACTTAGATGAACTAAACGTCCCTGAAGAGAAAAATCTTGACAAGTTTGACGGCTGCTACAGGAAGAACTAAGATTTTCTATTTCTGAAGTATTGTCTACTTTGTACGCTAGTGGTGAATAGACCTTAAGTTAGAGTCTTGGACTATAAGAATAAACTAAAATTATTAGATAGTTTCGTTTATTTGCGGAGATTCATCGACTCTGGAATTAATGTCTTTAATAATTTATTTTAATTTGTGAGCCCTTGGGATAATTAGAGACATGAATTAGATACTGTAACAAAATATTATTGAGTTAAATCTACAATATTAACTTCGCATTATCGCATTTTCGCATAAAAAAATTGTAGTTTTTATTGTCAATATATAAAACTATTGTAAAACCCCAGGTCCCAAGGAGCTAATGGATACGCAATAAAACCAAAGACTTTTTGGTACTAAGGTTTATTGTGGCCTACCACTGTAGGCTGGAACAAGTATCGACAATGGTTGAGCGACCAAGGTATATAGCCAAACATAAAAAAATGTTGATAGCGCGTTCTAATATACTATCAACACCATCTATTGAATAAATAAAGAACAACTAATTCTTAATACAAAAAAACACCTTGACGGCCAACTTTAGAAATTAGAATACAAACTTCAACATAACCGCCCACCAAGGACAAACTCAAGTTTGTTCTTAATCATACAACCGCCCACCATAAGGGAAGTGACTTAGCTTGTCATTAGCAGGTTACAAAATTATCAATACAACAACAGCAATAACTTAACAGTGGACTGTAATACTGGTTAACAAATACAATTCAAAAAACAAATAAAAAATACTCAGGTAGTTAATGGAAGGACAATTATTTTTGAAACTGGCCTTTTAATTTCCGAATTTTTATGTCTTAACGTAACTACCCGTGTAACTCCATCTTTACCCTGATGCTTTTCAATAATTTTACCATAAAGCCAACGACTTGGGGGCAATCCATCCTCCCGAACCAAAACAACATCACCTAAATTTGGTTCTGGTGTATGAACCGACGACCGATATCTACGAAAATACTGAGTCAGATACTCCTGCGCCCAGCGACGCCAGAAATCTTGCAGCAGTTCGTCCAATTGGTTGCCGAAAATTCCGCTACTTCATTCACGGACCACAACGAGCAACAAACCTTTTAAAGTGGTCTGTAAGAAACCATTGGTAGTGAGGTCACTACGGCTTCAATATGTACAACTCTGGTGGACATATATACAAATAGACAAATTTGCCTTTATATGCATGCTGTCTTTGTCCATGTGCTGACCGTAGATTGGTAGGTCCAGCAAAATTAACTCCACTACTCGCGAAAGGCCTACTAGGTGTCACTCTTGACCAATGCAAATGACCCATCAATGGAGGAGATGAAAAATTGTTAGCATGTCTCACACATTTAACACATTTTCGAATGTGCCCCTTGACCGCTTGTTTCATGCCTAAAATCCAATATTTAGATCTTAAAAAACTCAACATAAGTTGATAACCACCATGCATGGTAGCTTGATGAGCATTCTTGATTATTAAATATGTCAAGTGACATTTAGGCAGTAAGATTGGATGTTTTTGTGCATCCTTCAAATTCGAATATTCAAGCTTACCTCCCACTCTTAAAATATTTTTATTATCAAGAAAAGGATTTAAATTATGTATTTTACTTTTTTTATTTACACCTATATTTGCATTTAAATTATTTATTTCTTCTTCAATATGCTCGGTTTGCACTCTTCTTATTAAACAATCTAAAGAATCATACAACTCTTTACCAGTGAGATAATCATCTTTTGCCAACCTTTTTTCTAAAGCTAGTAATCTTCTTTCAGCAATCTCTCGGGAACCAGAAGGCAACATTGACGAGTCCTTTTTAGGACTTCGCAGTGGAAGCTTAACAATATATCTCCCATCAGAGTCCCGACAAGTTGTTTCTTTGAAGATTCTCTCAAAATGCTGATCCTCTTCTGTCACAAGATTATTTTGATTAAGCTCTGTGACAGAATCAACCTCCCTGAATTTTTTCAGCATTTCACACTCTTCAACATATGCATGAGTGACTACAATGCTAGTTGTAGAGCCAGATGCTTCCTTCACAGCACCTGATACAATCCAACCCAAAGATATCGCTTGCGCAACCGGCGTGCCGCTAGGACCCCTTCTTAATCCACTCTGAATAACCATGCCATAAACTTCGGCTCCTAATAAAATGTTTATTTTATTAGGTATATTAAATTGAGGGTCAGCTAACTGCAAATCGCCAAACTCGTCCCATTTCTGGGTAACTGTTTTTGAGGGTAATAAGTTCGTTATTGAGCTTAAAACATATGCATTCACCGTTATTTCGACGTTTGTATCATAGATAGAATGTATTTTTAATTCTACCTTAGATTTGGCACACAATTGCGAGTTTCCTCCAATTCCTGATACGTAGCCTTTCATTGGAATTTTCCGTAATCCCAAGAACTGAACCGTGGCTTCCGTAACAAAGGACGCTTGGGAATCTTGCTCAAGGATAGCTCTCAATGTTTGCATACCCTTTTTTGTCTTGACATTTACCAAGGCTGTCGCCAATAAAACTTCTTTTGTAGAACGATCTGCTGAGAAACAAGAGACAACAGGGGACACTCCCCCCGCAGTAGAAGAATTTTTGGCTACCGTGGAATCCTCAGCAATCAAACTAACCTCATTTTTTTGAGCGCCATTGGCCTCAGAGATACCTGAACCTGTACCTGTATCCGTACCCTTGGGATGCAATAGAGAGTGGTGTGAGCGCTTGCAAATGTTACACTTTGTTTTAACAGAGCAAAATTTTGCGGAGTGATTTGCCCTCATACAATTAAAACACAATTTATTTGTTAAAACAAAATAACGACGAGTATCTAATTCTTCCTTAGCAAATTTTTTACAAAAACTTATGCGGTGATTTTCTTTACAAAACATACAGCCATCACTGGCTACCGCATGAAACACCTTAGGTTTGGAAGAGTTAGATTGGTCAACATTCCGTTTTTCAATAAATTCTAAAGCTCTGTACCGGTTGCCTATAAATTCCTTAAATTGATCAAACGTAGGTAAATCCTCTGTCCCATTACTACTTGACACACTTAATTCCCATTGCCTTTTAGATTCAGAATCCAGTTTTAAAGACATTAAATGAACAATAATGACATCCCACGTATCGACTGGTATTTTCAAATTAGCTAAGCCTTCCAAACATTCTACTGTCGTATCTACTAAATTTTTCAATCTAGTAGCAAACTCCACAACAATATTTTGTTGACTTAGCAACCTCTTAATAATACAGTGCGATAAATACCTTCTATTATTATATCTACATTCTAATTGATTCCAGCATCTTTCATAATTTGTGTCAGAAACAGAGATATGTTTGACAACTTGTTCGGTTTCTCCGGACAACCTTTCAGATAATGTAATTTCTGTACATTATCCAGCGACGAATTCTTGTCAATCAGAGAAATAAAGAGATCTTTAAAACTAGGCCAATCTAAATAATTCCCTGAAAACTTTGGAATAGTAATTTTCGGCAAATGAACCTGAGATGTTTTGCTACACTCATGATTCGAAACAGATTGTACAATTTTTTTTGATACATTAAATTTTGACAAAAATGATTTTAATTCTGACTTGTACATTGTGAATGTCTCCTCTGTAATATCATAGATATCTTCACTAAAATAAGAACTCTCTTTATAACCCTTAAGACCAATAATCTTGTTATGATTAGTCATAAATTCTGTCCAAAGTGTCTCTAAATTTTCTAACTTAGTCTCAACATAAGCCTCTTTTGCGAGTTCTTTTGGTGCAGCATTATATCTATGAAAGGCTTTTTCTATTCTTGAATGAATATCCTCTTGTTTGCTAATCAAAGTCTCCATTTTTATTTTAAGAAAATATTGAAACACTAAGACAAGAAGAAAATTAAGGCAAGAATATTAGAAGATTTAAGATCCTATAATTCAGATGTTGAAAATATTCTGAGTTCCAAAAAAATTTTAAGTTGAAAATTTTACATGTTAAAATCAATTCATGAAAATTTTACAAGTGGTTTCACAATAAATTCTAAGTGAAATCGGGCATAGGTTCCCCGTCTCAACCAATATTGAAAAACTATTCTAAGTCCTAAATTCTACAATCTAAACTTAAAGTTCTGATCTTCTAGAATTTAAGGTTCACTTTTGAATGACAAATAACTTGAAAAGTACTCACAATTGACTCACTCACTTACTGCCAATTACTCACGGCACCATCTCTCACTTTCTGCCTCGCCTCTGGGTCACCTCTGCCTCGCCGGGGACGACCTCTGCCTCGTCGTCACCGCCACCTCCAGGTTATGACTGGACCACCTCTAGTTCCAGTCACCCGGTGAAGTGCACCCTGAGCAGCGGTCCACCACGCTGGTCCAGTGCGCTGTCACTTTAGCGCCAAAAATCCGTCTCGAAGGACCATGTAAAACCCCAGGTCCCAAGGAGCTAATGGATACGCAATAAAACCAAAGACTTTTTGGTACTAAGGTTTATTGTGGCCTACCACTGTAGGCTGGAACAAGTATCGACAATGGTTGAGCGACCAAGGTATATAGCCAAACATAAAAAAATGTTGATAGCGCCTTCTAATATACTATCAACACCATCTATTGAATAAATAAAGAACAACTAATTCTTAATACAAAAAAACCCTTCAGGCCCGAAAAGTTGAATTTGCAAAATGTTGAATTTGCAAAAAGTTGAAAACACCTTGACGGCCAACTTTAGAAATTAGAATACAAACTTCAACAACTATAATATCACAAAAAAGTGTCGTTTAATTTTAAAGTATCAGCGTTCGGTTAGTACACCATAATCATAACGAAAAAAAAACACGGAACCTTAAGCAATGACGATTTTTTCAGGCAGGGACGGGTTAATAAATCTTAAACTACATCAATACTGAATTTAAACCTAAAGAAACATTAATGATCTACTCTTGTTTTAAATAATACATACTTAATTTATGGAAAACACTGTCACTACGTACCTATAACACTACATTTTTCCTTTAAAATGTTCTTAAAATTTCGTGTAGACTGTTATTTTTTTGTTTAACTACAATTTACATTCATTGCTCAAAAAATCACATAGAATTTATGGTAAAATTGTCACTTACGGTTTACAATCAAAAATTAAAACAAAACTGACACTTTTTGTTTAAAAACGTTATGCATGTAAAAAAAAACATAGTTGATTATAATTTTGGGAAAGACATCCTTTTACAAAAAATTACACTGTTCAATACAGACTCAACCTGGACACTATGATGACCATCTTATCTTCAATTGGGGCCGATTATAAATAAATCGGAAGCACGTCTAACCTTTGGGTTATTTTGTACTTACCCCATACCTTACTCACTCACACGGTGATTCCCGAAGAAGGACTGCATGAGCTTCAGGATGTCATCTGGTGCGTAGTGCATGTAGTCCTCTAGATCAGGATACGCCGATCCTAAAAGGTCCAAACGCTTACGTCCAGCCAAAGAGTCGCAGTAGCACAAGACGTGTCTCATTGTCTCCTCCTATTCCTCACATGCCCTACATAGAGGGCTTTCGACAATTTTCAGTTTGAAGAGATGACTGTTTCTTTATTTTCGAAATGTCCGTCAGGGCTCCCATTAGAAATGATGACCATGCTACGACCATGTCTCTAATGAAAATATGTCGATGTTGCTGTCAACAGTGACGCAACTTCCCACCAATTACATAACGACATTAGTGTTTTGTATCGATACGGTTTGATTATTAACATGAGAGATTTTGCATTACGGTATTCCGACCGCGCGCTACTAGATGGCGTTAGTAGTCAAATTATGCCTAATTTTGTACAGTGACGGTTTGATTCTCAACCTGCGAAATAAAATTGAATTAAGTAAATAGTTAGAAATTGAAGAAAGTTTTTGTCTGATCTAAACCTTTTGATGAACCAAGTATTTAGTCCACCAGCTTAAATTTGAAGAGAATTGTATCGACATTTATCTGTATTTAACTTTTTTGTTTTTATTGCGTAACTCGATTGGCTTACATAAGGGCCTACCACGGGCCCCACTACCCTAGGCCAGCAAAAATCCAAGATTTACCCCCGCTACCGGACCGATTGACCGACAGATTTTACGATTTAGGGATCCGTTTGCGAAATATTTGGTTTTAAAGTGCAAATTTTTGTTAGAGGTAAGTGTCCCCCCCCCTCTATCTGCTAAACGGTTATATATGGATACGTGAAAAAAATTACAGCTGTAGCATATATACTGAAGTTAAAAGAAAAACTATCAGAGCTGAGTACTAAGTACAAACTAAAAAGTTATAGGCAACCAACATATAAAATGTACTCGAAAATGTAACATTTCATACAATTTTTCATTGTTAGATGTTTTTGGACGGTAAACTGTAATGTGCGAGTGTGAACAGTGTGAACTCAAAGTTGTCATTCGCAACTACGGAACCCTACACTGCGCGTGGCCCAACACGCAATTGGCCGATTTTTTTTTAGAGATATTATAATGAATTGTTACTACGTTATTACAATGAGGTCATTGACATCGTACTCGTACTTACCTACTAACGCCTAACTAAATAATTATTGAAAAAAAAAGTTAAACCTACTTCAACCCTTCATGTTGGACATCATTGCTCATGTTGTCCAATATGCACAGTCGTTTGCACAATTTTTATGAGATATTATACATATAACATAATTAAACCACTGTTATAAGATTTTCTGCCGTATCACTTATGTACCGTAAGTATGTATTTAAATACAGATGCAGAGCACTTTAAGCTGATACGCGGAGTGTGTGCTTGTTAACACGCGCGAGCGAACAATGAATACGTATATTTTAAAAACGCGTCGTGCAATCTCAATCGCTCTCGTCTATTCCTCAAGGACGAAACCTTGCCCCCTCCTGCACCGACTCTTTCTGCACAAGGATGTCCGAGAAAAGATTCTTCAAAGTTGAGGGGTGATAATAGTCACCCGTGCGTGTGTTCTTGCAACTTTTTTTTACCGTTGATTAATCAAAAAGATGTAAGTAAGCTTTGATTTTACAAAGCAATTGATATATTAATATAAATTATTGAATAACGTAATGTTTTTTTATACTTTTATTTGATAATTGTGTATGTTTGTTTTTTTTTTTGTTTTATATTGCGGTGCAATGTTCAATCGTAAAAATACAGCAAAGGTTTAAAGAAATTGAAGCATTTTCAGACGGCGAAGAACTCGAAAGTGAAAGTGAAGACGATTTACCTCTGTGGACATTCTCCGCTACTTATAAGAGATACGAGAGAGTAAGTACCCTCCTCCTACATCAAGGAACAGGTCCAGATTGACAAGCTAGAATAATATTCTAGCTCGTCAATCTGGCTCCACAGGTGCAACAAAGGATGCTAAAATGCCTTTATCATCATGTAGTCTGTTTTTTTTTAATGATGATATCTTAAAGATTTTGTAGATTTGACAATTATTAAAATAAATATAGTAAAAACTAACTATCAAAGAGTAAGAGTTATTATTTCCATCACAGCAGGGATTCCTAGTATCTGCAGTAATACGGGCACCTACTCAAACATATGATCCGGCTCGAAGGACCATATGTTTGAGTAGGTGCCCGTATTACTGCAGGCAGAAACTAGGACTCCCTACTGCGATGGAAATAACTATTTTTCAATTTAGGGATCCGTTTCCGAAATATTTGTTAGAGGTAAGTGTGTCCCCCCCCCCCCCTCTATCTGCTAAACGGTTATATACCTAGTCCTTCGAGCAACACGGCCTCCGTACCGGCGAAGACCTAGTCGGGTCATAAGTTCTGTCAAAACCTTATTTTTTTTTTTTAATACCGGCTAGATGAACTTCACCAATTTTAAAAATAGAACCTTTGCGCTTGCCGAAAATAGAAAAGACATTAATTTTTACTCATTTTCAAATATAGAGTGGTGGAAGAAGGAAGATAGAGTAGCGGTTATCGCGTTGCACCGCTGTGGTTACGCGCCACAAGAAATTTTCAATATTCTACAAAAATTGAAAATAGCCCTACGATTTGTTTATCGCACTATCAAACGATTCACTGAAGATTCAAGCTTCGAAGATCGTAAGAGGACCGGCCGACCTCGTACAGTTAGGACACCAGCGATCATCAAAACAGTGACGGCGCGAATCCAACGAAATCCTGTTCGTAAACAAAAAATCTTAGCTCTTCAGATGGGCCTAAGCAGAACCACGGTCAAAAGAATGATAAATGAAGACCTAGGACTACGAGCTTATCGTAAGAAGACCGGACATTTTTTGAACGAGCGTTTGAAAAAAATTAGGCTGAATAGATTCCGCGCTTTGTTACGGCGGTACGCGGGAAAAAATACCGCGAAATTTTGTTTTCGGATGAAAAAATTTTTAACATCGAAGAAAGTCAATATAAACAAAATGATAAGGTGTATGCCCACAGTAGTGAAGAAGCCAGCACGCGTATTCCAAGGGTTCAACGAGGACATTATCCGTCGTCACTCATGGTTTGGCTTGGAGTCTCATATTCAGGCTTAACTGAGGTGTTTTTCTGTGAAAAAGGTGTAAAAACCAGTGCCGAGGTGTACCAAAATACCGTCCTAACAAACATAGTGGAACCTTTTTTTCAAACAATGTTCAAAAACAGACATTGGATATTCCAACAGGACTCTGCACCAGCTCATAGAGCACGAAGCACGCAAAACTGGTTGACCGCCCGTGGAATTGACTTTATCGGACATGAAGACTGGCCCTCTTCTAGTCCAGCGGGCCTATTCACTAAAATTGATAAGCACGGTGGCTATCAAAGCTCGGTTGACAACTCGAATTTGATAGTCACGGTGGCTAGCATGAAATTGACATTCCGTAACTGTTTTCACGGTAGTGGCTATCGACATAAATGAAGTGGCTTTGAATATGTTCAAGTTGGCAGCTCTTTTTTTCTGTCGACATTATCATAGAGTAAATTGAGATGCTATTCTCAAAATTTCAACTCAGTGGTACTATTTTTGAACGTGTGACACTCGTCTTCGAAAGATTTTTGTATGGAAAATCATTCAAAGACGTGTGCCACGCGTTCAAAAATAATACCTCTGTTTTACCACTAGCGGCGGCCACATAAAAATTTTTGCGAGTACATCAAATCATCTTTTATTTCTTTAGTTGCATAATGCATAGTGTTATGAAGATTTTTTATTTGACAGAAATATATATAAGTACTATTTTGCAGCTTGGCGCTCCATATAATTTCCACAAGTAAAATGTTCTCTCGCGACGAGAGATTGTATGAAGCTTTTGTGGATTAATTTTGTTATAGTATTATGAGAATATGATTGTATAGATTACTGTAGGTATCTGAGAAGAGAGACATTAAATTTAAATACTCTATACTATCATTCTCCTACTAAAAGGACCTCAGAATATTAGGAAAAAGAGCTGTACAGGCGAGGATCGGCTGTTTCTGTCTCTACTAATTCTCAAATCAACCCTCACGACACACACCTCCTAGTCACAGGGACACAAAATCATGATGTTGACTGAACTTTTTAGGTTAGGTTTAATGATGAAGGATTTAAAATTTAAAGTGGTCATATTGTATTATTAGGTACCTATATTATAAATATAGTAGGCGAACACGGTCAGATTTACCTTTAATGCAGAAAAAGCAAAAGAATAATTGCCTCTAACCTATAACACTGAGAAAAAAAATAATTGAAAATATCTTCGTAAGGACTTACATTATACCTACACAAAAAAAACCGCATGAGAGGAAGAGGAGTGTCTGACCACAAATCCCCTCGCCAATTCCAATAACTTAAGTCAAACAACTTAAAACATTCTTAAAATACAAACTAACCTCAAAACCAAAATTTTACGAATATTTTAGCAACCATGTGTCTTCGAAGGGGTGGGTTGGTTAAGGAGACTTTAAATTTTATTTGGGAGACTTATATTTTAGAGACAATATTTGTTATTTATAAAACCGATGATAAACATACAAAAAGAAAAAGTTCCTCATTTTACGGTAACTTGTTCAGCTGTATCGTTTTCGTAAAAAAGGATGGCTCCGTTTGGTTAACCTACTAAACGCAATAGTAGTCACTTCTCTACATTTAAACAAAGACTTGCAGCATCTTTACTTTGGCGTATAATAGTGTGTATCAATAAAACACTGCTCTTGACCCGTTGCTATGAAAAGCTGTTTGATAGATCAAGTGAAGATCGATTTGATAGCCACTTCAGTTACAGAATGCCGTCTATAGCTTATCGATACGGAACCAAATGTCAAAATGATGGTGGAGTTGCTATCATGGAGATGACGTCATTTCGGTTGGACACTGACGATAGTGAATACAAAATTTGAATTCTGACAGCCGTTTGATGTCAACTTATTAGTTTCATAGCCATCGACACTTGTCATTCGAGTTAGTAAATAGGCCCGCAGATTTAAACCCACTGGATAACAAGATATGGCAATATTTGGAAGAGAAAGTCTGCGCTAAACCTCATCAGAATTTGGAATCTCTACAAGGATCTTTGGCTAAAGCAGCGGCAGAAATAGATATGAATGTGGTGCGTGCTGCGATTGATGATTGGCCGCATTTTGAATAATGTAAATGAAATTGTATTCTAAATTAAATTACCTTTAATTTCATATATAATTTCTTATCAAAAAGTATATCATTAATTTTATAAAAAGTTTTTGACAGAATTTATGACCTGACTAAGTATGTTACAGTTAGAACCCGATTTTCGTTAGAACTCGTTTTCCCTAGTTAAAACTAGATTTTACTTAAACTATATTAAAATCAGAGCTGAGAGTACTCAGCTCTGATTTTAATATAGTTAGGTAAAATAGTTTGTACCTAGTAAGGTACAAACTATAAAGTTATAGACAACCAACTTATAAAATGTAAAATTTTATACAATTTTCATTGTTAGAAATTTTTGGTCGTTAAAGTGTGAGGTGCGAGTGTGAACCCAAAGTTGTCATTCGCAACTACGGAACCCTACACTGCGCGTAGCCTGACACGCACTTGGCCGGTATTTTTATGTAGCAGAGCGCGAGACCCAACAACTCGTAAAGTTTGTATCAGGTGTAACAGGCGCATTTGCCTTGATCTTGAAACCAGTTTCTGCTTTGATTGTGTTCAGTATAATTAACTTGTATACTTTTTCTTTTAAATATGATAGTTCTAGAAAATCACAATGTAAAAATTACTTACTTTAGCTTTTCTTTTTTTAGAATAAGAGTGTTTTGATCTCAGAGTAATTTTTTTTGTTAATTTTCCCTAAAATAGTTTTAAATTTTTATTTTAGTAAAAGAGTACTTGTTTCGTTTTGTTTACCATATTGAATGATAAAAATAAAGAAACTGATTTCTAATTGACGGTTATTTTATTAAAATTTAAAATATATCAATAAAATAGTAAAGTACCTACACAAATGGTTGACGCCAGTCACCCGTGCATAAGCTCACGTGCGATTCTAAGACTCGTGCACTTTAGTGTTAAGAGTCGCGACGACTTGCAAGCTTGAGTTCATCAAAGTGATGAGTCACGTGGCGCCTCTTTATGAGAAGCGTTAAGCTATTTCTGCCATTTATTTTAACAACCTTATATGGTCCTTTCCATACAAGCGACAGCGCTATACGCAATCTAAGATGATTTTTCAGATAAACGTAATTTCCTACATGATAAAAAGTGGCCGCTTTTGGCGGTAATGCGTAGTTCTCTTGAATGACCAAATGCAAAATAAAGAAAAGCAATACAAAAAATACTACAAGTCATTTACTAGTGAAGTATTTACGTCGATTTTGTCAATTTGATCTTATCACTACATATTATAAAACAAAGTCCTCCGCCGCGTCTGTCTGTCTGTCTGTCTGTCTGTCTGTCTGTTCGCGATAAACTCAAAAACTATTCCACGGATTTTCATACGGTTTTCACCAATAGATAGAGTGATTCACCAGGAAGGTTTTAAGGTATAATACATGCCCGGGCGCAGCCGAGTAGGGCTGCTAGTTTAGTAATAAACGAAATAAAACCAAGGGTGGCGGTAGTTGGCTGGTGTAAGCGCCTTAAGCGTATGGATCGAAAATTTCCATATCTTAGACAATCTTTGCTTTATCTTAGTAACTCGTAGAGCACAACAACTGCAACAGTAATATACGTAACAAGTCGTTGGCGAGTCCGTTGATTGCTATGAGCCGTTTATTAATATTTTTCTAACGATT
The DNA here is from genome assembly GCA_963082605.1 of Rhodophaea formosa. Taxonomy (NCBI): domain Eukaryota; kingdom Metazoa; phylum Arthropoda; class Insecta; order Lepidoptera; family Pyralidae; genus Rhodophaea; species Rhodophaea formosa. The sequence goes on from OY720206.1 coordinate 14,594,519, forward strand.
TTATGAAATATTCACTAAATAAAGATCTTCTAAAGATTCCACCCAACGGCAATAAGTTAATAAGTCAGATATCAGGTCAAGCTTAAGTCAAAATTCTTTCAGAAATAGCAGACTGACAAATATTTTAACCGACTTCAAAAAAAGGAGGAGGTTCTCAATTCGTCGTAATCTTTTTTTATGTATGTTCCCCAAGAAACTTTTTTAATGATTGAAAGGTAATACTTTTGTACAGATGATCCCATTTAAATTTTATCGAAATGTATCGAGCATTTTTTGAAAAAATACACAAAAACCAAAAAATATGTACACGAATGCCGTTCGGATTACACTTATTTCCATTTTATTCTTATTAAAACAAATTGATAGGGTTGAAGTTGGTTTTTATTTTATATTAAAAATATCTTAAATTATTGCAAATGGCATCCACAACATTGTCTTAATTGTTTGGTCCCAATGGCGCCAGTCATTGGGACCAAAAAAAGCAGACTGGGAAAAGTGTTCAATGGCTGTCATTGTGGGGCCAGAATAGTAACTAACCGACGATGATGAATTCAAAATTGCAGACTTGCCTCCATATATCTACGGTAATCTAACGGAAATACAAATTTTCTTTCACAAATCGTACAATGGGATTGAATATAAGACGGAAATGTAAAATTCCTCTACTTCCTTCCTTATAACACAAATAAAAGGAGTGAATTTTCCTCAACTGTGAAGGAAAGTCGACGACTCGACAACAAATTTTGACTCCTTTATCTACCAACTACCAATTTTCTCGCGACTTCGTCCGCGCAATTATAGCCTTTAGTCACAGTGTGTTGAAAATCGGTTCAGTAGTTTTGGAGCTTATTCAATGCAAACAAACAAACATTTAAATCTTTCTTCTTTCTATTAAAGATAGCTTCTGCTCGGAACTTTTCGCATTTTGCTTGTAGTACCTAAGTTAACGGAGTCATGTGTCACAATTCCTATAGAGTTTAATATGTTCTTACAATGGCACATAGATGGCCTAATATATTTTGTAACAACTTTGTATTAGTTATCTATACATCATTAGATTATCTAGCAAAAATAGCAAAAAAATCATGTTTATTGTACCTATCTCCTTTAAAGAGCTATGGCAGATTTTTAGTTCGGGACACGAAAAGTGTCTTAAAAACTCATTGCAACCAAAAAACTTATAAAACTTTATACGCTATTCAAAATATTTAAGTTGTATTTATAACTAGCTGATTCCCGCGACTTCGTCCGCGTGGACTTTATGACTCCGGCGTATTACCTCAATACGAACTAAACATACATAAGAAAATACTTGTAGCAGTGTTATAAAATTGTATGGCATTGCATTGGCTGTAGCTAAATACTGGAGGGATAAAATATAGGATTCTTTTAGACTTTTTGAGTCACCGACACGATAAGAATAAGACAATATAGCTATTAGCTCCAAGTGAGTTTGCGCTACTTCACCAAACTTTGAGATTGGGCAGAGTGCCCTCAACCTATCGCACATCTCCAAAGGGCCTTCGAGAGGGACAGACCTTGACTTTAGGTGTTGCCTGTGTGTTCAATGCTTGGAGAGATAGCAAACTCTCATGTTTTGCCGTATGGGCTGAAAACTACGTTGCCAAAAGGGGGAACGCCTGGCGGTCACCAGTAATATGAGCTAATCGTACTCTTCGCACTTTATCTCAGTGGAGAGTGTGACTCTGTAAAATTGTCGATATAAAATTTAACATGGTAATGTATCAGATGTTCTAAATCTTCGATTTTTTTTTTACCTCAACACAAAATACTAATCAGGCTGAACAACTTTTGCTAAAGCGTCATTTTTATATTTCCTATAGTTTACCTGGACCATTACGGTTCTTCGTCAGATGTTCCAAATCTTCAAATCAAATACTTCAACAAAAAATGCTCATCAGATTGAATAACTTTTGCTAAGGCGTCATTTATATATTTCTTATAGTTTACCTGGACGATTATGGTTTTGCATGACGTGTTCTACATCTCAGATATTTTATAACTCAACAAAAATGCTCATCAGGCTTCACAACCTTTGCTAAGGCTCCACTTTTATATTTCTAATAGTTCTGATTGACCATTATGATGCTGCATCAGGTGTTCAATTTTCTAAAATTATTACTACCCTATATGTTGCCCCAGTTTAATAGCTATATACCAAAAAAAGTTTCATTCAAATCCGTCTAATATTTCCGGAGATAAACGTGATCATACATACAGACAGACAGACAGACTGACAGACAGACAGACAAGAAATTCTAAAAAAATTTTTTTGCTTTCTATTATTCTTTTTAAGTGTCCCTCTATCCATTTCAGTAAAAAATACTAAATGTACAGACAAAATATTTTTACTGTTTTATTATATGTATAGATTATCCTGATATATTATTATTCCATCGAGCTCTTTTAGTTTTTGGTAATAAAGTATTGTTTGGTGCAAAGGTACTAAATACCTAATAAAGACATAACCTATAAAAATTCTAAGCATCATATCTCAAACATCTGACTTCCTATAAATATGATTTTTACCTTTAGAATCGGCAATATATGTTCTATAAAACAAGGTATATTTCATTCAAAGACGCTTACTTTGGTTGATAACTAAAATAATGTATGGGAGGCTGCCATAGCTATTTACTGGGCCGTCTTTAAATATTTGTTTTATTTTGATTAATTTTTATTTTTAAAGTGAATATACAATTGAATATTCTGTGAATATTTCAAGAGTGTTTTTTGCCATTATTAATATCGAACAAAAATATCACGTTTGTTGTATGGGAGCCACTCTTAAATATATATTTATTCTGATTTTAGTATATTTTGTTATAGCGGCAACAGAATACATCACATGTGAAAATTCCAAGTGTTTAGCTTTCACGATGAGATACAGCCTGGTGAAAGACAGACATCGAAGTCTAGTGAATAGGGTCCCGTATTTACTCTTTGGGTACGAACCCAAACTGATAACGGACACATAACTGCGCTGGTTAATATACACCTGATAAGTAAAAGAAAATGTTACTATAGTTACGTTAGTATTATATTGTCTTTGCTATAGTTAACATAGTATATGTTAGTGTAAATTGGTCCGTAATAAAGTCTTATTTGAATATTAAACCATGAAATAATAGTACATTACTGCAGCGGCCGGCAATAGAGGCATTGATAGACGCACGTGTGATACGTAAGTCCATCAATGCCAGATTGCGGCCAAGGCTTGTATAGTACTTTTCTCAAACATTGCGCCAAAATCTTGTAATTTTTAATGATCTTTTTTCTTACTGGCCAGGTCAAATTTGTAATTCGAATTTGTAACCTCCATAGTTGAATTATTTCGCAACAAACGCGTCGTTCCATTTTTAAACAACACGACAGATATGAGTTTTCATAGTTACTTTGCCGGCCGCTAAAACACAACAGATATGGATTTCCATACATACTTTGCTGGCGTGTATTGGCTAGTACAGCAATATCGATTTATCCCAAACAAGGTTGTCAAAATAATGTGAACATTTCCAAGCATGTTTGAGAAAAATACTTTTAACCATGAACTTTTATCACGTGCTGAAAATGTTAAAATATATCTAAAAATTCGATTAACGGCCGCTTTAATCAGTTTACGATCACCAGTAAGCTGGTTTGCGACAACTAATTGAATATTTAAAATTTGTCAATCAACTGCCAACGAAAGTAATATGGTGATGATCACTACATAATATAAAACAAAGTCCTCCGCCATGTCTTCTGACCGTCTGTTCGCGATAAACTCAAAAACAACTGAACGGATTTTCATGTGGTTTTCTAAAATAGACAGTGGTGTATATTCATGAGGAGCATGTATAGATATAATACATGCCTGTGCGCAGCCGGGGAGGGCTGCTAGTTTTAATTAATGAGTACAATGCCTTTTCCTTTTTTCGGATTCGGTGGCTAGAGGCAAGTCGATCTTTCACAAATTGCTGAACTAGCAGCAAAAGAGGTTGTGTGACCAGACCTCCCTCCAAAGCAGGGATTAGTACACAAGATGCCATTATTCGCTGGGCATCCCTTATATTTGTGTGCGTGCCAGGATGACACTACAAAGACATAGTTGACCAGTATGGTAAACATATTTCTTAGTTTGCATGCTAGTAAATTTGTCAGATATACCCACACCAACAAATGGTCTCAGCATGAAAACTCATATTTCGCTATTCGCTTCTACACTACGTAAAGTGTAATGTAATGAACAAATTCGTCATCCACGTTATAGATCAAATGGCGCAGCGTTCTACGCAGTAAGTGTGTTTGTTTATTTGTGTGTTTGTTTGTTACGCTTTCCCGCCATATCTACTGAACCGATCATCACAAAATTTTGCATACACATAGTTAAGGGTACTGAGAAGGACATAGGCTATATATTACGCGGGCGAAGCCGCGGGTAACAGCTAGTCTAAGTATATAAAACTCAAAGGTGACTGACTGACTGACATAGTGATCTATCAACGCACAGCCCAAACCACTGGATGGATCGGGCTGAAATTTGGTATGCAGGTAGATACCAAATTTCAGCCCGATCATATATTGTTTATTTTGCAAAGGCAGCTGTAATATTAATTTTGCAGCCAAATTTAATTGAGTGGGCCATGTGAGCCTCATATAAAACTACTTAAATTGATGCTTAGGATAAGTATTTTTAACAAGCTTTTGTTCGCATTCAACACAAATATTTGACCCCTATTTCATGCCTAATCATCGAAAATCCGTTCTTAGCGAATGCTAAAGTTATAATGTCTAAATGTCTTCTTATAGTGTAGCAAGGGCGGTATAGGCGACATTACGTCAAACGAGCGACTACTAACAAGCACGAGGCGAAGCGCTTTTAGTAGTCCTAGTTTGTAATGTCTAATACCGGCCGTGATACACACAATGTTTTTCATCTCACCGAGTATATTAGAGCAAACAAAAATATTGTTCATATTATATTGGTTGGAATTGTATAGTATGAATATAGTTTACCTTGAAAATTAATATTTATGCGTCTGCAAGCTGACTGATTATATTACCTATATCAACATTATTAACCATCCATTAATTTATTATAGGGAATTTATTTCATGCAAATTAATGATGATTACGATTACTTATAAATATCTTGCCTAAAAATACATAGCGGTAAACTGCAATGAGCAAAAAATGTATCCGAGGATTCCACAGATAATGAAAATGTTTTATCCAAAAAGTGGAAATCTAAGCTCGATGAATACGAACAGTTAGCTACCACGGCCATTAACAATTCCAAATTTGAATTAAGGACATAAATCTCGCAGTATAGTTCAAATATTTTTTTTTATCGGGTTCACTAGCAATTCCAAATTTGAATATTCGACTAGAAACTTTTTGGATGTAGAAGATTTGATACTTGTGCATGGTATAGTGCCCTATAAATTTATAAAAAAACTTAACGCGCTCTCGGGCTTTATGGAATTTGTATTAAATTTTATAGCTCGTGGTCGTAATAGCGACCATCCAGCCCACTTTTCTTGCATTTAATGACACTGTTTAAGGGTAGGTGAGATGAAAAACTTTTTAGATGTAGAAGATTTGACACTTGTGCATGGTATAGTGCCTTATTGAATTAAAAAAAATATATATATTACGCGCTCTCGGGCTTAATGGAATTTGTATGAAATCTTATAGCCCGCGGTCGTAATAGCGACCATCTAGCCCACTTTGCTTGCATTTAATGACACTGTTTAAGGGTAGGTGAAATGAAAAAAATCTTTTCATAAATATACGATAAAAATATTAGCTCGTCTGAAATAAGAACTACGTCGCTTATCAACTCAGCGTTGCACCCCAATTTGCCTAATTTTACTTTAGAAAAAGGAATTCTATGTTATAAAATTGATCCGCATGGTCGTGAATGCCATTCATGGGCACGCGTCCATTCCGTTAGTGTTTGCACTATTAAAAGCTCATAGCGGCAGTTCGAGTAAAACGTTTTATTACTTATATAGGTAAACCAGACAATGGTTGATTGCCGTCAGTAATTCTGACACGAGGTGTAAGGCACTGCGCGCACGGGTGACTTTTGTCATGGTGACAAAAAGTGTTTGTCACGTCTTCCTCGTGTCTCCGAGTCTCCCAAGTAATAATGTCTCCCAAGCGGAGTGCGCTCACGGTAGGTGACAGTGACAAAACTTTTTCAAACCATGAAAAACTTTTTAGTTATCAAAGAGTCATAACGTGGTATTTGAATTCTCTTTGATCATTTGTCGGCATGGATTTTAAAGAGACAGTCATTGTCTGCGAACTCATCTCTTACATGCAAAAGAAACAGAAGAAATAATGCTGGGTAACCCTCTTTGGAGTGACAGATTACTTCATTAAGTCGGTCAACAAAACTCAAGAAAATCGAAATTAATTTTTCAAATATAACTTTACCGAACAACACCGATACTTAGTATCTCATTATACTGGACATTGGCAGAATCATTTCGGTGGAAGCCATAATATAAAACAGAAGAAGAAGAAGAAATATTTTCTTATGTATGTTGAAAGTTTAGAATCATGTGAATACGCGATACGGCTAGCAACCCATCCCTATTTTGATTCCGTTCTCTACCTATTAGCTCTCATGCTAAACGTGGCTTTTAGAATTTACAGTCCTGGGCTCTGCCAACCCCGCAAGAGAAAAGACGTGATAATATGTAAGTAATAATGTTCTGGTTATTTTTGGCTTGGCAGAAACTTCAAAGTGATCAGGAATATTAGGTAAGAGATACATTAAATATATTAAATAAATATATTGTCTTTGGATATACCTACGTTGTTTACTAAATAAGTTTTTGACTTAATTAAAAATTACTCATTCTTGTCCGTTGAAATAAATGATTCAGTTTATTTTTTGCTTTCAAGTATAGTCGCTTTTTTTTTAGTCGGTCAAATTTTTTGTCACAAAGTTTTTCCACGTAGAGTAACAATTTTGACACCCGTGCGTGCACCTCTATTGCATAAAATGTCTATCGTAAAAGTTTTGTCGCCGGCTCGTTCGCTGGTCGACGGACAAAAAAGTCACGTCACTGTCACGTTGCTTCGTGTGCGCACCTCCATACATCTCCATGGACAGGGTGACGGAAACAAAAAAGTCACGGTGACAAAAGTCACCGATGTGCGCCAGTGCCTAAATGTTGCGTGAAAAAGAAAAAAAAATGCAGCATTGTTTTCTTAAGGAATTCCCAAGCTGTACAACGCAAAACTATGTGTTTTAAGAGTATTGCAACGGAATAATATTTAATATGTTAATGAAAGTATGAAACTTGGTATTAGTAAGAAATTGTTGCCGTGTGCTGCTTCTATTTCTTATTTATTAAATTTCGACTTCTCTGATAAAATAATTTGGAAAATAGATTTAAATAGATACGTCTTGCTATGAGCTCTGCACAATGAAAGAGACAGAAAATGGCTTGCTGTTGTTTGACTTGACTGTTGAAATAATAACGATGGCGTTGAGCACCTTTGAGGTTACGTAGGCCAGCCATGGAGATATATGTACGAGCCAGCACATATTCCCACCGCGTTTGAAGCTGTCATTTAGGCTTCAAACTGTTTGAAGTTTTTACTGTTCGTCCGGCCTTGGCAGAGGGCTGAGCCAGACTAGTGGCCTTTGTTGGGTTCCTCGTATCGTCCGATCATCGACCACGCGTGGTATTCTATCGGGTCTAGGATATAATTATTCAATTCTACCTATTTCCACAAGAGAGGTGGACTGTGCTCTTCGTGTACAATGGCCATGTCTCCTATTGAAATTTTGGGACAATTTTTCCTCCATTTGCTTCGTGTTTGTAATTCGTGCAAGTAGGTATTCATGCTGCCATCTTCTGCAGAAGTGAAGCCGAAGTTGTTCCATTTTGGCGTAGCGCACGTGTGATGTGGCGGAAGTGTCTTCAATGGATGGCGGAGCTGGCTGTTATGTAGTCTTGAGAAATAAATAAAAGCATTGGTTAGCAACCATGTAGTTTATTCTCGGAACCATTACACCCATATTACCATACAGAGAATCCGGAAGTCATCGTTATTTATCCGTATGACACTGACCCATCTCAAATGTCAAGGATTATACATCACCTTTTATGCAAACTTAAAAACTGCACTTCAATATGCATAGAGAACCCTAACAAATATGAAAAGAAAGACTACTTCCATGTGTTATAAATAGCCTTACATTCAATACTCAACAAGTACTCAACCTGACTAACAATACAATCCGGTAGTTTACAACACAATTTTACTAGTATTCCAACATTTATCATTACCTACTAGGCTTATAGCCTTACATTCTATACTTATCCTGACAAAACAATAAATTCAATAGGTGAGAACACAATATTCATTGTCTTAAAACATTTATCATAATTAGCCTTTTCTACTCAACCTGACAAAACAAAACAATCCAATAGTTAAAAACACATGATTCTTATTCAAACCCATAAAACATTATACTACTTCACAGGTTATCTATTCTATACATATAATAAAACAGTAAAAATATTTTGTCTGTACTTTTAGTATTTTTGACTGAAATAGATAGAGGGACACATAAAAAGAATAATAGAATGCAAAAATTCAAAAGCATAGAATGCTCTTCTACGTGAGGTAACTTATACTTACTCCTATCATAATATTGTTTCTGTTTCAACTGTCTCTTTTTTAACTCATTTTCATATGTATGCTTATAATTTTTATTGAATTTAATATGCAACGTAGGAGTTGTACTATTAACCTTTCTATCAAATAACACGTCTACTGGAGTTATTTATCTTTACCGTTTGAATATGCCGTTCTGCCAAACCATTGCTTTGATGGTGTTTCGGAGATGATAACTTATGACAAAAATACCAACTCTGAGCAAACTTTTTAAATTCTACACTGGTGAATTGTGTACCTGCGTCGGAATACTTACAATATTTCTGGCATCCCATGCCTTGCAAAAATCTCCTTTAAAGCATTTATTGTACAACAAGCTGTTAAATCCTTTAATCTTAAAACTTCTATGTATTTATTATATAAATCTACTACCAATAAGTATGGGATGCCTTTTAATAAAAAATGTCAGTGGCTAAAATTTGCCATGGATTTTTAGGTGCTTCTCATTGGCTCACTCCTATTAGCGTTTTGAAATATCTTACTTGTGTCACAGTTTAAAAACACATCTTCTAACTTTCATAGTTAGCCAATACATAGTTCTAAGTTGCATTAAGTTTATAATGCCTAACTGTCATATAAAATTGTCATTAAGTTTATAATGCCTACCTGTCATATAAAATGAAATGACCACGAACTTTTCAATTAATGGGAAATGCATCGCTGTTCTTGCCTTCATAGGCTTTCAAAAATCTTTGGCATAGTTGAAAGCATTCCATGTGTCCATCGCACTTTTTTAACTTTCCCATTGAAGCTGGTAACAGTTACACACCCCATGGAGGCATGGAAAAGCGAAAGGACTTACGTTCCGTTACTTAATCCTATTAATTTTTACCAATAACATTTGCTTTCTCATGATAATATAGGTACTGCATGGTGGTATTTCCTTCTTCCGGATCCAATGTAATAACAAAACGCACTCGCCGTACGAAAAAATTAGCTCATACATAGAAATCAATTGGCTATCCTTTGTTTAGCCGAAAGCGATACCAAACTTGCCCTAGTACCTACCTATAAATTTGCAGTTATGATGAGTTACAATGCGCGCGGAGTAAGAAAACTTCACCCCCTCCCCCTGCCCCCCAGCGGGGTGTAAGCCGCTGACTCCCGGGCGTTTTCCACACTAGTTATTGTCGTGATGTTGAATAATAAAATTTATTAGCTTAAAAGGTTTATTTTTAGAATTTTAGACATTTACAAACTTTTTTAAAAAGTTACGTTCCAATACAAGTTCACCTAAAAAACAAGTATGCCAAGGCTCATCCTTTGGTAGGTACGAAAAATATTGGTTCCAATACATTGAATGGATATAATGAGCGACTCCACTAGATGCTGTGTGTTACCAGGGCCAGTCTTTGTTGGGGGTGGTAGCCGGATTTCTTCCGGAAATTTTTCACACTCCCTGCCCCGCCGTTACCGTGGAGTGTGATATATATGTTATGATAACAGATATCAAAATTTCAATTGCAATAACGCTCAATTATAAAACACATTTATTTCATTTCACCTAACACTTTATATTATAAGAGCTGATGCCCGCGACTTCGTTCGCGTGGACTTTATGACTAATCGATGCCTTAGTTCACAAATGCACTAACTACAAAATGTCAACTTTACAGGAGAGAACTTTACAAAGACTAATTCATTGTCTGAAACATATGCCTCATTATTTAACTATTATCATAACTATAACCTTATAAAACCGTCAAGTTATCCTAAAAACCCCTATATAATACATTTGTGCATTAAATCAATTATTTTTGACAGGCATTAAGTAAAAAACCCAAATATACTTTAACAGACAGTACATAGTTTAGTAGACTGGTAAACGATCTAAAAACTTTAATAAAATATAAAAATTAAATAACCGTAATTTGTAATGTAAATATTATTTTTTTGGCAGAAAATAGTCTTTCAATTACTAAACTGAGTAGGTAGTGAATCCAAACTATTTTATAACTGACGACCTCCGTGGCGCAGCGGTCAACACGCCAGCCTGCGACACGAGTGGTCCCGGGTTCGATCCCCGGTCAGGTCAAAGAGAGAAATGATTTTTTTCAGATTTACCTGGGTCTTGGATGTTTATATATGTATTTGTTATAAAATATAGTATCGTTGAGTTAGTATCCCATAACACAAGTCTCGAACTTACTTTGGGGCTAGCTCTACTAATACTAAATATACAGACAAAATATTTTTACTGTTTTATTATATGTAAAGATAACCATCATGTGCTCTAATAACTTTTAGTTTAATGTTTATTTTATATCATTATCGCTTGCCCAACTGCTCTTTTTATATAACGTTCATTTACTATAAAAAAACAGAATTGGATACTATAACAAAATAAAATTTAAAAACTAAAACCCGATTACGGACAAATCGTACTTTCTAGTACGAAACAAAAGAAAATTCTGGCAGGAATTTTTCAACTCTATCTTTTCAACATATTTATCAGCAAAATGTATAAAATGTATTTATTTCAATTGAACACATAGATTCGTAAAATGTAAAGGAAAGCCGTGGTCGCAATCCACCACAATAACATAAAAAAAATCGGCCAAGTGCGAGTCAAACTCGCGCACAAAGGGTTCCGTACCATTATGTATACACTATTGAGAAAAAACGGCAAAAAATCATGTTTGTTGTATGGAAGATTGGAAGCCTCTTCTTCTTTTCGAGTCAAAAAGGCTATAACTATAAAATTATCTTACATTCGACCAGAGTTTTGTCACTTTAAATTTATCATATTATTTTTTAGTATTTATTGTTTATTGTTATTGAAATACATTATCTGTGAAAGTTTCAATGTCTAGATATCACGGTTGATTAGATACAGTCTGGCGAAAGACAAACAGACGTAAAATCGAAGTCTCCTGAATAGGGTCTGAGTAGGTTAGGGTACGGAACCCTTAAAGGGTTTCGTCCTAACCTAACCTAACCTACTCAGACCGGGACCAAGAAATAATGCAGGACCGGACTCAATTGAAGAAGTAAAAGAGAGTTTGCCCAGTGAAGCATATGTAATGGCTCGAAAGAAATATCAATATTATCAAATAATTTAAGAGAACTAAGTAAATACTCATTACTGTAAAGAGAGGCCACTTTTGGCAGTAATGAACAGTTCTCTTAAATTATGATTTTATAGAAATAAACTGCTCAATAATGAAAAGTTGTGCCATAAATACTACAAGTACTTACAATGAACAGAATTAGATTTTAATTTGATTTTATCTGGAGGTAAAAAAATGACGAACACGCCAACCGCGTTTGTTTCGCTGTTAACCTTTTTCAATTTCCGTAAAATATTGTTCGGAAAACAGGATTTTCCAATTATCCGGATTACATTTCCTCCATGCATCAAATCCATTGCGTTAAAAGCATGCACTAAAACAAGAGTGAGGACAGAACATTCCATTTGCTTTAAAGGATTAGCAGACCCGCGCTTTATATTGTCCTTTGACAAAAACATGAAGCTTTTCCCTTGATAGAAAATCTTTTTATGGAATACTGGAGAAAAGGCGTGTTTGGGTAACATATTTCCTAGTATAACGTATAGTTGTCAAGACACTAAATAGACGAACACAGTGGTAACTAGCTCATTTTACCATGGCAATATTGACGAGACCACCCCGGTCTGTGACACGGATGGTCCCGGGTTTGAACCCCGGTTAGGTCACGATGTGAGCAGAGCGGAGCATTTAGGGCAAGCAGAAACCATCCACTGGATCGAGTTGCACCAGTCAAATGAACGCCACATTATACCTCGGCTAGTTAAGATCAAGATGAAAAATTATATTTTTCAGATTGACCTGGGTCTTGGAAACAACAATAGTCCTGCGATGACACTCCGACAGAAAACTGGCCGCAGGACCACCGTTCACCTACGTTAGAAAAGTTCCTACCAATGACCATTAAAGCTCATCAATGGCGTCAAGTGCCAACCCTAACAAATTAACAAAAAAGTTTTTTTGAGTATATGTCAATAAAAAGCAATTATTTCCATTGTGTTTTCACTAATTTACTATGAAAAATTACTGCCACCTATTCTAAATATTATGAAAAAAAAACCGGCCAAGTGTGAGTCAAACTCGCGCAATGAGGGTTCCGTACAATATGCTTCGTGAACACACACACAATGTGCAAAAAATGTTTTATTCAATTGACTAGCGCCATCTAGTGGTGTTTTAGTGAACTATTTCCCTAGATAAACTTATTATTGTGAGTTTACTACTTAATTTTCAAGTGATAGAATTCTTATTATTTTTCCTGTAATCTTCAAGGAACGAACTATATTTTGTAATTTTTTCAAAATTTTCTGCCCAGTAGTTTCGGAGATCAGGGGGGGGAATGGTCAATTTTTACCTTCTTTCGTGAATAAAATCAAAAGTACTGATTTTACCCGAACAAAAAAAAATTTTTTTGAGATCCTCATAATGAGCCCTTTCATTTGATATAAGACACAGTAAGGTTTGCAAAACTTTCTTTTAAAATTTTGTAATTGGGCCCCTCAAAATGACCCTTATTTCAAAAAAATCTTTATTTACTTTGCATATCCGTGTTTGGGTCATAGGATTACACTATTTACCAAATTTCATCTAATTTGGTTCAGTAGATTCGGAGAAAATCGGCTGTGACAGACGGACGGACGGACAGACAGACGCTCGAGTGATCCTATAAGGGTTCCGTTTTTCAACTTTTGTACGGAACCCTAAAAAATAGAAATAAATCAAGTGACTTATTTCTGTTTTTCGACAAAGGAACATGCATTGTCTACATCCCCATACTAAATATTGCTTTTATCTTGCCACGTCCAGTAGAAAAAAAAACAATCAAAACTACCTCTCACTTTGTTCATAAATTATTCACTTGCAAGTGTTGGTACAAAAACTGTCACATGAATCTTAATGATCATCGGACAGGGAACCTGTAAAAAAATCCAAAAATCACAAAATATGTTCAAATAATAAAATTCACTAAGCGCTTGATCACTAATTTAATTCACTATATATAAAACAATAATATCTAACTTAACCAGCAGACTGCCCAATATAGGACTCTGGAATAATTTAGAATAATTAGTTGTCATCTGCCTGGTTAGTGCTTTATTATTTTAAATTATAGAACTTTGTCACCACTGAACTAATGAATGCAATATTCCCATTGCAGCTCGGTTAAATGAAAATCAGGATTTTTAAAATAAATAATTAAAGTAGACTGACCTCGTTTCAAGGCTTACATGGATCCATAGTTTGTAAATAATTAGGTATCTGTACGAAAATAAACTTCTTGGTTACAATACAAACTCATCTGCTGCTTTGGAACCCGGATTCGGTGGGCCCGAGGGCCCGGATAGACTGAATGATAATTTTTCTATCTCTTTTCATATAACCGTGTTTTCGATTACATCTTCACATGAGATACTTCAGAACTTGGAATCCGGGAGCCGGGGCCCGGGGCCCGGGTAGACTATATGATTAAAAACATGATCTAAATCTCATTAGAGAACACGCAAGCGAACTGTCACTTGTAAAATTAGTAGGTTATAAAAAGATCACATTGTCGTCGGCTCGGGTCGGACAATAAATGTCTATTAAAATCGGTAAAAATCAGAGTAATCCTTTGAGCTGTGAATCTTGTGTAATTAATTAGAAGGTCTGCCGCCCGTGAGGGTGTCGTTTTGTAACATTCCTTCTGATATAGTGATACCGCGATAGAATAGAATCGCGTCGTTTTGTGTCGCGTGTAGGATATTCCGAGAACGAAGTGTACATTGTGTTGTGCTGAATTCGGTGTGCCGAGGTGGACGTGTGAGCCAAGAAGACGAAGCAACCACATGGGGTACCCCTCGAAGGGGACTCGCGCGCACCAACCGTCGGCAACTTGTGAGTAAGTTTTCGGATCAGCCGAGTTGTAACCGCCTCCAGTTCGTCGACCCCTTCCCGATATTCCACGTGCAGATGAGGCTGATGGGCCCCTTCATTTGAAGCGTTGGCTGAAGGATATCGGAGAGGGTGAAAGCGAACACTGATGTTTGTTTAAAATTTGTATTTTTATTGATTTTGAATTTTAAGACAATATTATTTGTAACGTTGTATGTTATTTTAGTTTAAAATAAATAAATATATATAATAATCATAAATTAATAACCTTAAATAAATTACTTAGTACATTGGAGTGATATTTGAACCCGCTAGGGTGAGTTGCATTTATTATTTACCATATGCCTATTGCTCTCCTGATCTGATCCGTCGTGCCGCCGGTTGTGTGAAAATAAAACCAAATAAACTGGTCTGACTACGTCGGATTAGATGGCATGACGGGCTCATTTAGGAACATTCCAGACCCAAGAATTGCGTGGTTCCAGGTTCATCTTCGTGAAGAAGGTTCGAGACGATTACGTCAGCGGCGCGCCCTACCGCGTGTCTACGCGGACCTCCGGTTGACGCCTGTAGCACACAGCCCGAATGCGGAACGGAAGCGTTCCGGAACGCAACATTGGCGAAACCGCGAAACGCTGTCTAGTATGATTTTGTTTGGTGCGTCTCACAATGCAAGCGGAACGAAACCGAAACGGATCATACTACAGCGATCTTGGGACCCAACTCCACGAGCCTACCTACCATCTCACCACGCTGCTACCAAAGCCCAAGCCACCTAAAGCCAGTCTATTTATAGCTTTAGCAAACGAGATGGTCATTTGAAGTGCAGGAAATCCTAATCCTATCCTATCCTAACTAATATTATAAATGTGAAAGTGAGTTTGTTCGTTTCAAGGACCAGCAGAGAGAAGACCCAAAGGCAGACCTAAAAATCGTTGGACCGACGAAATTATAAAGACAGCGGGAAAAGACTGGATAGACGTGGCAAAAAACAGGAGCAAATGGAGGCACTTGGAAGAGGCCTATACCGAAAGGGGCCATGAATATAAATAGTTATGTTTTCGTTTATTTTAATTTTCAATTTATTTATGAGAAATGTTAATTTAATTTTTATCTGTATTCTTGTATTCTAATTAGTCATGTATTCATGGTTTAATAAAGGCTTTATTATTATTATTTATTAGTTAGTTGCCTATAACTTTTTAGTTTGTACTAAGTACTCAGCTCTGATAGTTTTCCTTTCAACTTCAGTATATATACTACTGCTGTAATTTTTTTCACGTATCCATATATAACCGTTTAGCAGATAGAGGGGGGGACACTTACCTCTAACAAAAATTTGCACTTTAAAACCAAATATTTCAGAAACGAATCCCTAAATCGAAAAATGGTGTTCTTAACCTCACAATATTTTTAAAGACCTATCTAACAATACCCAACACGATGGGTTTGTATAGAAAAAAAAAATATTACTACCTCTTTAATTGTATGGGAGCTAACCTAAAAAAATTTTTTTTTCAAGATTTACTTCTACCACTTTTCTAACATGATTAATATACATCATCATCATCATCATCATCAGCCTATTGCAGTCCACTGCTGGACATAAGCCTCCCCAAGGGCACGCCAAATTGTGCGATCTTCTGCTTTCCTCATCCAATATAATATTAATATACATACTCAAACCAAATTTCAGGTTTCTAGTACTTATAGTCTCTGAGTAAAACCGCGGACGGAGGAGCCCGATGGCCTAGTGGTCATGAACATTATTAGCGCTTTCGCATGTTAAGCAACCTCGGGCGCAGTCCCCGCTTGGATGGGTGACCGCAAGTGACATAAAAATATCTCGAGCTCCTCCGTGGTTCGGAAGGCACGTTAAGCCGTTGGTCCCGGCTGTCATCATTGATGGCAGTCGTTAAGCTTAGTCAGATGCCTTAAGGCAGCTTGAAAAATCTGACACCAGTGTAGGCCACTTACACACAAGAAAAAACAACAAAATCACCGCGGACGGACAGACACACAGACAGACAGACAGACATGGCGAAACTATAAGGGTTCCTAGTTTACTACGAAACCCTAAAAAGGAGAGCCGATCGAGTTTAATACAAAAATTATACTTGGCTGTGGGCTTCGTCGCAAAAAGAATTGAGATCTAAATGAGTACCAAGATCTATGGTAGATAGTAGGTTAGATTTCCCTTGGCCAGTTTTCATTACATCAGACATTTTATGAAGTTATTCAACACATATAGGTACCTATATTTTTTTGATTCTGATAAATACTGGCCAAGTCAAATCTAACCTACTACCTACCATAGACCTTGGCACTCATTTACATCTTAATTCTTGTTGCGGCGAAGCCCACAGCCGAATACAAGTTTTGTATTGAACTTGGCTCTCCTTTTTTAGGGTTCCGTAGTAAACTAGGAATCCTTATAGTTTCGCCATGTCTATCTGTCTGCCTGTCTGTCCGTCCGCGGTTTTACTCAGAGACTATAAGTACTTGAAAGCTGAAATTTGGTATGGGTATGTATATTAAGCATATCAAAAAAGTGGCAGAAAAGTCTTAAAAAAAATTTTTTTAGGGTAGCTTCATACAAGTAAAGAGGTAGTAATTTTTTTTTCTATACAAACTCGTGATGGTTATTGTTAGATAGGTCTTTAAAAAATATTGTGAGGTTGAGAACACCAGTTTTCGATTTAGGGATCCGTTTCCAAAATATTTGGTTTTAAAGTGCAAATTTTTGTTAAAGGTAAGTGTGTCCCCCCCCCACCCTCTATCTACTAAACGGTTATATATAGATACGTGAAAAAAAAATACAGCAGTAGTATATATACTGAAGTTGAAAGGAAAACTATCAGAGCTGAGTACTAAGTACAAACTAAAAAGTTTCATACATTTTCATTGTTACATGTTTTTGGTCGTTAAACTGTGATGTGCGAGTGTGAACAGTGTGAACTCAAAGTTGTCATTCGCAACTACGGAACCCTACACTGCGCGTGGCCCGACACGCACTTGGCCGGTTTTACATTTATAATTTTGGTCGCAATGTATCAAGCTCTTTTTGAAAAAATTAACAAATACCCAAAAAATTGTTAAAGGATGCCGTTAGGTTTAAACTTATTTGTATTTAATTCTTATGCGAAACAAGACAAATTTATGAGAATGTTTCTTCTCTATTTTGACTGAACTTCAAAAGTGGTCCTATATTTTTTTTATCGAAATGTATCCAGTGCTTTTAGAAAAAATCAACAAAAACCGAATAAAATTGTACAAGTATGCCGTTTGATTTAATTTTATTTCTGTTTAATTCTTTCGCTAATCAAGACAAGTTGATTACGACGTTGTTCCTCTATTTTGATTGAACTACCACACCCATTTACGTATAGGGTTGAAGTCGGTTTTACTTTTTTGTTAAAAATAATTATTGATTTTTATCTTTTCTAGGGTTCCGTAGTAAACAAGGAACCCTTATAGTTTTGCCATGTCTGTCTGTCTGTCCGTCCGCGGTTTTACACAGAGACTATAAGTACTAAAAAGCTGTAATTTGGTATGGATATGTATATTAATCATGCCAAAAAAGTGGTAGAAAAAAAATCTTAAAAATTTTTTTTTTATTGTACCTCCCTTAAAAGTAAAGTGGGGGAGTAATTTTTTTCTCTGTTAACCCATCGTGTAGTTTATCGTTAAATAGGTCTTTAAATATTGGAAGGTTGAGACCACCAATTTTCGATTTAGGTATCTGTTTCCGAAATATTTGGTTTTAAAGTGCGAATTTAAGCAATCTTTATTTGTTTATTGTGACAAAAACGGTTTGCAACAATTACATATTATCACACATTATATAAGAATCAAATACCTACCTACTGATAATAGAAAAATAAATAACAAGGAATATAATACGAAACAATTTTTTTTTTTGTCAATGTTGTAAGTCGTTGTCGTCATCATCCATCATCCATGGAGTTACCTTTGTTACTCCATTGGTCAATAATAGTATGGTTGACCAGTTGTCATGAAGTCCCTCCCCCCCCCCCCCCCCCCCGCTATGTGCTAAATGGTTATAAGTACATGTACAGATACGTGAAAAAAATTACAGCAGTAGTATATATACTGAAGTTGAAAGGAAAACTATCAGAGCTGAGTACTCAGTACAAACTAAAAAGTTATTGGCAACCAACTTATAAAATCTACTCGAGAATGGAAAATTTCATACAATTTTCATTGTTAGATGTTTTTGGTCGTTAAACTGTGAGGTGCGAGTGTGAACAGTGTGAACTCAAAGTTGTCATTTGCAACTACGGAACCCTACACTGCGCGTGGCCCGACACGCACTTGGCCGGTTTTTTTTCTTCCGATTCTGTTTTAAATTGGGGATTCTGATTTCAAAATTTTAATAAAGTTCATAGGTTCAAAATCAGCCTGTATTTATAAGAAAGTTATAAATATATCAATAATACGAAGACCCAGGCCAATCTGAAAAAGATCATTTTCCATCTTGACCTGACCGGGGATCGAACCCGGTACCATCCGTGTCGCAGGCAGGCGTGTTGACCGCTGCGCCACAGAACTCGTTAATTAAGTATATACAAACAAAATAATATGCTAAATCAAATATTTAACTAAAATAAAAGTAGTTTAACCAAATACAATCGGAGCGGGGTACGAACTCGGGGCCTTTGGATATATCTAAAGCGCCCTTGATAACCCAGACAGATGAAAATTGGAATCTATGTAGAGGCACCGAGACAGTTTGTAATTTTCGTAAAATATTCTAGTATTTTTGCAGAGCGGCGACAACACGTCCTACCTCCATAAGACCCAGCGGTCGAATGGGCGGCGCAATTTACTCTTTGGGGCGGCGCGTGTGAAGGAAACAATTATGAAAGAAACAGACTACCTATTAGACAGAGAAAACCGATCGCGCTCACTTTTGAGTTTTGTTGAAAATGCACAGATATTAGATATTAGTAGTAGATGGAGCATCTGCTGTGGTTTATGGCATAAGAAAATCTCGAAGTCCTAAATGTCAAACTTGTTATCCATCCAAGCACAGAGCCGAACTTAGGCCACACATTATAAACTGCGCTGCGTTCCGTCAGTTTCCTCATGGCACATCTATCGCATTAGGAAAATATTTAATTTACGTACTAAACCAAATAATTAATAATAAGTATAATCATACATAATATTCATAATAATTATGATTTTTATCTCAGCCTTTATCGCCAGTAGCTTGCGCCCTGTACGACTGCTAGTCGCAGTATTGAATCGGTTTTTTTTTAAATTGCACACATTTGTTTGATATTTTGTATTATGTAAGTCCATCCATCCATCCATCAGGTCTTTTTTAGTCTCCACTGCAGGAGCACGACCCTCTCTGTACTACCACAGCAATATATTAGCCAGAGTAGTCAGAGGATTTGGCCTACACTCTCCACGCTGGCCAGACGGGTTGGAGAGGTCTTTTTGATGTTTGTTAGCTTTGTTTAGCTAGTGTTTCCTAAGTCGCCTTTTAAGACACCCACGGGAAGACTTGGAGTGGTCCTATTCTACTCTGCCGGGAACCACACGGTTTATGATTATGTAAATAATAGTACCTTTTTCTAATTTTTTAAAGTAATAATCGTAGAATAATGGGTATGATTCGGTAACCTCTTTAGATAAACCGAAGATATGGTTAAGCTTAAGCAAAATAAACAAATAAAAAACAACAAATAAATACGATTACATATTTTTTTATTGTTTTTCTCTCGACAAGTGTAATTTTAAATTACTTGCATTCATATCAAAGCTGTCATTTTCCGTGTTGGTAGTCTTATCTTGACAACTTTGAGACTGTAGTGTGTGTTTAATATTTGGGATTTTCTATTTTGTATCGTTATTAATTCACCGCATGAATTTCGTTTTCTTTGAAAATATTCTCGGACTGGAATATCTCGATCTGGACTTCTCGAGTTACTAAAATGATGAATCTGTGGAAAGAACATAGATACGATAAAATGATCTAAAAGCAATTATTAAAACTCCAGCCTAGAAAACCGTGTGACAAATTTCATTGGGGTATGTATGGTGGTTCACGGATCTATCAAAACTAGTAGTTAGATTGCAAAAATTATATGACTCGGTAGATATTTTTTCTTTGGAATCGGTTTAGTGGTTTTTGAGATATTTTATACCCAAACCAGCCTGGAAGTATAAATAGATATTTTATTGTTCTTGTTTAATTATGTCTTGGAAGAAAGCAAGCTTGGTTGCTTACCATTAAATTTGTTACTTCTAAATCCAGTCCTGCTTTTCGGAAAGTAATTATGAAACGTCAAATCTCGAAACAGTAAATATAATTTAACGAAAAACACATTTTTACCTATATTAAGGGGTTTCGTGGGTTTCTTTTAGCTTTTTATAACACAAACCGATGTATACGTTTGAACGCAACTACAGAATCTAGTTTTTCTTTATGCTGCACAATATTTTAATTACCGATGAAATGATATTCCAGGTTCTTTTATAGGGTGCGTATTGTTTGATATAATAACAAATTATATATTTTCATTTCAATAAAGTTCAAAAGATATAATGTTTACTTGATATAATCATCACTGTTTATATTCTTAAAAGCTATAATATTCATAAAATTTTCAATTCGAAAACCATAACCTCATTTATTATAACGTTTATGAACACTTAACATCACCTGTCATACAACTCGTTCAGTATACATGCCGTAAAATATAACAATCAAAACGAATACTATTTAAAATATATATCAATAAAAATCTATATTAATCGAATTGATTATGAAAAGCGAGCGAGCGACGACCTTAGGTGCGATAGTGACTGGTTTGGATACGCAACTTGGTAACAAAAGGTAGGTTAGGTTATGGTTAGACATAGACCACCATATATGCGAGCGAGCAACGACTTGGTGGAAAAGTGACTGATAACAGAAGATACGTTAGGTTATGGTTACACATAGACCACTACATGAGTGAGCGAGCGACGACTGGGTGCGAAAGCGACTGGTTTGGATACGCGACTTGGTAACAAAAGGTAGGTTAGGTTATGGTTACACATAGACCACCATATGAGCGAGCGAGCGAAGCGAGCGAGCGACGACTAGGTTCGAAAACGACTGGTAACAGAAGGTATGTTAGGTTATGGTTACACATAGACCCCCATATGAGCGAGCGAGCGAAGCGAGCGAGCGATGACTGGGTGCGAAAGTGACTGGTTTGGATACGCGACTTGGCAACAGAAGGTAGGTTAGGTTATGGTTACACATAGACCACCATATGAGCGAGCGAGCGAAGCGAGCGAGCGACGACTAGGTGCGAAAACGACTGGTAACAGAAGGTAGGTTAGGTTATGGTTACACATAGACTACCATATGAGCGAGCGAGCGATGCGAGCGAGCGACGACTGAGTGCGTAAGCGACTGGTTTGGATACGCGACTTGGTAACAGAAGGTATTATAGGTTATGGTTACACATAGACCATCATACGAGCGAGCGAGCGAGCGACGACTAGGTTGCGAAAGCGACCGGTAACAGAAGGTAGGTTAGGTTATGGTTACACATAGACCACCATATGAGCGAGCGAGCGAAGCGAGCGAGCGACGACTGGGTGTGAAAGCGACTTAGACACAGAACGTTGATTAGGATCTTCTATCACTATATTTGTATAACCAATGATTATTATGCTTAATAATAAGTATAAATAACGTTTATAATACGTAACAACAAATCGATTTGTTAAATTTTATAACGATAAAACGGTATATGAAACGTTTGTTATGTTAAATAATTGTTATAACAAAAGATTTTATTTTTTTCAAAATTATTTTTTCCGATTTTTATCTTGATTGATAATTATACTGACCAAAATTATATATTTCGTTGGTATTAATCTTAAAACATATATATTTTTCATCTCACCTACCCTTAAACAGTGTCATTAAATGCAAGCAAAGTGGGCTGGATGGTCGCTATTACGACCGCGGGCTATAAGATTTTATACAAATTCCATAAAGCCCGAGAGCGCATAAAGTATTTTTTTAAATTTAATAGGGCACTATACCATGCACAAGCGTCAAATCTTCTACATCCAAAAAGTTTTCTAGTCGAATATTCAAATTTGGAATTGCCAGTGAACCCGATGAAAAAAACATTTGAACTATTCTGCGAGATTTTTGTCCTTAATTCAAATTTGGAATTGTTTATGGCCGTGCGTGGCTGGCTGTTTGTATTCATCGATCTTTGACTTCCACTTTTTGGATTAAACATTTTTGTTATCTGTGTAATCCTCGGATGCATTTTCTGTTTACTGTTTGCCGCTATTTATTTTTAGGCATAATATTTATAAGTAATCGTAATTTTCATTAATTTGCATGAAATACATGATAAATGAATACATGGTCAATAATGTTGATATAGATAATATAATCAGCCAGCTTGCAGACGCATAAATATTAATTTTCAAGGTAAACTATATAGAATATTCATACTATACAATTTCAACCAATATAATATGAAAAATATTTTTTTTTTACTCTACTATTTACTCGGTGAGATGAAAAACATTGTGTGTATCACGGCCGGTATTAGACATTACAAACTCGGACTACTAAAAGCACTCGGCTTCGCCTCGTGCTTGTTAGTAGTCGCTCGTTTGACGTAATGTCTTCTATCCCGCCCTTGCTACACAATGTACTATTGTATTTATATGTTATATTACTTACCCGAAAATAGCACTAAACTTAAAATATAAATGTTGTTGTTGGTATTGCAGCAGAATTACTGTCTCCAATGTAAACAAAGATTTGACAATGTCATCGTTCAGTGAAAACCTTTTTTCAGTTTATATGAAAATAAAACTGTGTGCTAGGTCTGATATAAGCAAAAAAAAAATTTCATGTCTGTGAGAAAATGTTGATTTATTCAAAGAAAAAACTCGTTTTTAATCATTATTCTTATAAAAGGTATTTCCTATTGTCTGATATAAAACTTTAGGAGTGTTTATTAAGTATTGTTTAAGCAAAATTAGAGCAATTAAATCAAACAATAAAGCGATTCCTAGGTGACGTGGGTGTGCATTTCCCCAGCGGAAAAGTGTTGAATAATAACTGTTGAAAATACTAGATCGTTAGTTCAAAGCTGCCTTCGAATGTTTATCGATGAATGAAATTCGTGTTTCAGTAATTTTTGAGAAATCCGTCAAAAACATATTACGCCAGAGAAACGTTTCCCTGGCGGAATTTTGTCAGGAATCCAAAATTCAGTTCGTAGAGCAATTAGTTAATCATAAGAGATAAATGTTTATGCATAAATGGACTTTGTGTGTCATAGGCCTCCGAAGTTATTCAAAATCCCGCTAGGGAAATGTTCGGCCTTTTGCTGGATCTCATAAACGGTTTGAAATACGGTCTTGGATTAACATATAAAAACAAACGCTCCCCGCACCAAAGCCTGAATACCTCTGATGTCTTGGCTCAATAATAGTTTTCGAAGTGTCCAAATAAATAAATCTGAATGTATGTAATTCAAATCTAGCTTTACTTCTTTAACTTTAAAAATCAGATGCGAAATAGATGTTATATACAAACTGACCGACATATTCCTGTGAATACGATATTGTTACCAAATTTGTCGTGACCTCCCATAATAAGATGCTGTTGACCGATTTTTCCCAAAGCCGTGTTGGTTTTGATGTTACATATTAATTTTTTTTAAGAAATGAGTTAATTCTTTGGCACATTGGTTTTTCAAACACTGTCGAAAATACTGATGATATAGGTCGAAAAATAATACATACAGCATTTATCTCCTTTTTAAATAATGGTTTTATCAAAATCAGCTTCAAGGATTCTGGGAAATTTCCTTCGTCATAAGATTGATTTATCAAGACAGTCAAATTGCAACAAATTCGAAAACACAATATACTATCAGAATGACGGGTATTTCGTCGTAGCCACTGCTGTTATTCGGCTTAAGACCTAATATCGTTTTTTTGATTTCGTCTTTAGTTACGCTATTAATAAATATTGAATTTGTCAATGGCTGTTATTTGTTTGGCAGGTCAAATTTTTATTGTCATTATGATTAACGCAAAATATTTATTGAAAATGTCAACAATTTTTCTAGGCGATGCTATGTGTTCGAAGTGTGTTTTTATCTAACTTGTTATTATTATATTTATTATATATATTTATTTTTTGCGCTATTTATTATTTTTATATTACTTCGCCTTTTGGAGTCAGATATGACTTTTTTAAATATTTACTGTATTTTTGGCATGACTTTTGAGAATCTTAAATTTAGAAGAAAGATTTAGGAGAAAAGAAGATAGAAGAAGAAAGTACAAGATCCGAGTATGCTAGCAACATTTTTTAATTTTCTTTGTAATCCATTTTAAGTTAATTGTATTTTTAATAGTTTAGTTTATTTTTGGTATATGTATACCAAAAATAAAAATAACTATTAAAATATATACCAAGAATAATATATTTTTGGTATATATATACCAAACAACTCTTTTATTTCCTTCTCAAATGAATATTATTTTTCATTTATATTATTATTGGGTAAAATTTATTGTTGCCCAGTTTATCTGGCTCAGGGAAATTTTAAATGCTTACATATTTTTTTCATTATAGTAGCGTTTAGTAATTTGATAGGATGGAAAATATTTTTGTGATTTTGCATGTAGTGGAATGTAGCTAATAAGAGTACTTACTATGATCAGATATTTGAAAATTTTGAACTTCGGCCTTCATATTTAGATTTTGACTAACTATGAATTGATCAAGGCATGATTTAGATTTTTCTCGAGTTACTGAGTTTATCAAGCAATGTAAACCAAATGAATTTAACAGATTTAAAAACCTTTTGGATTTATTTTTATTTATTCCAACATCTATATTTACATCACCTGCTAAAACATTTTTTTTTCCGCGTTAGATTTAATCAACAAGTTATGTTCCACTACTTCCACTGCACAAAGTTCAATATGGTGAAATCCTGAATGTCCAACCTCTCTGTTGTTTTAATATTCTCTTTCACGAACATCGCGACTCCGCCGTGTATATGGTTTTGTCTTACATTTTTTGCTCGTAAATCAAAACCCTCCAAGGTGTAAAGTTCACAATTTTTTGGTGACAACCAGTGTTCATTTACAACAAATATATCTACGTCACAGTTGTTTAAGAGGATCTCTAATTAATTAAATTTATTCGTCAAAATTTGCATATTTTGACACGTATTTGTGTAATATTTAGATGCGAAAGGAAGATATCTATGGCGTAGCGGGATCTATACTTATTTCTGATTGTTGAGAGTAGGTTTCCTCTTCAACTATAGGACCACCATTTGTAAATTCTCTATAAATATCATTAACATGAGTTCTGATAAATCATATATAAATTTTTTAGACGCCCTTATTATTAATAGTTCCGTTTTACTTAATAGATATATTAAAAGAATATTCAAGATGTTTGTTGGAATCTTAAACATAACAATATTGATATTTGTAATTGTCAACATAAATTAAATGATTATATAGCTCTATGCTTTTGTTAAAAATATTTCTGTGCGGGCTGAGCTTAAAGGTAGGTAAACATATAATTATATTTGTATGGTCTAGAAGTGTATGACTAATAACTTCTACTAAGTCAAAATAATTTTGGGACAGTTTAAAGTCATCTTCTTCAAAAACTATTACACAAAAGTCCTCATACGTATAACCATTCATTTTATTTTTTAAACCGGTTAGAAGCTCTTTAATGTTGCCGCCTGGTTTTCAATAGTGACACATATTCAAGCTTCCAAACTGTTTGCTAAATGTTTTCGCTGTGTTCGACGTCAATACTACTGATGAGTGTCAATTTAGATTTATTAGCTAGAAGGTCGATATATGATGAGTTGTTTTTAACCAATATACCTATATCACTTTCATATATTTCTTTTTTGTCAAATTCAGCAAAAAGTTTATTCAGTTATACTCGTACCTCGTAGGTAGACGTGGCGTAGGTAACATTAAAGTGTTACCTACGCCACACCTAGAACTCTATAAAAATGGTCCGTATTATATGGCCATCAAGGTCTACAACCATCTGCCAAAAATTTGAAAGCCCTTCAAGGAAATCAATTTCAGAACAAATTGAAAAGAATTCTGATAGAAAAAGGTCAATTTTTCATTCTTCAGATTAAATTTTTTAATTTTTTTTCTTTGGAAACATGTAAAAATTTACCAGGTAATATATAAGGGTTCTGTGTTCTTACAAAGAAACAAAAATAGCGAGTACTTTTATACCAAATTTATTATGATAAATGGAGTTGAAAAGTCTCAAAGTATCACCTTTTAAAAAAAGAAAACAATCATGGGGAATGAAGTAATAAAATACCCACCAATGACATATTATAATGGTACTTTACATGCCTAAATGGTTTTGTCCCAGTTGCATAAGACATTAAAATTTTTCTCTTTTCAAACTGCTAATATCACAAGAAAAATACCAAAACACTGGTGACATGGTAACTGTACTACGATCCTTAGTTACCGACATGATTTTAGCATCATTATCATTTCAATTTCATATCATATTTTATCTAAAAAGTAACTCATACTTAACTTTTTTCTGCTCTCATTCGTTCCTAGGACATAAAAAAAAATAGTTGGAATCTAACCTAATACTTTTCTGCCCTAAGTCGTTCTAAGTGGTCATAAAAAATTCTACATCCAGGTAAGTCACCCATAAGTTGGTACTGCTTTATGGGGTCCTGTTTTTTGCAAATAATACATTGCCCACAGATGACATTTTTAGGTAGCCATGTAACCGCTGATGGATAATCCAGTACTTTTGTCTAATGTTGGCTAAGGTAAGTTGTGCTCCTCCATGAAAAATCAGCTCATTTACAAAGTACGAACTCCAGAGAAGAGCAGCCGAATACTAAAGGTATTTTGCCTAAGCTGAAACAAAGTCGCTTTGCTCGTACTTGCTGCTCTCTCGGTCAATTAACTAATATAGAAGTCTAGATTCAAAAACAATTATCCACTGACCAGTTTCCGTGAAACACGCTGTTTTTATTTTTTTTAAAGAAGAAAATTTCCAATACAAGTTTCCTTCAATCATTTTGAAATACGCCAACATTTAATTTTCAATGTAAATTACTACGCGGTAAGCCCTGAGGGTGAGCCAGTGATGTTATTGGCAGGTAAAAATACAATGCAATGCTTATTTCGGAGGATAGTCAGTGTCAGATATCAACTTCAATGCCACACACACAACATGCGTTATTCGAAAATTGAACATCGGAGTTGAGCGCCTCATATCACCCTCCATATACGAGGATGTTGAGATTTCTCTCTCTTATGACAACTTTTGTTAGGATGAGTCCCTATTCTGTTTTTTTTTTTAATGTTATAATGTATCTCGCTTATGAACGGGACCCTTCATGAGCGAGACCGACTCGCTCTTGGTTGATTTTTTATTATTTTTTGTCACTACAAATTTTTTGTTATTGTTTTGTTAGTTTTATTTATTTTTAATTATAATTGGCTAGTTGACTAAAAATTTTTTCGTGTTGCTATGTAAACTGCCAAAAATAAACACAATAGTGACAGTAATACATTTCTAAGCAAAAAACTCTTTCAGTTATAAAAGTTTTTAAGACTCATGTTTTTAATTTTTAGACGTGAAAACGCACTGCAGTTTTGCCTACATATTTGTGACGTCACAACTTTGTATTTTGTATGGGTGGCGTGAGAACTTTGTTTGGTAGCTATACGAAATATTTCGTTTGTGGTAATGGTTTCATAATAAAAGTTGCTATAAATTTAGCGGACTACAATACAGTATAATTGTAATGAAAGATTTTCATACTTTTAAATGGGAAGTCAAGGGGTTCAGTTGTCATTTGCCTTATACAATTTTGCAAATTGATTTAAGTGGACTTTATAATATGAAATTGGTGTAGTTTGGTGTTATAAATGCTCGTGCTCGAGAACAATTTGTGAAATAGTTAAAGTAGACTGTTAAATGGACTCGTATAGATTTGTCGCCAAAATCTCCCACGAGGCTGCCAAAGAACATACGCCATCTTTGATGCCACATACCGTACAACACCGATACTTAGTATCTCATTATACTGGACATTGGCAGAATCACTGAAATCTCGGTGGAGGCCATAATTAAAAAGAAGAAAAGAAAGAAAAATGGTCCTATTCACCCAACTTTGAAGAAGCTTTAACATCACTTAACGAATCGATATCAAATAAAAAGTGTTCTTTATAGTGTTTTAGATAGAAATTAGTATAATTGGAAACAAATTTTATATAATCTTGAAATTAGGCAACTACCGAATTGTACGATGCACGCATTGGTCTTAGCCATAAGTACATCGTACATAACGAGATGTTGATTATAGGATGTGGATATTGCTGTGGAGACACAAGATCATGTCACGAACAAGTTGTTTATTTTTCTCTTCAGGTAACTTGAGATGTCAGGGTGTGACGCATCCACTAATCTGTGGACGCATCCCTTCTCGGCGGCGGGGTCCCTTTTTTCGCATAATTTATATTTCGTCCAATTTTTTTAGGTATACCGGTTCTGGTATAAAATAATTTGTCATCATCCCAGCAAACATTTTAAGTATTTTTGTCCAAGACTAAAGAATATATTACCTTAATTTACGGAAAAATAACGTCCCACGCACCATTTTTTTTTCCACTTCAAACACACTTTAACTGCTTCGTCGAAATAAATAGCAATCAACATGTTAATTACTTACATGCATCTTGTAGAGAACATTAAATAAATAATAAATATATACCGACAAATCACACAGATTGAGCTAGCCCCAAAGTAAGTTCTTAAGGATGCGCTAGTCGGGAACTCGAACTCGTCAGCGCACGTGGCTAAAATGCGTGCTATTTCGCTGAGAAAGGGATAGACTCGGTTTTGAATAGTGCGGAACTATTTACACTGATGTATAAGCACATCGGAACAACAGTCTAGTGTGTGCAAACACAAATATTGTTGAAAATCTAAATCGTCGTCGTCTAAAAATTCGCGAGTATGCGTTTGGGAGAAGTGTTCTTGTGATAAAACAGCTGAATGTTTTTATTATCAGTAAAATTATTAATATTTTTTAATAACCAAACTATGCTTGTATTGATTTTGTTTTAGAGATTTTATACTCCTTCCGGTATTTAATTGTGCCCAAAGTTGCGTTAAAATAACGTGTTAAAACGGAATGTTTTGAGACTCATAACTTTT
This sequence comes from Rhodophaea formosa, assembly GCA_963082605.1. NCBI lineage: Eukaryota > Metazoa > Arthropoda > Insecta > Lepidoptera > Pyralidae > Rhodophaea > Rhodophaea formosa. The sequence goes on from OY720206.1 coordinate 14,624,384, forward strand.
AAAGTACTTATAATTTTACAATTATGATTCCATACAAGCATAGATAACGACAAAACAAATCGATAGAATTAAAAACTTTAAACAGACGATATCGAACAACGGAGTCATCACCCTACAGAATTTGTATGGCGAAACACCTGACTAGCGCACCCTTAAGTAAGACTTGTGTTATGGGAAACTAACTCAACGATACTTTATTTTATAACAAATACATATATAGATAAACATCCAAGACCCAGAACAATCTGAAAAAGATCATTTTTCATCTTGACCTAACCGGGGATCGAACCCGGTACCTTCCGTGTCACAGGCTGGCGGGTGTAAATTTTTGAAATTTAAATTATGACAAATATATGTCAAATCTTTAAAAATAAAAGTATAAAAAGGAGTTTGCATTTTTATAAAATAAATTAAAATGTTTGATTAAGTAAATACCTCATTTAATACATTGAAGTCGAAATACGTTGAAATAAATGGCAGAATTGACGGTTTAACCTGGACCAATAAGACATAAATACTTGTAAGTGCTTGCTAATTATTTCTCATTCAGCTATTTTATAAACATCTATTTTAAGTTGAATTTGATACTCCTTTCAAAATAATTTTACCAATAGTAAATACCAAAATGCGACAATCGAGTAAGAAATACTTGTAAAGTATTTGTAATACCGTGATTACTGAAAAGTCTTATAAAAATGAATTTAAATTTTTATGAAATTAATTAAAGCGATTTGTATTACGGTAATACTTAAGGGGCTAAGACCAGCCAAGAAGTGCCACCCCTCAAATTGCGCACCGTCTGTCACCTTTTTATACCTATATAAAAACCAGTCAAGTGCGTGTCAGGCCACGCGCAGTGTAGGTTTCCGTAGTTGCGAATGACAACTTTGAGTTCAAACTGGTCACACTCGCAACTCACAGTTTAACGACAAAAACATCTAACAATGAGAATTGTATAAAATTTAACATTTTTGAGTACATTTTATAAGTTGGTTGGCTATAACATTTTAGTTTGTACTTAGTACTCAACTCTGATAGTTTTCCTTTCAACTTCAGTATATATACTATTGCTGTAATTTTTTTAGCAGATAGAGGGGGGGACACTTACCTCTAACAAAAATTTGCACTTTAAAACCAAATATTTCGGAAACAGATCCCTAAATCTAAAAATGGTGTTCTTAACATCACAATATTTTTTAAAGACCTAATAAACAATACCCAATACGATGGGTTTGTATAGAAAAAAAAACATTACTCCCTCTTTACTTGTATAGGAGATACGCTAAAAAAATTTTTTTTCAAGATTTTTTCTACCCCTTTTTTGGCATGATTAATATTCATACCTGTACCAAATTACAGCTTTCTAGTACTTATAGTCTCTGAGTAAAATCGCAGACAGACGGACGACAGACAGACGCACAGACAGACATGGCAAAACTATAAGGGTTCCTAGTTTACTACGGAACCCTAAAAAATATCATTGCTGTACATTTATTTTATACTGATTGGAGATTACAAAAAATATCGATTGTGTGTTTGTTTATAAGCAGAAACCCAAAAATTACTGTGTCGATTTTAAAAAAATTGTCAGAATTAAAAATTATTTTTTAAATTAGAAATTATTTTACATGTAGAACGTTACATCATCAGCAAGTTAAGGGTCCCACGTAAAGCCGCAATCCCATACAAACGTAGTTTCGTTTTAGTTTTACAACAGTTAAGCCCATCTCAACCAAATTCCGTACATACGACCGGATAAGGCATATTGATGTTTATAATCAGATTTCAATTTAAAAAAAAATACCTATACAAAATTACAGCGATTTGAAGTTTCGTATCGAAAACTTGAAAAAAAATATACACAACAAATCACACAGATTGAGCTATGGGATACTAACTCGACGATACTATATTTTATAATAGAACTTGTATAGATAAACATCCAAGACCCAGGTCAATCTGAAAAATATCATTTTCCATCTTGACCTGTCCGGGGATCGAACCCGGGACCTCCGTGTCGCAGGCAGTCGTGTTGACCGCTGCGCCACGGAGCTCGATAGCCTATGTCCTTTTCAGTACCCTAACCTATGTGTATGCTAAATTTTATGATGATCGGTTCAGTAGGTTGGGCGTGAAAGCGTAACAAACAAACAAATAAACAAACAAACAAACTCACATTCACATTTAAAATATTAGTTAGGATTAGGATTTGGCACAATTTGGGGTAGCTTTGCTTTCCGGGTCCTTACCAATGAACCTTGCAATGATTGCACTTTTTTGTGTCGATATTGACTGAACTGCAAATAGAAGTTCTCTTAATTTGTCAAATACCTACAAAATAATGAAAAGTTAAAGTTGCATAAGTAGGTATTTTTAGTAGGAGAAAAGAAGAAAATAACGGGTGTCGCTAGTTTCCGCTAATGTAATATATTATTTATAAAATACCGTGTGATGAAAGATTTCTTTTATTTCGTATGCCATCTATTCGTACACGTAAATACGAAGTGGTTCTGAACTGCGTAAATTAACAAGGTTTGTGGGTGACGCATAGCCCTGGCCAGCATGCCCGCCTGCCTGTGATTTTTCTGTTGTAGGACGCAGCCGGTAGATGTCACTACAGATAGCCCGAAAATTTTTAAGGGGGCACCCTAGGCACAGCAGCGACGCCAATCATTTTATTCCTAATACTTTACAAATATAAAGAAATTCAAGAATGTAAATCATATTAGCACTAGTAAATAACTTGAAGTATTTTTGTAATCATGTTTTAATATTATGAGAATCAGTCACTAAGAGAAAACGTGATTGCTGCCAAAAACGGCCGTTTTTCGCGGTAATCTGATTCTCATAATTCTCACTGATTCTGATTAATTAAAAATGATTCCAAAATTACTTCAGGTTATTTATTACTGCTTATATGATTTACATTCTTGAATTTTTTTCTATTTGTAAAGTATTAGGAATAAAATGATTGGTATCGCTACTGTGCCTAGTGTGCGGCCTTAAGGCGCTGTGGTATCAGACGATACGAGACATCAAAGCCACCCAGCAATTAATTCGATAAGTCCTTAATCACATCAAATTTAAAAAATCTAATAGCTGAATGCCCTATTAAATTACTTAGATTATCGCAAATTTGGCACAACTTGGAGTAGCTTTGCTTTCTGGGCCCTTACCAATGAACCTTGCAATGATTGCACTTTTTTGTGTCGATATTGACTGGACTGCAAATACAAGTTCTTTTAGTTTGTCAAATACCTACAAAATAATGAAAAGTTAAAGTTGCATAAGTAGGTATTTTTAGTAGGAGAAAAGAAGAAAATTACGAGTGTCGCTAGTTTCCGCTAATGTAATAATTTTTTTATAAAATACCGTGTGATGAAAGATTTCTTTTATTTCGTTTGCCATCTATTCGAACACGTAAATACGAAGTGGTTCTGAACTGCGTAAATTAACAAGGTTTGTAAGTGACGCAGAGCTCTGACCAGCATGCCCGCCTGCCTGTGATTTTTCTGTTGTAGGACGCAGCCGGTAGATGTCACTACAGATAGCCCGAAAATTTTGAAGGCGCTGTGGTATCTCATTTTCAATTTTTTTTTTGATTTATTTATTTCCACTAACAATATAAAATCGTGTAGGAATTCAACTTAAAACTAACAATTTGATGTCAAATTTCAAATTATAAATGTAAGCTCCAAATAAAATAATTCAAATTAATTGACCTATTTTATAGTTCAATTAATTTGAATTATATAATTTGAATCTTCAAATTTAAAAAATCTAATAGCTGAATGCCCTAGTAAATTATTTGTAGTATTATAGGTACAAGTTTTCACTATTTTTAATTTGATTAATTAAGAGAACGAATTATAACAGCCAAAAGTGGCCACTTTTGGCGGTAATAATTAGTTCCCTTAAACTTAGATTTTAATATCTATGAAAAGTAATAAAAAGAATACAACACGTAATTTACTAGGGCATTCAGCTATTAGATTTTTTAAATTTGATATGATTTAGGACTTATAGAATTAATTGCTGGGTGGCGCTAATGTGTTAACTCACTTCACCTTAAAAAACTTCCCCCTAAAAGGTTAAAAAAGGGGTTGAAAGTTTGTATAAAACTTTGTAATTTTTAAAGTGAGAGACTTGAAATTTAATATTTAAGCCCTTGCCATAAACATAATAAAAATAAAATATTTGAATATTAAAAATTTCACGCCTAAGAGCAAAAAAAGGGAGTTGAAACTTCGTCAATTTGAATGTGAGTGACATGAAATTTTAGATTTACTTTCTGGATTAGTATAAAAAGCAATGCATTTAGTGGATTTTGAAAATTTTCTGTTTTATATATTTATCATATCCGTCTGTCTAACTGTTTGTCTGTCCGAATGTCACAGCCATTTTCTTCCGAAACTATTGAGACTACACAGTTCAAACTTGGTAGCTGGATATATTCTATAAACCGCTTATCGATTTTATTTAAAAAAAAAATAAGTGAGGAGAATCAGCCATTTAGAGAAATACTGATTATCACCTGAAACGTCCGTTTTTGGCGAAAATCAGTAGTTGTCTTAATGACTGATTCTAATAACATTAAAACATGATTCCAAAAATACTTCACGTTATTTACTAATGCTTATATGACTTACATTTTTGAGTTCCATTATTTGTAAAGTATTAGAAATAAAATGATTAGCGTCGCTAGTGTGCCAAGTGTAGGCCCTGAAAGGTTTTTGGCTTATCTAAGCTCGCTTTTACGGAAACCTACAGATTTTTGGCTTATCTAAGCTGGCTTCTACGGAATTCATGGGTGAACTCGACGCACTTAGCCAACCAAGGACGCAAAGTAGCAGCAGTGGTTTTCTTGTGGCTGAAATGATTATGATGATGAAGGTAGCGTAAAATGGAGGTGGAAGTTTTGATGAAATTACAACGCACGCGTATTTTGAAGTGCAGCACTCCGAAAGTATATTCCGAAATCTTGACAGGAACAGTACAATCAAAGATTTTTGTTTTACAGTCGAAACTAAAGAAGATACATAGATGCTTGGAATTTAGGACGTTGGTTTCTTAGAAGACTAAGAAATCCCAACACGACGTATGACCCTTATTCAGTACGAGTAATTCATTAAACTTTGATTGATGATTATAAAAATCGGCAAATTGCGAGTCGTACTCGCGCATGAAGTGTTCTTTACCATTATCTATACAACATTAGATTATCAAGCAAATACAGGAAAAATCACGTTTGTTGTATGGAAACCCCCTTAATCTGTAAAAATTTCAATTGTCTAGCTATCACGATTTATGCCAGTCCAAGTCAGGTCCAAGCCTTGTAACAGACAGACGAACTGATAAATAAGCCCAGAAATATTAATAATCGGGATATAAAAAGGACCCTATTCACGGGACTTCACTGTTAGTACATTATGTATATCCTAACTAATATTATAAATGCGAAAGTGAGTTTGTTTGTTACGCTTTCACGCCCTATCTACTGTACCGATCATCCTGAAATTTTGTATACACAGGTAAAGCTACTGAGAAGGACAAAGGCTATATATCACGCCGGCGAAGCCGTGGGTAACAGCTAGTGTCATATAAAATTAAAAAATAATTAAACGTTCAGTTGTACATAATAATAATAATAATAATGCCCGCAGGGCAGCTTGTGGCGAGCTGTTGGTGAGTAACGACACCACGGGCCTGAGTGCTCCAGAGAGTCGGTCAGAGCCCTCGCCCCCGACGTGTCTTCATCGGTCGGGGTGGAAACCCAAGAGGGCTCGCAGGATTCTCAGCTCTGGCTTGCCTTAGTTGGCCGTTCAGAGAGGAGTCGTAAGAGCTGTTGCTCCAGGGGTGGAAGAGTTAAAGGCCTAACGACGCGAGTAACTTCGGAGAAAGCGCAGCACACCTCTCGACACCCCTGAGTCGCCCGCACCTGTGTTGCCCCTTTTGTCCGCAATAATCGTCGGCTTTTTTTGAGGGGTCTATCTAGTGGGCGGCAAGCCACCACATGCTTATAAATAGTCAGTTATCATGATTATGGCAGGTGTTAGAGCCTTTACAATAACCCAGTACAAGACCACCCACATTTCATCCCATAACCCATTATTTTTCTGTATTAAAATACAATAGCTCCACCTCCGGCGAAGACCTGTTCAAGGGCGTATCATACATTGGTATTACCAGGACCGGGTCCTGGCTGGAGACCTACACTACATCAACTTCTCCAAAGGGCCTCTACGTGTTGGATCTGTATCCCCACGCAAGCCTCTCAAAGGACCGGAGTAACACCCGTGACCCAAAAGGAGATACAAATAATAATAGAAATTGTTTATTGCATTAACTGAGTTAAGGACAAAAAAAATATTGTTTATGACAAGAAGGTACAAAGGCGGACATTTCACAAAAGCAATTTCTTTCAGCCAACCTTTGGGTATACATAGATATGAAAAAATCAAACGGGGTTGGCACAGTATCTCAAAAATAAGACCGTCATAAATAAACACATGTTAAAAACAAACATATACATAACATAAATATTAAATAAAACACATACATACATATTCATAAAGTAAATTAAACAAACATAAAACTTATCATATTGGAAGGATGACGCCTTTTTGTTTTCGCGCGGCCTCTGACAAACCCAGATAAAAGTCCTGCTCCGAAAAGGAGTTTTTCAGCAGCAGTGTCGTGTGTCTTGAACTGCCACTGCGATGAAGGCGGTATTCACGACGTCTTGAAGGTTGACTGAAGGATTTTTCCTTCAGCAGCTAACAGCGGTAACTTACGGAAGTTGAAAGTGTGATATCGTGGATTGTAGTCGGAAAACTTATAAAAACACGCACACAAGGGTGACTGATTCATCAACGCATAGCCTAATATTTGGACAGGAAATTTATCTTAAGGCGTAGTGAGTTCAGACGATACGACACACTAGCGCCACCCAGCAATTAATTCTATAAGTCCTAAATCATATCAAATTTAAAAAATCTAATAGCTGAATGCCCTAGTAAATTACTTGTAGTATTCTTTTTATTACTTTTCATAGATATTATAATATTAGTTTAAGAGAACGAATTATTACCGCCAAAAGTGGCCACTTTTGGCGGTAATAATTCGTTCTCCTAATTCATCAAATTAAAAATAGTGAAAACTTGTACCAATAATACTACAAGTAATTTACTAGGGCTTTCAGCTATTAGATTTTCTAAATTTTATATGATTTAGGACTTATAGAATTAATTGCTAGATGGCGCTTGTGGTGTCGTACCTTCTGAACTTACAGCGCCTTAAATACAGTGGTCAGATAATAAAGGCCTTTAAAAAAATTCGGCCCCAAAGGAGTAAAAATCGGGGGCAAATTTTGTATGAAGAAAATTAAAATGATTCCTGATTTACTTTAAAACTTGCCATAAAAACACTTGTTTCAGCATTTTTAAAATTCCATCTTCATGGTGGTAAGATGGTGCCTATGTAATTAACTATTTCTCAATAGTTTCAATAGATGGCACTTTGCCTTATAAATTATGATGAAGTGATGTAACCAAGAAACTTGGTGATGCTCGCGTAAATTAAGGTTTTGCTGAATCCTATTTTCAATAACTTATCAATATGAAACCAATAAACTTCAGGCTAGTCATATCGTACAGATAAAAACGATGAAACTACAATAATTGCGGTAAATTTGCTCTTTCGTTATGTTGTTTCGGTCCTCCTAGATAGTATTTATCCAGATTTGCAGCAGTCTGGAATTTCCGCGCGCGAAGTTTTTGCTGAAAAACCACAATTTTTTCTCTCTTTTTTTAGTTTTGTGGCAAAAAATCATTATTGGAAGGCTCTGACGACAAAGGTATTCTAACTTTATTAAAGCGTATCAAAGTCCTGATAGTTTGAGCCCTAATTCAACTGTCTAGGTCTAATAGGTTATATATGATACAGGGTCCCCAATTTTAACTATTTTCCCCAAAATGTAAAGGGTCTTTCAACAAGGACGGGTCGATGTTAAAATTGAATAAAACAAGGTGTATGAGATATTAACGAAATTTATTTTTTATTTGTAAGGCCCATTTATGCCATTATGGATGGAATGTGACATCGTTGGATTGTCCGCCGCGACTTCGTATGGTGGCACGAATCCGCGAGGTCCAATTTTTAATGACTCTGCTGCATAGATCCGGCTGAATCTGAGCGATGGCCTACGTTATGTTGACTTTCAGGGCAACGGTCGATTGTGGCTTATAGGTATAGACCTGCGACTTCAAAAAACCCCACAACATTTGCTTATTAACAAAACCGTTCATTAAAAAATGTGCCTCGTCGCTAAAGATTATTTTTCGGCCAAAATCGGGGTCCAATTCCAAGCGTTCCGAAACCCATTCAACGAATACACGGCGTTGTCTATGGTCATTTACTTTGAGCTCTTGGGTCAGTTGGATCTTGTACGGATGCAGGCCCAAGTCCTGACGCAAAATTCTCCAAGTTGAAGTCTGCGAAAGGCCGAGTTGTTGTGCATGGCAAGAAATCGACTGCTTTGGAGTCTCCTGAACACTCTCACGTACAGTGGCGATGTTTTCGGCTGATCTGGCGTTTCTTTGACGTAAAGGTGTTGGTTAGTCTCAAATTTGGTCACCAATTGTTGGAGAGAAGACTTTGAAGGGCCACCGCGTCTGCCGTAAAATGGGCGCAATGCGCGTAACGTTTGCACTAACGAACACTCATTTTGATAATAAAGTTTTATTAATTGCACATGCTGCTCAACCGTGTAAGTTGCCATGGTGATTTGGCATCAATGACTGAATAAGAAAAAAACAGATTTGACAGATGCCGCCAAAACAAAATGGCCGCTATAGATAACATCGACCCGCTCTATTTGAAAGACCCTAGAAAAATCGGAAATATAATGTGACTGGTAAGAAGTATATAAAGCGAAACGTGGTAGTTAAGGTATCATACCGACATGCTAGATAAAATAACATCTTGTAAGAAAAGCGTCACAATACCGAGTTAATTAACATTTCATAATTAGACAAAAATCTTAAGGTACCAACCCTGCATCAGCTGTTTTCATTCATCATTACGAAAATCTACAATTTTTACTATCATTTGACAAATGACCTTGAATACCAGGTTACAATTACAAAGACTAAACAACGACCATAACGAATAATCATTGCCTAAGATCCTTGTGTCTCTGAGAGACAGATTTTTAATTTAATGGTAGTTACTTACGTAAACCATAATCAGCAAACTGCATCGTAATTTTTAAAAATAATTTAACGGCGAATCAAACAATTGGATTTAATTATGCGTGGATTTCTGACAAACTTGCTAGTTGGTTTTGCTTTTATTACATATCAATAACAATAATAATAAAACAAATCCTCATAATGTCACTGGTATTACGGGTAAAGTTAAATCTTCTTACAGAGTAGAAGCCCATCATTTAAAGTAAAAACAGCTGATATCAAGTCGTAGGTATGTAAAATCTTGACATAAATTAATGCTTGAATTAACAATAAACAATTAAATTCTATCGACTTAAAATTAAATTTCAAAAGACAAAAAAACATTCATGTAATTTTTAAAGTAGAAACAATTTACCGAGATGCAATGCATTATCTCTTCTGCGAATATTAATTCATCTTCATGCACGTAATTTTCTGTCTCGCTCTCTCATTATTTGCTTTATTTTTTGATATTTTAGGCTTGGTTCCGTATTAAATTTTTTGAATTCCGTTTTTTGCTATCAGATAAATAAGTTTTCTTTAACTGTTACTGGAACGATGAACTAAATGTTAACATAGCTTTGTAAAACATTATTCGTACATGAATTGAATTAATTAAGATCCTTGAAGTGGCAGTGGGCGAGGCACTAACGCGCAAGACTGACAGTCATTGGGGTAATAAAGTTCTCTCATAACGACCACGTACCGCCAAGCGCAATGTTGGAATCCCACTGACCAGAAAAAGCAGTCATCACGAATTATTATTTTTAGTTTTTCGCTCTTCACATAAAAACAATTTTTTTTTAATAGGATTTGTTTTGCACTAAAGAGAATACCGATTCATAAATTACAACAGATACCTCAGATACAAAAAATTGCGTAAAGAAGTTGTAAGATTTTTCACATCTTCAAAAGATTTTTGATATCGCAGCTGCTGTCCATAAACTTCGGTAAACACGACGGCCAGTTAGACTGGAATTCTTTTGTCTAATTAAATAAATTACTTAATCCACGTCAAATGCACTTGTGGCGGTTTAGAAACTCTGACACCAGGGTATGTGGGGTCGTAAGACCTTACCTAACTTACCTACACGAGATGAAGAAAAAATACTTTAAAAAAGGTTTTTCCTTATTGCATTGCGGAACCAATTAAGTACTAGGCATACAGGATAGATGAAAGAGGTCACTTTGACAACACTATCGTGGAAGTATCGCCATCAACCTCTTTGCCATCAACACGTCGTTCCGCGCGTGCGCGAAGCACCGAGAGTTTTGACTCTATGAAAACGTCATTGTCAAGTCTTGATTGTAATTTTTCCGTGAACGTGCGCGCGGAGCGAAATTTTGAATTTTGTTGCTATTAGTTTTCATAAAACGTTTAGAATAAATAGTGTAAAGTGACGTGCGGACTTTTATTTTAACAAATATCGACTTTTTCGAACATGAACTACTCGAATTCGGAATATTATGATATGGTTATTTGTGTTATGTCAAATTTGTGAAACAATGTTGTTGCTAAGTTCCGCAAAGCGATTTGCCGCCAAGGGAAGGCGGCTTCTTTGAAAGAGCGGCGCGGCGGCCGGTGCGGTGTCAACAAAGGGGTAGGTGTCTGAATTGTACTAGGTTGGCAGAACATAGCAAGAGTTCGAAATGCTCTCAGCTGTGTTTGTGTTTAGAAATAAATTGGATGTGTCTACAAAAGTACTAGGAACATATGACATACAAGGGCTTTGCCGCGAGTAACGAAATTTATCAATGAGTCTTTCTTTTCTTTCTAATATTATGCATAATTAGGGGTGTGACCAAAATAAAAAAAATATGTTTTTCTACTTTTGTATGGAAAATATCTTTACAAGATATTCGTTTCTTTCCACCGCCATATGATTTTCATAACCCTCGGGGTATGGTCTTGTCACGGCTTTATATACCATTTACAAGTCGCCTTGTATAATTTTTGAACAAAATATCAGGTGTAACGTGCTATCTCAGTAACCCCCCTTAAATCAAGTTTGAGGGGGAGTTTACAATTAAATCGATTTTAGAATTACAATTTTTTTTAATGATATAATCGCTTTCCGGCCTTCCGCCAGGCATGTTGCTTTTCTTACATGCATTTAATGAGTGTGATACCAGCTCTGCCCTTTTTGGGGAGGGAATATTGAAATGTATTCGTGTCCTCAAACAAAACCCCGACCTAGTACACCAACTGGAAGTGTTCTTTCAGCCAGATTCCCTGGCAGAGGAGATTGAAAGCGTAGGCGAAGAATTTTTAATTGTTCTGTATGGTGGAAACGAAAAAGCTTTCAACACTCTGCGCTATACCCTGGGGGGTGAGGGCCTCGGCTAGCAACAAAATAAATTTAGCTCGCCATCCACCTACCAAAGACACGGCTAAGTTCCACTTATTCAGAAGTTATCACCAGGTTCAGGAGTGATAAGAGGTGCACAAGACTCCAACTGATTGGGGATGGTATCAAACAGAATCGGGTTTGATGCCAACCACGACATCTTTGCCCGCAGACTCTGAACTACTTCTAAAAAAAACCGGCCAAGTGCGTGTCGGGCCACGCGCAGTGTAGGGTTCCGTAGTTGCGAATGACAACTTTGAGTTCACACAATTCACACTCGCACCTTACAGTTTAACGACCAAAAACATCTAACAATGAAAATAGTATGAAATTTTACAGTTTATAAGTTGGTTGCCTATGACTTTTTAGTTTGTACTTACTACTCAGCTCTGATAGTTTTCCTTTCAACTTCAGTATATATGCTACTGCTGTAATTTTTTTCACGTATCTATATATAACCGTTTAGCAGATAGAGGGGGGGACACTTACCTCTAACAAAAATTCGCACTTTAAAACCAAATATTTCGGAAACGGAGCCCTTAATCAAAAAATGGTGTTCTCAACCTCACAATATTTTTGAAAGACCTATTTAACGATACCCCACACAATAGGTAAATAGAGAAAAAAAATTACTCCCTCACTTTACTTGTATGGGAGCTACCCTAAAAAAAATTTTTTTTCAAGATTTTATTCTACCACTTTTTTGCCATGATTAATATACATACCCATACCAAATTACAGCTTTCTAGTACTTATAGTCTCTGCGTAAAACCGCGGACGGACAGACAGACAGACAGACAGACAGACAGACAGACAGACAGACAGACATGGCGAAACTATAAGGGTTCCTTGTTTACTACGGAACCCTAAAAAGCCTCTCCTGCAAGTGCAAGAAAGGTTGAACTGGGTTTTGCTCTTGCAGGAAGGCTGGGATGAAGTGCTCTGTGCAAATTCTATAAGAGGAGTAAGTACCCAAATGTCCACCAATCGAGGATGTAGAAGAAGTAGGAGACGACCGCGATGCTATTGGAGAATGTTTGATGTCTCTCCTGCACTTCAAATGGGCACCACTACCCCAACAACATCAAAGGAAGGGGAGAGCCTCTCGTCAAAGTTGATATTGATACTCCTGGGCCCTAAAAGAAGACGCATAGGTTTACTTAAGAACAAAAGTGGTGATAAGCCTACTTACAGTATTGTCTCTGTTTCCTCGAAGAATTTAATTTAGATTAGTATAATTATTTTGTTACGAGATAATAAACACAGAAAATAATCCTAGTAATTTTATTATAACACTAGGTTTGTTTGGTAAATGGTCGTCATTGAACAAACTATCACACCTACGGACGCACCTTTAGTCTCAAAATAAAGGTAATTAAAATGGCTACAAAGTCTCCTCATTATACCTGATATTTAAGTCTAAAATTAGACATTTCTAATTTTTTTTGGGAACCCTGTATCATGTGATCTATTTGACCTAGACAAATGAGTTAGGGCTTAAACTATCAGGAATTTTATACACTTTAAAAATGTAGTAGTGAACGTTGTCGTCAGAGCCTTGCAATGTTAGTTTTTTGGCACAGAACTAAAAAAAGAGAAAAAGAATGGTGGTTTCCAGCAACTATAGCGCGCAGAAATTTCAGACTGATAGAAATCTGGATAAATACACGTACTATCTATGTGGATACACACGGAATACCAAAAGTGCAAGATTACTGCAATTATTGCAATTTCGAATGTAACATATGACTGGCCTACTTCCACTATTTATAGTTTTTTAATTCTTCCAATCCAACTATAGTAACTTTTATAGTAAAGGTTATTGATGGGAAATATGAAGTGAATAATGAAAGAATTATGTATATTATCATATAATTTTAATTTGAATTGTAAACTACACTAATCTTATGTACTCATAGTAACAATCTAGTAATTTATAAGACTTAAATTTAACAATTACTTGGCTAAAACATCCATTGACACGATAACAAGAAGACTTACCTAACGCCGATAATTAGTAGAATAATAGCAGCATACTTTAAACACAAAAACACATGTAAAGTATTTATAATATTGTACTAACATCTTCCAGATTCCTATAATCCTCAACTTGAAAATTTAATTATTAGATTGTAGCTATTTATCTTCACACTGTCTTATAACCTGTTTACTATAAGAAGGGACCTGTTATTGACACCTTGTTATAATGTTACTGTTTTATTTGTTTCTTTTTAAGCTGTTTTGCCTTTTTTAACGTTGACATGCAGGGGTAATTTTGTGGCGTTTTTGAAAAAGCAGTGCCGCTTTTCATAGTATTTTATGCAACGGTTTTATAATAGTGGTCTCAAAAGGTGAGTGGCAGTAAAAGTTTGGTACGCTTTCACGGCTAAACCACTAAATCGATTTTAATGAAACTTGGCACACAGATAGAATAGACCTTGAGACGGGACACAAATTTTTTAACCGAGTGCAAAAAAGGAGATGTTCACGATAAAACAAAATGTGCAAGATTGAATGGAGTTTCGTGGTTATAAAAGCAGGCATTTTTTTAGGTTTTTTAATAACAGCCCTGAAAAAGGCACATGGAGTACTTTTAACCGACTACAAAAAAGAAGGTTTTCGGGATTGAACAAAAAGTTCAAGTTTGTATAGAACTTCGTGGTTTTAGAAGCGTTGTGCTTGCAATTTTTATAGGTTTATAATTACAGACTTTTTATATCAGTTGCCTATATGCGAACAACAGTAGTGCGGAAGACAGTTGCGTCGCCTATGTGCGCTGTCTCTAACTCGTGGCGGGACCTTGTATTCGGGGGCAAGAACGGCACGGGACGCGGAAGGCGTGGGGGGGGGGGGGGAACATTTTGCAGTCGCTATATGTCATATACCTACCACATTATTTGGTAGTTTAAAAACATTTTTGGTGATCATTTACTCAATTTGGTTTTAAAGTGCAGTCATGACGAAAGTAAGTGGTACCGTTATAATTTTAGGTGTTCTTTTTTTGGTGTAATTTTTTTTTTGTTGATTGGTATATTTATATATTTGTTGGCAGAGGCTAGAGGTCACAAAATTTTTTTGGTGGTCATTATATTTTTCCCCATTTTTTGATAGCTTATGTTTAACCAACCACCAGATCTAGTATAATGTTACGGCAAAATATCTCTTTATATTGCCAAAAATAGTAAATGATCACCAAAATTAAATCCTCATTTTAACGTAAAACTAGGACCAAAAATATTACAACTGCGATTCTATTTAAAGTATACATCTCCAAATTATGATTGTTTAATCCAAATGGGTACATATCAGAATCTCAAAAAACATAACTCCTTAATTTAAAATGTACGAGCCCAAAATACCCAATTCTAAATACCATAAGTACATTTAAAATTTCAAGTAGGTATTCAAAAAGCAAAACATTTAAATTATGTTATGGTGGTACATTTTACTACGGAATACTTCATCCATAAATACCTTGCTTCAAAAAAACTTAGCCTAATATACCTAAGCGATTTTTAAAGCTCAAAATATTCTAGGGCAAATAAAAACAAGTTATGTGATTGTCAATCATATTTACTTCTAGTTATTACTTAAGAGTCGCCTGGACGCGCATGTCTTCATACAAACGGAAATAAGGAATTGTGGCAATATTTGACAGCTTGGTAAAATTCGTAGAAAAGGTGGCTTGGAGCAGCATAACGCTGATAAATGAAAGGGTAAAGTTGTGGAGTATGGTCTAAGACTTCATTTAAAATAGTATCTCTCTCGACACTATTAAAAGCGTTTTCTAAATCTAGTTTCACTATTACAGTATCAGTGTTTCTATTTTGAGTGCAATGAAACGAGACGCGTGTATGGCAATTGGCAGCCTCGCAGCCCTTTGCCGTTCCGAAACCTAGCTGGCGTGGTTGAAGATACAGGGATGCGTATTGTCTGACTGCACTACATCCGAACTTTGAAATCAGTCGTCTTAAAGCGTTGCCTATGGCAATTGGTCTAATTCCACCTTCCTTTTTTTATGCACATAGTGATGCCCCATACAAAAATGGACATACTTGTGGATGGAGTACACCCCGGAATAGGAAATTGCAGAGATTGGTAAGCGCCTCCAAAAGACGGCATCCGTTGTCACCTGCAGAAGCTGATGTAAGTTCTTTAAGGTGGTCTGGTCGTAGTCCGTTTAGTCCGGATGCAGATCCCGCCTTAAAAGACCTTAATGCGGTTGCGACTTGTGAAGAAGTGACTGAAAGATAAAGGTGAGAGTGGTTAGGCTCTGCAGGCAAAAGGACGAGATGGAGATGGACGTCTATAGATCAATGCATTGTATGTATCAGAGTTTTTTGGAGCAACAGAGCAGTCAGATAAAAGTAGATGTACGGCTCCCCTAAGGTCACCATCATACACCTTAAATTCTATGGATTTGTATACGCTATAAGAATAAGAGGAAGTTCTTTGATTGTGGGTGTTGTCGTCATTGTCAATGTTTTGTTTCACTTTCGTGGTAAGAGAGAACTGACCTTCCCGTGATGGCACTTTAAGAGCAGTAAATGCGAATGAAAGAAAAGCATATTAGGCCTCGACACTGTTGTCACTAAGACACTTTTCTATTATTAATGTTAATTTTTCAGCTGCTAGGCATCTTGCTCCCTTTAGACATAGACATTTATTTGCTAAAAATATGGTTACAGAGATGTTAGAGGTGCACAAACAGGACACATATTTTACCAATTTTGGCATGCAAATATACAATAAATATTCATTTTTAAATTTTACTAAAATGTCTGTAAATTTACAATATTAATACATTTAATTATCGTCAAATATTATCAATTACATCATCAGTCAGAAATCTGAAATATGTTGGACACAGAGTAGAAACATTTTTCTCTAAGCCAATAAGTAAATTTTTTCTTGAATTAAGTGCTTGGTAAGGTCTTCATATCATTTGGAATAGCATTATAAATTTTTATACATATATAATAACATTGTCTGTGATTGATTAAGACTTAATTTTGGATTTTTATCCAATGTAAGTTTATTCGGGTCTCTTCTACTTTTAGGATTTATATCTGACATCTTCTTGAAAAGGTCAATATTATTCTTGACGAAACAAGCTACTTCTAGCATATACAAAGAAGGGAGAGGCAAGATACCCAGTGATTTAAATAAATTTCGACAAGACTCACGGGGTTTTTTGCCACACATGGCACGTATACATTTTTTGTGGGCAATGAACAGTTTATTAACATCAACCGAGTTGCCCCAAACCAAAAGTCCGTATCTTAGAATTGATGCTACGTAGCTGTGGTAAGCTGTTAGTATCGTTTCAATTGCGGCAGTATTATGTAGTCTCCTTAGAACGTACACGTAACGATTAAATTTATCACACAATGTCTTAATATGTTGTTTCCAATCACAATTCTCATCAATTACAACGCCGAGGAATTTTGTTGAGGTCACTTCTTCCAAACGTTGGCCTTTATAGCTAATATTTAAATTTACTTTATTTTGTCGGTATGTACCAAATTGCATATACTTTGTTTTTGTTAAGTTAACAGTCAAGTTATTCTTTTTAAGCCAATCAATAAGGAGTCAACGGTATTATTAATATCTAATTCATAGTCTGAAATGTCATTTTTGCAGGGTATAATTATTGAGATGTCATCGGCAAACATTATATATATATATGATTTACTACATCAGGAAGGTCGTTGATATAGAGCAAAAATAAAATTGGACCTAAAACACTTCCTTGAGGTACACCAAATGCATTTTGGAATGTGTTTTAGTACTTGAACGTCGCATTTTAGAAAAGATTGTCAAGAATGTTATTAGTTCCAAAGGATTGAGGAGGAGGGATTGAATGTGGCTGGTTTCTTTTGTGAATACGGCTCATGTGAATAGCCAAACCTCTTAGGGCTACAAATTGACGAGAAGAATCCGGACAGAGAGGACATAACTCGTAATTCATAGTACCTATGTGTTAGATACAAAAAATCAATTTGATTTATAAAAAATATCATAATATAATAAATAAAAACACTTTCACCGCAGTTTCATAAAAATCTGTTCACAGCACACTACACTTGAAATTGTGAAGGTGGCCCTCTGGCTTTGGGCTTGCATTCCCATACGAAGACGTACTTTCCACCGACTCAAGCAATTGAATTGAATAAGAGAAACATTCAAATTGTTACCACCCACAACAAATAATTTGACGGTCATTGAATGTGACTGATACACAGATATTAGAAAAAAAAATTCATGTCTGTGGACTGATGCACAGATATATATATTTTTTTTCAGTTTATATAGTAAAAGTAAAGTAAAAAAGTCATTTATTATCTCCAACAATCTTACATTTAACATAACAAAAAAACAAAAGGAGAGTTATAGCATAGCAGATTGAAGGAGACTGGAGCCTGATGAAGGCAGGGCCTGTATGACAGTATTCCAGTGCTCCCCTCCTCTGGACATACACATTACACAATACACATTTCATCGGGTCTATACCCATTAATGAAATGTGAAACTTAAAAATATTAAAGAAAGAAAACTACTTAAATAAAGGTAAATAAAATAAAAATAATAAATCGATAACATAGAAAAGAGTAAAACTTATATAATTGATATAAACCTAGGAAGGTAGACAATATGCCTGTATCAGCTGAGTATATAACTTACGAAAGCTAAAAATCTTATAGAGTAATTATATAAGAGGGCGTACAAAAAGTTCAGTGTTATTATAATCAAGAGTTAGAAGATATTTAAATATAGAAGATTTGCAGGAACGTTTAGTCAGTTGGATAATATTTAATTTGGAGTGCAGTTTATTATACAGGAAAGGCCCAGCAAAACAAAAGAATCTATGTGAGAATTGAGTTTTAAAGGGATTGGAGGTGGCAGCGAGACGGTTTCGTTTAACCAGGTGAGGGCTATATGGATTAAGTGTGTGCTGTTGAAGTGCTATGTTCAAAATATATAGTTGGCGGACGGAGAGGAGTTCACAATATTGATACAAGTCGCGGGTGGGAAAGAGGAAGGGCTTAAATGTGTAAACCTTTAAAAGAGACCTCTGTGCTCTTTCTAGGCGAAGTAAAGTTGTTTTACACGCACCTTCCCAAATAGAGATGCAGTATATTATAAGAGATTGGCCTAGAGCGAAGTAAACCATTTTAACGATGTTAGGTTCAGCTACTTGTCTAAGACGTTTAAAGATGTAAATACATTGCAAATAGAGTACGCAAGCTTATGCTGGCGTACTCTATTTGCAATGTGGGTGCTGTGTTCTTTGAAATTTAGATTTCTGTCAAGCATAACTCCCAAGTATTTGACTTTGTCCGAAGATGTTAGGGCAGGACAAGAACAAGGTAAGTTGGCAGAAGTAGGATGAGAGTGGTCAGCTACGGATAATTTTGAAATTTTTGCGTTCTGGGCAGTTAAATTGTTAATGGAAAAGTTTGAAAGTCGATTTTTTTTGTACATTTAGCGAGAGGAGATTTTGTCGAAGCCAGCTGGATACGATATCTAGTCCATTTAGTGCGTGATGGTATGTTTCCTCCCATGATTTTGCCGAAAAGTGTAGGGCGGTATCATCTGCGTAGGATACGATCTTACAGTGAGGAATATTTAGTGAAAATAGATCATTTATATAAATTAGAAATATATGAAAATACAATTTTGTGCTAAGTCTGTATAAGCAAAAAAAATTTTTTTCATGTCTGTGGACTGATGTTTTCGGCTGGCAGATAACTGTCCTGCGCGCGCGGCCCGTAGAGCCCGAACGCAGGGCGCAATAGTTCCGAGGCGCAGTCCGACAGGAAGAGATCTCCTTCGAGGTATCGAATTTACTATGGTCCAAACTAGTGTTGGGGTCTTGAAAGGATATAATAGTAATAGTATCGATGTGTTTTCTGGTTCCACCGAACAAAAATCCACAAATCTGAATTCAACATAAAATATTGACTTATCAAATGTCAGCGAATAATGGTCAAAATTGTATGTTGCGATTACAATAGTATAGACCATACATAAGTACCCATTAAATAGGGCAGAAATAACGTAAAAATT
This sequence comes from Rhodophaea formosa, assembly GCA_963082605.1. NCBI lineage: Eukaryota > Metazoa > Arthropoda > Insecta > Lepidoptera > Pyralidae > Rhodophaea > Rhodophaea formosa. The sequence continues at coordinate 14,644,032 of OY720206.1, forward strand.
AATAAAAAATAATATTTGGTCCCAGAAACAGACATTGACATGACATTTCAATTTATTCATGTGCAGGTGCAGAAATAAGTAATCAAGTAATTTACTGGGGCATTCAGCTACATGGATCTAAGAATAATCAGGATATGCCCTTGGAAAATGTAACAGTGACGCACATAAAAATCCCTACACTCGTGTCGCGACACTAGCGCACGCACACATCGGCACAAAAATCCCTACACTTTTCCCCGGTCGAACGAAATGTCTTTCCCAAATGTCAAATACATGCTGCACACATGTGACTTGATGTGACGTAAGTTATGCTTCACTTTTGATGTGTCTAATGCCGGGTCCATATTATTCCTAGGTCCATGTTCAGCTATTAGATTTTTTAAATTTGATATGATTTAGGACTTATAGAATTAATTGCTAGGTGGCGCTAGTGTGTCGTATCGTCTGAACTCACAGCGCCTTAATCCTACACGTCGAATTTTTCCATCATATCCCATTCTTCTCTTCACGCATGAGGGCTTGCGTCACCTAACATGCAAAGTTATGTTAAGTGGTGGGGTAGCCCACCATTTCAAGTGTGGTATTTGATTTAATTCATTTTACAATGAAGTTGAAAATCAATGAATAAGAAAGAAACCATACAATTATATCTAAAGGTTTTTTGTTTTTGCATTGACAATGTTATTCTGATATTTTCTTATTAAACTCAAAAATAAGATATGGGAAAAAATTGTTTCGCTGGCAGGCCTCGAACCTGCGTCTTTGTCTTTATACGACAACGCCTTACCAATTCGACCACCGCGGTTCAATCCTACACGTCAGATTTCTCCACCATATCCTAGCTTGCGTCACCTAACATAACTACTCCACGTTTACACGTGTTGTATTTGATTTAACTCATTTTACAATGAAGTTGAATCAAATAGTACGTGTTTTTTGTATACACAGACAAAAACGCAGGTTCGAGTCCTGCCCGCGTGAAATTGTTTCCCATATCTTATTTCTTGATTTAATAGGAATATTTTAGAAAGCGAATAATTTATCTAAATTTAAACATTAAAAATTTGCCGGTAACATAGGCAAGATTGCTGGTTAATAATATTTTAGATAACATTATGTCAGAAATGTACATTAATTTAATTAGTTATACCTCATTGACTTTGAACAAATTTAAACGAAAGCGAACACTACACATGCATATTCTAATCCTACATCATACAATCTAACTATGTGTGACGTCAGGTGACGTGTCTAAAATTACTGAACATTATACTCGTTGCCGTTTTCCTGCAATTTCATTTTCCGCGTCACTCGAAAACCGGCCGTCTAACAGCGGACTGAATGCATTGACTAGTCGTGACAGTCAATTTGCTTCGTCTTCATCCGACACAAACATCTCGGACAGACCTGAGGCAACGGAGGTAGTTTCACACTCACTGAAACAATGAAGTGATTTAATAGAGTAATAACAGGAGGTTGTCAATTCGACCTGTATGTAATATTGTCAGAATTACATGCGTTTTGTATATGTTAGTCTTCATAAGCTTCAAAACATGTGTGCCACATTTAATTAGTGTATGTATGTTTGTATATTTATATGCTCGACCACGCATATCTCAGAAACTAAAAGTGGGATAATTAAAATACTTCTTTTGTTCTAGAATAAGGAACAACGCAAATTTCATCAAAATCGTATAGTAGTTTTTTAGATAGAGAGTTACATAACTCTGACTTTAGATAGAGAGTTACACACATGTGTATCAGCCACTAGTAAAAATAGAAGTCGATTTAATTTTTATATATACTATAAGAATCTAATTTTCAAAATCTAATAAATGTAATATTATTTTCTACTAACTACTAAAATACGTTTAAAAACTCATGTGTCACACTTTTAAAATAACGAAGTTTCATACAAACTGCCAGCCCCTATTTCACCCCCTTAGGGATGAAATTTCCAAAAATCCTTTCTTAGCGTACCGGACGTCTCCTAGTCAAAATCTACCTTCTTGCCAAATTTCATCTTCATTGGCTTAGTCGTTTTTGAGATTTTGTGATGGGTGAGTGAGTGAATATATATAGAAGAGAGATAGATAAATATGTAGGGACAAATTACACATATTAAGTTAGCCTCACATTAAGTTTGGAAGTTGTGTCGTAGGATAATAACACTATGATACTATATACTATATACTACAGCGGTCAACACGCCGGCCTGTGGCGCGGATGGTCCCGGGTTCGATCCCCGGTCAGGTCAAGATGAATAATGATCTTTTTCAGATTGACCTGGGTCTTGGATGTTTATCTATATATGTATTTGTTATAAAATATAGTATCGTTGAGTTAGTATCCCATAACACAAGTCTTACTTAAGAACTTACTTTGGGGCTAGCTCAATCTGTGTGATTTGTCCGTATATATTTATATTTATTTATTTATAGGTACATAAACATCCAAGACCCAGGCCAATTCTATCATGACCTGTCCGGATATCAAACCCTTCGTCGCAGGCTGCCATGTTGACCACTGCACGATCGAGGCCGTCAAATTTATAACTAAGTCCCGTAACATCCTCTTTAACTTGGCCGGTTTAGGCTACATTGATATTTATCTGGATCATATACCTGTGCTCCAAAGTGCTGGGAGGGCCACTGTTTTTATTGTCAACGTTAACTGTTTGCTTTGGTAGTTTCGTTGGCGTGACGGGTTTGTCGAACACTTTATCATCTTCGAAATTTTCCGGATCCAGTGTAAACTTAGATGTCTGTGGCTTCTTTATAAAACTATTGACGACGTACTCAATGAGATCACACCAATCCTGAAAAATACATATACATTATAAATGTAACACTCAGTGTCGCTTATAAAAAATCTAACTTATAAACCTAAGGTCATCATCATCTTCAATCGGTCTAGTTTAGTCTCCACTGCAGGAGCACGATATAAATATAAAAAAATAAACATATTTTCATGAATAACAATTTTTTTATAAACCTAAGTTATAAACATAAATTGGTACTTACATCACAGATTTCAAAGTTTGATTGTTGAATAGAGGTAAAGGTGCTTATAATCTTTGACTGCATAAGAGTGGCGAGGCAGCCCCAATCGCCAGCTACGTGGTGCAACATCGTGAAGATGCAATCGTTGACAAACTTATCGTTGTGGGCGTAGTCCTCCAATAGTAGGCCGTACAGAAACATCACGTCACGGGTCGCAAACCTGACAACAAACGAATAATTCCTGCTTAGGTAGACCACAACAAATTAGGAAACAAAGGGTAGAATGTAAGTAGTGTTATAATTATTGAAAGGACTTCCCCACTTTTAAATAGTAACCCGCTGCACTCGCTTACGCTTGCTGACGGTGGCTGGGAGTAGTGTCAAAATATTCCTCTCAATAATATACTACATCTATACCTATTTCTTTCTTACATTTTGATTGACGTGGTTTTTTATGTATTAGTCTCTTTTTTTTGTACTTACGAAATAAATAAATAGATTTAAAAAAATTAAGATGTTCAGAATTATGAAATAAGGTCCATTTGTAAAGCTTAGATATTTCTAGTGCCAGATGTATTGGAAAACGTCGTATGATTCTTGTAAGCATATTGATTACAACAACACTCATAGGTTTATTCAACCTCATTCGCATCGCTCGCTCGGTGTTCAAAACCAATTATTCTTGTAATGATCAACTTATCTCACTTGAATCAAAATGCACAAAAATGAAATAACTATGAATGGACGCTTTTATTCGCTTGCTTGTTATTTGATCGTTAAATAATGAATAGGTAGACTTAGTGCTTTCTTCATTTAATACATTTTGAGCTACGTTAGCATTGTTTAACTTCTTAGCCAAGACCCAACATTGATAGAGACGTTTCTTTTTGATCGAAACATTGTGTTCTTGGTCACTATGTTACGGTAAATTTGATTAATTGAAAATTATTAATAATTTTAAGAAAATATAAAAAATAACCTCGTGTTTTGCTAAATGTGAATAAACAATTGACATTACTTAGGTACTTTTAGCAGTTAGTACTGTCGCTATCCGATTCAAACAATGACTTACTTTTTTTGCGATGGACCTGCTGTGCTACAATCAATATCATTGTTTTCCTCCATAATGATAAGAAAACCGGCCAAGTGCGTGTCGTGCCACGCGCAGTGTAGGGTTCCGTAGTTGCGAATGACAACTTTGAGTTCACACTATTCACACTCGCACCTTACAGTTTAACGACCAAAAACATCTAACAATGAAAATAGTATGAAATTTTACAGTTTATAAGTTGGTTGCCTATAACTCTTTAGTTTGCACTTAGTACTCAGCTCTGATAGTTTTCCTTTAAACTTCAGTATATACACTACAGCTGTAATTTTTTTCACGTATCTATATATAACCGTTTAGCAGATAAAGGGGGGGACACTTACCTCTAACAAAAATTAGCACTTTAAAACCAAATATTTCGGAAACGGATCCCTAAATCGAAAAATAGTGTTCTCAACCTCACAATATTTTTGAAAGACCTATTTAACGATACCCCACACGATGGGTAAATAGAGAAAAAAAAATTACTCCCCCACTTTACTTGTATGGGAGCTACCCTAAAAAAAATTTTTTTTCAAGTTTTTATTCTACCACTTTTTTGCCATGATTAATATACATACCTATACCAAATTACAGCTTTCTAGTACTTATAGTCTCTGCGTAAAACCGCGGACGGACAGACAGACAGACAGACAGACAGACAGACATGGCGAAACTATAAGGGTTCCTTGTTTACTACGGAACCCTAAAAATCAAGACAAATAGCATAATTTTCAATACATTTGCTATTAATACGGTCCTTATGACATCGAAACTTGGTTCATAATGTTGTATTTATGGGACTAGGCTTCTTAACACCAATAACAACTGCTCAATAGCCCAATGGCACAGATGCACTATTGAACCTTCTTCATAGAATCTGAGCAAAAAGTTTTAATGGTTAGCATGAAAACTTTTTCTAATTCGTGAGATATGATTTTTAAGCGACTTCGTAAAGGAGGTTTTTTTTGTAAAAAAATTACCTGAGTAAATGTACCTGAATATTATTAAAAATGTATTTTTACAAACTGCCTTAATTCTTAACTTTAATAGGTGCCTTATCTGCTGAACTGCAATCTTGTTTTAGTTTATGGTAATCGCAAATGTATTGAAAAACGTCGTATGATGCTCGTACTCTAAACTGTCTATTATAGTCATTGGTTTATTATAAGCATATGGCTTCGCCACGTGCCTGCCTATATACACCTAGACTATAATAACCAGCTTTCCGTACTTGCATCATAATGTACTATTACCGGAAGATTACCTCTCTTTTCAATTAGAGTGATGTTATGGTGTAACTGGCAAACATTGTACTTCTCAATAATATTGTATTTTACTGGCCATTCATTTATAAACTGCTTGAATATTTTTTGAACAGGAATTGTACAATACAATAATCGCTAAATTTACTTTTTATTCCTGCTCATGTTTTACTACTGTAATAATTTACCAACCCTATATATAATTGTATAGCGTATTAATTTTTTCAACTGCTCATAATTATATCCCTTATGTTTAAAAAGGTACCAGTTGTAAAAGTTATTAGCCGTTTAGATATAAGATTGTTTGTATTTTACTATTCTGTGTGTTTTAATCAACTCCGCAACTTAAATGTGGGAAATATGTAACCAAAAACGCTACCACAAAAACCTTGTTTAAATGAATTTGCAAATTGTTCGCCTTCAATCTACAGGCGCACCACGTTTTAATACACACGATAAGAATTGTTATACGTACTGCTTCATAAGGTCCAGCATGCGATTGGGGCCGCTGTAGTCCGGCAACTTCATAGCGCTGTCCAGGAACAACATCAAAAAGTGATTTGTCGTTATCAGATCCTGTAAATGAAAAAAACTTATATGTGCAATAGTAATGCTTTACCTTGTTGTAATTTATACCTAGGTATACAGCTTTTGAGATATTCTACACTATATAAATATAAACTAAAATCATAAATGTGAAAGTTTGGATGAATCCAAAGCCAGGCCAGGCCTTTTTAGGGTTCCATACCTCGAGGGTCAAAATGGGACCCTATCCACGAGACTTCGATGTCCGTCTGTCTGACTATCTGTCTGACCAGTAGGCCTATTTGCTAACTTTTGACAACTACGGTGTACATCATTTTCATGGTAACTTTAATATTCATTACGGCTTCGGTGTGAATGACTATTTTTATTTAAGATATGAAAACCGTAATGGATGCTAAAGTGACAATCAAATCGTTGTACACCGAGTTAGCAAATCGGCCTGCAGGTTGTATCTCATAAACCGTGATAGCAAGACAGTTGAAATTTTTACAGGTGATGTATTTCTGTTGCCGCTATAACAACAAATACTAAAAACAGAATAATTTAAATATTTTAGTGGGGCTCCCATACAAAAAACGTGATTTGTTTTTAACAATGAAAATTGTATGAAATTTTACATTTTCGAGTACATTTTAAGTTGGTTGCCTGTAACTTTTTAGTTTGTACTTAGTACTCAGCTCTGATAGTTTTCCTTTCAACTTCAGTATATATACTTCTGCTGTTATATTTTTCACGTATCCATATATAACCGTTTAGCAGATAGAGGGAGGGAAACTTACCTCTAACAAATATTTTCACTTTAAAACCAAATATTTCGGAAACGGATCCCTAAATCGAAAAATGATAGTTTCAACCTCACAATATTTTTTAAAGACCTCTATAACAATACCCAACACGATGGGTTTGTCTGGAAAAAATATACCTATAACTCCCTCTTTACTTGTATGAGAGCTACCCTAAAAAATAAAAAATAAATTACCACTTTCTTGGCATGATTAATATACATACCCATACCAAATTACAGCTTTCTAGTACTTATAGTCTCTGAGTAAAACCACGGACGGACAGACGGACAGACAGACATGGCGAAACTATAAGGGTTCCTAGTTTACTACGGAACCCTAAAAAGCGTTATAATAAAAAGGAAAGTAAATTCTTTCGATAACCACCTGCCTTATATCTAAATTCGTGTTGAACTATTTTAGAGCCGACCCTTCACCGCGAAGGCTGAGGACCAAGTGCTCGCTCTTACCTGAAGATACTGCTTCGAATGATACTTTGAGTTATAATGACGCAATAGTAAAAGCGGCAAGGATCGAAACTCTTCAGTCTCGCACATTTTTATTTGTAGTTTAAGTAAAGTTTCCTGGTCTTTTTTGCTCATATTTACTTTTCCTTTGTAAGCTTCAATAGATAAGATGACTCCTCGAATAGCAGTTACCACCTTAAAACATACAAACACTGTTATTATGTATAGCAAGTAGCAGGCCACCACAAACAATATACTTGTAGTACACCTGTATATAATGCCTTACATACAGATGATGAATGATGGTTAACTAGGGCTCCCAGTTCTTCCCTTTACCAGTGTCTATATAAGCTTTCAGTTACTTGTGATTACATTTACACAACATGCGGCATGCGGATGTGTTTTTTTTTCACGGCTTTCTTTCTTCCTCTTATTTAAGAGCTTTGTAGCTCTTGTCGATGGAGTATATGCCAAACTTCTCTATCCTCTGCTTTAGACTTTAGTTCTTGATACGACATGACACCAGCCTTTTTCTTTAGTTGATTAACAAAACTTTTTCTTGGTCTCCCAGGACCTTTCCTTCCTTTTACCTTACCCTCCAGTATGTTTTTAAAGAAGGTATCATGTCGTATCAAGTGAACAATTATGATTGTTAGAATTAGAGCCCAAAAATTCAAGCTGTTGCATTAAGAAGTTGTGATGTAATATGGGTTTTTATGCATCATATCACAACGACTAGCTGATATGACCAAATGGGCATTTGGGTTGTACGAAAATTAAATTCGCTTAATAGATTTTTTGTCGATGTTACACGAGGCGACAATAGAATAAGACACATACTCGTACATACATACTTACATTCACGCGAAAAAAATTCCCTTCTGGGTAGGTCAGGTCGCATAAATAAGAAATAGGATTTGATGGAAAAAATCCATGCATGCAGGATTTGAACCCGCATTTGTTTTCTCTTTTGTATTTGCTCCTTACTTCAGTAAGAATTATATTTAAATAATAAAAGTAACGATAACTTACCAGATGCAGCCTCCCAGTGAATTGCTGCAAATCCTCGACGTCCCGTTTCGCGGCTGATTGAACTTGTTCACACAAGTTCACGCCGTCTGCTGTTAAGTACGATACAACATCGTACGAAAGAATTCTGGAAACTTTTTCGAAATCCAACTCTATTTGCATGGCGAATTGCAAAAAGTACGAGATTGGCCATATGAAATGCGACGGATCTATCACCAACTGCTTGTTAGTCGAAATCTGGGTATGTAGAGTTTGTACTAAGGAGTTGTACCCATTGAAGAGAAAATCTACGGTGAACTCTTTCATGATATTTGATATATCACCGTCAGTGGGTGTTTTACGTGAAAGTCCCCGTATGTTCACGCTGAAATAAGAAAAAGAAAAATAATTAATATAAGTTGGTATTTATTCTCGACCTCGGCGGGTTCGGAAGCATGCCGAGCGAGAATATAACCGAAAACACGCTCAAAGTAATCAAACAATCAAATTCTTTATTTGCATAATGTAGGTGCCATAGATTTAAAAAAAAAATTTTCGAGGTGCAGATAAAAAAGGTAGGTATCAATTGTTTCTACAGCGCTTGACCAATAATGATGTATATAGGCAAATTTTTGATACCTCGGGTTACATATAATTTGTGTTATAATGTTTATTTTTTTGTATAAGAAAATATCTGTTGTGACTTGCTGATAATATAGCTTTCGATTGATAAAAAAATAAAATATAACCAGTTCAATAATATTTGAGTTTATCCATTATACAGGGATCCGTACCACAGACACTTTGAGGGTCACAAATGTTTAGTTATATGTGTTAACAAAGACGTATCCAATTGTCCAAACTTCTCTCTGCCTCTCGAGCAGCCCCCCAGAAGCGGTTGTGGAGAGTGGCTGTGTTATGGCGGGTATTTTCAGTAAGTTGTGATTATTATAAATTTATGGGTGGTCTGTGAGACCACACGTCGGTGTTTATGTAACATTCTCGGGTGCGACTTTTTTTCTGTTTATATCAATTTCTAGCCATAAGTAAAATTTTATCAACCTGGTACATCGGGTATAAAACGGTAAGCCAAAAACAAGAATAACAGTGCTACTTTTGGTAATGAAAAAGATATATAAAAAATAATAATAAATAATGTCAGTAATATAACAGTGGTCGATGAATAGTATGTTATAACTACGATACTTTTTTTAAATTTTAATATTACTTACAAACATTTTGGCACATTTATTATTCTACAAAAAGATGATAACTTGTTTACAAATGTGATACTATTTTTAAAGATCTGTTACTTCATTGCATATATTTTTAACATAGATAATTTCCACAATTTCAAGCTGTGTAATTTTCAAGAAAACAATTGAATTTTTGTTTATTTCTTATTTCATTTAATAATTTAACTCATTGTTATTAAGAATAAATACTTTGTAAAGACAAAATAATAGTTAAATTAATAATAATTTTTTAAGAAAATTGTTATTTTTGTCTAACAATTTTGGGATTGCTTTTTATAAGTTATAAATAATTATTAGAAAATTGAAAACATCGATATTTAGTTTAACTTTTTAATAACTATATATACTAACAACACGCACAATTCGATTTTTTAGAAAAATAACATCAAACAAAAAAGTTTTCATTAATAAAGCTGGAGTGGTCTAGTAGACCTCACGTCGGTACTTATGTGACTCAAATAGCACCACGGTACTTAAAGGTTAAGTAAACCTACGTTCTAATTTCGTGAAAACCCCACCCCACATTTATGCCCTTAGTGGAGTGCAATTTCAAAAAACCGATTTTTAGGGTTCCGTACAAAAATTGAAAAACGGAACCCTTATAGGATCACTCGGGCGTCTGTCTGTCCGTCCGTCCGTCTGTCACAGCAGATTTTCTCCGAATCTACTGAACCAATTTAGGTGAAATTTGGTAAGATGGTGTAATCCTATGACCCAAACACGGATGTGCAAAGTAAATAAAGAGTTTTTTGAAATAAGGGTCATTTCCAGGGGCCCAATTACAAAATTAAAAAAAAAAGTTTAGCAAACCTTACTGTGTCATATATCAAATGAAAGGTCTCATTATGAGGATCACAAAAATATTTTTTTTTGTTCGGGTAAAATCTATACTTTTGATTTTATTCACGAAAGAAGGCAAAAATTGACCATTCCCCCCCCCTGATCTCCAAAACTACTGGGCCGAAAATTTTGAAAAAATTACAAAATATAGTTCATTCCTTGAAGATTACAGGAAAAATAATAAGAATTCTATCACTTAAAAAATTAAGTGGTAAACTCACTATAATAAGTTCATCTAGGGAAACAGTTCACTAAAACACCACTAGATGGCGCTAGTCAATTGAATAAAACATATTTTTTGCACATTGTGTGTGTGTTCACGAAGCATATTGTACGGAACCCTCATTGCGCGAGTTTGACTCACACTTGGCCGGGTTTTTTCAAAATCCTTTCAATGCATTATTCTTATTAACTAATCCAGGGCGTAAATCTAAAATGTAATATCACTCACTTCCAAAACTATAAAGAGTAAAATTTTCGAAATTTAATTATTGCGTTTAAATGTTTAATTGTCAAGGACTTAAATATAAAATTTTATGTCTCCCACTTTTAAAATGACAAAGTTTCATACAAACTTTTAAACCCATCATAACCCCCTTTTGTGTGCAATTTCTTAAATTTAGAAAATGGCATTATTATTTTATATAAACCAAAAAAGAAAATCTAAAATACTCGTATCATGAGCCTCAATTCAAAAATAACGAAATTTCATACAAACTTTCAACCCCTTTTTTACAATTTTAGGGGTCTAATTTCTAAAATCCGTTCTTAGTGCTCACTAACATTACTTAACGTATATTTATACAAAATGTCATGCTTTTAGGCAAAGCGGTTTTGGCTATGCGTTGTCTGTAAGTCATCCAGTCAGTAACGGAAGAGTTTATATATATATAAAGTTGACTCTCGTTAATTCAAACCTGCGATAATTCGAAAGTTACACAAAAACGTTCCATTCCACAATGTCTTCATTTTGAGATAAATGCAATTTACTGTTTCAGTGGTACACTTTTTTGTATTTATTTTAAGAGATGCAAACCATACATTTTAGCGTTAAAATATATAAGTACAATATATTTATGTACAAATCATTTTGACAATTTCCTTAAATTACTAGGTATTTCCAAAAAAAACTGATTGGAACGTTTTAAGAAAATTATTTTTTGTATGAAGCAGAGCATCAGATCGTTTTTCAAAAACGTTCCATGTGCTAAATTTTAAATTATTTCCTTAAAATCACCATATTTATTAGAATTAACATGGCAACACAAACTACGAAGAAGATACTATTAAGTACTTACTACTATCGGACGACCGACTGCCTTTTGTTTTTCTCTAGGCAATAGAGACCATAGACAAATAAATGGAGTGTGGGTAGAAATGATAAAATGTGAAACAATTAAGTTTGAATTTTTATTTAGGCCAGTCAATATCAAAATCAAACATTGCAATCCCATGTAATGGTGATTTTTTTATATATTCGAGAGACCACTAAGAATAGTGTAATATAACCTAACCTAACCTAAACTTGCAACTTTCTTCACCCTATGCTACTCCTGGCCGAGACTATCAGACTTTTTCAGTTTTTACGAAAAAATTGCCTTAAGAATGCATTTTTCGGGTATCTTTGTATTATGCTTTTATGAAATACACTAAATTACCACCATTTGAGTATAATTTGAACTCTCTGTGACTTAAAGTTATTGAATCATACCTTGTCATACGAGCTCCGTGGCGTAGCGGTAATCACGCCTCCCTGCAACACGGATGGTCCCGGGTTCGATCCCCGGTCAGGTCAAGATGGAAAACGATCTTTTTCAGATTGACCTGGGTCTTGGATGTTTATCTATATATGTATTTGTTATAAAATATAGTATCGTTGAGTTAGTATCCCATAACACAAGTCTTTTATAAGAACTTACTTTGGGGCTAGCTCAATCTGTGTGATTCTTCCGTATATATTTATATTTATTTATTTGTCAAACCATGTCAACTTTTTCACAAATTTTGGCACAATTTGGGATAGTTTTGCTTTCCGGTCCCGTACTCAAGAAACTAAAGATCTTACAGAAAAGTTGTAAAAAAATAAAAGATAGAAAAACTATACAAGTTTCAAATGAGTGTAATTTAATCTCTCTAAGTTTTGTAACTTTAGAGAAACAGACTCCTAAAAAATTTTCCTTTTGACTGAAGTATGAAAAATGGTCAGTTTATTTTTTGAGTTTTCGATGATCGGTTGAGTGTTTAACACCAACAAGCGTAACAAACAAATCTTAAATTGCTTTGATCCGAATGGAGACTATCCAGCCCATATCCTACAAATTTTACTCTTCGGTCAAAAAGATCCATTTTTGAGAGTCTGTTTTTCTGCTATTAAAAAGTTAGAGACCTTAAGTTACACTCATTTTAAAGCGTGTGTAGTCTTTTTTTAGTATATTGCAATTCCCTGTAAGACCTTTAGTTTCTTTGGTATGGGCCAGGAAAGCAAAACTACCCCATATTGTGCCAAATTTGGAAAAAACGTTGACATAGTTTGACAAGCAAAGACTCAATAACTATAAGTCACAGAGAGTTCAAATTATACTCAAACTGTAGATAAGTAAGTGCATTTTATAAAATCATACCACTAAAATAGCCGAAAACGGTATTCTTAAGATAGTTCATTCTTAAATACTGAAAAAGTCCCATATTTTTGGGCCTCCCAGGAGTAGCTCAGGGTTAAGAAAGTTGCAAACTTGGATGTAGGCTATTCTTAGTGGATTCTAAAATATATAAAAAAATCGCCAATACATGCGTTTGCAATATTTGATCTCGATATTAACTCGCCTTTATAGAAATTCAAACTTAATTGTATTACATTTGATATATATTTTTTTTACCTACACTCCAAATATTTGTCTTTGGTCTCTCTCTATTGCCTAGAGAAACAAAAAGCAGTCGGTCGTCCGATATTCTACTATACTATGGTAATAGTATCTTCTTCGTAGTTTGTGTTGCCATGTTTAGTTTAATAAATATAATGATTTTAGAGAGCGTCAATTGGCTACTTGACTAAAAAAATGTCGCTATGTATAGACCTGCCAAAAATAAACACAATAGTGACCGAAATACATTTCTAAACAAAAAACTCTTTCAGATATAGAAGTTTTAAAGACACATATTTTTAGACGTGAAAATGCACTGCTGAAATGCCTACATATTTGTGACGTCACAACTTTGTATTTTGTATGGGTGGCGTGAGAACTTCGTTTGGTAGCTATACGAAATATTACGTTTGTGGTAATGGTTTCATAATAAAAGTTGCTATAAATTTAGCGGACTACAATACAGTATAATTGTAATTTAAGATTTTCATACTTTTAAAAATGGTCCTATTTACCTAACTTTAAAGAAGCTTTAAGAACACTTAACGAATCGATATCAAATTAAAAGTGTTTTTATAGTGTTTTTAGATAGAAATAAGTATCATTGGAAACAAATTTTATATAATCTTAACATTAGGCAAATACCGAATTGAGTATGAATCCCCCAATATAAATTCAAACTTCACTGATTATCACACGTAAAGATGATTAAAAGTTGTACTGTTAATCATCTTTACCCTCGCTCAAAAACTTTTGTATGTCTCTATTGATTAGAAAAGTCATAAGGCTTTCGGTCGTTTTGATACTAGTAATATTATGTATCTTCTTCGTAGTTTGTGCTCGTAACGACTTTCAACGTGCATTTTATAGCTATCTTTCCCACTCCTTGACTAAAGAGTGCAAGAATTACTATATTTAAAGTTTACTTAACCTTTTCAATTAGTTTTTCACTGTATATACAGTAAGTTCGGTCCTGTTAATTATGCTCATTATTATAATAACTATTTATAATAAGTTTCAAGCTTCATGGTAACATAAAAAGCTTAATACATGATTATTTTTCGTCAAATCATAAGGTTCCACACCTTATGGATTGTTTATGTATTACTGCTATAAAGTTAATCAACAATTTTGTTAAAACATTCCAAATGCAATGGAACATTATTGGCAAGAAATGTAGGTTTAAGCTAAATTTCATAGAACGTTTCATGATTACTGAGCCATTATAAAAACAAAAAACGATAATACGTAATAATTAAAAACGTTTCATATGGTTTGATACGTATTTGTAGATCTAAATTTATCATTGGTTGGTAAAAGTGTGGATTGGAACGTGCCATGAAAAAAATAAATACGAAAATATCACTTGAGAACCAAAACCTCTTTGTGAGAAGGTGTCAGATCTGATAGTTTTGTATTAATAAGTCAATTTTGAGCGATTTGTGGAATGGAACGTTTTTGCGTAACTACGTCCCTATAATACAAAGATATCACGAGTCCCCTAGAAAATCTCTTTCTATTTCGAACTAAATCAATACATTTTTAGTAGGTACTTGGTAATTCGAACTCATCGGCGTCAAACACTCGACAGTTCAAAGTTGCAGAGAGAAAAGAGAGATAAAGATTGCAGAACTTGCAGACAATATTTTGAGACAAGTTCAAACTTGTATCACCTTACACGAGTCTTTGTTTTTGTAATTATTAGTTTGACACACACTTCCACACGAATTGGTTTATTCAGTTAAGTTTCGTTGGTTGTAGATAATTATACAGATTAAAATATTGTGTTAGTGATGAGACCTAAAAAGTATAAACGCTTATCAACACTCAACAATTCGTCGTTTTATTTCTTTTCTCTCAAAAATTTTGAACCATTTGATATTTCAAACACTTGATTATTCGTAATATTTTAAGAATCCCACGAGTTTCAATTCAAATTAACGAGAGTCCACTGTAGATAGATTGTAATGTTTACGTATCCAGCTATGAGCGAAGAGTATCATGATCTTTTTATTGGTAGAACTTATCAACTTTTTGATTCACAAAAACATTTAAAAGTATGCAGGTACTTACACATTTACCGTTCTCCTTTTAACCACTTTTTTCTGCTTGCAAAACTGCAGTGGGACTTCAGGGCGTGTTTTTTTTTTAAACCTCTGCTTTTGCTTGTCATGAACTGGCTTCTTTTTAGACATTTCATCCTCGTCGCTTGAAGTAGATAAAGGTTCTTGGTTTTGAATAAGGTTGCCAAATCCCTTTTTGTTCCCTTGACCCTGGACATTTAATTTAGATTTATTTTTTTCTTTGTCCGGTTGTTTCTGCTGAAAAAGAAACAATATTTTATGCGCCAAATAAATGTATTTCTTTCTTTTTTCTACACAGTTATGTAAAAATTGAACTCAAGAAAAATATACGAAATGTAGCATTAAGCATATCACCTTTTCAGATTTTTGGTTTTCGTTGGTATTATACACAGGATTTCTCTTTTCTTCATTATAAGTTTTATTGACAGAAGGAGTCTCAGAAGCGGTCAGGTTCCATTCGTTACCAACTACCCTACTACCCTCGGTGTCTGATGAGGCAGGGTTACAGGTTAGCATATCAAATGCTTTATGTGTTCCTGTAAAAAAAACTTATATTGATTAATTAATAGTGTTCGGAGTTTAAAATTTTCCCTTACATTGTTTGCCCTGCTCACACATATCTTCACACAACATGACTCTTACTTTCCCAGGTGTTTCTGTACCACCAAAGCTCAATTGGTGACCAAAAAGTTAGGCATCCTAAACAAGGGATACATTTTACCACTTTGGAAGAGCAATGCAATTTTTTATGCCCGCACGTATAGGTTAAATGAAATAAGAAATAGTTTACCTTTTACCTTATCTTTTTATTTTTGTAAAAATAACGTAAAGCAGCATAAAATACATCTACCTACCAAGTTTCAATTGTGTATTTCGTAGAAGGTCAGCAAATGAGCTAAGGTTACTTTTCGTTCATGTCATCCCGGATATTGGTTACTTTGGTATCATTATTCAGTATGATGTTCTTGGTAGGAAAGACACTGATCTGGTAATGTGCGCCAAGAGTGGAAAACCGATGAACATAAGCACTAGGATCTAATTTTGAAGTTGTGGCTGTTTTTGTCGATAGTGATATTGGTGAATTACGTTTCCTACTTCTGTAATCTTAGGAGTTTTAATTGGATTTGGCTGTGTCCAACTCAGAATCACGTGACAACTACCATGGACCATGAAGCCATAATTAAGTTTTAGAAAGTAAGTGTGATGTATGTGCCTAGGGCGGTACATAAATAATAAATAATGTGGGTATGTAACACCAACGTTTTGTCTAGTAGTCTGGAAATAAACCTGCAGTCGTTCATACGTGTGTTTTACTCTTAGAGAATCTAGATAGATCTACCCAGTTCCCAGGGATCGGTATAGATATGTTACAGTAAGCAGAAAGCTTTCCTCGAGAAGGTGCATCGGCAGGATTGTCGGCTGATGGAACATGTCTATAGCAATCGGCGGGCAGCCAGGACAGAATCTTGCTAGTGCGATTGAAGACGATAGTTTTCCGCGGGAATCGAAGCCACGCTTGATGAACTAATTCCCGTTATAACGATAAAACCTGTTTAGTGTCCACAGACAACACAACCCTTGTCTGTGTTAGTGTCGCACGCACCTGTGACGGCATCATCGACGAAGATATGATCCTGAAGGACCTTAGAACCTAATGAACAGTTGGCGGCTTCGTCCTGGGCTAACTGTTCAATTGTACGAAGTGCTGCATAAGGGGAAGAACTAACTCCAAATGTAACGGTTTTACATCGATAATCACGCAAGGGTTCTGTGGGTAATTTCCGCGACGAAATACGTTGAAAATCACAGTCTGAGAGCTGTAATTTAATATTTCTATACATTTGCTTGATATCTACGATTGGCGATTATATTAGCCGATAGCATGGAAACAAAACCCTAATAATACATCCACGATATGTTTAGGTCAGGGGTGTCATACTCAACTGCCTGTCCGGTGGTTGCACGTATGGCATCGGGTACGCGCGCCCGGCCTCCCCGAGCTGCTACTTTCTTATCCCAATCTTTCCGAGCAAGTAGCATCCCATATATCCTATCCCGCTCCCCCAGTCCAACAAATTCCTACCCTTTCCCCGCTTAAAAAACGGTTTCAATGGGCAGCAGCATCGGAACCGAGATAAGCCAAACAAACTGCGCTCACCAACCCGTCTGCCAAGCGTGGTGAGTATGGCAAAAACCCCCTATGATGATAGAAAGTATACCAAGGCCCCCAGTCCCCGGCGGCCCCGCTATTCCAGACTCCGGTAGCGGTCATGGTAACGGCGGGGCAGGGGTGCTGAAAATCTCCGGCAGAGATCCGGCTACCACCCCCAACGAAGACTGGCCCTGGTAACACACAACAACCGCACAATGAGGCTAGACGAGAAGGTCGAGGAAGTGGAAGAGGAAATGAGTAGGTTACGGTGGGACATAGTGGGGTTGTCTGAAGTCCGAAGAGAGGGAGAGGGCACGACTACCCTAAAGTCTGGTAACCTACTCTCAAACCGGGAGGGTGACTTTAAAAAGTCACAGCATCGGGTTTCTCGTCAACAAGTCCCTCATCAACAATGTCATAACCATTGAAAGTGTTTCCAGCAGGGTAATATACCTGATACTCAGAGTATCTAAAAGATACTCGCTGAAGGTAATACAGGTATATATGCCGACCGGGGAACACTCAGATGAAGAGGTGGAAGTGGTGTATGAGGACATATTTAGTAGGGCCATACACACTTCCGAAACCTATTTTACGATTGTTATGAGGGACTTCAACGCAATTCTTGGTAAGCGGAGCGATGGAGAGTCCAGAGTGGGACAATTTGGATATGGAGTCCGGAATGACAGGGGCCATAGGCTGGCTGATTTTCTGGAGGAAGAGAGAGAAGCCGCCTCATAGGAAATGGACCTGGATGCGCCCCAGCAGAAGGGGCCAACCTCCTGTCAAGAACGAGATAGACTTCATCATGTCGACGAGGAGAGAAATATTCAACAATGTCTCTGTGATCAATAAGATTTAAATTGGAAGTGATCACCGAATTGTAAGAAGCATCGTGAATATCAATCTCAGACGAGAGAGGACTCGCTTGATGAGGTCTTGAGGTTTTGAGGTCTACTCTTCGACCATCACCGGCTCATATCCAAAACGTCGACAGTTTCCAACTGGAACAATCAAATCACTTCGATTGCCTAAAGGATTGTGTAACAGTGGACGAGTTAAACGATGGGTTTGTAGACACTGTCCAGGCGGTGGGGTCAAAGTTTTTTAGGACCCGCCCCAAAAACAAGCCTCAAAAAATCTCTCCCCAAACCCTAAATTTGATGGCCACGCGACGATCCATGCCGTTGCATACCTCCGAAGATGCGGACGTACATCGGCAGCTCAATAGACAAATCCAGAAATCCTTGCGACACGACAGTCGCTCCTTTAATACCGAGCGTATTAAGGAGACGGTTGAGCAAAATAAAGGCTCCAAAGTGTTCGCAAGGATGGCGTCTATTGGGCAGAGCCGATTGACGAAGCTGAAGACGGAGGACGGCGGCGTGGTTTCGACGAAGGCCGAGGTGATGGGAGAGATCGAGAGGTTTTATGGACAGCTGTATACCTCAGTAGCCAAACCCAGTGTAAGTTTGGCCAAAGATCCTAGGGCCAAACTAACCCGACACTATACCGAAGACATCCCGGACATCAGTCTGTACGTGATTAGGATTGCCCTCAAGCAGCTCACAAACAGCAAGGCGCCGGGCGAGGACGGAATCACAGCAGAGCTTCTGAAAGCGGGCGGAACGTCGGTACTGAAAGTCCTTCAGAGGCTCTTTAATTCCATTCTGCTCGAGGGCGTGACGCCAGAAGCGTGGCATAGAGGCGTGGTGGTGCTATTCTTCAAGAAGGGTGATAACACCCTTCTAAAGAACTATAAACCCATCATGCTCCTGAGCCACGTCTATAAGCTGTTTTCGAGGGTAATCATGAATCGTCTCACTAACAGGCTCGATGCCTTCCAACCTCCCGAACAAGCCGGTTTCCGAAAAGGCTATAGTACCATAGACCACATCCATACGCTGCGGCAGGTTATACAGAAGACCAAAGAGTATAACCAGCCACTATGCTTGGCGTTTGTGGACTATGAGAAAACCTTCGATTCGATCGAAACATGGGCTGTGCTTAGGTCTCTCTAGCGATGCCGTATTGACCATCGGTATATCGAAGTGTTGAGGTGCTTATACAGCAACGCCACAATGTCAGTCCGAGTACAGCAGCAGAGTACGAGGGCTATTCCATTGCAGAGAGGTGTGAGACAGGGGGACGTCATATCTCCGAAACTGTTCACCGCTGCAATGGAGGACGCCTTCAAGCTCCTGGAATGGGATGGACTTGGCATCAACATCAACGGCGAGTATATCACTCACCTTCGATTTGCTGATGACATTGTCGTCATGGCGGAGTCGCTGGAGGATCTAAGTACCATGCTCAATGACCTCAACGAAGTTTACCAACAAGTGGGCCTTAAAATGAACATGGACAAGACGAAAATTATGTCGAATGTCCATGTTGCGCCTTCACCAGTTATTGTTGGAAACTTCACCCTTGAACCTGTAGAGCAGTACATCTACTTGGGTCAATTGATCCAGGTCGGAAGCTCCAGTTTCAAGAACGAGGTCTTTCGTCGAATCCGACTCGGCTGGGTAGCGTTCGGGATGCTCCGCAGTGTCTTCTTGTCCAAAATACCTCAGTGCCTTAAGTCGAAAGTCTTCGACCAATGTGTGTTACCAGTGATGACTTACGGGTCCGAAACGTGGTCCCGTACTATGGGCCTCATAAGAAGGCTCAAGGTCGCTCAAAGAGCTATGGAGAGGGCTATGCTACGTGTTTCTCTGCGAGATCGAATCAGAAACGAGGAGATCCGTAGAAGAACGAAGGTCACCAACATAGCTCAGCGGATTAGCTCTTTGAAGTGGCAGTGGGCGGGGCACATAGCGCGATGAAACGATGGCCGATGGGGCGGAAGGGTTCTCGAATGGCGACCACGTACCGGTAAACGCAGCGTTGTACACCCGCCGACCAGGTGGTCAGACGACCTGATAAAGGTCGCAGGAAGGCGCTGGATGCAGGCTGCTTTTAACATATTCAGGTCATATTGGAAATCCTTAGCCTATATGGCCTATGTCCAGCAGTGGACTTCTTGTGGCTGAGATGATGATGATGATGATATGTTTATGTAACTTTGAACCGACCAATAAAAAGAATGACTCGTTTGACGTTTTACAGCTTGCATCATAAATAACACGCGTACGAGTTGTTTCACTGGATTATTCCATCACGCCTGTATCACAGATACATCATATGGGGCATGTTTTTTTATCTATGTATGGGGCACTTTATCGAACCAACAAGTACAGGCACAATCGCAGTGTTCAAAAAATCTTACTACTACTCGACGGAAACGAATCACAATTAACGTCATAGCTCACTTATACAACTCCGCTCCCACCCGACAAATTTAATATCATTCGAATATGAGCTTTAGGTCGTGGCCGTTAGATATATTTTATAGTGGTAACATGAATTAGCAGACAGCTCGCTGTCAGCGAGCTTACCGCTATCAGACTGCTCGGTAGTTGCCACCTCGCTGTCCACGCGCTGGGTACAAGCGGTCTGCGCGGTGTCCGCACGCTGACTGCTAGCAGTCGCCGCGGAACGCCGGGGTAGGCCATTTACGAATTATCTACCAAGCAGCTAGGTGCCTGCTAGCTGTCGGTGCGTGGACCGCTGGGCGCCTGCTAGCTGTCGGCGCGTGGATCGCGAGCAATCGTATTAGTTTAGAGCCGTGTTGGGTGGGAGCGGTGATGGAGCAGAGTCGTGTAAGTGGGCTATGACCTTTTAGCTTTGAAATCTCGAGTGTTACTTAATGCTGCTTGCACTCGATAGTTGGGTCCAGCCGTTAGGCCCACAGTCCGCGGAGCACTCGGCCGTGAGGCACCCGAATTTTGAATTTGTTTGTCCGCGAAGCTCACGATCGCAAAGCCCTCGATTGGAAAAAAACGGTAATTAATTAAATATTTTGAATTTATGAATTCTTAAATGCATATGGTATTTATAGTAAGCTTATAAAAATATAGAATAATAGATAATAACCAATTTGCGTTTAAGAAAAATCACTCGACTACGTATGCCGTCTATACGTACATCCTAGAAGTGCTTATTTATATAAATGAGAAAAAATACGCTGTTGGTATGTTACTCGATATGACCAAGGCAAATGATAAAGTATCCCATAAGTTATTACTTGAGAAACTTTATAATTGTGGCATACGCGAACAAGCATATCAATGGGTAAAATCATACCTAAGCAACCGCCAGCAGTACGTGCAGTTGGAACACTACTTTACCGCGGGGACTCTGGCGAGGTGCAGGACATCTCATCCGACCTCAGGAACATAAACTGTTCCATTCCGCAGGGAAGTGTTATCGGTTGTGTCTTATATTTAGTAGGTATATATAAATGACTTGACAAAGCTTTTTGACGATAATCTATGTGTAATATTTGCGGATGAAATTTCAATATTATTTAAAACTGACAACTCTATCGAGTTTTACCAGAATTTGGTCCCAGATGGATGGATGTGTGGAATAGAAATCATAGCATTAGTGGTGACACTTGATGAAATAAGGCTGGTAGTAGGGAATTACGAATTACAACAGTCAGCGGCAAATCTAGCATCAACTACTGTAGTACGTCCCAGACCCCAGAAAGTTGAAAACATCGCCACAAATATCATAAATAAGAACTGATGCAAGGCAAGAGCGAATGAAAACTTCATTAAAAAGTTGATGGGCGGAATTGGTGAATTGATCTCATGACCGTCAAGCACGTCAGCTGATCCAATGTGCTACGGGCATAGTCATCCAAACTACCATATAACTGAAAAAACGATAACAAACAAACAAACAGCACATTGCAGCTACGCCACTGTTGAAGAAGTATGTACTTTTAATCTTTGTCGAGCTCCGTGGCGCAGCGGTCAACACGCTAGCCTGCGACACGGGGGTCCCGGGTTCGATCCCCGGTCAGGTCAAGATGGAAAAAGTTCTTTTTCATATTGACCTGGGTCTTGGATGTTTATCTATATAAGTATATATTATAAAATATAGTATCGTTGAGTTAGTATCCTGCGACACAAGTTCACAACTTACTGTGGGGCTAGCTCAATTTGTGTGATAAGTCCCTATATATTTATTTATTTATTTATTTAATCTCTTAGGCATAAATATTAACTCGCATTTTACGTGGAAAGCCCATGTTGCAAATTCCAAAACAAAGATGTCTAGATTTATTTATGCACTTAAAGTGATCAAAGCCAATACAAACGTAGTAACAGCATCTGCATCTGCATACTATGCCTATGTTTATTCCTGGCTCAAATATGGAGTTATTCTTTGGGGCAACAGCACGGAGGCAAAGAGCATTTATTTTGCAGAAAAATGTGTTAGAATTTTGACGAATATTAAGCATCGTGACAGCTGCAGGCCTCATTTTGTATATTATAATATATTGATTCTACCATGTATATATATTTTGGAGGTAGCATTATTTGTAAGGAACCACGACCATTTATTCAAGAGTGAATTTGTGACTCTCATACTAGAAATACACAACATAAAACGAGGTTACTGCAACCTCCATCTGATTTAGAACTATCTTATAAGAAATATTGCTCTTTTATAAATTTGCACTACAAAATACCAAAGCAACTAAGAGATATAGCAAATAACACGACTTTTAAAAATAAACATAAATCTATTTTGATAAATAAATGTTACTATTCCGTCAAAGAATATCTAGATGATAAAAAACTTTAAAAGCTGACTTCAATATTTATAGCATCTATTATGTATAAAATCGGACTATATTAATTTATTATTTTGAATTTGACATAAATTGTTTGTTGCTTGATTTGTAATATCGCAACACCCTAACAGGGTAAGAACATGTGCATTATTTTATAAACTTTTGTATTTTATAATACACAAGCTGACTCGTCGAACTTCGTACCGCCTAACAGTCAATGATTAAGTATTCATTACACATTATAGAGTTTTCATTGTTTTTAAGATGTATTCTGCTATTCGGGGCGGAGACAAATCCAACGAATCAATAACCATGAAAATTGGTTCAGCAGATCTCGAGTTATAAGTGTTGTAACAAACCCGTCTTTGTTTTATTGTTATATATATATATAATACATATATAAAATACATGTATTTAAAATAAATGAATTAATATGTAATACACACCCTTTATGTTCCTAACAACTTCGACATACCGGAAAAATCTTTTATCCCGTAAGCATTTCCATATTAATAATATTAATTCTATGGTCAATATTCTGAAACGTATATATAGGTAATACGTTTCAGAATATTGACCCCAAATCAATTTACCTACTCCGGATATTGGTTATTATTATATAACCAAACGAAAACTTATGTGTAAATAATAATTCGTTCAAACACTTCTGCTCTTAACAGTACTTATTTGAAATTCGGGGGCTTCGCGACCGTGGGCTTCGCGGACAAACAAATTTTAAAATTCGGGTGCCTCCCGGCCGGGTGCTTCTCGGACTGTGGGCGTCGGGTGGACCCAGATAGTTAAACGAGAGTTGCTATCTCGCTCTTGCGCTCGACCTCACTTACCTCATTGATAACCAACAAACTGCAAGAAAATGTGTCAAAGTGACAGTATGATGTCGCATAAAACCTTTAGGGTAAGCACGCATCGCGTCGCGTCGCGCGACGGTAAAAACCAAATCATGGGTGCGCGCACTGCGACTCGGCATTCGCGTTTTAGGGATGGGGCGTTATGACTTATGACTTTTCGTTTAGGTATGTTTTAAATCGTAACGAAACTGTTATTCGTTTCTTGTTGTATTACGTTATTTACTTCTTCGTTAACTTTTAGAATCGTTACAAAAAATAAACGTTGTAAGTATACAAATTACTGTCATAAAAAGAAAGAAAGAATTGACAACATTTACTTAACCGGAAGTGGTACTTTTTATATATGCAATCGAAAGTTCCATAAATGTTTATACTTCTATATTTTTTGTAATTTTTTTTAAACCATGATTTATTTTTATGAATTTTTGAAAAAAGGTCGCAAACGAAGTATTTATAAACAAATATCTTCTTCTTCTTCTGTTTTATAAAATTGCTTCCACCGAGATATCAGCGATTCTGCCAATGTCCAGTAAATTGAGATACTAAGTATCGGTGTTGTACGGTAAAGTTGTAACAAGTAGCATCAAAGATGGCGTATGTTCTTTGATGCCTCGTGGTCGGGAGGTTATGGTGACAAGTCTATATGAGACCATATAACAGTCCACTTTAACTATTTCACAAATTGTTCCATGAGCACGAGCATTTATAACACCAAACTACACCAATTTCATATTATAAATTAAAGTTCACCAAAATCAATTTGCAAAATCGTCCATGGTAGACCCCAACTGCACCCCTTGACTTCCCACCACAAACTCCAACGTAGGACTTATAAACAAATATCTGTGCCTTATTCTCTGTCATTGTCAAGCTGACGTAAAATAATGACATTGACAGTCTGAGTTGCCAGATTTGGGAAATTTTACCCGGGAGTCTGGAAATTTTCTAAAGGCCTTGCCTCTCTCAATGTGAATGATAAATATCGTATCCGTGTTTCTTTTTAAATATAAATGCCACCCAGTACATTTTTCGATGTAATAATTATTTGGATTTGCTTGTTTCTTTTAGCTGTCAACTATGTTCCTGATATTTTTACTTGTTTCTCTGACATCAGAAAATACGAAAGTGGAAAACACATCTCTTATTCTTTACAGACTGGACAGAACCTAAGGTCGTATGTTCTAAGCAATAAATAATGGTTTGGCATCAGTTTTGGGTTTCGCCATGGCAAATATTTTAGGGATCTTTCGGGAATGTTCGAGGCTACGCAATCGAACAGTTTTGAATCACCAACAATATGTATGTCACGGCGTCAGCACAAATTAATAACTTTAGTTTTATATCAAATTAAAGTCAGTACGCATTTACCAGCCGATCGGCGACTACCATTTCCTTCGCGTATTCACACCAGTTAACCATTACGATTTATAACCATTTATTTAACCATTTTACCATACCATAAACTTTGTGTAGTTATAGTGTATTTTAGTGAAGTGCATTAAATACTTTAATAACGAATCCGGGTGTGTAACTTATCATCTCCCAAAGAACCATTCAAACCATCTCTCCATAAACATTATTGTAGCGGGTAAACTCTGATAATAATAATAATAATATATTTTCTATTTAATCCCTTATACGCTTGGCTTCGGCCCGCGTATCTGGCGGAAACCCTCTTCGAGAGGAGTAAAAAACATATGCGAATAATAATAATAATAAATATATAGGGACATATCACACAAATTGAGCTAGCCCCACAGTAAGTTGTGAACTTGTGTCGCAGGATACTAACTCAACGATACTATATTTTATAACATATACTTATATAGATAAACATCCAAGACCCAGGTCATTCTGAAAAAGATCGTTTTTCATCATGACCTGACCGGGGATCGAACCCGGGACCCCCGTGTCGCAGGCTGGCGTGTTGACCGCTGCGCCACGGAGCTCGTCAACTTATAACTCGATAACTTACACAATTATTTAATTATTAAATTTTAATTATTAAAACTATACAATTATTAAATTTTGAGTGTTAAAATCTCCCGACCCTGTAACATCTACAATTAAATTTGCAGTACGGTGCCAAACCACACCTTTTCTGGATATTTGAATATCAACTCGATTAACATTAGAAAACACGTTTTTATTTGAGTTGGCACATCACTAGTTGACTATGTCTTGCGCAATGTTGCCAGGTTTTACTTTTGTTACTTTTTAAACAAAGTTACATAACAGTTGGTAAAATTAAAAAACAATACTCAATAAGGATTTAACGTTTATTATGCTTATTTGCAATAGGAATTTTTAAGGACTCATTCCAAAGGTATTTTCCAGTATTATAAATATATTAAATACGGGAGTATTAAGATGTAATCACTACTTAGGAGTTAAAATTGCTTAGGCAAAGCTTATTAAAGTAACTAGGAAGTCTAATTATTCAAAAATCGAAAGTAACTTCAAGTTACGCCAAGGATATGAAAGAAATGCCATTATATTAATATTTCTTACATATATGTAACATATGTAAGAAATATTAATATAATGGCAACTTTATCGTGCGACTGCCGAGTCGCAGTCCGCGCGTCTTCATAGATCTCCATACGTTGCAAAAGCGTTTGCGACAGATTTGTCGCAAAAATAGCAACAGTAGGTATGCGACGGCGCGACTATCGCGTCGCAGTGCGCGCACTTCTATGGCACTCCATATGTTGCGAATTTTGCGACAGCAAATCGCGTCGCGGTGCGTGCTTACCCTTATCATGTGGTCTCAACGCCTTAATCGTACGATTTGTTCTCAGAGACTCGCCTAGATGGCGCCACTCGAAACTAAACAACATTGTATCTACCGTATTATTAGAATATAAAAACATGATTCACAAAATATATCTTATTAAAAATCAAAACAATATTTTAGACATAATATTTTAAAATGACACCGTATGTTTAATAAGTTAAAGGCTAACGTGGATTACCGCCATCTAGTATCGAGTAGCAAGCAACTCTCCTGCGCTATACATTCGCCTGCTATTCGCAACCTTAATTTGGTCCAATATTTTTGTATGAGGTGGGCAGTCTATTACTTTAGTATTATATTGTCTTTGCCCTTATCGACACAAAAAACTGGACTTGCAATGTTTGACATCATGTCCTTCATGCAAACAATTTAAGCAGATTCTATATTTTTATTTTGTACAAAGGAATGTCGATCGCGCGAGGTAAAACCTAAAACCTTCGATCATTTCGTTAAAGTTAGTTTTTTTCATCACAACAAATGCATTTGTAAACAAAACTATTCGACTGGAGGCGAGACTGAGTTGTGAATGATGATAATGATGATGATATTTATAATGCCAAGTGAGATTATTTTCTACGACCCTAGCGATGAAACCGTACGCCGATTGCTTTAGTACTGGATATTCTACGTGTTGCAAGACCAATTATTTGTCAGTATTGAGATGCATAGCTGAATAAATTCCTTTTAGGAATTTGGCGTTTTACTCCAAATCCTGAACGCTAATGACGTGAAAAACATGGTTATTGAATGAGATCCCCCTTTAAATATTCATTTTATTTTGATTTAACTATTTATTTTTAAAGTGAATATACAAATATACAACTTAATATTTTGTAAATCTTCAAGACTCTACCTGTTGCCGTTATAAATGTCGTGCAAAAAACGGCAAAAAAATGTTGTATGGGAGCCCGCTTAAATATTTTATTATAGATGCGTCATGTCTGTCTGTTCGTATGTCACAGCCATTTTATTCCGAAACTATTGAGACTACACAGTTGAAACTTAGTAAGTAGATGAATTCTGTAAATTGCTTTACGTTTTTAATACAAAAATAAAAAGTAAAAGATTATGGAAGGCCTCCCTATATATGAAAATAAAACTATTTTTTTTTTGTCAAACTTGTACGTGCTAGATTTCTATAGAAAGGTTTTTAAAAATTACATTGATAATCTTAAATTTTTTTTAAAGTGGTGAGATGGTTGTTATAGCAGCAACAGAAATGCATTATCTGTGAAAATTACAACTTTCTAGCTATCAAGGGTTATGAGATACATACAGCCTGGTATCAGAAAGACTGACAGACAGACAGGCAGACAGAGGGGCATTAGAGTCTCAGTACTAGGGTCCCGTTTTTACCCTTTGGGTACAGAACCCTTGATTGTTGTTTGTTTGTTTTTCGTGTGTATAAGTTGGCCAACACTGGTGTCAGATTTTTCAAGCTGCCTAAAGGCATCTGATATAGCCTAACAACTGCCATTAATGAAGACAGTCGGGACCAACAGCTTAACGTGCTTTTGGAAGCACAGAGGAGCTCGAGATAACCCTAAAAATGGATTTCAAAACTAAGTATGGTTCAAAATATACTTATTTCAAAATTAATAACCAACAAAAAAAAAATAATGTTACCTCGGCTTCGTGAAGACGTGCTGCTTTCATCATCCTCTGAGCTTTCAAGCTGAGTTTTTAGCCATAGGTTTAAAAAATTATATAATTCGACCACGTTCTGATCCTTGTACAGTGTGGCTATGAGCTGTACCATCGTCACTCCCCAGTTGCTCTGCAATGCAAAAAAATATAAAAAAAAAACACATCTCGATCCTTACGACAATTAGTTAGTTTGAACAACTTCCATACATACTGCGTATAATAATATCATATTCTACCTATATTGTTAGCTATATGCAACATCCTAGCTGGTGCAGACCTTCTTGCAGCTTCCGCCGAGTTTATAAAGAAGATGAGAAATGATATAAGATTGACGGATTTACTCCCTCGCTCTCTTACCCAAAAAGAATTCTTATACTGAGACTTACGCTCGGCATCAAAGCTGACGGACATGTAGTGTTTCGCGATGTGCATTGTGGCTTCTACAATACAATACTATAATGGAAATTTTGGCATCTTGCCATAAATAAAAAAAGTTTGCACAATTTTGGAAGGAAACAAACAAACTGAATCCAAAGCCGAGCATCCCTGCAAATGTGGATGGTGAGAGCGACGCGGGGCGGTTTGCTGATATTTATAGAAATAATTTTAGAGTCATCTCTGATCAGTCGTTGCAAACACAGAGGTTCGATACTGATATCCAGGACGGAGATAAAACGACGTGCTTTACGGCTAAGCAGGTAAAAGCTGTAATGAAAATATGACACGGGATAAATCTCCTGGACATGACGGTATCAGTATCGAACGCCTGCAATATGCGGGCTGCCACCTACCGCGTTTTCTTGCTATGTTATTTACTTTTTGTGTAGGACACTCATACTTGCCTTCTGATTTCATGAAAACGGTCGTCGTACCAATACTGAAAAATAAAACCGGTGACTCTTCTGATAAGATAAACCACTATAGCGAAAGTGACGGATGGCTTGCTTGAGAGAAAGTTACAGGATTCGCTTCAACTGTGTGATGCACAATTTGGTTTTACACCGGAGTTATCCACAGAAAGCGCTATACTTTGTCTCAAGCACACCGTCCGTTACTATACTAGTCGTAAAACTCCAGTTATAAGTAAAGTTGTTTCCTAGATCTAAGTAGTGCTTTCGATATGGTCAAATATGATATTGACATATTGTACTTTGGCGGAAACTGGCTACTGAGATAAAATTTTCCAAGGACTTAATGTACTTGTTTCAGTATTGGTATGACAATCAACAGAACCAAGTGAGGTGGGCTGGAGCGCTTTCGGAAGCTTATGGTCTGGAGTGCGGGGTGAGGCAGGGAGGCCTGTCTTCTCCCGCACTCTTCAACCTTTACATAAACAGCTTGATTGATGAGCTTAGCGGTAGCGGTGTCGGCTGCTCTATAGTTACGCCGACGATATGGTGCTGCTAAGTACATGGTGTCTCATGGCCTCAGGTACAATACAAAAAAGAGTGAGATTTTAGTTTTTAAGTCGAAAAAAGAAAAAATGATTTTTCACCGATCACTCTTTAAGGCTTACCACTGAAAAGAGTGACAAGTTTTAAGTACCTGGGGCACTGGGTTACAGTTAAATGTCTGATGAGGCAGACATGGAGAGGGAGCGCAGGGCTCTAGCAATGAGAGCTAATATGCTCGCCTGTAGATTTGCACGGTGTAATGTTGAAGTAAAACAAACACTCTTCAGAGCATATTGCCAATCTTTTTACACCTGCAGTCTATGGGTAGAGTATACTCAGAAAACGCTCGGAGCCCTGAGCGTTCAATATAATAATGGGTTCAAGATGTTGATGGGGTTGCCTCGGTACTGCAGTGCGTCGGCAATGTTTGCTGAAGCCCGCATTTGAAAGCTATCTAGCTTTCAAACTATCATGCACAAACGGGTGGCTTCGTTGTGGCGCCGCATTTGTGACAGCCCCAACAGCCTCCTGGCAGGGATAGGGAGCCGCTATTGTTGCCCCATCTTAAGGCATTGGAACCAGACTCATGTTGGCTCAAGACTTTCTATACTAACCCTAGTTTTAAGTATTACTGCATTATGTTAGTAACCCACTCTATGGAATTTTATTCTGAAATAAATTTAATATTATTTTTTTTTTATATATATATTTTACTCCCTTTTCAGGGGATTTGAATATTTTCACGGGCTTTTGGCTAAGCAAAAATATTTTCCTACATACATGATTATTCTAATGACAAAAACTTTCTGACGATTCTACAAGTATCAAGGATAGCAGCTTTTTGTAGAAGAAGGTAGGTAAGGGGGTGAATTTGTAAGCTATTAAGACTATTGTGTAGAGTTTTAGTGATGACACCAGAGGCGGAAATAACAATTGGGACAGTTATTACTGTCTCTACTTGCCATTGAGTTTTTATCTCAATGGCGAGGTCTGTACACTTCCTAAGTTTTTCTGTGTGCGTAGAAGCAAGATTATGGGTATTTGGTATGGCTATGTCAATAAGATAAACTGTTTTATTTTGTTTGTCGTGTAGGGTTATATCTGGTCTATTGTGATGGATTGTTTTGTCGGTTATAATAGTTCTGTCCCAATACATTACATTGTGCATTGTCGAGGATAGTTTGAGGGTTATATTTATAGTAGGCTGTTTTATCAGAAATCAGTTTGTGTTTGAGGGCCAGATATTGATGGATGATAGATGCAATTTGGTCGTGCCTGTGTTTATAGTCAGTTTGTGAAATTGGTCTGTATGCTCCCGTAATGTGTTGTATGGTTTCCGACGCACTGTGACAATGTCTACAGAGATCGGATTTTTGTGTTCATGACTTGGTCCTGGATGGCGAGCATAAACCCCTCAGTCTCGAGAAACAATTCACCCCTCTTCAACCACGCCTTCGACGCTGTCTTGTCGACGTTAGGGTTGATAAGGTCGTGGCGATGTCTGCCATGGAGGGATTTCTGCTGCCATGCCTGAATCTTTTCCTGTAGAGTAATTATGCTTTCGTTTGGTTGTGTTGAGTAGTCCCTGAGTTTAAGTGATGTGTACTTTGCGTCTGCATGAACTATGGCTTTGTGTAAGGGTGAATGTCTAGTGTGGAATAATGAACGAAGAGTGGTTACCTGTTTGTTATGGAGATTCTGAATGTTTATGATTCCTCGGCCACCTTCGTACCTTGGGAGGGAGTGTCAAACGTTGTATACAAGATTTTGGGTGATGCTTTCTGTATTTTGTCATATGCGTATTTATTATTCTTTGTTGCTTTTTAAGATCAGTTTGTGACCAATGGATGATACCAAATGAAGATGTAAGGGTAGGTATTGCAAAAGTGTTTATGGCTTTAGTGGTATTCTTAGAGTTCAACTGTGAATTAAATATTTTATGTAATCTTGTTTTGAATTTATCTTTTAAGTTGGCTTTGGCTGTCTTTTCATTAATTTGTCGGGTTTGGTAAAATCCTAGATATTTGTAGCCTAGTGTATCATTTATAGGGTAAATGTGCGCTCCATTAGGTAACTGATAGGTATTATTGACTACTTTACCTTTTTCTATTGATAAAATCCCGCATTTATCTATTTCAAATGCCATCTGTATATTATTTGAGCAAGTTTCTGTAATATTGGCTAGATTATTTATCTCTGTTTAACTATTACCGTACAATTTGATATCGTCCATATAGAGTAAATGTGACAAAGTATAATGTGTATCTTCATAGGGAATTTTGTAACCATTATTACTATTATTAACGGTTAAAGAAATTTATTCTCATAAAAGAATCATATTAAGCAGATTCTAAAGGGGATTCAAAGCTAAGCAGAACCAAAGTAGGCTTAGGGAATCACCTTGGAAAATGCCTCGGCGAATTTGTATGAAGTCTGATTCATTATGGTTAATATGTATTTTCGTGGTCCAATTTTGTATCGTATGTTGTAGAAACTGTATAATTGTTGGATTAATTTTGTAGTGGTGTAGAATATATATAAACCAGGAATGTGGGACTGAGTCGTACGCTTTTTTGTAGTCAAAGTACATCGTGTAAATATTTTTCTTTTTTCTAATAGCATGTTTAGAAACTATGGCATCTATAGTGAGTTGCTGTTTACAGCCATGACTAAACTTTCTGCAGCCTTTTTGTTGCTCTGATAAGATGCTATTATTTTGTGCATGATTATAGATGAGATGCGATAAACAAGATGTAATTATTTTATATATATTTTGTAAGCAAGTAATAAGTCTGTAGTTTGCTGGGCTACCGGTGTTGTCAGGCGTTTTAGGTAACATATAAGTAATACCCATTAATACGAATAGTGGCATTGTTTCTGGTGATCTTATGAAGTTATTAATGTAAGTGAGTAAAAATGGATGTATACAGTTGAATCGCTTGAACCAATAGTTATAAATTTTATCAGAACCAGTTGCTTTCCAGTTATGCGTTTTTGCAATTATTGTTTGAAGAAGGTCTAAACCAACCATTTAGAAATTCATTTCAGGTATATGTGATATTTTTTCTTTATCGTCTTCTAGCCATTTATCTACTTTGTGTTCAACTGGTTTCGACCAAATATTGGACCAAAATTTCTGTAATTCATCCGCCATAGCTAAAGTTGTTGGATGACTGTGTAAATTATTGGGTGATGTATGAGTGTCTGTCTGTGTGGATGTAGTTGATGTATACGTGTTTGTTTCTAATGCGTCAGAATGCGTATTTTCGTTGCCAGTTTGATTGAGTGTGCGATAAAATGATTTTTATTACAGTTGAATTGTTTGTTTTGTGATTTTCGGAGTGAAGTCATTTTATATCGTCGCAATCTGCTTGCAAAAGTACTGAGTTTTTGTTTAAGCATGTCAAAAAATTCTGATAAGTCTGTATTGTCTTGTTTATGTCTACTGTGAGTTTTATACTGGTTTTTGATAGCATTTATTTTGTTTTTTATCGCTTGACACCTATTGCCATTAATATAATATTCAATGAATATTGCTATTTTAGTTCGCAAATCTTCTATTTTCTGTTAAAGTCTTTTTTGCCATGCAGGTTCACGTTTTGTGTAAGTTAAAGTATTATTTGATTCAGATATTTTAGATCCGTTGTAAACAGCCGCTGTATACGCGGCACTGTAAATTTTGTGGTGGAATATCAAAAAATCGTCATCAGTGTTCAAATATTTTGGTAAAATATGCGAGTTAATAAGGTGGACTATGCGGGTAAATTTTTTGCAAACCTTTATGTTTGGTTATGAATGACAACTTTGAGTTCACACTGTCACACCGCACCTCACAGTTTAACGACCAAAAACATCTAACAATGAAAATTGTATGAAATTTTACATTTTCGAGTACATTTTATAAGTTGGTTGCCTATAACTTTTTAGTTTGTACTTAGTACTCAGCTCTGATAGTTTTTCTTTCAACTTCAGTATATATATTACTGCTGTAATTTTTTTCACGTATCTATATATAACCGTTTATCAGATAATGGGGGGGACACTTACCTCTAACAAAAATTCGCACTTTAAAACCAAATATTTCGGAAACGGATCCCTAAATCGAAAAATGGTGTTCTCAACCTCACAATATTTTTTAAAGACCTATTTAACGATACCCCACAAGATGGGTAAATAAAGAAAAAAAAATTACTCCCCCACTTTACCCCAGTCTGCTAATATTTTTCGAAAGTGTTGCAGTTTTACCATCTAAAAGAGGCCTAACACTTTTCTCGAGTAATGGCAGTCCTAAGAGAAGAAGTGTTTCTTTTTCTAAAATTTTAATACTAGGTGCATATAAAGATTAAATTATATTGAATAGAGAAGAGTCACATTGCGCATGTTGCGATGACGAAGCCCGATATGGAGCCACTTGAGCCGAGAACGGAAAGTCACATGATCAAATAAACGAAGATTTTTTTTTGTAAATAAATAAATAATAAATATAGACGGACAAGAAGACAAATATATAAGAACAATCACACAGATTGAGCTAGCTTCAAAGTAAGTCCGAAACTTGTGTTATTGGATACTAGCTCAACGATTATATTGTATAATAGGTACTTATATAGATAAAGAATCGAATCCGGGACCATCCGTGTCGCAGGTAGGCGTGTTGACCGCTGCGCCACGGAGCTCGTCATATCCCAATATAAATGTAATGAAAAGATTCTGGGGACGCTCAAGTTCTTTCAATTGCTCTTCAGTGATATCTAGGTAACACGTGTTAGCGTAGTCAAGTAAGGGAAGAAGAAGTGATTATGCCAGCGCAGTTTTAGTGTCAATTAGCAGGAAGTAGCGCAACAGTCTAAGGAAGCAAACCTTTTACTGCTGATCTCTTTAATATGCTGTGACCAGATGACAGTTTTATCAAAGACCAGTTCTAAATTTGTAACGGTATTAATAAGGGTTATTATAATAACGTGAAACTACAAAATTTTATTTTTATTTAGTACTAAGTTATTAGGAATTTAATTAATACTTACAATCCATGGATTGATTCTAATATGAAATATTTAAATTATTATTATTTTTAACGGAGATGAACTCTTTCTTAGGATAAAATTGGTACCCTATTATTAAGCCTCCAATGGCCGTCCATCCGTCCCTCCGTCTGTCAGTCCGTCTATCGCAAGGCTGTAGCCATTGCACCGTATAAAGATAGACACTTGCTATAGTATTCATTTGTATATAGTACTTATACTGACGCGGCGTACTTATACTGACGCGGCGTCCGTTCATTACAAGCTTTTTATGACAAGCTTTATTTAACTTGCCCTAATAGTTTGTCTGTGAGGTCAATTTTGAAGTGCTTATCCTTTACCGATTGAGATGTAATTTGGTGTAATTATGTAACTTAGATGACAATACAATACTATGGTACCAGTACATGGACCTGATCTGATCATACACTTGCGGGATGGCCACAGGCACTCCTCAACCAAAGAAGATAAGTCTATTGTGTTTGAGCTCATTCAATTTGTTTTGGCAAGCACATTACAGCAAGAATCGCTTATAATAAAAGCTTGGCACAAAAATTAAATTTTTGACAAAAATCTTTGTTATCCATTCCTAGGTAAAAATTTAGAAGCAGAATGACACCTTGCATTTCGTAATAAGAGTCCGATTTCAAATGATCTTCCAACTTTAAAAGTAAATTTCACATACTTACCGCTTCAGAGGATACCAACAGCGTAATAAGAATCTTATCAATAGTTTGGCTGAATATGTTCCATATGATCTGGTTTTGGAAGGGGTGGTTGGATCCTTTATAGCTAAGACTTGGACCACTGTTGTCTTCGGGTATCTGCAGTATGTTATTCAGCAATAAAAGACAGTTGCCAACGTTTATGCGTTGCTGCATAGATAATGTTACTTTTTTTACATTATGTATGTTTCTCTTCAAAAAATTGATAAATATTTTAGTTATTAGGGGATCTGTAAAGGCTGCTTTCGTAGAAGTAAGTAGATTTTTTATCTCATATAAGACGTGCACCCCAACACCTGTTTGCGATATTAATGACACGCAGAGTAAGCATTCCACTGGTATAGTCAAATTAACGAATATTTTGACCAACAATTCTATGGTCCTATCTTCTTTTGCATGTATCAACAAGGGGATAAAGTCTCTCTTGACAATATCTCCCCAATAAATCGTTCTTCGAAATGTTCTCAAATATTTGTCTTCCGTCAAGATGTTGCGCAGGATAGTCTCAAGACTCGCTGTAACATATTACTTCTCATAAACACAAGAGATAAGTACGTATTAAAAAACAAGTTTACAACAACAGTTGCTTGTAACAACCCGACTGCAGCTTTTGATAGTTTACGTCCGCCATATAGATTTTTGCTGACTCCACAAAGCCTATGACACTCCAGGGAAGAATACGAATCTAATGACAACTCTCACTTCAAAATCGTTCAAGCCAGTTAGCCTACAGGAGGCAATAATGGAACAGACATACTTACATAGATACATACATATATATTTACATACATAAGCGTGAAAAATATTACCCTGCTTCTTGGCAGGTCAATCGGGTAAATACTAGCTGAAATCCGCGATTCATGTCACGTGTGTATTAGTTTAATATTATGTAAAATCCCTTTCAGTAGTGTTTGCTCTATTTATTACAAGCATCAGCGCAATCACATATTTCCTCTTATAATAACAGGCTGAGATGACAGGTTTTGGTTAGCCTATCAACACCTCTATCGATTGCTTGTTTTCACTTTAGTAGAAATAACTTAACAAAACTAACGTTAAGTAGAATGACCTTATAGATAGCTTCCTTACCATTGCAGTTCTCGTACACGTGATAATACTTTCCGTTTGCAAAACCAAGGTTGTCAAAATAACTGTGGATCTGTGGAAGAACGCAATCCATTTTGAATCTGAAATAGAAAAATACATGATTAATAGCAGATCTCGGCGCCACAAATCCCAGAATTCAGTCGCAGTATTTTAATATCAACCAAAGATTAATTTACTGGTTTTATTTGACTCATACATTTTGTTGTCAAAACGTTTCTAAATAAAAGCAAAGTACGACGTCAAAAACATTTTTATTTTAAAGTAATTAAGTCAGTTTCATATCTCTAGCATTTAATATTGAATTTGATGAGGTGAAGAAGCTTTTACTTGAGCTAGATGCGTCTACATCAGCTGGACCTGACAAGCTGCCAGCCCATTTTCTTATAGCCACTGCTGAATCGATTTCGATCCCCATATCATCTTGCTATTTAGGAGAGAACAGTTGTCCCAAGTAAATGAAAGTCGGCATTCGATGGCACAACCCCTGTTCACAAAAAAACCGGCCAAGTGCGTATCAGGCCACGCGCAGTGTATGGTTCCGTAGTTGCGAATGACAACTTTGAGTTCACATTGTTCACACTCGCACCTCACAGTTAAACGACCAAAAACATCTAACAATAAACTTGGTATGAAATTTTACATTTTCCAGTACATTTTATAAGTTGGTTGCCTATAACTTTTTAGTTTGTACTTAGTATTCAGCTCTGATAGTTTCCCTTTCAACTTCAATGTATAGACTACTGCTGTAATTTGTTTCACGTATCCATACATAACCGTTTAGCAGATAGAGGGGGGGAGGGGTGAGACACTTACCTCTAACAAAAATTTGCACTTTAAAACCAAATATTTCGGAAACGGATCCCTAATTAGAAAAACGTGTTCTCAACCTCACAATATTTTTTAAAGACCAATTTGACAATACCCAACGCGATGGGTTTGTGTAGAAAAAAAAATATTACTCCCTCTTTAGGTTTTTGTATGGGAACTACCCAAAAAAAATATTGTTTTAAGATTTTTTTCTACCACTTTTTTGGCATGATTAATATACATACCAGTACTTATAGTCTCTGGGTAAAACCGCGGACAGACAGACGGACAGACATGGCGAAACTATAAGTGTTCCTAGTTTACCACGGAACCCTAAAAAGTGACCAAAAACTGATGTCTTAAATTACAGACAAATCTCTAAGCTGTGTATAATAGTTAAGGTTTTGTTTTTAAAACTGTAGTTAAATGCGTGTACATATTTTATGTTCAACCTTATTGTTAACTTACTCAGTTTCTATATGTAAGGAGTTTTTATTATAGACAGCTGTTGGTCTTCTTAAATAAATGACATAAAAGTAAATCAAATCAAATATCTTTATTGTGGAACACAGGACAGGTAACAAAGTTCTTATAGGTATTTAAGCATCACTGTGACCTATCCTAATGGACATACAATAATTATAATGGTTGTAACTTGAAATATTCATGAAAATAAATGATTATAAAAGTCATATTAAATTGAACATGGTCATTAAAGTATATAAGTTTACATCCTAAATTATTTCATGAGCACATCAATAAAAAAATCCATACTGACAAAACACTCTAAATTATTGAATTTTCAAGATTACTTCGACTATCGTATCCAATAGAAAAATAATTATACTAGGTTTACGTTAAGCATCCCATTTTTTTTACAATCAGTCATTTTAATATAAAGGAGGCAAACTAAAAGCTTCCCCTCAGTTATGAATTCATTACGACCCTGACTACTTGAACAATATAGATGCACTGTTTTCACGAGTTTCAATTGTATCTATTTCTGTAAATATATTGATTAAGACAGGCTAATAAACAATGCACAAAGTGAGTTCGTTTCCATTATTAGGTTCACAGTCAAAATAAGAAAGCCGAAGTCCATGAGTACCATTGGATTTAGACATTATTCTGTAATGATTTCTTTTAAGTAACTATGTAAGCTCTAGAGCTCGCGAGCTGTCTTTGAATACCTACATTAAAACTGAATAAATGTTTACCATGCATCTTGATACAAAAAGTTTAAAGACGATTATTTTAAAATACCTTAAAAAAGTTACCTAACAAAAACAAAACCCAATAAAATAAAGTTTAAGAACTAAAACCCGACTACGGACAAATCATGAACTAAAAAGTACGAAACAAGAGAAAATGCTGGCATGAATTTTCCAACTCTATCTTTTCAATACATATTATCAAAAAGTATAAAATGTATTTATTTCAATTTAACACATCCATTCGTTCAAATGTTAAGGAAAGCCATGGTCGCATGCTACCTTGCATAAACTTACTCTAAGAAATTTTTGAACGCTTAATAAGGTAGCATGCGACCACGGCTTTCTATAACATTTGAACGAATGGATGTGTAGTGCGTTTGTGCGTCTGCGCGTCTGTGCGTCTGTGCGTCTGTGCGTCTGTGCGTCTGTGCGTCTGTGCGTCTGTGCGTCTGTGCGTCTGTGCGTCTGTGCGTCTGTGCGTCTGTGCGTTTACGTTAACAATATCTTGAAGGATCTTGAGGGATCGTGGTAACTTGTAGATTCAGAGAAACTCCAAAGAACTCACGTATGTATGTTTATTGTTTCCTTACAAGCGTAACAAAGTAAAGAGCGAGCGCTTAACCTAATTACTCTTATTTATAACTAAAAATAATCTTAAGTCGGCAATACATAAGAATGTTGCAGTGCCTAAAGGCATGTCGCGGTAATATGTTAAATTAGATGTATACTACACATTAGTACGTTTGTAAATTTGTACGTTTGTCCGTTTGAACTGTTGTACGTGCGTTTGTATGTTTGTGCGTTTGTATGTTTGTGCGTTTGTACGTTGGTGCGTTTGTGCGTTTGAGCGTTTATTTAACCTAAGTTTGAATATTTGTGTACATCTGTAACGTACAAACGTAGAAACGTACAAAACGTTTGTGCGTTTGTACGTTTGTACATTTGTACATTTGTATATTGTACGTTTGAACTGTTGTACGTGCATTTGTGCGTTTATTTGACCTAAGTTTGAACATCTGTACCTTTGTACGTTTGCAACTAACGTGCACCGCATTTTACAGGCCACGAGCATATATATATATGTATCTATATATCTATATATATATATATATATATATTTATACATTTTTGAGGCAAAGCTACTCATAAATGTATTGTCAGGTAGGTGGGCGGGACACAAAGCGCAAAGAACCGTCAGATATCCACCGACCAGGTGGATCAAGGTCGCAGGGAAATGCAGGGTACAGGTCGCTTTCAACCGGTCATTTTGGTTCATTTTGGCCTATGTCCAGCAAGTGGACTTCTCGCAGCTGAAATGATGTCAATGATGATGACTGACTGACTGATCTCTAAACACAGCTCCAACCACTTAAAGGAATGGCTAAAATTTACTACGCAGGTACTACGTAGCTGCGTAGTAAATTATTATGACATCCGCTAAGTAATGATTTTCCAAAATTCACGCCTTATGGGGATGATGGAAGTCAACATCATCATTAATGCGAGCGACGTGGCGGGCAAGGGCGGGCTAGTACAAGATAAGTTATTATATAAAACTCAAACCCGATTGCTTTATTTCCGAGCATATTTTTACGCCCCATGAGAGAATTGTGAAATATTATATACATAATGTTATATATTCTTAATCTACATAAAAATATCTATAATTTGATACTAAACAAAATATATTACAAAAAACTTTTTTTAAATTGTGTTAATTATTGCATTCTAGACAGCGCCATTTTGAATTTGTTGTGACGTCACATAGCCTATAACCAGCGGACGGTCAAGACGCATCTAACGACATATCGTATGTCACGTTACGTTGGGTAGTTTGGGAGATACGAGGAACAAACGAACATTCATACATACATAGAGGCCAAACACATAAACCCTCCTTTTGGCTTCGCCGTAGTCGGGTAAAAACCCTCCTTTTGGCTTCGCCGTAGTCGGGTAAAAATTAAACACGGTTCTCAACACTCCCAAAAACGCTTTGATAATAGCTATCTATAACCACTTCACCAATTCTGTCAATAGCGCTGTTAGTAAAACTTTCTCGCCATGTGGAATAATTTTCAAATACAGAATCAAAATAAAAAGAATATG
This sequence comes from Rhodophaea formosa, assembly GCA_963082605.1. Lineage (NCBI taxonomy): Eukaryota > Metazoa > Arthropoda > Insecta > Lepidoptera > Pyralidae > Rhodophaea > Rhodophaea formosa. The sequence goes on from OY720206.1 coordinate 14,684,761, forward strand.
AGTAATTATTGAATCTGTTCTCAAAATTTCACAAGAAAACGGTTGAAAACTGCCACAGAACTATAACTTATTAATCTGAGAAAACTGCGACTTAAAAGAATCTGAAATCTGTAAAGGAAAAGAGGGAAACAAAAATAAAACCAGAGTGAAAGTGTGAGTTTAATTCGCGTGGAGAGGGTTCCGTATTCCAGTAGCGCTATCGAGTGGTGTTTTTAACCGACTTCAAAAAAAGAAGGAGGTTCTCAATTCGTCATAATCTTTATTTTTTTTATGTATGTTTCCCGATTTCTCGAAGACGCCTGGACCGATTTAAGAAATTATTTTTATGTTGATAGTTAATACTTTACAGATAGTTCCATTAAATTTTTACCGAAATATGACGAGTGCTTTTTGAAAAAATACACAAAAACCAAAAAATGGGGCTGGGTCTTCGATGTTTATCTATATATGTATATGTATTTGTTATAAATAAAATATAGTATCGTTGAGTTAGTATCCTATAACACAAGTTTAACTTAATAACTTACTTTGGGGCTAGCTCAATCTGTGTTATTTGTCCGTTATTATTTATTTATAGAGTATTATAGAGTTTTGTGTAATACAAGCATATTTTATTTTTTTCAAAATTATAGACTTAGTACTTTCGGAGATCTGATCTGATCTCCGCAAAACTGTTTATTTTACAACAATAAAAGAAATATATTTGAGTTCCTCATAACAAGCCCCTTCATTTGATATATGACACAGTAAGGTAATTGTCCCCCGATAATTAACCTAAATAAAAAAAGAACATTTATTTACTTTACACTACTGTGCTTGGTTTACAGGATTACACCATCCTACCAAATTTCACCTGATTTGGTCAAGTCAATTCGGAGCAAGTTGACTATGACAGACGCATGCGTGATCCTATAAGGATTCCGTTTTTTAATTTTTGTAAGGAACCTTAATAGAACAAGACTTTAAAAGGCTCAAATAAAAAGTTTCGTGGTAGCAACGAATTCGGGAAATATGACGCCACGTGCTTTGATTGCGAGACAGTAATCGGTCACGTTGACGACTCGGCCACGTCGTGAGACCGCGCGTCAGGTGCACGCGCCTGAAATCTCGGACATGTGCTTAATCCCAACTTCCCAACTAATATTATAAATGCGAAAGAGAGTTTGTATATTTGTTTGTTTGTTACCTCTTCACGCTTTATCTACTGAACCAATTTTCTTGAAATTTAGCAAACACATACAGTAGGATACTGGACATGAGGTACCTTTTATCCCGGGAAAAAGTACTGTTCCCTTTGGATTTGCAATAAACGACTCGGAAAAATTGTACGCGAGTGAAACCGCGGGTAAAAAATAATATACCTATAAGAGGTACATACAGGTGATTTTGGACAATCTGGCAATATTTTTATGTCGGAATCAAAATTCCTTATACCAATACATACAATAAAATCGTCGTAACTGGTCGCTGTCTGTACATACAATATATATAAGAAAAACTATTACATGGCTTTATGAACGCAATGGAACCCAAAAGAACATTGCCAACAAAACATTGATTTTTAGAATTTTTGTCTGTTTGTCACGATAATCTCATAAACGGCTGAACCAATTTAAATGCGGTTTTCACTTCTTCTTCTTCTTAGCGTATCGGGCAAATTATATTTGTGTTGACTAAAACTCTGCTACTGATATAGTGTTATCAGTAGCATTGTATAGGTCCTTGCGTGTTGCGTGTACAGGTGGTAGGAAACGTAGGGCAAGATAATAAGTGTGCCATGGTCTGAGGGGTAGCACCACAGGAACAAGAGATTTCCGAGCTGTAGCTCCACCTGTTTATATTCTCCTTGCTTCGGCCGACTTGAGTCTGGAGTCTGTTTAGGTTCTTCCAAGTCGACCAAGGTAGATCATGGCCAGGCGGGAGATGCTCTGACAGCAGGATAAAGGATGCTGTTCGATATTTCTCATTCCAGATTTTCAGTCTAGATTTATAAGCTTCGCCAGACAATGAGGGCACTTCTTTTACAAAGCTATCAAGCTCTTCAATCTTTGAGGAACCGGCACGTGATGATGAAAAGGATGTCGATGGTCGGTTTCTATTTTCACCCTTTCAAGGGAGCTGGCTACATCTCTGCAAACATCCGAAGGAGCAACACCAGCCACGGGATACAAATTTTTCCTACTGGTTTAGGTTTCAAACAACCAGCGGTGTGCCGTTCGGCTCCAAACTGGGCTAGCATATTTGTCTGCCGAAATTGAAAGGGCTAGTCCGGTCGTACGCAGAACTTGCGGTGATGTTCCCCACTTAGCAGACGTAACTCGGCGCAAGAGGTTGTGCCTTGTACCCACTTTATGTCTGGTGTTTAGGGGTCATTCCACGGTTCTGGATTCTTTAGTTGTATTACCTCGACTTATTTTTGAGTTAAGACTCATTTAGGTATTACATTTGAAAATAGACATTGTTACGAGCTTATTATTTATATTGGCTTATATGTAGTAAGCAGGAATAAAAAGTTATGTGGCAGCATAATCATAGCATCATAGCAGTAATCAAAACTAAAACAAATATTTTATTTTCTTAGGTTTTTTTTAAAGTAATGATAAAGTAAATGTTATCAAAAACTAGCCTTACATAATTTTTATTAAAAATCTTGGATGAGGAACTTAGCTTAAACTACCAATTTACGATTTGGAGTCAAAAAAAGCCGTTTTGTATTTGAATACTTCCCACATGTTTTTCAGAATATTGTTATAATTCTTTGATCGTGAAACTTACTTAAAACTCTATTCAACAAAACAACAACTGAGTTATGAGAAATATAAAAATTCAACTGTCGTTCATTGTTAAGGATTGTCATGTCATAGCTTGTAATTTTATCTTCCCCATCGTATCTATTTGAACCTTCCCTGCTTTTTTCTAGTTTTTGAAGTTTTGGTGGTCATTGGCTGATAGGTAATATTTTACCGCATTTTTTCTTCTTTTTGTATATTTATGCTGTTTTATGAAATTGCCTTTGAGCATATAACTCTGGCAACATTTTAATTTTCTCCATTCTCCTTCTTGCTACTTATCTTCTTTGTTTAATTTTTTTTAGAGAGCACCATGTTATTCTGAAATAAATGGTACCTAATTTCATACTATTATTTTATTTTAGTGAACAATTTAAAATTACAAATTACATAATAATCGTTGGTAAAATTACAATATTATTGATTACCCGGTCACAAAAGTTGGGGTAACCAAGGTCGAGTTAGTCAAAAAATTAAGGTTTATGCTCAGCCCTGCCCAATCTGTTAGTTTAATCCCAAATGTTTTAATACACTAAAATGCGGTTACATGGACCATTATATCTGTACATTCACAAAAACTTTCCATGAAAAGAAACCTAAAAAAATCAGGATAGAGTAATAAATCGTGCACTGGAACCAAGTCAGGGTAATCAAATTCTTACCTCAAGAACTCCGAAATCCCGCGACTTGTCGCATTACCGGTCACCTCGGCACGCGGGGCACGACTTACGGTATACGCGTGGGGACAGGGCTCGTTCCTAAATTTTGTTGCTAGGGACCTACGCGCACATTACCGACGTGCCGGGGTAATCACGGTTAACGCTTGGACACAACTTGAAATATTTATTTTACAAAATCTTTTAGTGATATAGTTATATGGAATACGATTTATCAATGTTTATTTAATCAGTATTCGATTAAATAATCCTTAAAAGCGGTAATAATAACTAATTAATTTATATACGAGCTAATTTGTTCTGAAATCTGGAGCGCGGACACGTCGTGGTAATCAATTTTTGAGGATTTATGTTTTTTTTTTTTAAATTACTTATTGAACTCTTATTAACTATCTCTGTAGTGTTACAACTAGAACCAAAGTTATATTATTAGAAAACAATATTTGTTTTTAAAATATTATGATATTCGGGTACTTTTCGGCCACGGACACGAAAAATTCTTGGTCGGTGGAACGAACCTTAGACATGGAGCTTAAAGCTCAAAGTTCTGTCCTAGGTAACACCAAGATACCTTGGAGTAGAGCAGTGGGTAATCGGTGCGTCGCGCCACCTGATGTTCAGAGTCCACCAGGCTTTTCGGTTGCACAAATGAAATGCACAAGATTGGGACTTCGACGGATTAGGTTTTAAAGAATTCTGCGTATAATAACAACTCAAATGCTCGAGCGCATCGCTAAGATTCCTTTGAACTGCCTCAAAAGACTGTGCTTGGGGGGTAAGTGCTAATTCGTCGGCGGAAATTTTTCTGTTTGTGTTCGGCGGTTAAATAATTTTGAGGCAAGTACTCTACCCTGGGGAAAGATGTTTTTGAGTGATCTCTAGCGACTTTTTTCAAAGACTAGATGGACTTGAAAGCGCCGGAAGCCATTTTTAACTCGCTAACATTTTGTGAAAAAATTCATCCTTTCCGCATCACCAAAATAGGTACTCTAATGATCATATAACCTAATTTTATTTAATATACTTTTATTTCATATAAAGATCAATTGTTATAACGTATTATTTATATAATTTCATATGACCTAATTTTATGTGGCATAATGAACATTTTATATAATGCACATTGAAATTAATTTTTACTTAATATAATTACTCTTTTGTTCTAATAATTATAACGTATGTTATAAATTTAATGCCTTATATATGTGTTTACTTACTTCTGTGGAAGTATGATAAGATTAAATAAGTTTTAATTAGTTTTAAGTTTAGTTTTAGTTAGTAAATCATTTTTTTTTCCTTTAGTTTTATATTATTATTATATATATTATATTAATATTTTATTCTGAAGTTCAATATTCATATTCACTTGACTACGCACGCGACAGAAGCTTGCTAATGAAAAACAATTGGCGCTCAAAGAATGAAATAAATAAACAAACAATTATTTAAAAAAAAAACAGTCAGCCTTTTTATATACGTAGTATCACTCTCTGAATTAAGACAAAAACAACGCCTCTCAAACCTAAATCCATACAAACCTACATACACATATACTTGAAAAACATATGATAACCCTCCTTCTGAAAAATTAAACACTTAAAAAAATTGTTTACACATAGAAAATGCGCGCGCACTGTGGAGCTTCCCGAACGCTGCCGAGCCAAGTCGGATTCACTGGAAAACCTTGTCCTTGAAACTAGAGCTTCCTACCTGGATCAATTGACCCAAGTAAATGTACTGCTCTACAGGTTTAAGGGTTAAGTTTCCAACAATCACTGGTGAAGGCGCAACATGAACATTCGACATAATTTTCGTTTTGTCCATGTTCATTTTAAGGCCTACTTGTTAGGAAACTTTATTAGGTCATTGAGCATGGTCCTGAAGCGACTCCGCCTGTTTAATATGGTGGTCAATACGGCATCACTGAAGAGATCAAAGCACGGTCTATGTTTCAATTGAATCGAAGGCTTTCTCATCCTAATCCTAATCCTAATTCTAAGTAATATTATAAATGCGAAAGTGAGTTTGTTATGTTTGTTTGTTACGCTTTCACGCCCAACCTACGGAAACGATCATTATGAAATTTTGAATACCTACATTTTGGTCAGGGTAGCGAGAAGGACATAGGCTATATATCACGCGTGCAAAGCCACGGGTAACAGCTAGTAGTCAATAAACGCTAAGTTTAAAGGCCGGTTATACTCTTTGGTCTTCTGTATAACCTGTCGCAGCGTATGGATGTGATCTGTGTGACTGTAACCTTTTAAACCGATCCATCTCAAATATCTGAAAAATTGAGAATACTTATTTCTTTATTTCGGAACCAACTTGTTATCCCTTTTGTCACGCTTAGAACATTGTTGTTTATATACCTCCACTTTGCATATTTGTTGCGTCTCGTACTATTATGTATTCTGAAGATACGCTTAGATTTCTTAAAGCGCTGTGGGATGCGCCACCCAGAATTTATTCTATTAATTCTAATATCAAATTTAAAGAAATCTATCATGTACATTACTAGTAAATTACCGGTACTATTTTCGTTTATATATTCGTTTGATAAATTAAAACACACCTCGGTTTTGGGCGTTGCCTGTGCATGCAAAGCTTGGAGAGAAGCAAACTCTCTTACGCCTGATGGGCCGAGATTGGCATGGTCGGAAAGTAGGATTCATTTGGCTATTCGGTGCCGGAGAGTTTTAAATAACGAAATAGTTCTGTTATTCGTAAGTATTTGTGGTTACCGGTGAATGAAACGAATATTACGCCGTAGGTCATGATTGGGCGGTCGCAATGCTTATATAGAGTCAACTTATTCCTAAGTGACATCCTAGCATTGCCTATCATGGGATTGAGACGGCCTGATACGAAGACGGCATGGTTTCAGACTTTGGAGATTTGGGGATCGAAAGTCTATCGAGACTATTGAGTACAAAATTAAAGTATTTAGCCTTTTTAGCCCAGGGAAAGGACTTGTCGTACATGGAGAGTCATCCTAATGGGGGTTTGACTACATCAATTTAACCTCGATGCGCTACCTATTAAACCACAAGCCTAGTGAGTAGAAGGCAGGTTGGAGACGTTTAACAATGACTGATTTTATGTGGTGAGACGTAGAGGGAGCCAAATCATCAGCAAATAGTGCCAACTCTACGTTAGGGGTCTTAGGGATATCGCATGTGTAAAGGGAATAGGTACAGGAGGGGCCAAAGAACAGCGTCTTGAAGAACGCGAGCTCAAATGGGACGGAGTCTCGGAAATATCCTTTAAAAGGAGAAGGGGAAGGCATTTAAGCATCCCGTTTGAGACTCCATCAGAGCCGGGTGTTTTTCGGGGTATGAAATCGTGAAATTTTGCAAGTTGTTCCCCACGCTTACTATCAAAAGCAAAAAAACAACAATAGCGCGTTTTAAATTTGATCCAGCACCATCTAGCTCTCGTTACAGTAACTTAGTATTTGCTCCTGAAAAATTGTTGCATTTACACCCGAAAAAATATATTTTAATTTACGTTTTATGGTTCACAACACTCCTGGGAAAAACACAAATCTAAAGAGACCTCGTTATTCAAAATTGGTCAAGGCATTATTGTTACAGAAAGGGTAAATTTTTTGCCAGTTTTTGTTTGTTAACGTCCGCTGTATATTTACTGATCCGATGACTGTATACTACTTTCCGCTGACACTCAGGGGAAGAATACAAATCTAATGACACCTCACACTACAAAATCAGTCCAGCCGCTTAGGCTACAGGATGCAACAATGGAACAGATATATTTACATACATACATACATACATAAATATATACATACATACATACATACGCTAGAAAAACATTACCCTCCTTCTGGGTGGGTCAGTCGGGTAAAAATATTGTGAAGTTGTAAACACCATTTTTCGATTTAGGCATCCGTTTCGGAAATATTTAGTTTTAAAGTGCAAAAGTTTTGTTAGAGGTAAGTGTCCCTCCCTTCTATCTGCTAAACTGTTAAATATGGATACGTGAAAAAAATTACAGCAGTAGGATATATACTGAAGTTGAAAGGAAAACTATCAGAGCTGAGTACTAAGTGCAAACTAAAAAGAAAACTAAAGACAGAAAAAAAATTATCTATATTCAAAAATCAATTAAGATCATTGCTGTTGAAAAAGTGCTGTTACAGTGTTAATGACTTGTGACGTTAAGTGTATATTCTGATTTTGACATGATAACATAATTACACTGCTACTAAAATAATCAGTAAATTTTTTAATGTGCTTGTTTTTTTGCGTTAATTCAAATGTATTAATTTAATTTAATGACTAGTTTTAAGTTACTATATTCGCATGCAATGTATCATTGTTTTATGAATAAATTGAATTGAATTGAGTTATAGGCAACCAACTTATAAAATGTACTGGAAAAATGTAAAATTTGATACAATTTTCATTGTTTTTGGTCGTTAAAATGTGAGGTGCGAGTGTGAACAGTGTGAACTCAAAGTTGTCATTCGCAACGACGGAACCCTACACTGCGCGTGGCCCGACACGCACTTGGCCGGTTTTTTTTTTAGCTCATAAGTTGGTTTACACTTTTTCTGTCTGATAATTTTTATGTCAAAGTTACGGCTCTTTGGCATAGACGGATAAATATACTTTCGATCTTTCGAAGTCGATTAATCAATAAAATAATATTTTTACTATCCTATAAGATTCCAACATTTCTCTGCGATAAACTATCCATCAGATTATAAACTAGTATTATATATCCCTATAAATACCAAATTTGACGAAAATCGGACCAGTGGTTTCTACGTAATACGTGCGCAGACAGACTTTTGGCCAAAATAGGTGAATTGACATCTATGTCCAAAGGTACGTCCATATAATGTCGTCAATACGTCCGTTATATATTATGTAAAAATTCGCTTCCGTTTCTGTTTTATCTTATGTAGATGCATAAAGATAGATGCATAAATTTTAAAAAATATTGTCCATTCTTACTTGTTTTTGGATATAGATGAGCCTTACTTTCGCGAATCTAGCCAAGTCGATGAGGATGTTGCACTTCTATTTTGTTTGAACACACACAAAAAAATGTTTATAATCTTTTTCCTTTTTTTTATACCAATGAACAAAACTGTTTTTTGTCACTTATTGTTTTAGTCGGAAAATGCCGACAGAATTAGCCTATCAGTGGGCCATCATAAGAAGGGTCAAGGACGATTTTAAACAAAAAGCAAAAACCGACTTCAATCTTATATAAAGCGTGCAAACTGGAACTAACAAGTACCTACTTAATAATATTGTAATAACTCAGAAGATTTTAACTAAAAAGCAAGGGAAAATTATCGAACTTATTGGTAATTGCTTACCTACTAACCATCAGTTATTTTTGGAGTCGGTAAAGCTTGCTAATCGTTTTAAAATAAATAGTATGAAATTCTACGAACCTTGGAAGTTTGTTGTCACTTTAAATATTTTTAATAAATAACAATTTAAAATTCAATGAAATTGTAGTTAAACTTGACTGCTTTAGGTCTAATTGAGACCAGCCCCGATGACGAACTCCGACACGAAGCGAGCGTGCGGCCGCACCAGTGCGCGGAAGGTAAAATTCACAAAACACAGCTTGGACGCTGCCTTGCGACACATTATCCTTGATCTTAGCCGACTGAGCTGAAATATTGTGTACTGATCTTAGTCAGATGACAGTTTTATGCAATAGTGACAATATTATCCTTTTTATTCTATGCGGATTCCTGTTAACCTAGATCTCAATGAAGGGCAATTTAAAGTTGATAGGTCTTAAAAGTTGGTTTATTTTCTTGTGCGGTTTGAAGTAAGACTTGATCGAAGCCCGCTGCAGTTTAGTCTTATGTAAATTTTGTGTGTCTGTCTTATATACTCCCTTTGCGTATTGTAAGATAGTAGGAAAATGGTCAGCTGTGTGAGGCTTTGGGCGGCGTTTATGATATGGTTTAACGGTTCCGTAGCCAAATGGCAAAAAACGAAAGTGTTATAGAATCATCATGTCTGTTTGTCTGTCTGTCGTTTGTTATAGCCACTTCATTTCGAAACTATAAGGAGTTGAAACTTAGTAGGTACATGCAATTCTATAATCCGTGTTAAGGTTTAATTCAAAAGAAATAAAAAATAAAGTTTGGAAAATTCAAAAGTGCGCGCATCATTAGTTTTTCTCTAAAACGGGCCAGTCATTAATTTTTCATTTTTCAATTTTTATAGCAAGTAGTTAGATAATATGTAAAAAGTTGAAATCCACTATTCAACTTGGTATTATACCTATGAAATTGGTGTTTTCTATAGACAATTTCGAGCAAAATTAATTTTTCATACTAACGTTTTTAGTATTATTTCGTGTTTGGTAAATTTAACAAAAGTGAAATTTTGCACGTAGTTACGGACAACAGTAAGCCTAATTTAAACATTATTAAATTTTCATAAAGTTAGAAAAATTATAGATATATGGCTACATTTTTGATTAAAACGGACAAACCTGAAACGAGTTCTTTCCATGAGCATTTTCCAATAATTAACTTCACAAAAACAAAAATTTTAATGCATGCAGATTGTTAAAACATTGGCCACTTTCAAGTTTAATTTAAAAAAAATGTGATTAAAACTAACGTGAGTTATAGACATTATTAAAATACGTAACAACGGGTTACTCGCGTAAATAGTCAGCTACTGGCTGACATGTTTCAACCTCATCCGGAGGCCTTCCTCAGGGCGAATGTGAATTGAGACACGCGCCCGATGTCGTCCCAATCCGCACTGTTACACATCCGCACATGTCGGCCAGTAGCTAGATTTACGTGAGTTAGCCATTGTTACGTATATATGTAATGCAGCATCATAATAGTCCAGCTGAACTATAAGAAATATAAAAGTGGAGCCTTAGCAAAAGTTGTTAAGCCTGATGAGCATTTTTATTGAGGTATAGGTAATAAATCTAGGATTTGGAACACCTCATGCAAAACCATAATGGTCCAGGTAAGCTATAAGAAATGTATAAATGATGCCTTAGCAAAAGTTATTCAACCTGATGAGCATTTTTTGTTGAGGTATTTAAATTGAAGATTTGGAACACTTAATGGTCCAGGTAAACTATAGGAAATATAAAAACCGGCCAAGTCCGTGTCGGGCCACGCGCAGAGTAGGGTTCCGTACATAGATATCAGAATATTTACTAGGTGTTCCGTAGTTGCAAATGCAACATTGAGTTCACACTGTTGACACTCGCACCTCATAGTTTAACGACCAAAAACATCTAACAATGAAAATTGTATGAAATTTTACATTTTCGAGTTCATTAATTTTATAAGTTGGTTGTCTTTAACTTTTTAGTTCGTACTAAATACCCAGCTCTGATAGTTTTTCTTTCAATTTCAGTATATGTACTACTGCTGTAATTTTTTTCACGCATCCATATATAACCGTTTAGTAGATAGAGGGGGGGACACTTACCTCTAACAAAATTTTGCCAAATATTTCGGAAACGGATCCCTAAATTGAAAAATGGTGTTCTATACCTCACTATATTTTTCAAAGACCTATTCAACGCTACCAAACACGATGGGTTTGTATAGAAAAAAAAATATTACTCCCTCTACTTGTATGGGAGCTACACTAAAAAAATATTTTTTCAAGATTTTTACTAACCACTTTTTTGGCACAATCAATATACCTAGTCGGGTCATAAGTTCTGTCAAAACCTTATTTTTTAATTTTTTTTAATACTGGCTAGATGAACTTTAAAAATAGAACGTTTGCGCTTGCCGAAAATAGAAAAGACATTAATTATTATTCATTTTCAAATATGGAGTGGTCGAAGAAAGAAGATAGAGTAGCGGTTATCGCGTTGCACCGCTGTGGTTACGCGCCAAAAGAAATTTTCAATGTTCTACAAAAATTGAAAATAACTCTACGATTTGCTTATCGCACTATCAAACGATTCACTGAAGATTCAAGCTTCGAAGATCGTAAGAGGACCGGCCGACCTCGTACAGTTAGGACACCAGCGATCATCGATATCGAATGGCAACACTGCCCGGGTGACATGTCAAAATCATCTATTCCTTAATTTTAAATAATTTTAGAGTTTTTTTGGTGGGTAGTCAAGGGGTTCAGTTGTCGTTTGCCTTATACAATTTTGCAAATTGATTTAAGTGGATTTTATAATATGAAATTGGTGTATTTTGGTGTTATAAATGCTCGTGCTCGAGAACAATTTGTGAAATAGTTAAAGTAGACTGTTAAATGGACTCGTATAGATTTCTCGCCAAAATCTCCCACGAGGCTGCCAAAGAACATACGCCATCTTTGATGCCACATACCGTACAACACCGATACTTAGTATCTCATTATACTGGACATTGGCAGAATCACCGAAATCTCGGTGGAAGCCATAATTACAAAGAAGAAAGAAAGAAAGAAAAATAATTTTAATAGTATTTACTGCAAATATTTGTGTTTAAATTAAAATTAATTAAGTAAAATAAGTCAATAGTTAATTAAATCTTCAAGTAATCGTGAAATAATATCATAAATCGACGTTAAAAAACAAAGGACCGGCGCGGCGCGGCGGGCGGTTGGATTTGTTCAGCTGTCAAACTAACAACAAAGGAACTTGAGGATTATCCTCAATTAAACCAGGAGAGTATAGTGTTTTTTAATCTGATGATACACAGGCAGTGCATCTCCCGACCTATAAACCGTCTGCATACATTTCCCTTTTAAGTAGTAGTTCTTATTGTTTTGCCAACGTAGCTCAGTCGATTCTCGCTCCGTTTTCCTAGTGCAAACGGTGTTGATGATCTCAAACTACGGCTACATGCATAAATATTGAATAAAAAACAACATTTTATACAGTGCAAAGCTTAATCTGCTGTATCTTTTTTGTTTCTTTTATGGCAAATTGTAAAATGTTAATACCTACATATAAAAAAAAATACAAGGAGATTTTAACTTTTCCATTATTTTTCATATTTTAATATATAACTACTGTTTTATCTTCAAAAATACTCTGATTAACTTTTACTTAGATTATATCTATATCAGGCTTTGTTTTCGAGGTCTCGCTGTGCTTATTAAAGCTGAGTTGATGACTACAAAACGAATGCAAGAATATAGTTTATAATTCCATAAATGCTTTAAATAACTGTCAATCATATACTCAATAATAATAATATTGTCTTATTTATAACTTTATGTTTAGGATAATCTTGATAACTTGCACTTCAACTTAACTAAACGTCTTGTTTATTACATCCTATGTTGTTTGATTTTGGTTGTCTCTGAGCAAATAGATACCTAAATAATACAGAAACAATAGTCCAACCGGTCTTAAAAATATATCTTTGTCTTTTCTTTCATATTAAAATATATTTTCAGTTGGTGACACCACCTCATTCACTATGATGACACGGAAGGCCACAATTAAAGACCTAACCATGAAGCTGAGGCAGGCTCTGTTTGACCTTAAAGCGTGTCGAGAGGAAAAGTCACAACTATTATAGGAACGGGAGGAAACCGAAGAAGAATTTCAGAAAATTAATGATAGAAATAATCAATTGAAAAATGAATGTACCAGTCTTCACATTAGAAGTACAGAATTATTAGAGGAAAATATTAGTTTGAAAGAATGTTTAAATCAAGCTAAGGAGTGCAGTGCAGTTCATGAACGGGCCCTAAGTCGCATAAATGAGTTAGAACGTAGCTTATATGATGCACAAAAATCTGCATATAAATACAAGATCAAAGAGAGGCTGAATTATGTAACAATACCTACGCTTCATTTATACAGCGAACTCATGGAGTGTGGCCCGGGACCGGTTATAGAAATACCTGCGAATACTCCACAATCTTAGTATTTTATTCTAAATAGTCATAATAAAATTAAAAAATATGTCAAAATAAACAGAATTATAAAACATACCAGGAAAACTTTATCTAAGCAAAAAATAAGGAAATCTTTAGCACAGTTAAGCAAGGAAAAGGTATTTTTGTCAAATCAATTAAGATCATGTAAAGATGACCTGTATATGGCTAGCCGTATATATAAGTATATGATACCGAGATTTTTGAACTACAGTCACAAATCTCGGAATTGCAACAGTCCTTAAATAATTTATCTAATAAATACGAATTATCACAAAAAGATTTAAGTAAAAATATTTTAGAGGCTCAAAAATTAGTGGAGGAAGCTAATTATAATAAAGAACGTTATGATGCTCTCCTACAAAAGCAGCAGTGCGATAGTTCACCTGAAACTGCAGTTACTATGTCACCTATCTTTGTTCCTGAGTCAAGAGAATATGATACCAGGAAGTGTAACTTTCAATCAAGGATAGGTACGGTTGATAACAGTTCAAATAAAAAAACTACCTGTAACAAATTATTAATTTACTCTGATAAGTTAGGTCAAGATTTTAGTATTATTATTTTTAATCATCTCCACAAAGATTGTTCTGTATTTAACACATGTATACCCGGCGCTACGTATTTAGATCTAGTAAACAACATTAATTATGACAGTCTAGATAAAAACTGTACGATATTAATTTTATGTGGCGACAGTTCCTCGGAATCAAAAAGGAACATTAAAAAAAGTCTGGACAAATTAGTAGATTTAAACAAAAAAACTCAATGTAAATTTATGATTGGTGCCTTTCCATACTCTGAATCTTTAGACAATGGTAAAAACAAGCAAATTTACCATTTGAATGTACATATGTACAACATGACATATAGTCATGGCGATTTTATTTTTTATTTAGATATCAATAAGTTTATTAGTAGATTTAAGTTGACTCATGATACAATGTATCTACCTTTTAATTATAAAAGACAAAAAGCTACTGTTGTAGCTTTTAATTTACAATTTCCTGTTGTAAGTACTACAACTGTAAATAAATATGAATCCGACATAGGTATATCAAATTGTGATATACCTGTAATAAGTAATACTTTGACTGATTTAAACTAAGCAATAAGACAACAGTCAAGGCCGATGAATTCAATATTTTACATCAGAATATTCAAGGCCTGACTAGCAAATTATTAGAATTAGAGTTATTTATAAATAGTAAAGATTTGCATGTAGTTTGCTTGGCTGAACATTTTATGCAGTCGCATCAGCAACAATTCAATATAGAGAATTATTCACTGACCAGCTCATATACCAGATAGACTAAAGAGAAAGGCGGGAGCTTAATTCTAACACGAAGTGACGTTAAATGTAAAGAACGTAAGGATATTGTTTGTCTTTTGGTAGATTGTAATGTTGAGCTGTCATGTATTGAACTAGGAAATAATATTATAGTATGTGTATACAGACCCCCGAATTCAGATTTAAATACTTTAGAATTAGTTATTGAAGATGTATTGAGAAAATTATGTGGTAGCCGCAAAAGTATTATAGTGTGTGGCGACTTGGCGTTGATTTGCTAGTTACTACAACCGAGAGTGTTAGATTTTTAAATTTGTTTAAATCATTTGATTTAGTCAATTTGTTTTTAGAACTAACTAGAATTGATGGAGATTCTGCCACGTGTATAGATAATGCTTTCTGCAATTGCACTGCTGTTGACAAATATATAACAAAAAATTTAACCTCCGATCACTTTGGTCAATTTGTAAAACTTATAAATAACTCAGAAGCAGATTTACCAGAAATTACCTTTAGAATCTATTACCAAAGATAAAGTAAAGGTATTTAAGAATAACATAGCTGAAAAAATGCCTCTTATTGAAGAAACGAGAGATGATCCGGATGCCCTATATAATAAAATGTTTGGTGTTCTTGAATCGAAATTCAATAGTGCATTCAAAATTAAAAAATGTACCAGACGTAACCGTAAAAAATTTAGTGAATGGGCTACTTCTTGCATTTACATTAGTAGAAACAGATTATACGAATTATTAGCGATGAAAGTTTATAATAGGAATACTGAATTCATAAAATATGTTAAAAA
This sequence comes from Rhodophaea formosa, assembly GCA_963082605.1. Classification (NCBI taxonomy): domain Eukaryota; kingdom Metazoa; phylum Arthropoda; class Insecta; order Lepidoptera; family Pyralidae; genus Rhodophaea; species Rhodophaea formosa. The sequence continues at coordinate 14,700,201 of OY720206.1, forward strand.
TTATTCAAAAGTTTTTAAAAAGGTATGTTTGTGTGCAAAATCTTTACATACTAGGAAAACTATCAAAGATACTCATGATAGGATAAAAACGACTTGGAAAATTATTAACAAGGAAACCGGTAAAAGTAAACAACGTGAAAATCGAATTAAAAGTCAATAATAAGCTCCTTAGTACTAATGAAGATATAAATAAATAAATAAAATAAATATATACGGACAAATCACGCACAGATTGAGCTAGCCCCAAAGTAAGTTCTAATGAAAGACTTGTGTTATGGGATACTAACTCAACGATACTATATTTTATAACAAATACATATATAGATAAACATCCAAGACCCAGGTCAATCTGAAAAAGTTCGTTTTCCATCTTGACCTGACCTGACCGGGGATCGAACCCGGGACCATCCGTGTCGCAGGCAGGCGTGTTGACCGCTGCGCCACGGAGCTCGTCTATATATCGTAGATATCGCGCAATATTTTGAAGATTTCTTTACCCGTCAACATTACTGCCTCCTTACGTTCATCACCCGCTGAACTTAAAAGACTTTTAGCAAGTTGTACACCAGAATGTAATAACCATTTAATATTTCAATATGTGACACCTGTAATAGTCATTAATCTTAGAGTATAAATATTAACTATAGAGCGCGCGTCTATGAGTATGAACCGTAAGCACATGAACAGCTTCAAAACAGTGCGAACGTCGCGACTTAGTCACCCGAGGTCACGCGCACGGATTGTTTCTCCCGCCATTATTTTACGTTTTTTCAATAATTATGGTGAAATGTGCAGTGCCGAGTTGTAAACATGATTCCCGGAAGCAAAATATAAAGAAGAATGATAGTTCTTTTCATCGGTGAGTAATATTTTGCCTCTAAAACACTGATTTTATTGTAATTGACTAGGGGGTTAGAGGGTGTTGCGGGAGGCGCGCGGGCGGGTAAACACAGCACATGGTTCCACGTCCCCCGCCTTACTTCTTTCCGCATTAGATTTAGTGTTGTACCACATCGGATCCGAATATTTGTAGTTTTACTCGTATATGTATTACAATTATTATGATAAATATTGACTAATTTTCTATATGCATTTTTATTTTTTAATTCCTTAATGTTAAACAGACGAACTTTGGATGCTTTTTAGGGTTCCGTAGCCGAATGGCAAAAATCAGAAGAAACCTTCGGCTCTTTCACGATATTTATTTTATAATGTAATTGAAATTTGATTTTTTGATACTTTTTATATTCTTGTTATTTTGTAACCGACTTTAAAAAGAAAGAGGCTTTGTATTCGACTGTATGTTTGTTACCATTTGTTTGGTTTACCTACTACTTTTGTTTGGATGTTAGGAATATTTTTTGTAGTAGAAACATAGAAGTGGTAGCCCAATGGAATTCGATGGGAACTGATGTCACACGATTGTAGTCGATGGTAGCCTATTGTAGGTACCCGATGGTATCCGATCATGCCTATTGGTACCTAGTGGTGCCTGGCCGTACCCGGTTGGAAACACCCGGGTACACTCTCAGTGATAATAATAATGATAACGATGAGGTTGACGATGACGATGACGGTGACGGTGACGATGACATGGATGATGACGATGACGAGGACGATGATGACAATGACATGGATGATGACGATGACGGTGATGGTGACGATAGCGAGACGATAACGAGGACGATGACGATGACATGGATGATGACGATGACGATGACATGGATGATGACGACGACGATGACGAGGACGATGATGATGATATGGATGATGACGATGACGGTGACGATAACGAGATGTTGACAATGACGAGGGCGATGACGATGATGACGAGGACGATGATTAATTTCATATCTAGAAACTAACTACAGATTCAAAGATCCAAAATGTATTAAAAGTTATTTACATCCAATGACGCCCTCGGATGTAACTCATTTGCGACGTTTCGTACGACGCGATGCACATCACTACCGACCGCGCTACATTTATAGATACAATCTATAGAACATCTGCTTACGCTCTGCACAACGACGAAAAACATAAGGAGCGCTCTATAGTTATATTGATACTCTAAGTCATTAATATATTTAAGAGTTTACACAATAAGAAGACTGGAGATTTGTAGGATATCTCAGTACCTGTCATTAGTAGTATTATTGATATAATTGCGCCATATTTAGCTTCTATACCGAAACACAAGAAATAAAAATAAGTTAGCTACACCAGCTTTACGATTGCAGAAAACTAAGCGTTCATTTATGGGTCTCGGAGTACGCTTCTATAATAAAATTCCCGCAGAAATATCGGGTCTACCTTTACATAAGTTTAAAACGGCTGTTAAAAACCAGTTAGTAAAAAAGGCATATTATTGTATTAATGATAAAAATTCGTGGTAGTAATTTAATTGTTTGTAATTTATTGTAATAAATATAAATAACATTAGAAATATATAAAAAAAATGTAATACTTTGTAATCGAAGCTCTTCAGGCACGTAGGGACCAAGTCTGGATTGAGTTTCTTTCGGCGTATTCTTCTCACCAGTGGTCATTACGAAACGCTAGTAGTTTTTCGATTTTGCATATTAAAAATATAAAAATAATAAGAATGAAAAAAATGACGTTCAAAAAGAGATACAATTAGGGCCTTCGCTGTGTTAAGCGGGCGCCCGACGCGGTTGTCCGCGCCGTGCGCCCCCGACGCGGATAACGTAGCGGCGCTCAATGAATTTGTAGAAACACCTCCGCTCGCGTGCGACGGTTGACCCGCCTCACGCAGCGCTGCTCTATGAGATGACATGAAACAAGCACGCGGAGCGGACGTACGCGCCGTGCGCCCGCTTAACGCAGCGAACGCCCTTATCCAATTTTGAATAAAAATCTTTGACTTTGACATCAAAGCAGTGAAGGCGTGAATCCAACGAAATCCTGTTTGTAAACAAAAAATCTTAGCTCTTCAGATGGGCCTAAGCAGAACCACGGTCAAAAGACTGATAAATGAAGACCTAGGACTACGAGCTTATCGTAAGAAGACCGGACATTTTTTGAACGAGCGTTTAAAAAAAATTAGGCTGGATAGATCCCGCGCTTTGTTATTGGTTTATCATTTCCGGGCCTTGATAAGTTGACCATTTATTACCAAAATACTCGAGGCAAAACACATATTTTCAAACGAAATTTATTGATGAACCATTATGACGTAATGTCGATTACAGAAACTTGGTTAAAAGATGGTATTAGCGATAGTGAATTATTTGATGACAGGTACAATGTCTGGAGAAATGATAGGATGTATTCACGTACTTTGGAAAAATTTGGCGGTGGAGTAATTTGTGCCACGCGTCGTGATATTGCCGCGGTAGGTCGTCCGGAGTGGAGTTCCTCAGCCGAGGACCTATGGGTCACTGTTAAGCAACGAATGAGCGACCGGCAACTTAAAAACATACACTTTTGCACCATAAAGATTGGATATTCGTTTAATAGCCAATTACAAAATTTTTCTGCAAATTATCTATAATTGTGAATTCTCATCCCGAGGACATATTTGTCATATTAGGTGATTTCAACATAAGTAACGTTGATTGGTCGTGTGTTGGTGGAGAGTTGCAGCCATCGGGTATATCGGGTGAAAGCCAGGTATATTTTTTTGATACCATATCCGAGTGTAATTTAACACAATTTAACTCTCTTCGTAATGTCAGCAAAAATAGGATTTTAGATTTAGTATTAAGCAACACAGACTTATCGGTTGATTGCTGTGATGATCCATTAGTACCCGAAAATGATTTTAAATATTTATTTAAGCCTATCTGCTTGTAGTGGTACGGCCTACTAAGTATGTGATCGTCTATTGCTTAGTGATTCGAGTGTTATGGATCTATTTACAGGAATTATAATGTTGGGGAGATCTCAGATACTTTGCTGTCATCTTGGTTTGTGAGTAATTGTGAGGTTATTATGGTCGGTTATGTTTCAGTGTTAGGTTGAGGATTGTAAACAAACAATCAGACATTCCGTCGGCTTGCTTGTGAGTTTGGTTTCCCAGATCAGTAATGAGATTTATAGAATAAGTTTGTATCATAGCTACACAGAATAAGTTAGCTATTTGGATATATTTCTTTTATATCTGGGATACCTGAAGCAAGTGATCGACTGGTGTGAAAGACTGTAGTGGTTACCGAGATACGACCGATTTCACTCTGACACAGGGAATCCCTACACCGGTATCCGGTCATGTAATCATGTTATTGGGGGACAGACCTGACCTCCTTTCGCTGCGAAGCGTTTACGTCTACACATCCAAGGATGTGGACCTTTTATCTGGGGCCTGAGGCTCCCTCCCCCTTTATCCATGGATTTTTATTTTATATCATATATGTCAAGTTTGATTTGGCCAAATCAAGGTCGGAGGTCAGCTGTAAAGACATGGCGTGTATGGGGTGCCCAGAATCGCCGCCGTCCTGCCTGTAAACCTATTACTGAAACTTGGCTTTTAGTTCCTCTCTCGTTAGTCTGCTCTAATGCTTTGATACCGAGATGTCTCCAACAAACATGTGATAACCTAAGAAGTTACTGACAACCTAAGGGGTGGTTATGCAATTTAGTTGCATAACCTATACCTACTCTGGTACGTCGCTCTGCGATCCTTCGTAGCTCAGCTTCAACCTTATTCTAGCTTTATAGACTCCTTTGTTCATCAAATAGTGTTCAAATGTTGAACTTGCTCAATGCAGTAATAAAAGTGAGGTCACAAATTTTTGTCCTGTTTCTAAATTGTGTATTTTTGACAAAATCTTTGAACGAATTGTGTATACCCAAGTCTATGGCGCCCTTTCAAATATGTTTATTAATCAGCAACATGGATTTTTTAAAAATCGATCAACTACTACTAACTTAATATCATTTGTTGATTACGTAACAGTTAATATGGAGTCCGGAGGGCAAGTCGATTCCATTTTTACCGACTATAGCAAAGCATTTGACCGCATTGACCATTGTATTCTCTTACAAAAGTTAATTTCGGCTGGTATCCATGGAAATTTATTTAGGTGGTTCACCTCTTATATACAAAATCGGTCACAGGCTGTAGCGGTGAATGGTTATATATCTAAGTGGAGCCTTGTTCCCTCTGGCGTACCTCAAGGATCATTGTTGGGGCCTTTGTTGTTTAATATCTTTATTAATGACATATTTTCTTGTTTCAGTCATTGTGAATTTTTATTGTACGCAGATGATATGAAAATCTTCAGGAAGATAAATGGTATCGATGATTGTAATCTAATACAATCAGACCTTCAAAGAGTAGAAGAATATTGTCAGCATAATAAATTAGACCTTAATGTTTCCAAATGTCATGCAATCACATTCACTCGCAAGTTACAACCTTCATTGTATCCATAAAACTCAAAGGCCAGATACTTAATCGGGTAGACAAAATTTTGGACTTAGGCGTCACGCACGATACTAAATTAACTTATGAGTACCATGTTGATTATATTGTAAAAAAAGCTAGAAAATCTTTAGGATTTATTGTCAGATCGTGTTCTCAATTTTCATCTATTAAATTAGTGAAAGTTCTGTATTGTTCCTATGTGCGTAGTATACTTGAATATTGTTCGCAGGTATGGAATCCGCAATATAATGTATATATCGACAGACTTGAGTCCATTCAGCGTAGGTTGTTGAGATACATACAGTATAAAAGCAATAGTTTCGTGGTGGATTATAATGGTAGATGCAAGAAACAGCACCTACTGCCTCTAATAGAAAGACGTAATATTGCTGACATTATGCAACTTGTAAAAATAGCTCAATCTAAAGTAGATTCGTCTTATCTCCTGTCGAGGATTAATTTAAGAGTCCCAAATAAAACCTTAAGAAAGCCTACCACTCTTTTTATTCCCCAATGTGCCACTAAATACAGAAAAAATGCATTCTTTTTACGTGCTGCCGATGCTATTAATAAAATTACCAATGTTGGAGATCTAGACCTTTTCAATACGAGCGTTAATAAATTTAAAATACACTTTGTAAACGTTGGTTTGACATGGTTCCCTAACACATTGTTTTAAAGAAAAGTAGGGTTTATTATTAATAATAGCTATCTACTATTCTTTTATTTTCACTTTTGTTTTCTTTGTGAATGCTTTGTGTTGATGTTTTCTTTCTTTCCCTTATTTCTTTACGATTAATTTGGATTGTGGATGGACAGTCACAGTAAACTTTATTGTGTAATAAGTGATTAAGCAAGAAAGTATAATGCTATTTATATGCGGAAACTTAATAATAGTGCTTTTTGCTATTTATAAGTAGTTATATAATTAAGAAATTTTGTATGTACTGTTTAGTTTTCCAAATATATATATATAAATCTTTGGCTAAAGCAGCGGCAGAAATAGATATGAATGTGGTGCGTGCTGCGATTGATGATTGGCCGCGTCGATTAAGGGCATGTATTCAAAATAGGGGAGGGCATTTTGAATAATGTAAATAAAATTGTATTCTAAATTAAATTACCTTTAATTTCATATATAATTTCTTTATAATTATCAAAAAGTGTATCATTAATTTTATAAAAAGTTTTTGACAGAACTTATGACCTAAGTACATACCCATACCAAATTACAGCTTTCTAGTACCTATAGTCTCTGAGTAAAACCGCGGACGGACAGATACACAGCAAACAGACAGACAGACATGGCAAAATTATAAGGGTTCCTAGATTACTACGGAATCCTAAAAATGACGCTTTTTAGGGTTCCGTACTAAACAAGGAACCCTTATAGTTTCGCCATGTCTGTCTGTCTGTCTGTCCGTCCGCGGTTTTACTCAGAGACTATAAGTACTTACTAGAAAGCTGTAATCTAATATGGATATGTATATTAATCATGCCAAGAAAGTGGTTGAAAAAAATCTTGAAAAAACATTTTTTTAGGGTAGCTCCCATACAAGTAAAGCGGGGGAGTATTTTTTTTCTCTTCTTACGCATCGTGTGGGGTATCGTTAAAAAGGTGAGGTTGATAACACCATTTTTTGATTTAGGGATCCGTTTCCGAAATCATCATCAGGTCTTTTAGTCTCCACTGCAGGAGCACGACCCTCTCTGTACTACCAGAGCCATATATTAGCCAGAGCAGTCAGAAGATTTGGCCTACACTCTCCACGCTGGCCAGACGGGTTGGAGAGGTCTCTTTGATGTTAAAAAGCTTTGCTCAGCTTGTGTATCCTGAGTCGCCTTCTACGACATCCACGGGAAGACTTGGAGTGGTCCTATTCTACTCTGCCAGGAACCACACGGCGAGTTGCCGTTTGCCGTTGAAAAAGGAAAAACCGGCCAAGTGCGTGTCGGGCCACGCGCAGTGTAGGGTTCCGTTGTAGCGAATGACAACTTTGAGTACACATTGTTCACACTCGCACCACACAGTTTAACGACCAAAAACATCTAACAATGAAAAATTTATACAATTTTACGTTTTCGAGTACATTTTATAAGTTGGTTGCCTATAACTATTTAGTTTGTACTTAGTACTCAGCTCTGATTGTTTTCCTTTTAACTTCAGTATATATAATCCAGCTGTAATTTTTTTCACTTATCTATATATAACCGTTTAGCAGATAGAAGAGGGGGGACACTTACCTCTAACAAAAATTTGCACTTTAAAACCAAATATTTCGGAAACGGATTCCTAAATCGAAAAATGGTGTTCTCAACCTTACAATATTTTTTTCATCTCACCTACCCTTAAACAGTGTCATTAAATGCAAGCAAAGTGGGCTGGCTGGTCGCTATTACGACCACGGGCTATAAGATTTCATACAAATTCCATTAAGACCGAGAGCGCGTAAAGATTTTTTTTAAATTTAATAGGGCACTATACTCTGCACAAGTATCAAATCTTCTACATAGTTTTCTAGTCGAATATTCAAATTTGGAATTGCAAAATGCAAAACATTTGAACAATTCCGCGCGATTTTTGTCCATAATTCAAATTTGGAATTGTTAATGGCCGTGGTGGCTGGCTGTTTGTATTCATCAATCTTTGACTTCCACTTTTTGGATAAAACATTTTCGTTATCTGTGGAATCCTCGGATACATGTTCTGCTCACTGCAGTTTGCCGCTATTTATTTTTAGCCAAAATATTTATAAGTAATCGTAATTTTCATTAATTTGCATGAAATACATTCCCTATGATAAATGAATAGATGGTCAATGTTGATATAGATAATATAATCAGCCAGCTTGCAGACGCATAAATATTAATTTTCAAGGTAAACTACATTCATACTATACAATTTCAACCAATATAATATGAAAAATATTTTTTTTACTCTACTATTTACGGTAAGATGAAAAACATTGTGTGTATCACGGCCGGTATTAGATATTACAAACTCGGACTACTAAAAACACTCGGCTTCGCCTCGTGCTTGTTAGTAGTCGCTCGTTTGACGTAATGTCTTCTATCCCGCCCTTGCTACACAATGTACTATTAAAGACCTATTTTACAATATCCATCAGGATGGGTTTGTGTAGAAAAAAAATATTACTCCCTCTTTACTTGTACGGGATATACACTAAAAAATTTTTTTTTCAAGATTTTTTTCTACCACTTTTTTGGAATGATTTATACATGGCGAAATTTTGATCGTTCCGGACCATTAAAGAGGTGATTCAGCCTGTCAATATAAACAACTTTTCCTATGGGACAAATGCAGTAAAATCGAAAAAAAATTCGACATTCCTATACAAATTGCCCGGGCGGCTGAACACTTTTGTATGAAAATGTCGAAATAAAATTTGAGTTTCCAGCATTGGTACCATAGGAAAAATGGTTCATATCGACAGGCTGAATCACCCCTTTAAGGGTCCAGAACGATGAAAATTTCGCCATGTATACTTATCCATACAAAAATTACTGCTTTCTAGTACTTATAGTCTCTGAGTAAAACCGCGGACGGACAGACAGACGGACAGACAGACAGACAGACAGACATGGCGAAACTATAAGGGTTCCTAGTTTACTACGCAACCCTAAAAACAGCAGTTTGCTTTCGGCCATCCTATTTCCTAAAATTAAGTTCAACTAAAAATAAGAGTCATGCATGATTTTAGATGGTTTATTTATCACTAACAACTATAAGAGGACCATATTTACTATCACTAGGTATACATTCTAAATCAGTCTAGTGTTGAAGCATTACTTATCTTATGAATGGGATATTTTAGCTTTCTGTCACTGTTACTCAATAAACTGAAGATAAAAATAAAGAAAGAATTATTTGTTTAAACAAGCTTTTACTTGTTAAAAATAAGAACTAATAAACCGGCCAAGTGTGAGTCAAACTCGTGCAATGAGGGTTCCGTACAATATGTTTCGTGAATGTTCACTCCTTTGTGTGTAATCCTCTAATATAATCCTCTTCTGAGCTTTGAATACGACATGTGCTTTCATAAATAATAAAATTATCTGTTTTTTTGATTGGCGATCCCTCCTTTTATTCAGCTTTGCACATAACATGTGATTTTCAAGTTTATGCTTATAAACAAACACACAAGCATTTTTTTTTTAATTAATGCCTAATCTATACATATACATACATTATAATAAAACAGTAAAAATATTTTGTCTGTACATTTAGTATTTTTGACTGAAATGGATAGAGGGACACTATAAATGTATAATAGAAAGCAAATTTTTTTTAGAATTTCTTGTCTGTCTTTCTGTCTGTCTGTCTGTTTAAGTCTGGGCAACATATACGGTAGAAATTATTTTGGAAAATGGAACATTTGATGCAGCACCATAATGGTCAGCTGAACTATAAGAAATATAAAAGTGGGGCGTTAGCAAAAGTTGTTAGGCCTGATGAGCATTTTTGTTGAGGTATAAAAAATCTGAGATTTGGAACACCTTATGCAGAACCATAATGGTCCAGGTGAATTATAAGATTAATAAGAAAAATAAAAATGACGCCTTAGCAAAAGTTACTCAACCTGATGAGCATTTTTGGTTAAAATATTTAAATTGAAGATTTAGAACACCTGACGCAGAACTATAGTGGTCCAGGTAAACTATAGGAAATATAAAATTGACGCTGTAGCAAAAGTTGTTCGGCCTGATTATTATTTTTTTTGTTAAGGTATAAAAATGGAAGATTTAGAACATGTGATCTTCCAGCTAACAGTCGAGGCACAAGGGCAGACGAGATTACCTCCTTATTAAAAAATAATTAGTGTTTCAGAGCATAACAAACCAGGAAAATTCTTGGTTATGTGAACGCGGCATATTGATACCAAAAAACTAACCCAAAAGATAGTTCCAACATAATATGACGAGCTCCGTGGTTCAGCGGTCAACACGCTGGCCTGTGACATGGATGGTCCCGGGTTCAATCCCCGGTCAGGTCAAGATGAAAAATGTTCTTTTTCAGATTGACCTGGGTCTTGGATGTTTATCTATATATGTATTTGTTATAAAATATAGTATCGTTGAGTTAGTATCTCATAACACAAGTCTTATTTAAGAGCTTACTTTGGGGCTCAATCTGTGTGATTTGTCCGTATATATTTATTTATTTATTTAAGAACAATATATAAAGTTTTTTTTTGCGTAATAGGTACGTTGATATTTATTAATTATGCACTGCTACAAGTATTTTCTTATGTATTGACATTCGTTCGTATTAAGGTATATTAATACGCCGAAATCATAAAGTTCACGCGAACGAAGTCACGCAGCTAGTTTATAATAACATGCTTTACACACAGATTATTTTGATCACCCTGGCAATATTTAAATCTCTGAACCAGTATTAAAAACAGTAGGTATCGTAAAACTTTTTGGATAGAAAATTATGAAACCTATTGCTTTCTTCTTTTGGTCACAGACTAAAAATAAATGTGCTGCAATGTTAATTTTTTTAAAGCTTTTATTTAACTTGAAATGTCTGTAAGTATGTTTGTTCGGGGCAAATCTTTGAACTCAATTTTGAAGAAGATATCTTTAACCGATTGAGCTGAAATTTTGTATACACGTGTAGTTTGGATGACAATGCACAATATGGTGTGTGACATTATTCTAAATCCAATATGGCGGACCATCCAAGATGGCGGAATAGTTATTTTTAATGCACTTCTACAATATGGGTATCAAATAAAAGGGATGGTTGAGAGTAAATCGAAAAATAATGTGATGTCATTCTAAATCCAATATGGCGGCTTTTTGATGCACTTCTACAAATTAGGTATCAAATGAAAGGGCTCATTGAGAGTAAATTGAAAAGTAAGCTCCAAGCTGAAATAAGTTTAACTTGTGTAATTTGGCGAGATGGGCGTCATCAGCATTGGTCTGCAACCTGTTTAGGAGAAGGACAACTCCAAAATCAAACTCGAAACTGTGTTTCGTCAGGTACAAGTAAGCTCCAAGCTGAAATAAGTGGCGCATTCTCCCAAACACCCAAGTCAAGATGAGGACGTGCCGAGGACGCGTCTTTCCGTTCTATACAAGGCCAGAACGCAACGGTGTGAAACTAATCACGTATGGTTTGGAAATGTCTTTTTTACTAAGTGCTTCCAATCCGTACAAGAGCAGTACGCAAATACTCGCGTATATTTCGTAGTACCGTAGGTAAGATATCTTATTCCATAATGTACAGCGACATTACGCATACGGACTAATCGTGTATGTATCGGAAGAAGCGCTCCATACTCTCCATTACAAATTATACGCGAGCAGTTGCACACTCAGGTATAATATCCTCTGACTGTTCGGCTAATATATATGGCTCTGGAATTTCAGAGATGGTCATGCTCCTGCAGTGGAGAATAAAAAACTGGCCAAGTCTGAGTTGGGCTCAATTTTTTTAGTTTCATTTCCATATTGGGGAAATTTCCATAATCTTTTTTTATTTTTTTCTTTTTGTATAAAATCGTAAAGCGGTTCACAGAAAACATACCTACCAAGTTTCAACTGTGTAGTCTCAATAGTTTCGGGATAAAGTGGCTGTGACATACGGACAGACATGCAGACAGAGACAGACAGACAGACAGACTTGACGAATCTATAAGAGTTCCGTATTTCGCCATTCGGCTACGGAACCCTAAAAAAGACTTGATGATGGTGATCATAATAATATTAATAATATTATTATGATCACCATCATCAAGTATAAAAAATAATAATCGTTAATAAGTACTGTTTAAATAAATTATAAGTTATTGTAATTTATTTAATCCCTACTTATTATAATGTATGATGTAAAAAGTTTAAATATAATTCCATATTGCTGAATCGATATAGGTACGAGTATAACTAGATTTTTAACACTTTTGTCAAGTGTAATTAAGTAATAGGTGAAGTATAGTTGGGAACGAAGACGCTAGCATCCACGATACAAACTATACACGATCAGTACGCATAATTCGTGTATGCATTGTAATCACAGATTTAAAAACAGCACTACAATATATACGCGAGCAGTTTCCTATGGCTGCGTTCTGGACTTGTATAGAATGGAAAGACGCGCCGAGGACTGAGTGGCATCGGGGTGTAATATGATATCGTGAACGTACCACCTCAGGGCACCTGGTCAAACCCTGTTGTCATATTAGCTCTTATCCTTCTAAGCGGAGCTCTGGGAGGGTCGACGAATATTTCTTCGGTACTCATGGGAACAAAATAGGAAAAACAGAAGGTCTCCATATTGAAGAGCTGGACTGTTCAAAATTAACCGACGAATGACCTTGCAACAATGATGCGCTTGAACAAAGAAACCCTTCTCACAGTTCGCTAAGGGACAGTGCTCGGATTCCCGGCCTTCCTGTAGGGTCAATGACACCTGTGGTCAATGATGTAACTGTGGCGTTAAAACGACGTTACTATGCAGTTCGCTCGTCTTGTGATACCTGCTAGTAGTATTAACGTAAAATAGTACAGTCACGTACATCATTTATAAAATTGAATTTTTATTTTTTACTTATCTAAAACTATTGTTTGCTTTCGATGCCTTTTTTTATGTTGTACTTATGATACAATTACAATTACAATTGGAATATGCCTAACAAGTGGCTTATTTGTACTCCCGTTTAAAAGAGTACTACGTATTGTCATTCCGTCGACCGGGCCACTGTTACACCATATATGTACAGTGGGCCACATAGAAAAGTATACCACCAATCATACTCTTATTACAGACCAATAGTATGCAGATAGTATGCTTTTCTATGTGGCCCACATGCCCACTGTACATATAGTTTTGGATATAAATCCAAATAATATATAAATAACTATTTGTTTATTTGGTGGTTCCCTAATAGGTTATCTTAGAGATGCGCCGAATATTCGTTTGGTATTCGGTATTCGGCTTATTCAGCATTTTTTCCATTATTTGTATTCGGCCAAACTATTCGGCTTTATTGCCGAATATATTCGGATCAAGATTTTTTTTCAATTAAAAATTATAATTTGGCTTCAATAAATGCAACGATCTGTTTAAGCCTTGGTTGTCCACAATAGAACTAGGCTGATTCTCAGTTGCGATCATTTCAGTGACAGCGTAATGAATTTCCTTTGCTCCAGAATCTGTTATATCCCAATTTGTAATAAACTAGCGACCCGCCCCGGCTTCGCACGGGTGCAATACTGCAATACTGATACTAAATACACTACAAATAACTGTGAACGTTGTATATAAAAACATAGTGGCCCGCTCCGGCTTCGCACAGGTATGAAATATGTCACTGAAAAAATGATTAAAATCGGTCCAGTAGTTTTGATTTATTGATTACTGCCCGTGGCCCGCACGTGTTAAATTTGGAGTAAAACAATTCCCCTTTCCCTAATACCATGAAGATTTCCTGCTGTCTTTGGAATATCTAAATTCATACACTACATTTTTACTTATTTACTTTTTACATTTTCATCTATTTATTTTCTTTGTACTACAATTAATATATGACGGCGCAGCGAGGCGGCGACTAAACGCGCTATCGGCACGTGCACCGATACGTCATCAATCACCCCACCTCTCGCCTATAAAAAGGGGCCGTAACGTTGAGTCGGCACTAGCTCCGATTACTGGTGACCGCCCGGCGGTCCCGGGTGATTTGCACCCAGGATAGGTCCTTCGGACACCGTAGCTTTCGGCCCATACGGCAAAACATGAGAGTTGCTGCTCTCTAAAGGCTTGGCCATTGTTTGTAAGTTCGGCCCTTCAGGTCATGCATGCAAATCGCGGCCTATCAGGCATATGAGAGTTTGCTGTCTCTCCAAGCCTTGCGCACCCAGGCAACGCCCAAAGCCGAGGTTCGTCCCTCCTGGGATTTGGTGAAGATTGCCTTACAGGTTGAGGGCACTCTGCCCTCACCTCAAAAAGTCCGGTGAAGTAGCGAAAGCTCATTTGGAGCTAGCTACGTATTTCTTGTGGATGCGTCTCGGTGTACGGACCGTTGCCTCTCTGCACTCTCCGTCACTACCATTATTTATTAGGCTATATAACTGTGCCATAGTTATAATTGTCTTGATATTTTACTGATTCATGTATTATATAATTGCTGTGTAATTTTGGATATTATTATATAATTGTTCTTCGCACCTGGCAGTTTTCTTATCTGATGTCTAACCCTTTCCCGACATATATTACAGGACTTTCTTGTCATTAGACAATACAAACATGTTTTCTCTAGAGGTTACTCTTGAAAGAGCGACATACAGTTGGCCATGTGAAAAACAGTCAACGCTCAAATCTAAGCCTGCAACGTTGAAGGTGTCAAACCTTCAACGTTGCAGGCTTAGATAGCTTGCGATTTGTTAATGGTCATTGCAAAAGAAGTCTTTACCGGAAACTGTAAACGTTTAAATTGGAAGGGTAAGTCCGATGGTATCAGAGGGATTCGGGGAATTAATACATCTTCTCCGGTACCACATCCTGTGAGTATTGTGCACTCTATTATGAAAGTTTTCAGTGACTTTACCAGCAAACGCGTGCCATTGCAAAGTTTAGGTGGATTCAGGTTTCTTAATAAAATAACAGAACAACCTACTTTCAACACCATTTTGTGAGGAGGGAGTCCAGACGGGTTCAAGTGCTATAGGGAAAACAGCGTTTTTTTTTTAATGGACTACGTAGCTAGCTCCAAATGAGCTTTCGCTACTTCACCGGACTTTTTGAGGTGAGGGCATAGTGTCCTCAACCTGTAAGGCAAACTTCACCAAAGAGTTCCCAGGAGGGACTAACCTCGGCTTAGGGCGTTGCCTGGGTGCGCAAGGCTTGGAGAGACAGCAAACTCTCATATGCCTGATGGGCCGCGATTTGCATGCATGACCTGAAGGGCCGAACTTACAAACAATGGCCAAGCCTTTAGAGAGCAGCAACTCTCATGTTTTGCCGTATGGGCCGAAAGCTACGGTGTCCGAAGGACCTATCCTGGGTGCAAATCACCCGGGACCGCCGGGCGGTCACCAGTAAACGGAGCTAGTCCTACTCTACGCACTCTGTTCCGGTGGCGAGTGCGACGGGGTCGGAGGGTGGGATTCCTCTAGCTGTTCGGAGCCGGGGAGGATCTGGACTGGAGGGAAAATCGCGGCCTCCGACGCGCTATTTATAGGCACGCTCCCGCCGCGCGCCGCGCCGCCTCCACCCTGGCCGGCCTACCGCCGCAAACGCTACGTCCCGCAATTTTTAAATCTGTAATATCTTCGAAAATATTTATTTAAATCATATTCTGTAATGGGCCATATAGATCAATATTAAATCAACAATGTATTTAAAGTATTTAATTGGATAAGGATTAATGCTGTATTGGTTAAAATCACTTCGAAAATTAGCCATTATTTGTCGTAAAAAATAAATGACAAGAAAATGTTATTGTGGGATATCCATAACAGATAGACATACAATATCGCAGAGTTTTCTGTAGACCTTTTCAATATGTACCATACTTAGAACATTATTTTGATAAATTTCGTAGGGTTTAGCCTGTGTTTGCAATATAAGCGGAAAAAAATGTGAATATTTACGACATCATATTAGAAATCTCAAAAATAACAGTATTTCTCCACTATTTAATGGATGTTATTATACATATAAACATTCCTCTTGAATCACTCTATCTATTTAAAAAAACCGTATCAAAATCCGTTGCGTAGTTTTAAAGATTTAAGCATACAAAGGGACATGGGGAAAGAAAAAGCGACTTTGTTTTATACTATGTAGTTATAGTTATTATTTTGATAAAATTCGCGTAGGGTTTAGCCTGCGTTTGCAATGTAAGCGGAAAAAAATGTGAATATTTACATCATATTAGAAATCTCAAAAATAACAGTATTTCCCCACTATTTAATGGATGTTTTTATACATATAAACCTTCCTCTTGAATCACTCTATCTATTTAAAAAAACCGTATCAAAATCCGTTGCGTAGTTTTAAAGATTTAAGCATACAAAGGGACATGGGGAAAGAAAAAGCGACTTTGTTTTATACTATGTAGTGAGTAGTGATAGTGATAGTGAATCCTCCTCTAGACTTAATTGCGTACCTTGAGAATGACCGAGACCGGTCTATATTGGATCTTACACTCGAAGTTGTTGGTAAAATCTTACAGGATTAGATATGATTTCTGGCAGTTGGTCTTTATCCTTCAGCTTCAAATGATTTGTCATACGACTAGTCGAAGCACTTTTGTTTTGTTATCTCCCATTTCGTCAAAAAAAGTCCCAAGCACATGATCTTTTACGCCCACTCATTTGCAAACACTTTTCAATATTTTTGTAATTATAAGTTTTTTTTCTAACCTAATCGTGCGATGTTTCGAAACAAAGTGACAGCGTGGTGTGTTCGTGAGCTAGCTAGCAGCGACACGTAGCGTACATGATAGAACCTGTTTACGCGGCAAAATAATGGTGAACCGAATAATTCGGCCGAATATTCGGTTCGGTAAAGGTTAAACCAAATAATATTCGGTTATTCGGCAAAATCCTTATTCGGCGCATCGCTAGTTATCATGTGATGTCTGAATGATTTTTTTAAATGACTTGTGGCCGAGTGTTGACGTTTCGGTCTCGCACTTAATACATAGAAGTAGATCTCGACAGTCAGATTTAAAAATGCATGAACATGATGTTAAAATCCAAAACTATAGGTAAGTGATTTGTTTTACAAAAAATATTTATACTTGCTAAACAAAAACTAAACAAGAGGGGAATACAGGAGGCTCAAAAAAATTAAAAAAAAACCTGATGGTCCTTATATATATTTTGTAAACGCGTACTCGAAGGAAATAAGGGTGACATAATAAAGTGAATAAGGGTACCTAGGTATAAAACATATGCCACACATATAACCACTTGAGTGGCATGAAACCAAGAACCTGTGCATTAAACTCATTCGCATGTTTGCATAGCACCTTTACATTAACTACCTGTATTCTATACTTTCGTATGAAGAAATAATATATATTTTATTTATTTATGCTAACACTTCAGTACACACATGTACTGCAAAAATAGAAAACTGGTCAAATCGGCTGTCAAAATTACAAGCGATTAAATTTTGATTCTTTTTCTCAGAACTTATTTAATACGAGGTAGGATCAAGTATTTTATAATCTTCACTGCAGAAGCACGACCCTTTCTGTACTACCAAAGCTATATATAAGCCAGAGCAGTTTGAGGATTTGGCCTATACTAGGAAATATAGATACCTAATTAGTAAATTTGGTTTTCTTTTCCTGAAAGTAGCGGGGTCGAATCTTATATGACTTATCTCTGTATTTATTACTTAAGAGTCGCCTGGAAGCACATGTCTCCATACAAACGGAAAAAGGGAATTGTGGCAATATTTGATTATTTTAGGGCAAAATTAACATCCAATCAATTAATCTCATTATAATCTACGTACGTTCCTATACAGTTCGGTTAAATTATCAAGTGTTTGAGAATTATACGCCTCTCAAGATTTCCATACAATAATAATATTAAAACTTACGCGAGATAAATTCATTATGAAAACACGGCTTTACTCACTATATCGGAGAAACGGGACGTAATGTGACAAGGCTGACTGAGCATATACGGATTATGAAGAAATTGGACAAGGATGGATCGGCTATCACCGAGCATGTATTGGATTCGGATGTGTCTCACTATATACGCTTCGATAAGGCCAAAGTACTAATGCGTGAAAAAGCTTTCGGCCCGCGTAAAATACGCGAAGCGACTGAGATACAGAGGCGTCCGAATTTCAATCGAGATGGTGGTTGGTCATTACCTACGATTTGGAAATCGGTACTTCAAACTTTGGGAATCTCTTATAGCAATACTGTAAAAGTTATCGACACGGTCAGCTCAATTCATACTAGTGCTTTCGTAACAACGGACTCACAAAACGATGAAGTCACACCACAGGCAACATCCTCTGGTTTTTTTTGGCATCCCCTCCACCGGTCAGCGTTTCGAGCCGCGCAGCGCGGGCAGCGGCGCACAGTGTTGCGGCCCCATACAAACTATGTGACAAAATTATTTGACTTTGATTAATGCTTGATTATGATGTAAAAATAGTTAAAATATACATTCTATATATTTTATTTGAAATAACGTTTTTTTTTATTTGAACAAGCCTTTGTTTGATTTGCATTGTATGTATGGGTCTTAGTTTTGGGTCAAAACAGTTTAAGCCAGTACCATCGACCATTTGATCTAAAATTTTCCATACTTATGTAAACTAGTTGGCAGTGCAAAGTTTAAGAATGAGCTTTCCTAATGATGGAGTCAGAAGGTGGCCATAATTCCTCAATTAATTAAGACAACTTTATTTTGTTTGGGTTCATTTACTTTGGCTTAAATAGCACGTTACAGCGTGACAAAATATTGATCGTTAAAATATTGAGTAAAAACAAAGCCAAATGTGAGTCTGACTAGCGCAAGAAGGGTTCCATATCATATTATATTGTTTTTGTTATTGTTGTGAAAACCCTTAAATATTAACTTTTGAAGTAAATATACAAATTAATATTCTATGAATATTTCAAGTGTTTGCCTGTTGCCGTTATTAATATCAAGCAAAAACTGGCAAAAAATCATGCGTGTTGCATAGGAGCAGCCCTTCTTTTTTTTTTAGTATTTGTTGTTATTGAGGCAACAAAAATACATCTTCTGTGAAAATATCAAATGTTTAGCTATGGAGTCTTAGGGAGTCTTAGTAATCCCGTCTTCACCCTTTGGGTACGGAAACCTTAAAAATAAAACTAGATGAATGGGTCAGAAGAAACGTGAAATGGTACAAATAAATACACATTATACCCGAAGTGAAATAAACTTCGCTCCCATTCCCAAGTTCCAGCAAATGGTCTACTTTGCGCCTTTTTGATCACTCGCAAACTTGATCAAATGTTGCTATTGGACGACCTGGACTATACACATTTTTAAACATGGGAATGATTTCATTTTCATTCAACCAAGCCTCATACTCCATATATTTTTTTTTGCCTATGTAAACTTGTGTACCTCATCTTGCACCTAGCAAAAAATATACTAACTTGTTTTTATAATGCAGGCAATTGATTTTGGGGACAGTTTGTTTATTTTATTATATAATCTTCCAGATTGCGGTGTTCGCTGTCCCAATTTTTAGCCGGATCATTAAACAGAAAGTCTGCTAAATCACGCATTGTTATTTCCAGCGAATTTTCTTCAAGACGTTAAATGCCAATTAAAAAAAATTGCAAAAACGTGCAAACTTTCGAGATGTATCCTAATAGTAGAAAGTCTATTTAATATTATAAAAATATTTTCGTTGTGGAGTAATGTTGAGTACCAAAACGAAATCACTGTATTAGAAAAAATATGTTAAAATAATTGCTGCAAAAATTACGTGATTTATTCATAATTTATGAATAAATCGCGTAATTTTTGCAGCAATTATTTTAACATATTTTTTCTAATACAAATATGAATGCTATTGAAAAAAAAATATTAGTAAGATACATACCTGTTTGAATAGATTCCATGTTTTTTTCCTTTTTATTTTAATTATATAGAAAAATACTTTAATTCCCAAGTAAGCTTCTTCACGCAGTCGAAATCGCAAGTAACGCATCATCGATGTTTAGACGTGCCTGTCTCTCAAGTTTTTTTTTTTTTTCAATATCCTCAACTTTTATCTCTTCAGACGCAGAATTTATCGTAGATTACCCAGATTTTTTTTTTACGTACCTAGTAAACATTTTCAAAATTTCAATTTTGTCACTCCCGTGCAACACCGTGCGGCGCGGGCGGCGACGCGCGAGGCGGCCCTCATTGCTTTGAAGGAAGCGTAACCGTCGTGTCGCCACCCCTTTCACTCGCCCCGATGATGGTCTTCGTAACAGACCGAAACTAGTCGGCAGATCCGACGTAATAAAACGTGAGTAAAGCCGTGTTTTCATAATGATTTCCATACAAATTTGAAAAGGCTTGTAATTCTCAAACCATTGGTATTTTAACCAAGCTGTATAAGAACGTACGTAGAATCTAATGAGATTAATTGATTAAATGATTAATTTTACTCCAAAATTATGAAATATTGCCACAATTCCCTGTTTCCGTTTGTATGGAGACATGCGCTTCCAGGCGACTCTTAAGATATCATTATGATACTTATGAGGTATATGAGGTACAAACTCACGTCAACAATTAGTCTCTGATGATACATAGCTCTTCGTTGCGAACAGACATGTAAACAGATGCAAAAATAAATAATATAATAATTAGCTAAATCGTGACCTTGTTTCTACCAATAATAAGT
This sequence comes from Rhodophaea formosa, assembly GCA_963082605.1. Classification (NCBI taxonomy): domain Eukaryota; kingdom Metazoa; phylum Arthropoda; class Insecta; order Lepidoptera; family Pyralidae; genus Rhodophaea; species Rhodophaea formosa. Next base: position 14,720,975 of record OY720206.1, read on the forward strand.
AATCGCAAAACTGTGTCAAATGCAAAGTGCAATATTGCGAAAAGTGAATTTAAGATAAAGTACTTCAATTAGAACAGACATTATCCCAGTAAGATGGAAGGCAGTCCCTTTAATAGGGGTACCAAGACCTCCCGCACGCCGCCTCCGTCGCCCGCACCTGCTCCTCGCCCAAGTGTTCAGAACCAAGACGAACAACGGAAGGAGGTCGTCCGAACTGCAGAGATACAGAGCTGGCTGACATCTATTGAGCAGTGCCTAAATGAGGTATGTAACATTGCTTCAGAGGGTAAATTAAACTCTGAACAGAAGATGCGAATTAGCTCATTGTGCCGGAAAGTGGGAAGTGGTACCTCTCAAATGGCAGTGCAATACCAGTCCCTAAAAATGAAAGCTGTCTAAGCAAATAATGCTATCCAAGCCCTTCAAGATCAACTCGATCTATCACTGAACTTACAAGACCTAAAGCGCACTATTGAGGAATCGTCCAAGCACAGCCCTGGAACATCTTTTGCTGATATGGTGAAAAAGGGAAGCAACGAATATATACCTAAAATGAGCTTGACTTCAGTGGCGATTTATCCCAATGACAAAGGGAAATCAAGCGAAGAGACCAAGTCGCTTGTGCAAAAAATTATCTGCCCTGTAGAAATGAAGCTGCAGGTAAGAGGTTTGCGCAAGACAAAAAAATGGTGGTGTCATAATTAGTACTGACACAAAGGGAGACATTGAAAAATTTAAAAAATCTGCAACTATCAAACTCGGGCCTTACCATTGATAAAAAGCATAAGAGAAAGCCAAGGATTATAGTTATCGAAGTACCAAATACTATGCAGGAAAGGGAAGTTTTTACCTGCTTGTAACATCAAAATCTGTGCCTCCTGTGATAAGTGATACAAGTAAAAAATCATAACTTTACAGGAGAGCAGAAACAAGATTTAAAAAATTCTTGTTCGTAAACTGAGTGGAATAGGCTAAAATTAAATACATTGTTTTGTAGAGTAAAACGATCAAATTAACTTTATATTTCTGTTTTTTTGCTACATATTAAATTTTAATAGTAATTCATGAAAAACCTGTGAGTTGTACCTTCTCACAAGTCTCTTATGGGCGAAATTAATGTCATAAATGATACTGGTACAGTTAAATTACATAGCACTAATAATTTTTTTTTTTGTGCAAACCGATATACACGAAGTTGAAACATTTAATAACTTATAGAATAATGACCGTAGCACAATGCTCCTCAAACAAAATATATTATATGAATTCTTCTATTTAATGAATTTCACTTATCAGTTGCCTATTTACATTTCTTCCCTGAATTGTTTAAGTTTGCTAAAATTCTAGTCTTTTATATGATGTGTTAAAAGATATAAGTCAAGATATACCCCTCGACAAAAAGGTATGGATTGTGTAAATAAATACAAGTCACAGAAAAATAATCAACGTTTATTGAACTTTCCATAATTATTATTAATGTACTCATATTAAGAGCATAGCTTTATCAATATTTTTTATTATAAGTAAATTAAGATCTATCCACCTCAATTCGACAATTTACTTTTAATATTCTTAATAGGAAGTTATCAAGTAAATGAACTTGGCAAGTAATATTTTAAACTTAAAAATTAAGGCATATCGCACAGGTCAATCTTTTATCTTCAGATATCAAATTAACCTCATTCAATGACGTAGTACAATACAAAGCGTTAAGAGAGACCTGAACGCGCATCTCCATACAAACGGACAAAGGAAATTGTGGCAATATTTGATAATTTTCGTGTAAAATTAAACATTCAATCCATTAATCTTATCGTAATCTCATATTAATATCGTTCCTATACAGGGCCGCAAGTCTGCAATTTTGAATTCACGATCGTTGGTAACCATTCTGGCCCTAAAATGACAGACATTGAACACTTTTCCTAGTCTGCTGTTTTTTGGTCAGAATCGCGCCATTAAGAAAATATTGTGGACGCCATTTGCAAAAATACTTGTAAGTCTGCTATTTCTGACAGAACTTTGACTTAAGCTTGCACTGACATCTTATTAATTGACTTATTGACGTTGTGATCCTGTGACGAAATCCTTTAGAATATCTTTATTTTGTAAATATTTCATAAAATCGTTAAAAAAACGATTAATAAACGGCTCATAAGTGATCTACGGACTCGCTAACGACTAGTTATGTACAATAATGTAGCAGGTGTTGTGCTTTACGAGTTACTAAGCTTGAGCAAAGATTGTCTAAGATATGGAAACTTCAATCCTTATACGCTTTTGAATGTTTCTTCAAAAAACGTAAAACTATATAATATGCCTTCGCAGTGTACGTACCTACAAGAAATGCAAGATCAAAAATAGCAGAACTAAACATACTGAGAAAGAAGCATGCTTTAAACTAGGCAGTACCTAGAATAAGGAAAAAAAATCAATAACAAAGCATACTACAAAAGGTTTATTTAATACCTGTAACCTAACTTTTATACAGTACTAGGGCGACCCAGCCTAGCTCTGAAGAAGCAGGAAAAAGCCTGTTCCCTACGAAAAGACGTTTAAAATGATTATCCTGCTCGTTTAATTAGATGTGTAAAAAGTGAGACAATATTTTATCATCGACTAGCAGCCCTGCCCTGCTGTGCCCGGGCATGTATTATACTTTAAAACCTTCCTCGTGAATGTCTCTATCGGTTGGTGAAAACCGCATAAAAATCCGTGCAGTACATTTTGAGTTTATCGCGAACAAACAGGCAGACGCGGCGGAGGACTTTGTTTTATAATATGTAGTGATTTTCGTATTTCTTAGGCATTTTTATATCATAAAGAAAAAAATAAATCTCATTTTACAATTATTATTCTTTCTATTTGTAAAGTATAAGGAATGAAATGATTTGCGTCGCTACTGTGCCTAGTGTGCGGCCTTAATATTGTTCCAATGGGGATATTATTCGCTGTATCATTGGTTGCAATAAAATATTTTTTTATTGTCAAACTGCTCTTCATTGCACACCTTAAGATGTATTACAACCTCTTAAATTATTTTGATATCAACGTTTTTAATATCCAAATAATAATTATTTGTTTGCAAATATGGATAGCGTCAGATGACAGGTTTTCATGGAGGCTTGAGTGACTGTTTTTTTTTAAGAATGATAACTTTTGAAGAGACCTTTCTTCCTCTTTGGTTTGAGCCATATTATTATTTAACCGATTGTAAAAAATATTAAGTCACTCTTCCGCAAAGCATTAGAAAAAGTAACGAAGCGTGAAAGTTTTCTGTTATGCTTGCCACCGGATGGCAGCACTCACTCGTAGGGTCCGATAAGCTGCTGACACTAGAAATTTTTTGATAAACAGTGACCACTTACACATTGTTGACCAATACCAACCAATTGCTTACCGGACACGACGCCACAGTGCCGCTGAACAAAACCTTCATCTAAAAAACCGGCCAAGTGTGTATCGTTCCACACACAGTGTAGGGTTCCGTAGAAAATAAATAATTAAACTTTGACTTTGAATAGTTTTACTTGTTACACTAATTTTCAATGGAATTTGTCAATTCTCATATCCTTTTCCAAGAACATTTTATAAGTTGGTGGACTATTCATCTTTGACTTGTAGACCCTACTTAGCTGTGATTTTATGTGTACTTCGTTGCACAACATGTTTAGAAAATTCTGTCAGATAAATTAATAACTATATACGGACAAATCACACAGATTGAGCTAGCCCCAAAATAAGTGCTACTTAATTCTTGTGTTATGGGATACTAACTCAACGATACTAAGTATATTTTATTACAAATACATATATAGATAAACATCCAAGACCCAGGCCAATCTGAAAAATATCATTTTTCATCTTGAGCTGACTGGGGATCGAGCCATGGACCATCCGTATCCGTTTGACCGCTGCGCCACGGAGCTCGTTAATATGAACAACTAACTTTCTCAGGTCGGGGCCCATAAGAAAAAATTATCAGTTCAGTTGACAGCTATTCAATGAAAGAAAAGTATTTTTGTACATGAAATTCCAGAAAAGCGTCCTCATTGTAGATTCTATTCATATATTTTGGTGGCAGACACACTGCATGCAATGGTTTTTTGAATATGTAAACACCACGTCCAAATCTGCCACGATTCCAAGACCATGATCATTGAAGCAATATTTTGATTTAGCGGACTACGGATTTTGAGTGGCGAATGAATTGCTTCGTGTTAGTCTGATAATATTATGACAATAGATTTCAATTAACAGACTTGCGCTCCAGTTTAGTTAAAATAGATATCAATGGTTTGAGAATTCAAGATTTGTTTAGAAATTTTGAGAGGCTTATTATTCTCAAACCATTGATTACTTTACAAAGCTCTACAGGAACGCACGTAGATTATATGATCCTATGATGAGATTTAATCTAATAAACAACTAACACAGATGGACAGTTTGTCGTAACTGATTATGCAGTTAGCTAAAAAATGCGGAAGTGTACTTATATAAATCGGAATTAAAACCTCTTTAAATTATTACAATATGTCCTTTGTAGGAAGACTAACGTTACCAAAAGTATAAAAATCAACTTAGTCTTTTAATCTATAAGTTATATCAAGAACCTTTTCATCATTGCCATCGTTGGAGTCATCTATTTATCTGGTGTAGTGTCTTTAACATAATTTTTCAAACTCAGACTTCTACAAGACGAGCTCCGTGGTACAGCAGTCAACACGCCGGCCTGTGATACGGATGGTCCCAGGTTCGATCCCCAGTCACGTAAAGATGAAAAATGATCTTTTTCAAATTGACCCAAATTCTTTAGATTCCTACTCGGTTTTTTGATCATTTTTTATGTTTCGTTCTTTTTATTATCGTCGGAAACCGACATAGCAGTAACTGGAAGGTCCCGCGTCTTTTCAACTGGTTCTCTTCTTTTTTTGGTGTATTCTTTGCCTTTTTCTGGGGTAAAACAAGTTTTCTTTGTGTCCATTAAACTTTAGGTTCGGGACCCTTTCACTATTTCTCTTGTTGTCTCCTCTCTTAATTTGTAGCCATCTTCCTGGGACTGACGATTTTTTGCTTTAATTTCAACTTCTGTGACCAATTCTATATTTATATTATAACAAAAATTATTCAAATCTAAAAAAAACTTTTGAAAACCACAGCGAGGAAAAAACAGGTGTCGTTAATAATAGGTACATCAATTGACTTTAATACATATTAAAAACAAATTAATAGAACCGACATTGCAAAAGAAAAGATCAAGCAACTGATCTAACCGTTAACATTACTTACTTACATTATTTTCTGTAAGGTGATTTATTCTAATAACCAAAACAAATAAATAGAATATCTGGAAATTTCGTGTAAAATTATATATCTGTTAACTTTAATCGAGCCATAGCACAATCGGGACGCGACGTCACTCCATCCAGATCACAACACACGGCGTTTCATCCCCCCCCCCCCCCCCCCCACTATCTTCAATCGATCATTTAGCACATTTATTTTCCTACATAATATTTTTAGAACCAATTTGTTTGATTTCTAAATACAATAACACTTATATTTGTTCGCTCATAAAAACAGATTTGTGTAGAAAGATTTATATCACAATGTATCACTTTTCACAACAAAAAGCTTAAATTCACATTCGGATTGGTAGGTATATAGGAGTACAAATCCAGAGATATCGAAAAGAATTGGTGTAAACGGATAGTACTTTAGATACATTCATTTTCACGATAAAAGAAATGGGAAATAAAATATGAAATTGGATACAGTGACATTAAAATCACGGAGCACGAATAATAGTTCATTGTTATTTTTATTATGAGGGTTACAACTTGACAAATATCGATATTCACGATGTTTTTTGCCAAAAATCCGACAGTTATATCATTTTCCACAAAATTATCTCCGAAACTATAGCAGATAGAAGAACGTGAGTTGGACCCACAAACTATATAGAGATACTAGTTGGACCCAAAAATCGGGAATTTTTTTCTGATAATGTGGACCCGGCATTAGACACATCAAAAGTGAAGCATAACTTACGTCACATCAAGTCACATGTGTGCAGCATGTATTTGACATTTGGGAAATTTGACATTTCGTTCGACCGATGAAAAGTGTACCGTAAAACGGGGTGTGTAGGGATCGCGGGGTGTCTAGGGATAAGAAACCAGATTTTTTTTAGTTGTCTATCATAGATAACTATGAACTTGAAATAATAGACAAATGCTTTTATTTTAATGTTGGTAGTATTATGTTTATATTTTGGCAGCACCAAACGTCAAATGCTCCATAAATTAAAAACAAAATACTGTCAAAGTTGAGCGTGAAAAGACCCTAGTTTTTCTCTTGTTTAACTTTTGGTTTTGTGGCAAAATTAGAGAGTTATGATTGATTGAGTGTATTGTATCTCGTTCTGACATCACTAAGGATTATAATTAACTATAAAGTAAGTAATATTTTATGAAATAACTGTGAGAAATGTAACTTTTGGTCAGCCAAGGAAATTTGCTGTACTTTTAGGGGTGTGTAGGGCTGAGCAATGGGGGGAGTCGGGCCACAATCAAGGTGAGTTGGGACGAGAGCAGGGGTGTGTTGGGTCACGTGTGGGGTTTCTTGGTATGCCTAAGAGGTGAGTCGGGATGGTTTAGCTAGGGCTGTCAATTGTTAGAACAATGTTTTTTAACAACTTAATTTGCCTAATTGACATATTTGTACAGAAGATTCACATGAACTAATTCAAATTTGGCTACATTTAATAACTTTTTCTTCCTTTTCTATTTAAAATGGTATGTTTTGTGCATGTGCATGTTTATAAGATTCCGTAAAAGAAGCCGACGAAATAATGAAGATTTTGTTGGAGTGAAATTACCTACCTAAGAAACAAAAGAGAAAAACAGTTTTTGGTGATTGTTTTTTTATTAGGAAGCTAGAATATGCTTATATTTTCATTGATTTTGTTATGTTCATTAAAAAGGTACCTAATAATTTGTAAGCCTCATTTTTTCTTCGCCTATAGATCTTTCGTGTAACTTGTCGTACATATCAATCTATGTTAGATTATTATGTACAACGATAAAAAAAAATTATAAATCAACATTTACTGATTGCCAACCCTATCGAAATTCCCAACTCCCCCCTAGGCTGTCCCTTAAAACCCCAAGTACGGGGTGACTTGGGATAGAACACATTTTTCTAATTTTTGTGGTTAAAATAGAACAATTTCCCGAAAAAGCTTAAAAAGTGATAAGTATGGGCAGTCGGAACGAAACTTTTTCATACATGACAAAACCTTAGGAAGATTTATTAGCACAAAAATCTATGCAAAGTTTTAAATCGTCCCTACTCACCCCATTTTTAGGGATTTTTGTGCCGATGTGTGCGTGCGCTAGTGTCGCGACACGAGTGTAGGGATTTTTATGTGCGTCACTGTTACATTTTCCAAGGGCATATCCTGATTATTCTTAGATCCATGCACGTTAATATCACAAAAAGGGTACAACTAAACTTAAATCACCTATCACAGGAGGCACAGAAATGTAGCAGATAAGCTACAGGATTACTACCTCGATACCTTCCTGACCTCAATTAAACTAAGCCATAAGTCGGGTAAGAAGGACGCAGAGACTTGTCTGCAAACATCCGTAGAGTCCTAATTGCACAAGATAGGGTTTTCGTGAACTGGTCATCTTGCCCGTGAGAGATTTTACTCTGGTTACTAGATGCTACAAGTGCCAGCAGTATGGTCATGCAGCAAAGACATGTAGGGAGACAGAGGGAGACTACATACGCATGTGGACATTGTGGAGGGACCGGGATATAATATGTACACAAGCTATACAATATACAATCAAAATGATGGAGTAGTAGTCTATACAAAAAGTAGTATTAATGTATCTATCGAAGAGCCAAGTATGCAAGATTGCAACAAACTATTAATAAAAATAGGATTAGATGTTGCGATACTAGCAATATATCGGCCTCCTTGCTTCAAAGATAAGTACAAGTTTTTAGAATCACTAAATGACACCTTGCAAAACCTAGCTTCTTATAAAAACTTAATATTAATTGGAGACATTAATATAAACATCCTACAAGGACAGCAAGACGTAAAAGAGGATGCTCTGCATTATCTCAACCTCTGCTCATTTCATGGATTATTTCCAACACACTCTTTTATCACCCGACAAGCAAGTCAAGCAAGCGAGTCTTGCCTTGACCACATCATGCTAAAATCGCAATATCCGTCATATGTATTTGTCATCAATTTTACAATGCTGCCCTACTAACCCTGACTTGCCAATTACCTAAGTTAAAAAACACGCGCATAGTCTCTAAATTAAATATAAATAAACTCGAAGATGATTTACGTGACATTGACTTTGACCCAGTTTACAATTGACAACATTTCATTTTCACTAAGGCACTGCGCGCACGGGTGACTTTTGTCACGGTGACAAAAAAGTGTTTGTCACGTCTTCCTCGTGTCTCCGTAATGTCTCGAGTGCGCTCACGGTAGGCGACAGTGACAAAACTATAAAAAAACTTTTTAGTTATCAAAGAGTCATTACGTGGTATTTGAATTCTCTTTGGTCATTTGTCGGCATGGATTTCAAACCGACGGTCGTTGTCTGCGAACTCATCTCTTGCCAAAGAAACGTAAAAAGAATGCTGGGTACCCACTCTATGGAGTGACAGCTTACTTCACAAGTCGGTCAACATAGTATAGAACTTTTCACTGAAAGTTCTAAAGTTTCATAAAACTCAAGAACATGGAAATAAATTTTTCAAATATTTTCTAATGAATGTTGGAATTTTAGAAGGAATATTCCCTATTCTTCTAAACTTCCAATATAGTCGTTAGGAATCATGTCAATACGCGATGTGGCTAGCAACCCATCCCTATTTTGATTCCGTTCTCTACATATTAGCTCACCAACACGCTAAACGTGGCTTTGAGAATTTATAGATCTGGGCTCTGCCTACCCCTTAAGAGAAAAGACGTGATAGTATGTAAGTAATAATGTTCTGATTATTTTTGGCTTGGCAGACGCTCAAATAGATCAAGAATTATTAGGTAGGAAAAACATTAAATATATTAAATGAATAAATAAATATATTGTCTCTGTTAGATAGGTTTTTTACTGAGTGAAGTTCTTGATTTAATTAAAAATCGCTCATTCTTGTCCGTTGAAATAAATAAATGATTCAGTTTATTTTTTGCTTTCAAGTATAGTCACTTTTTTAAGTCGGTCAAATTTTTTGTAACAAAGTTTGTTCCACGTAGAGTAACAATTTTGACACCCGTGCGTGCACGTCTATTACATAAAATGTCTATCGTAAAAGTTTTGTCGCCGGCTTGTTCGCTGGTCGACGGACAAAAAAGTCACGTCACTGTCGCGTCGCTTCGTGCGCGCACCTCCATACATCTCCATGGACAGGGTGACGAAAACAAAAAAGTCACGGCGACAAAAGTCACCGGTGCGCGCAGTGCCTAAGGACACAAAATAAAAAAAACCATTTGGAGATCTTAGCGTTAAAAATAATAGGTATATATTTTTTTCAGAATTTTTAGAACATTATTTACTGAAATAATAAATAATTTCTAAAATATATGCAAAAAATGGAAACTTTGGCCAACATAATTTCATGCCTGTTGCCTGGGGACCTAATAAAAAAGAAATAATTTTTGTCAATTAATTTTTGACATTGACATTTAAGTTTGTTGATTTGAATGAAAAAGGTTATAAAATTATTCAGTTTTTTCTTTGAATTTATTTTATTTCTTGTATAAAATGTCATGACTGTGCGGCAAGTGAGGGGTTTTGCAAACGAACAATTAAGACACACTGATGGATGAACCTTCTGTGACATCTCAGACCTATAATAATAGGCTCAGCACAAGCTTTCTGTGGTTGTTGCTCAGGAGAGATTTATATTAACTAAGAAGACACTAGAAAAGATGGGTCAGTGAACTTTACCATTGGTACCAAACATAACCTTCTAAATTAAAAAATGCAAAAAGAGGAATGGAAAACTCAATGAAAGTCAGCTATAGGTAATAGTAACAAAGAAAGGCTAGACAGATAAAGTACATATTACTAAAGTGCCCAATTTCATTCTCAGAGTACATAAACATTGCAAATTTGATATTATTGTGGAGATTTGCGGGGACACCAGAAAAAATACAGGCTAGAAGAATATGCACAAGAGGTAAAGCAGTTAGTATGCTGGGGCACATATTGATACAATGCCGAATAACAGCTTCAAAGATTCATGAAGAAACTACGTACTGATGTTACCTACCTTTTTTGTGTCTTTGTAATAAACTAAACGCTATGTTATATACAAAATACTTTTATTTAGAAAAAAAATACAAGGATAATTAAAAAGTACAATCATGTTATCGTACATTCAGTATCAAATTGAAAATATCACTCTTTTAGTATAAAACAAAACAAACTATTACTTCATAGTATAAAACAAAGCCTGTCTGCTGTCTGTCTGTCCCTATATACGCTTAGATCTTAAAAACTATTCAATGGATAAGGTAAAAAGCAAGATATCCTGAATGTATGGTGCCGGACTTGGTGTTAGGCCCAACACCATACATGAAGAGATGATGTTGTTGCTTGCTGGGTTGAAGGTGGTGGTGTTGAGATACAAGATCACGTCAAAGAGAAAGTAGTTTATTCTTGCTAGCTGAAGTTACATGGCGATGGCTGGGTGTGACGGATCCTTTCTCGGTGGTAGTATCCAGGCTCGCCAATCGATAGTATCACGGCTGCCAGTCGACAGTATCTCAGTTAGTTGTTAGATAAAGTTATTTAAATTATAAAAAGAGCTGACACGCGCACTACATGATGTGGGCCGTGGGTCGATAATGTGCAAGGTAAGCTCGTACCATGTTTAATTTTTTTGTGGTTGCAAGACTCCATTTTGTCTTCCAACAGCCCAAAATCCAATAAAAACATTGTACTAAACTATTTGAAGTTTCCTATAACTCAAACAAACACAAACTACGAAGAAGATACTATACCTAACTAGTATCAGACGTCCCACTGCCTTATGTTTTCTCTAGGCAATAAAGACAATAGACAATGGAGTGAGGGTAAAAATGAAAAAAATTCATACAATTCCGTTTGAGTTTCTATTGGGGGGCTACAAATTCAAACTCAATTGACGTGTGTTCTATGCCATAAAATCCGTAAAGGCAGTATTTCGGCAGTGCAAACAAACACTATCTGACATATTAAATGATGACAATGAAAGATTGACTACTGACGTATTGTTGCTTTTTTAAACACCAACCGAAGCAAATGAACTGCTCACGTATTTTGCCTAGCTTTGCACTTACGCCCTTTTGTAATGAGCAGCTTTTAATTATTAAAATTCGTGGCTCAATATGTTTTTTAAAAATTAAAGAGAAAAATACGTGTCCCCTATTTTTGTATCTTTTTTCAATCTAACTTTAAATTTAGAGGGGTTAAAAAATGAAATGTTGTCAATTCTCGAAAAATATCAAGATGTTAGGGTTATAGAAGATAGAAAATATAAGAATTAGATCAAGCGCCAAACTACTGTAAAGTTATATAATAATATATTCTTTTCTTATAGCACGCCTTCTGCAGACGGTTTAAACATGCCATACAATTCAATAAGCTGCTTATTAGATTTTCCATGGCTCTTAATATTTCTGATATCATCTCTTCTATTGATATGGACCCGAGCGCCTTCTACACCAGACCAGGTTTTGGCCATCGCGACCAGTTTGCTCCACGGCATCGGCCATTCTCCACGCAATAGCTGTAAAAGAACAAATCTTATGACATTAATAATTCTAAGCCGACCGATTTTGTGAATGTCTATGAAACATTGCTATAAAAACTGCTTTTAAGTGGTCCGTGATACACGGGGTCCAGTGCCCCATTTTAAATAAATCATTTGAAAGAAAACGGAGACATCATTTAAAATATTCACACTTCAGACTGTAAACAATAGTTAAAATAGTTTGAAGGGTTTTCTAGGGCCTCCTAGATCAAAGTTTTAAATGTCTCCGTTTTCTTTAAAGTGATTCATTTAAAATGGGGGCAGTGTGTGTGGGGGACCCTGTGTCGATACACAGGACCCAGTGCTGCCCCATTTTAAAGAGCTACAACGCCATAAACAGACAAACAATTTATCACTTAGCGGTCAAACTTATAATATCCCTATTTTAACGTCGGAAATTAAAAACAATTAGAACTGGAACAGAAGTGTACTGGTGTCATAGAAACTACATCATCATTTCAGCCGTAAGATGTCCACTGCTGGACATAGGCCTCGCCTAGGGATTTCCAAAATGACCGGTTGGATGCTACCTGGATCCAGCGTTTCCGACGCTACGCTTGCCGGAACGTGGTTGTACTTCGAGAACCTTTCTGCCCCATCGGTCATCGGCTCTGTCTATGGTGGGTGGGCAGCCCACTGTCATTTTAGGGTGCTGATCCTCTGAGCTATGTCAGTCGCTTTTGTTCTACGATCTCGTCACTTCTGATTCAGTGGGGTCCATATTGACTCACATAAAAATCTTACTCCTATATTTTTTTTGCTACCTATTTGAATTCATAATAATCACTCTTTATTATGCTTTACCTCATATTTTTTTTTTGTTCAGAAATTTTGATTACTAATATCGGAACTCATAACAGTAATTTTTCATATTTCTTTTATTCATACTGTCAATACCAAGAAATGTTTCAACTCCATATATTTTATTTTATTACTTTTTTCTTCATAACAATCAGTAGTCATATTTTTTTATTCAATGTTTCAACTCATAATTCTAAAAACAAATATTAGTAGAAACAAAATGTATGAATTGAGATATTATGAATTCCGATGATTATGAATTACAGTCATTATTATTAACAAAAAATATGAAGAGTGATCATTAGGATGTAAAATTGTATGAAAACAAAATTCGGACTACCGATAATAGGAGTTAAAAAGTTATGTGAGACAAGGCGCCCCCCTACAAACCTAAATTAACTACCCCAGCTTTGTCTGTGGTACATACATAGCCTATGGAACTAAGGAATGAAAGAATTTGTGAAATCGGCCCAGTAGTTCCTACGTTAGTATTATATTGTCTTTGCTTAGGATAAGGGCTTTCAACCAAACAAACAAACTATTCAGCTTTAAAATATTAGTATAAATAAATATATAGGGACATATCACACAAATTGAGCTAGCCCCACAGTAAGTTGTTAACTTGTGTCGCAGGATACTAACTCAACGATACTATATTTTATAACATATACTTATATAGATAAATATCCAAGACCCAGGTTATTCTGAAAAAGATCGTTTTCCATCTGACCTGACCGGGGATCGAACCCGGGACTCCCGTGTCGCAGGCTGGCGTGTTGACCGCTGCGCCACGGAGCTCGTACGGAGCGAGTATAGATTGAAGATTTAATAAGTATACCTGATCAAAAGGCTGTCGGCCAATATGGAACATGATGTACAATAGCGGCGCAGTGTTCAAGGGAACGCCGGCATCAGATGAGTCTTGTAAACCCAGCTCTTTGTAAATTCTCTCAGCATGTAGCTGAAGATGATCGTAGATTACCTGATGATAAACAAGACGACTTATAAATAAAATCTCAAAAAAACTTCATCCCCACTTATTACAATAATATGCGGAATATGCATTCAGGTGTGATGCGTCAATAGATTCATGCTGTATGATTTGGCAAAAGCTTTTACGGCCTGCCTGCAATCAACCTTGGGCATCTCTCGAACCGCAGACCGCAGAAAATGTAATATAACTAAGTATTTAAGCGAACCCAGTGTCACTGGTATCGCAGGTTCGCGTGTTGACTAGCGCTACGAAAGTCCGCATGGTAACTTTTTGCTACGCCTGTTCAGTTTTCAGACATCTTACACTGAATACACGGCATAGTTACCAGTTAGGTATGTATGTGGTCCCAATCTCTGATAAGTATTATTTTTTCTGAACCTTGCATATAGATTTTACCACTGGTAGCATCACGACTTAGTATTGAGAAATTAAAAACCATTATTAACGAAATACACAATATCTGCAGTTCGTTTCATAAGCCCACATTCGTATTTTAATGATGTTTATTACTTGTTAAGTAATAAAGTACACAAGTATAATGGCGGACTTAAAGCCGCTTTTTCTACAAGTCAGCCATTGGTCATATTTTAGACTTGCACTATAAAACCATCTACAGTAATCCATGATTGTGTGTGTGTGAGGGTATGTGTGCGTATTAGTTCTTTACCCTCAGGCTGTCTCGGCCGGACGAAGTCATCAGGATTTGACTTGTAAAGGCGGCAGCGTCACTTGCGCGCTCAGCATTTGCGCCTGGCACGTCACCCTGTAACGAAATTAAACATCATCACCTCAGCCGCCAGAAGTCCACTTCTGGACATAGGCCTCCCCCAAGAATTTCCCACCGGTCGGAAGCGGCCTGCATCCAGCGTATTCCTGCGAACTTGGTCAGGTCGGCCGGTACGTGGTCGCCATTCGAGATTCTTTCTGCCCCATCGGCCATCGGTATACGCGCTATGGGCCCCGCCCACTGCCACTTCAAATAGATATCATAATCTATTGACCTGTGTCGGATCTCGCCGTTTCTGATTCTTAGAGAAACACCGTGCAAAGCCCTATCCATAGCACTATGAGCGACCACGAGCTTTCTTATGAATAACTAGCAGTTCACCCCGGCTTCGCCCGTGGTACCTATAATTTTTTCTCACCGTAAGAACCATCCTCGTACTTCAAGGTATATTCTAAAAAAAAATTGCGAAATCGTTTCAGCTGCTCTCGAGATTTGCGCTTAGCAACACATTCAGCGACTCACTTTTATATTAATGATACCTAGATAAGTAAAAACAATTAGGAGGTATCTTAAAAATAAGTATCGTTTTAAAAAAATCAAGTCATAAATAGATCAAGAGGTTCAAGGTATGCTATACAGCGCCGGAACTTCAGAAGCAAACCTAGTGTACTATCCAGTATGAGAGGCATGGTCCTCCTTTGGATGGAGCTGCTCAGTGCTTCGGTAGGCACGATAATGCGTTGGTCACGACCGAATATTTTTTTAATCTATGGTCCCGACTGTCATTAAATGGTATGGTAGTCGTAAGGATACGTCAGATGCCCCTAACCAGATTCATAAATCTGACACCAGTGTTATTTGTATCTTTAGCTATAAATGAACCATTGAGTAATAAAAAATAGACCTCTTCAAATAATTCAGCGAACTCGGGAAAATCCTCCAGGCCAAATTGACTAGACAATGTCAAAGTCTTCTTGGACTGTGACACCAGTGATTCTATTTCTTGAGTATGTTTGTCATCTTCGTCTATTGAGCACAGTGCTTCGGCTATAGCCAGTGCGATGGACGACGGGGAACTGTGACTGCCATCGAAACTCACGGAGCTTGAAGTGGCTGTAAAAAATCAAAGATAATTATTTAGTACTACGTAAAAAATCTTGGTTTAATTGTATCCTAAAGTCCCTTTCATAAGAAGCTATAAAAATGTTTAGGGGTTCGCAACATTTGGATGAAATAAAAATAATATTGTTGATTTTTGTGTAAAAAAAATAAACCAAAGAAGAGATGGTTAGAAATATTTTTCCATAAAGAATGGAGAGAGTTTGCAGGTGAAGTGATTATTTGGCAACGTAAAAAATCTTTTGCCCTGCATTGAGACTCAATAGCTAATAATAAAAAAAACTATTTATAGCAAAAACTGTTACAGAAACTTTATTATAAATCAGTAAGACTCAATAGCTAATAATAAAAAAAAACAACTTGTAGCAAAATCTGCTACAGAAACTTTATTATATCTCAGAAATGCGCCAAATGTTTTCATTCACGGAGTCGGACTCGTTCCTGTACCAAAAAACATTGAGCGACAGCGTTTTGTATCGTTAAAATATAACCCAACTAATTAGGATTGGTCTTAAGTTTCGTATTAAACGTATAGCAATTTAAGTCAATTGTATTTGGTCAACTCATAATATTGTTGCTAGGTAACTCTAACTCAGTAGAAGTTTATTGACGTACTTAATTTATAGCTTTTCGTGGCGGGGAGTTTATATTACTTAGCATGCATAGTATTGGACATAAATGTAATGTTCGTATTACATCATACAACGATACTGACAATAGCTCAGCTTTTAGTCCTTGTTCTGTAGCTCAGCTTAAATATCAGGATGGTGGTATCATCTTTGTCATCATCGTGTCCACGAAGTTTCATTCAAAGTAACATATTTGATATTACTATTATTCTTCGTAATTCGTAACTAGTTTTACAACTAACTATAAAAAGCATTTTCGATTATTACATTTGTTCAGATTATATTAATTTGCATCGTTCATATAATTCCACGCTTCCACGCTGGTCTGGGAGAAAATAAAACGTAGAACGTACCAGCTGCTTCTCTTCCCGCGCAGATCGTAGAAGCCCATCGAGGGAATGGGCATGAGGAATCATGTCAATAGGCGATGCGGCTAGCAACCCATCACTATTTTGATTCCGTTTTCCATCTATAAGCCCACCGACATGCTAAACGTGGCTTTTAGGTTTTATAGAACTGGGCTCTGTCTACCCCGGAAGGGAAAAAGGGATAGTATGTATGTATGTTCATATAATTGCGTAGTATCATATTTGTGGGCTATACCGGACTAATGGAGGCCTTTGCCCAGCATTGCGACCCTATAGGCTAGTAGAAGAACAAATTAAAATCCTAAAAAAAAAAAATATTGATTTGTCCAAAATACCTACTGCCACTTAGCGGCGACTTTTAGAAACTTAGCTTACCAAAGCCTTTCCCAGAGCCTCCGGATAAAACATCTATTACTGTAGAATAAATCAGTTTGCTCACTTGTGTTTCCGAGACTGACAATCCGCACATGCTTTCTTGGCTTGTTCGACCTGTCATGCATGTTGTGTGGATCGCCATTTGCAGTTGATGCCACTGTAAAATAAACATTGATTATTTCCATCTTTCGACGAATATACCACTGATTTTACTTAATAATACAATTTAGAGTACCGATTTAGATTTAAGATGGGGGACGCCCTCTGGGGACGGAAAAATAAAGGCCGGCAACGCTCTTGTAACACCCCTGGAGTTGCAGTTGTCCATGGGCAGCGGCGATCACTTACCATCAGGTGACCCGCTTGCTCGTTTGCCGTCCTATGACAAAAAAATAATAGCCTGCATTTAGCCTGATGAGAAGCAACGATGATGTCTAGATTGGTACACGCAAACTGAAATATTCACTCTTACCTTGTTGTAAATCTCTAAATTGTACGAGTCGAGAACAGCGGGGAGGGAAATTAATTTCCTTCGCAGATAGCATAAGAAGGAAGAGGCTAATCTAAATTTGCTATGAGCAGGAATGTTGACCACATATGGATGGAATCCTGCCCACGTTGCTTCAAAAGTCAGTCCGTAAAAAAGAACATTACGATCCAAATTTATGTCATACGGACCGTCTTACTAGCAAATGTATTGAGAAATAGGTTTGTGGTCATATCTGATCGTAGCTCGTTTCCTTCCTGGCCCAGTTTAGTATCTTCTTGTACGCGTCGTGATAGGCGTCTGCAGTAGAACCGAGCTGCCCACCGGATGCAGTACGCTGGCAACGTCTTTTCAATGATGCTGCACGCTTTACCAAATAGGATTTTAGACTTAAAGCATCATGATCCTACCCATCTGTTCTTTGCTCGTTTCCTTCTCGGCCCAGTTGAGCATCTCCTCGTAGGCCACGGTCACCGTTGCAGTAACACCGAGACGCCCACCGGGTGCATGTGTGTCGGCAATGTCTCCTCTATGATACTGCACGTGTTTTTAAATAGGACAGGGTGTGCAGTCATTTGAACATCAGGAACCTACCAATCTGTTCTTTGTTCGTTTCCTTCTTCGCCCAGTTGAGCATTTCCTCGTAGGCGACGGTTACCAGTGCTTGCAGTAGCACCAAGTTACCCACCGCGTACGTGTGCCGGCTATGTCTTCTCTAAGATATTGCACGTGTTTTTAAATAGGTTTGTAGTCATTTAAGCATCAGGAACCTACAAATCTGTTCTTTGCTCGTTTCCTTCTTGGCCCAGTTGAGCATTTCCTCGTAGGCGGCGGTCACCTTTTCAGTAACACCGAGACGCCCACCGGGTGCATGTGTGTCGGCAATGTCTTCTCTATGATACAGCACGTGTTTTTCAAATAGGTTTGTAGTCATTTAAGCATCAGGAACCTACCAATCTGTTCTTTGTTCGTTTCCTTCTTGGCCCAGTTGAGCATCTCCTCGTAGGCGACGGTCACCAGTGCTTGCAGTAGCACCGAACCGCCCACCGGGTGCACGTGTGCCGGCAACGTCTTCTCTAGGATATTGCACGTGTTGACGAATGCACGCGACACGCAATCGAGGGATCGGGAGATACAAGTTAGGCAAAGTGACATCGTCTGCAAACAACAATTAAATATTTATTTAATTTTGATTTAATTATTTACTTTTAAATATTACGAACGCAGCCTTAAGAGTCTTACATCAGCGAAACTAGCGCCACCCGTAATTTTATTTCGGAAAGCATATTTTTAAGACACTGGAAAATAATCTTTCGTACTATTGCAATAAAATACATACATGTTTGAGCTGGTGGCCTCGAAACCGTGCGAGCATTTTTGTCACGCTGAAAGTGGGTGCATTTTATATCAATAGTTTTAAAGTTTATTTTAAAATTAGTTAGAGAGTTATACTATCCGCTGCGCTACTCTTGGTCTGCGCTGATCCTTAATAAGATCAAATTGAAAGAAATCCACGTCAGTACTTCAGTAGCAAATTACTTGTAGTATTTTTGGTGTTTATACACAAGCTAAACAAAGCTTATAAGCAACTGAGACCTTTCCAACCCGCCTGACCAGCGTGGAGAGTGTAGGCCAAATCCTCTGACTGCTCAGGCTAGTAATGGCTCCGGTAGTACAGAGAGGGTCGTGCTCCTGCAGTGGAGACTAGAAAGACCTGATGATGATGATGATGATGAAACAGCCATGTGACAGATGGGACACTTCGCTAGTATAAAGCTCCAGACATGTAAGCTTATAAGGTATCTTATGCCGAGTTTTGGGTCATATCTTGATGGGCGTGGCTTTGTGAGCAAGATGCGCCTTCCACCCTTGTCATACACAAAGCCGTACATACCAAATTCTGAAGCGTTCAAAGGGAGCTAATTAACACCGTTGCACTGTGAAGACGCCATGTGACATACGTTGCTAAAACGTCTGTTTCTAAGGGTAGGGCACGTCTACCTCAGTTTATATATAAGCGTTTTGTCAAACAAACCTGATACATAGAAGCGCCACTCCGTATGGCGTTAACTAATATCGGAGGAATGAACTGTAGCGCTGATCCCACCATTGCCAGTACGCCCGCCAGCCAAGATGGCCGCCGGTCGCACCACACCTGAAAATTATAATTTTATTAAATTAATAAACACTGGCCACATGTGAGCCACATTAGCACACACAGTACGATTCACACTTGCGGAGTCGCGTCGGGCCGCGTCGGAGCGTAGTATTAATTTGCCAAAGAAAATTGAAACTTCCACAAAGTAGTTAAGTGCCATTTTAGCATGCAATTTACGCATCTTTAAAGCCGACCGGCCGCGCTCGGAATCCGCGACCTACTCGCGTACCCGATCGGCTGCTCGCGTACGCGGTCGGCTGCTCGGGTATGCGGTCGGCTGAATTCGGCTGCTCGACTAGGCTACTGCCGGCATCTGATTAGCTCCATTTGGTTGTCGCATGACTTTTCTTGTATGGAGACTTTCTCTTTACTATGTAAATGAATGTAAAATCCTCTTCCAAGCAACCTTTCTCATAAAAGGGTAAACCTCAATCACACTTTACTGAATCAGTCTCTGACGAGAGGGGGGGAGGTCCTCTCACAAATAGCTTCCTAAATAACTTTATCCTGTTCCCTGAGTCCAACAAACTTCCCTTCCTTCGTTTTCTCAGTTTCGACGGGCAGTAGTATCGGAACCGATATAAGGCAAACAAACGCACGCACCTAACCATTTTCCAAGCGTGGAAATCCTTAGGGGAGGCCCGCAGCCCAGCTGTGGACTTTGAGCGGGTGTGGTGATTACCACTAAAACGAAGCTTAAAATAAGTGTCACCTGTCTTTTGTCCAAACACGAGGCCCAGTCTCTTCCAGAAATCTCCAGAGCGTAGCACAACGTAGACTTCAACTCCGCCTTGCTGCCAATCGTAGCAAGAATATAGGTCAGGGCACCGGCCGCCCGCGCAAATTCTTCTCCAGCTAAAAAAAAAACAAGTCAAAAGTAAAAAAAAATCGACTGCCTTCCCTTTTTATAAACACTTGGATCTTTAAAATGAACTCAATTCAATGTCGAAATCCATCCAGCCGTTTAGAAGATATTAGGTAATAATGAAATTTAAAATTTTAAATAATTAAGATACGCGGGAAACCCATTACCGTTCTTACGCGTTTCGAATGTATGTATTATAGAATGTTTGTGTTAACAAACACTCCCCGCCGGCCAACGAAAGTAGTCGATAGGCTTGTAATAACATTCAATTTCGTGTATGGTAATCCTAACTAATATTATAAATGCGAAAGTGAGTTTATTTGTTTGTTTGTTACGCTTTCACGCCCAACGTACTGAACCGATCAGAATGAAATTTTGCATACACATAGGTAAGGGTACTGAGTAGGACATAGGCTTTATATCATGCGAGCAAAGCCGCGGGTAACAGCTAGTTAAGGATAAACTTAAAATGTGTTTTTTAGTCGAAATTCGTCAGTTATACATAATGAGTGAGTGAATATATAGGTACAATTTACATTTCTTAGGGTTGCTATGATATGCTATAGACTATCAGCAGACTGTAAAGCATTCCCTACTTAATATTTAGAACTTTATTACAAGTTCTTAAAGTTAACTTTAAAGCCTAAGATAAAACCT
Organism: Rhodophaea formosa; assembly: GCA_963082605.1. NCBI lineage: Eukaryota > Metazoa > Arthropoda > Insecta > Lepidoptera > Pyralidae > Rhodophaea > Rhodophaea formosa. Next base: position 14,741,993 of record OY720206.1, read on the forward strand.
AGGAATAAAAATTGTAAAACATGTCTGCTACAGCAGACCAACCCACACAAAACAACATCGAAAGCTGGGCAACTATTTCAATGCTATAAGGTTCAATTTAAAATACATATAAACTTACGATTGGTATCTTTAGTAAACTTGCAAAACCCGTCAGCTGTACACAAAAATCCGTTGCATTTCTTCGGTTTGCCATTTACACTGTACCATAGACCATCAGCTGGCCAGCGAGAATTGTCTTTGGACATGTGTCTCACGGCGTGAATGAGTAACATTCGAGCTAGGTAACAGTTGCGCATCATTAAAACCTAAAACAATAAATAAATGCAATGTGTAAACGTTTCGGCATGCAAATGTTTGTTTGTATTTCTGTGATATCTTAGCCGTCGACGAAATGGATGGACTTCAAAATCAACTTTAACTGAAATCAATCAAAAAGTTCAAAAACCAACCCCGAAACCAACAAAAAGGAGGTTCCATAGTTAGTAAGTTCACGTTAGCTACAGTCCACCCTAGCGAGAACAGGTCAGGGCGAAGTGGTAGAGCACTTTATCTAACTAGCGTTTTGAAATGTGTTTGAATTTGTAATTATAAAGCGTCTGTACAAGCCGTGTGGTACCCGCCCGGCAGAGTAGAATAGGACCACTCCAAGTCTTCCCGTGGATGTCGTAGAAGGCGACTTAGAAAACACAAGCTAAACAAAGATTATAATATTCAAAGAGACTTCTCCAACCCGTTTGGCCAGCGTGGAGATTGTGGGCCAAATCCTCTGACTGCTCTAGCTAATTATGGCTATGGTAGTCCAGACAAGTCATGGTCTTGCAGTGGAGACAGAAAAGTCCTGATGATGATGATTATGTACTCGCACTTTTATGTGTGTAGTTGGTCAGAGTGGAAGTACAGGTAATATGACTGTACTTTTTGTCACAGGGCACGCAGGGCACAAACATACTTGACACTGAGTGATACTATTTCTGAACGGGAGACTAAGCCAAAAAATATTTTTTATAAAATGATGCGATACTGACAGCTCTCGTAGAAACACACACAGATACAAAGTGTATGTGCATGTACAGTCAGGGGCAAATAAACCTTCTACAAGTTAAAATCTGTTTGTAGGTCAGATTTATCTGCCACCGACTGTACACACAAAAATATTGTATTTAAATCTTAAGCTTTATACATTTTACCTTAACCACTAAGGAACAAGATGGCTGCGGCTGCGCCAGCAAAACGATGAGCTCCAATCCTATAGCAGTTTTATCCGGCAAGAATTGAGTACGAGCGAGCGTGACGTCACTACTGATGTCGAATAGATTGGGACTGACGAACATGAACCAAGGGTAGGGCCCGTCCTTTGTTGCTTCCAATTGGTCCTTCTCCTTGAACACCTGAAACATTTTCAGTTATGAATATAAATTACTGTTGTTAGTAGCTTTTGTTCGCGGCACCGCTCTCGTGAATCACTCGGTAACCCTTTTTCGGGATAAACCGACGATGTCCTTCCGTCTAGGAAGGACATCATCGGTTCTCAAACTACCTTCATATCAAATTTGATCCAAATCGGTTCAGTAGTTAAAGCCTGAAGAGATAACAGACTTACCAAGTAATTTTGGAATTACATTATAAAGTGTGGATTGAATTTATTATTGTTTTTGATTCGGAGCGGTAACGTGGTGATCAAATGATTTCGAAATCAAGTCTGACTTATATCTCGCAGACCACAGCCTTAAATCTGTGTCACAGACAAACAATCAGGGCTAGTAAAATAAAAGCTTGTAAAAATAATCAAATATAGCAGAACGATTATTGTCTTCTGAACTAGCTATTTTGTTTATACCTGATGTATAAAATGCAGCTCCGCCCCTCTATACACCAAGCATTTGAACAGTTCGTTGCACTTCGCATGAACATCTCTGACGTCACGCGTCTGCTGTTTCACGTCCAGGCCGGCCAAGTCAGAGCCTACCATGCAAATCGAGGGCAACAGTTGCGCGACGCACAGTAGGATGTTCAGTATGTCGTTCAGTAGTAGGGGTGTTGTCGACTCTGTTGTATGAGTCTAAAACAATAATTCAAAATTTTATTTTTTGTCTTTGGTACTGTATGTCAAGAGATGTGGCACCTGGCCACTAGTATCCGCTTACAGCGCTTAGTTTTCTTTCTCATAAATTAAGATGAAGACGTCAGCAAGTTATTATTAGTGATTTCAATATTGGGTATCTAATACAGAATGAGCTAGTCCGGAACTCGAACTCGTCGGCGCACGTGGCTAATTTGCCTGCTATTTCGCTGAGAAAGGGATAGACTCTGTTATGAACAGTGCGGAACTATTTACACCGATTTATAAGCACGTCGGAACTACAGTCTAGTGTGTGCAAACACAAATATTGTTGAAAATCTAAATCGTCGTCGTCTAAAAATTCGCGAGTATGCGTTTGGGAGAAGTGTTCTTGTGGTATAACAGCTGAATGTTTTAATTAAAAGTAAAGTTATTTAAAGTTTTTAATAACCAAACTATGCTTGTATGAATTTTGTTTAAGAGATTTTATACTCCTTCCCCTATTTAATTGTGCCCAAAGTTGCGTTAAAATTACGTGTTGAAACGGAATGTTTTGAGACTCATAAGTTTAAAAGTACTTATTATTTTACAATTATGATTCCATATAGATAACGACAAGATAAATCGATAGAATTAAAAACTTTAAACAGACGATACCGAACAACGGAGTCATCACCCTTCAGAATTTGTATGGCGAAACACCTGACTAGCGCACCTTTAAGTTGAAAATCCATTTACATCAACATGATTAAGCGTTTATAGCAGCTTGCCTTTTGAAGAAGTCCAACTTAACTAGTGGTGCTAGTAGTATTTGTATGGTCATGTGGTCCAAACTACTATACCGTTGGATCTTAAAAATGGCAGATAGATGGCACAAAAGGTTTTGTCCCGTCTATGTATCTACCATATCATGTAAAAATAAAAGTAATCCTAATCCTAACTAATATAAATGTGAAAGTGAGTTTGCTTGTTTGTTTGTTACGCTTTCACGCCGTATCTACTGAACCAATCATCATGAAATTTTGCACACACATAGGTTAGGGTACTGAGAAGGACATAGGCTATATATCACGCGGGCAAAGCCGCGGGTAACAGCTAGTATTTAATAATATAACAATAAAAACATAGTGGGTCTAACAAATGCATTATGCTGTATGCTTATAGAAGCCTTTTTTTTTTTATGTCATTGGACGGCAAACAAGCGGGTCACCTGATGGGATGTGATCACCGCTGCCCATGGACAACTGCGACACCAGGGGTGTCACAGGAGCGTTGCCGGCCTTTTTTTCCCTACCTAAGAGGGGAGAGGGAGATAGGCCTCCGGCTCTCTCACTTATCAAACGAAGCATAGCAGCGGTAAAGCTACTACTCAAACGTCGATTTTCTGTGAGAATGTGGTACTTACCCGGACGAGCCGGCCCATTTATGCTACTAGCAAATATATATACCGACAAATCACACAGATTGAGCTAGCTTCAAAGGAAGTTCGAAACTTGTGTTATGGGATACTAACTCAACGATACTATATTTGGACGTAGTTACACAAAAACGTTCCATTCCACAAGTCGGTCAAAATTGACTTATTATTACCAAACTATCAGATCTGACACCTTCTACCTATTGCACAAAGAGGTTTCAGTTCTCGAGTGATATTTTCGTATTAATATTTTTCATGACACGTTCCAATCCACACTTTTACCAACCAATGATAAATTTAGATCTACAAATACGTATCAAACCATATGAAACGTTTTTAATTATTACAAATTATCGTTTTTTGTTTTTATAATGGCTCAGTAATCATGAAACGTTCTATGAAATTTAGCTTAAACATTTCTTGCCAATAATGTTCCATTGCATTTGGAACGCTTTAACAAAATTGTTAATAAACTTTATAGCAGTAATGCATAAACGATCCATAAGGTGTGGAACATTATGATTTGACAAAAAGTAATCATGTATATAGCTTTTTATGTTACCATGAAGCTTGAAACATATTATAAATAATTATTATAATAATGAGCATAATTAACAGGACCTAACTAACTGTATATTCAGTGAAAAACTAATTAACAAGGTTTAGTGAAGTTTTAATATAGTATCTCTTGCGCTCTTTAGTCAAGGAGCGGGAAAGATAGCTATAAAATGCGCGTTGATAGTCGTTACGAGCACAAACTACGAAGAAGATACATATTACTAGTATCAAAATGACTGAAAGCCTTATGACTTTTCTAGGCAATAGAGACATACAAAAGTTTTTGAGCGAGGGTAAAGATGATAAAAAGTTGTACAGTGAAGTTTGAATTTGTATTTGGGGATTCATACTCAATTGACGCTCTCTAAAATCATTATATTTATTAGACTAAACATGGCAACAGAAACTACGAAGAAGATACTATTACCATAGTATAGTAGAATATCAAACGACCGACTGCTTTTTGTTTTCTCTAGGCAATAGAGAGAGACCAAAGACAAATATTTGGAGTGTAGGTAAAAAAAATGATTAAATGTAAAACAATTAAGTTTGAATTTCTATTAAGGCCAGTCAATATCGAGATCAAATATTGCAAACGCATGTAACGACGATTTTTTTATATGTTGTAGAATCCACTAAGAATAGCCTACATCCAAGTTTGCATTTTTCTTAACCCTGTGCTACTCCTGGGGGCCCGAAAATATGGGACTTTTTTCAGTATTTAAGAAAGAACTATCTTAAGAATACCTTTTTCGGTTATTTTAGTAGTATGATTTTATAAAATGCACTAAGTTATTTACAGCTAGAGTATAATTTGAACTCTCTGTGACTTATAGTTATTGAGTCTTTGCTTGTCAAAATATGTCAACGTTTTTTTCCAAATTTGGCACAATTTGGGGTAGTTTTGCTTTCCTGGCCCTTACCAAAGAAACTAAAAGTCATACAGGAAATTGAAAAAAAGAAGACTACATATGCTTTAAAATGAGTTTAATTTTACTTAATTGACTTTAAATTTAAGTCTCAATCTTTTTTAATAGCAGAAAAACAGACTCTCAAAAATGGATCTTTTTGACAGATGAGTAAAATTTGATGTAGGATATGGGCTGAACAGTCTCCATTTGGATCAAAGCAATTTAAAATTTGTTTGTTATGCCCATGGTGTTAAACACTCAACCGATCATCGAAAAATGAAAAAATCAACTGACCATTTTACATACTTCAGTCAAAAGGAAAAAATTTTAGGAGTCTGTTTTTCTCTAAAGTAACAAAACTTAGAGAGATTAAATTACACTCATTTGAAACTTGTATAGTTTTTCTATTTTTTATTTTATTATAACATTCCTGTAAGATCTTTAGTTTCTTTAGTACAGGACCGGAAAGCAAAAATAACCCAAATTGTGCCAAAAGTTGGCATGGTTTGACAAGGTATGATTCAATAACTATAAGTCACAGAGAGTTCAAATTATACTTAAATGGTAGATAATTAAGTGTATTTCATAAAAGCATAATACAAAGATACCCGAAAAATGCAATAAATGCAATCTTAAGGCAATTTTTTCATAAAAACTGAAAAAAGTCCGATACTCTCGGCCAGGAGTAGCATAGGGTTAAGAAAGTTGCAAACTTGGGTATAGACTATTTTAAGTGGTCTCTCAAATATTTAAAAAAAAATTACCACTACATGGGATTGCTATGTTTGATTTTGATATTGACTGGCCTAAATAAAAAATCAAACTTATTTGTTTCACATTTTATCATTTTTACCCACACTCCATTTATTTGTCTATGTTCTCTATTGCCTATAGAAAACAAAAGGCAGTCGGTCGTCCGATAGTAGTAAGTACTTAGTAGTATCTTCTTCTTAGTTTGTGTTGCCATGTTAATTCTAATAAATATAATTATTTTAAGGGAATAATTTGGCAAATGGAACGTTTTTGAAAAACGATCTGATGCTCTGCTTCATACAAAAAATAATTTTCTTAAAACGTTCCAATCAGTTTTTTTGGAAATACCTAGTAATTTAAGGGAATTTTCAAAATGATTGGTGTATAAATATATTGTAATTATATATTTAAACGCTAAAATGTATGGTTAACATGTCTAAAAATAAATACAAAAAAGTGTACCACTGAAACAGTAAATTGCATTTATCTCAAAATGAAGACATTGTGGAATGGAACGTTTTTGTGTAACTACGTCCATTTTATAATAGATACATATATAGATAAACATCCAAGACCCAGGTCAATCTGTAAAAGATCGTTTTCGTCATCTTGACCTGACCGGGGATCGAACCCGGGACCTCCGTGTCGCAGGCTGGCGTGGTAACCACTGCGCCACGGAGCAAACTCTACCACAACTCAAAAAAAGCCTTGAATTGGTTCAATATTTTTCTATCAGCTCAGCAGTCTATATGCTATTATTCTCATTAGGTGAGCCTATGATCATTTAAAATACTTTCAAGTGAATTAATGATGTTATGATAGGTCATTGAATATTTACCTGGCAGTAGCGAACTGTCAATATAGTGAGCGTTTCATTGAGCATGCCTGCAAATATTCTCTGCGCCATCCGGGGAGGCACTGTATCCCATAGATCTTTCCTGCTGCCTGTAAATATAATAAAAGAGTATTTGACTAAATTGGTACAGTATTACCACGTTCATGTTACCTCGGCATTGTTCAATGGCGCAGAATTGCGCAACCGACCGCCGACTCGGGCCGAATGAAAACATCAGTGAAATAACGAACTTATTGCTACAACATAAGATTTTAAATTCAACAGCAGTAGGACTCGTGCTATCTCGCTCTCTATACTTGTACGCCTGCCGAGATTGGCTGAGACGCCGCATGGCGCGTACGCATCAGCCAATAGCGGGCGGATATATTTGCGACATGCGTAAATTTTATTTCTGCGCAGGTAGGTACATCGGTGTAACTTATAAAAGTGGTAGTACAGTCATTAATTGTATAAGTGAGCTAGAAGCTCGGAAGGCCGGCCGCGCGCCAATAGCATCCTAAATATCTGAATCCTGTTCCCCCAGTCTAATAAACTCCTACCCTTCCTTCGCTTTAAAAACGGTTTCAATGGGCAGCAGGGCCTGAACCGAAATAAGGCAAACAAACTCCACTCACCAACCCGTTTGCCAAATGCGGTGAGTATGGCAAACCCCCTAATGATGGAAATCTTTAAGGGAGGCTGATGTATTACACACAGGGTAAATTAAGCACTACACCACCGAGGCTGTCTTTGCGAGTTACATTAACACTTATGAGTTAGGCAGAGTCTAGAATTTTATGACCAGAAGGCCAGACTTAGCGTCAGGGTTTGCCGTACTCACCATATTTGGCAAACGGGTAGGTGGAGCACAGTTTGTTCCGCTTATAATATATAAGCTCCGACGCTGCTGTCCATCGAAACCGTTTTTTAAGCGAGGGTAGATTATGAGTTTCTTAATCTAGGGGAATAAAGGTGTTTAGAATGCTACTTGCTGGGATGGTTTAGAGATAGAAAAATAGCAGCTCGGGAGAGCGGCGGGCGCTGGTGCCAGATGCCATGTCCGCCACCACCGGACAGATAGTTAAGGATGACACCCCTATATAAATAAATATATACGGACAAATCACACAGATTGAGGTAGCCTAAAACTAAATTCTTAAGTAAGACTTGTGTTATGGGATACTTACTCAACGATACTATATTTTATAACAAATACATATATAGATAAACATCCGAGACCCAGGTAAATCTGAAAAAGATCATTTTCCATCTTGACCTGGCCGGGGATCGAACCCGGGAGCCCCGAGTCGCAGGCTAACGTGTTGACCGCTGCGCCAAGGACGCCTAACCAGATACTACAACTTGTACTTCATTATATACTTAAGAGTTTATCTACTTACCGTTCATATACAGCCACCATCCCTGTACAGACGGCGTTCCCGCTTGGTGCACAGCTTTGTTCCCATCAATAGGTCTGCCGCCTGAATCTTGTAGTATGTACAAGGAGAGCACTCGATTGTGAAGGTCAAGCACCCTTTCAGCGACGGCCTCCGACATTGTAACGTAGCGTTTGTAGCACGACTGAAAAAGAAAATAAATGATTATGAGTGAGATGAATAACATGTTTAAATTTTAATTGTTGCAATCAATCACTGTTAATAGTGAAATATGTGAAAGAAATTTGGCCAAGAGGAAATTAATGTTCAGGAGGTCTTTGGTAAAATTATTACCTAGGTATATAAACAAAGTGATTTATTTTTCAGTGTGTTCAGTTATATATGATTAGCCTAAACTAAATTAACTGCTCAAGGTGTCATCGTGAAGCAGAAATAGCACCAAAAATATTCAGTGTCCGATGATTTCATAAAAGTTTAAAACACCAATTCTGTCTTCAAAAAGAACTTTCGCTATGGCTATACTGTGTATCCAAATCGTGTTAAAAAAATCTACACACAGGCAGCTCAGCTGGGATGCAACCGGGAATAGCCGCAGATCTACACTTAAGCAAAGACACTTTATTACTAATGTATAGACTCCCAACCTCATATAAAAATTTTGGACCAAATTAAGGTGGCAAAAAGTAGGCGAATGTAGTGCGCTGCAGTTTTTTGCTACTCGCTAATAGATGGCGGTAATCTGCGTTAGCCTAAGCTTACTGAAAGTAAGTATATAGGGTGTAATTATAAAATATTTTGCCTAAAATATTGTTCTAATTTTTAATAAGATATATTTTGTAAATAATGCTGTTATATTCTCATAATACGGTTGATACAATGTTGTGCAGCAACAAGTGGCGCCATTATGTGAGTCTGTGAGAACAAATCGTACGATTAAGGGGTTGGCTGGACCATATGACCTAAGTGAATCCTTAATGTTCAGGTTAACGATACATAGATATGATATGTAAGACAATTTCCTCCTCCTACTGCTCATCCGGTTGTATCCTCAGTTGTATAGGTATTGCCTCTAAAAGTTTATACACAATTCATACTACAATGTGATATTGCATAGATTTTACATTCGGCAACTAGCCTAACAGCAATCCTCCTTTGGTAGGTTCATGAACACCGACGAATCTCTCCTTCTCTCTCTCTCATCTGATTTTTCCCGGTAGCATCCTTAGCGAAAGCACCTTGGTTCCCTTGTTAAAAACGCCGACGAATATGTATAATATTTTCTTGCACCGTATATTAAATGAACTATTTTATTATATACCTCATCATTAGTTATAACAACCCTAAGAAGTCCATGGCAGAACATTGGCCTCCCCCACGGATTTCTATCATTGAGGGGTTATGCCATACTGACTACGCGTGGCAAACGGGTTGGTGAGGTATTTTATTACCTGCATTGCAGAAATTTTGTCATTACTGCTTGTGTCCTCTACATGTTGCACGTAGCAATAAAGACTGTTTTTCAGCAACGCGGCTGCGCCCAACGTTGCGGTCAACACCGGGAGGTCGGCGTGGTCGAGGGCTTCTTGGGCTAGGACGTGGAGATGCTCTGGAAAATTTAAAGCTCTTCGGTATTAAAATCCATCCTGCAATATAACCTAGATAGTTCCAGTAGCCAGCCACATTTTTCCAGGCAACTCCCTTTACGTAATATGTATATAATAAATTGACATTGTATTCCACTTTTTTAGGGTTCCGTACAAAAAATGAAAAACGGAACCCTTATAGGATCACTCGAGCGTCTGTCTGTCCGTCCGTCCGTCTGTCACAGTCGATTTTCTCCGAATCTACTGAACCAAATTAAGTGAAATTTGGTAAGATGGTGTAAACCTATGACCCAAACACGGATGTGCAAAGTAAATATATATATTTTTTAAATAGGGGCCAGTTTAGGGGGTCCAAATAGTAAATGTAAAAAAAAAAGTTTTGCAAAACTTACCGTGTTATATATCAAATGAAAGGGCTTGTTATGAGGATCGCAAAAATATTTTTTTTAGTTCGGGAAAAATCAATACTTTTGATTTTATTCACGAAAGAAGGCAACATTTGACCATTCCCCCCCCCCCCCCCCTGATCTCCGAAACTTATGGGCCTAAAATTTCGAAAAAATTACCATGTATAGTTTATTCCTTGAAGATTACAGGAAAAATAATAAGAATTCTATTAGTTGAAAATAAAGTGGTAAACTCACTATAATAAGTTCACCTAGGGAAATAGTTCTCTAAAACACCACTAGATAGCGCTAGTCAATTGAATAAAACATTTTTGCACATTGTGTGTGTGTTCACGAAGCATATTGTACGGAACCCTCATTGCGCGAGTTTCACTCACACTTGGCCGGTTTTTTCTACACAAGTGTAGAAAAAAGTGAAGTACGTGGAACCCAGTTTAGACTAGAAATACATCATGAACTCGTCGGATTTATTGAGTATTTAGTAAAATAGACTACTGAACTGTTAACTCATAATATTGTCGTTTGGTAACTCCAACTCAGTAGAAGTTTATTGATGTACTTAATTTATAGCTTCTCGTGGCTGGGAGTTTAGACTAGATATGTAACTAGATATTAATGGTTTTTTGAACACCATCATTATACAAGCAATACCATGTGATACAATTTATTACACATCATATGTCATATCCACATCTATCTACACTAATATATGAAGCTAAAAAGAGTTTGCTTATTTGTTTGGTTGAACGCACTAATCTCAAGATCTACATAGGACATTATCCCTGAGTGCCATAGGCTAGGTATGTCCCACGGGCGAAGTCGGGGCAGACTGCTAGTTGTGTAATAATCGGGCCATCAATAGGTGCGCCTACCTAACAATAAGTCACTGGATTTGACAGCCAACGTCACAAACTTATCGGGATCTGACGTCTTCGCGACGCCACCGTCGTTCTTTACTTCATCTTCTGTAGTGACAAACATTCCGGAACCATGTCTGAAATGATAAGATGAAAAACATTCAATTAAGAAATAAGGTGGTCACAGGTTGTTTTGTAAGTGGCCAACATAAATGATTTCACCAGCCTTATGGTATTGCAAGGTCTCTGCCCACTGCCCACGCACAATTTTATCTTTCTGATCATTACTTAAGTATTTTCTAGCTATAACAACGTAACAAATTGGTCTATCAATTTGTTTCCAAAATGACAATGTGCATCATTTTTTATGTCGGACTCATTCACAGCTAATTAGGTACTAATTATATGTTCAACTCGTACCTTTCTAGGAGATACTTTCTTGCTGGGGTTACATACATGACATAGCTAACCTAATTTAATCAGAATACCTTGCCTTGACCAACTTGAGATATTTGTAACACACATTGCTTTTCTAAATGTCAATAGTCAACACTTCATCAATCATCATCAACAGGTCTTTGTTAGTCTCCACTGCAGGCGCACAATCCTCTCTGTACTACCAGAGCTATATATTAGTCAGAGCAGTCGTTGCATTTGGCCTACACTCTCCACGCTGGCCAGACAGGTTGGAGAGGTCTCTTTGATGATTATAGCTTTGTTTAGCTTGTGTTTCCTTAGTCGCCTTCAACGACATCCACGGGAAGACTTGGATTGGTCCTATTCTACTCTGCCGGCAACCACACGACAAGTCAATACTTACTGGAAAGCAATGCAGAATTCTTCTTCCAACCAAATGACAATTTTGACAGCAGCAAAAGACGCATTCCTCGGGAAATCCAATCTTCCTCCCACCACTCCTGGACAAATAGTCTCAGATAACACCGTTTGATTTGTCTGAAAAAAGTGTTGCATTATTTTTGACAATGATTTCTAAAGCTAAAAATTCTAAAGCACTCCAACACAGGCAAATCATTTCAGCTATTCTCAGTATGTCATATACTTGTACTGTACGGGCCACGGCACGTACAAATCACGAGCGTCAGCGAATTTACACACCGCGCGGCGCTCGGCGTAACAAAATCGATCAGTTCACGTCACGTCCATCACGCCCTCGGCGACGACGGTACAAGCAGTGTCGTGTGCTCGCTATCATTCCTATCAGTTTATCAGTGTATTTCGATCGAACTATCATCTATTAGAGTTATCATCTCGTGCATCTCTCATCATCAGTTCTATCAATAAACCCTTACATTCTCTCCAGTACTGACTATCATTTCTATCAGACTCTATCAGTGCTCTATGTGTGTGTAACAAACCGCACATGTACTATAGATCAACAAAATGTACCTATGTTATTAGTTAATATTTATGTACACATATTAAGCTATATAAATATTAAGTAATACAAAATGTTTATAAAACCCAGTCCAATCTTTAAAGGGGCGACTCAGCCCATCAACATAAACACCTTTTCCTATGAGACTAACGCTGGAAATTTGAAAAAAAAATACATTCCTATACAATTGCTCAGCTGGCTGGGCAATTTGTATGAAAATGTTGAATATATTCTTTACTAGCAGCCCTGTCCGGCTGAACCCAGGGATGTATTAAAACCTTCTTTGTGAATCACGCTATCTATTGGTGAAAACTGCATGAATATCCGTGCAGTCGTTTTCGAGTTCATCGCGAACAGACAGACAGACGCTGCAGAGGACTTTGTTTTATAATATGTAGTGATTTAACAACTTTTTATGGGACTAAAATAAGAAAATTGTTCATATTGACTGTCACCTCTTTAAGGATCAGACAGGGTTTTATCAATACATTGCAAGTACCAAAAAATCCAAAATTGATGCTCACCTGATAATACTCAAAGTCCCTTTGCAATAAGATAGGGATCCTATCCATAATATTGCCATCTTCAATAACCTCCATTTTGCACAAAAATGAATAAAACAAAATACTTAAATAAAATAAACTATCTATTTACTCAAAAAAATAAATAATATTCTTAAACTAAACTATGTGCACAGGTATGAAATTTCACTTTTTCTTTAACTATTTCTGATATTTCTTCTTGTAGTAACTTGTGTAATGAAACACCGTCGTGTTTGTATACCCAATAGCCTCCGTTTTTAAGTACTAAGTCATAGCGTTTTGGTCCAGATGTAGGTGAACTTAACCAGATCTGCTTGTTAGGAGTTTGTCTATTTATAACATATGTTCCATATGAGTTTCCCAGCGCAACTGTAAGTACTCCATCCTGTAATAAAAATAAATTGTTGCATTTACAACTCCTTAGGTAAGATTGTTAAGACTAAACACACAAAAACATTTTTAGGTTTTTGAAAGTTACACCTAGACACAGTGCAAAAGATAGTGATGTAAGCATACACACGTACATACTATCACTTCTTTTTCTCTTGCGGGGTAGATAGAGCCCAGGTCTATAAAACCTAATGGCCACATTTAGCATATTGGTGGGCTTGTTGATATAAAAAGTATGTGAAGTAACTAATTTTACAAAATCAAGGATGAGCTCCATGGCTCTGTGATCAATAGGCTAGTCTGCTACACAAGGAGAACCAGGTTCTATTCTCAGCATGGGGCAAATACTTGTACTCCATTTTAACAGAGGTTCTGGAGCTTCTCAACAAGGGCTGGCTTCAGCAAAGGGCGAACAGTAAAGTTTCATCATATATTGACGAGCTCCGTGGCACAGCGGTCAATACGCCTGCCTGCGACACGGATGGTCCCGGGTTCGATTCCCGGTCAGGTCAAGATGGAAAATGATCTTTTTCTTTTATCTATATAAGTATTCTATTATAAAATATAGTATTGTTGAGTTAGTATCCCATATCACAAGTCTCGAACTTACTTTGGGGCTAGCTTAATTTGTGTGATTTGTCTGTATATATTTATTTTATTAGTACAATAGTTTTTTGCACACAGTTACTTATTTATAATGAAGATTATTATCTAATATTGTAGGTAGTGAAAACTAAAATAAACTTGTATACGTGATTTTTAGGGTTCTGCATCTAAAGAGTAAGGGTTTAGAAGCCTCAAAATTACTTAATACAAATATCTTACTTACACTATAAATTACATCAGCACCTTTTAAATTCGGAGCTTGTTCCACTAACTCCTCAAAATAATCACATAAAGATTCTAGGGTTTCATTACAAATTTCCTCAAAGGTCACTTGGTCCACTGGCTCCAAGTGTTCAGCTATTTTATCATTAGAACTTGAGAATTTTCGGGAAAAGTCACTTATGAAACCAACTTGAGTCTTCTTCAGCAAACTATATGAACGAACCACTGCACTGGGTATGACATTGATTTGTTTCCGTGCCAGCCTGCGGCTGGTACGCAGAGCACTCCGAAACATTATGTAAAATAATTTAAATCATAGATCAAACAACCAGTTTATAGGTTAAATTTTAGTTGACTGTAGTAGTCGGTCGGACGAACGAAAAGAAAACAAGTCAGATTGAGAAGGTACATAACCAAGTCACTTGATATTTATCGTGTCACAGAATATACTCGGTTAGTACTATTTGACAACATTTATACTTAACCGGAAGTGGTACTTTTTATATATATGCAATCGAAAGTACCTTGTATGTTATATGCGTCCATATTTTTTGTAATTTTTTAAAACCAGTATTAGTATTATGTATTTTTAGGAATTTTTGAAAAAAGGTCGCAAACGTAGTTTTTATAAACAAATATCTCTGTGCCTTATTCCCTGTCATTGTCAATCTGACGTATAATAATGACATTGACAGGAATTTGACAGTCTAAGTTGCCAGATTTGGGAAATTTTACCCGGGAGTCTGGAAATTTTCTATGGCGAAGCCCAAAACTGATAGTTTTGTAGATAATTCGCTTTGTAGATATTATGCCTTCAAGATATCTACAATTCTTTTTTAACACATTCGATTGCTACTTGGGAGGGTTCCTTGTTTACTACGGAACCATGAAAAGAGTGGAAGTACAATGTAGGCGTGGCGCGGTCGCCACAAGTAAGCGACGTATCGCTAACATGACAGCTCGTTGCGCTTACTCATGTTCTGACGTCGCGTCGGGTCGTTTGATGACATGACATTGAATACTCTTCGAAATTTCTTCATCAATATGCCATTTTGTTCAATTTTACAGTGCAAATACAATAGTAAAAGAAATAATCTTAAAAATGAAGGATTTTTATACCATCTGTGATTAATATTACGTTTTCGAGTACATTTTATAAGTTAGCCTAAGTTTGCCTATAACTTTTTAGTTTATACTTAGTACTCAGCTCTGATAGTTTTCCTTTCAACTACAGTATATATACTACTGCTGTATTTTTTTGCACGTACCTATACACACTTAAAAAATTTGCACTTTAACCAAATATTTCGGAAACGGATCCCTAAATCGAAAAATGGTGTTTTCAACCTCACAATATGTTTTAAGGACCTATTTAACAATACCCAACATGATGGGTTTGTATAGAAAAAAAAATATTACTCCCTCTTTACTTGTATGGGAGCTACCCTAAAAAAAATTTTTTTCCAGGATTTTTCTACCACTTTTTTGGCATGATATCATACACATACCTATACCAAATTACAGCTTTCTAGTACTTATAGTCTCTGTAAAACCGCGGACGGACAGACAGACAGACAGACAGACATGGCGAAATTATAAGGGTTCCTTGTTTACAACGGAACCCTAAAAAATAGCTAAAATACACCTTAGGACCCTTCACATAAAATATTTTTTAGGGTTCCGTACAAAAGTTGAAAAACGGAACCCTTATAGGATCACTCGAGCGTCTGTCTGTCCGTCCGTCCGTCTGTCACAGCCGATTTTCTCCGAATCTACTGAACCAAATTAGATGAAATTTGGTAAGATAGTGTAATCCTATGACCCAAACACGGATGTGCAAAGTAAATAAAGATTTTTTTGAAATAAGGGTCATTTTGAGGGGCCCAATTACAAAATTAAAAAAAAAGTTTTGCAAACCTTACTGTGTCATATATCAAATGAAAGGGCTCATTATGAGGATCTCAAAAATATTTTTTTTTGTTCGGGTAAAATCAATACTTTTGATTTTATTCACGAAAGAAGGCAAAAATTGACCATTCCCCCCCCCTGATCTCCGAAACTACTGAGCCGAAAATTTTGAAAAAATTACAAAACATAGTTCATTCCTTGAAGATTACAGGAAAAATAATAAGAATTCTATCACTTGAAAATTAAATGGTAAACTCACCATAATAATTTCATCTAGGGAAATAGTTCACTAAAACACCACTAGATGGCGCTAGTCAATTGAATAAAACATTTTTTGCCCATTGTGTGTGTGTTCACGAAGCATATTGTACGGAACCCTCATTGCGCGAGTTTGACTCACACTTGGCCGGTTTTTTTTTATCTAATTGTATTGCACACGTGCTTCTCGAAACTTCTATGCTACTCGTTACGTGATGTAGCTAGGTGATGTTTTGGATTTTATCGATAAACGTTATTTAATCTGTTAAAAAAATTAAGTTGGAAGTACAATACATTGCACTTCCACTCTTGTATGCATCTCCACTCTTGTATGCATATGACCGCATGTGTATCCGCAGTTTTTTATACATACCTTTTGATAGGCTCTTCTCATTGGCTCTTCTTCTATAAATGCTTGATCCGATTTTTTTCGTCCGTCAGTCGGAAAACGCTGTGGTACTTGCTAAGGTACTATGTTTGAAAGCGTGACTTCATAAGTATTTTTAGAGTAAGAGTTTATTTCTCTAGGGATATCTTTCTTAGATCTAGTTGTATTTGAAGTTGAAAAAGATTTCCATCCAAGCCTATGAATATGGACGAAAATCTATTTCAGAGTTAGCTACGGGAGTTAGAAATACGGGAGGGCATTATGTTGCAAGTTCTTTAAAATCTTGGATTATTCACGAAAGTCTAGGGAGTTTTGACTGCTATCAGATCAGAAGCAAATTGGACGTGTATTCCCACCTTTAGGAAGCCAAACTTAGTACAGAATATAAGGGTCAGTGGGGCTTATGTCAAGATGAAAAAAAAAAACATGATTCCTCATCATCATTTCGTGTAGGTGACACGGTCAGTCGACCATGCATTATCATTATCATTATCAGATCTGTTTTACTCTCCACTGCAAGAACATGGCGCTCTCTTTACTAACAGAGCCAAATATTAGCCAGAGCAGTCAAAGGATTTGACCTATACTCCACGCTAGCTAGACGGGTTGGAGAGGTCTGTAAATAAGCTTGTTAAGCTTGTGTTTCCTAAGACACCTTCTGCGACATCCACGGGCAGACTTGGTGTGGTCCTATAGTATTCTGTCAAGAACAACACGGCAAAAGTAGCTGTGCAATTTAAGAGCATTGTATGTAGGAAAAACTTGAGCAGTAGTGGTTTTGGATCATGTAGAGTTATAAGGAATATAAGTAAGGGGTAGTTCTTTTCATCATATATTTAATAAAATATATTTAATATTGTTGCAACAAGAGTACAGTCTGCAAAACAATATAGTTTTTCAGATTGGACCCCTACACAATTACCCCAGACCTTAAAATTTTTAACCTATTTGTTATGTACATACGGAGGATGTTCGTTTTCTGTATGTAAGTATGATATATTCCGATGTATGATATATATCGCATGGCCGATATTATCTCATATAATTCTATCTCCTTCGTATTGAAAGGAAAGAAAAATAAATCTAAGTAAGCTAACAATTTGAACGGTCCATTATCTTCGGAGTAAATTGTTTAGTGCTGCGACGAGATGAAAAGACCGACACGCAAGTGATCCTATAATCAGGTGTGAATCGAGTGTTAGAGGAGCCTCGGGCTAAGCTACCTGGGGGCCTGAGGACTTAAAAATTGAATCATGATGACATGAGCTGTGCAAATTAAATCATGATCAACTTTGTGCCCAGCTAACGGCGGCATACCGTTTCGTAACTTGGTTGTATTGTACGCTCTTAACTACTGATTTACGACTCATCATGGTCTGAATTCTTTTCAATAAGTATATATGTGGGCTTTTCATCATCTTCCAGTAAATCATTTTGGATGTCTTCATCATTGATGGATTCAGATTGAGGTGAAATCGAAACGTATTCCGTGTTCACTTGTTTAGTTCTGTGTAGGCTGGTTAACATAGCAGTCGTTGTTGATTGTATCAATTTTGCATTTTTTAATACATTTAATATTTCTACTTTAGCAAAGTGTTTTTGGTCGTCATCAAGTTTTTTCAACATAGGGACAATCATTTTTGAGAAATTAATATCCTCATCGTACATATCCAAGCTGGACACATTTTGTCTGTCTGTATTTAATTTCAAACGACGACGACGAGCCTCTGGTCTTATTTTGGCTTTCTTTTTAGGTGGCGATATTATTTTTTTTGTATCCCGGTACTCGTCTTTCTTTTCTGTAGAAATATCAACGCTGTTTGTGTCTGTCGATGTAAGAAATGACATTAAATGAAAATAAGCATACTTTTTCTGCCTTTGAATTTGTCCTGTCTTGCTTTCTCGCATTTCTCTGATGTAGTAATCTCTCATATGCTTCCATCTCTTTCGTATTGAAACTTCTGAAATTTAAATTTTTATTTATGAATCTTTGATATCCCTAGTCACAGTCACATACAGGTTTATAATTAGGTACTACTATCAAACAATATAATATAGGTATATTATATTGTCTTTGCTACTATACATAAATATAAATTTTCACGGTTGCATCTTAGTTGTGGAGTTCAGTGCCCGGCGGCTATTATGACAACCATTAATGTGGAATAGGATTTGGCAAATTAATAACGGCCGGCCGCGCCTGCCTGGCACCAATATTCTTTGGGTAGCTTCGTAATACAGATATGATTATAATAATAAATAAAATAACACTGATAGAATTATTTAATTTATTATTTCTAATTATGAAAGGAATGATGACTCAATTCAACGCAAAAAAATATATTAAAAAACACCAAAGCCACTCTTGAAGTCTTGACCAATGTCATTCCCATTGTTATTTAACCGTATTCTTAGTTTAAGTCGGTTAAAATACCTGTATGTTCCACATGTAGTAACAGGTACGTACAGCTGGGTACCACAAGTATTACGCCTTCCGCCTTGGTATCAAGTTACAAAGAGAATAACTGTCAATGTCAAAACTTCTGTCAAACTGTCAAACCAAACTAAAAACAAAAAAACTCATTTCGAGGTCCAAACCAAATCCATTCCCCTTTCCATGCCATGTACAGTAAATCAACTGAATCAACTTGACTCAGTTGATTGACTGTACATGTCAACCAACAGTCCGACACCAACAAAGAGCAACCAAGATCCCTATGAACATACATTAGTAATGTTTCCTTCCAAAAAAAAAATCCTTAACCAGTACTTTCCTAAATCACTTCTTAAAATTTTCGACATGTTCGTGCTTTAACAAATTATAATCTGAACATCTATAACTTAGTTTACCTACCTAACGAGTGATTTAAAATTTTATTGACGTTTATTAAAATCCTTGTAAGTAGTACTCATTATTGTATATACTTACCATGCTTGTTTTTATGGGCGTTCGACAAATTATCAAAATTAGGAACAACCTTCCTAGCCACCTCTGTCCACAGCTTTGCAGTCACAGAGCGGTCCTTGTTTTCTCTTGCGTCTTTATTCCACAACGCTGGGCGTTTTCTTATTTCACGTAACATCTTTTCTTTCTTGTAATCGTATTCTTCAAGGTTGTTAGATTCTGATGAATCAGATGAAGACATTGTCAAAATTCGATAGTAAGAAGCAAGAAACGATCAATTTGAAAAATGGCGGAATTTGACACGCGTGCGTTCCGGTACAAAACGTGAGCAGGACTGTATTGCGTCGCGTTATTCGGTTCGCTAGTGCGTTTTCTACGCCTCACTTTCCTCCGCTCGACTCGTACTTACCTACTTATTTCGCTTGCGCCGCCGAAGTTACCTATTACGTTTCCGTTCGGCAAAATTCGGTCGCGGATACTCGAAAACAGAAAGGTAGGTACGATATGGGTACGATGATACCTATAGCACGCAGGGGGTATTCGGTTCGGCAATCGGCAATACACGTCGATGGGTAATTTTACGTCGAAAAGACATAACGTCTAACGAACGTAAAATTTTGTTTCATGTCGACTGAAAAGTATCGCTTATCGTAAGGCGATTTACACACTGCCACGCATACTGTGCTTGTCGGTCGTACCTATTGAAAAACGCATAGAGCAAGCATTACCTAAGTATTATAAGAAGTGAAACGTTTTAGTACATCAGAATCCACATAGCCTGCGTAGAGAGTGTAGGCCAAATCCTCTGACTAATCTGGCTATTAAATGCAAGGTTGCCAACTTAGCGCTTTCGGCGCCAGATCTAGCGCTTTTTTCGCATCATCAGCGCGAAATTATTATGTTTAGCGCTTAGCGCCCAATCTAGCGCGTTTTCAGATTTATGAAGTTAATTATTTTTTTTTAGTTAGATTATGAAATTGTTAGCTAACAAACAAAATGAAATATTTCTACATTATTTAATAAATGTTCAACTCAACGTATAGGTACACAATCATTATTTAAGTACCTAATTACATTGATTCGACTATCGACTAGTATCGACTCACTACGCACATGTCTACATTCTATCTTTAATCTATTGACGGGGATTTCCTGTGGGGATATCACAGTTTGGGTGGAGCCGAGATCGAAGTAAGTATATCTATCTCAGTCGCACTAAATAGCACTAGAAGTAAGAATTTTTAAATTTTTTTGAAGATGATTATGTTGTTGTATCTAATACCCTACATATTATAATTTTTTTTTGTTTGTTTTAGTTTTTCTGTCAAAATTAGTGTGTGAGTATAATTTTTTTTTGTAGTATGGCGCTTTTTTACATAAAACTGGCAAATCTAGCGCTTTTTCTGTAGTGATTTAGCGCACTTACTCATGCAACAGTTGGCAACCTTGATTAAATGGCTCTGGTAGTAGAGAGAGAGTAAGTATGGTCCTGCAGTGGAGACAAAAAGAAAGACCCGATGATGAAAAAGACGAAGTAAACCTTAACAAAATATACACCTACTTTGTAACCAAGCACCTAATACTAGATACCTAGATGTTCGACACATCTCCAAGCTTCTAAAGTGGCCTAAACGCCTCGATTCTATGACTAGGTATATAACTATCGATCAAGGGATGAAACTTACCAGGTTTCAATGTTCTTCTTTTGATGGTTCGTTCGTAATTTCTTCCTCGGGCTCTGGCGGTAGCATGTAAGCGTTTTGCGGCGGCAGCATCCAAAGATTGGCCTGGTAAGCCGGCGACAACTCAGATATGGATGATTCGGGAATTCTCGGTATGGGCAGCAGTGAGTTGTACTGGTTCCAATGGGCGTTGATGAACAGAATATGCCGCTCTCCAACTTCTTGTAAAGGCCTGTAGTTTCTCAAGTTGGGTTCGTCCCATGGATTCCAGAATTTTCGAAACTCTTTTATCTAATAACAAGCAATATGTTTTTACAGTAAGCAAGTATATATCTGAATACATATTTGTAAAATCGATTAATATTGTGTAAACTCCCCGCCACGAGAAGCTATAAATTAAGTACGTCAATAAACTTCTACTGAGTTGGAGTTACCTAGCGACAATATTATGAGTTAACCAAATACTATTGACTTAAATTACTATACGGTTAATACGAAACTAAAGACCAATTCTAACTAGTCGGGTTATATTTTAACGATACAAAACGCTGTCGCTCATTGTTTTTTGGTACAGGAACGAGTCCGACTCCGTGAATGTAAACATTTGGCGCATTTCTGAGATATAATAAAGTTTCTGTAGCAGTTTTTGCTATAAGTTGTTTTTTTTATTAGCTATTGAGTCTTACTGATTTATAATAAAGTTTCTGTAACAGTTTTTGCTATAAATTGTTTTTTTTTTATTAGCTATTGAGTCTCAATGCAGGGCAAAACGATTTTTTACGTTGCCAAATAATCACTTCACCTGCAAACTCCCTCCATTCTTTATGGAAAAATATTTCTAACCATCTCTTCCCTGGTTTATTTTTTTACACAAAAAACTACAATATTATTTTTTATTTCATCCAAATGTTGCGAACGCCTAAACATTTGTTTACATAATGTATAGCTTCTTATGAAAGGGACTTTAGATTGTACTAAACGTTGCTTTTACTTCCCTTTGAAAAATACTTGAAGTTAAAATGCTTGCCTATTTTGTTTTACAATATAATTTATGCGGATTTTACTAAATTTTGACCATAGAGCAAGATGTCTCGTCGCTAGCAACGTCATTCATCTCATCAGTCATTGAAATTTCTTGCTCTGTGGTTTTGGCTATCGGAGATTCTAGATGTATCATCTGTAATGTAAATAACTTGCATCCAGGATTCCATTCGATCAGGGTTCAGCCCTATTTATTTGAAAAACGATCCAATATTTATCAGAAGCAGAGCCCGCTATATTAAATATTTTTATACAAATATTTTTTTTACATAATATTGCGAAATAGTTATGTATTCTCAACAAGCGGTATGGCCAATACTAAACAGATTCCGGACGACATAAGTACGGACGGTCCAACCACTCCTCTAGATTTAAGGACTCTCCCGAGAGACCAAACTTTGTGGCATATAGGATTCGAGCAGGATGTAACCTGCCACACAAAAGATGAAAGTCATATGTACATTGGACATGTATATGATTGCAAATCATTCTGGTATAAAAAACTAGTATCACTAGGTAACAACGAAATTAATAATGCAGATATTTACCTGGTCAAAACTAGCAAACAACGTGATTCTCGGCACCAACCATCTAAGAACGCGACTGTCTCCGTATGCCGTCTGCAGAGTGCCCCAATACAAAAAGTAGTCTTCGAAGAACATTGGCAAGAGACGGGACATGGGGTAAGGCCCAACGCGAGTGTTGGTCTGAGCCTCTCGAATCCGCGGGAACCCTTCAATGATCCAGCTTAGCCGGTCGTCCTCCTCGACTCCATACTAAAATGAGAAAAATATAAAATTAATTAAAATTAGATAGGTAGGTAGATAGAAACCTTTATAGCACACACACATAATTACAAAAAATATATATGTACATTTAAATGATTATCTTTAATCTAGGAAAATGCGCATTATCGCGAAAGTAGTTTCTTCTAGGCAACCATAAAAATACGTTTTTTTTTAATCAAAAAAAATTTTTTTTTAATTTATGCGTTTCATATTGTGTGGATGCCAACTTGCCAACCAACACAAATCGCCCAAACCAAACACGGATGGGTTTATCTTCTGTAATTTAGAAGTTCCCATTGCGACATTCCGAGTCCATCATCAAATCAGGTTCATGTTACCATTATATTGCATTGTCATCAAGACTATGACTTATATGAGTTCCTATTACCACAAAATTTCAAACTTGACTTGCGAGGTTTGACCATCAAATAATAATAAAAGAGTTGTGAGTTAAGGCAAAGTGGTGTACATATCAAAGTAAGGGAGCAAGAAGCAAGTTATCATCACACACAACACAACCATGGATTGTATGTAATTACCTCCAAATTTAATTTGTGCCCAAAGTTGCATGGGCTGCTCAGGATAGGCCAATTTTCATTCAAGGCATTAAAATATTACTTATAAATAACAATAATTCTTAAATTAGAAAATAAAAGTTTTAGCGTGCTTATAGGGCAGTGCTGGGACAGAAAGTACTTTTGTGACGCTTTTCGGCGGCGTGTGGGCGGCGTAAAGTATTTTTTTTCTACTCCTGTACTGTAATCTGTCATTTATATGGTCAAGAACACAAACATAAGAACATCCATATCATATGTCTATACTCTATTCTTCATAACAGTACGGCACAGCCGTACTATAATGTAGCTTTATCACTGAGTTTAAGCTCAATGAGCTTTAGCAGCCACAGACTATTAAACCTAGATTTCGTGATTGCAAAATGAAGTTTTTTTGAACTAAACGCATTGCTGCCAACTTAAGAAGAACTTATTTCATAGTTTTTTTTAGAGTCTAGCGAACACAAAGATTAATTTAAAAAGAAAAGGTAACCATAGACACAAAATTTTGTCATGTTTACATTATCCGGGAGTTAGTTGTCAAACTCAAAATTTATGTTTTACTAGTTTTGCATTTTTTTGAAAGTCGTAGAAAAAATATTGTATGCAACGGTTTATAATTAGGTCTTAAAAGGCTCGTGGCGCCTCTATTAGCGATATTCGCTCGCGCGTTCATCACGCCGGCCTGCGACAGCGACACGGATGGTCCCGGGTTCGATCCCCGGTCAGGTCAAGATGGAAAACGATCTTTTTCAGATTGACCTGGGTCTTGGATGTTTATCTATATATGTATTTGTTCTAAAATATAGTATCGTTGAGTTAGTATCCCATAACACAAGTCTTTCATAAGAACTTACTTTGGGGCTCGCTCAATCTGTATGATTTGTCCGTATTTCGTAAGAACTTACTTTGGGGCTCGCTCAATCTGTATGAAAAAATATCGCTACCCGCGCCACTCACCTTTTAAGACCCCTATTATAAAACCGTTGCATAAAATACTATATTAGTATCGGTTATTCTGTGCTGAGTGGTTTTAAAATTCGTAACACGGTCATCTACCAATATTTGTAAGAATTAAAGCAAGCAACCAAACCTGGGCCACATAAAGTAGAACCCGCAGAATGCTTGTGCCTTTGACTGTGTACTGTGTGTGGAAAGCGGTTTCAGCTTTTAAAATCTCTCCATAGATGGCGTTACGGTTACGATAAGTGAATTGAATAAGTTGAAAACTTGTATTTTGTTTTAGCCCGTGGGTCCTCGCTACCGGTTAAAAAATACCATAATTAAAAACCGGTATAACTTTTTTCTAAGGAATTTAAGGACATACCACTTTCTTTGGCCACAGCGATTTTTAAAGTAGTAGCAAACGTTTCTACAGCTTCTAATTTTGTAATCTTAGTGATTTTTTAGTTTTATGGTTACAAATCTATGGATCTCTATTCGTAGATAAAATATTGCTACAAAAAGGTACAGATGAAATCATGTCAGAGATGTCAAGGATTTTCAAGAGTAGAGTAACCACTAATCATGATAATTATTTGCAGGTTTAAAAATTGGCTAAATCGGGCTTGCCGGGTTGCGTAGAAGCAAGCTTAGATTAGCCAAAATACTCTATAATTTTCGCTAGCAAAGATTACTTTGTTTTTTCGTAGTATTTGTATGAATGATAAGTTTTTTCTGTGGTTTATGAAATCTATATCTCAAAAACTCCAAATTACATCTCCTTTCTCCAAAGTTAGATTGAAAATGGTACTAAAATAGCGATGTTTAACCTAAATATATTCAGATCATTGATTTTTTCGTGTATTCCCATTGGCCCCATCGCCCGTGGGGCGTCCCATAAATAAAATAATTAAAATTTGTTCTTGTTGGTCCCATACGCAATACTAGTCAATGGGGTCAACGGGAGTTTAATAAAATAATTCAATTTAATCCCGTTGGCCCCATAAAGTTGAAATTTCAAATGATTGACTTTATAAAAAGATTTCATTCTAGTTTTAACGTATATTGTGATATTAATTATTAAGTTAAATAAAGTGACAACGACACGTGAAATTTTAACTAACCGTTGGCCCCATTGCCTATGTGAACCATGGGGTCAACGGGAATGAAATTTTTTACTTACACTTTGGTCCCATAGTGGGACGAAAATCATGGGGCCAACTATTGCCGCAATTTCCTTCCGCCGTTTCTATGGACATATGTGCCTCCAGGCTACCCTTAAAGTACTGAGCAACAACGCTTGATTGCTTAGTACGAGTTATATTATTGTTCAGAACAAATTTGTTAATCTTGCATAATTAGATAGGTACGGTACAATGCCTAGGGCTGTCTCGTGTCAACGGTAACAAACATCGTGTGGCTTTGTAGAAGTATAATTATAATAAAAGTATATTCTATGTCATTATCATCATCAGGTCTTTTTAAGTCTCCACTGCAGGAGCACAACCCTCTTTGTACTACCAGAGCCATATATTAGAACCGTCCGATGATTTGGCCTACACTCTCCACGCTGTCCAGACGGTTTGGAGCGGTCTCTGGTTTATAAGCTTTGTTAAGCTTGTATTTCCTAAGTCGCCTTCTACGACATCCACGGGAAGACTTAGAGTGGTCCTATTCTGCCGGGGACCACACAGCTCGCACACATATTATAAGTGGCTTGGTATAACTCTAACATAATGATAATACTTGAGAAGATGATTTTGTCCTCCTTCAACGACCCTTGTTATCTTGACTAGCACCGACTCCACATAAAAACTGATTAAAAAATGTAATAACTAATAGTTTAAAAAACTAAAAACACGCTTTTAGCACGAACTAAAAATTATATATCATAATATTATTAGCTAGTCATGTATTGTCATCAGAACTCAGAGCGTGTGCAAAATTTCATCCTAATCGAAGATCGGACAGTGGGTCAAATTAAGATTGCAAGATTTTCTTACATACCTACATACGCAGTTACAAGTGAAGCTAATAAAAGCGTGTTAAAAAGGAATGAACGTATCAATAATTTTGGTTAAAATCCTTGCTTTCGAGGAATTCATTATACTTTTCGACTATTAAGTCCAGTTTATACACTTTTGTAAGGGTAGAAGTCAGTTTTTAGGGTTCCATTGCCAAATGGCAAAAAACGGAACCATATAGATTCGTTATATCCGTCTGTCTGTTTGTCACAGCCATTTTATTCTGAAACTATTGAGACTACACAGTTGAAACTTGGTAGGTAGATGTATTCTGTGAACCGCTTTACGATTTTTATACAAAAATAAAAAAATAAGATTATCTAATGGGGCTCCCCATACATAGACATGAATGTAACAATTTTTTTTCTTCAGACCTACCTATGCTTGCGGGTGTCTATACAGGTTGATTTTGAACCTATGAACTTATTGTAATCTCGGGATCCGAATCCTTAATAGAATACTGAATTGTAAGAAAAATAAGGAATAACACATAAAACTTTCTAGACCTCCCATCCCATACAAAGTCACCGATCAGCTGGGCGAATTTCTATGGGAAGCCTGATTTTATTTTTCGATTTTCACCTTTTATCTTTCGATTCTGTATGCCATTAGGGATTCTGATTCTGAGATTTTAATATAGTTCAAAGATTTAAAATCAGCTTGAATAGGTCTTTAAAAATGACACTATGGTTTCTAAGATAAGAGAGTGAAAAAAAATCAATGGTGGAATTTACCTTTATCATGTAACACACCATCACGACCCCATCGTGATGTTTAAAAGCCTCCTCTTGTGTTAAGTATTCTGCTCTGAAGAACGTTACCTGAGAAAACATTAGTGATAAAATTACCAACTTTTAAGTAAGTATTAAGTTAATTTCGTAACGCGAGCCCTTCAGAACATTTGGTATATGTGGCTCTTTCATGCAAAAAATAGGTACATGTCGAC
Organism: Rhodophaea formosa; assembly: GCA_963082605.1. Classification (NCBI taxonomy): domain Eukaryota; kingdom Metazoa; phylum Arthropoda; class Insecta; order Lepidoptera; family Pyralidae; genus Rhodophaea; species Rhodophaea formosa. The sequence continues at coordinate 14,769,383 of OY720206.1, forward strand.
ATTAATAAATATAGATGCAATGTAAACGCACAAGAAGTTGCGAAAAAATACTCGTAACATGAAATTTTATAATAAGATTTTTTATTTCTTTTTCATTAATCAATCTCACACTTATTTAATGTTCTCACAGATATTCTAAATTGAGAAAATAAAGTGTTATAAATGAGCGTCAACGTTAAGTATTTTAGTTACTTAAATACGCGTTAATATAGGGAAGAATGACTGTGAGCTAAAGTCATTGCGGATGAATTCACAGGCATAGAAGTGAATGTTTACGTTCACGGGCAACAGCTTGTGTATACTCAGTTATGTGTGCTCTTAAAATGCATCTCCAGTGCCAATATTAGTTTAATCAGAGTGATTGGTGTCTTTATCCCAGCTTAGACTTAGCAAACAGAACCGATTGTTTGTTTCATTTTTGGAGATGAACGCGTCCACTTCACTGCCACAGCGATTTATTTAGAACTCATTAGTTTAGTGGAGATTTAATTGAATAAAACTTTTTGACGCAAAACTTAAACCGCCGAATAGTGAAAGATCTGTCATGCCTTGTTTTCTACACTTAGAGTTGTTTTTTTTCCAAATTTATAGGTATGGGATCATTGTCGGGGTATAACATTTCCAATAAAAATTGAATTTGATAATTTGGCTACGCTGTAAACAATTATGCGTGATAACCTCCTCCTTTCTTTTCGTCGGTTAAAAATAGGATAAAACTTGACATCCTATTGGAAGTTCACGATCATTACTCGTCTAGAACTTCGAGATATTATTGTGTGTGTAAGTTGTTAACATTGTTGTCAGATTTTCAAGCTTCTAAATAGCATCTGCAGGCCGATTTGCTAACTCGGTGTACAACGATTTGATTGTCACTTTAGCATCCATTACGGTTTTCATATCTTAAATAAAAATAGTCATTCATACTGAAGCCGTAATGAATATTGAAGTTACCATGAAAATTATGTACACCGTAGCTGTCAAAAGTTAGCAAATAGGCCTGCTGATCTTAGTACATAAGTATTACTTAGTATAGAAATTTAATTTATTTTTGTTAGTCATCGACATGAAAGTCGGTAATTATGATCCTGGGTAAATTCTAACATTAGCATAATGAAGGTTTTGAAATACTATCCCTTAAAGGGATAAGCTTTTAATAGGGTTTGTAAGTTGGCATGGAAACTATATTATTTACCAAGTTATCGTCTTTAAATTAGTAAAGAAGCCCATTACATTTATTGAAAAAAAATTCAAACCGAGGGAAAGATCCCTAGTATAATGCCCGCGACTTTGTTTACATATAAGAAGACATAAACCCTAGCGAAGCCGCAGTTAAACGGTAGTTTTATATATTAGCTGTTACCCGCGGCTTCACCCGCGTGATATAGCCTATGTCCTTCTCAGTACCCTAACCTATTTGTATGCAAAATTTCAGGACAATCGGTTCAATAGATACGGCGTGAAAGCGTAACAAACAAACAATCAAATAAACAAACAAACAAACTCGCTTTCGCATTTATAATATTAGTTAGGATTAGGATATCCTTCTCAGTACCCTAACCTATTTGTATGCAAAATTTTAGGACAATTGGTTCAATAGATACGGCGTGAAAGCGTAACAAACAAACAAACAAATACACAAACAAACAAACTCACTTTCGCATTTATAATATTAGTTAGGATTAGGATAGGATTAGGATAGTTAGGATTAGTTAGGAATAGGATTATGAAATAAATCTATACACATAAAAATATTTTGTCGGTACATTTAGTATTTTTGACTGAAATGGATAGAGGAACACTTAAAAAGTATAATAGAAAGCAAAAAATTTTTTTTGTATTTCTTGTATATAATAAAACAGTAAAAATACTTATTTTGTCTGTACATTAAGTATTTTTGACTGAAATGGATAGAGGGACACTTAAAATGTATAATAGAAATCAAAATTTTTTTTTAGATTTACTTGTCTATCTGTCTGTCTGGCTGTCTGTCTGTATGTATGATCGCGATTACCTCCGGAAGTATTGGACGGATTCGAATGAAACTTTTTTGGCTATATTGCTATTAAGCTTGGGCAACATAAAGGGTAGAAATTATTTTATAAAATGGAACACCTGATGCAGCACCATAATGGTCCAGCTGAACTATAAGAAATATAAAAGTAGAGCGTTAGCAAAGTTATTAACCCTGATGAGCATTTTTGTTGAGGTATAAAAAAAAACCTAAGATTTGGAACACCTCATGCAGAACCATAATGGTCCAGGTGAATTATAAGACATATAAAAAATGTCGTCTTAGCAAAAGTTACTCAACCTGATGAGCATTTTTGGTTATGGTATTTAAATTGAAGATTTAGAACACCTGACGCAGAATCGTGGAGCAGCAAAAAAGGTGGAGAAACAAAACGAACAGTATTTAAGAAAAGTAAACAGTATTTAATATCTTTTGGCGTTTTACATTCATTGTATTTTTTTAATGATCGTAAGTTCATAAAGCATACTTAAAGTTTATAATCCATACTTAAAGTTCATCCATACTTAAAGTTAATAGTAAAATAAACGAGGGCTATTTTACAAAAATAACAAATATAAACTATATTTCATTGTCCTATCATTTTACATAGGGCCTGCAGTTCTAAAGTACCAGCGGTCATAAAAAACAGTATTGCGCATATTTTTTTTTATTGAACAATCTAACGTATCAAGGAGCGAAAAAAAGTATAATACTGTTAAAAACAGTATGGTTGGCAACCCTAACTATATAGGATATATAAAATTGACGCTGTAGCAAAAGTTGTTCAGCCTCATTTGTATTTTTTTGTTGAGGTATAAAAATGAAGGATTTAGAACATGTGATCTTCCAGCTAAAAGTCGGGGCACTAGGGCAGACGAGATTAACTCCTTATTAAAAAATAAGTAATTAGTTTTTCAGAGCATAGCAAACCCGGAAAATTCTTGGTTATGTGAACGCGGCTTATTGATACCAAAAAACTAACCCAAAGGATTGTTTTAACATAATATATAAAGTTTTTTTTTGCATAAGTAATACGTTGATATTTATAAATTATACACTGCTGCAAGTATTTTCTTATGTATCGACAATCGTTCGTATTAAGGTGTATTAATACGCCGAAATCATAAAGTTCACGCGAACGAAGTCGTGGAACGAATCAGCTAGTAAATAAAATAAATAAATATATATTATTAGGACTACTTTTAGTAAAATATCGTATTAATCCTGTAATTTTCTCATTTATCCTGTGTTGTCACAGGAATACATGACATGGTGAAAATTCTCTCATATGATTAAGTAGGTTTTACTGTCTGCCAATAAGTAATTAGGTACAACCTAGCGGCGTCAGCAGTTTCCACCCACACTTACTCACAAAATAAATCCTTTTCCCCGGTTTTCCGCTGTGACGAGTGGGGTTATATTTATGGCTTTCTTTATTTATTTTAAAAACGTATTTTGTCACAGTAACTACCTATACGGCCTGAATGGGCCAGGTCGTCGTCAGAGTGACGCCGCCGTCTTCATCATATTAATAAAACTTTATTACTTAGATATTTGTCTTTTTGTACAAAGATAATTTAGATTTATGTTACAGAGTACAGTAGGTAATCTCCAGAGACCGCCATCAATCATTTTTGTATTCGTGTAACTGGGCCCAAAATCGCGGCGTGCTCCCCCGCGCCCGCCGCGCTTCTCTTTCGCGTATTGTTGCTAGAACATAATGTTTTTACTTTCGATTTACATTTCATAATGAAATTACAACACGTAAGAATCAAACATAAGTATCGGGATATTTACCGTAATTATTGTGGTTTATTTGAGTTTTCGATATTTCGATCCAGTTACATGGGCCATGCATGATCACGAAGGAATCTACACGTACGCCGGGCGTCATTGTCAACTTTGTATCAATTTAAGTATACCTACTCCATCGGCTTGACGGACGCCAACTTAGCATAGGTACCTACCTCAATTTTATACGCAAGTGCGGCTTCTGAAGATTTCTATTGTTTGAGAATTTTATCTATTTCGTCTCCTATTCCGCCATAAAAACATAAAACAATCTCGTTTTTTCACTATTATATCAGTCAGGCCCTATTAAAATCGAGTAAAAAAAGGATGCAACACAGTCTTTTGCTTAATTTAGGTTTTATCGATGTAAAACACTTCTCCTCATCCGAGTAAATTTGCATTTACATCCTCATGTAGTCAGAGCCTTCGGTTTATTAACAGCTTTCCTAACTGCAATATGTAAGTATTTTAGTTTTCATTACGCTAACGGTAACTAACAACCTTAAAACTGGTAAAAACTGACTAAGTACTTGCATCTCTCCGGGGTAGCGTCGATGGTCGACGGTGTGGTCGCTGCCCTCCATCATGTCTGCGCCCCAGTGGAAATGGATCTGTGATAGTACGTGCTTATCTAAAAAGGGCCCTCCCTCTAGGTATGGACGCTCTGTCCTCCATTTTGCACCGATCGACACTAAAAGTTAAAACTTATTTTTGACTTTATTTTATAGGTGTTTTTATGCATTAATAATGCTATATATACTCTTTTTAAAATAAAGAAATAAGATATGGGAAAAACTCCACGCGGGAAGGATTTGAACAGGCACAGTCCTTAAAAAGCCAGCTTGCTGCAAAAGACACTGGATTTCATTTTGAATCATTTTGAAATATTTGTAGTTACAGATTTTTGTTTACTCTTCTGGAGCGTCTCAAAGAGTCGTCGTTATGTGAGACACAACAGACAACCGACTGTAAAAATTTTGCCAAATTGTATTACCTATAGCATAAAATTAATCATCATCATCATTTCAGCCCAAGAAGTCCACTGCTGGACAAAGGCCTCTCTCAAGGATTTCTAAAATGACTATATTATAGCGTAAAATGTATGCTATAATACAGGCTGATTTTAAACCTATAAACTATATTAAAATCTCGGAATCAGAATCCCTTATGGAATACAGAATCGAAAGGAAAAAAGGTGAAAATTGAAAAATAAAATCAATCTTCCCATATAAAATTCGCCCAGCTGATCGGCGACTTTGTATGGGAGGTCTAAAAATTTTTACGTTTTAATCCTTATTTTTTTTACAATTCGGTATTCTATTAAGGAATCAGATCCCAAGATTACACTATAGTTCATAGGTTCTAAATCAGTTTGTATAACGGTAGAGACGAGTGACTCTTTCATCCTAGTGTTTTCCTCTTCAAGACACTATTTAATGCTGTATAGGACCTTGTGTTTCGAAGACCATTCTAACGAAACGTAAGTTCTTACGGCGCGGCGTCGGTGTTTCCACAAAACCGCTAACATTTTCCATACCCTTTTAAAAAAATGTTATCCACTTTAACATTAGGTATGTATTACGTATCTATATACTTATTGTTAAAAAGTTGAACCCCTTTCTTTAATACGTGTGTTAGTATTAAAAAAATATTTTACTTATAGGTAGAAAGTTACATTTGAAACGAGTAACATAGGCTATATATATTTCAATAATTAGGGTTCAGTCCAAAACCTACATTCTTAGTCTCTGACATCTAAGCGTGTAACTGGGTACACGCCATGTCAGAGATCATAGATAGATGATAGATAGTCGCTTAGATGTCAGAGAGCATCCTTACTTGAAATTCTTTGGATCCTGAGGCCTTGGGGCCAAAGGTCAGCCGGGCCCGGATAGACTGTGCGATTTGGTGTTTCTATCATCTATGCGTGATCTCTTTTACATTCCTACCTGAGATGACGCAACCGGGGCCCGGGGGCCAGGGATTAGCCCGGCGCTCAGATAGTCTGTGTAATAAAATAAATATATATCGGCATATCACACAAATTTAGCTAGCCCCATTCGTGAATACTTGTACTCACGGGTATATCCAGTATTAGTCATCTTAACTTTATGCGGGTAGACATCAAAGTTATACCATCTGAGTTCTGGGCAGTGGTACATGGTAGAGCCGGTGATGGAGACATTAATAGGGGTCGGGAGGTGGCCTTCTGATTCACTGATGTAGTCGATCCATTCTAGTGTTCCGTACTTAGGAATAACTTTCTTTTCTTCTTTTGGAGCGGGGGCTTCTTCCTCTAGAACCAATCAGTTTAACCAGTATCAGACGCAATCTCTCATTCAAACACATACAGTCTTTTACTTTCAAATCATTCAAGAATGTTTTTATTCCCTGTGGTTCAAAATTATTTTCGCAGTTTTACTATAATTTAAAAGGAATTCCTTCAGTGTAGATTATAAAATTATAACTTCCACCTACAGCTGAGCAAATTTCTTTATCGATAAATAATAAAAGCTGACAATATATATCTGGAATAGCTGGCTGCGTACAAATCTAAGGAATAATGCCGATCAATCGACTAAGAGCAACCCATCACTTCTGATGCTGATTTCCGCCTATACACCCAGTAACCGCTAAGGTGTCTACGAAACTCCCGCCTCAGGTAGCTGCTCAATAATAGATCCTCGAACGATTTTCTTAGGAGCACGCCCAAAATTAGACCTCGAACGATTTTCTTAGTAGCACGCTTAGTTTTATCCACGGCTTTTCACACCTGCTACTTAGTAGCACGTGCTCAAAACTTGCACAGAAGCATTTAAGAATTATCTACATATATAAGACACCATGATCCAGGGGCTATGCACTCTATGATGCAAACCTGTGGGTAAATTTAGATAGGTAACATGGATATACAATACATACCTGTTTGCACTTGCATAATTTAAGTCTGTGTAAGGCCCCAGAGAATTGAACTAAAATTTAAATACAAATATAAAAACTGTTAATGTGTTGTACTACGTGTCATGACATTTTATTAATGACATTTTTTGTTTTTATATTAATATTCGAAGTGGAACTTGTACAATTCCTCATACAGATACTAAATAAAAATGTTTTTTCTAGTATAAAACTCAATATCATACTGAGTTCTATAGAACAATAGGTATACAGGCACACGGCAGGCCTTGTTGCTCGAAGGTACTACGTAATGAACTCTTAATTAATGAAATAGTATTGTATAAACCCCTTATTTCATGCAAAAAGTTCTGAACTCTTTTAGAATCATATCAAATAAAACTATCATACGTGATATGTCAATGACAAACATCAGATGCCATGCCAATAAGTACTTAACAACAGTAACAACAACAAATTAATAAAATACCTGAGATAGTAACATCCCATTTACTTGTCAGAAGTTGTAAAGCTTGTAAAAAATATAAAAATAATGAATATCGAAAATATCGTAGGTAAAAAAGACCCACAGAGTGCGCGAGATCGAATAAAAAATCTTAAAAACCAGTTTCTAGAGCCAGATCGAGACTTGCTAGCTTGGGAAAGATGGATAGTAATCAGAAAAGAAGAAGTAAAATGCCTAGCCTCTCGTCTACACAGACCAGCAGCCGATCTAACTATGAACTTATTAGAGAAAGAACGCGAAGACAAGGAAAGAAAAACAGCATTAGAGTACGCGCAGGTACCAATAAAGCCCAAAATAAGAGGACAAACCCTTTGGGAACAACCTGAGAGATTGCATCAGGTTTGTGATTGTGAGCCAGTATATGAAGTTCATAGAACACCAGCTGAACTGGGCCGGCCGCCGGTAATAGAACACGTGGGTGTACCCACATACATCCAAGTTGCAGAAAAAGGTTTACTTGATACACCCACACGTAAACCTTGCTCTCATCTTGATGCTGACTATGTCAAATATAGGGAAAACCGAGAAAATGAATTGAAAAAGAAACTGAAAAAAATTGACCCATTTAGGTAACGAACACAATTCCATATTTTAATTACATAGGTACTATTTGGATGATATGTTTAGGGTGTTTTTAAGGGCAATAACCAAAATGTTCAGACTACAATAACCAAAAAAGCAGGGCATCTTTTTAGAGTTCCGTACCCAAAGGGTAAAAACGGTACCCTATTCACGAGACTTCAATGTACTTCTGTCTGTCTGTCACCAGGCTGTATCTCAAACCGTAATAGCTAGAGAGTTGAAATTTTCTCGGATGACGAATTTTTGTTGCATATTAAAAACAGCCCTTTAAGCCCATCAACATGCTGGACGTGGCCTTTCGGTATTATGGCCTAAGGCCCTGTCTACCCCGTGAGGGATAAAGACGTGATAATATGTATATATGTATTACAAACAGATAGTTATGAGGGCTCCTATACAACGATCATCTTTTTGCCGATTTTGCTCGATAGTCTAATGTTATATTGATAATGGTACGGAACCCTTCATTCGCAAGTCCGACTCGCACTTTGCTGATTTTTTGTGTATGTTTGATGGAACGAACAGACGAGGCACCTGATGAAAAGTGGCCCATGGACATCTTCAACAACAGAGGAGGTGCTGATGTGTTGCCGACTTTTAAAATACTTGTTGACATGGCTTGAAAGACCCCAAGTATAGCACGTAGGGAAAATCTCGGGAGGGGCCCGTTCCACAATCCTGCTGTACGAGGGAAATAATTACGTGACACACTAACATTTTTGGAGATCCATGTGTCTAGGATGTGCAGATGGACTTAACTCCTGTGGCGGTGTGCGGTCTGTCGTTCAACTTTTTTTTAGTTAAATAAGTTTTACTACACTTAATCCCAATCTCAACTAATATTATAAATGCAAAAGTGAGTTTGTTTGTTTGTTTATTACGCATTCACGCCCAATCTACTGAACCGATCATAATGAAATTTTGTGTACACATAGGACAGGGTATTGAGAAACAGCACTAGCTGTTTCTCAGTATCAAAAACTAATATTTATATATTGTTTTGTATTTGCTTATTAATACAAATAATCGCTTTTATAGGTCAGATATTAGAGAACTAATCGTGAAAGGTGAAAAAGCTATTAAACCACCTGTGCCAAAGCTGCCTCCTCTACCTGAAATCATGATAGATTTTCCTTCAGCAGAAAAAGATTTTGTTGACAGTATTTATGCTGTCAGAATTAATAATACAGTAATATGTAAAGAAATTCCTGGCCAAAATACTTACCACATACAAAAGATGAAGGAATCCACCTGGCATGAGCGTTGCACATCATGGACTTACTATTTCAACGTTCCTTTGAAAAGAGCTGGTAGAAGTAAATTTTTTCTAAAGAATCTTGGCACAGCGACGCTTCGATATTGTTGGAAAAGAATAAGGCGACCAATACCTTTCATACCAGAAGATTTTTATACACAAGTATTTTTCTTTAATAAAAACGAAGATGTTTTGCCTCCAGGGCAGGAAAAAGAACTATTTATATCATTTATTTCTGACCAACCAGGTATATACAGCGAATTTTGGGAACTTAGCTTCTGTAATATATGTTTCTTTGATACATTAGCTGACAAATTTGTTATAAACTTATATGGGGACTCTGTAGAAAATATAGACAAGATTTTAAAGAAAACTGATATATTAAGAAGTCGAATCAGTAGGAATACATTGTATCATAAAATGAAAAGTATACTCGATGATATAATTGTAAAAGCTACTGCTATAGAACCCCAAATATATCCATACAAAAAGCTTTTTTTAGAAGCCGAAATATTCCAAATGAAGAATCCAGTTTGTTTCTATCACCAAACAGAAGTAAAAACTATGAAAGATATTTATTTAGAGATGGAACCTGGAGAAGAATGGGACTTGTCGATAGTGAAGTGGAGAGAAGTCATGATAAAAAAAGAATTCGACGAAAGGATGATGTATTACGAATTATTGAGAAAATCTAATTCAGATTTACTCAAGCCATGGCACGAAGGCGATGATCTTTTGAAACAAAAGTGCAACGCAGTAAAATGGTTACTTGGGCAATTGGCGGACAAGTTTACTTCCGTGCGGGGATATATCGACAAGAATGTAGACGTTAGGAGAGACTCGCAAGTGAGTTCTTTCAGAACTACTAAGGGTAGTATTCAAATAATTTCAGAAATCGAGGACCCTGAAATGACACGCATAGTAAACATGATGTTTTATGTACAAATGCTAGAGCATGTTGCTGTAGCTATGGAAGAAATAGCTGGTGTATTGAGTAGCATTGATTTGAATCGATGGATGGAATTTGACTTCTGCCGTTTCTAAGTTTTCCAACGTACGTGTATATTTGAGAGGAGTGTGTTGAGGTACGAGAACTTGATAATAATCGTTAGCAGTAAAAATATTATACTGGTAGATACTTATCTAAATAAAAAAAAAAATATCCCTAGTGTGTGTCCCTCTGGGTATTTATTTTAGACTAGAATAAGTTAATTGGCTAATCAATGTGATCGTTATTAAATTCATAATTACTGCATACTCAAAAATATTCGGATTGGCATCTAATAGACGCTATTAGAGCACTATTTCTTCACAGAATAACATGAATTCATTCGATGTTGGCATTTTATGATATCATAATGCCAAGTACCTTGTTTGGGCACTTGACTATTCTTATTATTGAAGTTAACATCTCGTACTCATAGTTAAATATAATTTGAAAGAATATTTCAACATATAATGAATTTTCGTTTTATTTTAAGCCTATAACAGTAAGAAGCGTTATCGTAATTAAGAAGTTATTTTAAAACATCTTCGTAAAAATAAACTTTCTTACAAAAAAAAAAAAATACCGACTTCAGACACACTCAAAACCGAAATATAAACTGAATTATGTATTGAAATAAACGAACAAATATCTGTGTGACTTCTATCATCATCAGGTCTTTTTAGTCTCCACTGTAAGAGCACGACCCTCTCTATACTGCCAGAACTATATATATAAATATAAGTCAGAGTAGTCAGAGGATTTGGCCTACACTCTCCACGCTGTGTTGGAGAGGTCTCTTTGATGTTTTTAAGCGTAATCTTTAGCTTGTATTTTTCCTAAGTCTCTTCTCTTCTAAGTCTCTTCCTGAGCATCTTTAGCTTGTGTTTTTCCTTAGTCGCCTTTTATGACATCCACGGGAAGACTTGGAGTGGCCCTGTTCTACTCGGCCGGGAACCCCACGGCTTCATTATCTAGCATTTGGTAAATTAACAGAACTACTCAATACCGCCTAGTGACGACATACATTCATGAACTCTGATCATGACATGACAGTCCTCTTCTGGTCAGTCATGTAAAAACAAAGGAAAAATGTAGCCTGTATCCGCCAGAAATATATGTGTTGTTTTTGCGAGTCTCTCTAATGGAAGGACAGTTACTCGTAGAAGTTTTTCATTAGATTGCTGGAGAAGTCAAGTCCTTAGGATTTCTTGCAACCATAATTAAATATCGCAATGCTATTTTCGGGCTGAGATAGGAAAAAACAACAAAAAGAAATATTTTTTGATTAGCTTTTTTAAATTATTTAGTCGCATAAAATGGCAATCCTTCATAAAAAAAGTTTTAATAGATTTAAAATATTTTTTTTAACATTATAGCTACATAAGATCCTATAGATATACTCGCAAATCAGAGTATATATCCATCCAGAAGACTCTAGTATGGAAAAGCAAGAGTGCTTAAAATGTGGGTAACATACGTAAAGAGAGAGAAAAAAAATTGACTTTAAAGTAAACTTTGCGAATAACTTCGTTATTTTCTGAAATTTTTTCTTCATATGCGTGAAATTGATTGACTCTAGTAATCTAGTTCTATGTGTATTAAGCTAGGACAAGGTCTCTAACGCAGATGCCGCCTGGTAATAGGTACATCTGGCATCAATGGCGTAAATTGCTTCCTACGTAATAGTGATAGCGGTAGTTGTAGTTAGATGACGTTTTTAGGGTTCCGTAGTAAACTAGGAACCCTTATAGTTTCGCCATGTCTGTCTGTCTGTCTGTCTGTCCGTCCGCGGTTTTACTCAGAGACTATAAGTACTAAAAAGCTGTTATTTGGTATGGGTATGTATATTAATCATGGCAAAAAAGTGGTAGAAAAAAATCTTGAATTTTTTTTTTATTAGGCTAGCTCCCATACAAGTCAAGAGGGAGTTTTTTTTTTCTATACAAAACTATCGTGTTGGGTATTGTTAAATAGGTCTTTAAAAATATTGTGAGGTTGAGGACACCATTTTTCAATTTAGGGATCCGTTTTTGAGAGCCGCAACCCGTTCACCCACCAGCTTCACCCACCAGTGGGTCCACGGGGAATTCCTGTTTATCCGTGCACCCACTGCATTATAGCGGGAAAATATCGATATAATTTCTTCGGTCGCCAGCCGTGCACAAACTGGCCACTTCATTGTTTACGTAAACCTCAGAGCAATAACTGCTCTGATGTATAAACTGATAAAATAGTTAACTGTCAATAGATAATAGTCAACTGTCACTTATCCTTCAATGTAACTATAGCCATTTAAATTTTAATATAAAATCATCATCATCATTTCGTGTAGGCGACACGGTCGATCGACCATGCACACCCTGGTGTCAGAGTTCTTCGGAACCGCCTCTCGGCCTCTGACGTGGCTCCTTATAACGACTAACAGATGGCTGCCGGGACCAACGGCTTAACGTGCCTCCCAAAGTACGGAATCATCTTTCTTATCAGACAATCAGGTGGTTCATGCCTGCAATGTCCTAACCAAACTAGAAACAACTTAACAAAGTATGCTTCCCGTGGGAATCGAACACACGACCCCCGGGTTAACAAGGCAAACGCCTCAACCACTGGACCACGGAGGCTGTTTTTAGACATTATTCGGGTGCTTTAATGTTGATCCAATAGATTATTATAAAATCGACATTATTTTTTTTAAACGATTTGATTGATATGGGTATTAAGAATCATATGTCCACTCAATTTGTTGTTTTCCATCGAGCTAATCCAGCTTTGACGGATCATCGGAATTCAATGAATACCCGATGAGGAGCCCCACCTCGGATTACGGATAGCTCTAACCGATTCTATTTTTTAATTGAACGCAGGTGTTTGGTATGATTTATCTATACTAATATTAATATTATAAAGAGGAAAGATTTGATTGTTTGTTTGCATTGAATAGGCTCTGAAACTACAAGACCGATTTTCATAATTCTTTCGCATTGAAAGATTATTTATCTGCGTGTGACATAGGCTTTAATTTACGCGAAGTCGCAGGAAAATTTCTGGTTGAGTTTATATACGCGATTGGGGTGGCTAATTTCTGGGCTGCGACAATTTAATGTTTTTGCCATCGAAACGCTAAGAAGAAGAAGAAGTTTATATATAGTCGCACAGATCGTAAAAGATGATCGAGGAAATGGGCGAATAACGGAGGAATCATGTCGGTAGACGATGCGGCTAGCAACCCATCACTATTTTAATGCATGCAACATGCTAAACGTGGCCTTTATGTTTTGTAGACCTGGCTCTGTTTACCCCGCAAGGGGTCTTCCACGACGTCACGTCTGTCTGTCTAGTCATGATAGTATGAATGTATGTAAATATACGAGTTGTCTATATGCTGTATATAGTCATATAATATGATAAATGTAATGTTATTTATGTCTGTGTGCACTCAGTCGAAGTATACCTTGTTATAGTTGTGGTAACAGTTTAAAAACAAGGATCAGTATAGTTGCTAATTTTAAGGTGGAGGTATGTACCTATGTTACGTACCTACCTACCCTAACGTTCTTATATAAGCTGGGACAACTTTTCATCCGGGCAAGTTTAATCTATGCCTCCCAGGCTCCCAGGCCAAATAAGCCGGTCTTACGCCGCCCTAATTAGGCAACGTAATGTGTTCCTCGTACAACGTGTGTATAATAAAAGCACAGAACTTATTGAAATACTAACGTATTATACGTAAAATAACGAATATTTCAGCTTTTATTTAAAAACAGCCTTGATGCAAGAGGGTAGAGGATCCTGAATAATAAAATTAAGTAAGTAGCATGTTTTTGTGTGTGTGATTGTGAAAAATGCTGGAAATTTATTCTCAAGAGGAGCTCGATAGCCCAGTGAGCCGCTAGGCATTATTAGTGTTTATGCATGTTAAGCAACCCTTGGCCTGGTTTCCATAGGGATGGATGATTATAATTGGCATAAAAATTCTTGATTCTCAGCACTTTTGAAGGAGTAAATCCGCACTACGGGCACAGATTACTAAATACTTATAAATTATTTATTAAAGATTTAAATGATATTTCACCAACAATTCAGCTGCCATCTTTGAAGACTGACTGAACAGCTGCGCTGGATATTGGAACTGTTAAAGCTAGTCGTAAATGATGGACGTAGTAAAGCAACTTGAAAAAAAAAATGAAGGCCATTAACACACACGAAAAAGGGCTCTGAGTGACTCCCTGGACTGCTCACCAACAACTCACCACAAGGTGCGATTATCCATGTCGCAGTCATCTGGTTGAATCTGCTATTTGATTGAATGACTAGCGCGTTTATTGAATGACCACGTTTAATTGAATGACTAAAGGACAACTCGTCAAGTCGTTAAACGTTATGTTCAACGACTTCACTGAATGATCGTCATTTAGCGAAGTCGTTGTTGGACGAGTTGAATTGGTTTGTAAGGATCGTAGCAAGTGGAAATCCATAGTTTCTGCCTACCCCTATGGGAAAGAGGCGCGATAATATGTATGTATGTATGTTGAATCTTAGCCGACTTTGTAATATTTGGTGGTAGCATGATTTCCAAAGCTTTATTTAATCCCTATCCTTTATTTAGTGCTATCTGTGCAACCTGTTTGACGCCATATTTGTTTTGGTGACTACTAGCGCCGCAGTGGAAAAAAATGAACTAAATTTGAATCACCTGACTGATTTCATGTCCGCTCTGTTCAAAGGGCTATGTTACAATCCGCTAACTAGTTGGACGTTGAGTAACGCTTGTTTAATCAACGTTCAGCCTAGTCATTCGATTAAACGTGGTCATTCAATGAACGCGCTAGTCATTCAATCAAATAGCAGATTCAACCAGATGACTGCGACATCCATACCTAACTATACTCGGAAACTACTGAAACGGTTTTTATCGCGTTTATTACATTATTGATACACTTAACGTTTCGAACATTTTACAGTATTCGTGGTCGCAGGTAGATAGACGTTAGGTATATAAATAAAACATTGTAATAAACGCGATAAAAGCTGTATTAAATTAATTTAATTTAAATTTTCATAAAATATTTAGTTATATATTCAATTTAAAAATAAATATGTATTTAAATCTAAATAAAAGAAATATTTACCTCGGAACCCTTCGTACGCGAGACCGACTCGTACTTGGCTGATTCTAAGATTAGACGATCCTTTATATTTCAACCTCCCAAAAATTTTTACACTAACCAAAAAATGTTATAACAGCGATTTCAGTCTTCTTGATTCAAGATAAAACTTAACAAGAAATAAGATACCCAAGAAAGTTACCTGTAAATTTTTTTGGGTTATATGTAATTTAAGCAATAGTCTGTCTTATATTAACATACGAAACGGTATGCGTTGCGCTTTATTCGCCAAAATAAACTAAATTATACAAAGACTACCGACATTTCTACGGCAAATTACAAATATTTCAGTGTTAGTATAGCTAGCTGAAACTTGAATTATTCAACAGCTGTCTAGAACAGAGGTTCCTTAACTTTTTTCTATAGTCCACCTCCAAAATTTAATTTGTTTCGTTGAACCTCTGGTGCAAAATTTCTATCATGTTCCCAAAACTCGTCAGAAATGTGAAGATTAGATCTAATGATGGAAATTTGGGACGGTTGAATGGCAAAATAAAAACAGAAATATATTTAATAGTTTATTAATCGTGATTCAACTCTTTCTTTAATTGAGGCTGTTCTTCTCTAAACGAACATGACATATATTTGTTCAAATCTATAAAATACGGGATATTTACTTTAAATTTGATCAGGTTTTCTTTTTAAGTGGAGTTTTACTTATCAACAACCCTAAAAACAGATTCAAAACTTCAGAATCAAGACCAATTTTCTGGGGCGCCCACTTACCACAGTGCCACTTACAATCTGAACCCCCAATTTTTTCCCCGCCACTTTGTACATCACTGGTCTTGGCAATGATAGCGTAAGTACATAAAGACAATCAAATACATTAAAATTTTTGGGTCCAAGAACTTTGGAAAAAAGGACTTTTAGTTGGAAACATAATTCAGTCAACTCTAACAATAAGTTTGAATATTGATGCACGGTGTACCACTATCACATCGTACAGTGTGTAAATAAACTAGGCATATGCCTTCCACCATTTGAAGCTTGTCAAAATCAACAACTTTTCCTTTGGGATCAAGGCTGGGTTAATACATACATACATACATATTATCACGCCTCTTTCCCAAAGGGGTAGGCAGAGACTATGGATTTCCACTTGCTACGATCCTTACAAACCTTTTTCGCTGGGTTAATGCAAAAAATGTTGACGTTTTCAAACCTTGGAAATATATATACACGGATTCATCATCATCATTTCGTGTAGGTGACACGGTCAGTCGACCATGTACACCCTGGTGTCAGAGTTCTTCGGAACCGCCTCTCGGCCTGTGACAAGGTTCCTTTAACGACTACCAGATGGCAGCCGGGACCACCGGCGTAACGTGCCTTCCGAAGCACGGAATCATCTTTTTTATCAGACAATCAGGTGATTCATGCCTGCAATGTCCTAACCAAACTAGAAACAACTTAACAAGGTATGCTTCCCGTGGGAATCGAACCCACGACCCCCGGGTCAACAAAGCTAACGCCTTAACCACTGGACCACGGAGGCAGTTTACACGGATTACAAATTACTAATAATCAACCCAACTGTAAATTCGAATTCTTTAACGTTGTTTGTCGTGTAAGATCACACAGTACACTTCCCCCAATGGAATCACTGGACCAATAAAAGTGACCTAACAAGGTTTAGATAACGCCTAACTTTGCAAGTCCTACGTCGCTCACATAAAGTGACGTACCGCCTCAACATTCATCGAACGAGAAATGCTCATTTAATGAATACTGGAGTAGGATTGAAGTATTAGATATATGTCTGCCGTGTGGTTCCTGATAGAGTAGAATAGGGCCAATCGAAGTCTTCCCGTGGATGTCGTAGAAGGAGGCTTAGACAACACTTGACAAGCTACACCACAGAACACAGAAAGACATTTCTGTGTTCTGTGAGCTACACAAAGCTTGCAAACATCAAAGACATCTTTCCAACCCATCTGGCCAAATCCTCTGACTTTTCTAGCTTATAATAATATATATGGATCTGGAAGTACAAAGATGCTGATGATGATTAGCAGATAGATATGAATATCCTTAGCAGTTTTAAAGATTTGAATAAAACTTAGATCCTTTTTGTCGCTTTTGTGTTTTTATTCGCTAATTTTGGAAGAAATTAAAAAAAACATGATGCATCTGCAGTCAGAAAATTTGATGAACAATTTCATTTACTCAAGTAAATTTCCTTCACATTCAAGAAAAGATGTCACAGATCATAAAAAAGGCTCTTAGCTGTCGAAGTCGTGAAATGAGGCGCGTTAATAAGGGACCACATTTACAGAATTAGGGACTCTTGGAAATGAAGCGTATTTTGCTTGACAAAATATATATTTTTTTATCTCGTAAAACCGGCTGAGTCCAAATGACATGAAGGCGTTGCAACGACACAAAGTTTTATCGCACGACATTGGTTTTTCATTTGCGTAACTTTCAGATTTTTCAGGTGCCATGTGGCATATAGCCTAACGAGTGCCATCAATGATGACAACCGGGACCAATGGTCTTACGTGTCTTCCGAAGCAGGGAGGAGCTTAACATTGTAGAAAAGTAAAAAAGACAGAAATATAATATACCTAATAATACTTGCTTTAGTTATTAATCTGAGAATAATACAAAGCCCTTCAGGCGAGTAGGCGACCTATACTGTTGAAAAGAGTTTCTTTCAGCATTTCTTCTCTGCAGTGGTCGGTTCCGAAATGCTAGTAGTCTGTAGCTTTGAACAATAATTGGTAAATGAATAATACTCAATAAGATAATTTTAATTATGATTTAACGTGAAAAAGTGCCTGCAAGGGCCTATTTTCTGAATAAACGTCTTGAATCTTTGAATTGTTTTTTTTTGCTATCATGCGTTAGCGCTAATAATGAGGAGCAATAATTAGTTTTGATTAAATATATCTGACTGTAGTGTGGTCGGACGACCTGATAAAGATCGCAGGAAGGCACTGGATGCAGGCCGCTTCCAACCGGTTGTATTGGAAATCTTTGGGGGAGGCCTATGTCCAGCAGTGGTCTTCTTGTGGCTGAGATGATGATGAAGATTCAATTTATGTGACGACGATAAATTGTCACATTTCTAAAGTGAAAAACTTACAAACTTATCTTAGAAGTAGAAAAATTTGCAAAACGCCCTTTATAAGGCGGCATTTTTGCTATTTATAGTTCACTAGCAGCCCTACCCGGCTGCGCCCGGGCATGTATTATACCTTAAAACCTTCCTCGTGAATCACTCTATCTATTGGTGAAAACCGTATGAAAATCCGTGGAGTAGTTTTTGAGTTTATCGCGAACAGACAGACAGACAGATAGACAGACAGACAGACAGACGCGGCGGAGGACTTTGTTTTATAATATGTAGTGATTGTCAGCAATTTCTTTTCCATAGCCATTTTTATAGGCAAAATTTTCCTTGAGGAATCATTTGAAAGTAAAGTTCATCATTTGAAGGTAGTGCTCAATTTATTGCTCCCGTGACTTCATCCGCGTGCAAAAAATAGCCTATGTTCTTTCTCAGTCTCTAGACTATCTGTGTTGCAAATTTCCTTTATAGTTTTGGCGTGAAAGCGAGACAGCCAGACAGAGTTACTTTCGTATTTATAATATTAATATAAAGTATGATTTATTTAACTACTAAGGACGCTCAAAAACACGTTACATTATTTTTACTTTTATTATTTGTTGTTACGGCAGCAAACGATGTGTACATATTGTTACAAATTCAATTCTCTATCTATTACGGTTCAACAGATTCTAGCCTTGTGACAGACGGCCGTACATCGGCGTTTTAGTAATAGAGTCCCATTTGAACCCTTTGGGTACGGAACCCTTCATCTTCTTTTCAAGTAGTTATGGTTATGTTTATTGAAAGTTTATACATGGCAACGGTGATTCCTTTCTCGTTTTCCTCATTTAGGTCTTCAATACTGCAAATGGTGGGTCAATTAGCAGCCACAAAAGTCATTGTTGGAGAAACTCTAAAAAACACGAATGTTGTTTATTTAATTCTTGAACGAAAATGTTTATACTCACGTTCTGTACGTCGATCACATTTCTGGTAAATTGCATGGGTGTTAAAAGGGACTTGGTTTGAATTTGTGAGTTTTTGCAAGGCTGAAATGTTATTTCAACCTTTGACCCTTAAGTTATTTATGACGTTAACTAAATCCACTTTCTTTTTCATATTCAATCCACGTCTCAAAGCCGGACGTGATCGCCGGGGTTTTGAAATCTGCGAAAACACCTTTTATTGCTTTGAGATTTTTAGGGTTTCAATGGCATAAATCTACAAATACTTATGTGTAAAAATAAAATACCCGTATAGTAAATTTTCTTTTTCCCTTCCCAACTTCGGCTAAAAGATTAAAAATAAATGCGCTTTAATGTCTTGTCTGGGTAAAAATAAAAACAAAGGATATACCAGCTTCTCTACCCGCGCATATTGTACAAAACCGGCCGATGGAATGGACCTACTCGAAAATATATGATGAGATATGGAATCATGTCAAGATAATATAACAGAATTGAGGGAAACAGTTAAATGTAATTGAATTCGTAACATATATAAAATTCCTTTTATTAAAATACTATATAGCTAGCACCAAGTGAGCTTCCGCTAATTCACTGGGCGTTTGAGAAAAATGCAGAGTACCCTTATCAACTTGATTAGGTAACATCACCAAAGGGCCCCCAAGCAAGAGGGATGGACCTTGGCTTTTGGCTTTTCCTGTGTTAAAAAGGCTTTGAGAAGATAGAAAACTATAATAAAATGGCTGACGGGCCGCGAATTTATGCATGCCTCAAGCCTCATGGGTCAATCTGAGAAATATTCTAAAAACCCCTTGGAGAGCAGCAACTCTTAGTTTTGCCTTATGGTCCGAAAGCTGCCTTACCTATCCTGTTGGCAATTCGCAAAATATTCTACTCGACGCACTCTGTACCGGGATGGTGAGGGCAAGGGATCGGAGCGGAGGAGGTGAGATTCCTCTCACCTTCACCCCGTGACCTGTGAGATCTCTCAGGATCGAAGTGGGTGATATTGCCATTAATACGAGCGTATTACACTTCTTATATTTCTTTTAAATTTAGACGGCACAGGCATCAAACTGGTTCGAAGGGAAGCTTTTGGAACTGTAAGAGATAGATAATAACTGTCAAACGATGCATGACCCCATAGATATCAGAATATTTACTCATGACCCGAATTTTTGAGTTTCATAAAAACTAAATTCATAGAGTTTTAACATACTCCATACACAGCACCAGAGTAAATAAACGCTTGCCAATCTCGAAAAATGGTGAAAGAAATCCCGGTATAATTCTTATTGTGCTATTCTTCAAGAATCTTTATAAATGAAAAGATTTTCTACTGTTAGAGGTCCATCGTTCCTATATGTTATTACTTCCTACACCAGTTTAGTACAGAAATTCTCAAATCGATTTTACGATATTGTGCGGATGACATGATGTTTGCTGTAAGGCTGAGTGATTGTGATAATAATATACAAATATTCTGATGTCTATGATACAAATATTATAAAGCTGAAGAGTTTTTTTGTTTGTTTGGTTGAACGCGCTAATTTCAGGAACTACTGGACCGATTTCAAAAATTCTTTCACAGTTACGTTATCTCTGAGTGTCAACCGTCAATTACTCCCTGAGTGAATAAGATGAAGAAGATATGTACCACATATGAAGGTATGTACCACAGGCGAAGTCGGGCGGACTGCTAGTAATAAATATTATATCTATGTCGATAGGCGATGTGGCTAGCGAAGTGATAAAGACGTGATGATAAATTGTATATCAATGAGACAAAATTTTTGTTTTTTTAAATCTATGATATCATATATAAGTTAATTCCACTGGTGCATTCTTAAATAAAAAAAATAATAATAGCGGCTTCCTATTCATCCTAGTCAAACACTCCATATCGCGTGACGACTTCCATCCTTTCAAGTAAACAGACAGTTGTTTGAACATTGACATTCGTCCCAATAAATGTTCATCCTTATGAGTATGTTATTCTGAGAGCGTTTGTTTTGTTCCACTCCTGCATCGTGTTGGCTCCGGCCCAGAAACCGTTTGCATAATAGGCGTTTATGTAGGCCTCAGTGATCCTCTTTCAGGCGTATGTTTATTCCTTTTTTGCTTTTGTGACACACATATGAAGAATGAGTATTGCTTCTACTGCCTCCGTGGTCCAGTGGTTGAGGCTTTTGCCTTGTTGAACTCGTGGGTTCGATTCCCACGAGAAGCATACTTTGTTAAGTTGTTTCCAGTTTGGTTAGGACATTGCAGGCATGAATCACCTGATTGTCTGATAAGAAAGATGATTCCGTGCTTTGGGAGGCACGTTAAGCCAATGGTCCCGGCTGCCATCTGGCAGTCGTTAAAAGAACCACGTCAGAGGCTGAGAGGCGGTTCCGAAGAACTCTGACACCAGGGTGTGCTTAGTCGACTGACCGTGTCACCTACACGAAATGATAATGATGATTGTGACGAAAAATTTTTTTTTTTAAATCTATGGATGATTGCTTCTACGCTTTCAATGTCACAAAATTAATTAAAGGACGAACGTACAGAACGTTGTATATTTTTGAACGTAAGTTCCAGTGCCCCGCGTGATATTGTGACACACAAAGTAAGTATATAGAGATACTGATTGTGACGTCGAATCCTACCAGTATTTTTTTTGTTGCAATATAAAGTGAATGCTTAGATTAGCATATAGTCAATGAGTGTATGCCTAATAATAATGCTTGTTATTTCTGTGTTTGCCATGTCAATGATACTCGAGATTGAGGGGTCCTGTATGACAAAAATACATTTTTAAATCCGATTCGAGCGTAACTCGGTTAAAATAAATAAATATATAAGGGCATAGGTATCACACAAAATAAGCGGTGATCCTAGCTCCACAGTAAGTTGTGAACTTGTGTCGCAGGATACTATCTCAACGATACTATATGTTAAAATATATACTTATACTGATAAACATCCAAGACCCAGGTCAATCTGAAAAAGATCGTTTTCTATCATGACCATAAAGACACTTCTTAGTTTAACAAAAATACTTTTTTCGAGTTTCGTTAGTAAATTGTATAAAGCAATTTTAGATAACACTCGCTCATCTCCGTTTTCCTTCCTGTCAAAATCGTTTTTTCTTAGTTACGAGTGTTATTAAAGTCTGCAGTGTTAGAAGTTGTGAGAAAATCAAACTTCTCTCAGCACAAACAAACAATACGGCTGTTAGTACCTCAACATTAATATTTCTGTACATTTGAAGGCAAGGATTACTAGTAATATGTTTATATAATATGTGTACCTACTTTCTAATGTTAAGTGGAAAGAACTGTAACTGTGGTACTTATGTAAAATTTAGCACGAAGAAAGGGCATATACCTTGCAAAAGTAAAGGAAAAATCCGTAAAATAGAAATTTGCAGTAATTTAAACGGTTTTTTAAATCTTTAATGTCCCCCAACTTCTTAAAACCCTCCAACGCTGTCAATTAATTGTAACATCTAAACATCTAAAATTTCTTATACAAATGGTGAAATTTCATCCTAGTCCTGAGGAAGGACATGCGTCCAGGCAGGTGTCGAAATTGATCAGGGGCTAAATTTTTGAACCAGTATAATCGATCCACCACTCGTTGTTAAGCTTTCGCATAATGAATCTATGGTTTTTCCGAATGGTCGCACGAGAGCACTCGGATTCAAAGACGTACAATAAAATATGAAATTTGACTTGACTCCATATGATCCCAAAGGGTTCCATAAGGTCCCATATGCGTCTAATTAGGACCCATCGGTCCCAAAGGGTCCCAAGTGTCCCAAAGGGTCTCAAGTGTCCCAAAAGGTCTCAAGGGTCTCATTGGGTCCTAAGGGTTCCAAAGGGTCCATTGGGTCCCAAAGGGCCCATTGGTCCTAATGGCCCCATAGGATTCTAAGGGTTCCATTGGGTCCCAAGGGTCCCATGGATCCCAAGGGTTCCCAGTGTCCAATGGGTCCCACAGGTACCATTGGGCCACATTGGGTACCATTGGTAGACCATCCACCAAGCCAAGAACACCAAGAACTACCAAAGGTACTATTCTAAGAAAAATTTAAAAATATATTCGCACAGTTCTAAAATACGTAAAAACAGGACCACTCGTCGATTTTATTCATATGTAAATACGAACCGAGTGCTGACGTCACAATGAGTGGCAGATCCATTCTACTAGTTCAAAAATTTAGCTCCAGGCTACACTACACCACTATTTGACGCATGCACTTACGTGTACGGTCGGATTATTAGATAAGCATCCAGGCATACATAAATGTACTTCTGTATTATGTGGGTCTAGATACAAACCTCATAAATAATCTAATATACAAAGTGTTATATTAGTCAAAGACCGGTATGCTGTACACGTAGTTGGCAAATAAATGTTTAAATCTTTGAATAAAAATTGTTCTCCAATTGTGTTATTTCAAAGCGCTCTTGTTTTATCTTGTGAATGTGAATCAAGACGTGCTTACGAAGTACTCCTGATCCACATCGAAGGTGATAGTTGCGTCCAATCTTCAAGAATCTATGTGTAGACAAAGAACTATAAAAGAAACAAGACTAAGAATAAAACGTAAAAACTTAAAGAACCTGGTTCAGTACTCATACTAGTACAGAATTTTCGTCATTATCATCCGAATACCCAAAAACATTTAACTAAAAACATTCTTAAGATTCGTAAGTACTGTGATGCTGTCACTAGCTTCTTCATTGTCCGAGATTTTTCCCGGTTGCGACCTCATCTGTGATACGTAGGAGCACTACTACCTATATGACACCATTAATATTGTCATATGATCTCTACTATTCTCTTCTTTCATCCAGCTGCCAGCAAGACATCTCCTTGTGTATTTTTTACTTTTATTTGTTTATTCGGAAAACATAAAGTCTAATCTCGTACTATAAATCTATTTCGACATTCTTCTTCTTCTTTTCGAGTCAAAAAGGCTATATTTATAAATCTTATATTATCCATCCATCCATTAGGTCTTTTTTAGTTTCCACTGCAGGAGCACGACCCTCTCTGTACTACCAGAGTAGCCAGAGTAGTCAGAGAATTTGGCCTAAATCTTATATTATATTAGACCAAAATTTGGCCACCTGGACGGCGCGATTGTTAGCCTCCAACAAATCCCCTACGACATTAAAGATACATGCGAAAATGGAGAACATGCATTTTGCAGCGACGGACGCGACGGTCGTCATGCTGTCACTATTTTGCTGAGATATTGTTTAGACAAAGACACCACGAGATTTGAGAACTTTTTATTATTATATTGATTAAGATATTAGGCCGTTTAATTAATTTCTCAATACAGAAAATTACATTAAATCGTATGCCAACTAAGATGTTACTACGAAGTAAAAGATTGTAATTTATGGGAGACACAAACACTGGAAAATTTATTTTTAGTGCATACGCTTGCTACACATTAGTTATGCAAAAGGAAACAAAGTAAGAAATAACAACAATAGTAGACGACCAACTAAATTCGCATGCTATATTAGATATTCCCTGTTTACTTGCACAAAGCCATCGATTGTATTTGTAAGCTACATCAAAAGGGTCCCAAGTCTCAAAGGACGAAGACCTTCAATAATAACCTATTTATATCGGAAATAACTTTTGGTTATGATTATGGTATAGGCAGGAATGTTCCGCTGAACGATTTGCAGGTTTCTGAACTATTTATAACCTTGACCCTGTTAAGAGGGTTATGTAAGCAAAACTTCCGCCACCTATCTTTATATTATTTTACGCCTAAATCAGATCTTATGGAATTATCTGAATTTTCCTTGCGTTAGGAAAATACTTGTAGTACTTGGTATTACTTAATTGGTATTACCGTTTTATAAATTAAGGGAATCGATGATTGCCGCCGAGATAAATGTACCTAAACAAATACAAAAAATACTTCAAGGAAATAGTAACGCAGTATGATTTTAATTTTTGTTATTTGATCTGATTAAGAAGATAAAGAATAAAATGATGAGTGGCGCTAGTTTTTTCATGTATTTTACTTTTGCTTATGTAAGCTTTTTAACATATCACCGGTTTGGATCACATTTAATTCAACTACAGAATAAAATAGTACATGGGTTTCACTTTGATATCACTCTTTTGTTCGCGTGCTTTTGCAGTTTTGAAATAAATACATGAAACGAAGAGTGACGGTGAAAAAAAAACAAGTTTTGTTCTGACAGCTTTACAGCATCGGAGCACGGGGTATATCGTGTCAAAATGTTAGTTTTAACTGTGTGGTTAGTTTGCTGTGCTATGATTTGGCAAAGTTTTCACAGGCGTTCGCCTGACTAATGTCAACTGATCATTGCTTATATATCCAGCAGGCCTATTTGCTATCTTTTGTCATCTACGTGCACTTCATTTTCATGGTAACTTCAATATTCATTACGGCTTCGGTATGAATGACTATTTTTATTTAAGATATGAAAACCGTAATGGATGCTAAAGTGACAATCAAAACGTTGTACATCAAGTTAGCAAATCGGCCTACAGGACCGCAGAGAATAGTATGAAAATGATATAGGAATCGACCCCAATGCTTATCGGTGTTTATTTCGGTTGTCTGGTCATGGTTTCCATATCATTATGAAAATCTGGCACAAGTGTTGGCCACCTACATATACGAACTAGACGAACACTTACTACAAACATTTATGAAAACTGGCATGCGGCAATATCCCATCCCAATCCCAATCCCAACTATCCCAACCCCAATCCCAATCCCAACTTCCCAACTAATATTATAAATGCGAAAGTGAGTTTGTTTGTTTGTTTCACGCCGTATCTACTAAACTGATCATCATGAAATTTTGCATACACATAGGTTAGGGTACCGAGAAGGACATAGGCTATAAATTACGCGGGCGGAGCCGCGGCTAACAGCTAGTAGATATATATAATAATAGATATCAGAATATTTAATTTAAACTTTAAAACTAATATTATAAATGCGAAAGTGAGTTTGTTTGTTTATTTGTTTGTTTGTTACGCTTTCAAGCCGTGTCTCTGAACCGATCATCATGAAATTTTGCATACACATAGGTTAGGGCACCGCGAAGGACATAGGCTATATATTACGCGGGCGGAGCCGCGGGTAACAGCTAGTAGATATACATAATCATAGATATCAGAATATTAACTAGGTTAGATCGGTTGTATATAATCATAGATATCAAAATTATAATAGATAGGTTTATTTCTATTTGAATTCTACTTACCACCTTAACGCCTCTATGAAAAGCCCCGCATCTATCCATGCAGCGGGCATATATTAAATATTCTCCAGAAAAAATTTTAGCATTTCTAAAAAAAGATTCATTAATAAAAAAGAATTGTTTAACAGTAAATATTTTCTTAAGATACGCGAAGGTGTGTGAAGAAAGGGAATCTAGATAGATTTGTCCAAAATATTTTATTTGAAACATCTAAAACAGGCATTGACCTAACGGCTACGTGTCTCTGATCATACTGTTCTGTCTTAGACTTTTAGACATCTTAGCAGCAAATTAAGCCGTTTTCTATATAACTTTTATTATATTAGCTAACTGATGCCCGCAATTTCGTTCGCGTGGACTATATGACTGGCGTATAATACAAATTAAACATACATAAGAAAATACTTGTAGCAGTGTTACAAAATTATATGGCATTGAATTGGCTGCTGCTAAATACTGGAGGGATAAAATATAGAATTACTTTAGACTTTTTGAGCCATCGACACGATAAGAAGAAGACTATATAGCTAGCTTTAAGTGAGCTTGCGCTACGTCACCAAACTTTGAGATATGGGCAGAGTGCTTTCAACCTATCGCGCATCTCCAAAGGGCCTTCGGGAGGGACAGGGACAGCAAACTCTCATGTTTTGCCGTATGGGTTGAAACTACGTTGCGAAAAGGGGTACCGCTGGGCGGTCACCAGTAATATGAGCTTATCGTACTCTACGCACTCTATCCTAGAAGAGAGTGTGACTCTGTAAAATTGTCGATATACAATTTAACATGGTACCTAGTGTATCAGATGTTCTAAATCTTCGATTTTTTCACCTCAACAAAAAATACTAATCAGGCTGAACAACTTTTGCTACAGCGTTATTTTTATATTTCCTATAGTTTACCTGGACCATTATGGTTCTGCGTCAGGTGTTCCAAATCTTCAAATTAAATACCTCAACAAAAAATGCTCATCACGTTGAATAACTTTTGCTTAGGCGTCATTTATATATTTCTTATAGTTTACCTGGACCATTATGGTTCTGCATGAGGTGTTCCAAATCTTAGATTTTTTATACCTCAACAAAAATGCTCATCAGGCTTAACAATTTTTTCTAAAGCTCCACTTATATATTTCTCACTAGCTGTTACCCGCGGCTTCGCCCGCGTGATATATAGCCTATGTCCTTCTCAGTACCCTAACCTATATGTATTTCATGATGATCGGTTCAGTAGGTTGGGCGTGAAAGCGTAACAAACAAACAAATAAATAAACAAACTCACTTTCGCATTTATAATATTAGTTGGGATTGGGATGGGATAGTTCAGCTGGATCATTATGATGCTTCATCAGGTGTTCCATTTTTCAAAATCCTTTCTACCTTATATGTTGTTCTGGCTTAATAGCTAGGTATATAGCAAAAAAAGTTTCATTCGAATCCGTCAAATATTTCCGGAGATAAACGTGATCATACATAAAAAGAATCAATACTGGATGGCTTAAGTGGAAACAGGTGACAGGTGTGACGTGCGATAAGCGTATTCCGTGTAAGCTGAAGGGCAAGATTTATAAGACTGTTATAAGACCAGCTTTATTGTATGGAGCGGAATGTTGGGCAACCAAAAAGAAGGAAGAACATAAGATGCATGTGGCGGAGATGAGGATGCTGAGATGGATGTGTGGAGTAACAAAGATGGACAAGATCCGAAATGAATATATAAGAGGAAGTTTGAAAGTCGCACCAATAGTGGAAAAAATAAAGAGCCATCGTTTAACCTGGTATGGCCATATCGAGAGAAGGGATGCCGACCACCTGGCTAAAAGGATGCTGCACTTAAATGTGTCAGGACAAAAAGGAAAGGGAAGGCCGAGAAAGTCGTGGAGGGAATGTGTGAGGAATGATATGAAGGAACGGGGAGCAAGTGCCGATGTGGTTGGTAACAGGAAACTTTGGAGAGAGTTGACATACAGAGCCGACCCCAAATAGGGAAAAAGGCAAGGAAGAAGAAACGTGATCATACATACAGATAGATAGACAGACAGACAGACAAGAAATTCTAAAAAAAACTTTTTTGCTTTCTATTATTCTTCTGAAGTGTCCCTCTATCCATTTCAGTCAAAAATACTAAATGTACAGACAAAATATTTTTACTGTTTTATTATATGTATAGATGTATCCTTTCCTAGAGGGTGTTTCGTTAAATATAGGTACTAAGTTCGAGATCTTTCCGATATAGGGCAGAAACTTGTCAAAACCTTTGACTATAAGGTCAAAACGTAAAACGAGAAGGCGGGACGGGAAGTATTTTTTTCCCATTCGCGGTGCTTGTAATTACCGAATGAAAGGGATGAGTTCCGTGGCGCAGCCGTCAAAACGCCTGCCTGCGACACGGAAACTCCCCCGGTTCGATCCCCGATCAGGTCAAGCAAGATATTTTCATATTATCTTATTACCTACATTTTTATTTAATTCTTGTACAAATTACCTCGGAGTTTGCCTAACCAATAAGTTATTTAATTCCCATTATTCAAAAGTACGCTGAAAAAAAATAATGTTCTATGCTAAAGTTAAAATAATGTTACATTAAACCTTTTTTTTGAATATTTATATAGTTGAGGTACTAAAAGGCATGGTAACTACTTGAACGAAGCATGGTAAAGATAATTTCCCTCAAGACTGGTTCAATATTGAGAGCTTTAATATAATTCACGTCATGGGAATCATACATAGTGCCCTATATTTTATTTATTACTATGAGAGATGAAGCACTCACTTGGGTATTAATAATTTTAAGATAAAGGCTTCCAATTAATTATTTATTATTTCCTAAACGCTTAAATGAAATAACATAAGTTCATTTTTATTTTCTTATTAAATTAAGAAATAAGATATGAGAAAACCGGCCCAGTGCGTGTCGGGCCACGCGCAGTGTAGGGTTCCGTAGTTAAGAATGACAACTTTGAGTTCACACTGTTCACACTCACACCTCACAGTTTATCGACCAAAAAATCTAACAATGAAAATTGTATGAAATTTTTCATTTTCGAGTACATTTTATAAGTTGGTTACCTATAACTTTTTAGTTTGTACTTAGTTCTCAGCTCTGACAGTTTTCCTTTCAACTACAGTATACATATAATACTACTGTTGTAATTTTTTTCACGTATCCATATAAAACCGTTTAGCAGATAGAGGGGGGGGGGGGGGGGGGACACTTACCCTTAACAAAAATTTGCACTTTAAAACCAAATATTTCGGAAACGGATCCCTAAATCGAAAATACTCCCCCTTTACATGTATGGGAGCTACACAAAAAAAAAATTTTTTTGTCAAGATTTTTTTCTACCACTTTTTGGCATGATTAATATACATACCCATACCAAATTACAGCTTTATAGTACTTATAGTCTCTAAGTAAAACCGCGGACGGATAGACAGACGGACAGACAGACACACATGGTGAAACTATGAGGGTTCCTAGTTTACTACGGAACCCTAAAAATGATCTACGCGCGCAGGGTTTGAACCTGTGTCTTTGTCTTAATATGACAATGTTTGTTTGTTTTTCGTGTGTGTCAGTGGCCAAGACTGGTGTTAGATTTTTCAAGCTGCCTAAAGGCATCTGACTTAGCTCAACTTAATATATAAAGAATGTCTTCATACAACAATGAATGTTTTATAACGCACGATCAAATTGTTCTTGATTTAATAAGAACTAGCTGACCCGGCGAACTTCGTACCGCTTAACACTCAATACACATATCGAGATTTCATTGTTTTTATGTATTCTGCTATTCGGGGCGGAGACAAATCCAACGAATCAATAACCATGAAAATTGGTTCAGCAGATCTCGAGTTATAAGTGTTGTAACAAACCCGTCTTTGTTTTATATATATTGTTTTATATATATAGACTAGTATTTCGGGTGGGGGCGCGGGCTGCGAGCAGCCCGCGAGGTGTCGGTGCAGCTGTTGAGGAGGGTCATGTACCTTGTGCAGTTGAAGGTGGGTGAGGTAGCTTGTGGTGCTTGAAAAAGGGTCAAAAACCGAATGGCCGCAACAGTATTAGATATTCAGTTGAAATTCCATAAAATCTTAGGGGGGTGAGGGGGGGGGGGATGAAAAATGTCAAGAACCAAATGGCTCGGCCTTCGGCCTCGCCACTCAGCGAGCCCTCCGGGCTCGCGGCAGCTCGGCCTGCGGCCTCGCTGCTAGTTACTTGGGGGAGCGGGGTAGTGGGGTGAGGGGGGGGGTTAATTTGACGGGGGAGGTATTCTGAGGTGCTCGGGCTTCGCCCTCGCCACGCAGCTCGGCCTCCGGCCTCGCTAGCGCTCGCCCTGCGGGCTCGCGTAGAATGACCCGAATTGGCCTTGTATGGCGGCCATCTTGAATTTTGAAAAAATTAAAAAAAAAACATCGACTTTTAAAATTGCTTACAACCCCCTACATTTTGGAAAAAAAATCATCCCCCTAGGTCTTACCGTTTATGCAGGCAGTAGGGGTCTACCATCAGGATTCTTCAATCTTGAAGATGTCAGATTTTTCTGGTACTCACTGGAGCAGCCACTATACGACCCCGTTAATCATTTTCCTCCACCATGTCGGGAACAGGTCAAACAACCATGTCAATGAGTGAGTCAGTCAGTGGTAATGTAGCTTTATATATTATAATTATAATACTAGTATTTTGGGTGGGGGCGCGGGCTGCGAGCAGCCCGCGAGGTGTCGGTGCAGCTGTTGAGAAGGGTAGTCAAAGCATTCAGTTGAGCAAAGGGTAAAGAAACTCGTTCAGTATGGAATAAGTGAGAAAAGGAGTGGGCGGCCATCTTGGATTCCAAAATGACATCCAGTTTCGAGTTCCGTGAGGCCCCAAACCCCCAATTCCAAAATTTGAGTCAAATCCGACAAGGTTGAAAAAATTAAAAAAAAAATTTCGCCGCCATCTTTGATCAAAAAATGAAGTGCAGTTTCGAGTTCCACGGCGTCTGAAACCCCTACATATCAATTTTGAGCCAAATCGCATGCAGTTGAGAATTGGGGGCAATTTAGGGGGTAAAGGGGGTGGGGGGTGATTGACAAAATGGCTCGGCCTTCGGCCTCGCCACTCAGCGAGCCCTCCGGGCTCGCGGCAACTCGGCCTACGGCCTCGCTGCTAGTTACTTGGGGGAGGGGGTTGTGGGGGGATGAGGGGGGGGGGGGGGGTCACATGACGGGGGAGGAATTCCGAGGGGCTCGGGCTTCGCCCTCGCCACGCAGCTCGGCCTCCGGCCTCGCTAGCGCTCGCCCTGCGGGCTCGCGTAGAATGACCCGAATTGGCCTTGTATGGCGGCCATCTTGAATTTTGAAAAAATTAAAAAAAAAACGTCGACTTTTAAAATTGCTTACAACCCCCTACATTTTGGAAAAAAAATCATCCCCCTAGGTCTTACCGTTTATGCAGGCAGTAGGGGTCTACCATCAGGTTTCTTCAATCTTCAAGATGTCAGATTTTTCTGGTACTCACTGGAGCAGCCACTATACGACCATATTCCAATCACAACCCTATACAGTCGGGAACAGGTCAAACAACCATGTCAATGAGTCAGTGAGTCAGTCAGTGGTAATGTAGCTTTATATATTACTAATATATAACTAGTATTTCGGGTGGGGGCGCGGGCTGCGAGCAGCCCGCGAGGTGTCGGTGCAGCTGTTGAGGAGGGTCATGTACCTTGTGCAGTCGAAGGTGGGTGAGGTAGCTTGTGGTGCTTGAAAAAGGGTCAAAAACCGAATGGCCGCAACAGTATTAGATATTCAGTTGAAATTCCATAAAATCTAAGGGGGGTGAGGGGGGGGGGGGGGGTCACATGACGGGGGAGGTATTCCGAGGGGCTCGGGCTTCGCCCTCGCCACGCAGCTCGGCCTCCGGCCTCGCTAGCGCTCGCCCTGCGGGCTCGCGTAGAATGACCTGAATAGGCCTTGTATGGCGGCCATCTTGAATTTTGAAAAAATTAAAAAAAAAACATCGACATTTGAAATTGCTTACAACCCCCTACATTTTGGAAAAAAAATCATCCCCCTAACCCCTACCGTTTTTGCAGGCTGTAGGGGTCGACCGTCAGGATCTGATGATCTTGAAGATGTCAGATTTTTCTGGTACTCACTGGAGCAGCCACTATACGACCCCGTCATTCATTTTTCTCCACCATGTCGGGAACAGGTCAAACAACCATGTCAATGAGTGAGTCAGTGAGTGGTAATGTAGCTTTATATATTATAAAGTATTTCGGGTGGGGGCGCGGGCTGCGAGCAGCCCGCGAGGTGTCGGTGCAGCTGTTGAGGAGGGTCATGTACCTTGTGCAGTCGAAGGTGGGTGAGGTAGCTTGTGGTGGTTGAAAAAGGGTCAAAAACCGAATGGCCGCAACAGTGTTATATATTCAGTTGAAATTCCAAAAAATCTTAGGGGGGTGAGGGGGGGGGAGGGGATGAAAAATGTCAAGAACCTAATGGCTCGGCCTTCGGCCTCGCCACTCAGCGAGCCCTCCGGGCTCGCGGCAGCTCGGCCTGCGGCCTCGCTGCTAGTTACTTTGGGGAGGGGGTTTGTAGGAGGGTGAGGGGGGGGGGGGTCACATGACGGGGGAGGTATTCCGAGGTGCTCGGGCTTCGCCCTCGCCACGCAGCTCGGCCTCCGGCCTCGCTAGCGCTCGCCCTGCGGGCTCGCGTAGAATGACCCGAATTGGCCTTGTGTGGCGGCCATCTTGAATTTTGAAAAAATTAAAAAAAAAACATCGACATTTGAAATTGCTTACAACCCCCTACATTTTGGAAAAAAAATCATCCCCCTAACCCTCATCGTTTTTGCAGGCAGTAGAGGTCTACCGTCAGGTTTCTTCAATCTTGAACATGTCAGATTTTTCTGGTACTCACTGGAGCACCCACTATACGACCATATTCCAATCACAACCCTATACAGTCGGGAACAGGTCAAACAACCATGTCAATCAGTCAGTGAGTGAGTGAGTGGTATTGTAGCTTTATATATATATAATATATCAGAAAAGCATTGTTAATGCATTAAAACACCTACAGACATTTTTTTGATACATAAAATTTTGAGCATCAAAACCAAAGAGCTATATGTAAAATTATGAATGTTGGTAATTAAATATTGTTAAGAAAATGTGCGAAGTGGAGAAGAAAAGGTAGAAAAGCGAACCCAAAATCCTGAAGCATCTCGGTTGAGGATGTTACTGGCAACATGCTAAGATTAGAGAAATATAGAAATACTATCCTGTTCACGTTTCTGTAAGCTTTTCACGCTTTACCTATGAAACCATTTGATATAAATTTCGCGCAGACATTGTTAAGGTACACGATGGGAGCTTTATCTCGGCTACACTACTGATATCGATAATATACCCAAGGAGAGTTTGCATCAGGCATGCGGTCGTCCGTAAAAACTTTCGCTTTATCAAAACACAGCAGGACTGCTGTCATAATAGCGGACCCTGGACTCCAACGTACCGCTGAAGACGAAACTGGGAAATAAGTCAGATGAAGAAGAAGACTATGGATCTACGTATACGTTACGCTACGTTAACACGATGTTACGGTGAAGTAAAGAGAGCTCGCTCAAATAAACTTTGCAAAAAAAGAAGTAAACAGTAAAGCCCGCCTCTATTTACAAAAAAAATATTAGAATAAGAGAAACTGACAGCTAAATATTCCAGCATCGTGTTCTTTATTAAAATGAGAAGCAAATGTTTTCCAAGTTGATATCTCGACGTGTCTATAGGGATGACAAAGATATTCTTCCAAACATTCATTTAAAATTTACTGCTCTCGGGAGCGGCGTGTAAAGAATTACTTTATTTCACCACGCGGACTGAATGTGAGGGCCCTGTGAGTGCTTTAAGCCGTGTTGAGATTAAGGATATTTTTATTTTTACAAAACTAATTGTTCATAACCGACGGGCAAGTCGCCCGCCCCTTCAAGGGAATGTCGAGGGTTAAATTTAATCACGAATAGCAACAGATAGACAAGTATATGATTTTGGTATCACTTTTCTTGGATGCAAAACTAAGTAGAACAGATATTTTTCCACCTTTTCTGCAGATCTTATTAAACCAACCACTCGGCTGCTGCACAATCATTCGGTCCACTAACAGTACACAGTACAACTAAGTGTATGTGCCCCTGACTGTACTAAAACAACTATAATACAAACAACTACCGAATCGAATGATTCCATGATTTGTCAACCCGAATGAACTATCCGATTGGCGCAATCCTAACCAGTGTAATTCTAATCCTAACTATCCTAACTAATATCATATTTTTGGAGTCCATTCAATGCAAACAAACAAACAATCAAATGTTTCGTCTTATAATATTAGTACAGATTTCTTCTGCGGCATTGTATTAAATTCAATCTTGGAAATTACTGTGGGGCTAGATAAATCTGAGTGATTTGTTCCTGCATATTTATTTATATGAAAGTCATGATACACTCTATTTTGGGGTAGTCGTGTAAAAAGCAAAAACAAGTGTTTTATCGTTGTGCTAATATCAGAATCTGTTTGTTGTCGTTTTTCGTACAGTTTTAGTATCAGCTTGAAAAATCTGGCAGTGTTGGCCAGTTCCCAATACTGTTTCTGGCTTTAAAAAGGCTTGCTTAGTTTAACAACTACCATCAATTGAGGTCAAACTGTATCGGTGTATCGATTCAGTGTATTTTTTATCATTTAAAAAAATCTGAAAATGTCCTCTTAGGGTTACCTACCACACATATTCCGCTCGGCAGTATTCGTCGAACAAGCCGACCCCATGACCTTTGATAATTAAGTACCTTATTAAAGATCAAAGCTAATACAAGCTGTTACCCACGACTTTGCTCGCAGTATATATAGCCTGTGTCCTTGTCAGTACCGTAACCTATGTGTATCCAAAATGTCAGTTCGGTTCAGTAGATAGGGCGCAAAAGCGTAACAAACAAACAAACCAAGCAAACTCAATTTCACATTCACCTAGGACTGATTTTTAAATTAAAATCTTTCACCGTAGGCTATAATTTACGCAGACGAAGTTGCGGTAAAATTGCTGGTACTTAATAATGTTATAATGTTTCTCCTCCATGCTCACGAATTTAGGCATCGTATGAAAATATTTACTCGGATGAGAATTGATTCTGGCTCAGCCTTCTCATCATATATGATACTTCGCGATCGTATCAGCGTCCTCATTTTAATGTCATCTAAGTACCAAAATCATCCTCGTCGCACTGTCCAGTAAAACAATTATGAAAGTAAATAAATATTCTGAACTCCAGACTCAGTCTCTGAGTTATAATATCATATGGTCGCAATCGCAGGCGTAAACTAAATCAACGTAAATTCGTAGACAAAAATTCTGTAACGTTTAATATGCTTTTTTCATTTGTATGCAAATAATTCTGCAATATCACCGTATAAGATTAAATATATACTTTCTATTACGAGTACTTTGAAATAGAAGATAAGTTTCTTGGTTTATTTTTTCGGAGTTTTAGTGTTTGTTGTTTTTAGGTGAACTGCAAAACAAACTTTTGAGGGTTTGGTACATCGAAATATATAAAGGAACAGTTGTAGATTCATCGATCACAACTGTCGATTTGTTTTTCAAATAAATACCTTTCTACCTATATCTATTCTCGGGAACGTATTGAACAAGATTTAAGGAGTGTCAGTATAATATTGAATGCAGGACTTCATTTGAATGCATGTGGTTATTTTTACCCCTTAGGGGCTAAAATTCTAAACATCCTTTCTTAATGTTCACATCATAAAAAGAACCTTTGTATCAAATTTCAAGTATCTACGTACAATAGTTTGGTCGTGATAAGACTTTTTGGAAAACCAATAGCGCAGACTAAATTAATGTTTATTACATTCATATATTTGTACTAGCTTTCGCCCGCCACTCCGCTCACGTTAGTGTCGATCCCTCGGAAACAGTACTTTTCTCCGGTATGAAAGGTGACCAATGACCTTCTCCGTACTCCAGACAACATGTATGCAAAATTTCATGAAGATTGGTTCAGTAGATATGGTGTGAAAGCGTTACAAAGAAATAAACAAAGAAACCCACCCTAATCCTAACTTCCTAATTAATATTATAATTGCGAAAGTGAGTTTGTTTGTTTGTTTGTTACGCTTTCACGCCCAACTTACTGAACCGATCATCATGAAATTTTGTATACAAATAGCTTAGGGTACTAAAAAGGACTTAGGCTATATATCACGTGGGTAACAGCTAGTATTTATGATATTAAAATAAAAATAAAAAAAAAAAAAAAAAATAGTCATTTATTACAGTAATCTTGGTTACATTGTGATGCTAGGACTTCCCAGTGAGAAATCTAATGATACTCGTGATGGGAATGACCCGCTGCTTCCTTTAGGGGTATACAAAGACTACAATCATAGTGTAAGTACAGTACAAGCAAAAAAAAAAAAGAAAAAAGAGAAACAATCTTTTTTTTTATATGTAATTATAATCAAGCAAGAGCATTTATTGCGAGTTTGTTTGTTTGCTTCTTTATTTTTATCTTTGTTTCTAAATGTATAATGGAAATATGGATGTGACAGTGTCTGTGCGTGTGTAAGTATGCGGTAAATAATGTCAAGAGCGATTGGTGTGTGATAAGTATGAAAATTCGTAGGAGTTCTGTAAATAGTAATAAATAACAATAATATACATACATAGCAACACGTCTTTATTCCTTACGGGGTACACAGAGCCTAAGGCCGTAAGACCTACAGATAAATAACAATAAAATTAAGTAGGTAATAGGCTATATTAAGGGCTCCGTGGCGTGGCCGTCAGCACGCCGGCCCGTGACACAAACGGACCCGGGTTCGATCCCCGGTCAGCTCCAGATGAAATACGATCCCCTTCAGATTGACCCGGGACCCGGACGTTTATCTATATATGTATTTGTTATAAATATAGTATAGTTGAGCCAGAATCCCACAACACAAATCCACTTAAGAACCCACTTTGGGGCTAGCTTAATAAGTGTGATTTTTTATAAGAATAGGAATGCCTTAGAGAACCTGAATAAATATTAAACGAATAACTTTAGATAGTAATAAGTTTTCAACTTCATCATAAGTAAGTGTATCCAACCAATGGGTCAAAGTTCTTTTGCACTTATATAGCTGCATAGGATAAATTCCAAGAAGATTACTGAGTTTTTCATATATAAAAGCGGATAGAAATGGGTATTGACGTTTAGCAAAAGCAGTACGTACAAAAGGAGTGGAGGCTACTCTAACCTTACGTCTTTTATTTACTTTGTAAGGCAATGATTTATGGAAATTTAGGATCAGGTTAAGTATAAAAATCTTTCTGACAGACAGTATATTGCTAATTTTGTATAGAGCATGAGTAGGAAATCTCCGAGGTTTAAAGTACATTACCTTTATAAGAGATCTCTGTGCCCTTTCCAGGGCTAAGAAGTCGGTTTTAGTAGCTCCCCCCCAGATCGGTATACAATAGGAGATGATTGATTGTGCTAAGGCAGTATATACCCTGTTTAAGAGATTACTAGACATAACGTACCTCAATGATTTAAAAACCCAGATCAATTTCCTAATTCGATTTATTAACGCTTCTAAATGCGGATGCCAACTAAGTCTTTGGTCAAGAATTATACCAAGGTATTTTGTTTGAGACACCTTATTTATAGCAGGACAGTTACATGTGCGATCGTCGGGATCAGGGCAATTATGTAGTTTGATTGTCATATCAGGACCTGGTTGCGACGTGTTGTAAAGAGCAAAACATATGTAATTGGTCTTTTGGATATTAAGAGTTAATAGATTATCCTTTAGCCATTTTGACACCCGAACTAGACCAGTAGCAGCCTTATTATGCACGGCTTCCCAAGTTTTATCTGAAAAAACGATGGCTGTGTCATCTGCATAGGAGAATATCCTTCCCCCGACATCCTCTAAGTTACACAGTCCATTAATGTAAAAGAGAAATAATGTCGGGCCAAGAACACTCCCCTGTGGGACCCCGAATGTAACCGCTTCTTCATCACTAATATGACCATCAATTTTAACAGCTTGGGTTCTATCCTGTAGGTAGCTCTTAAAGAGAGATAGAGCAACCCCCCTGATCCCAATGCTCTCCAACCTCTCCACGAGTATCGGGACAGAAACTGTGTCAAAAGCGGATTTGAGGTCTATAAATACAGTAAGGCTTTTGTCACCATTGTCGACAGTCTCTATTATATTGGAAGTCAAATCCAGTATAGCATCATATTCCCTTGCGAAATCCATACTGATATTATAAATAATATTATGTTTATTCAAGTAGTTAGTCAGTCTACTATTAATAAGTTTCTCAATTATCCTTGTAATTGCGGTTAGGACGGAAATGGGCCTAAAATTACTAACCTCAGTCTTATTTCCATGTTTATGAACAGGTGTTATTATAGACCGCTTAAGAGCTTGAGGGAAGACCCCAGTTTTAAAGCAGAGGTTAACTAATTTACAAATAAGTGGAACAACAAAGTCCCTAGCACGTTTCAGGAATAAAATGCTAATTCCATCCCAGCCGCAAGCACTAGCAGAGTCAAGGCTCATGAGTATGTTACGGACCTCGTCACAATCTGTGTCCAGCAGCACTATCGATCCTGAGTGAGAACAATTAGGTATTGAATTATTCGTAGGATTAATAACCGCTTGTTTGAGTATAATTTCTACCAGGGAGGATCCTATGTTAACAAAATAATTATTAACAAAGTTAACTGACAGTTTTGGTTGCGGTTTGATATTTAGAAGCTCCACGTTGTTAGCCTTAGGGGGCTTGTATTGCGTAATGTCATTTATCGTGGTCCACAATTTTTTAGGTTGGTTAACGGATTTACTAATTTTGTGGCTATTATATTTTCTTTTAAGCTTTCTTATAAGATTAGAACAGAAATTACGGTATCTTTTATAAGTTATTTTTAAGATAGTATTATTTGGTTCACTTTTAAGTTTAAGCTGCATGCTGTTTCTAAGATTAATACACTTCAGAGCTCCGGTGGTTATCCATGGCTTTAAAATTCTTTTATTTCTTGATACCGTTATGCATTTGGAATTGGCCTAGATAGTAGCTCTGATCATACCTATGAATGCATTTGCAAAAGTATCAGGACAGTAATATATATTTAGAAAGGTCACATCAGATGAAAGAAGCATTTTATAGGCATTATCGATATCAATGATGTTTTTATAGTGATAAGAAATGTCCCTCTTGCACACATCAGAAAATTTGACCAAGACTAGACTGTGATCGGTAACTGTAGTATTTAAAATAGCTACATAGGCAGTATTAAATTTTAGGTATAATTTTAGAATAACATGATCTAGACATGATTCTATTCTAGTTTGATAAGTATGGGCAGGTAAAAGACCATGCAAGGAAAGAGTATTTAAATAGTGGAGACGATTTCGACGTTCATGCGCCTTTTCATTTTCTGCGATAATTAAATCAATGTTAATATCGCCTATAACCGAGATATTTTTAAAATGTGATATAGTTTCAAGATGTTCATCAAGGGAGTTTATAAAACCCTCGGCATTTAAGTGAGATGGAGATCGGTAGATGGCCAGGAAAACCCACCCAGAGGACTCGATTTGAAGACCAGTGGCGTCCACAAGCCTGAGTTCCGTTATCGTAGCTTGAAGATGATTTTTAATGTAGGCTACAACGCCGTCATTTTGGTTCAATAAGTGAGATGTTTGGAAAGAGTTGTAGTTAGTTAACGATGGTATTTGTTTACTTAAATCCAGTCTACATTCAGTTAAAATGAGTATGTCGACTTCAAAATTTAATTGTGATAAAGATATTTGTAAATCGTCCAAGTTTGCGTAAATACTTCTAATATTTTGGGTAATGACAATTAAATCATTATAATTATTACTCGTGTAACGGGTACTATCAATGAGGTGGCCCAGACGAAGAAAATAAACCACGAAGACACGTAATACAAGATTTATTGATAACTGAAACGATGTACTGAACAATATTTACGATAACTATCACTATGCTACGGTACGATACAACGGTCCGAGACGGCGCTTCGGGACGAAACGTGCGACCGGACGCGTTACGCGTTAAGTGTGCGCGGGGAGCGAGCGCCTAGTACCGAGCCACTGTTCCGTGTGAAACGAACGCAGCGGCTGCGAGTAGCAGACTGCCGGAGTAGCGCGGCGGCCGGCCTTTTAAAGGGGCGCGTGCGCGTGTGTGCGTAGACTCGATGCCGGCGCAGCTGCGTAGTCGTTGTGCGCGCGATCGCAGTGTTACATTCTCCCCCTCTGGATGCGAAGTCGTCCCGACGAGGAGACAGGTAGCTGGATTTTCTCTAGTTGTTGTGCTTCTTCTTGGGTCGGCCACGTCTCGGGGTAGGTTGAGCTGTTACGGCAGGTACCAGGATTTGCTTTCGAGGTCTGCCACGCTTTCTCAACGGTCGAACTGGCGGAGGTAGCGGGACGTCGCTACCCTGGTAGGGAGTCAAGGCAGACGTGTGATACACACCAAGCGAAATACCAGGTGCGTTTGGATCTGTAAGCACATAAGAAGAAACACCATGTTGCTTTAAGATAAGATATGGTCCATCGCGCCTTGGACTGAACTTGGCACTTACTCCTCGAGCCAAATTACTAATTGGGTGAGTAGTTGCTAATACTAAATCACCAGGTTTGTAACCGTTGTCCTTACGTCGACTCTTATCAGCTACTTCTTTTCTCCGTTCTTCGTTCATTTCTCTTATTTCTCGAGCCTTTTGAAGTGTGTTCGCGATCAATAGAAGTTTTGGGGTTATCTCGGGTAAGAAATTCTCGTTTTGTATTATTTGTCTAAAATCATGAGCATTGTCGTTTGGCGTCCGAAGTTCTCTAGCGAATGTCAAATAAGCTGGAGTAAGTGCAGTAGTAAGACTTGTTGCGGTATTCATAGCAAAACGTATGCTTGGTAGCCTGACATCCCATGTTTCATGTGCATCTCCTACAAAAATGGCTAGTTGGGTTTTCATATCCCTGTTCTTTCGTTCCACGGGATTCGCTGCAGGATGATATACTGGCGTCAACATATGCTTGATGTTGAGACAATAGGCAAGCTGTTGCATGACTGAACTAACAAATTGCGGACCGTTATCACTTATTAGCTTTCTTGGGAATCCATATCGAAGAAAAATTTCATCAATTAAGATTTTCGCACAATTTTCTGCACTAGCTGTCTCCATTGCAAACAGTTCAACCCAACCAGTTGCTATATCTTCTATTATAAAAATCCATGTTCTCCCATTCATGGTGGGTGGTAATGGCCCGAATAAATCGAACGCGACTGCTTCGAAGCGTTGGTTCATTGGAGTTGTTTGGATTAATCCCGCTGGTTTCATGTTTGATGGTTTATATCGTTGGCAAGGAACGCACTGTTTAACGTATGCATCTATATATTTCCGCATCCCTTTCCAATGGTAACGTCTCGCAATGCGCTGATAGGTTTTGTCGGCTCCGTAGTGTCCAGCTAAGGGATCATCGTGATACGCATACAAAACGTTAGCCCACTCATGCTGTGGGACTACAAGCTGAGCTTCTTCTGAATCATCGATCGGATTATAACGGTAGAGCAAACCATTGTTCATCAGGTAGCCTTTATTACTCCAGTACACTGCATTCTCATTTCGCTCAGTTTCCTCTAAAGCATTCACAATACGACATACGTAGTCATCCTTTAGCTGTTCTGTCCTTATTTCAGAAGGAGATCGCTTGGGCATTTCCACTTCAACGCTACATATACCACAGTCTTTAGTGGAGGCTTCATCACAATTAGGTCTAGAGAGAGTATCAGCGACAACATTCGTTCTTCCAGGAGTGTACTTGATCATGATATCGTAAGCTTGGATTTGCAAAGCCCATCTTGCAAGTCTTCCTGTTGGTGAACGTAGCGACATCAACCATTTCAAGGCCTGATGATCTGTTATGACGGTTACAGGTAATCCTTCTATATATCCACGAAACTTGGAAAGTGCCCACACGACGGCTAAAGCTTCCCTTTCCGTTGTGGAGTAATTTCTCTCCGCAGCTATCAGCATTCTGCTGGCGAACT
Organism: Rhodophaea formosa; assembly: GCA_963082605.1. Taxonomy (NCBI): domain Eukaryota; kingdom Metazoa; phylum Arthropoda; class Insecta; order Lepidoptera; family Pyralidae; genus Rhodophaea; species Rhodophaea formosa. The sequence goes on from OY720206.1 coordinate 14,812,000, forward strand.
CAACTGGATGTTCATTTTCTCCCTCCCCCTGGACTAAAACAGCCCCGAGAGCATAATTGCTGGCATCTGTTTTCACTATATAGGGCTTCGAACTATCGGCTTGGCGAAGTATAGGTGCTGTCGTAAGTCTATTCTTCAACGTTTGGAAAGCATTCTCTTGTTCAGGCTTCCAGGTCCATACTGAAGCCTTTTTGGTAAGCCGAGTTAAAGGTTCACTCACTTGTGCGAAGTTCGAAATAAATCGTCTGTACCAAGAACACGTCTGGAGAAATGTAAGTAGGTGCTTGATATTTGCGGGCGCGGGGATATTAAGAATAGCTGCCACTTTCTCCGGATCAACTTGAAGACCTTTAGGTGTTATAAGATGTCCCAAATATTTAATGGTTGAACAGCAAAATCTGCACTTCTTGAGGTTGACCTGGAGATTGCATTCCTTCAACTTACGTAGTAACTTATCCAAATCTTGCAGATGATTCTCAAAACTAGTTGAGAATAGGATGATGTCATCCAAATAAGCTAGCATTTTGATGTCTTCTAGACTAATTCGGACTCTGTCGATCAGTCTTTGGAATGTAGCCGGAGCGTTTCGAAGTCCAAATGCCATTCGCTTGAAACGATAAACTCCGAATGGCGTTATGAAAGATGTCTTGTCTTGATCAGATTCCTTTACTTTTACTTGCCAGTAACCTGCGCGTAAGTCCAAGGTTGACATAAATGGCGTTGGCTTTGCAGCATGCAGTAAGTCATCTATTCGAGGAATAGGATATATGTCAGGTTTGGTGATGCCGTTCAGTCCGCGATAATCGACACAGACCCTCACCGTTCCATCCTTTTTCGGTACCATTACCACTGGCGCCGTCCATGCAGAGCAACACGGCTCTATTATTTTCTTTCTCAGCATAGTTGTCACTTCTTCTTTTAATAAAGCCAATCGAGGTGGTGACAATCTATACGGGGGAACCGAGATAGGATTATGATTTCCCGTATCAATGCAGTGTTCTGCCAAGGTGGTGGGTACATCACTTTCGTTAAAGACATCTTCATTCCTTTTCAAAATCTCAATTAAGTCTTCTTGTTGGGATGCGTCACATATCCCTATGGTAACATCTTCTATGGATATTGAGCCAATTTCGACATCATCGCCATCATCATAACTGGGAAACAGACTCCGGGAATGTGGAGACAAGTTGACATCAGCGAGGTGAGTGTTTATTTGCGCGTCTCGATACATGAAATCGACGAAACTGGGTGAGTGTCCATCGAAAAGGGGTTTACTCCGCTTATACGGTGGTGGGGTCGAAGGCGCAATCGGGATCATCCGGTAATGCTTCGTACATGCACTCGTTTCAGGCAAGGCTGCCTCGTAATCAGGAGTATGAGAGGTCGATGATCGGATATCAACAGCGGCGCAAGCACTAGATTCAGGTAAGTTGGCTGCTGGGTCGGCCATATTCCCGCATTTTCCAAGTTCATCCGGTGGAGTCACGGGCATTGGCGATATTAATGATGGCATATCCAGGCATCTGCGTAGCATCACATCTCTCTCAACGTCGTCCGGCGGAGTAGTTGGCAAAGGTGAGATCTTCGGTGGCAACTGTAAAGATTTTATAAATTCCTTTCTTGCAGGGCTGGACAAAGGTGTGGTTTCTAGCTGTGCTGAGGTAGATTCGTTTGAATCCTCCAAGAATAAGTCATATATCACGTCTGGATTGTCGAAGAAAAACCAATACATTTGTGGTATATTCAGGACAAGTCCCGCGTCCTGTATAAATCCAACACCTAATAAGGTCCTTGTTTCTCGTGCCTCTGGGAAGATAATGAAAGTAGTAGGAACCACGCGATTGCAAATTCCAATGGGCACTTTTACAGTGAGAATATCTCTTTGTTGTTTCCCACCATCTGCCAGTGTTACTAGTATCTGTTTTCTTTGGAATAAATACCCTTGCTGCCGTAAACACTTATATAATTCATAGGACGCGACGCTGGTCTTCGCACAGGAGTCGACATAAGCTGTACCTGTTATCTTTCCTATGCTAATTCCAATGACCGGTCTTCGACGTGCGTCTGTCCCAACATTTAAAGCACAAAAACTAGCCTCTTCTTTTTTAGGTACCAGTGTCTTGGAGCAAGTAGGGCACTTAGATCTGACAACACCTGGAGCACCACATCCATAACAAGAAAACATGGGTTGAGACGTCGATGGTGCCTGCGTTGTAACGCTAGTCTGTGCTGGCAAACTTGCAGACATAGACGGAGCGGATCTAGTAGGCGCTCCTGTTGACTTTCCCTGCTCTCTGGCCTTTTTCCGGCAGACGTCCGTGGTGTGTCCTGAGAATCGGCAGTATCCACACCGTACCTTCTTAAATCCTGTGCTGTCCTTGGGCTGTTCCTTGTCCGCTGGTGGCTGTGATTTCCGTGGCTGCTTTTCAATTAAAATTCGTTCTATTGCACGGGCTGCCTTGATAAGATCGTCGAACGAGCTGACCGAATTCCGTGGAATTTTACCCCGTATCTTTAATCTTAGCTGGCCATACACCATATCCAGCTGTTGAGATTCTAGATGAGCTGGATCTGGCAGCTGTGCCAAAAGAGCTCTCTTCTTTGCCACAAATACTTCGGTCAACTCATCGTCATTCTGTTTTACACCGATAATATCTTGATACACGAGGAATGCTGGTTTCTTTGGAGCAAAAGCGTGGCGTAACCTGGCTTGGAAGTCTGCCCAGGTCGTGACTTGGTCCTTGATACCGTTCCACCAAATTGCTGCTTCGCCCTTAAGTACCAATGGCATGCTTTGAATGGCTTCATTATCCTCAATTTTCTCCACAGTCTTGAAAACCGTAACGGCAGTGAGGAAAGCTTCAACAGTTTCCGTGTCCTTTGCTCCATCGTAAGTTGCTCTACATGTTGCGAAAGATCCACGTTGCTGCGATCCAATCCTCAGCAGTAGCCGTTCAAACTGTTCTTCCGAAATATTCATCTCGCCAGATTCTATTTTAATCTTCGTCTTACGCGGTGTCTTCGGGCTAGCCTTCTTCCGGGCTTTAATGTTGAGCGCCAGTTTGTTTAAATCTCTACCCCACGTTGGGCCGCCAGAATGTAACGGGTACTATCAATGAGGTGGCCCAGACGAAGAAAATAAACCACGAAGACACGTAATACAAGATTTATTGATAACTGAAACGATGTACTGAACAATATTTACGATAACTATCACTATGCTACGGTACGATACAACGGTCCGAGACGGCGCTTCGGGACGAAACGTGCGACCGGACGCGTTACGCGTTAAGTGTGCGCGGGGAGCGAGCGCCTAGTACCGAGCCACTGTTCCGTGTGAAACGAACGCAGCGGCTGCGAGTAGCAGACTGCCGGAGTAGCGCGGCGGCCGGCCTTTTAAAGGGGCGCGTGCGCGTGTGTGCGTAGACTCGATGCCGGCGCAGCTGCGTAGTCGTTGTGCGCGCGATCGCAGTGTTACACTCGTTATATGTTGAGTTAAATCCTGTATGTTGCATTTAACTGATTTAGCAATTTCCAAAGAGTCCAACTCTTCAAGGGTATGAAGATTGCTATCCATAGTTTTTTATTATTGTTGTTATATAAGTCATAACTAAGCCATGGTTCCCTGAAAGTATGAGAGTGTATTTTATGTGTTCAATAAAAGGTATTGGGTTTAAGGAGGGTAAAAATACCATGATGTGGTCACTGTTAATGTAAATTATGTAACATAATATTTGGGTTAAGGTTAATATGATACTAAGGCATTTGAATAAGAGTATAAGTAAAAGAGCAGTTTTTATTATTAAGATAGATATAAATATATAGTAGTGTGGAGTGTGTGAGACTGTGTGCATTGCTTGTTGTGGGTTTATAACAAACATAAAATGTAAGTAAATATTAGTATTTTTAAGTTTATTTTTAAACATTGATTTAGGTGTATTAAATATCAGCCAAATTATATATAGACAATGATAAGTAACTAAAAAATAGTAAAACAGTACAGCGAAATTATTAACTAGTCATACTTCTTGCGAAAGTTGTTGCACCTGTGCTTCATTTTGAATGCAGATGATTCTTGAAGTGTCGTCTTTCCGTACATAAACTCTCCCAAAAGACGTCAAAGCAGTACAAGGTCCCTCGATAGGAAGAACAAGCGAGCTCCTTTAGCGGTCAGGAGCTCAGATATTGTGATATATTCACAGGAGTGTCCTCATTGGAGGTGAAACCAAGGTGCTTTGCTTGTAGCTTGGTTTTGTTTTAATTGGGATTTGGAATATTAGTTGGAATGTAAGCGCAAATGCACTTGAATGGACGGTCTAAGTTCTAAAACTGGACCGTCCAGTGTATTGACGCTCTTATACAATCTCAACATACTTATAAAGTATTGTATTAGAAGTATTTTAAGTCTGGTGCTGACTCGCAGGTTTTACAGTGGGCGGTAATTGATGAGGTGACGTTGCTCTTCCAGCTATTTGCACTTCAATGCCATTTTCTTAAATGTATTGTGACTAAAGACTAAATTGTCTATTTTACAGCCATTGCACTCTGTTATTCAAGTATTAGGTGTCACTTCAAGGTCTTTGTTAATTGACAGGGCGAGAGTGGTGGCTAGGGCTTGGACATAATAATTATACTTATTTGGCGGCTTCGCTTCGTTAGTCGAAATTTTGATTTTTTATTCTTATTTAAGATATATGGCTCTTATTATCTACTTTGGGTGGTGACAGTGGCGTCTATACTTAGATAAGATGTACGTAAAATGTTTGTCGTTTGACGTAAAATCACTGTTTCTGTTTCAATGATCAGCGATGTACAATATGTTAATAATTTGAGAAATGATGTAGTTAGGGAACGGTGTGGAGTGAAAGACGATATAGTGACTAAAGTTGAGAAATTAATGTTAAGATGGTTTGGACATATTGAGAGGATGGATGAAAGGAGACTAACGAAAGGTATATATACAGCAGATGTGGTTGGGACAGTCGGTCAGGGCCGGCCTCGTCGAACTTATCGCGACCAAATTGCGAACATTCTCGCAAAAGGAGATGTAAGGAGTACCCAAAACCGGCGAGCATGCATGAAAAGAGAAATGAATGTGGATGAAACGAAAGAGGTTTGTAAGGATCGTAGCAAGTGGAAATCCATAGTCTCTGCCTACCCCTATGGGAAAGAGGCGTGATAATATGTATGTATGTAATCCTAGCCAATCTTTAAAGGGGCGTCTCGGCCTGGCACTGTGAAAAACTTTGCCTATAAAATTCAAAAAAAATTAGACTTTGGCTTTCAAAAGTGTTTAGACAGCCGGCAATTTTCAAATAGGTACTTACAATGGTGTTATTATCAGATGGCAAAGATAAAAAAAAAATAGTTGTATGATGGAGTAGACGAGTACCTACAAACAAATCTATTATTGACTGATGAGTAAGATGCGGTCACAAAATATCTGACTGTCGATATTAAACAAATCTTGTGTGCTAGCCTTAACAGATTTATTTGTGGGTGTATCTGAGTAAGCTGCTTATAACTCAATAGGTATGTGCTCGATTGCTGTCATTTTTGCAGGTTATAGCTTTTATATTTAGATTTCCTTTTGTTTGTCATACAGTTTTTGCGTAGGTATCATATTATTGTCAACATAAAAAAATACTTAGTATAAATTGAGTCTGTACTATTCTTTGAAACTATTATATAGGGCTGTTGGGCGATTTTAATGCGGTTTTTACATAAGTTTTTTAACAACTACGGAGTACACATTTTAATGGTACCTATTTCAATTTTCATTACGGCTTCCCTATGAATGACTTTTATTTTAGATATAAAAACCGTAATGGATGCTGAAGTGATTACCTGTGAAAACACCGAGTTAGGAAATAGGCCTGCTGGAAAACTGGAATCTGGAGATTCCAATGTAATAGAAGTGTGATACTTCCGAGCCACAGTCTGGATGGGCTACTAGATTGCAAATAAATAGGTACAGGATAAATATAAAAAAAAATTATAGCCCTATTGAAAAAAAAAACATCTTCTGGATAGAACTTGCTTCATGCTTCAACAGTCAAAAGAAAGTACCTAGCTACCCTAAAGTTATTGACCAAATACTCGAAATTTGCGACATTAACTGCTATATCTTTTGACAAAAATAGTTTTATTTATACAGATTAATTATACCGTGAACACAACACGCATTCTTGAAAAAATAGTCTTGACAAGTATTCAAACGGACAAACAATTAATTCTTTAAGGATTCATTTTTACTCTTGAGGTATTTAACCCTTTTTCATACACAAAAATCATTTCCCATTAGATCAACTTCGACATTTCCACACATATGTGTTTGGGCCGGAAATTTAAATGAAATGAAAATATCGTTTTTAGGGTTCCGTAGTAAACAAGAAACCCTTATAGTTTCGCCATGTCTGTCTGTCTGTCTGTCCGTCCGCGGTTTTACTCAGAGATTATAAGTATTAGAAAGCTGTAATTTGGTATGTATATTAATCATGCCAAAAAAGTGGTAGAAAAAATTCTTGAATTTCTTTTTATGGTACTCCACAAAAAAAAAAATTCCCTTCTTACCCATCGTGTGGGGTATCGTTAAATAGGTCTTTAAAAGATATTGTGATGTTGAGAAGACCATTTTTTGATTTAGGGATCCGTTTCCGAAATATTTAGTTTTAAAGTGCAAATTTTTGTTAGAGGTAAGTGTCCCCCCCTTTATCTGCTAAACGGTTATATATGGATACGTGACAAAAATTACAGCAGTAGTATATATACTGAAGTTGAAAGGAAAACTATCAGAGCTGAGTACTAAGTGCGAACTAAAAAGTTATAGGCAATCAACTTAAAAAATGTACTGAAAAATGAAAATTTTCATACAATTTTCATTGTTAGATGTTTTTGATCGTTAAACTATGAGGTGTGAGTGTGAACAGTGTGAACTCAAAGTTGTCATTCGCAACTACGGAACCCTAAACTGCGCGTGGCCCGACACGCACTAAGCCGGTTTCTTTTTGTAAAAACTTGTTAAGTTACTCTAAATGGAACTTATTCTTCTTTAAAACTAAAAAAATCATCCCAATTTTACTGTTTTCATTGGTTTAAATGTTCTAACAGGGATGAATGGACTAAAAAGTTTCACCGCCGCATTCAAAGCCTATAATTATGAAAGTTCCCGTTCTCTAACGAACTATTCGAACCGGCACAAAGTTGAGGCCGACTGGTAAATTGTTCCCACTGTGGACAAACTTTTTATTGTTACTTGAAAAGCTGTTATTCACGTTCAATTAGTTGGTAATTCTAATTCATCCTTGGCCAGGTTCCCCGTCTTTTTTTTTCAGTTGCTTTATGTTAATTTGAATAGTAACTCTTTTCTTGGAAAAGAACCATCATTGTCAATTCAGTCGTAAGAAGTCCACTGGTGGGAAGATTTCCAACGTGACTAATTGGAAACGGTCTGCATTCAGCTTCTTCCTGCGCCCTCAGGTGAGGTCGTCCAACGGTGGGTGTCCAACGCTTCGCTTGCCAGTACGTGGTCACCATTATACAACTTTTCTGCCCCATTCGCCATCGCTTATACGCGCTATGTGCACTGTCACTTCAAAGAGCTTACCCGCTGAGATATGTTTATGTCCTTTGTTCATCTAGGAATATCCTCGTTCTTGATTCGATCTCGTAGAGAAACACTGAGCATAGCCCTCTTACTGCTCTATGTGCGACCTTGAGCTTTCTCATGAGGCCCATTAATTATAGACTTTTGTCTTTAGGCAAAGAGATATTTTGGACGAAAAGGCACTGCGAAGTTTCCCGAATGCTGCCCAGCCGAGTTGAATTCGTCAAAGACCTCGTCCTCGAAGCTGGATCTTCCAACTTGGATCAATTGACTCTGAAAGACATATTGGTCTATAGCTTTAAGGATGGAATTTCCAATATAAAACGGATAAGGCACAACATTGGATATTATTTTATGCTTGTCCAAGATAAGGCCCGTCCGTTGAGAAACTTCATTGAGGTCATTAAGCATGGTTCTTAGGTCCTCCAGCGACTCTGCCATCACAACAATGTCATCTGCAAATCGAAGTTGGTGATATTATGTCTCATTCAGTTCACTTGATTTAAAAATGAGAATATAATGATTATCGGTTTAGAGTGTAATGCGTGATTGAGAAAGTAACGAACAAATACGAAATATTAAGTATCATTCTTGAGTATTTCTATGACATTTGAAATACCACGTAATACTGATTTATCTCCCGAAACCGACCACCATCCAGCAAAGTGGATGATTTATACCGGCTAAAGTTTTATTAACCTCGCTTAATCTAGTTTCAAGTGAGTTAAACCCTGATCGCCGAAACTACTGAGCTTAAAAAAATATAATTATTTCTTCTGAATTACAGGAAACCCTATACGAATTGTTTCAATCAAAAATAAAGTGGCAAACTCATAATCACGGAAAATGGTGCACTAAAACACCACCAGATAGCGCTAGTAGTCGTCAATCGCATCGTACTGATTGAATAAAATCATTTGTCATTGGCTTTCTACGGAACCCTTTCAACGCGAGTTCAACTTGTACATGGACGGTTTTTTTAGAAATAATGTATCATCTATTCTTCCAAGCAAAGACAAACAGTTTCTTCGAAGGAAATATATAAGATTCAACTAGCACCCCGTTTTTTAACATAATACTACGATTTATGTATATTGTAATTGAGAGAGGGCTCGAAACTTCCAGACGACATATTTATAGTTATGACTTTGTCTAGAAACTGTTGTAATGCAAATGGATTTGTAAGTACCTTGAGAACAAGATAATATAGGTACAAAATAAGAGTTATCTCGTCAATTACAACAAACAATATTTTATAAAAGTATGTAGATCGTCTCATCACGGTTTTATAAATATTTTCAACCTCGGCAGTGTCTTCACTTGCATTAGTGAAGATTCTTTACTAACAGTACCTACTTCTTTCTAGATTTGTGGTACCCGACGCCCATTCTAGTAACCCATTCCATGAATCGTTTAAGCATAGAAGCGTAACAACGAAGTTTGATCATAAGTTAGGATAAATAGATATTGCTATATTGTGCTTTCAAAAATCTATTAAATTTACCTGAAATCCCCCGTGCCAGTATTCCTTTTCCAATGAATGTAACGTCTCTTACCTTTTGTTAAATAAATAAACAATAATTAGTACGTACTCGTCTTAACTTAAGGTAACTTCTTTGCTAGTGCATAAATCGGTTTTGACGTCTAGCAATTATAAGAACGCAATTATAAGTCGAAGAGTTTTTCGAGTTCCTACTCCTTCAGTAAATACCGCTTTTGCTCAAAAACTAGGAATTTTCATGAAAATACATATTAACAACCATGTAGTCAAATTGGGTGACATTAAGAGCAAATCTGCATCTCAAGCAGGCAATATTATTTTTACATGGTTGACTACATTATCGTACGAAGAAACAGAGAATATAGTAAAAATAATATCAAAATTAAAATTATTATTTAATGTGTTGTAGTTAATTATTTGTTTACAGGACTTGCTTAGTACAATAATTTATATATATCCAAACATGATCTATCTGACTGGGAATCTTAGGGTAAAAAATATTTCATTGCTATTTTTGTCTTCCTCGATACAGGCTTGCCTAGTGAGGAAACCATAGAAAAAGTTTATGTAATTCAAAAAATCTGCACTATATGTACATAGATACTTATTGTAATATAAATGCTTTGATGAAACTGTGTATTCTATTTTGCAGTTAATACAAATATTTTTCTTTCTTTCTTTCTTATTTATTAATGTTACCCCGGGATTTTATCCGCGTTTTATAGCCTGTGTTATCCGCTTATAATATAAGCTTTCTATAGGGGAATCCATTATTCACAGTATCCTATATATTATACTACTATTTTTCGTTCAATGTCTTCGCGTACTCACTAGCGTGTTACCATGTGGTAGTTAGAGGTGTGCGGGGAGCGAGGGCAAGGGGCTTTTTTGCTTTGCATCTTTATCTGTCATTCCGCTGGACGGAAAAAGCTTTTCGACCATGCGCGCATTGACGATAGTCGGTTGGGGAAGGGCCCTCTCAAGCATGGTAATTAGATCCACCAGCGACTCCGCCATGATGACAATGTCATCAGCAATTCGAAGGTGAGTGATATACTCACCGTTGATGTGAATGCCGGCTTGTTGGGGAGGCTAGAAGGCATCGAGCCTATTCGTGAGACGATTCGTGATCACCCTTGAGAACAGCTTATAGACGTGGCTCAAAAGCGTGATGGGTCTGTAGTTCTTAAGTAGCATATTATCGCCCTTTTTGAAGAACAGCACCAGTATGACACCCCTATGCCACGCTTCCGGCGTCACGCCCTCGAACAGAACGGAATTGAAGAGCCTCTGAAGGACTTTCAGTGCCGGTCGCCTCGGTCGCTGCTTGAGGGCAATCCTAATCTTGTACCGGCTGATGTCTTCAGAATAGTGCCGGGTTAGTTTGGCCCAAAGATCTTTGGCCAAGCTTACAATAGGTTTGGCTACAGGTATACAGCTGTCCATAAAACCTCTTAATCTCTTCCAACACCTCGGCCTTCGTCAAAACTACGTCGCCGTCCTTCTTCCTCAGCTTAGTCAATCGGCTCTGTCCAATAGACTCCATCTTGCGAACACTTTGAAGCCTTTGTTTTGCTATATCTTGTATTTATTCATTCGCTTCATCTTGTATTATATGTCTTATACTCGTATTAACAGTTATATGTTAATTCAGATTAAACTGGCAGTAGGTACTTAATACTTAGAAGCGTGTACGTTATATTAATGCTTTATTAACTAGAAGTGAACTAAGTTAAGTAACAAATCTTTTAGGTTCACTTTTGTACCAACTGTGTTGTTTTTTAATGTTTTCGCGATTGTTTAACATTTAAATAAAATTAATTTAAATACGGTTTTATCGTGTCTATTAGGTACATTATATTATTTATACACAACGTATAAAACACTTAACAGTGTTACAGTGCGACCACAAACACAGTAAAGTGTTCGAAACGTTAGGTGTATAAATAATATAATAAACGCAATAAAACCGTATTAAAATAATTGTATTTAATTGTTGTCATATATTAAATGTAATAATACTATTTTATTTGGAGCCATAGATTATTCTATAAAATTTTTATTATTTCTAAAATTAATTATATTGTGTAGCTTAGCAGCCCTAGACTTTTAAACATGTAAGGAGTCATGAAGTAATATTATTAAAAAAATATTGTTGTTTCAGCTTCAACAAGATAATTAAGCCAAACTTTCTTATTTCCCCGGGGCCATGTATTTTTTCTTACGTCAATGAAGAAGTTTAAGCTCCGAGAAAATTAAAAATATCTAGGACTAGCAAACAATAGCTGATTACAAAAAACTTCGCCGAAGTTTTTTGTAGTCAGCTACCTACACGATTTGAATGGGCATGTTGACAAAAAAATTTTTCGTGTTGCTATGTAAAGACCTGCCAAAAATAAACACAATAGTGACAGAAATACATTTCTACACAAAAAAACTCTTTCAAATATAAATTTTTTAAAGTCACATGCTTTTAGACGTTAATTTTTAGACGTGAAAACGCGCCGCTGAAATGCCTACATATTTGTGACGTCACAAGCTTGAATTTTGTATGGGTGGCGTGAGAACTTTGTTTGGTAGCTAAACTAAATTTTTCGTTTATAGTAATGGTTTCATAATTAAAGTTGCTATAAATTTAGCGGACTACAATACAGCATAATTTTAATGAAAGATTTTCATACTTTAAAAAATGGTCCTAATCACCCAACTTTAAAGAAGCTAAAGGATCACTTAACGAATCGATATCAAATTTAAAGTGTTATTTATATTGTTTTTAGATAGAAATTAGTATCATTGAAAACAAATTTTATATAATCTTAACATTAGGCAACTACCGTATTGCCTTACTTGGATATTTATTACAAAAAAACCGGCCAAGTACGTGTCGGGTCACGTGCAGTGTAGGGTTCCGTAGTTGCGAATGATAACTTTGAGTTCACACTGTACACACTCGCACCTCACAGTTTAACGACCAAAAACATCTATTAATGAAAATTTTATGAAATTTTACATTTTATTAGTTGGTTGCCTATAACTTTTTAGTTTGTTCTTAGCACTCGGCTCTTATAGTTTTTCATTCAAATTCAGTATATATACTATTGCTGTAATTTTTTTCACGTATCCATAATTATATAACCGTTGAGCAGATAGAGGGGGGGACACTTACTTCTAACAAAAACATTCATTATTTCGGAAAAGGATCCCTAAATCGAAAATGGTGTTCTTAACCTCACAATATTTTTTAAAGACCTATTTATAAATACTATTTAACAATTATTTAGATCGTTCACTTAACCTCAATATACAGCTAATAATAAGCGACGAAAACCTCTATAGCTCTTTATCTCTTGTTAGTTTCAGACACATCATTTACAGACTTATAGGCAAGTAATAGTAAATAGAATGTAAAGAATCAAATTACGAAAGCAGCGATTGTGTAAGCTTTATAACAAGTTATAAGGCTATATAATTGCATCTCCCGTCGCTCCAGTGAAAATTCAGTCCAATAACACATATTACCATGCTAACCAACGTATCTACATAATCAACATCTGAAATTGACCATTTTCCATTACTACGTCCGTTCTACGAGTATTAAGTTTTCATTTGATAGCTCTTAACCACGTTTACTGCATATTTTTTGTTTAGGGTTTAGGTAGTTTTTCCGTAAAAACTGAAAATAGTCCCATACTTTCGGGCCACCCAGGAGTAGCACAGGGTTGAGAAAGTTGCAAACTTGTAGTAGATAGTATTGTAGAGACCACTAAGAATAGTGTACACCCATACACTATTCTAAATGTTCTGTACAATATAATAGAAAAAATTGCCGATACATGCGCGTTTGCAATGTTTGATGTCGATATTGACTGGGCTTTGAATAAAAAAATTATTTACCTATTTATAATATCATATTTGTATCATTCTACTGACAGTCCGTCTTCCCAGATACCCTGTATATCCCGTAAAGGATAAAGACATGATTAGTAGGGTATGTATGATGTATATGTTTCGAATGTAAATAATAGGCGGCCGCACTAGATGTTGGTTCTGTTATTGGGAAACGCAGTGCTTATATGTTCTTTGTTATTGGGTAGAAAACTGTCAGTTGTTACTGCTTGTCAAATATTTTTCAATAACAGTGGCGTGAGCGGCTCATCAGCAAACGATTCAGTGTTGCCAGTCAACTGGTGGTAAGCACTTCAGAAAACTCACGAGTACGAGTATGTATTTTTTATTAAATAAATAAATATAAATATATACGGACAAATAACACAGATTGAGCTAGCCCTAAAGTAATTTCGAGACTTGTGTTATGGGATACTAACTGGACGATAGTATATTTTATAATTGATACTTATATAGGTACTTAGATAAACATCCCAGACCCAGGTCAATCTGAAAGATCATTTTCCATCTTGACCTGACCGGGGATCGAATCTGGGACCATCCGTTTCGCAGGCAGGCGTGTTGACCGCTGCGCCAAGGAGCTCGTCATTCAGCTATGTATTTATAATATCATATTTTTATTTATCAGGACTTATTGCAACTCTAGCCTTTACCCGCGGCTCCGATCAAGAATTCGGAACATCAAAAATCTGTATCTTTATCAGCTAGAAACAAAAATCTTTAGTATCAAGCTATTGCCCTGCCAATAATTTAATAATAGGTACTGATATATTTCAACAGTTCTAATCTTCTAAAAATACAATCACATTCTTCTTACACTATTATTTGACACTGTTTGTTCCAAATTTCACGCAAAGCCTCGCTTGTAGTAATTTGTGGAAACATCTACAACTATTCCACAAGTTAGACGCAGGTCGCATTAGTTCAAAATTCCCTTTCCTCTATTTTAAATATCTAGGCATTCAAATTACTTTTGGTGCACTGGGTTAAAGCATGAAGAGGTAAGAGATAGACACAGTTATTTTCGCTTCATCTATGAGATACGTAGATGAAAATATAGATAGTTATAGACGTGTCAATGTGGAAAATGGCCGGTTAATATGGCCGGTCAGCATATTCATTTATTGACACTCAAATGTTTATAAGTGTCAAAATTTTGTAGGACATGAACTGAAAATATATGACATTTCACACTTTAACGAGTGACGAAATGACGACCCACTCGTAATACCATGACACTAAAAATTACATACCGTGTAAGAAGTATTCTATTGGTAGAGAGACGATACTCATCATCAAGGTATAATCAAATCAAACATTCATGTGATGTTTTGATGGGATAGGAGTACCACAACCAAAGGGTGTACACCACATAAGCACCCCCGGTAAATTTGCTTTTTTTAGGGTTCCGTAGTAAACGTGGAAACCTTATAGTTTTGATATGTCTGTCCGTCAGTCTACCTGTCTGTCCGTCCGCGGTTTTACCCAGAGACTAGAAAACAGTAATTTGATATGGGTATGAATATTAATCATGCCAAAAAAGTGGTAGAAAAAAAACTTTTCTTAGCGTAGCTCCCATTTAAGTAAAGTCAAACTGTGTCAGATGCCTTAAGGCAGCTTGGAAAATCTGACACCAGTGTTGGCTACTTACACACATGAAAAACAAAATAATACGTAAAGTGGGAGTAATTTTTTTTCTCTCCTAACTCATCGTGTTGGGTATAGTTAAATAGATCTTTTAAAAAAACAGTTAAGTCGTTTAGGCTACAGGATGCAACAATGGAATAGACATATACACATATTTACACGCGAAAAACCGTTCTCTTCTTCTGAGGTGGGTCAGTCGGGTAAAACAAACAAATGGAGAAACAAAAGCGCCTTCAGTAATACGACTATGACCATACTATTTTGCTACCATGTATTTTGTTTCTCTCAATTTTGCCTGTGCATTTTAGTCGGCGTTTACATAAAGATGGGTAAGACCCTAGTGTTTATTGTATTAAATGTTTTTTTGAATAGTAAATTTAATAAAATGTTTAATTTCTTGTCTTTTTTAGTCATGTTGAGCTGGAAAAACTCATACAATAATTACTCATGTTCTTAACATACCTTGTAAAAAATATGGCTATCGCTTCTATGCTAGTTTGGGAGAAAACGAAATATATAGAATATACCAGCTGTTTCTCTTCCCACGCAGACTGCAAAAGCCAGTCGGGGATTGGGCGAAAATTTAAGGAATCACGTCAATAGGCGATGCGGCTAGCAACCCATCACTAATTTGATCCCGCTTTCTACCTAAACGCCCACTAAACGTGGCCGGTTTTATAATAATAATATTTTGTTCCAATGTTAATGAATCACACATCAGATCCAACATAGTTACTGAAGCCAGGTGGCGCTAAAGTTATGCACACAGCCAATAATTATGAAAATTAACACATTATAATTCATAATAATTAACACATTTATGACCTTGGGCTCTGTCTTATCCGCAAGGGAAAAAGACGTGATAATATGTATGTATGTCTATATGTAGTAGGTACAAAGATGTAGTAAAACACAACGTTATATCTTTGTTTCCTTCGTTTCTATCAATACAATGACGCACACTATCGGTTTTCACATTTCCTCATAATATTTTCATTCATAGCAAGCAAGTGGTAGATCTTTTCGTCAAACGGTTAGGTTACATAAACATATGTCTCCACTTTGCCATGCTTCAAAACAATATTATTAAGTGAGAAAGTTTGTGTGGATATTCGGAGGTTTGTTAATCTTTCTTGTAATTACTAATGGACGGGTCTTGATGAAATTGTCCTTTGGTTTAGCTTAGGTATCAAACATCAAAATTAGCATATATTTACGTGGTATGGACTATAAACGAGATGGGTTAAAAAAATAATGGAAAAAATGTTGCACAGAAACCATAAAGAAGTCATCCTAACTATCCTAACTAATATAATAATACATATAATTTACGTCAGGAAATTCCACAGATATCTGATAATCCAATTATGCCGCAACTTAAAGATCCGTCTGCGGGTTCACTGTCTTTTCCATCTCAACCAGTTCAGCAAGTGAACGCTGCTTCTAATAATGGCAACTTAATAAAACCACGCACTACGAAAGGCAATAGCAAGGCTTCTAAAAATCATGGTCATGCACAATGACGTCAGAGCCGTGATGCCAAGGTCAGCGTTCCTAATACGAGTTCGGTAGCCACCAGCTCTAAGCCTGGCCTGGCTAGCGTGTGTGTTGTGGAACAGGAAGAGGGTAAGAACAACGTAGATGTCTTTGATCGGGAGGAAGGTGGAAGGACGGAAAAACGTGGTAAAATACGCCGATCGCTGGTAGGCACAGCGGGACCAAACGTCACATCATTAAAAGCTGTAGAAAGTAAAAAGTACTTTCACGTTTGGAATATGGCGTCGGATGCTGAAGAGGTTCGCAACTACCTCAACAACTTATGTCCAGGAGCCTGTACCGTTTTAGAATTAGCTGCAAAGGGAGACTATAAGTCGTACAAGATTGGTGTTATAGAGGATTGTTATGAGAAATGCTTCTCTCCCGATTTCTGGCCTGTTAATGCTAAGCTCAAACCCTGGGTGAATTTTCGTGCCTCACGTAACTCGAGGCAGAGCGACCGGCAGAACTTTCACTGACGGCCAAGCACAACCCAGCTCTCTTCCCGCCAAAATTGTGCTTCAAATGGTTTACCAGAACGTTCGCGGCCTAAAAACTAAGTTGCAGTTCTTTCGAGAGAATTTATTCCTATTGGACCAGGACCTTGTAGTGGTCACTGAGACAAACCTAGACTCCAGTGTAGAAGATGCCGAAGTCACCTCTGGAGGGTGGAGTGTGTTACGCCGTGATCGTTCAACGTCTGGCGGTGGTGTCATGGCCCTTGTTCGACCAGGGATAAGTTTATACCGAAGAAAAGATCTAGAAACCAAAGATGGCGAAGACCTTTGGGTATTTTTCAGACTTTTAGATATGAACGTTTATTTATGTGTTATCTATATTAATCCTCGAGCAAAAGACGACGAATATATGGCATGGTTCCACTCTGTAGAAAATAAGATAAATGATCTGAAAGGTTTGATCATCATTGCTGGTGATTTGAATCTTAATAGTGCTTCTCTTAGTATTAATAACTACTATTGTTACTTTTTAACTGTTTGTGGTCTGAAAGAGATGAATAATGTTTTTAACTCGTATGGGGGAAAATTAGATGTCGTTCTGGTGCCCGAATGTTTTGAATCTTCTGCTTCTGTCGGTGAATTGAAAGAAGGCTTGGTTGCCAAGGCCGACCTTTATCACCCCCCTTTATTTTTTGAACTAGCAGCCTCTAATAAAGCTACCCCAGGTCTGCATAAGATAGCTCCAAGTAACATAGACTCTAAACGTGATTGGAACTTCGAAAAGGGTAATTACGATCTACTCTATGAGCAAATGTCAAACGTGTCTTGGTCACCAGTTTATATGGCTCAAACAGTTGATGATGCTGTTGAGTCAATGTATGAGATAATTTATAATATATTTGATAATTGCATTCCCAAAAAAATTAGGTCTCTGAAAGCTGTAAGGCGCTATCCGGTGTGGTTTACTGGAGATATAATAAAGGATCTCCAACAAAAAGCTTACTATCATCGCAAGTGGAAAGCCACTAATAACCAATTTGCATATCGTAGCTTTAGTGATCTTCGCGCTAATTTAAAATTGCGTATCTCAGAGGCTTATAAGACATACAAACTCAGAGTTGAGGCCAACATCAAAAGTAATCCTCGTTTGTTTTGGCGGCACATATCTAACTTAAAGTCAAAAGGGGGATTTGAACCGAGTGTGACTTACGGCGGAACTAAGCGAGAAGGTCAAGAGGCGGCAAATGCTTTTGCACTTTTCTTTTCAAGTGTATTTCTCTTTGATCCCCCCACGCTAGATCATAAACGAGCGCAGGCTCTAGGGGGCTCAACTAGTTCCACTCAGATAGATATAGACTATATATCTCATGAAGATATCCTTACTGGTTTAAAAATCCTCAAACCCTCAGGAATTGGCCCTGATAACGTTCCGGCGTTCATTTTAAAGGCTTGTGGTGATTTCTTGCTAGAGCCAATTTACTTTGTGTTTAACATGTCTTTGATTTTGAGCCACCTTCGGTTCGGAGACATATCACCTGCGGTATTGAAAAAAAGAAGCAAGAGTCAGACCCAAGACATCCCTTGCATGGAATACAGCCTTCTGCCAACAGACTTAAAAGCCGTAATAGTTTTATAAAAACTACAAGACCTCTTGATGGCGACCCAAGATCAACCCGACTGCAATTTTGGCGCAAAGATTTTCCACCTCCCACTGACTATATCCCCCCATCCGAAGAGCTTCCTCCGGGATCTCAACTCCCATGGGCTACATGGAAAAGTCTTAACCGCCTACGTACTGGGGTAGGCCGATGTAAGCATAACCTAGCCAAGTGGGGCTACATCGACCAAAATAACGTTCAGTGTGAATGTGGTGAAAGAGACCAGACCATGTCACACCTCATGTCGTGCCCCATGTGCCCCACTACCTGCACAAAGTACGACCTCAACTACGCCTCAGCAAGTGGCGTGGCTGTTGCAACATACTGGAGGGATAAAATATAGGACTTTTTAGACATTTTGAGCCATCGACACGAAAAGAAGAAGAAGAACATGTCTTTGAGGGTTGGCGTCTACCCTTCATTGTGGAAATTGTCTCGTGTTACGCCTATCCCCAAAACTAGTAATACTTTGGAAGTGGAGGACCACAGACCTATAGCCATCCAGTCTGCACTCCCTAAACTGATGGAATCTATTTTACGCAAAAAGATCAGCCAACAAGTTAACCCTTTTCTAACAGACGCTCAACACGGGTTTAGAAGTGACCGATCAGTTGACTCTAACTTACTAACCCTTGTAGACATTGTCTCCACGCGCATGGATGAAGGCTCACAGGTTGATGTTATCTATTTTGATTTTAAAGGGGCCTTTGACCGTGTTGATAACGATATACTGTTAGTTAAACTTTCTTCCATGGGTTTTACTCCTAATCTTCTTGAGTTCTTCGCAGATTATTTGCGTGATAGGAAACAGTTCGTGCGACATGGTTGTTATGAATCTGGCGTATATCACACCCGTTCTGGAGTAAGCCAGGGTTCCATTCTCGGTTCTCTCCTGTTTCTGCTTATGATCAATGATCTCCCACAGGTTCTCAGCCATGCTACATGCCTTCTCTTTGCTGATGATCTAAAAATCATTTTGAAAATCAGCAAAGAGTCTGATCACGCACTCTTGCAAGCTGATATTGATGCAATTCAAGGCTGGAGTCAAACCAATAAGCTACTTTTCAATGATGCTAAATGCTGTGTTATGTCTTTTACTCGGTCTAAACATCCTTCATTATTTCAGTACACTTTAGATAATAAGAATATAACTAGAGTATTCACAGTAAAGGACCTTGGTGTCCATTTTGATCCAAAACTGAATTTTCATGATCATATCCAAAAATTAACCACCAGTAGTTTTAAACAATTAGGTTTTGTCATACGACATTGTAAAGATTTCGATAACTTGCATGTAGTAAAGATGTTGTACTCCGCATTTGTTAGAAGCAAACTAGAAACTAGTTCAAAAGTTTGGAATCCGCATGAGGCAAAATATACTCTACAAGTTGAAAAAGTTCAAAAAGCTTTTTTGAGATTTCTTTATAAAAAAAGTTATGGGTATTACCCATATTTATACCCAACTAAATTTCTTTTGGGTACTTTGGGTTACAATTATTTAAGTACGCGACGTAATTGGCAGCTCATGCAATTTGTCAGTCGTTGCCTTCGCGGTGACTCTGACTGTATCGAACTAGTCTCCCGACTGTGTAAACTTTTTGTTCCCAATAATTATTTGCGTAGTCGGCGTCATAAGTTGCTTGCGGTACCAGAGGCGCGAACCAAATTTCACAAACAGTCGCCCCTTTTACGCGGACTGGCAGAACTCAATGCTTTTGTGGCATCAGAGCGTGGCAGTGACTGTGATCTGTTTGGTGATGGGTTTGCACGATTGAAGAATGAATTTTTATTATTTTGTGAAAGGGAGGTATGAATTTGTTGTCCATATTTTTAGTTGTCCAGCGCATTAGTGTAAACTGTAATGCTGAACAATGTAAATAATAATAAATAATAAATATAAAAGCGAAAGTGAGTTTGTTTGTTACGCTTTCACGCCCTATCTACTGAACCGTTCATCGTGAAATTTTGCATACACATAGGTTAGAGTACTGAATTGGACATAGGCTATATATGACACAAGCAAAGCCGCAGGTAACAGCTAGTCGAAATTAAGCGTAAAATTCCATCTATTTGCTTTGATTGTTTGCAGTCTGATGTAAATACCTTAGACTGCAAACAATCTTGGCGAAACTTCACGTCAACTCTTGAGGACAACCATGCATGACCATGTCTGTATCTACAACCAATAAACTAATCTAAACTTTACTAGTTCGAAATTAAGATATAGATTTCTTTAGCAATATTCTTGTAAGTCAACCTTATAGAGGGGAGATCTGCCATGGTTAAAAACTAAAGACGCCACTTTGTAAGAGGTAAAGTAATGGCTTTATCAGCGGCGATTCAACTGAAGTATTGATTTTTAAGAAATAAATGAACCTTTTTACGTAATATGACGTCTAATCTATTTGTCCCAGTTCTCCTTTTATTTTTAAAACAGAAATGACAGAAATTGTTTATTCCTGTCATAGAACCTCACGAGCTTAAATGCTCAGCTTGTTCGCAACTCTCTTTTCTTTTTATTAAAAAGGTGAAATCATTGTCTTGAAAAAATAACAAATTATTAAACTATCTACAATATTTTCATTGGATTTGCTGTGATAAGCAGAAGCAGTAAAAAATAATTTACTTTTTAGTAAGCGAATTATCACTGGTCGTCACATTAACAAAAAAGAGCGTCAATTAACATACTTGTTACCAACATGCATTTTGATAAGGATGACAATATGAAGATAATGAGTTATTCCTTCACTTTGGTTCTTTGTGGAGCTCAGTCTGAACTTTTTTAATAATCAGTTCAAACATATCACAATCAGAACTCTATCTCTACAGACTTAAGGAGCAAAATGGAAACGTTTCTCTCGAATACAAGTGGGGAGGAAAAGAGGTTTCGGCGCACGCGCAGGCAGTGTTGCGCAGTCGTCCGTACAGACGGTTTTAACGGTGTTTCGAGCACCGAATATAGAACTGTCGAAGTGAAAGTGCCAGGATGTTGTGAATTAGAAACACGTGCAAAGTGTATACATGGATACTGTTATTTGTGTCAAAATATGCTAGGATTTTTCAAACAAGGTACGTTTTTAGTCTATTTCTCGTTTGATATAGATTTTATGACGTAGTGACTGACATAGAATACATATTACTAGACGATTGAAGCTTAAAGCTTTATAAAAAGAGAGGAAGTAGTTCTCTAAGGTCATAATAAATCGTTTTTGTATCTATATAAGATCATATTTGCGTCAGACCAAATAGCATGACGTCAGAATAGGGTTATGTTTTGTAATTGGCCATTAAAAGTTCGGAACAGCGACACAGACTTAATTAAGTTGTATATATTAAAAGGGAATTAACTTGTTTCATTAACGAGTGTGGTAGTTAAAAAGTAATAGAGATAAAGTTAGAAAAACTGTTCTGTGGGCAAGTGATTAATGTCATAAAGATTTGAATTGGACTCTATTCCAACGCAGCACTACTAAGGTTCAAATATTTCAAATATTACAGTTCATAGTTTTAAATTTAACTAAATGTTATACCTTAAATAGATATAGTTAATGAATCATACCTAGTAACTCTTGACGGAAAACATTTGTGTGATCTGTGAAAACATTTTCTATTTAATGGATCCTATTAAACAAAAAAACGTTTTTACAACACACATTTAAGTATTTTTTACGAATGAATTGCGAGCCTCATAATTTTTGCAGTTGGTTTAAATAACTTAGTGTGCCGCCGCTATGGTTCGCCGTCAATGCATAGTAAATCTCTTCCGCGTTCAGATTTGCCAAGGTTAAATCCTCGTAGAAAGGGCAAATCAAAAACCTTCAAGATCATGACATGTTAATAAACTTTTCAAGACTGTAATCCTTAAATTACACTAATTAACGTCTTGTTACGCTTTTTATTAGAGCTGTGATTTATTTCAAATTTTAACGAGAACTTGCCTTTGTTCGAGACTCAGGTTCGAAAAGAGTTTTAGCATCAGACAACCAATTATAAAAGATATGCCTTGTATAAATTATGATAAATAGGAATTTGTTAAGGGTACCTCTTATTTCTTTTAATATTTGTATATGACTTAGTCTCAAAGTTAAATGTAATTTGTGCTTACCCGAGTTAAGGAACAAAATGAAGTAACTCACCACTATACAATACATGACTACGGCTACGATTTAGTAATTCATTATTTTTCAAAGATGCATCAAACTAGTAAAATTAATCTAATCGATTTAGTGATTGAAATGTAAAGAGGAAGGTAATAGCAGATAGAGATAATTTTGCATTCATAAATTTGGGTAGTAGAGACTTAGGGATAAATCAATATAATTTTTCTAATTACAAAATACTATGCTTGTTCGTCGCGAACTTAGACCCCGTGAACATTTATTTAAATATCTCATAAACGACTGAACCGATCTTGATGCCCAATTAACCCGAAATCTTCTACTAGTTAATAAAATAAACCTTATTACCTACTCAAAGAGCATAGTATATATGCTCTTTGCTTCACCGATCGTGGCTTCATCAAGGCTTGCATGCTAGGTAAGTGGCTGTAGCGATATACAAGGAGTTTCTACGAAAAAGGCGAATGGATAGTTTTTTTATTAATAGGAGATAAAGAAAAACGACCATATGACCCATGACAATGGTTTTTGAGAAAATAACTGCAATCAAAGATTTTAAAAATACATTATTTTTGTCGAGCATAGCTTCAATCCAAGCAATAGAATAATATCCTACAAATCCTGCTTTTTGTGATATCGACATCATCGTTACATCGTTATAAATTTTTAAAGAAAAATAAAAAAAGACTCATTGGCCCATCTCGTTGTACGGGCAGTTGTGTAGTTACGTTACGGTATGTAGTGTAGAGGTATGCGATTGGCCAGCTAACTGCATCGCTTTTTGGCAATAACGGCTGAGTTAGCTTTTGATAGCCTTCCTAGATAGAGAGGATGTCCAAACATTTTGGGTTTTACTGTCCGATATACCTAAATGGTTGCAATCAAATACCAAAATAGTTAAGAAAACAAATAGGAACTTGGTTTTATGTCGTACTAACGTCATCAGAGCAATAAAGCATACATCTCCATCCTCATTCCTCCTCGCCCTCTCTTCATCCGCCAGAAGCAAATTTAGAAAGTATTTTAGGCATCTAAAAAATAAAACTACTTATTGCATGGATTGATAATTCACACTCAAAGCGTAAAATATCAAGCATATATTTATATTTCTATATAAAAATACCCTGGAGGCAAATTAAATTCACTAAAGTAGTTACTTTCCTAATAAAACAATTTATTGTACACGAAAAAAAAAACACTTATCGTCGTTCTGCTATTCACTTCAACTCCAATCCAAATGAACATCAACAATATTCAAATCATTCAATATTCATATTATCTACCGATACGTTATTTAAAAATATATAAGAAATCAAAATTGTACTTTTTAGGGTTCCGTAGCAAACTAGGAACCCTTATAGTTTCATCATGTCTGTCTGTCTGTCTGTCTGTCCGTCCGCGGTTTTACTCAGAAATTATAAGTACTAGAAAGCTGTAATTTGGTATGGGTATGTATATTAATTATGGCAAAAAAAAGGTAGAAAAAAATCTTGAAAACAAATTTTTTTTTAGGGTAGCTCCCATACAAGTAAAGTGGGGGAGTATTTTTTTTTCTTTACTTACCCATCGTGTGGGGTATCGTTAAAAAGGTCTTTGAAAAATATTGTGAGGTTGAGATCACCATTTTTCGATTTAGGGATCCGTTTCCGAAATATTTGGTATTAAAGTGAAAATTTTTGTTAGAGGCAAGTGTCCCCCCCCTCTATCTGCTAAACGGTTATATATGGATACGTGAAAAAAATTACAGCAGTAGTATATATACTGAAGTTGAAAGCAAAACTATCAGAGCTGAGTACTAAGTGCAAACTAAAAAGTTATAGGCAACCAACTTATAAAATGTACTGGAAAATGTAAAATTTCATACAAATTTCATTGTTAGATGTTTTTGGTCGTTAAACTGTGAGTTGCGAGTGTAAACAGTGTGAACTCAAAATTGTCATTCGCAACTACGAAACCCTACACTGCGCGTGGCCCGACACGGACTTGGCCGGTTTTTTAATGTATACCTATCATATTTCTAGTAACAGATATTTAATGTCATGAAAACACAGCTGACACATAAATTTCAGTATGCAAGAGACTTAAGAGTATTATGTTTCAGTGACTTTCTCTATCAATTCGTTAATATTTATGGCCACAATGGAATATTTAAGTACATTACAATTTATCAGTTACCCGTCTGTGACGATTTATGAAGAAGTTTATTTATTTGAGATCTTCGAAAAGATCTGCGACGACCTTCGACTTCCATAACCAGACCATCATTAGAACAGTTTGATGGCTCCATTATATTGTATTATCGTCCGATTTCCTGCTATAAGTGTTTGCAAATAAACAAATATCTTTTTCAGCACGTATATAAATTCTTTTCTCACTCTGATACCTAGAATGACTGTTACTGAAGTAACTAAACAGCGGGAATACGCAGTGCTGCCTGAAAATTACATAAGTATTCTAGACATTTGCTGAAACTTTGGGGTCCAGGGGCACAGAAACAAAAAATGTACTTATAAGGAATTAACAACACGTCTCCTCGAGGCAACTAGATCTTCGTAGATCAGCATCGATGTGTAACGGGGAAATGCTGTCAGCATTGAGGCTCATTGTCTCGATGATAAGTTTTTTATTTACAAGGTTTATTACACGAATGCCTCACTCTGATGGAGGGTAATGTTTTTCGCGCATATATAGGTAAGTAGGTATGTCTGTTCCATTGTTGCCTGCTGTAGCTTAAACGGCTCATCCGATTTTGAAGTGTGAGGTGTTATCAGATTTATATTCCCAGGAGTGTCATAGGCTATGTAACGTCAAAGAAAAATGAATATGGAGGACGTATTCTGTCGAAAAGGCAGCAGGGTGTTTTACTGCTTGAAATATTTCTACTTCTTTGAAGGTAATTTATGTTAGTTTCAATTTGTTTTGAATTTTCTGTGACCAATTCAGAAACATGTTATAAATAATATCAACATCAGTCCATAAAGCGTTATTGTTTAACATTCATTTATATTCAGCTATAATTGCAGTCAAAAGCACTCAACCCAGACCTGCGATGTTACTAAGAAATTCAAGAAAAGAAATAAATTGATTTTGATTGAGAATGCAAAAATCAAACTTATATTTGTTCTGAGAAAAAATCTTCATAAAACCTTTTCGGTCATTCTTTGCAAATTCAGACTTCATTTGCAGATGCTTTAATTTAATTTTGACTCTTTATCATAATTACTTACAAGCAAAAATAAAAACTATTAAATTTGGTGAATTCATTATTGTAATATTTAAACCGTCGCGAATTTATCTTGGTTGCCGAATTTTGTAATGTGTACAGAAAATCAATAAGATTGAAAACATTACACAATCATGAAACGAAAGAGGGAAGCAAGCGCCTGTGTTGGCTTGAACAACACGCAGCACCTATGTAAGATTCCGTAGTTGCACATCATTTTATAAACAAAATTACTTTTAGTACGGGTTTTTATCGCGTTTATTACAGTATTTTCACACTTAGTGACGAGTTCCGTGGCGCAGTGGTTACCACACCAGCCTGCGACACGGGTGTCCCGGGTTCGATCCCCGGTCAGGTCATGATGAAAAGCGATCTTTTTCAGAGTGACGTAGGGTCATGGATGTTTATCTATTAAGTATATATTATATAAAATATAGTTTCGTTGAGTTAGTATCCTGCGACGCAAGTTCAAACTAACTGTGGGGCTATTGTGTGATATGTCCTATATATTTATTTATTTATTACTTAACTTGTCGCTTCAATGCTAGTCTGGGAGAAAGGAAAAAACAGAGAATGTACCAGCTGCTTCCCTTCCCGCACATATACGTAAAGCTGCACAAGCACACGTAAAAGCTGGTCGTAGGATTGGGCATCAGGAATCATATCAATAGACGATGCGGCTAGCAACCCATCACTATTTTGATTCTGTTCTCACCTACAAGCCCACCAACAAGTTAAAAGGGGCCTAAAGGTTTTACAGACCTGAGCTCTGTCTACCCCGCAAGGGAGAACGACATCATCGACATCAACAAACACTTTTCAACGTTCATGATCACAGGTAGACTTCCATAGTAAGTCTACCTTTGAACATGAACACTTAAACGTACCAAATTTTATTTAAATCTGTAACAATGCGGAAATTTATAAGTCAGTCAATTTGACTTGTGCCGTCACAAGCATTATTATCTAGTTATACAGGATTATTAATAAATTAATTTTTTAATATCGGGACGAAAATCCCTATTAGGATATAGACCCGCAAGAAAAAAACATACATACATACATACTATCACGTCTTTATCCCTTTCGGGGTAGACAGAGCCCAAGGTCATAAAACCTACAGGCCACGTTTAGCATCGTAGTGGGCGTAAAGGTGGAAAATGGAATCAAAATAGTCATGGGTTGCTATAGCCGCATCGCCTGTCAATGTGATTCCTTAGATTTTCGCCCAATCCCTTGACCGGCTTTAACGGTCTGCGCGGGAAGAAAAGCAGCTGGTATATTCTATGTTTTTTCTTTTCTCCCAAACCAGCATGGAAGGAAAAAAAGGTGTAAAATATTGGACACACTTAGGTACTTACTTAATTCCTCAATAAGCTGGGCAAACTTCTATGGTGTATCCAAATATTTTTTTCACTTATTTCCTATTCTATTAGGGATTCTTATTCAACATTGAAATGTTGCCGGGTTGTTCAAAAACAATATATACAATTGCATTCAATTTTAAACGTTATCACATTGTGTATGTATTTTATGAAGTATGGAGGAGCTCGAGATGTTTTATGCCACGTGCCCATGCAACCAATCTGAGTGGGGACCGCGTGGGGTTGCTTAACATGCGTAAGCGCTAATAATGCGATTATAAATCACGTCCACTAGGCCATGGGGATTACTTTGAAATATAATTTCATCAAAATCGCGTTTATTTTAACAATTTTACTGTTTGAAATATTTAAGAACCTTGTATTAATATTTGATAGTCATCTCTGAAAGTTAAGAAGTTAAAATGATAGCCTTGTCAAAGTTTTTCTTCTTCTTATGTTAGTTAGTAAATATTTTCCTACTAAGTAAACCAAATGTACAAGCCTATCTTATCAGTATATTCATTTTATTTATTTATTTTAACTTTATTGCACATATATAAAAATACATAGTACAAAAGGCGGACTTAATGCTATGGCATTAAGTCCGCCTTTTGTATTAGGCATTCTCTCCCAGTCAAACCTTTAGACCAAACAGAGAGTTTAAAACGGGTGGTGCGATAAAGTGCCTAACGGGTTCCAGATATTTTCAACCCAAGTATAAAAACTAACACAAAACTTAATGTTTACTTAGTAAAAACATAAATACACATTTATAATAAATACACATATTATTATACATATTCATCCGGATTCTTCATTCTTATGTTTTGTATGGACATAAATATTTATAAGTTTTAAGCGCCTATCGCAATATTTTCATTTGTTTATCTCGAAGATTGACTGGTAGAGAATACTAAGTAATAATTAAATCTGCCCTTTGTGGTTCAAAACGGTATGAGAGTAGTAAAGGTCAATTAAAATCATCATCTCAGCCACAAGAGGTCCACTGCTGGGCCATAGGCCTCCCCTAAGGATTTCCAATACGACCAGTTAAGCGGCCTGCATCCAGCGCCTCCTTCCTGCGACTTTTATCAGGTCGACAGTGGGTGTCCAACGCTGCGCTTGTCGGTACATGCTCGCTATTCAAGAACCTTTCTGCCCCATAGGCCATCAGTTCTTCGCGAGGTCAATAAAGATTTCTAAATATAATAAAAAATTTGGAGTAAGTGCGTGTTCACACCAAACGTATAGTCAGCCGCCGATTGCGAGCAGGTACAATTGGCCCATATAATAGTAATGGCGTATTGTTGGTTTTTGGTGTGAAGGAAAAAGCGAATATGTATGGATTTACATTACACTGCGTAACGCTCGTTCACTGTCGGCGGCTGACAGTCAGTTTGGTCTGAACACGGCCTAAACTGCATTAAATGGACTAAACGATTCGTTCAGACTACGTTTTCTGTTTGATTTTATTATGGAAGTGTAACAATTTGCCGACGAAAAAGGTGCACGAACGACATTACATGCGAATACTTATATGTTTAAAATAATTTCGACCGACATCAATAAAGGAAGATCAGGTGTTTTGAATTTGTCGTAATATTTTATTTTTAGTTTTTATCATCTGAACTCCGTCATTTAAGGGCCGATTTTTTTTGATGAATTATACTACCCAATTGATTCCAATAATATACCGAATTTAGGTCAGTATTTTAGTAAAATTATTTTTTTGTCAGAATATGCTTCGTTTTAGTTATGAAGAGAAGTTAGAACGCAAGCAGTCTTATAAAAGAAAACTTTTGATGTTGCCTTAAGTTATTTTCATGCTCGCTGAATTATAAGGTAATTTCTCAGACTTTTGATGTTAAATATTAAATGACAATCTTTTGAAAAACTTTTATTTAAAATAATATCACTTTATTTCCATTTTATATTCAAAATTTAATTACCATGTTAGCAACCATTTCGACTTATTTGGGTTTACTTGAAATCCTTAATAATTTCAAGTCACCGAGACTAGTCAAAACATTGAATAAACTGGCTGCTTCTATTTTCGTGTGTCCTAATAGGTGGTCGAAGAGAGAGAAAACAGCATGTATTGGGCGATGTGGCTAAAAACCTGAACAATTTAGTTTTTTTTCTCCCCTCACCTTTATTATCACGTTAAATGTGGACATTGTATAATTTGCAAAAATATGTCTACTTCGTAACTGATAAAGACGTAATTAATATGAATTTACGTACACTTCGGCTGCTACATCGCAATTCCTAAAACGTAATTTAGATGGTTCCAGTCTTTTATTTCGAATGCACAGTTTAAAGTAAAAAGCTACAAATTTAAGTGTCAATTCAGGTTTTACTGTGCCACTTAGGCGGCAGGTGCTACTGACAGGTTGCCGGATAACATTGGCTTTGTAATAAATCTACACCGCTCCCAATTCCTTGGATGATTTTGCTAATTTATTCTAAGAGGAAACGAAAATGAGTTGGCTGTATTCGGTTTTATTATTTCATAGCCATTGATTTTGATAGAAATTGGATTTTCAGTCAAATCACGCTTATAACTTGGTTCTATGTTCTATTGATTGACGTTTTAGTAAGAGCAAACGGTTCACTTGAGATATTTTGCGTTAAGTTGTGTCGCACGTTAAACCGTTTGTTCCGATTTTATCTAAATATTGAATTTTTTATGACAAACGACAAACGAACGGGTCATGTGACACAAAAATGCCGATTAAAACCTAAGGCAAGATCTACAAGACCACAGTCAGACCAGCCATGACGTACGGGGCCGAGTGCTGGGCCATAAAGAAAGCCCACGTACAGAAAATTCACGTAGGTGAGATGAAGATGCTAAGATGGGCAGCAGGTGTAACCCGACTCGATAAAGTGCGAAACGAGCACATCAGAGGAAGCTTCAAGGTTGCGCCTATAGCAGAAAAGCTCACCGAGAACCGCCTACGATGGATCGGTCATGTCATGAGACGCCCTGAAGGACATGTTGTAAAACAGGCCTTAGCATTGCCAAATAATAAAAAAAGTAGAGGACGCCCACTAGCCACATGGTGGTCCACGGTAGCTAAAGACTTAGAGCTCACCCAAACAAATATTTTGACAACCCAGGACAGACTGTCCTGGCGCCGCAGAACGAGGAGAGCCGACCCCAAATAATGGGAAATGGCTAGGACAAAGAAGAAGAAGGAGAGACAAACGAGCGGGTAACCCAATGGTAAGTGATCACCGCTGCCCATGGAAATTGCAACACCAGGAGTGTGACAAGTGCGGTGCCTTTTAAGAAAACGGATTGGTTGCCTAATAATAAATAGCTCTATGTCGTATAACCATCGACGTAGTGCACTCATACTAAGTAGTGTACCTGCGTATCGGTAATTTGAGCTTAGAATCTATAAAAAAACGCTCGTATGTGCTTTGGGTAAGAACTTAATTTGGGGCTAACTCAATCTGTGTGATTTGTCCGTATATATATTTATATTTATTTATTTATATTTATATTTATATATAGATTTACAGACAAAACATTTTTATTTTTCAACCGACGAAAAAACGGAGGAAGTTATCGAGTCTACGCGTATATTTATATTTTTTCATGTATAACCATTTTGCAGTGTAGTCCAATTTTGATAATTCTGTTTTTAGGGTTCCGTAGTAAACTAGGAACCCTTATAGTTTCGCCATGTCTGTCTGTCTGTCCGTCCGCGGTTTTACTCAGAGACTATAAGTACTAGAAAGCTGTAATTTGGTATGAATGTATATTAATCATGGCAAAAAAGTCGTAGAAAAAAGTCATAAAAAAATTTTTTTTTTTGGGTAGCTCCCATACAAGTAGAGAGGGGGAGTAATTTTTTTTTCTCCACTTACCCATCGTCTGGGGTATCGTTACAAAGGTCTTTGAAAAATATTGTGAGGTTAAGAACACTATTTTTTGATTTAGGGATCCGTTTCCGAAATATTTGGTTTTAAAGTGCAAATTTTTGTTAGAGGTACGTGTCCCCCCCCCCCCTCTATCTGCTAAACGGTTATATATAGATACGTGAAAAAAATTACAGCAGTAGTATGTATACTGAAGTTGAAAGGAAAACTATCAGAGCTGGGTACTAAGTGCAAACTAAAAAGTTATAGGCAACCAACTTATAAAATGTACTGGAAAATGGAAAATTTCATACAATCTTTATTGTTAGATGTTTTTGGTCGTTAAACTGTGAGGTGCGAGTGTGAACAGTGTGAACTCAAAGTTGTCATTCGCAACTGCGGAACCCTATACTGCGCGTGGCCCGACACGCACTTGGCCGGTTTTTTAATTGGAAAAATCATACCCAAAGCTGGGCCTATTGAAATTTGAAAAAAATAATTCAACTAAAAACATAAAAAAAATAATAAATAAAATGCTTTGAGTATTTGGGCTTTCTCTTCTCAAATAAAAAAAATCCCGAAAAAACTCATTCCCCTAAAATTAAAAAGTTGATGTATGTACTTAATGTGATATTTAATTTCACAATCTAGGCATATATTATGGCCCCAGCTCCAGCGATTTGGATATTTCACTCATTTTTTTTATTTTTAGTTTTTATTCATTGTTTTTATTTCTTTATTAGTTATTTATAATACGTCAGTATTATATTGTCTTTGGTTATAATAAAGAATTAGAATTACTTAGGTCTATGCATTCATTTATTAGGTATTATCACAGTTTCTATTTAACAAAGTAATTTGATTTTATATGTAGAAGTATTTTTTATTTTTAAACTGCGAGCCCTTATAAAGTACAATTTTTTGCTAGTATAATAAAATTAATAAAATGTAGCAACCTTATAAAAGATTAAACGGGTTAAACTAGGTTCAATTAATTTCTGAAAGTTATCCTATAATCTATACCCAATTTGTCTGAACCAACTTATGAAAATTTCAGTTTGTAATTTTAATTTCTTGGTATCGATAAGCACTCGAAAACTTTAAGGTAGTCAGAAATAAAATTTCATCAGAAGTTTCGTAGCCGAGTTGAGCCAAAGTCGCAAATTATTGATATTGTTATTTTGTAAACTCCCTGTTGCAAACAAATATTTTTTCTACTTTGTTTACTAACAAACACAGTGGTATCAATGGGTGGTATCATATTTTTTTTAAATATTTGTTTGGTGCCCAACCACATGCATCATGCCGGCGCAGTGCCGTGAAGTTTCATTAAAAAAATTAGTAAAATAAAGTATTTTAGTAATTAAGTAATTCAGTGAAAAGACTCGGAATGAAAAAACTGCTGCTTGTAAGGCAATTTAAAATTATGAGTAATTCTTCTGCCCGTTTAAGTATAAATGATTTATGATTCATCATTATTTTTGTATTCATCATCATTATTGTAGGTGACACGGTCAGTGAACCATGCACCCCCTGGTGTCAGAGTTCTCCGGAACCATCTCTCGGCCTCTGACGTGGTCTCTTTAACGACTACCAGATGGCAGCCGGGACCAACGGCTCAACGTGCCTTCCGAAGCACGGCATCATCTTATCAGACAATCAGGTGATTCATGCCTGCAATGCCCTAACCAAACTGGAAACAACTTAACAAAGCATGCTTTCCGTGGGAATCGAACCCACGACGGGGTCACTTAGGCAAACGCCTTAACCACTGGACCGCAGAAGCTGATTTATGATCGAAAAACCTAATTTCGTTGTTAAGATCAATATTCGTTCATTTATTGTGTCAATCTATTACGTGAATATAATTTATGCTTTAATATTATTGTCTATCTTTGGATGTATTACCTAGTAGTCCTTTGTAGTAGACAAGCTAGTCAGAAAATGGTCACTAAGTAATTTAACGTTAATATAAATGTAAAGCGTTTAAACTGTCACTTCATTAACAGGTTAGTTGGTTATTAACTTACTTTCGATTACTTCCACTTTTATGACCCAAACTACTTTCTCAATCCGTAAAAGGTATGCGACAGTACGCAGTGGGAGTTGTAGGTACACTGCCAATTATCTTCTCTACTGCCAATGAAGTTTTGGCATAATTTATTAAGAAGTCGTTAATAGACCTTTTCTTTTTTAGGTTTTTTTTTTTTTTTTTTTTAGACAAATCACACAGATTGAGCTAGCCCCAAGTAAGTTCTTAAGAAAGACTTGTGTTATGGGATACTAACTCAACGATACTATATTTTATAACAAATACATATATAGATAAACATCCAAGACCCAGGTCAATCTGAAAAAGATCGTTTTCCATTTTGACCTGACCGGGGATCGAACCCGGGACCATCCGTGTCGCAGGCAGGCGTGATGACCGCTGCGCCACGGAGCTCGTAGGCTAATCAAAGAGTCCACCCGAATGGCGCTTGGCGCAATTGAACCCATCACAGCAGCCACGTTGCTGCTCTGGATGGCAAGTGAGGTCTGTTAGCCCAAGTGCGCTTACGTTGCAACTAAACTGTACATACATTCTGTAATATACGATTCAGTGAAGTTTTACGGTTAGCTGCCTTTCCAACAAACTCATATCTTGAATAGCTCTAGTAACCAAAAGGCTGGCAGCATTGCCTCGTTGGATGGCAATGGTTATCCTATTGATCCAGGTAATTTTGTTCACCTTTGGTCACCTGATAACTCGATCAGTCTCTTTGACTGTCAACGAGTGGTATTCCAGAAATGGGTCACGTAGTGTAAGTTTTCCGCAAGCTACGTGAGACGAAGATATTAAACTTTGTGGTATTGTATGGATGGTTACGGATAGAAAAGGGTGGCGCAGGCAAAGGAATGCTTACTTACCCACCATAGTGACAACTATACATGGGATAATTTAGATCGTTTTGGTTGGATCCTTAAAGGAGAGATCAGTTAAGAAAGTTGTTCATATTGACATATGTACAACTTTCCTTATGGGAACTGAAATTTCCATACAAAAATATTCAGCCAATTCTATACAAAAATAAGCCGAAATAGGTCAATTTGTATGGGAATGTAATTTTTTTTCCAGCATTGTTTCCATAGGAAAAGTAGTTCATATTGACGGGTTGGTAAGAATCCCATCTTGGTTTTGTTTATGTATAACATATGCAAGTTTAAAGAGACATAGGCGCTCTTATAGTAACACTAGCGCTACCCAGCAACTAATTCTATTAATCCTAAATAATATCAAATTTTAAAAATCTAACATGTACATAACTAGTAAATTACCTGTAGTATTTTGGTATTCATTTATATTCGTTTGATAAAATTAAGAGAAAAACAGGTTAACGCCAAAAGTGGCCACTTTTGCCGTTAACCTGTTTTTCTCTTTCAATATGGCACTAGTAAATTACTTGTAATAATTAAAAAATACTACAAGTAATTTACTAGTTTTGTACTAGTTAGATTTTTAATATTCGATATTATTGAGGATTTAAAGAATTTAATTTCTGGGTGGCGCTAGTGCTACTATAAGAGCGCCTTAATAAGTGATATTATTAATAAGTTGCCTCGAACGACAATCACTAATTCTATTTTAGATCGGAAACCATACGGCACCGTCTCGCGAATATCCTGTTGCACCACATATATGCGTATGCGAGCAAGTGACCTCTCCAAAGCGTTGCTACGCTGATTGCATAAGAAAATTTGCATACAACCCGGACGCCATGATGACATTTCCATTGGCATCCCTGTTATTAAGATCGTGATGTCTGGTCAGTCGGGAAAGAGTTTATGAAAAAAAATTGTACATACAATCCCGTCTTATCTTTGTTCACTAAAACCGGCGTGAACAGGATCGTACGCCAACTTTACGAATACAACACGTTCAAAAATAATAATTGACAAAAAGTACGTAAAACCGTGTTAATTTACTAAACTTGAAATTAATAAGTGATGAATTAACTATAAACAAATGACTATGACGAATTTACAATAACGCAGATCTTTTTTTTTTTATAAACCGAGATAGAATTTTAGGATATAATCTCCGCAAGCTGCTAAAAATTGCCGCAGAATTTTCCTTTAACAACACAAATACCAGTGTTAACTACATACATATATGCATAAATACAATGTACTTATGAGAGCGAAACAAAAATGAATGAACGCCACCATCGTAGTCGACACAAATAGTCAAAAAATTGTACCAATCTAATGTAACAAAGTGAGTCTTTTTGTTACATACATAAAATCACTAAACTTGGATGATTTCTGGAATATTCCATTTAATTTGATTTCAAAACATTGTTGTAGCTTACAATCATATTACAACAAATATTCGTGTGCAATTTAGGTACTTAAGAATGATATATTATATATATTCCTATCAATATATTTCAGGATAGTGCATAAAACTTGCCATCAATTTAGATTTCAATTCTTCTTCGACAAACCACCTCATTATCTTAGTATTAAACTTGACTTCAATTTATCACATTTATGTTTTTTGTGGATAGACTCATTATATTGGACCTTTGAACCTTTTGGCTTTGTTTTTTGAGACACTTGTATATATGTATGAAGTTGCAGTAGAAAATTATTTCAAACAAAGTGAAAAATGCTGATTTTTTTATTTGTGTTATCTTCGGATCACAACTCTTGTTGAAGGAAAAAATAACCGCGTTCTGTAAAACTGCAAGAAATCTACCGCTGCTTCACACAATTCAAGTGCTTGCAAAAAGACCGATTAAAATTCACACGACTACAGCATTCTTCATTGCTCTACTCAGTTTTTACTTACTGATGACTTAATTAAGATTGAATTCTAAGCAGACAATACTTATTTACTAAAGTCGGACGTAGAAAAAAATTGATAGACTCAAGATTCAATCGTTTATTTAATATAGGTTTCTTTGAACACTTATTAATTGTCATATTTGAGTTTACAATTTTTACAACAATAAATTTTTGTTGACGTCAATAATTACTTATGGCTAAGTTTAGGCCGCTTCCAAAGCGGAGTGCAGAAGAAGCGGCAACAACACAGCGCATTTTCTCCAAGCGACGTCAACTCACAATTCTAGTTAGACCTTATAAACTACTTATATATATATATATGTGGACTGAGTGTGCATTGTTTTAATTAAATGTCATGATGATAAATAGTGATATATACAAATACAGACACCTGTCTGTATTTACGTTACTTACTAACGTTATTAATTATGCATTAACTATGCTATTTGCTTTTTATATATTTAATGCGTAAAAGAGGAACGGAATATGGTGGATATATAAGACGTGTAGAATCGGGTTGGGCGTAATTGGTAAGGCATTAGTATATATAAGTATAATTAACACATCTTGTTTATTTAAACAGTCTTAACGTAATCTTAAAATATATACTTCCTTGGTGGTTTACCTCAGTTGCATACCCTTCGTATGGAAAATTTCATAGGACTTTCATATGATAGGCGTGGTAATATTTATTCCATATTTTGTTCGATTTCCTCGTCGTATTTCCTACTATTTTATAAAAAATAGTCCATTAGATCAAGTAAAAAACCATCTGCTCAAATTCTCGCTAAAACTCGTAAAACATTCTTAAAACATCCGCTTCGCATTTTTTTGAGACTACTACAAACAAGCAATAAGAGCGTTACTAGCCTTTGTTAAGTATCGTCCACCTGGACATGGCAGCTCAGCTCGCTTTGTGCGGCGCCACGTGACGTATGAAAACATAAATAAGCCGGGACGTATAAATCTCTTTGTTGATTATATTTTGTTACGTTGGGGCACTGGGGCGAATCCAGCTTAGCGAATGTGTGAGGTTTTCACTGCAGCTTATATATTTTTTTTTAGAATCACGAATAGATAGTTATTTAACTCTAAGATTAAAATCAGGAGTGTGGCTAGGAGAATCTGGTCAGGAACAAAGTTTTTTTTGTTTTCAAATCTGGATGTTGTGAGAAATAAAATCTGGAATTTAATTTTTTTATTTAAAGATACCCCACCTAGAGCCATGCCATCATGCCGTTATGATTCTATGTTATGTTAATTATCCATGTAATGTCCATTATGGCCTTGTCTCGACTTGGACTCGTCAGTTAATCAATGTCTATAAAAGTACCTATAACTTTTGTTTACCTGACGAGTTTGAGAAAATTAATATCGATTTAAGGTCGTACGTCGTCGTATGTCGCACAAGATACAATTTGATACCTTCACATGTCCCTGAGAAAAAGGACTTAATTAAAATACAGATAAATAGACGACCACTGAGACATTCTGTAAGGATTCCATTTTATGCCATTTCCAAACAAAGGAGTGGATGTTATTTCAAGAATTCAAGTATAACAGTAAAAATTTATACATGAGTTACTTTATACCTCCTACAAATAACTTAATGAACGTATTTATATGGTTACAAGTATTACTGAGTGACAATGGATTTTTTTTTTGAGTTTGTGGTGGGAAGTCAAGGGGTACAGTTGAAGTTTGCCTTAAACATTTTTGCAAATTGATTTTAGTGGACTTTATAATATGAAATTGGTGTAGTTCGGTGTTATAACTCATGAACAATTTGTGAAATAGTTAAAGTGGACTGATAAATGGACTCGTATAGATTTGCCGCCAGAAGCTTCCACGAGGTATCAAAGAACATACGCCATCTTTGATGCTACTTCGAAAAACTTTACCGTACAACACCGATACTTAGTATCTCATCATACTGGACATTGGCAGAATCACTGAAATTTCGGTGGAAGCCATAATGTAAAACAGAAGACAAAGAAGAAGGATTTATTTTTGGCAGTTTATATTTTTACTAAAAAATTGTTACCTTAAAAGGTACGGAACCCTTAAATAAACAGTTCCATGGCATAACTGCGTATCGATGCGTGACAAGTTTGAATATCACGCCAACCAAGGTGAGCTACCTTCTTAGCATAGGCACTTGATTCGCTGGATTGTGTTTGTGCAAAACGGTTTACAGGCGGATAGATTATGGTAAGATGTAACAGACTTCTTATTTAGAACTAGCGGCCCGTACTGGCTGCGCCCGGCATTATATTATACTACTAGACCTTCCAAATTATCCAAAAAATCTTCAACACGTCATGAAAAGCCCATTAAAATTTGTTCAGTAGCTTCCAAGATTAGCTTCTACAGATATACAGATGCCTTCGAATTACACTATATGTTGTTATTAATTGAATAAAAAAAACCGTGGAACATGAAAGCCAGTCTTCTGACTGTTTTGGCTAATATTATGGCTCTGGTAGGTCAAAAACGGTCGTCCTCCTGCAGTGTAGACTAAAAAGACAATTGATATATGCGGCGAAAAATATAAGCAGACAACTCAGAATAAAGAAAGTACTCCTTTATTCTGAGTGGCCTGCTTATAAAATTAATTCTGTAATTAAGGTGTTGTACTTCGTTAACTGTTTACTTAAACTAACGCATAACTATCCAAACACCCCGGAGTCGGAACCTCTATTAACAGAGAAACGTAAACAACAAAAATAAATGATCTTT
This sequence comes from Rhodophaea formosa, assembly GCA_963082605.1. Lineage (NCBI taxonomy): Eukaryota > Metazoa > Arthropoda > Insecta > Lepidoptera > Pyralidae > Rhodophaea > Rhodophaea formosa. Next base: position 14,850,456 of record OY720206.1, read on the forward strand.
AATATTCTGACATTACAATGTGTCTGGAAACTTCGCTCAGAACAACTATTTGAGTAGTTTCGCAGACGAATAGCTTTCTATTACACTTTTACGATGTATTGTTAACTGTATCTCCAGTTTATAGAAAACTATAAAGTAGTATTAGAAAAGTAGCTTGAGTGTCGATATTAAATGGAAAAAAACATTTTATTTTTAATGTTTATATTCTGTTGAAAATGTTATAATTGCGTGCTGTTTAGAAAGTGTTAGATGAGTTGTTTATCAACAATGTATAGTAGTAAATAAATTAAACTTAATTAGGTACATCGATTGGCACATACGTCAATGAACGGGTGCTGCCAGCGGGGACTGTTCTGCTCGGCCTCTTTGAAACAACTAAAAAATATTAATCGGTAGTATTCCCGACCGACCCCAAGTAACGGGAAAAGGCAAGGAAGAAGAGAGAGAGACAGTATTCCCATATCCTTGTTTAAAGTAAAACATATATAACCGTTTAGTAGATAGAGGGGGACACTTACCTCTAACAAAAATTTGCACTTTAAAACCAAATATTTCGGAAACGGATCCTTAAATCGAAATATGGTGTTCTCAAACTCACAACATTTTTTTTAAAGACCTATCTTACAATACCCACAACGATGGCTTTGTATTGAAATAAAAAAATGACTCCCTATTTACTTGTATGGGAGCTACCCTAAAAAAATATTTTTCAAGATTTTCTTCTACCACTTTTTAGACATGATTGATATACATACCTACCCATACCATACCCACCAGGTAATTTCAGCTTTCTAGTACTTATAGTCTCAGAGTAAAACCGCGGACGGACAGATAGACAAACAGACAGACAGACAGACCTGGCGAAACTATAAGTGTTCCTAGTTTACTACGGAACCCTAAAAATTAACGCCATTTTAAATTTTGTATTTTAATTATTGCTACTCAGGGTAAAGAAATCGGGAAAAAATGCCTCTGAACTTTTTATACAGTCAAAATTGATTTCTTTCTATTTTCCGACCGAACCGACTTGGTATATATACTTATATAACGTGTGGAAATTTATTTTTCTTAATTTTATTTACTTATCAATTTAATTTGCGAATGAACTCCTATTATTAAAACTCCGCTCTCCGACCGTCCGTCCTTCAAAGGGCTGTATCTTTAGAACTATCATAGGTTGAATTGAAATTTCTCAGACTGTGTATTTTCAATGCTGTAAGAGTATACATAAAACGAGTCATTTGCTTTTTTTATTGTTTTATGTGAATTCGACTCGACCTTGGCCAGTTTTATTTAAATTATTGATCTTTTTTAATCATTCTGTATAACGTAGTTAGTCTAGCGAAGAAAATAGAAGTACTGTGCTGAGCATATAATGTACAGTTCGATTTGTATGCTATTGACCGCCACCATCTAGGAATCATGTATGTGGGATCATTTGAAACCGATTATCATTAATTACACTAGATTGGAACATCGGACGATTATACTAAAATTAATGTGGGTATTTGCGTGTCTAATAGTTTTACTGTTAATGTAAATACACTTTTTGTAACTAATTTAGATACGATAGCATCGGGTCTACTGAAGAAACAATTTAGCTTAAATTATTATTTCATTAAATCAAATCATTTATTTTCAAGCAACAAAATATTACATAGGCCCATAGATATATACCTTACAGACTAACATATATATATATATATAATAATATAATATAAATCTTAGGCCTATATTATAAATACCTTACAGACTAACATACATAAGTTCATATAAATAAATACCTTACAACTAACATATATGATAAATATTCTATTTCACACGTAATGACGAGCTCCGTGGCGCAGCGGTCAACACGCCTGCCTGCGACACGGATGGTCCCGGGTTCGATTCCCGGTCAGGTCAAGATGGAAAATGATCTTTTTCAGATTGACCTGGGTCTTGGATGTTTATGTTTATCTATATAAGTATCTATTGTAAAATATAGTATCGTTGAGTTAGTATCCCATAACACAAGTCTCGAACTTTCTTTGGGGCTAGCTCAATCTGTGTGGTTTGTCCGTATATATTTATTTATTTAAAAAAAAAAAAATCAAAGTAGAGGAACAACATCGTCATCAACCTGTCTTGATTCGCGGAAGAATTAAACAGAAATAAAATTAAACCAAACGGCATCCTTATACAATTTTTTTTTTGGCTTTTGTTGAATTTTTTCTAAAAGCACTGGATACCTTTCGATAAAAATTATAGGACCACCTTTGAAATTCAATCAAAACAGAGGAGTAACGTTCTCATCCATTTGTCTTGATTCGCATAATAATATAATAGAAATAAGTTTAAACCGAACGGCATCCTTTAACAGTTTTTTTGGTTTTTTGTTTATTTTTTCAAAAGTGCTCAATACATTGCAACAAATATTTTACGGGACCATTTGTGGGGCATTACCTATGAAACAAATAAAGAATCACTAAAATCGATCTATAACTAACTGAGTAATCACGTATCAAAAACATACAAAAACAATCACACACACGAAAGTCGTAATGGAAATTGAAGTGACAACGTAGAACGTTGTACGGCGTAGAAAACGTTAGCAAATAGGCCTACTAGAGAGAGATACCGTCATGCCTTTATTTCAATGATTAAAAAACAGGTAAATTTTTCAATGCTTGCGTGAGTGACAGTTTTGTGTTATCACACGCGTCCTGTCAATTTATGCCCTCGAATTCCATCAAATTGGTAGCTGTGTGTGTGCGACAGACTATGGGTTGGACACTAGTTTTTTCTACGCTTTTAGGCTAATAGAGTCTATCTAGGCTTCATATTATCTAAGGATGTAGGTACCTCAAATGTGCGTTAGACTTGGCGAGAAAACTGTCATATTCACTGAAGGGCCGCGTATGCTTAGTATGTGCCTCAAGAGCCGATCCGACAATCAATGACAAAAGCCTATGAAGAGCAGAAACTCATATCTTGCCTAATGAACTACATTGACTGAAGGGTCTATCTTGGGTACAAGTTTATCACGAACGCAGCTGCCGGAGCTTAGACGCACTCTATTCGGGTAGTGGGAAGGAGAGTTCCGAAGAGTGGGATTCTCTTTCCGGCTCCGAATAGACAGCTATTCGGAGCCGGAGAATGATCGGACAGGGATTGCATGATGTCAATAGGATCATCAGGATTGTTAAGTACGTTGGGAAGTCTTCTAACTTCTCCATCGTACTTTCACTACTAACGGGCTGGGATGGCGCGTGGCTTTTTAAAAAAATAAGCAGCACCTGGATGAAAGCGCAAAATTTCTGTGTAAGTCTGTCAAGCGTTAGTACCGGTAGTTCCCGATGACACTGGTTAGGAACTTATTTTACATGCGTTGCAGACTATCGATGCGGGAGACATGGGAGAATACTACGCTAGCGTGGGTCGTGATGGGGATGACACAAAGCTCTGCCAGACCGCCACTATGTAGAGACCTTTCGATGAAGTGTGCATGTACCACCCTAGACCTCACCGTTGCTCCCCAGGCACGCACGATAGGAGTCAAACGCTGAGTGCATTTGACTCATATCCATAAAAAAATGTCTTTTAATATTAGACCAACTAATTTACCAAGTTCTGAGTGTCTTTCCGAGTAACAGACCTTATCTTTTGTTTTCAAAATGTACCTACTTACTTTTAATATCACTAAAATGTTTAGATAGCATTCCTTTTATTTAATCTCGGATCCCAAACCACAAGCGGGCTCGACCGCTGAGCGTTGTTCGAAGTTTTTGTCGTTTGGTCTAAGTCATAACTAGATGATTTGAATTCTTCTCTTATTTTTAGGCACTCATGGTAAGTATTGTTATTGTGTGAAGATAAACGCATAGAACTTCGTGCCTACTTCGGCAGAAGCAAAGTAAAATACAGTATTGTGTATTAAATTTAATTACTTATTAAATTCTTCTTAACAGGCGCCTATACGCGCATGTTTCCATACAAACGGAAATAAGGAATTGTGGCAATATTTGGTAGTTTTGGTATTGTTTCACTAGTTTGCGTTGCAGCGTGGTTTTTCTCACGTTATTAATAATATATACTTAATTTTTAGTATTTCTTATTGCCATAGAATTAATAAACACGTCGTACACTGGCAATCATACCTACATAGTAATTTATTAGAAACAACGTTACCATTATTGAGTTTTTTTTTTAATATACTGGTAGCATTTACTTAATAATTTTTCAAACAAGCCTCGTAAGGCTTTTCTAATGAATAAATAAATGCCATATCTGTGTTTAATAAAAAGTCTGTTAAGGTGCATGGTGTTAAACATACATCACCATCAGGCCTTTTTTAGTCTCCACTGCAGGAGCATGACCCTCTGACCCGTTGTCAAAAGATTTAGCTAACACTCCACGCTGGCCAGACCGGTTGGAGAGGTCTCATAAACATACATAAAGGTTAAACATGCTAGAAAAAGTTTTTCTTCTAAATTTAATATTTCGAATCTCCTTTATCCCATGACTTGTACTGCTTGGAACACAGTGTACAAACCGTGCATCCGCGTCTCCGAGCGGCACCTTCATTTCAAATGTCGGCGACGCTATTTGCGAACTACTTTAAACATATATATTTTTATAACCAGATTTCTTTGTAGACATGTCACGTGCACGCAAAGAGGTATTTTATAGTCAAATGTTGAAGTATTCTTTCTTTGTATTCAGTTAGTACATTCGTTCATACTGCATAAGTAATTATATAATAGTTTCATAATTTTAAGAATCATTGTGGCATCGGAGCCAGTAAAAGGGTTAATATTTAATCCTATCCTAACTAATATTATAAATGCGAAAGTGCGTTTGTTTGTTTGTTACGCTTTCACGCCGTAACTACTGAACCGATCATCGTGAAATTTTGCATACACATAGTTTAGGGTAGTGAGAAGGACATAGGCTATAAATAACGCAGGTGGAGCCGCGGGTAACAGCTAGTATGTTATAAAAGGGAAAATATTACCCACCTAGGTGGGTCAGGCGGGTAAACAATTAATATCATTACGATGATGAAATATATGTTAAGGTTGGTAATTACTGGCTTGCCTAAAACATCACAGTGTATATAGCTATTGTGATATTTAAGACCGTCTATAAACTAAAGAAAATATTTTCTCCAATGGACTTTGATAATTCTTGAATGTTAAAAAAATATCTATTATTACCTGTAATAAATAATTCTAGACACATTTTATTTCAAAGAAATTGAAAATGCTAGTACAAAAAATACCCAATTACCGACCTAAAACCTCTACTGAAAATACTGCTAAGGGTTTGTATTCACGTAGTAAATACTCATTAAAATATCCAATAAAGAAGGGTTAGCTAGCTCTATTACGCTGATAATTATCTTCTGGTATATTGGTCGCAGAAATTACTTTCAAAAGCTAAGTAATGTTAGATATAATAACCCACAATTTATGTTTATCTATTAAGATAAGTAGTAGTTAAGTAATATTTCAATGTTTTGAGTAAGTATCAACATGATTTTTAATGCATGAGGGTTTTCAATTTTTTCCCCAGGTGGAGGCACTGTGCTAAAAGATTTTTGACAGCAGCTGTCAAAATTTTGACGGCTGCATTCAAAACTAAATTTAGCCACTTTGCCGCCTCTACTCCTTAAATTTTTCAATATAAAACAATAATTTTGTAGAGAATATTGAGTGGGGATTTCTATAAGTTTCACCTAAAATTTGAAAGTTGTTACAAATAGATATCAAAGGCAATGTGCCAATAAAAGAAATTATTATATTTAACTGTCTGCGATGGTTATCGAAAACTAATAAACGATATAACCTGATTTTCTCTTTTACCAAGCCAGTCACGAAATCGTGACCTTGAGTTTTGATAAGAGTGCCTTGATTTGAGGTTTTGACGGAGCAGACAGGCGTACGGCCCGCCTGATGGAACATGGGTGGTTATTATTATAGCCCATTGAAGAGCTCCGTGGCGCAGCGGTCAACACGCCTGCCTGCGACGCGGATGGTCCCGGGTTCGATTCCCGGTCAGGTCTAGATGGAAAATGATCTTTTTCAGATTGACCTGGGTCTTGGATGTTTATCTATATAAGTATCTATTATAAAATATAGGTAGTATCGTTGAGTTAGTATCTCATAACACAAGTCTCGAACTTACTTTGGGGCTAGCTCAATCTGTGTGATTTGTCCGTATATATTTATTTATATTTATATACGGGATATACAAGTGTCGCCATTTAAAAATATTATTTTTCTTTTGTAACTAAATTTAAAATTGGGTTTTCCATATAAAACTGCTAATCAAATGATAATTTTAGCATGTGAAGTTCAATTGCTTTTAGTCAAGTTGTTCAGTATGATCAGTATAGGTACGTTCGAAAATTTGGCTTGGTTAGAGTGATACAAAAATATAGATACAGGCACAGTTACACAGGTCACTGTATTTTTAAAGAAGAAATCAAATTATTAAAGCAACCTAGCACAGCTGATATATAAACTCAAAGAAAAAAATACTTTCCTATAAAATGGACTGGGCCGCTGAACATTTTACCATGTATAGCAAAAATAGTCGGTCGTATTGATGGGATGAGTCACTTCTTAAAGCATATAATATATTTAACCAGTCAGCCTAGGGACAATGAAACAGACACATATCATACATACGCGCGAAAAATATTACCTTCCGTGTGAGTAAGTCTGTCGGGTAATTAAAACAACTTCCATACATTACTTACATTACATTATTACTTTCCATACATTTTATATGACTACATAACTTATTATGTAGTCATATAAAATATTTAACCAGTCAGCCTTAACCAGATGCCGACAGACTTATGTATGCATATACAGTTTTTTAATTCATTGGCATCCTTTTAAATATAGACTATACCCATGATTGAAAGTAATTTAAGACTACTTTCGAGTAATTTAAAATTACACATTATTCAAATTTAAGAAAATCTTAATAACTGCCTCAAACGTTTTGAAAGAGGTTATTACTTTAGATAAAAACCAAAAATTAAAACAGGACTGAATTTCCAAAAACACTAAAAAATTAATTTATTTAAACAGTATTAAATCAATCGGTCGGTAAAATTTACGCAAAACAAGTGACTTTAGACCGACACACAACCAGCGATTTAATGTTGATGCAAGAAATGTTTCTACGTGTAATTTTTTTTGCGTATGCTAACGAATTCGATTCCACCCTGTATGTATGTATGTAAGCATATCTGTTCCATTGTTGGCTCCTATAGCATAAACGGCTAGACCAATATTGAAGTATGAGAGTGTCATTAGTTAACGAGCTCCGTGGCGCAGCGATCAACACGCCTGTGTGTGACACGGATGGTCCCGGGTTCGTTCGAGCCGAAAAACTACCACCGGGAGGCAATCTGCCCTGGCCAGTTTGGAGGTCTTTAAACAGACTCCGCGCTGGTGTCGGCAGATGCCAGGAAAACCGAGTCAGGTGGGGTTTTTCTGGCAATAGCAATTGCAACTGTGGCGCTGCCTAGTCAATGGACCACCTATTGGTGTGCCATGAATATCCGACTTCCTGCACTCAAACAGACCTTAATGAGGAAAATGACCGGGTATTCACAGTTGCAAACTACTGGTCAAGGCAAATATGAAACTAGCCATTTTCGACTCGAAAGAAGAAGAAGCAAACAAAAATACCAGTAATTGATCATAGTATAAGGAAATGTTGTCGCTGGGCGGGAGGTGTGTAGGCAGAGATATAATATACAAAAGCAAAGATAAACTCATAGAAAAACGATAAAAGTATAACATTTAAAAGTAGAAAGTAACATAAAATATTACCTCTTTTTTCCCAGCTGAAACGCATAGCATCGGCATCCTAATCCACTTTCTTTTTTTGTTTCTCATAATATTTTGCAATCGAAATAAAAGTGACAAAAATTATTCGTGATTGTTATTATTTTACCTGTGTGTAAGTAGCCAACATTTGTCATCTGACATAGCTTACTGCCATCAATGATGACAGCCGGCACTTAACATATAAATATAAAGTTGATTGCTTTGATTGTTATCTCCAATTTCCAAAGACTGTAAAAAGTGAATAATTGCCAAGCGTGTTTAATGGTAATAAAACCGTCTCATTAAGACAGTAGTTGAACAGTCTCTTAATGTCTCAGTTTTAACTAGAGATAATTACCTATAGATAACTCCACTTACTTTAAAACACGAAAGAACGTGATGTGCATTCCTTTGGAGGTAAGTGTGATATTGATCATTATTTGAGTGTTCTGTATGTATATGGGAATCAAAATAAATACAACTTAAAAATGGTCTATTCCACTTTGATCACCTTTTTGATATCACCTGGGTGAACAAAGTACAAGTACTCTTTTAGTCGACTTTGTTCACCTCGGAATCATAGCACCGAGGTGATCAACGGCGAGTCTTATCTCTCACGCTAGTGTAAGTTGATCATCTACATAAAACAAATATTGCCATTCTACGACTCCATAGTAGAAGATCTACATAAAATACGAAAGATATTTAGTGCTTTCAAATAAAAGAGTTATGCATAGTCCAGTGGGTCAACAAACTTCTTGCATTGCAACTCGGTTTATGGAAGGCAGACAAGTAGAAAACACTGATTTATTCTGGTCTGACCGAATTCAGTGATCTCATAATTTACGGCTAACAGTTTTGGATTACACAGTGGATGCTACGTTCCGTTCCACTTGTTGTTTGCGGTACACTAACCAACGCTCTCGGAATTTTAATATTAGTGATAATTAGTCTGAGCATTTACTTAACAGTCTTACTGTTGAAGTAATTTGAGATATTTCATTCATGGTGTCTTTGACTTTCACTTCTTATGGAATGAAAGTTCAGTGATACTATAATGTAGTGATGATAACAATTACGAATTCTGTGAATACTTATTCAAGCGTTCAGTTGTTGTTATTAATATCAAAGGTAAAGTGTTTTTAGTTAATATCCTTCCGTCTGTCTATCCATCTGTCCTGGCTGTATCTTATGAACCATGATGGTTAGACAGTGATTGTGTGTGAAATTTTAACAGTTGATGTATGTATGTTCCCACTAGGTATAACAACAAATACTAAAAAAAAAATTATTTAAGCGGGGCTCCCATACAACCACGTACAACAGTCGTAATTTTTTGCCGTATTTTGCTTGATAGTCTAATGTTGTATTAACACGGAACCTTTCGTACGCAAGTCCCTTTGCTCTAAGGCAAGTCCGAATCACATTTGGCCAATTATACAACATTCAAGACCCATGCCCTCGTCTCAGGCGCTAACCACTGCGCCACGGAGTCCAGCTAATAATGTGTATCTTACAAAATACTGAAGATAAAAGAGATATTTAGTGCGCGTATACTCAGCCGCTGATTGTGAGCAGGTTCACTGTGAGCCTCAGAGTGAACATAAAAATAAACGGCGTATTGTCGGTTTGGTGTGAACAAAAAAGCGAATATGTATGGAATTACAATACACTGCGTAACGCTCGCTCACTGTCGGCGGCTGACAGTCAGTTTGGTCTGAACACGGCCTTAGAAATTAAAACTTTGATTAGACCACATACGCATATCAGTACTTAGTGCGACATACTTAGCGTGAAAAGAAAGCTGTACTGAACGTTGGTTTTCAATGCCAGATATCGGTAGACCACGCAAATAGACAAACTTTTATTGTTTGGGTGGAGGGAAGGCATTGAATCGTACTAAGTTTCTTCGTCTTGATGTTTCCAATTAAAATATTTAAAGGTAGATTTAATTTTTTTATCAATGTGTTTGTATATTGCAGCTGTAAAATCAATTTTTGTTTTTCCGTATTTACTGGCGGTTTTGGTAGTTAATAATGTATGGTTTGCGAAACTGACTTACACTTCAGCCTTGTATCAAGTTTTCAGTACCTTTTAAAATCTTTATTATTGCCAAAGGTCCTTTGAGATCTACTTTTCTACTTCAATGTAGGTCATCGTAGGTTTTACATTTTATTCATAAATTAAAAGATTTCATTAGATCAGCAGCAACATTTTTGGATGAGCTTTACTAAATATGAAGCTCACGCGCGCCATAAGTATTTTCCTCGAAACATTTAAAAGCTCAATTTACGCTATCGTTGAAAAGAATCTGGTCAATCGTCTACTTGTATTGCAGACACGTGCGGTGGTCAGTGACCAGCTAACGGTAGTGGCACACGAGATGCCCGCTTGATTGATTCTAACCTATTGGTGACATTCCACTAACTACTGCAGTGCGGACGATCAAACGGGTTTAATAAGCTTTTGGGAAACAGAGATCCAAGTCAGACTTCACGAATACTCTTACGACCTCTACGAGTATAAATAATTGAAGTTTTATAATAAGTTCAGCATAGAAAAGAAGCGTGTAACGTTGATATTCATCACGTCTTTTTAGTCTCTACTTCAGGAGCATGACCCTCTCTGTACTCCAGAGCCATATATAGGTATATATTAGCCTGAGTAGTCAGAGGATTTGACCTACACTCTTTACGCTGGCCAAATGGGTAGATCTCTTACATGTTTTTAAGCTTTGTTTAGGTTGTGTTTGCTAAGTTACTTTCTACGACATCCACGGGAAGACTGGGAGTAGATCATTCTTCTCGGTCAAGATCAAGAACTACACGGCATATTGTTAGTTAATTAATTTAGTACCGAGACAGCTTATTTAAGAGACCGGATGGGATGTCATAGGTGCCATGGAGATTAGGAAGGCCACTGGTTTGGGACGCAACATGTGTCGACCTTCGCGCATTCCCACTCCATGAAAAGTTGTAAGTTGGCGTGGCTGCAGCACTTGCCAAGTCCTTAAAACGACGCAAATATATGTGTGGGGCTTACATTTTTTAGCCGTTTGGGGGTGGAGATCCTGGGTCCTTGGGATCCCTCTGCCGATAAACTATTCAAGTATGTGAGCAAAAGGCTGGTCGAGGTGGCGAATGACCAGATGGCTGGCCAGGCGAATATCTTGCCCAAAGAATAAGCATCGCCATTCAACATGGCAATGCTGCTATCCTTCTTGGTACACTACCGCAGGGTAATCACCTCCGGGTCATTTTCTATCTTTAAGTAGGTTTTATTTATACTTAGGCAATTTTTTTAGGAAGGGTTCATTCTTAGCTTTTAGCTTACATTTTGATCCCCAAAATATAATACTTATTTCAATTTAACTTGTCCTGGTAATCGGTTAACAAAATGTAGTACATAATATTTGTAACATAGATAAAAAAAAAACATCTTTATTTGTAAGCACCTAATGCATAAAAATTCGTGTTAACCTAAACTCGTACAGACCTAAAGCGTCTTTCAAAGTTAAAACTTCCACCTATCATCCTTATATCCTAAATGTCAAGAGTACTAGGAGAGCAGAATCACGTAAGAGATGTTCAAAATTAAACTCGTTATTGCTAAAGTCGTTTTCATAATATCAAGCGAAGCACGCCGGCCCGCCGAAACTTTTTGCCTTAAACACTTGTTTTGATTGTAATCATGCAATCTTGTGTTTTCCCCGATAGCACATCAACCTGTTAATTTTCTGAACTTATGTACTTACCAAGCAATTTTCAACCTTATTTAGTATGATATAGATAGTAAATGAAGGCTTTCGAGGATTGTTTGGAGTGGGGAATGACGTCGTGAGTTGCGTGAGACCAGTCTGCCGCGAGATCCGGTGCGCAAGCGTCGTTTTGACGCCATTTTGAATATATTTAAAAACGTATATCGACAATACAGTTCATAAAATATAGTGTGAAGCTCTGGGATTGTTCGTTAATTGGATTTCTTAAAAAAATGGTTGGTATACTAAAAAAAATATAATTAATGTGATCACATTTTTGGTCAAAGTAATCGATGGTCAGGTGCGTCAATAAACTTTCTAAGCTGATTAATGAATGAGCAGTGGTATCAAGCATCAAATGGCTACGCAGTCTGTCTACACTTTCTCTAACACTGCATCCGTTGCGTCATTACTTTCATATTTTCCAATACTGTTTTCGTGTTAGAGTTTGCCCTAAACAAATACATTTTTCCCTATTTGCTTATTAGATTTCGTTAGTCGGCACATTAGGTCACATTCTTCCACTTCAATCTGTGACAATCCATATCAAAACGGTCTACGCTATAATTTATTTTTGACTACTTGGAATTTTATCTCTTACTCATTTAGAGGTTTACATCAGCGAAATCCGTCATTTTATTCTCGTACTCCGAAATAAGATCAAGTTGAAAAAACTACGTCAGTACTTTGGTAGTATATGACATGTAGTATTTTTAAGTTTCATTTTTCATCAATATCATCACTTTAAATTAAGAAAACTATTTACTATTTAGAAGTAAAAGAAATAAAATGAGGGTAGCGCTAGTTGGCTGATCTAAGCTCCTTAAATGTAAGAGCTTTCATCCTTTAGTCCTTTCCCTAGGATTTCAATTTTCTTCGGTTTTAAATTTTTTAAATCGAAATTTCGATTTAGATTTCCCTAGGATAACCTTGTAAGTTATCCTAGGGAAAGTCAAAGATGTCCTAATTCTAAGGCCGGGAACCTCGCGGCACATGCACCATTACCTACACTCTTGTTATTTACATAACCACTGGAAAAACCAAAAGTAGACTTCCAGGCCTGAATCATAATAAATAAGGATGAATTTCTTATTGGCTCTACATTATATAAGAATTGTCGTTTATTTTGAACAAGCTTGTGATTCTGGTGATAAGCCATAAAATAAATTTCCACCAAATCCTTCCATTTTGAACTATTAAGGTCTGTGAATAAGTGTTGTTACTTAATTAAGTTTCCATTTTTTTCTTAATTCTACTAAAATTATGCTTCTTGGCCGAAAACTTGGGATTGGAGATGGCCGTAGGGTAATTTGAAAGATTGTTCAAATTTCTCGTATAATACGCTTCTGGACCCAACTCCAAAAAAAATATTAAAATAAAAGCAGTTTGATTATACCTACTTAAATTTTGGCAAACTCATAATTTTTATTCACAATGTCATGTCAAATATTAACAAGGTATCTCGTTAAAACAGAAAGTTTTGAACCAAAAATAAATTGGTCGTTGTTGACATAAAAGAATTCGTGACAAGTGGCGATCTTGTCAGAAAATTAGAATTTTAATTTGTATGTCTTTAGTTGCAGACTGACTTGTTAACTCAATACACTCAGTTGATAAAAAGCCACTTGTTCACACGAGACGACTCAAAAGAGCAAAATAATTGTACGGTAAACATTTTTTATACCATTCAACAGTAATTGAGTTTACATGTGGCCCGTTGAACGAACTACGAATATGTTGATGTTATTATACTCGGCATGCCTGTTCAAGTTGATAAACGAAAATGCCGATATAACTGTGTCGTTCTTTATTATCTTTTTTTACCATTTTACCATAAGGGTTATTCAACTGATACTCTTGAATATAGTAAGAACATATGTTTCAACAAAAAATAAGATTATTTAGATTACCTAATAATGCTATTCAATGTAAATCCACCTCTTAGAAATTTATAACTATTCTATGGTCATTACGAGTATGATTATTATCTTTTTTGCGAGGAACATATTAAAAAAAATCGCTCGCGGACACATTTAAAACCTACAATAGAATGTTCTTTAAACACCTACTCGTACAAGCCGACCACGCATTCCAACCTAATTATCTTCAATGATACAATGACGTCATTCTGCCTTTACCACGTATTAACTATCAATTATTGCTCTCAATGATCTCGTTCCCTGAAGTAATTATGACCCGCAATCATGTGTAAATAACGCATATTAAATTTGTATGAGAATACTCGTGTCACGAACAAATATTTCTGCACTGATTCCCTTGAAATTACCAAAAATCGATATAAGCTGCGTGGGCAAGGTGGCAAAAGGTAACAGGTGTGATCTGTTGTTCAAAAATGCGGGAGAAATTAAATAGACAAGTTTATAAATTAATCATTACACCCATTTGTATGGAATTACATGAGTATTTAAGATAATACTCATGTAATTCCATACAAATGGGTAATAATACATAATGTTTTGAGTAGACTCAAAACACCAATACAAAGGATACTCATCCATAAGGGTAGGTGACATTTAAATCTAATACAGAAATGGGCCTACAACAGTATATTTGGGTGCTTGTTACCTGTTTTGCTCATAATCACTTTTATAAAGTGTAATAGATATAATGTTTTCTGTAATAAACCTGTTAGAAAACCGTTTTCACATTTTTATATGTACTGTATACAGTATAACTCTATATTGTATACAGTACATATAAAAATGTAAACAGTACGTACCCGAAGAAGGCATTTCAATGTAAAGATGAATTTAAAATAATAAAATCTTAAACGATCGTAACGAAAATAGTGCGTGCGAGTGTCTAAGCTATCGCATAGTTCTGCGATGTAAACCTTAATTGCTGTAACAGTTGTCACCGGCGTTTTTGAAAACAGATTGGAAGGGTTACATTTTCTTACTCTTTTGAAACAGAAACGGGACCCATAGAAACAGTGTTTATATCAGTCTTTTTGGATGCCTGTAAAGTCCCTGCATCTCACAGAACACTGAATGTCGCTCGCGCCCAACTATAAAGAGACGGAAGTAATAAAATTGGTACCAAGAATAAGTAGGCGAAAGTCGCACGCCTTGCCTGTCCGTTCGTGCTCAAAAAAAAACCGTAAAAAAAGGTTAATAAAAATTTTTCTGATGTACCTAAGCTATAGCACAGGTAAGTTAAAAATAGCAGATTTTTGCATTTCAATCTTGAAACCTAAAACCAAAATAAACGGTATCACCCCATGACACACTTGTTTCGTATAAAATATGTTAAAATGGCGTCTCTTGTAGCGCGCGAGTGACAGTCACATCCCCTGCTCTGCTGTATGTGTCTATATGGGGGAGTCGCACGTCACGGAGATGAAAGTGTTGAGTTGGATATATCCAATTTCGCATATATGCGAAATTTCGCAGTGAACAAATGAATAAGTCCCGCATTCGTGAATCCTGGAACGTAACGTATGATAAGGAGGCAACTGAAAGAGTGTTCGGTATATATGGTTTCGCTATGAATACGATCAAATCTGTTTTGTTATTTAAAAGCAGGTATAATTATTTAAATTTTGGTAAAAACTTAACATAAACTGCCTATAAACTATTCGAATTGCATGGTTCAAGATTTTTCAATTTTATTTATTTGTGTTGGGTAACATGTACTTGTTACATCAACTTGGCTGCATTTTATTTGATTATCACAAGCTCAGTTAGAGTAAACATTCTCACTATGTAATAAGAGCGTATAGGGAATCAACCTACTTTACAATAGTTTCATCCTTTTATTTTGGCCACTGGTTTTTAGGGTTCCGTAGTAAACAAGGAACCCTTATAGTTTCGCCACGTCTGTCTGTCTGTCTGTCCGTCCGCGGTTTTACGCAGAAACTATAAGTACTAGAAAGTTGTAATTTGGTTTGGGTATGTATATTAATCATGGCAAAAAAGTGGTAGAATAAAAACATGAAAAAAAAATTTTTTTTACGGTTGCTCCCATGCAAGTAAAGTGGGGGAGTATTTTTTTTTCTCTATTTACCCATCGTGTGGGGTATCGTTAAATAGGTCTTTTAAAAATATTGTGAGGTTGAGAACACCAATTTTCGATTTAGGGATCCGTTTCCGAAATATTTAGTTTTAAAGTGAGAATTTTTGTTAGAGGTAAGTGCCCCCCCCCCCCTCTATCTGCTAAACGGTTATATATAGATACGTGAACAAAATTACAGCAGTAGTATATATACTGAAGTTTAAAGGAAAACTATCAGAGCTGAGTACTAAGTACAAACTATAGACGTACCTATAGGCAACCAATTTATAAACTGTAAAATTTCATACTATTTTCATTGTTAGATGTTTTTGGTCGTTAAACTGTAAGGTGCGAGTGTGAATGGTGTGAACTCAAAGTTGTTATTCGCAACTACGGAACCCTACACTGCGCGTGGCCCGACACGCACTTGGCCGGGTTTTTTCTACAGGATTTCCTTATTCATATTGACATAAACTAATATTAAAGCTGAGCAATGTGACGGTGGACGCAAATGTGAGACCGTGACAAATCAATAAACGATTTGTCACTGGTGCACGGATGTCAGAAAGGAAGCCCATTTCAAGGCAAGAGTAACGAAATGCTTCAAGTGCATGGTGAATTTTTTTATTAAAATTTTCGGTCAAATTGGTAGTTGTTGAGAAGAAGATAGACCAAAGATTAAAAAAAAAAAAAAAACTTTTTGCAGACGAACCTGACCAAATTTTAGGTTCAGGGTTATCTGTTAGCAGCGGTACTTACTTTTATTATAGATACTATATTTGTGTCATACATCTTATAATTTATTTTATTTATGTCGATGTAGCTATGGCGCTATATTATATATTGTAGTGTATCGTATGTTAGGGATACGTAGCTATTGCTAAAGTTTGGCATTACTTTAAGCTCTATCTAGATAAAGCTATAGAACAGGACACGTAAAAGCTACTTTAAACAGATTGTCGCGACAGAATCTAGAACTAGACTTTATACCATCGCTTATCATTATTGGCTACTACGCCTCACATATCATTGTTGTAGAGGCATTTTCATTTCATTAGATTTTATATGTTAATCGGACATGGAATCCTTGCATAAAGCATATAATTGTAATTTCACATAAAGGGCCTATATTGCTTTTATTTGAAAACACAAAATATCTTTGGCATATGATATAGGTGATTCACAGCGTGGGAAAAAAGAGTCACCGTTGATCACCTAGGTGATTTGATTCCGAGGTGAACAAAGTACACTAAAAAAGTCGCCTGTGATCACCCAGGTGATATCACCTAGGTGCTCAAATTTCGAGGTGAACAAAGTGGAATAAATCAGATAAATCACTGTTTTCTGTAGAGTCATTTCACTATTTTTAACTGACTAATGATTCAATTTTTTTATTTATATAAATCGTTCACTTGACAAACAATAGGTAAATTTATCAGCTTTATTGTTCCTATGATTGATTCCCACGCTTCAAAAACAAAACATTCAGCAATTATTTACATAATTATCATGGTCATTGTTCTATCAATTATGAGGCCTCTTGAGTCACACTTATGTATGAGCCGTTCTCAAGTCACAGAGTAGATATCAAGTAGATACTAAGCATGGCTTTTATTTAGTTTTTTTATTCTCATAGCTTTTAAATAAATAATCTAAGGCTTTTAATTAACTCGCAGTGTTGTATTTTGTTCTTGTCAAACCTATATCTGGATTTTCAAGTATCATCGTCAACCGATTGAGCTGAAATTATTGAAACGAGCGAAACAAGTTAGGTCTTCGAGTTGAGATGGGGCAAAAACGCAATTTTTGTTTGCAGATACGTTTCATTTATTTTATTTCATTTATTAAGAAATTTATTCCACCATAACCTTATCTAGAAGTATTGGTAATTACACACTAGTAATTGGACTTCACAAACCTCTATTTTGAAATCTCATGAAAGTAAGTACATACATACGTTTTTAATTTCATTTTACTTAAAGCACTGGTTTCAGAATAATCGAGAAGCAAACGTATCTCTGTAAACATTAAATAACCAAAAATGAGTTTTCACTCAAACTCAACTTAAAAACTTGCTCGGTTAGCTCGCTCGGTCTACTATAGTGATTAATCTAATCTGATATCAAAATATCATGCAACTTAGATAGCCCGTTTGCAAAATTTTTCAGTAAGAATACGGTTATGAATAAGTTAAGGAAAAAATATCTTTTTGTTAAACAAAAAACTTACTTTACTTGAAAGAATAGGCTTATTTTACTGTAATGGCTTTTACCGTCAAGCAAGACACGTCAGCAAAATTAACTCGTGTCTAATAAATAACGCTAAACAATCCGAGCAAGTTCTTTTTATATAAAAAAAACTTTTCTTAAGAATTTTCTGTATCTACTCCCAGACTTCCAAGAAGAAACTGTTTATTGTGAGCGAAGGATACCTTATACATAAACCGAGTTACGAATGAGAAATTTTATGGGCAAACAAAAAATAAAGAAATAAAGCACTGTTCTTAGAAGTTGATTTTTATTCAAAGTTCTTTGTTTCCGTTATGGCCGGTGCGGAATTGGATTTGTCAGCGTCCCTTGAGGTTTCTGCGCAACTTTGAACGTTATTATATGAACATAATTGAACGCACTGTAATGACAATAATGTAATGTAATAGACAATACAAAGTGTCATGTAAGTGATAAATTTCGAAATAGACACACACAATTTTGTTGATCAAAGAGGCTGATATGGTTGACCTTGATTTAACACTTAAAATTTAGAATCCTGTGATAAAATAAGCTTATTTTACACCTAATTTTTCAGCTTTCCACTTTAACGCCCAGTGACATGATAAACTTGCCTTACCGATTTTATCTAATCTAATAAATATCTCCTATATACGGAAAAATCACACAGATTAGCTAGCTCAAAGTAAGTTCGAGACTTGTATTATGGGATACTATCTCAACGATACTATATATTTTATAAAAGGTACTTATATAGATAAACATTCAAGACCCAGGTCAATCGGAAAAAGATCATTTTTCATCTTGATCTGACCGGGGATCGAACCCGGGATCATCCGTACCGCAGGCAGGCGTGTTAAACACTGCGCCACAGAGCTCGGCATGATTTTGGCCTCTGTATATCCCACAAGGGATGAAGATGTGATAATATATATATTTATATACATTTTTATTGATGCAGTTTAATGGTAATTAAGGACGAACACATAAACCCTTCCGTTTTCACGTTTATATCATTTTCAATTCTCGCAGTGAAGTTTAGAAATATTTTTCATTCGATTCAATTTTGAGTCCGGCTCGTAAATAAAATGAGTGGAATGTATGTTGAACGAAATAAAATTCGTGGTATATTCATCTTTGGATCAAAATGTGGAATTTCAGAGTTTTATATCCATTATCGTATCTTTATTTTCTACTTTTACGAGTTAACTATACGTAAGTTTATAATAAACTAGATTTCACCCGCAGCTTCACTCGCGTAATGTCGATCCCTCGGAAGCAGTTCTTCTTCCGAAGATAAAAGGTAGCGTTCTTTCCCAAGCTCTAGACTATCTGTGTACCAAATGTCATTTAAATCGAGTCAGACAGCCAGAGGTACTTTCGTATTTATGATATTAATACGGAATTAATTATAATAGCCTTTTTATGAAGTACCAAGTATAACATATATACATTATTATACTACGTATAGAAACTTAAACTAAATCTAAATAAATAAAATTAAAGCGATTTAAAAATAACCTAACTGAATATATAAAGTGCTATCAAAATTTTAATCTACCTAGGTAACAAAATAGTTTACGGAAATTATAACAAATGTATGCCTATACATGTTTTTCATTTATTAAAAGTTACCGTTCACTTTTAAGATTGGTTTCGTTTCCGAAATTAATTTTGTAAGTAGGTAAAGATTAAGGAAATGAACCATAAGGAAACTGTAATAATAACTTGGTTATTAATATTTTATAGAGATCCGGTATGTTAGCAGGTATCGAAACTGGTGTATTAAGGCGTTGCTATAGCGACACTAGCGCGGCTCAGCAATTAAATTCTTTTAATCCTAAATTATATTGGACTAGCTGTTACCCGCGGCTTTGCCCGCGTGATATATAGCCTATGTCCTTCCCGGTACCCTAACCTATGTGTATGCAAAATTTCATGATGATTGGTTCAGAAGATACGGCGTGAAAGCGTAACAAACAAACAAACTCACTTTCGCATTTATAATATTAGTTAGGATTAGGATTTAAAATATCTAACCTGTACATAACTAGTACATTACTTGTAGTATTTTGGTATAACTACAAGTAATTTACTAGTGTTTTATTTAATGAGAAAAATCGGGTTAATGTTTTTTTCTCGGTTTTGCTCTTAAT
This sequence comes from Rhodophaea formosa, assembly GCA_963082605.1. Classification (NCBI taxonomy): domain Eukaryota; kingdom Metazoa; phylum Arthropoda; class Insecta; order Lepidoptera; family Pyralidae; genus Rhodophaea; species Rhodophaea formosa. Next base: position 14,870,443 of record OY720206.1, read on the forward strand.
TTATCAAACAAATATTAGTAAAAATTAATACCAAAATACTACAAGTAATTTATTAGTTATGACATGATATTTTTCTTAAATTCGATATGATTAAGGATTAAAATAATTTATTATTGCTGAGTGGCGCTAGTGTCACTACAGTTAACCGCTCAAGTTGTTTTGATTTAAATACAAGTACTTAGAGTTATTTACAAGTTCCGAGTTTAGTTTAGGTGCCAGTAAATATCTCTCAAAGGCAGATTGGCAATAAACGGTAATGATCGTCGTATGCGCAATTCCACAGTATTCCCAAAAACTCGAATTTTAAAATGTATTTTGGAAGTAAATTATAATACTATGTGTGCCAGCGTCTTTTCTCTAAACTTTCAAAAAATGTCCACCTACAAAAATAATATTGTTGGTTTAAGTCCTATCTACCCCATAAGGTGTGAAAACAAGATTATTTATCATGGAATAAAACGAGTAAATTTTTTTTTTTAAATATAAATAATGGGAAATATTTTGTATTGTGATACGGATGTGTAATGGTGGTGTAATCGTTCGTGGTACGAAATACTAAAGACCTGCTAAAATTTACCTACATGGATTGAGATCACGGATCTTGTTTTAAATCGCAAGGTCAACGTCTCGTCTCGCTTCAGCAGACACCTCACTGTCACAAGAATTCCAAATATTGCGTAGTGAATCACATGGACTCTTACCTTCTATGTAAAAGAAACTTAAGGTATATTCTTTCTAAATTAAGAAATAAGATTCGGGAAATAATCCCCGCGGGAAATTTTGAACATGCGTGTTTGTTTTAATACGATCATTTTTTCCCGTATCTTACTTCTTAATTTAATAAAATACCATAAGTTTCTTATACATAGAAGGTCCATGTGATTCACTTATTATTTTTTCAATACATTTGCTAATAATACGGTTCTTATGGCATCGAAATCTGTATCGTAATGATGTATTTTAGGGCACTTGTGCTTTTTAGGGTTCCGTAGTAAACAAGGAACCCTTATAGTTTCGCCATGTCTGTCTGTCTGTCCGTCCGCGGTTTTACTCAGAGACTATAAGTACTAGAAAGCTGTAATTTGGCATGCCAAAAAAGTGGTAGAAAAAAATCTTGAAAAAAATTTTTTTTTAGCATAGCTACCAATAAAGTGGGAGAGTATTTTTTTTTCTCTACTTACTCATCATGTGGGGTATCGTTTAATAGGTCTTTAAAAAATGTAGTGAGGTTGAGAACAGCATTTTTCGATTTAGGGATCCGTTTTCGAAATATTTGGTTTTAAAGTGCAAATTTTTGTTAGAGGTAGGTAGGTCCCCCCCCCCTCTATCTGTTTGTTGTCCTCCAATTTAATCGGAGCATTTATTGGATAAACTATAACAAGTTTAGATAAACTATAACAAGCGATTCTATTTCCATATACTTGTTAAGTTTACGGCTAAAATTTTAGTTAATTCTCATTGAAATTTGTTACAAGGAATTCGAGCCCACTATTTGAAACAGTGGCTTAATATAGTAAGCTGAAAAGAGTTAGTACCGAATAGTAGCATGTTAGCAATGGTAAATGGTCTATATCAGCAACTCGTTGCAATAGCATATACCTATATATTTCAAAGGCTGTGATTGTAGTTCATGTTTCTTACTAATCTAACGAAAGCCCTTAGGACATCACATTAGATTGATTCACTAAGGGAAATCAAAAAAATCGGAAGGTATTTTCGGTAGGTAGGTAACTTAAAAGAACATAATTTGTTATACCTACCACATAGTTACGAAGTCAATGACCTGGCTTTAAGATGAGTCACGCTGTCACGCAACACATTGCCTTTTGCAAAATGGCGCTTAGATGTTTGCCTCACAGTTTGTGAATAATATCTCCATCACGACTTGTTTACTGGTAAGGTTAGAAACATAGTTTTACTCGACTGCGCCAAAAAAAAGTTATTCAGGATTCATCTATTTAATGAGGTTCTTAGAATCATCTTATGAGCTCTATCGACATTGGTGAATTTGAGGAATCTAATTTGATTTATGGAAATCCAAACCAACAATTAAATTGGGAATCGAACTTAGGTCAAATGGCTGAACAAAACCTAGGCTGAATGGGTTTTTAACTTTTGTAACCTGTATCTACTTGCCCTTTCTTGAAAGAAATACGCTAGCATTCAAACCCTTCTTTTTTGCTGCAAAAGTAAACATGTGTACTGTGGAAAAATATATACCTAAATCTACGTGGGTGAAGTCGTGGGCTAGGAAAACATATAAGCATGGATTTTTAGGACAATGCATTTAAAATGTTCTTTACGTTTTCTTGTGTTACAAATTATGAATGTTTTAAAAATAGTTATCTTGATTTTGCAAATTCCACCTAATAATATTATACTTTTGTTTTCGTATGTGAAAGCGGCCGACAACTATGTAAGCATCGAACATCCAGTTTGCTTTCTTTTTGAGGGTTAAAACTCTCAGTAATTTACACTGAAAACCTACAAGTATACATATATTACGTTTACGTAAGGCTGCAATTTTACTTTTCGAACTTCAATAAACTGTGAGTGTCTCCAACCTTTCTTTTCCTATCAAATTTAGTCTATATTGTAGAGTCGATGTTCCGAAACGAATGTTCTCCCGTCGTATAGTCACAAAGTGTTTGAAATACTTCCGTCAATGTGTTTAGTTGAAAGGGCTTTGAACTGCAAACTGCGCGGGGTTATACCGGGTACACGACAAAATTCAGGAAGGCGATTGTCTGTTAAAACATTGTCAAATCATTTCCTCCCTCGTTGACTCCTACGTACTGCGCAAGAAGAGAATTAGTTGGTATTTACGTTTTTCCTTTTCTCCCTCCTCAGAATATTATAACTTACGCGAGATAAATTCATTATGGAAACCCGACTTTACTCATGTTTTATTTCTTCGGATTTCCCGACTTATTTCGGTGTGTGTTTGCCCGACTATTTTCACTATACGATGCGCATCGGTCTTAACGCAAAGTTACGAAGACCATGACGGGCATCGTATAGCGAAGCGATACGTTAGTTACGCTAACCTTGAAGCACTGGCAAGAGCGCTTTCAGGGAAGCGTTTATCAGAAAATAAATTAAAGTCTGTCCCATTCTTCCTTCACGGGGGATGAATGGGACTGAGAAATTAATTCTCAGTCAGTGACAGACTTTGATTCATTTTCTGTCAGTTCAATTCGTTATTAGGGGGGCCGTCGCAGGTGGAGGAGACTGCACAAGCAAAAGTAAAAATGGTGGTGGCGTATTCACTGGAGGCGAATAGCATTAACCCGTATCCTTATGAATCTATACTAGTATTATAAGGAGAAAAGTGTTGATTGTTTGTTTGCATTGAATAAGCTCTGACACTACAGGACCGATTTAAAACAAATCGTTGACCGATAGAAAGCTAATTTACTTGCGGGTGACATAAGGTATAATTTACGCGGATGAAGTCGCGGGAAAATTGCTGGTAAATTATAAACTGCATGTTACGCTTGTCGAGTCTGCTGTCGGTGTCATGCTTCAATGAGGAATTTTAGAAAAATGTGGCTAAAAGAAATTTATGTATTTATTTAGTAACATTATTATTCTGAAAAAAAAAAGATCTTTTTCATATTGACCTGGGTCTTGGATGTTTATCTATACCTATAGGTAAATATTATAAAATATAGTATCGTTCAGTTAGTATCCTGCGAGACAAGTTCACAACTTACTGTGGGGCTAGCTCAATTTGTGTGATATGTCCCTATATATTTATTTATTATTCTGTTGTTACAAGAGCTATAAATATATGTGTATAAATATATACCGCGTAAATTTACCACCAAAACAAAACAATCGATATTTTCACACAAATATTTTTTTTATCGAATACTTTTGAGAACACGGGTGTATTTTTTATATTTTCGCGCTTATGTATGTTACGTTAGTATTTATGTATGAATACAAGTCAAATTTTTATTTTATATGTGTGTAACATGATTCTTTTTTCTGATACATCTAGACATCAATTGAAATTGCTGGGTACATTAAATCTCAAATGTAAGGGGAGTAAAAGTTAATAAAGATTGTAGAGTGTTAAGGCTTACTTTGATCGCTTGGACGAAATTCAATCTCACATATTGTAATGATACCATAAAAAAAATGCTAATATAACTAAATATATTCGAATAGTTCCTTGTAAGTAAGTAATATCTAAACAAATTTAACTACACAAAAGAGGGGTTTAAAACAAAATGGCTTTTGTCACGAGCAGGCTTATCACACGTCAACATGATATGACACAGCAGGTATTTCACTTTATTTCTTAAAATAATTGAATTGTATATCTCCGGGCCAAATTATACAAATACAAAACTCGTGTTTTATTGGTCTATGATTTAAAGAAGGGTCGACCTTTGCCTTACTCAGGGATCTTACGATTCTACATGTATATTAAACTAATATATATTACAACCATGGTGATATATAAAAGGTTGCCAACAAAATAATACAATAAAAATTTTGATATACATGTAATTAATTTACATCGAGAAAAATGAACTACTAATATACTTACCTATATTTTCCCAGAAATAAATTTTAAGTGACACATTCAATATATGGAACTGTTAATATTAATGTTTATGAAAATTTTAACGATGGTTAGTTTGATAGTTATACGCGCGTTAATACGTAACAAACCAGCGAAAAAGTCTCTTTTACGTTTATAACATTGTTAATTAAGGATAGATTTAAAATCTATTAAGTATTATTAACAACGGATTTTTTAACAGAAGTAGTAAAAAATCAAGTACCTACAAGTACCTAGTTCAATTTAATTCAATTTTTTTCATTATAAGACAACAAGATCAATTTGTAATAAAAATATGGTACATAAGTAACATATTACTTATATTAATTATAAAGTTAAAAGTAGAAGTAGGACGAGGAAAATACGTTGCAGAAACAAACACGTATTAGTGAATGAAACAAATTAAAGAATAGGGTAATTAAAAAAAGGAATTTCATTTGTTTTTTTCTCTATTCAATTTGCTATTTCGATTTCTTCTAGCAAAGTTAATTTACCTGAGTTTCGTAATGACCACGGCCGGGAAGATTACTCCGAAAGAAACCCATTGAATAACTTAAAACTATTACCATAAATATTGTTTTAAAATCAATATTAATTATGTTTTCAAGAAACATTGTATAATATTTGTAAATGAAAGAAATTAACTTAAGTAAACAGAAAATATCAAAATAAAAAAAAATCTTAATAAATATCAGGAATCTAATAGGTACATGCAGTAAAAGCTATCTCGTTTTTTCCACAGTTTTTATGGCAAGTATGGCATTTATATTACAAAATTGTGAAAAAGAACTGTTGCTAAAGAAAAATTGTCGATTTTCTTGCACAGATGGCTAGCTAATCTCCGTTTACAATGTTGTTTGTTTATCGTGTGTGTAAGTGACCAAAACTGGTGTCAAATTTTATAAGCTACCCAAAGGCATCTGACAAAGCTTAACGACTGCCACCAAAATTGATAGCCGGGACCAACGGCTTAACGTGCCTTCCTAAGCATGGAGGAGCTCGAGATATTTTTATGCTACTTGCGGTCAGTCATCCAAGTGGGGACTGCGCCCTTTGTGTACCGGTTTGCTTAACATGCGGCAGCGCTTATAGTGTTATTACACCCACTAGGCCATCGGGCTTTACAATTTTCCGTTTACAATAGAAAAGACTATAAATTGTCTAATAAATAAGCAATTACCTCGTTCAGCGGAGAAAGCTGTTGCCGCACAGTGCTCAAGTGGTACGTTGTCCCCGCCGCTTATTTTGTTCATTGTTCCGATCGGCGCATACGCATCGCTAGTTAACAGTTATGGTCGGGGAAATTTGTTTGCTGAGTTTTTAAACAAATCTTTGTATGTATTCGTTGATGCTATTTGTAAATGTGAAGGGAAATCGGTAATGGGTAAAGTCTACTTCAGTCTTATATGCTTTTGTATGGATTTAAATGGCTGATAAGCTGAGATATATGTTATAGGTACATACTCCACGATAAGTCTTTGTATGTCCTTAATGCTATTAGTTAATGTGGAGGGAAATAGGTAATGGTTAAAGTATACTAGACTTATGTACAGTTGTAAAAGTTATGGATTTAAATGGCTGAGGTATTTTTTATACATACTCCACGAAACATTTAAAGCTGTGCGTCTACAGCAAAGTGTGCTAAATTATTTGCACAAAAAAAACTTATTTATATTAATTAGATATTATTTTAATATTTAACGTTGTTTTTAGTCATATTACTATACTACAATGTAATCGGTATCATATAAAAGCATGACCTAACTTTCCAAATTCATTTTCTACTTGTGCCTTGCCGATAATTTTTAACTTTATTTATTCAAGCTAAAGAAAAATATCTAATTAAACTTTTTCACGATAATTAAACACCTTCATTGACACGCTAAGAGTAAAAGGCATTGCAGCAACAAAGGACTCGAAGATTGCTTTTACTCGAAGAAAATGAGCACATAATATTAGAATACATTGTTGAATAAATTTTTTAACGTAAAGAACTCATTTACTTACTGGGCAGTCTCTGGGCTCTTATGACATTAGGGTCGCGTTTCAATAGATATTTTATTTCTTTATTTAATTTTTGTCATATTAGGATTTGAAAATATTGCAAATATTCTCTTTGCAAGTAATTTTTTTGACACCTTGAATAGAGTGTGTCACAAATTATGTTAGTTATTACCCTTAGTCATTTATTAGGTCTTTCTTTTTGGCTTAGTGTTTTCGTTACAACACAACGTAGCCTCTAGGAACACTAGATTCCACTTTCTGTTCGGAGTTACAGATAACAATTCTTATTTCTTTTCCTAGATGTTTTAGCGGTCCTTTCCATTTTCATATCCAAGGCCATATTTTACAAAAAAATGCCGTCAAATCGTTAATGCACAGTTTAGTGGGTATGGAAAATACATTATCCGCTTTTTTTACTTACGCAATTGTTTGGAAATGTGACTTCTTACAACACGCCGTATCCTTAAGAAACCTTAGATCCGGGTAATTGGATAGAGTTACGCCAATTTATTTGCGTCATTGCCATTGCATTGGAGTGGTGTAGTCATAAAGCTAGCGTAAACAATAATTACATTTATATTTTTTAAATATAGCTGTGTATTTCGACTTATATTTAAAAAACATTTTTTCAAACTTTTGAGTTTTTGATTTGAGGAACCTACCCATAAACATGAGAAATTCGTTAGGTCACTCATTAATTGAATTCGCAAACTTACTTGATCAAAATTTCACTTCTTAGAACTCGTTTATACCTATCTTATGCCTAACCCATAAACTTGAAGCTGATTCAAAAGTTCCATAATATCAATATCCACGAGCAGTGACACGCGATATAAACTTTCACAGCATCTAATCTTGAATAATGGCGTACTCTGTCGTAAGTAAACTATTATTTGCATTACCGCTCACTGAGAAAGTTGGTTTACGGTGGAGATTGTCATAGAATCATAAAGAGTTAGAAGCACCTTAAAACTCTTTTCGCTACGGATGATCAATTCTATTTATAAAAAGATCGAATCAAAATATGCCTGCAAATCCAAAATCCAAAATTAATTTTGCATTAGATCCATGTTTCCATAGTGAAAATACGCTATCTATATCCAAATATATGTAGTTTAATATTTTGTTCGGAGGTTTATACGAAAGGAGACCATTTCTTTTTAATTTTAGAAATCGCATGGTCCTTGCCTTAGTTTGCAGAGGTTTGTTGGTTGTTTTTTTTTTGCAAACGCGTACACAAATCAATTCCGTTACATATGCAGTAGACATAAGTTATTGCGTCTGACAGATATAACATACAGGTAACTTTCTATATCCCGTAATAACATATTTATTTTTTTTTGTTTCAGATATAATCAACATCGACATCATATTATAGTGTAGTGCAAGTGCAGTGTTTAGTGTCACAAAGAGTGAATTTTATAAATGAAGTGAAGTGATGCCGAGACAGTGTAGTGAGTTGATATCACCAATGAAGCGGCGTAGACCACGAACAGTCCCCACAGCGGCCACGCCAGTATAATAAAAGGGAATACCATGTTTACTAAAGTTATTTGGATTTGTCTCTCAGGATGTTTCACTTATGGTAAGTCGTCTATAATAGTTTCATTTTTTTATAATACTAGCAATACTATAGTAATCATGCTTTTTTATTAGTTATATCTATGACCATCATCCAACATTATCAATGATCTGGACGCGTAGTTATGCGATTATTATCGCGGCTCTACATCAAGTCACTTTATTCAATGTTGTCTAATGATAGTAATGTTTGTCACAAACGCGGTAACGATTTGACCCACCACTTAGAAAAAATATCTGAGCACTTTGTTAGTTATTCAAATTTTAAATCAAATAAACTAGCCTTATTTTTGAAGGCGACATAACCAGGTTGTTCGCAAAAAGTGCGATTATGTCAAAATGGGTTATTTTATTCGATCCCTAGTAAAAAGCATAGCCTTTTATCCTTCTTCAGCTGAATATTCCTAAACCACTGCCTTACCTAATGACCAAAGTTGTATAGTAAGCTGAGCAAATAATGAAGTTTATTTGATTCTGCTCAGTATACTTATTTCTACGAAGACTAAGTCTGGTTCGAACTTTGTACAGCGGGTTTTATAAGTACAACTTTCTACAAAAGAGCAAAAACTTGCCGTTTGGTTTCGAAGTCTGTGGTTGTTTTTTTCTCACTTTTAGTTGTTCTTTAATGATTAGAGACGACAAACTGTATCTCGTTCACTATTGTCTTGTATATATTTATCTTTTAAACAACATTTTTCAATAAAATTCGTAAACACGACTGTTGTTGGAATGTATTATTTTAAGAATTTTCACAATAATGTCAATTTTGAATACGCAACTGTTAAATACAATTTGATACTTTTTTTATTTGATACTGCTATATTTACTAGGGCGGCTTAAATAACCTTATTATTAACAGACAAATATAACAGAAACTGGGCCCAATAATTGGTTTCAAATATTAAAATACACAAGCGTCCTTCTGTTATGTCTCTTGTTCGAGTGACCTTTTGTGTACCGGTTTTTGAGTAACGTAATATTGGTTTACAACAGTAGTACAATATACGCTTTACTTCTAATATGCACCTGTAGAAGTGTAGAGTAATGAACCACTTTTGCTGTATTGAATGAAACCCCGTAAAACGTAAAGAGTAATTTTATAATTAATAAGCTGTTGCCCACGGCTTCGCCCGCGTGATATATACCCTATATCCCTCTTAGTACCCTAGTAGTACTATGTGTATGCAAAAATTCATATATATAATTAAGAATAGGGCGTGAAAGCGTCAAACCAAAGTCACTTTCGCGTGTATAATATTAATTGGGATTGGGATGGGATTGGATTGGGATTTATTGCCTTTAGGAGTCCTACTCTATCCTATATTATATTTCATTGTTAATATCTCTAAGCAACATGTCCGAAAAGGATATTTTTAGTACTATGGACTTAGTAGCTGGAAGTTTGTGTTAATTTCTAATCAAAATAAAAACGTAGGAACATTAGTTTTATATTTATTTCAAGGGACATAATCACAGATTTGTCTGTTAAAAATTTTCTTCACAATTGTTTAGTTCATTTGGTTGAAGTTAGTATCTTTTTATCTAAAAGTTTATCAATAAGTAAGTTAGTCTTTATGATAACAAGTAAACATATTATTACGTTCCCTAAAGTAAGCTTAAATAAAAATCTCCATATTAGTATTGAGAAAAAAAAATCTGAAAGTACCAGATGCGTCTCCTCACGCACCGTAAAAGTCCGCCGAGGGATTGAGTGAAAATCTTGTCAATGGGTGATGCGGCTAGCAGTTAGTTTAAATTAGTTTTCTTCAACACGATAAACGAGGCTACTGGCTTGGGTGACCCTAGGGATAAAGGGATAAAGACATTATTACGTATGTATGTATTATCTAGAATCGTAAATCGAAACAACTTGGTAATTTTGGGAAAGGGTTCTCGTGTTTCATCGTTAGGTCGGAAACTCGACGCTTGGTGTATATTTTGTAAATTTGCTCATAACTCTCAAGGGTCAATCCCGTCGCGAAGACCTTGTATTACAAATCAGAAAAACTGTACAAAAAGTGGCTAAATAAACAAAATCATACAATATTTTTCTATATCAATTGTTTGTCGGTAGACGCGGACTTCGATGCATCATAGCTGAGGATTAAACCGTGAAAAATGCTCTGATTAAGAAAAAAACTATGCTTGATTCTACATAAATATATTATAGAAATTTCATTAACATTGTAAGCAAGCGTACTTCTACATTCTCATAGTAATTTAGAGCCCACTGACCTAGTGTTATGTAATTTTGCATAATTATGACAAGTTTTCATATTACAAAGAAGAAAAACTATACAATTTGAGTTCTGGAAGTGGGTTGACCTTGAGAAGTCGATAGTAATGCACAACCTCAAACACTTCGTTATGAGGCGTGCAAAAGTAGCTTGATTACAAAGAAATAACCGTACGATACTTTTTATTACATTTATGATGTTTAAAGGCGGGAGCACATATTCTAATATCTATGAGCGGTAGACTCCTGGCTCCGATCCAACATAGCTGAGGAAGCAATCAGGAAAAAAGCTAAATTGACGAAGAAGTATTATGTTTTTGTGTCTCCATATATTATTTAGTTAGCAAGGGTTTTCTAAATTCGTAAATAGAAACAACTTAGTTACGTTGGGAAAGGATTCTCGTGTTTCCGCCTTAGGTCGGAAACTCGATACCTGCGGGTGTTCAGTAGATCCTAAGTAGATCTAAAACGACACGAGATAAATCTGCTTGGTTTCAGCAACCATACAATACTTAAAGCTTAAGATAAAGTTTTTGCAGATCAAAGGACAAAAAGTACATGTTTTGTCCGTTGTTAAAATCAAACTTCAAGGTAAAAGGATGATAAAAATATGGCAGTTTATGTCGCATATTTTGCAAATTTGCTAACGTTGCAAGGCCAACCAAACCTGTATAGGTCTCGTTGTTCTTGCGAGTTTCCAATTTTCCGTCAAGTTGATCTACAAAATGAAATTTAGTATATAAAAAGGTTTGTCATATAGAAAAATACTCTCAATATAAAAAGTTATTTTGTAGCTAGATTAAAAAATTTAAAGTACGTAATCAACACTCAACGGTTAGTATGTATGAGTCTACTGCGTATTTAAGAACCGTGCAAACTAAAAGCTCCTAATAAAGCTAAAAAGTACGATAAGATTAATGCTGATAATAAAAACACCTGATGAAGAAAAAAAACCTTATGAAAATGAAGACGTGAAAGATTATCAATAGGCTATTTTCCTGGGTCAAAATATTAATAATAAAATTAAACCGTCAGTTAGACAATCAAAAAATATTGGACACATATTTTGACGAGCTCCATGGCGCAGCGGTCAACACGCCTGCCTGCGACACGGATGGTCCCGGGTTCGATCCCCGGTCAGGTCAAGATGGAAAATGATCATTTTCAAATTGACCTGGGTGTTGGATGTTTATCTATGTATGTATTTGTTATAAAATATGGTATCGTTGAGTTAGTATCCCATAACACAAGTCTTACTTAAGAACTTACTTTGGGGCTAGCTCAATCTGTGTGATTTGTCCGTATATATTTGTTATTTATTATATTTATTACATATTTTTTCTTTCGTTAATTAAACAATAAATGTCAAAGATATAGCGTGTCAAAGTTCATGAGTGGGGGCTAGTGATATCATCATTTTAGTGGCCACTAAAAAGTGTACTGGCTAGTGACGTCACACACAATTATAACGGGCTATAATTTCGTCATGTTTTGTTTGATTACAAAAGAAAAAACACGTATCAAATGTTTTTTGATAATCTAACTAACGGACTAATTATATTTTCACGAAAATAGCCTATTATGTTAGATTCGATGTTAGTTTACTATATTTTTCAAAGTATACAAGAGTATTATACAACAATGTAAATCAAAACAAACAGTTTGTATTGGCTCTGAGTACCGGTCTACTCATACAGATGTCACATCGAACTGGGTCAGTAACAAAGAGTTGGTCGTTGGTTAGATTTTTTAAATAGATATAGACAAGTGGTCAAAGGAAGCACGACACAGCTTTTTGAAGAAAAAAAATTGCACTGCATTTATACAATAATCAATAAAACAGTTTGTTTTATTTGATTCAGCTATTACAATTGATAATAAATGGAATATTTTATAAGATTTTTTAATTTAGTGAAAGTATCCATTTAAGAGACCCTTCCCCGTCCGACTATCGTCAACGCTATCATGATCGAAAAGCTTGTTTCATCCACCGGAATGTCAGATAAAGAGCAAAGCGAAAAGAACCCCATGCCCTCGTCCCGCGCACACCTCTTACTGCCACATGGTAACAAGCAATAAGTGAGTACGCGATAACATTGAACGAAAAATAATGTGCGGAAATTTCATTAAACTTGTTTCAAGAAATATGTATTTATTAGTAAGTGTTACAAGTTTATGAAAAAAAAAACGTTCAACATTTAGAATCTCCATTACATTTGCAAGGTTTCTGAACAAATATTTATTTTCTGTTACAATTAATGAGTACACTATAAACGCCCAAAGTTCAGATCTGCTTCATAAATTCATTCAAATTTGTGCGTAAAAGCGGATTTTTGTAGGTTAATACTGAAGTTGTTTCCCCAAATTTTGATTTCGCGTTTTGATAAAAACCTAGATATAGTGCACAAGATACCTATTTATTGAAAAACTTCGACGAAATATTAGTTACACCACCAAAATCACGTCTAGCGTTTGCATGATAAGATAGACGTGTTGACCGCATGAAAAGATAGACATAAACTATGTAACAAAGTTTGCATTTTGGAATATATCAATTATTGCAAATTTCAAAGCAATAAGAGGAGCCTTTCTAAACGATTATACATATTTAAAAAAATAACTATTGCCAAGATTTAAGGTTTGTTTTAAAATTTCAATGCACTTTTTTTTAAAAATTCTTCAATTTAGAGACAATCAAATTTACTACAGCGATCTGAAAGTCTGATTGAATCATTGGTTTAGCATTGTGTTGTTTCAATTGGATTAAGTATAGATTTAAAATAATATTCCATTTAATCTAGGACAATTCTGGGAGACTGAATAATAGATGAAATTAAGTAGACTGAAAGCTTTATTTACCCTTTAAAAAGACATATTATTTAAACGTTTTTAGAAGCTTCTATAACAGGCTTTATTTTTTTTTGACGAGCTCCGTGGCGCAGCGGTCAACACGCCTGCGACACGGAAGGTCCCGGGTTCGATCCCCGATCAGGTCAAGATGAAAATGGTTTCTTTTAGATTGACCTCGGACTTGGATGTTTATCTATATATGTATTTGTTATAAAATATAGTATCGTTGAGTAGTATTCTATAACACAAGTCTTACTGAGTACAATCTGTGTGATTTGTCCGTATATATTTATATTTATTTATACATCTACTAAAAAAAAAAACTGTGCATCATTCATTTTTCATTGGATACCAATACATTAAGTTCAATTTATAATAGGTCGGAAATGTCAAGTTTAAAAATATATAAATCTTCTATACAAAGAATACATATAAACCAAGATATTTAAGATTAGCAAGGTAATTTTTAACTGATGTATGCATATCTTTGGAAGGTCTTTCCAAAGCATAAGGAAAAAATGTGTGTAAGTTCCCTAAGTGCTAAGTTTTGTAACTGAATTTATTGATTGATAGATTGAACTCGTGAGCTATTTATATAAGATCAGATTCCGGGTTCCAAAGTAACTATCTCAGGTAAGAACGTAACTAACTCGATTATATAACAAATAGGTACATCAATAAATTTCGCAAAGCTCGCTCTATTATGACATTTGTAGGCAAATTTTTGATACCGGTTACAAAAATACCATTTTTTGCAAGATTCTATTTTCTTTAAAATATATTTATTTTATGTTACTTCCTGATAGTATAGCTTACTAGTAGAGAAATATTTTTTAAATTGGATCAATAATATCTTTTGTTTTTATCCATTACAAACAAATATACGAACATACAAACACAACTCTTTCCGCTTTAGAATATGATGCTATAAGTTTAGGTTATTAATAAGGAAACTGATAATGTTCAACAGGCGAAACAAATATTAAAATATTTGAGACGCCTTTGTAACAAGAAACTAAATTTAAATTATTTTAATACTTCCATCTAAAACTCACAACGTTAATATCTAAATTCCAACCAGAGAATGCCATTAAAACTGAAACTATTTTTAATCTGACCTAAAATATTTTTGTGTATCCCACAAATACACATTAACAAGCACAACAGCTAACAATGGACTAACCATAATTGTTGTTAAACTTTAAGAAAAAGGATCTTGTACTTATATTAGACAACTAATTAGGAGATAATTAATAAATGAAAAGAATAATGTTGATAAATAATAATGTTGAATCTGGATAAAAGAGAAAACTCTATGAGTAACAACAATGAATAAGGTTGGTCCAATAATAGGTCCCGTCATTTTCTTCCAAAATACCTCTACGAGTATACGATTGACATTGTAAAAGCCTCTTTTAAGGAAAGTCTTTTTTTCACGTTCAAAACGAAAAGTGAATTAAACAAAAGCACTTAGGAGTATTTCTTTGAAGCTTATCTACCCCAAAATAACGTTTTTGCCCTTTTTAGCCCCATTAGGAGATGAACTTCAATAAAACATGAAACACATCGTCCATCAATTCTGTTAAGGGAATCACGTTGCCTCACACAAAATTTGCTCCCCTAGTTTTCACCCTCTTAAGGATAGAATTTCGAAAATGTCTTTCTTATCGGATTACGTTATGCAACGTACAGGTCTCTACGATCAGTGGTTTAGGCTGTGCGTTGCTCCATCACTCAGTCATTCAGGACAAAACATTTTATATGTATAGAATGATTAGTATTTAAAGATAAAATGTTCTTTTTATCTTCTAGAACGTTAAAAAGAAAAAAACTTTTTACTTTCTAACGTTCTAGCCGCATGTAACTCGATATTTATTAACCCCTAATATGAGACTAACAGTAACTACTCGTACTCACAAACTTAACGTAAGTGACAAAATGCTTTAGTGAGAAATTAATTAATTTGTACAATGCTTACATTACAAATTTATTACTTTAATCAAATTTTGTATTTACAAGTTTGGTTTCTTTGAACAATATTTAATAAAATTTCTTTTTTTTAATTTTTCATTAAAAATACTCTAAAAATACCTATACATTTACAAATCATATAAGTAGGAGTACCTCCAGATGCTCACCCCGGCCAGCATTGCCAAATTCATCTTTTTGTCTGTAATATTAATAATCTATTCATAATCGTCAAACACTATAACCATTTAAAAAAATATCGCGTTCTATTCTAACATTGCGTTCTATTTTAACATTAGCTAATCTTGTTCTGGTGTAGTCGCATGGAAACTAGTATCCAAGCTAAGCCGTTCAAATATTAGATTCCACGGAGTATTAGATGTTCTTAGAAAGTACTAGGACCCAATAACATGGAAGCAGGTCTAGCCTAGCGTTCCCCTATATGGCACTCATATCCAGACTGCGTACATGTACGAACACATGCACACTCGTCTTATTCCCTGTATCTATTTCAGTCACACTTGCTGGGATAGAAGGGGATGTCAGAGTGTGGACGCATCGGGTTAGGTGAAATCGCAGCGTGAGCGTAACGTGCGTTGGTAAGGGATAAAAGATTTCCTTTGTCTAGTTCTGTGGCTATTCCCGATGTACCAAGAGCACAGGATAATGCAGGAGGTTAAGTTCAAATGCAATAAGCACATGCCTTTGGTGTCACGATGGAATATTAAACTTGACAGATGTGTTTCCTTATTGACTTGTAGGATACGGCTATTTTAGTAGGATATTTATTTACCTACTCGTAACTTACAAGGCAATAAGGAAACATACTTATCAAATAAGTAAATCTAGTATCAGATTTTCTAGCCTAATTAAGTGATATTGAATTTTGAAACTACAGGACTGATTTTCAAAATTCTTTCACCAATTAATATCTAATTTATCTACGGATGATATCCTATCCTAATCCTAATCCTAACTAATATAATAAGAGTTAAATTTCAACCACTTCAGACACTGTTATGCCATTCATTAAATTATTTTAACACTTAACGTTTCGACACACATAAAACTAAACACCTTAAAAATATGATAAAATACCTAAAATATATTATTATTTTGAAAACAATATATTGTAACGAATTCACTTCTTCATCTTTAGAAAGTCTTTATAAGTTTTTAAATGCATTAAATTGCGATTATATAGGACGGATATAATACGTGAGGCAAGCAAAACTTAAAATTTGGACTTAATTAAGGCGCTGTGGTATCATGAGATGAAACGAGACACTAGCGCCATCCAGCAGATGAATTATTTTACTCTTAAATCAAATCAAATTTAAAAAATCTAATAGCTGATTCCCCTAGTAAATTACTTGTAGTATTCTTTTTATTACTTTTCATAGATATTATAAGTGTATTATAATCTAAGTTTAAGAGAACAAATAATTACCGCCAAAACTGGCCACTATTGGCGGTAATAATTCGTTTACTAGGGCATTTAGCTATTAGATTTTTTAAATTTGATATGATTACGACTTATAGAATAACTTAATTGCTGGGTGGCGCTAGTGTCTCGTATCGTCTGATACCACCTGACAAAGACAAGCCAAGTCTACTAAGCCAGACACATAGTTTTAATATCATTGCAATCAATTAGCTACCTCTTCTATGTTTAAATACGTAGTCTCATCAGCTTTACCCATGACGACCTCTACAGAATGCCACCTGCTCTCATGTACTTGCTAGGCAATAGCTAATCGCTTTGTCATCGTATATTATCGGCAAAGATGACACGACAGTGTTGTATATTGCATTCACGTTTGAGGCTCAGGAAAAGGTTCGGAATAGTAAGTCATGTCAACAGAGACCGATGGTGCCTCTCAAATTCTCAACTTCGTTGATCCGTTGAACGCCTTTGTAAGCGAATGTCATTATTTTTGAATTTTCTGCATTTGGCCATTAAGCCCTTTAACGATCCAACAGGGTTTTTTCTTGAATGACTTCTTCTTATTACTTATATCACAATCTTACTTTATTTCGTGACATGAATATCTATGAATACATATTGCAGTAGTAGGTACTATTGCAAAATATATATGAAAACTAAAGAGTTTTCGGCGTTGAACAGTTTTTAAGGGTTTACCATTATCATACTACCTTTTTGACATGGGTTTATTCAGGTCATCCAATTTTAAAAAAGTATGCGAAATTTCAACTAAATTCACTTCATCGAATTCATAAAAACATCGGGCAAAAGTTACTTGTGAAAGTAAACGCACAGACAGTTCTGTTGTCCCAGAACTAGTGAAACCAAAAAAATCTTGTGATGATTCTACCTACTTACATCCTCAGCTGATATGCTTCGGAGCCTTGGGTTTGTGATATCAGTATCCAAAAAACCGGCCAAGTGTGAGTCAAACTCGCGCAATGAGGGTTCCGTACAATATGCTTCGTGAACACACACACAATGTGCAAAAAATGTTTTATTCAATTAACTAGCGCCATCTAGTGGTGTTTTAGTGAACTATTTCCCTAGGTGAACTTATTATAGTGAGTTTACCACTTTATTTTCAACTGATAGAATTCTTATTATTTTTCCTGTAATCTTCAAGGAATGAACTACATTTGGTAATTTTTTCAAAATTTTCGGCCCAGTAGTATCGGAGGTCAGGGGGGGGAATGGTCAATTTTTGCCTTCTTTCGTAAATAAAATCAAAAGTATTGATTTTACCCGAACAAAAAAAATATTTTTGAGATCCTCATAATGAGCCCTTTCATTTGATATATGACACAGTAAGGTTTGCATAACTTTCTTTTAAAATTTTGTAATTGGGCCCCTGAAAATGACCCTTATTACAAAAAAATCTTTATTTACTTTGCACATCCGTGTTTGGGTCATAGGATTACACGATCGTACCAAATTTCATCTAATTTGGTTCAGTAGGTTCGGAGAAAATCGGCTGTGACAGACGGACGGACGGACAGACAGACGCTCGAGTGATCCTATAAGGGTTCCGTTTTTCAACTTTTGTACGGAACCCTAAAAAAGAGTACCAAAACTCAATAAAGCACTGAAAAAAATATAAATGCTGCCCTTATCGTTATTAAAAATACCCAGGCGGTCTTCTTACAAGGCGGCCTATGAAATACTTACTCTGTTTTAGGAGAACTTAAAACCAACTTTCTGACGCCACATTGTACCTTGTATAGTTGGAGCAGTGTTCGGCCAGTAAACTAGACAAGTACTGAAAATAATTATAGAATAAGTTGCTTTCGGTGGTACACAAAACAATATGAAATTCATTTTAAAAAAGTATATAAAAATAAATTAAAAAGTTTTTTTTCATCTGACCAAAAACACAAGCCACTCACTACCTATTTATTTTAATCTGTCAGTCCAGTCATTATCAGCTGTCTCTACTTTTTATTTTCAATTCGTCTGTGCTCTTAGTTTTAATTGGTCATGTTTTACTGCAATTTCTGGCTGCACTATTAGCTACATAATGTCCGAAACTGTGTTGCAGGCCACATATTGCAGTAAGACATGGCCCATTTAGAAGCATCTTAATAATACAAAAAAAAGTCCAAGTGCGTGTCGGGCCACGCGCAGTGTAGGGTTCCGTAGTTGCGAATGACAACTTTGAGTTCACACTGTTCATACTCGCATCTCACAGTTTAACGACCAAAAACATCTAACAATGATATTCAACTTCAGATATACTACTGCTGAATTTTTTTTACGTAACCATATATAACCTTTTAGCAGTCATTTTTATATCGTCATGTATTTGGATAAATAACTTTCTAGTGTTAACGATAATATTTAACTTAAGATATTTTTAACGAAAAACAAAAACCGAGTTCAACCCTATCAATTTGTTTGAATAAGCATACAAATAAAATGGAAATAAGTGTAAACCGAACGGCATCCTTGTAAAAAATCTTTTTGGTTCTTATGTATTTTTTCAAAAAGCGCTCCACAAATTTCGATAAAAATTTAATGGTAAAGTATTACCTTTAAAACAAAAAAGAATTTTTTAAATCGGTCCAGGCGTCTTCGAGAAATCGGGGAACATACATAAAAAAAAAGGTTCCGACGAATTGAGAACTTCCTCATTTTTTTGAAGTCGGTTTACAAGTAGACACTACGCACAAACGATAGCAAATACGTTATTTCACTAATAAAAAAAATACTGCTTTATGGTGTAAATATACGATACATACACAGACTATTTCAGAATTACGCAGTGTTGCCAGTTCTCTTCTTCCTGAAAGTCGAATCAAAACTGATACCAATAGAATTATCTGTTCCTATTTGATCAGAAGTATCGTATAGTCACAACACGCTCGCAAAACCTCACGAGGTTTTGCGACAGTGATGTGACTATGACTATTTGTGAGCGGAAACTTTCACGATTGAAAATATAAATTTTCACTTAATAATTCATGGAATTCCTTAGTAGGTAAATAAAGAAATGTCATCTTAGTTGTAGTGCAGGGTAAACCGTAGGGTCTCAAAGTTATAAAAGTAACGTTGTGGCAATGTGTCAATTATTACGTGAACTTACGTGTACTCTACTTCATGAACTCATGAACCAAGTTGACAGCGATTTTGCTACAGTAAATATTTTAAAATATGAAATACTATTCTATAGCATGAAATGAAAGGGTGTTTATTTTGCGGATATTCTTGTTTTCGTGGTTTTCAATAAAAAACAATATATCTGCCAAACAGAGTGGAATATAAGTGTTATTATAATATTATTTTAATCTTTTATGTTGTAACAATGTTCATGTTGATGAGGTTACCGTTCGTCGTTTATAGGAATGTTTATAACGTTCGTATTTATTTAGGAGCTTTTGCTCCTAAATAAATAAATATGAAAAATAAGCACGGACTTTTACCAACGTGGCTTGAATTGGTTTGATTGAATATCTGGTTTTCTTATAATCTAGCTAATTTAAAAGTACAAACGGGCACTTTTTTTTTCATGCATTAGGTAACTTTATGTTGCTAAATTGTAATGGCAACAGTGCAAGTGCGAAAGAGCTCTGGTGAGTTGTAAATGCAGATTTAAATTTACATTGAACTTAAATGTAACGTTGAGATTTAAAAAAAGCCGTTTTTGACTGATATAATATTTAGAAAGGGTACAAATTTGTTCGTATTTTGTATTCATAATATTATAATAAATTGTCTTCAATTTTGCTGTATATATATACAGCAAAATTGAATTTTACAATTTATTTTGAATACATTTGCAAAATAGTATAGTTTCATAAAATATATGTAAAACTTAAACCATTTTCTCACCATTTGTCACTATTTAATTGTTTATTTAAATGTACTTTCAGATTACCGAAGAAATTCGGGTCGATATTTCTAAAGTTTCCTTAAAAGGGAAAAAATATTATTATTGTTTTTTTGTATAAATTTAGGTAAATACATGATACAGATAGTAGGATCAGTATACAAGTGCCAATTCCTTTTGCCTGTAAAGGCGGGCAAAATTATTAGTCTACGTAAATGTATTTATTTATCAAGTTAATACATTCTCATCATAATAAGTAGGTATGTAAATCTGTTCTGTTAATTAGGGTAATATTAATAATGATCGAAATTACTTTCTGAACTGAAATTACACATTTTAAGTTGAATAATAATTTTATCAGTTGCAATTCTGAATGACATGACTGAATTTATGGTAAGTCTAGTATGAAGTTGGATTAAGCGTGTTCGGTTCCTGTTTGATGTCTGTTTTAAATAAAATCATTTATAAAATCCCCATTCAAAATACGAAAAACCGTTTTTCCTATTTAATGGAACATTCTTAGGTTAAAATAAATAAGATGTACAAACTACATAGTTAACGCTTTGGGGGTGTTTGGAACGGGCATATACTTATAGGAGATTATCATTTGGGTGTGCAATGTGCATGTGTAAGCAAAGCACTAAATGTGTCAAGCGAACGGACTCACAGGTGATGTACACACACAATGCAACGTACTACATCAGTACCACCATAACTAAACTTAAATACAAACTAGTAAGTACGAAAATAACTTGAACATACTCTACAACACATGATCTTAGAATCTCAGTTCTAATTCCAAGCAATAATATAGCTTACGTGTATAGTAATACTGTATGTTTTCCTATGTGTCGATTCCCCTTGTATCTCTGGTGCATTTCTGCAGCCTTAGTACCAGCAAACACATATGCCGCCCCGGCGTTTTCATTCCATACATCAAGGTCACGTAGACTCACATGCAGCTGCCATCGCGCGTCCCTTTCGCACCTTAGGCTATTGAAAGCAGCAGAGAAGATAAGCATATTTGTCACATTGTCTAGACGGTGCTATGCCAACTTTCTTGCGGACACCAATCCACCTCATTCTGATGGTAACTGAGATCATCCAAGTTGTGAGTTGGTTCGCTGACCTACTTAAGAACTATTACAAACGCATAGTGAATTCAAATAATTATAAATGGCAATTAAATATGTAACTGCCAAGCAGAGTTAAACACACTACATATCTAGGCTGGTTGTTCTGTCAGCTGTAGATCTGGCGAGTTTGCCTTTGGATATATTAAAACGAAATAAATGTTCACCACGCACCTTGAAACAAAAACCTATGAAACGTTTAAGTACCTAAATGGCATCCACGACAATAAAGATGATACTGAGTTGAAAATAAAAAAGAACCAATTATTTAAAAAAAATACCTGTAAAGTAAACATAAAGTATTATAAAGTAATGAAACTACATAAGTGAAAAACAACATCCACGCGGGCAGATTTAGAACCAGTAAGTAGTATTAAGTACTCTTTGTGCGAGTAATAAACACCCTCCTACGTCCTACATTGGACCAACATTGTCACTCAAGACTTCCAAAAAGCTCTGATATGAATCTGAATAGGTATCTATAATCACTTCAACAGCCTCTGTGGTCCAGTGGTTAAGGCGTTTGCTTTACTGATCCGGGGGTCGTGGTTCGATTCCCACGGGAAGCATACTTTGTTAAGTTGTTTCCAGTTTGGTTAGGACATAACAGGCATGAATCACCTGATTATCTGATAAGAAAGAAGATTCCGTGCTTCTGAAGGCACGTTAAGCCGTTGGTCCCGGCTGCCTTCTGGTAGTCGTTAAAGGAACCACGTCAGAGGCCAAGAGGCGGTTCCGAAGGACTCTGTCACCAGGGTGTGCGTGGTCGATAGACCGTGTCACCTACTCGAAATGATGATGACCACTTCAGCTACACCACCGGTGGTGTTAGTATTAGAAATTCATCCCAACGTGATTTTTTAATCTATATGATAGTGTTTGGAGACTATTATTCATAATATAGGCACTTTATTAATGAAAATAAATATCCAATTTCTTATACTTGGCTAGGAAGCGTATAATAGAAGTTTAAAAATTGAGTGTTTTAAACTTCAAATGATCGGCAATATTATTCCGAGTAGTTTAAACCCATTTCTGTCAAGGTTCAGGAAGCATTGGCCCAAATTTGGTCATGGCTGGCTGCCATAATGTCCAAAATTTATGTATTTGTGTTTTTTAGCCATTCAGAACGTCAGGTTCCTTTCATTCATTCATTTTAACTGTTTCTTTATCATTTCTTACGAATCTTTCAGAAGATATAAATTATGAAATACATTCATGTCTTCTGAAAGATTTAAGACAAACTGCCGATCGTGGTTATAAATAAAAAAAATATAAATACAAAAATAGCTGGTATATCATTTGCATTACCAATTGTTTTTTCTTCAAGATCAGTATTGGCATAGAAAAAGGCAGAATAATTATTAACCGTCTAATTATAAAACGAAGACCACCTTTAGTACCCTTTAAACCATTATCCACCCAAAACGAATTGACAATAAATAAATAAATATATAGGGACATATCACACAAATTGAGCTAGCCCCATAGTAAGTTGTGAACTTGTGTCGCAGGATACTAGCTCAATGATACTATATTTTATAACATATACCTATATGGATATATCCAAGTCCAAGGTCAATAATAGTAGTAGAAACTTCAAGGTTCTTCAGGATAATGGTTTAAACCAGGTACTAAAGTTAGTCGGTGTTTTATAATAAGACGGTATAAGTTTTAACATACCGGTTTACTTACAAGGCCTATTTAAAAAAAAAACTGATTTTAAACGTTATTTCTATTGTCAACCAATTAATCCAAGAACATAAAGTGCCGTTATTCTAAATCTATATTAATGAGAAAAAAATCAAGATGACGATCATTTAGGATAAACTTCACTGTCATTATTCTATTTTAGTTAGGTCGATACTTAGGGCCCTCGTAAAATCTAGACAAGTGGGTCTCAAACATTTTAAATCAACATTTTACGACGCAAAATGTCGTGTGCATAAAATACAAAGTTGTATGTATCTAGTGCACGAAATACATGTAACGAAATTAAGGTGCTTACCTACATATGATGACAATAATGTAAGTGCCTGCCACCAACTTGAACCTAATTTCCTGTTGAGTTTATCATTTAAATTATTTAAATTGCACCTCCTGTTAGATTTTTGCTTGACCCCAAAATTTTTTTGTTGTAAAAATTGTAAACACTAATATGACAATTAATAAGTGTTCAAAGAAACCTATATTAAATAAACGATTGAATCTTGAATCTTGAATCCCAATTGAAGGTACGACTTTTTGTTCCTTGTAAAAAAATGCAAGTGCTCTTTTATATAACTTTTGAAATTTTATTTCCGCGCTTTAAAAGTCATATTGTTGAGAAGAGAAAAGCAAGTTCTATTAGATCCAATCCTCAGAAATTACTAATTCGTGCTAAACTTTTCTAAAGCTCACCCCCTGCGTTGACCAGCATGGTTTCCGTACAATAAGCCGGCACTAAATGTGCCGGGCGGTTACAACTTGCCACGCCACCGGCACGGAATTAATAATAGTACTAAGCACCGGACCGATCAGAAAATGTGCTCGTCACGAACACAGGACCTAAGAGGTATGTATTTGAAAGTAAACTCTTTGTTAAGTAAGACAAGCTCCAATCTTTCTTCTGTTTGTGTCACCTTGGTATAAGAAATTAGTCCGTGATGTCGCTGTCGGTAGTCATTCAAATACACTTTTTTGATTCCTTTTAAGTCTAAAGCCATAAGATCCAAATGTGGCCTTTATCCTTACCTGTGGCTCTGAAGCCAATAACAGGCAAGACAAGGCTCAGGCCGTCTTACCCCTACCTGGCTGACCTGTGGGAAATATACGTAATTGTATGATATACAAATTAAATTCAAATACTATGCTATAGTAAAGTAAATTACAAATCTAACGTTAGATTAGGTTGATACCTAATCATATATAATACATAACTTTCTGCACTCTACCGTCACGTTCAAAGAGCATTCAAAACGTGACGATTTGATTTCATACAGAAAGCCAATAGAATCTGTAATTATATAAACGGCAAACCTGCCTGACTCACTGACTTATCTATCGACGCGCAGCCAAAACTACTGTTCCTAAAAACTTGATACGAGGGTTCTTTACATAATGTAACTGAGCACTAAGAAAGGTGGAAGTTTTACGCGGCCGAAGTCACAAGAAAATTGGTAGAAAATCGTAAAACACAATCTCCATCAACCTCAAAACATAACTAAGCACGAAATCAAAATGTATTGACATTATTAATAAATTGTCATTAATGATTCTCTAATGACAATTTAATAAAAAATCCCTGCGTAAGAATGCCGATAATATTTCCCTCGAAAATTATACTACAACACGTCCATTAAATACTTAAAAAGGCTTTTCAAGATTAAATGCTTTGGTAAATAGCCACTTTATAAAATTTATATGCTTTTAAAACTAGACTCAAGGCATAATGTGATTAATATCGCAAACTTTGAACATTCTATAAGAAATCTCTTTTATTGATTTTTAAGTATAATTTTTTGTTGTTGTCTTTGTTGTTGTATTCAATAATTTAGGTTTGTTAACTGGTATATATGGTCCAATTAATAAGGAAAATGGTTTACTTTACATAAAGGTATATACAATGGGTTCGCGTTTCTGGCAGTTAAAATAAGTAGAGTAGTTTTTGAACGAAAATTTATTTGTTCCATGTTTCAATCGATGGTACCTAGATGATTTGTATTTGATTCTGTAAAAGACCTGTTTATTTTTGTGAACATTAAGTTTTATTTATTAAACGTTTAGTGCCTTGTATTATGTCATATTGCAACAAAGCAAAGCTTAGTTTGATATGAAATAAACTAATTTAAACCAGCATCGTAAACATTTCCCATCAAAACAAAGACTTTAGAGCACCTAAAGCAAAATATAGATGCATAAATATTAAGTTTAAAATTACCTGCCAAACCAGTTAATGTCCCTATAAAGTGGAAAATAGACGAATGCGAAGGAAATTTTATGTAAAACCGTTACATAAAAGTAACGATTTTCATAATGAAATCATGATACCTCTGGATCCACATCGGAATGTTGGCAGGAAGGTTGGCAGCAATAGAGGTTCCAACCTCCAACGGTGATTGTCATAACTGTCAAACATTCAGCGTGTTACCTGTCTCTCTCTATTGCCAAAATTTAGAGCGAGACAGAGATGGAACAAACACGATATGAATAGTGAGCGTCGAGAGAAAGTGGCACTTTCACTGGCAACCTTGGATTACGAACGAAATACGTAACCTTACTTATGTATTCAATTCGCGCGTTTCATAACAGAAATAATTTTTAGCAGATTTTGTTCTAAATCCGTCATAGGTTGCCGGCATGTTTTGAATTCATCTCAATTATTTTTGCGCGGCGGCAGGCACCGTGACTGATTGGAGATTGAGTGCCAGCATACGTAGAATATCAATTTTCAGTGTTTTACATTTCACTGGGTCTTGTAATAAATTTTCTCTTATTTAAATAAAGTTAAAATTAGAATATGTGAACAAAAATAATTCATCCGTCATTTTGTAAAATAAATCATATTATAGTCGAAAATATTTCACCTTTGTCGTATTAAAATATTCTTGAGCTTTGCATGGATTGAAATGATCTTGTATGAATAAATAAAAGTTGCGCCAATTTGAAACAAATAAACTCGGTTTCGCATTTATAATATTAGTTAGGATTATTAATTGCGTTAATCTGTGAACATTGTGCTGTAAACATTTGGTAATATTTTTACGATGTTCACTTTTATACATTGCAGTAAAGACTCCTTTTATAATCGCATAGTAAATTCTGTAAAGTTATTTACTCGTTTTTTTATCCTCCGGGTATTTCTTTGGCATTTCCTTTTCGTTAAGCTGAAACATTTTACATATGCTTCTAAAGTGCGAGTCCTAGCCTAACAACCATAAAGTTACGTTAGAGGCTACTTAAAAAAGTTATAAATTCCTAGTACCAACCGCTAAGTAAACCCAAGTCCTTGTTTGACCATAACGCAGACCTCTATAAATAAGGTAAATTGAACCTACGGGGCCGCATCTCTACTTATTGGAACCTTTATGATCAACTTAACCCTCACTTAAGGTTACTACTCAAATTAACGATCAAATTTGAACCTTACTATCAAAGAAATAAGGAATGTGAAAAGTTCCGGTTGACTGTGCCTGTTATAAAATAACCTAAGGCTAAACTGTGCCATAATCCAAGGCACCGTTTGCTCGGATCATTAATTTTACAATAGACCCTTTTTATAGACAATAATACCTTTTGCTACAGTTTTTGTGATCAAGGTTTAATCTTCCGTCAAGTACAGAGTCTAGCAAGCCATAAGCCTATAGTCTCCCCGCGGCGTTCAGCAAGTGGGAGCGCGACGAGCGCAAAATAGGTACAGCGTGTGAATTGTCCCTTGACAATCCCTTAAAAACTCTCACAGACTCTCAATATGAACAACTTTTCTTACGGAACTAAATCTGGGTCAACCTAGAGACCTCAATTTTTTTTCTATACTAATTTACCGGGCTGCTAAACATTTATATATTTATATCGAAACTTTTTTTCGAGTTACAAAAAATATAAAACCTCACTTCCGCAACCCAAATCCTAAGATAGTCTTGAAGAGCCAAATTTCTAGACAAATTTTTTGCTATAAAAAATTTCGATTGATAGCGAAATGTGAGCCATGACTGCCGTAAATATCGAAAAAATTAGTCCTTAGTCATACTCACTAAATGGACTATTGGTGTCTGAATAAATATTTTTTTTTATACGGTGACACGACTGAGGTTGACGGAAGTGATAATGTAGTAACAAATATATTTTTATCGGAGATTATTTACTTATACTCACGACCTCATTTCCACGTATCCTATACTAATATTATAAAAGTGAAAGTTTGCATGGACTTAGTGAAGATGTTTGTTACTCCTGTTACGCAAAAACTACTTATGGATTATGTGTTTTTTTACAGTTATATAAATTAAAACGATTATATTAAAATGTTATTCTCTGATATGAGTATTTTCCCGGTTGCCTAAACTGGTTAACCGATGTTTTAAATTATTGTCTATGAAATTAAAGTAGGTTTTCTAGCGATGGTTCTTATCATTCCTTCAAGGAATCGCAAACTCCAAGCAGGTTTGGTCTGCCTCTTTACTCAGGGTTTGAAAGTATCTCCATATCAAAATTTACTAGTTTACTTAAGTGATTAAAACTAGAAGAGGTGACATGATAGAGTTGCTTCGCCATGTATAATTTAACAATCAATGATAAAATATGGATGAGTAGGTATGTATCAATTTCGAATTGATGGTCCCAGGTTCGATCGCCGGTCAAGTAAAGATAAAAAATGATCTTTTTCAGATTGGCATGGGTTTTGGATGTTTATAAGTATCTATAGTAAAATATTGAGTGAGTGTCCCATAACACAAGTCTCGAGCTTACTCTGGAGCTAGCTCAATCTGTGTGATTTGTCCATATATACTTATTATTATTATTCCTGAGAAAAAATCATGTCATTACAGACAAATTCAAATGGATGACGAAGCGTTTTATGATTTCCATCTTATGTTTTAAGGTATGAAATCTTACGAACTAAAACGTATAAATGTACTGAAGAAGTAGGTACTTAATTACGTAGCTTTCTCAAATCGGGCAGACAAAGTTCGAAGTTTGTCTCAACTATTCGAATTTGTTTTAAGTTAGATTCGGTTTAGGTCGAAATGCACAAGGCTTCTAAAGGAGTTTAAATTGAAACACGAGTATAAATATATATGAAGATAGTTAGATGCTAAGAGCGAAGTTTCTTATTAAATAAATGTTGAAAGTTGTCAGAGTACATACTTAAAGAATTTTATTAACTCTTGCGGTCAATTTAAGGTATAAAAATCGGCCTAGTGCAAGTCAGATTCATGCACAAAAGGATCTGTACCATTTTCTATACAACATTTGACTATCTACTTTAAATAATACATTCACAAGAAAAAAATTACTAACTGTAAATCAGGAAGGCGAAGTTCGTCTCAGCTATTCGAATAAATAATGATGTTAAAGTTAGATTCGTTTTAGGTCGCAATTTACAAGCAAATAAATTGAAACATGAATTTAAATAAAAATACAAATTGATTGTCGGTTTTGACATTATATAAATAATAATTAATAAATAAATATAAATATATATACGGACAAATCACACAGATTGAGCTAGCCCCAAAGTAAGTTCTAATGAAAGACTTGTGTTATGGGATACTAACTCAACGATACTATATTTTATAACAAATACATATATAGATAAACATCCAAGACCCAGGTCAATCTGAAAAAATTTGTTTTCCATCTTGACCTGACCGGGGATCGAATTCGGGACCGTCCGTGTCGCAGGCAGGCGTGGTGACCGCTGCGCCACGGAGCTCATATGTATACAGTAATAGTACCTAGGACTAACTTACTAGTAAAGTAAATATTTATGAATAAAGTTCAGAATCTACGAGCGAAGTTAATCAGTATATCTTAAGAATATAAGGAAACTGTTACTGACTAACTGATCTATCAACACAGGGCTCAAACCATTTAACGGATTGACACACAGGTAGTTATTATACTATAGGCTATTGCTTATTAAGGGTTTTTCTAAATTCGCGCCCTTAGGGTGTGAAACTGGGGTCCAAAATTTTTATTTATCGTGAGCGAAGACGTTTGCAAAAACTAGTTATAAACTTTGAAAGAAGTAGTAAGCGTCAGAAATGTTTGTTTCAGAATCATTAGGTCCGTTAAGAAATTATGAAGATGTCGATTTCATTTTCCAGTCCAAGGAAAGGGGTGAAACGTGAAGGAACAGAATTGTATATATTATTATTTCTAATGTATTCTAAGTTATCCATGTCAAATAATATATACAATACTCATTCTGAGTGTCTCATAGAGATGGCTGTGGTAATACAGAGAGGGTCATGCTCCTGCAGCGGAGACTAAAAAAGATCTGACAATAATAGAGATACGAATGTGTTTTGGAGGTTTTTCTCGTGTATACAAAATTGCAGTCGTTAAGTCATGAAAGCTTTACAAACAAACAAACTTTCTTTTGGATTATTTTTATTAGTTAAGCCAGTTATGCTGTGTGTGTTTTTAACACTAATCTTTATTTTTCAGTATTCGCCCAGCCGCCTCTGCCAGATGGCTTCAACCTGCCTCCTATCATGCAGGTGGAACGCAATTGGTACGCAAGATCCACAGACCCTATAGGGTCAATCGTCACCAGGGTTCATCGGGAGAAGACCGGTGACAAGAACACGACCTTCGGGCTGGAAACCTCGGGCCCTCCAGCGCCGTTTGCCATCGATCCTCTTACTGGAGTTGTTAAAGTTAATGATACGCTTACTGATAAGGTAATTTTTATTTAATACGTTTGGTGGTGGCTAGAGGAAACGTTAAATACAGACACGTGGAAGGTAATTGGGGAAACCATTGCCCAGCCGTGGGACAATAAATTCAAGAGTATGTAGGTGGATAAACAAATAATGCAGTAGTGAAAGTATTGTTCATGCATTTTAATTTAAGTTTCGTTGTCTTTATTCTGTTTGATGGTAAAGATATATAATATGTCGTAAATATACTGGGTACTACTTGGACAGTAAGTCATTTGGTGGATAGTGCGTTGGTCATGTTTAAGTCCATGTATGTCCATACAATGTAAAAGAACAATGCCAATTTTAAACATAAGTGACGTCAAGTGCCTGTTTGCAGCTGTTTTTAGTGTTCCGTACCCAAAGGGTAAAAACGAGATCCTATTAACAAAAATTCACTGTCTGTCCGTCGGTCCGTCCGTTGGCACCGAGCCTTTTATAGCGTTACGTCAAACATAGAAATTTTCACAGTTATGACAACAAATACCAAAAACAGAGTGAAAATGATTATTAAAGGGGGGTTCCATATGCTAATGTTGTATGAATAATGACACGGAACTCTTAGTGCGCGAGTATGACTCGCGCAGGTTTGATATTTTTAGTTATTAAAATAAACTCTTTGTGTTTCAGGAAAATCAATCATTTTCTCTGTGGGTCACAGCTGATGATGGTGATGCTGGTTCTATTCCACAACGAACTGAAGTTTTTGCGACGATTACAGATGATTCAGGTCAAAGGCCAAAGCGACCACTGCCACCATTCCTACCAAACATATCAAACGTACCCGGAAACTTCCCGGGTAACTATCCTGGATTACCAGCTTTCCCTAGCGGAGTTACATTTTATCCTCCAATACTAGCTACTCCAAGACGACCCAAAAACTCAACGACCACCAAAGTCACAGAAAAATATGTAGAGGAAGTCACTGTACCTGATACAACTCCGGTCACTACAACTCTTAGTCCACCAAAGCGACCAGATGATCTTTATACAACTGTAGATCATGGAGAGAAAACCACAAATACTTCTGACCCGACTGAAGAACAGCCAGGAAATGATGTACCATTAACAGTTATACCACTGATCGCCATTGGTGGTTTAGTAGTAATTGTTGCAGCGGTCATATTTTTTGTTTGGAGGCGAAATAATACGAGCAAATCTAGCAGCAAGAAAGATGATATGGTGAGTAGTTTTATTTAACGAGGCTTTCTTAAAATTTATAATGGTAGCAATAAAACGTCCGATATAATTAAATGTTATTGGCTATTTGACAGTTATTACTGTTTATGTATTATCTAATGACAACAAGAAAGTAATGTACAAACCCGACGTTATAGTACTGCCATCTACCGGTAAACATTTCAATAAAACCTTTATACCTACTGATATAATTGGGATGCTTGTGACTTTAATCTGTACGCTTTAGTATTATTGTAGTTTGTTTAATGTGTGTTGTAGTTTGTATATTTAACTTTAATGCACGTAATTTTATATGTTTACTATTAATATTATTTTACAAGTATATAGTATGACTATTAGCTATAGTTATCAGTAATTCAGATACAAAATGAAGTAATAAAAATAGATATTTCCTACAATTTATACCCAAGTTATTTTCTCTTCAAGAATATTAAAAATTTTTGGATGATGTTTAATAATTGGAACCCTTGTCGTTCACAGAGCAAGGACGCAAGTGGTATAGTTCTCCAAGATTCTTCAGTAAACTTGTGGAACCGTCCGCGAACTTACTCCAATCGATACGAGTCCTGGGACAACAGTCATTTGCAGGTCAGTTCTTGACCAACCCAAGTATAGTTGGGGGATTCTCAATCATATCTTCATACAATTTCTTTGTAACTCATAATATTGAACTACTAGAAATGAATGGGAATAAAATAGAAGGAGCTCTATTTGTCTGCTAAATATTAATAAAATTCAAATTCACTTATACAGTTATCCATCTACATTAAAATTGTTCTCTTATTTTCTTGATACATTCATAAAACGTATTAATTTTTATATTTGATGAGTATTAAAAATAATTTCTCTTTCAATTTTCTTATCATGTCAAGGACTTCCTAAACTTTCCGTCTGGTATTCTAAACTTCGCTTAATTTCTGTTTATTTCAGTTATTTCATAATTAAATTTCTATTCATGTAACTGTCATGCATGTATCAAATAAATGTTATTCACACTTTTGACGTTATGACGTATATAAACTTTCTCTTCAATGTCGCTTAATATTGATCTAATTTAATTAAACAGAGGTAACAAGACGATTTTTTTTTTAATCTATGGGTAATAAGAAGATTATACTTCGTGAATGACATCGTCTCATAGTATCTATGCTATATCTATGCATCGTCTATTCTTCCTTACTAAGATTCTATGATATTTTTGAGCGCTATAGAAATACCACGTCTTTCCTTCATTACATATTGTCCATTTATATTTATATTAAAAAGATTTGATTATTGTATATATACCAATAGTGGATGAACTTATTTTTTTTCTTAATAAATTAAGTAGTAAGTTCTGCGGGAAAAGGCGTGTTTACCTAATCAAATTAATCATAAATTTGATGGCGTTTTTCACTATAAATACACGAAAATTCGTATTTTAGTAAAGTCCTTTCAAAAATTTAAAAATGTTGACGTCACAATAACCTGTTACACTCCAGGGAGGAATAAAAATGTAACGACATTCCAAACATCACAATTGGTCAAGCCATTTTGGCTATAGGAGGCAGCAATGTAAAACGTGTACATACGTATGCATAAACAATAATTTTATTACTTTTTACAAAAAGATTATAAAAAAAGACGAATGAATTTCATTGGAATGGACAATCCGCAAAACTATTGGACGGCTAATGTTTTGGTATGTTTGTGACCTGTCAAGTAGTTTTGAAAAAAAGTTTAGCTACATTAGTACCATAGTACTGTTATAAATTCTGTGACAAAAGGTTAGATACATAATGAAGTGGTCGATGGCCTTGTAGGTACGGGTGGTTGGCACTTCTGCATGTTATGCATCCACTTTTTCTTTTTAATGTGGGTGTGTCTGGTGTTGGTCCTTGCATGTAACAAACCCTAGGCACAGTATCCGCAGGGAAGTGTGGCTTGTACTCAAATGACATAAAATATTTCAAGCTCCTCTGTGCTTAGAAATAAATGTACGGTAAACCATTGGTTCCGGATGTTATCATTGACTGCAGTCATTAAGCTATATCAGATGGTATTAGGCAACCTGATTGATATCAGTGTTGGCCACTTACACACAACAAACACAAAAAAGGTGCATTGTTTAAAAAATAAAAATCCTAAACTAAAAAGCTCATTGTATGACAAATACAAATCTATGACACCTCCCATTTTAAAATAGGTAGCCGTTTAAGTTATGGAAGGCAACTATGGAACAAAATACTTACATACATAGATACGCACATACGCGCGAAATACATTACTCACCTTCTGGGTGGGTCAGTCGGTAAAAACTACAGCGGCCCACTCTGGCATCGGATTCTTGAAGTTGACTAAAATCTGGCACCATTTTTGGCTATTTAAAAAAAAAAACAATTTAATCTCATTTACAATATTTCAGCTATCCGAAGAGACGACAATCACGAAGGAAGACCCTATAGACGAATGGGAATTCCCACGACACCGGCTGCGGATCTTCAACATAGTGGGCGAAGGTGCCTTCGGCCAGGTGTGGCGGGCCCAGGCTATTGATATAGATGGTAAGTGCATAAGAGATGATATTACCCACCACTGTGCAGTATTATAAGAGCTGCTAATGCTATTAGCATACAAAAAATGCACACAATCGAAGTCCAACTTTCCTGAGGATCCAAGTTAAAGGCACTCTGCCCTCGCCTCCAAAATTCCTGGTAAAATAACGAAAGATTATTTAGACAAGACTAGCTAGGTAGTAATTGCACGAGACAAGAATTTTCATCGTCTGATTGGTTATACAAGATGTGGAAAATACTCGACAATAAATCAGCAGAAGGCGTAGTTAGCAAAAGTTGAATTAGTTAAATTAATCAAGAACCATGCCTCATGAAGCATAAAATTTCAACTAATTTTGATTTTTCATATTGTGGTACAAAATACTTTCGTCTTATTATGCGATTTAAAAAAAATTGCAAGAGTAAATAAAATTTAATTTGACAAAACCACAGTAAAATACGAAC
This sequence comes from Rhodophaea formosa, assembly GCA_963082605.1. Taxonomy (NCBI): domain Eukaryota; kingdom Metazoa; phylum Arthropoda; class Insecta; order Lepidoptera; family Pyralidae; genus Rhodophaea; species Rhodophaea formosa. The sequence continues at coordinate 14,904,707 of OY720206.1, forward strand.
TCCGTTATAAGCATGTACGTACACAAAAGTCAAATAAGTTATTCTCAAATTTTATTTCTAATATATTTCAACAGCATGAAAGCGAAATTAAGTTCAGAAATATTAAAATTGTCAAGATCCACAATATTGCCACAGGCTATAAATGTGAAAATTACTAAACATGAATTTTCTGTCTTGTTAAATGAAAAATAATTTTGCAATGTAAGCAAAGCTTAGAATTGCTCAATGATCGCAAAAATATTTTTATTAGAATTGCACTTATTCTTTTTATGTAACTAAAAAGGTGGTGTTACAATCATTTTTTCACTTTCGTCTATATCTATTGTAATATTTGATTTTATGTTTTTGTTTTAAAGTTTTGTTTTCCATTTTTCGTTCGACGTTTTCATTCGGCGATGGCTGATCTGGGAAGTACTTACCACCGCTAAGTTTCATTTCCACTTTTCGTCGCATAAAGGATATATTTAAAAAAAAAAACAAAATATTTTTGTTATTTTGAGGTGATTAAATCCCACTAGCGTGGGAAAAAAGAGTCGCCGTTGATTACCTAGGTGATTTAATTCCAAGGATGAAGTGGATTAAAATAATTAACTTTTTTCACCTAGGTGATCAAAGTGGAATGAACCTTTGGATTAAGTACTAAAAGTTTATAATGTGTCGGTTCCTACAAGTTGAAAGATTGTCATCTTGCGTCTCCCTATTTGAACTCGGTCAAAGAGGTAATTAAGCAGTGAAAGATGTTAAAACTGAATAATAGTAGTAATTTCGTACTATTCCCGGATTATTAATTAGGTACCTCTTAAGCAGCGGAACTACTTGCCACAGACTGACTAATACAATTAGATGTCGTACTTAATTTAAGAAAGTGTATCCTAAAAATGTTTATGTTATATGTTTATAAAATCTAAATATCATATTTTCAAAAAAGTGCATCTTATCATGAAACCAATCTGTTAAGCTGCCATCACACAGCTGGAATTCCTAATCTGACGAGAAGAACGCCGCAGTACGTTATGGGCTCCGTAAATGATACGTGACAGTGCGTTACGGGCTCCGTAAATGATCAAGCACGTATAAATGCCTAATGGTCGTTGTCAAGCACCACACGAGACATTCTCCGTTAAAAAAGAGAGTCAGAAATTGTTCCTCCCGCATATGACTTAGGAATACCTATATTTTGGACTACATTGTGAGAAAAATGTAATATGCATTTATATTTTTATAGATGTTTAATGCATTCACAATGATATTCCGCTATAGGTATGTTTGACAAAAAATATAAATATAATTATTTTTGTTGTTACCTAGGCACAAAGAAATATATTTTTTTCACTTTTGGCATCAAATAAATAATTTCATTACGTGAACATTGTTTTCATGTAAATTTAATAAAATAAGAACTCATGTTTGGAGATTACGAGTCAAAGTAAGGTTTAGACTTAATGAAATAGGTTTCTATACCTAGATTTAATTAAAATAAGTACCTTTGTTCTTTAGGTGATGTGAAACACAATTTTGTTTAGGTACTAAATTCCTGAAATTACATGCCTGAAAATGACACCAAAAACGTATAATACTTTTACTATTAGTACTGTTATAACAACATCGAAACTTGGATAGAAATATTGTATTTTATGGACGTGGCGTGGCACTTTTCTTCTACACTAATCAAAATTGCTTATTTTTTATTGCAATCACAAGTCGTAAAACGTCGTCTTATGCTTGTATTCAGTTAGCTGGCTATTGTAGTCATCGATTTATTATAGAAACTCGGCTTCCTTCGTACAAACACCTCGACTATCATAAACAAGTTACCTTACTTCGCCATAATGTACTTTTATTAAAAAATTGTTTCACATACAATATATTATAAAATATAGCATCTTTGATTTATTGCGAAATTAGCTCCACTTCAATATCTCAGGCTATATGATTTTAGGTAGCTTTCATTTTCATAAAAACTTTTCGAAATACTGGCATAGTATTAATTTAAGCTACTTGTAAAACCATCTATAAATAAATAAAATAAATAAATATAAACGAACAAATCACACAGATTGAGCTATCCCCAAAGTAAGTTCGAGACTTGTGTTATGGGATACCAACTCAACGATACTATATATTATAATAGATACTTATACAGATAAACATCCGAGACCCAGGTCAATCTGAAAAAGATCATTTTCCATCTTGACCTGACCGGGGATCGAACCCGGGACCTTCTGTGTCGCAGGCAGGCGTGTTGACCGCTACGCCACGGAGCTGGTCAATTATCTATTTACACTGTAAGTCTATGTTACCACTATTAATATTGTTACCACTACAGGTAATAGGCGCTATTACGGGTACCCCACGTCCCATTTTAGGAGCCTTGATAATGGGAAAACTAAATTAATTGTTTCTAGTCTTAGTGGTGTGATAAATAGAAACCCATCAAAAACGTTTTATTAGCCCTCGACCTGACGTGAAACTGAATGTTCTAACTTGATGTACATAGGTCAAAGGAAGGATATGATGTTAGCCACTTTATATGTATTTTGATTTCCGTATTCTGACCTCCTCAATTACTTCTCTTAATTTGATAAATTCATATTATTATGGTAATTATTACAATCACAGACATAATTTATGTTAGGTACTTTGTCCTCGTAAATAATATTCTATGTTATAACATTACTTCACTTAACAACATAACTTTCCATGAGTGAAACAAGTTTGAAATCGGTTTAGGTAGGTAGGTAGTTTTGACTTATTTATTGGTAATTTTATAGGACAAAATCGATTAACTAAAAGTATTATGGAGGAACAAATTGAGACAAAGAAAGGGGAGGGAAGACCAGAGCACATTTGAATCAAAGATATAGAGAGCAAGTGAATGGGCAAGTTGACTAAAATTTTTTTCATGTTGCTATGTAAAGACCTGCCAAAAATAAACACAATAGTGACAAAAATACATTTCTAAACAAAAAATTCTTTCAGTTATAAAAGTTTTAAAGACACATGTTTTTAGACGTGAAAACACGCTGCTGAAATCCCTACATATTTGTGACGTCACAAGCTTGTATTTTGTATGGGTGGCGTGATAACTTTGTTTGGTAGCGAAATATTTCGTTTATGGTAATAGTTTCATAATTAAAGTTGCTATAAATTTTGCAGACTAAAATACAGTATAATTGAAATTAAAGATTTTCATACTTTAAAAAATGGTCCTATTCACCCAACTTTAAAGAAACTTTAAGATCACTTAACGAATCGATATCAAATTAAAAGTGTTCTTTATAGTGTTTTTAAATAGAAATTAGTCTCATTAGAAACAAATTTTATATAATCTTAACATTAGGCAACTACCGTATTGCTGAGAACTTACAGACATGAAGAGTACCTACTCCTCTGATAAAAACACAGTGCTGTTAGGGCCAGGCTACACGAACGATAGTTTACCAACCGAATAGTTTGATCGGTTGACAAAAATCAATGCACCAGTACTCGAGTGCGCACACGGCACCAACTCAACTGTTTAATCAATAGAATCAAGACCGATCACCAACTAAATAGTTGGCCAATCGACGTAAACTCCACGGTTTTGTATGACGGGGCGCACACGACCAATCGTTCAGTCGGCGACCGACTGTTCAGTCAGCCGTCAACTGTATCGGTGGAAGGACGCTAGCGCAATACGTGGTAAAAATGAAAGATTCGCCAGCTTCACCTTCGTCTGCCTCGCCTTCATCAGCTAGTCGTAGAGGATTTTGGAAAGTTAATTAAGTTGGTAGAAGCTCGACCGCCTTTATATAACAATAATTGGCCAAGTGCGAGTCGGGCTCGCCCACGAAGGGTTCCGTAGAAGCAAGCTTAGATTAGCCAAAACCTCTATAATTTTTGGCTAGCAAAAATAACTTTGTTTTTCATAGTGTTTGTATTAATGACAAAGTTAATTTGCTGGTTTATGAAAAAGTGCTATAACTTTTTAGTTTGTACTTAGTACTTAGCTCTGATAGTTTTCCTTTCGACTTTGTAATATATACTACTCCGGTATTTACATCTAACAAAAGTTTGCACTTTAAAACCTAATATTTCAGAAACGGATCTTAAAATCGAAAAATGGTGTTCTCAACTTTACAAGACCTATTCAACAATGCCACAATGAGTTAGTAGAGCTCTTATTTTACTTGTATGGGACATACACTAAAAAAATTGTTTTCAAGATTGTTTTCTACTTACAAATTAAAATGATACCAATGGCAAGAAAAAGTTGTGGGAGGAAATATGTTTAGAAATTTTGGCAAATAAGAACGAACTCAATATTGAAAATAAAAGCAAAACTTTCTTCATTCTGCATTTTGTTACAAGGGCTATAATTTTTTTTTTTGTACCTTTTGGACATTTTCATTCTTGATATCTTGAATAATGCCATCCACAAATTAGTAGAGTATGGTCCACACCTCTCAGCTCAGACGACCGACAGAATAGTTGATCGTATGCGCACATAGCCAACTAAACTGTTTAGTTGGATAGAAGTTGGTGGTGACTTCCAATCCAACCAAACAGTTTGGTTGGACAAAAAATCGGCCGTGTAGCTTGGCCCTTACCCGCAGCTCCGCCCGCGTGATATATAGCATATGTCCTTCTCAGTACCCTAACCTATGTGTGTGTAAAATTTCATGGTGATTGGTGCAGTAGGTGCAACGTGAAAGCGTAACAACCAAACAAAGAAACTCACTTTCGCATTTATAATATTAGTTATGATAGGATTATAATATTAGTTAGGATTAGGATAGACGTTACAAACAATCACACAATCAAATGATAATTTTACTCTTTATAATAAGAACTTAAGACGTATTAATAGGAGATATTGAAAAACCTACTCGTAGTATTTGGAGTACTTAGAAGTACCCGAACCTTAGAACCTTAGAAGTACCGAGTATAACCCGAAAGGATAATAATAATTTCATACGATTTTGAAATCAATTTAAGTTTGTGTTCATACTTAATATTGTTATGTTGATCGAATGTGTAAAACACAAACAAGCCAACACTAGTGACAGATTTTTAAGCTACTAAAAGGCATTTAACATAGCTTAACGGTGGCCATCAATAATGTCAGCCGGCTTATACCTGTCGAAGCACTAGGGAATTTGATTTTTTTATACCACTTGCGGTCACCCATTTCAGTGGGTCTGCGCCTCGGGTTGCTTAACATACGTAAGTGCTAATAGTGCTCACGCCCACTGTGCTCATGCCATCGGGCTCCTTAGCCAAATAGGTGTTATGAATAGCTAAAAATCCAATTGTAACAAAGTACAATAAACCAAAATAACTATAAGTGATATCATTTATTAGCATTATTATAGTGAGTCACGAGTTCAATTCTAGTTTTATTCGATATTGATAAAAGTTTGGTCATGTTGCTTAGTGGATTTGTTTTGATAAGTATGTAAATAAAATCAATTGTAGGTAGCTACTAAAGTAATGGTACCAACCAACACAAGTTTGAACTCTGAAATGTTGCGAACATTCACCCTAAAGACAGTTTATATGGTTCTACGTTCTTCTTACATTTCTTGATGTTAGCACAATTTTACTGGTTGAATTTTGCCTGTTTTTGGTTGGCAGCTAAAACCAAACTAAAAAAATATACCTTTTTATAATTAAGTTCTAAGTTAATATAAAACTTTTATCTCCTCAATAAGCAGAAACAATCAGAAAAAAATTAAGAATACCTATACCATATACTGAGCATTGTATTGCTATTTAAAAACCATTTAATTCAGAAGAAATACTACCTATTAATGGAGAAGTATCTCTGTATTTCCAGTTCAAAATATTACCCACCATTCTGACTGAGTCAATAGGTGTCGTACTTGGTTTGGCAACTTTAATTCTAAAGTCACTTTCATATTGTGCAAAAGCATACATGAGGGAATTTGTCAAGCAAGTAGCCCACTAGATTGCGCAGCGGTCAATACACCGGCCAGTGACTCGGATGGTCCCGGGTTCAATCCCCGGTCAGGTCAACATGAAAAATGATCTTTTTCAGATTGACCTGGGTCTTTGATGTTTATCTATATGTATATGTATTTGTTATAAAATAAAGTATCGTTGGGTTAGTTAATCTAGGGCTAACCGTTTTTCTTTTTCATTGATTCGATTTCCATCCATCAGGCCCTTCTCAGTCTCCACTGCCGGAACACTACCCTCTCTGTACTACCACAGCAATATATTAGCTAGAATAGTCAGAGGATTTGGCCTACACTCTCCACTCTAGCCAGACGGGTTGGAGAGGTCTTTTTGATGTTTGTAAGCTTTGTTTACCTTGTGTTTCCTAAGTCGCTTTTTACGACATCCACGGGAAGACTTGGAGTGGTCCTATTCTACTCTGCCGGGAACCACACGGGCATTCGGTTTAGATTAATTCAAATAAATTTAAATGCCCAGGATATTTTTTCTTAAAAAATATGGATATTTACTTGGATGCTCATATCTTTTGTTGTAAACAATATATCTTTAGTATCAAAACGTACAGTTCTACGTCTCCAATTTGTCAATAATGTTTAAGCCTTATCGCTTTTTGTATGAAAATGTTCAGGTAGTCTATCTTCTTAAAATTCAAGGGCTGGAATCGTTAGATGTAATGCGTCCTCGTCATTTTCATGCAAAACCAGTGCGTGACTGAAAAAACGCAAGCTTTTAGAAAAATTGGTTGAATTCTATTATATCTATTTGCCAACTTATCAGCACAAAAATATGATTTACGGAGTATTTTATTTAACTATAGAGTGCGACATTCGTTTTCGATTCTCGCATGCTAACTGCGTCAGTTTTATTAATTAATTTTTACAAACAAATATTATTTTACGATTAGGGCGGTATATTGTATTTATATTATACCAGTGAAAACTTTAGTTAAATAGTAATATAAAAAGCCGGCCAAATGCGAGTTGAACTCGCGTGGAGCGGGTTCCGTACAATGCCAAAGTGAAATGTTCATATTCAATAATCTTATTCAATATTCTGTGTCATTTGTCTATACATATTTATTTATTAATAAGTAAGACGCGAGTTAACTACTACTAGCACTATCTAGTAGTTTTTTGATAAATTATTTTTTGTAAGTGAACGTATTATATTGAGTTAACCACTCAACATCAAAAATAGTTCGGAGATCAGAGGAGGGAATGGTAATTTTTCGTCTTCCCTCATTTATAAAATCAAAAATGTTAATTTTACAAATTGACAATGATATATTTGAAATCCTCATAACAAGCCCTTTCATTTGATGTAATTAGGACACTGTAAGGTTTGCATTATTTTTTATTTCCTATTTTGTTCCCCGAAAATGACATTTATGTACAAAACTATTTATTTACTTGCTTATCTGTGTTTGGGTCATAGGATGGTGTACCTCTGTAATGGTGTAATTACAGAGGTCAACACGCCTGCACACGGATGGTCCCGGGTTCGATCCCCGGTCAGGTCAAAATGGAAAATGATCTTTTTCAGATTGACCTGGGTCTTGAATGTTTATCTATACCTACCTATATAAGTATGTAGGTATTATAAAAATATATTATCGTTGAGTTAGTATCCCATAACACAATTCTTGAACTTACTTTGGGGCTAGCTCAATCTGTGTGATCTGTCCGTATATATTTATTTATAAAACATTAAGGTTTGCATTATTTTGAATTACCTAATTTGTTCCCCGAAAATTACATACCTATATACATAACTATTTATTTACTTGCACATCTGTGTTTGGGTCATAGGATTGACCATTCTTCTCAGCAAATTGGCTGTAACAGACGGACGAATAGAAAGACAGACGCAAAAGCAATACACAAGGGTCCGTTGTGTAATTTTTTTATACGAGCCCCTAAGGATGGTTTATACTTTTATTTGCACTGGGCAAGTGGGCCATTAATTGCATTCGTTACAATGTAATAAAATAAAGATTTTTATTGGTTCATAAATATTTTTAAGATTTCACTTAAAAATTGAAATTTTATTGAAATGATATTTTAAAAGTTATTTCATTGTGTAAGGATTCAAATATTTGCACTTATATAAAATTGTATTCAAGTAAATGAATAATTATGTACCTAGGGGAAAAATTACACAGAGTGAGTTTAGGTGCTCCCACGAAGCAGTTTTATAACGTTATAACTAAATAAATTGACGAGCTCCGTGGCGAGGCGGTCAACACGCCTGCCTGCGACACGGATGATCCCGGGTTCGATCCCCGGTCAGGTCAAAAGTGAAAATGATTTTTTTAGATTGACCTGGATCCTGCATGTTTATCTATATAAGTATCTATTATAAAATATAGTATCGTTGAGTTAGTATCCCATAACACAAGTCTCGAACTTACTTTGGGGCTAGCTTTGTGTGATTTGTCCGTATATATTTATTTATTTATTATTATTTATATAAAACTACGTGTAACAACGTTATCTTCCTATAAAATCATACATTATCAAGAATGTTATAGTGTTACGGAATTTATATGTATCCTTATCCTAATCCTAATCCTAACTAATATTATAAATGCGAAAGAGAGTTTGTTTGTTTGTTTGTTACGCTTTCACACCCTATCTACTGAACGGATCATCATAAAATTTTGGATCATCATGATGATGGACATAGGCTATATATCACGCGGGCGAAGCCGCGGGTAACAGCTAGTACTATATAAAGTTGAAAAGTTTGTTTGGTTGAACGCGCTAATACCAGAAACTACGAGACCGGTTTTAAAAATTCTTTCACTGTTGGATAGGTAGGTACATTATCCTTGAGTGCCATAGACTAGCGCACCACGGGCAAAGACGGGTGGAGTGCTAGTAACTTATATGACCTACCTATAAGCACCACGTTATTTTGATAAAAATATTGTATTTCAATATCGAATTGTTGCAGGTAAAAAAGGCGAACAAACTGTAGCAGTGAAGACGCTGAAAGAAAACGCTTCAGAGAAAGAAAAATCAGACCTTCTTCAGGAGTTACTGGTGATGAAGAACCTTGGCACTCACCCCAACGTTGTGCGCTTGATTGGGTGCTGCACTGAAAAGGTAATAACTATATTTTTACTGCAATAAAAAACAATATTCATGCGCTCTTCTAATTTTTTGACAATATAAGTGTAGTGTACCTATAGACATGCACCCAGTCATATACCTATTTATAATAATGTAACTGTATTAGTGAAATAATATTTTACTATTTATGTTTACAATTTGTGTTTTAAAACACGTGCAGTTTTGATTTCAGTTTCCTACTCGTAGTGAGTAGTAACTTTTTACTTTCTTTTGCACTTTCAAAGACGTCCAAAAAAACTTTTCGATAAATTATATGTGTTACGTACTTATATACGTAATATGTAACACATATAATTTATACATAGATTACGCGTCGGGTGACATTGTACATATTCTGTATTCATTTTAGGAACCTACCTTCGTAATCATGGAGTTTGTCAGCCTGGGAAAGCTGCAACAGTTCCTCAGAGACTCCAGAGCTGAGAGGCACTATGGAAACACTCACGGCGGCAGTCAGTTCTTGACCTCGAGGGATCTGACCCACTTTGCCTTCCAGGTTGCAAGGGGCATGGACTTCTTGAGTTCTAAGGGGGTGAGAAAGTTTTTTTTATTTTTTTTAATCCGTGTCTAATTTTGCTACGATTGTTTGTCTTGAACTTGAAAGTGAAGAGGCTGTAATGAAACACTCGCGTGAGTATTAGTTACACATTTAATAAAATTAATTTAATAAGCTTTTTATCGCGTTTATTACATTATTTATACACCTAACGTTTCGAGCACTGTATTGTACAGTGTTAGTGGTCGCAGGTTGACTAAGTTGACATTTGTCTACTATTTTAGAAGAACAGCAAAATAAACATCCTAATTTTAATAGAGAGGATGGTTGGCAGCTACCACCAGCTTGGGATGCTGACATCGACTTAATTAAATCTCAAGCTAAGCAGAAGACTGCAAGAGCTTCAGACACTGTGAGCCAGAATACTGCGTACATCCGGAACATTATCAATAAATATTTTAGGCGGTAGATTTTGCAGTTCTTATAAAATCTCAACTTAGTCCACCTGCGACTACGAACACTGTAAAAAGCTCCAAACGTTTGGTATACAAATAATAAACCGTATTAAATTTATTTTATTTAAATGTAAAAAGGTTTATTTTAATAATTTCTATATGACCTAATTTAGCAACAACTGTTAGTTTGGGACTAGAAAGTGAAGAGGCTGTAATGGAACACTCACGTGAGTGTTCCATTTTGTCAGTGAAGTGGGCCGAGAACTAGCCTACGTAGGTAGCCAGATCTTGACTTCGAGTACCAATCTGACCTTTTTTCTCATAAGTTATTAGTTACAGGACGGTAAAAAATGTTTGAATTATTATTTCTATAAGAGTCTAATTTAGGTAAAATTGTTCGTCTGGATCTTGAAAGCTGTAAGAGGCTATAATGGAACACTCACGCGAGTGTTCCATTTTGCCAGTTAAGTGAGTCGAGAACTAGCCTACGTAGGTAGTTCGTTCTTGACCTCGAGTACTTATCCGATACTTACTTACATAGATTTCATGACTTTTTCGGGGATACTTAGATATAACTTATTTGTATACTTACACAAAAAACGGCCCTTTGGCATCACATAATCTTTATTTGAATCACTTGTTACTTACAATAGCAGCCAGTTCTTGTTCTCTGGAGATCTGACCCACTTTGCGTTTCAACTTACTAGTATTCTTGAGTTCCTAGTGTTTGACCCCTCAAGTTTTTTTTTTAAATTAAATTAAAATAATAATTTATGGATTAGTATTTAAGTCTCGTCAAGATTCAACATTTCGTCCTTGACTTGAAAGTGGAGAGGTAATAATGATACAGTCAAAGAAGCTATTAAGTAAGTATCTCCTGCATATCCTTGTACGCCTAAGATTAGAGGGCACAGAAGGACTACAGGAAAAGTTTACGAAGGCAGGCAATTGCCTTTCTGTTAATTACATTTTGGATACCTACCAGTTTTATTTGGTGCTATATTTGTTTTTAATTACTTCGATTGTTTTCAACTGTCCAAGCAATAATGGAATTGAGAGTTCAAGTGTGTGTGTAAGCACCTATATTAGTTAGACTCCTTATTTCAATTTAAATTTAATTTATTTATTGCATTTTCACACTGTACAGGTATTTTTATACCTCAGTCATTTAATTATTGTAGGTACAACATAGATTCTGTGGATCAATGAAAGAACATGTGGATGTTTGTTACTAGAATACGAAATTTTATAACAAGTCATTGTTTAATATATATTCCCATTCATCATACATAAGCATAATTCATAAATGTCTGAACAGATGTATATTTAAGGGTATCATTGGAATCCTTTTATCATTCAGTTTAAAACTGGCTATATTTTTATAGACAGGCTATCGGTTTCTTATTTGTTAATTAAGGTAAAGGTATAAACAAGTACCTATAGATATAAACAAAAAAACTGCCTGGTTATTCTGAGCTATCAAGCGGTCCAACGAAATCTAAATCGAATAAAAAGAAAACATAGATTTTAATCGAAATGAAATACCCTATCTGAAAGCTTGCAAGTTATCCGAAGGGATCTTATTGAAAAACCGACGCTCGAGCCCCGAGGGAGATCGTTGGAAACCGCAGGATATTTCTCAGATTTAACCATCTATGCAGGATATTTTATTGATACAGAATTATCTGCAAAGAACTAATGAAATGTTTGTATAGAGTTTCTCTATTTACGTACTTTTTAAGTCACTATTAGCCAAATTGTTTTGTTTGTTCTTGTAAAGAGGACGTAATTGGTAGGCTAATATGTGGCGTAATATTTTATGATGTTAGACTGATCATAAAAAGCTGACCATTATCTATGTGTCAATTATAAATAATATTCATATAACAAAATTATAAACTATTTATACAAGCAGTTCAACTCTGCGTAGGGGGATGATTTCAAGGGTCTCATTCGGTATCAACTGCTCGGAAACCATCCTCGCGCTCAGCACGTAATTCGAGCATTATTTCCGGAGCTTACATTTGCACGTTTGCAAATGTTAGCTCCGGAAATCGTAAAACATCCTGCTGTTCAACACGGCCGCGCGCTGAATAGATGTATGATTTTATAAGACGCATTTCCGAAGGGTTATCTATCACTTATTTTATATAAAAGACGACACCCGTGCCCCGAGGGAGACCGCTGCAATCCGTCGAATTTTACAGTATCGAGGATATTTTTCAACTCTTGGAAATATCAGTTTAATAAAATATCTAGTTCGTAGTTTTTATTTAGTTCGACTCCAAGTTGAAATCACTCTATTTTTAGTCTAAGATAATAGATTTTGTTATAGAGGCCTAAAGTCATATAATCAATTAATTATGGTCATCGTTTTCATGTATACTTTTCTAAAGAGTATTTTACTTATTTTTTTTTTGCTTAATAAGCAATTTTCTCGGTTTTCTTCATAGGTGTGATAGGTGTGTAGGAGTCCAAAATCCATAATCATAACAACATTTCTTTGCAGTGAAATGATTATATTTTATAAAAGAATGTTTACACAAATAATAAAATAAAGTTTGCATTTTGTAACGTTGTTCGTGAAAGTATTTTTTGATGTGTAGATTTCTCGTTCGGAAAATATTTCGTGTCCTAATCATATTATACATGGCATTAAGTTACTTAGAATATACATAGATTTTCTGCCACATTCGAATTATTATTTATAAGAGATAATATCACGACTTTTGCAAAAGTAGCTTATCCAACTGATCAAAATCCAAAGAGCAAATCAGAGTAATACTGGGCATTCGATGATGTTTGGATGGACTTGAAATAGGACTATTGCCAGGGGTGTAGGGATCTTATACCTGCCTTAAGGGACACTACTAATTGGTCCTCTATTTTGGGACACCATAATAGAATCACACGAGAGGCGATAAAAGGGCAATACCTAAGGGTGCAGAGAGAAAAGTCTGAGAAATGATAGTTATCTAGTCTGTTTTACATTTTCACCCTTCGAGCATATAGCTGTTGCAACTCTACTCTGGCCGGCCGGTAAAGGTGTCAAAACTCGGAGCCCTGTGATCTGATCGTTGTTCACTCGGACCTTGGGGATGTGGTATGTACCCTGAAAACCTTTGAGTCCGTGGGGTTAATACCACAAATACAGGATATCAAACGGCCGCCGAAGTTAAGATGCAACAAAAAATATTGCCTTTCTACTATCGGATAACTGTATTCAAGAGCTAATTACATTTGATCTCAACGTTTTTACCCATTCCGGGTAGACCTTACTAAGTGAAAGACGACACTCGTACCCTAAGCATTTCCTCCGCAATTCACAGAAATCACAGAGATATCTATCGAAGATTTAAGAATCTAGGAATAAAATCTGTTTGGACAGTTTGAACAAACGATTTCAATAAGTTTCTTTTAGAGATCCTTCCGTAATCTAAGATAACCGTGATATACCGTGTAGGTATATCAGTAACCTTGCCATATTCTCGAACGTAACTATTCTGATCACACTGAACAACTTTCTCTGTGGAACAAATATCGAAGTAGAAAAAAAGTGGACTTTACTACTAAATTGATCAGCTGATTAGCAGCTTTGTGTAGGGAACCCAAATTTTATTTCACATATCGACGTATGTGCCTTGCCTTGCCTAATTTTATGATTTATATGCTTATATACATCGCAAGGTTACAGATTTACACGGTATAAAAAATATTTTGAAAACGGTTTTATTCCTTCCCGCAATATATTTTCAACAAGTATATGCAGATTTGATTAGATTGTTTTCGTTTTAATTAAGACATTTTAATTTTCAATTTATTTATGAGAAGTGTTAATTTAATTTTTATATGTATTATTGTAATTAGTCATGTATTCATGGTTTAATAAAGGCTTTATTATTATATGCAGATAATTGTGTTATATGTTCCCTCGTTTGAAATTTATTATTTATGTTTATCCAGTGGGAGATCTCACAAGAACTATTTCAATAGATATCCTATACCAACGCTCTGTGACAAATCTTATCCAGAGGGATTTTGTTGAAAATCGAAACTCAATCTTCCCGAAAGAAAACTAGCCTATTAAATTTGTACAAAACATCACGGGTCAATGATTCGAAATACATATTTGATTTGTTTTTCAAATGTTCTACTTGTTCCAAGAATTCTTAAGGAAATTATAACAAAGGAATAATACTTTCAGACCTTTTCAGACTTACTCAAATAAAGAAAGCTTTGTTTGAGATGGGATTATGGATCCAACTCCGGATATTAATGTTCGAACTTCTGAAATAAAGTAAGAAATCAATCACTCTTTATTTTACTGAGTGTTACAGCAAATATCACAATATTAAATGGTAAAACCGTTTTAACCCTGGGTATAATTTCACGAGTTAGACTGAGGGTTTATAGCCGCCATACGAGAGAATGGATAAAATTTGATTTCTTGTAATTAAGAATGCGGACTGGTTCTTTCTTGGCTACAGTTGATGGAAATTTGGACATCTTGAGCAGCCAGGATGGGAAGCATCAGCTTTATTATTGTACCTTTGCTGCGTCAAAATTTGTGTAGACTTTCAGTTTTTTTCTATTCTTTTTGATACTCGAATGTTTGATAGTAGACCTTAATTTTTATTTATTTCTTACTGGAGACATTAGATAGCGTACCCAAAGCGTATCAAAAGTTTTAGCATGGGTAGAGCTAAGCAACCACTGGTTAATTGCTAGATGGCATCAGTTCAATCTAATTGTAGCCAAACGTGAAATATAGCTCACTGTTATGTCCCGGGTGTGCATGATTACCTTGCAGTTTCCGCGCTTATGTCTTTTTGGTCACCCACGAGAGCCGTACATAACAACTCGAGCCATCTAGTTTTATTTGTAGAAAACCCGAACGTAAGAGGAAACAGGACTTTTAATTAAAAAACCCGACTTCCTCTGCCTTTTACGTCCGCGGGAAAGTAGACAAATCTAATCATACATCACTCTTCATAATCGGTCAAGCTGTTTAAACTATATGAGGCAACAACGGGACAGACATACTTGTCTATGTACACGCGAACAACATTAGCCTCCTCCTGCGTGGGTCAGTCGGGAAAAACGAGACATGTTGAACAAGGACGTTACGGTTGTGATTAATGTGCGTTGAAGTAGAAAGTTTTATACAAAACAATAGGTTTTGGACGGCTCGAGTTGTTACGCTTGTGTTTCGTTTCCGAGTTGGTATATGTGATACCAACTCATATTATTTGCATAATTTGGTATTTTATTTTTAATTTAATTTGTTTATAGAATTCAAATAATATATTTCCAGATCATTCATCGAGATTTAGCAGCCAGGAACGTCCTGATCACAGAGGAGCGGACGTGCAAAGTGGCTGACTTCGGGTTTGCGAGGGACGTTGGAGGAACACACGTGTATGAGAGGAAGAGCGACGGCCGTCTGCCCATAAGGTTGTTCTTGAATGCCCCTTTTTTGCATTGTAAATGGCCAGGAGCAGTGATATAGCTTTAAAGCCTAAAGCCATCGGAAGTTTTACGATGTCACCTTATAATGAGCGGAGCTTGATCAGCTTGGCAATTGAGATAGTCTCACCAGTTTTCTGCCTTATATGAAGCACTAATAATTATTACTTTCACATGTTTAATACGAAAAAGTGGACCGGCTGCCATTAATAGATAGCAGTCGTGTCTCAGAAGTTACATAACATTTGTGTCACTCATCCAAGATTGCCTGACAAGCGTATGCTCAAATAATGTGCCCGGACATTGAATCATCGAATTCCTTTATACAATAGTTGCTTTAAAAAGTCTTTTTGAATTCCCTAAGATGCACGCTCTGTCTGATTAAGAGTTACGTTTCTTAAATTATTGAAATAAATAAAGAAAACGATAATATTCAAAAGTCTCCTCTATGCACAGCGGTTATCACATTTAACACCGTTTTGGAGTGCAGCGGTAGTAATTTCATTTTGCAATACAAATTTTGATCTGTATGTCAAATCAACAGGGTAAAAAAGCGGCGTGCTAAATACTGCACTACCAACAAGTAGTAATTAGAAAAAAATAAACTAACTTCAATTTTTGATTCAAAATACTTAATTCTTTATCTCAAAAACTACTGAACCGATTTTGATGAAACTTACAGTTTTTTCTAAGTTGGAGTATACCAAGTTCAATGAAGTTACTGTCCAAACTGTACCGAATTACTGTCTATGTATAGTTTTTGAAATATGCGCTTTAAACATACATACAATTATAAAATTTTGCTCACGTGTTTAAAAGCTGGTATAAAATAACATAATATACAAAAACTGTGTAATTCTGACAATATTACATTATACGGGTCTTATTGATGACCTCCTTTTCTAGAAGTAAGTTGATAAACCACTGATATTTTCGACTCGTTTCCAGATGGATGGCTCCAGAGTCTCTTTACGATGACATATTCAGCGTCAAGTCAGACATATGGAGCTTTGGCGTTCTTCTATGGGAGATCGTCACTCTAGGCTCCACTCCGTACCCTGGACTTTCTGCCGGAGACGTGATGAGGAAGGCAAGTACATCATTACATACTTGTTTTTTGTTTGTTGTTTTTCGTGTAAGTGGCCAACACTAGTGTCAGATTTTTCAAGCTGCCTTAAGGCATCTGACATAGCTTAACGACTACCATACTATGCCTACGTCACCCGCAAATAAATTAGCTTTCATTAAGTGAAGTAAAGATTTTTGATGAAGATCCTTATACCTCAAGGATTTCAACGCAAACAAACTTACTTCTAAAAAAAACGGCCAAGTGTGAGTCAAACTCGCGCAATGAGGGTTCCGTACAATATGCTTCGTGAACACACACACAATCTGCAAAAAATGTTTTATTCAATTGACTAGCGCCATCTAGTGGTGTTTTAGTGAACTATTTCCCTAGATGAACTTATTATAGTGAGTTTACCACTTAATTTTCAAGTGATAGAATTCTTATTATTTTTCCTGTAATCTTCAAGGAATGAACTATATTTTGTAATTTTTTCAAAATTTTCGGCCCTGTAGTTTCGGAGATCAGGGGGGGGGGAATGGTCAATTTTTGTCTTCTTTCGTGAATAAAATCAAAAGTATTGATTTTACCCGAACAAAAAAAAAAATATTTTTGAGATCCTCATAATGAGCCCTTTCATTTGATATATGACACAGTAAGGTTTGCAAAACTTTCTTTTAAAATTTTGTAATTAGACCCCTCAAAATGCCCCTTATTTCAAAAAAATCTTTATTTACTTTGCACATCCGTGTTTGGGTCATAGGATTACACTATCTTACCAAATTTCATCTAATTTGGTTCAGTAGATTCGGAGGAAATCGGCTGTCACAGACGGACGGACGGACAGACAGACGCTCGAGTGATCCTATAAGGGTTCCGTTTTTCAACTTTTGTACGGAACCCTAAAAATGGTTTGAAACTCACATAACGTCATTAATGTTAAACCTGTAACCTATATAATATTTCACATTCACCTTCAACCGACGACTCACTCAACATTTTCTACAATATATCACTGATACTCGGCTTTCAACGCAGAGGCCGTGACCAGACTTGAGTAATGGATTTTCTGACCACAAATATTTTATTCCATCTAATGTATCTCCAGATTTATGCCTTTAGTAGGTGAGGCCACATGTCAAGTCTAGTGGTTTGGTCGCTCGGCTTATCCACGTACTGTTAAGAGGCTTGCATCAGCTAACTACTCCGTAGACGAATTCCTAAATGACAAATTCAATGCATAAATACCACTGACTCATTTTCGCTTTACCTCAATCTCACGTGACATACTATATTATATTTAATTCTTGACTTTTATTATGTAACACTAAATTTTAATTTTGATTGACTTTATTTTATGTTTTTTACCGTTTTATCTATACCTTATTTCAATTTGTAATTAATAAATCGCCACACCCAAACTGGGTACATGTCAAACTGCAAATTATATTTTGTTATCTTTATGCTGTACATAATTTTATTGAACATAATAACAAACATCAAATTGAATAATCTACGTCAGTACTACGTAAGTAAATTACTTGTAGTGATTTAAGTATAATTTGTCATCAATATTATCATTTAGCAGCAGCAGTACCCGGCAGAGTATAATAGGATCACTCCATTTCTTTCCGTGGATATCGTAGAAGGCGACTAAGGAAACACAGGCTAAACATAAACATCTAAGATACCTCTCCAACCTGTCTGGCCAGCATGGAGAGTATAGGCCAAATCCTCTGACTGCTCTATCTAATTAGTGGCTCTGGCAGTACAGAGAGGGTTGTGCTTCTGCAGTGGAGACCAAAAAGACCTTATTCATCAAGATCATCATTTAAAATTAAGAGATCTACTAATTACCGCCAGAAATGGTCGCTTTTGGCGGTAATGAGTAGTTCTCTGAATTTACCAAATTCAAAATAATGAAAAGTAATGCGTAAAATAGTACAAGTAATTTACTGACGGTATTTTACTGACGTAGATTTTTTTAATTTGATCTTATTTCGTAGTATAATAAACAAAATGAGGGGTGGCGGTAGTTGGACCCCTTAATAAGTAATCCACCTTAACCTTTGAATTAATATTTACTCCTCATCTCCATCTGAGCGTTTTCCCGGTTCATTTTTAGGCCACGGTGATTATTGTGACATGATGTTAGTGCATCATACATTTACGCTATAATAAGATTTGGTGAACTTTTTCCACTCCTCTATGGGTTAACCAGAACAGCAGACAATATCTGAGAAAATTAAATACAAATATTTGCCCGTGCTTGGATATAAACCCATACCATCCAATGTAAATAATTTATGAACAAACAAGTTGCAAATGTACAAAATAAAATAAAAAACTCGACTGTCATTTTTGATATTCTATTGACGTCTCTCACTTCAAAATCGGTTAAGCTATTTAGGCTGCAGGAGGCAACAATGGACCAATATATAGACACGCGAGTGGGTAGATAGGAAAGCAAAAGGCCAATCCTATGAAATGTATCTTTATTAAAACCCAAGCGAGTGATCACAATTCCGTTTTTACTTTTTCATTACTGACATTGACATTCAATGTCCTGTCCTACTTGAATTATGGTTCTGTGCGCGCGACACTACATGCATATGGGTCCCCTAGGTGTCTGCGAATCAATTTTCTTCGTAAATTGATACATCGCCAACATATATTATAGGTATACGCGCGAAATTTCCCTTCTTTTAGGTGGGTCTGTCGGGTAAAGACAATTTATTAATATTATTTTTTTTAATTCATGTATTTGCATTAATATATATTTATTTTAATTTTCATGTTTCAAAGAGACTATCAAATACCAATTCCCAAAGTGTACACCGATTAAACAAACCTTCACATATTAATATTTTGTTTGTTTATCATGAAACGAGAATTTCGTAAACATTTGATACTGCAAATTTTCATAATTGGTTTTCAATTTTCATAATTTAAAATGATTGCACTTTGTACGAGTTATCAGACAGATCGTATATTGACATTTAACAAGCTATATCTAATTTTTTGTAGAAATTTAAATATTTTGTTTGATAGAAGTTCATTTGTTATTATAATTCCTGGTTTTATTTAAATTTATTTGTATTTTCTATACTAATACTAATATTATAAAGAGAAAAGATTTGTTTGCATTGAATAGGCTCCGAAACGACTAGAACGCTTTTCAAAATTCTTTTATCTATAGAAAGCTATCTTATCTGCAGGTGGCATAGGCTACAATTTATGTGGACGTAGACACGGTAAAATTGCTAGTAGTTTTAAAGAATAAAATGTGTAAGTTGAAGTATTTATTGAATATCATCGTGGTCGTGTGGGAATCATGCGGCGAAAGTAAAATAAGACCACTTAGCTTTCCCGTGGCGAATGATAGTTTACAGGTTATAAATTTATCTTTACAGGTCCGAGACGGCTACCGCTTAGAAAAACCAGAGCATTGTCGTCGCGAGCTTTACAACATTATGTACTACTGCTGGGAGGCTGAGCCCCCCAGTCGGCCGGACTTCAAGGAGGTGGTCGCCATGTTGGAAAGATTGCTGTGCACTGAAACCGACTATATCGAACTGGAGAGGTTCCCAGACCACTCGTATTATAACCTGCAGGAATTGGATGGAGAAAAAGTTTGAAGGGTCAGTATAGTATGTTGTGTGGTATAATTTCTTCGAGTGTGCAATGATATCGACAAATCAAGTTTTGCGAGACGGCTCACAAAAAAAATGATGACGAAAGCATCGTTTTGACTAATGACAAGAAGTTAAGGTAAGGTAGTGGCTTCAAATCCCAGTGGGAAGCATACTTCGTGACAGTTGTTTTCAGTCTGATTATGATATTGCAGGTTCAAATCAACTGATTAATAATCGAAAAAATAAAAACATGCTTCGGAAGGCACGTTAAGCTGTGGGTGCACTATGCCATGCAGCGTTTATTTAATCCTTTCCTAGGATTGGTGCTGGTCTCTCCATTGGGTTGCGCAGGTGAGGAGGTGGTCGTTCTGAGTAAGAACCTCATCAAATCACCTAGAATAAGTACCCTGGGCTCTAAAGCGTTAGTGCTGTGGATGTAACCGAAAAAACGTTCCAATGATAATGATGAACCACAGCCAGCATCACTTTCTCAAACTAAAAATTCAAAATAAAAATAATATGATGTAGTTGCTAAATAATTTAAGAATCTTCTAGAAAAGCCTGAGCATCAACTTTTACTTAAAGTTCAGAACAGTCATTTTTCTTTTTCAGATTTATGGATACAAGATTGTCGCGAACATACGAGTATCTTGCGAAAGGCAAGATTCGAGGAAACAAAGTGTCGACTTCAGTTTTAAGTTAGACGTAAAATATTTGAAACGTACAATGTATGTGTAACTTTATATGGTTGGGAAGTGCAACTGGTGAAAAATGTGAATAAAACATTACTTAGTTATAACTGAGAAGGCAAGATCAAAGATTTTATCGTACCTTTATGTAAGTTTGTGTAAAATTTATTACATTCCGCAATAAAAATAAAATAAAAAATGTTTTGAGATTACTTCCTATTGTATGTATTTTTATAGTTACTAGTCCATAGTGTTATAAGGTAGACCTTAAATCTGAATCTAAAGTACCTCATCTGTAAAAAAAGTACCAAAAAAGAGAGAAAATTTTTTTGTGTCTACGTGAGATATAAGAACAAAGATAATATAGAATCTATTTCAATAAAAAACTCAGTTCAGTTCAGAACAGGGAATCAAAAAAGATTGACGGTGCATGGAAATTCGATCAGATAAACACTCGTTACTTATAAGAGTTGCAAATTATATTTTAATGCTATAAACTTAGATTAATAATTGGTCTCCGCGCGCGCGGAGACCAATTATTAATCTAAGGCTATAAACTTCTTGAAAGTGTTCAAGTGTGATATAATTGAATTTAATCTTGCAATAGATGATAATCAGACCTGATGTGTGTTGCGTCGGTAAACATTATATATTTTTTTTAAATCCTCACCCATACACTGTAGTTTTCTTACTGTTCTTTAATACTTATGTTCAGTTGTTCATCAGATTTAGATTTAAATTGGAAAAGTGATCGGTTGTTAAATATGACAAAACTTTTGGAAGTTGAAATAGCAATATATTTTTTCCTTTTTATTGACTTGTATTTGTTAAATGTAATATTTTTACCTGTAACATTAATTTTCATGTAAATAAATTAAATAATAAATAAAATGTCGCAATAAAATAGATTCGGTTCTTTTATTCTTCAGTATCATCATGTTTTTGCCGTGCGGTTCCCGGCAGACCACTCCAAGACTTCCCATGGATGTCGTAGAAGGCGACTGTAACACGAGCTAAAAATTGATTATAAACATCCAACAAAATCTCTCCAACCCGTCAAGTGGCATAAAAATATCTCGATCTCCTCTGTGCTTCGGAAGGTACGCTAAGCCATTGGTACCAGTTGTCATCATTGATGCCAGTCGTTCAGCTAAGTCAAATGCCTTTGGCAGTTTGAAAAATCTGACGTGATCAGAAGATTTGAAAGGTTGTATATTGTATATTGTGTAAACTATGGCAGCAGGATTAACTACGTGTAGACTCGATACTATAAGCTTCCTGAACTATGTTATTAAAATAATTATCACATAGCATCCTTTGAGTTGGATGCAATGTGACATTTAATTGATTTAATTGATCATCGCTAGCTACAACACAAGATAATTACCTAAGGTAATTATATGGATTCTCAAACGCAAGCTGATCATTAATTCACTCAGTTCCTGCCGCGCTATTGGAGCACGCTCTCAAACTAGTTGAGTGAGAAAACAATCTCATCACGAAAACACCAGTCATCATCGTCATCATCATCATCATCAGGTCCTATCAGTCTCCACTGTACTCTGTACACTGTCTCGCTGGCCAAACTGGTTGGAGAGGTCTCTTTGATGTTTTTTGTTTGTTTTAGCATGATACTCGCTATAAAACATTCTCTTATAATAGCGAAAGCTTACATCGTTATTCGATGTTGATTTAGGGTATTCAATGCAAACAAATGGTTTACCCTCCATATTTTTGTTGAAGACAATGATGGAGAAATGTATTTCAATAATATTTTGTTTTATTGTTTCCCCAAATTTTATTTTTCTAACACGCAATATAATACGCACGATAAAGGCCGCTCTTCTTTATTTCCAACTCTCGCAATTGAGAACTGTAGCCCAATCTTTACTGAAGTAATCAAGGTCATCCTATTTGGGCTTTCCAGGCTAGCGGGCTTTAATAAATAAAATAAACCCATATAGCCCATTAGCGGACTTTATCCTGCAGTGAGGCAATTTAGGCTGTAAATGGAATATTTAGTTCTTATTTAATTTTATGTCATTTGCAAGTTTAACACAATTTGTACAAATCGGTCAGCGTGTAAAATAAATTGTTAAAGCAAAACATGCAAATTGAGCTAGCTCTACAGTAAGTTTTGAACTTGTGTCGTAGAATATTACCCCAACGATACTAAAAGACATAAAAGATACTATATAGACCGAGCGAGCGAGGCGAGCACGATCTTCAGGTTGAGTTAGGGCGAAAACACATTTTTTTGTATGTATTATATGCATACCTATGTATTTGTTCTGTGATTACTCTCGATTAATTACAACAAAAATAAGTAAATGTGGAATATTTGTAACTAAACCCACCGACCAGGTGGTCGGACGATCTGACCAAGATCGCAGAGAAACGCTGAATGCAGGGCGCTTCCAACCGGTTACGTTGGAAAGCCATGGGACAGGTTTATGTCCAATTTATGATGTCATTTGTCCGTATAAGTATAATGTTCTTCTTGAAACTGAACTAACATCACAACACAATTTACTTTCAATGCGTCGTGCCTCAGTAAAAGCTGCAATTTCTACGGAAATTCAAATTTATTCACAAATTGTATGACGGAATTCAATATAAGACGGAAATGTAAAACTTTTCTACTTCCTTCCTTAAAATACATATAAAAAGAAGTGGTTTTCCTCGACTGTGAAGAAAATTAAAAGTCGACAACTCGACAACTTACTTCCAGATTAAATCTAAAGTTGAGTTTTATTATAAGAAAGAAATTGTGACTTCTTTATCTACCAACTAGCAATTTTCTCGCGACTTCATCCGCGTAAATTATAGCCTATATCACAGTGTGTTAAAATATGGTTCAGTAGTTCCAAAGCTTATTCAATGGAAACAAACAAACAATCAAATCTTTACAACATCAGTATAGATGGCTTTTGCTCGTTTATTTTAGCATTTTTAAGTTGACAGAGTAATGTGGGTGGTCGGTCGTAACTCCAACTCCTACAGAGTTTGATTTGTTCTTACAATGACACAAAGATGGCGCCATAGGTTCATTAGGTTACTTTGCATTAGCCATAATATGAGAAGAAAAATTTGTTTTCATGAAACATGTATCTTTTAAATAATTTTTATTTTTATTTTCGTTCGTCTATATTGCAGCTTCAGTTTGAGCTAAGTGTACGTATGTTCTTCCGGCTGTTCTTTGCTACAGATCTTGTTCAATAATTACGTGTAATTTATGTCGGCTAGCCCCGATGATGGTCTTCGTAACAGACCGAAACTAGTCGGCAGATCCGACGTAATAAAACGTGAGTAAAGCCGTGTTTTTATAATGAATTTATCTCGCGTAAGTTTTAATATTATTGTATTTTAGATGTGCCGAAAATTTATTTAGTTTTAACATAGGTATCCATAAACAGACTCGCGAGATCCAGATTCGCGGAAAATATAAGTAAACTAATTTAAAATATATAATATTATATTATACTACCATAACTAATTTAAAATACATAATTAAAAATTATTTCTGGATATAAACAAGTTTAGGTTAAATAAGTAAGGTATTCAGGCCATGCATGCAAATCGTGGCCCATCAGCCATATAAGAGTTTGCTGTCTCTCCAAGCCTTGCGCACCCAGGCAACGCCCAAAGCCAAGGTTCGTCTCTCCTGGGGACCCTTTGGTGATGTTTGCCTTACAGGTTAAGGGCACTCTGCTCTCACCTCAAAAAGTCCAGTGAATTAGCAAATTCTCATTTGGAGCTAGCTACATAGTCCTTTCAAATTAAAATTGTATTAGTTTGGCAGTCCATACATTAGTATATCATATATTATCGAGACAATGGATCAGACATCCAGTCGTTCAAATTTCCCTGCGAAATTTGACATGTACACATTATTACACCAAACAAAAACAGACTACGGGATACAAGTGTAAATTGTGATTTAATATTTAAGGCGAGGTGAGTTCACACACTAGCGCCACCCAGCAATCAAATCATTTACTTTGGCCAAAAGTGGCCACTTTTGGCGGTAAAAATTCGTTCTCTTAAACGTAAAATATCTATGAAAAGTAACAAAATGAATACTACAAGTAATTTACTAGAGCAATACGCTATAACATTTTTTAAAATTTGATTTGATTTAGGAGTAAATGAATTAATTGCTGGGTGGCGCTAGTGTGTGAACTCACCTCTCCTTAAAGTAGAATTATTTAGAGCAATACCCGACTGTACTTTTTTGATGGTTTCCCTCTGCCATATTGTTTTTTTGCTGATGCTTGTAACAACATTGTTGTTGTTTGTTAACAGCAAAAACCACCTCATTCGATTTTGTTAAAAATATCGCACGGTCGACCGTCGCAACCACGCGCCATCCCACATAGAATAATCAGCCACATAAGCTGTGAAGCCAGCTTATATACACTTAAAAATCGATTGTAGAAGGTAACAAAGGAACAGATAAATTGACACAATACAAACACTCGGAGCATACACATAACCCTTTTTTGTTTCTGGGGCTGTGGGTTAAAAATTCATCAAGCTAAAGCTTCGAGCAACACGGCCTCCGTACCGAGCTAAAGCAATGAATCAGAAAAACAATGCGCCTTCTTGATAAAAAGACTCTACAATACATTTTCAAATTTGTCAGTGTTACATGTCAGTAATGAAAGACATATTTCAAGCTTAGGGCTAGCTGCTACGTACCGTAACGTAAATCAAAGTGATTCCCTCGTAATTTGTAATAAGTAATTCAAACAAAGTAATGTGAATACGTTAAAGGGATGTATTATGGAGCATTTTGCACAAACTATTTTATGTTACTCGGTGATATTTATTTACCAAGTCTCATTGTATTCAGGTAAGATATCATGCTTTTATGTTAGGGCCATAGCTGTCTAGGGTACTGGCTTTAAAAGGTTTAAATTAGCTAAACTATATTACGTAGGCACTTTTCATTATTTTGCATTTAAATTAAAAGAGCTACTCATTACCGCCAGTAGTGCCACTTTTGGCGTTAATGAGTAGTTCCGTTAATTTAAAATACCTAATGACATTGATGAAACGTTATACCAACAATAGCTACTATTAAATAATGTAACTACCTAGTAAAAGAAATAAAATTGTTGGTAGCGCTCGTAGGCTCAAGTCTTTTATATAAAACTAGCTGTTACCCGCAGCGTGTGTCGCCCGCGTGATATAGCCTATGTCCTTCTCAGTACCTTAGCCTATGTCGCGTATGCAAAATATCATGACGGTTCAGTAGATAGAACGTGGGAGCGTGACAAACACATTCACTTTCGCATTTTAATATTAGTTGAGATAAATGGAAATATGAAAGAAAGGGCAATGGCTGAGTTGTCTAGGAACGCAACTCATATCCGAAAGGTCCCGGTATTAATACCCACCTGTTCCAAAGTATGTATCTCTGAGTTATGATTTTATTCTGAATTTATGTACGGTCATTTTCATCGACCACTTCTTGCTTTAAATGAAGAAAAATATAATGAAGAAACTTGCACACCCGTAATTTAATTGTGCGTGATTGAAGCAGTATAATAAGAAAAAAAAAGAAAGATTGAAATATAATTATTTGGCGTATAAAATCAACAAACATGAACACAAACAACGAACACAAATTATAAACTAAGCTTTATTTTGATATACCTAGTTGTATTGTAATTAATAGTCATTCCATAGTTCCCGCCAATGAGAAAAGTATAAAATTATTTCCACTAATTTCCAACAAGAATCTAGCTGAATATCCGATGAACGGATTCAAAAAGAATTCAAATAGTATCAACGGATTCTCCATATAATGTTGATAATTTAGTCCGACTTTATTTTATCTACATAACTAGTAAATCTCTGTCAGAAAAGTAGACATCGGCGATGTTAATCAGACTGTGGGATTTACTGACGACGTGTGTGGACGGGGTGGCCTTAGCAATATATACGTATTGAGTCTCGACTTATCGGGATGTCCTGATGTTCTACTCCTGATAAATCAGGACGACAATAATGGTTAACGAGAGAATGTTAAATGTGAATGTGAAAATTACAATTTTGATTACAAAGATAAAAATAAAACCAGTCACGAGTGGTTCGGAATTGTTTGCGAAGATTTCCATATCACCATACAATATTTAACAACAAGAAGCTCACGAAAAACCGCTTTTTGCGCTATAACTATTGAACCAGTCAATACTAGATTTCACATATACATTGTGATAATTATCCAGAAAAAGTTTACGTGGAATTTGTTCGAACGCGAGCAAAGCTACAAGTTAAAGATCGTTATTTGTTTATTGGCAAACAATATCTAAAGTAGGTACTAAATGACAAAAATAGTTCAATGTTTTTGATTTGAACAGCTTTGAATTGTGAATATGGAATCTTTTTTTTAAGGGCATGATTTTATCTTTTTATCGCAAAGAAAATTAATTCAGGAAACTAATGTCGTAACGTTACTTCTACAATATATAGAAGTTTTCATCCATTTTGCAAAATTTATAATTTTCTGAAAGTGAGGTCAAAAAGGCGGCAAATCAATCTATCTCGTAACATAAAATGATGTAACTATGATTATTATGTATATAATTCAAACATAAATATTTTTTCTACAAGATTTAATAGAGGTTATAAAAAATAATAATAGGATAAATCCTTTGAATTATATTTTGACACGAAGAACTCTGACACGAAGGTGTGCATGGTCAGCTGACTGTGTGTGTGTGTCACCTACATGAAATGATGATGATGATGACACGAAATCTACTTATTAAAAATATTTTTTTTTTAAGTCGTATGCTCGATTTTTTAAAAGCATCTTAAGCGCCTAAACTAGGCACACTAGCGACACCAATCATTTTATTCCTAATTCTTTACCAGTACAAATATAATGAATTTCAAGAATGTAAGTCATATAAGCATTAGTAAATAACCTGAAGTATTCTTGGAATAATGTTTTAATATTATTAGAATCAGTCATTCAGAGAACTACTGATTAGTAGTAGTATTAGTAATAAAACTATTGGCGTCAATAGTGTGCCCAGTGCGGGCCCTTAACTAAAAATGTTCTTAAATCTCGTTATATTCGTTACATCAAAACAACCTCCTAGTAAGACAAACTCAGCACGAGACACCAAGAATGTAATTTGTTAAGATTATTTTGAGTAAACAAGCGTAAATATAAATAATACAGCAAATATGGTTATTTTAAATTGTTCGATTTTATTTCTTTAGATCATATGATAAAGTGTCTAGTGATCTCAAGATTTGAAAAGACTACTCCTAATTCAACGGCAGCTGTTTTGTGACAGTCCCACTTATTAACTCAAGTTCGGTCTTGGAAAATATTTTTTGTACACGGTTTCTTGATACTTCAATATACTTTTTGTTATCATTGTTTGTATTTATATTTGTTCGTAAAATGAGACAACGAATTGAAATAACAGATTGTTCATCTCTATATACTGCAAAGGATTTTCGATTATCTTCTAGTAGAAAAAAGCCGACTTTAACTTAAGTATAACCAATTAGGAGAAATTGGAATGTATAAACTAGACTTTCATAACAAACCGTCAAACTATTTTTAGTATCAATCGGGCTACAAATGAGGGAGTTACAAGGTAACCCAATTTGTTTGTTGATTGAACAATGATGATTGTAAAAAACAGAACTCTCTTTATATCCTCTTTTTTTGAAGTCGGTCAAACTTGTCACAACCCTGGGGTGTTGCAGTTGTCTCCGGGCAGTGCTAATCACATACCATCGGGTGACTTGCTTGCTCGTTTGCCTTCGTATCCTAACTTCCTTCCTTATGAAGGTCCAGAAAGCCTTTTTGTGATTTTTATGTAAAAAAGAATATGTCTATCCTAATCCTTATTATAAATGCAAAAGTGGGGTTGTTTGTTTGTTTGTTATGCTTTCACGTCCTATCTGAACTGAAACGATCATCATAAAATTTTGCACACACATAGGTTAGGGTACTGAGAAGGACAAAAGCTATATATCACGCGGTCGAAGCCGCGGGTAATAGCTAGTATAAAAATAAAACACGCCAAGTGCGAGTTGAACTCGCGTAAAGAGGGTTCCGTACAATGCCAAGTCAAATGATTTAAATCAATCAGTAAGTGGCAAGTTAACTTCTACAGTTATCTAGTGCTATCTTACGGTGTTTAAGTGAACTATTTGTTGTAAATGAATGCATTATTTAGATAACTACTAATTTATTGCGCTACACACATTTGAATTCAATATTATGTATTACATTGTATGAATAATTGTATCAAGCGGCTGTTAAATGTGATTTAATATATGGGCCAAGTAGCCTAAAATTAACAAATTTTATTTATTTATATAGTATGCTAATAAATTTTTAGTTGCTTCAAAATTTAGTGACATATTTGATGCTTTCAAAAATACTCGTACTAAAATACCTGATTCGTTTAATATATTGCAAAATTAAAAGCATTTATTATTAAAAGTTTATTATCCGAATGTTTCACTGTAACGAAGTTTCACCTCTACAAAATTCAATTATGTAGTGCCACTTTAAAAAGAATTTTCACGTAGTTTCTAGAAAATTTCTGCATCATTTTTATTACACGAGCATGTATGCGCGTGTCTAGTATGTGATGCTTCTTTTAAGGAGATACATGCATTTTTACGGGGTCCGTTGTCTTTTTGGAAGAAAACAGAGACATCATATGAAATTCTGATCTACGAGGCCCTACATAATCCATAAAACTATTTGACTAGATAACACTTCTAACTGTTCACAGTTTAAATAATATAATAATAATTTCTTTATTGTCAGATAACTATGATCCATTTCTGTTAGTTACATCTCGCTTAAAACTATGTTAGAACTTAATACTACTTCTGTGACAAATTGTATGATTTGTAATGTGGCATTATGTGCAGTGGCCCTAACCATACATTAAAATTGACCATATAAGGCCACGGACCTAGTCCCCTGCACAAGATGCCTCATCACAGGCGAGTCTAGTCTGTCCGCCACTGTTTTAAGAATGCTATTGCGACTATCTCTCAGTCTCCTTAGCAATGAGGCCATTTGTTAGCGAATTACTTAAAATGTATCCTGACCTGAATGACTTACAGTGTAATCCTGAAGATTTACTTAGTGATTTCGCTAAAAGTGGCAGATTTTGACAAAAACGCTATGAAAAGCTTTACGTTCTCACTGTATACCGGTCTCCGTGTAAATCATGTATTGACTTAATGCTGTTGTCCTTAAACATCTGGTCTTTTTAAAGTGAATAATTTCGTATATTGTGTATCAAGGTATACGCTTCAGAGCTTGTGTAAACTCCGGTCCGGTAACATCAGCGCTTAATAGTTGCACTTACCATGGGTAAACTCGTTTCAAATTAAATTATGGTAGGTTGAAAATTACTACAGGACACTCACAATTTTTTAAATAGTGGGCTGCCTTACAGAACGCTCATTTTCAGAAAAAAACATAGATTAAGACCACTTTATACATTCATTCCAGCTCAGTTAGCACCATTCGCTCATTCTAATAGTTGATTTATTTTGGAAACCTACCCAAATGAGCAATTTTTCTATCAAAAAAAAAATCCTACGTTTTTAATCAAGTTCCGTTTAAAGCAGCACTCCAGGCCTCTTCAATATCACGTAGCGGTATTGTGTGGCATTTTTTTTTGTGGCATATCATTTAGTCTAAAAATATCGATGGCTATTAAGTATATAATGAACTAAGTTGGTTATCTGGCAATTGTACTTATTAATATTGTACTAAATTAATCTTAATCTACAAGGTAAACATTATTGATTGGTGACTGATAAATTATTAATAGACAACCGAATTTGAAATAAAAATACATAGAATCATTAAAAACATAGGAACACTTGACACCGAATGTAGAGATGAGGCAACCGGAAAAATCGGATGGTGAGACACTAGAGGTACCATGGTGGCACCAAATGTTTAGACAAAGTGTATGGTGCCGGACTTGGTGTTAGGCCCAACACCATACATGATATGATATGCAGAGATATTGCTGTTTGCTGGGTTGAAGGTGGCAGGTGTGTAGATACAATACTACGTCACGGAGATGTAGTTATTGCTCTTGCTTGCTACATGGTGATGACTGGGTGTGACGGATCCTTTCTCCAAGCTCGCCGATCGATAGTATCACGGAGAGCCATCGATAGTATCTCGATTAGATTGTTAGATAATCAAGTTATTTATATTATACAACGAGCTGACATGCGACCCACATGATGTAGGCCGCGGGTCGCTAAATGTGCGAGGTAAGCTCGTACACATAGTGTACCGGAGTACATCAAATTTTGAATACAACTACGTTAAAATAAACAGTCACGAATGTCAAAAATGAAACGTATTTTTACTGTAGGTACTTATAGGATCGGGCTTCAATAGCTATGGCAGCTTCCCATAAATTCTATTTAGTTAATACTCAAAGTTAGTGTTTATGAATGATATATACCTTGTTTTAAAAATCATATAAGTACTGCTAATTCCAAAGATAAAAAATCATAATTACAGAATTCCAGATTTTTTGTTATGATGCTTAGAACTTTTATAGGTTATATCAGTATTACGAGTAAAAGTTATAATGTACTAAGTATATACGCAACAATGTTTGTTTTATTACTTTATAAAACCCAAAAAGAAAAGTATAATCCTAATCCTAACTAATATTATAAATGCGAAAGTGAGTTTGTTTGTTTGTTTGTTACGCTTTCACGCCGTATCTACTGAACCGATCATCATCAAATTTTGCATCCACATAGGTTAAGGTACCGAGAAGGACATAGGATATATATTACGCGGGCGAAGGCGCGGGTAACAGCTAGTAAAGAATAAAACTAAGAAGTGTTTAAAATATTATATGTTTTTCGTTGCAATGAATTTTAAGACGCTTTTGGTGCCCTGAACTAAAAATCTGCCATAGCTCTTTATTTCATTAAAAAATATATACCGTCTTTCAGAACACTGTTATTCAAATGTAGCACTGCTTAAATTGAAGATCATTAAAATAAATCAAATAACGCTTAGAGAAATTATTCGTAGTAGGAGCCAAGCATAATGTCACGCTGCCGCTATTTAGGCCACAGCGCCAGTACCTTATTAAAAAAAAAATGTTTGTCGTAACATTTATGACTACAATATTTCTACTGTTTTCAACCACTATATTATGAAAAAGGCTTGGAATTTTTAATTTTTAACACCAGCGCAGCGAAATATTTTTAACCGGTCAAGCAAGTTATGTAGAAGTTTAATAGTTACATAATTGAAATTAATGTGAATATATTAAAAACCGAGACTATAGTCGGCAATCCCGACAAAATAGCACATGATTGACCCGTTTGTTTATGGTTATGAGTGTGTTTGTCTGTGTTACCGTAGCTCATAAAACAACTGAACCGATTTGAATGGTTTTTATTAGAAAGCAGGTTTACTTGCGATGGTTCCTAGACGTGTTCTATAAGACCAAATGTTACTCGTATATCGACTGAAGGATTTTCATGTCTGGTATCTATCTATGCTTAATATAAAGATATGTAAGATTCGTATTATTATCTTTATCTCTGTACTACCAGAGCCATATACTAGCCTGGGTAGTCAGAGGATTTGGCCTAGACTCTCCACGCTGGCCAGACGGGTTGGAGAGGTCTCTTTGATGTTAATAAGCTTAGTTTAGCTTGTGTTTCCTTAGTCGTCTTTTACGACATCCACGGAATGACTTGGAGTGGTCCTATTCTACTCTGCCGGGAACCACACGGCACACATATATAATTGGTTTAAAAAACTAAAAAACACGCTTTTTGCACGCTAGTCGTATATTGTCATCAGAACTCAAAGCATGTGCAAATTCAGATTCAAAGATTTTCTTACATACAAGTCAAGCTAATAAAAGTATGTTTTAAAATAGTGATGGACTAATAGTCGCATCGACTAAAGTCATGATTTCTTAGATGTTTTCCCATTACCTAAGATGGTTTCTATGCTCTTGCTTGGAACAGCTAGTATATTTTAGGTTTTTCTTTATTTTTAGACAAGCTTGAAAGTTCTTTAAAACAGTACACTCATTGTTTGGGCAATGGGCATGTTGACAAAAAAATTTTTCGTGTTGTTATGTAAAGATCTGCCAAAAATAAACAAAATAGTGACAGAAATACATTTCTAAACAAAAAACTCTTTCAGATATAAAAGTTTTAAAGACACATGTTTTTAGACATATTTTTTTGACGTGAAAACGCGCCCCTGAAATGCCTACATATCTGTGACGTCACAAGCTTGTATTTTGTATGGGCGGTGTGAGAACTTTGTTTGATAGCTATACGAAATATTCCGTTTGTGGTAATGGTTTCATAATAAAAGTTGCTGTAAATTTAGCGGACTTCAATACCGTATCATTGTAATTAAAGATTTTCATAGTTTAAAAAATTGTCCTATTTACCCAACTTTAAATAAGCTTTAAGATCACTTAACGAATCGATATCAAATTTAAAGTGCTCTTTTTAATTTTTTTGGATAGAAATTAGTATCATTGAAAACAAATTTTATAAAATCTTAACATAAGTCAACTATCGTATTGTGTAATTATGTGTGGCCACCTTGAGTAAACAGTCTCTCGAATTAAATCAATTAAACATTATTAGAAAGCCTAGAAAATCAAACTGCTTGTCGACTCTTGGTTACGAGAATTCAATTTGCCGAACTTATTTTATCAAATTCTTCAATTTGATTCCGAAAGCAATTTGCTTCCAATACCGTATTAAAACTTTATGGGGATTGGAATTACGAATATTTTTTATAACCCTTTTGCATTACAAGT
The DNA here is from genome assembly GCA_963082605.1 of Rhodophaea formosa. Classification (NCBI taxonomy): domain Eukaryota; kingdom Metazoa; phylum Arthropoda; class Insecta; order Lepidoptera; family Pyralidae; genus Rhodophaea; species Rhodophaea formosa. Next base: position 14,938,457 of record OY720206.1, read on the forward strand.
TACAAGTTTTTATTTAACTTTCCCTCTTATTAAGTCTTTATGTGTAGGTCAGTCTTGTAGGATAAATAAGAAGCAATTTCTGATTTTAGAAAGAGCAGAAATTTTGCATACATTATTTTGGTAAAGCAGTTGGCAATGCAATATTATGGAGTCAATAAGCTGATCTGATGATAGTGTCGGAGGATGGCCGCAGGAACTCCAAAGTTAATTCAAATAAACTTCATCATCAGGTTTCTTTTTAGTCTCCACTGCAGGAGCACGACCCTCTCTGTACTATTAGAGCCATTTATTAGCCAGTCAGAGGATTTGGCCTACACTCTCCACGCTGGCCAGACGGGTTGGAGAGGTGTCTTTGTTGTTCATAAACTGTGTTTAGCTTGTGTTTCCTAAGTCGCCTTCTACGACCTCTATGGCCTAAACAAATATGTGCCATGAAATATAATCTGGTGATAAGTTGCGATATTTTGTGTAATTTACTACTTGTCAGTTTAAGCGTCTTAATAAAGTTTCGTAAGATTTTCAGACCTAAGACTTAAATATATTGTGAGAGATTTAAAACTTAAATATGTTAAGTAAATCCCAAGTATATATTCAAATAATTCATCCCAAACTTCAATCTTTGTTTGAAATGAAGTTCAACAAAGCGACGAGAATCGCACATCAATTTTCTAGCGTCTTCGTCCTCTTGAATTAAAGCCTGTGTCATCCACAGATAAACTGCCTTGTTATGAGTGAAAGAATTTCGAAAATCAGTCCAGCTCTTTCTAAGCCCATTTATTGCAAACAAACAATAAAATCTTTCGTTTTAATAATATTTAGACGATAGCGACACTGGTTGCGATAATATAGGTACTTTATGATTGCGACACTGTAGTCAATAATTGGCTACCTTATATTGCCTGTTTTGATAAGCCTCAATATATAGTGTAATTAATATATATATATACATATATATAGATATCCCTTTACGGTAAATGTTGATCAGATGCGACTTCACGCGAGCACTTTGTTGATCCGAAAACGCATGTTGATCCGGCGCCTTTTGTTGATCCAATATGCATCTCTGGTAACAAATGTGGCTCCGACCGGATCAACATCTGCACTATCGGACTTCTTACCTAGCGTTCGCTGAAGTTGATCCGATATACAAATCCACCTTGCGATAGTTACGGATAATGTTGATCCGATTTAAATGAACCAATCAGAGCACAGGAAGCGATCTGATTGGTTGAAAGCAGCCGCGACGTTGCCGTTTTGTATCCTAAACTATCCCAAACTACACAACATTTAATCCATCGTCTTTAGGCTCGTTAGACGAGTTTGGGCTCGTTGGATTTGTCTTGACAAGAGCATTAATTTTTATTATAGTTAGGGAGGCGAGGTAGCTAAATGGCGTAATCCAACGGCGCTGTCGAGACCTATCAAAATCAAAAGATAAAATAATTTCGAAAAGAAAAGCTCGTATGGCAAAAACCATTTTAGCGGTGGGTTTGGCGGTTACGGTTTTTCAAAAATGTTAAAAAAAACAGTTACTTGGGCATTCTCGAGCGCGGCAGATATTCATACTACGTATGCCCCAAGTGCCTCTGATAACAACGGTATACTAATCTGCCGGTTTGCGTGGTGGGGGTAGGCATATAAAGTAGTCAAAAATGCAAAAAAAAAAATTTACTCGAGCGCGTCAGATTATCGGAAGGGGTGTTAACTTGTTAAGTAGGCCCCAAGGAAGCTCCCTTTAAAAAAACTGACGATTTCGGCGTGACGATAAGTTTGAATTTTTGAAAAGGCAAAAAAAAAAAGTTTTTTTGAAATACTCGAGCGCGTCAGATTTTCATAGGGGAGGTTTATCTCGGTATCCTGAAAGCATATTTTTTTAATCTGACAAAAATGTTGGTGGGTTCTCTTAATCTGACCGAAAAAGGTTTTTTGGTTTTTTTTTTTCCTATCTTTCTCCTTGATAAAACGGGGAATTGAAGAAAGACAATAAAGCGATACATACAACCAACTTAAATGTAGATGAAATGTAGTACGAAGTGTATTATTTATTGTATAAAAAAATTAAATGATATAAAAATTGGATGATAATTGTATTGTTATGTATGATCTTTACATTTATGCTCAATACAATTCATCTTCTTCTTCACTGGAACTTTCATTTCTTTTTTCTTACAAAAATGTAAAGAGACCTTTTTTGTGTAAAATAAAATTACCTTTTTTGTTTATTTAAACTTTTTTTTGTAAAATGTATCGTTCGCGACTATGCCGCAACGCGTTCTTAGGAAGACGAAATGGCTCCTCCACACTTCCGGTCATGCGGAAACCGGCAGATTTTGTATTTTTAGTAAGTTTAAGATTATATTCTTCAAAATAAAAAATAAAAAAATCGCGCTCGAGAATGCCGGATTAACGTTTTTTTTTTACAAGTTCGCGACCCTATAACTCGGCGGCGTCAAGGACTTATCGTCAGATTAGTTAAATTTAGTCTTTAAACACTAAAATAAACCCCCAATATCTTAATCTGACGCGCTCGAGTATTTCAGACTATTCATTTTTTTTTACTAATCTGATCGTCTATCCTAGGCGCGCGTCACTACATATAGAGCTAAATACTTTACAAGGCTGTTCTTTAGGTCTAAGGTATCTCTCATATCTTAAACTGCGACGCTCGAGTATTGCCGATTCCCCTATTCGCCTCCCTAACTATTAGTGTCGAGGGTCTGATGATGCTTCTTGAAGGTGGCCATAACATCTCCTGAACTACACAACATAACCCTATCGTGTTGGGCTTATTGAATTTGTTTTGACCAGAGCAATACAGTGCCTATACAAATGACTAAAATGTAGAAAATAAAATTACATAAACGTAAAAAAAAAATTTAAAACAAGCTTTTATTTAATGCTCAGTAAAAAATAAACTTCAAATATCCATCAATGTACTGATACTTACTTTAATTTTTTTTTGACGAATGCCTGGACCGATTTATGAAATTCGTTTTTGTTTGATGGTTATTCATTATAGATGGTCCCATTACATTTTTATTGAACAGTGGCGAGCGCTTTTTGAAAAAATAAACAAAAACCAAAAATTTTTTTACAGGTATGCCATTCGGATTACACTTATTTCTATTTTTTTCTTATGCCTATTAAAAAAATTTATAGGGTTGAAGTCGGTTTTTGTTTTTTTGTTAAAAATATCTTAAATTATTTGATTGTTAGACATCAAAGCTTTTTGTTTGTATGGTGAACGTCTGGTGTTCCCCATCGTCTAGTTTGTAATAAATATAAGTACTCATTTCCATTACTTACTTACTGCAGCGTCTCTTGCTGACAGTTTTACTTGTCAGCTTGCCTCTTGCGCAAAGGCTCTAATGATGTCTTCACAGTTGCCTATCTCTTTCTTTACACGCCGCCTCCGTTATCTCATATCCCCATCTACTCTACTGTGCCCCTCTCTTTATTTTCCTATCAGATCAGATGACCTTGACTCAGTTATTCAGTTTGATGTTGAGAATACTTCTTTCAATTTTCTTTTGACCATACTTTTAGACTGTTTCTCTGTTATGAGGCTTACATCAGCGAAACTAGGTAGACTCTTAAATTCTTCATCTCCGTCATTTGATCAAATTGAAAGAAGTCTACGAGAGTACTTCGGTAGTACATTACTTGTAGTATTTTTAATATAACTTTTCATCAATTCAAATTAAGAGACCTGCTGGTAATGTGTAGTTCTCTTAAATTATCAAATACAAAATAATGAAAAGTAATTCCAAAAATACTAAAAGTTATTTACTTCCGATGTACTATAGTAGATTTTTAGATGCGATGCGAATGTGAACAAGTGAACTGTCGCACGCAGAACGCGACGTTGCCGTTTTGTGCTCGAGTACCTATTGGTCAATTTTGGCTCCGGATCCACATTGTCTAAGTAAATGTCGCATATAATTTGAATATACTCTGGATCTAAAAAGTCATATCCAGTATGATTTTTTAAACCGTTGATGGATCAACATATACTGGTGAAATCACCGACGAGTATTTCACCAGTATATGTTGATCCATCAACGGTTTAAAAAATCATACTGGATATGACTTTTTAGATCCAGAGTATATTCAAATTATATGCGACATTTACTTAGACAATGTGGATCCGGAGCCAAAATTGACCAATAGGTACTCGAGCACAAAACGGCAACGTCGCGTTCTGCGTGCGACAGTTCACTTGTTCACATTCGCATCGCATCTAAAAATCTACTATAGTACATCGGAAGTAAATAACTTTTAGTATTTTTGGAATTACTTTTCATGATTTTGTATTTGATAATTTAAGAGAACTACACATTACCAGCAGGTCTCTTAATTTGAATTGATGAAAAGTTATATTAAAAATACTACAAGTAATGTACTACCGAAGTACTCTCGTAGACTTCTTTCAATTTGATCAAATGACGGAGATGAAGAATTTAAGAGTCTACCTAGTTTCGCTGATGTAAGCCTCATAACAGAGAAACAGTCTAAAACTATGGTCAAAAGAAAATTGAAAGAAGTATTCTCAACATCAAACTGAGTAACTGAGTCAAGGTCATCTGATCTGATAGGAAAATAAAGAGAGGGGCACAGTAGAGTAGATGGGGATATGAGATAACGGAGGCGGCGTGTAAAGAAAGAGATAGGCAACTGTGAAGACATCATTAGAGCCTTTGCGCAAGAGGCAAGCTGACAAGTAAAACTGTCAGCAAGAGACGCTGCAGTAAGTAAGTAATGGAAATGAGTACTTATATTTATTACAAACTAGACGATGGGGAACACCGGATGTTCACCATACAAACAAAAAGCTTTGATGTCTAACAATCAAAATAATTTAAGATATTTTTAACAAAAAACAAAAACCGACTTCAACCCTATAAATTTTTTTAATAGGCATAAGAAAAAAAAAAATAAGTGTAATCCGAACGGTATACCTGTAAAAAATTTTTTTGGTTTTTAATTTATTTTTTCAAAAAGCGCTCGCCACTGTTCAATAAAAATGTAATGGGACCATCTATAATGAATAACCATCAAACAAAAACGAATTTCTTAGGGCGTTCGCTGCGTTAAGCGGGCGCACGGCGCGTACGTCCGCTCCGCGTGCTTGTTTCATGTCATCTCATAGAGCAGCGCTGCGTGAGGCGGGTCAACCGTCACACGCGAGCGGAGGTGTTTCTACAAATTCATTGAGCGCCTCTACGTTATCCGCGTCGGGGGCGCACGGCGCGGACAACCGCGTCGGGCGCCCGCTTAACGTAGCGAAGGCCCTAACACAGCGAAGGCCCTTAAATCGGTCCAGGCATTCGTCAAAAAAAATTAAAGTAAGTACCAGTACATTGATGGATATTTGAAGTTTATTTTTTACTGAGCATTAAATAAAAGCTTGTTTTAATTTTTTTTTTTTTACGTTTATGTAATTTTATTTTCTACATTTTAGTCATTTGTATAGGCACTGTATTGCTCTGGTCAAAACAAATTCAATAAGCCCAAACACGATAGGGTTATGTTGTGTAGTTCAGGAGATGTTATGGCCACCTTCAAGAAGCATCATCAGACCCTCGACACTAATAGTTAGGGAGGCGAATAGGGGAATTTTCGGCAATACTCGAGCGTGGCAGTTTAAGATATGAGAGATACCTTAGACCTAATAGAACAGCCTTGTAAAGTATTTAGCTCTATATGTAGTGACGCGCGCCGAGGATAGACGATCAGATTAGTAAAAAAAAATGGATAGTCTGAAATACTCGAGCGCGTCAGATTAAGATATTGGGGGTTGATTTTAGTGTTTAAAGACTAAATTTAACTAATCTGACAATAAGTCCTTGACGCCGCCGAGTTATAGGGTCGCGAAATTGTAAAAAAAAAACGTTAATCCGGCATTCTCGAGCGCGATTTTTTTATTTTTTATTTTGAAGAATATAATCTAAAACTTACTAAAAATACAAAATCTGCCGGTTTCCGCATGACCGGAAGTGTGGAGGAGCCATTTCGTCTTCCTAAGAACGCGTTGCGGCATATAAGTCGCGAACGATACATTTTACAAAAAAAAAGTTTAAATAAACAAAAAAGGTAATTTTATTTTACACAAAAAAGGTCTCTTTACATTTTTGTAAGAAAAAAGAAATGAAAGTTCCAGTGAAGAAGAAGAAGAAGATGAATTGTATTGAGCGAAAATGTAAAGATCATACATAACAATACAATTATCATCCAATTTTTATATAATTTCATTTTTTTATACAATAAATAATACACTTCGTACTACATTTCATCTACATTTACGTTGGTTGTATGTATCGCTTTATTGTCTTTCTTAAATTCCCCGTTTTATCAAGGAGAAAGATAGGAAAAAAACAGAAACCAAAAAACCTTTTTCGGTCAGATTAAGAGAACCCACCATCATTTTTGTCAGATTAAAAAAAATTGCTTTCAGGATACCGAGATAAACCTCCCCTATGAAAATCCGACGCGCTCGAGTATTTCAAAAAAACTTTTTTTTTTGCATTTTCAAAAATTCATCGTAACTTATCGTCACGCCGAAATCGTCAGTTTTTTTAAAGAGAGCTTCCTTGGGGCCTACTTAACACCCCTTCCGAAAATCTGACGCGCTCGAGTAATTTTTTTTTTTTTCATTTTTGACTACTTTATATGCCTACCTACCCCCACCACGCAAACCGGCAGATTAGTATACCGTTGTTATCAGAGGCACTTGGGGCATACGTAGTATGAATATCTGACGCGCTCGAGAATGCCCAAGTAACTGTTTTTTTTTTAACAATTTTTGAAAAACCGTAACCGCCAAACCCACCGCTAAAATTTTTTTTGCCATACGAGCTTTTCTTTTCGAAATTATTTTATCTTTCGATTTTGATAGGTCTCGACAGCGCCGTTGAATTACGCCATTTAGCTACCTCGCCTCCCTAACTATAATAAAAATTAATGCTCTTGTCAAGACAAATCCAACGAGCCCAAACTTGTCTAACGAGCCTAAAGACGATGGATTAAATGTTGTGTAGTTTGGGATAGTTTAAAATACAAAACGGCAACGTCGCGGCTGCTTTCAACCAATCAGATCGCTTCCTGTGCTCTGATTGGTTCATTTAAATCGGATCAACATTATCCGTAACTATCGCAAGGTGGATTTGTATATCGGATCAACTTCAGCGAACGCTAGGTAAGAAGTCCGATAGTGCAGATGTTGATCCGGTCGGAGCCACATTTGTTACCAGAGATGCATATTGGATCAACAAAAGGCGCCGGATCAACATGCGTTTTCGGATCAACAAAGTGCTCGCGTGAAGTCGCATCTGATCAACATTTACCGTAAAGGGATATCTATATATATATATATATATGTATATATATATATATATATATATATATATATATATATATATATATATATATATATATATATATATATATATATATATATATATATATATATATGTATATATATATATATACACGCGCATCTAGAACGGATCAGAGTATATCAGTTTGCGCGACGCGGATCTGAGTAAACACGTAAAATAGGTGGAACAACAATTGTTCTAACTTCTCACTGGATCAACATTTACCGCAAAAAGTTCATTATATATATATATGTATATATATATATACTTACTTAATGGAAGTGCTAAGCCACTAAGCATCCCACTCAAAAATAATAATTCTACCGCCCAAGACCAGGACTAATACTGTTAAAACCACAGAACAAGGAATGTCTCGTCGCATTTGCCCTCGCTAGCTACATTCCTTGCTCTATGACTAAAACTTACACGAGATACATTCATTATAGTTCTAGTATTACCCACGTAAATTCAGTCGGTGTAGCCGACTTGTTTCGGTCTGTTAGGAAAACCATCATCAAGGTGAGTAGTAGGGACGGTGACAAGGCGGTTTCGTTACCTTCAAAGCACTGAGGGCCACCTCGTTCGATAGCTATTATATTATATTACAAAATTAAATTAAATACTCACAATAAATACCTACTGTTTAATTCGAATGTCAAATGTTTTTATTATATAATAAAAACACTTGACATTTAAATTAAACAGTAGGTTAAAAAAAGAGATCTCTTTTTTTAGTTTTATCGAGTCTAAATCGTTGTAAATCTACTCTAAAGCTTTATTAAAAGCACACTTGTCCGTATATATATATATATATATATATATATATATATATATATATATATACGGACAAGTGTGCTTTTAATAAACTTATTACCAGCGGTAATTTTGAATATAACGATGCGACAATTTGGTGTAAAGTGGTGTTTCTTCACCATGATGTTAGTCTGGTTTTTCGGGTAATTTTTAGTATCTGAATAAAAATGGGGTGTTTACATGTAAATTTATCTTTCTATACAATTTGTTTGTAAAAACCTAACCGAACCTTTAAAGGCGACTCCACCCGTCAATATGAATTAGGTACTTTTCCTATGGACTAAAGATAAAAATTCGGAATAAAATGCGCTCCCATACAAATGTGTTCAGCTGGCCGGGCAATTTGTATGAGTTGTAATTTTTTGCGAATTTACAGGATTATTCTTTAAGGATCGGATAGAGTTTTATTTATATATTGAATACAAATCATCGTAGCCAATATTTTTATGAAAAGATGCCCGGTATTTTTCCGATCAAAAGTCTTTTGTGCTGGACTGATTTTCGAAATTCTTTCACTTATTTTTATCTGTGGATGACACAGGCTTTAATTCAAACTTACTGGTGGTGAACAAATTTAAAACTGCCTGAAAGAACTGTGTGATATTACGTAGAATTTCAACATTTTATTATTAGTTTTCTTTGTTTGAAACCATTTAAGAGGATCGACTACCTGTAATTTTCATACAAAAAGCGATAACTCTTCTATCCCCCTTTACGAAATGAGGAAAATTTTGTGTCATTCGATTTAGCACACCATCTAGATTGACGTTTTTGTTTATCGATTCGGTTTAGAATAATTTAAATAAAATGCCCCGGGTATTTTTTATTTATACATATAATAAAACAGTAAAAATATTTTGTCTGTATATTTAGTATTTTTGACTGAAATGGATAGAGGGACACTTAAAAAGAATATTAGAAAGCAAAAAAAATTTTTTTGAATTTCTTGTCTGTCTGCCTGTCTGTATGTTTGTATGATCACGTTTATCTCTGGAAATATTGGACGGATTCGAATAAAACTTTTTTTGCTATATAGCTATTAAACCGGGGCAACATATAGGGTAGAAATCATTTTGGAAAATGGAACATCTGAGGCAGCATCATAATGGTCCAGCTGAACTATAAGGAATATAAAAGTGGACCCTTAGCAAAAGTTGTTAAACCTGATGAGCATTTTTGTTGAGGTATAAAATATCTGAGATTTGGAACACCTCATGCAGAACCAAAATAGTCTAGGTAAACTATAAGAAATATCTAAATGACGCCTTAGCAAAAGTTATTCAACCTGATGAGTATTTTTATTGAAGTATTTAATTTAAAGATTTGGAACACCTGACGCAGAACCAAACTGGTCCAGGTAAACTATAGGAAATATGAAAATGACGCTGTACACAAAAATTGTTCATCCTGATTAGTATTTGTTGTTGAGGGAAAAAAATCGAAGATTTAGACCATCTGATACATTACCGCGTCTTGTTTTATATCGACAATTTTACAGAGTCACACTTTCCACTGGGACAGAGTGCGTAGAGTACGATAAGCTCATATTACAGGTGACCGCCCAGTGGTCCCTCTTTTGGCAATGTAGTTTTCATCCCATACGGCAAAACATGAGAGTTGCTGTCTCTCCAAGCCTTGAACACACAGGCAACACCTAAAGCCGACGTCTGTCCCTCCCGAAGGCCCTTTGGAGATATGTGATAGGTTGAGGGCATTCTGCCCAAAACTCAAAATTTGGTGAAGTAGCGCAAGCTCACTTGAAGCTAGCTATATAGTCTTCTTCTTATCGTGTCGGTGGCTCAAAATGTCTAAAAGAATCCTATATTTTATCCCTCCAGTATTTAGCAACAGCCAATGCAATGCCATAGACGAGCTCCGTGGCGCAGCGGTCAACACGCCGGTCTGTGACACGGATGGTCCCGGGTTCGATCCCCGGTCGGGTCAAGATGAAAAATGATCTTTTTCAGATTGACCTGGGTCTTGGATGTTTATTTATATATGTATTTGTTATAAAATATAGTATCGTTGAGTTAGTATCCCATAACACAAGTCTTACAGTCATAAGAACTTACTTTGGGGCTAGCTCAATCTGTGTGATTTGTCCGTATATATTTATATTTATTTATTTATACAATTTTATAACAGTGCTACAAGTATTTTCTTATATATGTTTAGTTTGTATATATGCCGGAGTCATAAAGTCCACGCGGACGAAGTCGCGGGCATCAGCTAGTGTAGAAATATGGATATTTACTTAGATGCTCATAACTTTTGTTGTAAGCAATGTATTTTAAATATCAAAACGTCAGCCCTACTTCTCCAATTTATCTATAATGTGTAAAAAAAAATATATTGGAATCGGACTATGTTTAACGGGTGGGAAGCGTCATCGCTTTTTGTATGAAAATTTACAGGCAGTCTATCTTATATTCTTAAGGTTGATTTTGAAGTTACGCGACAGCAGCAAAAGTCGCAACCATATAGTCGAAATTCTTGCACTCAATAACAAGCCAGTTTATCTGTGGGTGACAAAGGCTTTAATTCAAGCTGATGAAGACGCTAGAAAATTGCTATTTTCATATAAAATTTGCGACATTCGTTGTTGAACTTCAAGTCAACCTTAAGCGGTTTCAAACAAAGATTGAAGTTTGGAATGAATTATTTGAATATATACTTGGGATTTACTTAACATATTTAAGTTTTGAATCTCCCACAATATAAATATATTGTGGTAATATATGTCTTACGTCTGAAAATTTTACGAAACTTTATTAAGACGTTTAAACTGACAAGTAGTAACTTACACAAGATATCTCAACTTAACGCCAGCTTATATTTCATGGCACATACATATTTGTTTAGGCCGTGTGGTTCCTGGCAGTGTAGAATAGGAACACTCCAAGTCTTCCGGTGGATGTTATAGAAGGCAACTTAAGAAACACAAGTTTAACAAAACTTATAAACAACAAAGAGACCTCTCCAATCCGTCTGGCCAGCGTGGAGATTGTTAGCCAAATCCTCTGACTGCTGTGGCTAATTTATGGCCTTGGTAGTACAGGGAGGGTCTTGCTCTTGCAGTGGAGACTAAAAAGACCTGATGATAATGATGATGATTTTGATAATTCGTTTAGAAAAAACTCAAGACCAGACAAGCACCAGACCTAACACACTGTTTGACGATGCTGATGATATACAGAAACAACTGGAAAACGAAGAAAGGGATCGCTTTAAATACGCACGGGTAAGTTGTTAAATGATTGACGAAATTAAAACCGGCCAAGTGCATGTCGAGCCACGCGCAATGTAGGGTTTCGTAGTTGCTAATGACAACTTTGAGTTCACACTGTTCACACTCGCACCTCACAGTTTAACGACCAAAAACATCTAACATTGAAAATTGTATGAAATTTTACATTTTCGAGTACATTTTATAAGTTGGTTGCCTATAACTTTTAAGTTTGTACTTAGTACTCAGCTCTGATAGTTTTCCTTTTAACTTTAGTATATATACAACTGCTGTAATTTTTTCACGTATCCATATATAACCGTTTAGCAGATAGAGGGGGGAGGGGGTCACTTACCTAATTACCTAACAAAAATTTGCACTTTAAAACCAAATATTTCGGAAACGGATCCCTTAATCGAAAAATGGTGTTCTCAACCTCACAATATTTTTTAAAGACCTATTTAACAATACCGAATACGATAGGTTTGTATAGTAAAAAAAATATTACTTTCTGTTTACTTGTATGGGAGCTACCCTTAAAAATTTTTTTTTCTAGTTTTGTTTCTTCCACTTTTTGGCATGATTAATATACATACCCATACCAAATTACAGCTTTCTAGTACTTAAAGTGTCGGACTAAAATCGCGGACGGACAGACAGACATGGTGAAACTATAAGGGTTCCTAGTTTACTCCGGAACCGTAAAAAGGGCTTAACCACTAACTACGAGAGAACTTATCAAGGCTCTCGCGAATTAATCTATATATTACTATATCTATGCAATAAAGCTGAAAACTTTGTTCGTTCGTTCAATTGTTCATTAGTTGTTTGATTGGTTGAACGCACTAATGTCAGCAACTACTGGACCGATTACAAATCTTTCACCGTTGTTGTTGTTGTTTTGGATTTCGTGAGTGTAAGGATACCGTTGGATAGGTTCTTTATCCCTGATTGCTATAGGCTAACTATGTACCAAAGCCGGGCGGAGTGCTATAGTATAAGTAAAAAATTGAAAACTTTAATCCTTCACAAGGAATAATCCTTCCATCTTATGATGATAGATTTTAATAACACATACAAACATAATCATCTGCTTATAAATAAAAAAAACACTTTTAAATTGGTCCAACACAGAGCAGTCAAACTTATAGGGCTCCTCCTTTCGTGTACATCAAAAATAAAGGGGAGGCTTTTGCCCAGCAGTAAGACATAGTAAGCTGAAAAAGAAAAAAAAATATTTTCTACTTTATCCTACTTTTGGTCAAAATTTGGCTACTTCTTACTTTTAATTTTTTTTTAAAGTACTTTGTCCCTCCATTATGATGTCAAGATGGAAGGACCACACTGATAGACCGCTCCCTGGTTTATTCTACCTACATAGTGATTATTTTAATACCGTTAGACTACCTCAATAATATGGATTTTGAATCATTGATAAAGCATCCGTTCAAAAAATATCTTTAATAAAAATCGGTCCCTCCAAATTGACGATTTAATATTTTATACCTTCTGTAATAAAAAAAAATCTTAAAGCGTTGCTTTAAATACACAGAGAATGAAATTTTTATTTTGTTTACTATCTACCTAGGTCTTGGGAGTGATCTATCAGTTTGGTCCCTCCATCTTGACATCATAATGGAAGGACCAAGTACTTTTTAGAAAATAAAATAAAATAAGAGGTAGCTAAATTTTGACCAAAATGGTTAGAAGAAAAATGGAATAATATCCCAATCCCAACTAATATTATAAATGCGAAAGTGAGTTTGTTTGTTTGTTTATTTGTTTGTTTGTTACGCTTTCACGTTGAATCTACTGAACCGATCATCGTGAAATTTTGCATACACATAGGTTAGGGTACCGAAAAGGACATAGGCTATATATTACGCGGGCGAAGCCGCGGGTAACAGCTAGTATTTATATAAGCACGTAAAGGATTCCGAGGATTCCAGACTTGGTCCTGTCATTTTGACGGACACCTCCTTTCATGTCAGAAAATTGTTCATGATTATTTTATTAGCTCAACGCACGAATAAAAAAAATGACCCAAATGGTTCATGGAATACAAACCACAATCAGAATGCCGCCTTCTTTACTTTGCGACTTGGCTTGCACAATTCCGTGCCTCTAGACTCTAGACGTATGTATCGTAATGATGTTTCTATATTATACCATAATGTTTAAATAAAGAACGAATGAAATTATCAATCTTTTGAATCATATAGGAAAAACTATTTACTGATTCACTGTACAATAACGTCATCAGTACGGGACCTTAGAAGTCCCCGTGCTTCACCCAGGTGGAGGACTTAGGTAAAGCATGGGTCGGGACCCTTATTAAAATCATAACAAAGGAAGTTTACAAGTGTGTTTAAATTTTTCAGTGAAAAAGCTTAGGTACAGCATGTAAATTGACTTTCAAAATACCCGCCCGACTCAGCCCGTCAATATGAACAACATTTCGAGATTTTTTTGAGCGTTGGGATCATAGACCTGCGTCACCCCTATCAGAGATTAAAGGGTCAATTAACATGCTGTATAAAACATACATACATCTTAATCATGTCTTTTTTCCCTTACGGACTGGACAGAGACTACAAATATAGACTCAAAGGCCATGTTAAGAGTGTTGGTAGACATACGGGGAAAACGAAATCAATAGAGGTATAAAATAATAAAGCCACAAACGATCACTTTTGCCAAAAAATGCCAAGAAAAGCTTCACGTTTTTCTTTAAACTGTAAATAATCGTTTGAGAAGATAATTATGAGGTTTTACAATACAAAATTTTAAATTGTGTGTCTATTTTTTGGGTTACGTAGTAAACAAGGAACCCTTATAGTTTCGCCATGTCTGTCTGTCTGTCCGTCTATCTGTCCATCCGCGGTTTTACTCAGAGACTATAAGTACTAGAAAGCTGTAATTTGGTATGGGTATGTATATTAATAATACCAAAAAAGTGGTAGAAAAACTTGAAAAAAAAAATTTTATGGTAGGTCCCATACAAGTAAAGTGGGAGTAGTTTTTTTTTCTTTACTAACCTATCGTGTCGGGTATCGTTTTTTTTAGGGTAGGTACCATACAAGTAAAGTTGGAGTCATTTTTATTTTTTTCTACTAACCTATCGGGTATCGTTAAATAGGTCTTTAAAAAATATTGTGAGATTGAGAACACCATTTTTCGATATAGGGATCCGTTTCTGAAATATTTGGTTTTAAAGTGCAAATATATGTTAGAGGTAAGTGTGGGGGACACTCACATACACCCTCTATCTGCTAAATGGTTATACATAGATAAGAAAAAAAATACAGGAGTAGTAACAAGGTTGAAAGGAAAACTATCAGAGCTGAGTACTAAGTACAAACTAAAAAGTTACTTTACTAAACAAAGTTACTTTTGCTGGCGAAAAATTATAGAGGTTTTTGACTAATCTGAGCTTGCTTCTACGGAACCCTTCATGGGCGAGCCCGACTCGCACTTAGCCAATTTTCTTTGTATTTATTACAAAATTAAATGTGGGTGTAGCACTGAACCCCGAAAAATTGATGTATCTTATAATAACGTCATTCATCTTGCTAGAAAATTAACAATTTTCTTTTAGTAATGTTAATCCTAAAGAAAGCAATAAACATTGATTATACGTACTTTTGATAAATTAGTAGTTCAAAGTTTTTCAAAACCACCATATTATATAATAGCTTTTAGTTTTAATTAATATTTGTTTGTAGTTCACAAAGTACTTTTAGGTTATAACATTGACGATGTTTGAACCAAAAAGAACGATGAGAACATTAATTTATGTTATAAGGTTATATAATGTTTAGACAAATACGTTTTGATTCCGTAAGATTATTTCTTATGATGGCCATTAAGTAGCGCCATTACAGACTAGTGATGTAACGAATATGCGCATTCGAATTCGCGAATATTCGCATATTTTTTTATATTCGCATATGCATTCGTATTCGCAAAATTTTTGCAAATGTTTTGCGAATAAGAATATCAGGAGACAAAAACAAATAGAAGATAACATTTGGTTAATAAAATCAAAATCCAATTTAAATTTATTTATTTAGAGAAAAATAAACTTAACTTCTTAAAGTATTCACATTTCAGTCTTAATTTGATCACTTGGTTTGGAACTCAGTTGTTGTAAATTATTATCAACAACATGAACAAAACTAAAAGTTATAATTTAACAAAAACATTCTTCTAAATAGAATAAACCATAAATAAAATTCTTCTTTCTAACTTTTTATCACTCTTTATATAACTTATCCTTCAATAAAACTAAAAATAATGATCTTATTAAACTAAAACTGTATAGGTACTGTAAAGTTGATACTATTATTTTGTTCAATTTCCTCAGTAAACTTTATGTTAAATAGTTTTAAAAAAATCTCTCAAACAAAAATACTTCTTTTTTAAAACAATCACTTTTATTTTTTTTACAATTTTTTAAAGTTATTAATTAAACTTCAGTCGAGAAATGTTAAATTTAAAAAATAAAAGCTTTGATGAAATGAAGCTTGTCTCCGTCAAGTCTGTTTCGATGTAGTAAATATGAACAAAAACTGAATATTCGCATTCGCATTCGCGAATGTCGGCAGCAGATATTTGCATTCGCATTCGCGAATGCTGAAAAAAAGAAATTCGTTACATCACTATTACAGACCACTGATCTGACGACCGAACTGAGGTTATAGGAGAACGCAAAATACGTGCAATCGAGTAAGACGACATTTCCTCTGAAAAAAGATCATTCTCGGTAATTTTGAAACCAATGTCTAATAGTGTTGTCCTCGGTAATTTTGAAACCAATTTCTAATAGTGTTGTCAAGTCAAGGATCATTTACAAGGCTCAAAAGAGGATATACATACCTTTATAAAAGCAAAAATTACCTACTCAGCATCAGAACGTTCTTTTTATATGCATTAAGGTTGCAAATAAGGTTATAAACATAAGATTTAAAAAAAATTCGTCTCGTTGTAAAAATAGATTTAAAAAAATCGGTTATAAAGCAATGTACCTCAGTTTGATCAGCTCGCTCGGGCTCGGTGAGCGCGTCGGTGACGCAGCGGTCAACACGCCGGCCTGTGACACGGATGGTCCTGGGTTCGATCCCCGGTCAGGTCAAGATGAAAAATGATCTTTTTCAGATTGACCTGGGTCTTGGATATTTATCTATATAAGTATTTGTTATAAAATATAGTATCGTTGAGTATCCCATAACACATTCTTAAGAACTTACTTTGGGCTGGCTCAATCTTTGTGAATTGTCAGTATTTATTTATTTATTTATATTTATGTTTGTTCTTTAGGCAATTTAATTCTAATACAATATTTCCTAGAAATAATATTGTTGACAAGAAAATCAAGAGTTTGGAATCACAAACAGGCATTAAGTTAGAAACACATTAAAGTAAAGTAGACATAAAAACGAAGCGAACATTCTTGATCGCAATTTAAATATCTTGGAGAGCATTTGACCGATTTTTATTTGTTTTATGTTTACAGCCTAAAACAATATGGGTATTCCACTTGCCCACGCAGACCTATCCATTTCTAAATCCTACCGAATCGATGCGGATTTATGAAGATAATGTAAGCAGAACTACTTTGTTATTAGAGATAGGTATATGAATCTTATTCTACGTACATAAAACAAAAGTTAATATATGACCTACAAAGAAAACTACAAAGACCTCTCTTTAGTTTTCGCGATTGTTACGCATTTAAATAAAATTATTTTAATACGGTTTTATCGCGTTTATTACATTCACCTAACGTTTCGAGCACTTTGCACCTTATTTGCAACCTTTTATACATACACCTAACGTTTCGAGCACTTTGCAGGTAGACCTACCAGCGACCTTTATTTAAAAGATACATCTCATTAAATTGGTCAATTAAACGATGTAACTTGCAACTATTAAATTTATGTTTCTTGGGAATAATTTATATCAGTAATATGAGCTCAAACTACCTCCTAAAAGTAGATTTTCAATAAGTGTTGTTTGTTCGTATATGTTAAGAAGTGCAATAACCCTATCACAAGTTTCCTTCAATCTTTAAATCCTAAATCCCTTTGCCTATGCAGTGCATAGTTAATATAACTGTCAATGTGACGTTTCGCCAATGCCAAGCGCAATAGGGATATGAATGAAAAATATCTCTTTGTGGTGGGAAGTCAAGGGGCGCAGTTGGGGTCTACCTTGGACGATTTTGCAAATTGATTTTGGTGGACTTTATAATATGAAATTGGTGTAGTTTGGTGTTATAAATGCTCGTACTCATGGAACAATTTGTGAAATAGTTAAAGTGGACTGTTATATGGACTCGTATAGACTTGTCACCATAACCTCCCGACCACGAGGCATTAAAGAACATACGCCATCTTTGATGCTACTTTTTACAACTTTACCGTACAACACCGATACTTAGTATCTCAATTTACTGGACATTGGCAGAATCACTGAAACATCGGTGGAAGCCATTTTATAAAACAGAAGAAGAAGAAGAAGAAAAATATATCTGTTATCTTACCAGTTTATCCAAAAATATTCAATAGTAATGTATTGAAGGTGAAAACAGAATAAAATTTGGTTGAAAAACGAACGAGATAAAATAATTTTAGGAAAATATGTCTATCTCACTCGCGTTAACACTATTTTATATGGCAAATGCATGCATGGCATAGACTATGACGTCACTAGTCCATATCGGACTTCTCTTTCTTATTTAAACTTTAAAGTTTCACATTTCGTCGTTAATTAAGATATTTTAAAAGTTCTTTCATATTTTTTACTGTGGTTATTAAGGATTATATTAAGCAAATAAAAAAATTACGTGCATACTCCCTATTCATTCTCGGTACACAACACAACTATGTACCGAACACGACCGTAGGTGTGCCATTTTTGATATGAGTAGGTAACCTAAAAAGGTATCCAAAAATAATGTGGTATAGTGCTTAATTAAGTTAGAGAATAATACAAGCTGAATTGAAATTAATTCAAATTGCTTTGTGTCTTGTCTTATGCCGGGAGCTCATTAAGTAATTAAATTTGTTACTATAATAGGTAGTTACATTTTTATTTCGCACAGAATTTTCAAGGACTGTGTTAATGTAATAATAATTCCATCTTTTTTTCAGCATTTAAGAAAAAGAGGTGTCAAGAAACATAAAAAGCCGGTCACCACGACAGGTACTTAATTATATTTTGACGTTATCTGGTCGCATTTAGATCTCGATTTAACTCTTTTCTTAGCTATCCCAAATTATTTAAGAGTTGTCGCTTCATTTGGATAGGCATTATCGTAATGAGAATCAAAATATAATTGTTAAAAGAAATCTGATAGATCAGCGTTTTTAGGGTTCCGTAGTAAACAAGGAACCCTTATAGTTTCGCCATGTCTGTCTGTCTGTCTGTCTGTCTGTCTGTCTGTCTGTCTGTCCGTCCGCGGTTTTACGCAGAGACTATAAGTACTAGAAAGCTGTAATTTGGTATGGGTATGTATATTAATCATGGCAAAAAAGTGGTAAAATAAAAACTTGAAAAAAATTTTTTTTTAGTGTATCTCCCATACAAGTAAAGTGGTGGAGTAATTTTTTTTTCTCTATTTACCCATCGTGTGGGGTATCGCTAAATAGGTCTTTAAAAAATATTGTGAGGTTATGAGCACCATTTTTCGATTTAGGGATCCGTTTCCGAAATATTTGGTTTGAAAGTGCGAATTTTTGTTAGAGGTAAGTGTCCCCCCCCTCTATCTGCAAAACGGTTATATATAGATACGTGAAAAAAATTACAGCAGTAGTATATATACTGAAGTTTAAAGGAAAACTATCAGAGCTGAGTACTAAGTACAAACTAAAAAGTTATAGGCAACCAACTTATAAACTGTAAAATTTCATACTATTTTCATTGTTAGATGTTTTTGGTCGTTAACTGTAAGGTGCGAGTGTGAATAGTGTGAACTCAAAGTTGTCATTCGCAACTACGGAACCCTACACTGCGCGTGGCCCGACACGCACTTGGCCGGTTTTTTTGGAATTTAAATCAGTAAACACGAAATTTAGTCGCGTTATCGATTTTGTTCCTTTATGTGAAACTAGCTGTTACCCGCGGCTTCGCCCGCGTTATATATAGCCTATGTCCTTCTCAGTACCCTAACCTATGTGTATGCAAAATTTCATGATGATCGGTTCAGTAGATACGGCATAAAAGCATAACAAACAAACAAACTCACTTTCGCATTTATAATATTAGTTGGGATAGTCGAACCCTTATATATTATAAGCCTCCATCCGTATGTCAAAGATAATTAATTATGAGCCCATAAACTGTAGGTACCTTCCAATAAACTTTTTGAATTTCAAACACATAATCTAATCTAATATATATATTTTATGATATGGGAGGGCAGACGAGCAAGCAGGTCACCTGATAGTAAATGATAACCGCTGCACCATGGGCAGCAATGCCGGCCTTTTAAGAGAACTTATTCGTTATTTTAAAACCTAACTTTTAGTTCCAGTTAGTACATTTATGTATAGGGTTAAAGTTGGTTTTAGTTTTTTGATAAAAATTATTTTAAAATATTAACAGGACTCGTACTTTAATAAAACGCTTAGCAAAACGTGTTTTGCAAATATGGTGTTTTACGAATGTAATTTTTTGAGAATATGCTCCGACGTAGTGGGTAGGTAGTAGTACAAGGTAGCGGTTCCGTTTTTTTTTTTTGAGTTTGATGGACTAGGGTAACAGGATAAAATATTTAATGATCTTTGATTCGGAAAGCATGTTAAGCTGTGGGTCAAGTACGCCAACTAGCGTTTGTTTTAACCTACCATAGAATTGGTTTATCTGTGTAAATTATAAATTTACTATTTTGAACCCTAAGTGCGTAAAAAGGCTATATCATCTGTTATGCCTGACAATTCAATACTGCACTGCAGTGTTCTTTTATTTTCTACCTGGATTAAGATTTCATGATATTTTAAATTACATTTTGTATTTCATAAAGTTAGAATTACTTACAAGTAAAACTAAGTAACTTTAACCACTTTATCCAATTTCTTAACTTTGCTTTAAAGACAAACTGAATTTGAAATATCAAGAAAGATAATATCACGGGCTCTCAGAAGTATTTTTTGTAAAATATTATTACAGGGTTAATGGCTTCAGGTACTTTCTTTTTATACAACTTTTCTACTTACGAAAATAAATTTTTTCTCTCTTTTCGTGGCGCAGGTCAGTTGATTAAGTTTCACTAATTTTCTAAAATGATTCAAGAACTCAGGTTTTTGGCAAGTTTTTACCTGAGCAATCTTTATCCCAATCGGATCCTTCTCGGGCCCCGAGTAATTAGAGGAATCCCACACTCCGACCCCGTCGCACTCGCCTCTGTAAGAGTGCGTAGAGTAGGATAAGGTCCTGAGTGGTAAGGTCCTTTTAGCAACGCAACTTTCGGCTCAAGTGGCAAAACTCATATTTTGTTGGCTGAAAGTTGCGTTGAGTGGGTGCTCTCCAAAGAAAGTTTTGCAGATCGGCCGTCCAGGCTATGCATGTATGAAATCATGTCCCTGCAGACATATGAGAGTTTGCTACCCTTTGCACACACACAGACAACGCCCAAAGACTAGGTCCGTCCCTCACGGTGGCTCTTTGCGAGGGTCGTCAACCTGTAAGGACAACATCATCTGTACAGGTTGAGAGCATTCTGTCTTCGCCTAAAGGCTTTGTAAAGTAACGAGAGTTCACTTGGTGCGCATGGTCGACTGACTGTGTCACCTACACGAAATGATGACCTGGAACTAGCAACAAAAAAAAAGTAAATAAACACCAAAACCCCTTTTAACAAAGAAATGAACGTATACGGTTATAGTATGAAGAAACACATACAATGAATCGTAATATTATGGAGTATAGTTTTATTACAAAATTCGACATTCCTGCGTTTTTGGGGATTCAACCAAGCCATCGTATTCTTTTTGTCACAAAAAATTGGCTGCAAAGTATATTACATTATTTCATCAAAATTGTTGAGAGCTTTCTTTACCGAGTTTAGTTACCCGAGGAGATTTGGCGTCAGGCAGGCAGCAGGACTTAAAATCTTCGTAAAATCATAACTGCTGTCATGATAGCGGACCCCGGGCCCAGCGCATCGCAGCCAAGGATGCAATCGAGAAAAACACTCGTTTGATTTTATGTTGGAGAAGTTTACGAGATTTTTGATAAATATAAATACATATATGTACACCTACATTTATGTCGAAACTTAATAAGCCGTTTTGTAAACAGATAGCCTACAATTATATATCATTTTAAGTTAAAGGATAAGATGTAAAGTCGGTCGAGGGAATGGACATCAGGAATCATGTCTATAGGCGATGCGGCTAGCAACCCATCACTCTTTTGATTCCGTTCTCATCTACAAGCCCACCAACGTGCTAAACGTGGCCTCAAGGTTTTACAGACCTAGGCTCTGTCTACCCCGTAAGGGAAAAAGACGTGATAGTATGTATGTCGATAAGTTGTACATACTAAGTAACATTGACCAATGTTTTTTATCTTTTTCAGCGAAACCTCTCAAACAATGGCATTACAAAGGTAATAAATATTAAATATCGTTTAATTCCTTTTCACATAACAGCAAGAAGTAAAACAGTAAGGTACAAAGAAAAATGTACAGCTAAGCGCTAAACAAGATCCTAGTGTTTTTCTTTTTAAATAAGGCTGTTGCGAACAGGCTTGTTCTTGATATAGGTTTCGAAGAAAATCTGTGCTGCAGGTAACTAGGCTAATTAACTGTATTATTATTTTTCAATAATTCGCTTCCGCTGTTCATTTCTATCTGGTCTTATTGCAAAAGTAGCAACCTATAATTATTGAGATCATTTCAATTCAGTTATCCTTTTAATAATTAGATTTGATATAAAGATAATTATTTTTAATAAAAATAGTTTTTTTTTTTTGTAATTGGTTGACTATTTGGGAGCTACGCCGTGTGGTTCCCGGCAGAGTAAAATAGGATCACTCCAAGTCATCCCGTGGATGTCGTAAAAGGCGACTAAGGAAACACAAGCTAAACAAAGCTTATTAACATCAAAGAGACCTCTCCAACCCGTCTGGCCAGCGTGGAGAGTGTAGGCCAAATCCTCTGACTACTCAGGCTAGTATATGGCTCTGGTAGTACTGAGAGGGTCGTGCTCCTGCAGTGGAGACTAGAAAGACCTGATGATGACGATGATTTGGGAGCTACAGTGCCCCAAACACATAAAAATACACGTCAAACTTATAACGTAAGGGAATCATCTTTTTGAATAGGGGATTAAAAAAGGTTGAATGGGAGAGAAAGCTTTTAGCATTAAATCCACCTATTGTAGCTTCTAAGGCTTAATAAAGCTTTTAAAATAAATAAATTAATTAAAAATATCAAATTAATGTTTCTAAAACTTTATTTTAACTAAACTTTATATAAAACTTTACTTATAATTTCACAACTTATCATGTTTTGTAAATAATAAAAAAAAAAACAGAGACTAAAGCACACAATTAATTTGAGTTAGCCCCACAGTAAGTTGTGATTTTGTAGAAAGTTATTGGCTATTTTTTTTCTATTCTAGATCAAAGCAATTGGACCAGTACATATCCTAGCTGCGGTGGACACTCCCAATCCCCCGTAAATGTTCCAAATAAAGGACTGATCAAGGTTAACGCAAGAAAACTGATTTTCATCAACTATGACGCTGAACCTACTTCAATGAATCTGCAGAATGATGGAAAAAGAGGTACCTAATTATTGCGAACTCTTTACTTTTAGATTCTTTACTTTAAATTATATTTTTTAACCTTTTGTTTTGAAAATATGTCACTCTCTAATTTGTGTTATAAAGTCTAGTAAATATTCGTAATGAAAAACGCTTTGGGTTCCAAAGCGTTTTTCATTTATATTTCTATTTAAAAGAACCTTTTAATAGCGAAAATAAATATCGATTGGTAATACTAATTGTTAGGATTTTGGGTTGTATATTTTAAAACTACTAGGCCTAGGCTGTGACCGCATGTTTAATATATTTAGGCCTTCGTCTTGAGTCACTCTATGGAGGAGCCCGATAGCTTAGTGGGCGTGAGCATTGTTAGCGCTTTTGCATGTTTAGTAACCTAGGGTGCAGTCCCCACTTGGATAGGTGGCCGCATGTGGCATAAATATATCTCGAGCTCTTCCGAGCTTCAGAAGGCACGTTAAGCCGTTGGTCCTGGCTGGCATCATTGATGGCAGTCGTTAAGCTATGTCAGATGTATTGGGGAGGCTTGTAAAATCTGACACTAGTGTTGGCGACTAACACACAAAAAACAAACAACAGTCACTCTATGTAGCAAATAAACGTATTTGTATTTGTAAAAACTGACCAAATGCGAGTTGGACTCGCCCAAATACATCTACCTACCAAGTTTCAACTGTGTAGTCTCAATAGTTTTGGAATGCCGTGTGGTTCCCGGCAGAGTAGAATAGGACCACTCCAAGCCTTCCCGTACTTTGGATGCAGGCCGCTTCCAACCGGTCATTTTGGAAATCATTGGGAGAGAGAGGCCTATGTCCAGCAGTGGACTTCTTGCGGCTGAAATGATGATGATGATGAAGCCTTCCCGTGGAGAAGGCGACTTAGAAAACAGTAGCTAAACAAAGCTTATAAACATCAAAGAGGCCTCCCCAATCCGTCTGGCCAGCGTGGAGAGTAAAGGCCAAATTCTCTGACTGCTCTGCTAGAACAGAGAGGGTCGTGCTCCTATAGTGGATACTAAAAAGATCTGATTATGATGATTATAATATGATGCCTGTGATATACTAACAGCGGACATGACGAATCTATAAGGGTTCCGTTTACTACCATTCAGGTATGGAACCCAAAAACTGCATCAAGATTCGTTGCACAGTTTTAAAGACCAAGCATACATAGAGATAAACAGAAAAGTCACTTTGTTTTATACTTGATAGTGATAGTGAAAAGTCTGTTCTTTGTAAAGCTACTGAATAGTTAGGCATTCTTTATTTTTGACAGTATACGAAACAAAATAAATATACTTTTACTTAAAAAATATTGTGCTTGTTTATTTAAAAATAAGCATTTTTCCGCGACGTCTAACGCGAAAATTATACTTTCTGTGGATGAAGGAATTTTGAAAATTAGTCCAGCAGTTTCAGAGCCTATTCATGCAAACAAAAAAACAATTTAATCTTTCCTTTTTACAATATTAGCATAGATTAAGGCCGCACACTAGGCACAGTAGCGACGCCAATCATTTTATTCCTAATACTTTACAAATAGAAAGAAATTCAAGAATGAAAATCATATAAGCCTTAGTAAATGACCTGAATATATAAATGTTATCAAAATAAGTGAGAATTATGAGAATCAGTTTAAAAGGCTTATATGATTTACATTCTTGAATTTCTTTCTATTTGTAAAGTATTAGGAATAAAATGATTGGCGTCACAACTGTGCCTAGTATGCCCCCTTAAAGCAATAAATGGATTGAATTTTTGCTGTTTCTGAAATATTTTCTACAGTACAATGCCGAGTCGTTAGTTTGGTCATTTCATTGTACACAAAAAGGGTAAAATTCAAAATTCGTTTCGAAATACTGTTTGTAATTCTCTAACTTTTGTACTAAAAGCCCAAGCCTGTTGGAATAAATGCATTTACGGGGCTTTGAAGTTTTTAGGGATGGTACTGTCACCGGCAAAAATATAAAAGGCCTTCTTTATTTTTTCATTAATTAGGAAATTGTACGCTGAAAAGCAAAAAAAAAATATTGTAGATCAGGTAATTGTAGATTTTTGATACCGCTATCAAAATCGAAAACTGTGAAGTGCAATTAAACCTCGTAAAGATTTTTTTTGTGATATATAGTTGAAAAAAGCATACGATTCAAAGAGTGTTTGACGTGTCTATTTAGGCTGATTGGCTTTTGTTGCATTATTTTTTTGAAATATATTTTAGTCTAGAGTGTTCTTAGCCATATTTCATCAAAATCGTTTCAGCCAAGATATGGAGGGATTTCAAATATAGCTATGTGTTGTATCATTTGAAAGGATATGCTATGTACTGTTTTAAATTTGAAATTGTAAGTTACATGAAAATCAGTAAAATGTTTTAAAAGTCTTGGGAAGCGAAAGTGATAAAGGTCTTTGACGAGGGGTACAATAAAATTTTAAATTTTTACTTGCATTTTAAGAACATGCTTTGCTTTGTGCCATATTTCATAACTTTGGGTCTACCTTTTGAATTATTGGTGAGTTTTTAAGCGAAGGCCGTATCCGCACTAATAAAAGTGATTTCGAGATAACGTACAAACGTCTCCAAATTCTGACAAAAAGAGCTTTGTACAAAATATATTGACGACTACGACCACACTTTTACAATGTCGTAAACCAAGACCAACAGTTCCAGAAACTGCCTAGCCAAATAAAAAGTCAGCATAGCTTCCATCTCGGCTAATAAGCCTGGTTTGTTAGTATCTTTGTACAGCCTTCGCATCAAGAATTCAAAATAGACTCTATTTTTAATGCAATAAGGATGACAGTGACAGTATATGGTAAGAGACGAGTTGTCTGCTATACCTATATACCTAGTGCTGGGACTGGGTCAAGGTGATAAAGACGTCTAAGAAAATTAATACAAATGTGGTTGAGACATTTTCTTCCTTCATTTTATGTTTGCATTTAGTCCAATTGCTTAGATAGCGAGTGAGAATGAGATTGCGTGCGAAAACTTGAACCAATGTAAATTAAATAAACGTGCAATTATAAGTATAAAAACAATTGTATAGAAAAAATAGAGGTTTGAATTACATTGTGTCACTAAAATAAGACGTAAATTTCCGTGCACCTCATCATCATCATCATTACATCTCAGCCCATCGTCCGCCCACTGCTGAGCCTAGGCCTCTCTTCGTTTCCGCCATCCGTCTCGATCCTGTGCACATCGTATCCATGTACAACTACAACCTTGACAATATCCTCCACCCAGTACCGTGCACCTCACTGGTACTTAATGTTAATGAGTCTGAAAACTGAGAGAGAACAGTAGGCCATATCAAGAATGTTATTGCTACTTTAATTTCAAATTACCAGGTACCTTTGCACGTTCCTTAGAAAAAAAAATTATAGACAAACTGACAAGAGAACAAGTTTGTTTATCCGTTTGCGGACATTGTCATGATCATTATCAGGACTTTGTTAGTCTCCACTGCAGGAGCACGATCCTCTCTGTATTTCCAGAGCCATATATTAGCCAGAGCAGTCAGAGAATGTGGCCTACACTCTCCACGCTGGCTAGACGGGTTGGACAGTGGACCTGGACAGGTCTCTTTGATTTAATGTTTATAATTTTGTTTAGCTTGCTCTTCCTAAGTCGCCTTATACGACATCCACGGGAAGACTTGAAGTGGTCCTATTCTACTCTGCCGGGAACCACACGGCCTTTTGCGGTACGGAACCCTAAAAAGTTTACTTATTTGTTTATTTTCAGTGATTTTAATGGGCAAGTGGAAGCAGAACCAACGACCCCTAATCTACGGTGGGGCCGCGTACAGTCGTCGGTATTTTTTCCATTCTCTAGTGGTCCACTGGCCTTCTGAGCATTGGGTTGGGGGGATGCAGTACCCTATTGAAAGTCAGGTAAAGTTTTACTCGTACTACATATTCGTGCCAAATTTTATAATTTTAGGTCTTCGAGAAGTACTCTCTAGGTTTTTTACAACGATCTATATTTTATAATAGATACATATAAATATAAACAATAATCATTCAAGACCCAGGCCAATCTGAAAAAAATAGTTTCCCATCATACTGGCTGGGGATCGAACCTACTCGTGTCGCAAGCAAGCGTGTTGACTGCTGCACCTCGGAGGTCGTTTAGGATATAAGGGTTCCATTTAACCTTTTGAGGTTCGAAAAGCTTAGTAATTATGTGAATAGACAATATGACTGGCAAACCTTCACTATTTCGATTCCATATTCGACCTATACCCATCGTGATTATCAACACGCTCAACGGGGCCTTTGAGTCTTATGGCGTAAGGCTCTATCTACCATTTAAGGAGAATATTGACGTGATAATTTGTATATACCAGGGTGTTAGAATACAAAATAATATTTTTGACAGGTGCTTCACATATCAGCTGAGTATAAGGACTTCAACAAAGCTGTCAACGCTTCTGCGAGTGACCCCTGGGCGTTCCTTGGCGTTGTCAATATTTACAGGGTAAGGTTTTCTCTCCGCCGGATACTACTACCTGCCCCCGATAGTTAAAGGGCGCATCTAAATTTTTTTCAACAATTGAGTTATTTATATTGCCAGAATCAGAAAAAAAGGCGCATCTGCCTATTTTTTTTATTTTTGTTGCTCCGTTTCGATATTATCATAACAAAAAAAGGCTTTTCTACTTGTTTGCACCTTTTTTAAGTAGAAAAGACATATGATTCTGAAACTTTATTAAAAAGCCACATTTGCTTAGATATGCCAAATATGTTTCGCATATTTTTGTATGTTCGTAAATTGAAAAGCCGGTTGTTTCGTTCCATTTTCTAAAAATAAATTGATAAGGCGTAAGTCATTAGCCATTTGTGCCTTTAAAGACTAAGTGGAAAGTCGTTTCATGCTAATTAAAAACATCAACATCGGACTGATATGCTTCCTTTCTACTTAGTAAGTATGTAGTTCCGTAGGCGTATTTGCCTAACTAAAAATAACGTATGGAATAAAGTGCGCCCGTTTTTCTTAAAAATACTGTATATTATAATGCATCACACAATTACTTAGCATAAAAATAAAGGGGCATCGGGCTTTTTGCGTCCATATAACTTAAAAAGTAGTATTTTTTCATATTTTTTGTACTTAGATGAAAAAGTTTTTTTTTTATATTTTTAATAATTGAAGTTAAAGTAAATATTAATTTTACTTTCGTATACAATGGTGCATTACGGTTTTTATTATTTTGACGAGCTCCGTGGCGTACGGTCAATACGCCTGCCTGCGACACGGATGGTCCCGGGTTCGATCCCCGGTCAGGTCAAGATGGAAAATGATCTTTTTCAGATTGACCTGGGTCTTGGATGTTTATCTATAGTATAAGTATCTATTATAAAATATAGTATCGTTGAGTTAGTATCCCATAACACAAGTTTCGAACTTACTTTGGAGCTAGCTCAATCAGTGTGATTTGTCCGTATATATTAAAAAAAAGATTTTTCAATTAAATCGCATTCACCAAGAAGACGAAACGGAGAAAAAATATTTTTTTTCTCCGTTTCGTCTTCTTGGTGAATGCGCCTTTTTAACTATCGGGGGTACTGCTGTCAAAGCTAATAAACATCAAAATACCTCTCCACCCGGCTGGCCAGCGTGGACAGTGTAAGCCAAATCCTCTGACTGCTATGACTAATACAGCTTAGGTAGTGCAGAGAGGGTCGTTCTCCTGCAGTGAAGTCATTAAAAAGATCTGATGACGATGATACTACTACTGCGTGACTCCGGCTTGATAAGGATAAATTATATCATCAACATCAGGTATTTTTAGTCTCCACGAGCATGCATGCATGAACCTCTCTGTACTACCAGAGCCATACA
This sequence comes from Rhodophaea formosa, assembly GCA_963082605.1. Classification (NCBI taxonomy): domain Eukaryota; kingdom Metazoa; phylum Arthropoda; class Insecta; order Lepidoptera; family Pyralidae; genus Rhodophaea; species Rhodophaea formosa. The sequence goes on from OY720206.1 coordinate 14,967,508, forward strand.
TTAGCCAGAGCAGTCAGAGTATTTGGCCTACACGCTTCACACTGGCCATACGGGTTGGAGATGTCTCTTGTATAAGCTTTGTTTAGTTTTAGGTCTAGCTTGTTTCCTAAGCCGCCTTTTACGAAATCCACGGGAAGACTTGAAGGGGTCCTATTCTACTCTACCGGGAACCACACGGCCTACTCATATTTATAAACGAATTTTATAAATATTTCCCAAGACAAATTAAACAGGCCCAAATACGATGCTTTATCTTAATTACTAATTAATTAATCAGGTCAAGATGGAAAATGATCTTTTTCAGATTGACCTGGGTCTTGGATGTGTATATAAGTATCTATTATAAAATATAGTATCGTTGAGTTAGTATCCCATAACACAAGTCTCGAACTTACTTTGAGGCTAGCTCAATCTGTGTAATTTGTCCGTATATATTTATTTACTAAGGAATTCCTCATCAACACACTCCTTTGACTAACACAATATGACACTGCTGACGAGCTCCGTGGCGCGCGACACCAGGGGTCCCGGGTTTCATCCCTGGTGAGATAGAAAATTGAGATTGACATGGGTCTTGGATGTTTATCTACATATATTTATTAAAGAATATTATTACTTTAAGAAACAAGTCCAAAGCTTCATTTGTGTGATACGTATTTCTATATTAATTTATTTACTGTCACTGTCAACCAAATTACATGAAAGCAAAACATACTGAAGTATAAATTATAGCTTCTTTAAAATCCAGTTTCTACATCCGAATACATTGAAACTGAAATAAAAGCTTGAAACAGTTTTATCATTTAAATACTCGTAAATTGCCTATATTCATAAGAGGTTGTCTGCCTCGACTGGTGAAATAAATGTTTGGAATAAAGTAGAAACTACTTATAGAATCAGCAATCAGTTGATTCTCTTTGATGGAAAGGGTACATTCAAACAACAGACCGACTGCTTCAGACAAGTGCCAAGGATTTTCGCAGTTTTCTAATTTGAATCTAAGTCGAAAAAAGCTTTTCTTGTCGAGACTGACTGATAGCGCCGTTTGCGAGTTTATTTTATCTTCATCGGGAGAGGTAAACTGTGATAGGTCTTTAGTTAAAGAAATAAATCATGGAAACAGTTTAGTTTCAGTGAATGAAGTGTAATTATGGATGGAAGTACAAGAGGTCTTAACGATGTACTTACTTTCAATCAAATTATTTCTTTAAGTATATAATTTAAAGTTAAACTATAACAATAATATACAACACAACTAAAATAAACTTAAAATAAAATACATATTTGTAAATATATGTATATATTTATACGATGTACCCACATTTTATCAAATTTTTGTTAAAAATATAATTTAAAAGTTAAACTAACGAAACCTTAATAACTACTTACTAAATAACTAAAATGACTTTAAAATGAGCTAATACCTTTAAATATAATTGTATTTACCAGTCGTATAGTCCTTCTAGAGCTCCTTAGCGCAATGGTTAACACGCCAGCCTGCGACACGGGGGTCACGGGTTCGATTCCCGGTCAGGTCATGATGGAAAACGATGTTTTTTAGATTGACACGGGTCTTGGATTTTTATCTATAAAGGTATATATTATAAAAATAGTATCCTGCGACACAAGTTCACAACTTACTGTAGGGCTAGCTCAATTTGTGTGATATGTCCCTATATATTTATTTATTTGATCTAGATGCTCAGCCCTAGGCATCGTGCCGAAAAGGAAAGTAGAATGGCAACGCTGAGCATGTTTTAAATGAGCGTATATCTATAAGCGTCTCAAATTTAGATCGGTCCAGTATATTCTGAGCGCATGGATATTGGTATAGGAATTGGCTATCACAGGCCGACTAACAGACACGGAAGCAGTGGCGGCCGCTCCTTCAGTGCACTCGTGCACTGCACTACCAGATTTTTATGTATTTCCCAATTTTTTTTTCGACACAATTATTATTTATCCAAAAGTATGAAACTTTAATTACACACTGAAAAATAAAATATTTTCAAACAAGCTTGATCTTTATAACCTAAAAATTAAGACTCATTTTAGCTAAACCAAAAATTGGGTGAGCGCTTTCAAAGTGCGCACGAAGCGTCTCCGAAACTATATGGAATGAGACAGAAATGCTCCGGCAGGTGAAACGGAAGATGATCCGTACTCAATGTATGAGAAAAATTGAAAAATCGGGTCAGCGCACGAGTCCCGAATACTCCCGAACGGGCTCGCTCGGGCGGCATCGGCCGGGGTGTCTCGCTCGCTCGTTGAAGATTTTTGTTGCGAAGGCGTGTCCTTGACCTTACTCAAATCAGTTTGTTTGTTTTATTTCGCACCTGTGACACGGTGTGATAGATAACGCGCGCGAAATTACCCAATAATTATTCATAGTTATGGTTTTCTACTTTGTGTGTGCTTCAAAGTGTAGTGGTTGAAAGTGGCTTCAAAGTGTGTTGTTAATGGGATTATTTGAACAAAAACTAAAAAAGAAAATAGGCTATGGCTTATTTAGGCGGTATGCCGCCTAATCTGTTTTTTGAAACCATCTTCTCGTGCTTTTCAACCTGAATTAGTTAAGTACCTAGTTATTAGAATATTCATTAGCGCGCAGCTCCTATCACTAAACCAATGGTAAGTCAAGATGATGAGATATTTCACTGCATGTACATAAGTACCTACCTGATACTTTTTATACAGAAAAATGGTTTTACAACATGCATTAATATTAACAAGAATTGTACCTAGAGCAACTGATATGTATGTACAAATATTATTAAGTAGGTGCATAGGGGCAGTCGACTACAAATAATTGACGAACGTACGGCATTTCAATAGGTCGTTTTGCTTTTGAGAGACAGTAGGTAAGCAGGTGAACCACCACTCCTTGAAGTCACGAGCCACCACTGCACGGAAGTGATCATAAAAGGGTTAAAATTGGTCACTTGGTCGTACGAAACTGAATGTGACATACCGTCAACGCATGGATGTTGCGACGCACCAAAGTGTTTTTTGGCTTTTGGCGGGCTTAAAAACGTAAAGGCCTAAACCATCCTCGCTTCTCAACAAACTAATTAATAATGAATCATTACGTTTGCGTACGCATTTTCTTCGACCGCAAAACCTGTAAATTTTCAATGAATTAAATGAATAAATATCATTCAAGACTATGTTATACTTAATAATAAGGACTGACCAGTTCTGAGGTCACTTAAATTTAAGCGTATCCTCTCTTCAATTATCAATTCCCTTGAAATTTGGTAATTATACTCCACTTATCGGTAAAGCACTGTCGTATGAGACACTAGTACCACACAGCAATTAATTCTTTTAGTCCTAAATCATATCAAATTTAAGCAATCTTATAGCAGAATGCCCGAAAAAATTACTTGTAGTATTCTTGGTACAAGTTTTCATTATTTTCATTTTGATGGATTAAAAGAACTACTGTGTGATAAAGTGGCCACTTTTGGCGGTAATGAGTTATTTTTTTAAACTTAAATAACAATATCTATGAGAAGTAATATCAAGATTAGGTACTACAAGTAATTTACTAAGGCATTCAGCTATTAGATTTTTAAAATTTTATATGACTTAGGACAAAAAGAATTGATTGACCAGCAAATGCATAATGAACTGTTTCGTAGCGATCGCTACGACACCTACGTACCGTAGAGATCTCGTAACCTCGCGTAGCAAATAAACTTATTATATGTACGTTTTGAAAGGTTTAAAGTTGGGAAATACATTTATCTCAGAAAACTAGCATTCTACGCCGTTCTCTCGTCGTTTGTAAACATAGTTTATATAAACTAGTCCATTTACTGCCGTTGGGTCGGACGCTCTAAAATTTAATCGCGATGATTTAAATTTGAACATTAAATATTTATGCAATAAGATGCTACTGACAAAAAATATTCTTATTATTATACTGTATAAAAATATAATCCTTCAAGTCTGCAAACAATCCGAACTAACTGTTCAACGTGTCATAACATATGATTAGTTTACGTAACCTAACACATTATGTAAACGAATAATAATGGTCTTACGAGTAATTACAGAATTGTATTCTGTCAATAAACACGCGTTCAAAATTATTTTGTACAATACCCGCATGTAATGTATTGATATTCAGAACTCACATCTAAAACAGTGTTTTCCAACCTGCGGATGGCGGAAAAGGGTGGCTTTACTCAAGTGGGAGGATTATTTGTAAAAACTGGGAAAACTGACTCGGCGTTCCTTCCAAAGTACCCATAAAATGTTACTTTTTTGCTACTTATGGGATTTTTAACAACTTATTGTAGGGCTCTTTGATAGGGGCCGGCTGATTTGTGTAATTCGTTTCTGTATATTATTATATTTTAATCCAAGGTTAGCCCGCACCACTTGTTAACCTAATAAATCTATTCCTATTATGTATCTGTATCCTTAGCTGTGCTAAGGAGATAAAAATAATGTATAAATAATAAAATATATTGTTATACAGAAATAATTGACAAAGATTGAGTTAACTCCACAGTACGTTGTCATTTTATATACCTAGTAAGGATATTATTATGTTATGTTATTAGGTAAATTGTATGAAATCCACCACATTCTTAGATAGATAGATCAGTCAGAAAAATTTCGCTTTTCATTTAAACTTTGCGTTGGAGAATAATAGACCGACTCCGTACGAGTATAATGGTCAAGTATGTTATTTGTTTATTTCATCTTAATTTTAGACAAATTAATTTTTAACCGTCTTCAAGAAAGGGAGGAGGTTCTCAATTCGTTGTAATGTTTTTTTTTTATGTATGTACCCCAATCTGTCGAAGACGCGTGGACCGATTTAATATATAATAATTTAAATATTTTTTTGTTTTGTAGGTAATACTTTAGAGATGGTCCCAATAAATTTTTATCGAAATGCGTCGAGCGCTTTTTGAAAAAATACACAAAAACAGAAAAAAATGTATACAAGGATGCCGTTCGTTATACAGTTATTTCCATTTTATTTGTCTGCTTATTCAAACAAATTGATAGTGTTGAAGTTGGTTTTTGTTTTTTTGTTAAAACTATTTTTAATTATACAATAAGCTATTCTGTTGGCGCTGAACAAACACGTTTCGTCTTTGTTAAAAATATAACGTTATTTCCTTAGTCGCATCACGTCCAAATATTAGGGCTTCTACATGAACTATCCAGGTAATAATATTAGGTATGACTTGGCAAGTTTACAGGCAAGTTGAAAACCTTTATGATACTTGTTACCTCTATACCTATATATGATAACAGCTAGCTGGCCCAGTAGGAATACGTAGGTTAAGTAATCCGGGGCGCGAAAATTACTGGGTTAGGTGACAGCAAGTGGCATAAAAATATCTCGAATTCAATTATGCTGCAGAAGGCATTTTAAGCCGTTGGTCCTTGATGACAGTCGTTTCGCTATGTCAGACGCCAGCCTGAAAAATTTGGTACCACAGGTTTCATAAAAAACACGAAACAACTATACTTATATTTGTTATTGAAGGTGTTTCTCGTGATCCTATATAAATTTAATAAACAAAGCAGGGCTTCACTAATTTTAGATTTTATATGAAAATAGCATTGTCAAAATGGTTGAAGGTCACAGATCCACCTATATTTAAATTGATTGTTTAACAAACGTTAAATTCTTTTATAGTAATTACAAAGCTAAAAAAATAAGCACGACACAAAATATTTCCAGATACCATTCAATAATTTTCACCGAAGACATTAAACTGACAAAATAGACGTCTTCTTTTTCCTTTTAGTGTCAATGTGCCCAATATCACCGCTGAGGTTCGATAGGACACGCTACACACTCCCCCTTTGGTCAAGAGGGTAACCCCGAATGATTAAATATCACTAGAACCGCCAACTTTCCGCGGGCGACCCCTATGTCGCTTTGGAGCAACAGGCTCCGGACAGTGACCATCCCTTTCGTGGTACCTAATCAAATCAGAGACATGGTACTTACCGAGAAGTTGTCCAGTCTTACGAGATGATAAAAAGAAAGTTGTTGGACTCACCTTCTTGGAAATCACATACGGTCCATCCTGCTTCGGGATAAATTTAGAGGTGATGCCTTTCGACGCATTACTTAAGACATGGGATTTCATCAGAACCAAATCACCTTCCTCGAAAGGTTCCGGATCACGGCGTCGTATATCAGCCTGTACCTTTCGGACATCTTGATGATGTTCGATGCTCTCCTTAGCTCTAGAAAGCGAGTCAACGAGCTTAACAAGGTATGGCGTTATCTGAGGGATATAGTTCTCAGATTCAACAATAGCCCGTAAATCAGCTTGAGCGGATAACGGAGATCGAAGTTCTCGCCCGAATGTCAAAAAAGCAGGGGTATGTTCCGTGGGAGCAGTGAGAGAACTATTAAAAGCAAATCTGACGAATGGTAACACCTCCGACCATTGTTTATGATTTCCCTGAACAAGAATTGCGAGCTGAGCCTTGAGATCGCGATTCTTTCTCTCTACTGGGTTTGCCTCTGGATGATAGTACGGTATTAGGTTCTGTTTAACTCCTAAAACAAACAAGGCTTTCTGCATGATATCCGCGACAAACTGTACACCGTTGTCAGATATCATACGCCTTGGTAGACCAAACCTCATAAAAACTTCACTCACTAAGGTTTTAGCGCAAGCCTCCGCTGTAGCCTCTACGAGTGCAAAGAGTTCGACCCACTTACTAGCAGTATCCTCCACAATTAAGATCCACCTCTCATCTTGTGGCCCCTTAGGGAGAGGACCAAAAAGATCAACAGCGATGACCTCGAAACGTTGAGCAGGCGCTGGGGTCTGAAGCAATCCTTGGGGTTTCAAGTTAGAAGCTTTATACCGTTGACATTCAGTGCAAGTCTTGAGATATTCGGTAATATAGCGCCTCATACCGGGAAAATAAAACCGTTGAGATATGCGATGAATAGTTCGCTGAATACCTCCGTGAGCAGCAGTTGGTGAGTCATGACACTCGTACATGACCTTACTACGTAAGCTCTCCGGTATAACTAACTGAGGTTCCTCAGAATCCGATTCTTCTACTAACCTGTATAAAACCCCTTGGCTGAGGAGATATCCTCTCTCCGTCCAACGATGAACTGACAATTCATTGTCACTCTCCAAATCATTAAGAATTTTAGCTACTTCTGGATCAGCTAATTGGGCTTCACGGGTAGATGTGGCATCCCAGTGAGGAACATCTACACTAACAGGGCAAACTCCACATTCCACCGGTGGCAAGTCCAAGACAGGGCGACTGAGAGTATCAGCTACCACATTAGCTTTTCCCGGAGTGTATTCAATTTTCAAATCAAAAGACTGTAGTTTGAGAGCCCAACGAGCAAGTCTTCCCGTTGGTGACTTGAGTGAAAAGATCCACTTCAGTGGTTGGTGATCACTCTTTACCCATACCTGATGACCATCGATGTACCCACGAAACTTTTCCACTGCCCAGACAACGGCCAACGCCTCCCTTTCAGTAGTGGAGTAGTTGCGTTCAGCTGGAGTGAGTAGTCGGCTGGCGTACTCGACTGGATGCTCATCTTGAGGTGACTCCCCCTGGAGTAAGGCTGCGCCTAGAGCAAAATCGCTTGCGTCGGTTCTAAGAATGAAAACCTTTGAATAATCAGTTTGAACAAGAATCGGGGGTGAAGCTAAAAGAGTTTTAAGCTGCGTGAAAGCAGCGACTTGCTCCTCTCCCCACTTCCAAGTCTGCGTCTTTCTAGTAAGACGAGTGATTGGCTCTGTCACCTTCGCAAAATCCGGTATAAACTTCCGAAACCAGGAACATGTTTGAAGGAAGGTACGAAGTTGTTGGAGATTTGTTGGTTCCTTCATCTCAAGAATGGCACGTACCTTACCATCGTCCGGAGATATACCATCTTTTGATATAATGTGTCCAAGATACTTAAGTCGCTCACGTGCAAAAGAACATTTTTCTCGATTGGCCCGAAGCTTGAAAACACGAAGCCGGTCGAATACCGCGCGTAAATCGGTAATATGAGCTTCAAAATTGTCTGAAATAACCAATACATCATCAAGGTACGCTAATACAGTCTTATCTGCGAGCGTAGGGCCTGATCTGAATCGGTCCATTAGCCTTTGAAAAGTCGCCGGCGCGTTTTTCAATCCAAATGGCATAACTTTGAAACGAAAACAACCAAAAGCCGTTACAAAAGAAGTTTTATCGCGATCCGCTTGTCTAATTTGCCAGTAGCCACTGCGAAGGTCAAGGGAACTCATGACACAACCTTTCTTGGTCGACTGCAACAAGTCGTCGATGCGTGGCATGGGGTATGCATCTCCTTTAGTAACCGCATTAAGCTTACGGTAATCTACACAAAACCTATACGTACCGTTAGGCTTAGGAACCAGAACACATGGGGCTGCCCAAGCAGATTCGCATTCCTCAATCACATCTGCTGCTAACATGTTAACCAACTCAGCACGTATGATCTCCTTCTTCGCAGGTGTGACTCGATATGGCGGCACAGCAATAGGTGGGTGCTCGCCGGTATCTATATGATGTTCAGCAAATGGTGTCGGCTCACCGAGTTCATTAAAAACATCAGAATACTCACACAATAAATCATCCAACTGGGACCTCTCAGACTGGGACAGCATGGCACCCTCATCTTCACGCAATACGTTCACAGCAGCACACTTGATAGGATCACGTATAGTTTCCAACGAAATAGGGTACACTGTCCGGGGCTGATCAGCGGTATACCAGGTTAAGTTGTCAAAATCAATAATCATCCTAGCCTTTCTGATAAAATCAATACCCAACAAAGTTTCGTTGTTGACTGCATCGGGCAAAACAACAAATTCTACCGGTATCGATAAGGTAGCGACTTGAACGTCAACCACAGTTAATAGTACTCTAGTATTCTTTACAGTACCATCCGCAAGTTTTATCGACATAGACTCGGAGCGAAAAGTCGAACCACTACGTTTTAACAACGGAAAGAGTGTGCAACTGGCGATACTCCTACGCGCGGCTGTGTCCAATAATGCTGTACCATTGTACCCCTGAATCCTCACCGGCAATATCGGGCGACCATGATCACCTTTACAATTAATAGAAGAAAATGTGTTAGAAAGCTTAACACTTTCCTGCTTAACGATACTCGGGCAATTTGACCTAGTATGTCCCTTTACGCCACACCCGTAACAGATTATCTCTGTTGACGACAGTTTCTTACTAAGCCTATCACAAGACTCACGAGTGTGTCCACGTATTTTACAATATATACAAAACAACTTTTTATTAGCATCACTACACGGCGGGGGTACGCGAGACCGAGACGGCTGCACAGTGTTAACGGTGTGGGCTGAAGTGAATAGAACGGCAGCTTCGGGACTCCCTCCACAGAGCGGCACCGGTTTCACACTAGGCGGCTGTAACGTCGTAACGGCGTTTCCAGTAGCTGATGTCACTGAATATCCTTCCATAAGAGACTCCTCTATAGATCTACATCTCTCTATGAGAGTTTCTATATCATGTACTTGATCCCTCGGTAGTCTTTTCCTGATCCTCTGATGTAACAAGCCATATATCATGTCTAAACGAGCTTCCTCTGGTAATCCATAGGGCAACTTAGACAGCAATGCTCTTTTCTGTATTATAAATACATCAGCGCGTTCTTCTCCTTGTTCAGATGCAAATATATCTCTGTAGAGTTTATACGCAGGACGAGGTACACCATACATAGCCTTCAAGCGCTTTATAGCGTCCGACCATGACTGAATTTCATTTCGGACCCCTCTCCAAAATATAGCGGCTTCCCCGTACAATAACATTGGGAGTCCACGCAACGCCATATCATCGCTTACGCAAGTGCACTCCTTGTAAACCTCTACAGCATCGATAAACGCTTCAACATCTTCAGGATGCTGCGACGAGCCATCAAATCGAGCGGTGCATTTTGACAAATTCCCTGCTTTATGGGACGGTGATGAATTGAAAACGGCGGAGCTCCCGCAAGGCGACGATTCTAAAAGCGTTGCGCGTATAGAGGCAACAAGCGCTGAGAATTGCTCTCCGGACATACACACGGGAGCAGTCGCAGGCGTAGCTACTACCGATTCATCACTAAAATACAGCTCCTCTTTGTCGACTTTGTCTTTCTTCGGCGGCATCGCGGATATTTTCAAATCGTGCGACGTGAGATTTTTTTCGGCCTAAACGTTGGGACGCCAATTTAACAAACGTTAAATTCTTTTATAGTAATTACAAAGCTAAAAAAATAAGCACGACACAAAATATTTCCAGATACCATTCAATAATTTTCACCGAAGACATTAAACTGACAAAATAGACGTCTTCTTTTTCCTTTTAGTGTCAATGTGCCCAATATCACCGCTGAGGTTCGATAGGACACGCTACAATTGAGCAAATACCAACTAACACCTGGGCTTTGATCAAACAACATGATCTTAAAGGGGTTCGTAAATAAATTTCGACGTACTCTCATTGTTTAGATTCAAATCTTGCCTTTTATATATTTAAACAAACAATAACCTGTAACAAGGGCATGAAAAAATGTCATTAAATTCAGTTAAGTATGAGAATACACATATTACGCAATGCCATGCTGAGTATACTTAGTTAATTATATTTTAAATTTTCGCGTTTATAACACATATTTATATTAACTTATATTTATCTAATAACAATTTTTCCCTAACTTTGTCTGCGTAAATATGGGTCTTTAGTCGTTTTGCACCACAAGCGATTCGGACCGCGGTGCGAATCACCCAAAAGCCCTTTTTGAATGGGTTCTTTCGTATCGCAGTCGTTGGAGCGGTGTGAATGGCCCAAGGTATCTTTAAGAATGGGTAGCCTATGAGATATATAAATTAGGTATTTCGAGTCGAAAGTTTGGGATACTATTCAATGCAAACAAACAAATATTTTCTCTTTATAATATTAGTATATATTTCCGCATGTTTCGGTGGTATTACATCTATAGTGGTCTCAGCTAGACCACGCTCATGAGAGTTTTCTATCCAACGCAGCAATGTATAGTGATTTGTCGCGATGATAGCCGATGATTGACGATTGTATATAGAAGGCATTAGATTTATAAGCTGGCAAGTGACGTGATTGAACGTGATGAAATTTCGAATGTTACTCGAAATTAAATTCACCAACACTGCACAGGTTCTGCTATACTAAATAGTAAAGATACATCGCACTAAAATATTGCAGAGACGTTAACTCAAAAAAACACGCCGGCTTGCGACCCGGATGGTCTTGGGTTCAATCCCCATTCAGGTCAAGATGGAAAATGATATTTTTCAGATTGACCTGGGTCTTGAATGTTTATCTATATTTGTAATAAAATATTGTATCGTTGAGTTAGTATCCCATAACACATGTCTCGAACTTACTTTGGGGCTGGCTCAATCTGTGTGATTTATCCTTATATATTTATTTACTAAGAATTTCCTCATCAACACACTCCTTTGGGTATCACAATATGACACTGCTGACGAGCTCCGTGGCGTGCGACAAGAGGGGTCCCGGGTTATTTATCATATATGAGCCGTTATGGTTGAAGACACTGGAGTTTGAACACTAATTCACGATTACTTACTACGCTTGAGCATTAAAAGAATAAAAAATATATTTTAAAATTCCGGCAGCAAATGTCCCAAATAATGACCATTGCCTTTTGGGCACATAATGCAGTTTTTATAATAAAAAGTAAGTTCTATTTGCCAACTAAATTCGCTCGCGTGATATATAGCCTATATCCTTCTCAGTACCTTAACCTATGTGTATTCAAAATTTCATGATGATCGGTTCAGTGGATAGGGCATGAAAGCGTAACAAACAAACTCGCTTTCTCTTTTATCATATTAGTTATGATTAGGATAAGATTGTAGCCATTTCTTTGTTGCGTTTAAATATATACTTAACATTAATGATAATAAACATAATGGTTGTTATAATTTGTGTGCGTTAATTTTAGGCGCAACGCTAATTACGGATACGTAACAAAGTAATGACATCAGAATTTAAGCGTAACCTCATGTTTAAGGTCACGCCTCTACAGTGTAAAATCCTCAGAGGCCGTGTACATACAGCCTAGCGCGTAAGAGGGTCTACCTTACACATTGGGTAATTTATTTGAGACTAAGCAAAGAAACACCGGGTAGCAAAATACAGTTTTAATTATTAACGTGGCCGTTTTAAATTAGAAATGCAAACGAAACCAATTTATTCTATACAAGTATTTTCCGCGTGGTTCCCGGCAGAGTAGAATAGGACCACTCCATGTCTTCCCGTTAATGTCGTAGAAGGCGACTCAGGAAACACAAGCTAAACAAAGCTTATATACATCAAAGAGACTTCTCCAACCCATCTGGCCATCGTGGAGAGTGTAGGCAAAATCCTCTGACTGCTCTGGCTAATATAATGGGTCTGGTAGTACAGAGAGGATTGTGCTCCTACAGTGGAGTCTCCTGACCTGATGATAATGATGAAGTATTTTTCCCGCAAGTTTTTTCCGCGTATATGATACTCTGTCATCCACAGATAAATTATCCTAATATAGGTCAAAGAATTTTGGAAATCGGCCTGATAGTTTCGGAGCCTATTAAATTCAAACAAACATTCAAATCTTTTCTCTATCTAATACTAGCCGTCCGTCCCGGTTCACCCATGGTATTTACATAGCCTATGGCACTCAAGATAAACGTACGGTGCTATTGATATAATATATTTGGAAATCGTTCTTAGAGTTTATTATGTTTATTCATTAAAAACATACAAAAATGTCTTAACAATGTTAGTCTTGATATTCTAAATATATATGTTTATTAGTATGATTACCGAGCCGTGTTTTTTCCGAGAGTCATATGGTTCTTGACAAATAGAATATGACCACTCCATGTCTTCCCGTGGATGTTGCAGAAGGTGACTTAGAAAACACTTGCTTAACAAAGCTTATAAACATCAAAAATACCTCTCCAACCCGTCTAGCGAGTGTGAAGAATGTTGGCCAAATCCTCTGACTGGTCTGGCAAATATATGGCCCTGGTAGTACATAGAGGTTTGTGCAGAGAAATCTTAGATGATGATTATTTTTACATTGTATATTATTACATGTATAAAATAGAACCAATTAATAGTATAAGTGGCATATAAAACAGGTCGTTACCATATAGGGTTTAGCCTTACGATAAACCAGGCCGTAATGGGCACGTTACCTGATACACCTGGTTCTGTGGTCAATTTCCTCACTTAGGCGTCTCGTCTGGGCCCATTGTATATCAGAAATGAAGAGTGCTTGTTTATATATGCTGCGTTGAGAAGACTTTCTTATCCTTCTCTGGATTTTTTTTGGGTAGTTGTGTGATGATACTCAACCCAACCTAGCTTGTCGAGGAAGTGTAAAACTGCAGGCTCGCTTGTAGTTACTGGATGTAAACCACATGTAAGCACGTACGGCAAAAAATCATGTTTGTTGTATGGGAGCCCCTCAAATATTTATTTTATTTTGTTTTTAGTATTTCTTGTTATAGCGGCAACAGAAATACATAATCTGTAAAAAAATAGCTGTATAGCTATCACGGTTTATAAGATACAGACTGGTGACAGACAATCTTGTGAGCAGTGAGCAGCCGTTCTTATCCTTTGGATACGGAACCCTTAAAAGGAGGGGTCATTTTTAGGGACGTGAATCAATGACATAAGAGCAGGTACCGATAGATGGAGAAGTGCGTGGACGACTAGCTGTATGCCTGAGTACTGCAAATTAACCACCCACCTCAGGCGAAGCGGGGCAATTAACCTCCCATTACGATTAGTTTACGTTTAATCAGAGAGTTTCTGCTTGGGTTGATACGTTTATATTCCGGTGCATATGATGTGTGTGGTTATCGACTAAAAAAATTAACCTAAAAGCCTTGCGAATGCTATGGTAAGTTATCATTCAACTAACCATAAAAATGTTATCAAGCGATTGGTCATTTTTTGGAAAAAGAATTCAGTATATTGAACTATATTTGTTCTTAAAATCAGATTCCGTTGTATTTGTCACAAGCACATAAACGTGATCATATTGTTCAACATTCAAACACGTTTTGAGCAATTCAAGTTACTAAACAATAACCAATAAATTAACAATAGCAAACATGGTTACAGTCAATTCTAGGAACTCGAACTATTTAACCGGCTGATTTGGCGTTCCAATTCCAAATTTGTTAGAAATAAATTTAATCACGTGGTGTTTTGAGAAATCAAGTATTTGTTTCTTAAGTTCCTACAAGGTTTCGCCTACTCCGGTGTTGTGTGTAACAAAGTTTACGATTTTTTCTGATTTCGTGTTAAAGAGGGTTTTCTGAAATTAATAGTATAAACACTGAGGCGTTATGTGTCACTTATTGCTGTTGTCAGATATTGTCCAATTAGAGTGCCTCATTGGAATGTTTGACCTAGTATCATCTAGTAAAAACATTTGAGAAAATCCAAATCAGGTCGCTGCAATAAAATGATGTCAACAAGCAGGTCTGATGATGGAGAACTCACAAATGCTGAGTACGCCTTGATTCACAATTAAATCTTGCCCCAAAAATTCCTTTTGACTAACCGGCACGTGTGACCAGTAGTAAAACCCACTTCTCCAAATAACCTAAAAATTGTTTTATTCTTGCAACTGTTATGTTGCAAACGATTCAAACAAAAACAAATGTATAACGAGTTGGCCTTATACTTTAGGGTTTGTTAACTAATAACCTAACTATTTCTGATATAATATCTGTATTTTTTGTTGAGGCGACGTGAGTTCACACACTAGCGCCACCCAGCAACTAATTCATTTACTCCTCAATCAAATCAAATTTAAAAAATCTTATAGCTGATTGCCCTAGTAAATTACTTTTACTATTCTTTTTGTTACTTTTCATACATATTACTATCTAAGTTTAAGAGAACGAATTTTAACCGCCAAAAGTGGCCACTTTTGGCGGTAATCATTTCTTATTTCTCTTAATTCATCCAATTAAAAAATAGTGAAAACTTGTACCAATAATACTACAAGTAATTTCCTAGGGCATTCCGCTATTAGATTTTTTAAATTTGATTTGATTTAGGACTTAGAGAACTAATTGCTGGGTGGCGCTAGTGTGTGAACTCACTACGCCTTAAAAACTTGTTGTTGAATGCATTTTATGGTGCTGTTAATAATTTTTACAAACATTTTCTAACATTCAAATAAATTAGTTAACTTATTATTGTAATTTTGTTTAAAGATATTTGTCTTTAGTTGTAATAGTTTTTTATTTTCATGTTATTATGCATTTTTATCATGTTAGTAAACATTTTTAACAGCAGTGTGGGAGCACCATTATTCAAATGAAAAGTAATTTAAATGAAAAAAGATTAGGTTATCCACGAAACAAACCCTATTTCAGATAATGCTTGTAAGCAACGAGTTGTATACCGTTTGAGGTTACTTCTAGTACCCATAATTCCTGCATTAAAAGAAAGTGTGATGTCAAAATAATAAAAACACAAAACTTAATTGCTTTAAATTATTTGACACTTTGATACGCTTAGAAAGAATTTTTAACTTTGAACGATTCAAGATATTCAACAAAGCCGCTCGGTTTTGTTTGTTGTAATGTTACAAATGCTATGCAATTTGTGTTTGTGGATTGAATACCATAATACCTTTTAAAGACCTACGCTTTTGTACCTAATATATTTATGTAGCCAAGATTGAAGCCAGATTTTTCAATATGCCGATAGGATAAATGACGATAATAAGTGTGGGACATTGAATAGAATGAATTATAAGTCGTTATTTCTTTTTATTTGACGTTCAGAAGACAAACGTTATACTTAAGAGTAATCTAATTATAATTTAATATAATTAATAATGTTCATGAGTCGTCGAAAGATATCACGTACCGTCGCAGCACTGTATGAAATTGAAGCTTTTCTGAGGAATCTCAAGAACAGAAAATAAAGTATTTTATTAAACAGTATTAATGTTTCAGTTCGGAAACCATACACATTCGGGAATGGAAGAACTTCTGAAGTCGGCTGTCAACATGCAGCCAGGGAACTTAACCTTGACACCCAAACCTCTGAGCTACTACAGCCCGCCGTTTGATAAGTACGCCTGTTACCAGGGTTCCTTGACGTTCCCTCCTTGTACGGAATCTGTGCTGTGGTTCATTCGAGGAAAAGCTTTACCAGTAAACCAGGTAATAGGGTACCATACTACTTACTAGCATGACTTGTAACAGTGAATGAAATAAAAACAATGAATGAATTAAAAAAAAAACAAACAGTGAATGAAATAAACATAAAAGCTGTCTCGAAGTACTGTTTTGTCCCACGGATGTTGTGTTGAGGCTCCGACGCAGGGAATTTATACCTCTATGTTTACAAGTAATGGTTTTCATTAGCCTGTAGGTATACTAAATTATCAGTTTCGTGACGAGCTCCGTGACAAGTTCTGTGGCCCAACAGTCAACACGCCTGTCTGCGACACGGATGGTCCCGGGTTCGATCCCTGGTCAGTTCAAGATGGAAAACGATCTTTTTCAGATTGACCTGGGTCTTGGATGTTTATCTATATAAATATCTATTATAAAATATAGTGTCGTGGAGTTAGAATCCCATAACACAAGTATATGGAACTTGCTTTGGGGCTAGCTGAATCTATGTGATTTGTCCGGATATATTTATTTATTATTCTGCCATAACATATATACTGAGATACATGAACCTTGAAAACATTTTATTTTCATTTAAAACAATTCTTCCTGACTTGCTTCTAGTGTTGACTTACTACACCTCGATCAGATTACAGCAAAGCCAAGCAATGTTCAAAGTTCTTTATGTTTCAACGAAAAAAAATTCCATAATACATATTTAAATGATTTTTATTACAATTTTATAGAGGTAAAATGTAATACAAAGGATGTTCATAATATTTTATTAGTAAAATCAATAACAAGCGTAGTAAATAATTAAAATAAGTTCTGTTAAAAAATGAATTCTTTAGTCACAGAATGACCATGTTTACTGTGGGATTGTGAGTTATTTGGCAAAAATAAGAATAAATAAAGATAGTTTAATTGTTTTATAATTCTTTTTAACAGAATAATGTCGCAATCTACAATTAATACCAATAACATTTGGCGATTTGTTTATCTCGTCAATTAAATAATATTGGTGTAAATTTAGTTTTTCACAATAATTACTCCCAAATTTACTAATTTTATACACGAGAGAAACTAAGTGACTGTAATATAAGTACACTAAAGTTCTTATCTTCCAACAAAATAAATTATATTCCACTGGAAATTTAACCATGTTCCTTCAAATAATGCCATCTCATTTCACATTGGGACGCAGCAGAGCAGAAATGACGATAGCATTAAATGTATGGGTAGTACGAAAGGGTACTGAATAATTCCTTATCTTCAAGTACTGTTAATGTTTCATGACTGATAAAATTTTTCATAATTTAACGGATAATTAGAACCTACCCCTATGACAACAAAAGGGTTAGGGGAATTTAGAAAAGGGAAACAGAAAAATATTAGAATTGCCTCCTGTAGAAAAAAAAACTGAGAAATCAAATCATTCAACCGTAAGATTGTCACAACACATAAATATAATTGAAACTAGCGTGAAATAAACACGTTATGTAATAAAAACGGGTAATTATTATTGGTTTGTATATACAATACGTCAGAGTTTTAAAATTCTACTATGAGGAATTCTTAAATGCCTGATATGTCTATCGTTATAAAATCTTAACTTCGTAAAGATATTACGTTATTAAAAAAAAACCGGCCAAGTGCGTGTCGGGCCACGCGCAGTGTAGGGTTCCATAGTTGCGAATGACAACTTTGAGTTCACACTATTCACACTCGCACCTTACAGTTTAGCGACCAAAAACACCTAACAATGAAAATAGTATGAAATTTTAAAGTTTATAAGTTGGTTGCCTATAACTTTTTAGTTTGTACTTAGTACTCAGCTCTGATAGTTTTCCTTTAAACTTCAGTATATATACTACTGCTGTAATTTTTTTTACATATCTATATATAACCGTTTAGCAGATAGAGGGGGGGACACTTACCTCTAACAAAAATTCGCACTTTAAAACCAAATATTTCAGAAACGGATCCCTAAATCGGAAAATGGTGTTCTCAACCTCACAATATTTTTGAAAGACCTATTTAACGATACCCCACACGATGGATAAATAGAGAAAAAAAAATTACGCCCCCACTTTACTTGTATGGTAGCTACCCTAAAAAAAAATTTTTTTCAAGTTTTTATTCTACCACTTTTTTGTCATGATTAATATACATACCTATACCAAATTACAGCTTTCTAGTACTTATAGTCTCTGAGTAAAACCGCGGACGGACAGACAGACAGACAGACATGGCGAAACTATAAGGGTTCCTTGTTTACTACGGAACCCTAAAAATGATATAGTTCTTTTTTTGTATTAAATACTGGTGCAAAAAGTAATTTTTTGTTATTTTTGCTACAATTAATTTAATGATTAACCTATAAACACAAAAAAAAGATATTTCTTTATTTGAAAAAAAATTATAAAGTTCCTTTTTGTATTAAATACTGGTCCAAAGAGTTATTTTTTTTTATTTCTGCTACAAATAATTTTATGATTAGTCTATAAACACAAAGTACTCACAGATGGGTTGCTAATATTCAAGAGAAATGCAACACTGCCACGGGCTAGCAACATAATATAAAATCTCGTCGATAATAACTTAGAATAGATTTCCCCAAAACAATCCTTTGATCAAATAAGAGTGGTTTTATTCCTGTATTTTAAATTTACCACTGAATAGATAACAAACAGTGTACCTTATAATATTAATATTACCTTACAGGTATAAGTTTCAAAAAGACACTTCAAATAACCGTGACTTTTAGAAACTTAGCTTGCCAGAACGTTTGCCAGAGCGCGTGCCTTTAAATGAGACATCTATTCTTGTAATTATAATATCTAGATGGAACTGACACATCGACATCGACGTGCCTATTAGCAGGCCTTAGTTAGGCTAATATTTTTGTATCAGGCTTGACTAAACTTTTTTTTTTTACAAGCAAATAACTCAGATTGAGCTAGCCAAAGTAACTAACTCAACGATATTTTATAATAATCTATTATAAAATATAGTATCGTTGAGTTAGTATCCCATAACACAAGTCTCGAACTTACTTTGGGGCTAGCTGTAATTGAATCTGTGGGATTTGTCCGTTTATTCATTTGTCTTTTATAGATAAACATTGAAGACCCAGGTCAATCTGAAAAAGATCATTTTCCATCTTGACCTGACCGGGGATCGAACCCGGGACCATCCGTGTCACAGGCAGGCGTGTTGACCGCTGCGCCACGGGGCTCGTCAAAAACTTATTTATACTCATTAGTATTATATTGTTTTTGGTCAATATTTTAAATAATTTTTTAACCTGCTAACTATATTTTGTTTCAGGACCAGTTCAATGTACCTTACGGACTGTACAACATGTTGGGCGAACCGGACGTGAAGCCATTCCGCTTAGTCAACCCGCTCAATGACAGAACAGTGTATTTGTTAAAATAATATACTTATTTTAGAACGTTTATAATTATGCAAAGCAGTAGTAAAGTATACATTTTCATATGTATTTTTATTAAAAATACGCTGTCCTCTTCTCGTTCATCAATTTAGCCTTTACAAACATTACAAGAATTCTACTGCTGGACAAAGGTGTCCCCCAATGAATTACATCATAGGGAGGTTTTGCCATACTAACCCCACTAGGTAGCCCCGAAATAACCAAAACTGCGCTCACCAACCTGATGAGAGCAGTTTCCGACACTGGTGCCCATCGAAACCGATTTTTTGACTAGTGGAACGGGAAAAGGTATTTGGGATGCTACTTGCTTTGATGGATTTGAAATGAGAAAGTAACAGCTTCCTTTTATCCCAATTCCCAAACCTCCATCCCAACTAATATTATAAATGTGAAAGTGAGTTTGTTTGTTACGCTTTCACACCGTATCTACTGAACCGATCATCATGAAATTTTGCATACACATAGGTTAGGGTATCGAGAAGGACATAGGCTATAAATTACGCGGGCGGAGCCGCGGGTAACAGCTAGTACCTAATAAGTAATGAGGCTTGGTCTCAGATACGGTCACTAAAATCAATATTTTAATACCGACGAAAGAGAATTTTGAATAAATGCATCTAATTTGTGGAGTAGTTGTTGTAATAGGTTGAAAAATTTGGAACGGACAGACAGTGTCGGATAATAAATAAGCAAAATGTGGTTGAATATCCAAAAGTAAAAGAGATATTTTTTTAAAATTTTGAATTTTAAGGTCTTTAAAACTGGAGAATGATTCTTCGAATATGGGAGAGCCAAGAAGGTGGAGTGAACTTTTATCTAAAATTTTGATACCTGAGCAAACTGTATTGAAATTTTCCAAAATCTCTTCCTTTTCATTACAGGAGGCTGAAATAAATAATTCACATTTACTGAAATTTTGATCTAGATCAATTTTATGGAAACTATCAGTGAGGAATCGCCTAAGATATTTGTAAAGAACAGGAACTTTATTTTTTACTTCTGTCAGCAAGGCGCCTCTATCCACAGAGTTAAGAGCGTATCCTAGCAGTATGTTTTCCATACAAACGTATTTCTCTATTTTCTTGCTGAAACTGCTTCTAGAAGCACAATTCTTGTTTCATAAAATCTATTACTAAAATAGGCATGGCCTTGTGTTATTTTTTCCTAAAAAAAATTTTAGAAAAACAGTTTTTTAGAAAAAATTAAAATAGCGGCATACCTATTTCAGTAGGTACTAGATTTTATGAGAAAAGCAGTTTTCAGCGAGAAAAACAGAGAAATCCATTGGTATGGAAACCATACTGAAAAAATACTGCTAGGATACGCTCTTAAGGCGAGGTGAGTTCACACACTAGCGCCACCCAGTAAGTGTAAGTACCCTGTGATGGCCCTGCAGCATATTTTAAATGTCAGCCGTCTGTATGTCGTTCCAACAGCTATAGGCCTAATGCCGCCATCCTTTTTCCTTAGGGTGCATAAGTTAGCGCCATGTAATATATCTGTAATGCTGTCAACAACTTCTCCAGCGAGCATCGGATTTACCAGGGCCGTAATGTCCTTCAGAAGCTTAAACCCAGAATTTCCGGAGTCTTTCCCTTCGAGGTCTTTCAAATGCTGAGGGGAAAGACCATCGAGACCGCCGGCAGAACCGGTCTTGAATGACATTATTGCCCCGGAAACATCCCCTGAAGAAGTTGTCAGAGGCCCCTCTGACAACTTCTTCAGAGGATGTTGCCGGGTAGGGTCGGGAGGACCAGGAAGGACGAGATTGCCAGAAGTGAAGGGTATCCGGAGAGCACAGACAACACAACCCATTGCGATTTTGTTTCCGTAGGAAAGTTCTTCTCAGCGTTGTCTTTGGGTTGTGTTGTCTGTGCCGGAGAGTAACGTGCAATAGCATCGTCGGAGAACAAAATTCTTGCTGCTCCCCTAATGTCAAATTCACTTATTTTGGATTCTTCATAATGGGACAAACATTGATTTAATATACTTAAATACAAATATGACGCGTGCTCTTATTCACTACATACAAGTAAAGTCAAAATTCCTTTTGCTGCCGTCAAATATCCATTCGCAAATGGAAAATACCAAAAAACTGAAACTTAATCAACAAATAAATCAAAAAGTTGACGTAAAGCGTTTCTTAAAATTATAATATTCAAAATTTATGTTGAAAGCTACGAAAATAACAACTCCATATTGAAAATGCATTAATATTTTATGCTTAATGCGATAGATGCCCAGAATTTAAACGATTTAACAATCTTGTAACGAAACAATTTTCCTTTGAAGTCAAATCAAATGGGTGTATTTTATTGCCTGGGAATAAGCTCCTTATGGTAATTTCCAGAAAGTTATTTATGTTTATGGTTATTTCATGATTTCAAATTTATAGAACGCAAGAAATACTGTACAGTCAAAAAGCAAAATATTGTTTTTCGAGTAGATACATGTATAAAATATGTAGGTATCATGGTATGAGGGTTTTTTATTCTACCATAAAATCCTAATACCTCAATGTATTCGTATGGTTAGATTTTTATGACAAGGCCGTCTAGTTTTTAATTAAAAAAAATACTAGGGCATCCTAAGAGTCGCTTGTTAATTTTATGCTATAAGATTTTATTATTACCTAACTCTCGCCGGCTACTCCACTTGCGTTGATGTCAAATGAAAGGAAACTTATGTCCTTTTCCGGACCTCATAAAAACTATCTACGGAAAATTAAATGATGATTGGTACTACGTGAAAGTGTACCAAACAAAACATAATTAATAAATAATAAACTAACTCACTGTATAAGCTGTTTTTGTTTTAATCTAGAAATACCCATGATACAAGGTCATCTAGGACATCTTTTAACTTAGTTGAAATTACACATTTTCACTTATAAAAAAAGGTTAAGTAATCATAAAATTCTCTACTAGAGGTGATTTATCAATACAGGAGTATTTGGCCAAAAACATCGAAAAATTAATTCAACTAAACAAATCGATAAGTACTTAGCTAACGCAAAATTTACATCACTTATTTTAAAAACTCCGGATTAGTACTATCTATAATTAGGAAAATGTGGCATTCGGAAAATTAAGACTTTTCGTAAAAAGAATTCGTCCCGATAATAATTTTCAAAATTTCACACGTGGAAAATTAAGAACTTTGAACTAATTGTCGACATCTTCAATCCATGTAGTTTCGGCTGCGCGTTATTGTGTCAATCACCAATCAATCAATGTTTTCTTTTCACTACATATTATAAAACAAAGTCCCCCGCCGCGTCTGTCTGTCTGTCTGCGATAAACTCCAAAACTACCGAACCGATTTTCATGCGGTTTTCTCCAATGGATAGCGTGGTTCTCGAGGAACGTTTTAGTATATAGTTTGTTAAGTTTTTGTATACATTTTTGTAGGTATATACCAACGATATTTGTTGGAGGTGTCGTAAAAAAATGAGCCGTTTGGGAGCTTTCAACGAAAACGCTGTCTAAACCCTTTGAGATATAACAAAACAATGTATGGTGGAATTGTGTATCTTATTTAGGTCTACAGAAAAGGCCGCGATGGCATATGTCTATATATTAAGGATAACATACTATATTCATTTTAATACTTTAAAAAATGGGCAATTATCAAAGATCACGCGCAGGCCAAACCCTTAGACTAG
This sequence comes from Rhodophaea formosa, assembly GCA_963082605.1. NCBI lineage: Eukaryota > Metazoa > Arthropoda > Insecta > Lepidoptera > Pyralidae > Rhodophaea > Rhodophaea formosa. Next base: position 14,990,828 of record OY720206.1, read on the forward strand.
AAAGTTGAAATTTTCCTTACGTATTCCTCTTATGACGTAAGCATTTAAGGAAGGATTTTTCAAAAGTCATGCCCTAAGGGGGTGAAATAGAGGATTAAAGTTTATATGAAACTTTTTATTCCTTGGACATATTTGTATGAAATGTCGTGTGAATTAAGAACGGCAAAAATAATGAGTAACGTTTTTAATAGTTTCCCGAAATTAAACCTCTTAAGGGGGTAAATTCGGGGTATATGTTTAGTTTACCGCTTTGTAGCGTCATATTTTATAATCCCCGCATTTCAAACCCGAAGTCACCGCGGACGAAGTCGCGGGTAACTGCTAGTAGATATATAAAATAATTGTTTTTTCCTCGAATCATTATGCTACTAAGAAACCAACCGCTGCAACTGGGTATCGATTGCAGATACATTGTTAATGACTTGCATTGAAGAAAACCAGCGTATTCACTTTTAAAGTACGGTTTCGTTGTTGCGAAAGGCTACATACAACAAATGTGCAAGTCGTAGGTGCGAATAGTGGATTATTTACAACCTTTCTGTCTTATTTATATAAAAAATCTGAGTCAGCCCCTCTGGCTATTGTGGATTCTCCACCAGAAAACTTTTGTTAAACTGTGCTACTTATTTTAGATTGTGATTTATAAAGAACAAAACAATATTTATAAAAGGTAAGTAATTTTAAGAAGATATTTAATTAACCGTAAGGAATCTAAAAAGAAAAGCAATGATTTAATGATGAAGATATTATTTAACTTAACTGTATATGATTATAGAATTTTATATTATTTTATTAATAATCATAACAAAAATACAGTAATCAAAAACGAATATCATGTGTGCCACATTAATGCGATGTTGGCGCAGGCTAATTCAAAAATATATTAAAGTCCGTTGTTAATAAAACGTACTTTAAGTACAGGTACGGTGCTTCAATTTTACTAGCCAGTAGTAGTCTTATCGTCGCGAAACTGCCACGTAATGAACAAAGTATATTTCCGTCATACATGAGTATACTATCACATAAAGTAATCCCTATCAGACGAGTTAATCTCCTCGGATAAATACGTATGATAGATCAGTAGCAAAAGAATTCAGATAAAAATGATAAATCTATCGGTAGCAAATTCAACTTATATTGAAAATGACAAATATTCTGTTTTCATGAAAACCTGATGATACTCATGTGGAACGTATATGGTAAGAATTTTTAAAGTTCATAAATATCAGTTCGTCCACCAGGATCCCCCAGCCTGCTCCCCCAGGGGATCCCCATGAACTTATCAGTTCACCAGGATCCCCTATTCAAAAGAAAATATCTAAAAGGCCGTGAAATGGTTTTAGGATGAATTGAGTATGAATATGTATAATTAATTGAAAATAGTTGGGATTGAACTGGCCAGTGCATTAAAAGCAGGTAGATGCATAGTCGCCATGGATGTGCGAAGTGGAGTTTCGCAAATTGACCACCTGATAAACTTCCTAAGTAATAACAATTGCGTCCTGTGTTGTTACGTGGCACAAGACAGTCAACTACAGTCATATCTTGCAGAAACCAGCAAGTTGCACTCTAAATAAAAATTGAATCTTTGAACATACATACATACATAATATCACGTCCTTATCCCTTGCTAAACAGCCCAAGGTCATAAAACCTACAGGACACGTTTAGCGTCGTAGTGGGCGTAAAGGTGGAAAGCGGAATCAAAATAGTGATGGGTTGCTAGCCGCATCGCCTATCAATCAATAATCAGACAATGAAACAAATCTTTGAACAACAACAAATAATAAAAGTTGTCATGCTGCAATTTTTGCTCACACTCTCACACAAGTACCTACTTTTTAAAATAACTGTGTAGCAAGTGAGCTTTAGCTACTTCACCGGAGTTTTTGAGGTGAGGACAGAGTGCCCCCAACCTGCAAGACGAACATCACCAAAGCGCCCCCGGGAGGGACTGACCTCGGCTTTGAACGTCACCTGAGTGTACTGTCTTTGATCGTCCCTGATTTTGATACATGTGTACGGGATAAAGAGGTTTAAATGGAATTAACAGAAAGAAGATGAATGTTCAAAAATAGAATTGTTTAATCTTATTATAATCCTGATTTTCATCGTGAAAAAAGAGCGCGTTTAAAAACTTTTTGTGATCAATTGCAATGTGGATTGAATCGTTATGCGTTGTTTTTAGAAATTGAAAGATTTTGATTAATGGCTCTGGGCTTTTTGATCTAGAGATTTAAAAATATGTTTATTAAATCTATCCTACTGTAATGAAGACACCATTACCGAAGGATGGATTAAAGAAACTTTAACGGCTTGAAATTTACAAATTTAATTTATTGTCATTTATGTTCCGTATGTCGGTCGAGATAAGATTATCGAAATGGCATGATAAGCATTCCTATAGGCATATTAATAGTTAACTCTATTGGCATTGCTAAACTTGAATTTTTGTGAACTAAGAATGGTTTCTTGTTCTTCCTCACAAGGTCTTTCTTTTAGTCTCCACTGCAGGAGCACGACCCTGTTTTCGTACTACCAGAGATATCATCATCATCATCATCATCAGGTCTTTGTACCAGAGACATGCATACATATATTAGCCAGAGCAGTCAGAGGATTTGTCCCTATTTACATAACACTCTCCACGCTGGCCAGGTGGGTTGGAGAGTTTGAATGAAATTCAGAATAGTTTGCCATAACGTATCATGCTAAATATTTCTATTTATTCTGAATATTTACTTAAGTAAAGTTAAATTTAAAAAAGTGCCAATAAATTTACTCCTTTTTCGATCTGAACATTAAAATTTAATATGATCGCGATGCGTGCCCGGCTACCGCCCGTGGAACGTCGGTTTACGGCAACGTGCAAGCCGATGGCACGGCAGCGTATTTTTCAACGGTGACGGTACCATGCTGGTCAATAAATTATATGATCGCGGTAAGAACCTGGCCACCGCTCGTGTAACGCCGTTTACAGCAATGATCAAGCCGATGGCAAGGCAGCGTATTTTCCAACGGTGACGACACTGTGGTGGTCAATAGTATGATCGCGACGACAGCCTGGTCATCGCGCGGGGTACACCGGTTTACCACAACATGCTAGCCGATGGCACGGCAGCGTGCTGTTCGCCGGCGACGGCACCATGCCGATCAACGGTACGTTGGCGTTTCTTTAATGGTACGGTGCCGTCCGGTAAAAAGCTTTTATATTAGTCTAATCGAGGGGCTACAAACAGACTACAAAAAGAACATGGTCCTTATGAAGATTCTTCAATATATTCTATTTTCTATCTTCGGTATCTTCACCGATTGCAACTGGAAGAAGCTCAGATTAGAAAAAGACAAAAATACAGGCAAAATCTCTCGCCTGCAGGCTTATTCGTGGAAGTGTATGGAATCCTATAGCCCGCGGCCATAATAAAGTTTTAAATGGAATCTTCTTTGAATGGAATCACGCGGACGTAATAGCGGCCGTCAGCAGACTTTGCTTGCATTCAATGACACTGATTTGGTGTCGGTGTGATGAAAAAGTATTTTAGAAGTAGATTATATTTTAATAAGCAACTCGATGTCTTAGATCAGCTTGTATAGATAATTATTACCGTCGTAAAATCACACAGTAGCAAAGCTAAATAACTTTTTAATGCAGTTGTCGATAAACTCTGTTATACCTAAATTATCTTATCAATTGCATAAAAATATTTTTGTTGATATTGAATCGACGTTGATTGATCACATGTGCAGTAAACGATTTGCTTGAATCACAATTGCAAGTGACTTCACTAGCAGGCCTATTTGCTAACTTTTGACAACGTTTCTAAAGTCACTTCAACGGTTACGGTTACGGTTTATATATCTTGAATAATAATAGCCATCATACAAACGCCGTAATGGATATTGAAGTAACCATCAAAACGTAGCACACTGGAAGTTGTCAAAATTGCATTGATTCCGAGATCGTGTTTATTATTTTTTTATTTAATTGACTATCTAATAGATCCAAAACATTATATACCTATTCAAATTTGGAATTTCTAACAAACCCACTAAAAAAAATTAACAGGAGTGCGAGATTTTTCTTCATAATTAACATTTGGAATTGTTAATGTGTGGAATCCTCGGATACATTTTCTGCGCACTGCAATTTGCCGCTATTTATTTTTCAGGCAAAATAATTATGCATAATTATCATTTCTTTGCATGAAATATATTTCCTGCAGTCTTTTATTGGGTGGTTAACAATGTGAATAAAGTTATTAATATCAACCTGCTTGCAGGCGCGCAAATATTAATTTTCAAGGTAAATTATGTTCAAACTATAAAATTTCAATCGGTTCTTAAAAAATATATTTCTTTACTTTATACGAGTATATTCCTGGCAGCGTTGAATGAGATGTCGTAGAAGGCGACTTAGGAAACACAAGCATAACAAAGCTTATAGTCATCATCAAAGATACCTCTCCAACCCGTCTGGCCAGCATGGAGAGTGTAGGCCAAATCCTCAGACTGATCAGGCAAATATATGGCTCTTGCAGTAAAGAGTGAATCATGCTCCTGCGGTGGAGACTAAAAAAAGACCTGATTCTGAAGTGCTGCATAGAGAAAATTCTCTATGCGTGCGAACTTATCATGTTATATGAGAGATAGTGGTATCAAACGATGTTTCTATTATTAAGTGTATCATCTACCTGTTTACGAGTGTGTCCTCCGGACCTTTAGGAGGCTTGCGTGGGTATGTCCCCACTTAACACGTGGATGCTCATTATAATGATAATTGTTACAGAATTGGTGATATTGTAAATTTAATTTTAATTTACAACTTTGTTTCCATTGCTTTGTCTTTGTCATAAAACATGAAACTTGTTAAGTCGAACAAGCAATTCATGCTAACTTATTTCTTACAAACTTTCCCTTTGACTAAGTTACAGTAACAAATTTTTAATTAGTTATACAAAATTGCATAAATATTTTTGTTACAAGACTTATCTCTTACCTAACAGCTACAAATCAATTACAGCGTAGGTATTTCTTGGTAATAGCAAAATCACTATTTCTGACAATTTAACTAGATAAGCTTTTACATTAAATTTGCACTTACTTCTTATAATTTCTTTCTCGGCATCACCTGTTGGTTGACTGGTAGATAAGGCCTTAGGCTTTAAGTCCGCCAATTACATGTACTATGTAATGAAGTTTTTAAATAAATAAATAAATAAGAGTAGTTATGGGCACTTTGACCAGTGGGCCAAAGATCATGGGACTTCGATTCACACTGAAGATTTTGTATGAGTTACAATTATAACGTATTGCACTGTAGCGAAGATGTTGATACAAGCGCCACGGAATTATTCATTTTTACGTACCATTCATCTCTGTTATAGTGCTGTGTTACTCAGTTACTTACTACTACTTTCCACAACTGTCCCTATGGGATATTTTAAACTTCCCATTGTAAAAGTATAGACGTTAACTTGAAAGGTAAATTGTACAGAAGTTAGTTCTATCAAACAGTCTCCGTTGTAGTATTGATATAACCTAAAATTTACAGTTTACAAAGTGTAGTTAAGTTACAAAATTATAAAATAAGATTCCGCTCCTCAAAATATAGAAAAAAAATCTTGTAGGACTACCCGGTTGCTCATATGTTTGCTTGTCATTCTTAGAAACGTATCATAATCATGTTTATTTAATATAATATTACAATGTAAATCTATCGATCCCTTTAAGTTACATAGAAAAATTCTTTGTTAACTCAAGATAAAGCCGGTAGTGTCGCAAATTTTGTAAATTTTCTCCATCTTGCCAGGGATTCAAAGAGATTTTACGTTGACGAAGAAACCATGAAATTATGCATGAAAAGAAGGTCTTATAGCACAAGAAAGGGGAAAAATCCAAAACACATAAATCTGATGCTTTATCACATAAAAGAAATAGTTTTTTAGGGAACCTTCAATGTGTAAGTCTGATTTACACTTGGCCGCAATTTATTCCTTATCATTCAATGAAATATGTAAGAATAGGCAAAATAAAATAATCCGACGTCAATGTGTTGTAAAGAGAATTAGAGATATTGATAAGACTACTGAATAACAAAAATATATTATGTTAGTACACGCAACTATAAGTACTTAATTAGAAAATAAAAAAATATGTTTTCTTATAACCTTAGCTATATACTTAGGTTTACATTGAATTAAATTACTTTATGTAGTTTGATTTCTGCTATCTGAAACTGTTAATCATTAATTTCACAAATATTCATCGCCTTTCAAAATGAGGTTTTCAGAGCTTAGAGACATTAAACGAAGGTCATATTTATCGTGGTGCCGCATTAATTAGCTTTCAGAATCACACAAAATAGTGGCTAATTAATGACCTAACAACAAAAATCTTTCATTTTGGTTTAGATCTATTTCCTCGCATTATATTTTCCGGGCTTTGGGTGAGGACAAAAATCTTTCATTTTGGTTTATATCTATTTCCTTGCATTATATTTTCCGGGCTTTGGGTGAGGACAAAAATCTTTCATTTTGGTTTATATCTATTTCCTCGCATTATATTTTCCGGGGTTTGGGTAAGGAAAGGGAACAAACTATGTTTTTTTGTTTTCTCCGACTTGAAAGAAAAGATAATTTAGTATCATTAGTAAAACTTCTCAATAAAATATACCTATTTTATATCCAAACGTGAAAACAAGATAAAAATATTTTCGTTTATCTAATCTACATAGAATCGCAGGCAAATCATTGTTTTAGGACCGTGCGTATTTTATATATCAGACGTATTTGGTGTTGCAATTTTTTTATTTATTTTTAAGACAATGGAGAACAGGATTGTGAACCTCAATCTGAGATCAGTGCAACTGAAGAGTAAAACGACGGCGGCAGATGGTATGTACCTAATCTTTTTTATTTAGGGGGTAAGTTGGCACGTGAATAGATAAGCCTCTTCCACACGATTACAATTTGCGCTCATGTGGCGTGATGAAGGGCTATTTTTAATATTTTATGAAAATTATTTACAATGTATAGGTAATCACTTAATGTACTTTATTTTGAAATAGAATAGTACAATCTCCAATGATAAACAATCTGCAGCAATTTGTACTTTTATTTTGTAATTTTTTTTTTAAAAACAACCAAAAGTGCGTTTCACTTACGAAAGCATTCGTTCTTGACTTTTTTTATAGCAGACACCACTGACACTCTCGTCACGAAATGAAATAATGAAATTCAATTGTGGTTTAACCAAGGCCTTAGTATTTAATGGTTTCATACTGAGGAGGTCGAACCCGGGACCATCCGTCAATCAAATCAAAAATCAAAGGCAGGGTGATATTTAAGAATGTTGCCAAAGGCAGAAGTTGAATAAGTAGAGGTTCCTTGGTTATATAATTAAGCAAAGTCAAACTTATAGGCATAATTTCTTTTTGGGACATTCAATCATACTAAATAGTATATTATCTATTGCTTTCAATTCGCGTCAAAACCTGAATCATGCGTAGTTTTTCAAAAATATTCCCATTTCACTTTTTTTTAAAGTACACTTTGAATTTGATTCGAACCAGCGATCCGTAGTCCACGTCGAATTTATCCACCATCTCTCATTCTTCTTGACGAAAATTTTTTTTTTTAAATCTATGTTCTTAAACGTATTAAAGTTTTAGTCACCTAACGTAACCTAACACGTAACATAACGACCCAGTACATATGGTTATTGATTTACCTTTTTAAACAATGAAGTTAAAAATCAAGTAATATGGAAAAAGCTATATGTACAACATTTTTGTAGGTATATTTAGATGAGAAAAAAATTCCGTAAATGAGTGGTTTTTAGCCGTGTGGTTCCCGACAGAGTAGAATAGTCCAGACCACTTCAATTCTTCCCGTAGATGTCGTAGAAGTCGACTAAGGAAACACATTTACAAACAAAGCTATAAACATCAAATAGATCTCTCTAACCCCAACTGGCCAGCGTGGAGAGTGTAGTCCAAGTCCTCTGACTGCCCTGGCTAATACAAGTACAGGCTCTGGTAGCAGAGAGGGTCGTGCTCCTGCAGTGGAGACTAACAAAGACCTGCTGATGAGTGATTTTCACATTTTAGACAGAATTATATCTAACCTTTCTATGGGCCATTTATTCAGGCGTAATCAGAAAAATGGGACGTTGTAACCTTTATGTTTTGTTGAAATTCACGAGATATTTTTGTAGTGATGTGCTTATTTTTGAGATATATTACCATAAAAAAATCAAAGCATGCATGGTCCATATTATGCAAACAAAAACAAGTCTGGTGAGTGGGATCCTAACAAAAAATGCACGCCTTACAAATGACTGAAACCTGTGACTCTTCTGATTAATGACCAGACTGACCTCATTGACGGCTGACTAGGATCGTTGCCTTAGTAAAAAATAATTAGTCCGTCCATTGGACAATCAAAAAATATTGGACACATATTTTTTGCCAATAAATCAAAAATTAGAAAGTATAGCCTGCTAACATTCCGCGTGACGTCACAGTTCGCTACAATTATAAGCAAACTTTGCCGTCACGAGCCCTCAATCAGAACTGTGACATCTATTATGTATTCTGTGACTGTGATGCGCGACTTTCATCACCTTTTAATCTCAAAATTTAATAAGTTCTTGCTATTTTGATTTCGAATTCTGATATTCTATTAACAACCAAAATTATATTATACTAGCAATTTTCCCGCGACTTTATAGCCTATGTCACCCATAGACAAGCCAGCTTTCTATCGGTGAAAAAGTTATGAAAATAGATCTAGTAGTTTTGAAGCCTATTCACTTACTATATTAAAATACTTAGATGTATTTTTACAGTATATTTCAAAAGAGTAACCCACTGATTTTTAGCTGAGATTTACAGGGACACGAACAACTTGGTAACTCTAACTTAGTCTTCTGTGTGCAAAATAAATAATAAGGTCAGGGGTGTTATACTCAACTGCCTGTCCGGTGGTTGCATGCATAGCATCGGGTACGCGCGCCCGGCCTCCTCGAGCTGCTACTTTCTTATCCCCAATTCTTCAGAGCAAGTCGCATCCCACTCCCCCAGTCCAACAAACTCCTACCCCTCCCTCGCTTAAAAATGGTTTTAATGGGCAGCAGCATTGGAACCGAGATAAGCCAAAAAAACTGCGCTCACCAACCCGTCAGCCAAGCGTGGTGAGTATGGCAAAATGCCCTCAATAAATGTAATCCTTGGGGGAGGCCTATGTACAGCAATGGACTTCTTGCGGCTGAAATGATGAATGATGATGATGTGCAAAATAAACAGAGGTAATTAGAAATAGAAATATAACTACTGTCATATGGACCAAGCAACTTAGTCTGTAACCCAGTTTTTTGGTTTTGTAAAAAAAGACGTGTATGTTTTTTGAAAGAATGGGTACCGATATAAAATGTGTCTTTACGGTGGAGGTATATGGTGTTACAGCAAGTAGTTGCCTGGTAGCTAAAGCACTACTTAAAACCTACATGTGTTTAAGCATATCTAGAGGTGCGCGCCCAGTCGCACAGGTCGCAAAAAGAACCAACTCCGTAGCGTTCTTGAATAGTAATAAACTTAAAATATTCTACACAAATAATCCAGTACTTTAAACTTTATGAGATCTAACATGACAGTTACAAGATGTAGGTGTCTACGAGCTTCCGTATTCAGCAAATTTGCATTATTAATGAAAGGGGTAATGTGAGTTCTTGGTGGTACATTAAAACAAAAGCGAAAGCATGCATTTTATACACGCTTTACCATTTTACGGGTTTTGTAAATTAGACGCGGTCCATAAACGATGATGCCATAATACGGTAGTTGCCTAATGTTAAAATTATATACAATTTGTTTCTAATGATACTAATTTCTATCTAAAAACACTATAAAGAACATATTTAATTTGATATCAATTCATTAAGTGATCTTATAGCTTCTTTAAAGATTGGTGAATAGGACCATTTTTAAAAGTCTGAAAATCTTTAGTTACAATTATACTCTGTTGTAGTCCGCTAAATTTATAGCAACTTTTATTATGAAACCATAACCATAAACGAAATATTTCGTATAGCTACCAAACAAAGTTCTCACGCCACCCATACAAAATACAAGCTTGTGACGTCACAAAGATGTAGGCATTTCAATGGCGCGTTTTCACGTCTAAAAATTAACGTCTAAAAACATATGTCTTTAAAACTTTTATATCTGAAAGAGTTTTTTGTTTAGAAATGTATTTCTGTCACTATTGTGTTTATTTTTGGCAGGTCTTTACATAGCAACACGAAAAAAAATTTAGTCAACATGCCCATTAAGTCAAGTAAACAAAAATGTTTAGCAGAGAGTTACTCTTAATTTTTTCAGGCATAATATTTCGTACTCTTTATAGCAGTTTTAATCGAAAAAGAAAGACCTTACGTCGATTTTCACTTGGTTTCCCTTTTTAGGGTTCCGTAGTAAACTAGGAACCCTTATAGTTTCGCCATGTCTGTCTGTCTGTCTGTCTGTCGGTCTGTCTGTCTGTCTGTCTGTCTGTCCGTCCGCGGTTTTACTCAGAGACCATAAGTACTAGAAAGCTGTAATTTGGTATGACTATGTATATTAATCATGGCAAAAAAGTCGTAGAAAAAAACCTTGAAAAAATATTTTTTTTTGGGTAGCTCCCATACAAGTAAAGTGGGGGAGTAATTTTTTTTTCTCTATTTACCCATCGTGTGGGGTATCGTTAAAAAGGTCTTTCAAAAATATTGTGAGGTTAAGAACACCATTTTTCGATTTAGGGATCCGTTTCCGAAATATTTGGTTTTAAAGTGCAAAATTTTGTTAGAGGTACGTGTCCCCCCCCCCCCTCTATCTGCTAAACGGTTATATATGGATACGTGAAAAAAATTACAGCAATAGTATATATACTGAAGTTGAAAGGAAAACTATCAGAGCTGGGTACTAAGTGCAAACTAAAAAGTTATAGGCAACCAACTTATAAAATGTACTGGAAAATGTAAAATTTCATACAATCTTCATTGTTAGATGTTTTTGGTCGTTAGACTGTGAGGTGTGAGTGTAAACAGTGTGAACTCAAAGTTGTCATTCGCAACTACGGAACCCTACACTGCGCGTGGCCCGACACGCACTTGGCCGGTTTTTTTTTTTTCAAACCTAAGCTACCACTTATGTTAATAAGAATTCAAATAACTCGAGACATGATTGCGGTTAATTCTAAATTACTGCCACATGACCTCGTATTCCTCTTTTATCGTGTGTGAGAAGTAAATGTTTGAAATTCACATTATCATTCTAGATTACTAAAATTTCATCAAAACATCAAAATATCGCACTAAATGTCAAATTGACAAGTATTGATGAACGTGTTATTGAACTTGTATCCAAATATCAGTACTTATCAACCTCTCAGCCTTATCGGCTTCGGACAATCCAAGATGACAATTTTCTGTAAATTTTGGCTAGAGTTACAAACATAGGTAAACATTTGCCTGTTACACATCACGCTTCGTAATGGCCTCAATGTGTAAGTGTTCTTTTTAAACAATTTAAGAAGTTAGTAGTCAATATTTTTTGATGTTTTATAAATACTGGTTATTATGAAAATCAATAAAAATATCGTGTCAAAATATTGTAGTGTAGTCACTGTGGTTAAAAAATTATTAACGAGTTTTTTTTACACATCTATTAAGTAATAATGATTGATTCATCAAATCAAGTCATCTTAACTCCATGTTTAAATCGTACAATTCTAAAACCATGTTTTTGAGAGTCGTTTATAACATCAATGTAATATTACTGTATATATTACTGATATTGCCATTTTATTTGATATTTTTCATGACAATAACAAACTATAAATAATTTTTTACTAATTTCAACTAGGACATTCGCTTTCAATGTAATAAATAAATGTGTATTAATTATTATATAATAAGGGATAATCTCAATTCCCTAAAGCCCGATATACCAGACAGTGTTAAGGATCAAGACTTATCTGCTTTAGATAAGTTGGAACTATGACTTACAGATAAAATAACTGTGCGGCTCGAGTCAGCGCGCGGTCATATGCAACAAAGAACTTAGTCTTTTATGCCAGGCATTAATTCTATTTTTCTACTCCTGTACTTTTGTCTGTTATTTATATGATCAAGAACACAAACGTAAGAAAATCCATAATAAGTCTATACTCTATTCTCCACAACAGTATGGCACAGCCGTACTATAATGTCGTTATTACGATACACCTAGCATCCACAGACTACAAAACCTAGATTTCGTGACTGCATAAGAAGTTTTGTTTTTTTTTAAGAGTTAAGCGCACATCAATTGAAAAAAGAAGGTAACCATAGATACAAAATTTTGTCATATTTACATTTCCCGCGAGTTAGTTTGTCAAACTCAAAAATTATGTTCTACTAGTTTTGCATTCTTTTGAAAGTCGTAGAAAAAGAAAATTGTATGCAACGGTTTATAATTAAGTCTTAAAAGGCTCATGGCGCCTCTATGAGCGATATTTTCTCACTTTTCTTAAGACCCCTATTATAAAACCGTTGCATAAAATACTATTTTGAATGTAGGAAAGATACAAAACTGCATATTTTTAACGGCTAAATTAATTTGCAGGCTTTAGTTTTTTTAAAAAATGCTTGGGATTTAAAAAGGCAGACAAAAAATGAAAACTTGCTTGGGATATAAAAAGGTGGAAATGGGCGATTAAATAAAATTTAACAAGTGCGAGTCTGACATCAAGGATTCTGCACCTCTCTCTTTCATCTGAGCTTATTCTTAGAGTTCCGTATTCCATCCATCCATCCATCCATCAGGTCTTTTTTAGTCTCCACTGCAGGAGCACGACCCTTTCTGTACCACCAGTGCCAAGTAATTAGCCAGAGCATTCGGAGGATTTGGCCTACACTCTCCACGCTGGCCAGACGGGTTGGAGAGGTCTATTTGATGTTAATAAGCTTTGTGTAGCTTGTTTTTCCTAAGTCGCCTTTTACGACATCCTTGGGAAGACTTGGAGCGGTCCTATTCTACTCTACCGGGAACCACACGGCTTAGTTAGAGTTCCGTATTACCGTCCATTAATCAATTATTAATTATATTGCGGTGATCACTTACCATCAGGTGACCCGCTTGCTCGTTTGCCGACCTCTGACATAAAAAAAAAAAAAAAAAAAAAAATTGAAACTACCACGTTTATTGCATGGCGTCGACCACTACCAATTAAAAGAGGGTACCGTTTCAGCTTGGCATTATGTTTTTTCTTTTATTTAATATTGTCAATTTCGTTATTACTGTTTAATTTGTGAAGTAATCAGTAATTGATATTTCTTTCAGCGGAACAAATTTCAAGGCTAAGACCATCGCAGTCTCCCATCGCGATATCCCTACAGAGATGTCCAACTTGGTCTTCCCTAGAGCCCTTAAATTTTCAAGGATACTGGGACAATGAGTCAAAAGGCGTGCTGGTCAATACTGGATCTACAGGTAAGAATATTCTAAACATTCTTTTTTATACATTTAAATTGGACCATCCCGTATTTATTTTGGAAAGAAAAACTTTAAGTCATGTGTGCTTATTATTTCAATTGGGGCATGCTAACTTTTTTAAAGGTCATGAGTCATGATTTATCTTTTTATGTCAAAAAAAAACAATATTCTAAGAAACTAATTTTGGTATTTCTGCGATTCAATAAAGTTTTCATTCAATATTAAAACATGATTCCAAAAATACTTCAGGTTATTTACTAAGGCTTATATGATTTACATTCTTGAATTTCTTTCTACTTGTAAAGAAGTAAGAATAAAATGATTGGCGTCGCTACTGTGCCTAGTGTGCCCCCTTAATAGGATTAAATTGGGATTGAAATAATTATTTTTAACAAAAAAGTAAAACCGACTTCAACCCTATTCGTAAATGTACAAACTGAAACTTAAAATTAGATTTTAGTGGGTGTGGTAGATCAATCAAAATAGAGGAACAACTTGTCTTGATTCGCGAAAGAATTAAACAGAAATAAAATTAATCCAAACGGCATACTGGAACAATTTTTTTTGTTTTTTTTTTTTAATTTTTTCTAAAAGTTCTGGATACGTTTCTATAAAAATATTATAGGACCACATTTGAAGTTCAGTCAAAACAGATTAGTAACGTTCTCATCATCATCGTCTTAATTCGCATAAGAATAAAATACAAATAAGTTTAAACCGAACGCCATACTCCTACAATGGTTTTTGGGTTTTTGTTTATTTTTTCAAAAAGTGCTCAATACATTGCGACAAAAATTTTATGGGACCACTTCTCGAGCATTACCTATCGAACAAAAAAATAATCACTAAAATCGACCCATAATTGGCTGAGTAATCGCGTAACACACATACAGACGAATTGAGAACCTGCTCCTTTTTTGAAGCCGGTTAAAAAAAGCGTCCACGAGTGCCGTCACAAAACGTGAAATATTTCTTGATTATCTCATTAATCATTTATTTCTAAAATCTATCACATTAAAAATATTGTTATTTGAGGGTTTATTCCGAAATGGTTTTAGATTCAGTCAGTTAAAGAAAAAATAAGCATAGCTAGTATAGTCAGATGCATAGTTACTCTTTTCTGAGTATTTAATGGTCTTGGATAGTCCTTTAGAGCTTCAACAACATACCACTAAATGGTTTGTGTACTAGCCTTGAATATTACGCCGTTTGGGGTATGTCATACATAGAATGCATGTCACTGCAATCCAATTTCTGGCGGAAATGTTTGCGCCATTGCCAAGGCTGTATGAGCTATGGCGCAGGGGTGTAAAACGGGCCAAAAAAGTAACATTCCTTTATGTGCCTAATTGTTGCTTACCGCCTAAATTTGCTTTTTATCTAGTAATGGCCTATTAAAGCGTTCAATGTAAATGTTGAGATTTTTTTTAGTCTGTAATTAATTTGAATTATAGCAAGTTTGAATCATGGTTTGTCACTGTCCAATGTCCAATACTGTTGAAATGAATTGTATTTCGGGAGTTTTTTTTTGTAATCTTCTTCCGTTTAATTTTTGTTTGGCTTCTTAATAGAAGCCAATATTAAATTACACGCTTTTATAAATATGTACCTAACTTAATATTATTTGAGATTTTATTATATTTTTTTCATTAGCCTATTTGAGTGTCCCACTGCTGGGCAAAGGCCTCCCCTTTTCGTCTCCAGACATCCCTATCAAGAGCGGTAGTTTGCCAACCACTCATATATGAATCCAGGTCATCGCGCCATCTCCTTCTAGGTCATTTTATTATATGTAAAGTGAAAATTTATAAACCATGGGTATTCGCTTAAACTTAACCTTGAGCCATGGGTTGATGCTGAAAATTCAAAAACATCTTGTTTAGAATCTTGTTATTATATTAGAGTCTTATTTGTTTAGTCATCTTCATCGATTTTGATGATAGCAACTATATATTAAAATATTATAAATATTATCAAAAATATACATAATGATGATATTTTTTAATATTTTCCATATTACCAAAGTTTCTTATTCATAACCAAGAGAGCAGCAATCATTTCTGATTGTGAGCGGTATTTTTAAAAATCTTCGATATGTCACCGACTTTACATTTAATTAATGTTCATTTACAATCTACATCAAACTTTGTTTGGAGAAACGGGAAGTCGCGATTGTTGTTTCAAAGTCAATGGCAGGTATTTCCTGATAAATGACATGCTTTGATAAGTGTATTTTCCAAACGATTACATAAACCGAAATCACTGATATTGTTTGATAACATGTTTATAAGATTAGATACCAGCTGTTGTCAAATTGATATAAACTTACTACTCTCTGGCATATTAAGTAAGACCACACTTTAGTTATTATGAAATTATATTAAAAATCTACTATTCAAAGTCAACTTAATTTAAATAAAATTTTATCGTTTTAACGCCTTTTGTATAACTATCATATGAAGAGTCAAATAGCGTTTTGTTTGAGGTTCTTAGCAAACTTTGAGAAAATGAATCAACGAAATGTAATCTGGCGAGTTCCAAGATCTTCACTTTTAAAACCTATCTTACTAAAGGAATAATTAATCGCTGCTGTAATAAAAATGACTTGAGTTCATCTGTGCTTTGTAATGGACCCAGGCTGACATTATAATATATCTGTCTCTCTCTATAGCTTGAAAAATCTTATGTACCGAAATTAGGGTTGCCAACCGTACTATAATATATAGTATTGTACAATATTTCGGGACCCTGTACTATATACTGTTGGAGAAATAGGTATATAGTATGCGAAAATTCTATATTTTAGTACAATAGAACAATGTTTATATACTGCACATTAAAACTAATATAATAAAATTTACACAGACGTTATGAGCGTGTGCGTGTTACCGAAAGTAATTGGGTAAAAATATAACTGAGTCTATATTATATTCTTCTTTACTAAAGTACTATAACTTTTTTTAAATGTACTACATTTTTACAGCTTTTTTTATAATAATACTATATTCTGACAAAAAAATGTTGGCAATCCAAAACGAAATGTTGCCGAACCCTCGCGGCCTTTGGGATATCGAGCCGCAAGTGTCAATAGCTCGGCAGGTAGTACCGGGGTATAAAGCCGCTTAAGGCCCCACACTAGGCACACTAGCGACGCCAATAATATTATTGCTAATACATTACAAATAGTAAAAAAAAAACCAAGAATGTAAATCATATAAGCCTTCAAAATCAAAATCAAAACGTTTATTCAGAAAAAAGACCTTTGCAGGCACTTTTTCACGTCCTATCATATTTAAAATTATCTCATTAGATATATGTATTTATTAATTGTTCAAAAGCTACAGACTACTAGCGTTTCGGAACCGACCATTGCAGAGAAGAAACGCCGAAAGAAACTCTTATCAACAGTTTTGGTCGCCTACTCGCCTGAAGGGCTTTATATGATTACGAATATTTATTCCTTATTGTCTTTTTCTTTTTTTTTCTTTTTTCTTTCTTTCGCTGTTTTCATGTTACAATTTCAATATACA
This sequence comes from Rhodophaea formosa, assembly GCA_963082605.1. Classification (NCBI taxonomy): domain Eukaryota; kingdom Metazoa; phylum Arthropoda; class Insecta; order Lepidoptera; family Pyralidae; genus Rhodophaea; species Rhodophaea formosa. Next base: position 15,007,868 of record OY720206.1, read on the forward strand.
TAGATTTATTATTTTTGGAACATGTTTATGATAACGATCGAGTGTGCAAAGATAATAAACAACATATGATACTTAAAGTAGTCTCAAAGAGGCCGAGCAGACCAGTCCCCCCTGACAGCACCCGTTCATGAGTTGACCTGTGGATCAGCCATCGCTTAACTCAACCATATTAGAGGGAACTCAACGACCCGACACACAACGCCGCCACCAGATTGAACATTTTTAGGACATTGTCAAACAAAATATTAAGTTATGGTCTACACTTGTTGCTCGCTCGCTAACATTTACATGTTTTACAATCAATTAATAGTTGATTCTATACAATTTAACATTGGGTGTGTTAAAAACCATTTACAATATAGCAAAAAAATAATAGGTAAATAACGTTTTTGAGGTCCTGTATCAAACACGAGGTCAAGGCTCCATGCATTTTTATCCGCTAAATAATGATTAACGTTATAATAGGCTGTTTTTAATAATATACTTTTAGTCACTTCTTTAAATTTTGGATACGGTACCTTAGCAAATAACATGAAGTATTTTTGGAATCATGTGTTAATATTATCAAAATCAGTTATAATTATGAGAATCAGATTATTTCTCACAATATTAAAAATGATTCTAAAAATACTTCAGGTTATTTACTAAGACTTATATGATTTACATTCTTGATTTTTTTTCTATTTGTAAGGTATTACGAATAAAATGATTGGCGTCGCTAGTGTGCCTAGTGTGGGCCCTTAAGAGGCTTAAATCAGCCAACTAGCGTAACCCATCACTCGCTTAATCACATAAAATCTAATTCAGTATTTCAGTAGTTAATCATAAATGCGGCCAATTTCGGCATATTAATATAGCAATATTAAAAATTCTATTTGATTTTACCAGGAAAATACTGAATTAGATTTTTCCAATGTGATCCAATCTAGGATTAATAGAAAAAAATAAACGATGGCGCCAGTTTTGCTGATCTAAGTCTCTATCAACAAAAAGGTCCATGCAAGGTATCTTATCCTTGAAAGGCAAAACAAGCCCTCGCAGAGTAGCTCTTAATTCAAATTTTATATTTAAAAAAAAACCACTTCACTGCACTTCGACACTGGTCTGTAAAAAAAACAGCTACTTTTAAAGTTAAAGCCGATCGAGAGAATGGGCGCGAAGAATCACGTCAATGGGTGATGCGACTAGCAACCTATCACTATTTTGATTCTGTTCTCCGCCTACAGGAACACAAAATGCTTAATGTGGCCTATAGGTTTTATAGACCTGGGCTCTGTTTACCCCGCAAGAGAAAAAGACGTGACAGTATGTATGTTTGTAAAAAGGGGAAAATAACAAAACAATTTAAGTTTCTCAGGTGTTCTCAAATTATTTAAGTAATTATTTGAGCTTCTGTCTTAAGCTGTGAAAACTTTCAGCATACTTTACCTTCGACGCAACTGCAGTCCGGCCGAAACTAAATGGCGGGCCTCTGCTTGGAGACTACATCTTTGAACAGATGCACTTCCATTGGTCCGTGGATGACTTCACTGGATGCGAACATGTTCTTGATGGCCATGGGTGAGTTATCATCATCATCAGGTCTTTTTAGGCTCCACTGCAGGAGCATGACCCTTTATATACTACCAGGGCTATATATTGGCCAGAGCAGTCAGAGGATTTGGCCTACACTTTTTAGGCTGACCAGACGGGTTGGAGAGGTATCTTTGATGTTTAAAAGCTTTGTTTAGCTTATAATTATTCCTAAGTCGCTTTGTACGATATCCACGGGAAGACTTGGAGTGGTCTTATTCTACTCTGCCGTATAACCACACGAGGCATGGGTGAGTGTAGCATTTACAAATACTTTCATGCAGTATTAACACTTATATTTAAGTAAATCAGCAGCCAAGTAGAACTAAAATTTGATGAGTAAAATTTCAATGTGCAATACTTTTCGTCACAAATCGATGACGTCCAAAATACGTCGCCCACGCCTAACGTCGCCACTGGGCTAAAACATTTGATACATGTATATTAAAGTAAAGATTCCAACCCAGTGATTATGTAACTCCATTAAAACGTCAGCGGAAACAAATGAATAAATAAAAGGTTCGTGCTAAGTCCTGTCTACACAGCGTGTTACTTGACCCTCGACCTTGAAGAGGTGACTCAGACCGTCAATATGAACAACTTTTGTATGGTATGCTGGGATCTCGAAAAGACGGCAAATAGTATGGGTAAGTTTCTCTGCGAGATCGAATCAGAAACGAGGGGATCCGTAGAAGAACGAAGGTCACCGACATAGCTCAGCGGATTAGCTCTTTGAAGTGGCAGTGGGCGGGGCACATAGCGCGAAGAACCGATGGCCGATGGGGCAGAAAGGTTCTCGAATGGCAACCACGTACCGGCCAGCGCAACGTCAGACACCCACCGACCAGGTGGACGGACGACCTGACCAAGGTCGCAGGAAAACGCTGGATGCAGGCCACTTCCAACCGGTCATTTTGGAAATCCTTGGGAGAGGCCTATGTCCAGCAGTGGACTTCCTGCGGCTGAAATGATGATGATGATGAGTAAGTAAAAAAAATCGAGGTACTAGCATTGGTCCAATAGGAAAAGTTGTTCATTTTGTCATTCTGAGTCACCGCTTTAAGGGAATGTCGGGGTCAATTTTCACGCGGTATGCAAACTTGATTCTGAAAATTACCAATATTTTATTTCGGAATCCCAACTTATATTAGAATATAAATCCGCATGTAATAAATGGCAAAAAAAAATTGTATTTCTAACAGAAATTTAACCAGCTGATTGGCGAATTTGTACGCCCATATTTTTTGTATATATTTTCCTTTTGTTTTTAATGTCTCTTTATTTATTAAGGATTTTGATACAGACATTACGACACGAAATTTCTCTATATTGTAAACGATTAGAGCCATTTCGAAAAAAAAGTTAAAAAAATCTTCAAAAAGTTAAAAATAAAAATAAATCTCTCTCAAATCGGTTTACCTTGTCAAGAATAAATAATCAAAGGTTCATGATACTCATAGCGGTCAAATATACCTTATAACATCAATAAGTCAGTGGCTAAAAATAAGCTGAGATTATACTTACCTATTATATTTAATCTAGGTACGCAGCTGAATGTCACTTCGTCCATTACAATAGCAAGTACCAGTCCCTGGAGGCAGCAATGGGCCACCCTGACGGTTTAGCGGTGGTGGGCTTTCTCCTAGAAGTAGTGGATGCCCCGGACCCAAGCTTCGACAGGCTGGTTGAAGGCCTGGAGGGTATCTCGAAGAGGGAACAATCTGCTGTGGTTACATCAGGTACGTGATAAAACATTTTTAAAAAGATTTCTTAAAAGGTAAAATACTTTTTGTTAAACTTTATTGGAACAACATATATTTAGTCTTCAAGTACTGAGTATTATATCTTTTACAAGCACTTTGCCTTTGTCTGTTTTCTTTTTTTGTCTATCGAGGAGTCTTTGTTCCCACTGAAGATATTTTGTCCTTGCCTATAGATATTGTGTCCCACTATTCGGCTGTCCCATTTCAAAACCTAGTAACGGGTCTAAAGGAAATTTTACAGGAGAGCGCATAAACGAAAAAATTATCAGCCAATGAAAATTTTTCATATCAAGTAAAAAAAAATCTATTGGTCGCATGAAGCACTAGATGCTTAACAAGATGTTATACACATATTTTAATATATATCTAAATTACATATTTTAAAGCCCTAAACATCAAAGTTAGTACTTTGAAAATATACAGTCGACAAATAAGACCATGTAAAAACCTGATTCAAAACATAGTATGTGCTCTTGCTTGGTTTTAAATATAGGTTTTGAAAAGATGTATTTTTAAATCTCATTGATAAAATTCTAGTAACTAAGGTTGTCTCTCCCTCTCATCTAGGTGTTTTTCATTATTATTCCGCAGAACTCTGACACCAGGGTGTGCATGGTCGACTGACCGTGTCACCTACACGAAATGATGATGATGATTATTATGACTGAATAATAGCTGACGAAATTTTGTTGCGGCCTGATCTCTTCTCTTTGGCTATACTAGAAACTAAGGTTATATAATTAAAATTATACTTTAATTTTAACGAAAGTTTATCGAGTTAAAAAGAGTTACAAATTTCAGTAAATAAAAAAGAAAGTAGCTATTCAGATCACATCTGTCCTTCATTTGTCAAATTTAGTAACAATTTCTTCTTTTATTAGTTTGTTTAATTCCCCTTGGGGTGGTAATGCTTTTGGGAAGAACAGTGTAATCAATTTTTTTATTAGCAAGTCCAATTCCTGGAGAAGTTCCTCAAATCTGAAAAATAGAGTGTAAGTAACTATTAAGAAGGCAATCAAAGTTAGAAAAATATGAGAAGCTGAAGTGGATGGTTCACTAAGGTGAATTGAGCAGTGATTCTCAAGCACACTAAAGCAAAAAAGAAAAAAAAAAAGAATGCACACAATCTTACAACCGAAAATCAATCAATTTTAAAAGTGTAAACCCAAAATAACATGATTTAATTATTGCTATTTCGCGCTATCTATTCCGGCAATCCCACAACCATTAGTCGACCCTTACAAAACCATACACCTAGCATACAATTGTACGATGACAGTGACCAAAAATACTCAAACGCAGAGACATACATTCATTTCAAGTTAATAGAACCTTGTATTATAATTTTCAGAAGTTGGATCACAGTCTATATCTCTTAACTATTTTGGTTATTAGTGGGAGCCAAAATCTTTTTAAAACGGTAAAATTGCAATTGTTGACTCATTTTATGGTACAAAAATCTCATCAATAACACACAGACAAGTTACTTTGGCCGCGCATCGTCGGCAATCGGCAACTGAACTGAGACACAAAAGCGTGCCGTCTCTTGCTGTGACTTGTCGCCGTGTCTCTTTCTAAAACGTCGCATGCGTCCTTGATTTTCAAAATACAGTAAGGCGCATCGACCACATGAATACCTAGTATGTCGCAAAGAGTTACTGGGTTTTGAAATGGTTATAGTTACTTACTAGACTTTGAAGTGGTCAGGGGCCTTTGAATGGTGTACTTACTAGGTATGGACTATTATAAATCTCCTGCTTTTTGTTAGATATCAACGCTGGTGTTTTTGTATATTGTAAAGAGAATAAAGACATACTTGACTTTGTAATAAGATGAATTTTTGAAAAAATGTCCCTTACTAGGTTTTGAAATGGGACAGCCGTATTGGGCAAAGGCCTCTCCCTAAATACTTCATTTTTTTGATCCTATGCCATCCATCCATGGTTAAATCTATCCATATCATCTCACCATCTCCTTCTTGAGCTGCCTCTCCCACGGTAGCTATCCGGTACTCCGAAAGTGTCTAGTTTTGCCCACCTTTTTGGCTGCATGCGACAAACATGCCCTGCCCAGCTCCTTTACAGACTGGCAGTTTTTGCACCTACATCTGCAATTTTTGTCAGGAAGCGCAGCTCGGAGTGTCTTAACTTTGTCTATATGTCGCAAGCCTAGTATGATGCGCTCCATTGCTCGTTGGCAAACCTTGAGTCTGGACTTTTGTGCCTCAGTAAAAGACCATGTTTGGCACTGAAAATATATTCTTAATAATTACTGAACTTATCTATTCTAAGGTCTATTTGTACTATACTAGCAGCCCTCTTCGGCTGTGCCCGGACATAAAGGTATACATACCTACTTTATCTATTAAAATAACAGCATCAAAATCCGCTGTGTAGTTTTAAGGTTCTTAGCATACGTAGGGCAGACAGACAGCAGGAAGCGACTTTGTTTTATATTATGTAGTAACTATGCTACTAATTGTTGTGTAACTAATAAGTTGGCAACATGGCACCTACTTCAGACTCAAAGACGAGAGAGAAGGGTTTATTTTTTTTCTCTTTTTTCTTTTTGCTTTCTTTCCCGGCCTTTATATTCACGGCGCAATATTTTCTTTTAATCTAAAGTTTACTCATATTTCCCCATCCTTGATATTTTTACTGTAGATTGGTAATTCTACTAGATATTTTTTTCACCTTTCAGTTTCTCATTCGTGTGTAACACACTGCCGAAATTACATTTAAGGAACATGATCGGTCCTTGATATTACACAAACTTATCCCCAGGTCATAAATAAATGTTTTTAAAATATGTCATTTTTTCTAGTATGTCTAATAATGTCTGTGTGTTGTATTGGGCCGCCGCACCCCGCTTCATTCCTTCAACTTTTTATAAGGTAAAAATGTTGTCTGTGCATGATCATTATCATCTCAGCTATAAGAAGTCCATTTCCGGTCAGGGTAAATGGAATAAAAGTATATGGGATGCTACTTGCTCAGATAGATTGGGGATGAGAAAGTAGCAGCTCGAGAGGCCGGGTGCCCGTACTCGGGCACGCGGCCCATGACCACTCTGACAACGAATTAGATACAAATTTAAAAAATATCCGGCTGATTATGGTCGTTATTATGAAATTACTGCTGAGCAATAAAAAACAAGGTGTTTGTAATCCAATAAAAAAAAAATTTCAGAGGCCCTTGCGTGGATGAACAGATCAGACTTATATGAAGGAAACTACGTCACGTATAAAGGATCGCTGACAACACCGCCGTACACCGAGTGCGTCACGTGGATCATATACGAGAAACCAGTGCAAATTGGGAGTGAACAGGTATTTTATTAATATCTGTATTATCATTATTTAAGTGCTAAGATCCGTTGTAAATTGCCGCTACTTTTTCTTGCTTTTCTGTAATCTTCAAGTTAAATCCTATATATATCCTATAATATTATGTAGGTAAAAAAACAGCGGTTTCGAAGAAGAAGTAGCGGTTATTATCATTCTTTTTGTGGCCCCCAAAATTCAAGCAATTAGGCTGGGATAGACGGGCAACTCCGAGTGATCCTATATATCCTTGTAGTCTGTTGAAAATAGAGTACAAAAAAGGATCTATTCTTTAATTATAAAAAAGTACATACCGGACGATAAATGTTCCTTTGCTTCGTACTTTCTTAATAACTGATACGGCCCATCTAATCTAAATCTAATTACTTATCATTTTCAACTGGGTAATTCTAGAAACTTCCTCATTCTAAATTGGCATTAACTTTCGATAGGTAATGAAATTGTAGCCTTTATCTCCTCGGGCGTAATTTACTCGTAACATAAAACGTTACAAAGTTGTCACCCGCTAAACGAATCAGTACAAACATAAAATACTAAGAGAATAGAAGTAGGCTTCTGTCATTTGGTTCAAGGACTTCACTCGAAGGAAAATTTGGTGTCATTATTTTTCAGATATCTTTGAAGAGTATTTGAAACTCATCAAATAACTGCTTCGTCTGTTTTTATCCAGCTGGCATCGTCATTATATATTATTATATCCGTATATATTAATTGCCCATGAAGTCCATAAAGATATCTCACTATGATGTCGACATAAATTCAACTTTTTATGGAAATTATTAGTTTGGTGAACCGCAATCACTTTTACATGCCCTTCTTCCTGAGGTTGAGGTCGAAAAATGTTCGCCAGTGGCCGACTACATAAAACTAAACCAATATTGAAACCTTAAGTTACTTCTATACTTTAAATATTTTGTAGCTTAACGACAGTACAACACTAAACTCCAATTATTTGTATTCACAGCTGGGGCTCCTAAGGCAATTGGAGGGGCCCGATAGCAAACCCATCGAGAGGAACAACAGGCCCACTCAGCGACACCCACCTGGACTATCAGTTATTTATGTTAAGCAAGTCAAGTCTAAGATATGACAATGTATTATGATAATAAAGTACAATCGCAAAATGTGTTTTTGTTGCGTTCCTAATTGGTGTTACCAAAAATTACAATACGAGCAGGAATAAAACGATCGCAACATGGATATTCTTCTACAATATCCTACAATAAGTAAGACCTTTTTTTTATAATATTATTTTTTTTGTAATAAATACTTAGCTTAACCAGTTTATGTCTTGAGACAGAACCAACACGCCGTTTCTCTTTACACCAACCATAATTGCTAAATATATCTAAGATAGTCGCAAATATATTGAAAATCATCCTATGATAGGTACTCGTATTCAGTAAAGCTGGTTATTTTAGTCTTCGGTTAATTATAAGCACCAGGCTTGGCCTAATGCTTAATATCTTGATTATATGGTATCCGGCGTACCGTACTTGCATTATATGTACTAACATTTTATTACAAATTCAAAATTTAGCATTTTGTGTTTCATTTTCGGGGCTGGTCTTACATATTTTTTTTTCGTTTAGTTTGTATCGTATAATTAATTTAAGATCATGATCGAGTCGATCATGACCTAAATTTTTTTCATTAGCCTATTTGAGTGTCCCACTGCTGGGCAAAGGCCTCCCCTTTTCGTCTCCAGACATCCCTATCAAGAGCGGTAGTTTGCCAACCACTCATATATGAATCCAGGTCATCGCGCCATCTCCTTCTAGGTCTGCCACGTTTTCGGTGGCCATCCGGTTTCCACATAGTGGCCAGTTTAGCCCACCTGTCCTCTCGCATGCGACAGATTCATCAGACTCTTCATGGACCAGTAGCTCTTCCAGGCGTTATCCATTCGTCGATCGATTTCTTTGTCCTGCCTGTTTTCGAAGGAAGCTATCTGGCCCAGGTACAAATACTCCTTGACATATTGTATAACCTGCCCATTCACCTCAATCTGGTGCTTGGTGCTGTTAGTCATCACCTTTGTCTTCTGCCGATTGATCTGAAGTCCAACCTCAAGGCTTGCCGTGCTGAGATCTTTGAGCATTCTCTGGAGATCGGATGCTGAGTGGGAGATAAGGACAATGTCGTCGGCATAACGAAGGTTAGTTAGCCTTTTTCCGCCAACGTCAATGCCCATCGTCTCCCAAATTGGCATTAACTTTTGGAACACTTCTTCCAGACAGCTAGTGAAAAGTTGAGGAGACAGCGGATCTCCTTGCTTCACGCCTCTTTCCACTTCAAACACCTAAAATTAATTATCGCTAACTCGAAACCAGACAAACGCACAATATAAACATTATTTCTAATGTGGTTAGATTATTGTCTAATGTCGAGCTCCGTGGCGCAGTGGTTACCACGCCAGACTGCGACACGGGAGTCCCGGGTTCGATCCCCGGTCAGGTCATGATGGAAAGCGTCTTTTTCAGATTGACTTGGGTCTTGGATGTTTATTTATATAAGTATATATTATAAAATATTGTATCGTTGAGTTAGTATCCTGCAACACAAGTTCACAACTTACTGTGGGGCTAGCTCAATTTGTGTGATATATCCGTATATATTTATTTATTCCAGACTTCTATTATTTATGTTTGTTTTTTTTCACGGATTATGATGTCATATGATACTTCATGTTATGAATTGTTCGTTCGTATCCAACGAAAATTCCAAAAGCCTAAGCAGATTTTGATGTTCGAAGTTTCATTAGAATCCATACTTAATCCAGAGTGACAGGCTATAAAATATTTTATGGCAAGGCTGTTGTTTTTAATATTTCATTGGAAAACTTTTTTTCCAATAACTTTGTTCTTGTTACAATGGAGGTCCCCCATAATGGATTCGCTGTTATGTCAGCATCATTAATCTCAACTCTATGAACAGGATAAATTGAAAAAATGCCTGGTTTTTCTAAATTTATGCTTACTTCTATAATGCAGCAACACAGCATTTTTGTTTTAAAAACCAACTACAAAAAAGAGGTTATTAATTTGACCCATATGTGTGTAATATTGTCACAATTACAGTTTTTGTACATGTTAGTCTATATCACAGGATCTAAACATCTGTCATAAGTGTATGCATGTCTGTGCATATAAAAAAAATAAACTTGGTAAAGTCCAACTTTCCCTAAGTTGGACTTTAACAAGTTTATTTTTGTGCAAGTTTCATCGGTTCCGTAATTCTTAAGATGGACTCTGCCATCTGGTAGTCGTTAAAGGTACCTGCCACGTCAGTGGCCGAGAGGCGGTTCCAAAGAACTCTGACACCAGGGTGTGCATGGTCGACTGAACGTGTCATCTACACGAAATGATGATGAGAGTTAAGTGTGCAGACTTTAGGTTTTTTTTTCACATGTATAAGTATACATGTGAAAAAAAATGTGCACAAGTGTGCCTACATGTGTCTATTCATGACGCTACGTATATTACACACAATATTTACAGTTCATCTTCTCCCCGACACCAGCTGCCAACAATTCTAAGTAACTCAGGAACCAACTAGACCGTTTAGGAAAAGGTAAATAAAAAATCAATGTAGGGAATTCGGATTTAATTGGTCAAAAAATAGTCCCTTAACATTTCATATTTTACAAAAGGATTGACTTATCAACTTATCACATTTATTCACATTAAATATTTACAAACGACATAAAAATCTCGGAAATACTATACATTAATTTTACAGTTAACATAATTTTACAATAATATTAATGTTGAGCTCTAGAACCACGTTTAACGTTGTGCAGAATCGTACAAGTTTACCCATACATATCTGTTCTTATTATCTTCCGCCGATGTACATTACTATAAACTAAATTATGAATTCAAATTAAATGAGGTAAAGTCAATCGTAGAATGCTACTGCAAACAGTTTTATACTGAATAGTTTTAAGGTAACTTTATCCACATCTGCCATGAAGTAGATGTTCAAATTTTAATTTACATTACTTTTTTAATGATTACAATTGAATCCAAATAGAGGCAGGAGAATATCGTAAATACATTTTAAAATCATTACATATTAATTTAGAAAATTACATTATATTTAATAATAACTTTCTTTCCACGTAATCTTAACAAGCTTTGGAACATATTACGTAACATGATTCAAAAGATGAATAATAAACAATCAACGTGGCAAAGGCCCAATGTTCTCTAGAAATTTACCTTATTAAAATCCTAATCCTCATAACTTTGGAATGTCATATACGGGTTCGCCAACAGGAACTCATCGATTTTTGATTGAAACAAAGAATTGACTTGCCCTAACTTCATTATGATATGGCAAAATTTAAATCATATTGGAAAATAAATGAAAAAGTTAACATGTTCAATTTAATCAATCTCAGACGAAGATAAATTATAATACTTCATGCAAAGTAACTAGAATCTGTTATCGTATTATGCGTAAAAGATTTTTAAACCTCAATAAAAAAGAGTATTTACAACAGAATTAAGCCTATAGAACGACCGACATCTCAACATATAGTTAGGTACCTATAGGTACGACTTTGGACTACATGTATCAAGTCACAGCGGGGACCGTCCGCTACTGTAAAATATTGTGATTGACCAACCGTGATAAAATATCAAAGTATTGGTACAACAGAAAATAAATATGTTAAAATAATTCCCATAGGAAACCCAAGTGACAATGAAATTTTGAAACATTAAGAGGCACAAAATAATTATCATCATCATCAGGTCTTTTTAGTCTCCACTGCAAGAGCACGACCCTCTCCAACTACCAGAGCCATAGGTATATTAGCCCAGCAGTCAGATGATTTAGCTTACACTCTCCACGCTGGCCAGACGAGTTGGAGAGGTCTCTTCGATGTTTATAAGCTTTGTTTAGCTTGTGTTTCCTAAGTCGCCTTTTACGACATCCACGGGAAGACTTGGAGTGGTCCTATTTTACTCTGCCGGAAACCACACGGCAAACAAAATAATCACACAACCAAATAACTATGAAGAATGAATTAGCTTATTTCGTTACCATAGAAATCCAAAAAAGCTTCCGGCTTACTTTTTTTCTTCTATGTTCTGATGTTAATCAGTCAATTTATCTAAATAAGCGTAAAAATAAAATTTATGAAAGTGTAAACCGAATGGCACACTTGTAAAATATTTTTGGTTTTTGTGTATTTTTTCAAAAACCGTTCGTCATGTTTCGGTAAAAATTTAATGGGACCATCTGTAAAGACCTATCCTACAAACCTATCAAACAGAAAAAGAATTTCTTAAATCGGTCCAGGCGTCTACGAGAAATCGGGGAACATACATAAAAAAATAAAGATTATGACGAACTGAGAACCACCTCCTTTTTTGAAGTCGGTTAAAAATCAGTTTGTATTTTTATGAAATAAATGGAAGATATTTGGATAAGCTATGTCTTAAACTACTAAATGCATTTTAGGTTATCTTTTTCTTATTTTAGGATCTCGTTATCATAGTAAAATATCATATTATAAATAACGCATTCGAGCAGCAACCATCCCTATATGTACCGCTATATAACGCCATTACTCAGTATCGATTTAATAAAATATAATACCTACATAATAATAAAATTCAATAATTTTTTATTCTAAAATATCTATCTAAGACTTATCCTATTAATTTTACACAGTGAGCACACAATCTTATCACTAAACATTGATATTTTCTTGAACTTACGTCACGTTAAAAACCTAAAAAAGTTCGTGAACAACAATTATGATCGTTTGGAAAGTTGTGACTGAAAAAAACCACGAACGATATGCTAAACACTGGATTATCATAATATAACAATCTCACTTAAAAAGCCATTTGGATGCTCCCGACAACTGTGATAAATGCAGCTAATAAAACATCGGTCTTTTTTAGATAGGAGTACCTGTTAAGAGTCGCCTGGACGCGCATGTCTCCATACAAACGGAAAAAGGGAATTGTGGCAATATTTGATAATTTTGGAGTAAAATTAAGCATCCAATCAATTAATCTTATTAAGTATAATCTACGTACGTTCCTATACAGTTTGGTTAAATTGTCAATAGTTTGAGAATTATACATACGCCTCTCAAGATTTCCATACAAATTTGAAAAGGCTTGTAATTCTCAAACCATTGGTATAAATCAAGCTGTATAGGAACTTGCGTAGATTATAATGAGAATAATTGATTCAATACTTAATTTTACTCCAAAATTATCAAATATTGCCACAATTCCCTTTTTCCGTTTGTATGGAGACATGCGCGTCCAGGCGACCCTTAAGAAGCGACCCATTCGATTGTTCTAACACAAATTTTAGTGATTTACCTAAATGCACGATTATAAAATTTTAATTCCTTAAAACACAGCTGTCGGATAAACAGAGGTTGCTTGCAGCATTTTAACATCAATAGTTTACAGATTTATTTTAATAAAGGAATAAGATATTGGTGAAAATTCGATATGGACAGAGTTTGAACGGTAAGTAGTCTCTAGAATTTACTTGTCTAAAGCGTTTCATATCCTATACATGTCGAATTTCGCCACCAATCCATATTCCAATCCTCTTAAGCGCAATATTGCTTGCGCCATGTAACTAACCTTTTATGAGTGTGGTATTTTACAATGAATTTGAAAATTGATTAATATGTAGGAAGCCATCCAATATCTTATAGGTGCTTTTATGCATTCAGGACGCTATTCTGGTTATACTCTTTTTAAAATAAAGAAATAAGATATGTGAAAAAATTCCACACCGGCACGATTTGAACCGGCAGTCTAGAAAATATATAAAATATTGTACGGCATATTCGATACTGCTTTAAACCACCGAGACGTTGCATCAATCGTATCGAACCATGCGATTTGCACAAAATCATAAGGTTTATCCATCTCCGTGGACGGCATTACAGTTACATCATGATAACGATTTTTTTTTAATTTTACAATATACTAGCAATTTTACCGCGACTTTGTCCGCGTAAATTATAGTTTATGTTACTCGCAGACAAATTAGCCTTCTTTATGTGAAAGAATTTTGAAAATTGGTGTAGTAATTTTGGAGCCAATTCTATTCAAACAAACAATCAAATCTTTCCTTTTTATAATAATTTATAGCAATGATTTATCTTTAAATAAATTACAGTAAACCATATTAAAACTAACTTATATATACTAAGAATTAAACCTACCTATAAATAAAACTTACCTATAAATAGAAAATGTCCAGCAGGTCATTGCCCTGCGGTAATGTGCCCAGAAGACTGACAGCATAATAATAATATAATAATAGTATAGACGGTATAGACTAGTGAGCTTAGATAAAGTGTAGCCTAGTAGAATGACGAGTAAACACCAAAATTTCTATGACAATATTAACATAATATAAAACTATAAATAGTAAAATGAATATTTCATCACGCTCGGACTTTTTACAATTGACTACTGTAGATGATATTTTCTCTTGTTATTTGTTTATCCATGAAAAAGAAGAAAGTTATAACAGTTGTTATGTCACAGGATAAAATTTCAAACATGCGTGGTTTGTAATATTATTACAATCTGCAAAAAAAAAAAAAATCTCTACATTTAGAAACGTTCCATTCTGTGTGAAATTACTCGCATTGTTTATTATTATAAGGAAGGAATGGGACATTTTCCTCATCCCATTGTGTAAATGGGAGTCAAAAGCCATTGTATATATAAGTTTAGAGGATTCCTCCAGTCGTTCTATGTTTATTTCTAAAGTAAAAGTAACGCTTTTGCTTGGGTTCTTGAAATCATAGTTGGAAAATACTTTATCTCAGAAGTTGATCGAAAAACCTTTTATAGTTTTTAGACTCATTCCGTCTTATTATAAAAAAACGGCAAAAATAGGTTTAAACCTGTTCTACCTCAGTTCGGACTTGTGATGAATCAAGTATAGTTTAGGAAATTAAACTTTGCTTCATTATAAAAAGTGAACTAAGTCACGATCGACTTAGATTTGAGACGATTCCCCGAAAACATATTTCATTCGTTCATTCATTCAATCGTTCCACTACATCGTTCCAATCTTAATGATAATTTTTTTAAATTTGTTGATTGAAATAGAATGAAACTTAAAAATAATAAAATTGAAATTATGAAAGATGTATATTTTTGTTATAAAATGATATACCTATTCAAAGGTTTGATTACATAAATCATACTTTTTTCCTGCAAAAATTTTTTACGTAACTATTGGTAACCTTATAACCCTGAAACGGAACGGATCTGAGCGCGCGTAACAAATTGTATTTTTTCCAAAGAAACCAAATAGTAACCTCGAAAATTGTTTTATATTAGATTGTAAAAAGTAAATTTTTCAAATTTATTGAATTAAAGGAGCCGTGGTCGTGTGTACAAAAAGTATTGTTTTGTAGATGCTGATAAGGATCGCCGATAATTATGTTGAAACTAACCTCAAAATTTGTTTACGATGGTGAAATGTTTAATAAATCAATGGTTCCAGGTTTCCAAGCATGGTTTTCTAGTTGTTGTGAAATAAAAATGACAATAATAGTGTTGAAAGTGATAAAATAATTTATTTACGACATGTAAATTTTCAAATCATTAAATAATTTTACGTGATATTTGTGATAGTTTTACTGCTTTCTTTGTATTTATTAAGTATTCGCTCATTGTAAAATAAGTAAGTATCGAGTTTTCACGTAGATTCTAGCATCAACATATACTTTTGTAGTAAAAAAATCTATTTGTTAGTTACAAAATGAGTTAGTATTGAAGTTAAACTAGTGAAATGCTGGTTTATCTTTTGACCTAGGATCATGTAGGACTTAAGCGATAAACCTTTTTTTATAATACGATTTTCCTTTGTACTTGACTTGAGAACCGACTTAGAGATGGTTTAATAGTTAGTCTGCTTTTTATAATAAGACGGATTCAGTTTATATTGAATTTTCAGCTTAGCATACAAGCGTAGCGTTTAGGTTTACAATATATATTTTTTAATTTTAATAATCTGATTTAAGATATTTAACTCGCTTTGCACATTATTTTACTTTTTATTGATGTAGAAAATGAGGTTTAATGTAGTTTTTGAGATTTGTCGAAAATGGATAAAAAAACCGAAAATTTGCATCAATATGAAAATGATAAACTTTTCCGAGAAGGGATTTCTGATTGCCCTTTCATTATTATAATTAATTGTAGATCACACTAGCAGCTTTTAAGCTGATGCGTGAGCGTCTTAAGGTTTAGAGATATTTTTCTTGTCTAGTCTATTTTTGAAACTGTTGACTGATAGTGCTTTAATTGCAAGAAAAAATATAAAACATTTTTTACTCACGACTTCCAGATGTAAAAACCATAGCTGCATGGATTAATAAATCGAGAAATGTTGGATAGTTTCGTCACAAGCTTGTAATATGAGTGCTTAGATGAAGATAGTTGGCTCAAATATGACAAACCATATTCCATAATATAGGTATTTAAGATTAATTTTAACTAATGGGTACACAGGTTGAAATAATGGAGCTTTAATAACCTTAAATATATTTATTTTTACGACACAGGACTAAAATTACCCTATATCTTAATTTTACTCTGTTAAAAATAATGCCTGTAGATGTTGTCCGGGCATTAATTAGGTATATTTAACGTGCTCAGACTATCTTACTTGTTTGAGGAGCGCTCACGCAAGTTAAGCAACCTCGGATGCAGTCCCTACTAGGATGGGTAACCCCAAGTGGCATAAACATATCTCGAGTTCTTCCGTGTCTCAGAAGGTACGTTAAGCCGTTGGTCCCGGCTGTCATCATTGATAATCAGATGCCTCTAAGCAGCTTGATAAATCTGACAGCAGTGTTTGCCACTTACACACACTAAAAATTATAAACAAACAACTTGTTCGTAGTTTTTCAGTTAAAAAGTTTTGATTGAGCTTTAAAATTAGGATAATAGGTTTTTGTGAATCTATTAATATGGATAAAGCTGTTACTGTGAAATAATATGTTAATTTTATAAATTATATTGGATCGTTGAGTTAGTATCTCATAAGCATAAAATAACATGAATTCATAACTTGTTCGGGACTATCTCAATCTATGAGATTCGTCTGTATATATTTTTACAATACTTGTCCTTTTGAGTGAAAATAATTTGCTAAGAAGCACTACGGAACCAGTAATATATTCTCATTATCAGGACCAAGATAATTTTCCGCGCTTACTATAACTTTTTTCATTAGCTAATGAAAATATCACTTCGTAGTTTTTTACTTCCTACAATCACAAACATTTCGATTTGTTTAATTTTTAAGATCCCGCTTTGACCAAGTCGGGTGATATACTTATAGGTATATATTCTAATGAATGTTACAGTTCAAATATTATTCAAGATTCGCAAAAAATAAAACACTCTAATTGGTCTTTAAATAACACATAAATATCATCAAAATACGATAAACTTTTTAGTAATTTTATTAATGGTTTTTTTATGTCACTTAAATAAATTGAAATAATTATATTTCATATCTTTAGTTTTAAATAAAAATAAATAGTTTCTAGGAATATTAACTACACACAGGTATTGTCACTTTTTACGTGTTTAAACACTTGAGACATACATAATATTTTACTTCACTAACACTTAATCAGAGGTTCAGTACCTGTAACTATTTACACTTTGCGCCCGTGAATGTACGCTGAAACAAAAGACATTTTATGAATAAATAAAACTGGTCAGACGAAGGTTGTAAGGCACCGTAAAATTTTCCTGTACTTCTTTAGTTTTTCATTTTATTTTGTTTTCATCATTTGTTGGTATGGGGGCTGCAAAAAATACACATTGGGTGTTCATTTCAACTCAATCTATTAAGGTTCAAAAGACGGACGGATAGCGGAGGCTTAGTTATAAAGTTCCACTGTGTGAGTGTGTGTTCCAAGTGAAAGTTATATAAAAATATACCTTTTACAATAAAGTTTATTTCTTGATAGGAATCGTTAAAAATAAACAGAGAAAAAAATTAGTAATGTAGATGTGACAAGGAAGATAAAGGCGTTGAAGGAATTCATGGATTGGGGGCACGAGGAAGTTGGGAGGTTCTCTGAGTTTCTAAACGGGATTCTTACCATATTCTTCTAACCGGTTATATTGGAAATCCTTGGGGGAGGCCTATGTCCAGGTGTGGACTTCTTGCGGGTGAAATGAATATGAATATGATGATGATGATGATTCTTACCATCATAATACGTGCGGTGCGGGCACCTGGGGCAGCTAGCAAGCGAAGGCGGTCTCTGCAATGGGGGGTTTGGCGCCCTCCGACACGACAAGCGCGGCCATACGACTACTGCATTTCCTCTTGAGTCTCTGAGTTCCTCGATACCTGTAGAGCCGAATACTTTGAGGGGATTATCATAATAGTATCACTTGTGGAATTGGGAATGGAGGGCTAAAACCTTATTGCGTTTACTTTATTTTTAAAAAATAAGTATCTATTATAAAATGTGGTATCGATAAGTTATTTTATTATCCTGCTCCACAAGTTCACGTCTTTCTGAGGGGCTATGTGATTTGGATGTATTTATTTAACCCATTAGATTCAACGAGTTCTGTGGCGCAGTGGTTAAGATACCAGCCTGCGACACGAGGGTTCCCGAAATCGACCCAAAAATGATCTTTTCAGATTGACCTAAAATAAAACGAAGAAAAATGCTAAGATGATGATGATAATGATAAAACGTTTGCGAAAAACTTCAGTTCAAAGTTAAGTGAAATGGCTGTAAAATTTTAAAAGATAATGAGTTAAGTTACTGTCATTCAAAAAAAGTTAACGCAGGCTGCGTTACAAAGTTGTGCCAGAAGGGGAAGCGAGGAAAATCCACCAAAAGTATTACTTGATTTTTTTAGCCTTCTTATAAAACCGGTTTAGCAATGGCTTCCATGCTGGTTTGGGAGAAAATAAAAAACATAGAATATACCAGCTGCTTTTCTTCCCACACAGACCGTTAAAGCCGGTCAAAGGATTGGGCGAAAATCTAAGGAATCACATGAGTGTGGAACCTCATGCAGAAACACGCTTGTACGATTTGACTACATGCAGAAAGCACAGCTGACAGAAATCTCTATTCGTAGACAGCACGTTTTGCCTAAAATACTTTTGGTAGATATCTCGGTTCCTAGGAAGCACTTTTGACAGAAATTACTGTTGGTAGATATCTCGGCTCCTAGAAAATACTGTGGATAGATATCACTGTAGGCAGATATCTCGGTTCCTAGAAAAAACTTTTGACAAAAATAATACTTTTAGGGGACACCTGGCCTGCTCCGGATGATGTGGTCCACGGGCGAGATGTCAACTTTTTAGTACGCTTTAATTTAATATTATGTAGGTGTTCCGAATCTTCAATTTAAATAACTCAACAAAAATGCTCATCAGGTTTAATAACTTTTGCTAAGGCGTCATTTTTATATTTCTTATAGTAAATTACCTGGACCATTATGTTTCTGCATTAAGTGTTCTAAATCTCAGATTTTTATACCTCAACGCTCATCAGGCTTAACAACTTTTGCTAAGGTTCCACTTTTATATTTCTTAGATTTCAGCTGGACCATTATGATGCTGCATCAGGTGTTCCATTTTCCAAAATCATTTCTACCCTATATCTTGCCTAGGCTTTGTAGCTATATAGCAAAAAAGTTTCTTTCGAATCCGTCTAATATTTCCGGTCATAATCATCATTTCGTGTAGGTGACACGGTCAGTGGACCATGCACACCCTGGTGTCAGAGTTCTGCGGAATAGCCTCTCGGCCTCTGACGTGTCTTCTTTAACGACTTCCAGATGGCAGCCGGGACCACCGGCTTAACGTGCCTTCTCAGACAATCAAGTGATTCATGCCTGCAATATTTCCGGTGATAAGCGTGATCATACATAGAAACAGACAGACAGACAATAAAAATTCTAAAAAAAAATTTTCGTTCACTTTTATTATTTTTAAGTGTCCCTCTATCCATTTCAGTCAAAAATACAAAATGTAAAGACAATATATTTTTACTGTTTTATATATAATAAAACAGTAAAAATATATTTTTACTGTTTTATATATAATAAAACAGTAAAAATATATTGTCTGTACATTTGTCTGTATAATGATTCACTATCTTTAAAGAAAAGTACTTGTGTATACCTTTTTCTTGCATTATTATATGCAAAATGAAAAATGACTGTTTTGAAATCGAATTTGGATAAATGCAAAATGACTCATATTGCATTTATTTTGTTTATAATTTTTTTTTAAATCATATAATTATATGAAATAAAATTGTTTTCATTATGTTTCTCTGCCAAAGATTTGCTAAAGTTAGGACACATAATAACATCAAAAATTATACTTGTTCTGAAGAGCGGGGTGTTCTGGTGAAACTGACACAAATTTTATTTCCAATGTAAATATCTTGTAAGCAGGCCATATTTCCCTTGCTTTAACGTTTGAAAACGGACAAGTCACTCGATCTCATCTATTGGGACGAATATTAACATAGCGTACTAGAAAGTTGACATCTCGCCTGTGGACCACATCCCAAGCGGGCCAGATGTTCCCTAAAGGTATTTTTTGTAAACTGTGTTTCCTAGGAACCAAGATATTTACCAACAGTGATTTCTATCCACAGTATTTTCTAGGAACCGAGATATCTACCGTCAGTGATTTCTGTCAATAGTGCTTCCTAGCAACCGAGATATCTACCAACAGTATTTTAGGCAAAACGTGCTGTCTACGAATAGAGATTTCTGTCAGCTGTGCTTTCTGCATGTAGTCAAATCGTACAAGCGTGTTTCTGCATGAGGTTCCACACTCCATAAAATCATCCTAATGAAATTATGCATACATGCAGTCTAGTGTAACGGAAAAGGGCAAATGATACCTTTCAAACCGGAAAAACGTGCGGTTTGTTAACAAATATATACTAACGACAACATACCCGAAAACCAGTCATCATATAAATCTTAGGTTTATAAACTTTTTTGTTACCTTTTTAAGGGGAAAGGATCCATGTACAAAGATAAGTTCAAATATCTAGGCTGAACAGTAACGGACACAAACCAAAGAGTAGAAGTTATTTACTTACAAATCCACAACGCACTTAAATGTACAGTTCACTTCACAAAGTTTTAGTGACCAAGTTGTTGCGCAGAAAAACCTACATCCGGGTGTAAAAACAGTTACTATAGACCAATCTTGATGTATGGTTGTGAAGCATAGGCACTAACTTTGAGGGAAGAAAAGAAGCTGTTTCTTAGTTGCGGAGAGGAAAATCCTCCGTAAAATTCTGGTACCAAAGTAAAACGGAAGATGGGATTTTGAGAGCCCGGAAAGACCAAGAAATCGAATACTTAGTGTCTGAACCAATCATCATTGGTGAAATAAAATCATATTGTCTTCGGTAGTTTAGACACGAAGATAGAATGGGAGAGGATTGAGTCGTAAAGAAAGCATATTCGTGTAGACCGAAAGGCAGTTGACCGATTTGCCGTCCTACATACCGCTGGTGTGACGAGATCATGAAGGACCTACAGAACCACAAACAACGAAGAAGATACTATTACTAGTATTAGACGACCCACTGCCTTATGTTTTCTCTAGGCAATAAAGATCATAGACAAATAAGGGAGTGAAAATGAAAAAAACAATCCATACAATTACGTTTGAATTTCTATTGGGGGCCACAAATTCAAACTCAATTGACGTGTGTTCTATGCCCTAAAATCCGTGAAGGCAGTTTATCGGCAGCTTGGAGTTTGCGATTGGAAAAGGCTGGCATATGATGGCAAAAAATGGCGCCTTCTAGTTTTGGAGGCTAAGTTCCACCTTGGGTCCCTACGCCATTGCAGTAAGTTTGTTACCTTTTTACTTAATCAATCTTCGTGACATACACATACGCATTGTCAGGAGAAATGAACATGACAAAGGGTACACCCGGAAAAACAAATACTGATCCTTAGGGATTAGCAGGGAAGGCATAAGCTTGGTACTTATAAAGCGGTATACACAGTCAGAAATATCTCGTATATTTTTTAAACAAAACATAATGTGAAAATTATTGTTGTAAACCCGTTTTAAAATAATTTTATTTCAATTGCCCGGAGGAAATTTGAAAGTTGATTTATTTTCATTTTCATACAAAATCGAGTCAATGGGTACATTTTTTGAATTCAATAAAATGTATGCTTCGACAAACAATGTGTTGCGTAATTTAAAAGTTCAGTTGAATCTTCCTGAATCTTACTTGCTCGTTTCTGTCATAGATTGCAAAAGCCAATATAATGATCGCTTTTTTAAAATATCATAGTAAATATCATATTATGCGTGGCCTTTATTCCTCATGGGTTTAGTAGCTAGGTTCTGTCTAGGTAAAGGATACAGACAAGAATAAATGAAGAATGAAAAACAAGAGGAAGGATACAATCTGACATCTGTCCTCAGGGAAAGCATAAGGTATCCAGGTTCTATTGAATCTAGATTGCGTAATTCATTTTACGTGACTAACACTTTGATTAACAATAATTATTGTATGTCAATGGACTAACAACTCACTGTCGCGGCCGTAGAGCACGGAATATCGCTCAGCGTGTGAGCGGTCGTCAATTGCCTGCTCTGTGGTCGCGTCCGTGTAGCCCAAGCCTTACATAACGGGTTAACAAAGTTTTGCAAGGATTTATACGGTAAATATTGGTTTGATATAATAGATCGGTATCAGGGGTAAGCAAGGAATAAAGGTCAATATAATTATAATTTACCTCATAACCCGAAATTAAGATGAAATGTTGGTAAAGTATAAAGTTAACTTGCAAAAAGCGATGCTTTACGAGGGCCCGCGAAGTTTAATCATAATAGTGAAACCCACGCAAATGTAGATATGAATTGAAATTATTATGTTCAAGCTCAAGCATAAAGGTTAAAGGTGTTATACTTTCTTAGTAAAGTGTATCTACCACAGAAATGCGTAGATTGAGTGGTGTCACGGGACTAGCTTTGCTTAATTTCAACTCATCGTTTTTTTTTACCTGACCCAGAAGGACGGCAATGTTTGTGTTAAAAACCTTAACGCGTACGAAGTTGCGAGTACAGATAGTTCAGCAATAAAAACAACTTTTCCTCTAGGAAACTGATAAAGCTAAAATATTTTTATTTCTTTGTCTTTATTCAAAAATAAATGTATAAAATATCGTGTTAAATATTCCATTATACGGATCTGTTTGTATCAAAAAATAATATTCTAAATTGAACTGGCAGCTAATTACCCCTGTTCAGTATTGTTTACAATATTACTCTCACATTTTTTATTCAAATAGATCCCAAAACCCAGGAAATAATAATTCATAAGGAAAAAATTTTTCATTAATCTCCGTTTCTTAAGAGTCGCCTGGAAGCGCATGTCTCCATACAAACGGAAAAAGGGAATTGTGGCAATATTTGATAATTTTAGGGCAAAATTAATCATCCAATCAATTAATTTCATTATAATCTACGTGCGTGCCTATACAGTTTGGTTAAATTATCAAACGTTTGAGAATTATACGCCTCTCAAGATTTCTATACAAATTTGAAAAGGCTAATAATTCTTAAACCATTGGTATTTTAACCAAGCTGTATAGGAACGTACTTAGATTATAATGAGATTAATTGATTAAAAGATTAATTTTACTCCAAAATTATCAAATATTGCCACAATTCCCTTTTTCCGTTTGTATGGAGACATGCGCTTCCAGGCGACTCTTAAGTTTGACGAATGGAAAGAATGTATTGTAAGAAAATTAAATAAATGCTGCGTCGACTGAATTCAGCGTTTTCTTGTTTAGAGATCTGTATCTCAAAGGGTCTTGGTATCTACCAGTTTTTCTGCGAATACCTTTTTATGAGGAAAGTAGATCTGCAGTGCTTTGTAGCTGTTAAAAAATTCTAAGTAAACGCTATCAAAAGACAAGTACAATTTTGTCGAACTCGCAAAAAGATCAAAGTCAGTAAGATACCTCCTTTGACCCAAATCATGAATTTCCGGTTAACTCTACCAGCAAGTACTTCTCGCTATTGTTTGTTTTATTTAAGATACTTTGGGTGGGAGTTTTCCAAGTACTTGAAAAGAGGATCTCAAGAAGAGGAAAATCTGTTCTGATACTGCAAAAGTGTTTAAGGAGTTTTATTTGTTAGCCACATGCTTTTCTTCTCTCAACAATGCAACTTTAAGTTTTCCCTTCTTTTTTATGATATAGGACGGCAAACGGGCTAGCGGTTCACATGATGGTAAGTGATCACCGCCTATCGACAATTCCTTACCAAAGCCTTTGAAGGATAATTTGTATGCTTGTGAAAATAAGCATTATATTTGGATACTTATTTTCAATGACCAATAGGAAAAAAACTGGACGAAATAACTGCTAGACTAATACTGAATGTGGAGTCAAACATTCTTAATCGCAATATTTTAGTGAATTTTGAAGAACTACGAATTACGAGTGAGTGGTACGCAAAGTGGTAAAACAGAGAAAATCCGAAGAAAAGGTGGAGTGTGTCAAGGAGAATATAATGGAAAAAGAAGTTACAAAGAAAAAAAAATATAAAAAAATCCACATACTGTCCAGCCCTCAAATACCATGGGGCAAATAAAGGAAGAATAAGTAAATTAAATATTTTTAATACTATTGTAAGCCTTGCGTTCGCTTTTTCCTCTTCTTTGCAAACAAAACAATGATGTGGCTTCCCGCTACTTTTATCGCTCGCAAATATATTAACCGACACGTTTACAAAGAATATGTACATTTTAGAATAACTAGTAAAGGTTCGCAATTTGTCTAGCTGGCTGGCTTTGGTATTAGGCTGGGGTAGGTATCATCCTAAGCCCTAATTGCGTCGGAGTCCAAGGTCATTCGATATTATTCTACGTTTATACGTAATATTCCACTTGTATTTATTTGTCGGCAAATATACCTACTTCTTATTTACAAGTTGCCTGTATATGTTTCAGAGCTATCCAAAGTAGTAGGAGGCTGGCCAGCTGCAAAACTTTAGATAATATACATAAATTGCAAAACTGGGAGCACGCTTTCATAAAGAGGAGGTAAACAAGGAGTAAATTTCTATCATAATACAATAATAAAGTTTCCGCTAAATATGAAACATGTTCCGGAGAGTTGAAAATAAATTTTACTCAGTAATGTATATGCAAACTGACTAAAAGTCCAGCCAGTTTCGGCCATAGTGCCTGTTTCGGCCTAAAACCGCCTTCGCTGAAACTAATGTGTTTGAGTAAATAGGTATCCTGACACGCGCTTCTATTACTCAGCCCTGTTCTGTTTTCTAGTTTTTTGTTTGTTCTAGTAGTGGGCCTATACTTTATCATCCTCATCACCTTTATCAGGTCTTTGTTAGTCTCCACTGCTCGAGCAGGACTCTCTCTGTAATGCTAGAGCTATAGGTACATATGTTAGCCAGAGTAATCAGCTACACTGTACACGTTGGCCAGACGAGTTGGAGAGGTATCTTTGATGTTTTTAGGCTTTGTTTAGCTTGTAAGTCCTAATTCGCCGTTTACGACATTCACGGGAAGAATTGGAAGTGGTCCTATTCTACTCTGCCGGGAACTACACGGCTTTACACGGACTATATTTACGTAGAATCGTAGAATATAGCAGTGTTTAATTTGTATTTTTTTTTTCTCCAACCATGTTTTTCTTCACTATAATGTAATTCAGCACATAATAATTTTTACAAACAACATGAAATGTTTGAATGAGTTTCGAATTCAGGTTCGAAAAAACTACGATCTAAGCATAAGGTTCGTTTTCGATTACGTAGAACACCCTGTTTCGGGCGGTCTCTATATTTGATCGTAAAATTTATTGGACTTTCAAATATCACATTGACGCATGTTTTAATTTCAAATCTTTCTTAAACCTGATGAAAACCTTTGCTGATTAGTTTTTATGGAAATTGGAAGGAGTAATTATCGTAATGTCTTTTCCCACCTAAATAATTAATAAAGAAATGGACATCACTTAACTACGCTTGCATTACTTAACTTAATACAAATATTAAAAGAAAATAAATTGTGTACCCTATTCGGTAAACAGACCCGGGTGATATACAACATATTGATGATGGATGATGATGATGACCACCACGGAAGGAACGATAAACGTATATTCAATTCCTAAATTCAAATTTAACTAGCTGTTACCAGCGGCTTCGCCCGCGTGATATATAGTCTATTTCCTTCTCAGTACCCTTTCCTATGAGAATGCAAAATTTCATGATGATCGGTTCAGTAAATAGAGCGTGAAAACGTAACAAACCAACAAAAAAACAAACAAACTCACTTTCGTATTTAGAAGTTAGGATAAGTAAACCACTCCCTCTCTCTCACTCTCTCAATCTCTCTCATTACAGCGTGTTTCTAGCTCGTATCCCATACTGGAGTGCCTTGGAGTCCGGGGTCCGACTTTTTTTTCTCCGATTCGAAGGCCTTTGACATCCTTGGTTGAAAACCATTTTTAACGCATGTCCTCCCTAACGATTTCAAGCCAACAATTCTCGGAAGCTCTAAAACGACATCAAGCCTGCATTTCTCGAAATTCCCCTTTCAGCCTGGCCCGCCAGAGGTGGAATAGAAACACATTTGTTCCCTATGTAATTTTTGGGTTTCCACAAAACGTGACCATACCAGCGTAGACGGCTTGTCTAGAGTAAAGAGTAAACTCGTACTGATGAGTAAAGAGTACTAGTACAAAGAGTAAAAACTGCTAGATCAAATCTTGCACGCGTGGATTTTTTCACATTTGTATTTCTTAATTTAATAAGAGTATATCAGAATAGCATCGTGAATGCATAAAAATACCTATAAAATATAGACGTATCTTAGTCAAAAACTATCACGTCTTACCATTTCATATGGTTACTACACGCTTGATATGGTTTTACACACATGATTGTTAGGTAACTATCACGCACATTTTACTAAATTCTAAGGGATATGGAATGTGGCGTTTATATGCTACTCAATCTAGAGCCATTGTACTCTTCAAACAAATCGAACCAATGCCTTTCATTTGAGACGATTTACGTAACAGGGCATTATAATGAATTGCTCTAATGACCTCATTATGGGTCTCTATTATTCGTTGTATATAATAGCCCACTATGAATAGATTACAGATTCAATGTACATTTGAATGTGTGAAAGGGACCGGCTTTCCTCTCTCTGAACCTTAAACAACACATTATATACAAGGAAACCCTTTTGTTAGACTAAAGTAGTAAATACTAATAAAATAATGTATAAGGTCGACATGGTGAGTCTCT
The DNA here is from genome assembly GCA_963082605.1 of Rhodophaea formosa. Taxonomy (NCBI): domain Eukaryota; kingdom Metazoa; phylum Arthropoda; class Insecta; order Lepidoptera; family Pyralidae; genus Rhodophaea; species Rhodophaea formosa. The sequence goes on from OY720206.1 coordinate 15,034,907, forward strand.
GAGACATATTTCAAAAATAATAATATGATTAGGCGAAATTTTGTAAGGTCGACTGACTGCCTGACGGTAACCACGGTAGCTACCTGTGAAAATCAAGTCCACGTTTTTGCCCGTGCCGGAAATCTAACTCCTTTTGTCGCAGGCTTGCGTATTAACAACTGCCCCACGAAGGCAGTGCAGCAGGCATGGCGCTAAAGGCCATGCATAAATTTTGCGGGCCCAGTACCAGCCCCGATTTAAAATAAATAATTTATAAGAAAACGGAGATATTATTTTAAATTTTGATTTGCAAGGCGCTAGATAACACTTATAACTATTTTATGAACTACGGATTACAATTAAAGTGAAAATATGAAAATACGTTTTTATCAAAAATGACCTTTGGCTTTTTAAGTCAGTTGGACGAAACAAATCCATTATAGAAATCATAGAAATCTTAAAAATTTTACTACCTAGTCGACTAATGGAATGTAACTTTTTTATTGAAGTCATTATCATAAACAACCTATTAAATGAAGCGTTTCGCGTTTCAAGCGATAGCATGTGACGTCTCAAAATAGACTGTTTATTAGTGAAGCATTTTTAAAGCATCTAAAACTTATTCAACGGAGAGCCCAGTGTACGCTATAGTATACGACTTTATGTCCACGCCGGAAACCAAAAAGCAAAGCCACTCGCCAAAAGAATTTTTTTACGGAACTTTTATTTTGGAACGTTTTACCAAAGCACAAAAAAATTCTTAGTCAAAACTCCTATTCCAAAAGTAATGATCGAAAGTATGTGACTGATAATGATACCAAAGATATCATTTTAATAATTACGTTAACGAGTAAAAACCTGATCTGGATCGGCTACCAGACTGCGAAACGCAATCCGGCGGCGACTCCGGCAGCGGCCGCTTCCGCCGTCGGCACGCGTCGCGCCAGCGGCACAAAATGGCCGTGCGGAAGTACGTCCGGAACCTGCGAACAAACATACATACTTATATATAAAAAAAGGATTGCATTCGGGAAACCTTATATACTATCACTTATAATTTAACACCTTTTCTAATAGCAGTCACCATCTATGGATGTGCGTGGCAAGCTGTAACACAAAGACACAGGCACATTCACGCGAGTGCCTTTCGCCGTCTTACGAATTTTCAATGTATCGGTCACGTGACCTTTCGCGAGTTTAAGAAATTTTCACTTCAAAAACAGTCAAATGCGCTTCGGAATCGGAATGTTCTCCATAGTACAATTAACACTTGCACCATCAATGGCGCTGATGAGACTAATTAGTTCCATATTTTAGATTATATAAAGCCTAGATAGACTCTATTAGCCTAAAAGCGTAGAAAAATATGTGTCCAACCCATAGTCTAAAAGCAGACACATAGCTACGAATTTTACGGATTTTTAGGGCATTACGTGACAGGCAGCGTGTGCTAACACAAAGCTGTCATGCACACAAGCATTAAAAAATTGGCCGGTTTTTTGGTGGGAAATCAAGGGGTACAGTTGAAGTTTGCCTTAGACATTTTTGCAAATTGATTTTAGTGAACTTTATAATATGAAATTGGTGTAGTTTGGTGTAATAAATGCTCGTGCTCATGAACAATTTGTGAAATAGTTAAAGTGGACTGATAAATGGACTCCTATAGATTTGCCGCCAGAAGCTTCCACGAGGCATCAAAGAACATACGCCATCTTTGATGCTACTTGGAAAAACTTTACCGTACAACACCGATAATCTCATTATGCTGGCTACATTGGCAGAATCACTGAAATTTCGGTGGAAGCCAAAATTTAAAACAGAAGAAGAAGAAGAAAAAATAAAGTCATGACGGCGTATACAGAGTATATAGCCAAAGTCCCATTATATAATAATCAATAATAGACATTAATCGCCGCGTCAGTAACGTGGTGACCAACGCGGCTCTATGCTGCCAATGTGTATTATATACAGAGATATCGTAGATAGATAGTTTTTTTTATGTACAGGGTTACTTGTAAAACAACACATATCATGGCCATAACACATTTCATATTTTTTTTAATTTCTTATTGTTCTGTCGTGAAATTTGTCATATGAAACTAAGACATGACGCTGGCGCAAATACGTGCATACCAAACGTATTAAGAGAAGTATACTCTTATACTTACATTATACATATTATATTATACATATTACACAACATACATAAATAATTTTATTTATGCGAAAGTGGTTGTTCGTTTATTTATTTGTTTGTTACGCCATATCTACTAAACCGATCACTATGAAATTTTGCATGCACATAGGTAAGATGATATGATAACAGCTAGTACTTACATAATCTGAAAATTACCAAATATGTTGGTTGGTTCCTTAATTAATTAAATATAATTTGTTTGTTTGATTCTAAAATATACTTTCAAAATTTAAAAAACTTCATTTTTGGACAGCAGGGGCGTGCTACCGGGCACATCACGGAGCTTACCGCATTTGAGCGACAAATTATTTTTGGACCGCTGAGTTGGTACGAAAGGGAAACTTAAAATATGGATTGAATAAGGTCTGTGTCGATACCACAAGTGGAGCTTTGTGCAAGAAGAAAAATCAAAAATATAAAAAAGTCCCTTTTATTTCTGGGGTGGAATTTACTTTGTCAATCAATGTAATTGATACGATGATGTAAGTATCAATTATATTGATTGACAAGGTATTTTTTTTTTATATTTTGTGATTTTTCTTCTTACACCTTAGGTATAAACCTTATTGTACAATGTGCATGTAAGATCGTCAGAAATGTAATAGTAAGAAAAATTGCGATAACACGCCAGGATAGAGGTCGAGTGACATATTGAATTTAATTTATTTCAAAAATTACGTAATTTACGACGGTAGGTCAAGCCATAAGTCCTATCTGCTATCATAATAATAATTTGCTTTATGAAAGGATAAACAATCCATTTCAATTCGTGCGAAGAAACGTTTCTCAAACAATCATGTAAGTATAAATAACTCTGAAACAACAACCGTCGTCTAGTACAAGACTTTGTGGTTAGCATTACAACTGAGATGAATTGGTACATCACCTGTCACACTGGAACATTCCAATTTAACTTTCTTTGCATTTATTCCTTGACAAAGAAATATAATCTCCGACGAGCTCCGTGGCGCAGCGGTTACCACGCCAGCCTGCGACACGGGGGTCCCGGGTTCAATCCCCGGTCAGGTCATGATGGAAAACGATCTTTTTCAGATTGACCTGGGTCTTGGATGTTTATCTATATATGTATTTGTTATAAAATATAGTATCGTTGTGTTAGTATCCCATAACACAAGTCTCGAACTTACTTTGGGGCTAGCTCAATCTGTGTGATTTGTCCGTATATATTTATTTATTTATATTTATCTATTAACGACGGTAGGTCAGGTCATAAATTCTATCTGCTATCATAATATGCCCTTTCTTTATGAAAGGGTAAACAATACATTTCTTCTCGTGCGAAGAAAAGTTTCTTTAACAATCAAGTACATATAAATAACTCTGAAACAACAACCGTCGTGTAGTAATAGACTTCATTACAACTGAGATGGATTGGTACATTACATGTCACTCTGGAACATTCCAATTTAACTTTCTCTGCATTTATTCATTGAGATATAAATATAATCGCACATGTACTCTAATAAGAAACTAGTTGTAACTGATATATTGCCTTTGTCCTTTTCAGTACCCTAACCTTTGTGGATGCAAATTTCATGATGATCGGTTCAGTAGATAGATACAGCGTGAAAGCATAACAAACAAATATGGAAACAAACTCACTTTCGCATTTATAATATTAGTTAGGATGTTATAGTAAAAAAAAATAGCGATAAAACGGCACTGTTAATCAAGTGTTATATTGAATTAAATTTATATCAAAACTTTTCATACTTATTATTTGTTTATAGAAAGTGTAAATAATCTTTCTATTTTCGTCCGAAGATATATTTCTCAAACAATGTGTATAAATAACTCGGAAACAGCAACTGTCATGGAAAACTTGGAGGTCTACAATCAAGATGAATTGTTACACTGTCACTCCAAAACGTTCCAATTTAACTTCCCCGCAACTTATTCTCTTAGATATAAACAAAATAATGTACCTATTTCACCTTGAAATATACCTATTGTTAGTAATATAGCGATGACACATCAAGGAAGTGGTCAAGTGTTGTAAAGAATTTACATAAAATTGAAATAAAACAAAAAATCACGTATCTTGCAACCACGGAGTATACATATATTTTAGGTCTTAACTGCAATCATATTTTTTCTTTTAGAAAAGGAAAACAGTCTATTTCTCTTCGTTCGAACAAAATGAAAAACATCCATACTATTTATACTATAATACTAAACTATAATCCTAATCTTATCTATCCTATCCTAACTAATATTATAAAGGCGAAAGTGAGTTTGTTTGTTTTTTGTTACGCTTTCACGCCCTATTTACTGAACCGATCATCATGAAATTTTGCATACACGCCGGTTAGGGTACTAAGAAGGACATTGGCTATATAGCACGCGGGATTTGGCCTACACTCTCCACGCTGGCCAGACGTGTTGGAGAAGTATGAGAAAGGGTAACTACTTTTAATTCTACGAAAGACTGTGTGACAAAAACGAAGTCCCGGAAAACATCTAGCCGTATATAAATCATGTTAGGCACAAATAACTCGCAAACAACAACCGTCATGTTATATTTTGTGGTTAACATTACAACTAAGCAAATAATTACATTGACCTGTCACTCCAACACATGCCAATTTAACTTTCTCGGAACTTATTCCCATATACATAGTGTATATAAATTATTGGCATCCGCATAAATATGTTTATATACATTCTGTTGCCTACACTAAATAGCTGGTAGTGTACTGGCCAAAAATCACATATTTTGCGTAAATTACACTAACTGACTGATTTGATACTGTGTAAATATATTTATTTTACGGCATTTTTGGTCTTGTTTAAATTTTTTAGTTTTTAACTAAAATAATGGCTTTTCAAAGTTTAAAGCGATCTGGATAGTTTTTGCGTTTTTCTTTTTTCATTGTTTAATTTCATTTAAGTATTTAAAAAGTTCTCTTAAATAACTATGAATCAAGGGTATATTTAAAGGATTAAAAAATAATCTTCTTGGCAATTATTCCCTGAGATATAAATATAATCGGTCATGTACTTTATTTAAAATAAGACAAGAGTTATATTGAATTTAATGAATTTCAGAAATTACATACAATGTAAAATATTGAATATTGATGTTCACTAAAATGAAGTGCACATTTATAATAATTTCCAGACACTATCATATACTAACACTAGCTGTTACCCGCGGCTTCGCCCGCGTGAATTATAGCCTATGTCCTTCTCAGTACTCTAACCTATGTCTATGCAAAATTTCATGATGATAGGTTAAGTAGATAGGGCGTGAAAGCGTAACAAAGAAACAAACAAACAAACAAACTCACTTTCGCATTTACTCGTATAATATTAGTTAGGATTAGGATTTTCCTCTGATTCTTGTGTTTACGGCAAAAGCAAATAAGTTCATCATCTATGAAAATTTCAACTGTATAGTAATCACGGGTTATGAAGAGAGGTACCTATTTGAGGAGCCCGATGGTCCAGTGGGTGTGAGCTCTATGAGCGCTTACGTATGTTAAGCAACCCCTGGTGCAGTCCCTACTTGGATGGGTGACCGCAAGTGGCATAAAAATATCTCGAGCTCCTCCGTGCTTCGGAAGGCACGTTAAGCCGTTGGTAGCGGCTGTCATCATTGATGTCAGTCGTTTAGCTATGTTAAGGCAGCTTGAAATATCTGACACCAGTGTTGGCCACTTACACATACGAATAACCAAACAAACACCGGTTTATGTATGATACATCCTGGTGACACACGGACATTGAAATCTCGTTAATAGGATCCCGTTTTTACGCTTTGGACATGGAACCCTAAAAACCTTGATATTGAAATATGGATTTCAATTCTCAATTAATATTTGGCATATTCGCTTCAAGTAGCCCACGTCCTTTCTTAGGCTATAGCCTATCTGTGTGCCAAATTTCGTTTTAATCTGTTCAGCCGTTTTAGTTTTGGCCACCCATCCTAATTTGAACCATGGTTAGAGTTGCTTAACCTACGTTATCAAAATCAAAAGGAGCTTATGTCCTTTCTCGGGCTATAGCCTATCTGTGTGCCAAATTTCGTTTTAATTTGTTCAGCCGTTTTAGTTTTGGCAACCCACCTAATTAGAACCATGGTTAGAGTTGCTTAACCTGCGTTATCGTAATCAAAAGTAGCCCACGTCCTTTTTTAGGCTATAGCCTATCTGTGTGCCAAATTTCGTTTTAATCTGTTCAGCCGTTTTAGTTTTGGCCACCCATTATAATTAGAACCATGGTTAGAGTTGCTTAACCTGCGTTAGCGTAATTAAAAGTAGCCCACGTCCTTTCTCAGGCTATAGCCTATCTGTGTCCCAAATTTCGTTTTAATCTGTTCAGCCGTTTTAGTTTTGGCCACCCATCCTAATTAGAACCATGGTTAGAGTTGCTTAACCTGCGTTAGCGTAATTAAAAGTAGCCCACGTCCTTTCTTAGGCTATAGCCTATCTGTGTGCCAAATTTCGTTTTAATTTGTTCAGCCGTTTTAGTTTTGGCCACCCATTATAATTAGAACCATGGTTAGAGTTGCTTAACCTGCGTTATCGTAATTAAAAGTAGCCCACGTCCTTTCTCAGGCTATAGCCTATCTGTGTGCCAAATTTCGTTTTAATCTGTTCAGCCGTTTTAGTTTTGGCCACCCATCCTAATTTGAACCATGGTTAGAGTTGCTTAACCTACGTTATCGAAATCAAAAGTAGCTTATGTCCTTTCTCGGGCTATAGCCTATCTGTGTGCCAAAATTCGTTTTAATCGGTTCAGCCGTTTTAGCGTGAAAGCGAGACAGACAGACAGAGTTACTTTCGCATTTATAATATTAAATATATTAAAAATATATATATATATAATAATATAATATATAATATATATATTATATAATAATTATATATTATATATATTATATAATATTATATAAGTATATATTAAGTATTAAGTATATTATGTATTAAGTATAAGTATAGTATGGATTAGAAAAAAGCGACAGTATAATAGATCCCTAATAATTTTATGGCCACTGCCCATGCAGTGCCCATAAGTCAGATTTTTTTCCGAAATCTGTTCAAAATTTAGGACATTCATGCCATGAGCACAGCTTAAAATTTCCATCATTAACAAACCCGATGACCGCCGCCAATTTTCGCAACATTTAACTTTTCGGCTTGTCAGACCAAATAAGCCCAAAAATCATATCTAATATCTATGAAGCCCCGATTCAATTAACAACTGTTGACCAAGAACGCCTGAAATCAATGAAGAGTTGGTTGTTTAGTTTCAATATTGGTTAGTGGCCAATGCTGCTGTTTTATTTTAAGCTGCCTGAAAGAATGTGATGTTTCTTTTTTTCCAAAACAAGGAATAAGCTCTCATTTAATTTGAATACCTGTAATAAAATAATAAACACCATCTATAGAGAAGATGTAGTTTTCTATCACATACACATACACGGTTCACTTTGAAATTATCATAACTGGATAAACTTAAATAACGAAGCGAAAGACCCTTACAGCTTCTCTTTTCTGTAGGTCTGTCTTGCTCGGTTATCGATATGTAATAGTTAATTTGTATGCATGCGACCCCCAGGCAGTCAGGAGAATGTAATATAAAACAGAAAGGGTATAAAGATTTTAATCCTTCTACTTTGCAAATAATAGTATTAAAATGTAGCATTGCAATAAACCAGGTCTTTACAATTTAAACCAACAAATAATAAAGGCTTATTATTAAAGAATATTATGGTATGATATACCTGTTAATATGAGTTTTTAGAGGTTTACCGACTTCAAAAAAAGGAGGAGGTTCACAATACGTCGTGATGTTTTTTTTGCATGTTCTTCGATTTCTCGAAGACGCCTGGACCGATTTAAGAAATTCTTTTTTTGATTGATAGGTTATACTTTACAGATGGTCCCATTAAATTTTATCGAAATGTATGCAGGATTTTTTGAAAAAATACACAAAACTAAAAAAAAATTACACGTATGCCGTTCGGATTACACTTATTTCCATTTTTTTCTTATGCTTATTAAAAAAATATATATGGTTGAAGTCGGTTTTTGTTTTTTGTTAAAAAATATCTTAAATTATGTTTATCAAACTCAGGCACAAACATAAATGAGGAGGACATGAGATTTGTTTTGCTTGTGCGCTTTGGTTTCAAGAACATCGCAAAGAGAAGGTTTTGGAAAATGCTTACCGACAGATGGCAAGACGTATTTGTAGCGTCACATTTTTAAAAATTCTTAAAATTTGAATTTTCAAGGCATATTAACTAAAAAAGTACTCAAAAAAGCTTATTCTTTTCTCGGCATCTTCTTACTTCAATTTATTGTAGACGTCTCTCAATATTTTACGAAGGGGAATAGCAGGTATGGTCTAGCCACCGACTTTTTTGGCTTCAGATCTTATAACTAGGCGACTATTAGAACAAAGTCGGCTGCTGCCACGCGTCCACAAGTTATGGCAAAAACTCCAATATACCAAAAAAACTTGGCAACAGACGGTAGGATAAATTCGTTAGGTTTTCTTGTTACCGAAATGGGAGCTTGTGAGCGAAACGTGCTTTTTATTATTACGCAATAATAAACATTTCAACAAAATGATAACCTAGTCTATGTAAAGTGTTAGAAACACGAATGTAAAGTAATTAAAAGGCTTATTTCAGAGCACAAATAAAGGAGAATAATGTTGTTAAATAGAAGTCAGTTTACTTAGTACGCCTTTAAAAGGAATTGCTTTTTTCATACTGCTTCCTTTCATGCTGGTCTGGGAGAAAAAAAAAACGTAGACTTAACCGGCTGCTTTTCTTCCCGCACAAACCGTAGGTCTGAGGTAGATCAGAAAGAAATCACTTCAATAGGCAATGCGGCTCAATTCGTCGAAACATTTTTTTTACTTACTCGTGTGCTCCCCAATGACTCAAAGACTGAACCAGTTTAATTTTTTATTTGCATGCTATAATTTGTCATGAGTCGGTTATTTATCTGATAGATTAGGTAATTATATAAATTATCAAAAAAAAAAACAACGGGTTGCACTCCGGAAGTGCCGGCAGGTCGCATGTCCGCCTTACGAACTTTTAATCTGACGAATCTGTCGGTCATGTGACCGATCGCGAGTTTAATATTTTTTCCCGATCCCAAACAAGAACAGTGCCGATAACGAAGTTTTCACTTCAAAAACTTCGTATTTGGGAAAAAAAGGAGTTTCTACTATTTAATTTGTGGAAAAACACTTCGGCTAAAAATTTTGCAATAAAAGTCACATTGACAGAAAAAATGCCATCGTGATTTTTTTCATCAAGTTTTAATAAAGGATTATGCGATCTTCTGAAGTTTAAATTTTGAAGCACATTGTAACGAAGCAGAAAAAGAGTACTGAAAAATTAATAAACAGCAAACAAAGCTCTAAGTATTTGAAATGTCGTAGCAATGCTACGAACCCGCTACAAAACCGCGTTGCTGCTGCCGTTAGTTTGGTTCACTCGCAAACTATGTATAGTTGTAAAATCGCGACGAGTCGGTGCTCTTTTTTATATAATTACAAGCTGTTACCCGCGACTTTGCCCGCGTTACATATAGCCTATGTCCTAGTTAGTACCCTAACCTATGCGTGTGCAAAGTTTCATGATCGTCGCTTCAGTAAATAGGGCGTGAAAGCGTAACAAACAAACTCACTTTCGCATTTATAATATTAGTTAGGAAGTTAGGGATTAGGATATATTCTATTTTTTTTAGCGATACAATTTTGCTCGCACTCTGACATGCCAGTCATCGGCCATGGGTAAACACGTTCTATGAGAGTATAAAAATATATAGCACGGCGATAAAATCTTCGAGATTCTCTTACTCGTGGAGTCTGCCCCAAGGGTGCTGTCACGTAAAAAATCAGTCTGTCACAGGGCTATATGAAATTACTTTTTCCCCGACCTAATAATTTCGTTGACCTTGAAAATTTATAAGAGATTGCTTGGAGGAGATTTCATTCATTTATATATCATATTAGTGTCCATTCCCATATGAAAAACGAGTTTTTATTTTTTATTTTGAGTGTAGTAAGTTAGATTGCTGTGTGTATGTGGGCCTATATTTGTCTGTGTCACCGCAGTCATCAGCATCATCATCATCAGGGCTTTTTAGTCTCCACTGCAGGAGCACGACCCTCTCTTTACTACAGATTATATATATTAGCCAAAGTACTCAGAGGATTTGGCCTACACTCTCCATGCTGAGCAGACGGGTTGGAGAGGTCTCTTTGATTTTTATAAGTATTGTTTAACTTGTATTTCCTAAGTCACCTTGTACAACATTCAAAGGAAGACTTGGAGTGGTCTTATTCTACTCTACCGGGAACCACACGGCTGATCACCGAAGTCCTACCTTTTTGGATGCTTTTATTGATGAATGGATGGTTTTTTTTTTTGTGACGATATTTGCTTTATTTGTTAATTTTATGTAACATTCTACAGAGATAGAACTTAGTCCTGAATTTTTATGTGTAATAAGAGAGCTGGCTGCTTTTTCACCCAACGGATTAGCATAGCTCTCCAACGGGAGAACGCAGCAAGCGTTCTTGCCACCATGCCAAACGGGCAGGAATTATTCAAAAATTGTAGTGTTTTTGGCTCTTTTTTTATGTAAATAGTTAAATAGTGTATGAAATCATTTTAATTTTTGAATAATGTGTATTAAAAATCATTAGCATTAATTTTAAACTATTTAAAGTTATGCCTATTAATTAGCGAGTGTTTGAAATAATTGAGGGTACTACTAACGTGCCTTAATCAAACAAAAGAAATCAAAAGAAGCCCTAAATATAATATTTTTATTTTCATACCAATATTTTTTTTTTCCATTACTTGTAAAAGAAATATTTTCATCACACCAAAAAATATAATGACGATAATATTAAATAAATTCACGTAACACGTTAAAGCATATGTAAAAATTCAATCAAAATATAGCTCATATCAATTCGGAGGAACGTGTATCGGAATATTTGATATTAGGCCGTTTGTGTTCCACCAAACTTGAATCTGGCATCAAAGGAATTGTAATGAATCCGTATATGTGTAACGGTTTTTATTTTCCTCAATTTATTTTTCTAATAAAATATAATATAAGATTTGAAATTCTTGATGCGCATTCAAGGATAGCGTGAAATCTGTAGGTCAATTCCTGTAGACTTTTTGGGATTTGTCCTCTTGGGAAGTGAACGTTTCTAAATTCTTCTAAATCATTATTTGCATAAATATAGTCAAATACATATGATGTTGACAAATATTATTATAGTATCAATACATTTTACCTTACAAAGGTGTGCAAAAATTTATATTTGTTCATTATGCAGTGCTTTGAAAAAAATAGGCAATAAGTATCCAATTTTGAATAAACATGCAATTTTATATTAGTTATTTACAAAATATCCAACTTTTCAATTATTAATTCACGAGTCGTTATGTACATATCAAAATTATTACATGAAATTCTTCTAAATCATTTTTTGCATAAAATATGTAGGGAAAAACATATGATTTTGACAAATATTATTATAGTAAGTATCAATAAATTTTACCTTAGAAAGGTGTGCAAAAATTTATATTTGTTCTTTATGCAGTACTTTAAAAAAAAATAGGCAATAAGTATTCTTTGAATAAACATGCAATTCTGGATTAGTTATTTACAAAATATCCAATTTTTCAATTATTAATTCAAGACTCGTTATGTAAATGTCAAAATTATTACATGATAAATTAAATTGTAAGTCAAGATTTATAATACTAGGTTAATTAAAATAAAATAAAAATACATTAAGATATAGAAAATTCAATAACATTATTTAAAAAATTCTTACCCGATAAATATTCATCAATACTACAGGCTGACTGGTAAATCACGTATCATATTGAAAGAGGGCACTCAGTACACGATGCTCGTTCCAAATATATAAAAAAACATGAGCTCAAATGTTCACCAAATCACTACATATTATAAAACAAAGTCCTCCTACGCGTCTGTCTGTCTGTCTGTCTGTCTGTTCGCGATAAACTCAAAAACTACTGCACGGATTTTCATGCGGTTTTCACCAACAGATAGAGTGATTCACGAGGAAGGTTTTAAGATATAATACATGCCCGGGCGCAGCCGGGTAGGGCTGCTAGTTATCCAATAAAAACGGCACGTGTGGAAACTCGCACTGCGCGCGGTGATAAGTAGGTACTTTGCGTGTCGGCCGCGGGCCGTGTAGCTGGATTCGCGTAGCGAGCGAGCGGTGTCCAAAGATACCGAGACTTTATGCACTAATTTGATAATTTTTTTTTTGGTATTAATAAGTATTTTCTTGGTTTTATATTTTTTAACGTTACATAAGATCATGATTTATTATGTCCTCCAATATGATACGTGATTTACCAGTCAGCCTGTATAGGAGCACTTTTCTTAAAATGTTTTTTAAGTTTATTTTTACATAGATCTGTAAATTTTTCTGGCAAATGATTATATAATTTTGACCTTAAATGCCATATGAGGCCAGGCAAGAACTAGTAAATGTTATTTTTGGGAATTGGGCGTTTTGGGAGTTTTCCTTATAAGTCAAAGGGGTGTATACGTCATTAATACAACCAAAAGTCTAGTTACATACACTATCTCACACACACAGTGTGGTGCGGACAGGCGTCAATTACTGTCACTGGGCTGGGGGTAACGCACGTGTTCTTACGTGCATGGTGTGCTATCAAGCCAGTATTGCATTGTGTTACATAACCGGTATATATGTATGTATAGGTAATATGCTTCAATTCCTATGCAAAGTAACTTGGTTATCGTCATCTAACGTACGAGCAAGCGGTCACTAGACAGCTTCCTATCCTAGTTGACTTTACGAGGTTACTGGTTTTAAAACACAGAGCGACTGACATCTGACCTAAGTAATTCAAAGAGTGACTTACCTGCCACATAGTGTTTCGTCTAATTTATAAAGCACGTTGGCCCCTTACACTTGGATTGGACACCTTGGATATTTCACATACATACTATCACGTATTTTTCCGTGCAGGGTAGACGGAGTCTAGGTATAAAACCTGTAGGCCACGTTTAGCATGTTGGTGGGCTTTTGATGAGATCGGAATCAAAAAAGTGATGGGTTGCTAGCCGCATCGCCTATAGACATGATTCCTGATGCCCATTCCCTCGATCGGCTTTTACGATCTGCGCGGGAAGAGAAGCAGCTGGTACATTCTACGTTTTTTCTTTTCTCCCAGACCACCATGGAAGGAACTTACATTTTACATATAAAACCTTCCAAAAAAGAGTACCTCGTGCATATGCTATTATATTGCCTACCAGTGTGATTGAAATTATAAATATCTAAACATCTCACTTTCATCCCAGAAAGAATTATTGCTGAACCACTTTGTGAATGTAATACGGAAATGGCATTGTTTGAAAAATAAAAATTGTTTTACTGGTAGCGTTTGCAAAATTAATGTTACTGACTACGAATTTTAGTTACAATATTTGTTGGCAGCACACATTAATCGTTTAATAAAATAACAGGCAACCTGAATATAAATCTAAATTACTATGTAATCCAGGATATTAGTTTTCCAATGACAACTGATGTTCCTTTATTTCTTCATAAAAAAATATCGTCAGAAACGTATATTCTTTTTGACTTGCTGTCGCCGGCGGCTTTGATCGCGTTATTTTCGATCCCTGGGGAACAGTAGTTTTCCAGGATGATAGACAGTCTAAATGTCCTTTGCCTTACCATAGATAATGGCAATGCTAATATTGCATGAATTATGAATTTTATTGGTTTTTGAAAATCACCACTACCACCAACTTTGCGTTATCCTTTTGTACGAATGAAACATATACATACAAATGTCACAACAAAAAGGAATGAAAAATCTTTTTGAACATGTAGAACAACCGTTGTAGCTTATGTTTAGTTAACTAAACATAAAGTAGGAGTAGATACTCCTGCAAAATTATAAAATAACTAATGACCTTACGTTTATAAGCGACTATAAATAATTCACTTACTTAGCATTCATCCAGTAGTAAATGATGGGGTTGACCATTGCGTTCGCCATCGCCAGCCAGTAAAATCCCAAGTATACATGTTGTATATACTTCATGTACAGTATGGATGGGTTGAAATGCGTGTAGATGAAGTAGGAGTGGTACGGCAGCCAGCAGATGCCAAATATCACGATCACCAGGATGAACATCTTCACAACCTGAACAAAAATAGTTATTTTTAACAAAAAAGTAAAACCGACTTCAACCCTATACGTAAATAGGTGTGGTAGTTCCATCAAAATAAGGGAACAACGTCGTTATCAACTTGTCTTTATTCGCGAAAGAATTAAACAGAAATAAAATTAAACCAAACGGCATACTTGTACAATCTTTTTTCGTTTTTGTTGATTTTTTTCTAAAAGCACTGGATACATTACGATAAAAAATTATAGGACCACTTTTTGAAGTTCAGTCTAAACCGAGAAGAAACGTTTTCATCAATTTGTCTTGATTGGCATAAGAATAAAATACAAATAAGTTTAAACCGTACGGCATCCCTTAACAATCGTTTTGGGTATTTGTTTATTTTTTCAAAAAGTACTCGATACATTGCAACAAAAATTTTATGGGACCACTTGTGGAGCATTACCGATCAAACAAAAAAATAATCACTAAAATCGATCCATAACTAGCTAAGTAATCACGTAACACAAAGTTTAAACCAAACGGCATCCTTTTACAATTTTTTTTTGGGTTTTTGTTTATTTTTTCAAAAAGTGCTCAATACATTGCAACAAAAATTTTATGGGACCACTTCTGAAGCATTATCTATAGAACAAAATCCATAACTGACTGAGTAGTCGCGTAACATATATACAAAAAAAAAAACATACAGTCGAATTGAGAACCTCCTCCTTTTTTAAAGTCGGTTAAAAAGTATATGTTGGAGTGACAATATTTTGAAATACATCGTGTAAAATTGATTTTCGACATACCCTTAAAGGGGTCACTCGGCCCGTCCATATGAACAAATATGGAATCAATGCTTTTTTTTCAGTTCCCAGCAAATTTCCATTGTGGTTGATAGCACCCTAGCATAATTTTTTTTTTCTATCTCTTTTGTTTTAGTGTAGTTATTTATTTTTTCATAATTTATGTAATTTGTTTTATTTTTAATAAAGTAATTTTTGTAAGTCTATTCTGTCTTAATATCTTTCTTTGTATATCAGGTAAATATTAAATAATTTTATAAAATATTTAGCTATTTCCATGAAAGGTTTTCCCAATCTACGCGGTAAAGAAGCAGATAGTATATGTTATGTTCTTATATGATTTATTAACAGTGTAGCCTAAACTTCGATGTATCTACCAGAGCCAATGCAACAGGGAGCGAACGAGTTTTGAATAAACTATCAAGCTAAGCGAATATTAAGCTAGCAACTTCTCAAGAGCTGTATATCGTATCCGATATCTGATATTAGCTATTATAGTTATAGCAGATCTTATTCTCAGCGTAGTAATACTCGACCCATTTAATAAAGATCTTGCGCGCTATTTATAGTCGTGCGAAATTAATTTAATCTTCCATGAAACGGAAAAAAGAAAAAAAATATTGTACTACTGCTTTCCTTCCTGCAAATTGTAAAATCTGATTATATTGGCAAAAATCTTTGAATTCATCTCATAGGCAAATCAGCTAGCAATCCATATACCATACGTGGCCTTTATTCAGGCTTTGGGAATCCCGTAACTGATCAAGTCGTATTAAGTTTACAGTACTTATATCTTATTTAAAATACGTACTTAAATACCTTTTGTGATGTTATATAAAGGAAAGATTTAATTGTTTCGGTGAATAGGTAACTACTACTAGACCATTTTGAAAAATTCTTTCACCCATAGACAGCTAATTTATCTACTGCTAACATAGCCTATGGAGAAATTTACTGGACCAGGCCAAGGCTCACATGCGGCTGTAGTGCCTAGGATGATGATGAACATAGCCTATGTTTTATACATGGCGAAATTTGACCGTTCCGGACCCTTAAAGGGGTGATTCAGCCCGTCGATATGAACCATTTTTCCTATGGGACGAATGCTGGAAACTCAAATTTTATTTCGACATTTTCATACAAAGGTGTTCAGCCGCCCGGGCAATTTGTATAGGAATGTCGAATTTTTTTTCGAGTTTCCAGCATTGGTCCCATAGGAAAAATGGTTCATACCGACGGGCTGAATCACCCCTTTAAGGGTCCAGAACGATCAAAATTTCGCCATGTATATAACAACGGGTCACTCACGTGCTATTTGTCGGGATTGCTGACTATAGCTTCGGACTCGTCAGGAGCCCCTATAGTCGGCAATCCCGACAAATAGCACGTGAGTGACCCTTTGTTATATATAATGTCTTTATCTCACGTTAGTTCTAATGATATAATAGGCTATGTTATAATTCACGTGGACGAAGTTGCGGGAAAATTGATAGAATTTACCAATATGTCTCAAAAAGATACTAGTCAGTATGTGTAATTATCTTGTCTAAGCTACGGTACCTTAAAAAATCCTGTCACTAACATTAAACATTTCAAAGCTGCTGGCAAAAATCCTAACATACAGAAAGACAGACAGATAATCCGAAAAACAAAAAGAAATATCATTAATATTCCTTTTTTATCGTTCCTCTGTCAAATTCCAAAAATATAATTAATGTACAGACCCGCGAATTTTACTGATTAATATATTTTTCGACTGTATAGGTCGTCTTAAAAATGTCTTATCACATCACTGAACACGTTTACGTAAGCAAAGATGAATAATTTTTCATGAAAAATAGTTTGACGAGAAGTAAGTTTGAAAGACGCATTCAATAGCATTTAAGTGAACCTAATATAAAACCTAAAATAACGTTCATTTTTTAATGTATATATTTAGGTTACTGACCAATGTTAATAATTATAAAATCGTAAGTGTGATGTGATCAGATCATATTAAATACGACATATTGACAAATCATCAAAATCAGAGGAAATATTAATTGATTGTTAATTTATTTGCATTTAACAGGCTCCAGAACTGCAAACTCGATTTTCGAAATTATCTCACCTTTAAACCCGCTTACTTATCAGCGGGTGACATAGACAGTTTATGCAGACAAAGTCTCGGGAAAACTGGTTGTTTATTAATAAATATATACTTTTATACACTTAAAAAAGCAAACAGGCAAACGGCCTACCTGATAATATATTTCTGTATCTGTAGTATATTTATAAAGATATTGCAAAATTAAGTTATATTAGTTATTCGACCCCTTAACCAGCTTTTGGCTCAATACCTTAAAAAGTTTATTCACCGAAGGGGCCCAACGGACCCAGAGCCTCCACCCCAAACGGCTCAAATATGAAGCCGTCACTGATACTAGCATATTTTCGCCATTTGAGGGACTCTGAGAGTCAGTAAAATAAAAGAAACGAATACCATTTGTTCGATTGATCACTTAATATTATAAAAGGCAAACCTGCCCCCCTATTTACTAACTCGGATGACAGGTGTCGATGCCTATCAATCTGAGATTTGGGGTTACAATGCGGTATTTGCTTGCTCAAACTTTTTATTTGGAATACAAAAACCGCATTGTAACAGCAAATCCTAGATTGATAGGCATCGATACTTGTCATCCGAGTTAGTAAATAGGCGGGCTGGACTGACTTACTGACGCACAGCTGAAATTATTGTATTTGGAGACTTAAGGATGCGCTAGTCGGGAACTCTAACTCGTCAGCGGACGTGGCTAATTTGCGTGCTATTTCGCTGAGAAAGGGATAGACTTGGTTTTGAACAGTGCGGAAATATTTACACTGATGTATAAGCACATCGGAACTACAGTCTAGTGTGTGCAAACACAAATATTGTTGAAAATCTTAATCTTTGTCGTCTAAAATTTATTATGAATTTTGTTTTAGAGATTTTATACTCCTTCCGGTATTTAATTGAGCCCAAAGTTGCGTTAAAATTACGTGTTGAAACGGAATGTTCTGAGACTCATAACTTTTAAAGTACTTATAATTTTACAATTATGATTCCATACAAGCATAGATAACGACAATACAAATCGATAGAATTAAAAACTTTAAACAGACGTTACCGAACAACGGAGTCATCACCCTACAGAATTTGTATGGCGAAACACCTGAGTAGCGTACCCTTAAAATCAGGTACAGGGGTTCCTTTCATGATGCAAGTGAGCACAAAGAAAAGATTTTTGGAAATTCAACACAAAACGGGGGTGAACTTTTACGCGGATGATCGCAAGAAAATTGCAAGTAACTAATAATTTAAGTGTACTATTTGCAGTCCTTAACTGTTCTTAATAAAAAGTAAACACGTATTTTGATATAACCCAACTAATTTATAAAAGAAAGCTCCAGCGCGCAAAGAAATAATGGAACCTACCTAAGAGACCTTAAAATATGTAAGTACTAATAATAGGGGCTATTGAGAAGATTTTCATCATAATGGCGGTCGCTGTCATGAAATTGTAAAAAATGTATTGATGGAATATACAATACGAAAGTATAATAAATTTATTTCTGTAATATTATTTTCTTTATGAATGTAGGTATTTATTGTTTTCTTTTTCTTGTAATATATTTTAGACACGACTTTATTAGGAGTGGATTTAATACTGGAAAGGACTTTCCAAAACAAATCAAATGAGAACAAACACAATATATCGTATTATAAACCATGGACTAACTGAACGTTAAACTAAAGTCACGTTTAGTTAGTACTAGCTTAATGTAGTTTTAAACTGGGTTTACGAGTGTAATGGTTTTTTAAAACTGGATTTCAAAATCATTTTTCGTCCCAAAGAAGAAATGACTGGAAGACAATACTCTTAGCATTAAGTCCACCTACTGTAGCTTTTTAGGCTCGATATGTTTTTAAATTAAATAAATAAAATAAAAATAAACATTCATACAAGATTATTTAAATTATAAATAAAAAATACTCTTAGCTTAATCTCAGCAGGAATACTAAGTTGAGACCACGGTTAATACAGACTTTATTTTTGACACAGAATTTTTCTTACCTTTCTTTTTGAGCGGATCGAGTCCACTTGCCTCTGCGTTAGCTCTCCAATAGACCTGGATCCCCACAGCACTCGCCCCATCGCGGAGTAGAAGAAAGTCATTCCCAACATTGGGACTGCGTACGTCACAACAAAAAATAATACTTGATACCTGAGGACAAAACAAAATAAACATAAGTAAGTTTTTGTTTTGTACAAAGATTAGTAGTATATATAACCTTTGAAGTAAAGACTTCAGCGTAACGACTTTATAAAATTCTTCTTCTTCTTCTTTTCGAGTCAAAAAGGCTATATTTATAAATCTTATATTATATTAGACCAAAATTTGGCCACCTGGACGGCGCGATTGTTAGCCTCCAACAAATCCCCTACGGTGCAAGAAGTAGGACAGATGGGGCAATTTATGAGATGGGTCATCGTCTGAACAGCGCCGCAGTTGCATAGATTGTTGCTAGAGAAACCCCACCTAACCCGGTTATCTCGGCATCTTCCAACACCAGCCCTTAGTCTATTTAATGACTTCCAGGCTGACCAGGGAAGTTGGCCACCCGGTGGTAGTTTCTCTGCAGTTGGTACAGTAGTAGGTGTTGGCGGATAAAGACTTATCCATTTCTCTATTTTGAGTTCTGGGGCTTCTTTAGGTGATATATTTGGTTGTCGGAGAAAGCTACTGCGACTCTTTAAGCGTGGAGGTGGGGGAACTTGTCCATGAAGCGGATGTCTCCCATCATGTAGTTGCTTGTCCTTCTCCACAGCGCAAGCAACGTCACGGCGGATGCTTGGCGGAGCCACACCAGCCAAAGAATATAGGTGACCCAATGGTGTAGGTTTAAGTGTACCCGTTATAATACGGCAAGAGTCGTTAAGTGCCACATCAACCTTTCTGGCATGCGATGAGCGAGCCCAAACTGGGCACGCATACTCGCCAGCCGAATAGCACAAAGCCAGGCCACTCGTACGAAGTACGTGAGGTGTTGCTCCCCAACGTGTGGTGGTGAGGCGGCGTAGAATACTGTTGCGCGAATTAACTTTTGCTTGAAGTTTCTGGCAGTTTTCTTTGTATGTGAGTGATCTATCCAGAGTGACTCCGAGGTATTTAGGCGCTTGGGTGTGTTTTATGCTTACGCCATCCCACGAGATGTTCAGTTTGCGGTGGGCTTCGTGGTTCCGAAGGTGGAATGCGCAGGACTCCGTCTTTGTTGGATTTGGCTTTAGCGAGTTCCTCATATAGTAGCCCGAGAGTTGTTCCAAAGCCGTTGATAGGTAGGATTCAACTTCTTCAAACTTCTTGGCTTGTGAGGTGAGTGCCAGATCGTCGGCATAGATAAAGCGGTTTGTGGTTGGGTGATGCGGTTGGTCATTGGTGTAAATATTGAACAAGGTAGGTGCAAGGACACTACCTTGTGGGAGACCGTTTTTTAGATTTCGCCATCTACTTTTCTGACCATGAAGAATGATTTGAAATCTTCGGTTACGGAGCATCTCGCCTAGGATTCCGACAAACGCTCGGTCGCTTGTTATCGCAAACACTTTCTGAAGGAGGACTTTTATATTTACAGTGTCATATGCCGCACTTAAATCTACAAAAACTGCTCCCGTGACCAGACCGCGCTCAAACCCATCTTCGATATGTTGGGTGAGATTCAGCACTTGGCCGGAACAGGACTTTCCAGGGCGGAAACCAGCTTGTTCGGGGATGAGTTGATGATCTATTGTCTTTGTCAGTCGGTCAAGTAAAAGTCTTTCAAATAGTTTAAAGGTGTGACAGAGGAGTGAGATGGGACGAAAATTTTTTGGATCGTCTGGAGATTTTCCTGGTTTCAGCAGAGCAGTAACTTTTGCCTTTCTCCATTTTTTGGGGACTTTAGCTGAATGAATGCATGCGTTGAACATCTCCAGAAGCCATGAGATTGCCAAGGGACCTAGGTGCTTCAGTTGTTCGACTGAGACGTCATCAACGCCAGCAGCTTTACCATTTTTGAGATTCTTGATGGCTGGTATTATTTCACAGAGTGTAAATGGACTGCTTATTGGTCGGTAACCATTATCTTGAACTGCCAGATGTTTGACTCGGGGAATTTTAATGGGAGGTTTGCCATTTAAGAGCAATTGGCAAGCCACCTGGTTTGCAGTAACTGGACCAGGTTGTACAGCCGCAGGTGGATCGCTTGTGAGTTTACGCAAAGTTTGCCAAGCTTTTTTGGAGTTGTGCGCCATGTCAATGGACTCGACGAGATTGATCCACTTTTGCTGTCGGGTTGCTATGTTCACCAAGAGCGCCTCTTCGGCAGAGGCTGTAGCTTCTGAGAAGGGATCAGTAGAAAACTGTGACGAGTACTCAGCCATAAGATTAGCGAAACTTGGAGACAGACCTGGGATGTAGGCGGTACTACAGCCACGCGGGATCGATTGACGGGATGCCTTCCAAAAAAATTTATTTATAAACATAGACTATTTAGTAAAATCTTCCTTTTTTGAATTTTTTAATAGTGTATTCCCAAACTTTAAATTCAGGGCAATTAAATTTAATGTAAATACTACGTGGCAATATTTTTCGATTATGCTAACAACCAGCGCTTATAAAGGCGATGTACAGATTATGATTCCCCTTGTAGGTAAAATATACCCGTACATACCTTTGAAAGTATATAATCAGAGCTCACATCAGAAGGTATCCAGGCATTTAAGTAATTATGAAAATAATTTGGGACCTTGATTCATCTTGATATTAACTAAGACGGTATAACATCAAGCAACATTAAACTCACGTCACAATACATAATAGATATAACTCACATAACGATTCAAGATTCTTACTGGAATAGATATAGTTTCTATATGTAACTCTTCATTTTGTAGACTTATTTGGAATTCATAAAAATACTCAAGAAATCAGTTCAGCAATAACATTTTCATCTTTAACATGCCGAGTTCATTAAAGTAACCGTAGCTACACAAGATAAAATGTCAATTTAAATATTGCCAAAAATCCCTCGAAAGTAGTTTGCAAACCTACTAGCGAGCAAGCAGCAAACTATGTAATGACATGCGGACCTAAATTTCACCTGAAAACGAAATTTATGGCTATTTCAGCGTTATTGCAAGTAAGGTAAAGTTGAAAATTGAAAAGGCCTGTCTTAGTAGTTATGACTAGGGTTGTTATACACATTTTGATGCGCCCAGTATTAAAAGTAAAGGTCATAACTTTACGTTTTACATAGAGGCGTACCATGATAGGCAAAATCTTGAGACATAAAAACAATCAGTAAAACAAGAAGGCACTCTTTTTAGAATTTTAGATCCGCCATATCGATGTTCGCTATCATCACATAACTTATGATTACGAATCTAACACTTCAAAATCAGAAAAGCTGTTGAATGAGGCTACTTGCAGTTGAACAGACATGCTTACGCGTGTTAAACATTACTCTCCTTCTAAGTGGGTCAGTCGTATAGAATAGAATATAGAATAGTCTTTTATTCGCGTAAAATATGGTACAAAAGATGATACAAAAATAACATTAAGTGCGCATATTCTACCATATCTGGCGTATAATGTCTAAGTGAAAATCGAAGAATTTTTTATAATCTTAACTCCTTTCGATAAGTTCATACTTTGCATTGCTGCAAGTTTTTGTTACAATAAGAATACCGAACCGAATGAATCTGAATCTGATATAACAAAAATTCAAAGTGGCCACTGCGTCATTACTTCTTTCATATTTTTCCACATCACGTAGTTCTGAACTTTTAAATAGTTTGTAAATAAAATGGCCTCCATCATCGATATAAAAAGACAATATTGTTAAAAAACCAAATATCAAGTAATTTGACATACTTGTAATATAGACAGAGAAAATAAGATAAATTCTCTTTTTTTTCTTTTCACAAAGTGCTGAAACCAGCCATGTGTATTACAACCCTAAACTCTGGCTTCATGCCAAACCACTATGCAGTACATTAAGATAGGCTGTCCACTGCAGACGTGGAGTACTATGACGAGAATCAAACTTCATTTGGAAGGGTGCTTACCCACATATATGTAGCTTTAAACCAAGGCTAAACCGGACTTGAAAGTTTGCTCTGAAATTAGTGCAATGCCTCCGATAAACAGATCCAAAGGGCCATTGGTTCTAGAGCTGGGTATTTTAATGTGTGGTTTTCGAAAACTTAAGGGATGCGTCGTAGCTCAGTTAGTCCCTAAACTATTTATTACAAAATTGTTGTAGAAACTTGTGTATTTATCGATTGTTTGACCCGTCATCTTATTCTTGTAATGTTACCTACTTAATTATTCACTCTGAAAATGTATCTGATAGCATCAATAATTTGTGATAAAAATATGATAAAAATAGATTTTAAAAACGGACACTTTACCAATATGCAAGGCTTTATCATTTTCACTTTGGCACTTTACCAATATAACGTATGTTTTGGTTTTTTTTTTTTTTTATAAAAACTGAAAGTAGAAAAATTCTATTTCTGGATACAGCCAGCCCACAAATAAAACAAAATCACCTGTAAAGGCCTGCTGGCATCCAGCGTTTTTCTGCGACCTCGGTACAGATGGCTGAAGCGAAAATCACGCTGAAGCTATCAAATATAGTTTTAGAACAACCTTATACGAAAATAAATTCGTGTCACACAGAATGAATCACAAAAAAGAATTGTAGAGCTGTAGATATTGTTGCAAGTTTTAGGTGACAAGTCAATAATCACATCATAAGGTCTTTTTAGTCCTCACTGCAGGAGCACAACCCTCTTTATACTACCAGAGCTATATATATATTAGCCACAGCATACAGAGGACTAGGCCTACACTCTACGCTGGCCAGACGGGTTGGAGAAATCTCTCTCAATAATCATATATTCATAAAATGTTGTATCTATTTTGTGCAAAGGCTATTACAACTATATTTATGATTATCAAACTAGCTTCATTTCTCTGTAAATCTAAATGTCACAAAGTTAGTTTAGTCAAAAACATACTCAAAGCTGTAACGGGCGCCGGCTAAGTTAACATCCAATGCAATATAACTTCATTCCTCAATATGTTTCCCAACCAGGCAATCCTGTTGCAAACAAGCCACTTTGCAAGTTATGGTACATCCAATTTGCTGTTTTAAAACTTGAATGACTAGATTGACGTGCTGTAAAATGACAATTTATTCTTTCATTTACAGTTTTAAATATTTTTTTTATAAAATAGAATGTTAAACGAGTAAGTGGGTTGCCTGTTATGGCGATTTTTGTACATATAAAATGAAAATGTAAGTAAAGATAATTTCAATGAATACTTTAGCAAATCGTCCCGCATTCTTTCTGTTTGCAGCTGCTGCATCATATTAATATCATGTAGGAGTTCTAGAAAGTTTTGGTTTCATTTTAACCGCTAAATAACATTCCATACACTTGATTAAAACACGTTAATTATTTATAAGATCAGAAACCACGGTAATGTGGTACATTTTGAGCCGATAGACGTTTCTGGAATCCAATTAAATTAGAATCAGTGAATCCAAATAAATGAAGGTATTTTAAAAGGGTGAGTTAACCGTAAAAGTACGTTAATAACGTTACTTCATTTTATTTGTGAATTAGTTTTATCTATACTTCATAACTATGAATGAATGAATGAAAAATTCTTTATTGCACCAAATAAACAATATACACCATAGAACTAGGACGATTTTTTTTTAAATCTATGATATACACATTCGGAAAACTTAAAATTGGTACAAAGGCGGACTTATAGCTAAGCGATCTCTTCCAGTCAACCTATACTATAAAGAGAAACTATAACTAAACTATATTATAAAAAGAAACGATTTAATAGTTTGTATAATGAATAGGCCCCGAATCTATACGAACAATTATGAATTGTTTCACCTATAGCTAGTTTATCTGCGCGGTTACATAGGCCAAAATTTATGTGGACGAAGTCGTGGGACAAAATGCTACTTTGTTATAAATATAAAATCTAGCCTGTCAAAACTCACAGTTCAAAGAGTTCCTAAAATAAGAATTTTCGTTACGTTTGATCCATATGTCGTTAATTCAATTCTGTTTTTATTTATGACATGAAAAATATATACCACAACTTTAGCGAAACTAATATATATATATATACATTCATATTCTTTTGTTTGCCACAAGGTCATGAAAGCTAGCTCGATTTAATACGACGTTAAATAAAGCAAATTATTAGATCAATTTTCGTATTTATTTTTATATAATTTCCTACACGAAATAATACAATATGAATAATGCTAGTTTCTACATATCAACGGGTATCTCACGTGCTATTTGTCGGTCAGTTAGTTCGAGATCCACCGACGCGCGTCCCGCAATCGTCTTGAAAATGTACTCCTGACGAGTCCGAAACTATAGTCAGCAATCCCGACAAATAGCACGTGAGTGACCCGTTGATATATATAAGAAACTAGCATTATTCATATTGTATTATTTCGTGTAGAAAACTATAAAAATAAATACGAAAATTGATCTAATATCTTGCTTTATTTAACGTCGTATTAAATCGAGCTAGCTTTCCATGACCTTGTGGCAAACAAAAGTAGAGGATGGCATGTTTAGTACATTATCTTTACTAGTTGTTCGTGTCGAATTGCTATTGCGTGAATTGACAATCCAAATTGTAATAGGTAAACGAAGGAATTTTATGTTTGTTACAAATTGTCACAAAATAATTTTATCTATTTATATAAAAGGAGAAGTTCCCACTGACTGACATGTAGACGCACGCACAACCATAGCCGTAAATGATATAAACGTTAAATTTGGACAATTCTTCAAACTTAATAAAAAGCGGACGCGCACTAAAAAGAGGTTTTGAAAATGTTTAACCTGCACACTAGGCACAGTAGCGACGCCAATCATTTTATTCTTAATACTTTACAAATAGAAAGAAATTCAAGAATATAAACAATATAACCCTTAGTAAATAACCTGAAGTATTTTTGGAATCAAGAACATAGATTCATTAAGAAGTTGTGTCAGTATCATAACTAAATGAGAAAATGAAAAATGCAATGAATAAAAATTAAAAAAGGTATATATATTTGACAAAATACCTGCACACTGATAAGTAAAATCAAAATCCTTTTTTGGCAACAAAGTTCAAAATAGGCAGATAGTGAGCAGCTATGTTCGCCAGCTGATGCTTGCCAGCTAATTTGTCGCATAATTATTGTTGAGTGAGCATTGAGCACCGAACTGTTGTTAATTAGCCTCAAAACTCTCGGGCACCCATGGAAAAGCAGGCAGTAAGGTGTTTCTTCGTAAGACTTTGGCATGGATTGTGAGACCTTAGCACGCATATCTCAATAAGTTCTGGCTTGATCCTTGGTGATGTAAAGCCGGCATTTCTTGGATCAATCTGCTGGAGCCATAGGTGAAGGAGCCATATCCATAGAGAGCATAGATATACTTTAAAAAGAGATTTAAAATTTGATTTATTTTTCAAATAATATCTACCTTTTTTGTAATTTTTATTCATTGCATTTTTAATTTTCTCATTTAGTTATGATACTGATACAACTTCTTAATATATATATATGCTCTATGGATATGGCTCCTTCACCTAAGGAGCCATATCCATAGAAGATAAAATAAAATCAAAAAGGTTTTTGATATTACTTGGCAGTGCAGGAACTCTTCTCTGCACTGCCAAGTAAAATCGAAATCTTTTTTTGGAAATATAGTTCAAAATAAATCTGTCCGCTAGCTGATTCTTGCTGGCAAATTTGTCGTATAATTATTGATGATGAGCAGCGAACTGTAGTTAATTAGCCTCAAAACTCTCGGGCACCTGTTGCAAAGAAGGCAGTAAACTTTGCCGGCGAAGCTACTTCCTCCAAATGAAGAGAAGCGGATTGCGCGCGTACAGTGCCCGGCAAATAAGTTGAACTAAGTGTGAGTAGGACACCGCAATACATTGCTACTGATTAATATAGGTGTGTCTCGCTCACACTTAGTTCAACTTATACGCCGCGTGTTGTAATTTTGCAGTACAACGCCAGCCAACAGAGCAATCTCCTAAGGCTATAATATAACAGATGATACTTAACAAAAGAAATATTTTTGCATATACTTAAATTTTGTTTTGATTTAATTATTTATTTTTAAAGTAAATATAATAATAAAGTAAATCTAACTAATGTCATTATTAATATCGAGCAGAAAATTACAATTATACTTATTTTATTTTGTTTTTAGTATTCGTTGTTCTAGCGTCAACAGAAACACATTATGTATATGTAAACATTTCAACTGTCTAGCTATCACGGTTTATGAGGTACAGCCTGTTCACAGACAGACAGAGGGACATCGAAATTTCGTGAATAGGGTACCGTTATAACCCTTTGGCTACAGAACCCTAAAAATGGCTTAAAATAACTTATAGAACAAGAGACTATTCGGTAGCGGAATTAAAACCATTGCGCTACGGAGACCGTCTCGCTATAAATAGTATCTGTGAAACCTTATCGGACCACGAGTTAGAAATAAAAATAACTCGGACGTCTAGACGCAGCCATGACTAATTTTAGAGTCAGGTAGACTTTGTAATATGTGATGTTCCGAGTTCTGACCTCGACAGTTAAAAAGAATCCAATATGGACAAAATACCAAAAGACTTGTCTCTCTAGTAAAATTGATCGTTTTTTTAGTATAATTACAAATTGCAGGCACACTTTAAAAACTGGATCTTTAAGACATGTATATCATATTGTTTTCTATCAGATACAAATATAAAATCATGACCTTATAAAACATTGCATGCCCAATTGCCGGGCCAGGCCAGTCGATTTGTTTTGAGTTCTTAGCATTGGTCATATAGGTTAAATTTGACGGGGTAACCCCTTCTCTGTTCGAAGTCAAATTCTAGAAAAATACAGCTTTTTGTATTAATCTCATTTTTCCTCTTGAATGTTATTTCTGAAACACCTTTCAGCGGAAAAAATAATGAATCGTTGAATAATTGGGTATTTTAGTAGAATATAATTAGTGGCATTAACACTGGTAACATATGTGTCTTCCGCACTGTAAAACAAAGCTTTGAAACTAATTCACAACGCGAGTTGGCGCTAATTCATATTGCGGGAATATTTCATGCACGCGTAATTTGTTAACACACACACTGGAAACCTGTGAAATTTGAAATGTTTTCAGTTACTTAGAACTTATATACACAGTGTGACATACCTTTAATGGGGTGACTTAGCCCGTCATGAACATCTTTTCCTTCGGGATCATTGCCGAGAAATAAAAAAAAACTATTTTTATAAAATAAATGGTCAGTCACCCGGGCAATTAGTATGGGAAAGTTCGACTTCCCAGCATTAGAAAAATGTTCATGACAATGGTTTAGATCTCCCCCTTTAAGTGAATTTCGAGCGTCATGTTACACGCTGTATTATTCTTAGATAGATCGTTGCCGCTTGGAAAACTTGTATGAAAAATTTAAAATTTCAAGCTTTTATGTAAGCTCATTATGAAAACACGGCTTTACTCACGTTTTATTACGTAGGATCTGCCGACTAGTTTCGGTCTGTTACGAAGACCATCATCGGGGTAAAGCCGTGTTTTTATAATGAATTTATCTCGCGTAAGTTTTAATATTATTATTACTTAGTAAGCGACTAGAAATGCAGAGAGGGCGACTTTAGGCAAAACCTCCAATATAACAAAATGATTTGGCCACAGAGTGTAGATTAGGTTCGTTAGGTTTTTTCGTGACTAAAACAGGAGCGAGCAAGCGAAGCGAGCGAGTGTCATCCACTTAGGGTAAAACCCCAATATAACAAAACGGCCTCAGAGGGTTTAAATTTCCCGTCATTCTCAGTTAGTTGCTCACTTTGTATTTACGTTTCTAAAATTCATTTTTTTTGGACACTTAAAATTAAAATTTACAGCCACTCGTTTAATAACAGCCTTTTTATTATATTAAGCATCTAGTTTAAAAAGACTGTGAAAGAAGAGCAATATAACTCTAAATAATTAGAGTTCCGCGTTTGAGTCGAATTGGGCCACTCTTCCTTGTCTTTGTCTTTTAGGATATTTGACAGAACATACATCAACCCAAAAAGAGGAAAAAAGTGTGTAAAGTTAGAGGTACAAGTTGAGCCTGGCGGGGTTCGAACCCGAGACCCTTTTGCATATTAGTTGCGTGCGCTCTAAGAACCGCTTTTCCAAATTAACCATTAAATCACTCAGAATAAAAAGGTACACAAGGTACATAAATAAAATATAAAAGGTTATTCGAAAGATATAAATTTCCTGTAATTATTGTATTTTCAATCCATTGTTATTCTACAATCTACTGTTGTGTTTTGACTGTAGAATAAATTGAAAGCTTGAGGTAAATAACATAAATTTACTATCGCTATTTACTTACATTAAAATTTTATGAATCGGGTATATTATAGATAGACAAGACTTTTATCCTCGGCTTTGATGCGTCGGCGCCCGGGTTCCACTATTATAACAGCATTATTTTCATGATAGGTACGATTTTGGAAAAACATTTTGCA
The DNA here is from genome assembly GCA_963082605.1 of Rhodophaea formosa. NCBI lineage: Eukaryota > Metazoa > Arthropoda > Insecta > Lepidoptera > Pyralidae > Rhodophaea > Rhodophaea formosa. The sequence continues at coordinate 15,064,745 of OY720206.1, forward strand.
GCCAGCTGCCAATTCAATCTAGTATTTTGAGATTACCAATCAAATTGATATCTCCAAATACTTATGAAAATATCTAAAAGAATTTCTCGAGAATCGAACCTGGTGCATTCGTGTCTTTGCAGGCTGGCGTGATAACCGCTGCACCAAAGAGTCCAGAAAACTATTGGTTGCGGCAACGAAACTAACACACACTTTTACCTCCTTTTGGCTTGATGTCTTTTCTGGCAAATATCCTAAAAGACTTAGTGGCGTAGTCACAACTTTTATGCAATATACTATTGAAAAACGGAAACGAACCATGGCATGGTTCGTTTCTGCTCAGAAAACAAAAGGCACTAAATTTCATTTAAATCGCTTTTGTCCTATTGATCAATTACAAAAAATTATTCTGTTTGAAACTTTTGCGCTTCAAACACGTCTTTAGTGATATCAATAAGACTTAGCACCGACCTTTTATTTATTTAGTTCCGCTGACGTTTCAATGGAGTTACATCCATCGTGCATTGCTGCGACCACGCTGGGTGTAACTCCATTCAAATGACTTTTGAAAACTAAAAGGTTCAAAAAAAACATTTCTGAAACGTAAAAAAAATAAGAATTTTATCTTATATATAATCCAAAGAATATTATCGAAAGTATCTAGATGTTACAAAAAAAGGATTGAAAGTGGACGGGATGAACCTACTTCTTCTTCTTTAGACTTCTTAAACAGAGGTTCTCTTTGTTTGACATATATAACGGCCCCTACATAAACGTAAAATTTTAGTTGTGACATACCAAGCATTTGTAAGTAATTTTGTATTCCATTTTATTGTCCTTGTAAATTTACTTAGAACCGATCCGTTCACTTAAAAAGTCCTATCTCTGAAAAGTAATTATGTAAGAAACCTTCCAGCTTTCTTTCCTTTCCGGCGGCTAGGTGGGTCTTAGATATTACTGAGAAGAACTGGCTCGCGATAGCAAGGGACAGAAAGGTATAGCGTAGACAAAGGAAGGCTATGTCCAGCAGTTGACCACGAAAGGCTAATGATGATGGTGAAAAACTTTATTTCGAGACGCAATATTTTGCAATATCTTAGAATATCTTCTTTCTTTATGGAAATAAACGGAGATAGGTAGGAAAATGCTCTACAGATGTAGTTCTTATCAATGCATAGTGCATATTCCTTGTATGCCCACGCAATGTCGAACCACCGGGTTGTGAAAACATGACATATTGTCCGTCCATTGTTAGTAAAGTTAATTTTAAATCAGTCTGTAATTAGCTCTCTAACAATAAAGTTCTATCTCATTTAAACTTAAAAGTTCTATTAAAAAGCTCCCTGTCCGTCGCCGCAACTAAGTAGGTAAAAAATATATTTTTAGTATTTATTTACAAAAATACTAAAAAAGGAAATATCCATGCTGCGCATGTGCCAGCTAAAATTTCCTAAATTAGATTTCCATGTTCTAGTCAAACAAAAAAGCATCCGTAATGAATTTTAGCTGAAATTCTGGATAAAACCTTTATGATGAAGTAAGCGTAACTTCCTTTTTCACGCAGTAACGCAATTTAGGGTTGTTTTTATTATCTGAAAGATTTCATGAACATGGCAGGAGTACTTTTATTTTTTGTACTCAAAATATATTTCAAAATACTCCAGGCCACTTGTGCTTCTTTATTACCTAATAGACATAAAAATGATAAAATAGATGCTTGATAGGTATTATTTATGCATTTACAGTGTTATTTTGTTGTAGTCATATTTATTCTTAAATTAATAAGAGTAATTGAATTAAATTTTTAAAGCTAGTCAAATTGATCGACTTTCCTGTGTAATGAACGTCCGATGGACAGTAAACAAAATTAAATAGGGTCGCTTCTTTAACTAATGTTTATTCAGAAAAGAAAATATTTTATACATTTGGCTGACCGACAATAACATTAGTAACATTAGATATACATAACGAAGTATAGAACCAATAACAGGTCATCACAAATAGACACATAATATCCCCTAAATGTAACTGCTATACGAGTTATTAGTTTTAAATGCAGGTGCAAATGATATTGAAAACTCTTCAAAGTTACTGATATTCATTTACGAGTCCACTATGCAGCACTATGTGTCTTGGTTATTTTTTTATGAAACTACCTTTTTGATTTCGTTTTGCCATGGTAATTTAAATTGCATTTATAGTTTTGACTTTAGGTTATTATGATCGCTCTGTATTCTTATCTCTCTTTAGGTTATTTGATTCAAATATAGAATTTAGATACTGCATAGAAAAGCCAGTTTCCTTTGTTGCACGTAACTGTGCGCCGACTCGATCAGGGCAGTATATTTTATCCCTTAGACAAGAGATTGAGTCAATCAGGGCAGTGTATTTTATCCCTAACACAATAGATGGGCCATTCATATCGATTGTCTGGGTATCGTGTTAGCATAAAATATGCAGTCGACCGTCTATCTTTGGGCTGCAATGAATCTCGGGAGTTGACGACCTAGATAGATTACGCGATAAAACTAAAACTTATAAGCGAACACAGTCGCTAGCAATATCCAGTAATAGCCTAAAACGTTTATGGAGGTTTAAAGCCAGAGCTATTGTTATTAAGCAGCAAGCAGATTTGTGACTTGAATTAAGCTTAAATGCTTCTCTAAATTGAATCCTGCGAGATTTACATTTAATTTTAGGCCAAAGCCATTCATTATCTTACTTGTGTGCACTTTCCTATTGTTTTCTGCTCTATACGTATTTTATTTTATTTTTATTCTTTTATACCGTTATTTAATTTGACTTCCATGCTGGTCTGGGAGTAAAAGAAAAATATAGCATGTGCCAGCTGCCTCTCTTCCCTATCAGATCGTAAAAACCCAAAGGACATTGCGCCATGTATCAGATGCCAAGGTACCAAATGCTATTTAGTATTTGTTACCTAACCTTCCCAAGGTTTGGTTCTGGTTTACCCCTTTGGGTGGCGGAGGTCAGACGTCAATCGCTGTATATAAAAACTAGTAATCTTGTCAAATCCCCTTAGTTAGGAAGCGGACCCTGGGTCCTGAAGCAACATAGCTGAGGGCGCAACTGGGAAGGCGCAAAAAAAATGGATGATGATATTGATTAGTCGTCAAGACTTGGGTAAAGTCCAATAGGCCACTAGGGTAAAGTCCTCGTAACACTAAGTGTCACGACGACTAGGGTTAGGAGAGTGGCCATAGGGCCCACTCCACAGGCTTGCTCTGACACCTCTCCTTTAAGAGGATCCACAGAGCAAGCAAAGCAGGGACTGCAACTGCAGTCGCCGTGCTGGGGCTGTAGAGTCAGAATAGCACACGCTCCCGGAACAAAAAAGGGTGTAACCGGAAAATCGCTCGCATGACGCCGAAAGTAATTTTGGTTCAAAGAGTAATAAACCATGTTTAGCATCTAGATTTTGTACACTTGATCGAAGATAGAACAATATTTTATAATGAATGGATAACATAGATAAATATTCTCTTAGATGTTTATCTATATGTATTATGTATCTACTATAAAATCCAGGCCAATCTGAAAATAATCTGTTTCCATTTTGACCTGTCCTGGTACTTACGGTACCAGTACCAGTGAGCAATAGAAGTTGTAAGGTGTAAACTTATGTACGTATATCTTAAAACAGTCCAGTATTTTAATGCAACAGCGCACTTTAAAAGAGCTACCTCACTTTCCAGAGTAAATACCGCTGTTTACCCCGATAGATCAAAATCCCAGGTGGCCAACCCGACGTCATTTTTGTAAAGCTGTTATTTTCAGCAAGTATAGTTTAGTCCGAAGTCAGCAGATATGAATACCCTCCTGTTTACTCCCGCCACGTCCGTTCAAGGTTAAGAGTTACCAACAAGATTCACCACCTACGACACTTTCTACAAAGCTGGTGTAAACTCAATATGAATTATTTAATCATTTGTGACGTTCATTGTTTAAGGTAAGTGAATAAATTGGGTAAAGAAAAGATAGAAATTTGAGTTTTTAGTGTCAAATCGATTGTGTTTATATTTCATCATCTCCGTCTTCCGCAAGGTTATCTTATTTTTTAAACCTTTTTAAGGCATTGGTAAATATATAGCCACTAAAAATTAAACCTTAAGACCCGAAGATAAGGTCCAAAAATGATGATTTTTTTTATTATACCTACTGCCTTGTAAAGGGTTACATCTTGTTGCAGTGGTTCAAACAGTTCTTTAAATATAATGAGCCTTGCTAGTAATGCCGTTGATTATGTCAGTTGATTTACAATCATTGGGCCACGCTTTCTCATGAAGTTTCAAATAAGATATTAAAAGAAAATTAGTTTATGAAAGTACACTCTATAGTACCAGCTGTACTAAAATGACGTAGGGCTGGAAGGTTAGGGATCTTGGACTAAAAAAACGGTCGATTAATATTCAGCTGGAGCGGAAATGCGCTAATTTATTGCATTTGTGGCGCACCGATGTGAAATGCTCCGTTAACTGTTTTAAAATAAGTATTTAAAAAAGAGAACAGACGAAAAAATAAATATAGTGCGAGTATAAATTTGTAGTAAAATAACAGACTTTTGAAATGTGCATAATGGTTCATCAATTCACCCTAATACTGCATTTCCATCCAAATTATATACAACGTAGGTATATTATTGAATTTTTAAATATAATATATAGAATGTTTTTGGTTTTAAACAATCGACAATTTAAATTCACGCTCTCAACATGAAAATGAAAAATTTAAAATCGAAAAAAAATTTCATTTGTTCCATACATTTTTATGCTAGTAGTTATTCTATTTACTCATTAATTTTTCTAATGAAAATATAAAAATCTATAAATTAAATTTAAAACCAGAGTAATCTACCTATTTCTCTGGTTTTAAATTTAATTGCAAGATTTGACCCAAAATAGCCATGTTAAATAATTTACTAGCTATTATTGAACATGTGGCGCAGGCACATAACACTGTTTGGGTGCAACGTACAAAAGTAGACGACAAAATAAATATCCTATAGATTGCCACTTCATAGTAAAATATTATACCAAATAAAGGCCTGCTATAAGGTAGGCGTCATAGATAAACGCTACAGTTATTTTCCACTCGGCACTAGATATTGTTATTCCGCGTTAGCCTCAACTTGCCTAAACCGAGATATAATTTATAAATATAATGGGAAAAATATTATTTTAATTTCAAATCTAGAACAAACGTATAAAAAGCAAACCTGACTTACTGACATATATCAACGCGCAGCCGAAACTACAATACGTAGAAATTTTGTACAGGGTTCATGATGCAAGTCAGCACCAGAAAAGGATTTTTAGAAATTTTACCCATATCCGGGAGGTGAAATAAGTGGGTGAAATATTACATTGTTAGTTTTTTTTTATTGTTTGGCTAAGTGCGTTGTTACTGAAGTATTAGAATATTAATAGAGACAGGAGAGCGGTAATTTTAAGAAAATTTTAAAAATTCTTCTACGTTGAGCCAGCTATTCATCATCATCATCAACAGATTTTAGAAGAGCACGACACTCTCTGTACTACCAGAGCCATATATGAGCCAAAGCAGTTACAGGATTTGGCCTACACTCTCCACGCTTTTCAGACGGGTTGGAGGGGTCTCTTTGGAGTTTAAAAGCTTTGTTTAGCTTAAGTTCCCTAAGTCGCCTTTTACGACATCTACGGAAAGATTTGGAGTGGTCTTATTCAACTCTGCCGGGAACCACACGGCACAACTATTGAATCAGCGAACTGCATATTGGATGGTTTCTGGCTTTCACAGTATTACGGGCGTCTGTTTCGAGTCGAGATTTTTACACAAGATCAAAGGGTTTGCGAGCCCAAAGCCCGGAGCCATCAAGTCGACACGTGGAAATGAATGTGCGAATTTTATTCACAAAATCACAATCTAGTTCACTTACATATTTACAGTCACATGATCTCTATACTTCACGTTCGCTACATCAGCTGTGGAGCATCAAAGTCGGGGGTTTGTTATTACAGCATCATGTTATCTTTACACATATTAGTCAGACTGTGAATATTTTTTTTACAAGCCCTGCTCTCAATGCCTCAACATGTTGCCTGTGCTGTGATAACTATAAAGTTCGCTCTTCCTCTATAAATTGAAGTGAAGCCATACATGAAAGTGAAAACAAAAACCCTTTTAGAATCATAAAGTTGATATTGCGTCATAACGTGAAATTCATTTACACAATAGGTCATTTTGTTTGTGGTGCGAGTTACAACTATTCTTATCTATGGTTACAACTGCGCAGCTGGACTTCTTTCGGCGTCGTGCGTCACAGATATTGCGTTAAAATTAATGCTGGTCAAGTAACTACAATAGTACATTACTGCAGCGGCCGGCAATAGAGGTATTGATGGACGAACGTGTGAATGTGGGCCGATGCAGAGCCGAGGCACACATACGTAAGTCCATCAATGCTTGATTGCGGCCAAGGCTTGTATAGTACTTTTCTCAAATATTGCGCGGAAATTAATAGAAATAATATACACGACAAAAATAATATTTGACGAGCTCCGTGGCGCAGCGGTCAACACGCTAGCTTGCGACGTGGAGGTCCCGGACTCGATCCCCGGTCAGGTCATGATGGAAAACGATCTTTTTCAGATTGACCTGGGTCTTGGATGTTTATCTATACAAGTATATATTATAAAATAAAGTATCGTTGAGTTAGTATCCTGCGACACAAGTTCACAACTTACTGTGGGGCTAACTCAATCTGTGTGATATGTCCCTATACGTTGTTCAAAGTCAAAGTCAAAGATTTTTATTCAAAATTGGATAATTATATCTCTTTTTGAACGTCATATTTTTTACTTTCTTTATTTTTAATTTTTAATATGCAAAATCGAAAAACTACTAGCGTTTCGTAATGACCACTAGTGAGAAGAATACGCCGAAAGAAACTCAATCCAGACTTAGTACCTACGTGCCTGAAGGGCTTCGATTACAATATTTTACAAGTATTTATTTATTTCTAATGATATTTATATTAATAACAATAAATTGCAATCAATTAAATTACTGCTACGCATTTTTATCATTTAAATAATCATTAATACAATAATATGCCTTTTTTAATAACTGGTTTTTAACAGCAGTTTTAAACTTATGTAAAGGTAGACCCGATATTTCTGCGGGAATTTTATTATAGAAGCGTGCTCCGAGACCCATAAATGAACGCTTAGTTTTCTGCAATCGCAAACTGCAATGTTAAGTGAATTTAAGTGAACATAAAGCTCTTCTTTACGATTTTGGTCAAAAACGACTACTTTTGGCGAAAACGCTGAGTAAAGCTTCACGTTACACTTAAAACCGTAAAATCTTTGGAAAATTCTTAAACGTTTGTAGACTTGAACTAGTTGTGTGGAATAATCGTATTAACTAAACATATTTATTAAACATTCCTTAATCTATAAATAAATTCACAGTACGTGGGTGCCTAAGCCGGCTTTATCATTGAGATTTTCTAAGTAAACAAATTTAAGTACGAATTTCCACATATTTACACATGAATCATAATATGAAATATAGATCTTGATTTTTTATTTTACCTTGGTAAATTTCCATACTATATTTCATTTTGCCAAATCAACCAATGTTGCGGTGCGATCGAAGCGGTCTGCCTGCCTTGTCTATCAGTCTGCTAAATATGTTGCACGACCAAGGAGATTAAACCATATGGAGTTCGCATCTTAAAACAACAAAGTGAAAACAATTTTTTTAACCTTGAAGATGACTTGCATTCCCTCTCTCTTTATCTCTATTTGTATCGTTTACAAGAAAAAGAAACATGGTCATACCTGTCTCGGATATTTCCTCTGCATGATGCATATGTAGGGCGGGATTTTACAAGGGAGATCCTGGACAATCTCAGAGTCACTCAGAGAGCTATTGAGAGAAAACTGGTAGGTGTCAAGCTCAGAGACAGACAAACCAACGAGTGGCTCAGAAGACAAAGCAAAGTCACTGATATCATCAAGCGTATTGCGCAGCTGAAGGCAATGGACTAGCCATGTCGCCAGAAAACAAAGTTCGTGGGGCATAGCTCTCGTAGAATGGAGACCGTGAAGTACCTATTTAGTAATCTGTGAACGTGGGGCGAATAACGCCCGCAGGGAAGACCTCAAATGCGCTAGTCAAACGATATTTAGAAAACAGCAGGAGTGAAGAGGATCAGATTGCCCAAGCCCGACAAAAATGGCATAAACTGGAGGAGGCCTGCACATGTGCGGTTGAAAAAGGCTAAAGAGAGAGAGAGATGATGATGATGCATTTGTATTTCATAAGACAAAATCAGGCGCGCTTCTACCACGCAATTATTTAATAGTCTATGACATAGCTGGTGCATTAATATGTAAATAAAATGGTTATCTTTATTCACGTCCATATGATCAGGTAGGGTATTCTCTTAAGACCTACCGCCTAACGCCTTTGTAAGTATGTGTCATTTTCTGAAAATAAACGTGCAGAAAATAACGGATCATATTTATTATGAGCATGTAAATAAATTCTGGGTCTGTCGCAAGCTTCAGGTATCGTGAGGCTGAGGTCTAAGTGTTGGCTTATCCCCTGGCTTTCAAATACCCCTTACTCTCACGGCTTTTATAGTCCTAGTCCTAATCTCAGAAAGGCTTTGGAAAGGTGAATAATAAGAACCTGTAGATACTTAGTCGCCATAACCCATGCCCACGCAATGTTGACATAAAAGTACTTATGTACTTATTCACCACAACCACGCTGAAGTTAATATATCTCAAAAAACTATGACTGCTGGGCGCTTCAAGCTATATTTCTGAAACTTTTTGGGGACCTACTCTACAAAAAGTTTCGGCGGGCAAACGTAAATAAGAAACTTTCATTTCAGTGGTATGGCCAGTTTCTGTGGCTGAAAAAAGTTCTTTGAAGAAATCAATTGAAATGAATCAAAGTAAAAGGTACTAACTTTAAAACTGCCCATGTGCCAGCATTCAAACTGTTAGCCTTGCTATAGCAAGATTAACAGTTCATAGTAAAAATTTGCCACGGTACTATAAGTTTTTTTTTTGTACAATAACTTTATTTCAATTTATTGTTAACGATATGTGTTATTTCAAGTTAGAAGCTTCAATAAAAGTTACATATTTCCTTAATTACAATATACATATATTAGCGTATTTATTATACCAGGTAGGTAAGAACCACGTTCATCGTGTAATTTTGGATGCTATTATCAATATTTATTATCTCCTCTTCATTTTAGAACAGTAAATATAATTTTATGTAATATAATTTAGCATTGTTGAGTAAATTTAAACAAATTAAGTAAACTCGCTTAGTTTCGTTCATTAACCAAGCCATCCGTTCAAAAACCACAAATCCAACGACTCGTAGCCGGCCCTGTGAAATAATTAATTGTTTGAAATTATCGAAAATTGTGAAATTCTACAGAAGAAATACCTAAACGTGCGTAAAAAATATAAGTTCGATAACCGCTATTGAACCAAGCGTTGTTATCGACCAATAGTACATTTCAATACATTTGCGATTACCATAAACTAAAACAAGATTACAATTCAGCAAATAAAGAATTTAGATTTCTCTGGCAAAAAACTGCCTTTACAGACATTAGGGCATAGAACACACGTCAATTGAGTTTGAATTTATGGCCCCAAATAGAAATTCAAACTTAATTGTATGATATTTCATCATCCTTACCCTCACTCCACCATTTGTCTATGATCTATTGCCTAGAGAAAACATATTAAGGCAGTAAGTCATCTAATACTAGTAATAGTATCTTCTTCCTAGTTTGTGGTAGATTTGAATCTCAGTTAATATTGAAATCGCGCCAGAACATTTACAATAGACTTGAAAAGTCTAAGTTAATTTAAATCTCAAAGCTCCTTTCATAGAGAGAAGATAAAATGAAAGCACTTTAAATGGCACTATGAAGTTCTAAGGACTACGAGGTTCCTACTAAATTATTATGAGGGAGAAACTAGAGTTTACAAGACTTATTTAGTAACTAACTATGCCTGTGACTTTGTCCGCGTGGAACAGTGAGTTATTAAAAAGTAGCCTATGTTCTTTCTTAGGCTATTGACTATCTGTGTACCAAATTTCATTTAAGTCGGTGCAGTAGTTTTGGCGTGAAAGCGGACAGACAGAGAGAATTATTTTTGCATTTATATTATAAGTATAGAAAGTATGGATATGGATTACACCATTTAGTGCGAATAATTATTTTAAAATACAATTTGCGAGTAATATCTTCTGAAAAAATATTGATAAGACAAAACTATTTTAAGTTGTTTTTAATGAAATAAAAACGTCAGGTGTACGAAGGAAATAGGTTATACTTTCAGTAACGTAAGGGAAAAATATAGGATATTTACGGCGGCCTCGCTGCAGAAGCTGAAATATTAATTTAACAGGAGCAAGAACATAGCAGTACATACACTCATGAAGATTTTGGTCTACCTGATTGTAACGTATCAGACGTATGTATGTCTGATTTTACTGGTAAGCGTTTGAATATATTGAGCCCAATCCTAATTTTTAAAACAAGAAACGATTTAAAAAAACACCAAAATCTGAAAATTTTAATCATCCCTCCAGTCATCAACTATACCATATTTTTTATGTATTATTGACGTTCAGATACCTTCAATACTGACTGCTTCGAATTAAAAGTAATATATATATATATATATATAGATAATCTTACCGTTTGTAATAAAGATCGTCGCATTTTTATGCGCTTGCCTGTGTAACAGCGTCAGTGAAACAGACACATATTATACTAGAATAACATAGGGTAAAACCCGGATAGTTGCGTCGGGGGGATACTTGCGTCGGTTTCGAATTCTCTATGTTAAGTACATTTGTGGCATTACTGCTTGATTATAGTTAGAAGCGCTCCCCCCGCAGGCCTCACTGCCACGTAAACCGTTGGAGTGGGTGCACGCGTTTCGTCTGTGTGAGCAAAAATCTTCCGCTGCGAAACATTAACGGGTGTGCATCAGAATGACTGGACAAAATGACAGATCCAGGGTACTGTACGTCTAAGATACAATACCTGTCGAGTACTATTTGATACCTTTGTTTAAATATTTGGTACTATATGAATATGATAAAAAAATTAAATTAAAAGTGGGCAGCCATTCTGACGTCAGGATGGCTGCCCATTGCAAAATCTCCGCATGTGTACCTTATATGCAATTTTTAAATACACAGTAGTTTAGTACCTTGTTTGATACCTCCGAATGTATTAACAATGTATTTTGAATCATGACCATCACGATGTTTTTTGCAAAACAAAATTTTACATTGCGAGCTTCTGAAATGGGTTACATATTTTGTGATATCTTTGTTCCTACTCTACGGAACAGGCTTAAACTTGGCTCAGTCTACAAAGAACAAATTTTCTACAAAACAGTCAAAGGTATTTGTACCTAAGTTCAGTTGTTTTTGAGTAATCATTCAACAAATACACAGAAATTACCCACGATCAAACTAATTATATATCTTACTTCTGCAACTGTATTGATTATTCAGGAGTGTGAAAGAATACAAATCCACACAGGAAAAGTTTATTATTCAGTAAAAGTCGTATTTCTTTTAAAAAAAAATAGAATGTACATACTAACAATCAGATAACAGAAATAACCAACGAACAATAAATTTGAATAACCTTAATCTTATCATAAATTCATCATTAGAAAACATATAAGCACATTTAAATGAAACTAATTAGTTATATTAATATTTAAACAAAATCATATACAAGGTGTTTTGTACGTCGGTGGATGAAAACTTAAAAGTTATTATATATAACCCCATTTTCACTGATTTGAATCATATTTGTTTTAGACGAAGGTAATCTTTATGTAACGTACTCTTCGGAAAAATAAAAAACCGGCCAAGTGCGTGTCGGGCCACGCGCAGTGTAGGGTTCCGTAGTTGCGAATGACAACTTTGAGTTCACACTGTTTACACTCGCACCTCACAGTTTAACGACCAAATACATCTCACAATGAAGATTGTATGAAATTTTACATTTTCCACTACATTTTATAAGGTTGCCTATAACTTTTTAGTTTGCACTTAGTACCCAGCTTTGATAGTTTTCCTTTCAACAGTACATATACTACTGCTGTAATTTTTATCATGTATCCATATATAACCGCTTAGCAGATAGAGAGGGGGGACACGTACCTCTAACAAAAATTTGCCAAATGTTTCGGAAACGGATCCCTAAATCGAAAAATGGTGTTCTCAACCTCACAATATTTTTCAAAGACCTATTTAACGATACCCCACACGATAGGTAAATAGAGAAAAAAAAATACTCCCCCACTTTACTTGTATGGGAGCTACCCAACAAAAATTTTTTTTCAAGATTTTCTTCTACCACTTTTTCCATGGTTAATATACATACCCATACCAAATTACAGCTTTCTAGTACTTATAGTCTCTGAGTAAAACCGTGGACGGACAGACAGACAGACAGACAGACATGGCGAAACTATAAGGGTTCCTAGTTTACTACGGAACCCTAAAAACCGGCCTAGTGCGTGTCGGGCCACGCGCAGTCTAAGGTTGAAACCTTACACACTGTGCGTGGCCAAACACGGACTACGAATAGTTACGAATGACAACTTTGAGTTCACACTCGCACCTTAACATCCACTAAACTTGAATGAGAGCTACCCTAAAAAAAATTTTTCAAGATGTTTTCTACCACTGTTTTGGCATGATTAATATTCATACCCATACCAAATTACAGCTTTCTAGTACTTATAGTCTCTGAGTACAACCGCAGACGGACAGATAGACATGGCGAAACTAAAATGGTTCCTTGTTTACTACGGAACCCTAAAAAAGAAAAAACCTTGAACCCATAGTAATACTGTCCTCTAAAAGCCATTGCTTAAAATTGGTACCTTTTCTTTATCTCGCGTCGGATGACCCAACCTCCAAGAATCGATTTAAAATATTATTCTAAACAAAATATGTTATTACAAAAATAGCGTAAAGATTCAAGATTCAATCGTTTATTTAATATAGGTTTCTTTGAACACTTATTAATTGTCATATTTGTGTTTACAATTTTTACAACAAAAAATTTTTGTTGACGTCAATAATTACTTATGGCTAAGTTTAGGCCGCTTCCTAAGCGGAGTGCAGAAGAAGCGGCAACAAACTGCACAGTGCACAGCGCATTTTCTCCAAGCAACGTCAACTCACAATTCTAGTTAGACCTTATAAACTACCTATATATATGTGGACTGAGTGTGCATTGTTTTAATTAAATGTCATGATAAAAATTTAATTGGAAAAAATTTAAGTCATCATTGAAATGTTAAATAGGTAAAATTTAAATAGCAAAATGTCAAATTATTGAAATTAAATAAAAATGTCATATTATAAAATATTATGTACCGAACGTACCAAACGTAATATTTCTGTGTATACAGAATTACGAGGCGTCTGCGCCAAGCTCAAGCCAAATATTGCTATCAGTAAGGTAATCTTCAGTCCTGTAATATGCCTTTTTACATAATAATCGTTTCACATAACTTTTGAATTTACTATCAGGCATATCAAGGACTGACTTAGGCAATTTGTTATAATAGCGTATACAGTTCCCCATGAACGAATCACTAACTCTGCTTAGCCGAAACCGCGAAAGAAATAATCTATGATTGTTACGCAAGGGTCTATCAATTAAATCACTTACTTTCTTAAACTTAGAAATATTTTTTCTTGCGTACATTATATTATCAAATATATACTGTGAGGCTACAGTTAAAAATATTTATGTCCTTAAACAACTCTCTGAGTGAGTCCCTCGAGTCTAAGCCGTAAATGGCACGAATTGCCCTTTTTTGTAAAATAAAAATAGTTTTAATGTCGGCTGCCTTTCCCCACAGAAGTAATCCATATGACATTAAGCTATGAAAATAACTAGTATACGAGCCTAGCAGTTGCCTTATCTGTCAATTGTCTTATCCTCCTCACAGCATATGCTGCAGAACTAAGCCTATTGGAAAGTTTAGAAATATGGGCACCCCATTGTAGTTTAGAGTCGATTGTGATCCCTAGGAAGGTAGTATCATTTACAAAACCTAGTTTTGACCGTCTACTAGAATTTCAACGTTGGTCTGCCTCACGTTCGGGAGAGTAAATTTAATGCATTGGGTCTTAAGAGCATTTAGCAATAGATTATTGGCTAAAAACCAGTAAGAAATTTTAGTCAAAATGTTATTTGCTGCGACAGCGTCTTCGCTTTGTCGATCTAACTTGAATATAAGAGACGTGTCATCAGCAAACAACACAATGCCCGCTTCATTCTCAACCATGTAAGATTCTTAAATAATGGTATTAGCTTACTAACTTTCATTAAATTAGGAAATATGCCTTCATCAATGCATTCATTAAATATAAAAGCCAAATAACATTTATAATATGACTCACTACAGTAACAGACATACCCCAGTAATCTTCAGATTTTTTTGAGTTTAGCTGTTTGAATGCATCGATTATGTCACTGGGGTTAATATGATTAAATTTAAATTTGGAACAACAAGGGGATATTATTTTTTAGTAGCTCCTTGGAACGCTTTGGACAAGAGTTAGTATTGAATGTTATTTTTAAAGAAGTGTTGGTAAAAAAATCCTCAAATGTATTTGCTATATCTTTAGTTGAGGTATTAATCTTATCTCCGCATTTAATTTTAGTAAACTCAGCCCGGAAAAAGTTATGAAGGTCCAAATAGAGCAAACGTAATGATTTTCATGACACATATAAAAAGGTACTCAAAACCTTAAAAAACACATTAGACCAGTCAATATCGAAAAAAGTGATATATTTGGTTATTGCAAAATAATAGTAAATGTGTACGTCCATTCATTAACGTCACATATTCTTGTTTTACGCATTCGGCATTCATTGATAACTCGCGTCAAAGTCATTAGGAGAACTAGTGATTACCGCCAAAAACGGCCGTTTTTGGCAGTAATCGGTCAATCAATTCTCATCATTCTCACTAATTCTGATAATATTAAAACATGATTCCAAAAATACTTCAGGTTATTTACTAAGGCTTTTATGATTTACATTCTCGAATTTCTTTCTATTTGTAAAGTATTAGAAATAAAATTATTGGCGTCGCTAGTGTGTCTAGTGTGGGGCCTTAAGGTAAGGCATCTAAATTTTTCCTTTGGACGTCTACCAACGGGCCACTCTGTATAATAACTTTTAAGTTTTCATCCACCGACGTACAAAACACCTTGTATATGATTTTGTTTAAATATTAATATAACTAATTAGTTTCATTTAAATGTGCTTATATGTTTTCTAATGATGAATTTATGATAAGATTAAGGTTATTCAAATTTATTGTTCGTTGGTTATTTCTGTTATCTGATTGTTAGTATGTACATTCTATTTTTTTTTTAAATAGAAATACGACTTTTGCTAAAGAATAAACTTTTCCTGTGTGGATTTGTATTCTTTCACACTCCTGAATAATCAATACAGTTGCAGAAGTAAGATATATAATTACTTTGATCATGGGTAATTTCTGTGTATTTGTTGAATGATTACTCAACAACAACTGAAATTAGGTACAAATACCTTTCATTGTTTTGTAGAAAATTTGTTCTTTGTAGACTGAGCCAAGTTTAAGCCTGTTCCGTAGAGTAGAAACAAAGATATCACAAAATATGTAACCCATTTCAGAAGCTCGCAATGTAAAATTTTGTTTTGCAAAAAACATCGTGATGGTCATGATTCAAAATACATTGTTAATACATTCGGAGGTATCAAACAAGGTACTAAACTACTGTGTATTTAAAAATTGCATATAAGGTACACATGCGGAGATTTTGCAATGGGCAGCCATCCTGACGTCAGAATGGCTGCCCACTTTTAATTTAATTTTTTTATCATATTCATATAGTACCAAATATTTAAACAAAGGTATCAAATAGTACTCGACAGGTATTGTATCTTAGACGTACAGTACCCTGGATCTGTCATTTTGGCCAGTCATTCTGATGCACACTTAACGGACGTCGAAATTATATTAGTACGTAGTTTTTGTTGGATATCTTTATAATTGATTGTAGTTTCAGACTATATTTTGTTTCTTTGCTCACATTAGACCTTTAATTGCCCTATTAATTGCGTTTTATTGTTGAAAAGATTTTATTTATTTTCTAAATCAAAAAGGCAACTATCCTTATCAAAAAGTATAGTTGCCTTATTTATTGTGGCGGATAGTTGCTCTAAGTGCAATTATCCATAACCATTTATTCCTTAATCAAAGAATATTTTTTTTTTACTTAAATAGTTTTTAAATAGCATTACAATGCTCGGTATATTATTAAAATTGAAAATATGTGATAAATGTATTCGAAACCTACCTGTGGCCAATTCTTTTTCATCACATATTTTCATTTTTTTTTTCAAGAAAATGTTATGCTATACTTACTTGTTTTAAATACAAAACAATAGTAACCGCTTTCACGTGCCCATTTTAGGTAAACAGAATGCCTCGCAAGTATAAGCGGAAACCGAGTGTTATATGTATGACTATGCGGCAAGTATCCTCCTAACTCTTTTTAACATTTGGCAACTATCCGCTGCAGTAGGCGACTATCCCTTTTTTAGGAGGTCAAATAAAACGTAATATACTCAAAACCAGTATCAATTATGTTAACGGAATTGGTCTTCTATAAAAGATGAAGAACCTATGTTTTCGTATACATTATCAGGTATTATTAATAACGACCCATTTATTTTAAATTTAAACTTTTTGAAAAGTGAGGCAACTATCCGTGTTTTACCCTATACACTTTATTACCCCTCATTAGATGGGAGTTAATTATATTGGTCTTGCTATGATATTGTGACCTAGACTCGCAATTACAAATTCTATTCCGCAGATATTAGGCAATAAAAATACTTACACGAAGTCCATGTAGGAGACGTCTGGCAGACCATCAGGCCAGGATAATAGGCAGGCGGTTTTCAGGGTACCCTTTGACCTATGAACAAAAAATAAGCCAGTTAAACATTTAGATACATATTACCTACTGTAAAAAAATATTGTAGAATTATTATCGAATAATCGAAACTTGTGTTATGGGATACTAACTCAACGATACTATATTTTATAAAAGATACTTATACAAATGCAACATGACCCTCGACATATCCTTATAGGGGTAAGTGACACCGTCAATATGAACAACTTTTCCTATGGGGTCAACGCTGGGATCTCAAAAATTTTTGCTTTCCCATACATTTCACCCGGGCGGCAAAATTTTTTTGTATGAAATTGACGATTTTTTATTTGAGTTCCCAGCATTGGTCACATAGCAAAGTTGTTCATATTGACGGTGTCACTCACCCCTTTAAGGATATGTCAACCCCGTAGGAGTAGATAGGCAACATCATAAACAACAACATTTTGTTGTACGAGTTTTGATATATCTTAATACTAATAAAATAAGTAACAAACAACGGGTTAGGTACTCACGTTAAAGTTTGTTACTGGCCACAAACTTCCGGATAAGTCCAGCAACTGACTTTTAACGTGAGTTACCAAGGTAATACATTCAATAAAAAATATTTTTTTTACTTTTAGTGATATTTATTAGTTTCATTCGTATGAAAAGACAATACGCATGACGCTGCGCGTAGAGTTGTTAACATGCAACAATTTATTCTTGTACGAAAGACAAATCTAACACGTAGAAAAAATAATGCAACGTCCTCTAATTGTATGTCTATGTTAAACTTTTTTTTAATAATAATTATTCCAACTTATATTGCATTAAATATATCTTTTAAATATGAAATTTATTGAAAAATTTGCTTTAAATAATTAATTAGCGACACAGAGTGCCAGATTGCAGAAAATTTTACTATTTGAGTTTTCTCGGCTAGTACTGAACGTGCGCCTTGACCACTCGTGTCGCAGGCTGGCTTACTATTATTATTTATTAACAAAATTGTACAACATTACAGTTACACCAAAGCACTGCACAACTTAACCTAGGACTACGGATTCATCCATCCTTTTCACAAAATATTAACAATTCATTCATCAAATGTACAAACCCATCAGCAAAAACGATTGTTGACCCTGCGCCACGGAGGTCATCAATTGTAGGCTGGTTTATATTACCTAGCCAGTGTCCCATATATTCTCGCTACAACTCCTTTCAAAGTTACTAGTTCCATTGGAATTTTGCGACCGAAAAGATTCAATATTCGCGGAATTCTTTGAGCGTCATACTGATATGGGTTGAAAAACGAAATGAACATGAAACTATTTGCATTGAACTGACTTGAAAAAGATCTCCTAAAATAATCCTTTTCTTCTGGAGATCGTAACGTGCGGATGAACGTTTTGAAGCTGTCAAACCTTCTTTGGGTAAATCAGAACTACAATAGACGGGAGTTTTATTCATAAAATATCTTCTTTTTCATAGAAAATATTCCCGCTCTGAATATGAATAAAATCTCTCTCTTTTGAAGTTTTAAATATAAGTTCAACATACTAACTGCGATATTTTTTGCGATATAGGGTTAACTAACGACTTTTCTGGATCGACAATTTTTCATTTCAAAGTTTTCTTTATTATTGCTATACCATTTTCTTATTCCTTTTGGAGACTTAAATCTATTTTAACAAGTTCTTTAGCTTTAGTAAAAAACTATTTTTACCAGTGTTTTGATAAATAAAATTTGTGAACAAAACCTGAAAATGATTGCTAAGGAAAATTCAAGTATTAAATCGCTGATTACCTATTTTTAATAGAAAGATAGTTTAAAAAATTCGGGTTGTAAGTTGGATTTACATCGCTAGGGAGGTAAGTAAATCGAAAAATCGAAGGCAGCCACGTGCCACGCATCAGCTACTATAATATTCATAAATTTCTTATTTTTAAAACAACCGCACTGGCCACCACAAATGGCTGAATGCATCCAAACCGCAAGCGGTAAAATAACGGTTTGACGCTCTATTTCTTGTTTCATCCTTTGATGCAAATTGCAAATATATTTCCTCGCAATTATGATGAAAAGACCTGATGATGATGATCATCAGGTCTTTTTACTCTCCACTGCAGGAGCACGACCCTCTCTGTACTACCCGAGCCATATATTAGCCAGAGCAGTCAGAGGATTTGGCTTACACTGTCCACACCGACCAGACGGTTTGGAAACGTTTGTTTGATGTTTATAAGCTTTGTTTGATTGCGTTTCCTAAGCCGCTTTATACGACATCCACGGTAAGACTTGGAGTGGTCCTATTCTACTCTGCCGGGAACCACATGGTTACACGGTTATACTCGAGTATAAATTATCAATTATACCCTTTAACTATAAGCGCCCTCGCTCGCTACGCTCACTCGTGGGCTTAAATATCTCGGCTGTAATTGATCACTTACAACCCTTGTATAACAAAAAAAAACTGTTCCCGAGGGATTGATATCAACGCGAACAGAGCCGCAGGCCAAATCTATATACCCCTATATAATAGATAAAGTATATGCTAGTCTCGGCAACCCTGAATAGAGGGTCACTCGAGTTGATTAATCTCCAAGGTAAGTATACTTCAGTGAAATCAACTTAATGAAGGTACATTAAATCATTTTTCCTGAAAGAAACTTAGCTAAATATGATCCAGGAAATTTAACATCTTAAAAACAGCAAACAAGAGGTTATTTAATTTTATTTCCGGTAAAAAATAATGAATTTTTTTCTTGATATAATAAATAGAGTGCCACAGCCCAATTCTATTGTATTCACTAATAGGACAAAATTGATTACATGAATACTACGAATTTAAGTATAAATTAGTAGGATTGATTGCGGACCATACCTATGCCATACCTGAGTTAAAATCTTGCTCTGCGCTACCCTCAGCGTGTTTGACACATATACGGAATTTTTAAAACTTACTTGCTACTCGCGAAAGAAAATATTGAGAAGAAACTTGCACATTAGTTGAGAACTTGTACTTGTATGTACTTGTCGGAATAACCTAGTATATAATACCCTAGATAACCTAGTAGGTCAAGCTTTTATTATTAGCGATATAATTGTCAGCATTTATATTATAATCAACGTCCTTTTTATTGAACTAGCGATAATTTAAACGTTCGCAATATGAAATCGAACAACATTTGTTCAGTGCCCAAGTGTGAAATCGAGAAAAATGTATGAGGTTTTCCGTAGAACGTTAAATTCCTCTGTTTCAAAATGTATGGAGCAGCTTATACTTTTTCTCGATTTCAAATTAGTTGACAGCACAAAAGTTTTTCGTTTTTATGTAGAGAAGCGTGAATTTAAATTATCGCCAGCTCAATACCAAACACATATATAATGCTTATTCAAACATAAATGTGACGCAACACTAAATTTTTTAATCATTTTCAAATGTCATTCGACTTACATATTTGCATACACAAAATTTCAGCTGAATTGGTTACAGATAAGTGCTTAAAAAGTGCCAAATTTTAGCAGATATCATAATACATACGGACATAGCAAATTAAATTCGGGATTGAATTTGAAATTGAAATTTTGTTGTGTTTTTTGTAATGGATAAACGCTCAAACTATTAAACAAATTTTTAAAATACTTTTACCTAGAGATAGGTACATTATCAGCAGATCACATAATGCTATAATTTACTGTAACGTAGATTTCAAAGCAGGAAACAAATCTTAAAAGAAAAAGACAATAATAAAAACTGCCAACATGATGAAAACTCGAAACAATAGATCATCGCATCACGAGCATGTCGTTTATTACGTTGATGCAAACCTATTAGTTTTTCACCTACCAAAAATAGCTCAAGGCAGCTAAAGGAAGTTTTCACTTCAAAAATACAACAACCAAACAAATAAATGGAGTGGGAAATTGCTCGTTTGCCACAACTATTTGTTCGGCTTTGTTATTATCGGAAAACAGTTGTTTGAAACAAAATCAACAGGCTGTTTCGAGAGGCCCTGTAATAACTCGAATCAATTGTTTTGATTGTTCAAAGAAGTTTAAATAAACTGATGACAGAGTGGTGGTGAATGAATTTGTTAACTTTGAGCGGTTTTTTTTTTAATTCAAGGTTTTTCAAGATTTCAATATTGAATAGTGATTGAGGGGAGAAGAGGGAAAAGTAGACCATGGATATTTGGATGAAATAAAGGAAGAGGCAGGGGTTGTGGCATATAAGGATATCAAGAGAATGGCTGAGAACCGAGAGATATGGAGAGTACTACACCGACAAGAACACGGTTCTTAAATTATATTATTAATTTTCATATTTAAATTTACAAATTCTTTTACAAACAAAAGTATTGAAATCAGTAATTTAGTTATTAAGTAAATTTAGGGTTAAGTTAAGGCCGCTTCCGTAGCGTGCAGAAGAAGCGGCAACAAACTCACACTACTGCACAGCGCATTTTCTCCAAGCGACGCAAACTCACAATGTAAGTTAACCTTAAAAAGCACTTACTTCATAAATCTAATTCTGGATGTTACGGAGCTCCGTTACTGAAACGGAATAGTTTCCGTTTCAGTTTAACAACAACAACAACAATAACAAGCCGAAATAATATCATTATTAATATGCAAATTACGGGTTACCCACGTACAAAATCAGCTACAGGCCGACATTTACATGAGTAACCCGTATTTTGCATATACTATATATATATATATATATATATATATATATAGTATAGTATATGCAAAATACGGGTATATATATATATATATATATAGTATAGATATGAAGTATTATCATAAAATATTTATTTAAAAAAAAATCACCAAACAAGTACTAAACTAACATTATAAATTAAAACCATTAATTAGAACTAGTAACTACTTATATAAGTACCTACACATATTGATATCGGCAACTGGCATTACAAAATTCATATCAATATCCGGGATTCGAAATTTCGTATTCGAAACATTCCTGCGACGTAATCCTATTCCTAACTAATATTATAAATGCGAAAGTGAGTTTGTTTGTTTGTTACGCTTTCACGCCGTATCTACTGAACTTATAGGTTAGGGTATTGAGAAGGACATAGGCTATATATCACGTGAGTGGAGCCGCGGGTAACAGCTAGTTACTTTATAAGTGAACTAGCTTTCGCCTGCGGCTTCTTCCGCGTAGATGTCCGTTATCGCTACCAAAAGCTATTTCCATCCTCATGGTTTTACATATTTTATAACACAATTTTTGGGGATGGATTTTATAAAAATGGAATATGCGTGTTTGTGTAACAAATTTAATGGAAATAAGAGCAGTTTTTAATAATTTTACTAACAAACTTTCACCCCTTTAGGGTTAACATTTTAAAAAATTCCTTCTAAGTGTGCGTTCGCTTTTTAAACATTTATCCCAATTTCACGTTTCTATCATTATCTTATCTATTCTATCATTATAATATGTTTGCTAAAATTTAAACCTCTCCATATCAAGCTGAAATATGTTTTCACTAATATATATTTTTTAATATATTCCGTAATATAAATTACAGGTAGATATTTCATTATAGGCTATATATTTTATTCACTTTTGAAAAAAAAAAACCGGCCAAGTGCGTGTCGGGCCACGCGCAGTGTAGGGTTCCGTAGTTGCGAATGATAACTTTGAGTTCACACTGTTTACACTCGCACCTCACAGTTTAACGACCAAAAACATCTAACAATGAAGCTTGTATGAAATTTTACATTTTCCAGTACATTTTATAAGTTGGTTGCCTATAACTTTTTAGTTTGCACTTAGTACCTAGCTCTGATAGTTTTCCTTTCAACTTCAGTATATATACTACTGCTGTAATTTTTTTCACGTATCCATATATAACCGTTGAGCAGATAGAGGGGGGGGACACGTACCTCTAACAAAATTTTGCACTTTAAAACCAAATATTTCGGAAACGGATCCCTAAATCGAAAAATGGTGTTCTCAACCTCACAATATTTTTCAAATACCTTTTTAACGATACCCCACACGATGGGTAAATAGAGAAAAAAAAAATACTCCTCCTCTTTACTTGTATGGGAGCTACCCAAAAAAAAAATTTTTTTCAAGATTTTATTCTACGACTTTTTTGCCATGATTAATATACACACACATACCAAATTTCAGCTTTCTAGTACTTATAGTCTCTGAGTACGTGTAACAGACAGACAGACAGACAGACAGACAGACAGACAGACATGGCGAAACTATAAGGGTTCCTAGTTTACTACGGAACCCTAAAAATATATTAAAATTTGGTGTTTCTTAAATCTAATAGCAAGATGAAGGACAAAAGTAAAAAAAACTAACGAAGTGGAAAATTACAGGTAAATAATGCTGAAGTTACGAACGACGAGAAATTAGAGTTCATTTAAACGATCAATCGAAACTAATGTTGGAAATGCAAAAGAGATATTTCTCTTTTTTTTGTTCCTTTATAAAACTCTCGATGTTTTCGAACTGATCTTCATAATATTTCACATACTTACACGTAATTTGGAATAGGTAGGGAGAAGAACATAGGCTACTATTTCTATGGGACCAATGCTGGTAACTTAAAAAAAATTTCGTTTTTTCCATACAAAAGTGTTCGGCCGGCCCGGCAGTATGTATGAAAATGTTAAAAAAAAAATTGTGTTCCCAGCAAAGGTTCTAAAGGAAAAGTTGTTCATTTTGACGGGCTGGTTTGTTGCTTCAAAGGATAGCACTGTTTCAAAAAATTGGAGAACTGATTTCGAAAATGAAAACTAATTGAGCGAGAAGAGATTTAGACTTACTTGTATTCCTTTGTAGTTGAGTAAAGAAGACACGGTATAGCCAGAAGCATACCGCCTACCCATATCAGAGCTATCATGATCAAGGAGCAACTCTTCGACATCCTGGGTCGCATCGGCCTCACGATGGCTTGATATCTGTTGACAAAATAAACTCCTTAATAAAGGCCGCACATTAGGCACAGTAGCGACGCCAACCATTTAATTCCAAAAACTTTTTTTTTTTATATATATAGGTATATATCACACAAATTGAGCTAGCCCCACAGTAAGTTGTGAACTTGTGTCGTGGGATACTAACTCAACGATACTATATTTTATAACATATACTTATTTAGATAAATATCCAAGACCCACGTCAATCTGAAAAAGATCATTTTCCATTTTGACCTGGCCGGGGATCGAACCCGGGACCTCCGTATCGCAGGCTGGCGTGTTGACCACTGCGCCACGGAGCTCGACATATACTACAAATACAAAGAAAGAAATTCAAGAATGTAAATCATGTAAGCACTAGTAAATAATCTGAAAAATATATATACGGACAAATCACACAGATTGAGCTAGCCCCAAAGAAGTTCTTATGTAAGACTTGTGTTATAGGATACTCACTCAACGATACTATATTTTATAACAAATACATATATAGATAAACATCCAAGACCCAGGTCAATCTGAAAAAGGTCATTTTTCATCTTGACCTGACCGGGGATCGAACCCGGGACCATCCGTGTCACAGACCGGCGTGTTGACCGCTGCGCCACGGAGCTCGTCATAAAGTTTGAAGTATTTTTGGAACCATGTTAATATTATCAGAATCAGTATGAATTATGAGAAGCAGATTACTGCCAAAAACGGCCGTTTTTGGCGGTAATCACTATTTCGCTCAATTACTGATTCTCATAATATTAAAACATGATTCCAAAAATACTTCAGGTTATTTACTAAGGCTTATATGATTTACATTCTTGAATTTCTTTCTATTTGTAAAGTATTAGAATTAAAAAGATTGGCGTCGCTACTGTGCCTAGTGTGCCCCCTTAAGGGGGAACAGTAGGCACAGTAGCGACGCCAATCATTTTATTCCTAATACTTTACAAATAGAAAGGAATTCAAGAATATAAACAATACAAGCCTTAGTAAATAACCTGAAGTATTTTTTGAATCATGTTTATTACTATCGGAATCAGTGAGCGTTTTTGGCGGTTATCACTTTTTCTCTCAATGACTGATTCTCATAATATCAAAACATGATTCCAAAAATACTTCAAGTTATTTACTAAGGCTTGTATTGTTTATATTCTTGAATTTCTTTCTATTTGTAAAGTATTAGGAATAAAATGATTGGCGTCGCTACTGTGCCTACTGTTCCCCCTTAAGCTGGGAGAAATTATCGTTCGTCATGTTTGTCTGTCCTGTCCATATATATATATATATATATATATATATATATATATATATATATCGGATATAAAGTGGATGTCTTTATTCCGAAACTACTACAAATTTGGAATTAGGCAGGTAGATGTATTCAATGAACCGCTTCAAAATTTAATAAAAAGCAAATAAAATCTACCAAGGGCCTCGCACAACAAAAATTTAAGTGATATCTCCGTCTACTTCAAACTTCAAATAATTTATTACAAAAATAGGGGCAGCAGTGGACCTCTTAAGGGGGCACACTAGGCACAGTAGCAACGCCAATCATTTTATTCCTAATACTTTACAAATAGAAAGAAATTTAAGAATGTAAATCATATAAGCACTAGTAAATAACTTAAAATATTTTTGGAATCATGTTTTAATATTATGAGAATCAGTCATTAAGAGAAAACGTGATTACCGCCAAAAACGGCCGTTAATGGCGGTAATCTGATTCTCATAATTATCACTGATAAGGAATAAAATGATTGGCGTCGCTACTGTGCCTAGTGTGCGGCCTTAATATCTGTAGTGGATACTCTTATCATCATCATCATCATCAGGTCTTTTTAGTCTCCACTGCAGGAGCATGACCCTCTCTGTTCTACCAAAGCCATATAATAGCCAGAGCAGTCAGAGGATTTGGCCTACACTCTCCACGCTGGCCAGACGGGTTGGAGAGGTCTCTTTAATGTTTGTAAGCTTTGTTTAGCCTGTATTTCCTAATTCGCCTTCTACGACATCCACGGCAAGACTTGGAGTGGTTCTACTCTACTCTGCCGGGAACCACACGGCTTATTCTTATCTACGCTTGCTTCTACGGAACCCTTCTTAGGTGAGTCTGACTCGCACTTTCCCTTTTATACATTGAATTGGAAGAAAACTGAATAATAAACATCAATTTACTTTTTAAATGCGCTTGAAAATAGTGTACATTTTCATCTTTGAGTGTGAGTTTCTCTTTCATGAACATAAATGGTACCGTACTTCTTTCCCTATACTCGAGTTCGAAAATAAATATATTTTATTTACCTAGTTGAAGAACACTTCGAACAATAATGGACCAATTATTTTTAAGGAACCAATTTAAAGAGATGCACTCTCTACAAACGATCGTGCAAATAAAGAAACCTGTTGAAGTGAAACTCGAAAACAAAAGATAAGTTCATATTATTATTTTTTATTACAAACTATGTTTTGCCTTTGAGAGCCAATCTAGCTCAGTTGATAATGTAATAATATGTTATCAAATCATCATTTCGTGTAGGTGACACGGTCAATCGACCATGCACACGCTGGTGTTAGAGTTCTTCGGAACCGCCTCTCGTTATCAGTTATTTGATAACCTATGTTATCAAAGAACTTATCTGATGGTTGATCCAGAAGGTAGCCATGAGCACCTCAAACTAAAGAAAATATACCAATCGTGATCGGGCTCATTTGATTTTTCTTGGTACTTTAAAGCATGAATCGCTCGAAAAAATATCTCTAAAAACTTATTTTAGAAGTTTGTTCATCACAATTATAATCGCAATTATTTTACCAAATCATGTCTAAAGGCTAAACTTTCGGTAATTTGAATATTAACAAGTCTAATTAATGTTCAATCCGGTCTCTTTGAGCATGACTGCTCTAGGGTAATCCAATTCCCGCAATATATGTCGAAGATCCTAGCCCGCAAAATTTTAGTTTAGCAAAAGAAAACCTACATTTAAATCGTCATCTTATCAAAAGATTTGTATAAGACCCCATTTATTTCATATTTTGACCCGTTCCTTGGGGAAAGTTACTCAGTATGCACAGTATAGGTACTGTCGAGAATAACGACAATGTCGCAGATTTACACTTTTGAACGGCATACTAGCAGAAGTAGCCAGTGACACCTGACGTTAACCGACTCGGTTTTTTATCATTCAAACTATGAAATAACGACTGTATTAGATTTTTAACTTCTTTCACTGGTTGCGGTGAAGTTTAGAAAATTACCAAATCAGTCATAAAGGATCAAAATCATCTGAGTTATCGCTAAAAAGTAGCAATTAAGGAAATAAACCTTTTAGGGCTGTTTATCAATTTTACATAAATATTACTTTCAACTTTCAGCAGAGGAATTTGTTTCAACTAACACAAATAAGATGGAATTTACTGGTTGAGAAACTCTAATATTAGCGCATGCAGGAGCGTTGAGGTACTCACTAATTTAATCAGATGAACACAAACTTTACACTGAGGTCCGTATAATTTACTTATTAGCAAGGTACTGTTGTAAATAGAATTTTTAAACGTTTGTTGTTTGTCTGTGCAACGACATAAACCAATTTTACACCAAAGATGTCTCGTTTTCACCTATTTCTTAAATCAAGTAGGTATTTGACAAAGCTGTTTTATTCGGTTTTGAAGGTGAAAAAAAAAAGAATGCACTCGTGGGATTCATAGAGAACAAAGTTCCGTATGGCTTTTTTGTACTACTCCGAATGAATTTCTATCAATTTATACAATCGACTAAAAAAAAATCAATATTTAAAAATCTAACAAATATTACGGTTTCCGTATACAACATATTTTTCATTTGACTTTCTGTTACTTTCAAAAAGGACTAGGTACGCGATTGGCTTAAAGTTTCGGCAGCACTGCAGTTGTTATGATCACAGACCGACTGACAGAAGTCTTGTTACAAATTCAAAATTTCGTGGTTGTTTACTTTTGATATGTTTTTCCCTTTTTATTACGTTATTTATACTCAAATACTAATTTTAAACCTCTGGATGGCACCTGACTCAAAGCACATCCATAGTTATTCAAAGAGGGAGTTCCTAACGTAATGGGTACCTTTGAGCCGGGTATACATCGGGGTCGCATTTTTGACTAAGTTTTGTGTTAATCCATGCTATTTATATAATGTTTCTGAAGTAAATAAAAACTTTCGATATATCAATTTTCAAAACTGGTCTAATAGTTTCAGAGTCCATTCAATTTAAATAAACAAATAATAAAATATTTCATTGGTATAATATTAGTATACATAAATTATTACTTGTTTCTTAAGAACTAATATTTAAAAATATTGTTCATAACTTTAAGAGCATACATCTCATGCTACTGCAAAAATGAATATATCGTTTCTAAGGTAACAAATACGAAACGACAGCGTCTACTCTCCAATTCTTCATCTTTTCGTGCTGCAGAATATACAAATATGAAAATCAAATCTCTTGTAGTGTAGATGTCCGTGGATTTCATAAGGTACTGGATACAAATAAGACCTGAAATGTAATAAAGCCTGCCTGAAAAATAATGGACTTGCAACAGTGTAAACGTCTTGGTTAATAAAAAGAACATACAAAATGATAATAAAAAGCTGACACCACTTCTCTACCTACTCATATATAAAAACTATATATTTATGTGAAAAAGGAAAAAAAATGCGGTTAATAAGGCCTATGTGCAACGCGCAATAAAGCCTATTCCATTGACAGAACCCCATTTGGCTGAAAATGTTGTTCATACATAAATAATAATACGTAATTTAAGTAAACAACGATGAAAGCTTTCAGTTTAAATACAATTAGTAAATAATTTCCAATGGTTTGACACTTTTTCGAAAACACAAAAATGGATAAGGCTTTAATAAAGTACCCGGGCATTATTAGACTACCTTGTACGTGATTTTTCACGTCAGCAATAAAAATGGTAAAAAGGTCGACAAATGTGAAATATACTTTTCATGTTCTCTGATTGGTGAAAAAAATTGAGACTGCCAAAAATGAACCGCATACACATAGGTTTAGGTAGTGAGGAGATAGGCTATATACCACGCGTGCGAAGCCGCGGATAACAGCTAGTATAATATAATAAGGTACTGGATACAAATAAGGCCTACTTAATTTTGAACCTATTTATATCATTATTGCTTGAAAAAAGCAATATTTTTAGATCAGTTTGTAATGTTTCCTGTAAATTTAAACATGCTTATAAATAAAATACATTAGTTCATGCGTCATAATTTTTACTACAAATTAAACAAAAATCACGTACAAGGCAGTCTAATAAGGCCCGGGTACTTTATTAAAGCCCTATCCATTTTCGTGTTTTTGAAAAAGTGTCAAACCATTAGCAATTAATTACTAATTGTATTTAAACTGAAAGCTTTCATCGTTGTTTACTTAAAATAGGTATTATTATTTATGTATGAACAACATTTTCCGCAAAATCGGGTTCTGTCAATGGAATAGGCTTTATTGCGCGTTGTACATAGGCCTTATTAACCGCAATTTTTTTAATCCTTTTTTTTAATAAATATATAATTTACATAAGTAGTGAAGTGGTGTCAGATTTTCATTACATTTTGTATGTTCTTTTTATTAACCAAGACGTTTACACTGTTGCAAGTCCATTATTTTTCAGGCAGGCTTTATGAATGAAGGCCTGAAATTTATTCAGGCCTTATTTGGCTCCAGTACCTTAGTATAAGTGTATAAGTATTTGTTTTGATAGCGGCAACAGGTCACACACAACTATCACGGCTTATGAGTTACAGCCTGTTGATAGACGGATAGACACGTAGACATCGTAGTCCTAGTAAAAGGTCCCGTTTTTATTCTTTGGATATGAAATCTTAAAAATGTACTTTCGTTAAAAATCTGAAGTGCCAACACATTCAAAGTATATTTTGGTAAACATTGAAGCATTTTCACAACTAGTATCTATTATGTAGCAACATGCTGGAATTTTCCTATTATTAGAATTCTAGGAAGCACCTCATTTCTCAGAGGTAACGACGCAATTTGGAAATGACAGAGTCGGAAGGAATTGCATGTGCTTTGAATGACAGCCAAATTAGTATTTCAATTTGGTTCACATGCACTGTATTCGTACTTTTGTATAGAAGTGGTAACACAATACAATAATTTCAATTATACTGATGAGGAACGGTATAAAAATCATATACACGTACATGCATGCATACATACATACTATCACGCCTTGAGGCCACGTTTAGCATGTTTGTGGGCTTTCAGGTGAGAACGGAATCAAAATACCTAGTGATGGGTTGCTAGCCGCATCGCCTATAGACATGATTCCTGATGCCCATTCCCTCGATCGGTTTTTACGACCTGCGCGGGAAGAGCAGCAGCTGGTACATTCTACGTTTTTTCTTTTCTCCCAGACCAGCATGGAAGACATATACTATACACATTGTGCTATATTTTTAATAATAATAGGTAATTTGACAAACTTGCCAGTATCTACACCCTTATTTTAAATTCAATACACAAACTTTAAGAGGTGACTCAGCCCATCAACAACTTTTGTTGTGGGACTAATGCTGAAAATTTAATATTATTTTTACCTTTTCCATACATTTGGTCCGATGAGCTGGACCTTAGGATGGGCATGTAATTTTTTTGAGTTTTCAGCATGAGCATCGGCTGAGTCACCTCTTAAAGAACAAGATACGAGGACAAGAAAACAAGGAAAAACCAAAAATACGACATTCTTGCATATATGCCGCATTCAATTTACTTTCCACCATTCAGATAATCCTAAATTATCTTATATGGCGTCACGCACAACATCCGTTACTAGAGAGAAAAGGAAATCGAAACGCATTACGGAAGAAGTTACGGAAGTTGGGACCTTTCGTATGAAAATCATAGACAAAGCAAATGGAAGTGCTTGCATCGAGAACTCGCAGAGGGCGAGATATCGACAATATACGGAGTATTAGGGAGTATTCCAGTCAGATTCAATCAAATTTATGTGCAGTGAGTTGAGTGGGTACATATAAATAATGTACATTGCTTTCCAACATAGAAGGGAATGAAATACTACAATAAAATTCAAGTGAGCTAAGTTGATCATTACAACACGAGACGATTTAAGAACCGACAAGCGGAGCGAGCGATGTGAATTATTATCTAAACGAATTAGAATTATTTGCTGAAATAATCCTTATTCGCAAAATGAACCTGGTCTAGTTATACTTATAAATTGATATATTTTCTCAGTTTCATATTTTTAATACGTAGGTAGGTATAGGTATATAATATTATATTTTGATTGATATTTCCTTTAAATAGTATACTTTTTGAATGGTTTCCTTTTTGGCATGTATGTATACTGCACATGTTGTTTAACAAGTGGTATATTTAGTGTATATAAACGTTATAAAAAATGAGTTTATGCTAGATTATATATGCGAATTGAAAAATTAATTGTATCTTTAGAGCTTTATTGAACAGAAAATAAATAAATTGCTATTATATCAAATAATATGCATTTCATACGAGTGTTTAGATAACAATGCGTTTTTAATGATAATATGTGACTATAACTTTTATTGTTTTTTATACATACATCATCATCATCATTCAGCCGCCAGAAATCCAATGCTGGACATAGGCCTCCCCCAAGGATTTCCAATACGACTGTTTTCATACAATTTAGTTGGAAATTGAAAAAGTTTTATTCTTAAGAAATGTTTATTTGTTAATAATGCATTTATTTTAGGAACGTCTTTCCAATAGCAACACGAAAAAATAATGTATTCCTCTTTTGTATTGCTCGTATGTATACGAAAATAAAAGACAGGGAACCGTGGTTTATCATCATATTTTATGCAAGAAGTATTTGTATGGATTCCATAAAGTAAGTCGCAAGTGATTGCATGCAGAACTCATCAGTCAGTGGGGTGAGATATCGGGTGAGATAACGTCAATATGCGGTAATCAAAGACGAGAATACATTGGAGATTCAGTCCAATCAATGGTTTGTGCGGAGGACCGAATAATTTCTGTTTGGAAGTTCTAGAAACGTAATACAACTATTCAAATTTATAGCAATAGTGGAGTGTATATTATGTTTTCGATTGAAATTTTGCATGCTTTTGGCTAAATATGTGAACTTGTCAATATAATACATCATTTGTATCTATAATGTCTCTCCTAAATAATATTTCAAATTTGAGAGTGACAAACGATGAACATAACAAAGTTACGCCTTAAGGAGGCACATGAGTCCATATTTGAACACCATTTTTATTAACAAACATATTCTCTCGGAATAATGAAAACATTTATGGAATGGTTTTCTCAAAAACTGAGGATGCGTTGAATAACGCTCCTAGTTTAAGTACTTATAATCTTCGTCCCGTCCCGCACGCCCGCGTAGCGTTCCCCATTTCGTTTAGATGAAATGGAAAGGGAAAACCTTTGCCTAGCAGTGGGGCACTCCATTAATCTAGTAAAAAAAAAGCAATAACGCAGTAATGTAATGTGTCCTACGCGCCAAGGTAGCGCACCTGCTCAGTCAATTCCCGATCATCATAAAGTTTAGCATTCACCTTTTCTGAGATACCTACGGTAACGGACAAGGATACCTTTCATACCGGAAAAAACTGCTGTTTTTGAGGGATCTACATTACCAGGAGTGAAGCCGCGGGCAAAACTTAGTTTGAGATATATTTTGGTTGAAACAAAATATATAGTTACATACTCTCATATTTTAAAGGTAAACACTAAAAAAATGCATCCAAACACTTAAACTTGAACTAGAAATAGAAGTATAATCATTCATAACAAGGTTCATTGTATATCAGACATATTCGTGTTGCTTTCCTTATATTTAATTATGGTTTCCTTTTACAAATTGATTTTATCCTAAAATAACTATGTGTTATTGCCATAAATCCACCT
This sequence comes from Rhodophaea formosa, assembly GCA_963082605.1. NCBI lineage: Eukaryota > Metazoa > Arthropoda > Insecta > Lepidoptera > Pyralidae > Rhodophaea > Rhodophaea formosa. The sequence goes on from OY720206.1 coordinate 15,097,697, forward strand.
TCGTAAACTTTTCCTATTAATATTTGTAGCAAGATGCGAACCCTGGGCTCCAATGAAGTCCAGCTTAAGATGCAACTGAGAACGAACTTGTATGAGAGAGACAGATTTATAGATAATAATAATTATTATAATTCAACCATATAGGTATAGGGTGTTTTTCATTGAGAGCGCTCAAACTTTAGAACTGTATAAAACAACCTGTTGAATTGATATTGCCCTAATTTTTATTTTATTTAAAAGGTTATTTGATGATATATATTACTCAAAATATAATGTCAGCAAAGTATGTGCTATGACTCCGTTGTAGGTGATGTATTCTGGTGGACCAATTTTGCATGACATATTTGCAATTAAGACCGCCAGTTCAAAAGCCACACATAACAGTCAATTTTTCAGAACGAATCTTACGTGGATTTCCTAACTCAACATCCAGCGATTTTCTTTATTAACAAGGCTACTCTACCAAAAATGGAAGAGTGACCAAAAATAAGCCTTATCAGCCTTTTTAAGCAACTCAAAACTTGTTATGCGAACTGAGCGCATTTTTAATTATTCTTCTTCTTCTGTTTTACATTATGGCTTCCATTTATTAAAATATATTCTACCTAGAGTGAGCGTAAAATATACAGTGACCGCTGCTAAATCAGTATTACTTTCCGATGAGTAGCCAGAGTTGATCAGTTTCACAGATGATGATAAAATTCTGATAAAAATAAATTAAATGAACTAGGTACTTATAATCTGTCAAAAGATATTCCCGTCTACGTGTTGACTTGACACTCTGTGGTAGGCAATTAAAATTGCTTCGCTGACCATCCGAATTTCTCAGTATAGCTAGGCACATTTAATAAGGTTACAATTTGTATAATCGAATTTGAAATAAATCTACAAACATTACCTGTCAAAAGATATTCCTGTCAATGTGAAGACACTGGCAGCCACCGTGACGTTGGCAATAAAATTGCTAAGTTGGCAATACCTCACGCCGAACACCCAGTCGCTGAAACAAAATGTTTATTTTATTGATTACGGTGGGCACAACTACGGAAAACAGACTATTACTAGTATACGGCTCACGTTAAAGTTGCGTTTCGGTTAACCGCAAAAAGAGATCGTAGGCCGAGTCAAATTAAAATACTTCTTCTGGATGTGTCTGACTCCCGGAAAATATTATTTTCTTTACTTAAATTGGTGACGTCTAAGCCCTAGAGCAATCAAGGCTTAAAAGATCTCATGGGTCACATGTATTTTTTAATTGGGGTTTAAATCAGACATTTGTCATTTAAGCCCCAATTTGGATTCAGTAAACATTTAAAAATGTATGTCCTGCTTTGTTGTTCCACTTCCATTTCTGGGAACAGAACCGACCAATTAAAATGGATAACTATTTTTCTTTCTCGAATGTAGCTGCTTTTGTTTGTAGCGTTTATAACACAACAAACAAAAGTAGTTTTATTGTACCTACTTACTTTTTAATAAAGTACTACGTTCTTCATCATCAGATCCTTTTTGTCTCCACTGCAGGAGCACGACCCTCTCTGTACCACACACACACAGCCAAAGCAGTCAGAGGATTTAGCCTACACTCTCTACGCTGGCCAGACGGGTTGGAGAGGTCTCTTTGATGTTTATAAGCTTTGTTTAACTTGTGTTTCCTAAGTCGCCTTTTATGACATCCACGGGAAGACTTGGAGTGGTCCTATTCTACTCTGCCGGGAACCACACGGCATACTATGTTCTTATTCAGTAGGTAGGTAGGTACTACTATTGCGGTATTGTCGTATTACAATTTACAGGGAATGTTACTTGTTTCAAAGTAAATCTAAAAGGGACAACTTTAAACGTCTGTGGTCCATTTAATTACGTTGTTTAAGGCAGGTAGACCATCGTTTTTTGTGTGCTTGAAACGTAAATTTTTGTCGGGTCTGTAAAATCCTTTAAAATTTTAACGTCCATGTTTCATTTGCGTTTTTGTGTTTTACGGGTGACGCAAAACTAACAGTCATTGAATGAATGAAAAATTCAGTGTTGTGAGCAAAAACTTGTGTAATAAAAAAAAAGAAAGAGGGTAGACCGATACGGTTTCCCTTGAGAGGCTCAACATACGCCACCGCAGTTTCCTCAGTCAGTCTGTGAAAATGGCAGCTGCAATGTTGTCGAAATATCAGGTGAAACTCAAAAATAATCGTTGTAAGTCCCGTAGTGAACAAGTGATTTTGATCGCGTAAACTTAAAACCGATAAAATTTTAAAAAAAGATTGTTAAAATGGTATCTATGAAGAATTATACTACATTTACTTAGATATTAACCTATCTATGTAAGTACCTACTTAATTTATCCACTAGGGTGGAGAAATTATGGAATAATAAATATTTTGACTTTTTTATACAGTTGACCTGGTTTCAGAACTGTGTGAAAATATTTTTTTATCGAGTTTTCAGCATTGGTCCCATAGGAAAAGTTGTTTATTATAACAGCCCGAGTCACCCTTCATGGAAATGATAGTGCTCGCGTTACGGTTTACGCGTTTTCTATACACGGTGAAAAACTGATCGTTTTGGAGCCTTTATGAGGTGATTCAGCCCATCGATTTGATTAACTTATTTCTATGGGACCAATATTTTTGAATGGAAATGTAATGTCTGTTAAGTTTTCAGGATTGATCCCATAAGAAAAGTTGCCTATATCGACTACTGTAGTGGCGCTAGTGTGTGAACTCACCTCGCCTTAAGTAGTCTACTTAAGGCGAGGTGAGTTCATACATCAGCGCCACCCAGCAATTAATTCTAAAAGTCCTAAATAATATCAAATTAAAAATATCTAATAGCTGAATGCCCTAGTAAATTACTTGTAGTATTATTGGTACAAGTTTTCACTATTGAAATTTGAATAAAGTGGCCACTTTTGGCGGTAAAAATTCGTTCTCTTCAACTTAGATTGTAATATCTATTAAAAGTAACAAAAAGAATAGTGCAAGTAATTTACTAGGGCAATCAGCTATTAGATTTTTTAAATTTGACTTGATTTAGTAGTAAATGAATTAATTGCTGGGTGGCGCCAGTGTGTGAACTCACCTCGCCTTAATATTTCACCGCGTATACGTATGCTCGATATGTCGCGAGCTTAATCTAGTAATATAATTATGTAACCGAAAAAGTACGTAATAGAATATCATTGCTTTATTACTTAGAAACAGACATTAAGTACCTACAATCTGTTTTATACGACCCATTTATTTATGTTATAGACCTTTACCGAACTAGTCCATTAATATCCAACCCTGACGTCCTAATATCTAAATCTGTCATTTACGACACGGCTATTAAACGTATCCTTGAATAACAATACAGCATTACGACGTATGGAGACGAAATAAAATATTGGGCCCAATTGAGATACATGTCTACTTAATTATTGTTTATTTCTTTTTAATAATAATATCTTGTTACAGTTCATTAATTGTTATTATTTATAATAATATGTCATTATTTATAATACATTAATTTAATAAATTGAAAACATTTTCCTCTTATTTTTAATTAACTTTCGCAAAATTCGTCAAAAGAGTATGAATAGTATTTATTGAAAGATTGTTATTGGTTCATGAGATACAGCCTGGTGACAGACAGATAGGCGGACATCTAAGTTTTAGTAGTAGGGTCCCATTTTTACCCTTTGGGTAACGGATCCTATAAATGGTTAAAGGCACCTCAATATCATTATCATAAGGACACCTTGCATGCACATTTACATTTGAATAAAATTTATATGTTTTTGGTTTTATGAGTGGGAAGCCAACCGTACTCTTTTTTTAATTTTGTATAAACAACTTTTAAGCAGTTCAGTTCACAGAATAACTATTTATTCTACGTTCCGTTTTTTATGTTCTGTTGCGGAACCCTAAAAATCGCATCCAAATCAATTCACCCGTTTAAAGCTATGGTGCCTCAGATAGACTCAAAGACACACATCCTGAGCGGTAACACTTATAACACACCCTTTTTTTTTTGGTTGGGGGTTTAAAATATTAAGAGAACACGTTTCTTCATAACACTTCAACCCATTAGGTTGTGGAATAAAGGTTTTTCTGCTTGTCCGGCCCGATCTTGTAAACTTATTATTGTTGCTGATTTATTTGAGTTCGAATAATGAAAATCGCGTCCCTACCGAGTTTCTTTACAAAAAAAATACAATGCGGGTTTTTTTTTCTCGTGACCAGATGTTCAGAATACTAAACGAGTAAATTTTATTATGACGCGTGAAATAAGTTTCGTATCCTCCTTATGGGTACTGTCGGGTATCAAGATTTTTTACTATGTTACTCGTTCGAGCTCAAGCTCCAAATAAGTTTTTACTATTTCACCGGGCTTCTGAGTTGAGAGCATAGGTAGTGTTCTCAAACATTTTGGGCAAAATCACCAAAAAATATTATATCTATTACACTCCCGGGACATTTCAAAGTAGAATAAATGGGTATATTTTGGATAGGTAGGATAATTTACTACTGACGTACTAAATAAAACTCTTTGAATTTGATCTGGTTTAGAGTAAAAGAATGATATGTGGCGTTAGTTTTGCTGGTTTAACCTCTTAAAGAGCAACAACTTTCTCAATTTTGATTGATTTTTTATTAAAATTTACACATACAAAATACGAAACTTCCATCGCAATATCTCGCGAATACGCACATAGTGTTTTCAATGAAGCCTCACATCCGATATAGGTACCTATATTTACGCCGTTGAGATAATAGCGTTACCCATTGGCTGAACAGAAGGGGATTATCACAAATAGGCCATGAGCTGGAGCCCAGCGTTTAGGAGTCCGATGGCCTAATGGTCGTGAGTATTATTAGCGCTTCCGCATTTTAAGCAACCCCGGGTGCAGACCCCACTTGGATGGGTGATCGCAAGTGGCATAAAATTATCTCGAGCTCTTCCGTGCTTCTGCGGCTGCTGGATTGCCTGAAATTCAGCACGCAAATAGCTAATACGAAGTAGGCTTCGCTAAAAAAGGATTTTACAATATCAAAGGATTTTGCATGGACCTTGAAAAAGTTTACTAAATAAGTGCTACAAAACTAAATATTCTGAGATCCACGGGAGCCCCAACTCAGAAGCACTTAGCATTTAAACAGCCTTATAAATGTTTAAAAAGTTTCTAAAAGAAACGAAGTAAAGAGTGTATTCTAAATAAATCGCTTGCTAAACTTGAATCAAAACAAAAACAATATTTGGACTAAATAATAAATGAGAAAGTCTCTTTGTTAGTATTTCTCACATTAACTACTTAAGCTGGAAATACACGTCCAATTTTTCTCCATCCGACAATCGGACAGGGTAGCCGTTTTACGTTTAGTGTCCCTAGATCTACGGAAAATTGATTTTTGTGCACTAATTTCCGTAATCTTTTGTAACAGAAAAACCAGTTAAATATGAAGTTTATAGACGAAGATCTTTTTCAGTATATAGCGTAATAAAAACTAAATTGCTTACCGTCCTAAATTATTCTTAATTCTGTTCTTAGATTTTAATAATTACATAAACTAAGGGATATTTAGGGGTCTTTTGTGCAATTCCTCTGCAAATCTTGCAATTTTTTCATGATTCTTTTTTTTTTCAAATGCAACACCACAAATCGTTTCGGTAGAAAATCGAGCATGTATTCCCACCTTTAATCGAACCTTACGAAATTTCGCAGTCACATTATCTATGGTACAGAAAAAGTCATTGGTACATTTGTACCTGTCGTCCCGGAAATGGTACAGTTGTTGTCGAAGGATCTAATTTAAAGCGAGTGGAACGCGAGCGAAACCATAACCATAACCATGTTCTAAAATAAATAATTTAAGTTCAAGGAACTTGCTTACATCCAATTTAATATCCATCCATATTTTTTTTAATAACTTTCAATCTGGAAGACGGTTTTAAGCTTTCGGATTCTAATCGCATGGAATCCAGTGATTGAGTTGTGTAAATAAAGTTTATACGCGCTCAGAGAACAATTCCCGAACGGACACCGTCAATTTTGTCTGCACTTTCGCAGTTATAATATCAGTTAGGATGAAATGGCATTAGGATGGTACGAAATCCTTCATGCACGAGTCAGACTCGAATATAGCCGATTTTCAAAATATTTTAGATTGTACATATGAACTCTTATTGCACCAAAAAATCCTTAAAATAACAGTGACATTTATAAATGCTGCACAAAAGATAAAGCTATAAATATATGACTGACTCCGTTTCCTATCATATTTCTACGTACTTATACGCTTACCAAATTGACTCGTGGCATCTATCGTTCCCATAAGGGATTAAGACGTAATAGGATGAACATACGTATAAAATCAAAATCTTGCACGAGTGATTTTGCCATATCCAGTCGTCTGGTACCATTCATAGTAAGAGAAATCTCATCGTCTCGGGCGTAAGAATTTTATTGCTGGACATAGGCTTCCCCAAAGATTTCCAATACAACCGGTCAGGTCATCCGTTATTGCTCTGGCGGGTCCGTGGTCGCCATTTGAGAACTTTTCTGTTCTATCGGCCATAGGTTCTACGCACTATATATATATATATATATATCTACCCCGCCGCCTGCAACTTGTAAGATCTAATATGTTGACCTATGTATGTCGGTAACCTTAAAAGACATCTAGGATTGGTCTAATCTGGTGCCAGCTAAACCTTAGAGCCTTAGTTAATTAGCGCGAACTCGTCTAGCACTTATTGTTTAGTATATTGTTATGTGATAGATGACATGAATGTTTGTTTATATACAGTTTACTTCACGTTTACTTTCAACCCATTTCAGAAATTGTGCCTTGACCCAAATATGAATGACATTTTAACTTCGTATGAAATGATTGCGAAGCCACGAAAGCTGCCACAGAATAAAAGCTGCGAGTCCAATTTATAAAACTGACATACACAAACAAGGAAAAAACATTTGTCGTCGTAAGGTTTGCTTAGTATGATGATAGCCAATTTATTGAATAGTTTTTGTTTTATGGCTTTCTAACGACTGGCGACTTCACCACGTAAATTTAGATTTTTATAAGACTACGACGAAACGAAATAAGACTTGTTGAACTTTCAATCAAAAATGCCTTTTGATTCTTATAGACTCAGTTGCGTAACTATATTATGTCCAGGGTCAAGTGAGTTGGAACATTTTTACTTTAAATTGAAAATAATAACAAAAACTTTTTGCCTGGCTTGTTAAAAATACAAACAGTATGCTCCATCTATATATACAATTGTATGAGCGTAAGAAGACGATCTTCAACATCAACATTTCAGATTCGGTTGCCTCTTGTTATTGTTTTCTTAATGGTCACTGCTTCTTCGAGAGACGTATTACTTTCATGCAGCTTACTGGGCTTTTTAAACTAACAAGTTATACTAGTGGCTCTGTTAGATAAAGACATCAGTAGTCTGTCTTTGGATAGCTAAAGATTAAATAAATATTTATCACCCAGCTTAAAACAAAGAACTGAGAGACATTTAAAACTATTAATTAAATCAAAACAAAAACAACTGAAATTATCTGAGAGTAGGGTGGGTATTCTCAGCAGTGGGAAGATGAATTGAGATAATGATAAAATCCTCTGCTTTTTAGGGTTCCGCAGCAAACAAATAACCCTTATAGTTTCGCGATGTCTGTCTGTCTGTCCGTCCGCGGTTTTACTCAGAGACGATAAGTACTAGAAAGCTGTAATTTGGTATGGGTGTGTATTTTTATCATGGCAAAAAAGTGGTAGAAAAAAATCTTGAAAAAAATTTATTTTAGGATAGCTCCCATACAAGTAAAGTGGGGGAGTAATTTTTTTTTCTCTACTTACCAATCGTGTGGGGTATCGTTAAATAGGTCTTTAATAGTAGATTGTTGCACTGAGCAGAAAGCAAGTTATTGCTGCACGAGTGCAATTTAACTTACTTAATGCGAGGTGCATAATCTGCTTTTCTTTCAACTACTGCAATAAAAGTAGTTGAAAAATAAAACTGAAGACAAATTACAATAGTGAAAAATTTGTTTTCACATTTCCGCTTTTTTTCTTTATGGCCAGTATTTTTTTTTAGGCAAGGCAATGCACACGTCCCTTTGTTAACTCCATACGGCCGTTAGGTTGGCCAACCTTCTTTATGACAGGTGACAACTATTGTCCACGATTTAAAAAAACTAAACAGTGCAGTAAAGGATTTCCATACATTTTTGCTGCACTAGAGCAGCTGCATGCACTGTTTAGTTTTTTTTTTACTTCTTGTGCAGCAAAGTTCCGCTTTGTGCTGGATATGTAGTGCAGTTATGATAGAATTGCCGCGTAGTTGGAAGAAAAAAACATAATGAATTTGGGAACACCACTTTTCGATTTAGAGATCCGTTTCCGAAATATTTGGTTTTAAAGTGCAAATTTTTGTTAGAGGTAAGTGTCCCTCCCCTCTATCTGCTAAACGGTTTAGTACAGATACATGAAATTACAGCAGTAGTATATATAACAAAATTGAAAGGATAACTATCAGAACTCAGTACTAAGTACAAACTAAAAAGTTATAGCACTTTTTCGTAAACCGCAAAAATAACTTTGTCATTCATACAAACACTATGCAAAACAAAGTTATCTTTGCTGGCGAACAATAAGATGTTTTTGGATAATCTAAGCTTGCTTCTACGGAATCCTTTTATATATGGAACGGTTATATATGGAAACGTGAAAAAAATTACAGCAGTAGTAAATATACTGAAGTTGAAAGGAAAACTATCAGAGCTGAGTACTAAATGCAAACTAAAAAGTTATAGGCAACCAATTTATAAAATGTACTGGAAAATGTAAAATTTCATACAATTTTCATTGTTAGATGTTTTTGGTCGTTTTAAACTGTGAGGTGCGAATGTGAACAGTGTGAACTCAAAATTGTCATTCGCAACTACGGAACCCTACACTGCGCGTGACCCGACACGCACTTGGCCTGTTTTATCTTAATAAACAATGAGAGTAATAAAAAGCAAGTTCCAATTTAAAAACAAAACTTTAAAGAAGTCGGTCGAATCAAAAAACATCAAAAATGATCCGAAAATTGAACAGCTTGCGCATATCGAAATCTGGACTTCCAAATACTCTCTGATTATAACTATCAATAATATAATGACCACCTTAGCTATTCTGCCGATAACAATACCTGTCACTCAAAATTATCCGTCTTCTCGAATACAGTGCTACAAGGATGTTTTGGTACGTGGCAGAACCTCAGATCAGAACTAAACGCTGCCATTGCTGCTTTTGGAAGATACTTAGCTCGAATTGATGTTTTTTTGCGGATATTTCGTGCTTTTAATTCTATTTATAAAACTAAGAATATTTTCTTAGCTAGTAGTCCTAATTACATTCGTAATAACACAGCGCTCCCATTTAATGTCGTCCAAGTGCCAAATGATCCTTGTCGCACTATAGATCTTATTTGGTCCCCAGTCTTTTGTTACGAAAAAATAAATATAAAAGACTGGATAAACAGACGCAGTGGTTGGATGAAGGTACTTTTAGAGCATTTTATTTTTTATTATCCGCTACTGCCAATGTCTCTGTTCGACTCACTACCAAGAATATTTTGTGAACATCCCTACTTGCTGACTTTGGTTTTCTCCCCTTTGTCTATGTCCTAGCAAAATTCATTAAAAGTAATAATTTTATACCCTTGACCCATTCACCGACCATCTTCCTCCTAACCCTATTCCACATTTTGTAATTTCTGATATTAACCGGCCATTACATTTATAATGATATAATAACAAATTATACTTGGTACTAATATTTTATTAACCCTATACTTATAAACTTATCTGTCTTCATGATGACAAAATAAAACACAAAACAATATTCCAGTTTTTTTTAAGTAAAAAATTCTTTAGCTGCGCTCATCATCATCATCATTTCGAGTAGGTGACACGGTCAGTCGACTATTCACACCCTGGTGTCAGAGTTCTTCGGAACCGCCTCTCGGCCTCTGACGTGGCTCCTTTAACGACTACCAGATGGCAGCCGGGACCAATGGCTTAACGTGTCTTCCGAAGCACGGAATCATCTTTCTTATCAGACAATCAGGTGATTCATGCCTGCTATGTCCTAACCAAACTGGAAACAACTTAACAAAGTTTGCTTCCCGTGGGAATCGAACCCACGACCCCCGGGTCAACAAGGCAAACGCCTTAACCACTGAACCAGGGAGGCTGTTAGCGGCGCTGTGTACTTTTTGTGATGGAAAAAAACTTCGAGCAACACGGAAGCCGAGTTGCTCGAAAAAAATTTATCAGTCACAAATATCATATAAGCGCCACTGACTTCGGTGGTGCTCAGGCCTGTTCTATCAAATTGACCATTTTTTATTCCCTAAAATGATTTGACAAAGAAAAAACAATGTATATTCAATCCTGCTCACAATATTTCAGTAAAATCTATTGAGAAATGCGACCTTATACTTAATATGCGCTAATGCGGTAAAGGAAAATCGCCGGTCAGTACACCTCATTTTGCCCAATCTGAAACATCGACGAAGAATGTATAACCAACCCCTCACAATAAAAGTCCTCTACCTCGTAAACGTCTAGGACAATTTATTATATAGATGTCTAAGAACCATTGCTATAAAATCTGCTCTCAGATAAATAAACGCAGATAAATCGCTTCTCTTTTACAAACATTCGTCGCTTACGTTGTTATGTCGTAACGTAATACGATTCAATAATATAGGCCAACGCATGTTTGAGCAATGACTAACACTTTTGACATCATAACTTATAACCCTTTTTAGGGTTCCGTAGTAAACTAGGAACCCTTATAGTTTCGCCATGTCTGTCTGTCTGTCTGTCCGTCCGCGGTTTTACTCAGAGACTATAAGTACTAGAGAGCTGAAATTTAGTATGGATATGTATATTAATCATGTCAAAAAAGTGGTAGAACAAAAACTTGAAAAAAAATTTTTTTTAGGCTAGCTCCCATACAAGTATAGAGGAAATAATATTTTTTTTTCTATACAAACCCATCGTGTCGGGTATCGTTAGATTGGTCTTTAAAAAATATCGCGAGTTTGAGAACACCATTTTTCGATTTAGGGATCCGTTTCCGAAATATTTGGTTTTAAAGTGCAAAATTTTGTTAGAGGTAAGTGTCCCCCCCCCCTCTATCTACTAAACGATTATATATGGATACGTGAAAAATATTACAGCAGCAGTATATATACTGAAGTTGAAAGGAAAACTATCAGAGCTGAGTACCAAGTACAAACTAATAAGTTATAGTCAACCAACTTATAAAATGTACTCAAAAATGTAAAATTTCATACATTTTCATTGTTACATGTTTTTGGTCGTTAAACTGTGAGGTGCGAGTGTAAACAGTGTAAACTCAAAGTTGTCATTCGCAACTACGGAACCCTACCCTGGGCGTGGCCCGACACGCACTTGGCCGGTTTTTACAAGCTTTTGTTTCACTTGCCCTGTTAGTTTGTTTGTATGTCTGCGAGGATAGAATCTTGCAACTCTTTGAACATGCTGAACCGAACGAGCATTTTATACCATATAGGTACTTGATCTAAAGATGAAGTTAGAACGTGGTCATAGGCACTTCAAAATTAAAGGAGATACCTAAACCTATTAGTGCGTATTTGATTTGTCTGACAAGCACTTTATAGTATGAATCACTCATTATGAAAGCTTGTCTCAAAAATGAAATAAAAAATATTTGTTTTGAACTACAGCACGAATATTCAATACTAGCAATTTTCCCCCGTAAGGTATAGCCTATGTCACTTGCAGATATTTAAGCTTTCTATGGGTCTTTTTAAATTTTGAAAATTGGTCCGGTAGTTTCGGAGCCTATTTAATTTAAACAAACAATCACATCTTTTCTCTTTATAATAATAATTTAGATTTTTATTTTTAATATAAGTATAGAGCATACGTATGTATGAGATTCAATCTTAAATGGAATACAATTGTATACTATACATTATGAAAACACGGCTTTACTCACATTTTATTACGTCGGATCCGCCGACTAGTTTCGGTCTGTTAGGAAGACCATCATCGGGGCGAGTGAAAGGGGTGGCGTCACGACGGTTACGCTTCCCTCAAAACACTGAGGGACACAATATACATTTTGTTAATAAAGCCCTATCCAAAAGGACGACTCAGCCCGTCCATATAATGAACTTATCTGAAAATTCAGATTTCTAGTTTTATCCTGAGGGAGCCAGGAAATGAAAGAACGTACCTTAGCCGCACGTGGTCAGGGATTCCAGCGCTGATCGACCTAGCTCAATCACTGTGGTTTTCGTATGGTAATTGGAAGTTCGACACTGACACTATCACTACCGAAAAGAGTTTACACTTGTAGTTATCGTTCTTCCCTATATCATTGATTTTCTTTGAAGGAGCGCGCGCGCGGAACTTTTTGTTAGGCAGCCATCTTTTTTAGGATGAAGTGGGGTGCGAAAGGGAAGGATAGATTGTGTGTTTGTGAGAGAGAGAGAGTGTATGGTTTTGGCGGGATTTAAATATACTATTTACTATATATATATATAAAAATGTTAATTTGGCGTAGACATATCCACAACGAAGTTAGGGTATCGAAAATGGCCTGAAATGCTTCGAACGGATGGTACGGCCGTGCCGATTTTTGCTCGATTTGGCACTGCTGTGCCCCCAGATACAGAAAGCTTATTTGACTACGGGTGACATAGGCTATATTTAAAATGTATGTATGTATTTATATCTTTACATTATGTAAATATACATACATATATACTATATAATATCATAACTATATCAAAAATGTGTGTCAAATACAATGTTTGATATGTATTGTGAGACATGGCAACCCAGATATTGGTCTGGAATTGTTTCCAAATCTAATTCCGGAGCAGGCTGCCAGCCGAAGTGCAGCGAAATTCACTTTTATAAAATCTTGCTCTCCGGTGTCTCTATATAAATTGTCCAATATTTTTATGAACATTGTTTCTTACTATTCTCTCAATTTGTTGTTCGCTTTGCCTTATTTAAATACAAATGGGGTAAAGTTGCGAAAGTTATTTTCCAAGAAATCTCGTAAATATTCTAAAGTACTTGACTTGCATTCAATAGAGCCTTATTTTATCTACCCTCTTGTCGACAGATATTATTTAATGGTGTAGTGGTAATGTTTTTTTTTTTGTAATAATTCAACAGTTTTTTATACGTAATTCGATAACACATTTCGTTAAAAAGAGTACTGTAAGTTGAGTTTTTGTTTTTAAGAATAATACGAGCGCTTCTGACGTTTACCATGCCCGATGAGACTTACCATGCCTGGGCTAGGTAGGTACACGCAAACTCAAATAATGCGAATTTTCTCTTGCCTTGATTTTTTTATATATATACCTATAATATCATAATACAATACTTCTTCATGCACAGAAATACTTTTGTGTATGAAAATTATTGACTTTTTCATACACAAAAGTATTAAAATCACAGAAGTGTCCAAATTAGAACAATATCATAAATCTAGTTCCTTCTTTGTCACGAACTAATAATTAAGCCTTCTTTTGGCCACGCTGTGATCGGGTAATGAGACCTCATTAGTTCAAATATACAAGTCTGGACGAAAACGCCCACAGCTTGATATATTACGTCATTGCTCTGGCCTACATTTCTCTTCCTGTGATGTAAGTTCATATGATACGAGATGAGATTTGACCCGTTTCTCATCGGTTAGTAATTACTAACTCAATATCGGCAAATGCTATTGCCGATACAGAGTTTTCCAATTAAAGCTAAAATTATTTAAAAGATATGTTACTTTTAAAATGTCACTAAATATATAATTCCTTTAAAAAAAAACCGAGGCCTTAAATCAATAGAATATGTATTTAAAGACAACGACCCACATGGGCAAAGCGGGAGTCATCATCATGTGGGTCATTATTATCATCAAATTGGTTTAATAAAGACAAGAATACATTTTAATTTTCTTATTTCTTCGCACTTTACCCACAGATTACTGAATAGTTATGCTTTACCTAACTGCCACGTGCATCATTTTAGGATGTTAACGTTCTCAGCCTGAGGGAATTTTTGTTCAGATTATTTTTCTTTTTAAATTAAAAAGCTTATGTGCAATACATATTACCCAAATTATAATCAAAGCCCAGATATTAGGAAAAAACAGATTTTTAAATTGGAATTAATACCTGAGACGTAGATGTTTGTTGAGTGATTATTCCGTGACAATTCAAATAGTAACAGGCGTTGCTAATTATTAGCCCCCCCGGCTGCGCCCGGACATGTAGTATACCTATAAACCTTCCTCATGAATCACCTATTGAAGAAAATTACAAACGACTTATATTTACTTTACCTATTGAAGAAAATTACATAAAATCCATGCAGTAGTTTTTGAGTTTATCGCGAACACATATAACCACAGACAAACGCGGCGGAGGACTTTGTTTTATAATATGTAGTGAAGGTAATACTATACAAAACATATTACCCAGCTTTTCATCAGAAAAAACCAATTTTAAAATTGGAGTTTATACCTTAGATTAATGCTTAACCTAAGAGCGAGTGATAAATGACACGAACTGATTCGAACCATTTGAGGGCTTTTATCTTTCTACTTATTTTTGCGACCCAATCGAGGACTAAGTAAGATTAATGACAATTGTTATATTCTTAATTGAGACTGATACACCTAAACACATTAGTACAAGTGTAGTTTACCCGCGACATGACCTTTGAGGGTTGACTTAATATGAACAACTTTTCCAGGACCAAAGCTGGGAATCGGAGAATTCTGCGGCAATTCTATAGAAAAATACCAACATGGCTATTCGTATGTGGAAATGTAATTTTTGTTGGATCTCTGTTTTCGTTTCCGATCGTGATCGGATGCGCTGTGCAGTTTGTTGCCGCTTTTCTGCACTCCGCGTTGAAAGCGGTGTAAACTTAGCCGTAAATAAATTATTGACGTCAACAATCCCAACTAATATTATAAATGCGAAAGTGAGTTTGTTTGTTTGTTACGCTTTCCCGACGTATCTACTGAACTGATCATCATGAAATTTTGCATACACATAGGTTAGGGTACCGAGAAGGATATAGGCTATATATTACGCGGGTGAAGCCGCGGGTAACAGCTAGTAATGTTATAAATGCGAAATTGAGTTTGTTTGTTACGCTTTCATGTCGTATCTACTGAACCGATCATCATGAAAATTTGCATACATATAGGTTGGGGTACCGAGAAGGGCATAGGCTATTTATTACGAGGGCGAAGCTGCGGGTAACAGCTAGTAATATATAATTGTAAACTAATTGTTGAATATCTTACGATGAATAAAATGATGGACTACTGACTAATGTTTCATACGAAAAGTTGTTCATATTAAGTCACGTCTCCAAGGCTTTGTTGGAAGTAAATATATCTGGTAGAAGTGACAGATCTTTGCCTATCAGCGGAATGTTGACGACTGTAAATAAAGATGACAGACAGCTAATTAGGAATAGATGACAGACAGCTAATTATGAATAGCAAAGCCACAAAGTGAATTGTCAAGCAGGCAGCTAGCCATAAAAACTTTGCCGACTCATTTTCATCATCATCATCGTCTTGCTAGTCTCCACTGCAGGACCTTTTCTCTACTCATTCCAACATCTTAGGCAAAACAACCGCATGTGGGCCTTGGCCTGATCCAGTTAATCTCTCTGTAGTACCAGAGCTATATATTAGCGAGAGCAGTCAGAGGAGCTATATATTTAGCCAACACTCTTCATGCTGGCCAGATTGGTTGGAGAGGTCTCTCTAATATTTATAAGCTTTGTTTAGCTTGTTTTTTTTAGTCACCTTCTACGACATGTACGGGAAGATTTAGAGTGCTTGTATTCTACTCTGCAGGCGTCATACAGCACGAATAATAAAGCATGTAAATTGACCTTTGACATAACCTCGAGTCGAGCTCCGTGGCGCAGCTGTCAACACGCTAGCCTGCGACACGGGGGTCCCGGGTTTTATCCCCGGTCAGGTCAAGATGGCAAAAGATCTTTTTCATATTGACCTGGGTCTTGGATGTTTATCTATATAAGTATATATTATAAAATATAGTATCGTTAAGTTAGTATCCTGCGACACAAGTTCACAAATTACTGTGGAACTAGCTCAATTTGTGTGATATGTCCCTATACAAAAAAAAAACCTTAAAGGGGAGACTCAGCCTGTCAATATGATTTTTTTTTCTTAAGAGTTCTATGTTGGAATATCAAAAAAACATTACGACATTTTCATACATAAGTGTTCAGCCGTCCGGATATGCGGATACGGATGGGCATATTGACAAAAAAAATTGTGCCGCTATGCTCTGCGAGTTCAGTACAACAATAGCTTAAGTCGAAGTGGGTTCAGACGATACGACACACAAGCGCCACCCAGCAATCCTAAATCACATAAAATTTAAAAAATCTAATAGCTTAATGACCTAGTAAATTACTTGTAGTATTATTGGTACAAGTTTTAACTATTTTTAATTTGATAAATTAAGAGAACGAATTATTCGTTCTCTTAATTCTCTTCATGACTGATTCTAATATATTAAAACATGATTCCAAAAATACTTTAGGTTATTTACTTATGCTTATGACTAAATTCTTGAATTTCGTTCTATTTGTAAAGTATTAGCAATAAAACTATTGGCGTCTCTAGTGTGCCTAGTGTGGGCCCTTAAGAGTATGTCGAGGGTTAATTTACACGCTATATGCAGAAACTAGACTAACCCAATCCCGACTAGGCTCTAAGCACCACGCTGAGATTCCCAAACATTTAACCATTTTTATTTTATTATTGCTGTGACGTGACAAGATCGAATAGTAAGCAAGATAAATGACTATAGCTATATTCTTTATTACATTTCATAAAGACATTAGTAAAGGTGACGTCTTTGCAAACTTGGGACTGCAACAAAGAACTTCAATTTGTACTTATTTTTACACGACTGTCATAAAAGGGAGTGTAAGTTTTTAGAGTATCACTATCTCAGCCACAAGTGTCCACTGCTGGGCAAAGGACTTCCCCAAGTAACAAGTATTCTTAAAATGACTGACTGGAAGTGGCCTGCGTTCAGTTCTTGTTCAAGTAGGTATATAAAAATATGAAAGTTTTTTATTCCGCAGATTTGGATATATGTATAGCGTATTGCTGGAGTCCTTACAAATTGAGTAACACTGATTATATTTGTTACGGCAAGACAGTCCAAGATTTTTTTTAAAATAAGTATTTACTTGTTTGTTAATTTCCAGCGGTCATTTACTTTCTCATTATTTAGATTTGTTTCAAAATAAAAGAGTGCCTACGTGCTAGAAATATCATGTCATCTTACGATCTTTGTGAATAATAAAAATTACCCACGGCATGAGTTGAGTTTTAAAAAGAAGTAAATGCAAATCTTTAAGTAAATACATGATATGCAACGTAAAAATTTAACACATAACTTTCCATTTGCATTGGCTGTTTCAATCACTGTAAATGCTCCTTGGAGCAAATACATTAGATTGCATGGAATTGCTTTCTTAAGGGCCCACACTAGGCACACTAGCGACGCCAATAATTTTATTCCTAATACTTAACAAATAGAAAGAAATTCAAGAATGTAAATCATATAAGCCTTAGTAAATAACCTGAAGTATTTTTTTAACATGTTTTAATATTATGAGAATCAGTCATTACATTAAGAGGAATAGTGATTACCGCCAAAAACGGCCGTTTTTGCGGTAATCTAATTCTCATAGTTCTCACTGATTCTGATAGTCATCATCATCATCAACATCAGGTCTTTCTAGTCTCCACTGCAGGAGCACGACCCTCTCTGCACTACCAGAGCCATATACTAGCCCGAGTAGTCAGAGGATTTGGCCTACACTCTCCAGGCTGGCCAGACGGGTTGGAGAGGTAACTTTGATGTTAATAAGCTTTGCTTAGCTTGTGTTTCCTTAGTCGCCTTTTACGACATCCACGGGATGACTTGGAGTGGTCCTATTCTACTCTGCCGGGAACTACACGGCTATTAGTCTGATAGTATTAAACATGATTCCAAAAATACTTCAGGTTATTTACTAAGGCTTATATGATTGACATTCTTGAATTTCTTTCTATTTGTAAAGTATTAGGAATAAAATTATTGGCGTCGCTAGTGTGCCTAGTGTGGGGCCTTAACATGAGATATTACTACTGTTGTAATCGCAAGAACGCTACACTACATAAACAATGTGTTTAGTATTGAGCTAGCGATAATTTGAATACACGTTCTCAATATGAAAACGAAAAACTTTTATTCTGTAAACAAGCTGCAATCGAGAAAAAATATCAGAATCCAAAATTGTTCGTTTTCACGTTGAGAATGTGAATTCAAATAATCGCTAGTTCAAAAAAAAAAACACATTGTATAAATATATGATCTTTTTCAGATTGACCTGGGTCTTGAAAGTTTATCTTTATATGTACTTATTTGTTATAAAATATAGTATCGTTGAGTAAATATCCCATAACACAAGTCTTACTTATGAACTTACTTTGGGGCTAGCTCAATCTGTATGATTTATCCGTTTATATTTATTTATTTATTATAGCCGATGGTAAAATTTATTTCTCTCTCTCTCTCTCTCTCCCTGAGCGTGTTCCCGGTTGCATTCACTGCTGGAATGCTTTGGAGCCCGGTGTCCTATTCTGAATTTTTATTCTCCACTTTCCTGGGCTTGGGCATCCTTGGGTGAGCTTATCATTCCTAACAACATCATGTACTGCTTGGGTTTTCCCCATCTGTCGGGAAATTTTCTGACAATTTTATTAAGCAGATATTAATTTTAGCTGGTTGAGGAGGAAGAAAAGAAAAACGATAAGATATTATACTGTCTCTCTGTAACAGTTGCTTTTTTTTGCGCATACTGAGCCGATCGAAAAATTGGGCTATCTTCCGCCAACACGCTATGCGTAGTAGCCCTTGTCTTGTGGTCTGAAAGAGACAGACCCTTCCACCACAAGACAATTGAGTCCTTAATGAAACGTAAACAGAAGAAAGATTTTCTAGTATGTTTGTTTGCTAAGAATAAACTCAATAAATACTGACCTAATTAGACAGATACGTTATCAGCGAATTACACGGACACAATCCGCAATAACTAAGAAATAAAACTCACAACTAAATAACATGAATACTCAATTTTTTTTAAGTACAGAGTACTTATTAAAATAATTACCTGTGCAACATGTATATGAAGTTGAAGAGGCAGTTGAGAGACGCCATCATCAGGTCGGCGAAGGAGAGGTTCACTAAAAAGTAGTTGGTGACTGTCCTCATTCGCCGGTGAGCTGCAACCAAAAGAATGCTTGATTTACTTCTGAGATACAATTATGAGTAAATTAAAACGAGTGGAGGATTACTTCGTTTATTTTTAAAAATAAGAGTAGGTACTTATACCGAAATTTCCCGAGATCAGAGGTCGACTTGAAATAAATTATTTAAAGAAAAATGGAGACCTTATTAAATTTATTGTTATTGTTAAGCCTATCTTTTAAACTTCTTTATCAACAGGATTCAGTTTTAAGTGAGAACATCAAGCTTGACGTCATTTTGATTACAAAGCTACAAGGATCTTTTGGCACGTGGCCATAATTGGAACTAAACGCTGCAATTGCCGTCATCTTGTAAACCAACACTGTTGAAGATACTCATAGCTTGAATTGGTGTTTGTTGCGGATATTTCATACATTTTATTCTATTTATAAAACTAAGAATATTTTGTTAGCTGGTAGTCCTAAAAAAACACTCATCCTCACCCCCATTATGATCCTTGTCGCACTGTATTTTTGGCAAAAATGTTCAACGTTTAACTTTGAGATATATGTTACAAAATAATTTAATGATCTATTTACGGCTAATTAACACAAGTCAAATTTGACAAAAAAAACAACAGTTTAACTTAAAAAATATATTTCAAGTATGTTAGTAAATCTGAACCTCGAAAATTTCAGGTTTGAAATATTTTTTTGGATATTCAGATAAGTGATTAAATTCTATGCTAATAAAGATTTCATAACTTCGCCACACCGTTTAAGTTCTATCAAGATTGTGTAAATGTTCTACGCTTGCACGAAATTGCTCTCTAAACTTAATCCGCAACCAAAAACGTCTGTAAACTTCCTGAATGTTAGACCGGAAAATAAGGTATCTCATTCATATAATGAACTCCTAGTTGTTGTTTGTTTTGGGATTTTCTGAACAAAAGAAACTAACTGTTCATGTCCTACACAGTATACTGACAATAACATAATAGAAGAAGGAGACGAAGTTATTTAAGGCGTAGTGAGTTCAGTGTGCCGTGTGGTTCCCGGCAGAGTAGAATAGGACCACTCCAAGTCATCTCGAGGATGTCGTAAAAGGCGACTAAGGAAACACAAGCTAAACAAAGCTTATTAACATCAAAGAGACCTCTCCAACCCGTCTGGCCAGCGTGGAGAGTGTAGGCCAAATTCTCTGACTACTCAGGTATATGGCTCTGGTAGTGCGGAGAGGGTCGTGCTCCTGCAGTGGAGACTAGAAAGACCTGATGATGATGATGATGATGATGAGTTCACACACTAGCACCACCCGACGAGGAGCCCGATGGTCCAGTGGGTGTGAGCTCTATGAGCGCTTACGTATGTTAAGCAACCCCTGGTGCAGTCCCTACTTGGATGGGTGACCGCAAAGTGGCATAAAAATATCTCGAGCTCCTCCGTGCTTCGGAAGGCACGTTAAGCCGTTGGTCCCGGCTGTCATCGTTGATGGCAGTCGTTAAGCTATGTCAGATGCCTTAAGGCAGCTTGAAAAATCTGACACCAGTGTTGGCCACTTACTCATACGAAAAACAAACAAGCACCACCCAGCAATTAATTCTTTTACTCCTAAATCAAATCAAATTTAAAAAATGTAATAGCTGATTGCCCTAGTATAAATTACTTGTAGTATTCTTTTTATTACTTTTCATAGATATTATAATCTAAGTTTAAGAGAATCTTAGTTCATCGTTCTCTTAATTCATCAAATTAAAAATAGTGAAAACTTGTACCAATTATACTACAAGTAATTTACTATTCAACTATAAGATTTTGAAATTTGATATGTTTTAGGACATAGAATTAATTCTTCTTCTATCGAGTCGTAGAATGGCAATGTTTTTACATATTAAATATGTTTTAATAGAATTAATTGCTGGGTGGCGCTAGTGTGTGAACTCACTCCAAATTTAATGATGATAAATGAAAAGTAAAGGTGGAAATGCATTTAATGCAAATGCATTTTGCAGAAATGTCACTTTGTAAGTTTATATGAATGTATAAAAATAATTATGTTTGTGAATTTTTTTTCTCCATTGTAAAATAAAATTTATTAATATTGGATTTATCAGGCTTAATATAAATATATGAGGTATTGATACAACTCTTGTTTACCCCGAGTGATATAGGCTAGAATTTTTAGTACTAGGACGGCTAAATTTATTTTATCTTTCTTCGAAACATCACATATAATAATATTCGTGTTTTACCAAACACATACCACGCATACCACTAAGTGTTTTTGTTAATAGTCACTGTACTATGTTAGCATTATTATTATTTTATTATCTTAAAAAAATGCTGGCTTCGTATCGTGAAACATTCATGCCAAAAGTACTACATAGTACATGAAAGAAATAAAAATTACGTAGTGAGAAAATTGTTAATTTAAATTAGACTCTCATCTAACACCTAAAAATAATGGATTTTCGTATCTTACACCTATTTTATTCATTCATGGAATCATTCGTCGTAATGGGTAAACTTTTAATAGCCCCTAGTCAGAGAGAGAGAGACGGAACGCGTTGGAGTCGTTGATACCGACTCGCTCTACGAGTAACATATCATAGTTTTGAATGATAGAAAAGGATAGAAGCATAGAATAGTGCGATTCTACCCAGCTGTAGCTCAATCCAAAATGTGGTGTTTAATTGTGTGGTGAAAGATAATTTCTAATGAATAGTAATGTGTTACATCCCATAAACCATTAGGTAAGGCTAAGGCGTGAAACTAAGAGAAAAGGCGCGGGCGGCGCAGATACATTAGTCCATGGGCAGCGGAGATCACTTACCATCAGGTGACCCACTTGCTCGTTTGCCGTCCTATGACATAAATAAATAAATAAAAAGATACGGCCCAGTTAGGGAACACTGTGATGGGATTTTAGCCTTATTGCCATAATCAGAAAGTCCAGCATCGTGAGAAAAACGTTCCCACAAGATGCTACGTGCGGGTACAGACCTTAATAATATATTGCGATATTGGTCGTTTCACGTATAAAAATAAGGCTTAATAAAATTAATCCTGTCATAGAGTAGAGTCCTGGAATCATTTTTTGATCTTATAAGAATCAGTCATTTAGAGAACTACTGTGACTGCCTAAAACGGCCGTTTTTGGCGGTAATCAGTAGTTCTCTTAATAATACTAAAACATGACTCCAAAAATACTTCAGGTTATTTACTAAGGCTTATATGATTTACATTCTTGAATTTCATTCTATTTGTAAAGTATTAGGAATACAATGATTGGCGTCGCTAGTGTGCCTAATGTGGGCCCTAAATAAGTAACAACCAATAGAAATATTCCTCAGATTATTGTTACACGGAAACAAATTGCATGACAATGCTTATTACCTGTCCAAAAAAAATACTAACATACTGGTCACCTCCTCAACCACCGTTGGGCTACAAAAAAGTTTATGCACCGACGGGCAAACATTTCAAAAATTAAGCCGTTGCCGATACAACCATATAATTATCTTGTATCATACTAGAAATATATCTGACTGAAGGTCTATTTTACAGTTTTCCCAATGTAGCGGTAATTACAGCAACCGCAAAACAAATCAACTAAAAACATAACGTCATCCGCCAGGAATTTTGACCCGTCCCTATGTCACGCCGCTGGTCCATTTAAGTCTGAAACTACGCGGCATGAATATGTTATTAAGCCCAGGATACTAATTAGGTGTATTCATTCATCCGCTGTATTTATTTAATCCAAGAAAAGCGGTCGAGCGATAATATTCAATTAAGGTTCTAAAATTCTTGGTTGTTTATTTTACCCTGCTGATGAAGAGAAGCAAAATTTCACCATAACTAATTAATATTTAAAATAACAAACTCAATTCCAAAATTTAATTATATTCATCAATCTTTATTTCCTAACATTTATGCAATAACGAGAAAAAGTACCTACGATACTTAAGCGGTGATTGTAGACTAAAATTGTAAACTTTTGCAAAAGAAAATCGGCTGAATTTGTAGAAAATTAAGCATGAAAAAGTATTATAATATTTCCGGTAGGTTTGTGTCGTGTTACGGAACTTTGAGATATCTTTATGTAAGTTTTCAATCATTGTGTAACACGAGTAGTGTATACGTTTGTATTAAATTTGTTTGCTATAGTGATCCTTACGTCTAGTGATCTAGAGTCGGTGCAATATGACTTATAAATTCATATTTTGCTGTTTCCCAACTTTTTTACTCCCAATTGTTTATCCCATGTGCCTTACGCATCCTACCCATCTTTTTTTTGGTCTCCCTTACCTCTGTATCTATTGACATCCATGTCCAGTACTTTTTTAGGGATCCGTAGTAAACAAGGAACCCTTATAGTTTCGCCATGTCTGTCTGTCTGTCCGTCCGCGGTTTTACTCAGAGACTAAAAGTACTAGAAAGCTGTAATTTGGTATGGGTATGTATATAAATCATGGCAAAAAAGTGGTAGAAAAAAATTTTGAAAAAAAAATTTTTTAGGGTAGCTCCCATACAAGTAAAGTGGGGGAGTAACTTTTTTTTCTCTATTTACCCTATAAAAATTATGTGAGGTTGAGAACACCTTTTTTCGATTCAGGGATCCGTTTCCGAAAAATTTGGTTTTAAAGTGCAAATTTTTGTTAGAGGTAAGTGCCCCCCCCCCCCTCTATTTGCTTAACGGTTATATATGGATACGTTAAAAAAAATTACATCAGTAGTATAAATACTGAAGTTGAAAGGAAAACTATCAGAGCTGAGTACTAAGAGCAAACTAAAAAGTTATAGGCAACCAACTTATAAAATGTACTGGAAAATTTAAAATTTCATACAATTTTCATTGTTAGATGTTTTTGGTCGTTAAACTGTGAGGTGTGAGTGTGAACTCAAAGTTGTCATTCGCAACTACGGAACCCTACACTGCGCGTGGCCCGACACGCACTTGGCCGGTTTTTTGTTTTTATGCTGAACTTCTCGCTTCATCACATGACCAAACCATTGTTTACCGGCGCTACTTTCACTTACATATTTTTTTTCTAATCCTATCCATCTGCGGCAGTATATCTTTCCGACTCATTTCTCATAACTTAGGCACTCATATGCAAGGGGGAAGGCGAGCTACCTATTCCACAGGTTCTTATTATAACCTCTTTTAGGACTTCCTGCTAGCTGTCAACATATAGTCAAAGCTTTCAACGTAGCTTTCGTTCTTGATTCAAGATACATTGCTTATACTTTGTAAAAGGGGAAAATATAAACGATTATTTGTTAAATAGTTAATATTTATATATAGACGTAATATACTGATTTAGAACTCCAAATCTGTCGCAACCTTGTTACTTATTTGACGACCTTTAGCCCAATCCACGAATTTACAACTGATCAAACCTAAATATTGGTGAAATCGATTCCAGGATTGGATTGCCAAAGCCCACGCACAAAAGTAGTGCCAGTAAATTTAATACATTGTATGTTACTTTTCAAGGTATTCCAATTTCCCAACTAAAATTATAAATGTGACATTGAATTTTTTGGTTTGTTTGTTACGCTTTCACGCCCTATCTTTAATATGCATACACGCATACACGTTGTCTGGAGTACGGAGAAGGATATAGGCCTACTTTTATCTCGGAGAAAATTACTGTTCTCGCGGGATCATAATTTGTAAAAAAAATGTTGCCTGAAATAAATGATTTATTATTAAAAATGTTTACAGTTTTAGTTTTGATGAGTAAGAATATGGATACTCGTAAAAGGCAATTTGTAAAAATGTAACGTTTCCTCAGTGATCTACGCTTCACAGCGCGTAGCGTTTGTGGATATGCATTACTTTCGACTACTCGAATCAAGCCATTTTCAAAACTGAAATTGTATTTTTTTAATTCACATCGCACTAAAGGATCTTATAAACGTATATCAAGAAAAATACTTAAATAACAATTATATAATAATTAAGTCATTTATTGCCAATTATTCATACAACAAAAAAACAAAACTCATATCTAAACAATAAGATATCTTTCATAACATTTAATTAGTTAAAATAGGTACTTAAAAATTGATTGAAAAAACAATACTACCTAAAAAGAATTAATGTATTATGAAGATTTATGGGATAGCATCACGTTAAGATATGATGACTGATGACCCAGTGGGCTTAAGCATTATTAGAGCGTGCAATCATGTGTAAAGCAATCTCAGGAGTGGTCCCTAGTGGGATGGCTGACCACAAGAGTCATATAAATATTTCAAGTTTCTCTGTGCTTCTTATGTAGCCGTCGGTTCCGACAAATGGCAGTCGTTACACAATTTTAGATTCCTCTTGTTTACATGAAAAACAAACAATTATACCTAAGATGCAGTGATTCCATGAATATCTCACAACTTACAGCATAGGTACCTATTATACCTTAGCCAAATAAGTTTTATTCGCAAGCAGATATTTTATTATTGTGGTCCAGTAATCAAGGCATTTGCTTTATGTCCCTGAGGTCGTAATCACTTTTTCCCTTACGGGGTAGACAGAGCCCAGGTATAGACCTGGCTGACCAGCTATGACTATGACATAACTTCGAATGAATCTTGATGTGAGCAACACTGTGCATAATAATTAGGGTTACCTATCATAAACAAGAATAGGTTTTGTACGAATGTCATTTTTTTATTTTCTATAGTTTCATTTTACCGAAAATACAATTGCTATATTGTTGAAATTCCAATTATAGATAGTTATTTTTTTGAAAGCTATATGCTTTGTATTGCAACCCAACGTTTATCCGCAGACACTATTGCTATATGTTTTATTTACCAAAAACATCATTTCCATATGACAACATTTTAAATGATAAATAAATGAAATCTATTAGAGTAAGCACTATGGCATCCACCACCACATTAATCAAATAATAGATTTAAATATCTTATAAGAAATATCAAAATTAATTAAATTAAAAGGCTGTCATATTTAATTCTGTATACTGCAGCTAATAATGTTAACAAATTTATTATTTGAATTAATTTTAATATTGGTATATATTAATTTTGCATGGTCAAAATAATAAATTGAATTAAATATTTCTATTTTGATCATTAGACATAAAGGTTGGTGTATTATTTTCAAAGAAAAACTAACAATCCTCACCTATTTAACCGTCTAGTAATAGTCTATTTAAAAAACATAAAAATCGTCTTTTTTTTCTTTACAATTTTTCTCTGCGGTGCCTGGTTTGGCTACAAAACACTTCAGAATAACGAGGCAATTTCGTTTCTGGCGCTTCGGCGGCCCGCTTCGCTCGCTCGCCTCGCGCATGCTTGGTTCATGTAGAACCTAACGCTCGTCACTTCGCTCCTCGCAACCTACCCCTAGTTTTCGTTAGCCAGTTCCTTTCTAACACCATATTCCTAACCTTCAAAGACGAGTTTTCGTAAAACCATGAGTCACAGAGCAAAAGTGGCTTATTTTAAGAATTTTTAACCATTACGATTACGACAGTAAAAAATAGGCCTTACCTCAAAATTTCAAGAAGTCCCAAAACTTTGCTACACTCCAACCGAATTTAATTTACTACCAATCTCGATTTGTCGACTGTAAGTAGTTATTGAAAATCTGTGTAGGTAAATAATAATATGGAAAAAGTAACTTCTATCTTTGATACTTCTAGAAAATGAAATTATTTTTACCAAATCATATATCAAAATAAAATTACATGATTCGATTTTCGGTCGACAGTTTGTCTAAAAGACGAAAAAAATGTTTATCAAGGTTATAGAAGGAGAAAATATGGCAAAGAAGCCATTTGGCATTTAAAACGTCGTCGTACCGTTTTCGAACAAGTAAAATTCGAAGAGAAAAAAATCTTGTTTGTGATAGGTTACCAATAATTAGTTTGCATGTGCACACCGAGCCAACCGCATAATTTAATGTCCATTGCTGAATACATATGCTTGATTAGTTTATTGAGTGTACAAAAACAGACTAAACTATAGACTTAAACGTACATTTAGCATATTGGTGGCCTTGTAGGTGGAGAACGGAACCAAAACAGTGATGGGTTGCTAGCCGCATCACCTATTTACATAATTCCTTACGCCTATTCCCTCGATCCGCTTTTATGATCTTCGCGGCAAGAGAAACAGCTGGTACATTCTACGTTTTTTTGTTTTTTGGAAACATACGTAATGAAATTTCCAATCTGGTTAGGAAATTGTGGGGTTGCATCACCTGATTACCTGAAAAAAATTATGACCGCTTTCTTTGGAAGGCACGTAAAGCTATGGAACCGAACGCCATCTAGCGTGCGTTTAAACATATATTAGGATTAGTTCTGGTCTACCTTTTGGATTGCGAATGTCAGACAGCAGTTACTGGGGTATTCCGCTTAGCGCAACCATTTTGAAGCGCACCTAATGAAACGCAACTAAATTATTCCTCGAAACGCACCTTTTAGTTACCAATAGGTACCGATACGAATACGATACCAATTTCAAATAATAAAATTTTATTCCGCGAAGCGCACCCACGTTCAAAAATAGGGATGGGCATGAAATAAAGGTAATAAAAGATATCGATTATCTTTTAGAAATCATTACTGCATCATCACTATCAAAGCTGCTTAACCAAACAACCTTATGTAACATTGTAGACAATAGCAGATTTTTGCATTTCTACCATAACCTTGAAACCCAAAACCACTAAACGGTACCTCCTGACACGCTTATTTCGTATGAAATGTGATGAAAAGGCGTCTCTATTCTAGTCAACAAGCTAAGAAAAAGACTACACTCCATACTAGCCTGGTTAACCTTGATTTTTTCAAAACCAATCTACGCTTGTGGTGTAAAAATAAACTTTTTGCAAATTGTATAAAAAGAACGTGCACAAAGTACTTATCATCGATAGTTTCAGTTAGTCCCCAGCTCTATTCAAAATTAAAGATAGGTGAGTTTCGCAGAATAAAATGTTAATATTTAAAATTGGTATCGTAAGTATCGCAACTAAAAAGTGCGTTCCGAGGAATAATTTAATTGCGTTTCATTAGGTGCGCTTCAAAATGGTTGCGCTAAGCGGAATACCATCAGTTACTCTGTGTAGAAAGGAACCAGTAACCTCGTCCAGTCACCTAGGATAGGTAGCGGACCCCGGGCTCTAAAGCGTTACCTCTTAGAATGTAAGCGGGGAACACGCTCGAATGATGATGATGATTAAATAAGTTGTCACGCCCACGACAAAGTTTAAAATGATACGTTTTGGGGTATTCGTATTTGTAATATTTTAGGTATGGTGATAAATACTCATATATTTTACAATCATCATTTCGTGTAGGTGACACGGTCAGTCGATCATGCACACCCTGGTGTCAGAGTTCTTCGAAACCGCCTCTCGGCCTCTGACGTGGCTCCTTTAACGACTACCAGATGGCAGCCGGGACCAACGGCTTAACGTGCCTTCCGAAGCACGGAATCATCTTACATGTTATTTTACAATAACATGCTATCAATTTATCCTAACAGTTTATTCAAAGATAAATCATTATTGTTGTTTTAAGACCTTTCAGAATTATCATAAAGGTATACATTTCAGCCATTGTTTTACCATCCCTGTATTTGATAAGAAAAATAACCTCCGAACTCAAATGTAGGCTAAGAAATAAACCGAATTGATATTATGTAAAATCAACATTTGCAAATTATATGGTTTGTACAGAAATAGGCGCAATCGATTGTTGGCGTATAGAATAATTTATTCAACGTTGTTGTAACCGTTTAATGGTGCTACACTGCTGTTAGCAAATGTTTACTTACATTTTCTAACACTTATACATTTACTCACAAATGTTAGGAATTCTTACATTCTGTTAGAAATTGCTAAATTTTTTGAGTGAAGGAGCACTCAAAAAATCTCTGATGGAAAATTTTACTTTAACTAACATTTGGTAACATGCGACGGTTCGCAGTTTGAATTTGCGTTCCGAGGCGCTGTTCCACTGTCATCTGGATGTTAACAAACAAAAGATAACAAATGTTCTATTTTGTTACAAATTATTAACTAACCATTAATACGAACTAAACATACATAAGAAAATACTTGTAGCAGTGTTATACGAGTAAAATTCTATAGCATTGCATTGGCTGCTGATAAATACTGGAGGAATAAAATATAGGAGTATTTTAGACTTTTTGAGCTACCGACACGATAAGAAGAAGACTATATATAGCTAGCTCCAAGTGAGCTTGCGCTACTTCACCGGACTTTGAGGTGTAGGCAGAGCGCCTTCAACCTATCGCACATCTCCAAAGGGCCTTCGGGAGGGACGGACCTCGGCTTTAGGTGTTGCCTGTGTGTTCAGGCTTGGAGAGACAGCAAACTTACATGTTTTGCCGTATGGGCTGAAAACGACGTTACCAAAATGGGGGGACTGAGCGGTCACCAGTAATATGAGCTAATCGTTCTCTACGCACTCTTCCAGAGGAGAGTGTGACTCAGTAAAATTGTCGATATAAAATTTAACATGGTAGTGTATCAGATATTCTAAATCTTCAATTTTTTTGTTAAATTAATTGTTAATCAATTAATTGAGGTAACTCAACAAAAAATACTAATCAGGCTGAATGACTTTTGCTACAGCGTCATTTTTATATTTCCTATAGTTTACCTGGACCATTATGGTACTGCGTCAGATGTTCCGAATCTTCAATTTAAGTACCTCAACAAAAAATGCTCATCAGGTTGAATAATTTTTGCTAAGGCGTCATTTATATATTTATTATAGTTTACCTGGACCATTATGGTTCTACATGAGGTGTTCCAAGTCTCAGATTTTTTACACCTCAGTAAAAATGCTCATCAGGCTTAACAAATTTTGCTAAGGCTCCCATTTATATTTCTTATAGTTCAGCTTGACTATTATGATGCTGCATCAAGTGTTCCATTTTTCAAAATAATTTCTATCTTATATGTTGCCACGGCTTAATAGCTATATTGCAAAAAAAGTTTCATTCAAATCAATCCAATATTTCCGGAGATAAACGTGATCATACATACATACAGACATTTTTTTGCTTTCTATTATTCTTTTTAAGTATCCCTCTATCCATTTCAGTCAAAAATACTTAATGTACAGACAAAATAGTTTTACTGTTTTATTATATGTATAGATTATTTTGTTAGTTAATGTTTACTAACATATCCTAAAATGATAACATTTTTTAAAACTGTGTTCAAATGATTACTAACATTTGTTACCATTGTATAACGGTAAATGGAGAGCACCATTAGTTCTGAACATGACGCAGTTAGCTCTTTGAAATTACCTAACCAAAAGCAGGATAAAGTTAGGAAAAAAACGCAAATTTATTTACTATAGTAATAGATTTTCCGACTGGATCGTATGACGTTAAAGTTAAGTCTCTTCAAATTCTCTGGTTTAGAGCAATTATCCCCTCGTTTTCTTTTCAGTGGCAGAATATGTATCAGATGACATATTGACATTGGAATACTCTTGGTCATTATAGCATTGGTCATGTTGCAACTTTGGTCTTTTTGTTAATTTAGTCTTTTAACACCTTAGTCCTTAAGATCTAAAGGGTTTTCGTTATGGCGAAAGTATCTTCTGTATTTAGCCTTGCCCTGAAATTAAGTATGGATTCAAATAAAAAGGAAAAAAATTAAGAAACAGTTTTTTTCCTAATGTTCTTCAAAACGCAATCAAGCCAAGGTAAAAATAGACCTGCTGCGGTGTCCATTTCAACATGACTTTAGGACTATCTGCTATCCAGCTTACGCTACAGATGACTTGCCCAGCATGACCGATGCGACTTACAGAACTTGCCTAAAGTTTCTTTAGACAAAAGTGCGTCGAGTTCGTGATGCATTCGGTGTTGGTATTTGTGTTATTGTACCGTCCGAAAAAAAATGCTCAGTCAATATGAATTGAAGATAAAAGATAAAAGGGCTACCTTTGGTATCTATCCTAATCCTTCCTAACTTCCTAACTAATATTATACATGCGAAAGTGAGTTTGTTTATTTGTTTGTTACGCTTTCATGCCGTATCTACTTAACCGATCATCGTGAAATTTTGCATACACATAGTTTAAGGTACTGAGGCTATAAAACACGCGGGTGGAGCCGCGGGTAACAGCTAGTTGTTTCATATTTTCAACATCAAAATAGTTTATCATATTTTAAATACTGATCATCCCAATAACTATAGCTAAAGATGTAAGAGGGAAAACGCTCAGATGATAATTTTATACTATCATAGATAAAAATAATGATGATAATTTTAACTAGATACTAATGAGGGTTCTTCTTCATCTGTTTTATATTATGGCTTCCACCGAAATTTCAGTGATTCTGTCAATGTCCAGTATAATGAGATACTAAGTATCGGTGTTATACGGTAAAGTTTTTCCAAGTAGCATCAAAGATGACGTATGTTCTTTGATGCCTCGTGGGAGGTTCTGGCGGCAAATCTATACGAGTCCATTTATCAGTCCACTTTAACTATTTCACATATTGTTCATGAGCACGAGCATTTATAACACCAAACTACACCAATGTCATATTATAAAGTCCACTTAAATCAATTTGCAAAAATGTCTGAGGCAAACTTCAACTGTAACTCTTGACTTCCCACCACAAACTTAATGAAGGTTTTCAGAATTCTTCTTTCTTTCTTTCTTCTTTTTAATTATGGCTTCCACCGAGATTTCAGTGATTCTGCCAATGTCCAGTATAATGAGATACTAAGTATCGGTGTTGTACGGTATGTGGCATCAAAGATGGCGTATGTTCTTTGGCAGCCTCGTGGGAGCTTTTGGCAACAAATCTATACGAGTCCATTTAACAGTCTACTTTAACAATTTCACAAATTGATCTCGAGCACGAGCATTTATAACACCAAACTACACCAATTTCATATTATAAAGTGCACTTAAATCAATTTGCAAAAATGTCTCAGGCAAACTTTAACTGTACCCCTTGACTTCCCACCACAAACTCAATGAGGGTTTTCAGAATTGATTTTCCCCCAGATGGCGACTCTGTGTCGAAAGGTATTTTAGACACGAGCTGTCAAAATCTACCAATCATGTTTTGTCATCAATTTCATGGATAGATTTTGACAGGTCGTGTCAAAAATACCTCTCGACACAGTATTGCCGCCTGGGCGAAACATCAATTCTGAAAACCCTCATTCGTATTCTTTTTCACCTCACTGTGTATGAGAACGCGGAATAATAGGACATGAAAATTGTTATTTCTTTGGAATAAATACAAGTTTTAGATATAAGTTCTACAACTTTTTTCCAAAATTTTGGCAATAAAGGTATATTAAAGTTAAATATTTTTCTAACTAAACCAAGCGCTTTTTAGTGTACGATGTTATTATTTATACTTACGTTACTATCGTAATACAGTCGCCTGTACGTACAGCAATCAGGCTGTTCGGAAATATAATTTAGTACTTAATTATTTAGAAGATTTCTTTAAGAGATAAAATTATGTTTTCTAGGTTATGACTTTTATCTGTTAAATCTCAAAATGTTATCAAAAGCCCATTTGGAAAATTACCTGTAACTATCCAAATGACGATAGCGTTTCCTCCAATAGCCACAGCGAGCATGGCAGCGAAGAGGCACACCCAAGAGTTGTGGGCCCACAGCGGCATGGTGGTGGAAGATGGGGCCGGCGTGGGGTTCTTAGGGACTAGGAGCGTGGCCACTCCCAGTGTGCTTCGATTGAAGTCCATCTTCCACGTATACACGACCTGATGACAAAAAGCCTGATTTTAATGAACTGAAGCGGTCAAGA
The DNA here is from genome assembly GCA_963082605.1 of Rhodophaea formosa. NCBI lineage: Eukaryota > Metazoa > Arthropoda > Insecta > Lepidoptera > Pyralidae > Rhodophaea > Rhodophaea formosa. The sequence continues at coordinate 15,130,882 of OY720206.1, forward strand.
CCTGTTACTAAATATATCCATATACGAAGTAATGTGTCAGTTTGGCTTTTCGGAACCCTACGACTCAGTAAAGCCATCTGGTGCTAAGACAATATCAAAAAACCGACTGAATTTTGGAGTTCGTGTATGGCATAAAAGAAAGAAGACGGTTTTTAGGGTTCCGTAGTAAACAAGGAACCCTTATAGTTTCGCCATGTCTGTCTGTCTGTCTGTCTGTCTGTCTGTCTGTCTGTCTGTCTGTCTGTCCGTCCGCGGTTTTACGCAGAGACTATAAGTACTAGAAAGCTGAAATTTGGTATGGGTATGTATATTAATCATGGCACAAAAGTGGTAGAATAAAAACTTGAAAAAAAATTTTTTTTAGTGTTGCTCCCATACAAGTAAAGTGGGGGAGTAATTTTTTTTTTCTCTATTTACCCATCGTGTGGGATATCGTTAAATAGGTCTTTTAAAAATATTGTGAGGTTGAGAACACCATTTTCCGATTTAGGGATCCGTTTCCGAAATATTTGGTTTTAAAGTGCGAATTTTTGTTTGAGGTAAGTGTCCCCCCCCCCTCTATCTGCTAAACGGTTATATATAGATACGTGAAAAAAATTACAGCAGTAGTATATATACTGAAGTTTAAAGGAAAACTATCAGAGCTGAGTACTAAGTACAAACTAAAAAGTTATAGGCAACCAACTTATAAACTGTAAAATTTCATACTATTTTCATTGTTAGATGTTTTTGGTGGCTAAACTGTAAGGTGCGAGTGTGAATAGTGTGAACTCAAAGTTGTCATTCGCAACTACGGAACCCTACATTGCGCGTGGCCCGACACGCACTTGGCCGGTTTTTTATATATATGATATATTTTTGGTACAGTCAGGGGCAGATAAAACTGACCTACAATTAATATTTCTGTATGTAGGGGGACAGGTTCATCTGCCCCCGACTACATAACTACTTAACTGATTTGGACAGATATTAGCACTAAATGTTGGAATAAATAAACTAGTATACATACATATCTGTATACAAACATGAGACCTAAGTAATGACTTTTCTTATTTAGGGCAGACGTTTGTTATTTTTTTTATATAGAAACTGAGTGAAACTTAGTCAACATCTAGAATTTAATCATTAATCCAGATTGAATATCTAATTTACTGTTAATTGTAGAGAAAGAAATTGGTAATGGTGGCAATTTTTCAGATTACAGACAGAAGACAGATAAGGGAAAATTAGGCCTAACTCTAGTCTTGAAAAGAACTACAAGATATTTGTATATTCCGTCTAAATGTGGCTATTAATGAAATATATGGAACGCACTAAATCACGCCACTGCATTCGCACCTTTACCGCCCTTTTAGAGAGTCCCTTCTGTATAAAATGTACCTACACACGGAACAGAAAATCACTTCTTAAATCTGTGGTCTCCACAATATGATACGTACTTTGGGTATTGGAAGAACAAATAAAACAGGGAAATGCGGGTTTCATATTGTCAAGGACATCATCAGTTCTTTTTTAGTCTCCACTTCAGGAGCACGCCCCTTTCTATACTACCAGAGCAAAATATAAGCCAGAGCAGTCAAGAGGGCTTGGCCTACACACTCCACGCTGGCCAGACGGGTTGAAGAGGTGTCTTTGATGTTAAAAGCTTTGTTTAGCTTGTGTTTCCTAAGTCGCCTTCTACGACATCCACGGGAAGACTTGGAGTGGTCCTATGATGGTTGTCAAGGACGTTGCATGCCAATGGTCTCACCAGTCCTTCCTATCTAAGCAAGAATGCCTAAGCCCATCCGTAGAAAAAATATAATTGGTCCGCCAGTGTGATAATAAAAAATATAACTAGCACACTTTTTTTCTTATGGTAATTAGACAATAAATAATGAAGATAACGCAGCGCGTTACAATTCCATGTGAGGTCACAGTTTTTGTACACTTTAAAAAACTCTGATATCACGAACTCCCAGCACTTTGATGCGCTTTATATTTTTCATTTAGTTTTAATTGACAAAAAAAATACGCGTTCAAAATACTCTGATTATCAAGGTAAGGAATTGATTTCAACTTTATTATTGATCTAGGAAACTAGCCTATTGATAAACCGATTAATCCAGATCAAAACTATTGAAATGTTCACTTCTGAGTTACTGAAAGTTACCGAATTTGAAATTATAAAACTAATTGAATACAGCAAACTTCTCTGTTCAGTCTTCGAAACTTCATAAATTGGATTATCTATTCTGTGGTTCACCAAACTTTCACTACTACAATAGACGTTGTTAAAGGAAATCATCAAAAATTGTAACGGCAATCACTTCCCTTTGTTCCGAGTGCAGTCGGTTGAACATCAAGGGGGAACACTCCAATTTTATAAGAGACTTTATGAACGCAATAAGAGCGCAGTAATCAGTTAAACGATGTTTATTGTATGGATAAAGTGTACGGATAAAGTTAAAGTGGCCCTATTTAAAGCGTATTGTCAGACATTTTACACTGGAAATCCGTGGTTGGCATGTACCACTAGACAGCTTGACGTTCTGCGTGTTCAACTGTTCAGTACAACAACGTTTTCAGAATGCTGTTGGGGCTGCCTCGCTTTTGTAGTGCATCGGGGATATTTGCGTACTATCACACTGATGGCTTTCACGCGATAATACGCAAGAAGACCGCATCCCTGATCAACAGAGTGAGAGGTAGTCAGAACAGCATTCTGAGAAAAGTGGCTGAAAATTGGACCTCTCCACTATGGTGCCTAGTGAGAAGAGCAATTTAATTAATTCTAAATGTCAATTAATTTTAAAGTACGTTAATGTAAGTATGCTATGAAAACAACTTCAAATTATATCATCATCATCAGCAGGTCTTTGTTAGTCTCAACTGCAGGAGCACGACCCTCTCTGTACTACCAGAGCCATATATTAGCCAGAGCAGTCAGAGGATTTGGCCTACACTCTCCACGCTGGTCAGACGGGTGACGACACGGCTGGACAGACGACGGACGGAAATTTATACAGTCACTGCAAATACGAAAACATATGCACCATTTACAAAACTGCGCAAGTAAATTAACACCAACGTAATTTCCTTTTTAAGGCTTATATTATATGCGTCAGAGAGACTGATTGGCCTGGCTGCTACACCGTGAAATTACAATCAACTGTATACAACAAATTAATTAAATAGCGGCGCAACCACTCGCTAATTGCTTAAAGAAATGTTCGGGTCGCGTGGCCGAAAAAAATCAATGTGTTCAATTGTATCTGTTATAAAATACGTAGTAAGAAGAAATCAAAAGTATCGCCGTCAATCTATATTAACTCAGATATTGGAAAATATGTATAGAGCGGATGCGTACAAGTTACTTCTTATTAATCGTAACGTGACATGATCGGAGTCACAGGAATTTGCTGACAAACCGCTCGTTCTCGCAAACGCGTATAATTCGAGCCTTATTCTTATGAATTGTGAACGCCGATGTTCAAAATAGTTCCTACATGTGTTAAGCACACACGACCCTAAAAATACGGGAAATCATACTTTTGGCATTCATCCAACATGTCATAAAGTTTGTACAATCAACAACAACACAAAGAACTATATTATATTATATCAAACCTCCTCCCTTCTGAATAAGAAAATATTTTACATTTTTCGTAAACAACTTAATGTCTTCGCAGCTTTATTGATTTTATTAACAGTTTATATCAGGTTAATTTGAATACTTTTTATATAAGCCAGAATAGTGCTATTATATTGATTAAAACAAAAAAAAATACAAGTACACCACAAATTACGATAGTATGTTGACATTTTGTTTATTGGTCCCATAAGAAAAGTTGTTCATATTGACGGGTTGAAACACCTAGCACTAAAATGTGACAAGAGAGAAAATCAGTCTGTGAAAATGGCAGCTGCAATTTTGTCGAAACAGACGAAACCGAAATCTAATCGCGGTAAGTCCCGTAGATGAAAATAATAGTGATTGTAACGAAAGCTTGAAACTCAGCACAAAAGATTCCATGGGAGAGGTTTTATTCTATGTTGCGGGTTGTATTTATTTTTATTCATAGATTTTTACAACTAACGTGATTTTTGCATTTTATTTGTGTACGATAGAACGGAACGCTTAGTGCGTGTCTATCAGTGAATCGGACAAGCACTTTACTGGTTCCTACCCCTACTATTAAAAATACAATTTACTTGAAAATTTTATCAAAAGAACAAAAAGAATCCTAAGAACTATCCCGCCTAATATTTTAATGCGAAAGTGAGTTTGTTTGTTTGATCATCATGAAATTTTGCATACACACATGTTAGGGTACTGAGAAGGACACAAGCTATATAACACGCGGGCGAAGCCGCGGGCAACAGCTAGTGTGGTATGAAGCCTAGCAAAACATTAATAAACTTGTTCATATTTGTTAAAGCGATTAAGCCCTCATTTCCTTTGTGAACAAACCATCAGTACTCGTGGTAATCGGAGCGTAATTTGCCGCTTGTTAACGGACGGTGCAGTCTTGTTATTAAGTTTTCCTCGTTTTTAAGCTATAATTGAAAGGAAAACAGCACTTAACATTTTCGATTTAATACGTTTTGATGACCTCCGTGGCACAACGGTTTACACGCCAGCGTGCGACACGAGTGGTCCCGGGTTTGTTCTCCGGTCAAGTCATGATCGATATTTTAAGGATTGAGTTGGGTTTCGGATGTTTATCTTTATAAATAATTATTATGATATATAGGATCGTTGGGTTAGTAAACACTAACATAAGTTCAAAACTCACTGTGGGGCTAGCTTGTGCGATTTGTCCCTATTTATTTTTATATAGATACATACGATCACGGCTTTTTCCCTTGCGGAGTAGACAGAGCACAAGTCTATAAAACCTAAAGGCCACGTTTATAGCATGTTGGTAGGCATAGATAAAAAAAAAATCGACTTGGTAGGCTTATAAGTGGAGAACGGAATCAAAATAGTGATGGGTAGCTAGCCACATCACCTATTGTGTTTATAATATTATATTTTTTATGACAAATCACACAGATTGAGCTAGCCCCAAAGTAAGTTCGAGACTTGTGTTATGGGATACTAACTCAACGATTCTATATTTTATAATAGATACTTATATAGATAAACATCCAAGACCCAGGTCAATCTGAAAAATATCATTTTCCATCTTGACCTGACCGGGTATCGAACCCGGGACCATCCGTGTCGCAGGCAGGCGTGTTGACCGCTGCGCCACGGAGCTCGTCAATATTGAATCGGTATTGACATTATCCTTACGCCCACTCCCTCGATCTGCGTGGGAAAAGAAGCAGCTTGTACATTCTGCTGTTTGTGTTTTTTATTTTTCCCCCAGACTAGGATGGAAGATTAATACATAAATATACATGTAGGGACAAACACACAGGCGCAACTGGGGTGAACCTAGTAAAGTGTAATTTCGCGTCGAAAGTATAGAAATTAACAATTTTTTTTTAAATATAATCATATTTATTTCAGTCAGAACTGTCAGACCGGTATAGAATTTACATCTAATACTTTCCACTATCCCGAAAAAGAATGGGGAAACCTTTATTTCGCCCACACATTTCCTAAGAAAATCCCAAAGGCCCGTTTGGAATTGGCGTAGAAAGTTTTGTAATGAAACAAGCCGTAACCGTTGCTATGATGGGTCGAGTTTTAGTTCGGGCTTATCTAAAAAGCCTACAGCCTTTCTTGTCACAATTAATTGAACAATGTTCGAAAGAAGTTGCAAAACACTTCAGATATAAAAAGAAAATCTCTTCGAGTTTCCTAGACTTAAATGTTAGGGATATTTTTAACCAAAATTAAGGCCAAACGTTAACCCTCAGTGGCTAAATTGTTCTGACAAGGCTCGTTTTAGAGCGTTCTCCTCCGTCACAGATATTATTGCCCGATAATATACCTGCTGATTTGTACTTTGATTTTATTAGGCAATTTTATTTCATTTTTTTAAATAATTAATTTGACCTCATAGTGTGGAATAATAATATACCCAATATTCTATGAGACATAAGATTCTTTTTTTTAATTTGCACAAAAAATCTGGAATGCACGTTAATCTGTGTGTCACGAACACCAACGACTGTTTGTTTAAATCTCTCCTTGTATTGGTTTTGGTCCACCTTTTAGGGTGCGGGTGAAGGTCAGACGGTGATGATGAGGTTACTTATTTGTTACACAGAACGACTGCCGTCTGACCTTCACCCTATTAGGGATTGCCCTAAGATAGGCAGCTGACTCCAGGTTCTGAAGCACCGATGAAGATGCAACCGAGAACAAGCTCGAGTGACGATGAGCCCCTTTTCTTTTTGATTAACACTGATTATTAGGGTCTTATTTCATAAGTGTTCCGTGGCGTAAGTGCTTCTGAGAAACTCAGATACGATGCTTGCTTTATTTATTGGCTCGGATACCTGTGAATTTACGTATAAGTATTATCACGTCCTAGAATCCTATATAAATTAATACGCTAAATGCTATTCTCCCTAAATGATATACAGAGTGTTTTTTAATTAATTAGCATCTTTTAAAATATAGACTGTAAACATGATTGAAAGTAATTTAAGACTACTTTTAAGTAAATTAAAATAACACACTTTTCAAATTTAAGGAAAGCTCAAAGACTACCTCAAACGCTTTGATAGAGGCCATTAATTTAGATATAAACCGAAAATATAAATATTATTTAATCTTAAATAATGCCGAAAAATAAATCCATTTAAATTGTATGAAATCAGTCGATTGGTGAAATTTACGCAAAATTTTAGGCCGGTACATAACCAGCAATATAGTGTAAACGCAAAAAAATTTTTTTCATGTAATTTTTTTTTTGGTATGCCAATGAACTCGATTACACCCTATATACTCATACAAAGCTAGAACAAAACATGAAACAAATAGGAATTGAATTTAAAAAATCGTCCAAGTTTAAGTCGAACTCGCACACGAAGGGTTCTGCACCATTATTATACCCACAACATCAGACTATCGCGCCAAAATAGCAAAAAGAATCACGTTTGTTGGATGAGAGCCCCCTTTAATATTTATTTTTATCTGTTTTTAGTATTAGTTGTTATAGCGGCAACAGAAATACATCATCTGTGAAAATGTCAACTGTCTACCTATCACGGTTTATGAGATACAGCCTGGTGACAGACAGACAGACGGACATGGATGTCTTAGTAATAGAGTCCTTTTTTTACCCTTTGGGTACGGAACACTATAAATTAACAAAAATACTTCCGTATGCATCTCTTAAAATAACATTAGCATGTCGTTTATCTCAAATAATTAAAGATATTTTTAACAAAAAACAAAAACCGACTTCAACACTTTATTTTTTTTTAAATTAGCATAAGAAAAAAAATGGAAATAAGTGTTATCCGAACGGCATAGCTGTAAACATTTATTGTTTTTTTTTTTTTAAGCGCTCTACAAAATTTAGTGGGACCATCTGTAAAGTATAACATATCGAAAAAAAAAATTCTTAAATCGGTACAGGCGTCTTCAAATCAGGGAACATACATAAAAAATATTACGACGAATTGAGAACCTCCCCCTTTTTTTGAAGTCGGTTAAAAAGCATCAAGGATAGCTACGCAGCCAGATTTTCAAGACAGGTGATCATTACATTTACTTTTTAAATCAAGCGCAAAAAGAGGTGTATTATAAGTGTGACGTTTCTGTTTGCATGGCTATCTATGGCACCATAGCCGGGTGGATGCATAATGCATAACAATTTATATGCAGTTTGTGATTTATGACTCAGCTGCAAGAAGTACAACGCTGAACAAAGCCCTCCTCAAAGTATTTCCATCCGAACCGAAATCCATTTCATTCTGAGTCCAACCAGTCCAGTCCATTTATTTATTTTTTATTTATTTAACTATTGGCAAAAAGGAATACTGGGCTATGGCTGATGTTTGGGAGGACTTTACAATGAGACTATTGTCAAGGGGTCGGACACCTGCCATAATTAATAAAGGATTTTTAGCGATTTATTAAACCGGCCCCCCAAAATCAGTCACCGCGAATGGTAACAGAAGGGCAACATCGATGTGGGTGTGGAGAGGTGAATCTGCGGGGCGCGAAATCCTGGTGTTCCTTTAGACGCCAGCGTTGTGACAATTTACACTTCCATACTTCGAGCATATATAAGTTATAACTCTTGTGTTGGGGTCCTGTTACGTCATCGAATTGCACTCCAACTTAAACTTAGAGAAGGATGGTCAGAGGCGATAACGGGGCTTCCCCTGGGAGCACTTGGTCTATTCCGTGGGGTCGCTACTCCCTAGCAACTCGCCAATAAGCTATTAAAACGAATTAAATTCTGAAAACAACAGAAGATGAAGCAAACAAATTCTCTTCTAGTGAGAAGTTCCGACCACGTTTCTGGTTGGAGATCACTCACTAGAAAAATTAAAGTCATGTGTTTAATTTTAATTAAATCTTAATCCTATCTTAACTAATATTATAAATGCGAAAGTGAGTTTGTTTGTTTGTTTGTTACGCTGTCACGCCCTATGCACTGAACCGATTATCATGAAATTTTGCATACACATAGGTTAGGGTACTGAGAAGGACAAAGGCTATATATCACGCGGGCGTAGTTGCGGGTAGCTAGAAGCCTATAAAAATCGAAAGTAGTACAGATAAGATTATTATTACTGATTTGCAGCTTCATTTTAGCTAAACTAGGCCGAGCATTTTAGATTTCTGGGCCATTAATATAAATCATGGTGCTCGGTGTCATATTGTACTCGCGCCGCGTATAGAAAGACTAGTGTAATAAATTGCTCTGACAATTCGCTTGTAGACAAAAATGATAAAAAGAAAATAATGAAAAGTAAACATTTGAGTATTTGATTAATTCAAAATGCATAAAACAAGTTGTATTATTCAAAAAGTAAAAAACCGGCCAAGTGCGTGTCGGGCCACGCGCAGTGTAGGGTTCCGTAGTTGCGAATGACAACTTTGAGTTCACACTATTCACACTCGCACCTCACAGTTTAACGACCAAAAACATCTAACAATGAAAATAGTATGAAATTTTACAGTTTATAAGTTGGTTGCCTATAACTTTTTAGTTTGTACTTAGTACTCAGCTCTGATAGTTTTCCTTTAAACTTCAGTATATATACTACTGCTGTAATTTTTTTCACGTATCTATATATAACCGTTTAGCAGATAGAGGGGGGGGACACTTAACTCTAACAAAAATTCGCACTTTAAAACCAAATATTTCGGAAACGAATCCCTAAATCGAAAAATAGTGTTCTCAACCTCACAATATTTTTGAAAGACCTATTTAACGATACCCCACACGATGGGTAAATAGAGAAAAAAAAATTACTCCCCCACTTTACTTGTATGGGAGCTACCCAAAAAAAAAATTTTTTTTCAACTTTTAATTCTACCACTTTTTTGCAATGATTAATATACATACTCATACCAAATTACAGCTTTCTAGTACTTATAGTCTCTGCGTAAAACCGCGGACGGACAGACAGACAGACAGACATGGCGAAACTATAAGGGTTCCTTGTTTACTACGGAACCCTAAAAACTATACTCCGGTTTTCGACAATTTACGTCGGCTATATTAGTTTTTTGCAAAATATACCTAGCCTATACCACACTTCATGGAAGAATTGGAAAGAATTGGAATGCCTATGAATTACCGAAAGACAGGGATTTGAAAGGCCGGATATACACAACTTGCAAAATAAAAATAAAAAAGTACATAAAGAAATTACGTGTTTGTCACTTTATTCTGTTTGCGCAGTGTAAATTTATTACTCTGCGGCATCATAATATTGTAATCGCACTGCGCGGAAAAAGGCTTGTGAAATAAATGAACCTCATAACTTTCGGCTGTTTATAAAGATTGGCGTGAGATTACGATGGGACAACGCAAATCGAGAAGGGCTGAAGGGAAGGATAAACAAAGAATAAGAAAAATCTGTGCAGTGGAAGCGTGTGAGGATGCGTAGCGAAACTATGTGAATATATGAGCATTTCTAACATGAGTAAACAGCGCAAAATAATAAAGAAAAAATAAGCCCCACATAATAAATGTAGTATTTAGTCGCTTATCACAGGGCTTCATCCGTCGAACCGAATGAGTAAGAATTGAAATTTTCACAGAACGTGTATTTTTAATGACATTGCAACACAAATTGTAAAAAGGTATTTTTACCGACTTCAAAAAAAGGAGGAGGTTCTCAATTCGTCTTAATCTTTTTTTTTTTTATGTATATCCTCGATTTCTCGAAGACGTCTGGACCGATTTAAGAAATTCTTGTTTTGTTTGATAGGTAATACTTCACAGATGGTCCCATATTTTTTTTTCGAAATGTATCGAGCGCTTTTTCAAAAAGCGCTCGTCTTATTTCGGTAAAAATTTAATGGGACCATCTGTAAATTTTTACCTATCGAACAAAAAAAGAATTTCTTAAATTAGTCCAGGCGTCTTCGAGAAATCGGGGAACATACATAAAAAAAAAGATTATGATGAATTGAGAACCTCCTTCTTTTTTGAAGTCGGTTAATAAACGTATCTTTTTGGCACTATTTGTGAACTACAAATAGTGCCAAAAAGATACGTTTATTTGTATAATGGTGTATTACGGTAGGTAGGATCCCTTTAAGGATTTAACCATTTTAGTTTAAATTGTCTCGTACTGAATGTAATCACTGACTGAATGAAATCTTCCATTTGCCTTCCCAAATCGACTCTTGATCTCTTACTCAAACTAACATGTTAAACCATATGATATGTGTACCTAACACATAAGTTATTTAAAAACCGGCCAAGTGCGTGTCGGGCCACGCGCAGTGTAGGGTTCCGTAGTTGCGAATCACAACTTTGATTCCACACTGTTCACACTCGCACCTCACAGTTTAACGAACAAAAACATGTAACAATGAAAATGTATGAAATTTTACATTTTCGAGTACATTTTATAACTTTTTAGTTTGTACTTAGTACTCAGCTCTGATAGTTTTCCTTTCAACTTCAGTATATATACTACTGCTGTAATTTTTTTCACGCATCTATATATAACCGTTTAGTAGATTGAAGGGGGGACACTTACCTCTAACAAAAATTTGTTGTAAAACCAAATATTTCGGAAACGGATCCCTAAATCGAAAAGTGGTGTTCCCAACCTCACAATATTATTAATTTTAAAGACCTATTTAACAATACCCCACATGATGGGTAAATAGAGAAAAAAAATTACCCCCACTTTACTTATACTATTATTATTATTATTTTTTACCTAGCCTATCGATGTTATGTCCCACTGCTGGGCAAAGGCCTCCCCCTTATTTTTCCATTCATTTCTGTCTATTGCAATTTCTGCCCAACCATGGAAGACAAGGAAGACCAAGAAGGAGGTGGAGAGAGATTTTACTTATACTATACTAAAAAAAAAATTTTTCAAGATTTTTTCTACCGCTTATTTGCCATGATAAAAATACATACCTATACCAAATTACAGCTTTCCAGTACTTATAGTCTCTGAGTAAAACCGCGGACGGACAGACAGACAGACATGGCAAAACTATAAGGGTTCCTAGTATACTACAGAACCCTAAAAAGGCACTCCAAGCATATTGTGTATACTGTCTCAGTCATATTTTAAAGCTTTTTATCCGTCGTTTACTACTCGTCGTCGTTTACTACTTACGCCAAGAGGTCCAGAGGGCAGTGACCGTCAACAATCATGGAAGGACACTTAAAAGGAAGGAGATATTGCGCTTCTGGGTGAAGGGATAACACTTTGTTAGATTAGAATTCATTCGTATAAGAGTCAAGAAAAAAGTCTAAATGGGATTAGGGCTGTCGCTCTTTTTGTTGTAAGTCTACATCACTAAGAATATGTTTAATCTGACACAAAATGGAAGCAGGTTTGATATTTTATGTGAGATAAATAGAGAAAACACGAAGTAAAATTTGAATAAAACATTATGACAAACTTCTTACATATACACCCTTAATTTTGGAATAACATTTGGAGACCTTATTCAAGAAGGCTGTTTTATCATATAGGTGGAATCGTAATTTAATATTACTCATTAGTTACTTTGTTATTTAAGTTTGTTTTTATCCTAAAATATTGCTAAAATTTTGGACACATTACAGTTATGTCAAAATTTCATTCATACACACATTGCTGCCGCTGCACAGATATAACAGCTGATCGCATAATTGATGTTAACTTCAAAGGAAAATGTTAAGTTAGAAAAAATAACAAACTTACGATCAATTGCTCTTAATTTTGAAATTCTAACTTCATTCGTCATTAGCACTTCGGCGACTATACTGCTATAAGTACGCCATTACATGATCGTACGTTTTGTGAATACCCCTGGCTTCCTCTTCCTTGGCTCCAGGTCAGCGCGTGAAATAAACCGTGTTGCATTAGTAAACATTAACAACAGTTCGTACATTGAGTCGCGTTATCACCACACACGTAACGCACTCCCGGGAAGAAAACCGGGTTAAAAGCACACAATTTCGTTTGTAAATCAAAGGAACGCGCGCGCACTTCCAATGATAAAATTGCACTATTTTTTTTTTGCTAGTTGGCGGGTAGTCCGTGTGGAAAATGGGAAAAGGTACTTAGTGCGGGGAGGCAGGCACGGTGAGCGGGCGATGCGCCTTGATTGATCCGGCTTGGCTCAGCTTGACGCGAGTTATCAATGAATGCCGAATGCATCAAACAAGAATATGTGATGTTAATGAATGAACGTACACAATTACTATTATCTTGCAATAACCAAATATCTCACTTTTTTCATGAAAATTTTAGGTTTTCGATTTTTTATCTTTTGTGCTTGCGAATATGATCAGTAACGGGTACACAATGCTTAATTAATTACGTAATTTTATTTATTGTACTATTCCAAAAGTAGTCGTGTATATCATCATATAGATCTTCTATTTTTTGTCCAGGATGAACCTTCTCCGTTGTTCAGACAACGTGCCTGCAAAATTTCATGTTGTTCGAACAATGTGCAATTTAACCATGGAAGCATAACATAAACAAACTCACTTACGCGTTTATAATAATTAGGTTAGGATTTCTCAAGCTATCTATACATATTCTTAATATATTAACTACAAGCAAACGGCCGAGACCACAGCACACATAGATTAAAAAAAAAAAATTATTCATACTTCTATGACAGCACATAATGCGGTTATGGTTACGGTTGAGGTGGCACGCATTCCCATTGGTAGTTCACTAGTTACTGAATTAACAACTAATCTGAAAGTTTCTTAATGGTGGGAAACACCGGGGTACATGGAACTAGGGATAATATGGACCGGGTGCGGCGAAGTTACAAGTTGCACCAACTTTGTACTTTACATATGTGCAGCATAACTAGATTAAGAGTTTGAATATCGGGGAGAAAAAATTATGAAACATTTAATGCATAATTAATATCGATGTGTGCGTGAGTTTGTTTCGCGACATTTGAACAAGCATTGGTATTTTCGACACTGTAACGTTTACTATTCTAAGATTTGCTTGATTAAAAAAATTTACAAGATAATTATTTCGAAAAATAACAAAGCCCGACGTCTTTTTTGTCAGTTTACGACCGGCAAATTGTTTGTTTTTTTTTTTTTTTGCTGACCTTGTATATCCTTTGGCACTTCAGGGAAAAATAAGAATCTAATGACATCTTACACTTCAAAATCGGTCCAACTGTTTAGGCTACAGGAAGCAAAAATGGAACATTCACACTTAGATACATCCTAACATACATGCATACGCGTGAAAAACATAATCCACATTCTGTGTCAGTAAATGATTCCGATTAAACAAGTTCCAAAAACATCGTTAGAGTAAAACAAATAAGAGCCGTTCTCTTTAGACCCTTACAATAGTATATTACAGTAGTTGATTGAGTTATTTTCTACAGAGTGGAAGTTTAGAGAGCATTCGTACTAAGTACGTGCTTGTACGCAAACGCTTTATTCACTCGTGTCGAAATCTAACCACTATTGTGCAATATAAGTTATCTATTACACAACGGGCAATAAATATTTATTTTATACACTTTGTTATTTTCAATTGTTGGAAAATTAGGTGTGACCTTGAAAGAATTCCCTTGGCAGTTCTCACTGAATATTTTTGAGTACAACTTTTTAATTTACTCACGGACTACGTGCTACGACATTGTAACTTCGTAGCGGCGTGGCTACGTGTTTGTGCTACGAAACCGTCACGTGGGTTGTGTCGTGGTGTAGCGGCTTAGTATTCATGTTATCAGAAAAATGTTATCGACTAGCAAACTGTGGCGTCCAAATATTATTTAGTCAATCGCAAATTTATGCTATTCTGGACAGCTGTAAAATTACTAATGAAGCATAATAATTTTATGAGCTTCAATTAACAATGCTTTTGTGAACTAAAAAATAGTGAAGCATTCTGAACATTTTTATCTCATTTGTGCAGTATATAGAATACGAAAATTTTCGTTTTATTTGTTCGTTGCTATAATCGTGACATTATGCAATTAAGAAATTTTTACAATGATAATTTCTACCGGCAGTTTTACAATTTTTCCTCAGTATCCATGGTGTTGTCTCCTCGGTCGGTCTATAACAGCCAAAAATATAGTTAAAAATGTCACTTCCAACAGAGAACTTTACTAATACATTAAAAAAATCACAGTGTCACTATAATGCTCACTTTTAACTTACTTGTAAAATAAGTATTATTCGTAATCATCATTATCTGAGCTATTTTCATTGATTTCCGATCACATCATCAGCTTTTTTCATCGGAGCCCGTGATATTCTATTTTCACCATATTAAGTCTATTAAACAATTTAGCTTGAAATGATATAATAATTATTTTGGTACGTTATATACGAGTAACAAACATACATACTATCACGTCTTTTTCCCTTGCGGGGTAGACAGAGCCTAGGTCTGTAAAACCTTAAGGCCACGTTTAGCATGTTGGTGGGCTTGTGAGGACAGAATCAAAATAGTGATGGGTCGCTAGCCGCATCACTATTTTTATTCCTGACGCCCATTCCCTCGATCGGCTTTTACGATCTGCACGGGAAGAGAAGCAGCTGGTACATTCTAGGTTTTTTCTTTTTTCCTAGACCAGCGTGGAAGTGGATATACGAGTAAGATTCATCAAAAGCTAGATGTGAGTCGGCAATTATCGTTATTTGCGACCGGCCTACGTAAATAGACCTCTATTTCTGCGGAAAAGGATTTCGTCACGAAATGCGGCTTGTAGTCAAACAAATAACTTGTCAACAAACAAATTAGAGCTATTTAAATTGATTGTGCCCGTTTCCTGAATCCCAAAACCTAAAATATAATTATTGAACAACTTTTGTTATGGGATCAATGATGAGAACTCAAAAAATTATATATTCACATACAAAAGTATTTTGCTGCCTGGGCGGTATAAAACAGTATCAGAAAGTTAAAAAAAAATGATTTCCCAGCATTGATCCCATAAGAAAAATTGTGCTTATTGACGGTCTGAGTCACCCCTTCGAAAAGGTATGTCAAGGGTCATGTTACATGTATGGTTAGTATGTAAGCAGATTCAACACATGAGAGTTATAGCGTACACGTAAAAATTTCTCTTAATCGAAATATTATAATATATTTCCCTAATCGATGAAATTATATTGTCTATCCAAGCAGGAAATACTTCTTTGAGAGCCGGGGGCACAAGACACAATGTTTCCCACATTATTAAATCGTTTGTACGATATGTATGTACGATAGGGATTGCTGCGCACAATAAAAAAACAAAAGATTTTACATTGTCATTGTAAGCCGTAGACGAGGGGGAACAGTAGGCACAGTAGCGACGCCAATCATTTTATTCCTAATACTTTACAAATAGAAAGAAATTCAAGAATATAAACAATACAAGCCTTAGTAAATAACCTGAAGTATTTTTTGAATCATGTTTATTACTATCGGAATCAGTGAGAATTATGAGAATCTGATTACCGCCAAAAACGGCCGTTTTTGGCGGTTATCACTTTTTCTCTCAATGATTGATTCTCATAATATCAAAACATGATTCCAAAAATACTTCAAGTTATTTACTAAGGCTTGTATTGTTTATATTCTTGAATTTCTTTCTATTTGTAAAGTATTAGAAATAAAATGATTGGCGTCGCTACTGTGCCTACTGTTCCCCCTTACAGCCATTTTTTATGTGTGTGATTATGTACGTCTACTAAAAATTAACTAATAAAATATTTTTCTCCATAATCTGACCAAACCTTAAAAACAATAAAACAAGAAAAAATTTAACGGTTAGTTTGCAAACAGCTAAAAAAAGTGTTCTATATATTTTTTTAAGAAAGATCGAATGATTTACCATTATTAGTATGCAATAATTACTTGCATAAATTATTGCATGCTAATATTGATTATTTTGATAGGAACAATCGTGAGAATACAGGAACATATAGGAACGTCGCTAGCATACTAGCGACATCTATAATTAGTTTTGCCACCCCAGTTATGTTACGCTATAGAGCAATAACGTAATCTGATGAAGTGATTATCTGATTCAATGTCAATGTAACCATAGACGTAATTACACTGACGTAATAAGTTTATGGGCCAATCTAGTTATGATTTCTTGCTGATATCTTGATATGTATATCATTACATTTTATTATTTACAGCCAAAAATTTTAATTCAAAATTGGATCATTGCATCTCTTTTTGAACGT
This sequence comes from Rhodophaea formosa, assembly GCA_963082605.1. NCBI lineage: Eukaryota > Metazoa > Arthropoda > Insecta > Lepidoptera > Pyralidae > Rhodophaea > Rhodophaea formosa. The sequence continues at coordinate 15,147,654 of OY720206.1, forward strand.
CATATTTTCTTTCTTATTATTTTTAATATGCAAAATCGAAAATCTACGAGCGTTTCGTAATGACCACTGGTGAGAAGAATACGCCGAAAGAAACTCAATCCAGTCTTGGACAGACTTGACAATATACAGAACAGAAATAGATTTGTATACGGTTAGGTTTCATATTTTCTGATAGTAAATCTATAAGATTCAAATTATAGATTTACTTTCAGAAAATATGAAAAGTTACTAACCGTAACTTGTTGTTTGAGGGTTGTGTGAATAGAGATTCCATCAATGTGTGGTCAATATTCCTACTCAGCGCACTTTAGATTCACCTTCTTTATGCGAACTGCTAAGGAATGGAATTCCCTCCCCGCGTCACTGTATCTCGTCTCTTACAAATTAGAGATTTTCAATGCAAGAGTCAAAAGACACTATTTGAAGTTGCGTGTATCACTCTAGACCTCATTATTGCTTCCTTTCAATCAGGCAAGATCGGGTCTAACGCACTCAATTATGCTTGATGGCGTGCATGAATAAGAGACTAATAGTAGTGGATGAGCGCTGGTTTGCAAAAACCAACTGGTTGCGGAAGTATTCATTTGACTGAAGTCGATTTAAATTCTTGAAAATTCAACAACTCTTCTGAAGCTGCAGCAGCAGAGCTAATATCCCTAACTGTCCTAGCTTATAAACGTAGGAATAAAACGAATGGAATATTTCCATAGGTATATTAGGTACTGGTGAGTAAAACAATCTATGGGACACGCCCGGTGCCTAGCTGCTCGATTTGCCGAGTGCGGCGATCGCCAGTGACCCGGCGCTCCGCAGCCCCCGCGCCCCTCGCCTTCTTCCTCACTCGTCTCGACATACTCCCCGGGTTGAAGAGTTGTCTTCAAAGACTTCGACTTCATTCTTCGATGGGTAGAGGACAAATTGAAGTGAAGTCCCGACGTACAGTGCCTCTCTTCGTCTTCATTTCTGCCACCCTGGAGACCCCGTCGACACCAGGGTACACTTGGATGACTCGACCCATGGGCCACAGCAATGGCGGCGTATTCTTGTCCTTGATCAGGACCAGGGAGCCTATTTTCAGCTCTCCCTTGGATGTATGCCACTTTGTTTTAGCCTGAAGTAGAGAAACATAATCATCATGAAACCGTTTCCAAAAATGTTGGCTGATGTGTTGTATTCTTCGCCATCGATCCAGCCTAGAGATGGTGACTTCTGTCACTTGGGCAGTAGGGACAGCGAACAGTGGTCGTCCAATTAAAAAATGAGAAGGTGTTAAAGCCGAAAAATCGTTTGGGTCGGAAGATAGAGGTGTAAGTGGGCGTGAATTTAGAACGGCCTCTATTTGACATAGACATGTAGCCATTTCTTCATAGGTGAGATGAGTCATTTGCAACAGTCTTTTTAAATGAAATTTGGAAGATTTGACTGCTGCTTCAGCCAAGGAATTAAGATGAGGGCTGTATGGAGGGACAAAATGAAATTCTATGCCCTCCTGCGCTATCTCAGATGCAACATCAGAGTTTTGTAAAAACCTGGCCATTTCATTCGATGCTCCTACGAAGTTCGTTCCGTTATCGGACGTGATGCTTCGAGGCTTGCCACGACGCGCCACGAACCGATTTAAAGCAGCCATGTAAGCCTCGGTGGTCAGGTCTGTGACGAGCTCCAAATGTACAGCTTTCACTGCGGCGCAAACAAAGATGCACAAATAAGATTTTATAAGCTTGCACCCTCGACCCTTTCGGTCACATATCAAAATTGGTCCACAGAAATCAACGTAAGAATTTTCCCAAGGATATTCAAGACGCGTCCTTGAAGGAGGAAGTTGACCCATAATTGGCTGAACATTTTGAGCTCTATGTCTGAAACATTTTATGCAATTTTTCACAACTAATTTTGATAAATTCCTACCACCTATAGGCCAGTATGATTGTCGTACGTGTGACAAAAGTAACTGAGGACAGGCATGAAGCAATTTAATATGTTGCATGTGAAATATAAGTTTAGTAAGCTTATGTTTGCTACAAATGATAATAGGATGTTTAACATCAAAATCATAGGGGGAGTTATCAAGCCTGCCGCCCACACGAAGAAGTCCATTTTTGTCAAGAAATGGAGTTAAAGAAATTAATTTGCTTTTGTGTGGTAATGTCTTTCCAGACTTTATGATTTTATACTCTTCTGGAAACATTTCAAGTTGAGAACTGAGCAAAATATGATTTAATGAATTTTCTAACTCGTTTACAGAGAGATTATCACACAGCTTGATATTACAACCTTTTGTATTATTAATAAATCTTAAAATGAATGCAATGATTCTTTGAATTTTAGTAAAACTAGAAAATTTATCTAAAAGCTTATTTACTATGGATGACTGAATGTTAGGTGATGAATGATTGAGGTTACATGCATAATCAACCATGGTAGTGAAATTATTAACTACTTCCGGCAAATCATGCTTCATTTCGTTTGGCATTTTAGGCCATGAACTTTCGTTATTATGTAAAAACGAAGGTCCCGACCACCACATGGTGGTGTTCCCGATTATATCAGCCTTAAGCCCACGCGAAACAAAATCTGCCGGGTTGTCTTTCGACGGCACGTAGCTCCAGGTATGACCACACGTACTTTCCAAAATTTCATGAACTCTATTTTTAACAAAGGGTTTAAGTTGACTGGTTGGTGTAGATAACCAACCCAAGACAATCATAGAGTCACACCAGAATCTACACTGACTCATTTGCAATTTTAATGATTCCTGAACCTTAGTACACAGCCTTGCACCCAACAAAGCTCCACAAAGTTCAAGTTTCGGGATCGTTGTCGGGCGGATCGGCGCTACACGATTTCTAGAGACTAGAAGATGCACGCTTACCGCTCCGTCTTTATTACACGACCGAATATAAGCACAAGCTCCGTATGCCTTTTCGGACGCATCTGTAAAGATATGAATTTCATGGGTAATAGAATTTTCACATAAAACCCAACGAGGAATTACTAAAGCATTCAGTGAGGAAAGTGTATTTTCAAATGAAGACCATAATTTATTAATTTCTGGTGATAACTTATCATCCCAGTCATACTTTTCGAGCCATAGTCGTTGTATTAAAATTTTTGCCTCAACAACGCACGGGCCTACGAGGCCTAGTGGGTCAAAGATTTGACTGATGACTGAAAGAATGTAGCGTTTTGTTACAAGTACAGATTTTTTTGGAAAAGATAGTGAATAAGTTAGAGAATCTGAGTTGCAAGCCCAATTTAAGCCCAATATTTTAGATGGAGCAGATTTTTCTCCTTGCTCAAAGAAATCTAAATTACTATCTGAACTGGCTTTGTCGGTGGCAAAATGCGCCAAAATTTCAGGGTTGTTGGACCGCCACTTACGTAGAAAAAATTGTGCAGAAGACAGGATTGAACAGACAGCTGAAGAAGTACTAATCATCTCTTCTATAGAGCTCCCGCCGCTTAAATAATCATCAACAAAAAAATCATGTTTTATGGTTGACTTAACGAGCTCGTCTTGCGTGCTATCTGCTAAACTCACTAAACATTTAGTGGCAAGATACGGAGCTGAAGCCATGCCAAACGTGACAGTATTTAAAGTGTATGTCTTTAAGGGCTCATTGCAATCGAAACGAAAAATAATCTTTTGTAGAGATCGTTGACACGGATTCAGCTCTACAGCTCTATACATTCTTGAAACGTCACCAGAAACAACGTATCTGTGCTGACGAAAACGAAGCAAAATGGACAAAAGATCATCCTGCACTACGGGTCCGACCATCTGGATATCGTTAAGAGATACACCTGAACTGGTAGAGGCTGATGCGTCGAAAACTACGCGTAGTTTTGTCGTAGAGCTCGATTCTCGAACGACTCCGTGATGTGGAATAAAGTTGTTTACGGAATCGTCAGATAAAATATCTGTGTCAAGAGACATGTGACCTAACTCTAAATATTCACGCATGTATTGCATATATTGATCCTTAAAATAAGGATCTCGCTCGAAACGTCGCTCAAGCGATAAAAAACGATTTTTTGCGTTTGTATATGAATGCCCTAAAACATTAGGATCTTTCTTTAGGGGCATTGAAACAATAAATCGACCATCCTTTCCGCGAAAGGTAGTCTCATAGAAATGCCTTTCGCAATTTCTCTCTTCCAATGAAAAGTTATGTTTGGATGAAACATTGTCAAGCTCCCAAAATTGAGTTAAGTCGGGAGTGACTACACTAGTTTGATGGCAAAAATATGAATTAGAAGATTCTGACTTATTTTGTTGCAAAACACTACCTGAAACAAGCCATCCAAATTTAGTTTCGAATAATTTAGGTAGGTTTTTGCCTAAATCTATGCTATTAGAGCCTAAGACGCTCCAAAACACTTCAGCCCCTACCAGGATGTCGATGACCGACGGAATATTAAAGTTCGGGTCAGCTAACTGGATTCCTGAAGGAATAGGGACGTGATTAATATGCACGAACGAAGACGGTAAGACCGCAGTGATCTGAGGCAAAATATGACACTCGATATCCACTTTGTATGCACAGCATAAAGACTCTAAGGTGAGGTTACAAGACTGTGTACTATGAGATATGTGATTATTAATACCCGTTACCTTGGTGCTGGTACCGCGTCGAGACAAACCCAATAAGTCAGAAAGTTGTTCAGTTACGAAATTTCCCGTGCTGCCGTTGTCCAATAAAAGACGCACAGTGTACTTCTTGCCCGTAGCGCTGGTCACACTGGCCATAGCTGTGGAAAGTAAAACATGCGAAGAAGTAGCAAGCTGCATAGAATTTACAGATAAAGCAGTGTTATCTGGTGTAACTGGCACCACAGAATGACATGCTGAAGGCAGTGGATTTTGATTTGAATCTTGTGAATGGGACTCTAAGTGTAAAAGTGTGTTATGTTTAAGAGAACAATATCTGCAGTGGGACAATTTGCATTGTTTTGCACTATGTCCAAAGCGTAAGCAGTTTAAGCACACTTTTAACTCATTTGCTTTTTTATTTCTATTTTCTATACTTAAGTTCCTAAACGATTCACAAGAATACAAAGTGTGAGCTTGGGAGCAAAGGGGACATTTACGAAATTTGTTTTTATTGTAATTAGTTTTTTGTTTTTGCTGTAAATTTTTATTTGAATTAATTAAATTACTGTTGGAATTATTATTTAAGACTACAACAGAATTATTATTACTAGACAAAACATTATTTGTCTCAATGGACTCCAATAAGTCTGCTTTCTTGCCAAGAAAAGTGCAAAATTGAGACAAACTGGGCTCTTCCGTCAATGTGTCTCGAAACTCTTCCCAACTACGACTGGTTTTGCTATCCAATTTTTTAGCCATGACAAAAATAAGTATGGTATCCCAATGTTCTGTTGGTTGCTTTAAAGAAGTTAGTGCCCTTACATTTTTATTAATTGTGTCAACCAAACCCCTCAAAGAAACACTTGACTCCTCTGAAATATTATTAAAATCGAACAATGTCTGCATATGATTGTTGATAAGTAGGCGATTATTATTGTATCGCTGACACAGCAAGTCCCAGGCCATTTTATAATTTTCGGCTTTAAAATCAATATTTTTGATGATAGAAGCGGCATTTCCTTCAAGTGAGGCTCTCAGGTAATGGAATTTGCTGATGTCATCGATAGAATGATTATTGTGAATTAATGATGTGAAAAGTTCTCTAAATTCAATCCAATTTTGATATGTACCCGAAAAATTAATCAAATTTATACGGGGCAAACGAATAAAACTATGTTTGTGATTGAATGCACCTGTGCTTGCGTTTTTGAAGCTCGTCTCAGATCCTGGACCCTGGGCTGAAGAACCGAGTAGGCTGCGCGCGAGGGCCAACAGGGAGAAGTACTGACGCTCGAAATCCTCACGCTCAGTGAAAACCGCACCAGACTCCTCGTCCAGCACCTCGATGTCAGTCTGTAAAGCATCAAATTCAGAATATAAGCATTCGAATTTATTAAGTCGCTCTTGCAGGTCCAAACGCTGCAACTGAGATAAGACAGGGCTATCCTTTAATAAATTTAAATAATTGGAAAATATTGTTGCCTTGGATTTATAAGAACTACGCTTTTTTATTAAAGTTTTGAGTGAGTCAGCCATTTTGAGATGAATAAAGTGCTACGTGGGCAAAGAAAAATCGATAAAAATGCGATAAATCTACGATAATCGTACGTAATTGTGAAAAATATAAACTACGAGGATGTGCAATCAGCTGTTGAGAATGCCTACGCGCAGGTAAGGGGCTCGAGGTCAGTGACCGCTGGTTACGTAACACTGACACGTCGAGCGCTCGGAATTTGCAACAAAGAAACGAATGCAGATACACAATTATTGTATTAGAATAGATGAATACTCACTGCGCACATCAATAATATTCACTAAATGAATTGAATCTGCACTTAATGAGAAGCACAACACTTGGGAAGTATAACGATTTTTCGGCAAAATGGAAGTAAAGGGAAAAATAATTGGAACGATTACACTCAAACACTGTCCTATACTCCCTGTATGACTTGACTTCGGCTTCCTCTTGATCTTCGCTTGGCTTTGGAGACGAATCCCGTAGACGACGAACGGTAACGGTTTCTTTCTTCAAATTTGAAACGACCGTTGCTATGTTCTTTACTTGAATCGAAGGACCATGAAGCTGCAGCAGCAGAGCTAATATCCCTAACTGTCCTAGCTTATAAACGTAGGAATAAAACGAATGGAATATTTCCATAGGTATATTAGGTACTGGTGAGTAAAACAATCTATGGGACACGCCCGGTGCCTAGCTGCTCGATTTGCCGAGTGCGGCGATCGCCAGTGACCCGGCGCTCCGCAGCCCCCGCGCCCCTCGCCTTCTTCCTCACTCGTCTCGACACTTCAGTTGTCGTGTTTTCAGGAAAATATATTTAATTCCATACTATGTGTCCTCGCGATTATGTCGGAGGTAACAGTTAGTTATAAGGGTTCCTAGTTTACTACGGATTCGCCATGTCTGTCTGTTTGTCTGTCCGTCCGCGGTTTTACTCAGAAACTATAAGTACTAGAAAGCTGTAATTTGGTATGAGTATGTATATTAATTATGGCAAAAAAGTGGTAGAATAAAATCTTGAAAAAAAATATTTTTTAGGGTAGCTCCCATACAAGTAAAGTGGGGGAGTAATTTTTTTTTCTCTACTTACTCATCGTGTGGGGTATCGTTAAAAAGGTCTTTAAAATTAATAATATTGTGAGGTTGGGAACACCACTTTTCGATTTAGGGATCCGTTTCCGAAATATTTGGTTTTAAAGTGAATTTTTTTTATAGGTAAGTGTGTCCCCCCCCCCCCCCCCCCTCTATCTGCTAAACGTTTATATATGGATACGTGAAAAAAATTACAGCAGTAGTATATATACTGAAGTTGAAAGGAAAGCTATCAGAGCTGAGTACTAAGTGCAAACTAAAAAGTTATAGGCAACCAACTTATAAAATGTACTGGAAAATGTAAAATTTCATACAATTTACATTGTTAGATGTTTTTGGTCGTTAAACTGTGAGGTGCGAGTGTAAACAGTGTGAACTCAAAGTTGTCATTCGCAACTACGGAACCCTACACTGCGCGTGGCCCGACACGCACTTGGCCGGTTTTAATAATTTTCTTAGTTAATCCCATTTTAGGTTTTACCGCTGTGATGTTTTGTATTTTGACAAAATACATGCAGTACAAATGATTTGGCGTAAGTTTTGAAGGACGGCTGCCTGCCTGATGTCAATCTCCCATGGGTAAGTCGCATCTTGATCTATTACTATAACTGGCACAAAAAGCGGATTTGTCACATTATATTGTCTTTGCTCAAAAATATAAACGAAAACTTGTTATAAACAAATACAGTTTAACACCATCGAACACTATTCATTATTTATTAATCATATCGATTTCCCGTTCTTACATAACTTTCTTCAATCTTGAGTTATTGTAAGTGAAAACGCAGCCAACTAGAAAGGTAAAGTGTGGGAAGTAATGTGGTTGTATGGAATTTTTAGATTTATCTTTTAGGTATAGGCTGAGGGTTATAGGAAAGAAGACCCTTAAAATATAAATATTGGAAGAAACATAAAAAAGTAGACGGCAATAAAATGTGCACAGATTTCTTTCATCTTTGGCACTTGAAATAACTTAAGGTAAAAATGACAAAAGATAGAGATTTTAGAGTAGGTAGCATCAGTAGAAATAACAAATAATAATAATAATATTGACAGTAAGTAAATCATCTTATACGAATAAATGAGAAATTTTTAAGGCTATTTGTACTCCAATACCCAAAAACTATAAGTAGATTAATTTTGATGGAAATGTAAAAAATAAGAAAATTTAAAGAAAAACTTTATTAAGAGTCGCCTGGACGCGTATGTCTCCATACAAACGGAAAAAGGGAATTGTGACAATATTTAATCATTTTGGAGTGAAATTAAGCATCCAATCAATTAATCTCATTATAATCTACGTACGTTGCTATACCGTTTGGTTAAATTATAAATAGTTTGAGAATTATACGCCTCTCAAGATTACCATACAAATTTAAAAAAGGCTTGTAATTCTCAAACCATTGGTATTTTAACCAAGCTGTATAGGAACGTACGTAGATTATAATAAGATTAATTGATTAAATGCTTAATTTTCCTCCAAAATTATCAAAAATTGCCACAATTCCCTTTTTCCGTTTGTATGGAGACATGCGCTTCCAGGCGACTCTTAATAACTCATTATATAGGGCAAATCACACAAATTGACCTAGCCCCTAAATTACAGCCTTACAGTAAGATGTGAACTTGTGTCGTGGGATAATAAGTTAACGATGCTATATTTCGTAATAGATTTTTATAGAAATAAACACCAAAGACTCAGGCTAATCTAAAAAATATCGTTTTCTATCATGACCTGACCGGGGTTCGAACCTGTTACCGCACGTGTCGCAGGATGGCGTGTTACACACTGCACCGCGAAGGTCGTTAAAACGTATTGTTGAATAAAATTGAATCCATTCAAAGTTAAATGCTGCTTTCCTTTCAATTATAGCTTAAACACCAGGAAAACTTAATAACAAGACTGCAGCTTCCGTTAACAATCGGCAAATTACGCTCCGATTACCACGAGTACCGATGGTTTGTTCACAAAGGAAATGTGGGCTTAATCGCGTTACCAAATATGTGTGCATTCTGCTAAATTTTATCCCTAAATTATTTGTGTTTCATTAGTAATAATATCGAGAAGAGTCGTAATTCCAATAAATTTGTCAATTCCGAATTCACGAACAAAGACACACTAAGGGGTTCACGTTTCACCTGTTTTTGTGAGGTACGAGCAGATATATATGTTTGGGCAGTTCCTGATTTACTACGAAACTCTAAAACGACAATTTCATACTTCTCTTTTTCTTAGGATTTTGTAGCAAGCTTTTGTCACTTCAACGGACTTTTAAGGTGAAGGCAGAGTGCCTTTAACCAATAAGGCAAAAATCACCAAAGGGCCACAGGGAAGGACGGGCCTCGGCTGTGGGTATTACCTGTATGCGTAAGGCTTGGAGCGATAGCAAACTTTCACAATATGCCTGATAGGTCGCGATTCGCATGCCTATGCCTGAAGGGCCGTACTGATAACAATGTCAAAGCCAAAGAGCAGCCTAGTAATTCTCATATTTTGCCGTATGAGTTTTTTCATACAAATGGCCGAACACACTTGTATAGAAATGGCTTTTTTACGGGTTCCCAATGTTCCCATTAGCACAAAATACATAATAGTACTCATTAGTTAAAGTTTTTTATTTTGACGCACGGAATTGGGAATATTGTTGGTTAATTTAAACGCTGTAGGTGGAAAACAGTGTTTTTACAATAAAAAGTATTGTTCATCATCAGGGCTTTTTTAGTCTCGACTGCAGGAGCACGGCCCTTTCTGTACTACAAGAGCCATTTATTAGCCAGAGCCATAGAGGATTTGGCCTACACTCTCCACGCTGGCCAGACGGGTTGGAGAGGTCTCTTTGATGTTTATAAGCTTTGTTTAGCTTGTGTTTCCTGAGTCGCCTTCTATTTATTATTCACTAGCTGACCCGGCGAACTTCGTACCGCCTAACAGTCAATGTCATAGACAATAGCTTATCAAGAAAAATCATAGACATCCTATAAAAAGAAGATTACACTTTATTTTTAAATAAATTTCTGAACGAATACATTGTTTTTAAGATGTATTCTGCTATTCGGGGCGGAGACAAATCCAATGAATCAATAACCATGAAAATTGGTTCAGCAGATCTCGAGTTATAAGTGTTGTAACAAACCCGTCTTTGTTTTATATATGTAAGATTTGTTTTAAATATGTAAGATTTGTTTTATATATGTAAGAAGAAGAAAAAGATTTAGCTTGTGTTCCTTGTCACTTTCATATTTGATACCATACGACCGCGAAAAAAAGTATTGTTCTTACCTCCAAATCCTGTGCACTCGTAGGGTTTTTAAAATCATGGGTTGCGTAGAACTTTTCCCGCTCTAGCGTAATGTTGCTCATGATATCCATCTTTTTTTACAAAGAGTGTCAACGGATTATTACCACAATAAATGCCGTGGAATTAGTTCGATGATCAAAACACATTTCAATGTTCAGGATGAGCACTAAGTCTTTTAAATGATTCCGATTTTAACTTGCACTGGACTTCACTGTTCGTCTTTTATCGAAAATCCACATACTTCACACGCCTGTAACAAAATATTACGCTTGGTTAATCATCTTTATTTGGGATAAGTTCAGAGAACAAATAAATGACTAAAGAATAGCGAACTAAAGTAATAGGCACCATATAGGTATTGATGTTTATTTACATTAACGACTGAAACAAAGTAAATAGCTAACAGTGATCTTAAAGACTAACAAGCCTATATTAATAGTTTTTAATATATTAATATAATATACTAGCAGCTTTCTTCGTCTGTCCCCAAGCATGTATTATTCAATAAACCTTCTTTAGTCACTCTGTTTTTAAAAAACCGGCCAAGTGCGTGTCGGGCCACGCGCAGTGTAGGGTTCCGTAGTTGCGAATGACAACTTTGAGTTCACACTGTTTACACTCACACCTCACAGTCTAACGACCAAAAACATCTAACAATGAAGATTGTATGAAATTTTACATTTTCCAGTACATTTTATAAGTTGGTTGCCTATAACTTTTTAGTTTGCACTTAGTACCCAGCTCTGATAGTTTTCCTTTCAACTTCAGTATATATACTATTGCTGTAATTTTTTTCACGTATCCATATATAACCGTTTAGCAGATAGAGGGGGGGGACACGTACCTCTAACAAAATTTTGCACTTTAAAACCAAATATTTCGGAAACGGATCCCTAAATCGAAAAATGGTGTTCTTAACCTCACAATATTTTTGAAAGACCTTTTTAACGATACCCCACACGATGGGTAAATAGAGAAAAAAAAATTACTCTCCCACTTTACTTGTATGGGAGCTACCCAAAAAAAAATATTTTTTCAAGGTTTTTTTCTACGACTTTTTTGCCATGATTAATATACACACTCATACCAAATTACAGCTTTCTAGTACTTATAGTCTCTGAGTAAAACCGCGGACGGACAGACAGACAGACAGACAGACAGACAGACAGACAGACATGGCGAAACTATAAGGGTTCCTAGTTTACTACGGAACCCTAAAAACGCATCAAAATCCGTTGTGTAGTTTTAAAGATTAAGCATATATGGGACAGACAGACAGTGGGAAATGGCTCTTTTTTTAGGGTTCCGTAGTAAACAAGGAACCCTTATAGTTTCGCCATGTCTGTCTGTCTGTCTGTCCGTCCGCGGTTTTACTCAGAGACCTTAAGTACTAGAAAGCTGTAATTTAGTATGGGTGTCGTAGGCAAATTGTATGACACCGCGTTTTACAAACGGCGTCGTCTGTTTACAAATGCTCGCTCTTTTGGTATATGCCGAAGGCAAAATGTAAGCTGCCTTGTCAGTATATAATATGCCTTAACATTTGATAAACAATTCAATCGCCGTTTACAAAATGACGCGGCAAATTGAAGTATTTAGTTATTTTTCTTACCATGCGCTGCGCTGCTAATCAAAACAAGCAAAATGGCGTCGACTAATGATTTGGTAATAGAGAAAAATATTGAAAACAGTGCAAATTCGGCGTGTTCAATGAAGTTTTCACAAAAAAGGATGGTTTTAAAGAAATTTATTATAGTGAGTTGCGAAAATTTTACGATTCTCAAGTAGGGGCAGTAAAAAAGCTGTGGACAAATGACAAAATTTTTAAGGTTATCCGGCACGTAAAAAACGCTAAGGTGTCCATGGAATCTGGTGCTCGGAGGACTCTTGCGGAATATTATTGGTACAAATCCTAAAATTATAATTATTATAAAGTTTGTAAACGTTTGATACTGTTATTTTTTTAATACCTATGTCTTTTTAAAGTTTTGTAAAGACTCCGCCTATCGATTAAAAAACTGATTATCTTCAGCTTAATAAAGTTGCATTATTATTGCGTATGTCATCAGTTTAAATTATTTTTTTGTTACTTAAATATTTTAATTACTTTAAGATTGCCTAAGCACGTATTTTTTTAGATAGGTACTCTTATTTGAATAGGTAGGTACCTGATTGCTAAAATAAAGTCCGATTTATCCAACCTGTGTTTTATGATAGTCACCCTACGATAACTTTCAATGTTGAAATTTTAACAATTGAACGAGTCTTCAATTTGCCTTCGGCATATACCAAAAGAGCGAGCGTTTGTAAACAGACGACGCCGTTTGTAAAACGCGGCATCATACAATTTGCCTGCGACATGGGTATGTCATATGTGATATGTGGTCATCATGCCAAAAAAGCGGTTGAAAAAATCTTAAAAAAAAATTTTTTTTAGGTTAGCTCCCATACAAGTAAAGAGGGAGTCATATTTTTTTTCTATACAAACCCATCGTGTTGGGGATTGTTAAATAGGTCTTTAAAAAATATTGTGAGGTTGATAACACTATTTTTCGATTTAGGGATCCGTTTCCGAAATATTTAATTTTAAAGTGCAAATTTTCGTTAGAGATAAATATCCCCCCCTCTAAGGTACCTCTAACAAAAATTTGCACTATCAGAGCTGAGTACTAAGTACAAACTAAAAAGTTATAGGCAACCAAATGTAAATGTTTTTGGTCGTTAAACTTGAGGTGCGAGTGGAGTGTGAACAGTGTAAACTCAAAGTTGTCATTCGCAACTACGGAACTCTACACTGCGTGAGGCCGGACACGCACTTGGCCGGAAATTGAAATAATTAAAGCGATCAAATAATCTTTGATTATCTTTATTACCCTACTCCCAATAAGTGTTCAGAGAAACCTAAACATTTTAATTTGAAGTTGGTACAAAAAATGCATTATTTTTCAAGCCATCGCTATGAAAGTTGTTATTTATGAACTTAGAAATGTTAAAATTAACTTGAATGTATTTTTTCAAACACGAATTACTGAAAAAGAAGGTAAATAAGGGGTTGGCATGGAAATTATATTATTTATCAAGAAATTGCTTTAATAAACAGTAAAGTATTGCAATCAACTTCATTTATTCCAAAGAAAAGCTACTGGAAAATGCTAGTGTATTGTAATATTGCAAGAATTGCAAAAATCTACTATCTATCACTGTCACCACATATTTCAAAACAAAGTCATCCGCCGCGTCTGTCTGTCTGTCTATCTTTTCACGATAAACTCAAAAACTACTGCATGGATTTTCATGTGGTTATTACCAATCGATAGAACGATTCTTCCGAAAGGTTTACGTATATCATTTTTTAGTTTTTGTGTATATTTGACTAATATATATTTGTCAGAGGTGTCGGAAAAATTAAGCCATTTGGGAGCAACGAAAACGCTGCCTAAACCCTATGAGATATAACAAAACAATGTATGGCGGAAATATTCTTTTCTTTTAGATCTACAAAAAATTTCATGTGGATTTCACTAATAGATTGAGTGATTCATGAGGAAGGATAATACATGCCCGGGCGGAGCCGAAAAGGGCTACTAGTGTATTACAAATGCCGAAGTAACTCTGACTGTCTATTTCGCTTTCTCATCAAAACTACGGAACTGATTTCAATAATATTTGGTCCTACACTGATATTTCCCACGCGGACGAAAGCCCACAGCTAATATCATATATTTTTTTGGAAAATAATTTGCATTTCCTTTAACAGTAAAGGATCCAAAACGAGTTCGACCGATGTGAAGTATTCTATAAAAAATGTATATATTATTTTTCGTATATGTAAATGGTCAATATTGATGTCAGTTTATTCAAGCTACCCAAAAGCATCTGACATAGCTTAACAACTGCCATCTAATGTTGACACTTAGGACAAAGGCCTTAATGTGCCTCCTGAAGCACAAAGTTAAGGAGCTACTCGTAGATATATTTTTATGCCACTTGCGGTCACATCTAAGTGAGCAATGCGCCCAAGGCGAACACGGGCTTAAAGTGATTTTGCTTTTTGATTACAAGTAATATTTAAACTTTATATTTATTATAGTCTTGTCAGAACATTTTAAGTTGATCTCTCTTCGGATCTTGGACTATCACGACTACACGATCCATAGAGTAGGGAATGTGACAGTCGCTCGTGCGCTAGCGATGATCCATGCTCTGTGACACCATCGCTATATTGCTAGCTAAAGTCAGAACTGTACGAAACTAGCGTAAACTGCTATTGACATGACGTATACAATTTAGATGCAGCGCTCGTGGACCAATGTTGGAAAATACTGAAGAAACAGAAAAGAAGCCACGCACCACTTTTTAATATCATGAACTGCTTGTTTTCGTAATTTCATTTTTAAATATTTATTTATAAACCAAATGCACCTAAAAGAATGAATTTCAATGGCAATGTATAAGAGACAGAGATAATTAGAAACCGCTGCATGTTTCAGCCGTTTTATTTTACGACGCGACTTGTCCTTGAAGAGTGAAATGTCACTGTATTCATGCCATTTAACATTCTTAGAATGCACCTATAAATATTCTGTACTTTTACTATTTTGCTACATTAAATTGCCGGCTCAATGTCATTTTGCAGCTAGTGGCAAGCCATTTAGCATTTCAATGGACTCTAGAAATAAATGATTGCCTTTTGAAGATCATTGGTTTACATTTCTACTTTACGTTGAACTTTTAAAATCACAAAACTGAAAATATTGGAAAAACAAATTGAAAGCGCGTAAACCTAGAATTTTACCCTTCCAAGTAATAATGCATAACGTATTTACGGCATTCGTGGCTTAAAGTGTACACGTACGAGGGTGTGGCAAAGGGCTTCAAGTCTTTCTCCATCGTGAACGGTCTATGGTAATGCGCTTTGCTGCAGGCCAGATTAGCCTGATTGTTTTCCTCTCTGCCGCAACTGTGCACCGCCAGGTCCGCTTGGGACGGCTTTGCTTGCTCTGAGGGGTCCACTCTGGCTTGCCTTGAGATATGTGTGGGCTCTCTACTGGAAGTATGGCTTATCCATGTCCATTTGCGGCGCATAATGTGCTTGTCTATTGGCATTTGCCGGCAAGCCTCCCACAGGCATTCGTTGGGGATCTTCTCAGGTCAGAAAATGCCAAGTGTTTGCCGCAGGCAGCGGTTGATAAAAACCTGGAGCGGCTGCGTGACTTCTTTGCTACAACAATTAAAAATACTAACTTTCGCGTTATAATTTATGTTTGATTATTCTTACAAAAAAAAGTTGGTCAAAAATTTCTAATTCATGATCAAAATTACATCCGCAAACCATTTGGATCATATTTTTTTAGGTTTGACTTGAGTAATGACTGAGAGTTGGTGCTCTTCCCGCGCACGTCGTAAAAGCTGATCGAGGGATTGGGCGTCAGGAATCATGTCAATACCGATGCGGCTAGCATCCCATCACTATCTTGATTCCGTTCTCACCTACAAACCCACCAACATGCTAAACGTGGCCTTACGGTTTTACGGACCTAGGCTCTGTCTACCCCACACGGGAAAAAGTCCTGACAGTATGTATATAAGTTGGTCTAATTTGATTACAGACAGATACGCATTGACTGCCGAAAGGAAAACTACTACAACTATTTCCCAATATTACTGGTAGCTCTATAAG
This sequence comes from Rhodophaea formosa, assembly GCA_963082605.1. Taxonomy (NCBI): domain Eukaryota; kingdom Metazoa; phylum Arthropoda; class Insecta; order Lepidoptera; family Pyralidae; genus Rhodophaea; species Rhodophaea formosa. The sequence goes on from OY720206.1 coordinate 15,163,835, forward strand.
CTGTAAACGTTCCAAGTCACACGGCATTTGAACCGCCACTTAGAAAAACAAAATCCATGGCACAGGCCATGACCTGTATCAGCTAAAATATCTACATAGATATTTTACCCAATACAGGATATATTTCTTGGATTTTCTTACCTGCACTTGAAATTTTACGAGTATTAGTTGAGAACAGCCAATTAGGGAAAACAGCCGGACAGATTCACGAAATATTATTAACTCTTATTTTGCCCGCACTCCCTCAATCATCAAACATTTTGCTGCTTACTACCTAAGTTATGTGCATGTTTGATACCTTTAAACAAAACTCAGATAAAAAAAATATCAATCTGGAGTTCTTCGTGAGTAGTTGTCGAGCTCCGTGGCGCAGCGGTCAACACGCTAGCCTGCGACACGGGGGTCCCGGGTTCGATCCCCGGTCAGGTCAGGATGGAAAAAGATCTTTTTCATATTGACCTGGGTCTTGGATGTTTATCTATATAAGTATATATTATAAAATATAGTATCGTTGAGTTAGTATCCTGCGACACAAGTTCACAACTTACTGTGGGGCTAGCTCAATTTGTGTGATATGTCCCTATATATTTATTTATATTTATTTATTTTATTTATCTTTTTAACTATCCAGATTGATAATAAACGATTTCGATATACCCTCATGAATCATAAATACGTGAGTTATTGATATTAAATTGCCTAAATTATTGCATTCTTATATCATTTAATGGATATAAAGTGAAGCTTGCACGCAAAAACATTGAAACTTGTAGACGACTGCACAGAAATGGAATGTATTGTCAAAGACAATATAATACTAACGTAATAGACTGCCCACCTCATACAAAAATATTGAACCAAATTAAGGTTGCGAAAAGCAGGCGAATGTATGGCGCAGGAGAGTTGCTTGGTAGTCGATACTAGATGGCGGTAATCTGCGATAGCCTTTAACTTACTAAATATACGGTGTCATTTTAAAATATTATACCTAAAATATTGTTTTTTTATTTTTAATAAGATATATTTTGTGAATCATGTTTTTATATTCTCATAATACGGTAGTTACAATGTTGTGTAGTTTCGAGTGGCGCCATCTATGCGAGTCTCTGAGAACAAATCGTACGATTAAGGCGTTGAGACCACATGGTATTGTTATTAGATTTCTTGTATGTATGTAAGTAAGTAAGTATGCATGTGAGTTTCTTTATTTCTCAATAACATCTAAATGCCACAAAGGATTTGGACGTCTTTACAGTTAGACTACATCCTTCCGAGTGACATTGGTTATAACGACGTCATCGCGATCAGGTCTTTTTAACCGACTTCAAAAAAAGGAGGAGGTTCTCAATTCGTCGTAATGTTTTTTTGTTTTATGTATGTTCCCCGATTTCTCGAAGACGCCTGGACAGATTTAAGAAATTCTTTTTTTGTTCGATAGGTGATACTTTACAGATGGTCCCATAAAATTTTTATCTAAATGTAATAATATAATAATATAAATAAATATAAATTTTATTTTTAAGCTCATTCAAACAAATTGATAGGATTGAAGTCGGTTTTTGTTATTTGTTAAAAATATCTTAAATTATTTAGTCTCTACTGGAAAAGCATGACCTTCTCTGTACTACCAGAGTCACGTTCTCCCCGCTGGCCAGACGAATTGGAGAGGCCTCTTTAATGTTTATAAGCTTTGATTAGCTTGTGTTTCCTAAGTCGCCTTCTACGACATCCACGGGAAGACTTGGTCTTTATATTTTTACTTTTATAATTAACAACGCACTTATTTTGGTGGTTTTTTTGACCCAGGAACTTTAACAGGTTTATTTGCCCTACCTCATAGGGATGAGCTTTGGCAGCACGAAATCGAACTTTCTAATGCTTCTATCTTTTTCTATCGCAATATGTAGTTGTACCTTGTCCAAAAAGAAAAAAAACCGGCCAAGTGCGTGTCGGGCCACGCGCAATGTAGGGTTCCGTAGTTGCGAATGACAACTTTGAGGTCACACTGTTTACACTCGCACCTCACAGTTTAACGACCAAAATGAAGATTGTATGAAATTTTACATTTTCCAGTACATTTTAAAAGTTGGTTGTCTATAACTTTTTAGTTTGCACTTAGTACCCAGCTCTGATAGTTTTTCTTTCAACTTCAGTAGGTATATATACTACTGCTGTAATTTTTTTCACGTATCCATATATAACCGTTTAGCAGATAGAGGGGGGGACACGTACCTCTAACAAAAATTTGCACTTTAATACCAAATATTTTGGAAACGGATCCCTAAATCGAAAAATGGTGTTCCCAACCTCACAATATTTTTTAAAGACCTTTTTAACGATACCCCACACGATGGGTAAATAGAGAAAAAAAATACTCCCCCACTTTACTTGTATGGGAGTTACCCAAAAAAAAAATTTTTTTCAAGATTTTTTTCTACCACTTTTTTGCCAGGATTAATATACATACCCATAACAAATTTCAGCTTTCTAGTACTTATAGTCTCTGAGTAAAACCGCGGACAGACAGACAGACATACAGACAGACAGACAGGCAGACAGACAGACAGACAGACAGACATGGCGAAACTATAAGGGTTCCTAGTTTACTACGGAACTCTAAAAATGTATCAAATATTGAATAACCGTGTGGTAACCGGCAGAAAAGAATCGGACCACCCTTTTTTATATGAAATGGCTTTGCTCTTGGCCATCATCTAGCCCAGAGGCAAAGATATGGCCTAAGATGTAGCGAGCTTACCCAGAAGTAGCCTATTCACTCTATTTAAAGTACTAGTCTTGTACTCCAAGTCTTCCATTGTATTTCGTATAAGGTGACTTAGGAAATACAAGCTAAACAAAACTTATAAACATCAAAGTAACCTCTCCAACCCATCTGGCATGCGTGGAGAATGTAGGCCAATCTCCTGACTACTTTGGCATATTGCCTGGAAGCACAGAGAGGGTAATTCTTCTGCAGTGGAGACTAAAAAAGACCTGATGATTATGATTTATTAGCATCGGCTCGTCTGTTAGCTTCCTACAACACTCGTGAAAATGGCGAACGAATTACAAGCCATAATTTATTTCTTCCGTTAGCCTTTATTATGCAAAACGATCAATTTTCGAGGGTCTCAATTAATTTAGCAAATTGTACTATGAAAGTTGAAAGGACTCTCGGAATACTTCAGTTTCCTGCATTTTCCTTATCGCTGCGGGTTCAATTACAGAATGAAGACTATCTGCTTTTTTAGAATGGATATCGCTTTTAAGAATTGACCAACTTTATTTTTTTTCTCGTTTATTAAAGCACTATAGATACACATTTACTCCTTAAAACAAAATTAGTCTATTGCACTTTTTTAACTTGTACCATATATTTGAATAAAAAAATGAGTTCAGTGTTAGTAGAAATATGCAATAACGTTTGTATATTTACATACATTACTTATATATTTCTAAAACACTGTTATTAGTTGAAGAAATAACTTTACCAACTTCTGCAAAGTAAGATCTCTAAAAAAATACTAAAATCAAAGTAAGATTGAAGTATCAAATTCCATGTAGATAAAAACTTGGTTCAAATATTGTGATTTGTGATTCGTGGAATTGATTTTGAGACTCCATTGCAATCAGAAAAACTAGTTCAAAAGAACGATATCTTCACTAGAAGCTGAATATTTGAATCCTTCAAGTTTTTTCAAGCGGCTAACAAGCCCGTGATTATAGATTTTGTTCTTATTCTACGAAGAAAATTTAGTAAAGTAAAATACAGACTGAAAGTCTGGCTCTAAAAATCACAATACTTATAACATAAAAGAATAAAATTATATCAATATATTATTATTTATGTCATAGGACGGCAAACGAGCAAGCGGGTCACCTGATGGTAAGTGATCACCGCTGCCCATGGACAACTGTAACACCAGGGGTGTGACAATAGCGTTGCCAGCCTTTTATTTTTCCCTCCCAGAGGGGAGAGGGGATGGGCCTCCGTCTCTCTCCCTCACAGAACGAAGCATAGCAGCAATATAGCTACTACTCATACGTCGATTTCCTGTGAGAGTGTTGTACTTGCCCGGACGAGCCGGCCCATTCATGCTTTTGCCGGTAGCGTGGCTCTACCACAACTTATATCATACAGAGGGAAGATTTGATGGTTTGTTGCACTGATGTACTGGACCGATTTTTAAAATTCTTGCACCTATAGAAAGATAATTCATCTGCAGGTGACATAGGCTAGAATTTACGCGGTCGAAGTCGCAATAAAACTGCTAGTCTTTGTATAAATGTGAAACTGAATTGTGTTTGTTGTTTTCACGTCACAACTACTAAATCGATCACCATGAAAATCATGCATCTTGACTGCGGTGTACTCCATAGATGCTGACACTCACTTCTGAAAGATTGGATCGGCATTATCGCGGACGGAGCCTTAAAAGCAAGTTATCTCAACTATTTAATAAATTATTATTATCTAATTAAATAAACTACCAAAAGTTAAAGAAAAAAATTGTGATTGATTCGATTAAAATTCGGTATTTGCCTAATGTTAAGATTATATAAAATTTGTTTCCAATGATACTAATTTCTATCTAAAAACACTATAAAAAGCACTTTTAATTTGATATCGATTCGTTAAGTGTTCTTAAAGCTTCTTTAAAGTTGGGTGAATAGGACCATTTTTAAAAGTATGAAAATCTTAAATTACAATTATACTGTATTGTAGTCCGCTAAATTTAAAGCAACTTTTATTATGAAACCATTACCACAAACGCAATATTTCGTATAGCTACCAAGCAAAGTTCTCACGCCGTCCATACAAAATACAAAGTTGTGACGTCACAAATATGTAGGCATTTCAGCAGTGAGTTTTCACGTCTAAAAATTAACGTCTAAAAATATGTGTCTTTAAAACTTCTATATCTGAAAGAGTTTTTTGTTTAGAAATGTATTTCGGTCACTATTGTGTTTATTTTTGGCAGGTCTTTACATAGCGACACGAAAAATTTTTTAGTCAAGTAGCCAATTGATGGGTGGTGGGTGGAAAGGAGAGTGTAGGCCAAATCCTCTGACTGTTCTGGCTTATAAATGGTTATGATAGTCAGAGAGGGTCGTGCTCCTGCAGTGGAGACTAAAAAGACCTGATGATGATGATGGGTGGAAAGGATTATCAAAATAATCAGCAATAAGTAAGTTAAGTTCTGAGTCAATATATCGCTGTCGATATGATAGTGATCTGTGAATCAACTGTGGCTATTTTGATGCTATTTTTACTTATGTACCTATAAATTTTTTTTGGGATGTTTATTGTGAACAATACTATACCAAAGAGCAGCCGGGTGGCTCAGTATATGATACATGCGGATATTTCTATATTAGGGCGTTCATTAATCACACTAAACACTCCTCAGTCACTGAAGCGATTTGAACGTAACCTATTAGGAGGATTATAATTGAAATCAAATTTTCGAGGGAAGCACGCAAATGAAGTCGCCAAGACTAAAGATCGATACAATCCTCTTTAAAAAATGATGTGCTTTTTGATTTACCCGATTGACCCTCCCAGAAGGAGGTTAATGTTTTTTGCGAGTATGTATATATTTATATATGTATGGGTGTATGATTCTTTGTAAGTATGCCTAAACTACAGCATGCAACACGGGAACACTCTGTTGCATCCTAAAGAGTGAGTGACAAAGAGTGTGTTTGGTTCTTCCCCGGAGTGTCATAGGCTATGTAACATCAGCAAAAAATTTATTTGGTGGGCGTAAAGTGTCAAATGTCAATTTAATGACAAATTAATCCAAAAACTACAAATACTGAATTTGCAGCTAAAAAATCTAACCGAACCGAGTCACAATAGATTTCTCTGTTGTGGACAAATCGAGGAATGTTCCCAACAATTAGAAATCTGTGAACGTAGTTAATGCGCTCTCGAAATCGCGACTCGCATACTGAAGTACCGCATAATTAAGATTTTGGTCAGAAATGCCAAGGATTTCTACGAATACGAATCGGAGAAAAACAAGTTATTTTTGGCAATTTCATATAAGCTACTTAGTTAAACCTGTCTGTACAAGAGGGGATCTTTTTCTCTATTCTGCTCTTTAATCGCTTAATGAACTTTTAACGGCGAGTACAAATACTTCACTGTGATCAAACAACAAGAGGCCTGAGCAAGAGCCATTATATTTTTAATATATGAAATGGGTTTACTCTAGCTAGGCTAAAGGCACAAATGGCCTTAGATAGATCGAGCTTATTCAAAAAAAAGCCTATATTTTTAAGAAGTAGATTATCATTATTATTTAGTCTTTTTTAGTTTCCTCTGCAGGAGCATGACACTCACTGTACTACTAAAGCCATATTTTAGCCAGAGCTGTCAGGGGATTTGGCCTACACTCTCCACGATGGCAAGACGGGTTGTAGTTCTTTGATGTTTATAAGCTTTATTTAGCTTGTTTTTTAAGTCCCCTTCTACTACATCCACGATATTTGGAGTGATCCTATTCTACTCTCCCGGGAACCATACGTCAGAATTAGGTTATATGTGTTTGGCAATACAGACGCAGGGCTCGCAATTCGGTAGCTGTGCGCATAATTAATGCACATAAACGTATCCTAGGAAATTCTATCAATTTCCTTGTCCTTCTCCATATATGAGAAAACCTGCTTACAAATAAAAAATTGCATCAAAATCTGTTCACCCTTTTATGAGCTGACCATATACACACACATAGTGGTCAAACATATAACACGCCTCTATTTGCGTAAAGGGTTAATAAAATTATGACGGCCTCTATAAAGCTTCAGAGGGCGTTCTGTGATGAAGTATCTTTCTCAAGTTGTACGAAAGGTTAATAAAATAAAAATAAATACACGTGTAACATTTGTGAGGTCCCATTAAACCCAATTTTAACATCATTCACCGAGCTCTTGTCACCATACAGGTGCCAGCCGTTCTGGAACCGAATGGACTGGCCCGGAATGATGGCAAGAGGCCGGATGGGATGACACTTATGTCTTGGAGGCAGGGAAGACCTTTAGTGTGGGACGCTACATGTGTCGACACTGTCGCATCTTCTCACCTTCAGGGTACGAGTTCCAAGGCTGGTGAGGCTGCAGCGGCCGCCGAGACCCTCAAGCGGCGCAAATATGCCTGCCTCGGCGATGGCTACATATTTGAGCCGTTCGGTGTGGAAACGTTGGGGCCGTGGGGGCCTTCAGTAGAGGTGTCCAATGACCAGAGGGCTGGCAATTTCTTTGCACAAAGAATAAGCATTGCCATACAACGTGGCAATGCTGCCAGCCTTCTGGGAACACTTCCGCATTGCAGTGATTTGCGGGACATTTTTTATCTAAAGGTTTTTTGTCAATAGAAATTATTGTTATTTTTAGCTTTTATTATTACTTTTTTAATTTTAGTTAGTTTTAGTTTAAGTATGTTGTATATAGACACTGTTGACTTTTGAATTAAAATTACAGAATGGGCCTCGCATAAAGTGAATCTAGACTAAGTACTAGCTCAGCAAAGAAGGCAACATCATTATGATCATCATCATCAGGTATTTTTTATTCTCCACTGCAGGAGCACGACCCTCTCCGATCACCAGAGCCATTATAATTAGCCAAAGCAATCAGAAGATTTGGCCTACACTCTCCACTCTGGCCAGACGGGTTGGAGAGGTCTTTTTGATGTTTAAAAGCTTTTTTTAGCTTGTGTTTCCTAGGCAACATATCAGAACTGAATAGTCACTATACTTAAATTTGCTGGCATTTAAGAAACTACAATTTAAAAAAAGTTTACTTGTTACTTTTATAATATAAGTTTATATACATGTATAAATATATCCTTTGACTGCTCTGGCTAATATGGCTCTGGTAGTACCAGAGAGGGTCGTACTCCTGTAGTGGAGACTTAAATAGAGATAAAGGCCGTTCTTTTGATTGTATCAAGGAGGAAGAATGGAAGTTGAAAGAGTCAGATGATGTAAAAAAAAACAGAAGAGGGAAATTTTTTAAAAATTAAATGTAACTAATACTTTGTTTCTGAAAAAAGTTGGACAGGATTAGATGATGGAGAAATGACGTAAACAACATCAAGCAATATCAATGAGATAAGCAGTATTTAGCCCATCCCAGTGCGCTAGTAGTGCCGAAATTAGCATTACTAGCGCACTGGGATAGATTGATACATAATTGCAAATCGCACCACGCTGCCGTGCGCCTGATTTTCATTCGCCCTTCTAAACCCAGCGCCCTGGGGCAGTCACCCAGCCGTGCCCCACCCTAACGTCGCCACAGTTTATGCAGACAACTGAAAAAAATAGAGAGGTTACGTGACCGAAACTAACTCAGACACTTTACTACGGTTACCCACATAGTAAGTAAAGCAATTTCGTATGTAAATTAAGGCGGACGTACGTACAGTCAATAGCTTTGCTAGAAAGGTTTTTAGAGGTGATGTCAAATTACCCCATATTATAGGCGGGCAAAAAATTCAGTTCTACAAGTATTGCATTTTAAGGTGTTTTATGTAATAGTCTAAGCATATTATAATAATTGGAAAACGATTTAAATATTTGGGACATTTATATCACGTTACAAAAGTTCTCCCCTACAATGTTCTTATTATTTTTTATTACGTATGATAGAATAGAAAACATTAATATGCATGATTTAAATATAAAGTTCTTAAATGTAACCAACCTGCATGCAGGCGTGCAAATATTTATATGTTTTAATAACATTACACATTACATTCTAGCTTTACTACTACAATAATTATAAATTTTAATGTACTTATCAATTATTATTTTCCATAGTTGATTAACTATTCGTCTATTTTAACAACTAACTATTTGTTTAAAAAAAAACGACAAATGAATACAGTATAATATGATAGAGATCGCTATTACGAGAACTTTAAGCTTCAAAAGTTTGATACCAATGTTGGCTCTTAACATTCTTGAAACACAAAAACAAACAACTGAGTAGGCTCCCCTGGAGGGGTTGTCAGGCAGTTTTAAAACTCAGATAAGAAAGAGTCAAAGCTAGTGGCTCAAAGTTAAGTGAAACATTAATTCCTCGAAAAAAATTTTTAAATGTGTATCATAATTCCAAACTGCGCCAGCATTTTTTTGCCAATAAAAAGTAGCATAAATTAATTTAAACTACAATAACTTACTTATATATCTTTAAAACTAACGTAAGATAAAGACATTTTATATAACAACGGGTCACTCACATGGTTATTTGTCGGGATTTTCGAGACTATTCCGACAAATAGCACGTGAGTGACCCATTGTTATATAACTTACTTATATGTATAATTCGTTTTCCAGCTGTCGTACTTTTGAACTGAAGCACTTTAAGAGTTGTGAAGTCGAATGGTAAAAAATGCAAACTACCTACTTGTACTGATTTGTTATATCTGTCTGTCCGTCGGTACCAGCCTTTTTGTTCCGATATTATTAAGACTACGCAGTTAAAACTCAATAGGGATAGGTGTCTTCTTTAAACTGCTTTATAGAAAAATGACAAAAATAAATGAGTGAAAAGCTTAAGTGTGTGGTTAAACTCACCATTTCCGTCAAACCTATTCGTCCAGGGTGTCTCTAGATAGGTCTTCAAAAATGATGTCGAGGTTTTTAAAACCATTTATTCTCAATGTCAATCGTTTGTAAAAAGGCACTTCCAACGTGGTTGAATGTGTGCCGTCCTCTAACATTTAAAATACGAGAGTGAAAATTTGAAAAATTATATATTTTGTAGTTCCGTATTACACTTTTTTGCCTCATTAGAGAAGCGCACATTTTAACTGTTAAAAGCAGAGTTTCACATTTCAGGAAACGCTTGGAGGCAACGAGCAGCCGAGCTATATTTTTTAGTTTAGTAGTTTTTAAAGATGTCCAGTACGGTAGAACTTTCTGCAGTACAGAAAAAAAGCAGAGCAACATATGAGATGCATTGAGCTGCGGTAAATACACATTGTTTATCGTTTCTCAAACCGTTTGTTATTATATCCTTATGAATGTACGTTCTACTGCTAAATGCTTAAATCAACATATGCCGTAATCATGAGTGGAAGAATAACTCAAATGTTGCTAATGGTTAGATTTTCAAAAACTGAACGGTTGGAAAGCGCTATCGAAGCATTTTCATTTCATCTTAGGCAAAATCCATGTATTTTGCATTTTGCGCAATATTTTTTATCGTGAACTATTTTTGGCCTAATAACTAATTACCATCACAGAACTGTTGTTAGTAACGAGGCACTCGTTTTACATATCAATCCCACATAATAACGCAGGCAACGCTAAATAAACATTACAGTAAATTAGACTTATTCTAATTGAAGCGTACAGTTGTTTAGTTAGTACCCCACGTCAGAAGTTGACAACTCACGCCCGTGATCTATACACTATTACAGTGTCGAACAGAAAATAAAATAAAAATCGCGTTTTGGGTATTTAAATAAATATTTATTTTATTTAATCATTTATTATATGAACATACATCTTAATATTCTGTGAATTTTTAATGCGTAGACCTGTGGCCGTTATTAAAATTAAACAAAACTCAGCAAAAAAGACGAATTGTTGTATGGAAGCCTTTTTTGTTATAGAGGCAACAAGGAATACATCATCTGTAAAAATATCAACTGTCTAGCTATTAATCCATGATAGTATCGGTCAACACAAATATAATTTTCCCGAGTCAACACGCTAAGAAGAAGAATTTCATCATATACAGTCTCGTGATAGATAAGCGAACGGACCCCTAAAAAAGTACGTTTTACTCTTTGGGAACGTAACTCTAAGAAGGCACCCATAATTCAGAATCTTTTACAAAGCCCCGGAGTTATTCATCAGATATCAGATTACCAGATCCAAAAATTTAATAAAAATTTACGTTCTTTCAAACTTGATAATGATAACATTCTTTAAAATTAAGTTATTACATCGGACGTACGAGTAAAATCTGCGGTCACATTAAACTCTAAAAGATACGGGTGGCGCATTGTTGCGAATTCAAACTCGCAAAGGATTGCAAACCTATAGGATACTTCCCGTTGAAACTACCAAATTTCGTTATACGGTTGGTGGATGACAAGATGTTTTATTACAGCACAAGTTAATTTAGAAATTACTTTTTAATGGATCTTTCGGTTATCCGGCCTGACTATTAGCGGTTTTATTTTTTACTGTACTTTTTAATTTTTCTGTTTTCTTCGTTATCGTCTATTTTAATGATCGAGGCGATTTGATAAAAACAGTAGAAAATAGAAAAGTATTCATAGATCTTAAAAAACCGCGTCAAACAAAGAGATAGATGAACGAAAGGTGTTTTGATAATTAAAAATCTGGGAGTATTTGCAATTAATTAACACAGGTAATTAACCGGAGACCTACTTATTTCGAATTACGAGGTTTTCAAGCCACTTAGCAGCGTGCTCCAGTCTGGCATAGCACTTACAATCTAAATCGTACACTAGGTAAGTTAAACGTCCTGAAAAAAATTCAATCGTTTATTTAGGTTGATTGCTGGAATGGCACACGTCAACTCGTGAACGGGTGTTGCCAGAGGGGTCTGGTCTGCTCGGCCTCTTTGAGATTATTTTATGTTCTGTTGTTTTTGTAATTTGCTCACTCTATCGTAAACATAAACATAATATTCCAAAAACCTATACATATAATAAAACAATAAAAATATTTTGTCTGTACATTTAGTATTTTTGATTAAAATGGATAGAGGGACACTTAAAAAGAATAATAGAAATCAATTTTTTTTTTTAATTTCTTGTCTGTCTGTCTCTCTATCTCTCTATCTGTCTATCTGTCTATCTGTCTGTCTGTCTGTATGTATGATCACGTTTATCTCCGGAAATATTGGATGGATTTGAATAAAACTTTTTTTGCTATATAGCTATTAAACTGAGGCAACATATAAGGTAGAAATAGTTCTGGAAAATGGAACCCTGATGCAGCATCATTATGGTCCAGCTGAGCTATAAGAAATATAAAAGTGGAGCCTTAGCAAAAGTTGCTAAGCCTGATGAGCATTTTTGTTAAAGTATAAAATATATGAGATTTGGAACACCTTATGCAGAACCATAATGGTCCGGGTAAACTATAAGAAATATATAAATGACGCCTTAGCAAAAGTTATTCAACCTGATGAGCATTTCTTGTTGAAGTAGGTATTTAATATGAAGATTTGAAGCACCTGACGCAGAATGTAAATGGGGTAAAGTATAGGAAATATAAAAATGACGCTGTAGCAAAAGTTGTTCAGCCTGATTAGTATTTTTTGTTGAGGTAAAAAAATCGAAGATTTACTACATCTGATACATTACCATGCCAAATTTTATATCGACAATTTTACACAGTCTCTCTTTCTCTCTCTAACTCACACTCTCCACTAGGATAGAGTGCGTAGAGAACGATTAGCTTATATTACTGGTGACCGCCCAGCGGTCCCCCTTTTGGCATCGTAGTTTTCAGCCCATACGGCAAAACATGAGAGTTTGCTGTCTCTCTAAGCCTTGAAAACACAGGCAACACCTAAAGCCGAGGTCTGTCCCTCGCGAAGGCCCGTTGGAGATGTGCGATAGGTTGAGGGCACTCTGCCCATACCTCAAAGTTTGGTGAAGTAGCGCAAGTAACTTGGAGCTAGCTATATAGTCTTCTTCTTATCGTGTCGGTGGCTCGAAAAGTCTAAAAGATTCCTATATATTATTATGTTTAGTTCGTTTTAAGGTATATTAATATGCCGGAGACATAAAGTCCACGTGAACGAAGCCGCGGGCATCAGCTAGTAGTTTAATAAATGTATAATGATATTGTAAAATTAAAAATGATGGAAAGAAACGAAAAGTAAAAAATAAAGAAATATAATCATACGAGTACAAAGCCTTCAGGCAAGTAGGCGACCAATACTCTTGAAAAGAGTTTCTTTTGACGTTTCTTCTCTGCGGTGGTCAGTTTCAAAATGCTAGAAGTCTTTAGCTTTTGATGATAAAGATGTGATTTGACGTGAAACGTACCTGCAAAGGTTTCAATAAACGTTTGAATTTTGAGGTTTCTTTTTACACTTATTGATTGCCATATTTTGGTTTAAATTTTTTCACACTATAAAAAAGTTTGTTGACGTCAATAATAATTATGGGTTAAGGCCGTTTCCAAAGCGGAGTGCAGAATGTATGTATTAAATAGTGTAATTATTACTTTGTCCATATAAGGAAGAACAGTGACAGAAACAAAATAGTGGTCGACTAAAATGATAATTTAATAGTAATTTTAATAACGAATACAAAACGAATAGGTAACTAATATTTCTTTTCAAAACTTGCCGATGTGAAATACTACAGAAAGTGATTCTACGACAAGTTGCAAGAAAATCGATACGTACTATAATAAATAAATGAAAGACATATTTTACCCTGACATTTCGATAAATTGTCTTGTTCGATTTACCACAATAAGCAACTAGTAGCAAGCCCGCTGATATATTTTTAATCTTGTAAAGATATCAGTGCAAATTATGATTCAGTTGCTCACCATTTGGTGTGACCAGAAAACTAAATTTCTTGCTCACACTGAGGCGAATGAACGAGCAATTATAATTATGGAGTTGCAAAACGGCGGTCGAAACATTTAATAGAGGTTCGAGTATATATATTTTATGACTCGATAGAAGGAGTGAAAATTACTTCGAATTCGCTCCCTTCTCTCACCCTCACCAATTTTCAAGATTATCCTACTCTACCTGAGAGACTTGATTAGACATGTTGCTAAACATCTTATTTTTATAAATTTTATGGCATAACCAGTTCACTTTAAGGACCTTTGACTATTTATTTTTCCTTCTTCATATTTCTTTGTTAAAGACAGTTCTAAACCCTTCACGAGTCCCAGTCGGTATATCTGATAGAATAAATGTGTTTTTAAGCAATTAAGCATGTGCTATTCAATGATATTGATAATTGAAGATATTTTTAACAAAAATCAAAAACCGTCTTCAACCTTATCAATTTGTTTGAAAAAGCATAAAAATAATAAGTGTATACCAAACGGCATACTTGTAAAAATTTGTTTGGTTTTTGTGTATTTTTTCCAAAAGTCCTCGACACATTTCGATAAAAATTTAATGGGACCAACTGTAAAATATTACCTATCGAACAAAAAAGAATTTCTTAAATAGTTCCAGTAGTCTTTGAGTAATCGGGGAACATACATAAAAAACAAGATTCCGACGAATTGAGAACCTCCTCCTTTTTTTGAAGTCAGTTAAAAAAGCACGTCTATGAGTGAACGAAAGCAACGGAAAATCCGTATGAAATAAAACGCAGTTTATGTGAAGTCCTCATTATTTTACGCTGAGGCAATGGTTAAACTGTAGAAAAAAAACACAAATAAATATTTTGGTGTCAGTAAATATGTGCCATGTGAAGGCGAGCAATCTTTCAATCTTACGTTATATACAAAGCTTTTGGTACCTAAGTAAAAGTTCATTATCAAAGACGACCAAAATGACTTTCGTTAATTTGAGGTACTTTCTCAATTAAGGTGATATAACTTCAATTAATTGAACAATGAAAACCCTCTGAATTATTATGGTAATAGCTTCAGCATCGTCATTTGAAAATAACTTAGGGCTTGTAATTACTGTTTTTGGCGGTAAAAGTAATGACAGCACACGTTCTTTACTTATTAGAAGTTATATTCAAGATTGGGGAAAACTTTTTTTAGATTCCGTACCTGAAAGAGTAATAAAGAATCCTTATATAGTAGATTGACTAATCTTTGTCCGTCAATTTAATAAGACATTTTTCTTTGTTTAGTTTGTCGCGGACGTTATTAGACTATGGTGGGCCCCTCGTCACGATAGGTAGATGAATCAACAGACGCATCAAATTTTTTAATGTTAGTTAGTTATATTCTTTGTTTTTTAATAAATTATCAAAAGTTGTAGATCTAGGGTACGATTTTTGAGATATCGCAGTTCGAAAACGAGCGGGTTTTCCATACGAAAATCGTTGGAAGACGAGTGGTTACACTTTCAAAAATAGTACTTACCCCAAACGTTGTTTTTTATGATGTTAGCTATCTACTCCTGTGAGGTTACTGGTGTTTTTGCTAGTATTTTGTATAGTATATATTTTTCGTTTTTATTTGGCGTGATGAGCTGGACAAATTTAACAAAGAGTGGAAGGAGATAACGCAAGACCGGACTGTGGAAGAAGTGGAGGGAGGCCTTTGCCCAGCAGGCTTGCTGGGCGTTGCACATGATGGCTCAAAATAAATAAATAAAAAACATTTTTATGCTTGTACTGACTTCAACTAAGAATTATAAAGCTGTCCCGCCAGTACGACACCCCGGGCCCCGGATTGCTGCCCGGCGAGGCCCGGATAGTAGCTTACCACCACTGAAGATAGACAAACAACAAAGTCATAAGGAAGATTCGTCGGCATTGTTGTACTTCATGGCATTTGTATTTTATATGATATGATTTTATTATTATAGTGACTTTATTTCTACCTTAACTTATATTTTTCCTGACCTTTAGATTTATGTCGCTGAGTGGAGGCGATTTGTCTGACAATGCAGTCCCCAGCCAATCGACGTCGTCCGGAAATTTTATTCAATGCTCTCAGTGCTCCCAACCTCGTTTCTTTAAGGGCCATAAAGGTTTAAAGATCCATATAGCTAGAGCCCATAAACCGAAAACTATAACCGATAATAAACGATGTAGCCCTTCTGCTTCATCTTCACATCCTCCACAAATTTCACTGACAACAGGCGACATTACCACTAATCAGGAACTTCATGCTCATCTTTCGGCCCTTAAACATTCCATCCCTGTCGTAAAACGAATACCAAAAGGAGCTCGACGCTCCGTTGCACAAGCGTTAGCAAGCAACTTAAGAACGGCAGTGGATCAGAACACAGAACAGGCATGGGAGCACTTATTGACTTTCCCTTTTAGGATTCTACATATATGCAATGATAATCCATCTGGACATGCTAACATGACGACCAAAATTAAAAAAAAATTTACCAATCCCAATACCTTTCCTCCTCATTTTATTTCGGTCCCTAAATTAAATCAAAAAAGTGTATCGCAATATGTAGAATCCAAAATTAGCGAAGGGGACATCAAGGGGGCAGCTAGAATACTTTTTTCGGATGACGCTGTTGCTCCCGATACTCCAGATACTCTTTCCGCTCTTCATGAGAAGCATCCGCCTTCGGCAGCAGACCTTACTCTTCCTGACCCTCCCAACAACATTGATGAGACTTTACAAGCCACACAAGAGCAGGTCTATCAAGCGGTGATGTCCTTTAAAAGTGGCTCTGCTGGCGGTTTAGATGGGCTATCACCACAACATCTGAAAGATCTTATAAACAGTGACAGAACTGACGCCATCGGGACTCTTTTGAAGGATCTCACCGCTCTGGTTAACTTAATGTTATTGGGAAGGGTCAACGACGTGGTCTCAACTACCATATATGGAGCGAATTTGTGCGCCCTTAAAAAGAGGGATGGCGGTATTCGACCAATTGCTGTGGGCTGTACATACCGTCGGCTCACAGCAAAAATATGCTGTAAAGCAGTTGCAGCCACCCTTCAGGACTATTTTCAACCTACCCAGTTAGGGTTTGGTTCCAAGGGTGGCTGCGAGGCTGCCGTTCACTCTTTACGCACTTTCCTTCACTTGCGGAAGGGTGAAGTTCTGCTGAAGGTTGATATAAAAAATGCCTTTAATTCGGTCGATAGGGGTGCCATGCTGACACAAGTAAAAGAAAAAAATCCTTCAGTATATAAGTTCCTTTGGCAATGTTATAGTCAAAATTCCAAATTGATGTATAGAAATAATCTTCTTTTTTCGGCAGTTGGCTGTCAGCAAGGCGATCCCTTAGGTCCGGTTATTTTTAGCCTTGCCATTCATCCAATCATCAAAAAGATAAATTCCAAATTCAACACATGGTATCTAGATGACGGAAATTTTGGAGACACTGCCGATACCGTTTATAAAGATTTGGATTACATTATAAAAGAATTTAATAGCATCGGCCTAAGTTTAAATTTTTCTAAGTGTGAATTGTTTGTTAACAATGAATTGCCTTTGATGTCTAAAATAAAAATAATAACTAAATTCAACTCTTTAGCGCCTAATATAAAAGTACTTGACACGTCATCACTCCGTCTTCTAGGTTCACCAATTTTCGATGATTCATTCCCCAATTTTATTGAGGAAAAATTACAAAATTTTAAGTCAGCTTCCGATCGTCTTTTGAGCATTCATAGTCATTTTGCCTTTACTGTACTAAAACATTGCTTATTTGTTCCTAACTTCACTTATAATTTACGATGTAGTCATTTTTGGAAATACCCGGACCTACTCTCCAAATTAGATAGTGTAATCAAAGACACCTTGTCGACAATTTTGAACATAGATTTAAATAGCTCTATTTGGACTCAAGCCACCCTACCCGTACGGTTAGGTGGTTTAGGAATACGCAAAATTTCTAGTGTGGCTCTTCCCGCCTTTTTAGCCTCTGTTCACAGTATTTCCAATCTTGCATCCAAAATTTTAAAAACTACTGATGAAATTGTCTATCTTACAGATAAAAATGCGTGGTTAGATACCTGTCCAAATTCCAAATTTCCTGATTTCCCTGCTTCTCAGAGGCAATGAGACGAGCCGCTCTGCAGAGTTGTACAGAGTAACTTACTTGAATCTTCTAGTAGTAACTCTGTAGAACGTGCTCGTCTCCTAGCCGTGGCTGAGTGGGAGTCTGGTTTATGGCTGCAAACTTTGCCATCGTTCGGCTTGGGAACTTTTTTGGACAATAACACTTTCCGTTTGGCGACATGTCTACGTTTAGGTGCTAAGGCAAATGTCCCGCATCGTTGTCTTTGCGGCGACACAGTTGACCAGTTTGGCCACCACGGACTCTCCTGCTCTAGGAGTGCGGGACGCATAGCACGTCATGCTAGCCTTAATAACATTATCCTCCGCGCTCTTGTCTCCATTCAGATGCCGGCCATTTTGGAACCAATTGGTTTGGCTCGGGAGGATGGCAAGAGACCGGACGGTATGACACTTGTGCCTTGGAGATTGGGAAGGCCGTTGGTGTGGGATGCAACCTGCGTCGACACTCTCGCACATTCCCATCTCCATGGCACTAGTTGTAAGGCTGGCATGGCTGCAGCTACCGCCGAGTCCTCCAAACGGCGCAAATATATATGCCTTGGTGATGCATATATTTTTGAGCCGTTTGGGGTGGAGACACTGGGTCCGTGGGGTCCATCGGCTCATAAACTTTTCAAGCTCATAAGCAAAAGGCTGGTCGAGGTGTCCAATGACCAGAGGGCTGGTAGCTATTTCGCCCAAGGATAAGCATTGCTATTCAGCGTGGCAATGCTGCCAGTCTTCTGGGCACATTACCGCAGGGCAATGACCTGCGGGACATTTTTTATTTATAAGTAGGTTTTTGTTTTTATAGGTAAGTTTTGTTTCAGATAGGAATATTTTTTTTCTTTAGGTTAATTTAGTTTTAATCAATTATGTTTAATTTTAATTTAGTTGTTAATATTTTACTTCTTTTGTATACTTAATAGATATATTATATATTATGTGATATATATTTAAACAGATAACATGATCGACACACAAACTTTGTAAATAATGCTATACAACGTTTTCTAAAGGATTAAAAAAAAAAAAAAAAAAAAAAGCTGTCTAAATACTTGTACATCTGGCATAGCAACAAGGACAAACGACTTAACTCGCTCGAGACGGAGCTGTCACATTGGAAGCAATTACGATTGTATCGTGCAGGTCACGTTACGATACTCGTAGTAACGATGTGTGGTATTGCGCATTAGATGAATGAACACCTTTGATCGTTAGTTTAAACTCCTGTTCTGTCTTTTTCGTGTCTATTAGTGAGTAATACAAATTCAGAACCTTCAAGACACCTGTATACCCGTACATCTGGCATTGCTCCACACAGTGTGAACTTTCTCAATTTTAAGATCATCAAGTTTAAGACCTGGGCACTTGTCGCTAGTCAGGTGTTTCGCCATACACATTCTGTAGGGTGATGACTCCGTTGTTCGGTATCGTCTGTATAAAGTTTTTAATTCTATCGATTTGTATTGTCGTTATCTATGCTTGTAGGAAATCATAATTGTAAAATTATAAGTACTTTAAAAGTTATGAGTCTCAGAACATTCCGTTTCAACACGTAATTTTAACGCAACTTTGGGCACAAAAGAGTATAAAATCTCTAAAACGAAATACATACAAGCATAGTTTGGTTATTAAAAAAATTAAATATTTGTGTTTGCACACATTAGACTGTAGTTCCGATGTGCTTATACATCAGTGTAAATAGTTCCGCACTGTTCAAAACCGAGTCTTTCTCTTTCTCAGTGAAATAGCACGCAAATTAGCCACGTGCGCTGACGAGTTCGAGTTCCCGACTAGCGCATCCTTAAGTGAACTACATGCTAGTGAAAATCAAATTGGAGTTGGTCGTAAAGCTGGAGTCGCGTCACAGCGTGAACTTCAACTCATATTAATGCGATTGCCAAGCAAGAAGACTTTTGGTCGAAGGGTGTCGTTTTCCGGTCCGGCATTACTGTGGGAAGCTACCCGACACCGCGACATTGTGTTGTACGTCACAAGACAAGTAAATTATTTGTTAATATGGGCCAAGATGAAAGACATTTTGATGCCTGAAATAAAGAATATATAATTATTACAACAAGGACCAACAGCTTAACTCGCTCAATATGGAGCTCTCTCACTGGAAGCAATTAGTCGTCTATATCGTATATTCCACGTCACGATACGAGCTGACCGTAAGGATCTGGGTGGCATCGATAAATGAATGCGTGTCGATCGTGGTGTCATTACGAGAAGGTTCGTTCTTCCTTTTTCGTGACTCACCACTTTATAAGCCCCTGAATGATGGCAACGATGTTTTAATGCTGATCAAAGACGTGTGAAAACTTCACTTATAATTTTTATGTAAAGTTAAAAGTAATATGTTTTAATGGTACTCGTAAATATGTGTCCTTTACTTCTAAACTGTTAATTTTAGGCAAAATATAACATTTTAGAAAGAAACTGTTTGACTTATTGATTAGTTTCTGTAATGTTTAAAGTAAAAATAAAGTATAAGAAGCAAGAACTTTCTAAAGGTATTTTATAGATGTTTTTATGCATTTACAATGCTATTCTGATAAAGCGCGGCTGCCTAATCGGTAAGGCATTAGACGTTCAAAGACGCTGGGTTCGAACACGGCTCGCGTGGAATTTTTTCTGCTCTCTTATTTCATAATTTAAGTAATATGAGTATATCTTTATAAGAGTTTTGTATAACAGTTTTGTTGCAAGAAAACCAACCCTTTTAGGGTCCCGTAGTAAACTAGGAAACCTTATAGTTTCGCCATGTCTGTCTGCTGTCTGTCTGTCCGTCCGCGGTTTTACTCAGAGACTATACCTAAGTACTAGAAAGCTGTAATTTGGTATGGGTATGAAAGTGGTAGAAAGAAATCTTTAAAAAAAATATTTTAGCATTGCTCCCATACAAGCAAAGAGGAAGTAAAAGTCACATTATCAAAGTCACATTATAAAGTCACATTATAAAGTCACATTATTTCAATAGAACAAAAAAAATATGAAAAATAAAAAACGATCGTCATGTAATTTTACATACCTACACATTTTTAAAGTATGGAAAAGGACATAGGCTACATTTCATTCCAGAGAAAAGTAAGTTCCCGAGGGATCGAAAGTAACGCGAGCGGAGCCGTGGACGACTGCTGGTATTCTATAAAGAATATCTGCGCATAGTTTTATGGGAAAAAGGTTTATTTCCCTTTGATCACCTAGGTGATATCACCTTGGTAAACAAAGTACACTCTTTTAGTCCACTTTGTTCACCTCGAAATTTGTGCACCTCAGTGATATCAACGGGCAACAAATCAATAAATTTATCGAAACTGAAACAGTAAAATATATAGAAGAACCAACTTTTGTCCTCGGCGTTACCCGCTCAAACTTTATTTTATGACCTTTCTTTCTAAAAACACCTCTAAATTTATGATATTTACTAAGTAATTTAAGTAGATTATTTATATTACCATCAGATGATAAATAAGCTTAAAAATTATATCATTAGGTCATTAAATACTTACGCAAACTTCAATTCAAACTTCAAAAAGTTCAGTAAAGTTTTTGCAAACACACAAGAACTGCATCAAAATCACACATTTTGATTCCACATTCAATCTCTTTCTTTTCATAAATTTGCTAAAATTGGAAACTGGTCAGTTCGGAATTCGATTCGAAATCACTTTTTATACCGCCGGGCAAGAGACGTCCTCATCTACCGAACGCCCGCTCAGTACTGCAGCAGCGCTCCCAACCCTGCGGTAATGTCTCAAATTCCCTTGCCTCTGGACCGCTGAAATCAAAGTTCGCCCCTTTTTAATGAATCGAGGTTTAACGAAGGATGTCTTTTTCACTAGCCATATTTTTACACTCCATTAATACGTTCCCTCGGGTTCTTAGGGGATGAATACATGGTCACAAAATATATTCTCGGGGTCCCCTTTTAAAAAACCGTTTGAACTTATTTTAATTAGAACTTTAATCATACGTAGGTTTCATTTTGGCTCCGGATTTAATTCCCAGGATAGACAAATACTCATAAGTATTTAATATTTCAATGTTGTTTAATACTTGTTAAGGTAATTTAAATATTTATTATATCCTGGCTAACCTTTTTAAGGTTTCGTAGTAAACAAGGAAACCTTATAGTTTCGCCATGTCTGTCTGTCTGTCCATCCGCGGTTTTACTCAGAGACTATAGGTAGTAGAAAGCTGTAATTTGGTATGGTTATGTTATATTAAACATAGCAAAAAAGTGGTAGAATTTTTTTTTTATCTCCCATACAAGTAAAGAGGCAGTAATAATTTTTTTCTTTACAAACACATCGTGTTGGGATCGGCCTTTAAAACTATTGTGAGGTTGAGAACACCATTTTTCAATTTAGGGATCCGTTTCCGAAATATTTGGTTTTAAAGTGCAACCAACTTATAAAATGTACTCAAAAATGTAAAATTTCATACAATTTTCATTGATAGATGTTTTTGATCGTTAAACTGTGAGGTGCGAGTGTGAATAGTGTGAACTCAAAGTTGTCATTCGCAACTACGGAACCCTACACTGCGCGTGGCCCGACACGCAATTGGTCGGTTTTCTTTAACGGTATTGTTGGCCAAAAATAGCCAGCTTCCTGTGGAATTAAAACACATTTTTAGATAACTAGATGAGGAAAAGGTAATTACTTACAAAAGTTTGCATGAAAAATATGCCGTGTGATTGAAACTAAGGATGGAAGTAATTGTATTCTCTTCAAATTTCGTGCGGATAATGATATCGAAAATATTGTATATGTTATAATTTTACTAAAACAAAAGTCAATTGTTTGCACTATGAATTTTCGAATTTAACGTTGTTTTTAGCATCCCGACGGCGGTTCATATCCGTTTTGGAATCACATCCTGTCTACACAGAAATAAACTTTAAATGATAATATTTAAGCTAATAGAAAGACGATGGCTTGTTTGTGGTTCGATTTTAAACAGAGACGTTATACTTATAACGTAATCGTTCTCATGGGTATGTACTACGCTTTCAGATTTTTTTGCTCTGGAACTTTGTTACTAAAATTATTATAGTATGGTAACATAATGTCATCGAACGCACACCACACGTAAATCGCATTAAGGCAAAAAGCCAGAAAGTTTCCGGGACCATGTGTAGTGTCAACATTGCTCTAAGACTTAGGGCGATCTTGTTTCCTGTTTCCGCGATTGTTACACGTTTAAATAAAATTATTTTAATACGGTTTTACCACGATCACTTAAAAGTGTTCGAAACGTTAGGTGTATAAATAATGTAATAAACGCGATAAAAACCGTATTAAAATAATTTGATTTAGGGCGATCTTGTTTTGTTTTTCATGCGTGTAAGTGGCAAACACTGGTGTCAGGCTTTTGACGCTGCCAGAGGCATCTGCCATAGTTTAACGCCATCATTAATTTCAACCGGGATAGTAATTTTTCCTTAGTGTATGTAAGTAAAGGCCTATCCCCAAATATTTGGGTTGACCCGGATACTTGGCAGAAGCATCACTGTGTCGAAACCGTGCATCCTTGTCCCGTAAAGGGCGCTCTGATGTGACCAGGCCGTGAATAGATCGATGCCTTCTATGCCTTTCTGCTACTTTATTATTTAAGTAAGTAATTTAAGTAATAATGGAGACCATCTACCCCACTTAGCACAAGACACCATTTAAAAGTAAGTATAATGAAAATATAAATAAAGTCGTGCAAGTCATTGCGACGGACCGCGGTCCGTCCCGAAATTCTTTTGAACCCTGACGAATCACGTTCCGACCACGGTCTGGATTTGTGCGCTGCTTATAAGGTTTTTCCTCGTTGTAACATACATAAATATTGCAGAATCGGTTTGAAGATATCGGTTATAAGCCTATCATTTGATTGCATCAAAAAAACCTTCGACGACAAAATAAGTGGTTTCATCATAAACGATGCAGTAAGGCGGCGACAGTCAACTATTACCTAATTAAAGATCTATCCCCACTCATCTTGGCCATTCCCGGAATGTGGCAGGAACGCCTCCAAGTCGAGACCGCGCTTCCGTGTCCCGTTAGGGGCTGTCTGTTCGCACCTCTCCATGCCTTCCATTTATGCCCTTCTGTTAAGTATTTCATTCTTTTAGTAATATTAGTAATATAGAGAACATCCACTATGCTAGCATTTATTAACACCATTTAAAAGTAAGTGTGTGAAAATATCAATCATTTCGTGCAAGTCACAATCTTCGGCAACACTTTCGCACGTCATGGCGCACCCTGACCCTGAAACTCTGTTGATGGCATGGTTTATTCCACTTTGATCACCGAGGTGACATGACCTGTGGTGGAAAAAGTACACATTTTTTGTCCACTTTGTTTTCTTCGGAATTTGAGCACCTAGGGGATTCCCCTGGGTGATCAAAGTCGACTTTTGACTGACTTTGATTTCCTCGAAATGAGGAAATATTAAAAAATTTGACTTTTATGTATGGTGATCAAATTCCACTAGCGTGGGAAAAGAAATGTCACCGTTGATCGCCTAGGTGCTCAAATCCGAAGTGAACAAAGTAGACTAAAACAGTGTACTGTTTTTACCCAGGTGATTCTTAGGTGATCAAAGTAGAAAAAACCATGGGCACTGACATGTGTGATCCAATCTATAGTAAATGTATGTAACGATCGTTTTAAATACCCCCGACAAAACGCTTCTTACCACATTCGGGCAAGGGTCGGATGTGTGGGCATAGACCATGTAGATATATGTACTACGGAGGTACTACGTTAGATATTTAAATTGATTGCTATGACAGTTTATTATAGTCATTCCGATGACCACGGAGATATATGTGCTTTTTACGTAGTACACATAGATTTAAATAAAAAAATTTTCGTCACATGGTAGTACATATATCTCCTTGTCATTCCAAATACTAAACTCATAGAAGTAGGAATACTCTCGATTTTTTTAAAATCTATGACTAAACTACAATCTATTTAATAAAGTCCACTAGCACCAATACTTGCAAAATAGTTTAAAAAAAGCATGCACATCGTTCGCTAAAGACTCCGCAATCACAAAAATATAACGAGTGTGGTGATAACTGGCGTTATTTTTATGATTGTTCCAAAGAAAACTGGTAAACGGTCTTAGACTAAAAAAATATATTAGCGAGTTTTCACATATTAACATATCATTTGTATAACAAATAAAACATATGTATACAAATACTTAAAATCTATTGGTAAGAGAATGCGTTTTATGCATTTTCTAATGAGTTCCAAAGTGGTTTGTCCATAATTATTTTGCATTAGTTAGTAGCATAAAAGGACAAACATAAAGATATTCATATTTGTGTTCGGACCAGTTGCATACAGCGACAGCTACAAAAAGTTTTGCGTTGCCACCTAAATATGTAGGTAATATAATATGTCTTTTAAAAGATTTAATTTTGAATCGATACTCTTTGGAGTTCCACTAATAATTAAAAATATAAGCTCAAATGACATACCTAGTCAAAAATGAGGTCTTGTCACCCTTATTTTTTTTGGTAAACCTATAAAATCACAAACACAAAAAACAGATAAATTTTAGTGAAATGCCTAATACGAGGCGAAGGAGATTTTCGGTGCAAAACAAAATCGCTTCGAGTACACCATGTGGATTACAGAATGATACAACGCACAGGTAATAATATCAACATAACTAAACCGGTCCCTCGGGAACTTGTTGGTAAGGAAATAAATCTGCTGGTTAAGAGGCTTACATCAGCGAAACTAGCGACACCCGTAATTTTATTCTTGTACTCCTAAATAAAAACAAACTGAAAAAAATGTACGTCAGTACTTCGGCAGTAAATTACTTGTATTAAGTGTGTTTTCATCAATATCGTAATTTCAAATCAAGGTAACTACTTATGCCAAAGTGACCGCTTTGGCGGTAATGATTAATTCTATTTACCAAATGCAAAACAATGAAAATTAATATCAAAATTACTATCAGTAATTTACCGATGTACTTTGACCGATTCATTTAATTCATGAAGTAAAAGAAATAAAATGACTGGCGCTAGTTCGCTAGTCTAGTGCTTTAATATAGAAGACATCATATATAAAAATCCTAGTTGGCTGGTCTAGTGCCTTAATATAGAACACGTCAAATATATACAATATAAAAATCCTTATTCAGTTATTCGCAAATAGAACAACACAGTGCAGCAATTTTATACAAATTATTTACGTACCAGGCCTTACGCTCAACTACTATAATATCTTAAAGTTTCACTTTTCTTTTAGTCGCAAGATAAACCCAGAAAATGCAAGAAACTTAAAACAACGAAATAAATATTCTCCGACTTTTGTACATACGAACCCTTTGGAAATTGTCACTGAATGTGATAGTTCTGCTTCTTTAGTGGCAGCATCAGCTAATAGAAAGCTAAATGAAGCGGACCTAGCATCAACAATGGACAAAGATGTGACCGCTAGTTCAAGCAATATTGATTTCTTCATTCACGGTACAGAAGAATTATCTGCAGAGTCTTCAAAAGAGATCATAGTTTCTAGGGATTCACAAAAAAGAATAGAAAATGAAACTAATAAACATCCAACCAGAGAGAGAATGTCATTAAGAAAAGAAAAAGTTCCAAGACCACATCGTGTCAAAGTACGAAGCCCGAAAAGGAGTATTCCAATTATAGATTCAAAGGTTTCTGAATTAATTGAAAATCGGCGATCAATTGCAGTTGATGCCATCGATTGGACTAAAGAAGTGAAAAATAATCTTAAAGAAGTGATATCAAACAATGCTAATATAGAAGTGGTAACTAATATAGTTGAAGTAGCAGACGATATTCGCGAGAGCGAACAATCATTGGATGATATGTGTCGTATATGTCACGGTGGGGAGGCGTTATCAACAGAATTAGGGCCGCTGATTTCAGCATGTTCGTGTCGCGGTACAGTTGCAAGAGTGCATGTGAAGTGTTTGGAGCGATGGTTAACGGAGTCCGGGAAGTCGAGATGTGAACTATGTGGGACGAGATACTCTACGAGACGGGTGCATCGATACGGCGTGCCGAGAGCCCTTGTCATGTGGATATTGAGCCAGAATGCTAAGCAGGTATGTTATAGTTTTAGGAGTAATATTCATTAATATGTAAAATACGGGTCACTCACATATTAAGTCAGCTACAGGCCGACCTTTCGATTCGCCCTGAGGAAGACCTCCGGATGAGGTTGAAACATGTCGGCCTGTAGCTGACTTCATACGTGAGTGACCCGTATTTTACATAGTAATATTCATGGCTCGCAGTAGTAGCAAAATGATGAAATAAGTTGAAATTTTATGTAGGCAGGTATTGTCGTTTTACGGAGTGAAATTTATATCAAAGATCACTTTGTTATGTAATAGACTAATTTATTTTCAACCGCATTCATAACAGAAGCCGGTCCGCAGGCCTCCATTATTTTTTTGTGTGTTTAGAATAGAATAGAATAGAATATTCTTTATTGCACCAAAACAGAATAATTACATTAAAAAACCGAAAAAAATAACAATGTTGGTACAAAGGCGGACTTATCGCTTAAGGGATCTCTTCCAGTCTTCCAGTCAACAGTCAAGTTTGTTATCTATTAACTTGTCTATTGACACTGCATCGAGCTCTATTCAAATGCATTACTTGTTCATGCAGCTGTAAATAAGAGTATTACCACGTTGTAAAGAATGTCTCAGCGATGTATTTTTTTATTGAAATAATACTACGCGCGCAAATTCTCAGACACCCCAATTTATTTTTTTTATAAAATAATTGTATAATTAACTTTCATTGATTATTTACAAAGATGTTACCTTCCTTATTTCTTGGAATTGTTACAAATTAAACAGTCGATGGTAATCACAGGCGATCTAGGGCAACGTTACCGCTTCACGTGCTGCTCCACATGATGCGAATTTTCATTAACACGTTGTACACAAAACTATTTTATTATTTAATCTGGCCTCTAGTTATGGTCTGAAAAATTGGTTTGGAATTTAGCGTGAATGGCAAATAGCAACGTTTTGTTGCAAATAAATCTCATTCAAGTCCATTCAAACGAATTCATGCTAAGGAATCGCCTCCACGAGCGAGACAATCGCGGAGATTTTCACGTCGTGCCACCTATTTCCATACATCCCTTAAGCATTTGTCTACACACGGCGATATTAACCCCCGATGCGACTAGTTGCAGAGTGCGAGCGATAGTCAATCGTATCCTTTTTAGAATAGGATATAAATAATAGTATAAGATAGAACCGCGGATACCGAGGTATCCCAGAAATGGAAAATATAGGCTCTACATTTCATACCTCGGTGACAGTCTTACTCTACCTACCATCCTTCCTCTCGTCAGTGTATAATTTAAGTCAGTTAGTAAAGCAAGTCAGTTATAAATTTTTAAAATAATATTTAGTTAGCTAACGACTTGAAATGTCCTTAACATTATTTATAATATCGTTTGATGTCTTTTTAAGAAGATCAAAAGCAAGCAACCTAATTTACATGTTAAATTACAGTTTTCACTGAAATTACTCTGACATATGTTATCTATGAGCAAATGACTCTTTTATTCAATTTAATTGTATTGCATTAATCTTTTATGATATTTGTAAAAACATAATATGGGTACTTTTGTGTAATTATACAGTATATACATGTAAGTGTTAAGTAGGTACCTGTACGAGTATTATATTCACTCTTAACTTCTAAAGTAGATATACTCCCGACTACCAACTTTGATAGGTAACAGAAAGTGGCATAAAATATATAGCAGTCTCCTCCATGCTTTAGAGGGCTTTTTAGGCCGTTGCCCCTGGCTGTCATCATTAGTTGTCAGTCAATATTGTAAGCAAAATACCTTCAAACTTGAATCTGATACGTGCGTGACTGAGAAAAACTAAATTGTTCTTTATTTTCACTACATAGTATAAAACAAATTCGCTTCATGCTGTCTGTCTTTCCTTTGATTTTTATTACTGCGCAATTTTGGATTTTGATGCGGTTTTCATTAAGATAGAGTCCCGGGCGCAGCCAGAGAGGGCTACTAGTTGAATAATGTTGAATAATTTAAATTCACCAGCCAACACGAACAAATATTGTCACCATCTGTTACGTAAGACACTACAATACCGAGTTTCAAGTACCAATTTAAAACAGATTTGTCTGCGAAAATTAACTAAATAAAACTTTGATAAGACCCTACGTTACCGTGTTTAATACCAATTTACTAAAGCTTTAATTACGGAAGGTTAAATATAAGGTCTCGAGTACCGCAATGTTCGACTTGTCAACAAATTAGTATTATAGCTATCTATAAAGTTAAAAGTACATCTTTATTGCGTAAAAATAATAATTGTTTTCATACTTAAAGAAAGAAAGAAAGAAAGAAAAAAAAATGTTTATTTGGCACAAAAGGAAAAAATAATACATAATTATTGATATACACACAACAATTTTGTACCAAAATGGTCTCCACTCAGCATATGCCTGGTGTGGGCTACGACGCTGGTCTTTCGTGGATACCTTCTTAATTTAGATAAATACATCATAACAAAACAAATCACTAATAAGCAATGGAACGTACAAAATTTGTAAAATGGTAGCGCTAAAACAGTATTACACTTATATTCTAAAGTAGTACTTTTTGTTGTTATTAAAACAATCTTAATATAAACGATTTTCAGATATATTTTTATGGTACAAATTCTAGGAATTCAATTTAAACAACGTAGATCCCACCAAAAACATTTTTATGTAAATTTACGTCAATATGAGTACAGTGCTTACACTATACAAGAGTTATCAGATGTATTTTAGGCGGTAGTTTTTGCATAAGTAGTTCTTATAAAATGATTGAAAAAATTTCATTTTAGTCGGCCTGTGAACGTAAAAGATGTTAAGTGTTTGAAAGAATAGGTAAATAAATAATTAAACTCGATATTATTAAAAAAATTGAACAAGTTTTACTGTTGTTCATTATTCCAAGATTTAAATACCAGCCCGGTCGAATAATTTGATTATTTTGCAAATTTACACAAACTCCGATTTTTTTTTTTACCAACCCATTATTAACTTTAAATTTATGATAAACTAGCTGTTACCCGCGGCTTCGCCCGCGTGAAATATAGCCTATGTCCTTCACAGTACCCTTACCTATCATCATCATCATCATTAGGTCTATTTTAGTCTCCACTGCAGGAGCACGACCTATGTGTATGCAAAATTTCATGAAGATCGGTTCAGTAGATTCGGCGTGAAAGCGTAACAAACAAATAAACAAACAAACTCACTTTCGCATTTATAATATTAGTTAGGATTAGGATTTCTTCAAATTGTTGATTTACTATAAAGTAGACGAAATACTTTTGTCTTGATATGTCTTGTTTTGGTTTCAGTTGATGGTGGATAGTCTCGGCATCATGTTGATGTCACCTCTCGCTGTTCTAGCGGCTTGGCTCTCAGGAAGAACTCTAGCTGGCTTGATGACACAAGAAAGCCACGTTACACCATGGCCATTGGCATCTACTTTCGTACTGGCTTGTATGACCCTTGTAAGTTATCTTATTGTTATTCCTTCTTATTATTACTCTCTTACAAACTTGTAGTACCAATTTTAAAAGCTTGGCTTTAAGGTAGAGTTCTTGCTGTCTTGATGATGCAAGAGACTTATGTTACACCTTAGCCATCGATTTCAACCTTGGTTCTGCCGTATCTATATAATCTTGCAAGTAGTCATAGTAATAATACCTTTCTTTGTTTTAATTTATTTTTAGCAGTTCTATATACGACTAATTGTCTAAACTCCTTCTAGCTCAATCACGTTACTTTACACCTTATCCATTGGCCTTATTCTATTTTTATTATTTTGCCAAAGTTTTTGCGTATCTTACGTAAGATAAGCAAAGGTTTTAGCATAGTTAACTGCTGTATGAAAATCAAGGTAGGTAATATTAAGAAAGATAATGAGCATCGGTTTACAGCATATCTGTAGGTTTTGTTATTGTTTTGTCATACGTAGTAGATAGCTGAATACGAAACATGTTACTTTAAGCTAACAAATATTGTTCAATAACTATTAGTTCTGTAACATATTATAATATAAACCTTCGACGTTTAATGTTGGTTCTTAGTTCACTTTGTTATGTTGTTGGTGCCTAAGATCTTAGACGGTATTATTGTATAGACGAATATTATCTTCCGAACCCTTAATAGTTGAGTAAATCTGCTTTATTGCGATATCTCACTACTGAAAGGGACGATCAATATGTTTCATTACTTGCTGATAATTCGGCATACTGACTCAATAATCACAAATCTACGGTTTGTGATTGATTTTGAGAATCAATATTGATAGACATGCAAAGTTTTGCATTCAATTTTGGATTTTCTGTCCACGTGTAAGTACATCTATAGAAATGTTTGAATCTAAAAATAAAATCCATGATTAGAGTATATATCTTCAAAGTTTAAAGAAAAATCCTCATGTAGGTGGTTTATTCCACTTTCATCACCTAGGTGATATCACATGGGTGAACAAAGTACACTCTTTTAGTTCCCTTTGTTCACCTCGGAATTTGATCACCTAGGCATAGACAATATAATACTAACATATAGACTGCCCACCTCATACAAAAATATAGGACCAAATTAAGGTGGCGAAAAGGAGTCGTATGTATGGCTAAGTATGGCGGTGCAGACTACCGCCATCTAGTATCGAGTGGCTGAGTAGCCTAAAACTTACTGAAACTGAGGTGTAATAAAATGCCAAAAATATTGTTCTAATTATTTATAACATATATATTGTGAATAATGTTTGTATATTCTCATAATACGGAAGATACACTGATGTGTAGCAATTAGTAGCGACTTCTATGCGAGTCTCTGAGAATAAATTGTACGATTAAGGCGTTGGGACCACATGACCTAGGTCACGTGACCTGGGTGATCAAATGCGACTTTTTTAGTGTACTGTGTTCACCTCGGAATCATATCACCTAGGTGATCAACGGCGACTCTTTCTTCCCACGCTAGTGGAATTTGATCACCTACATAAAATACCAAACATATTTTGTGTTTTAAAGTAAAAATCATTAAATATTTTTAATTAAATTAAAACAAAATCGAATATATAGAGATACTGGTGTTTATAGTTTTTGGTAAAAAAAAATAATTTACATACTTTAACATACATGTTAGTAATAGAAATATATAGTTAAATCCGCTTATGAAAAGAGAAATACAGTATGATTTTGTTTAATTAAAGTTATATGCCGTAGCATAAGTAAAAGCTGTCTCAGGTATATGAACGCAGTTTTTTTTGTAATTTAAAAAATATATTTTGAATCGCTTTTATTTGAAAACACAAAATATCTTTGGCATTTTATATAGGGTAATCAAATTCCACTAGCGTGGGACAAAAGAGTCGCCATTGATCACCTAGGTTCCGAAGAACTCTGACACTAGTGTGTGCATGGTCGACTGGCCGTGTCACCTACACGAAATGATGATGATGACCTAGGTGATATGATTCCGAGGTGAACAAAGTACACTAAAAAAGTCGCCTTTGATCACCCAGGTGACATCACCTAGGTGCTCAAATTCCGAGGTGAACAAAGTGGACTAATAGAGTGTATTTTGTTCACCCAGGTGATATCACCTAGATGATCAAAGTAGAATAAACCGTAGGTACATCTAATAAATTTCTAAAAATCGGGAATAAATAGCCAAATTTAGAAAAAACCTAACAACCTTTTTTTAAATCCTTTTCTTTCTTTTTCATCAGGTCTGTTACTACTGTTGGATAGTATCAGCGGCCACGAGACACGCTCTCAGCTGGTGGATATGGTACCGCTCGCAGTACGAAGTGAGGCTGCAGCTCCAGGATTCAGACGAATGACGGACTACGGCCATGGGCACTTCACTACCCCATGTTAGCTCAGTGAGCGAAACTGCCTCTTTAACACACAATGCAGGCCAAACTTTAGAACCTTTTTTTGATTAGCTATAACTTTATCTTATTCTCTAGCCGCATGTCTTACAAACCCGTGTCCAAGCCAAGTCACAGATCACGGTCGCTTACTTAACTTTTTGAAGAAATACGTAACTTACTACACTAATGATCCGTTAGTGAATCTTAAAATATTAAGTATCCAATGTCGAGTCTTTTTCGAGTCTAGATTATTTCTGATCGTAGTCTCGTAATGGTGTATCTCAGAATCGTAGATTTTTATTTATGATCGCCTAAGAAACAAAATTAAAAATGGTTTTAATTTTGATTCTCTTTGCTTTAAATGCCGTTTGAAATTTACTAAAATCACTCAGTCTTTTGAGACTTGATTTTACTAAGCAACACTCTCTATTTGACATATATTTTTTGCGATTACCACCGCAAGATGGCGCTTAAATCAAGCATATTTCGAAAAGCATGGTAGAGAGTTTTCCTAAAAATTATATACGAGAAATGGATTCTGGCATCTGTTTGATTAAAAATTCGAAAAGTTTATTCACAAAAAGTGTAGAAAAAGCGTAAAGAAATGAAGTAGTAGGACTAAAAATACTTGATGAATGTTGAAAAAATAATGACACCCGAAATCTCCTTTAGAAGCCTCTTATGTGAAAGTTTTGAATGTCACTAGTAAAATTTTAGTAAGTTCTTATTAATTGTCATGTACATGACTAAATAAAATGTAAATTTACTATAATAAGTTTTATTATTTTATTTCTTATCCAACCATTGTAAACTTCAAAATACCTATGTGTTGTTTTCTTGCTTACCTACTAATATTGAAATCTCTGAGGTATTCCTCGTAGCGCAACCATTTTAAAGCGCACCTATCTTTAACTTTTGATTTAGGCCTAGGAACAAACTGAAACTATCGATAACAAACAAGTAGTGCACGTTCTTTTACTGAACGTGCACTTCGCTTTTTCGAAGTGCACGTTCAGTAAAAGAACGTGCACTACTTGTGCTTCGCGCTTTTAATATTTTAAATTGCTATCGAGAGTGCAACTAAAAAGTGCGCTCCGAGGAATAATTTAGTTGCGCTTCATTAGGTGCGCTTCAAAATAGTTGTGCTACAAGGAATACCTCAAATCTCTCTCTCTCTAAACTTGGTCGGCTTGGTCTTCAAGGTATAATAAATCTACCGGCCACAAATATGTGTAAATACTAGGCAATCTACAGTAAGAACTTTGCATCAATCACAAATAACTGAAATACAGAATCGAAGTCTTGAGTTTAGTTACGCACTACTTATAAACAGCAATTAGTTCATTTAGTTGTCGAAAACTTAGGCTATTGATCCATAGGATAAGTAAGCTATAAATAGTCATAACACGATCAACCCTCAAACCCAATTAATATCACAAATGAGGACACGTTATAGATAACGGGGGCTTAGCGGGGTTTATTGGGAAATAAATATCTAGCGGCGTGGTCTTATATTAAACGAAAACTGTTTCAACCACAGATCTCTATCTTTCAACCGATGAAGATATAGATATGCATTACGTTTTCAACCATTACCCGCCAAAAGCAAATTGACAGTGACAGCTGAGTATACGTCAAAATGTTTACTTATTTTGGTCGGATACGTATATAGCGTTGTGCATACTAAAGTTAGGTACTGCTAGTTTCACAGTAAGAGGGCACTGAACAAGCATGTCTCCATACAAATGGATAGAGGGAATTGTGGCAATATTTGAAAATTTTGATGTAAAATTAAGCATTCAAATATCAAAATCTTAGTATAATTTACGTAAATTTCCATATAGTTTAGTTAAAATATCAATGGTTTAAGAATAATAAGCCTTTCAAAATTTGTATGGAAACGTTAAGTCAGATTGAGTCAACGCTCCAAAGCCACAGGCGTAGAACAAATAGTAGATCACTATGTTTGTAACTATGCCAATAAAACAGCATTGGATGAGTAGTCACTATACATATAAATGTATAGTGACCAAATCATCATCATCATCATGATGATGTAGTGACTACACATACTCAAAAATATTTCGACATGTTCATACAAAAGTGTTCAGTTACCCTGACAATTAGTATGGGAAAGTCATATTTTTTGAGCTCCCGGCATAAATCCCATGAGAGTTCATATTGATGGGCTGAGTCATCTCTTTAAGGGAATGTCAAGGGTCAATTTACGCGCTTCTTATCTAATCTTAATTGGGGCCAATTATAAATCGGAAGCACGTCTAACCTTTGGGATATTTTGTACTTACCCCTTGCCTTAACCCACACGGTGATTCCTAAAGAAAGACTGCATGAGCTTCAGAATATCACCTGGTGCGTAGTGCCCGTAGTCCTCCAGATCAGGATGAGCCGATCCAAAGAGGTGAAAACGCTTAGCAGCCAACGAGTCACAGCGACACAAAATGTGTCTCATTGTTTCCTCCGATTCCTCACATACCCTACATAGTGGGCTTTCGACAATTTTCATTTTGAATAGATGACTGTTGTTCTCAAAATTACCAGTCAGGGCTCCCATTATAATTCTTGACTATTTTTTGCTATATTTGCAGATCCTTTTATACCACCTAGCGTTGTCCATACTACAGTCTCTCCTTGGAGTGTGTGTGTCCACTCAGGTTACTCCATTCAATTTGATGTCTGCTATCGACAATCGACATGTGCACTAATTGCAGTTGTTACTGTACTGTTTGAAAGGCCTAAGAAAGGTTCGGGCCCTATGTATGGTATATTCGGTCTTCTCCTTGCCAGCTCATCAGCCCTCTCATTGCCCTCAACCCTGACGCTCATCATGTATTATATGCCATATTATGAAAAGCGGTGAGGACTTGAACATAGTGTAGGGATTTCAACAGGCCTAAGCTTTAAGTAGTTAATTCACAAGTCAATTAAAAAACATGAGCGTGTTATTGTAGTTTAAATTGCTTTTTCAAAGGTTATTTACTGCGAGATGAATGAATAAACAATACGTTAATTAATAGAGCTTTACAATACAATTAATAATTAAAATCAGCGGCCTGGTTGTTTTGGAGTGCCAACACAAAGTTTTAATGTAAGGTTTGTTTCCTGTTAGTTGTTCTAAGCTTGTTCAAGTTGATATAATTAATATTGCTTTTATATAAATTCTTATAACGCTATTAATTTATCAATGACCCGGCCAAGTGTGTATCGGGCACGTGCAGTTGAGGGTTTCCTAGTGGTAGTTGCCCATCGTTTAATATCTTAATCAACTAATAGTTCTTTTTACTCTTAAGAGGGTATACTAGCAGTGCGTTTTCCATACAAATGTATTTCTCTATTTTCTCGCTGAAAACTGCTTCTAGAGGCACGATTCTTTTTACATACAATCTATTACTAAAATAGGTATGTCCCTATGTTTCATTTTTTGTAAAAACCTGTTTAAAAGAAAAAATTAATTGTACAAAAACGGTTTTTTTGGAAAAAATAAAAAATAGGGGCATTCCTATTTAAGTACTAGATGTTATGAAAAAAGAATTGTGGCTCTAGAATCAGTTTTCAGCGAGAAAATAGAGAAATACATTTGCATTGAAACCATATTGAAAAAATACTGCTAGTATACGCTCTTAAGGTGAAGTGAGTTTACACACTAGCGCCACCCAGCAATTAATTCTATATGTCCTAAATCATATTAAATTTAAAAATTAAAAGCTGAATGCCCTAGTAAATTACTTGTAGTATTATTGGTACAAGTTTTGTTGAGTAGAGTACGAACGTAAACCTTCTTAGTGATTCCTCTATGTATGTCCTACTCGTATCTTAGTAACGTCTTGTTTATTATGCTATGTCATTTTATTAAAAATTGTGAACTTCCAATGTAAATTTATATTTAAATTTCCATCATGGTAGCAGAGCGTAGTTCGTATTAAATGAGCTAGGGATTGCAATTTAATTTAGTCCCTGTGTGAATATAATTTTTAGTGCACGTCATTAGTTGTGGAGTTTGCCGGTGAGATGTCGACCTCTAGCCAAACTCCGTTCCATATTGATAGACTAACCGGACGTGAGAACTATGCGAGTTGGAAGTTTGCTGTAAAAGCCTACATGGAACTTGAAGGTTTGTGGGAGTGTATTGTAGGAACAAACACCGATGCATTGAAAGAGACAAAAGCAAAGTCAAAGCTTATTTTATTGTTAGATCCTTTTAATTATGTACATGCACAAACTGCAACCACTAGTAAAGAAATATGGGAAAACTTAGAAAAAGCTTTTGATGATAGCGGTTTATATAGACGAGTATCATTACTTAGAGAACTGATTACTACTACTTTAGATGGTTCGCAAAATATCGAAATCTATATAAACAAGATATTGTCCACCGCACACAAACTGCGAAATATAAAGTTCGAAATTAATGATGAATGGCTTGGTACTCTTATGTTAGCTGGTTTGCCTGAAACTTACAAGCCAATGATAATGGGCATTGAAAGCTCAGGCATTCAAATCAGTGCTGATCTTATAAAAACAAAACTGCTGCAGGAAGTAGAAACAGAAAGTGCAGCGCTCTTCGCGGGGCAAAAGGCAGGAGCTGTGGGAAGTAAACAAGTTTGGGGAGGCCCACGTTGCTTTAAATGTGGAAGACGTGGGCATTTAGCAAAAGAATGTTATTCAAAGAAAAGTTCCCAACCCAAAGACGGAGAAGAAAAAGGTTTTGCTGCAGCATTTTCAGGAGTCTCAGGAATGATGGATCCAGACAATTGGTTTGTCGATTCAGGTGCGTCGATGCATATAACCAATAGAAGGGATTGGATGTATGATATTACAAGCCCACCCGTATCCAATGTTACTGTAGCCAGTAAGACACCGTTGGCAGTGGAAAATATGGGTAAAGTTAATCTTTTAATTGATGGAGACGTACATAACAGAATTCAGGTGAGAGATGTTTTGTACATACCTAAACTTGCTGCCAACCT
Organism: Rhodophaea formosa; assembly: GCA_963082605.1. Taxonomy (NCBI): domain Eukaryota; kingdom Metazoa; phylum Arthropoda; class Insecta; order Lepidoptera; family Pyralidae; genus Rhodophaea; species Rhodophaea formosa. The sequence continues at coordinate 15,201,476 of OY720206.1, forward strand.
CCTCTCGGTGAGCGCCTTGGTGAAAAATGGTTGTAAAGTTAACTTCATGGGAAAACGATGTGAAATATTGAATCGAAATGGAAAATTACTAGTTACTGCGTCACTGGTGAACAACTTGTACCAATTGAACATTTATAGGGAAATATTTTCAAATTTTACTCAAACTAAAAATGCTAATGATATTGTCCTGTGGCACAAGCGCATGGGACATTTGAATTTTTCAGATGTGTTGAAATTACCTGATTGCGCTGTGGGTGTAACCGTGCATTTTGACAGAAATAAATATCCAATTACTTGCACTACATGTATCGAAGGAAAGCACCCTAGATTGCCATTTAATAATGCAGGGACCAGAGCAACAGAACTATTACAACTGATTCACAGTGACGTATGTGGACCAATGGAGAACGTTTCCTTAGGAGGTATGAAGTATTTTATTACATTTATTGATGACTTCTCACGAATGGTCCATGTATATTTTCTTAAAGATAAGCTCAGTGTTCTGAAAGCCTTTACAGATTATAAAAACAGAGTGGAAAATGAATTAAGTCGAAAAATCAAGGCTATACGCTCGGATAACGGTGGTGAGTACTGCAATAAAAATTTTGAAGATTTTCTTACTAAGCATGGAATACAACATCAAACGTCTATTCCACATTCGCCACAACAAAATGGCCTCGCAGAAAGAATGAATAGATCGTTGGTAGAGAGAGCTAAATGTATGCTTTTAGAGGCAAAGTTAGGTAAGAAACTGTGGGCTGAGGCTACTGCGACAGCAGCATATATTGTGAATAGATCACCTACAAAATCTATTAATAGTAAGACACCAATTGAAGTTTGGTCAGGTAATAAACCCAATCTGGCACACTTGAAGATATTTGGTACAGAGGTGATGGCTCAAATCTCAAAGGAAAAACGGCGAAAGTGGGACACTAAATCAAAAAAATTAACTTTTGTGGGTTATTGCGCAAGCTCAAAGGGATATCGGTTACTTGATTCCAAAACAAATCAAATAATTATAAGTAGATATGTGATATTTCTCGAAAATATGCAAAAATATGATAACGTTTATGTGCCTATTCCTGTTGAACAGCATGAGACCACACAAACTTATCCTGTGGAGCAGCCGTCTCTGGATCCGAGCCTTGCCGCAATAGAAGATAACGTGAGTACATCTTCGAGTGATGAATATCAGTCTGGTGATAATAATAATTGTAATGAAAATAATGAAAATCGAATCAATATTGAGGGTGGCAATTCTACTTGCAATGTTGATGAAAACGAAATGTGTAGTACAGAGGGTCATAAAATGACTTTGCGACCACGTGTCCGTACTATTCAATACGCTGAGAATGATGAACTAGATGTTAGTTTCTTTTGCCCATTGTTCAGTTTGAATGACCCTCAGTCAGTAGACGAAGCCTTGTCGTCTGCAAATGGAACTCAATGGATGAATGCCATGAAAGAAGAATACGAGTCCTTAATTAAAAATAATACATGGTCGTTAGTGGACAAACCACCAGATAAGAGAATTCTGCCTTGTAAATGGGTATTTAAAACAAAAACAAATGAGAAAGGAGAAATAGCTCGCTATAAAGCGAGATTAGTGATTAAAGGCTATGCGCAAAAGAAGGGAAATGATTACGATGAAGTATATGCTCCGGTGGTAAGGTATACGTCAATTCGTTATTTGTTTGCACTAGCTGAAGAATGGAACAAATGGATGCAATAAGTGCATTTTTGCAGGGTGACATCGATGTGGAAATTTTTATGTCACAACCAGAACTTTTTAAAAAGAATGAACAAGTATGTTTGCTAAAAAATCTTTATACGGGTTAAAGCAAGCTAGTCGGCAATGGAATCTGAAACTGAATAGTGTTTTACTCGAAGTAGGTTTGCAGAGGTCAAAAATTGATCCATGTGTTTATTATCTTATTAATGAAACAACTATGATATTTCTTGCTGTATGGGTGGATGATTTGTTACTGTTTTCTAACAATGAAACCGTGAAATTGCAAATTAAGAATAAATTAAACGAAAAATTATGCATGAAAGACCTGGGAGATGTAAAGCAATGTATCGGCATAAATATTTCCAGAAATCCTGATACTGGGTCAATAATGTTGGATCAGGAGAAGTATATTCACTATGTTCTGGAACGTTTTGGTATGTTAGATTGCAAATCAGTACGAACTCCCATAGAAGTAAATGCGAAATTCGATAGAAATAAGGATGACAATAGAAATGTTTTTCCATATAGAGAAGCTATAGGATGCCTTTTATATTTGAGTCAAGTGACTCGTCCTGATATATCTTTTGCGGTTAATAAGTTAAGTCAGTTCTGCACTAATCCAGGGCAGCAGCATTGGCTAGGAGTAAAGACAATTTTTAGATATCTCCAAGGAACCAAAAATCTAAAGTTGTGTTTTCTCAAAGAAAACTCTAAAGAAATAACAGGGTATTGCGATGCTGACTGGGCCAGCGACTGCATAGATAGAAAATCTTGTACTGGATACATATTTATATTTCAAGGCGGAAGTATTGCCTGGAATTCTTGTAAGCAACGCACTGTAGCTTTATCTACAGCCGAGGCAGAGTACATGGCGATGGCTTCAGCTACTCAAGAAGCTCTGTGGCTACGCCAATTGCAAGCTGAACTTGGACAAGGGACAGAGCGTGCATTGGTAATTCACTCTGATAACCAAAGTGCTATAAAGCTTGGTTCTACAGACTGCTATAAAGCAAAAACTAAGCACATTGACATACGTTTACATTTTCTTAGGGAAAATGTGATACACTCATTGGTGAAATTCGAGTTTGTAAGCGGAAACCAAATGGTGGCTGACAACCTCACAAAGGGTACTACTTATGAAAAACATTTATTTTGTGTTGTTAAATCTGGTTTACGTTCAGCAGGGGATGTTGAGTAGAGTACGAACGTAAACCTTCTTAGTGATTCCTCTATGTATGTCCTACTCGTATCTTAGTAACGTCTTGTTTATTATGCTATGTCATTTTATTAAAAATTGTGAACTTCCAATGTAAATTTATATTTAAATTTCCATCAGTTTTCACTATTTTTAATTTGATGAATTAAGAGAACGAATTATTACCGCCAAAAGTGGCCACTTTTGGCGGTAAAACCTTGTTCTCTTAAACTTAGATTGTAATTAATATCTATGAAAAGTAACAAAAAGAATACTACAAGTAATTTACTAGGTCAATCAGCTATTAGACTTTTTAAATTTTGTTTGATTTAGGAGTAAATGAATTAATTGCTGGGTGGCGCTAGTGTGTGAACTCACTTCGCCTTAAAGAGTAGAGAAGGAGAGAAAACAATCACAAGTAAGCGTACTTGTGATTGTTTTTCTTCTTCTAACTTACTTTGATAATAAGCTACTTACTTATACGGCTGGTTACTAGGTAAACGCTGAATAGTTTGATTGGTTTTTCGGATTTCTTTGTTTTTAAGGTGCCTACTTATACACGTGGGACTTGGCGGTAGAGAAAAGAACACTGTAGAATTTCAATATGCTGCAATATATTTTGGATGAACATAAAGGTCTTGCATATTATAATATACTAGCTGTTATCCGCGGCTTCGCCCGCGTGATATATAGCCTATGTCCTTCTCAGTATCCTAACCTATGTGTATGCAAAATTTCATGATGATCGGTTAAGTAGATACGGAATGAATGCGTAATAAACAAACAAACAAACTGACTTTCGCATTTATAATATTAGTAGGGATAGGGATTGGGATTGGGATTCTTACTATAAATCCAAAAAAAGCTTCACAAGCTACACATATGTCAACACCATAAGACGTAACAACACCATAACATAATAAGTTTTGATTAAGTTACTATAAGGGCGTTTGTCATAATATTCCGTAGTTTAACAAAATACACATAATAGAGCTTTCTGACTGCTGAAATGTATGTAAGTAAGTATTGAAAAAAACATATATGTAGAAATCTATGTAGACAAATTCTGTATAAAGAAATATTCTTTAGGTTCACTAAACATTTTATTTATCTATCCCCTATCCCAGACAATAACTGATGCTGCAAGCGAACTAAAAGACTTAACTTATAAGAATTAAAGAGTGAACCATCAATTTTTAATGGAGCTGACGTCTTCCAGCCATTCGGGCCAGGATCTGATGGCGTTGTACAGCTTCCTCCCAGGGCTCTCTACTGCGACGAGCTGTCGATGCGCCACCATGTGGTAGTCAGGCGTCAGGTGGCCATTTTCCACGCCGCATTTGAGCAAGGCCTTGACAGCATCTATCATAGATTGCTTTACCTCGTCATCTGAAATGATAAAATCAAGTTAATTTAAAAGATGGGCTCCGTGGCGTAGCGGTCAACATGCCTGCTTGCGACATGGATGGTCCCGGGTTCAATTCCCGATCAGGTCAAGATGGAAAACACTTAGTTGGCAAATAAATGGTTATGATTATGATTAAATTTGTAACGATGCGCATGATAACTTTCATGCTGCATCTTGCTTTTTACCTCATTTCCCAATCATCATCATCCTGTCCACTTTTATTTCGAAATTCATTTTAAATTTCAAATTCCATTTTCAAATCTTCTTCGCAGTTCTTTTCTCATCAGTCAATCATTCCATTCAATTCCTTTCCTAAGTTTGGTCGTGATCTCTCGACCCTAGCTTACAGGCACTCGCCTACAATATTATTTTACTAATTGTATTTTAAACTACTAACCGTGTAACGCATGTGTGAAACTTATTAAAATCCGATATCTGTGTTGTGTTGTGTTCTTGAACTCTCTCTCTCTCTCTCCGCTGAGCATTTAATGCACAACATACTTTATTCATATTCATGTTGGGCCTACTCTAACTAGCTGGGTGAGTAGGACCCGACAAATTGATCTTTTTCAGATTGATCTGGATCTTGGATGTTTACCTATATAAGTATCTATTATAAAATATAGTATAGTTTAGTAAGTATTCCGTAACACAAGTCTCGAACTTATTTTGGAACTAGCTCAATCTTCTTCTCAATCTGTGTGAAAAATAATAAAAAATTGTAAGTCCGGCAACCCTAGTTGGTCGCAAATAGAGTGTAGGTCAATCCTCTGGCCGCTCTGGCTATTAAATGGCTATTTAATGGTAATGTTAGTACATAGAGGGTCGTGCTCCAACTTGGAGACTAACAAAGACCTGTTGCTGAACCGCAGGGACGGTCACCGGGCTGCATGGCACAACTCTCTGCAGCATTTTTAGCTTTACGCAAGGAATGGGATATGGTGGAGAAATTCGACGTGTAGGATAGGAAGCGCGGTGGCCTAATTGGTAACGCGTTAGTCGTACTTAGTCTAAAGACTGCCGTTCAAATCTAGAATTTTCCCCAATTCTTATTTCTTTATTTAAATAAGAATACGTGTATTCATGTATTACGGGAAAACCTAAATTATAGTAAGGTATATAAAATCCGAGTACAAATCAAAAATTACCACTTTTGTTCCCTTTTTACTCGAGTGACCGCCCTTGACCGGTTTTTATAGTTCGCAAGTCTCCAACTTATTTGAGAACGAATATTAAAAAATACGAAACAATTTATTTTTGCCACCAGATAGCCATTGTTTGACAAAAAGTCAAAGTGAGTGTACAATTCTTTTTGCTTTGCCAAAATCAACATTCTTAATTTATTATTTATATTTAGTTTCACAAAAAATATTTTCAGAAGTTGTTTGCCGAATCATGGATACCAAGAAAACTTTGTACACCTAGCGTAAAATGGATAGACGTAGAAATTGCCCTGAATAGCTGACGGTACTTATCTATATTGATATTATAAAGCGAAAATATTTGATGTTTTTTTTTTGTTTAAATTGAATAGGCTCCAAAACAATAATGGATCGATTTTCAAAATTCTTTTAAGTACCTACAGAAAGATAATACATCTGCAGGTAACATAGGCTGTAATTTACGTGGACGAAGACACGGGAAAATTGCGAATATTACATATTTAGAAATTTTTATTCCGAACAAGCGGACATTGCTTTTTTGGGTATTTTTATTAGTTTCTTGCTTTTAAGACCGATCTTTTTTCATATTTCTCTTTTAAGTAGTACTGCGAAGACCTCATATTGACAAACGTCTTTTAGCTTTTTGGTTTATGGTACGTGGTAAAATTTATTTTAATAAAAATATATCCATAGAGAGACTCGCAAGGACTACAGCTCACAAAGTTACTAGTAAGTAATTATCGTCTGTGGTTATTTTTTAAATAAATAATAAATAGATATATACGGACAAATCACACAGATTGAGCTAGCCCCAAAGTAAGTTCTTAAGTAAGACTTTTATTATGGGATTTTTGCAATTAGAGTTGGTTCTTAGCTGCAAAGCTAAGTAGCAAAAAGCTGTTTTCAAGCACGTCAAATCTAAATTATACGTTAAAACCAAAACAATATTCTTTTTATTTTCGTAATAGTGTAAAGTATTCTAAGATGTAAAGTCATTAATTACATACATTAATGTTGCAGAGCGTGCATCTATGTAATCAAAGTTGGACAAGCATATATCAACTTTTTGAAAGATCGGTGGCAGTAATAGTATCTTCTTCTTAGTACGTGGACACGTGTGCGTTGGCATACAAAAGTATAAATGTGTTCTCAAAAATAAAAAGGGAAGGAAAAGGGCCGTCGCCAACGAACATTTTGTGGAAAACATCCATAACGAAATATTTTGATTGGCCTATACAAACACATAATCCAGGAATAATTAGTAATATTATACATACGGTGTCTAAATTAATCAACAACATCCCTTCGGTAAGGGAGGAGAAGGAGGAAACTCTGTTTATCAAAATAAATATTTTTTTGGGGAACCCAAAAAATCTGCGTTGAATTATCGATTATTTATTTACAGCAGTAGAAATAGTATGTCCTTTTTCGTCAAATTTCAAAAACATTGCTGATAAAATTGCCTTTATTGTAAAAAATAAAGCATTTATTCAACATTTTCTTTCCTCTCTTCTCTTCACACTTTGTCTCACTTGGCAAGCGACGTAAAAATATCTCGATCTCTTTCGTGCTTCGTGATGCTCCGTCAAATGCCTTTAGGCAGCTTGAAAATTCTGACACCAGTTTTGACCACTTGAACATACGAAAACCAAACAATATGATAAATATTTACAGATTGAATAAATTTTATCCAGCTAAATAATCTAGGTCAGTTCATGCTAAGGGCATTAAACCATCTCAAGTCAGTAGATATAAAGATGGGAGGTGTATTTGCAGTTGCTATACTCAGCCAAATTTTAAAATTTCATCGGATTAAGATTTTATATTGACACTAGAATTTCAGTTTGTATAAAGCGTTTGCCAGCCGCAATCAACCATCTCGCATCTTTAGCAATAAAGCTTTAAAAAAATCGTATGTGTGTGTGTGAGTGCGACTCTCACTTGGCCGATTTTTGTCATGTCACAGTACAGCAAAATAACATTATCTGCACATTGCTCAAATTTATTGGTTACGCTTTGACACCCTATCTATTGAATCGATCATATGAAATTTTGCATACATATAGGTTAGGATACTGGGAAGGATATAGGACATATATCACGCGGGCGGAGCCGCGGGTAAGAGCTAGTAACATATATAGTTTAGAAAAGGAGTTCATGTTTTCTTATAGACCGGCAAAAGCTCTTGTCACACCCCTGGTGTTGCAATTGTCTGTCTATGGGCAACGGTGATTACTTACCATCAAGTGACATAAAGTAAAACCACAAATCCACCGAAAACATTACGCCTATATATAGCTTCCCACGCTTCTAGAAATTTAAATTTTGCTGAATGTATTTCATACTCACTATTATAATTGCCAATGAAGGTGATGCCAATGGACTTGGAATTGTAGCCATATGTATGGGCACCGACGTGGAGCCAGCCTGCACCCTCGTACACCTTGCCGTTGCCGCCTACTAAAAATCTGTAAAAAATATTCAAGCTACACATTTTTTAAAAACTTTTTCATGAACTTTTGTTTGAATTTATTTGACAAAATTGACTACATGTAGACCTGGTAAGTTAAATAGTACGACGTTTTTTTCCCAAAACGTGCCATATTTAGTGTACTAATCCAGATCCAGTGTCGTGCCGTGTGGTTCCCGGCGGAGTAGATAGTAACCACTCCAAGTCTTAGAAGGCGACTTAAGAAACACAATCTTATCAGAGAACATCAAAGAGGCCTCTCCAACCCGTCTCGGCAGCGTGAAGAGTGTACGCCAAATCCTCTGACTGCCGTGGGTAAATATATGCATCATCAAACTTATGTTCATATATTGTGTCATTTTTAATTAAATACATATAAAGGAAGAAATTTTACTCTCTCTCATACTTCGTTTTAAAAAAAATCTTGTTTAGACCAAGCATCACTAATCACTATCACTACATATTATAAAACAAAGTCCTCCGCCGCGTCTGTATGTATGTCTGTTCGCGATAAACTCAAAAACTACTGCACGGATTTTGATGTGGTTTTCAACAATAGATAGAGTAAGTTGTGAGGAAGGTTTATAGCGGGTAAGGCTGCTAGTTATTTTATAAACTCATGTAGAGATTCACTCACGAGGGTCCAATATCCCAATATTTAAGGTTCTCCATGTGATTACTCTGAATATTCCTCACGATCTCAGCACATCCGTTGTCAGTACTACAGGTGGGTGTCACGGTGTGCTGAATGATCACCAAGTTGACGGGTCTGGGCAGGTAGCTTACATGCACGGGGTTCAAGCCATCCCATTCTTTCTTGCTCACCACACCACAGTCTGAAATAAGAAGTTTACTTTAACTTTCTTGCTCTGCAACCACCCTGGACGTTGACTGACCCTGGTAACACAACACTTCCGCACGATGAGGCGAGAAATAAATAAAAAAAAAAAATATATACGGACAACTCACACAGATTGAGCTTGCCCCAAAGTAAGTTCGATACTTGTGTTATGGAATACTTACTCAATGATACTTTATTTTAAGATAGATACTTATATAGATAAACATCCAAGACCCAGGTCAATTGATAAAGATCATTTTCCATCTTGACCTAGTCCCGATGGTCTAGTGGGTGTAAGCTCTATGAGCGCTTACGTATGTTAAGCAACCCCTGGTGCACCAGGATCCCTACTTGGATGGGTGACCGCAAGTGGCATAAAAATATCTCGAGCTCCTCCGTGCTTCGGAAGGCACGTTAAGCCGTTAGTCCCAGCTGTCATCGTTGATGGCAGTCGTTAGGCTATGATGTCAGATGCCTTAAGGCAGATTGAAAAATCTTACACTAGTGTTGGCCACTTACACAAACGAAAAACAAAATCTTGACCTGACCGGGAATCGAACCCGGGAACATCCGTGTCGCAGGCAGTCGTCTTGACCGCTACGCCATGGAGCTCGTCAAGTTGAAGAAAGTAGAAGAGGTAATGAATAGGTTACGATGGGACATATTAGAGTTGTCAGTAGTCTGAAGGAAGGGAAAGGGCACGGCAACTCTGGAGTCTGGTAACCTACTCTACCACCGTGAGAGTGATTTCAAAAAGTCCCTGTATGGTGTTGGGTTTTTCGACCACAGGTCCCTCATGTGCAATGTCGTTACCATCGAGAGTGTTTCCAGCAGAGTGAAATACCTTATCTCCTACCTCCTCTTATCAGAGTATTCAAAGACACTAGAACTAATTCTAAGATATCAACCAACTATACAAAGTTCTATTTGTATAGTTTGTCTATCTGGATATTGAATTATTCTAAGAAGCCGGGGTTGAAGACATTTGTTTAATATTCCAACTTAAACATGCATTTTGGTTTCATGAGATTAATATAGACGAGAAAATTTAATTTTTAAGATTATTGGGCTGCAACAATGGCACAGAAGATAGTCACATACATACGTAGATAGAGTCATGGAGAAACCTTCATCATCATAAACAACATCAGGTCCTTTTCAGTCGCCACTGCAGAAGCACGACCCTCTCTATACTACCAGAGATATACCTATATTAGCCAGAGCAGTCAGAGGATTTGGCCTATACTCCCTCGCTGGCCAGACTAGTGGGAGAGGTCTTTTTGATGTTCATAAGCTTTGCTTAGCTTGTGTTTCATAAGTCGCCTTCTACGATATTCACGGGAAGTCTTGGAGTGGTCCTATTCTAGTCTACCGGGAACCACACGGTATGCAGAAGTGCACCTTTTGACAGTCCTTGTTTTAAACGATTATTTTAAAGACAAATCAAAGTCCCGTTACTAGTTGTGTGGCAAGCTCTACATTCGGAAAACTCGGCGTAAGAATTAATACTAAAACTGTCAAGGTGGCAACAGTAATAATAACTACAAGACTCCTCACAATATAGCGCTGAACAATTTTGAAACGCGCAAGCAGAGTTTCTTTGAATCGGGCACATAAATAGAACTTGCGACGGAACCCAGTCAGAGTCAAGGATGCACCCTTGCCCAGATAGATTTTTCCACACCACCTCGCTCTCGATACAGTTGTATCAACTTTGAACTTAAATTATAAAATGACGAGCTTTCACTTGCGGCTCCGCTCGCATTAGAGTCAATCCTTCGGGAACAGTAGACACAGTAACAATAGACTACCTTTCATCCTGGAGAAAAGTACCGTTGTCTCCATGTCCATACTCCAGGCAACGTATATGAAAAATTTGATGATGATCGGTTTCGAAGATATGACGTGAAAGCGTAACAAACAGACAAACTCACTTTCGCATTTATAATATTAGTTGGGATTAGGATGTCCAATATTGCACCTTTCTCCTTCCACTCTCACAATTCCAGACTGATTCAGGACCCTATAGTAAAAATTTAAGATCGTAAAATACCTAATGAATGCGCATTCATAATAGCGGCGCCTTTTTGCTGTGGAATAATTTCTAATACAATAACGTTGTATACATTAAATTCTTTTGAAGGTAATTCCAAAGTGGATGCCCTTTTTAGTTACACATGATGCATCTGATGTGCTCTTAACCCCCATTAGCGTTGCATGTTTGAAAATCTCTTGCATAGATGCAAGAACTACCTACTCATAGTTCTTGCTCAGTCGTCATGTTGCAACACAATCAAAACAAATACGTATATTGCACAGATTCAAATGATTTGCATTCTATTTTTACGATGATTGTAATATGCTCACGCCGGTCATCGACACGGATGGAACCTGTTTGGATTCCCGGTCAAGTCATGATGATAATTATTTTTAACACAAAAGTTAAACCGACTTCAACCCTATACTTAAATGTATAAACTGGAACTTAAAATTAGGTTTTAGTGGGTGTGGTAGTTCAATCAAAATAGGGGAACAACGTCGTCATCAACTTGTCTTGATTCGCGAAAGAATTAAACAGAAAAAAAAGTAAACCAAATGGCAAACTTGATTTATTTTTTGTTTTTGTTGATTTTTTCTAAAAGCACTGGATACATTTCGATAAAAATATTATAGGACCACCTTTGAAGTTCAGTCAAAACAAACGGAGTTAACGTTCTCATCATCATCGTCTTAATTCGCATAAGAATAAAATACAAATAAGTTTAAACCGAATGGGCATACTTTTACACTTTTTTTGGGCTTTTGTTTATTTTTTCAAAAAGTGCTCGATACATTGCGACAAAAATTTTATGGGACCACCTCTAAATATTGCCTATCAAACAAAAAAAGAATCACTAAAATCGATCCATAATTGACTGAGTAATCGCGTAACATACATACAAAGAAAACATACAGACGAATTGAGAACCTCCTTCTTTTTTGAAGTCGGTTAAAAACTGATCTTTTTAGATTGACCTGGGTCTTGGATGTTTATCTATATATGTATTTGTAATAAAATATAATATCGTTGAGTTAGTATCCCATAACATAAGTGCCGAACTTACTCTGGGGCTAGCTCAATCTGAGGGATTAATTGTCCGTATATACTTATAAAATATTTATAAGGAAATTATATGATTTCCTCGGATATCAATGTTCTCGCAGAATTTTTTCAATCCTTGATATTAGTATAGAAACAATTAAATTTGCATTCAAATTTGATTGAATTGAATTCTTTTCTATTAAGGTTTTGATTGGATAATTCAATTGGCAGGTCCAAAAGGCCAATCATATCGGAATAGTAGAAATATAATTTTTGATCGAATTTTTGCCTCGGAAACCGACTTACTTAAATTTCACCGAAATCGTCGGAGTAGAGATTAGCATTACTAAACATGTACAAGAATTGCTCATCTAAAACATAAAACTGTAAATAAACAATTAATTGATTTAGACGTGTTTTTTAGTCATCCTTCCGCGAAAGAGATTTTTTCTCGGAAGGACGACAAAATATTTAGTTTGCTGTCACAAATCCCTCGCGAAAAAGTGTTTACCTTTTAAACATAGATTTATTGGAAATATATCAAATATGTACAAAAACATTTCTTAATAGCTTTTTACGTATTTTTGGGATTCCTTCGCTACCGGCCCAACTGTCCATCAATGGAATGTCTCCTTATATTATAGTAATTCCTGCCTATTACAACCGTAAGCAGCAAAAGATATTTCGTAGAATGTTTATGTTTATCTCGTCTTTATTTTGGTAATAAACGTATTATTCCTATAAATAATATGAGGATACCTCACACATACATCGCGCGTAACTGCCATAGACTTTTGAATTTGCAATAAACACAGGAAAACCAAAATAAAGGTTATATCTTCGTAAATATTTAATAATAAAAATAAGGTGGGGTGTCTGAGGTGTTGCGCTTTTTTGATTAACACGTTGTATATAATAACATAGTACACAATAACAAGACTTATAATGAAAAAACAAAACTTTTCACTATAAGGCTTGTCATTTTTTTCATGCTGATGGTGACAAACAAGGTTGAATATACCAAGCTGCTTCTGTTTCTGCGCAGATCTTAAAAGTCGATTGAAGGAAGAAACAAAAAACTGAATTTCATTAAACTATAACTATTTTGATTCATTTTTCCATCTTCACCACTACTAACGTGCCTTTTTGGCCTTTTTGGTTTTGTAAACCTGGGCTCTGTCTACCTCTAAAAGGAAAAGAGGAGATGAGATGTCTATGTATCACAGTAAGATAGGTATAGCAGTAATAAAGTCACATCTCGAGGAATATAATTATATGCAGTATCATAGTTATACGCAAGCGATTCATTACTATCTTTCTGGGAACATTATTATTACATAGTTCATACATAAGTAAAATTCTATGATTTTAGATCAATTAAGCTAACACTTAAAAAAAATCCCGACTGCCGTTTTCGATTAGGGGGGAAAATACGAATTTAATAATGCCTCACACACTCTTCAACATTAGGAAAGCCAGTAAGGTTACAGGAGACAACAATAGAACAGGCATACTACACACTGGGTGGGTCAATAGGGTGATCATTTATCAAAACAGTTAAAACAAATTATGCAGTGGTGAATGTATTCAAAAGTAGAATAAATAGGTATCTCTTAGATAGGCACGTAACATCCTCGTCTTCATCGTCACTTACCATCAGGTGAAATGGGAGACAAATGCTCAAGTTATTAATGTAAAAAAATGTTTCCCTTTGTTTTGACTTTGAAAGGGTACAAACACTCTTTGACATTCATTATACTTATTGTACGAATATATTATACTCACCAGCACTGACTTGACACGAGCATGTAATAAGAAAAACTAACACAAACAATTTCAATTCCATTTCGTTATATTTTACGATATTTATTCTTAATCAATACAAGTTATCACTAAAACGCTCAGAAAGAGAATAATACGATCATAGCAGTTTGCAAATTAACTCCTCAATACCTCTCTGTCATTGTCCTAATGATAAAAAGTGACGGACGATGTCCGTGGAGGTCGTTTCGGTTTCTTGAACCTGATAAAATTGCTACTGCAGGTCAATTGGTTCAGTATACAAACAGATATATCGTTAAACAAAGGTAAAGTGCATTATTTTGCTATTGATTGTTGCTTCAAATATCCTTGAGTCATGTTAAATACCTCTTGTGGAACCAACTTGACAGCATTTGGACTATATTTTCTAGATGGGATAAATCATTTTATGGAGTTTTTGGTGGGAAGTCAAGGGGTTCGGTTGTCGTTTGCCTTATAAAATTTTGCAAATTGATTTAAGTGGACTTTTTAATATGAAATTGGTGTAGTTTGGTGTTATAAATGCTCGTGCTCGAGAACAATTTGTGAAATAGTTAAAGTAGACTGTTAAATGGACTCGTATAGATTTGTCGCCAAAATCTCCCACGAGGCTGCCAAAAAACATGCCATCTTTAATGCCACATGGATGCCACATACAACACCGATACTTAGTTAGTATCTCATTACCTATACTGGACATTGGCAGAATAACTGAAATCTCGGTGGAAGCCATAATTAAAAAGAAGAAAGAAAGAAATCATTTTATTGTTCAATATATAATTTTCAAAATAAAATAATAGCTGTATTCATTTTGGTCATAAGCATCGATTATTTGTGTATTAACTTGTTGCTGTCAAGCCTGAATGAGGATTTTAATTCCAATAACAATAGCTAAGGATCTAGCCTACTAAAACAAGTTCAAAATAAATACCGCTTTGAATTCATCCATCATCGGGAGGCTATAATGCCACAGACATCGATTGACAGGTGAAAGTATTCACATTCTTTTTAATATTGGGGAAAAACGGTTTTTGCGGTCCCAACATCATACCCGTAGCTATATCATCACTATTCCACAATATATGCACTTTTTTGATTGACTTGATAGAGAAATTATCACACCTTTCATAACTTGGGCTCAAATCATCACAGGCCAAACTTTTATTTTGCACAACAGATACCCAAACGAAATGAATTTCGTTAGGTTTATGTTTAAAAACAAAAAAAAGATATGAGAGAGTGACTATTGAAATTAACAAATAAGAATGGCTCGAATTACTTGGAAGAAAACTTCGCGAGCCCTCATTAAGCACCGCTTTTTGCTAGTTTATCATAAGTTCTCACCTGTATTTTGATTATGTATAATTAGGCTTTTCTCCATAAACCGTCACAATTACAGCATGGGACGCTAGAAATGACCAACTTTATCAACGTGCCGAACTCTAAAAATATTATCATCAAAACTTTGTTCCGGTTTAATGGTTAGAGGGAACTCCCAACCAACGCGGGGATTTCCTTTTTCTAAATATTGTTTATAATGAGAAGATAAAAACTACAACATCATGAGATATCTGTATTCTGAACACATCAAAATAAATCTGCAATAAAATACTGTTCCCTCTATAATTTTTCTCTATATCTTTGTTTATTAATACATACATCCGCAACATGTTACGTCATAGCCACTATGATTCATCAGCACCGATCGTTTCATTCGAATATGTACGTAACATCTGCAAGTAATATTTTAATTACTTACAATTTTTTTTTTCGAAATTTGTTATACAGCGAGTAAATTGACCCCCGTCATTCCCTTAAAGGAAAATGAAAATTCGGTATGTAATTTACTATGGAGCAGCGATTTTAGAGCAGAACTATGAAAAATAAAGTCATTTTTGCTGGCGAAAACTGGTTATTTGACTCGATTACATACACATGAAATTGGTACTTTTAAGTGGTGACCCTTATCTATGATTGCTACTACGGACTATATGGGCGAGTCCGACTCGCACTTAGCCACTTTTTTTAATAGGAAACTTATAAATAGAGACAATGGTGAACCGGGCTGTCTACAATTCGGGTGATGTTTGTTTTTCGTGTGTGTAAGAGAGTGATGAAAAACTCAACATTAACCTCTATTATAAAAGAATATTATTTATGCCAAGCATGTTTAAATTTTATATAATAGTACGCAAGTATTACGTTTCATATCAAAAGGTTTACCGGTTCCTGTTGAATAAAAGAAAACATCTTAAAAATATTTATTAATATTTTTAAAAGCTAAACTGAAGCAAAGATGTTTTGTTTCATTTATAACTGAAAATTATCGTCTTTGTCGACGTAAATTATAGCCTATGTCACTCGGCTCATCAGCTTTGTATAGGTGAAAGGATTTTGGAAATCGGTCAAGTAGTTCCGAAGCCTCAGAGTATTGAATGCAAGAATTGCAAGAAACATAAACTTAATCTTACAATAATAATAGTATGTTTGAAATGTAAAAGTTACATGTAAAATGATTAAAATATTAAAAATAGGTAGGTATGTCATTACTTGACCCTTTCATAGGTCATGCAACAAACGACGAATTAAAACCACGCGAAAAGGTGAAAAACAATTTGAATTGCAAATTGATACTCATATACCTAAATAAATAAGTATTTTTCACCTGGCCTGCGTTGAATTAACTATTAGTACATAGTCTGACCAGTTAAAAGTTTTGGGATGCCTTGAAACAATGAATATTTAAAGTAGCTGAAGTGGCAAAGTCAATCACAAAGCTGTATATGAAATAAATTTTTGAAAAACGTTTTTTATTTTAATAAAGTAGGTAGTGGTCTTGGTTTTTAATGAAAACATTATTATGAATATATTTTTTTGAAATAATATTTTACCAAGTGTTATTATACATAACTAGCTGTTACCCGCAGCTTCACCCGCGTAATATATAGCCTATGTCCTTCTCGGTACCCTTACCTACGTGTATGCAAAATTTCATAATGATCGGTTCAGTAGAAATGGCGTGAAAGCGTAACAAATATACAAACAAACTCACTTTCGCATTTATAATATTAGTTGGGATTGAGATTGGGATGGGATTGGGATTTATATGTAAAACTAGTTGTTACCCTCGGCTCCGCCTGCGTGATATATAGCCTTTGTCCTTCTCAGTACCCTAACCTACTAGTATGTGTATGCAAAATTTCATGATGATCGGTTCAGTAGATAGCGGGAAAGCGTAAGAAACAAACAAACTTATTCCCACTTTCTCATTTATAATATTAGTTAGGATGAGGGTCACTCACGTACATATAAGCCAGCTGCAACTCTGCAAGCTAAAAAGTATTATACATAGTTATAACACATCTAAATAAACAAAAATTTGTTGTAGTTTTTTTTTATTATACTCAGCGATTAATAGATACAGCTGGAGCTGACACACTCACCGTGATCTGTTATTACGGTTACACTCCAAGTTAACGCCCATGCCCTTGATCGACTTTTACTATCTACGCAAGAAGAGAAGTGTGACATTTTATGTTTTTTTATTTGCTGAAAGCAGCAGAGTAGCCAGCAAGGTCGAGAAAAAAAGTGATTGAAGGTGTTGCTGTTTCCATAACTTATGTTATTAGTGCATTGTTGACATTTTCAATAACGAGAAATTATTGAGGAACTGATATACATAGATAAGACTTATATACTGCAATGATCTCAAAGCAGTAAGCGTCATATTTGGTTACTTGTCATCTACTACTAAACCCATCTTGCAACACAAACATAAACTTTTGATGGCTAAATGAAATATTTACAGGTTGCGATGGAAGTTACTTATTAATCCTAATTCTACTGTATCCCCAAGGACGTATAAATTTATATCAACTCGAACGCGCCTTTGACCATGGAGCCATCTAAAGCGAGGTGCAAACTTCGTAATGAAGGAAGGTGTCTCTCTGCCAAACACATTTTTTCCACCTGCGGAGAACTTTCCGCGTAGGCATAAACTGCCAAGACCAACATGGAAGTCTTTAAATAGACTTCGGACACAGGTCGGTCGGAGCAAAGAAAATATGTCTGGATGGAGGTTGTCTGATGGCAGAGATGTGAATTTTTTGTGTGACAATTGCACGCAGCAGGGTCTTATGGTTATCATCGACAACGCGATTATGGTGGCTAATTTCTCGGCCTCGACAATGTATTGTTTTTGCCATCGAAAGGCTAAGAAGAAGAACGTAGCGTTAATATTTGACTAGTAGTCCAGGCCGTTTGCTGGTCATTGAAATCAATGGAATTCAATACAATATCTCGTTACTGCACCAAAAGATATCATCATCATCAGGTCTTTTTTAGTGTCCACTGCAAGAACACTACCCTCTTTGTACTACCAGAGCCACATATTAGCCAGAGGCCAGAGCAGTCAGATGATTTGGCCTACACTCTCCACGCTGGCCGGGAGACGGGTTGGAGAGGTCTCTTTGATTTTATATGCTATATATATAGCTTTGTTCAGCTTTAGTTTCCTTAGTCGCCTTCTACGACAGTCAGAGGATTTGGCCTCCACTCTCAACATTGACCAGACGGGTATATAGGAGTCTTTTGAGAGATCTCTTTGATGTTTATAAGCTTTGTTTAGCTTGTGTTTCCTAAGTCACCTTCTTCCACATTCACGGAAAGACTTGGAGAGGTCCTATTCTGCTGATCAAATCAAATTTAGGGATCACTGAAAAAACAAAATTTCACGAGGTTTGCAACAGGCGGCCCTCTCAGCCAACCGTTTAATGATAGAATGAAGATAAACTGTTTTGAACCAGTAGTATGTAAGAGGATGAAAAATATATAATAAAATCAGCCACATGCGAGTCAGAATTGTGCACCATGGGTTCCGCACAAAAAAAAATATCTTTATAAGAATTACAAATTTTAACCTTGCTTCATACCAAAGACAATATAATACTAACGTAATATTTAGAGTGCCCACCTCATACAAAAATATTGGGCCAAATTAAGGTTGCGAAAAGCAGGCGAATGTATGGCGCAGGAGAGTTGCTTGCTACTCGATACTAGATGGCGGTAATCTGCGTTAGCCTTTAACTTACTAATTATACGGTGTCATTTTAAAATATTATGCCTAAAATATTGATTTGATTTTTAATAAGATATATTTTGTGAATCATGTTTTTATATTCTAATAATACGGTAGATACAATGTTGTGTAGTTTCGAGTGGCGCCATCTATGCGAGTCTCTGAGAACTAATCGTACGATTAAGGCGTTGAGACCACATGTTCATACTACATATTAACAACCCGAAGCAAAAAGTAGGATGTTTTAAGTTTAACGTAGCTACCGAACAAAGAAAAAGAGCTGAACCGATTATGATGCAGGCAAGTTCTTTTTTATCGAGTGCCTTCTTTACTACATACAAAATCTGTTCAACCGTTTACAAGATAGAGGAATTTGGTGTTGGGTTGCTTAATATATAATATTACTTATTTTGTAAACAAAAATTACGTCTTTTTTCTATACTTCAGGCATCGTCTTCTGAACAATTCCAATTACTTAGGTCCTATAAGGCCTCCGCCATATATCACGCGCTTCATTCATCTCTATCACTCGCACTTTCTTGCGCATATCGACTCACAAAATCAATCTTAGCCGTTTATTTGTGAGTTCAGTGGATTCAACTATAAAAACATTTTGCCTAGGAATGCCTAACCAAAGTGTATTTATGTAGTGTTGCAAATTTATCAGAATATAAACACGATTTAGTCTTGTTACAGGCTCTTAGCCTTTACCTAAAGTTCCCACGGAACCAACAGACATTGCGAAACCATTAAGAAGAACATATGAATCACCGTGGAAACTGTTGACACGAAGCCACCTGCATGTGAAGCCACCCTGGGAGCTTCTTCGGACAAGCAGAGCAAGTCGAGAGTCGAAACGATCACCACGCATCGCGTGACTCCTTGCTGATCAATCGCTGATTGCTAGAGTAAGTCCCTGATCAATCGCTGAATACTAGTTCATAAGTTTTCTGTACTATTGGGTTTTTTAAAAACCTCCGCCGACGTTCCGTTGACGTATCTGTCTATAATTTCATTTTGTTGGAAATTATCGTGTTTTTTCCTGTATCCTAGACAAAGTCACAATAATAATAATGCTTCTATTAAGAGGCATGTTAATTAAAATCGTATTGCTATGTAAAGACCTCCCAAAAATAAACACAATAGTGACAAAAATACATTTCTAAACAAACTTCCAAATATAAAAGTTTTAAAGTCACATATTTTTAGACGTTAATTTTTACGACGTGAAAACGCATTGTTAAAATGCCTACATATTATTGCTACATGCTCTACAGTATAATTATTTTATTATTATTATTATTTTATGGCTGCAAGCGTTACCGTCGTTCAGCTTGGGAACTTTTTTGGACGACAACACATTTCGCTTGGCGACATGCTTACGTTTAGGTGCAAAAGCAAATGTCCCGCATCGTTGTCCCTGCGGCGACACAGTCGACCAGTTCGGCCACCACGGACTCTCCTGTTCTAGGAGTGCCGGACGCATAGCTCGTCATGCTAGCCTAAACAACATCATCCACCGTGCTCTTGTCTCCATACAGATGCCAGCCATTTTGGAACCAATTGGCTTGGCCCGGGAGGATGGCAAGAGACCGGATGGTATGACACTGGTGCCTTGGAGATTGGGAAGGCCGCTGGTGTGGGATGCAACATGCGTCGACACTCTCGCGCATTCCCATCTCCACGGCACAAGATGTAAGGCTGGCATGGCTGCAGCTACCGCAGAGTCCCTCAAACGGCGCAAATATATATGCCTGGGTGACGCATATATTTTTGAGCCATTTGGGGTCGAGACACTGGGTCCGTGGGGCCCCTCAGCTCACAAACTATTCAAATTTGTGAGCAAAAGGCTGGTCGAGGTGTCGAATGACCAGAGGGCTGGTCACTATCTTGCCCAAAGAATAAGCATTGCCATTCAACGTGGCAATGCTGCCAGTCTTCTGGGCACATTACCGCAGGGTAATGACCTGCGGGACATTTTTTATTTATAGCTAGGTTTTATTTATAAGTCATTTTATTTCTTAGGTAGGTTTAATTGTTAGTTTCTAGTTCTTATAAGTTAGTTTTATTGTTTAATGTATTATTTTGTATTTAAAGACTTTATTTCATTTAAAAATGGTTTCACCCAACTTTAAAGAAGCTTTAAGATCACATAACGAATCGATATCAAATAAAGTGTTCTTAAATAGTATTTTCAGATAGAAATTAGTATCATTTGAAACAAATTTTAGCTTTAAACTTAACATTACTTAGTTCTTATTTAAAAAAAAAACTTATAATCAATAAACTTACTGTCTTGTTACAATATTATGGAAATAGCTGTAGCTTTTAAGCGCGCGCAAAATCTTCCAATTATATTTAAGGGAATTAAGTTTTTACATAAATTAGATTCCTTTTAGCGCAATGTTACTCGAGAGATAGTAACAAATCTATTTAAGGATTTTTTGGTGTCAATTGCTACAGAAAACCGAGATCTCATTTAAAAGTTTGTACTGGAACGTCCTAGTTAGCCCTCCTGCTTGTTTTATATTATGAATGACGGTTCAAAATTTAAAGTAAAAACGTTTTAGATATAAATTGCTACTATTGGCTAAAACGCTAAATAACTTCTTTTTACTGATCCATAGATCAATAAATAAAAGCATTTTACTGTTTATTTCTTTCAACCCCTCTTTGGAAAAATTCAAATAACATTGTTCCTTCTTTTAAAAATATTTATATTTGGACAATTTTTTTGGGCTATGAACGAAGCCACATAGAAGCTCTTTTTTTATGTCATTGGACGGCAAACGAGCAATCGGGTCACCTGATGGAAAGTGATCACCGCTGCCCATGGACCAATGTAACACCAGGGGAATGACATGAGCGTTGCCGGCCTTTTATCTTTTCCTCCCCAGAGGGATGGGGGGCTGGGCCTCCGGCGCTCTCATTCATCGAACGAAGCATAGAAGCTGTAAAGCTACTATTCAAACGTCGATTTTCTGTGAGAGTGTGACGGACGAGCCGACCCATTCATGCTACTAGCAAAAGTAATTTTTACCGGTAGCGTGGCTCTACCACAACTAACTCTTTTTATGTGGAAAGAAAACTTTTTAGAAAATATAGTTGATCCCGGCCAAGGTTATTCCATCCTGTGTAAACTCAAATTATTTGCATTACCTTTGGTTACGTTTCGACCCTTATATTTTTAGACAAGGTTGCTAATGGTTAAGTTGGTGAAGTAAATACCTCTGGTTTATAAAACACTAGCAGTTACCCGCGGCTTCCCCCGCGTGATATATAGCCTATGTCCTTCTCAGCACCCTAAGCTATGTGAATGCAAATTTTTATGATGATCGGTTCACTAGATAGGGCGTGAAAGTGTAACAAACAAACAAACTCAGTCTTGCCTTACAGGGTAGAGCGGCCATAAGCCGATTAGCGTGATAGTGGTTGTGTATGCGGGAGCGGGAAATGGAATTAAAATATGGAATCCACGAGCCGCCAGCCGCATCGCTTGACTATTTTTATATGATTTCGCGGATTCTACTACTACTTTACTATTTTGTAAAGTAATTTTAACGGCCTGAGTACTATTCTTAAAAAAGTGACTTTTCGAGACGAGCGAAATTTTCATACAAAAATATACGTGTTCGAACAGTCGCCCGTTCAAAATTATCAGTCAATCCTGTACGATATGAGAAAGCTATAAATAAAAATATAGGGACAAATCATACAGTTTGTTTGAGCTAGCTCCGCAACTAAGTGAACTTGCCTTATTGGATACTTAGTCCACCATACTATTACGATTTTTAGTAAAAAATCTTCAGTGGAATTGCAATTTATTCTCTCTGAACGACCAGTAATTGATTATTTTTAAAGCTCCTGTTGATTTTACATATGTAATATCTTTATTTAAAAACCCAAATAAAATAAAGAAGAAAATATTATATCGAAAGATATAAAAGGTTTAAATCTTTATTTCTGTCAGGACGATTTCCAACTGCCCACACGATTACACTTAAGAGACTAGCTGCTAAAAATAGGCGATGGGTCATAGCCGGTTAGAAAATGTATATCATCATCATCATCATCAGGTCTTTATTAGTCTCCACTGCAGGAGCACGACCCTCTCTGTACTGCCAGAGCAGTAAGAGGATTTGGCCTACACTATCCACGCTGGCCAGACGGGTTGGAGAGGTCTCTTTGATGTTTATAAGCTTTGTTTAGCTTTAGTTTCCTAAGTCGCCTTTTACGACATCCACGGGTAGATTTGGAGTGGTCCTATTCTTCTCTGCCGGGAACCACACGGCATACAGAAAATGTATATACTCTATGAAAATTTTAAATCCCTTCAAGGCCGTTATTTTAAATTCAAACAACAAAACAGAAATATATTTTCCGAAGGTAACAAAGAGATAGGACTAAGTGTTGTTTTCAATGCGTTTCATAAATTTCACACTGTCTGAATACATTGTTTGTCGCGTTGAGCGAATGCCTTTTCATTTCGTGTTGTTTGAAAAGCGAACAACATTCCCTACCAATTTATAACATTCATAACCAGTAAGGAATGGATGTCTAAAATGTGTTTTGTTCTGTTCTAGGCATGTTATTTGGCTTCACTTTTTGCACAATTGCCCCAAAAGGCGTGTACTATTTTGTTTTTGTTAGAGTTCATGTACGTAGTATGTGAGTATCCTTAGACGATTAATGTAAAAGCCAACCATGAGTTTATAATACGTGATTAGTTAACGATTCGATCTAAAGTAAACTATTCGAAGGCTCGTAATAGTAAACTATCGTCTTACTCGATATGAAACGAAGGTCAGTTTTGTAACTCATGGTGCCGATACCGCAGAAAATGTTCCTGTAAACGCAGGATCGTATTCGTTTACATTCAACCTTGAGTCGTATTCGATTACGAGATTCGCAAACTACTCTGGTATATCGTTCTCATGGTAGGCAAACTATAGTAAACTATGACGGTTATAAAAACATTACCGTATAGTAAATAAAATGTATAAACTCATGGTTGACACTCAGGTGTAAAATTACCTGCGACATTCCCCTAAAAGGTCACCTTAGCCATTCAATATGAAAAAAAATCCTTTAAGGCCAATGATGGAAATTGGAAAAAAGTCTACTTCCATACAAGTGGACCGGACGGCAATATCAAAAAGGTTTCTTCCCAACATAGGTTCCAAAACAGTTGTACATATTGACCGGCCGAGTCACCCCTTCAACGATATGATATGAGTGTAATATTGCACCCGGTATAGAGCATGAATTCATTTTGGCAGTAGGCATAATATAAAAATCATAGGCATTAACTATAAAACGTACGTTACTCAACCATAACCTACCACTTTTTTCTGGTGAGTACTTTTTCTCTTTTGACTTTCCTCACTATCCAAGGTAACATTTGCAATTTAATTTTCTTTGTTACGAAAGTTGCCGAAGATAAAAACTAGAAAAAGGCAAAAAGGGTCAAGAATATCTCCAATATCCGTGTAAGATGCAATTTATGGTCAGCTCTGACAGATTTATTGCTATCACACTCTCTCTTATCCACAAAAGGTCTTCGGGTAGGGACAAAAGGTCCCACAGGGTATTTTCAGCTTTGAGATTTGAAACACGTGTTAGTGTAATGGGTCACGTGCGCGGTCACTTAGAAAGTAGTTGTCTGTAAGGTGAAAACGCTAAACCCGTTTAGTTGTTAGATATTTTCATATCAGCAGAAAAATAATGTACTTTATGTGATAAAGGACGTCAATAATAGGAGAACATAAACCTGTCATTCATTTGTTAATTCGCGCATATGAGACTTATTGTTTAAAAAGTGATGGAACGAATATTTTGAATAACTGAAAAAAATACAGTCATACCAGAAGGCTTGAAGGCCTAACTTGGCTGTATGTTTAATAAACTTACTGCTTTCTTGTTTTTGCTCACTCATTTACCGAGTGTTTCACTAACCCCACGGAAAAGCGTTTTTCTATTAGATTATTTATTTATTCATCATATAACTGTGTCATACATGTGTTTACAACTTCAATTTATTTTAGATTTACCAATTAAGAAGACTTCATTTCATTTATCATAACGGTTCATTTTCAAAAGCCCACTTTTTACCGATAATGGGCTCTCATATGACCTCTGTACATGAAACCAATATCAATACTCTTGCTACAAAATTTATATTTTACCGATTTCGATGATACCGAGCAGATAGCTCAGGGTAGCCAATTTTTATTAATAATAGCTAAGAGTTTACCTCAATAATCTAGTTTTTAATAAAGAAAACCGCATCCAACCAAACCCGTGAGGTGATCTTTTTGTTAGGCTGCGTTTCGACTGAAGCGGAGCGAAGCAGAGTAGAGTGAAGCGAGGAATGAAGCGAAGAAGGGAGGAGTGGAGAAAACATAGAGAATACGTAGATTTTGGAATCGATAACATATCAAATACCATTCCATGCATGGGAAAGTTTCATATCATTTTCGAACTTGTGATGATGAAATGTTTGAAAATTCATACAGGGTATCTCGCTGGAACGTCCCTCTACTCTACTAAAAAAATGAAAGAAAAATAATAATATTATATGTATTGCAAATCGTAAAAAAAGTAATGTAATTAATATGATAATAATTAAGTCGCCTAACCCACGTCTTCATGGCACCAGCTGAAAATCAGCGCTGTAGCACCCCGCTAGCAGCATAAAGCAGAGATGGCCACCTTTTCGACAATTTTTATTTTTAATTTGCTAAGAATCTTTCTTTCTTTCTTTACTCCATTTCCCTCCGCTCGTCCCCGCTCCACCCCACACATCTGCACTCCACTAGGCATTTAGGCAAGTCTCTGCATCGCATACGCAGACACACCGTTGGCTAGTTTTACTCCGCAATGTAATTCGTCTCAGCTGCGCTTACACTGGTTCTATAGAAGCGGAGTTAAGGTCGTATCCTAGCAGCATTTTTTCAGTATAGTTTCCATACAGATGTATTTCTCTATTTTCTCGCTGAAAACTGCTTCTAGAGGCACAATTCTTTTCTCATAAAATCTAGTACTAAAATAGGTATGGCTCTATGTTTTTTTTTTTCTATATAACTGTTTTTCTAAAAAAGAAGTTTTCAAACATTTCTTTTTACAAAAATGATTGCTCTTAAGGTGTGTATTTTGAATAACGTGATTGGTAAATTTTTTCAAGTCACTCCTTCGCTCCGCTCAGCTCCGCTTCAATGGGAACTCACCCGAGGGTTATAAACGATCAAAGTGTTCTGTAATCTTCATCTGAGCTGTACTTCAATCGCTAAGTCACTGTCGTTAAAGAGGTAAGAGCACTCTGAAGTCCTACGGAAGCTCCAATCTAACCAGATACAACCCAGATAAACAAGGTACTTATTTATAAACCGTTTCACGGAATTTGTAAACGTGATATTCAAATTGAATTATATCCTGGCGCGTACAGTAAAACAAAGGCAGATTATAATGAATGTAAGCACAAATAGTTGAATGGGCACATACCTTTAATTTTTCATTTATTTTTTAATTGAAACAAAAATACTTTTATAATTTTTTAGTCCTAGATTTTTTCAGATATGCATTCGGTAATGCATGTAAAAGACGAGAGCAAGGTGAAAGAGGACGAGCGGGCGGACAGGGCGCCGTCCTATTGCCATCGCTCGCACTATTTACGTATATTACGTATACTATATACGTATTTCGATTATAGTTTTGTTGACTTACGTATGTTATTCCATTTATCTGCTGTAATAGTACATTACAGCAGATAAATGGAATAACATACGTCAATAATTTTAAATTAATGTAAAAAAAAATGATTTTATAACTTTATTATATCTCAAAAAGTTTTTTGCTTTTAAATGTATTTTTTTTTAACTAATGTGTTCATTTTTGAAAA
The DNA here is from genome assembly GCA_963082605.1 of Rhodophaea formosa. Lineage (NCBI taxonomy): Eukaryota > Metazoa > Arthropoda > Insecta > Lepidoptera > Pyralidae > Rhodophaea > Rhodophaea formosa. Next base: position 15,228,141 of record OY720206.1, read on the forward strand.
GTCTTTCCATAGCAACACACTAGTCCGTATGCCTGTTGAATGAACTGTTTATTTTATTTCAATTTAATGATTTCTCGTTAAAAGGAGGAAGGATAAATAAACTAATATTTTTGTACATTCAATCTTTATGAAGGTATAGTATCTTGTTGAAGGTCGGTAAAAAAAAATATTAGGTTTAAATAATGGCTATTTAAACCTAAATGTTTATATTTAGGTTTATATAATAGGTTTTTTATACGTATGCAGATTGATTCAAAATTTCTTGGTTAAACATGTTTTTTTTTTTAAATCACACAGATTGAGCTAGCCCCAAAGTAAGTTCTTATGTAAGACTTGTGTTATGGGATACTAACTCAACGATACTATAGTTTATAACAAATACATATTTAGATAAACATCCAAGACCCAGATCAATCTGAAAAAGATCATTTTTCATCTTGACCTGACCGGGGATCGAACCCGGGATCATCCGTGTCACAGACCGGCGTGTTGACCGCTGCGCCACGGAGCTCGTCAACAAACCAACATGTAAACCAATAAACCTTAACAATTTGCTTTATAAAGTTTACACTTTACTGAAAAGTATAAGATCAGATAGTCTTGGAAAAATTAAGTAGTATTTCATTCCTTACCGATCAGACCTCGTCATCCACTTAGCCTCGACATATCATTCATTTGAACCCAAAATGGATGTCCTAACGGTAATATTTCATCATATTCCTTAGATCCAAGGTACTCAGAGTAGTCCATCCAACCCATTATTGTAGATAACGAAAAAATATCTTCTGACTTCGTCTGTGGCACAGTTACAACGCCAGCCACCTTAATACCAGGAGCTCAGGAGTGCCATTTTTGAACGCGTGCCACTCGTCTTCGAACGATTTTTGTATGGAAAAATCGTTCGAAGACGAGTGGCACGCGTTCAAAAATAGTACCCCTGGTTTCTATACCCAGCGCAAAAAAATATTTGTACTTATTTCAATTCAATGCGTATTTTTCTGCAGTACTCTCCAACACAGCACTGCAGTAACGAAGAAGGCTGTCTTTGAACCTATGAGCTTTATTTAAATCCCGGAATTAGAATTCCTAATGGCATACCCAAATTCACCCAGCTGCATCGGTGACTTTGTATGCGACTCGCACTTGGCCAATTTTTTACGTAACAAAACACAAACCCACATGATGTTATAATGTAATATTAAGAGTTCCGCCCTCAACATACATACTCAAGATTAAAGAAAGGGTTAGCAGACAAACAAATTTTTAAATTTGGGTGCCTCGTGGCCAATCGGAATGGGGGCCTAACGGCCGATCCTGGCTAAAAAGCTTGTTGTATTGTTATAGCGGAACCCAGGTTCCGCACTATAGGTGAGGATGCTACTGAATAAACACTCAAATGAGGAAAAACAAACACAACATTAAAAAGAGCTGTTCTTCTGAAATGAATTAAAATGTGCTACCGAAATATTTTTATTCAAAATCAACCTGATCTCGATTGCATTCCAGGTTCTAAATATTACCAGGCGATGAGTGACCCAAATTCTCTGGTAATATTTAGATTTCGAAATTAGGATTCGTAAAACAATATAAAATACCAAAAGCTAAGCAAAAAATTATTCTAAACGTTTATTCAGAAAATAGGCACATTTAAAATTATCTTATTTGCATTTACTAATTATTGTTCAAACGCTACAGACTACTAGATAAATTCCATGTAAATACTTAAAAACAATTTAACTATGGGGAAGAAATCTCGGTGATTTTCCACGCCTGTCTCGTTGTTGTTTTGCACTAGACATCAAATTAGCGATGTCCCCACATTCGCTTGAAGCTCACGTACTCCCCTATTGATATTCAAAATCGGTTATTATTTCCCTGCTCAGCGCCTACACAGAATCACTCGTGCAAATTGATGCCTATTACTATTAATGAATGGAATGAAAATCTCGGAGCTGTTTCTGTGATATTAAGACAACTGACACGCGATCATTACAATTATCCTAACCGTTTATGTAATCCCTTCAAGGTGTAAACGATGCCAAATGAACTGCCAAATTATATTCGTAGGTATGATCGTCATCATTTCTCTCTCCATGGACAAATAACGTAAGTAATATTTTTTCAATAAATTTGCTATTAATGCAGTCCATATGGCATCGATGCTTGGATCGTAATGTTAGTGTATTTTATATTACACAGACAAGACCTTTTTACTTTACATCAATCACAACTGCTCAGTAGCGTGTCAGTGGCCCAATGGCACAAATATATACATAAACAATCGAACGTATCTCATTGAATCCAAGCGAAAAGTGTTCATGTTTAGCATGAAAGCTTTTTGCTAATTCGTGAGATGTGATTTTAGTAAAAATCGAGCGTCGCATGCATTCGTGAGATGTGATTTTAGTAAAAGTCGAGCGTCGCATGATACTCTTACTCAGTAAGCTCGCTATTACAGACATCGGTTTATTTTATGCATACTAGCTTACCGTACTTTTATGATAACGGACTATCTGAAACATGATACGCATTCTTATTATCTTCATTGTTATACATTGCCGCTGTCATTCATCATCTTAGGTGTATTTGGTTATAAATCAGCAATGAAGATCAAACCAGTTCAATCGTGGGTGGGAATACCTATTTAAAATTGCCTAAAGTATTCTCACTGTTTGCGTTATCTTCACTCTCTCTCTCTTTTGATGTGAGAAGTTATATGAATGATAAAAAAATAGCACAATACTGCCGTAAAGTGTACCTGCTTCTTGTAATTTGTAGGCGTCCCGAAAATTAAAAGCAACCTTTTCGACGTGTTTTTCCGGTGTTCCATGTTATTTTAAGAAGAACAGATTTCAGAACAATACATCTTCATTAAAAAAGCTTTTAAGGACATAATATTCCGAAAATAAAAGCTTTTAATTTTGTATTAAGTATGTACTTACATTATTTATTGTCTGCTAATAATTGTTATCTGTTTTATTCAGAATGATTTATCACAACAACAAGAATTTAATTAAAAGTACTTTTCTGACGAAGGGGAATACATTCTAATATGCCATACCTAATATGCCATAGATTAAGAAACTATGTAAATTATATTGTACAATGAATAACGAATAAATTATTATTATTATTCGGTTTTAGGGGTTAGCCCCTGTAGTAACATAGAGTTTATACTTACTCAACATCCATATTGCTTATGGTTGTGGTTGTCTTTGCTATCAATAAAGCAGTTGTGCGTCTGAACTTATACTTTTACTTATTAGCACAAACTACGAAGAATAATAGTATCAAACGACCTACTGCATTATGTTTTCCCTGGGCAATAAAGATCATAGACAAATAATGGACTGAGGGTAAAGATGAAATAAACGTCAAAAAGTTTGAATTTATATTTGGGGCCACAAATTCAAACTCAATTGACGTGTGTTCTATGCTCTAATATCCGTAAAGGCAGTTTTTCGGCATTGCTTATTCCAATATGGAGGCAGCCGGTGGGATACGAACTTCGAGCAACACGGCCTCCGTACCGGGATACGAACCAACGCCTCCAAAGATCGGGCAGATTGTGGAACAAAATGTATAATTTCCACCTGTTACTAGAAGGCTCTGAAATGCGTGTAGATTTTTCCTGTATTAGCTTCAGTGGCGCAGTGGTTATCACGCTAGCCTGCAACACGAGGGGTCACGGATTCGATCCCCGACAAGATCATGATGGAAAACAATCGTTGTCAGATTGGCCTAGGTCTTAGGCAGGATATATTACGAATTTATTATAAATATTTTATCGTTGAGTTAGTATCCCAGCCCATGCCATCAGTTTGACTATACTACAACTTTCTTTGAGTTGTCCTTATATGTTTATTTATTTATTATTTATAACTAGTAGTTTCATAGTCAGTGGATATTGTTGCTAAATAACTTCCGATCCCAAAACTCGGTCGGGAGGCTAACATGCATTGCTAATGCCGGTATTTTACGAAGGAAAGAATTTAGGGTTGTAAATTTTGTTTAGGTATTTTTTTTAGGTATAACAGTGAGTTGATATTAGTTTGTCACTTATAATTATTTAAAGACTAGCAATTTTCCCACGACTTCACCCACGAAGAACTTCACCCGCCTATTTTACTCCCTTAGTTGAATTTCTGAAAACCTTTTCTCAGTGCACATTTACATCATAAAAGGAACCCACATTTTAAATTTCTAGGTACAGTCGTTCCGGCTGTGCGTTGATATCAGGGAGTCAGTCAGGACCTCCTTTTTATGTATATAGATTGGTCCATGGAGACTGAAATGATAAAATAAATAGCCCTGAATATATAGGCTTAAATAGTTTAGCCCAAGAATTTTTACTAGTAAGGTCTACTTAGATTTAAAAAAACTCTGCGTAAAATTAGCGCAAATTAATCTACGCGTTAAAAAATCTATAAATAAGGTATTTTCTTAAAAAGAATCGACAAGAATGCCATTACAGAATTGGAAAATTCTCAAGATTTAACAATGTGGCAGAACTCACATTCTTCGACAAGAATTGAAAGCAAATCTCGTTATTTATTAAACATCCGACGCGTTTATAACGATCTAATAGTTTGACATTGAAGACGGCACAAAAAAAAGTAAAAAAACGTTTAAAAACTCAACTCCTTTTTTTCTTACGATAAGTCAATCAAGATCAGTCGATCTCTAGATCATAATATAGGTACCTACGATTGTAAGATATTCTTATCCTCTTATATTATTAATTGTATTGCATGACATATACATGTTCAATGGTAGCAATAGAAATAAATAATCCGTAAATATTTCAAATCCCTAAATACTATAACGGTAACGGATAAATAGATACAGACCTGCAATAGAGAATGACCGACTGTGTCGGACTTAATATAACGGCTTAATATAGGGTCTCAGTGACACACTATAGAAACGGAAGCCTAACAAAAGACACTTCGTTTACATTCCACCCTGCAAAAGAAATCAACTGCATGGCAATAAATCCAGCGCACGGTAAAGGAAACTTTTCTCATTTACCTTGGGAATATTCTCAACTCTTAATTAGTTCACTCTTCCTAAGGAAAACTTGCACTTTTACGGTACCTATGCAACTCAACATAAATTCTTTTGGATGAATTGATTTATTCAGGCGTTACTTTCCCAAGGGTCATGGCTCCAAGAACTTTGATTCAAATCACAACCAAGTACTTACACGACTGCCCAATAATTAGTTTAAGTTTGTGTGTAAGTTTTTATATTCTAATTTCTATCCTATTGTCTTTAAAGATTTTGCCGTCTAGATGTTTATCACTAGAATCCTTGCCTGAGTTCAAAGGTTCTTTAGTTAAAGCAGGCAGTTGGGATGTTTGTCTTCGACCAATCTGCTATGGTTAAATAATCTCCCCGTTGCAAAGTTTACCCTGTATACACTATACGACAAAACAAAATCAATGTATATATTTTTTAATGTATAAGGACATATCACACAAATTGAGCTAGGCCCACAGTAAGTTGTGAACTTGTGTCGCAGGTTAGTGTGAACAGTATCCTACTTTTAACCAACAAACCAGCCCGTCATAATAAACAACTTTTTCTATGGGACAAATGCTGGTAACTTAAAAAAAATTTCGTCATTTCCTTACAAAAGTGTTCGGCCGGACCGGCAATTAGTATAAAAATGTTGAAAAAAAATTGTGTTCCCAGCACTGGTTTGTTGGTTCAAAGGTTATCCAGTGTGAACAGTGTTATCACTGTTCACACTAACACCCTGTATGATAAACATCTTGACCTGACCGGGGATCGAACCCGGGACCGTCGCAAGCTAGCGTGTTGACCGCTGCGCCACGGAGCTCGACATATTAAGAAACAATATTAAATATGTGAAGAAACAAAATTAACTTTGTCTCCTAGGTTGTAAATCTATTTGTTATAAAGAGGTGAAAATATTGCTAAAGAAGATGTGAGTAATTAGATATGTCACGATTTATTATTAATTATATTCAAACTTCAATTACGCTAGATAATTTATTCTCGATAGAAATAATCTGCATTGAAGGGGTTTCTGAACTTGTTACCTTGTTTATCATAAATAACCTTTTCACTGTTGTGCGCTACGAATAATAAGACGTCGTGTGTGTTATACTTATATGTATGTATGCATGCGCGCGACATGTATGTATATATATAAATATGTAAGCTGTTTAGTTCTTATCAAGGGAAATCCATTTTAGGGTTCCGTAGTAAACTAGGAACCCTTATAGTTTCGCCATGTCTGTCTGTCTGTCCGTCCGCGGTTTTACTCAGAGACAAGTACTAGAAAGCTGTAATTTGGTATGAGTATGTATATTAATCATGGCAAAAAGTGGTAGAAAAAAATCTTGAAAAAAAATTTTTTTTAGGGTGGCTCTCATACAAGTAACGTGGGGGAGTATTTTTTTTTTCTCTACTTACCCATCGTGTGGGGTATCGTTAAAAAGGCCTTTGAAAAATATTGTAGGTTGAGAACACCATTTTTTGATTTAGAGATCCATTTCCGAGGTAAGTGTCCCCCCCCCCCCCCCCCCCCCTCTCTATGTGCTAAACAGTTATATATGGATACGTGAAAAAAATTACAGCAGTAGTATATATACTGAAGTTGAAAGGAAAACTATCAGAGCTTAGCACTAAGTGCAAACTAAAAAATTATAGGCAACCAACTTATAAAATGTACTGGAAAATGTAAAATTTCATACAATTTTCATTGTTAGATGTTTTTGGTCGTTAAACTGGTAGGTGTGTCGTTTTTTAAAGAATGAGTACGTCATAATAACTATAACTGAGCGCCAGATTTCACCAAAATCCGATACATAAATGGTTTGAACTGCGTCTGGCTGGATAGGTCAGTTAATACTTATTAAGCTACTTATTCAAAGATGGTAATTTTCTGCGGTTATAGAGCTATGCAAAGAGAGTTGGCGTAAAGCTGGTGGCAGTCCAAAAAAAACTTTGCCAAATCAAAAAAACTTACAGCATGAGTGCCATCATTATAAAAGACCCAGGCTGATGCGCAGCTAACCAAGTGTTCATATTTAATGAAATATAAAACAAAATGAAGTTACTTTTTGGACAGTGCACAGATACAAAATAATTGCCATCTCGTGTACTTTTTATTAAATACTTACGAAGTATTTTTTTTTCCTTTGTGGCTGTATGTAGTCTACTGAAACGTATTTGTTAATTTTATTATGCCTGTGTGTGTGTATCATATCAACAGATCCAAAATTCACTTATGAGTGGCGAATAAACACAAACTTACGTTAGTTCCTAGCTCGAAGTTTTGTGCAAGCTTAGTTAGGACTTACTGATGTTAAGGGACATAAACTACCCGCTTGTGGTAAGCTACTCTTCCTTCCAATTATACTTACATTAGTTTAGCTTACTGGATTCGGAATACACAATACGTAACTTGACCGTCGACATTCCCTAAGGGTGACTCAGACCGTCAATATGAACAACCAATACCGGGAACAAATTTTCGAAATTTTCATTCAAGTGTTCAGCCGCCAGGCCATATAGTAAGGGAAAGTGAAAAAAACTTTCATGTTCCTAGCTTTGGTCCCATAGATATCAGAATATTTACTAGGTCTGTGTTTGGTCCATAGATATCAGAATATTTTTGAATGAATTATGAAAGTAAAATGAAAACTAATTTGTTGAATGTATTATTTTAAAATCTTATTGTGGTGCATTAGCATATTTCATTCATTTCATTGATTCATATGTTATTGCTTTTCATGTGTGTAAGTGGCCAACACTGGTTTCAGATTTTTCAAGCTGCCTAAAGGCATCTGACAAAGCTTAATGACTGCCATATGACTGGCATCAATGATGACAGCCGGGACCAATGGCATTCACATTACACAATAGGTATAGGTTTATTGTGTTTACTTTGACGTAAAACCCGGATGAAATATGACATTTAATCCGTAGGGTACTTTTACAGTGTGCCCCAAAAACGGGCTATGGTGGGATTATTATATAATTTATTATGAGCAGAGCTGTCCACTGGGAGCGAATGCCGTACAAAATTAATGATATAGGTAAGGTACCGGCACAGTGTACTGGGCAACCAAGGCACGATCGAAAAATTTCCGCATGGATATGGTCTAACTAAATATGGATTTTACACCTAAACTATTCAACACGTTTTGTTTTTTCACCTTTGAATCTCTTTCGACGTGATATTTATATTAAATACATACCTAAATGCTCGTTAAAAAGTTTGAATTAAATATATTATGACAAGTTTTTTTAAAGAAAAATTAAATACAAGACTGCTTTACAATATATGAGTAAGTAGATACATATATAATTTATTTTTACTTTGTACCTTTGTCACTCAGGATAAGGTTAGGTAGGATTGCTACTGATCATCCATGTCCAATCTGTTGAAGCATTTAGAAGTGATGGTGAAGTAAAAACCACATATATATACATAAGCATATGAAAACATAACACTCCTTATTTTAGACAGTTGTGTAAAAACAAATCTTTATCTTTGCATTTAACGGTAAATCATATTGAATGGCAATTCTACAATCTGGCTGCGACGTTCACGAGGACACACCAAAATACTCGTAGCGAGAGGCATTATTAATGTTTTTCTATGCTGGTTTGGGAGAAAAGGAAAAACAACCAGCAGCTTTTCTTACCACGCAAACCGTAAAAGCCGGTTAAGTATTTGGGCTAAGGAATCTCGTCAATAGGCGATTCGGTTAGCAGCCTATCACTATTTTGATTCCGCTTTCTACCATAACGTCCACTAACACGCTAAAAGTGGCCTTAATAAGGTTTTATGACCTTTGGCTCTGTCTTCCCCACAAGGGATATAGATGTGATAATATGTATGTATGTAAGTAGCTGTTTCCCGCAAATTCACCCGCGTTATCGATTTTATCGCACAGCCTGTCCAGGCCCCTAGACCACTCCCGGGCCAAGAACCAGGTTTCGAAGCATTTCAGGTAAGATGTTTATATTGTGACGGACACTTATATACTACCATAATAGTGACGGGTAATGGCAAATTGTTTATACCTTAGGTTCCTTACATTTAATCAAACGAATACTTTTCTTTTTAATTAAATTATAGTATACAATTGTTGCTGATGAAATAGCTTTCTTTTTAGTTGGTGATCTTTTATCCGATCCAATTGTGTTTTTATATAACTTTTGATAAATGTAAAAAATGTCTATACCGGTATAGACATCTGTAATTTGACATTGATTCGCAATTTTCAATAAAGTTCTTTGGTTATTTTAATGTTCCTTTATATTTGGGTGGATATGACCATTTCTAAAGTAGTACGTTATTATGAAACTAAAACTGTGAATTAAATATTTAAATACTAAAGTTCTTACGCCACCCATTCAAATTACCCACTTATGACGACACAACATTTCAGCAATTCGTCAAAAAGGTAAAAAAATCATTTTTGAAAAGTCTTTCAATAGAAAACAAAAAAATTAAGTCGTTATTATGCATAGATTTAAAAAAAATCGATTCATACTTCTATGGTATTATGCATAATGAAGGATATCAACGATGCTCTATACATCCAAATTCGTTAAGGCATTGAAGAGTGATTCATGATACGTTACACTGTTTTTGGACAGTTGGGTTTAAAAAGGATCCGGATGTTTGGCCCCGGTCCGCGATGCACTAGGCCGCCAGGCACCCGTATTTCAAAATTTGTTTGTCCACAACGCCCTGGCCGAGGCAACCGTTTTTTTTTTTGCTAAAATATTGGAGTAAGTAATACATATTTAAATAAAATTATTTCTAACATCACGTCAGTTTGTGTTTTTCAATAATATTAGATGCTGCCAGATGCTGAAAGGCTTGAGGACAGGTTGACATCGACGTCTTCACCACTTTGTGTGTATGACATAATTTACATAATACGTCAATAATTATCATACAATGGCAACCCTCGTCACCTCACCAGGCTGGAAGATAAACAGGCAAGCAGACAAATAAGCTGAATGGAAACAGAATAGACAGTAACTTGTTCGGATTTGCTTGTAAATATACCGCACAGTGTGAAATAAAAATTAAATTAATGTATTTTTCTTATAAAGTTCCTTCTTTCAAGGCCTATGTAGCTAGCTCTAAGTGTACTTTCGCTGCTTCACAGGGCGTTTGAAGAATCTGTGTAGGCAACATCACTAACATTTCCAACACTAGCCCCATAGGATTAGTTGAATACGTTGACGGCCTGAGTCGCCCCTTTAAGAATTGGACAGGGTTTTATTAACATATTGTATCATCATCACCGGGTCTTTTTTAATATCCACTATAGAAGCATGTCCTTCTCTGTACTACCAGAGCCATATATAAGTATTAGCCAGAGCAGTCAGAGGATTCGGCCACGCTGCCCAGACGGGTTGGAGAGGTCCTTTTGATAAGCCTTTTCCTAAGTCGCCTTCTACGACATCCACGAGAAAACTAAGAGTGTATGGTCCTGTTCTATTCTGCCGGGAACCACACGGCTACATATTGTATACTATACCATAACACAAGTCTTGAACTAACTTTGGGGCTAGCTCAATCTGTGTAATTTGTCCGTATATATTTATTTATTTGTCTATTTATTTATACTTCTTTCGTGAACTTCTTCTCATCCGAGCAGTTTCCTGTGATTCGTCATATAGTTCATGCGTGATATAGTTTGGCGAAAGTTTATGCTACCTGCTTTCCTGACGGCAATCCTTCCTTAGTTTTTTCTAAATCACAGACGACTACTTATGAAGCAAAAAAATGGTTGTTTAAGGATACTTCAAAAATAAATTTAAGGTAGAAGAATTATATGAAGAAATTACAAGGAAAACTATCACAACTAAATAGGGTTTACCTGGTTTTTTTAAGTTGGTTTATAAAAAATCCATTAATTAACAGAAATGCTGTGACTCTTTTTTACTGTCAGATAATATGACAAAGAAAACAAAAAAGAACTGTTAAAAACTAACGTTCGTACCTACTTATTATATTTGTAAGAGCTATAGCTTTGTTAGTATCTTTAAAATTTTCGTACTGCATGTATATGTCTAAGTTAGTCAAAGGTCTAAGTAGAGAAGATGTCGAGCCGAGATACAGAGCTTTGTATTTTCAGCTCAAATTTCACTTAACACTCGGAAATTACCTACACCCAACTGGAGAGGGGTCTATCCCGACAAACCGTAATAATAGAATATGTCTATTAATTTCCTCTTTGTGTACCTACTACAGCTAAGTTTTATTGTTAGAAAATTATTTCTTCTGTTTTATATTATGGCTTGCACCGAAATTTCAGTGATTCTGCCAATGTCCAGTATAATGAGATACAAGTATCGGTGTTGTACGGTAAAGTTTTTCCAAGTAGCATCAAAGATGGCGTATGTTCTTTGATGCCTCGTGGGAGCTTCTGGCGGCAAATCTATACGAGTCCATTTATCAGTCCACTTTAACTATTTCACAAATTGTTCATGAGCACGAGCATTTATAACACCAAACTACACCAATTTCATATTATAAAGTCCACTTAAATCAATTTGCAAAAATGTCTAAGGCAAACTTCAACTGTACCCCTTGTCTTCCCACCACAAACTCCAGAAAATTATTTAATATTAATGTTTCTTACAACTTCTGGACAAAATCAATTACTAAGTATATAGATGTTACAAACCATTTAACGATATGTCAAATTCTGTGGGTAAAATACATTTTGAAGTTATTACTTTTGGGTCGCAATGGTATCGCTAAATTTCAAAGTTTACCTTGAATGTTTGTGGTGGAAAGTCAAGGGGTGCAGTTGGGGTTGGCCTGAGATGATTTTGCAAATTGATTTTAGTGGTCTTTATAATATAAAATTGCTGTTACAAATGCTCGTGCTCATAAACAATTTGTGAAATAGATAAAGTCAACTGTTATGTGGACTCGTATAGATTTGTCACCAGAAGCGCCCACAATGCAATCAAAGAACATACGCGTTCTTTGATTACTGCTTGTTTAAACTGTACCATACAATACCGATATTTTGTATCTCATTCAACTGGACATTGGCAGAATCACTGAAATTTCGAATCTCGGCGGAGTCCATAATTAAACCAGAAGAAGAAAGTTCATCTTTAGAAAATATAACTTAACAACGAATATACCACCCAAGTCGGTTATAGGTGAAACAAAACAAAAGAAAATCTGTATGGAGTCGACTTTAAGGGAGTAGATATATGAATAAAATAAAAAAACAGGTTATGTAACGAAAAAATTCAATAGTGATAGGCAAATAAAAACTGAAAGATCGGTTTTAAAAATCTGTTAATTAATAATTAATCGTCACTAACTTAATTGTCACAAACACAAGACTAATAGCACATATAATTTAAATAAGTACCTACTTTTTCAAAGATTTTTGGGCCTATAGAGCTACTTAGTGAGCGAATAGGTGGACTTAAAGCATTTTCAAGACCAGTGTCTAATATTAATACCGTTTTGCATTACTATCATTAAATGGTACCTATTCATTCGAATTTAATATAAACGTATATGTAGCTTCAAGCTGATTTCCATTTCAGATCTCTGTGACAGATCATGTGTATAATACCGTCATTCATTTCTATTTGTGTCGAGATTTTAATCAATTCAACATAATCACTTATTTTGGATATATTATTTGCACGATTAAATAATGCAAATTTTAATACTATAAAAAAAATGTTTAGTAATGCTTAGATTTTATTTATATAAAAACAAATCACAAAGGTAAATGAAGTGTCGCAAAAAATTGTTATCAATAAATGGCAGCCAGAATGAAAAAGGAAACAACAAATGTTGTTATTAGTATTGTATCATTATCATCAAATAATTTTTTGAATGGGTGTAATGTATGCCTAACTTGTTGTACTCGAAAGTTTGTTGCGCTTACGATGCTTGAAATATGGTTTTGTGAAACTCGAATCGGTTCTCCGACTCGAGTTCTTATTCGACTGAGTTTTTATTCAACTATCCCTGTTCTGACGACTCGTGCTGGACTCGACTACTAAACATGCAAAATTAAGTCAGACTCCTGAACTCAATCTTTTACAAACTAGTAAAACGCCTACAAACTCACAATTTCCGATGATATTCTTAGCAGTAAAGCTGGTATTTTAGACCAAACCAACAAATTGGCAATCGAAATAAGTAAAGAATCTGATAAAATGAAGACGAACGAGTTTATACAGAAAATACCTTATCATTCATTCACAGATAGCATCCGGTTTTTTTCTTAAATCGTGTTGGAAAACCCAACAATAGTCAGGTTTTTTAGCTATATTAGGAATACTTAACAAGATCAGGTGGGCATTCATCCAAGCCACATTCTCGGCACACATTATAGATGTTCTCTATTAGCATTGTTGAACTATTAAACACCTGCGACCTACGAAGATCGGACATAGCAACAGGTTAAGTCACGCTCATATGTATATAAGTCATTAGTATACTAGATTGTTCAACAAAGCATCAACGGCAAGCTTCATATCCTGGGTCAATGCCTTGAATATATTAAAGCAAACAGATTGTGAAGAAAATCATTATCATCATCAGAAGATCAATAATTTTATTCAAGCTTTTGCTTATAAAAATTGTATTACAATGGGATCAGATGGGTTATCTTAAAGAATGCTCCAAGAGCTACGAACCACAACCAAATGGTATACTGAGTTGAAAGTAGGAAAAGTACGATGACCGAAGTCACCAAGACCGTAATGGAGTTTTTTTGTATCCACTGTGGAGGATCTAGCTCCAAGTGAGTTTTCTTTACTTCGCCGGACTTTTGAGGTGAGGGCAGAGGGCCCTCAACCTGTATGGCGAATATCACCAAAGGGCTCCCTAGGGACGGACCTCGGCTTTAGGCGTTGCCTGTGTGAAACGTGAGGGAGAGACGATCTTCGCAATTTAAATTATTGTGGCCAGGAAAAGCACTAAATAAAGTCGTAGAATGTGACAGGGAAAGCCTTTGCCTAGTTGCGAGAGGGACAATACAGGTGAAAAAATAGTAGAAATAAAAATGTGTCTGGCCTGACCGATTTTTTAAGGCGTTTCAATTTTAATCCTGTTTTTATATGCCTGCCTGCGATTTAGCTTTTTTAAGAAATAAAATTTTAAAAAAATCTTGTCTTTTTGGGTTTCGCTCATACATGTAAATTATGATGGTATTTTTTGCATAACAAATCAAATCATTTATTTCAGGCAACAAATAAAATATTACATAGGCCCATAGATATATTCCTTACAGACTAACATATATATACAATAAAATGAATCTGTAAAATGCTAGGTTCCACGTATTGTCGGCGTCATGAGACGCGAAGTGTCAGCAGGCAGACGTCCTCGAAACCTCCGGTAGATGATCTCTTGCAGCCTTATATCCCTTGTTGTGTTATAAATACAATTTCTCTAGTTTTTTAATTTAAGCTCACCATTATATGAATTGTATATTCAGTGAACAGCGATCTTCTGAATTTTTTGAATAGTCGGAGCTATCCGCGTGTCATTAATAACGGTCGACAAGTTCTGTTCAAGTAAATGAGAAATTCCCTGATTATCCGAATCAATTTAGGTACCCATTAGAACTTAAATAATAGCTGAATACTGTTCCCGTTTGCTGAGCTAAATTCGCAAATATATTACTTTGATACTGTGCGAGTTTTATTTGAATTAAATCGTTTTATTTGTTTTTCATTATTCGTGACATAGAAAGGAATTAATGTGAACTGTTCTATGGTCTGTTCAGTTTCAGTTGATATCGCCTACAAACAAACTGTATTTTAAGGCAGAAGTAGTTTGTTATTGTTTAGGTTTCCGTAGTAAACTAGGAACCCTTTAAGTTTCGCCATGTCTGTCTGTCTGTCCGTCCATGGTTTTACTCAAAGACTATAAGTACTAGAAAGCTGTAATTTGGTATAGGTATGTATATTAGTCATAACAAAAAACTGGTAAAAGAAAATCTTGAAAAAAAAATTTTTTGGGTAGTTTCCATACAAGTAAAGTGGGAGTAATTTTTTATTTTCTCTACTAACCCATCGTGTAGGGTATTGTTAAATATAGGTCTTTAAAAATATTATGAGGTTGAGATCACCATTTTTCGATTTAGGGATCCGTTTCCGAAATATTTAGTTTTAAAGTGCAAATTTTTGTTAGAGGTAAGTGTGCGTCAGATAGTCAGTCAGATTTTTTATTTATTTATGTACCTAGATTAAAGCAAAGGAGACAATTTAAAACATATCTAAATGTGAAGTGGTAATCGTGGACCTCCAAAGTGAACATCCGCCAACTGATGACAGATCCCATGCTACACATTGTTCGCAATTCTGCAGTAGTGGTCTAAGGATCTGTTGGCACGTGGCGATAATCAGAACTAAACGCTAACATTGCCGTTATCTTGGGAAGCCAACCCCGAGTACAGTCCCCACTTGGATAGATGACTGCAAGTGACATAAAAATATCTCGTGCTCCTCCGTGCTTCGGAAGACACGTTAAGCCGTTGGTCCCGGCTGTCATCATTGATAGCATTCGTTAAGCTTTGTTGGATGCCTTTAGGCAGATTGAAAAATCTGACACCAATATTGGCCACTTACACACACGAAAAACAAATGTTTTAAATCTTCACCTTTGAAAGACAGCTCGAATTAATGTTTGTTGCAGATATTTCGTGCTTTCAATTCTATTCATAAAGATAAAAATATTTTGTTAGCTGGTAGCCCTAATTACACTCGTAATTACATACAGCGCCCCCATTTCAATGTCATCCCAGCGCCAAATGATCCACGTCGCACTGTAGGTACATCGTAGGGCAACTCCTCTTTATTGTATGCTCCATGATAAACACACTCACCTGTTAAAGTCTATACTCAAATACACATACCTGATAGAGACACTGTAACATATGCAAATATTTGCAGAAGAGACACTGTAACCAGAATATCAGTCTGACTTTTAGGTCGCGTCCGTAGCGTTGTATTAATTAGCATAAAGTCACCTCTAGAATTGTAGGGACATAAAAAATCTAAATATCGTTGAATTTTGCCTCAATTTTATGATTTTGACAACTATATTTATTTTTCAAAGTTATCGTTAGGTAAGTGAAAAATGCAGAAAACAAAAGTACCGACTTACTTGCGAATAATGGTGTCACGTAAATTGTCTATTTCATCACTTGGTATTGGTACACCCACTTCTGGCAATATCAGGATGATTTTCTTACCATCTTCTACTTAACACAAGACCTCAATGCCATCATTTAATATCTAAACATATTTAACAATGCAACACCGAGCATCATTAAACTAGAGGTACCCTTACAGCGCTTCAATTTTAATTTAAAAGTATTCATAAAACATCAAAGATAGATCGTGGTTTAAAAACAACAAAAGCACTTTAGGCTTTTAAAATAATTTCTTTTTGAGATAAAATTAATGGGTTTTATGCACTGGAAAATAAAATGAAGTTATATATACGTATAAAAATTAATAGTCATACCCATTTTTTAGAATCCTTCTTAAATTGCTACCTAAATTTAAACTTCGTTTACGATTCAGTAAAGTTAGTGACCAAACAAATTATTAAATGTTTTATTCATTTTACTAAATAAATCTTTAATATTTTAAACTGATTTATGAGAGATACTAAACTGATAGTTTTATCTATGTAGGTATATTGTAAATTAAACTTTTTTATTATATAACTAGCTGATGCCCGCGACTTCGTTCGCGTGGACTTTATGTGAGACAAGGCGCCCCCCTTAATTACTTATCTCTTCTTTCGCTTAATCTTCGTCTAAGTATCCATAATATATTCCGTATTTATTGTGTGAATCTTGAAGATCATAACAACAATACGTCGTATTTTCTAAATTTAACGCTGTCGGTTTTCTTTGACAATGACAGCAAGACATGGTAATGGGCTTTCGTTATTAAATGCCGTAATTTTCGTCTGACAATGATACTCGTGCCTGACAGACAGATAAGTAGATAGGTACGATAATTTTACCGGAAATAAATTTAACCTCAACATTTATTTGTATATAATATTGTATAGAGAAGGGTGGTTTATATTATGGTATTGTGGTCCCTGCAGCAGCTGCATGTTAACAATATAAAAAGGGGGGAAAATGTCTCATATATATAAAACTAGTAGCCCGCCCCAACCATTTTGCTCATGTTTCTGCCTTGAAACCTTCCACATGAATTACTCTATCTATTAGTGAAAACCACATGAAAATCCGCGTAGCAGTTTTGAGTTTATCACGAATAGACAGACGCGTCAGATGACTTTGTTTTATATTATTTAATGATAGTGATTTTGAATCGCCTTATTAATATAGTATAATTTGTTTTCAGTAGTGAAAACTAATTCAGAGTCTCGAGACCCTCTCAATTCAGATACGAGGCCAGAAAACGTGAATATGAGCTGCATATTTTGTTCAGCCAATTTTTCTAACGAAAGACGTAACAAAGACAAGGAGAGGAGTGGATTTAGTGCCAGAGATGCAATTTATACTTATAGGCTCATAAAGCCTGTACGAACCCTGAAGGCGAATATTACATTTGTGATTTTTGTCGTTAAGGTTTTTAATATGGCTCCATGGGTGCTCATGGAGCCATATTAAATACATTTGTTTATAATCCTCGCCTAATTGTCTCGGTGCTAAATTTAAAAGTGGACCACATTACCACCTTCTATATATACATACATATAACCGATATAGTCGAGCATACCCAGAAAAAGCCTATTCATTCTATTTACACAGCCTTGAAGGAGTGATTCAATCTTATATATGAATAGCTTTTCCTGTGTTTCCAATGCTAAGAACTTGCGCATTTTAGTGACGCGAAACCACATATCATTTGCCCTTCCAAAATCGCTCAGCGAGGCATTGGAGGTGCCTGTAGGTGGAATGTAGGTGGAAAACGAAATAAAACTGTAAACTACCTAATAATACATTTTCTCAGGTTTTCTCCTAATCTCTCGAGTGGGTTTTATAATCACGGATTATGATGATGTACGGAAAGAGTTAGCACTTACATTCGGTAGCTACATCGTCGTTTCGATTACTCCCAGACCAACTCGGAACAAACTATTTAGGTACCTGGTATATGCGTAAAGGATGATGAAACACCGGGAAGATTGCGATAAGAGACATCTATGTCTTGAGAATGATTAACATGAACTATTTGCTGCGTGGTACTGGTTTACTCAATTTAAAACTGAGTGTAATAGTTACGGGTGACAATAAAAGCAAATTCATGTAGCTATTATCAGGCCGAGACGCAAGCCGACCTGGTTATAGGAGACGCCACTCGAACATGTGATAGACCGGTTGATTTCTTATCTCACGTTGGAGACACGTGATTTGGTAGTGGCTTGTTTTGTATATTAAATTAGGAACTTTAATTGCGTTTTGGAATCCCAATGGTGGAGACCAAATTTGTGTATATATATTTTGTCCCGTTGCTTGCACTTATCCGCGAAGTATTCAACGTCGACTTGCATATGGCGTGTGTGTGTGATCTGATGACTCAATCAATTCCTTATGAAAAGTAAGTACCTTCAGCAAATGCTCAAAACTGCGCCTTCCCGTTGTCCGTCCCCTCTTATCTTATCTTCTTTGGGGCCGATTATAAATCGGAAGCACGACTAACTTCTGGGTTTTTGTACATACCCCATACCTTACTCACCCACACGGTTATTCCCGAAGAAAAACTGCATGAACTTCAGGATATCACCAATTATCTGGTGCGTAGTGCCAATAGTCCTCTAGATCAGGATACGCCGATCCGAAGAGGTCCAAAGGCTTACCAGCCAAAGAGAGGTCATTCAAATATTACGTAAGCAGTGAAAGGGGGTGGGGGGGTCCAGGCTTGGCTTATTTTTGATGACATCACAACGTCAACTACGTTGTGATGACATAAGCAACATTTCGCAAAATACAAGTGGGGGGAGGGAGTTAAAAATAGCTATTTTTCTGCTTACGTAATACTTGAATGGCCCCAGAGTCACAGTAGCACAAGATGTTTCTCATTGTCTCCTCCGATTCCTCACAAACCCTACATAGAGGGCTTTCGTCTATCTAGGTATTCGTCCCATTCTTCGTCATTTGTATGAGATAACACGCGCCACTAAACGCACCGCGCGACAGGATGACTTGATAAGGTTTACATTCAGCCGCCAACAACACAACAAAAATTCTTTGGTAGACATTGGTAAAAGAAACATTAGTAAATTCAAATATTTACCTTTAACTTCTAAAATACGCGTATAATTATATCTCATTTGCATTTTAATCTTTAAAAGACACTTATTAAAGATTACCAGAGCACGCAAGGTTATGCTCTAACTAGTAGGTTATTTAGTTTGTCTTTTTATTAAAAAGTATATTTGTTAGAAGCACGCACAGTTATTCGAAATTATTAACGTCTAGTGAATTAACTGTTCAAATTTTATACGCAAATTAAACCCCAAATGAAATTTTGAACTCTCCTACGTTAAAACTGCACAGGCTTTCACGTTTTTCATACTTTTTATACAGAGAGAGCTGAAAATTAGTTTACATTTCGTAATAAAGTTAGCTGCCATGCATGAAAAATCGTTAAAACGTAGAGATCGTGTACGATGGAATAACCTATAGCCAGTACATAAATACTCAATCGTAAGATTAATCCATACAATTAAGGGATACTTTTACTTCCATACTTTCCATACGTTCCATACTTTCCGTACTGTCAAACATAGAATTGTCTTAGGTCCGCGCGAAAAATCGCTATTGTTGTTTTTTTTTGTTTTTCTCATATATATAGTATATAGTTTTTTCACTGGCCTGGCTTAACTGTAACCTACACCCTTGTTCTAAAGCTCTCAATTTATCCATTGTTAATCTCCTGGGCCCACACCAGCGCGATGCCCCTGTACACCAAAATCCCAGGTGGAACCTTGCTGGGCACAGCCCATCCCAAAGGCACAGCATAGATACCTAAAACATAAAATGATAAACGGACGCGGGTCTTCCCGTAATCTCGTGTGTTATTCTAGTAGACTGGGAATCAAAAACCACATCCACACAATAAGAACAATAATAGATGTGGTTATGTTAGATACACAGGCAAATAAATATAAATACATATTACACAAATTGAGCTAGTCGCAAGATAAGTACGAGAAAAAAAAGTGAAGTCTGAGTAAAAACATTGTATTTGAAAACTTAAAAATTTCTTAAACTAAAAATACAAAATTGATAACTATAAATTTGACTAGCTCCGTGGCGCAGCGGTCAATACGCCGGCCTGCGATACGGATGGTCCCGAGTTGGATCGCCGCCCCGGTCAGGTCAAGATGAAAACTGATCTTTTTCAGATTAACTTGGATGTTTATATATAACTAACTGTTTCCCAGGGCTCCGCCCGCGTGATACATAGCCTATGTCCTTCTCAGTACCCTAACCTATGTGCATGCAAAGTTTCACGATGATCGGTTCAGTAGATACGACGTGAAAGCGTAACAAACAAACACTTTCATATTTATAATATTAGTTAGGATTAGGATAATTAATAAAATGTGCTACTCAATTAATAAAATTGCAGTTAAATTATGAATGTACAGTCAGTGTCCCAAATTATATAAAACTAGCTGTTACCCGCGGCTTCGCAGGCGTGGTATATAGCCTATGTCCTTCTCAGTACCCTAACCTATGTGTATGCAAAAATTTTATGATGATCGGTTCAGTAGATTTGGCGCTAAACCGTAACAAACAAACAAACAAATAAACAAACAAATAAACAAACAAACTCACTTTCGCATTTATAATATTAGGATTAGGATAGTTAGGATTAGTTGGGATAGTTGGGATAGTTGGGATAGTTAGGAAGTTAGGATTAGGATATTGAAATCTGACATAATACAGAACAGAGTTATTCAAACTTAACATAGGTATCCAACTAGTCTTATATCAAAATGATTACATACATACACTATTTAACTATTTACATAAAAAGAGTTCTATTTTGTTTTGTAGAAAATATGTTTTGAACTTACATTGCAATGGTTAAATCTATTTCTTTACCGTCTTGGGCAACTTGGTATAGTATCAAAGCTTGGCATTGCGAGCTGCGTCCCATTATTTTTAAGATGTGGCGTGATATTATGTTATATTATGAGCCTTTCTTCGAGTGCCTTTACGTGTGTGTCTATCTTTATTTGACTCTAACGTAGGCAATTTCTTTTTGAGATCGGTTAAAAGGACAATTAGATATAAGCACGGGACTTTCAAGATACCTAGATTTTTAAAGTGCTTCTTCTCTTCTCATAGAACTCCCATGGTGGAAATCCTGCTGAAAAAGCTCGGTGACGAAGTGGTTAACTCGCCAGCCTGCAACTTAAGGGGTCCCAGGTTCGATTCCCGGTAAGGTAATGATGGAAAACGGTCTTTTTCAAATTGGCCTGGGTTTTAAGTGTTTATCTAAATTACTATTTAAGATATAGTATCGTTGAGTCGACACAAGTTCACAACTTATGTAGGGCTAGCTTAATTTGTGTGATATGTCCCTGTATATTTATTTATTTAAAAATATTACCATTGTTCTTATGGCCTTTTTTGTATTTCAAAAGGTCTATCCTGATTTTACTGGTAGCTATTTCCCCTTTATTTGATGTTTTATCGTAACTTCGTTTATGTTTGTGCATAATATACTTTTTTAGATAGGTCGTATCAAATTCATATCTAAAAGTTCTTATTGCATAACATGCCGAAAAAGTTGAGTTGAACATTTGGTAAAGTGACTGTGACCTAAAAAACCAATGGCAAGGACGTAGCACAAAGAAGAAAGTCACATCCACACAATAGTTTTTCTTTCGATGTATCTCTACCTTGCCATTTTTCAAGCCACGGCCAGTATATAGGTACAGGAATTTTACTGGAATTATTATACCACTTGAACACACAAGTAAATATCACTTTCGGCATGCGTTGCTCCCTCCTTTTCCCCTTTAATGCCACACGTGTGTGTTATGAGTAAAAGCTGAATTTCATGTTTTGTTATCAAAGTCTATCGGCACAAAGAAGATTGCCACATAGTATGTATCGCCCTTTGGCTTAACAGTCTGATGTTTATATATAAGACTATGCTAATCATATGAAAAGGTGTAAATATGTGCTATCATACAGCCTCAGAATAGTAAATCTCTACAGCACGCCCGCTGAGCTATCTAGATCTTTTGACCCCAGCACTATTATCTATTATATTACTAAAACATAGAAAGATGGCACAATTATGTTATGCAGCAAATTGTTTACATTATATAAAAACTTAATGATAACGAAATATTCCATTTTCCTGGACGCTGGGGACTCCCGTATTTTCCCTGTTTTGCATATATAAGGGGGAATATTATCTAGAGACCCCATTGTTGTTTTAAGTATCGCGAGCATTGCTACTGAAATAGACTTAATTAAATTTTACAGTTTAAGCAAAAATGAAGTCTGTAATTTTCTTCTTTATAATCGCCAAGATTGCGGTAGAGGCTACCGGTAAGTACTTACATTGATTTATTTTAGCAATCAGGGAAATTTTAAGGTTCTATACATATTTATATTAGAAAATCATTGGTCCACTGTGCATTTGCTTTATAAGCATAACGCATTTTAAGTGATCTCAGGCGTGTGGTCACCATTCGAAGTGGGAATCGTGACCATAACTCATCATACTCCATTATCCGAGGCCAGCGCAGTAAGTATGTCCTATCCTTCCATGTTTCAGTGTTTCGCGTTATACTCACTTCTTCTTCCACCAACTAAACAAAAATTTATTAATATTTTGGTCTCCCCCCTTCTTCCTAATAACTGGCATTATATTTAAAGATATTTTGAAAATATCTCTAATTAATATTAGCGCTTTGGATAGCACTTTAAGCTATCGGTTCTGGCTGATAAACTATTGATTCCTTTTATGCCAAGAGCGTCTTCTTTGCATACGCAAAAGAAGCAGGCCAAATTCTTTCAAACTAAACATTTAACGAATATAAAGCCAAGCCCTGTTTATAATTCTCTTACAGCCCGTCAACAAAGTAATATAGATAAATGCCTAATTATTAAAATTCGAAAACTGTTATAAAATTATAACCGTCTATTCTAGGATGATGAAAACGAAAGATTTGACTGTCTGTTTGTTTGCTATGAATAGGTTCCGAAACTTCTGGACTGTTTCCGAAATATATGTGAAATTCTTTCACCTATAGATAGCTAATTTATGTTTTTATATAAATTTATTTACACTCGTACAAATATTTATTTATGTACGAGTGACAATTTACGCGGACGAAGTCATGGGTTTTTTTTTTTTAATTTTAACTCCGGCTTGAATGCTCTTTCATCTGACGCAGGTTAAGCGTGATACCATAGCGTGATACAGATATAGGTATTTAGCGTTCGTTGGCTACAATGACATCGACAGATTAACACACATACACCGATGAAGGTGAAAAAACAACCAGTGATTAACCAATGATGTTAGTGCTATTTATCTACACTTGACCTCTACCAAAGCCAATATAGTCTTTCACTGATATATTGAGAAGAGGGTGGGGTACTATTCTTTTCTGAAACCATACTACTTGTACAAATAATTAAACAAGATTTTCAATGATAATGAGCATTTTATTAATAGTATAAATATGTAATTATTTTTTTCAAGATAAATGCAAAGTGGTCCCTATATCGCAATGGGGCGGCGAAGGCTCCCTGCGCACTGAAGAACTGCTTCAACCTGTGGACTTGGTGGTCATACAGCACACGGCGTCTGCAAACTGCCTAACAGATGAACAGTGCGAGAGCACCCTTAGAGGCATACGGTGTTATCACCGGCATGAGTTGGGTTACGACGATATAGCACAATCGTAAGTTAAAAAAGAAATACATATAAAGGGACAAATCATGATAATATTTTTTCCATACCTTACTTCTTTGTTTAATAGCAGTGTATCAGCCGTATAGCAATGTGCATAATGCATAAAAAATACTTATAAAATGTTCTATCACTTTTATTTATCCTGCCTGACTATCATACATTATAACAAATATTAACATTATTAATCCATGACAATAAATACATAATGTCAACATGAGAAAGTTGTTTATAAATAAGTAATAACGTTTATCTTTTTATTGCAACAACATCAGAATAAGGCTATAAAACTAACGCCACGAAGTAGATTATAAACCCAATTATTAAAAAATTCTTGTTTAAAACGAAAACGTTGGACCGTTTTCGTCGCCCGTTATTGTGCGGAAAAATGATTTCTCGCCAAAACTGTTTCAGAGTTTTCTCAATTTCCTGAACTTTCCTATGTTTGCCTTGTCCGCTATCGATTTTGATTGATTTCCCTGTAGGTTGCATCTAGTTTCAATTATTTAAACGACTACGCAAAGCAATAATTATTTTTAATAAAAAAGTAAAATTGACTTCAACCCTATACGCAAATGGGTGTGATAGTTCAATCGAAATAGAGGAACAACGTCGTAATCAACTTGTCTTGATTCGCGAAAGAATTAAACAGAAATGAAATTAAACCAAACGGCATACTTGCACTAAACAACTTTAAAACAATAAAAACATACAGACGAATTAAGAACTTCCTCCTTTTTTTGAAGTCGGTTAAAAACTACAATTTCTTGATCTTGATGAGTGATGATTTGTTTAAATTCGATCGATGAAAGATTTGATCATTCGTTTGCTCCGAAATAGGCTTCGAAACTATTATACAGGTGTTTTTTTTAATTCATTGGCATCCTTTTTAATACATATATACTATACCCATGATTGAAAGTAATTTAAGACTACTTTCGAGTAAATTAAAATTACACATTTTTCAAATTTAACAAAAACTCATTAACTACCTCAAATGCTTTGAAAGAGGCTATTACTTTAGATAAAAACCAAAAATTAAAACAGGACTAAATTTCCAAAAACACCGAAAAATTAAATTATTTCGACAGTATTAAATCAATCGGTCGGTGAAATTTACGCAAAACAAGTGACTTTAGACCGATACACAACCAGCGATTTAATGTTGACGCCAGAATGTTTTTACGTGTAATTTTTTTTGCGTATGCTAACGAATTCGATTCCACCCTGTATAGGTAGGTGTATGTATCTGACGCGGACTGCGTACGTCATAATAAAAGTACAGTCCCGGGACATTCAAAAGTAGAATAAATGGGTATCTCTTGGATAGGCATGTAACATCCTCGTTTTCATCGTCACTTACCATCAGGTAAGATGGGAGTCAAATGCCTTATTCAATAATTAATAATAAAAAAAAACTATCTGAGTGCCAAATATCGCAATGCCAAAGTTCGTTTGAGCTTTGTGTTTATAGATGAGTCAGTCAGTAACGGCAGCCTTTTTTATAATAATATGTTAAGAAGAGGGCTTTTTTTTAATTTTTTGGGCTTTCTTTTGGTTCATTACTTTGTGGTATTTCAGTTTCCTGATTGGCGGGAACGGCAAGGTGTACGAGGGCGCGGGCTGGAGCCGCGTCGGAGCTCACACGCGAAATTACAATAAGAGGGCTATAGGCATTTCCTTCGTGGGCAATTTTATGGGTTAGTATTTTCCGCTTTTTCCAACTAAGAGTCAAAGACTTATAACCTTTTTTGTCACGTCCTAATTTTATTTATTTTTGTATATAATTTTTATACCCCTGTGTAAAATTACATTGAAAAATGCAAAACCTGCGCTACACGCAAAAAAAGAGACAGAACGAAAAACAAACTGACAACAAAGGTTTCCTGTATAATGGTCGTTCTAACTTCCGACGCAAAAATACGGCTGCTAATTATAAGTTTAATTTTACACAAACTGATTTCTAAAGTTTAGAAATCAGAAACACAATTTTTTATTGCTAGTTCAGAGAACGAAAACAAATGCCATATACTAACACGATCAACTGATCAGCCAGTAGGGCTAGGAATTTTTATTTTTCCCAAAAATAATAAATGGATATTTGTTCGGTATCAGATACTGAACCTGCTATAAAAATTAATAAAACTAGTACATTCTTGTTTTTGTTTTCTTCAGTGAAATTCCTGTGCAAAATGCTACAAAATGTTAAAAAGAGCAAAGGCCAAGCTAAACCGGCGCTTCGTATCTAAACCCAAATAAAACAGATAGAATGACAAACAAACTGACAATAAAGTGATCTGAAAAGGGTTTCTTTTTACTTACTGCGGAACAAAACCCTAAAAAAACTTTAGTGATGGAATTGTTACACAGAATTGACACCTAAAAAGAGAGTCAAAAGCTTTGAAGCCGTTTTCCGGGATCCTTATTATGTACTCGTATTATTTATGGTCATTCCTAAAGTAAGTAAGTACTCAATTTTACTGTCCTAAAAAGATGAGGATCTCATACATACACATGATGTTTTTTAATTCATTGACATTCTTTTAAATGTAGACTATACCCATGATTAAAAGTAATTTAAGACTTCAATCGAGTAAATTAAAATAACACATTTTTCAAATTTAAGAAAAACTCAATAACTACCTCACACGCTTTGAAAGAGGCTATTACTTGAGATAAAAACCAAAAATTAAAAAAGGTCTGAATTTCCAAAAACACCGAAAAATTAATTCATTTAAATATTTATAAATCAATCGGTCGGTGATATTTAGGCAAAACAAGTGACTTCAGACCGATACACAACCAGCGATTTAATGATGACGCAACCACTTTCAAGAGTTTTCTTATAGTGGAATGTATTAAATTATAGTTTACTAGTAAAAAATAAAGGCTACCCAAAGGATTTCCATTTATAATGTTCTACAGAGCTAAGTTACGTGTCATGTTTTTTTACGCATTAGCGTAATTTTCCAAGTCGGTGGCTCGGCTAATACGACCACGATATACGACACGACGTCCTTTTTGACTGGACTTTGTGATGTTTTCCTTTGCCGTCACTAAATTACGTAAATTATGGATGGGGATATGCCATTACTTAAAACTGAGTTCGAATAGACTCTCCTCACTCACACTAACTTATAATTTCAAGGCTCTTTCAATAATCATTGAATTTTAACGTTCTGTGACGTATGGAACCCTAATAGGTTCCTAAAAAAGCTGAATTTAACCCTTACAGGATCATTCTCGCGAGTTGAAGTTTCGTATCGAAAACTTGTACTCACTGTAATTTTGTTTAGGTATTGTTTTTAAAATTGAAATCTGATTATAAACATCAATATGCCTTATCCGGTCGTATGTACGAAATTTGGTTGAAATTGGCTTAACTTTTGTAAAACTAAAACGAAACTACGTTTGTATGGGATTGCGGCTTTACGTGGGACTCGTAAGGGCAATTCCATAAATTTTTCATAATTGACCGTATGAAGCCAAGCAGTCCAGTAGTTCCGGCGCCTATGCAAACAAACAAACAAATTTTTCCTCTTTATAATATTAGTTCAGAAAACATGAAGTATTGTGTTATATTGTCTTCGAAAAGACCATTTCACTAATAGCGACATCGCAGAATAGCTTAAATGGTCAGCCAGATAGACTATTATTTATCACTAGATCTTTTAAATTTTTGGTATGTGTTGTTTTTTTCTTTTCTAAAATAATATGTTTTTAACATAACTGCGATTGTTCCTATAATTATCAAACGTCTGTAAGCTATTGGTTGTATTGTGCGTGGCGAACATTTATTTCATTTGATTCTATCCAAAGTTACACTCGCGAGGACTACAGCTCACAGAATCACTAGTTTTTAAATACGTATAAATATTTTGCTGGCAGGAGCTGGATGCGAGCAGCCGAAGATAGATCTCGATGGCGTGCAATTAGGGAGGCCTATATCTAGCAGTGGACGAGTATAGGCTGATGATGATGATGATAAACATTGTAAAAATTATTTTACAAAGTAGTCTAAAATGGACTTTTCTTAAATTGTCTGTGTTCCGCTTGTGGTTATAACAGTACTAATCTGTAAATGACACAATTTAACGTTGCCTAATGAATACTTAATCAAGTAATTCCTTCAATTTATCGACTTTGTTGTCTTCGTTATCATTTGCTCTTATTACGTATGAAGCCAGACGAGGTTCATACAGGATTAAAGACTTTTATTTTAAGCTAAAAAACAAGACACGTGCTTGACGTGTCTTGTTTTTAAGTAAGAGTCCTATAGTGTTGTAAATAACTTTAATGTTGTTAACATAACTTTAGTAAGTAAATTCTTAAAACAACTGATACGTCTTTATACAACTGATACTACTTGTAATATTACATAATTTTGTTTAATTTATGCATAAGTGTTATTGATATTACCACAAATTCTATGATACTTGTATTTGTTACTAGGTTTTATTCACTTTCGCCTAGGTGCCCCGGTATACAGTGGGCCATATAGAAAAATAGACTATCCCCATGCTATGGGTAATATTTCACGAGTAGTATTGATGGTATACTTAGCTATGTGGCCCACTGTACAATGAAATAAGACTGTTTATTTGTATTGTTTCAGAAAAAGTCCCCACGTCTCAAGCCTTGCAAGCATCCTTGGACCTTCTCTCTTGCGGCGTGAAGAACGGATATCTCTCTGCCGACTACCACGTCGTGGGACATCGACAGTTGTCCAAGACGCTTAGCCCTGGGACGGCGTTGCAAGAAGAAATAGAGATTTGGCCGCATTGGGTGAAACATATTGATTAAATTATCACATTACATATTAAAACACATATTTTTGTATTATTCGTCAGTGTTTTTTATTACTTTTGCTTATATTTTTTTAATAGACGTTATAATCAGATTTGATTGTATAACAAAATGTAGAATAAAGTCAGGAGTTTAAACCATTATATGCCTGTAACAAAACAACAACGACAGTTATGCAGGCGTAAAATGTAAAGGTGTTGACTTATTTTAGTCGAAAAATATTCTAAATCATCGACACATAATGTGAAATATTATAGTTTTTTACATATGCACTACTAAGTTATACAAAGATTTTTAAGTATTATTTTTGTCTTACGCGATTCCTGAAACTTTAGACCACTTTCGACCAGCTGACCAACGTGTTATTTTATAAAATATTCTCGTTACAATAGTTATGCAATTACCATAAGTACACACATACATATAATTACGTCTTTATCCCTTAAGGGGGAGACAGAGCTTAAAGTCTGAGGGAGGGAGAGAAAGGAGCGTTGGTGGAAAACAAAATCCAAATAGTGATGGATTGTTCGCCGCATCGCTGAATTGACATGATTCCTTAAATTTTCGCCAAATCCTTTGAACGGCTTTTATAGTCTGCGCGGGAAGAAAAACAGCTGTTATATTATGTTTCCTTTTCTCCTAAAGCAGCATGAAAAAGGCGTACCTATATGAGATGAGCAATTAAAAAAATATGAATGGTTGATTGACTTTTGTTATCTCATAACGGATGCGCACTAATGATAAAACAACGTCCTTATGTAACCAGTGGTAACATTTAAATATCGTATTGACCCTGTTATCGAACAAGAAGAATTAATCGAGTGTACTACAAGATTATAACCAGCAATATTTCGGATCGTTAAATGTTCTAGGAACCAATATCCTTTTTTACTGGAACTCACGGGTACTGGGCTCTTTAGAGAGTTAGATGAGTCAACTAGCGCCACCATTTTATATATTTTATTTCCACTTAAATCCTTTAAAATTTAATCATATTGAAAAACCAAATTTTCAATTTTATATTTCATCAATAACATCTTTCACATCAAGGGAACTACTTATTACAGCCAGAAGTAGCCACTTTAGGCGGTAATGAGTATCTGGTACCCTTAACCCCTCAAGGGTACTAGATTATATGTCCCCACATATAATCCAGCACTGCCCCTATTTAAAATAAAATCTTTGAAAAAAGAACGGAGAGTTTGCATAAAATTTCATTCCATCAAAGCCCTAGATAACCCTTCAAAGTATTTTATGAAATACTGTTTACTGTTTAAATTGTAAACGCGAAGCTTTTTTTAGCGTTTTTGTCTAAATCGGCCACTTTTGAGTTATCTGGGGATTTAATGGAATAATTTTTTTATATATCCAATTCGTTTTCTTTCAAATGAGGGCAGCATTGGACTCATGTATCCTCCTCCCCTTATTTTTTTTAATGGAAAATAATTAATTTATTAATTTAAAGAAACTTATTCTTCCAATTCGATCTCATTTAAATTTGATGGCATTGATGATGGCACCCGTGAGTTAACGTGACGAGCTCTGTGGCCCAGCGGTCAACCACCGGCGTGTGACATTGATGGTCCCGGGTTCGATCCCCGGTGAGGTCAAGATGAAAAATTATGAGTTTTAGATTGACCTGGGTCTTGGAAGTTTATCTATTTATGTATTTGTTATAAAATATAGTATCGTTGAGTTAGAATCACATAACACAAGTCTTACTTAAGAACTTACCTTGGGGCTGGCTCAAACTGTCTGATTTGTCAGTATTTATTCATTTATTTAGTGAACAAATTTTATGCACTAGTTTCCTGCTAACTTAAATCACATATATTGAAGTATATTCCTTACATCGTCATCATCTCAGCAGTGAAAGGTAAACAGCTGGACGTAGGCGTCTCTAAAGGATTTTAATAATTTGGGGGTTTTGGCCACATCACCACGCTTGGTAAACGGATTGGTCAGTGCAGTTTGTTTGGTCTATATCGGTTTCAACGCTGCTGCCCATGACCGTTAAAAAGAGAGGGAGGGAAATCGGTGGGCTTATCTCTAGTTTAACACCTTCCGATTCCCTCATCAGATCAGGTCTTTGGTGTCATAATATTATATTGTCATCTAACTTACGCAAAAACACAAAATTTCACCTCAATCAATTATGAAGTAAGTCAAAATATAGTTACAAATTTTGACCCTTACATAAAAACTTACAGGGCAAGTTAAATAACAGCTTGTAATGATTCGTCCTAATAAATTTATTTATTTACTTACAACTCCGTTGAACTTATAACTATCTACGCCTTGCCACGTTGGCAACTAATCAGCAGTTAGTGATTGGTTTTCAACCGAGTATTTATCGAGACTAGATCAATACTCAATAGACTACCGTTTTCGGATGGAAAGGACCGGAGTATTTTTTGTTTTCTAAAAAATACTCCGTTCCGTTCCGTCCGAAAACGGTAGTCTATTGAGTATTTATCTAGTCTCGATTCTTGTTAGTTTATTATTTCAGTTAGTTTATTTATCGTAAAGAATAGATAGAGTTGGGACTTTATTTATTTATTAAGGGGTAGACAGAGCTAAGAGCCGCAAGATAAAAGCCTTAGTATAGTAGGTT
This sequence comes from Rhodophaea formosa, assembly GCA_963082605.1. NCBI lineage: Eukaryota > Metazoa > Arthropoda > Insecta > Lepidoptera > Pyralidae > Rhodophaea > Rhodophaea formosa. The sequence goes on from OY720206.1 coordinate 15,259,501, forward strand.
TGTATTTTGAAAAACATGTATTAAGTAAAGTACTCAGTCTTTGTTAGATCTTGGAAGTTCGCCAAAAATTCCAAGGATTACCAGCAGACATCAATAAATACCAAGCACTACCAACTATCAATTAGTGCAAAGAACTCCAAAAATCAAACCCAACAATAACCTTTAATAACCCCAGATAGTACCATCAAACCAACAATATCATTAATAACCAACTACCACGAAAAATCATAAACTATCCCAAAAACAACCAAACCAACAACAACCTCAAAGTGCACCAAAAACTTCCTAGAAAGTAACCAAGAATCAATAACAATCATCTTAAACTACCAACCATCCCTAGAAATCACCATTAAAATCTGACACCAGTGTTGGCCACTTACACATACGAAAAACAAAACAAATAAACAAACCATTAAATTAATAGTGGTTTATAATAACTAGGTACTCAATAAAAACGGCCGTTTACAAGTAATTATGTATTAACGATTATTATATTTATAAATTGATGATTCATATGGTATTAACTCCAATTAGAAATTTATCTACTGGTGTGAGAGATGGGTCACACCAGCAATGTGTACAAATCACCAATATTGACTTATCGTTGCTCTAAAGCCGCAACTAATGAACGCCATTTAATCTCTAAGGGTTTTATCGAATACAAGCTCGTGAACTTATGTGCGAGTAAGCAGAAGAACCAACTACTAATTTGCAACTCTTAATTCTGACTGAGAAACCAACCATGCTACCAAATTTTATAATAGTATGAGTCAAATAAATCCTAATCCTAACTATCTTCCCTCCTAACTAATATTATAAATGCGAAAGTGAGTTTGTTTATTTATTTGTTTCTTTCTTACGCTTTCCGCCCTATCTACTGAACCCATCATCGTGAAATTTTTCATACACGTAGGTAAGGACACTGAGAAGGATATATGCTATAAATCACGCGGACGAAGCCGCGGGTAACAGCTAGTATTTTGAATAAAATAACCGTAAACGCTCCGATGGCATACTGATGATTATATATATTATACATGTTTTTCCTCTATGTCTGTGAGCCAGTGAGTGTATGAAACTGCCTCACACACTCACCCAACTCTTCGAGCAACACGGCCTCCGTACCGGACGGAGGGAGTGGGCAAAGCGACAATTTACTATGACAATTTTTCTGGCGTTTTTTGCGGGGGGAAATGTGCACACAAGTTTAGTTCCGCACACCTACATACAAAACTTAAACTGTCACTTGATAGTAATTATGACATTGTCACAAAAAATGACATAAAAAAGAAAAAAAAATTTGTGTACAGATGAGTCACACAACTAACACATAGACATGCATATGCCTAATTTTGGCTTGTACCTTGACAGAGGGGAATGCAGCGTATGGCTACTCCCTTCCGTGTTGCTCGAAGACCCAACTAGATTTACTTTTCACGACAGGTCAACGTGGCACTCGGGATATGAGGTATCACATTGTTCTTTGTTGTTGTGTATTAAGATAATAGCTAAAGTAAACCCAGAGTAACATTTGATTGATGATTACTAAGAAACAGACCTTCGTGTGGTTCCCGGCAAAGTGGAATAGGTCCCAAAGTCTTCCCGTGGACTTAGTAGAAGGTGGCTTAGGAAACACAAGCTAAACAAAGCCTACATCATGGAGACCTCTCCGACCCGCACGGCCAACGTCGAGAGTGTAGGCCAAATCCTGTGACTGCTTTGGCTAATAATATGGTTCTGGTAGTTCAGAAAGGGTCATGCTCCTGCAGTGGACACTTAAACAACTGATGATGATGATATCTTAACCTTGTACTATATAGTATGTAGATAGCAAATCGACCTTCCAAGAAATACCACTGCGTGCCTACTACTTGCCACTCATGTTACAATCATCTTCCTAATAAGGATATATAGATCAAGATACGGCTTAGCATTAAGTGATAATTGCATTTCTTGTGCGACTGCAATCATGTATAATCTAGGTTCAAAGGGACTGCACATAAACGTGGGGCTAATCAATCTATGTGATTGGTCATCCATATTATATTGTAATTGAATATAGACTTCCGGTTCCTGAAACAAAAATACAAATCGTTATCATACAACATGATTACATAGAATTTTGTTTATCTCTTACAAAATTATTCGTTGTGTGCAACCAAAAAAGTTTGTATGGGAAAGCCGAATTATTTTTAGTTCCGTGTTCGCAGAGGTGAGTGGAGTCGCCCCTGACCTACCCAGATAATGTATTATGTTGCTAGTAAGTAGGTACGTATTCATTAGTCACCACTCACCTTCTTTACAAAGATTTATAGAATGAGATAAGCGCTTATTGCACTCCAAATGAATCTACAATCTTCCACAACCTTTGTTCAAAGGGACTGCACATTAACTGTGCGCAATAAAAATAATCCAAAATCGTATCAGACCACTATCAGAAAAATACATTGGTCAGGATCAATACGGGTTCAGACAAAATAGAGGCACTAGAGAAGCAATTTTGGCATTGAAACTTATTATTGATAGACGCTTAGATTTAGGTATTAATACACATATAGGATATATAGATTTAGAAAAAGCTTTTGATAAGGTAGATTGGAAGATGATGATGGATATATTAAAGGAAGCTGGATTAGATTTTAAAGACAAGAGAATTATTTACGAACTCTACAAGGAACAAGAAACCGTAATAGAAGTAGGAGATGAAACACAGCATGCAACAATACAACAAGGAGTAAGGCAGGGATGCCCACTATCACCATTAATATTTAATATGTACATAGAAAAAGTAATTAGGAAAATACAGGAGTCAGATATAGGAGGAATTAAAGTTAATGGAGAAAAAATATTTTTTATTCATTTTGCAGACGATATTGCGGCTCTGGGCGATACAAAACAAGATATTGAACAATTATTGCAACTTATGGACATAACATTTCAAGAATTCGGTCTTAAAATCAATATATCTAAAACTAAAACTATGATCACATATAAAACATTAGAAGTCAGAGATCCTGGAACACCTATTGAGCAGGTCGATAAGTTTAAATATTTAGGAAGTACACTAACAGCAGACTCCAGAAATTCCATTGAAATCAAAACTAGAATCGCAATTGCAAAAAAAGCTTACAATAATAAGAAACAACTATTTACTTCAAAAATATCCAGAAAATTAAGAAAGCGTCTTATAAAAACCTACATCTGGAGCATAGCTTTATATGGATGTGAAACGTGGACACTCACACAGAGGGACAATGAAAGGCTAGCTGCCTTTGAAATGTGGTGCTGGAGAAGGATGGAAAAAATCAGTTGGATAGAACGAAAAATTGTAGGAGAGAAAAGAAGACTGATAAACGATATAGATAATAGGAGGGGTAGGATGATTGGTCACTTGATACGACATGATACCTTCTTTAAAAACATACTGGAGGGTAAGGTAAAAGGAAGGAAAGGTCCTGGGAGACCAAGAAAAAGTTTTGTTGATCAACTAAAGAAAAAGGCTGGTGTCATGTGGTATCAAGAACTAAAGTCTAAAGCAGAGGATAGAGAAGTTTGGCGTATACTCCATCGACAAGAGCTACAAAGCTCTTAAATAAGAAGAAGAAGACAAACTACAAAGATACTAGTATCATACGATGCCTTGTGTCTTCTCTGGGCAATAGAGATCATAGACAAAAATTGGAGTGAGGGTAAAGATGATGAACTTTCATACAATTAAGTTTGGATTTCTAGTGGGGGCCACAAATTCAAACTCAATTGAGGTGTGTTCTATGTCCTCATATCCGTAAAGACCATAGATATCAGAATATTTACTAGGTAGAGACAGTTCTTTCGGCAGTGCTTTGCGCACTGCTTTCTGCTGCTGCACACATGCGGAACATTTATACACACATCCAAGCGAACAGTGCTTTGCGCACTGCTTTCTGCTGCTGCACACATGCGGAACATTTATACACACATCCAAGCGAAAAAGATTAATCTCTTTCTGGGTGGGTCGATCGGGTAAAAATTTTTGAAAGAGGTAGTAGGTATTTACACTATTTATTGAAAAAGGGACAAATCATTCATTTTTCGGGTGTAGTAGAAATAGTTATTACTACCACTTCCTTGCGGTTTATCATATTTGGTTGAAGACCCATGTCTGAAACCCCAAGAGGTTCAATATCAAGACCAAGGGCATTACTGTCGCAAAGTTATTAAGATTTTATCGTCTTTTAACCCCATAAAGACATGACATTGCAGCATAACAACCTATAATAAGGCGTAATATTTTACTTAGTTAACTGCACGCAAATGACCTTTATTAATTCTGTTTATGTACTTGTATATTTACCATTTTACAAATAAAGGTACTGTCAAAAGATTATCTTTAAAGAAATATCGCTGGAATATCTATCTGTTCTTTGTGTCTTTTAAAATGTAAATTCGCGGAACCCTATGTTATTTTCAACTGCGTAGCTATCAAGGATATTTCATTTTTTCAAAATTTCAAAATCATTTTGTTCATCAAAAAGTTTGTCGTTTAACATAACATGCAGCAAGGAACCTGTATCTGGCGAGTCCCGCTTTTTCACACTATTTCAATACATGTATTATACTTACCCCGATGATTAATCACAAAATATTATAGGCATCGACCCTGTCATTATTTGACTGGATATCATTTTATTAACCGACTTCAAAAATAGGAGGAGGTTCTCAATTCGTCAATGTCTTTTTTTTGTTTGTATGTTACGCGATTACTACCACACCTTTAACTACCACACCCACTAAAACCTAATTTTAAGTTCCAGTTTGTACATTTACGCATAGGGTTGAAGTCGGTTTTACTTTTTTGTTAAAAATAATTATTTCTTCAATTAATGACAAGGCAATACCTTTGGCTATATAATGCTAAGCCAGACAGCGCGGGGCGTTTGAGGTTGTATATCACTCTCGACTAGTTCAAATAATTTTCAGAGCCTAATTTTCCTTTATTTGATTAATATCGCCTTCACTGATGTCTATTAAACAAAAATATTTCCATATTCCAGGGATATACTTTCCGTATACATGCGAAGCCGCGAGCAAAGCCTAGTTTTACGTATTTAAAGCAACATAAAAACAATAACAGAACTAAATCATTCCCGAGTGGATACTCGAACTATAAATGTCAAGTCTACCAGGCTAAGTAATCAATTAAGATTACCTTATATCTTTATGTAAAGTCTGAGCTTAATGGACTCGATTACTATTATTACGTAGAGTAAGATTAACAATTATTGGATGTTTAATTACAGTGAAAACAGCTTATTAGTTTTAATGGGTCTGAATTATACTTGTATCTAGGGCTAATTAGATTTTTCAAGATTATATTTCGCAAGATTTTGTGTTTCAGTAATATGAAAAGATATTTTTCTTTACTGTTTATTTAAATTAAATATAAGACAGCCATCGAGATATAAGTACTAATGAAAACAGCAAAGGAAGTATTATTGATGACACGAGTCGATAAACGATCGATTTGTGTAATCATCCTTTCGTTAATACAAATAATCATTTGCAGGTGTAAAATATATATATATATATATATATACTTATCGCAAATCTACTGTTTTTAGTGTGAACGCAAAGGATATACGTTCAAATTGATTTGGTTATGTCCGTCTGTCAAGCTCTCCGCTTTATCCTCTGCCACCCGCCATAGTTTTAGCAATAGTATCATAGAGGTAAATATACTTAATAGTCAATAGTATACATACAAAGGGTTGCCAGGCGTCCGGATAAAGCCGAACACAGTTAAGCTTTTTGGTTGCATATCCGGACGAATCAATTGGAGTCCGGCTTTGGTTAGGCTTGTTAAATTTGACAATTTTTGTAAAGATTGATAGAATTTAAGAAGATTTTATGCCAACAAACCCCTGCCTAATTTATATCAAAAATGTCGTGTTATGAGGTATACTACGACTAAAATATTATGGGACTCTGGCCTTTTAACCCAAATATCCGGCTTTTAACTGGCGGCTCTTTTCGGCCATTCACTTTAAAGACCTGGCAACCTTATGCATACAGTAACATACCTATACTACTTTGTTACTTCACAATACATGTAAGTATAACCACCCATATTATTAAACTTCTTGAAGTTTGTTAGTTCATCAAATAATAACTTTTTAAACAATATTTAACTGAAATTAATTAAGACGTTTATAAGATAGAGGGTAGATGCTTTTTAGCTAATTTTTTAAATGTCATAAACTTCTGCTGTCCATTAGTTTAGGAACTAAAAAAATGTAAAATCTTCATACGTCATTTAATTGAAAACACTTTTTAATTGTTATCAAAATCTTTAGACTTTACCAATTCTGTGTGAAATTAAATGTTATTTCATGAAATTGTATATTCTGATTCATAAAGTGTATATTTCAATAAAAAGACGTATTATAGATAGCTTCCATATTTTAAGCACCTAAACAAATGGGCTACCGCGATTTAAACCGCACACATTACTAACACACAAGCTTGTCGTCAATGAAGCAGTAATACAATTGACGTAAATTGACCTAACCTAACCGAATTCCGTACAAGATAATTGAAAATCAACAGATATTTGCGTCATCAGTATCGGATCCGTATGTTGCATCGAAATCACCTATTTTATGACGAGGTTAATTATTAGTTCTATTAATCACCTTGTTAAACGAGAAATATCCCGGTAATTGTAACAGTAGTTACATTATACCGGACATAAATCCAATCCACGCTGGTTTGAGAGAAAAAAACCGGCCAAGTGTGAGTCAAACTCACGCAATGAGGGTTCCGTACAATATGCTTCGTAAACACACACACAATGTGCAAAAAATGTTTTATTCAATTGACTAGCGCCATCTAGTGGTGTTTTAGTGAACTATTTCCCTAGATGAACTTATTATTGTGAGTTTACCACTTAATTTTCAAGTGATAGAATTCTTATTATTTTTCCTGTAATCTTCAAGGAATGAACTACATTTTGTAATTTTTTTCAAAATTTTCGGCCCAGTAGTTTTGGAGATCAGGGGGGGGGGAATGGTCAATTTTTGCTTTCTTTCGTGAATAAAATCAACAGTATTGATTTTACCCGAACAAAAAAAAATATTTTTGAGATCCTCATAATGAGCCCTTTCATTTGATATATGACACAGTAAGGTTTGCAAAACATTCTTTTAAAATTTTGTAATTGGGCCCCTCAAAATGACCCTTATTTCAAAAAAATCTTTATTTACTTTGCACATCCGTGTTTGGGTCATAGGATTACACTATCTTACCAAATTTCATCTAATTTGGTTCAGTAGATTCGGAGAAAATCGGCTGTGACAGACGGACGGACGGACAGACAGACGCTCGAGTGATCCTATAAGGGTTCCGTTTTTCAACTTTTGTACGGAACCCTAAAAAACGTAGAATGTACCAGCTGTTTCTCTTCCCGCGCAGATTGTAACAGCCGATCGAGGGAATGAGCGTGAGGAATCATATCCGTAGGCGATGCGGCTAGCAACCTATTCATTTTGATTTCGTTCTCCACCAACATGCTAAACGCAACCCTTAGGTTTTATAGACCTTGGCTCTTTTTTACCCCGCAAGGAAAAAGTCGTAATAGTTGTATGTATAAGTCAGCGAGAGGGATGCTGCGAGAGACAATTTTTTTTAATGTATTGTTGCAGCCGTTAAGATTATTAATTTGCATTGTTGAAATCATGAACAAATTGACCAAAGATAATACAGATACAACATACCACGTCTTTTTCCAGACATTTATTTGCTAAAAACATGGTTACAGCAATTTTGGCATGCAAACATACAATAAATATAAATTTTAAAATTTTACTTTTATGTCTGTAAATTCAATTATCATCAAATATTATCATTTAATTTCATTAATTACATCATCAGTCAGAATTCTGAAATATGTTAGATACAGAGTAGAAACATTTCTTTTTAAGCCAATAAGTAATTTTTTTCTTGAATTGAATGCTTGGTAAGGTCTTTTTATCATTATAAATATATATAGAATAGCATTATACATTTTCTGTTAAACCGTAAACCAAAACCAAAGATAATATTATACATATTAGCTATCTCATCCGGCGGCACGCGCTCTGGCAAAGGGAAAAGTCAGTTTAAAAGTAATCGTTACATGACAATAGGCACCACTGGTAGTAATTTAATTATAATGTTTTAGATTAATTTTGTTTGGTTTGTGTTAAAGCGTAAAAATAGATATTACGCATTTATTCAAAACACGTAGACATAAAAACGTAATAAGATTATTCATATCACATTAACATCATCAAAAAAAAATAATAAATGCGTAAATCAATTATAACATTTATATGTTAGTAATTAATGCCTTTTTTAGGGTTCCGTAGTAAACTAGGAACCCTTATAGTTTTGCCATGTCTGTCTGTCTGTCCGTCTGTCCGTCCGCGGTTTTAATCAGAGACTAAAAGTTGTAGAAAACTGTCATTTGGTATGGGTATGTAATTATGTAATATTAATCATGCCAAAAAAGTGGTAGAAAAAAATCTTGAAAATAAAATTTTTAGGGTAGCTCCCATACAAGTAAAGAGGGAGTAATATTATTTTTTCTATACAAACCCATCGAGTTGGTTTTTTTTTTTTTTTTTTTGAATGGTCTACGTAGCTAGCTCCAAATGAGCTATTATTTTTTCTATATAAACCCATCGTGTTGAGTATTGTCAAATAGGTCTTTAAAAAATATTGTGAGGTTGAGAACCATTTTTCGATTTAGGGATCCGTTTCCGGAACATTTGGTTTTAAAGTGCAAATTTTTGTTAGAGGTAAGGGGGGACACCCCCTCTATCTGCTAAACGGTTAAATATGGATACGTGAAAAAAATTACAGCAGTAGTATATATATTGAAGTTGAAAGGATAACTATCAGAGCTGAGCACTAAGTACAAACTAAAAAGTTATAGGCAACCAACTTATAAAATGTACTCGAAAATATAAAATTTCATACAATTTTCATTCTTAGATGTTTTTGGTCGTTAAACTGTGAGGTGCGAGTGTGAACAGTGTGAACTCAAAGTTGTCATTTACAACTACGGAACCCTACAGTGCGCGTGGTCCGACACGCACTTGGCCGGGTTCCGTAGTAAACTAGGAACCCTTATAGTTTCGCTATGTCTGTCCGTCCGCGGTTTTACTCAGAGACTATAAGTACTAGAAAGCTGTAATTTAGTATGGGTATGTATATTAATCATGGCAAAAAAGTGGTAGAAAAAAATCTAAAAAAAAAATTTTTTTTTGGGTCGCTCCCATACAAGTCAAGTGGGGGAGTAATTTTCTTTTCTCTATTTACCCATCGTGTGGGGTATCGTTAAAAAGGTCTTTGAAAAATATGGTGAGGTTGAGAACACCATTTTTGATTTAGGGATCCGTTTCCGAAATATTTGGTTTTAAAGTGCAAATTTTTGTTAGAGGTACGTGTCCCCCCCTTCTATCTGCTAAACGGTTATATATGGACACGTGAAAAAAATTACAGCAGTAGTATATATACTGAAGTTGAAAGGAAAACTATCAAAGCTGGGTACTAAGTGCAAACTAAAAAGTTATAGGCAACCAACTTATAAAATGTAGTGGAAAATGTAAAATTTCATACAATCTTCATTGTTAGATGTTTTTGGTCGTTAAACTGTAAGGTGCGAATGTAAACAGTGTAAACTCAAAGTTGTCATTCGCAAATACGGAACCCTACACTGCGCGTGGCCCGACACGCACTTGGCCGGTTTTTATTTTTAATGTTCGTATGAAAATATTTTAAATGTAGTACACAATGCCCTCTGTATATAGTTGCAGCACTTGCAGCGCGAGTTAACGCAATTGTAGCAAGCAAACACACTAACACACATGATACTAACTTAACAGACCACGTAATATAATATAGCATCTCTCCCTGTAAATGTAAAAGTAATATAAAGTAAAATATAATATTAAAAATATATACGTTGGTTGGTACACACATAATTTTTCATACATAATTCTGTAACGCATGAAAACAGATATGCCGCGGGAGGTGCCTAACTTATTTGTAGCACAGGTCCACCAGGACCTATTTCTAGAAGTAGTCTCTTCACAAAGCCTACAATGTTTTTCAGAGTTGTGAAAAAGCATAAAGAAATTAGTTACCGAGTACCTATATCCCTTTATGAGAAAAATGAAAAGTTTTATTTAAGTACAATTATTTATTCTATACCACTTTTGTATGAAACGCCGTGGAAACGTCTATGATACGACCCTGATATAAGTATGTATCCGTTCATAATTCATTTAACAGTTTACTCTATCTACCCCATTTACCTCCCATAAAACAAGTCTCGAACTTACTTTGGGGCTAGCTCAATCTTCGTGATTTGTCCGTATATATGTATTAATAACAAACTGTAATAAAATAATTAATGTTACGTGAAGATAAATAAGTTTACAAACAACAAAGAGCCCTCTTCAATCCGTCTGGACAGCGTGGAGAGTGTAAGCCAAATCCTTTGACTGCTCTGGCTGATATATGGCTCTGGTAGTACCGAGAGGGCCGTGCTCCTTCCTGCAGTCGAGACTAAAAGGACCCGATGATGATGATGATGATGATGATGTTTATGTGAAAAAGAAGTTGTAAAATACTTTTTTTTTAGTTCAAAGAAAAAAAACCAACCCGTTCATGGGCGCATACCGCTTTATTACTGATATTTTATCTGATTTTCTAAATGATATCGTACCACCTGAAGTAGCTACCGAATACATATAATCATTACGTTTACGTAACCTTTCTTTAAACGTAAAATAAGGTTATTGCCGGTGAACTTTTATGGTGCCAATGTCGTACCGGGACAATGTTTCGTCTGGGTACCATTCATTAACATTACTTTTTATTTTATTTTATCTGCCATGTTAGTTCGTAAGGGTCCAATCTTGAAAGTCACATTTGTACAGAAGAACCTATATAATATAATATAAATAGGTACGGACAAATCACACAGATTGAGCTAGCCTCAAAATAAATCCGAGTCTTGTGGCTTGGGATACTAACTCGATGCCCGGTCAGGTCAACATGAAAAATTATCTTTATCGGCAATCCGAAAAAAAACATTTTTCATGTTGACCTGACCGGGTTCAGAACCCTGGACCACCCGTATCACAGGTTGGCTGCTGCGCCACAGAGGTCGTCGAAGTAGTAAGTAAGTTAAAAGGTCATTGTTATTATCTGTACATTTCCCAACCCACCTTATCAATGACTAACAATTCTTAATAAGCTAGTATGAGAGTATCCGGCTTCGAAGGCCTTTTGCCTTTTTCTAAAAGTCTAATGGCTTTCGGGCCGTAACATTATACCACAGATTTTATACTGATCTGTGCATTATACAGACGTGGGTCGACCGACAACAATGACGTGAATCATAATCACCGATCGGCCATAATATCATTTCTATATCGAATAAGTGACATGTCTTAACTGTCGCAATAGTGGACGTCATTGTCACTTACGAGTTTAATTTATATCTTTGTAAATAAATCACAAACAGCAAAACAAAAGTTTTGCGTAGATGCTCTAACAAAAAGTTGAAATTTATTTAACTACAGTAATATTGTACGTATCGCCCAGGGCTGTCAAGTACCTAATATAAATCCACCCATTAATATCGACCTAAAAACTGCAAAACAATCACACACCCATCACAATGTGATAGGAGCCTCCCATAATATTCATATTTAATATTTTTTGTTTCAGCGAATATCTCAACTGTCTAGCTGTCACGGTTAACGATATACAGCTTTGGCTTCATAAGAGACAGACGGATGGACGGAAAGCAAAGTCTCATGAATAGTCCCGTTTTCATCCTTTGGGTGGAAAATCCCAAGGTTTTTTGCCCATTCCCTCGATCAGCTTTTACGACCTGCGCGGGAAGAGAAGCTGGTGGTACTTTCTATGTTTTTTTCTTTACTCTCAGATGAGCGTGGAATTTCATTTATATACTTATATTTATTAATTAACTAGCTTTTACCCGCGGCTTCGCTCGCTAATATTTTGCCGTTTTAATTTGCCAAGTAGTTTATCGTAAATCCTATGAAAAAAGCTTTTTCCGGGATTAAATGTACCCTATGTCCTTTTCAGTACCCTAACCTCCTTTTCAGGGTATCCTAACCTACGTGTTTGCCAAATTTCAAGAACACTGGTTCAGTAGATAAAGCGTAATGAGGTAAAACAAATATACATACTTACTTTCGCATTTATAATATTAGTTGAGATTGGGATAGTTGAGACTAGTTGGGACTGTCGTTATACGATCGGTCTCGCTCGAGCCGCAGTAACAAGTTTTGAAAGGCACGAGACATCGACAGATATAAGTCATATTCGAGAGTTGTAACAAAGGGTTATTCCGTACTCATCCCACAAATTCTAATCCCACAAACCCAAAACATGCCTTTTATAGTGAAACAAAAAACGGAGTTTATTCGAATATCCGTGGAAATAAACGATTTTAAAAAGCCTAATAACCTACGGAAAACCGTCGAAGATAAAATTTCTTAAAACTAATAATTTTACTGCCAACCCTAGTCAGCTTTGTAAATAATGGTATATTCTTTAAGATTATGCTGTATTACGTCGGTTTGCCGTCATCCTCGTAGGTTAATTATTCGCAGTAAACCTTACGTGGAAAATTCTAAGGTTACGGTGCAGTAAACAAAGATGATGAGGCGTAGTTTTCTTAACCACACGTGGAGTGAACTTGTGGTTGAATTAATCGATTCTAGAAACCTTCCCCATGGACTACGTTCAAGTATGGAAAACGTATAAGTCACACATACCACAATTGAAATAGGCTTTTTGTCTTGCAGCCTCCGTGGTCCAATGGTTATTGCCTTGTTGACCCGGGGGTTGTGGTTCGATTCCTACGGAAAGCATTCTTTGTTAAATTGTTTTCAGTTTGGTTAGGGCATTGCAGGCATGAATCACCTGATTCTCTTATAAGAAAGATGATTCCGTGCTTCGGAAGGCACGTTAATCCGTTGGTCCCGGCTGCCAGGTCGAGAGGTGGTTCCGAAGAACTCTGACACCAGGGTGTGCATGGTTGACTGACCGTGACACCTACACGAAATGATGATGATGATGATGTCTAGAATGGAATACACTCCATCCTTTCTTCTTTTTCCTTGCTTGCTTATAAAGAATGTACCTATTACTATTCTTCCCGCACAAACCGTTAAAGCCGTCTAAGGGCTTGGGTGAAAATGTGAGGAAGCATATCAATACGAATGAGCCCAGTAACACGTCACTAAGTATTTTTCATCTCACCTACCCTTAAACAGTGTCATTTAATGCAAGCAAAGTGGGCTGGATGGTCGCTATTACGACCGCGGGCTATAAGATTTCGTACAAATTCCATGAGGCCCGAGAGCGCGTTAAGTATTTTTTTTTAATTGAATAGGGCACTATACCATGCACACGTGTCAAATCTTCTACATCCAAAAAGTTTTCAAGTCGTATATTCAAATTTGGAATTGCTAGTAAACCCGATAAAAAAAATTAAAATATGCTGCGAGATTTTTGTCCTTCATTCAAATTTGGAATTGTTAATGGCCGTGGTGGCTGGCTGTTTGTATTCATCGATCTTTGACTTCCACTTTTTGGATAAATCATTTTCTTTATCTGTGGAATCCTTGGATACATTTTCTGCTTTTTCTAGTTTGCCGCTATTTATTTTTAGGCAAAATATTTATAAGTAATCGTAATCTTCATTAATTTGCATGGAATATATTCCCTATGATAAATTAATAGATAGTCCATAATTTTGATTAATGTAATATAATCAGCCAGCTTGACGACGCATAAATATTAATTTTCAAGGTAACCTATATTCATACTATACAATTTTAACCAATATAATATGAAAAATATTTTTGTTACTCTACTATTTACTCGGTGAGATGAAAAACATTGTGTTTATCACGGCCGGTATTAGACATTACAAACTCGGACTACTAAAAGCACTCGGCAATCGTTTGACGTAATGTCTTCTATACCGCCCTTGGTACACAATGTACTATTGAGTCCGTTTTCATCTTAACTAATACTATTTTTTTATTATTATACTGATCTTGGGGATTTTTTGTTTACCAGGCAAGATATAAACTGGCTGATCACCTATGAGCTATATTGAAATCTCGGAATCAGAATCCTTAATGGAAAACGGAATTACAAAGAAAAAAAACCGGCCAAGTGTGAGTCAAACTCGCGCAATGAGGGTTCCGTACAATATGCTTCGTGAACACACACACAATGTGCAAAAATGTTTTATTCAATTGACTAGCGCTATCTAGTGGTGTTTTAGTGAACTATTTCCCTAGGTGAACTTATTATAGTGAGTTTACCACTTTATTTTCAACTGTTATAATTCTTATTATTTTTCCTGTAATCTTCAAGCAATGAACTATATTTTGCAATTTTTTCGAAATTTTAGGGGGAATGGTCAAATGTTGCCTTCTTTCGTGAATAAAATCAATGGTATTGACTTTCCCGAACAAAAAAAAATATTTTTGAAACCCTCATAACAAGCCCTTTCCTTTGATATACAACACGATAAGGTTTGCAAAACTTTTTTTTTTAACATTTTCTATTTGGAACCCCTAAACTGACCCTTATTTAAAAAAATATATTTACTTTGCACATCTGTGTTTGGGTCATAGGTTTACACCATCTTAACAAATTTCATTTAATTTGGTTCAGTAGATTCGGAGAAAATCGACTGTGACAGACGGACGGACAGACAGACGCACGAGTAATATTGCCACAATTCCCTTTTTCCGTTTGTATGGAGACATGCGCGTCCAGGCGACTCTTAACGTGCCTTCATAAGCACGGAATCATCTTTCTTATCAGACAATCAGATGATTCATGCCTGCAATGTCCTAACCAAACTGGAAACAACTTACCAAGTTTGCTTCCCGGGGGAATCGAACCCACGACCCCCGGGTCAACAAGGCAAACGCCTTAACCACTGGACCACGGAGGCTGTTAAATGATTGTGGGCTTTACATTTGCAGATGCAAACGATGCAAGAGTATATACAACACAAAAAGTTTGGATTTTACTTCTTTCTTTCGTTTAAAATTCTTCAAAATTAGGTACTTTGAAAAATACTTCGATAAACAAGAATACTTTGGTAACTCGAATTCTAACCTAACTTTGATTACCTAGTTGATTCCTAATGCTCAGAGTTGATTGCCTACAAAATTATTTTCTAAATTGGAATCCAAAAACTTAATTTCTAAGGGTAGGTAATCATTTGGAATACACAAAAAGTATGTGAAGTTTGGATGTTTCTCCCTTCTTCCATTTAAAAATGATTCTTTCATTACTTTGAAAAAAGCAGAACATCTTAGAAACTCGATGTCTGTCTAACTTTGATTATCTATTTGATTCGTTATAGGTATCAGCTCAGAGTGGATTGTCTAGAAAGTTATTTTCCAAATGATTACCCTAACCCTATTGTAAAGTTATCTAACTCTTGGAATTGTAGAGTTCATATCAAATCTAATGGATGATGGAAGCAGCTGTATTACTTACAACAAGTTCAAGGAGGCCTCTATGGAGTAAAGGGTAAGGAGCACCATCACCACCTAATCTTTGTTCCAGAGGGAAAAAAAATCACATTTAAAACTTCTCCAACCTGTTTTTCGAAAATTACTTGAATATCATCTATTATATTACTTTATTTCACACGACGACACTAGTATCGACGACCAGCAAGGCATTTGTTTAGTATGTATAATAAGACGTATTTTATTCATTTACACATGGATTCCACGACTACGAGCTCCGTGGCGCAGCGGTTAACACGCCAGCCTGCAACACAAGTGGTCCCGGGCTCCATCCCCGGTCAAGTTATGATGGAAAACGATCTTTTTTAGATTGACCTTATCTACCTTATTTGGAGGCTTACGAGTATCTACATCCTCCTCTGTTCGCAATACCGAGTGCGCGAACGAACTTGTTAAAGCAGGCACCACTGACCCGGACGCTGAAAATACTTAATCAAGTAGCAAACGACATCGACGTGTTTAGTTGCTCATTGACTGAATTCACAACGATAACTTTATATGTGTTGTGTTATAGTAGAGATATTACCTAAATTGTACCTACACTATTGTATCAGGGAAAACTTGTAATAATAGTGTAATAAATTTATAAATAAACAGATATAAACACATAGAGGATGTCCGCTAGCAGATTTCATACTTTAAATTAATCTTAAAGCGCGTTGCAAGTCAGCAGCAAGAGAAGTGGGTTATTGCTCAACGCGGGAGTTTTGCAGATTATTTAATTGGTATGAGACTATAATAAAGACAATTTAAATAGCCACAATAATGTTAAGTCATTCTGTAACAATCTTCTACGCCCATGCACGTGATTATTTAACATATTTTTTAGTAACAAGGCACATTTTTACGTTGAAGGGTACGTTAATGAACTGAATATACATTACTGAATTGCGAAAAATCTATAAGTAGTACATCAATGATCTCTTCAGAGCCTCAACTCAAAGCCGTACGGCATACCCAACTGTGGTACGCCATTTCTGGGTATTTTTTGTCAAACATGGAACCACTGAAATTTCAAGGAAAATGCGCACATGTTTCATCGTCATCATCATCAGGTCTTTTTTAATCTCCACTGCTAGATCATGACCCTCTCTGTACTACCAGAGCCATATATTAGCCAGCACAATCAGAGGATTTTTGTCGTGTGGTTCCCGGCAGAGTAAATAGGACCACTCCAAGTCTTCCCGTGGATGTCGTAGAAGGCGAATTAGGAAATACAAGTTTTAAGCAAAGCTTGTAAACATCAAAGTGCCCAGTCTAACCCGTCTGGTCAGCGTGGAGAGTGTAGGCCAAATCCTCTAACTGTTCTGGCTTGCACATATTTGCGGGTAAGTAAATAAATAAATTATTTTCATTGTATTCATATTTTAGTTTGATTTATTTTATGAAGTATAAAATCTGCCAACAGACACCAAATACAGTATCGTTGAGTTAGTATCCTACGACACCAGTTCACAATTATACTGTGGAGCAAGCTCAATTTTTGTGATTTGCCCCTTTATTTTTATTATTTATTTATTTCAATTAACTTTAATTATTTATTTTTTTCTTTTATTAAAGTCAGGGTGTTTTGGTCGCAACAGAATGTAGGTGCATCGAAAGGCATAAGAAAGAGGCGGCGCCACCGTTCAAAGAAGTAAATTTTAAAGATATGTTATGTAGAGAAATAAACAAGGAAATATATCTTTCGTTTTTAGCTTTTTTCACCAACAAAGCACTTCACTCCTCTCTGTCTACAACTAATAAATTCATTTCATTTTTATCACACTTTTTGGTGGACATTTTTACAAAGAGATTAAGATTGTTTTCCATACTTCTTACCTCCATAGAGACAGCGACGAGGTCAGAAAAGTTTAAAATTAACTTGAGTTCATTCACGCCACTTAGGATCTATGTTTTTAAATATGCTTATTAATAGTTGATTGCTTTTAGGTGTATCTGAAAAATAATATTTTTAGAAGATCTTTGACCCAAACAAATTGTAGGATTGATAAAATACAATATATAAATTCCTGTCATAGCTCTTTTGTACAAATAGAAAGTGTTTTAAAGTTTTGATTTACTTTACATAGGTATACTAGTACTTCATATAATATACAAAGTGTAAAAGACATATATGCTGGTTAAATCGAAACTACTTTGTCTCATGAAATAAAAATATCAGACAAAACAAAAATATTACATTTCCATATAAAATATGAGCCGCTCGGGCAATGTGAATGTGTATGCGATTGCGAACGACAATTCTTTTTATTTTTAGACTTTTTCTTTAATTTGTTATAACTTCTTTGCGACGACTACATCAAAGAAGTTGTTACAAATTAAAGAAAAAGTCTAAAAATAAAAAAAAATTACCTATAAGCCCGTGGTTCGATTTTTTTGCACATATATCTTTTACACGTTAAGCATATCGACAATGAGTCAGATTCACAGACATTTCTAATCGCTAATTATTTAGTAGTTAGTATCCGTTGAAAATCTGACGTCAGATAAGTATTGCGACCATTAATATTACTTAATGCCAACCCATTAGTTGATCAGACAATTACCGACCAACTGTTTACTAACAACATAACAAGTTCGTAAAAACCCTTAACGGCAATTGACGTCGATAAACCATTTGCGGAATGCGCACGCGCATATATAAAGCATGGGGGGGCGCGGCCGCATCAAACCGTGTCCAACTCTCGTTGTGTGAAGACCTGTGTTTGTGAAAATATTAACTCTACATCAACATGTATACCAACCCGTTTGAGAGAAAGCACTCTTCGCTGAGACAAACCCTGGATCGTATCATCGTTGAGACGAGGCACAGCATCAGGAAGAGGCTGAGCCTGAACAAGTCTCGAGCCAGTTCATCATCGACATCTTCAACGTCGTCTATCTATGAGAGCAAGAAGTTCACCGAGAAGAGATGAGAGTGTGGTGATCAGTGTGGATTCTAGTGATTTGTGGCGTGAGATCTGCTCATTTCAAAGGTTGGTTCCAGTAATCATTAAAATGAATGATCACCATTTCTTCGCCATTTTAGACTGTACTTTTTTGCGCCTTCTATACATCTCCTCTATAAGTTATGTTTAAGAAGGTAGGTCTGTTTCTTAAATCGAATCTTCTTATCCATTTGCAGTAAGGACTAGCTCTAAATAAATAAATCTGTTATTTTGTTTCATCAAGAATATAGCCAATTTTGTACTGAGAGGACAATGGCATTTTATTGCACCACGAATACCATAAATCGATCTTTTTTCATAGGCATATGTTATTTATTGTAGTTGTTAGATGCTTAATGTACATGTTCATAACTAAAGAGTTGAAATAAGTTTTGATCACAAAAGAAATCGCAACAAGTGTTCAATTCATTGTAATATCGTATTTTCCCCAGCGCTTTTCATCTCTATTTCATCTCATTTCTGTTTCACGTGCCATTGTAGTCGGTTGCTTTATTATTCAGAATGAGCATAGTAGTTTTGTGTTTATAGCGATGTGTAATGAAACTTTATCGTGTTGAGCAAAATGCCATTGCATTGAACGCAACTTAATTAACAGTGCTAGCCGGCGTAAAGCGCAGCAAAATTATCTGGAATTTGCCGTTGTATAGTGAAAATTTGCATTTTGTTTCATAGAGTATTTTGGACTGATATATGATTTTTAAAAAAAAACATAAAACAGAACTAAAGTTATAACAATATTTTAAATTTAAAAGAATACTCTCTCTCTCTCTTTAGTAGTAGTTAGTTACTTTGTTTAATCTGATGGATCCAAAGCAACTGCTAAGCTTAGAGAATTAATAACACTTCGGCAAAGCTTTAAAGCATCCCGATCAATTCAGTTAAGCTGTCGGTCGCCATTAGCTTAGCTTAGAGAGACTGAACACAATACAGTGAAAGGGCTTTGACATAAAATAATGAAACCACTCACAATAAATTGTTGAATTGGTAAAATTACCATTATTTATGTCAAAGGTATGAGTCAAATTAATCAAAAGATTAATATGACTTATACCTTTTACATTTATCACACAGAATTAAACAATAAACTAAAATAACTATGGAAATAACTTAATTGTTATATCAATATGTAATAGGCATTTCGGGCTTTTTTTAATTATGTATATTTTTCTTGCTTCTATTTAGTAGGTTTGTTCAATGTTAAATATACCTAATAATTTTAAAGTTTATGAATTGTAACATCGTACATAACGCAATTATACAATCATCGCAACAATAATTATATCAATAAGCGATGGACCATTAAGGTTATATTATAACCACTTATTGTATAGGTACGTTGATTGTATGACAAAATTTAATGCACATTTGGCTCATGTTATATCCTCACTCTTTCTATTAATCTACGAGTATAAGTCTACTCAGTACAAAACATTTATCTAATAAAATAGGATTGTAGGGCAAAGACTGCTCATTTTTCAGGGTAAGCCCTGAGCCGATGTTAAACCTCAATCGCAAGGGAGCCCTTAGTGGGGTTACTGCTTCACTACAGGGCTCAGAATCCAAAAGCCTTGCTATTTTTAATCAAATAAGTGAAAGTTTCCTTAAGGAAAGTACAACATTTAAATTCACCAGTAAATTAGTTAAAATACGTTAATGTATAAATAAATAATATAAATAAAATAAATATATACGGACAAATCACACAGATTGAGCTAGCCCCAAAGTAAGTTCTTATGTAAGACTTGTGTTATTGGATACTAACTCAACGATACTATATTTTATAACAAATACATATATAGATAAACATCCAAGACCCAGGTCAATCTGTAAAAGATCATTTTCATCTTGACCTGACCGGGGATCGAACCCGGGACCATCCGTGTCACAGACCGGCGTGTTGACCGCTGCGCCACGGAACTTCGACATTTATTTTTACTTGCATAAAGATAGCTGCTTTTAACCTATACGTAATGGCATATTATTATTTATTTTTGATTCATTTTGTAGCTACATATATTATCTACTACATTCTCAAAGAATTTTATACATACTGTTACACAAGCCGTTTTATTGCATTTTTATATAAAAATAAGCGATGCCTCTTCAAGTGGTCCTCTTAGAAACTATTTGCTGATATATTTTGCGATAATTTGTGTCCTGTCACCGACCCACCCCTAACCCTACTCAAGGAGAACATTCCAATGAAACTTCTAACGTAAAATCTACATACTTACTTTATCTAGGTTGTCTTGTATCGAGTACCCACGGGTTAGATATAATTGCATATAGTCGTGTACTTGACTGGGTTTGTGACATTGGATAACTGATAAGTGATCCCTTGATTCTAATTGAATAATTGATAAGTATATTGATAAAGTGTGTTCGTTTATTTAATTTATATTTATATCTTGCTGTATACATGCATGTTTTTAACACATTTATTTAAGATCGGTTCCTTGTCTTATACCTTACCACAGCTAGAGGTAGTTTATATGTTGTAAAATAAGTTAAGATATAACTTCGCGACACATTCATGTAAATACAATACCTACATATTGCATTTAGAGGTAAAATATCTTATCATCATCATCAGGTCCTTTTAGTCTCCACTGCAGTAGCACGACCTTCTCTGTACTACCAGAGCCATAATATATTAGCCAATGCAATCAGAGGATTTGGCCTACACTCTCCATGCTGGCCAGAAGGGTTGGAGAGGTTTCTTTGATGTTTATAAGCTATAAATAAGCTGTAAAATATCTACCACTATTATATTATGCACCCATCATTTGCATTTTAGAATTCGAAATAAATAGAAATTCAAACTTCACATTGAAGAGTAGAGTTCAGATTAAACCTTAGGATTAAATAATGTACACCGAATATCTTAAGTTACAACAAACTAGGTTAAACTTAAAAAGGGTAGGTAATTACAATAATAACATAAAATAAACCTTAGTGATAAATATGCAAACCATTCTTCTTGTTTCTTACGCTATTCGAATAATTTTTGAGACAAGCAAGATTTTGGGATATATTGGAAAATCATTATATGAACGGAAACCTAAATCCGAAAGGAATGTAATCACAAACGATCTAAATTATATCACTTTAGAACAAGCAGAGATAAGTTGAACAATTAAGGAATCGTTACCTACTTTTTTCAAGACATTCAGTGAAATGACGATGACGAGTTAATACGATTTGAATATATAAATTATTACCCAATTTATATTTATAAAAATTTAAAAAATTAACCTATCGATGAAATAAAATAGAACATTCGAGATAGCAGAAACAATGTATTTAAATTTACTTTCTTATGGTACTGTTTATGCTTTAATAAGTCAAGTATATTGTACTTCTTCAATCTGACATTCAAGGTGAAGCCTAAAGGTGGTCTCCACATGAGGGTGAAACATGACTAGTTTGAGATATCTTTCCATATGAATAACCGTTGCTATGAACATAATAATATATCTTGATTGAATATGTAATGTTATATAAATTAAATTCATACTTCTTTGTACATTTCTTGGTTTTACCAAGACCATAAAATACTAAAATACAAACATATACATATTATCACGTCTTTATCCCTAGTGGGGTAGACACCAGAAGGTCAAGACCCGGCCAAAATTAGCATCACAGAGCGTAAAAGTGGAAAGCGGAATCAAAATATTAATGGTTGCTAGCCGCATCACCTTTTGATGTGATTCCTTATATTTTTGCCCAATTCCTTGACCGGCTTTTACGGTCTGCGCAGGGAGAAAAGCAGCTGGTATATTCTATGTTTTGTCCTTTCTCCCAAACTAGCATTAGTTGAGAATATAAAATACTTACGGAAACCAAAATAAAATGCGGAACACTTCCTTGTGTCCCAAAATAAAATATTGATGCGAAGGTGATTTTGTTATGTTTTAACGCCCTAACTGAACAAATAATCATAAAATTTTGCATACACATTATCTGGGATGTGAAGAAAGCAATAGTCTACTTTTTGTCTCGGAATTAAGTACTGTTCCCGAGAAAAAGATGTTAACGCCAGTGGAGCTACGGGTGGAAGCTAGTACAAAGTAAAGTGCAAAACTTTGATTTTTTTTGTGTAGAAGTAGGTGACACGGTCAGTCGACCATGCACACCCTGGTGTCAGAGTTCTTCGGAGCCGCCTCTCGGCCTCTGACGTGGTTCCTTTAACGACTACCAGATGGCAGCCGGGACCACCGGCTTAACGTGCCTTCCGAAGCACGGAATCATCTTTCTTATCAGACAATCAGGTGATTCATGCCTGCAATGTCCTAACCAAACTGGATATATTAATAAATGTAATTAGATTAGGTACCTACCTATCTTACTCCTTCGGATTTAACGATGTAAAAAAATATCACGATACTTAAATTAAAATTGTTATTTAAACGAGAATATTTTGTAAATATATTAGTTATGCATGATCAATGTTTATTATATGAGCACATAATAATTCATGCATAATACTTATACATATAGAATGAGTAATATTCATGTCTGTCTGCGTCGTTATCTCCTCTTCAGCGTAGCTTTTAAGTATAACAATTTAACATAATGTCAGATGTTAGTAAGAACCTCTATCAAATAATATTCCCCCCTTATTCATAAAAAGTATCAAACGCTTATTAAACCTATTTTAGTTAAAATATGTTTTGTCTTTATCCCACGCTCTAATGTTTGACATTGAAAGAACAAGATTTAACTAAAATAGGTTTAATAAGCGATTGTTATTTTTTTAGAATAAGGGGGTATAACTTTATAATAACAGTCACGTACAAAGGATAATTCAACTTCGTTATGGTTCTGTTAGGCTATCGGCTAAATCCTTTTTCATCCCGATGGAAAGTAGGTCAATGAGAGATAATACTCTCGCAATGGCGATCACATTCCATGAAAATACCAAACAAACCGCTTGCATTGAGTGAAATAAATTTAATGTCCCTAGATTGCTTCTATGTATGAGGTTTACAGCATGACATAGTTTTTGTTACCTTTACCTAGATACAATAATCAAACATTACCTACTGCCACGTTTTATGCCTATTTCGTATAGAATATATCTAAGAATAGCTGACAAAAATGGCTTCGTCTCGCGGTCATACTGCTATTCATAATGTGTGAATTATTAATGTGTGATATGTTAAGTATTTACAGAGAGGGTCGAGCGTCGTGCTCCTACAGTGGAGACTAGAAAGACCTGATGATGATGATATGTTAACGCATAGTTTCACAATTTCTGTGAAATTCTTATTGTTTCCGACTAATCAGAAGCCCCTTTTTAGGGTTCCGTAGTAAACTAGGAACCCTTATAGTTTCGCCATGTCTGTCTGTCTGTCTGTCTGTCTGTCTGTCTGTCCGTCCGCGGTTTTACTCAGAGACCATAAGTACTAGAAAGCTGTAATTTGGTATGAGTATGTATATTAATTATGGCAAAAAAGTCGTAGAAAAAAATCTTGAAAAAACAATTTTTTTTGGGTAGCTCCCATACAAGTAAAGTGGGGGAGTCATTTTTTTTTTTCTCTACTTACCCATCTTGTGGGGTATCGTTAAAAAGGTCTTTGAAAAATATTGTGAGGTTGAGAACACCATTTTTCGATTTAGAGATCCGTTTCTGAAATATTTGGTTTTAAAGTGCAAATTTTTGTTAGAGGTACGTGTCCCCCCCCCCTCTATCTCCTAAACGGTTATATATAGATACGTGAAAAAAATTACAGCAGTAGTATATATACTGAAGTTGAAAGGAAAACTATCAATGCTAAGTACTAAGTACAAACTAAAAAGTTATAGGCAACCAACTTATAAAATGTACTGGAAAATGTAAAATTTCATACAATCTTTATTGTTAGATGTTTTTGGTCGTTAAACTGTGAGGTGCGAGTGTAAACAGTGTGTACTCAAAGTTGTCATTCGCAACTACGGAACCCTATACTGCGCGGGGCCCGACACGCACTTGGCCGGTTTTTAGATTTTGACATAGATTAGCATTCAGTGATTTATGTCTCTTTCCTTTGTTACAGATGGAGCGATCATGAACTGCGTGCATTGACGTCAAAGCGTCGTGGAGGGAGCACTAATGGAGACAATGCTTAGAAATATATTATTTTAATCGCCAAAATGATTAGTTTTATTATCTATCTAACTACCTAACAATATTTACCAAAAATGTAATATCTTGGTTATTTTCCATACTGCTATCATTCTCTCTGATTTTGTTTGGATAGAACTTACCTCAAGCCGTATCAAAATAGAATCCGATTGAGCCTATCAACTATTATGTTACATGATTCAGTACTTATTTATTGTCATATTAAGCTTCTTTTCTCATATCGTATCTCATAAAGACTTCAGTTAAAAATAAAATTTGTATCTAAATATCAAATAAATTAATAATATACGGATAGGACACAAAAGATACTCTTTGAAAATTTTGCGACAGTCAATACCAAATAATTAAAAAGACATACATAAGTCATCGGATAAGTATATTCAAACAAAAATATTACCTAAAATTGTGTAATCTTTCCTACCTGATCATTTGAGAATAATGGGTAAACGAACTGAAATGGCTTGTATTGTAGGACCCAGCCTAGAACTATGAAAGCATAGCAACAAAAGGGCTGCTAAAAGAAAATCAAGAAACTGTATTAGCTATGCCAAAATAATAGGAATAATTCGGATAGAGGGAGAACGGAACCACAGCTGGTGCAGCAGACGCTTGGGATCTAATCCTGTAATGTCCGTCAGATTAGTCTACGATATGTTTAAGTTTATATAAAACTTTAAAGCGTCACTTACAATATTATAAATTTTACAATGCAACAGCAGTAGCTCAAAAGAATTTTCGACTAAAAAGGGGCAACTGCTAGTATAAAATAAATATTTATTCCTAATGAAAACCATGAAATAAGGACAGGGACAGCAAAAGGAATTTAAGGAGGTACTCCCGATTTGAAACCTGATTACAAAAAAACTGGCCAAGTGTGAGTCAAACTCGCGCAATGAGGGTTCCGTACAATATGCTTCGTGAACACACACACAATGTGCAAAAAATGTTTTATTCAATTGACTAGCGCCATCTAGTGGTGTTTTAGTGAACTATTTCTCTAGATGAACTTATTATTGTAAGTTTACCACTTAATTTTCAAGTGATAGAATTCTTATTATTTTTCCTGTAATCTTCAAGGAATGAACTATATTTTGTAATTTTTTCAAAATTTTCGGCTCAGTAGTTTCGGAGATCAGGGGGGGGGAATGGTCAATTTTTGCCTTCTTTCGTGAATAAAATCAAAAGTATTGATTATACCCGAACAAAAAAAAATATTTTTGAGATCCTCATAATGAGCCCTTTCATTTGATATATGACACAGTAAGGTTTGCAAAACTTTTTTTTTTAATTTTGTAATTGGACCCCTCAAAATGACCCTTATTTCAAAAAAATCTTTATTTACTTTGCACATCCGTGTTTGGGTCATAGGATTACACTATCTTACCAAATTTCATCTAATTTGGTTCAGTAGATTCGGAGCAAATCGGCTGTGACAGACGGACGGACGGACAGACAGACGCTCGAGTGATCCTATAAGGGTTCCGTTTTTCAACTTTTGTACGGAACCCTAAAAGTATCAATATGTTTTAGCATGCAAATAAATACAACGTACAGCAACGTACATACAAGTTCATATTATCAGAGCCTTACGCCACAAGACCTCAAGACCTCAAGGCGTTAGTATTTACGTAGGTGGAAAATATATTCAAAACTTTGATGGATTGCCAGCCGCATTGCCTATTGACACGATTCCTACAGTCTGTAAGGGGAGAGAATCAGCTGGTGTATTTTACTTTTATTAAAGAAATTCACTTACTGAATAAATTAAAAAAAAAACCGTCTTCAATAACCCAATATGGCAGACGGGTCAACGTCCGCCACTTAATCGATATTACAATTATTTGCTGTTATCACAAAGCTTATGACCCTTTAGGGAAGAATTACGAATCTATATTCTCTAACATACGAATAAAGTCTCCCTGCAAACATGAACAATGTAAAGTTTCCGAAACGTTAGGTTTATAAATATTGTAATAAACGCAGTTAGGTATACGATTTTAAAAGTAATTTTATCTTAAATACGAATTTGTATTTCATTTGACCTAAACGGCTTTTAATAGGAACTACAAAATTGGTCAAGCCGTTTAGACTACAGGAGAAGAGAATGGCAGGCAAACTTACTTACATACACACGAATTTACATATGCACGAAAAACATTACCCTTCTTTTCGATGGGTTACCGAGTCAAATATTAAAATCAAAAAGCTCTGTATATAGCTATTGAAAGGAAGCTACTCTTCAAACAAGACAAGCATTTATTGTTCAGATAACAAAGCGTGCAAATGGACGTAAATATGAATATTCCAAAAAGGATCCTCAAGAGGTATCATTAAACATGAAAGTTAACTGGCTTTACAGCCCCAAAAGGTGCCTGCATTAAATCTCATACCAAGCTCGGATAACCGAAATCCTTTAACGAGTTTTAGCTCATTTAAATATCGCGCTAAGCTAAAGAAATTGCGAATATCTCAAAATAATCGTGATTTAAATTGCTTATCTTTATAGAGATAAAATAAATAGTTGCGCGTGTTAAGAAGGGCTTTGTGATACAAATAATAAAGATAAAATTAATAATAAGCAAAGTTTTACGATTAGTAAAATAGACGTGTTTGAAAAAGAACAAACATAATAAAGACCCGAGGAAATAGCGATAATTTTTACACAGTACCCCGAAAAGGATATTTATTATTTATCATTCATCATCGTCATCCTGGCGATAAATAAACATGATTTTTGGAAGTTGTCGGCCTCCAGTAATGGAGATGCATATAGAAGAAGATGAATCATCATCCGCATGTTTTTTCCCATTTACTTCCTTAGCTGTGACGCACTCGAACCCGGGGTCCGCTATAATTACAGCATTCATAATGTAACACAATTTGATGAAAAAATTTTACGGTCTGGTGTCTCCCTAGGGCCAACCCCTTCCTGGGTCCAGAACTACTACTGACTATGTAATGCACAAGAAATTAAGGCCGCACACTAGGCACAGTAGCGACGCCAATCATTTTATTCCTAATACTTTAGAAAAAGACAGAAATTCAAGAATGTAAATCATATATAAGCACTAGTAAATAACCTGAAGTATTTTTGGAATCATGTTTAATATTATCAGAATCAGTGAGAATTATGAGAATCAGATTACCGTCAAAAACGGCCGTTTTTGGCGGTAATCACGTTTTCTCTTAATGACTGATTCTCATAATATTAAAACATGATTCCAAAAATACTTCAAGTTATTTACTAGTGCTTATATGATTTAAATTCTTGAATTTCTTTCTATTTGTAAAGTATTAGGAATAAAATGATTGGCGTCGCCACTGTGCCTAGGGTGCCCCCTTAATTCATGGGGTAACATTGATTTATCATCGAAGTAAACCCTTATAGGTGATCAATAACACCCCGTTCAAAATAAGCCGCCAAATAACCAGCATACTTCAAGGTTATTATTTGCAATAAACGTCGATGTTATAGGCGAATACATTTTTGATGCGGTGAATAATAAATTTAATGTATCAACTCTTTCGTCGATTGTTAAGTTACGAATCCTATTACTTCTTATTCTTCGATCATGTGACAAGCAAAGAAAACTCTATGGAGCGTTTGGTGATTCAGGATCGTATTGAAGGAAAGCGTTCATGTACTCGGTCTGCAATCTTGTCAAAGTATAGCTTTTTAAAGACAAAGTGCCCAGTAGCGGAATGCGTAGACCGTAGAAAGAGATATGTGGAGAAAAATTGCAAGAGCAGCGGCCATGAACGAACCCACCCCATAATCACAACTACTCTGCACAAACTACGAAGAAGATACTATTACTAGTATCAGACGACCCACTGCCTTATGTTGTCTCTGGGCAATAAAGATCATAGATAAATAATGGAGTGAGGGTTAAAATGAAAAAATGTCGTACAATTCCGTTTGAGTTTCTATTGGGGCCATAAATTCAAACTCAATTGACGTGTGTTCTATGCCCTAAAATCCGTAAAGGCAGTTTGTCGGCAGTGCTACTCTGTCAAGAGCATAGATATCAGAATATTTACGTCAAGAGTGTAGGTACATCTAGGAAGTAAGAAAAAGGAATATTCTGATATTAACTATACTCAAAATTTGTAGTTCGGAAGTTATTCAACGTGTTTAATTGACACAAGGCACGTGTGTTTTGTATTTTTTTACTAGATCGGCACTAATCCTTTCACATCGACTGAATATACAAATTAAGAAATAATCTCTTCTATGATCTATGATCAAATTGTATGTATGCTGAATGCATCAGCAAAATGATTTTATTATCAACGTCACCCCGCAAGTCAAAGTAACCTTAAGATATTTAATTCTTTGAGGTGAAGTTTTGTAGACTTTATTATTTTTTTAAATAATTTCAGCCTCTTTTGAGATTGCTTAGGGTCCTCATTTATCTCATTTAAGTCGTTACTGATTTTAAATACACCCAAACATTATAGCCTTGGTGGTCCCTTTGTAAGAAGTTACATGATATAGGTATGCAATGAGAGTGGTACCGCACAATCACAACACTGCACATCATAAACAAAGACCTATCGCATTTCTGTTTGTCTTGACCCTACTGACCACAAACTTGAGACATATCTCTCTATCCACACAATACATGTTCTCAAGTTATCTTCATAATTGAACGTCGTTGAGAATAAATCACACTATTACTTAGAAAATGTGGTGCGAAATGGGGTTTCTGACACCGGCTACTCGATTATGAGATCGAGAGTTCGAAGGTCAAAGATGCTTAAAGTAGGTACTTAATTGATATCAATGTGCGATTTAATCCCACATTTGCCGCTTCATTAACATAATAAGTCAAATGACATAAAGTTCGAGTGACCACCCAGGATTTGTTATCGTCTCTTTTGTTGAGGTGAAGACTAAGAAAATTTGTTGACTTGTGTCAGACATGCAGCGGGCCGTGAGCGGGCCGGAAAAGCAAATATTTTTAAATAGAAGTAGTAATCATTTCTACCGAGCGGGCTGATTCGGATCGGATACACAATACTACAAAGTAAATTGGACTTTATAATTTTGTACTTTATATACCTACGTTTTATACTTCAATGTCGCGAAAAAGTGACTCGGGAGGGATTTCCATTATCTATGTAGCGCCAACTTACCACTTTTACCGAGTTTATTAATTACTGCTTTTTGGTCAAAATGTATCAAAGAGTTGATCAATATAATCACAAAAGATCACAGACTTGTTTCCTGATTGTAAGAGCCAAAATTTCTTTAAGATTTCATTGCAAACGAGTATGTATTGAAAAACATCTCTAATGATGATAGATACAGCCCCGTGACCATAGATATCAGAATATTTACTCTCTGTGCCCGTGACAGACGGACGGATATCCAAGAATTAGGAATAGGGTTCCATTTGGCACCTTTTGGGTACGGAACCCTAAAAATGAATTTTATTTTTCCCTTGGTCGCGTTTTAACTTGGAAAAGTTTTCTCATACTTTGCAAAACGTTCTTGTGGACAGAAGAAATAGAAAATAGCGCACAAATTAGCAAAGTTTTAGAAAACCGTTCACGAGCCGCAACTGATGTTAATGTCTTTTTTATAGTCCTGTGTTTGATAGTTCGCGCGGATACATAGCTAAATCATTTTAAATTTTGCTAGATAGATATCCTTCCAAATTATTTTATGAACTAACTATTTACAATTTAAAGATAGAACGTAAAGTTTTTCTTAGAGTTTAAGTCGAAAACGCCCACTTTTCCCGAAATTCATGTATCCGCTTAACACTTCTACTCTACGTTTCTGAAGCTCATCAAGACAGATGGGCGTTTATCTGACGGCCAGGCGTAAAAACTTTACCAAATCATCTGAATGCTGTCACAATAGTGATAACATGACCTTTTTCCAAAGGTATCAAATAGTTTGTGTGTATTTAAATAATAGGATCGTACTTTTGTGAAGGATCTGGAAAAAATCCAAAATCAGATATTCCTGCTCGATCAGTAATCTTTCTCATCCCTTGAAGCCTGTCGATTCAAAGCTGAGAGACCCGTATGGAAATAGGCCTAAGTTCTTTCAGCTAAATTCTATGTATACATATTTATGAAGCTGACTCTGATCCTTTCACAAAAGTGTAGGACGCAGGAAAATATATAGGGTGTTTCATCGAGATGTACAAGTGGGATGACTTTTTATCTATGAAGAAAGAAATGGTTAAAAGAATAATCGTGACACCGACTTTTGCAAAACAACAAGGTAAAACTGCATTGCATACAAAACACATGAATTATTGTATTTCTAGGGTTAATGAAAACAAGTTACATTATTTAAAAATTGCTGCCGTTTTAAACAATAAACGTCCGCCATAGTATTGATTTTTTTTCTGGAGTTACATTAGCCACACTCGGCGAAAGAATACGAATCTATTAGTTACACCCCGCATATTTTAATCGGTTAAAGTTTTTGAAAATCTATAAATGCAGTTTTTATATTTTAAAAAATCGGTGTCATGGTACATATGAGCATTTTTTTCTATTTCCTGTCATCATCATCATCAGGTCTTTGTTAGTCTCCACTGTAGGAGCACAACCCTCTATGTACTACTAGAGCCATATATTTTCCAGAGTAAGCAGAGATTATTATCTTTATTTTTTATCTGTTTCCTATAGATAAAAAAGTCTTCTGAATCCTCACGGTAAGGATATCCGGTGTAGGATACAAAGTGCAGCTATTTCTGTATGTACACTGGCTTAGATAGGTTCGAAAAAAGTATTAATAATTAATAGGGTGACAGAGTAAAAATGGGGAACCCATTTAATACAGGTATGAGCGGATGTTCGTGAAACAGAAAGAAGTAAGCGTATCTTACGACGAGCTCCGTGGCGCAGCGGTCAACACGCCAGCCTGCGACACGGATGGTCCCGGGTTCGATCCCCGGTCAGGTCAAGATGGAAAATGATCTTTTTCAGATTGACCTGGGTCTTGGATGTTTATCTATTTATGTATTTGTTATAAAATATAGTATCGTTGAGTTAGTATCCCATAACACAAGTCTAGAACTTACTTTGGGGCTAGCTCAATCTGTGTGATTTGTCCGTATATATTTATTTATTTATTTATTTATTTATTACTATTTTCAACCGATGAAAAAACGGGAAGTTCTCTAGTGGATGCCTATTTTTGATGTCCATTCATATATTTTTACAGACAGAGTAGTGCATTTTGATAATTCTTTTTTATATTAAGTACATACATAAATATTATCACGCCTTTTTCCCATAGGGGTAGGCAGAGACTATGGAGCTCCACTTGCTACGATCCTGACAAATTACTCTAGCTTCATCTACACTCATCACTCTCCACATGCATGCTCTTCGATTTTGGGTACTTCGTACATCTCCTTTCTTTTTTATATTAGAAAGTTTATACCCTTAATACAGAATTAATAATAGTATTAACCCTTAAGTCGGTCCCATTAAATTGGAAAAAACTCAACTGTAAAGGTAGGAAAACAAGGGATAATTATTTTTTCCTTTTCGGTGGTTAAATATTTTTGTAATTTTTTTCATTACTATAGTATGCAAGTGCTGTGAGTAATTGAGTATTACAGTCTAAAAGATCGGTTGTTAGCATTACATGGCATTTGGAGGATGTTACATATTGTGTAAATATGACCAACTTTATCCGTATTAATATTATTAACAAGCAATCCGCCCGCCTTAACCCGCGGTACCTAGCCTATGGCACTCAGGGATAACATACCTATCTAACGGTGAAAGAATTATTGAAATCGGTCCACTAGTTCCTGATTAAGTGCGTTCAACCAAACAAGCAAACTCTTGAGCTTTATAATATGAAAGTGAGTTTGTTTGTTTGTTTGTTTGTTACGCTTTTACGCCGTATCTACTGAACTGATTATCATGACCTAACTAATATTATAAATGTGAAAGTGAGTTTGTTTGTTTGTTACGCTTTCACGCCGTATCTACTGAACCGATTATCATGAAATTTTGCACACACATAGGTTAGGGTACCGAGAAGGACATAGGCTATAAATTATGCGGGCGAAGCCGCGGGTAACAGATAGTTTTAGAATAGATGGCAAAGTAACTCTGTCCTAACCGCTTAGGAGTCCCACGTAAAGCCGAAATCCGTAAAGCGTATCGAAAACTTCTACTCGCTGTAATTTTGTATAGGTATTGTTTTTAAAATTGAAATCTGATTATAAACATCAATATGCCGTATCCGGTCGTATGTACGAAATTTGGTTGAGATTGGCTTAACTGTTGTAAAACTAAAACCAAACTACGTTTGTATGGGATTTCGGCTTCACGTGGGACTCTTAACCAATTTAAACCAAATTTAACGTATCGATATCAAATTTGAAATGGGTTTACTCTAATACGAATTAATGGATTTTTAAAAATCTGTTCGTAATGCAAGTTTCCTTGTAAGTATAATAATGTACATGATAAATCCAACTTAATACTTAACATAGGTTAATTTCTGTCTAGTCTTTTTGATATCAAAATAATTAAATGATGAGCATTTAGCAACACTCAAGTTAATTACCAACAATAAGAAGTTTAATTTGGCCGGAACTTGACAATTAGGTTTTGAGCTTAATTGAATACACAACACTATTTTTGAACAAACAATTTCAAAACATACTGCGCTGATTCATCAAATTGTCATTCGGATAATTGCTCTATTAGCATGTCAATTAGGGCTTTTAATTATTCAAGGGAGATTATTGTAGACAATAATAATTTTAGGTTGACTATATTTTAAAAAGCCTGAAAAGGAGGTTGTTATCATTTTATTTGCGTTTATATTACGTTTCTTTTATTTTTGTGGATTAAAAATTCTGATTTTTATTTGAAAGGATACTTAGTTCCGGATTGATTATCTACTTACATAGAAATTCCATCTCAATTAAGTAGTTTAGTTATTTAGTTGAATGGATTTCTTTTCGTAATAACCGTAACATATTAGTAGAACGAGTATAAGCATTGGCGTGCAATTGGGGAGGCCTATGTCCAGCAGTGGACGATTATAGGCTGATGATGTATAAGCATTTGTTTCTGCCATTCTTCTTACATTCTTTTTGCCTTT
Organism: Rhodophaea formosa; assembly: GCA_963082605.1. Classification (NCBI taxonomy): domain Eukaryota; kingdom Metazoa; phylum Arthropoda; class Insecta; order Lepidoptera; family Pyralidae; genus Rhodophaea; species Rhodophaea formosa. The sequence continues at coordinate 15,293,314 of OY720206.1, forward strand.
GGGTTGTTTTTCTTCCGGTTTTATTGTAGCCCTTTTAACAGAAGGCCAGAAGACCCCCAGGTCACGTTTTGCGTATTGCGGGACGTAGGTACAGGTGGACACTGATTGATTTTTACAGTCTGCAACCTATGAAAGTAACTGCTACGTTTGTTCTTTACTCTCAAAACAGCATGGAATTATATTGTATGTTAATTTCATTTTTTTTAATACCGACGTTGTGTCAAGCTAGTGATAATAATTATTATGCTTTAGATCACACTTAATATGATTTTAAGCTTTCGCGGTCACAATCACTATTATTTTCACAAAGGGACTTACCGCGATTGCTTTTAATAGATCTGATATTTATTTATGTATTGTTCGTTTCTTTCTTTTTTATTAAAAAACAAAGAAACAAACAATACCTAAATAAAAGTAAACATAATAAAACAAGGGATTCTCGCGCGAGCGACTTCTGAAGACGAGCAATTATCCTAGTCTCTGAGTCGTCTCGCCCGTTCAAAAATGGCACCCAACCACAGCACTGTGTCCATTTTCAAACAGGGCCCTACTCAGCAGCATGTGCTGGCTATATTGCTAGCGCTGATGTTACACTGAGACCCATGTTGACGCTCTGAACTGACAACTGATGCACGTACATACACACACAGTATTAACTTAGCCGTCTTCCAGACTAAAATTGAGATACTTCTTAATTTCAATCATTTCCCTGCTTAGCCAAGGTATAAAGTGGCGTTCAGCAGTAAGTACTTTTAGCTGGAGCAGCTCGATCCAGTGGTTGGGTTTCTCCTCGTTCTAGATGCTTCGCTCTGCAGACACCACAATATGCCTGATTTGACAGTTATGTGCTCCTTGGCATGGGCCATTGGACAAACAAAGACGGCAATAGCTGACCATTCAGCTATTGCCATAAAGCTATCGTTTCCACGTAAACCATCCATAAGTTGTAAACGACTGGAGGTATTACCAATTGCGGTTAGTTCCGTTGTGAAAATAATAATATACTTAATGTCAAAGACCAAGTGTCAGGACAGAAGTTAAAAAGTACATTATGAGAGCTCTTTATTTTCAACCACATATTATTTACACAAACACATTTGGCACACACGTACATAAGTATTGCAAAAACGTGTTATTTTGTGAATGATAAACGTCATAAAACTTATTTTTAAACCACATACATCTACAAAACAAGATTGTAAAAACTTTAAAAGGCAACTGCGTAGTTTCCCCAGAGGAATGTATGTTTTTTCGAGCAAGAGTGCCTCATATCTTTCACAAGTGTAACTTTTTACTGTATTATAAATCAAATAAGAAAATCATTCCCTCGATTGAAACATGTGTACCTAATTCGTATAAAATTGTATACATTAAGCGCAAAAAGACCTTGAGCAAATGTCAAATAAAAATTATATTAAAAATGCCAATATTATTATAATATATATATATATATATATATATATATATATATATATATATATATATACAGACGAAAAAGTTAGCATTTAAAGATTGGCAATCAACCAATGATATCAACCTGAGAAATGAGAAGAAAAAAGTTTATGACAAAGCTAAAAAGGAAGCGAAAATAGCCGTTGCGAAAGCGAGAAATAGAGTACAGGACAATTTATATAAAAAGCTGGACAGTCAATATGGGCAGAAGGAACTTTATAGACTAGCTAAAGTAAGGCACAATAATAGCAGAGACGTCACCCACATAAGATGTATTAAAGATAGCGCGGGGAAAGTACTAGTAAGTGATATTGATATTAATGGCAGGTGGAAAGAGTATTTTAACAACCTTATGAACGTAGAGAATGATAAAAAAGACATGCTTTGGAAAAATAGTGATAATGAAGGATTGGTTCAGGAAGTAAACACGGAAGAGATAAAGAAGGCTCTTGGTAGGATGAAAAATGGTAAAGCAGTAGGACCTGATAATATTCCAGTAGAAGTGTGGAAAGTTTTGGGAAACGAGGGATTGATATTTCTTACCAAAATATTCAACAAGATTTTTCAGGACGAGAAAATTCCCAATGAGTGGAGAGACAGTTACCTAGTTCCGATTTTTAAAGATAAAGGAGACATCCAAGATTGCAATAATTACAGGGGAATAAAACTTACGTCACATACTTTAAAATTATGGGAAAAAATTATAGAAAGTAGAATTAGGATGGAAACGGAAGTATCAGGGAATCAGTTTGGATTTATGCCGGGCAAAGGCACAACAGACGCCATTTTCGCTGCACGTCAACTGATAGAAAAGAATAGAGCAGTGCACAAAAACCTTCATTTGCTTTTTATAGATCTTGAGAAGGCATATGATCGAGTTCCCAGGGACGTGCTGTGGAAGTGTCTTCGTGAGAAGCTGGTTCCACTTAAGTACATCCGGTTGATTCAGGATATGTATGACGGAGCAAACACACAGGTTCGGTCTTCAGCAGGAACAACGGACAAGTTCGAGGTTAGAGTTGGTTTACATCAGGGTTCAGCGTTGAGCCCGTACTTGTTCGTATTGGTGATGGATGCCTTAACAACTGGCATCCAGGATGACGCTCCTTGGTGTATGCTTTTTGCGGACGATGTCGTGCTTATCGAGGCGAACGGGGAAAACCTCCAGTGCAAACTTAATGAATGGCAGAAAGCGCTGGAAGATGCCGGACTAAAAATCAGCCGATCGAAGACGGAGTATATGTTTTGCGATTTTGGAGGAACTTCCAGCGCTGTTTCCGTGAACATCTGCGATACTCCGCTGCCAGTTTGCACTGAGTTCAAGTACCTGGGATCACTTTTACAGAGCGATGGCAATGTGGATCGGGACATCGCAAAAAGAATCAATACTGGATGGCTTAAGTGGAGACAGGTGACAGGTGTGACGTGCGATAAGCGTATTCCGTGTAAGCTGAAGGGCAAGATTTATAAGACTGTCATAAGACCAGCTTTATTGTATGGAGCGGAATGTTGGGCAACCAAAAAGAAGGAAGAACATAAGATGCATGTGGCGGAAATGAGGATGCTGAGATGGATGTGTGGAGTAACAAAGATGGACAAGATCCGAAATGAATATATAAGAGGAAGTTTGAAAGTCGCTCCAATAGTGGAAAAAATAAAGAGCCATCGTTTAACCTGGTATGGCCATATCGAGAGAAGGGATGCCGATCACTTGGCTAAAAGGATGCTACACTTAAATGTGCCAGGACAAAAAGGAAAGGGAAGGCCGAGAAAGTCGTGGAGGGAATGTGTGAGGAATGATATGAAGGAACGGGGAGCAAGTGCCGATATGGTTGGTAACAGGAAACTTTGGAGAGAGTTGACATACAGAGCCGACCCCAAATAGGGAAAAAGGCAAGGAAGAAGATATATATATATACATATAACTAGCAGATAACACATAGATAATACAATACAAATAGTCATATTACGAAACCGGTTTAGATATCAACATTGTTGTAATATTTATTTTTATTGCACCTCTGCGACGTAATAATATTGAACAAATTTAGAACAACCAGTTTTGTCGAAAACCGGTTAAATAGTCCAAGTTGGACTTTGATTTAATTCTCTACATTTAATACCTACCTACGACAAATAACGGGTTTCATTAAAAGTATGTCCATAAATTCTTAAGTAGAAATTGACGTCATGCAATAGTTTACAATTGTAATATAAACCAAGGGGAAGAGCCTGAAAAGGTATTTAATACAATCTTCGTATAAATGTAATTTGTAACTGTGTGTGCGGCTGTAAATCTGACTCGCACTTGGCAAGTTTCTTAGAATACTAATTACAGTAAAAATGTTATATAATGTTTTTTTTTACATATTGATGTTATAATGTATGAAATATAAAACGGTACATTAATATTTTTACCTCTAACTATTCTTCCGGTCACTATTACAAAAAATAAGTGATGAATCTTGTATTGCGTTAATGAAAAGATAAGACCCATTATAGAAGTGTCATTTTCGTACATTATCCAAAACTTTTAGTAAAGGTCTAATTTAGAACAATACTTACGCTGTAACTGTAGAATGAATACTCCAACTGGAACCTTTCCGTCTATATTTAATTAATGTCTATTGTTTCGCTGTAAACATTGTCAAGCACCGCTCGTTTCACAACATAATAATATCCAATTAAAGGTATTTAAGGTGAATTAGCGTGAATTCCCCAGATAGCGACAAGAGCTAATTCTAGAAATATTGGAAAACTTAATTTAGATCCACTAGTAAGAAATCCTACGAGAGTTCGCTGGGTTACAATTCTTTATTATTTCCTGTTGAGAACAGTTTTTAAAGGGTTTCATAAAATAACGTGGTACTTATAAGCACAATATACCGGTACTTTTCCAAACTATAGACAAAAAATATAGATGTTTTAATTAAGCATAACTAAGAATCCTAAAAAATAAATTCTCACGGAAACTTGAAGGCGTTATATAGTGCATTCTGAAATGAGTAACTGAGACTGCTCGCAATGTCAGTCGAAGATGACTCTAACAAATGGTTTGGATGTAAAATGACCTCCATACTCTGCAAGACAGCTCAACAAAACACAACAGTGCCAACCAAAACTTCTCAGCTTAGCTATAGTTATTAGCTGTAAGGCTATCCGTTGCATCCTGGGTATAACTGATATAATCTATTCAGTTAAGTTTTTGATTCTATTAGCCAAAGCAAGAGGGTAAATAGTTGGATAGTGTGAATGGCTTAAATCAACTGGGCGGGCAACAGTCGGATTAGGTGCCTGCTCAAGTCAGGGTTGAGGGCTATGAGTAGGATATGCCTTACGTAAGGACCTGAATCTTTCTAAGGCCTGTTATAAAGTATAGTAACAAATGCATTCTGTCCACATATAGTGTATCTATCGACCGAAAACACCACGTCGAATGTAGTATTTGAGTGAACACATACACTCCAAGAAGACACTTGGTATGGACAGCGCCAGGTGGCACAATAGGTTCTGTAAATATAACAGAAAACAGATAAGAATTCTAATGGAAGCCCTGACCGGACATTTTGAAATTACAGCCATTTCTTCAAATTGAAAATTGTCGATAGTCCTCTATTTTGAGTATGTGAGTAATCGTTGGAGAGGAGATACATCTTGTGTCACTGTGACTCTTTGGCTGGTAAGCGTTTGGACGAGGTTTGGACCTCTTCGGATTGGCTTATATCTAGAGAGCTACATGCACTGCGCACTAGCTGATATTCTAGGTATCATGCAGTCTTTCTTCGGAAACATGTCGGTGAGTAAGGTACGTACAGGGTAAGTACAAAATAATCCGAAGGTTAGAAGTGCTTCTAATTTTTAATCAGCCCTACTGAAGATAAGATAAACCCAAATAGTGCGTGAAAACTATATACCTATTGTTTGGATAAATTGGATGTTTATCTATATAAGTATATATTATAAAATATAGTATCGTTGAGTTAGTATCCTGCGACACAAGTTCACAACTTACTGTGGGGCTAGCTCAATTTGTGTGGTATGTCCCTATATATTTATTTATTTATTTATTTATTTACCTATGGCAAAACATAAGTGATATAATCCAATTTCCTTTTACCACTTCCTTCGATCAGTGCTAAGCCCTTCATTAAAACTTGTCTTTTGCCAAACACCGTTGTTATCACTGTGCAGTATTCCCTAGCAAGTAATTAACTTTCGGGCCAACTTTATCAAAGTTAGGCATCCAATAAATTGGCTTCCATAGTGAGAGCACTTCATATATCTAGCTAATTCTTCGTTAGACCTTTAAAGGCAGTTTGGAACGGGGAAGCGTCCTTTCAAAAGTTTGAAAATTAACGTACCTAATAAAATTTTGGACCGCCTTAATTTAAATTTAGACTATTTAATTCTCTTGTTCTAAAAATCAATGTAATTTTAATCGAAAGCTCATAAACTATAAAGCCGCGTAGTAAATAACTGTAATATTCAAATAATATAGCTTTTATATTAGTGAGATTAACACATTCATAATCAGCCACGTCGTTTAATCAGTTTTAATAACGTCTAAAAATAACATTCATATAAATAGCATAAGATCCACAGGTAAACAAAAACTAGATACGCAACTTGAGCACGCATTTCGTAATTAATCTAGCGATTAATTTATCTCGGCACGTTTCGTTCGGCGTGGCAGTCGGACGCACATCAATTGCGCGGTCAAATGATTAATGATTGGGGTCATGATGGCGAGATAGCAATTGTTTGTTTTGTTTACGATGGACCCGTTTCATTGAGAGTATGATCTTTGTAATGAATATTAAACTACAAGTACTACAACTGATATACAATGACGGAACCAGTTGTTTGAAGGTTTGCTCTCCAATAATTTTGTAATGACAGGCCCTGATTAGATGAGTTACGAATATATCATAACCGTTATCGGTTACTTATGTTGTTGCTTGTAAACCGCTATAGATTGCTCAGTAACAAACGTCTTTTGGACGTTTATTCATGTTTAACATTATATTCTAAGGATGACTCGCAAGGTCTGCAGCTCACAGACCCACTAAAACCTTTATTAGGTTATTCCATATCCGAGGAATAAGTTACTACTTAGAATCCATATATGTTGTAAACACTGTAATAGCTATGTATTAAAACTGCAAGAGTTTTGCAGTGAATAAATATCACTATTTATGACAGTAACTTCTTTACTGTCTAATAAAGAAAAATAATCGCTCTTATATCAACTGTTATTATCTGTTACTTGGTAACGTTTAAGATAATTCTAATAATAACTTTGGTGTTATATTTGAGACTGTTATTGATATCCCTGATCCCTTATCAGAATTTAGTTGTGGCCGAGCCACACTTCCTGGGAAATTCACTTTTGCTGGTAGTATGAATGGCACTGAATAGGCCGGCTCGTCCGGGGAAGTACCAGACTCCCATAGAAAATCGACTTTTGAGTAGTAGCTTTCCCGCTTCTATGCTTCGTTTGGTATGTGAGGGAGCCGGAGGCCCATCTACCCCGTCATAAAACAAAATCCTCAGCTCAACACCTAAACTCTGAAGCACCAGAAGAGCACAGCAATTGGGACAGAAAAAAGTGAAAGGTCCACCTCTATTCGTACTCCACTTTCATGTAGCGTAAAATATGTTAAGTTAACAAAACACCAAAATTGCGTCCTACTGCTGTGACAAGTTTGCCCCCTGTCCTTTTTACCACTAATTCATCCTCGTAAATCATTGCATACGAGTATTAATAGAGTTATCAAAGTTCTGTACACACAAACAATCAAACCTTTAACATATTATGTTATAATATATATGAAGGACCTAACATCGAACCATCTTTGTACCAACAGGACTACAAGTAATTGACTAGGGCATTAACTATTAGATTTTTTTTCTTTGATATGATTTAGGACTAAAAGAATTAATTGCTGGGTGGCGCTAATGTCTCATACCACAGCGCCTTAACAGAACAACAGGTATTAAAAAACAAATAAGTGGTCGATGAAATAATGCTGGAAGTTAAATGGCCAACTAGGCCATGTGTAAACATAACCAGCTTTTGCAGCCGGCTTCGCTCGCGTTAAATTTTTTGTAAAATCCTTTCTTAGCCAATGCCCACGTCATAATAACTATCAGCATTCCTTTCAGCGCTGTCGGTTGAGTGGTTTGAGCCGTGTGTTGATAGCTCAGTCAGTAACGGCTGCCTTTTATACATACGGAAGATTTAACAATCCTATTTTCGCGTTCGGAAGTACGAAAGCATTAAGATCCACAGGTAAACAAAAACTAGATACGCAGCTTGAGCACGCATTTCGTAATTAGTCTAGCGATTAATTTATCTCGGCACGTTTCGTTCGGCGTGGCAGTCCGCCGTGTGGTTCCCGGCAGACTAGAATAGGACCACTTCAAGTCTTCTCGTAGATGTCGTAGAAGGCGACTTACTGAACAAAAGCTAAACAAAGCAATAAACCTCAATAAAACCTCTCCAACCCGTCTGGCCAGCGTGGAGAGTGTAGGCCAAATCCTCTGACTGCTTTGGTTAATATATGGCTCTGGTAGTACAGAGAGGGTCGTGCTCCTGCAGTGTAGGTAGAGTAAAAAAGACTTGATGATGATGATGAAGTACGAAAGATTTAACAGTCCTATTTTCACCGAGTATTGTAAGACATTCGGATGGTCTTACAATCTAAGATGCATTGAATTGTGCAAAGAAGGAACGATCCATTTACTCCAATGAAAGGATGAAGGAGACTTGCATCAAGTGTAAAATTAATATATTCCTATTTTTTCCTGCCTGCGACACGGTTGGTCCCGGGTTCGATCCCCTGTCAGGTCAAGACAGAAAATTATCTTTTTCAGATTGACCTGGGTCTTGAATATTTATCCACATATGTATTTATAATAAAATATAGTATCGTTAAGTTACATAGTATCCCATAACACAAGTCTCGAACTTACTTTGGGGCTACCTCTATTTGTGTGATTTACAATATATACAATATATAAGTGAAGATATACATTGCGTAATGCATAGGTACTCGTATGTTAATTAAGGAGAAACAATCAAATCCATTTCCGTAATAGGCTTTACTGTTTGAAGCTCTATCCCGTTTGAATATATCGCGGTGACAAGTTTCGTTGTAATGACCTAATGAGTTAACACCATAAACATTCCAAACGTATAAATGTGGTAATCTATTTAAAATAATTGCTTTTATTGATTCATTTTGATACACATATTTAACTAAAATAATATAAACATTAAGAAAAAACACTTTTATTTTAACTTTAACGTTTCATACACATTATCACTATCACTACATATTATAAAAAAAAGTCCTCCGCCGCGTCTGTCTGTCTGTCTGTCTGTTCGCGATAAACTCAAAAACTACTCCACGGATTTTCATACGGTTTTCAACAATAGATAGAGTGATTCACGAGGAAGGTTTTAAGGTATAATACATGCCCGGGCGCAGCCGGGTAGGGCTGCTAGTTAAGTATATGAACAGAACTTACTACAAACTGAAACAAAAATAGAAAAAAAATCCTAAGTCCTGTTTATTTACATAATAATGAAGAAAAATGTCAAACAATTTTTTCGTAAACTTTATGTTTTTTTACGATTTTGTTATCTATGAATGATTCTAATAACGAGATTTAAATATTGTCAGGAGATTCAAAATCAAATTGTATACAAAAAAATCCTTGCGAAACTTACAATTGAACAGGTAAATAGCTATTTCACCGTGGAAGTCGTAGAAGGCGACTTAAGAAACACAAGCTAAACAAATATTGTGTTAGCATCAGGGAACTTCTCCAACCCGTCTGGCCAGTGTGGAGAGTATAGGCCAAATCCACTGACTGCTCTGGCTAATATACCTTTATGGCTCTGGCAGTACAGAGAGCGTCGTACTCCTACAGTGGAGACTGAAAAAGATCTGATGAAGACGATGATACGTGCCAGCTACACAGATATAAAATACTGAATGAAGTCATAGATTGTAGTCTCGAAGAAATGTTAATAGGGTAGGGTCTAAATGTCTGAATATATTTCGCAGTTGGATTCATCAGACAAACTGCAATACCAGCTAGACAAAAATAAAAAACTGCATAAAGTCGTAGATTGACAATATTGAGAGAAATGTTAATAACGTAAGGTCTGAATGTCACATATATTTTGCAGTTGGATTTATTAGATAAACTGCGATACCAGCTAGACATTAATAAAATAGGTACATTTTGAATAAAGTCGTAGATTGACAGTATTACAGTCTCGAAGAAATGTTAATAAGGTAGGGTCTGAATACATTTCGAAGTTGGATTTATCAGACAAACTGCGATACCAGCTACACATAAATAATATAGATACGTACATCTCAATCCCAATCCCAACTATCAATAGTCAATAGTCAAAAATTTTATTCATCTTAAGATATTTTAAATATCATTTGTTGAACGTCACTTTACATTTACAATTGGTTTACAATGTTATGTTATTGTTAACGTCAATAAATTACTTAAAGCTAAGTTTACACCGTTTCCAAGGCGGAGTGCAGAAGAAGCGGCAACAAACTGCACAACGCATTTTCTCCAAATGACGTCAACTTACAATCTACGACATAAAAGTACCTACTTAGAACTAATATGTGGACGTGAGCTTACATTGTCATGTGATATCCTAACTTCCTAACTAATATTATAAATGCGAAAGTGAGTTTGTTTGTTTATTTGTTTGTTTGTTACGCTTTCACGCCGTATCTACTGAACCGATCATCATGAAATTTTGCATACACATAGGTTAGGGTACTGAGAATGACATAGGCTACATATTACGCTGGCGAAGCCGCGGGTAATAGCTAGTCCTAATTCCAACTAATATTATTAATGCGAAAGTGAGTTTGTTTGTTTATTTGTTTGTTTGTTTGTTACGCTTTCACGCCGTATCTACCGATCATCATGAAATTTTGCATACACATAGGTTAGGGTACTGAGAAGGACATAGGCTATAAAACACGCGGGCGGCAACAGCTAGTACTGAATAAAATCATGTATTGACAGTATTGTAGTCTCGAAGAAATGTTAATAAGGTAGGGTCTGAATGTCTGAATATATTTCGCAGTGAGATTTATTAGACAGACTGCGATAGCGTTGCCAGACGCCTGGATATAGCCGGTCACAGTTAGGCTTTTCAGTTGAGCTTGTTATCTGTGGCTTACTTGATCCAGTCAGCCCGTCCAACATTTAGGGTTCCGTACCCAAAGGGTAAAAACGGGACCCTATTACTGAGATTTTCATCTCCGTCCGTCCATCTGACTGTATATCTCATGAACCGTGATAGCTATTAAGTTGATATTATAACAGATTATGTATTTCTAATGCCACTACAACAATAAATACTAATAACAGAATAAAATAAATATTTAAGGGGAGCTCCGATACAACAAATGTGTTTCTTTTTTATGTTTTTTGCTAGATAACCTAACTTTATTATGTTGTTACAGATAATTTTTTGGAACCTTTCGTGTGTAGCCCGACTCGTAAATGGTCCATTTTTATGTTTTTTTTTTATCTAATTTAAATCTCAACATTATAAATACGAGAGTGAGTTTGTCTGTTTGTTACGCTTTCACGCCCTATCTAATAAAACCGATCATTATGAAATTTTGCATACATGTTGACTGGAGTACGGAGAAGGACATGGGCTACCTTTCATTACGGAGAAAAGTACTGCTCCCGAATATTGAATATTGTGATTTTATAGAAGATAGGTATAGAGACTCCTTAGTGACTTGGGGGTCAGACATTAAATGAGAAAAAACTAAATATTGTCTTGTTGTGTATTTCATGTAATGTACGTATAATAAAATAAATAGTTTTATCTTATTTGCCTAGAGCTTCATTTCCAGTATTTTAACACCGAAGACTCCACACTTACGCGAGTGGAGCCGCGGGAGAAAGCTAGTTTGACCATATGTTTAAGATTTAAGAAGATTCTATTATACAATGATAAAAAAAAGATAAAAAAATATATTAACGATACCAAGACCAAAAAAATTAGGGGTGTCGCTAATCTGTCCGGCTTTTTGATTTAGTCTTGGCAACCCTGACCAAATATCTGCCTAAATAAATGGTTTTGGTAGATGTAGGGGTGAAAAACTCGAAATACGAACCAAGTCAAAAATCTCATGTTTGATTCAAACTCTCAATATGTATACGATAAATAGACCTTCTCAGTTACTTTTTCACGTCAGTCACATTTTTAGTATTTAAACGATTTTATTATTGTCCAAAAGCGACTGTCGTTTCGGTATCTGAGTTTCTCTCGGTGTTTGTTTCTCTACAGTGGTGGCACTGCAAAGACACAAAAAGAAACTCTTTTCAACAGTAGCGGTCGCCTACTCTGCTAATTATATTTTGCATTTTTTCGTTTTTCTCCGATTTCGTGTAATTATAATTAAAATGTGTAATTATTGGTACATTTTATGGTAGCAATCAAGTATGCAAAGACAATAGATGAAATAAAACAGAGTAGTCTCAAAGAGGCCGAGCAGACTGGTCCCACCCGGTAGCAGAACCCATCCATCCAAAATCCACCCATTTACAAAATTGAGCATGGTTGGTAAGCAAAATAACGAGGCTTTATTTCAATAAGATGTGTTCTGTGGCTATAATGGGATATAATGACTCTATGTAAAAAAAAGCTTCCACTGTGTCTATGCTAGGCGAAAGTCTTTGGTGAAAGCTACTCCTTGCTTCGTTGTAATTTAATGTTGACCCCTATCTATCTTTCATCTACTTAATACAAAGTGAATCTGAATCATATATAATAAGTGTGCTATAAAATCACAGTTTATGTAATAAATATAATTTTTATTGTTAAACATTTAATTTATTCTTTTTACTTCACATTCTTTCTCCTTAATATATATTCTTTATCAACATATTTATTTCGCACATTGGAGCCAATAATTGTTTGATATTAATTATTAATCGAAGCCAAAACTTACCAACATTTAACATACTCATTATGAATACACTGACCTATACCTTGCCTACGTCAAGAACCGACCAAACATAACGACATAACAAATAAGAGACAGTATTTCGTAACCTGATCAGTCAATAACTTTACCAACCATTTCATAACGGTGGGAGTAACATCGAACACTGACTTTGAACTTGGCCCCTGGTTTTGCAACGCTGGTGGATAGGGGGGCATCACCACTCTCGCACACGACGCGCCGCGACTCGCACGCGCCAAAATGTTCCCAAACCCTTTCGACAGAAAGCATTCCACCATTAGACAAGTCTTGGATCGGATCTTTAAGGAATCAAAGACTACTATGAAAACTGGGCTGTCAAGGAAGAATAGCAGTTCCTCCTCATGTTCCAACTCTTCGGACAGACGGAGCCCTTTCGTCGGATTCGGACTGAGAAGCTGAATTGGATTGTTTATTTTGTGATAATACCAGTCAACTAGTCATCGCTTTTCACTACGTAAACATTGGTGAGTTTAAAATGTAAATCACTAAAATTATAAGTATTAAAATTATTCAGATGTATTAGAAGTTAAAATTGTAAATTAATGAAAACGAAATTTCTACTAAGAAAAAAACAAATATATTTATAAAAAGAACTTTGTAATTTAGTTTGTTTATTGTTTTGGTTTATTTCCGAAAGCAGAAATACAAAATCCAAAAGGATACCGCATGTCTATTCCTAGATCATATCACATACTAACTGCAATCGTTTAAAAGCCTTACAAGGTAAAAAAAACACGGATGTACTAAAGTAATTCAAAGATTTTCATGTAAATTATCAAAAAGTTAGCTATATAATCTTAAAATAACACTTGAATGCAGTTTCACTATTAAAATAGCCACATTTTTTAACAAGGTAGGTACTTTAAAAACCGCAAGTCTATTTCTATCAAGCAGTTTAACAATAGCAAACGATCAACGGCCTGTTGCAAATTAGAAAGGCACGCAAACTAATATCATTACATATTTCTCCATTAGCTATGTCTTTCAAGCTGTCCGTCAGAGTCTGTTCCGACGTATTGCGCCACCTCTTGGGCAATGTTGTCATATTTTTCAAATCCTCCATCTTTTGCAAGAAACGGTCTAACTGAAAACCAGTTATTTCTGCGCGTGTGTCCTTGGAACACGAATAAATTTATTACAACGCATACTATATTGCTTTGCACAATGTGCACACTCCGACGCGGCGGCGAAAAGAGAGACGGACACACTGAGCCTTAGTGATTAGAAGTACTTATCTCGCGAATCAATAGATTCCTGTGCACCTGAAATAAGGTATTGCCTGGAAAAGTTCGAAGATCAATTTATCGAAATCGTTTTGGAATAATCATAAAATGAATGAATGTATTTTCACGCTGTATAGGGGCTTGCGTATGTAGGTACATAAGTATATTCTTTTACGGATTTCGATTCCATCATTAAAACATTGTCAGATTGTTCAGAATCGCACTGTCTGTTTAGGCAAAGTCACTATCCTGGCGTCGACGGCATAGGTCGATGATAAAATCACCTAATCAAAAACTTATAATGCTAAACCAATAAGATAATATCTTCTTTTTTTCTTCCGAAGGTCATGATTGGTCTTTATGAATGAATATAGCGCATACGGTAGGTATGCGCTAATATATTCATTCATAAATGGCACAATGATACAGTTTTACAAGTAGAATAAACTATTTATTTCAGAAATGCTTAGTAATTTTCTGTTCTTTTTAAATAGTTTGGTTATTGCACTAGTGGCTACTTCTAAGATTTCTAATGTAACATTTTATACCGTAGAAAATTCAATAATATATTATGTTATGATTCAAGTGAGCTACGTTTATCATTACAATTCAAGTAGTTTAGAATAAGGAAACGAGTGTTGTTATGATAACCTTATAACGTATTTTATGTCTCATTTTTAAAAGGTATATTATTTGTATTGCTTATATTAAACTAAGCCAAATTGTTATTTAATTTTTATAAAAAAAAAATTGTTAATAGACTATTACACAAAATATAAATATTTAATGAATATTAAATTGAAAACTTGATCCTAATATACCAAACCACAAACTACGAAGAAGGTACTATTACTAGAATAAGACGGATCTTAGTTTCAAAATATTTTTCTGCATTTGTTGAAACTAAGAGCTTTTTTTATTACTGCATAAGAGCTTTTTACTTTATATATTATATATGAAGTAAAAATATATTTACTTTATTTAATCTGGACAAAGATATTTACACATAATTACAAATATAAACAAAAATAAATATTAATACTTAGGAATAAAAAAAAAAGAATAATAAAAAACATAATTTAAACTAAATAAAAAATGGAGCCCAGATCGCTGTCATCACAGGGTAATGTACCCAAGAGACTGGCCGCATTTCCACGTTGAATCGCTAGGCTCAGCCGTTGTCCAAAATGAGCGCCAGCCCTTGGGTCCCTGGAGACGTCGATCAGACGTGCCGAGATCTCTCTGTACAATTGACGAGCCTCCGCACCCCATGGCCCTAAAATATATTATATATTATATATTTTGGCTATAAAATGTCGTTAATGCTATAAATCGGTGTTTCTAGTCAAGTTACGTTCAATGTGTAAAAAACGTAATAATTTTAAAGATAAATCGACGTATATATCCTTTGTAGCATTTCGAAATTATGATTTGATGAAATCTCTCTTACTCACACAACTCACATACGCTTCTTTTTGGGCAGCATTGTAAAATGTTAGATTATACAAAGCCTGGATAGACTCTTTTAGCCTACAAGCGTAGAAAAAATAGTGTCTAATACATAGTCTGTCGCGCACACATACGGCTACTTTAACGGATTTTGAGGGCATAATTGACATGACGCGTGTGATAACACAAACCTGTCACGCACACAAGCATTGAAAAATCGGCCATTTTTTTAATCCTTGAAAAAAAAATGAAAAAAAAATATGCATGCAATAGACATGACGGTGTCTTGAGTGTAAAATTGATCTCTATAATTATGTTATCTTAGCAATTTTCCACCCGCCTGATAATTAGCTTTCTGTAGGTGAAATAATTTTTGAAAACGGTCCAGTAATTTCGGAGCCTATTTATTTCAAACAAGTAATCAAATCTTTCCTCTTTATATTATTTTTAAAGATTATCATCACTAATTGCTTTCAAAGTGATGTCACCCAATGTAACAGTGGTACTTATATGATATTTAGTAACCGACACCGATGGTACGGAGCACACGTTGCGACGCAAACCAGTCTGGAAACTTCGCTTGCAACCGGAATGCATTTGCTCGGCCCTTACGAAACGTTAATTGCACGCGAGGTAGGAAGCTGCAGCCTTGGCCATATTTATGTAATGTTCATTCAGTTTCTAACACACGCATTTTCATTAATGATAGAGGTACGATAAAGGAACTGTTTTAGAGCAACAAAGAGAAAAAAATATTATTTAGAAACATGTATACAGATTTTTTCGTTGTGCTATGAAAGGCAACCTCCGAGGCGCAGTGGTTAACACACCAGCCTGTAACACGAGAGGTACACGGTTTGAATCCCGGCCAGATCAAGATGGAATATAAACTTTTTAGACTGACCTGGGTCTTGGATGTTTATCTATGTATTTGTTATATAATATAGTATCGTTAGTATCCCATAAAACTAGTCTCGCACTTACTTTGGAGCTAGCTCAATATGTGTGATTTGTCAAAAAAGAGCTTTCAAAAATAGACACATATCAGTGAAAAAATATCCTGGAAACCAAAACTCTATGTGTACGTAAGGGTTATAAAGTCACAAATTTTCCTTTCGACCTAAACGTCCGTAAAATTAGTATATTTTTATTTTTCCAACATTTGGAATGGACTTTTCCTATCAATTTTAGCCATATGAGCAATATATTAATGTATTGATATTCAATTAAAGGTCTAGATGTTTACATAATAATACTGTGGCTACTGTATATGGCGAGTTCGTCTAATTATTATTATACAATATCTTAATTAAATCTTTGTCCGATCCTTAATAGGGCGACTCACCCCGTCCATATGAATAACTTTTATAATGGGACTTATCCTAGAAATTCTCATTAGTTCAGGCTGGCGTGTTAACCACTGCGCTACGGAGGTTGTATTACATACATATGCTATCCTAATCCTAACTTCCTAACTAGTATTTTAAATGCGAAAGTGAGTTTGTTTATTTGTTTGTTTGTTACGCTTTCCCGCTGTATCTACTGAACCGATCATCATGAAATTTTGCATACACATAGGTAAGGGTACTAAGAAGGACATAGGCTATATATCACGCGGGCGGAGCCGCGGGTAACAGCTACTTACATATATACGGATAAATCACACAGATTGAGCTAGCCCCACAGTAAGTTCTGTGTTATGGGATACTATATTTTATAACAAATACATAATATATAGATAAACATCCATCAATCTTGGATATTAAACTTTAGAAAAAAGAGGGTATTTTAGCACTTTAAAAACTTTTTGTTTACTTGTCTCTTAGGTAATTCCACAGACTTATCTTGTTACCTTCGCTGAAATTGGACACTCGTTAATCTGTTTAGATGTTGTGAGAAACCCAGGAGATTATTAGGAAGAAACAGTATTAAGAAAAACATTCCGAATAATTTTCTCACTTTTCTTTAAAACAGTATGCTGACCTGTCAATGCAGCGACCATCGATTTAAGGTACTTTCGCTACAGTAACTGTCGATGGAGCGTTTTCAATACAGCGACCATCGATGTAGTGGCTGGCGATTCTATGATCTAGACCCGTCATAGTTACCGCAATTGATGAGTGTAAATTTATCACTACATATTATAAAACAAAAGTCCTCCGCTGCTTTTGTCGGTCTGTCTGTTTGCGATAAAATCAAAAACTACTGCATGGATTATCATGCCGGAAATTTATTTCCGGGCGCAACCGAGGAGGGTTTCTAGTTTAGGGATAAATTCAAAAAAAGCTATCTTTTGGCTTTACGAAATGGCTATGTTATCTCTAGCAAATAGTATCTTATAATATATCTATTAGCTCTTACGTGACTGAATTATAATTAGGTATATAAGCTATGTATATTTTTAAAATTTGTAGGAATTTCAAGCCTTCCAAAACTAATTATATTAATGTTCCAATCTAAATAAAATGTTATTAACCGTGTTAATTAAAGTGTTTCCAAAACAACAACATCATACAGGGCGCTCTTTAAAAATATTGATAACTTTTATGAAAACAAAACATTTCGCCACACAAAGATATCGCTAAAATATTTATCTAGGCCCCCAGTTCATTGACTTGGTATTGTTTTTATCGGCTTGGTTACCAAGAATTTGTTTGTGCCTTTAGGTTAGTAGGTCTATAAATCCGTAATGTGACTTTTCGTCGTGATAACGTTAAAATAAAAACAAGACTCATTGATATCTGACATGCGGAACTGAAACGGAATGTTGAAAAACTTCAATTAGGTCAAAAAGATACTATATACTTATATTTTAATATATAAATAATAGATTGATACCTGTAGATCGAGCTCGTCTCCTTGCTTCTGCTGAATGGGGTCAGGTTTGTGGTTACAGGCGCTACCGTCTTTTAATTTGGGCACTTTTCTAGATAACGGCACCTTCCGTATTGCGACTAGCCTCCGTTTAGGCGCTGCAACTAATGTCCCGCATCGTTGCCCCTGCGGTAACACAGTCACGGTCTCTCCTGTTCCAGGAGCGCAGGCCGTATTGCACGCCATGACAACCTTAACTACATCATTCACCGAGCTCTTGTCACCATACAGGTGCCAGCCATTCTGGAACCGAATGAACTGGCCCGGAATGATGGCAAGAGGCCGGATGGGATGACACTTGTGCCTTGGAAGCAGGGAAGACCTTTAGTATGGGACGCTACATGTGTCGACACTGTCGCATCTTCTTACCTCCAGGGTACGAGTTCCAAGGCTGGTGAGGCTGCAGCGGCCGCCGAGACCCTCAAGCGGCGCAAATATGCCTGCCTCGGCGATGGCTACATATTTGAGCCGTTCGGGGTGGAAACGTTGGGGCCGTGGGGGCCTTCAGCTCACAAGCTCTTCAAGTTTGTGAGCCAAAGGCTGGTAGAGGGCTGGCAATTTCTTTGCACAAAGAAGAAGCATTGCCATACAACGTGGCAATGCTGCCAGCCTTCTGGGAACACTTCCGC
This sequence comes from Rhodophaea formosa, assembly GCA_963082605.1. Lineage (NCBI taxonomy): Eukaryota > Metazoa > Arthropoda > Insecta > Lepidoptera > Pyralidae > Rhodophaea > Rhodophaea formosa. The sequence continues at coordinate 15,312,001 of OY720206.1, forward strand.
AGGGCAGTGATTTGCGGGACATTTTTTATCTATAGGTTTTTTGTTAATAGAAATTAGTGTTATTTTTAGCTTTAATTATTACTTTTTTAATTTTAGTTAATTTTAGTTTAAGTAGGATATATATAATATATATACATATTTATATATAATAAATCACTTTCAATAACTTACATTTGATAGAAGACAACTAGCTTTCCGCCAAGGCTTTGCCCGTGGTACATACCTAGTATCCTATATCTGTCTCCTGGTTCTAAGCTACCATTTACCAAATTGGTTCAACCGTTCTTGAGATATAAATTGTTAAAACGAACACGTTTTATATAGATATGGAGAAATAGATTACAGTAGATTCGGAATAATGGTATTATCTTTACAAATATAATATATCACAGTGTCATCAGCATATCTTCATTGTCCGAATTTATTCAAGTGGAATTTCTGTCTAAAGCCAAGATTTGAAAGTTCTGAAATTAACACTTACAACTTTTTGCCATTTTAACTTATTTTATTTAATGATAGCTAAAAGTGATAAAACTTCTCTAAAATCATATGAACAGTCCTTTAAAGATAAGTAGTCATTTAATTTTTAAATCAGAAGATTTTTCTTTAACCATCTCGAATATTGTAGCTTGACGACGAACAAGGCTGCGACAAGGCCGGTCAACAACTTGTTCAAAATAATAACGTTTTATTTCATTACAAATACCTAGAATATTCCGAGACTTTCGTAAATTTCTGCTTGTTTTACAACAAAACATTGGAACTGGCATTAATTTTAGCTCGCGCTGTTACGTACTCAAAACTCTAAGTTTCGTATTGTCTTTTAGCAAAAGATAGTAAAATTTGTATTAACCTTTACATTCATAATTTTTATATTACATTGTCGGTGGATATCTAGTATACTTTTTTTATTATTATTCTTCTTATTTATTTTTACAATCTTAGTAAAATTGGTATAAAAAGTAAAATATAATACAAAACATAAAAACTTTATAAAAACCTAAACCTAGATGCCGCCAGTAGCGGGGCAGGGCTCGAGCTACCAGCGGTCAGGGCCCCAGAGAGAGAAACCTTCTGACAATACGTGCCGTATCCAAGAGTACTGCCTTCTGTATCTTATTATTATTAATAGCAATTTTCCCGTGACTTCGTTTGCGTAAATAGCCTATGTCACCCGCAGATAAATTAGCTTTCATAAGTATAGGAGTTTTAGAAATCGGTCCAGTAGTTTCGGAGCCTATTCAATGCAAATCAACAAACAATTTCTATTTATAATATCTTTCCTCTTTATAATATTAGTATAAAAGTATAGATTATCTATGTAAAATGGATCATGGGCAGGCCACCAAAGTACCACGCAAAACTGAAAATAACAAGGAGCAGTATTAAAAAAAATCTTGTTGCCCTTTTTGACAGTATATATAGATTTTTGCTGTCGTCATATAGCTTATGACACTCCGGGAAGAATACGAATCTATAACACCTCACAGTACAAAATCAGTCAAGCCATGAAGGCTTCAACAAGCAAGAACGGAAAGACATACATACGCGCGAAAAACATAACCCTTCTTCAGTCGAGTAATAAACAGAAACTGTGCGAATGAAAGAGAGTGATATTTCATGCCTTGTAGGATTTTTTTTTATTACTTTCCAGACCTTCGAGCAACACGGCCTCCGTACCGTGTTGCTCGAAGTTCCAGACAGATAATTCTTGACGTTGTCTTTTTCAAGCCGCACACATAACTTCAGACAGGAAAAATTAGTTTTGAGGTAAAAGTTCTTAAACTTATTTTTAGTAAACTTAAACTTATTATTAGCCAACCGCAAAAAAAAATTTGTTGTTTGCTTCCAAAGTTCCGCTACCTAGCTGAATATACTTTGTTGTAAAATAAATGTTAACGTTCGACTAGTAAATAATTTAATATATAAAATTATATTATATCCTAAAGTACTCAATAATAATACTGGAGGGTACATATAGGTATCAATTTTCTAAGTGTCGAAACGAAAACCTTTCACACATACATTATACATACGTATTATCACGTCTTTATCCTTTATTTAATAAGACCCGGCCACATCAAGCATCATAGCGGGCGTAAAGGTGGAAAAAATCCTTTTTCCACCTTTACGCCCGCTATGATTGTTGTACAGACGTCACGAGTAAACACAAATTCACGAACGCAAAACATAAAGCTGCAGGCCCACGAAATCAATTTTAATATATACATACGATTTGAGTAAACTCTTTGAGACATATTAAGTTGAGACCAAAGCGCCATTCGAGATCTAGAGATTGTGTTACACGTGAAAATGTATATTCACGGTGATAAATTGCTTTGGAAAGATATACATATATTAGGTGTGACACATATACCTACGTCGCAATCTTCTAAATAATTTATATATTTCAACTTGTATAGGTACCATTAAAATTATTTGGGTAACACAAAAAGAAATAGAATAAACACACTGAGTTGATTTCAGTGTGAATACTGCAACTGCAAAAAAAATCAAATACCTTAACTAAAACTAAATTAAATAAAATTAACATCTATATACTTTTTTGTTTAAAAAGGAAGTACAATATAAGCAAGCGTGCTAGCAGACGAAAAAAGCAAACACACAAGTCATTCTGGCTGGATATGCGTCTCCTCTTTACTTTGGTGAACTTAACCTTGTCTTGACCAGTTTCTTACGAACTAATAATTTAATTTTATGAACTAACGTGTAACAAAATGGGGTTAATAACACCTATGACCCCCCTTTTGTTACAAATTGTATACTTATATAGATTATTTATTTTTATTATGTTAATTTTTATTTTCTTGTTACAGGTACGTGAAAAACACCGACTGATTTTTGTTTTAGTACCTACGACCTACGGGTTGCAAGATTGATATGCTTTTCGTAATTTCTACTCGCAGTTACCTTAATCTAAATAATCATAGGTACATACATACATAGATTTTTAAATACGTATGTGCAAAAATTACCCTTCTTCTGGGTAGGATCCGTCTGGTAAAAAGGACATGAATGGTATTGTTAATGAATGTAAAAACACACTACAATAATGTGTTTAGCGTAAACCCTAGCTTGTAATAATCCTTACGGGTAATTAAAATACATGATTATGTAGGTACTTCACTTTTTATGTTGATAAACTCTTCGAGAAATAATTTGTCCAATTATTTAGAAGACAATAAGATAACTGACATAAAAACGTTTATTAGATGGAAATTATTTCCTAGACACATTATTTGTATTGTGTTCTGTTATGTGACCGGTCAGGGTCAGGGGCTATTTATATTTCATTATATAAAGGATTTATATAATTATCTGGAGGCTGAATCCACAGAGAGATAAAGGAAATGAAACTTTCACAAAGACTTCTAGACAAGTTATATAAGTACTTAGGCCTTTTCTGCGTTGAGGACTTCACTTTAATCAGACCAACACAGTGTTAGCTATAATTTTAATGCTTTATTGTTTAATTTACATGTGTTTGTAAAATTCAAGCTCAATCATGAGAGAATGTATAAAAAATCCAAAGAAAAATCTAACGATCCTGAAATCCCCCATCCCATGTTTATTTTTTGTTCAGAGAACTAATATTTGGAGTATAATGGATACTTGATAAAAATATAATGAAACACATAGAAAAAAAGGTCAGAATTTTAAATTTCAAGAAAACTACTATCTATTAGATAACGGAATTCCCCAAATTAACACCAAATACATGAGTATATAAGTAGCTACCTATCTAAATAAATAATTAATAAATATATAAGGACAAACCACACATACTGCACTGCCCCAAAACTAAGTTCGGGAACTTGTGTTTCTGTAGGATACTAACTCAACGATCTATACATATAATATATTTAAAATAAAGATCAAAAACAATCATCATCATCATCACGTCCTTTTTAGTGTCCACTGCAAGAGATGACCCTCTCTGTACCACCAGGGCCATATATTAGCCAGTGCAGTCAGAGGATTTGGCCTACATTCTCCACGCTGGCCAGACGGGTTGGAGAGGTCTCTTTGATGTTTATAAGCTTTGTTTAGCTTGTGTGTCCTAAGTCGTCTTTTACGACATCCACGGAAAGACTTGGAGTGGTCCTATTCTACGCTGCCGGGAACCACACGGTGGATCAGAACAAAAAAATCTATCTTTTAACCTTAGCTTTTAACAATCTTGACCATGTAATAGGTAGTTTCTGTAACATTTTTTTCTGAAAAGGATATTGTGGTTAGATAATAGACATAGGTAATTTAGTACATTCGTGTTTCTTTAGAAGCTTATTTTTATCATATTTTTCACATATTGCCTGTAAAATATCGAGGATTATGCTATTATGTTCTTGTTATAACTTAAGTTTATTTTATTACTGATCATTGTGACTTAGATTTTATGATGCCATTTGAAGCTTTAAATAATAATATAATTACTTTCGTAATAATGAACCACATACATGTACGCAAATAGTTAAGTATTTATAATTAAATAAATGATATTGGAAAATATATATTTTTATTACTCCTTTGTTCATTGAATAATAATTTTCTTAGGTATCTTTACGAAGTAAATGGGAGAAAAATTTGAAATAATTTCAACAGGCGATGCGGCTAGCAACCCATCACTATTTAGATTCCGTTTGTCACCTACTCGCCCATCAACACGCTAAATGTCGCATGTCTTATAACCATGGGCACTGTCTGTCCCGTAAGGAAAACAGACGTGATTATATGTACCTTTACGAAAGAGTATAAAGTGAAATAATACGGCTCCGTGGCATGGCCGTTGTGTGATAGTATTCAGCGTAGTCGAACTTTGTTGTGCGGTATAAATGGTTTGGTGGAATTTGAATCAACTCGTTGTTGCCCACTAAAATCTTTGTTTACGCAGTCCGCCATGCATCGTGGGCGATCAGACCGAATGCAGCTTGGTTTAAACCGTAGCGGTTGGTTATATACTTACTCTTTTGCTTACTTTTTAATCAACATTAACCTTCGTTTTGAGATCGATTAATAGCCAGGTTCTTATTTCATCGCAATCTTCTTATAATGAATGTTAGTTACCTCATAGACTTGATCTTCTTCTTATCGTGTCGATGGCTCAAAAAGTCCAAAAAATCTTATATTTCATCTCTCCTGTATGTTGCAACAGCCACGCCACTTGCTGTGGCGTAGTTGAGGTCGTACTTTGTGCAGGTAGTGGGGCACATGGGGCACGACATGAGGTGTGACATGGTCTGGTCTCTTTGACCACATTCACACTAAACGTTATTTTGATCGATGTAGCCCCACTTGGCTAGATTGTGCTTACATCGGCCTACCCCAGTTCGTAGGCGGTTAAGACTTGTCGTTACGTCTTTATCACTTAAGTATAAGATTCTGATTATAGGCAATATTCGATTATCGCCCAACATTAGACCAAGCCCGAGTTCTAATAAGACATAACAACAAAGTGCCTCTGAAATATACACAATATAGTACAGTCGAGTGAGAGATGAAGTGATTTCTAAGTTTACATACTTTCTAGATTCTAATAACATTCTAAGTTCTTAATAGCTTCTATTTTGATTGCTTGACGGAGATTCTTTCTCCATCGCGGGCCTCCACATCACCCCGCCCGACCCTGTCCGCACACAATTTGGCTTTTCTTGGCTGTTTCTCACTTCTAGTTCTCATTCTACATTCTTAACTAAGTAATTCACTTTATTTCTCTACTACAAACAATAATCAAATTACATTTCTAAAACTCACCAATGTAATCCGCTGGTATTCTTTCTTATTCTATCACTTACACAAATTTCCCGCTGCGCGAACATTGTTCCGCAAGGAAAGACCACGTGCAACCGTCAAAAGATTCATTACACTTCTAAAGTATTCTATCAGAGTTGCCAGTATAAATACTTAGGCCTGTGTTGCCTGCCAGTAATAAATAAGGCAATTACTTACCAGCTATATTTTTGTATCGCTTTCGTCGCGACAAAGACTTTTCCACTTGATGAAACCCATGTATGTAATAATAGGGATGAAGGGTAGCCTATGTCCTTCTCCGTACTACAGAGAACGTGTAATAACTAACTTGCAAAATTTCATGATGATCGGTTCAGCTATAGGCGTGAAAGCGTAACAAACAAACAAACTCACTTTCGCTTTTATAATATTAGTTAGGTTTTATTATTATTAGGATTAGAATACCTGTTTAGTACCTACTTAAGTATATACTGAAGTCACAAGTACTGAACCATTAAACTAAATAGGTAAATTGTTTCTACTACGTATTTTCAAACCAGAAATAGATTCGTTGTCTTTTTCACCTCGAAAAACGAACACATTACTTACATAAAAAAAATTAACAGGTAAGGTTGGTATATAGAATTACAGAAGGTTCGTACATCTCTTCGGTCAAGTGTGAAAACGTAAATCCCAGCGAACCTCGGATTTGACAAACACAATTTGACGCATTATTTTGATCCATACATAACTCAAAAACGATTATTTAAATAAATCACTTTACATATTGAACAATAATGAATTTTTCATCTCACCTACCCTTAAACAGTGTCATTAAATGCAAGCAAAGTGAGCTGGATGGTCGCTATTACGACCGCGGGCTATAAGATTTCATACAAATTCCTAGCCCATAAGCGCGTTAAATTTTTTTTTTAATTTAATAAGGCACTATAGCATGCACACGTGTCAAATCTTCTACATCCAAAAAAATTTCTAGTCGAATATTCAAATTAGGAATTGCTAGTGAACCCGATAAATAAAAAAAATGAACTATACTGCGAGATTTTTGTCCTTAATTCAAATTTCGAATTCTTAATGGCCGTGGTGGCTGGCTGTTTGTATTCATCGATCTTTGACTTCCACTTTTTGGATAAAACGTTTTCATTATCTGTGGAATCCTCGGATACATTTTCTACTCACTTTAGTTTGCCGCTATTTATTTGTTAGGCAAAATATTTATAAATAGTCGTAATTTTCATTAATTTGCATGCTTAAATTAATAGATGTTCTAATAATTCCTTCCTTTCTTTCCTTCGGCTTCCATATTCATATTAATGTTTTTATAGGAATGTATGTAACATTTCTAAACTACATAAATAAAGTAAGATCGTGTCTTCTAGGCTTTATGCGACGTTCCATAGCCGTTTCGGTAAGTAATGAATCGATAATGTATCGAGAGGTAAGGTATTAAAGCAACCACTGCTGATATCTATGGAAGCAACATTTTAACGACTTAGGGAAACAACTTTGTAAAGGAAGAAAAATATTTATCATATCAATAAGCCTCGCTCCGCATATATAAAATGATGTTCAATAAAAACAGTCCATCAAAATTATTATGTTCTTATTTTCCTTGGTAGCAGTTGTGTACTTTATAAAGCAATAATGGTGCTTAGTTAGATAAAAATAACATATTTTCTGCACGTTTCAAAAATCTGCCTTATTTCTAGAACCACAACGCATCTATCCACAAATCATTCATACCCGTATGTCAAAAACCATCAAGGCACTTAGACTACAAAGTATCACAGAGATAAATAAGCTTTGTCTAAAAATTTCATTTCTGTGACAAACTTTTATAAAGCGATTCAAAAATACTTATTTTCCAAGACAAATGAAATGAGCCCAAACATGATGGCTTTGTAGTTAAGAAGTGCCTATGGACATCTCCTGACTCCATCATCAGATGCAAGTCATGGTTCCATAATATTGCATTTACTTAAATCGGATGACAATGCAATATTATGGTATATGATTATAATACACAACATTTCGGCTCTATCAGTTAAGGATAAGTGCTTCAAACTGGAATAGCAAGACTCTTACAGACAGACAAACTAAGCTAGACAAGTACATACTTATATAGACTATGCTTAAATCCACTTATAGAGCATAAAACTTTGTAAAGTTCCTATACAAACCTCATCTTCTCTGAGGCCCTGAATATCTATTATTTTTAGGTACCTTTTGATTGTCATTTCAGCCGCAAGGACGTCCACTGCTGAACATCGAACTTTCGAGAACCTTTCTGCCCTAGCTGCCATTGCCTGTGGTGTGGATATTTATTAACAAACTGGCACAGAGACACTGAGCATAGCCAATGGCCCATACCATAGTTTAATACTGTTAGTCATCACATCACGGTCATGCACTTTCATTAAAGCGTTAGTTTTTAAGCACAACTGTCTTTAGACGATAAGCGAGGACAGAAACAGCGATGTTTCTCAAAGGCTCGATTAGGTCAGATTGGAAATAGCTCTCTGACTTAAAACTGGATCATCCATTTTATTGACCCAGATATACAATACTTAACAGCTTCAAGTGTGAAGTATTCAAAACACGGGTGAACGGTTTTGATTACCCTTTACATGGACTACAATTTCGATGATTCCATAATTACAAAGTGAATTAAAATGCACAAGACATGCCCAGTCTACGTAGTTATGTATAAGCGAATGAACATTAGTGGTCAGATTTCCATGTAATCATAAAAAATAATTACCAGTTTTTCCAAAGAACCCAGCTTCCCATGAATTAGCACTTACTCGTATAATTGCTCTATGACGTCATCTACCTGATTCTTGATACGCAAACTACGATTCCAACAAACATGCGACATCACGTAGCGTAGGTACTTGGGTAAATTTACAAGTACAATGACGCCTTTTGAACTTGTTATTTTATATGTGCTTTTTATGCATTCACGACACAATTTTAATATTTATCTGCAAACACACTGCGGTCCGGAGACCTGGAGGACTGAAATACAGGTTCTACCTAGTTTGGGCTCCAGTCCACTCCTCATGTTATGTCTCAAAGAATTATATTGCATTGTTGTGTTTCAGTAGAAAATAAATTATTTTTTATATTGTTTTTCAATTATCAAATTAAGAAATACATGATATTTTTTCCATATCTTTCAACTCTTCAATTCTATAAAACTGAAAAAAAGTCAGATCTGACGCCAATCGAAGTAAATATGAGTATGTATGAATACTTACTACTCATGCCAAGTGTTTTTGATTCAACGTTATGTCCACTTAATGTCCAAATTGTTAGGATTCCTCCTCCTCCTCCGGAGTCTCCTAGGAGTCTCCTTTTCCTACGAGCGCATTTCCGGTTGCAGCGTCAGCAAGAGTACATTGGACTACGCCCACTGCACAGGTATAGAGAGGCCCAAAATATAGCTATACCTGTTTTGGTAACGATTTTACAGTTGGATCTGCCCTAATTGCCGTCGTAATGTAATTTTAAGTAGGTAACCTCTTGTACCTATAATAGTGGTATCTTAGTGAAATAAATGATTTGTTTGTAAAGACGGCTGTTACTTTACACTATTCATACTATTAACGAACCGCCCTGAATTACCAGGATCCCAGACACCTAATTATATTTTGCTGGCAGAACATTGACTTTGCTTTCAAATTATTAGTATCGACAAAAAACCTTGCGTAAGTGCCATCCAGGGTCTAGTGGAACAGAAGTTCAGGTTAGGGAGGAATGAATTTTTTAGGTTTTGATCTTATCAAAATGTTGCACCGACGATTGATTGTGAATCAGGTAAGTCAATGGGTCGATGCATATTGACCATGATCCCCAGGATAATGGGAATTGGGAAGACGGCAAGACCCTTCCAGTTACAAACAAATATTAAATTTGAAGTCTGGGATTCTAGATATACTTTAGAACACCCTATGGCCCACCAGCATGGCATTTATCCATGTATTTATTTTTCAAAATGTAATTATTTTTTTCTATTTTCATTGCATACACTGTAACTTCTGTGAAAAGACAAAAATGCTGCTATTTTACACGATTAATAAGGAAAAGATATAAATCACACACAATTATAAGCTAAAGGTCATTCGAAATCAACGCACAAACGTGCTAAAACACGAGGTGGTTACTTAGGTACCTGTTACAAGTTTAAATACCACATTAATTGCTAAATACTGATACGGTTATGTACCTTAATTACCTACCGCAGTGGTTTATGCTTGAGTAACTGAATGCGGTTCATTGATCAATAGTTGATCGTCTCTACCCACAAGTGTAGGCAACTGTGTTTACAAATTTGTGTACAAATTCTTTTATCATCATCTTTATCACTTCAGCCGCAAGAAGTCCACTGCTGGACATAGGCCTCCTCCAAGTATTTCCAATACGACCAGCTTAGACGAGCAGGTGGTTGCCGGCAGAGTAGAATAGGTCCACTCCAAGTCTTCCCGTGGATGTCGTAAAAGGCAACTTAGGGAATTCAAGCTAAACAAAGCTTATAAACATCAAAGAGACCTCTCCAACCCGTCTGGCCAGCGTGGAGAGTGTAGGCCGAATCCTCAAACTGCTCTGGCTAATATAGGGCTCTGTTAGTCAGAGAGGGTGGTGTTTGTATGGGAGCCCCCCCTTAATTATTATTATTATTTTGTTTTTAGTATTTGTTGTTATAGTGGCAACAGAAATACACAATCTGTGAAAATTTCACCTGTCTCGCTGTTATGGTTCTTGAGATACACCCTGGTGACAGACGGACGGACGGACAGCGAAGTCTTAGTAATAGGGTCCTGTTTTTACCCTTCGGGTACGGAACCCTAAAAAACAGTAGTAAGCACTAAGACATAGATGTTTATTGTTATGTTATAAGGTAATTATTTGTAATTTAAACTGGCCATTACCCGAAGCCGCGCTCGTAAATAATAGTTTTTTTTAACCGACTTCAACTTCAGAAAGGAGAAGGTTCTCAATTCGTCGGAATCTTTTTTTTTATGTAAGTACTCTCCCGATTTCTCGAAGACGCCTGGACCGTCACTCCAGTATTTGTCTATGGTCTCTATTGCCTAAAGAAAACATTTATATACCAGTCATTCGTCTGATACTAAAACTTCAAGTACAGCCGTATGATGAAATATTTTATTCTTTATTTTTGTGTTACTAAGATTCATAGCCCCAGGACTCCAATAAGGAAATATTTGAGGAATAATTACCTATTTAACAAAAATTTTGAATTGTATCCCCGAAGACGTGTAAAGTGATCCTCCACTCTGAATTTTCATTAATAAGTATAGGTATATCCCATCGACACAGCCCCTTTGGGATACCTACTTTAAACTGACATCTAAGAATGTTTTATCGCTTAAATGAACATTGTAGAATAAAATAAAAGCATTAAGTAAGAGTTTTTAGCCGGAAGCACCTGTACTTACACAGAAAGGTATGATAAAGTAATTTTTTTTTTACTTACTTTCAGCCAATCAGTTTTTTACAACCAATAACATTTTATTTTTTCTAACCTACGGGCAAAGCATAAATTAATCATCATCATCATCACGTCCCTTTAGTCTCCACTGCTAGAGCCATATATTAGCAGCAGAGCTAGCATAGAGAGAGCAGAGATTAGCATTCAGATAATTTTGCCTACATTCTCCACGCTAGCCAGACGGGTTGGAGAGGTCTCTTTGATGTTTAGCTTGTGTATCCTAAGTCGCCTCTTACAACATCCACGGGATGACATGGAGTGCTCCTATAAATGATTATGATTATGATTATGATTCTCTGGCGGGAACCACACGGCATAATGATTCTATGACAAGTATGTATCCTTACCCACCTCTATAAGCGTAATACTTAGTCAATATGTGACGCACACACATATTGAATATTATTTAGGAAACAAGCACGCCGAAGTAAATATAAATTCCTTTGCGATAACGAGTCATATTTTTTGTTCGTACGTCTAATTATAGATTACCTTCGCAAAAACCCTCGGACAAAGCTATATATAGTAACATAATAACAACAGTAATTTCTGACCGCGTAATATTCCACCGGAGCGAGGTCTAGAACCTTCCGAGTTGGAAATCCCAACATAAACTTAATGTCTGTCTGGCGAGAGGCGAGTGCCGACTACTTTTTATCGAATTAGGTACCTACTCATCAAGTTATAAACTTGTAAGTTGAGTGCCGTGTTACGACTATGTAGGTACAAAGATATTTGCTGGTAGTCTAGGCTATTACGAAATATAAATAATATTTGTACCGTAACGTCTTCATCACTTACGGGTTAGACTGAGCCAAAAGTTACTCAATCAAAGGCCACGATCGATATTATTGGACATTGGACATCCCCAAGCTTACGCACGTTGCCTTTGACGACTTTTAAGGTTTTCCCGGGACCTGGATGAAAAAACAGCTTGCTCATTATGACTTTTTTTTGGATTAAATACCCAAAGGGTAAAAAACGTGACTCTATTACTGAGACTTAGATATCCGTCCGTCTGACTGTGTTTCATTCACCAGGCTGTAATCTTAAGGCGCTGTGGCATGCGAAAATTGCGCCACCCAGCAATTATTTTTTCAATCCTAGAATAGTAAATTACTTGCAGTATTTTGGTATTAATTTTCATTGATATTGGTTTTATTAAAAAAAATAGAAAAGCCGGCTATTGCCAAAGTGTTCACTTTTGACGTCAGCCTCCTCACTATTTCTCACTGGATAGATAGGTATGTGAAAAATATAGTGCATTTTAGTAAAATACTAATTAATTGTGATTATTTACGCACATTTACGTCGTGTAGTATTAAATCGAGTATCTACGGTCTAACTTTCTTTCTATGATACGGTCTTTTTCATTTTTCGATAATCTATAAATAAAAATAAATAAATATATACGGACAAATCGCACAAATTGAGCTAGCCCCAAAGTAAGTTCGAGTGTGTTATGGAATACTAACGTAGCGATATTAAACTTTATAATAGATACACACATCCAAAACCTGGGTCTTGGATGTGTGTATCGATCGGTTGTAAATGATCTTTTTAAGATTGACCTGGGTCAATCTGAAAAAGATCATTTACAACCGTATATACCTACCTATAATGTAGAGACTTGGCGGGAATTTAGGCGGACTACACGGTGTTGCTTTAGATTGTTTTGCAAATTGATTCTAGTGGACTTTATAATGTGAAATTGGTGTTATTTGGTGTTATAAATGCCCATATTTATGAACAATGTGTGGCATAACTAAAATAGACAGTCATGGTGCGGCTGTAGTGAGATTTACTTAGCGGACTGGTGGTTGTCCGCCTTGCTGCGTCGTCAATGATGACACCAGTAGATTCACGAAGAGTTGTCGCCAGGGGCTCCGTGATCGCCAACTGGCGAAATAAATGAAGAAAGGCTCTAAAGGACTCGTATCCAAAGCCGTAAAACAATTATATAAAAAATATATCCATCCATCCATACATCAGGTCTTTTTAAGTCTTCACTGCAGGAGCACGACCCTCTCTGTACTACCACAGCAATATATTAGCCAGAGAAGTCAGAGGATTTGGCCTACACTCTCCACGCTGGCCAGACGGGTTGGAGAGGTGTTTTTGATGTTTGTAATCTTTGTTTAGCTTGTGTTTCCTAAGTCGCCTTTTACGACATCCACGGGAAGACTTGGAGTGGTCCTATTCTACTCTGCCGGGAACCACACGGCATTCTGCCAGGAACCACACCGGGAAAATGTATATATATAGCTTAACACTTTTGTTTTTCTATGTCTACGCTTTGTCTATAGATAATAATCTATACTTATTAAAAATATAGAACGAGGAAATATCAGATTGCTTTTTGATTGTTTTTATTGAAGAGGCTCCGAAACTACTAGACGGATTTTCAAAATATTTTCACCAAAGCTAATTTATCTTATGCGGGTGGCAAAAGATACAATTTACGCGGCTGAAGACGCGGGAAAATTGTTTAATATAAATATTGTATTGTGCTCCATCTGTCGGTCGACCAACAGTAAGGAGATGTTTAATACCTACTTAACAGATGGCGCTATTCTGTATTTGAAGAATGAAACCTGAAACAAAACGCGATCTGACAATGACAACTAGAGGAACAAAAAAGTTAGTGATTATATCTCAGGATTATATGCTCTTTGGTCGGAGTTCTTGACGGGAATTTTAGCGGAATACACGGTGTTTATTTTAGATCATTTTGCAACTTCAAAATGTGAAAACGGTGTAATTTGATGTTATAAATGCCCATGTTTATGAACAATGTGTGAAATAACAATATCATGGTGCGGCTTTCGGCTGTAGTTAGATTCACGTAACGGGCCAGCTAGTGCTTGTCCGCCTTACCCTTGCTGCGTCGTCATGCATGAATAATTTATGAAACTACACTACAATAGATTCGCGGAATCTCATATGGACTCGTATCCAGGGCCATAAAAGAATAATAAAAAAAACTCCTGATATTGACAATGACATTAATCTAATGTCATTGTCATGTCAATGTCAAGATTTAATGTTATTCCTATGTCATTCGCATTTCGCATCGTAGCGAGTGAGGTTATGTTTAGTAAAATAAACACGTGAAACGCAGTCATCAAAAGAATATGTTGTAACTATTTTAAATAGCACAATAAAATGTTAAAGCCTAAAGATTTGGAAGATGATCTCCCAGGATTTGAAGTTCCTTCTGAAGAAAACTTGACAGAAAATGACTCTCAGAATGGAAAGAAGAAAAAAAAAGGATCAGGCGCCTTTCAGTCAATGGGATTCAATTTTCCAGTGCTGAAAGGAATCACTAAAAGAGGTTACAAACAACCTACACCTATTCAACGCAAGGTATGACTTATAACTGTTCTGTATAAAAAGAAAGAGGCATACCTATTTTTCCTCTGAGGTAATGATTTGACTGTTGTAAGAATATGACAACAATGATATCACAAATTGTTAATTTTCGCAGACTATCCCCCTAGCGTTGGAAGGAAAAGATGTGGTGGCCATGGCGCGCACAGGTTCTGGTAAAACTGCCTGCTTCGTACTACCGATACTTGAGAAACTTACTTCCCCTGTCAACAAGCCCATGCCAGGGAAGAACTTCAGGGCTCTTATCTTGTCTCCCACCAGAGAATTGGCTTTGCAAGTAAGAGTAATTTTATTTAGACTCAAAGGGCTTAGAGGCCGTCCATTAATAACTTGATGTTTTTTTTAATTATTTAATTTCTTTTTAAGAAAAGCATTTTATATGTTATTTCACATACTTTTTGGAACATGCATTAATTTGTTGATCGCCCACTACTCCTCAATGCAACTAACAGAAAAATATATCACTAAACATCTATTTCAGACATTAAAGTTTGTGAGGGAACTGGGCAAGTTCACGGGTCTATCATCAGCTGCCATCCTTGGAGGGGAGTCCATAGAGCAACAGTTCAGTGTGATGTCGGGAACTGCACCTGATATTGTGGTTGCTACACCAGGACGATTCTTACACATTTGCATTGAGATGAGCTTGAAACTAGATAATATTAGTGAGTGATTGTATTTCATTTATATAATTTTTCCTAATAGTAATGAAAAGTAGTGTTGGTGTTTTGTCACTGCTGTAACTGTTGAACTTGACATAAATCTGGATAAAATGATGTATTGTTAATAGATGTGACTACTTTAAATTCTGTTACTTACCTCAAAAATTTATGAAAGAGGGATTGCAGTATTGCCTATAAATAAGCAGTTTGACTTTATTTTATTAGATATAAAATTAAACCTTATTGTTTTCTGGAAGGGATGATGCAGTTAGCACACTTTTTTTTCAGCCTAAAAGACTTAAATCTGTCTTTAAACATGAATATTATGAATGCTTATATATTTATATATTTTTTTTTTGCATCAAATCAAATTACTACAGTCAAAGTATCCAATAAACTAACACACTCTTTGTTTTCAGATACAATTGTATTTGATGAAGCTGATCGTCTGTTTGAACTTGGGTTTGGTGAACAACTTCGGGAAATTGTTGCCAGATTGCCGTCTACTCGCCAAACATTGCTGTTCTCAGCGACATTGCCCAAAATGTTGGTTGAATTTGCAAGAGCAGGTATTTTCGTTTTGTATGAAATTATATTTGTTTTTGATTTGTATTTCGATCAAGAAAGAATTTGTATGTTAAAATTTAGAAAAAAAAAAACAATATTTTGATGACATTATTATTACACATAAGTAAGTAAGTAAGTAATGCTATTTCAGTGAATAGTATGCCATTTTCATTCTCACACATTGCCTTTTTATGAATCAATTTGAAACACTACCTAATTGATAGGAATTTATTAAACTTAATATTATTTTTACAGACTATTTATAAATTCATATGGATCATAGTATACAGTATACATATAGAATTTAACTGCAATTCGTTTCTTTAATTTTCAGGTCTATCAGACCCCATGCTAATACGCCTCGACGTCGATTGGAAACTGCCATCGACTTTATGGCTGGGCTGGATCTCTGTCCGGGCTGAACTCAAAACCGCTGCTCTGTTGCTATTATTGGATAAAGTGCTGACCCCACAGACACCGCAAGCTGTTGTATTTGCTGCTACTAAGCATCATGTTGAATACTTGAGTTTGGTAAGAATTTTTATTTATTAAGTGTTTGTGTAAAGATGGGTTGATTTGATTAGCTTCTGCATGCTAGAAACATTTGCCATTTTACCTGATAGACTTTGATATACCAGATGTTGTTACATTCGCCTTGAGTGCTAGTGACATTGGGGATTGTTTCTTTTTAAGGTTCTGTCACCCAAAGGGTAAAAATCTTGTAAGTATGACTCTGTTATCCGTTCTTCTGGCACAGGGCTATATCTATTGAACCGTAATAGGTAATAACCTGCAATTTTCGCATAGGTTTACTTATTGCCGATGTAACAACAAATAATTAAGAATTAAATTAAGATTTTAGGGGTATACATACAAGAAATGTGTTTTTTGAGTGTATTTGTAGATAAAAATATGGATGTTAGTATTAATTCTTGAATTTTCTGATAAATATTTCTGTCTGTTTCAAGATACAGAATGAAATTCACTTTCTATACTTCGACTTCAGATCCTGCAAAAGGCTGGCATATCGTCAACATACGCGTACTCCGGCTTGGACTCGTCAGCCCGTAAGATAGCCCTTGGTCGGTTCACCAACAAGAAGTGTTCTGTGCTACTCGTCACCGATGTCGCAGCCAGAGGATTGGATTTGCCATCTCTAGACACTGTCATAAACTATAACTTCCCAGCTACTCCCAAATTATTCGTACATAGAGTAGGTGAGTAATACTAATAATCATAATAATTATATAAGCAAATGTAAATTAAAATGATTGGACTGGTTAAGTTCACTTATAAAAAGATGCCAACAAGGCGACACTAGAAACTGGCCACCTTCGAGCAACACGGCCTCCGTACCGGACGGAGGGAGTGGGCAAAGCGACAATTTACTATGACAATTTTTCTGGCGTTTTTTGCGGGGGGAAATGTGCACACAAGTTTAGTTCCGCACACCTACATACAAAACTTAAACTGTCACTTGATAGTAATTATGACATTGTCACAAAAAATGACATAAAAAAGAAAAAATAATTTGTGTACAGATGAGTCACACAACTAACACATAGACATGCATATGCCTAATTTTGGCTTGTACCTTGACAGAGGGGAATGCAGCGTATGGCTACTCCCTTCCGTGTTGCTCGAAGCTGGCCACGTACTGAAGTGGAAAAGCAATTTTTTTTTTTTTTTCTTTTCCATTTGTTCTTTTTGCTTTCAAAAACAGAGCGTTTATTCAGAAAATAGGCCTTTTCAGACACTTTTTCATGTTAAATCACAAATTTTTGTTTTTATTATTTACGAATATTCTAAAGCTACAGACTATTTGTACTACCACAAAAGGTAAAAGGAAACCCTTAGATTATTAGTTCAAAATTTTTTATAATAAAAGTACCATCAATATGCTAAGTAGAAGAAGTGGTTTACTTGGTTCTGTCTATTTTCTATATAGGGTTGTTCCTTAATAGTCCATTATATTACGGTAAGCTGGCACAAGGCGAATATGAGTGCTTATAATATAATGATTATAACAGCTAGCTTCCTGAGTACGAGCATCATACGACGTTCTTCAATAAATTTACGATTACCATAAAATAAATTTAACGATTCGTGTTCAGAAATGAGCCCAAACCGTAAAATTTATTAATTGCTATTGATAGCAAATGTATTGAAACTTGTAGTGGATTTTTCTTGAAAATCATGTTTGCGTCAAGGTCGCAGTGCGCGCGCGGGCAGAGCAGGGCGCGCGTTCTCTCTCATCGCGGCGGATGACGTAGCGCACCTGCTCGATCTGCAGCTGTTCCTAGGAGCCGAACTCATGAGCCCGGCGCAAGTCACGGAGAGGGGCCCTGCGTGCCCCTCAGGGGTGTGGGGCGCCGTGCCCACTAGCTCCCTGGAGCTAAGGCATCAGGACGTCGTGGCTTGGGAGAAGAATTACTCGGAAGTTGTAAGTTTTCTTTAGTCCTTGTCTTCTTATCCGTGTCCTGCTAAGAGGGGCCCCGCGTGCCCCTCGGGGGTGTGGGGCGCAGTACCCACTAGCGCCCTAGAGCTGAGGCATCAGGACGTCGTGGCTTGGGAGAATAATTACTTGGAAATTGTAAGTTTTCTTTAGTCCTTGTCTTCTTATCCGTATCCTGCTAAGAGGGGCCCCGCGTGCCCCTCGGGGGTGTGGGACGCAGTGCCCACTAGCCCCTGGAGCTGAGGCATCAGGACGTGACTTAGGAAAAGAATTACTCGGAAGTTGTAAGTTTTCTTTAGTCTTTGACTTCTTTTCCGTGTCCTGCTATGTGCTGCAACGAGTCAACCTACTTCTGTAATGACGGATAATTAGGACTTTCACGTCGGGTCGGACAATGTTGCTCGTCTCCTCGATCTATACCTAGTTGTTCCTAAGCGCTGAGTTGTAGTAGCTCGCAGGTGACGGACAGCGGCCTTGTGCCCTGCCACTCGAGAGTGTGGGGCGCTGTGCCCACTAGCGGGAGAGCAAGCACAAGAATCTCCGAAGTTGTAAGTCTACCTATTGGCTTTTGGCCCCAAACCTGCAGAGTAAGCTGCAGCTCTAGTTCTCCCTTATTGCGTCTGATAACGTGGCTCGTCGTATTAAATAAAGCAATCATCATTACAGCCGTATGAAATCCACTGCTGAACACATGCCTCCCCCAAGAATTTCCATCATTGGAGGCGTTTTGCCATACTCGCCACGCTTGGCAAACGGGTGGTGAGCGCGTTTATTAAGTTCAATTTCAACACTGTTGCCAATCAAAACCGTTTTTTAAGCGAGGGAAGGGAAGGAGTTTGTTGGACTGGTGTAACGAAATAAAGGTATTTAGGATGTCACTTGTTTGAAAGGATTGGGAATGAGAAAGAGGCCGAGAGCGCGTACCGTACCCGATGCAATACTTACGTGCAACTGCCGGACAGGTAGTTGGAGATGACATCCTAACCATCTGACCTGTGACTCTGACCTGATTAAATAAAGTAATACAGTCCATTAACGTCTCTTTAGGTCGTCCTTTAATCCTGATCCCGTTTCAGTTGGTTAGCTCATGATTTCTTATTTTGCTGTTCCACGCTAGTTTAAGACAAAAGGAAAAACATAGAAAAAGCCAGCTGCTTTTCTTCCGTAAAAGCCGGTCAAGAAATTGGGCGAAAATCTAAGGAATCACATCAATAGGCGATGCAGCTAGCAACCCATCACTTTTGATTCCGCTTTTCACTTTAACGCACACTACGTGTTAGTGGGCGTAGTGGGTATTATCGTGTCTATGACCTTAGGCTTTACCCTGCCAGGGATAAAGACATGATTATATGTATGTATGTTCTTACTTTACAGGAAGAAGCAGTGCGAACATGTTCTCGTGGTTGGCAGCAGTACATAAAGTGGCGTGAACCCGCGTCCGCCGAGGCCAACAAACGAGCCAAACTGACTGCTACACCTGTACTCACTCATCCATTCTTAGTAGATGATGTTGAAAATGCTGCCAATGAATTGGTGGAAAAAATCAAGAATTATACGCCGAAAGGGGTGAGTTTTAGGTTAGTCATTAGAATGGGCACGTTGACTTTTTTTTTCGTATATCTATGTAACACAACACAAGCTAAACAGAGCTTATGAACATCAAAGAGACCTCTCCAACCCGTGTAAAGTGTAGGCCGAATCCTCGGACTGCTCTGGCTAAGGTATGGTACAGAGAGGGTCGTGCTCCAGCAGTGGAGACTAACAAAGACCTAATGATGATGATGATATTTATGTAAAGACCTGCCAAAAATAAACACAATAGTGACACAATAAACTCTTTCAGATATAAAAGTTTTAAAGACACATGTTTTTAGACGTGAAAACGCACCGCTGAAATGCCTACATATTGAAATAAAATTATTTTAATACGGTTTTTATCGCGTTTATTACATTAAACTTAAACGCGATAAAAACCGTATTAAAATAATTTTATTTAAATGTGTAACAATCGCGAAAATATAAGAAAACATTGCCTACATATTTGTGACGTCACAAGCTTGTATTTTGTATGGGAGAACTTTGTTTGGTAGGTATACGAAATATTTCGTTTGTGGTAATGGTTTCATAATAAAAGTTGTTATAAATTTATCGGACTACAATACAGTATAATCGTAATTAAAGATTTTCATACTTTAAAAAATGGTCCTATTCACTCAACTTTAAAGAAGCTTTAAGATCACTTAACGAATCGATATCAAATTTAAAATGTTCTTTATAGTGTTTTTAGATAGAAATTAGTATCATCTTAATATTAGGCAACTACCGTATTATGTTTAACTAGCTGTTCACCGCGGCTTCACCCGCGTCATATATAGCCTATATCCTTCTCATTCCCTAACCTATGTGCATGCAAAATTTCATGATGATCGGTTCAGTAGATTGGTCGTGAAAGCGTAACAAACAAAAAAATCTCACTTTCGCATTTATAATATCAGGATTGAAATGTCTCATTCCATTTTAGTAAAAACTTCGAGGAGGCAAATTTCAATTATAACCATGTCCTCGAGGGCTTGAGATAACAGGCTCAGTAGCAATAAATAACATAAAGGAATATGCTACTCGATCACTGGCTATTTCGGCTGCACAGACCATTGTTATGAATATTCACCCTTAGCAACTAATCAGCAGCCTAAAACCAGCTTATAAAGCAGTTTTTTGTAACAGTTTTTTGCCTGTAGTTGTCTGGCAAATGTTAGCAATCTACTGCCTATAGCAGCTGTGAGCTGTGACAAACGGACCACACATGTAGATTAGATGTCATTTATATTCGGCTGTAGCTTATTTTTATATTTTGTGTCGTATATTTCAAATTATACATTTGTTTGTATCAATCATCATCATCATCAGCCTATAAAGTATCAATAAACAACGTTTATTGTACTTCGTACTTTTTATAATTTTCAATGTATTGAAGATTAATTTTATATTATATTATCAGTAAAAAATTATGAGTACTTACACAGAAATATATGTTTAGTTTTCACTTGCAGACAATATTGGAGCTGTCGGCCAAGAACGACTCGCCGCAATACATCGCGATGAAGGCAAAGAAGAAGCTACACGGCAAAATGGTGCAGAAAACGAGAGAAAATAAGAAATTAATGGTAACATACGAGTAACAATTAGATCTTTAGTATTTTATTTAAGAATGTTGAGAAGCAAATTTAAACTAACAGATTATCAAAGATTCAGATTTTATTTATTCGACATAAAATCTAAATTTTACTGCTGCCATTTTTGCTGCATTTACAGCGATATGACGATTTTGATCCATTAGGGTTTCGAAAGGTATACGCAACGCAACGACTGTCTTTAGCGTATTTTTTATTAAGTGTAGGTGACTCGTGATAAAAAGTTTTATTTTATTCTTTTTTATTTATTTCAGGCTGAAGGAATTTTAATAGAAAGTCTTAACTTAAACAAAAACTCTAAGAAGAAGAAAGAAGTAGTAAGAGACGAGAATTACATCCCTCATCAGGCGAGTGATCAACACACTGAAGCTGGGTGAGTGAGTGTAGGGGACGCGACCCTATGAGATGTGTTTTGCTAAATAAGAGTCCAGAGATCACGAAAATACTAAATTTATTCCTTTGAGGTAATTATACTATGAATGAGTGCTATGCGCGTATGACGACGGAATGCAACTGGCTCGAGTGCCGCGGGCGCGGTGTCGCGCGGCGTCAGCGTTTTTGTCTTAGATGTCCTATTACATCGAACATGCTCCCGACGGCAAGAAGGGAGATGAGATGAGAAAGCTACAATAGAGATGAGTTACGTGAAACAAGATGATATACAATATTATTAAGGCTAAATGAAGGTTAGAACAATTTCCTTGCGCGATAGGATGATTGAGTACTATTATCACGTGTAAGCGCACATGGTTCAGAAATTTGTTTAACTGGCGAGCTTTGACGTACGACACTTTCACTAGACACTGATACCGATTGATTTGGACATTCATTCACGTCACTAGACACTATTTCGCTAAGTCGCAAGCCCGTCGAGGGGGTGCCCGCTGTTCGGTGGATACGCCGCCTTCGTCTGCTCCACAGGAACCAGATCGCTGCGCCTATGCCGGCCGCCAATAATACGTAGGACAAAGCATAGTTATGAATATCATGTGACGTCAATGTGTCGATTTGCTGAGCGGATTCCTTCATGGATTTGATTTGTTCACTTAGATTTTGTAACGATATGTTAACTCTATTATCTTCTCCGAGTTCGTAATCATTCAGGATAGGTCTCGTGATATTGAGCAAATTGTGGATCGACGGTAATTTAGAGTCTATGATGTTTGCCGGAATTGTGAGCGTACTGTGTAGATGCTGATGAGAATAAATGGTTACGTCTCGTCCCTTTATCACACATTGCTTAGACAGGTATATGAGACCGGCCTTGCTGAGTTGGTATTGTTGTACTGCGTCATCGCATATGATTCGCAAAGAGTATGTATCGCAACAGAAGTAGAAATAGGTAGATGGATCTTGCAATTGAATCCATTTATTGCTGCAAACCGCTTTAACAGGTTTTGATTCTGCAAATGTTTCTTCGGTGTCTAAATGTCGAATAGGACCGTTTGATGGACACAGATACGTGGAGTCAAAATATTGACAATCTTGCAAGATAGTCTCTCCAGCTGTGATAAAGGCATCTCTTCTTAAATTTATCGCTACAAATGCTGCTACTGGCTTAACACTAAACATATTGGTGCCTATTTGTACAGGTATTGGTATCAATTTATACAATTCAAAGTTGTCCCTGCTTATTAAAGGTAAGGATATTTCAAAAATAAAGTATTCCTTTGTCATTCTAGCTTTAACTTTCAGTAATTTATACACTTCAAATAGTTTAGATTGGATGTCGTCGACAGGTAAAGCATGCTCATTTGATATCTGACTAGACACAAGTTGCAATTCTTCTCGTAACTGCTTAGGAGTTAAAAGATGAATATTTATTTGACCATGATATATTTCTGTAATGGTATCGATTAAACTATCCTGAACTCTTTTAAGATTTTGAATCAAATTCATGCATGACATGGCTGCTAAAGTGAAATCTTGTTCCAATGCTAAATTATTATACTGTAATTGTAATTCGCTTGTTACATTATACAATTTGTGTAAATGCTTACTAATAATTTTATGCTGTTTATTAATAGTCTCCTCTGTTCGTTTTAATATATTATACTCTGCCTCTATAACAGATGTTTGATTTTTCCAAAGTTGATTTAAATGATTTTCGTTAATTTGAATAAGTTCAATGTCACGCTTGTATTTTTGTGCGAAACTATCATCGAGTACTCCGAATAATGTATTCGCAATAGAACCCACGGCATTGATAAGACCACGTCGGACTCTGCGATCACCAAAATGCTGATTAAGTAGTAATTTATTATTAAACTGTATCTCGTCATAATCATGTTGAATTTGCATTAAAAACATATGGCAGTAACTCTGTTCATTGACCTGTTTGCATGTTTGATCGAGATATTTAGTAAATTCGCTAATAGCCCTATCTCCTTGCCAGTAAGGATTCATATTATAGTAGGCTACAATTGTCCACTTATCCTTAATTAAATGCATTTTCCCTATAGGGTCAAAATATAAGCTATGATTTCTATCAAACTGAGTAAAATTAAAAGATGCGTCGGAGTATCCTACGGTGCTCATAAAAAATAATAAAGATAATACTACATTAACAAGTTTAGGGTAACTGCTTATTTTTCTTCCGCTTTCAGCTTTACTCTCGCTTTCTTGCTGTGAACAGTTGCTGCTTTGTTTTTCTTGCTTGCTTTCTTTTGCTTCATTTACAGGTAGAATAGATAATTTGGTTACGGGGCGTTTTAAATATCCATTTTTGGTTTTTAGGGTTACCACTCTCACTTGTCCATCCTTTCCAGGGTAGAGTTCCACCACCCGGCCAACTGGCCATCTTCCTGCAGATAAGTACTGATCATCGTGAATAGTAACCATGTCCCCGATTTCGAGGTTGCTTTTCAATTTGAGCCATTTTCCACGCACAGATAATTGCGTAAGGTATTCAGTTTTCCATCTTTTCCATAGATCTGAGAATATTTTGTTAGTTAGGTACCAGCGCGTTCTTGCATCTTGTGGCGTCTCGATCACAGTTAAATCACCACGATTATTTAAGAAATGTCCTGGGGTAAGAAAATCTAAGTCTTCAATATCTTCGGAAATAGGACATAGAGGCCTGGAATTTAAGTTGGCCTCAATACGCGCTAATACCGTGCTGTATTCTTCGAATGTCAAGGCCTGTTCACCCACAACTCGCTTCAAATGCTGCTTTAAACTGCGAATAGACCGTTCCCAAATTCCCCCCGCACTGGCCCATGTTGGACAGTTCCAGTGCCATTCTATCTCCATCTCTGCTATTTCTCTATAAAAGCTATCATCAAATACACTTTTCAATTGCTCATACTCCTCTTGAAGAATCTTGTTGGCTCCGACATAGTTTGTTCCATTGTCGGAATAAATGTGCTTGGGGGCTCCTCTGCGAGCTGCCATGCGATGTAGAGCTGCTATAAACGATGCACTGGTAAGGTCGGACACTATTTCTAGGTGAACTGCTTTTGTCACCATGCACATAAATAAGGCCACATATCCCTTACATGTTTTTATTCCTCTTCCCTTGCTCGCTTTTACTTTTATAAATCCCGTATAATCCGTTCCGGTGTGATAAAAACTTGGTGCTGGATTTGTCCTAAAATCAGGTAAGTCACCCATTATTTGGCTTAGCTGTCTAGGCTCTTGTTTTTTGCATATTACACATTTTCTCAATTGTTGTTTAACTGCACTATTCCCTTTAATAATCCAATATTTTTTTCTCAAAATTGATAAAGTAAGACGTGCTCCGCCATGAAGAGTACTTTTGTGTGCTTTATCTATTAAAAGCTCGGTTAGTTTGCTACAATAAGGAATTATTATGGGATATTTCATGTCGTCGCTAATACAGGCATTTCTAAGCCGTCCGCCCACTCGTAATACACCCTCTTTATCAAAAAATGGATTTAGACTTAGTAATTTGCTGTCTGATTTGAGTTTTTTGTTTATAGTTAAGTATTCAATGTCATATAAAAATTCTTTATGTTGTACATTTTTTATTATCACTGTATGAGCTCTTCTTAGTTCTTGTAACGTGAGATACTCTGAACGTTGTTTACGTTGACTCGGCTTATCACCTACGCGTAATATCCAAGCTAATATACGGTTTATTTTAGTAAATGAGCTATAGCGATTCAATAAATTATCTATTATGCTTTCTTCGGGGTTTATTTGCTGAACTGAATTAGTTTGTTTCCTTATTTCTTCATTTGTTTTGTATTTATTTTGATAAGATTCTGGTTTAAAATTAGTTTGATGTAAAAATATTGGAGCTCGCCACCACAGTGAGTTGTCTACCAGCTGTGAGGCCGTCAACCCTCTACTGGCTACGTCAGCAGGATTTTCTTTAGTATTGACATAAAACCAATTGTCAGATGGAATTACGCTAACTACTTTTTTAACGCGATTGGAAACAAACGGTTTCCAACGATCTGGATTTTCGTTTTGTAACCAACTTAGTGTAATTTGAGAATCGCTCCAACCTATAGCTTTAATGTTTATGTTAGATAAGCTGGTAATAATTTTAGACATAAGCCTGGCTAATAATTCTGCTGCACAAAGTTCCAGTCTTGGAAGAGAAATTTCCTTATTATTCGGGACTAATCTTGATTTCGCTGCTACGAGGACGACTGATATCACATTGTTACGAGATATCCTCGCATACACCACTGATGCATAGGCTTTTTTCGAGGCGTCACAGAATCCATGCAGTTCTATGACGTCATTCGGTTTGCTCTGTAACCATCGTGGAATTTCAATTTTGTTTATGCAATCCAAATCTTTTTTTAAATTTAACCATTCTTCTTTTATACTGTCTGCTACTTCGTCGTTCCATTGTATCTCTGAATTTAACCACACCTTTTGGAATAATAACTTCATTTTTGTAACTAAAGGGCACATCCATCCGATAGGATCATATGTTTTAGATATTTCAGAAAGGAGAATTCTTTTTGTTAATTTGCGAGTTTCCGTTTGAGTGTTTTCATATTTAAACGTAAAAATATCCTTAGTAGGGTCCCAATGCAAACCTAACATTTTAGATGCGTTGTCGGTTTTAAATATAAAAGATGATGATTGTGTATTTAATTCAGATTGGCTGATGCTTTCTAAAAGTTCTACGTTATTTGCTGACCATTTTCTCAGTACGAATCCACCGCTGTTAAGACATTTTATTATTTGTTCAATCTTCTGCTTTCCTTCTATGAGAGAATGGGCTCCTGAGGCTAAATCATCCATGAAAAATTCTTCTCGAAGGCTTTCTGCTGCCATCGGGAATTGCTTTTGCCCATCTGCTGCCAATTGACGAAGTGTCATCATCGCCAAAAATGGCGCGGCTTTCGTTCCAAATGCTACAGTTGTTAGTTGGTATGCTCTGATAGTTTGATCCTGATGATGACGCCAAATAATCTGCTGAAGCTTCTGATCTTCTTCGTTCATAAGTATCTGTCTGTACATTTGAGCGATATCTGCTACATATGCATAGCGGTACTGCCTCCACTTCAAGATTAATTTCTGTAAGTCCTGCTGCAAGTTTGGCCCTTTATGCATGAGCTCGTTTAGGCTGAACCCAGATGAGGTTTTACTGGCTGCATTAAATACTATGCGACAAGGCGTAGTCAAAGACTCTGTTTTTTGCACCGCGTGATGCGGTAAAAAACATTGCAAATGCCGATTATTAGAAGTGGCCAGCTTCATATGGCCTAAGGTTTCGTAATCACTCATAAATTGCTTGTATTGCTTTGCTAAATGCTCTTGTCGTCTGAATTTTTCCTCTAAACTACGATATTGTGCTAAAGCAATTTCTTTAGATGACCCTAATTTTTCGCTTGCTTCCTTTTTCATTGGTAACCTGACTTCGTAACGTCCATTATCTAAACGCTTTGTCGTTGAGTGGTAAAATTCTACGCATTCTTGATCTTCTGCCGACATTTCGTTTGCTTTCTGAATATCTTCTATTTTCCAAAATTGATTAATCTGCTCTAAGTTATTTAAGACAACATTAACATTGAACGTCATATTCACAGTGCCACATAATAGCCAACCTAGCTGAGTCTGTTGTAACAAGATCTGATGTTCACCTTGTGGTCGTAAGACGCCTTCCAACATAATTAATGGATAAATTTCCGCCCCTAATAAAAGATCAACAGGACGGCTTAAATAAAATTCCGGGTCAGCCAAATTAAGATGAGCTATTTGAGACCAAGATGGCTTTGTAAATGAACGATTAGGTAAACTTTTTATCAATTGATCCATAATTAAAACACTACCGCTAAACGAAAATTCAGAATGCATAGATTGACATGTAATGTTTATTACACCTTTACAACTACTTTCTCGCTCACCTATACCAAAAATTGAACCCTTACAGGCTTCGCGCTTTAACCCTAATAGCTGAGAAGCTCTGTAACTTATTAAAGAGGCCTGACTACCCTGATCTACCAAAGCTCTCAAGAGGTGCTGGGTGCCGTCTGCTGCTGATACCTTAACCAACGCTGTTGCCAACAAAATTTCGGAAACCTCCTGCTGAGAGGCATGGGCAGCGCTATAACTGAAACCACGTGACGGTTTTTCATCATTTAAATTTTTCTTTTGCTGGGGTAAGTTAGGTTTTTGTTCAAAACTATCGTGTAACATAGTATGATGATTTTTATAACATTTGTGACATCTTTTTGTAGAGAAGCACTTATTACCGTTATGATCAAACATGCAATTTACGCAATACTGTAATTGGTTAATGGTTTTAAGTTTCTTGTCGGGCGTAAAGTCTTGGAATTTCTTGCAATTGGATATTGCATGCTCGGCGAAACAAACCGGACATTTGACCGCTGACACATGTAAAGATTTTGATGTAGATTTTACATAAGGAGTGTTGTTTGAATTATTAAATGGATGATTATTGCGATTATTAAATGATTTGGATGGGATGTTTGGTTGATGAGGTTTTTGGTGCACATCTTGACGACGACGAGACGATTCGAGTGTAGTAAATTTATTCTCAAGGAAGTCTAAAAAATCTTTGAAAATAGGCAGTTCCCTTGAATTTTTTAACGATTCTATGTATTCAGAATACGACTCGCTATCCAATTTATTTGATAAGATATGTACAAGAAGAGGGTCCCACGTGCTAATATCAATGCCTAAGTTTTTGATTGCGTGGAGACTCTCTACGGTGACATCATGTAATCGTTTTATAGCTGTAAATGATTGTTGCTGTATAATAGGTAGATTAAGAAACATATTGGCATGAGATGTAAAAATTAATTTCTTATTATTAAATCTATGATTCAAAATTTCCCAGCAGACTATATAATTATCAGAGCTAATAGAAAGATGCTGTATTAATCGCTCAGCTTCGCCTTTCACTTTACTTTTTAATAGTTGCATTTTTTGAGCATTTGATAAAGCAGGATTTTTGTTGATTGCCTCATCAAATAAATCTTTAAAAGAAACCCACTGCTGAAAATTACCCGTAAATACAGGGATATCCATTTGTGGGATAGACTTATCCCTGTACGAAACTGACCACATCTTAGAATTTATTGATTTACGGATGCTATTAAAAATATCTTCGTGATTATTATACTGGATCTCATATGCTTCGTCTTCTTCAATTTCTCCAATAATCTCCCAGTGCAGATTATCTACTGCTGTCCAACGCTGCTGAAGGATTCGAAGGGCATCTTCAAACTCCCACTTTTCTTTCATCGATTCCACGCTGATGCTATCCACGGCCCGCATAAACGCCTTGAAGTTGACATACTGTTTGCGATACATATCATCAAGCTTGCTGGTAGATCCTTTGGATTTCACTGCTGGGGTAGGTGTCAATGTGGGTCGTGGCTGCGCTCCGCTAGCTAAGGGTTGCTCTTGACGTTCTTGAGTAGTTTCACTTGGCTTCGGATACAATGACTGTTTGCTGCGTGATAATAACTCATCGTAACACTGGCTAATTAATGCTTTTGCTGTGTAATAAAGATCTCTGGTACGCTCAAATTCGGAATCCGTAAAATATTTATGATTAGTCGTTTCATACGGCACAAGCTTTTCGTTATTGATTTCGTATTCATTTTTTAACGACTCTAATAATTCTAATCGCTGCTTACAGTATTCAATCGTTTTACGCTGGACGCTATCCTTTCTAAAATTGACTAAAACTGTTTTAATATTCTCCGCTAACTCAACTTGTCTAGAATATATGTTTTCCATTATGGTATGCTGATAAATTTATGATGGAGAAAAATAAAATAGAACGCTCTTACTTGAACTATGCTTTGCTCTTACGCTGACGAAGGTAGTTCCCTTCACCCGCTGCTGCTGGTAGTAGTGACTCCTCCGGAGTACCACTAGTTGATGCTGCTAGTGTGAGCTGGTGGCTCACTGCTGATATGAATGCTAAGAAACACTCAACACTCTGCTGTTATAAGATTTAGGGTCACTGCTGATGCTGATAAATTATTCACTATGCTGCTAGGTTAGTTTGACACTGTTTCACCTTAGTCAATGTCACAGGTACGAACCTCACACGTGGCACCGAAATACCACCACTAACGCGAGGTCCTTATAAGCTCGAAGGACCAAAATGTAGGGGACGCGACCCTATGAGATGTGTTTTGCTAAATAAGAGTCCAGAGATCACGAAAATACTAAATTTATTCCTTTGAGGTAATTATACTATGAATGAGTGCTATGCGCGTATGACGACGGAATGCAACTGGCTCGAGTGCCGCGGGCGCGGTGTCGCGCGGCGTCAGCGTTTTTGTCTTAGATGTCCTATTACATCGAACATTGACATTGCTACAAAAATTACTAGAAAATGGTCCCGTTAATGGTTTAGCGAGGAGAGACCATCTTATCTTCATTGGGGCCGATTATAAATCGGAAGCACGTCTAACTTTTGGGTTATTTTGTACTTAAAAGGAGAGACCATAGTCCTGCAGCACGAGTACGGGTTCGATTCCCGGTCAGGTCATATAGGCTTGTCAATATCGACATCAAACATTGCAAAAGCGCATGTACGGCATTTTTTTTATAAATTGTAGAGGCTCTAAGAATAGCCTACACTCAAGTTCAATTTTCTTAACCTTGTGCTACTCCTGAGGGCCCCGAGAGTATAACTGAGGTAGACGAGCAGTACGCACCAAATTCTGAAGTGTTCAAAGGGAGCTAATTAACACCGTTACGCTTAGCTTACACCGAAACTCTGGATCATGAAGACGCCGTTAACATCACGTGACACGATTGCTTTTAAATGTCTGTTTCTTCGAGTAGGGCACGTCTATCTAAGTTTATGTAGAAGTCTGAGTCCATTCACTAAAAAAAAACACGTAGTATTTCAAATTGATTCAATATTAATAGTATATTGAAACTAAACTTGTAATAAAATAAAAGTTAGAAGACTATAATGAGCTTTCATATGAGTGTAATTGTATCTGTTTCTTTGAATAGGGCACGTCTACTTAAGTTTATGTAAAAGTCTTTGAGGTCATTCACTAATAAAAAAAACTTGTAGTATGGCAGTCAACTTCAACTCGGGCGCGGCGTCGGCGGAACTGGACATGGGCGCGGACAGCGGCGAGCTGGCGCGCTCGCAGCGCAACCAGCTGCGCTGGGACCGCAAGCGGAAGAAGATGGTGCACGTCGATCCGGTAACATACTACTTTCTTATACTATTATATTATTATGATTTATGGGTATAATGTGTGGTTGAAATGATATTTATGATGAAATGTCTTTCATCTCGGCTTTAGGTCGGTATTTTAAACTCCCTCAAGAAG
The DNA here is from genome assembly GCA_963082605.1 of Rhodophaea formosa. NCBI lineage: Eukaryota > Metazoa > Arthropoda > Insecta > Lepidoptera > Pyralidae > Rhodophaea > Rhodophaea formosa. The sequence continues at coordinate 15,343,311 of OY720206.1, forward strand.
AAGAATCAGGATTCCCCTCTACGAAAATGATGTTCCCAAATTTTTTGTTAAAATTATTTATTTACTATCATATTATACTGTTTATCAAGATTTGGAGTGATCCCATTCTACTTTGCCGGGAACCACACGGATTAACGAATAGTAAAAGGCGACTAAGGAAACACAAGCTAAACAAAGCTGATAAACATCCATAGACTGACCAACGTGGAGAGTGTAAGCCAAATCCTTTGACTGCTCTGGCTAATATATGGCTCTTACAGAGAGGGTCGTGCTCCTGCAGTGGAGACTAAAAAGGCCTGATTATAATGATACTGTGTATCGTGAAATCTTTGACATTAAGTCCACGTACATGTGAGAAGACGCCCAAAACACAGTGCAAACTAACTCGGAAACCAGAGGCATCATTAAAAATTGTAAAAACAAAATGTCAATAAACGATTATTATGCTATACATACTTCACGTCTCGTGTATACAGTGTGTTTGGTATTGAACCAGCGATAATTTAAATTCATATTCTCAACATGAAAACGAAGAACTTTTGCTCTGTGACTAAGTCTGACATCAAGAAAACTAGTGACCTTTTTCATAGTACGTTGAATTTCATCTCTTCAAAATGAAAATTGTCGATAGCTCACTATGTGGGGTATGTGAGGAATCGTAGAAGACAATGACACATATTTTGTGCCACTGTGTGCGATAGGATAGTACTAAGGGCCGCGCTACACTGGATTGGCATGGAATGGCATCGGAAAGGACTCTTCATTTCAAAACAACCTTTATACTTAGCGACATAAGATGCATAACTGCTTAACTCTTGACTTGCGAAAAAACAGCGAGAATTTGAACTTGCGGAAAATTCAAAATCCGAAATTTTATACCTAGTGACATAATATATTAAAGAAAACTTTGAAAATTCGCTCGCCCGGCAATTAGGCGATTTCCATAGAGCACTGATCAGTGCTTAAGCACCCAAAAGGTTAAACGAGAGCCGGCCGGCGGCCTGGCGCACTCGCGCGGACGAGCGTGCAGCCGCCGATTTGCATCTTATGTCACTAGACATATAGCTTGTTTAGAAATGACGCGTCGCCCCCGATACCAATCCAGTGTAGCGTGGCCCTAATAGTATGGGGATAGTATACTTTTCCATGTGATCTACAGTACTTTTGAAAGAGTGTGTCTAATATGAATGTATAACAGGACGGCGGGCGCAAGATGATCCGCACGGAGAGCGGCGGGCGCGTGCCGGCGTCCTACCGCAGCGGCCGCTACGAAGAGTGGCGCCGCCGCAACGCCGCGCCCGACCACCAGCACGACGACGACGACGACAGACCCGACCCCAACAGGAAGAAACCTGGTAGGCGACTCGACTTACCCTCATAAGGGTGACTTAGCCCGTTAATATGAACAATTTTTCCTATGGGATCAATGCCGGTGTCAGAAAGTGTGTAACCCGGAAAATTTGAATGTGAAAGTCGAAGTAATTCGAGTCCCCGTCAGGGCCAGGCTGTGCGAGCTCTAATATAAAAAATCGGTGTCAGTGTCGCTTGACGAATCAAAAAAAGTTTCAGGTTTGACCAATCATACCCTAAATCCTAAAAATCGGGCTGTCACCTGCACACTGACGGCCCGGCCCTAAAGCCGAGCCAAATACATTTTATTTAGTCCTACTTATAAAAATATTCGGAATGTAATCAATCACACTATTCTGTCTCACTTTCCGTAACTGGATTTATTAATATGTTTTCAGTATCAGAGTTCCGGCCACACTGGGTGAAGCACAACGAACGCATCGCCAAGAAAAAGGCTGAAGCTTCCTCCAAGGAGTTCAAGGACAAACAGCAAATCGTCAAGGAGCGCCTGCGCAAGGAGAAGATCAAGCAACGGCTCAAGTTCAAGTCCAAGGGCAAAGGCAAAAAGAAGAGGAAATGATAAATATATATCAGTGTTATTTAGTTTGCGTTATTTATTCTAACACTCTCAGTCACTTCAAGATTTACTGGTCCACAGATTTTTTATGTGTTCTGCCTAGTATACCTGGTGAAATATTGATCGTTTTGGAACCTTTAAGGGGTGATTCAGCCCGTCGATTTGAACAACTTTTCGTAAGAGACTAATGCTGGCACCACAAATGTCTTTAGACATTTCGATACAAAAAATATTCAGTCGCCCGGTCCAATTATATGGGGATGACAATTTTTTTTTTTAAATCCCAGCTTTGGTCCCTAAGAAAAAGTTGTTCAAATTGGCGGGCTGGATCACCCCTCGGGTCCAATCAATATTTCAGCTTGTATATGTAAATAATTTCACTACAAATACACGCATGTTGATTAGGGCTCCCCGTAATTATTATTTTAGTTATCCGATGCTATAGTAGCGGCATAAAGATAAAGATTCTGTAAAAAAAATCGAGTGTCTATTATGGTTCAATAAATTCGATACCTACATAGGTAGGTACCTATTTACTGTGACAGACAAACGGACGAACGACTTAGCAATAGTTTTGTCTTGTAATCTTGCGCTGTCTTTTGCAGAACCTAATCAAACTTGGCCTTCTTCCCCTTTCTTAACAGATTTATTATTGAAGCGTTATACTCTTATTACTATGCCTGTATTTTTCATTAAAACACTATTATTAAATTCACATACAAACTAAAAGTGAACGCCATAGATTTCTCGCCATAGTTTCTCACATATACTTGTTCCTAAAGGGCGGTTCCCACCGCCAGCGAGCGAGGCGAACGACTATGAACTAAGCAATGTGGCTTACATCGCGAGAGAGCTCGCTAGCGAGGTGAGCGAGCGCTCTCGGATATCTTCGGCCGCATGGTTCATAGTACCTACATATAGTTCGCCGTGTGAACCTAAGTGTGAAATTAAAAGAGATGAAACGATGTTAGCAGGCCTCGCTCGTTGTCCGTGTGAACCGCTCTTATAAGAAGCCTGTTCAAGGTCTCACGAATCTCAATCGCTCGGAGCTTACTTTCGATGACTGGCTGGCTTATTTCAGTGAGATAACAATTATTATTTTGTTCGAAAACGTACTCTATTTATATTAGCTGTGAGGCTATGAATAATAAATAATCGCAGAGATTGTTATTTTAAATAGGGCATCATATCTAAATAAGTGACCCTGCGTTTTTCTTAATAGTTGGACATATTCTTAGTTGCTCATTTATATTGTTGGACATTTTTTTATTTCGTAATGTTCATTACGCTGGACATTTTATAGGTCGGAAAGTCGTATAATCCCATTTTTCCTCTTCTATTTTCTATAGTTTTCAATATTTGCCTATTTTCTAATACTATTTATAGCTTATTCGTTCAGTCAGTTTCATTAAATTTAAGGGAAATAGCCAGGCTCTTAAATAAAAGTATTAAAACTAACACATGTTATATATATTTATTTTAATATAACATGTGCTAGTTTTACGTCAGAAGATAACAAGACTGTTAGTGACATGCAGGATAGCGGCGGATAGGGCGGAGGGTAATGAAACGCAGAGAAAAAATCATGATATAATGTATATTTAAAAAATTAAGATAAACATTAGAGTATGTACCTACTTACAATTATCTGTACATGTTGATAAATAACTTCTGAGGATTTATCTGGACATTATAGGATATAATAATATTCTTAATCGGAATAATTATGAACAGTATCATACGCGAAAACATATATTTACAGATTTATCTTCAACTAGTAAACAATAGTATGCAACTATAAATAAGTTCCGTGAATAATTAAAAGGTACTTCATTACATCCTATCTACATATCCATAACGATTCACAATAATTCACACACATTCAGATATAAAGGATATTTTAATTAAGCTATGAGCAATCTAGCGCTTTACACTTTAACTACGAGTTAAAAATAAGTTGAACATTAAAGCAGAAAATTAATGCAAGAAGGGACTGAACTGTCCATACAGAAACATTTCTGTACCGTGTTTTTCAAACTTTGTACGCTAGTGCTGTGATATAAAGATAGCATAAAAGTCTAAAAAAATATTTAATACCGTCAAATATAGAAATGTTTCATATGTCCAGTCTGGCCCAGTTGATCATTATCGAATAAGTATTAATGTTGAATAAGGTTAATTTATAACGATATAAGTATTTCAAACATCGGGAAAAGATTCAAGATTAATTCGTTCCAAAAGTAATATAGGTATTTGTTACAAACTACAACGCAAGTGGATATTAAAATGGAGATAAATACCATGTCCTCAATATAGAACTGCAATAAAGCTATAGCTGTTTACAAACTAACTTTTTAATGAGTACATGGGTTTATATGCGTATAATTCAACATCTTATTGCTACAATATTAAAGGGAAACTCTGGAATATTTTGTGGACAGTTCCAAAAATAGAAGCTAATCTGCGCGGGCCATTTTCTCTTAAAATTTGGCAACAAACATCTCACTCGCAATTTACTAAGCGATAACCACAATTCGTCTTACAATTCTTTATTACAAACACACGGTATGTGATTGTTCTAAATTATGCCATCACATTTTGAACGAGTAAAAGTGGATATCAAATCATTTTTTACTGTCCTATTATAAGTTTATAACGTGGCAGTTCTTGGCGGTGCGTCTACTTGACAAGCATTTGCTCATAATAAAAATGTAGTTTCCATTTTTTTACCTGCCATATTATAGATATTATAATAGATTACAATACTAGCGCCCCTCATACATAAGAACGATGAAGCTTTTGTGTTCACATTGGTTTTGACAGCACTGTTTCCGTGACTTATTGTCTCTTTGCTCCTAGTATGCGACTTGCTTAATCTATCCGGTGGCAATCCTATAATTTAACAATCTCTCAGATCAACAACATCAAATACTCCTTACAACACAGATAAATTTATTTAGAACTTCTGCCTATTTTACATTTTCACCAAACAATTTGGCGTCCCCGACTTTCCTATCTAATGCAATCAAACTTAATTATTCAATCGTCTCTATTACACCTAAATATGCCATTTATGTTTTCCATGCTTTGGCATTCCCACACTCATCGGAAACATGAAATTCCGAAAACTAATTTCAATATACAGGTTAAAACTAAAGATTAAACGGGTAAGAAATTTAAACCTAATCCACTTTTCATGTCTGAACAATCAGTCTTCTCTTTGCAAAAATTATCATAATCATTTAACTATTTACATTTTCTTTTTTTTTTCAAGAATTTAACATTCCTATGTGGACTTTTATACATGAAATAATGTGAATGTGTCAGCGCTACTGGGAAACTACAAAGTAATTAGAATGGACGGGTTAAAGTGGTACGGTTTGTAGGCTAAGAAATAAAATCCCCCTTAGCTTCCATTTCTTGTTATAAATATAATAGTCGTCTGAGCTCAAGACTTGCGCAGTTTTCAAGGCAAAGGACTACTGGTGACCACTGACAGGTCCCATGTTAAAGAAACGAATGTATCTTACGCGCCGCGGTTCCCTATACCTTAGCAACAATATAGAATTTGAAACTAGCCCACTTGTAATCGGCCCTGACCTAGCGTAAACTAAACCCAATTATTTCTTAGACTACATGCCGCTCTATGATCGATGGTATGTGATTTGAGCAAAACAAAGCTGATAATTTCCTAGGTACAGCAAGTAGGTTATGGCACTAGTACTTTACAAGACTACATGAATATGCATGCAATGAATAGACTGCTGATTTCAAACAAACTATACACAATATATATGGAATACCTGAAAGTACATACTCAAGAGTTCAACGCATCAAATATTTTAACAATGATGAGAACGTTTTTTTAAATTACTATGAGACGACCCAATAGGTTTTTTGAAAAGGAAAGATACATTATACATCTTTTTATAAATTCTTTTCTACGAACTAAACGTATTTGAGTCTTCTGCAAATAATATTTTCAAGCTATCTACACAATAATAACAATAAGAGCATTTAGCGTTTTCGTCAAAAACACAAAAGAATTACAACTACATGTCGAAATTCAAATCGTAACATTTAAAAGCTTATATGAAATCTACCATTCATAATTTCATACAGTTTCTGGGGGAAACATACAATTTTCTCTACAATTAAGGAATTTCACCGTATTTAAAAGATACATCCAAAAATACAATAGTTACAATATGGAACTACTGTCAATTTGAAATTAATCTGGTTTTAACAAGCTTTCTTATTATAAAAATGGCTATAACATTAACGAAATCTTGCTATGTTCTCACAAGAACCGATTTCTCAAAGACAGCATTTGTATTTCCAATAAAAATAATTAGTCAATTTTAATTTTATTTAGCAACCATGCAATGTTTGGTGTGATGACTAGCGAGTACTCACAGTAATCGGGAAATCAATACAATGCAAGCACCATCAATTTAAATGTTACCTCAAACTACAAAAAAGAGCAGTTGATTAACTTGCGTCAATTTAGTATATTTATTTCTAATTTTCAAATACAAATGTCATTTACTAAAATGTTTATTTGCGTGCGACTGATTTCTCAATTACACAAGTACACCCAATTTTATAGTGTCGTGGGCAGTTAAGTAATATTTATTGAGATCGTAGCACATTTTTATAAGAGAAGAAATGTAATCATAACTTTTATCTAAAAATCTATTCATTATAAAGTGTATAAACAGAATACGATTTTTGTTTGTGATGTCATGTAAACGAACTACGATCTTTTAGAAAAATAACTCAGCCCGAAACACTTCTTTATTTCAAATTACAAAGAATTTAGTCAAAACTTAACAATCCTTAGTGACCGTTATCTTATCATACAATGAGGGTAATAGAGTAACAGATAGCAGAACTATAACATCGACTCCGATAGACTTTATTACCTTAGCGTACAATAGAATACAAGTAACGTGATTTTTGAGCGTTTCTGTACTTAAATTTGTATGTTGGTACGGAAACCTTACTGAAAATATTCAATTGATTCAGGCGTTACTTTGCTGCAGTCAAAGTTAATTTCCTGGTTGGAAGCGGATGCACACGAATTAATTAAAGTCCATGGTTAATTTAATTTATTTATACTTTTGAAATTGGCTTGTCCAACCAACTTGAACCAAATTTAATGTACCAATAGGAAGAGACAAGAGAGTCTGCATATCATGCAGATTCCATATAGTAGGTATCTAACGTGGCTACTTCTAACAAAGTTTATCGGAGCTGAGGTTTGAGATACCTTTCGTCAAATATAAAAAAACTAGATACGTAGTCACATGTAAAAATGACATTTCTTGCTGTTTACGATTATTTTGTTGTTATTTTTATGTTATAAACCTACATCAATGTATATTTAGCCATTCTGGCATGCCATAAATTCGAATTTTAAAAACCGACCGTCGACAACTTTCGGATCAAAAATTCAAATTTATACGGAAATTATACACCCAAATTACAGTGGTGACACATTGGTGCCCGGTGCCCGAAATCACAAGCACGCCCCGGCTGAATAGCCAGAGCGTGTAAGCGCTAGGGTTCATACCACGGAACAACGCCACACGGCCTGCGGTGTGAGCCGTGCAAGAAACACGTGCATAGATGTAGGTATATTATGGCTGGTGCGAAGTTCACACATTTGCTACTAAACGTTTAGTAGGAAATGTATGAACTTTGCAGTTGCACTAATCAAATGTATACTAGCCATATACAATTGCAGAAGTGCGAGCTGGACACTAACCTGTAGTATTTCCGTCTATATGCCAAAAATCTTTGCACTGAATTATGCTTTCTATTTAATGAATAGTAAGGATAAATATCGTATATAAAAAATTAAAAGGGAAAGCCGGTTACTATATACTTATAGAAGGTATCTAGTATTTTATACTTGATGAAAGGTTGGTACCTCTGACGGCCAAAGACTTCTATATAAACTGATGTAGATGAGCCGTACGTACCAAATTCTGAAGCGTTCAAAAGGCGCAAATTAACACCGTTGCGGTTAGCTCACACCGAAACTCTGTACCGTGAAGGCGACGTCCACATCACGTGACACGATTACTTTTAAATATCTGTTTCTTGGAGTAAGGCTTCACTTTCACATTCACTTTTTGAAGTGAGGGCAAAATATATACGGACAAATCACAGATTGAGCTAGCCCCAAAGTAAGTTCTTAAGTAAGACTTGAACTCAACGATACTATATTTTATAACAAATGCATACATAAATAAACATCCAAGACCCAGGCAGGTCAATCTGAAAAAGATCATTTTTCATCTTGATCTGACTGGGGATCGAACCCGGGACCATCCGTGTCACAGGCCGGCGTGTTGACCGCTGCGCCACGGAGCTCGTCAGAGCCCTCCACCTGTAAGGCGAACATCACCAAAGGGCCCTCAGGAGGAACAGGACTTCGGCTTGCACAAGGCTTGAAGAGACAGCAAACACTCATATGCCTGATGGGCCACGTTGGGAGTAGGGCACGTACCTTAGTTTATATAGCTTTGTTATGTATACTTGACGGAAGGTTGTTGCCTACAGGATGCCGTAGGTGTAGTACTGTGTAGTTGTCATAGAGGCGCGTGGAGAGCGAGTCGCCTGCAGCTGCGGCTCGGTGCGGCCGGTGTTGGGAGTAGGGCACGTCTATCTCTTTTTATATAGCAGTCTTTGGCATGTACACTTGACGGAAGGTTGTCGCCTACAGGATGCCGTTGGTGTAGTACTGGTAGTTGTCGTAGAGGCGCGTGGAGAGCGAGTGCAGCGCGTCGCGCACGAGGCGGTCGACGAGCGCCTGCAGCTGCGGCTCGGTGCGGCCGGCGTGGAAGCGCGCGCGGAAACCCGACACCGCGCTGCTGCTGCGCAGGCACGCCAGCTGCCCGCCTGCAACCAAACACTATCATTTTTATCCACTCACACACTATAATAGTACATTATGATATTCCACCTCCATTTGTTCCTCTATCCGAGAAACTTCCACCTGGACATGAACTACCATGGTAGACCTGGAAGTCGTTAAACCGACTCCGGACACAGGTCGGCCGATGCAAGGAGAACCTGTCCAGGTGGGGTTTTATAACCAACACTGATATATTTTGTGAGTGTGGGCAGCCCCAGACAATGCCACATCTTCTATCTTGCTCCACGTGTTCCTCCTCGTGTACTTTGGACGACATGATGATCCCTACTAATGATGCAATACAAATAGCCAAATTTTGGGAACAGAAAATATAGATTCTATATTGGTTTGCCACCGATACGAAAAGAAGAAGATAGTAAATTATGATACAAGTACGGTAAGCTGGATATTATAGTCGAGGTGTTTATAGGCCCGAGGCGAAGCCGAGTGCTTATAATAAACCGACGACTATAAAAGACAGCTCGCCGTACGAGTCTCATACGACGTTTTTCAATACATTTGCGATTACCATAAACTAAAACAAGATTGCAATTTAGCAAATAAGGAATATATAAAAGTTAGGAACTAAAGCAGTTTGTAAAAATACATTTATAATAATCAGGTACATTTACTTAGGTTTAATTCTCCAAAAAAAGTACATTGATAATCTTCTCCTTTTCGAAGTAGGTTAAAAAAAATCACATCTTACAAATCAGAAAAAAGTTTTCATGCTAAACTTGAAACTCTTTACTCGGATTCTATGAAGAAGTTTAAATTTTGCATCTGTGGTATTGAGCTATTGAGCGGTTGTGATTGGTGTAAAGTAAAAAGCACAAGTGCCGTAAATACATCATTACGATACAGATTTCGATGTCATAAGAACCGTATTATTAGCAAATGTATTGAAATAGTGCATTATGATACAAGTACGGTAAGCTGGATATTATAGTCAAGGTGTTTATAGGCACGAGGCGAAGCAGAGTGCTTATAATAAACCGACGACTATAATAGACAGGTTGCCGTACGAGCATTATACGACGTTATTCAATACATTTGCGATTACTATTTAAACTAAAACAAGATTAATCATCATCAACAGGTCCTTGCCAGTCTCCACTGCAGCACGACCCTCTCCCCACTACCAGAGCTATACATAGCCAGAGCAGTCAGAGGATTTGGCCCACACCCTTCACGCTGGCCAGACGGTTCGAGAGGTCTATTTGATGTTTATAGCTTTGTTTAGCTTGTGTTCCCTTAGTCGGGTTCTACGACATCCACGGGAAGATTTGGAGTGCTCCTATTCTACTCTGCCGAAAACCACACGGCGAAAAATAGTATCAAAACAATCACAATTTATTATGTAAATAAGTGATGATGCAAACAGAATTTTTCTCTATTATACCTAAGTATTCCATTTGCTCCTTCGAGCAACACGGCCTCCGTACCGGACGGAGGGAGTGGGCAAAGCGACAATTTACTATGACAATTTTTCTGGCGTTTTTTGCGGGGGGAAATGTGCACACAAGTTTAGTTCCGCACACCTACATACAAAACTTAAACTGTCACTTGATAGTAATTATGACATTGTCACAAAAAATGACATAAAATGAAAAAATAATTTGTGTACAGATGAGTCACACACAACTAACACATAGACATGCATATGCCTAATTTTGCTTGTACCTTGACAGAGGGGAATGCAGCGTATGGCTACTCCCTTCCGTGTTGCTCGAAGATTTGCTCCTAAGGCAACAATATTATTATGATAATAGAGACTACATACCCATGCGCATGAGTTCCACGATGTGTATGATCTGGTCGCAGTGCTTCCTGGCTGCGATGAGACCGCGCAAGATCAGAATCTTGAAGTACGGGAACATGTCCCGTGCTTGTATAATTAATAAAGACTACTTACCCATACGCATAAGTTCCACGATGTGTATGATCTGGTCGCAGTGCTTCCTGGCTGCGATGAGACCGCGCAAGATCAGTATCTTGAAGTACTGGAACATGTCCGACTGCTCGCCGTCCATCACTTCCACGAATTCGGTGGTTAACTGCAGATAAAAAAGGGTACAAAATCAAATATCAGAAGCAAAAACGACATTTCAATGTGTCAGTATAAACTTTGGCACTTCAGACATAATTATTAATAGTAACAGGACTTAGCACGAACGTTTTTACTTATTTATTTCTGCTGACGTTTCTGTGGAGTTACATCCATCGTTGTCGCAGCGAGATAATAAGTAAAAAAATATAAGTAAAGAGGTAAATATAAGTAAATAAGTAAAAAGGTTCGTGCTAAGTCCTGTCAATATTATTTTTTTTTAAGTATTGTTTTACGGCCCTGGATACAAGTCCTTTAGAGCCTTTCTTCATTTATTTCGCCAGTTGGCGAGTTATTCTTCTTGGTTGTCAACGAAATGATGGTTTAATTCATTTCGTTGTTTTCACGGAGCCCCTGGCGACAACTCTTCGCGAATTCACTGGTTTCATCATTGACGACGCAACAAGGCGGACAACCACCAGCCCGCTATATAAATCTCACTACAGCCGCACAATGACAGTCTATTTGAGTTATTCTACACATTGTTTATAAATATGGGCATTTATAACACAAAATAACACCAATTTCACATTATAAAGTCCACTAGAATCAATTTGCGAAACAATCCAAAATTGCGGCGGGAATTGTAGCGGACTACACGGTGTCTACCTTGTAGTCCGCTACAATTCCCGCCAAGAACTCTGTCAATATTAATAATTATGACAACGTGTCAGTGTCATCACAATCATCAGTGCGGATTGGGATGACATCGTACGCACGTTTCAACTCACATTGGCCTTGTGGAAGCCCTCAGTATGAAGTAGAAACATATCGGCCAGTGTCTTACTATTTACGTGAGTAACCCGTTGTTACGTATTTTAATAATGACTATATCTCACTTTGGTTTATAATCTAAAAATATTCATTATTATTGCTATTTTGTGGCACACGACAACTTGAGAAACGAGTAATCAGCTTCTCATTATAGATTAATAACCATGATTATTTAACAAGAAAAAATAAGCCGTATATTGTGGAATAACAGTCTCTTTACTCCAAATACGTGTCTAGCCATAAAGCATGTTGGGTTCAAATGCCATTTAACAGACCCGTGGTGAAAATAAATAAATATCGAAGGCATCAGATGCCAAAACTATACATAGCTGTAGTATTTGTAAGAAATTACCTTAAAAGGAGAGCTTTCAAAGCCAAGGTTCTTGGGTGAGATTGAGAAAATGAATCCAAAGTCAATATGGATTATATGTCCCGCGCTATCAAGAAGAATGTTGCCGTTATGCCTGAAACAACACAATATTTCATTATTCAGTCATCCAGATTTTACATTATTTTTTTCTTAACCATGCGAACAGCGAAAAAGAAGTATGTGCTTTATACTAATAAAACCTTAGAATTAAACATATCGGGATATTTACCGTGATTTTTCTTTGAGTTTTCGATATTTTGATTCAGTTACATTGACCATGATCACGAAGGAACTAGATCGAAATATCGAAAACTCAAAGAAAAATCACGGTTAATGTCCCAATATGTTTAATTCTAATGTTGATAACCGTGAAAGTTTAAAAAGCTAATAAAACCTTGTCCGATCCTTGAAGGGGGCGACTCAGTCCGTCAATATAACCAACTCTTTCTATGGAAAAAAGCTGGATGTTCAAAAAAAAAACAACATTTTCATACAAATTGTCTTGCCAGCTGAACACTTAAGTACGGAAAAATCAGCTGCTTTATTCGAATTCTAGGGTTTTATTATTGTAAAGAACACGAACACAAAATATTACTTTCTCGCAGGAAGCTTTCGAGATTTGTAGGCCGATATTCCAAAGCTAGCCAAGCGCGCAGAGATTTACCAGACTACTTCAGAATAAAGGAGATGTTGTTCTCACCTGTCCTTCAGCTGCAGTAGATAGCTCGTGAGAGCATACGCGGCGGCAGATTCCACGAAGTTGTTCTGCGCTCGCAGGAACCCTTCGCTGTTGGGTGGCCCATGCTCTAGTTCTAGCCACGCGCGCAGAGTTTTGCCAGACTGCTTCTTGATTTGGTGGAGGGATACGGAGTTTAATACCTGCAAAACAAAGACAAAAATAAGGTACTAAGTAAAGTGACAACCAACAAATTTTGCTAGCCAAGTCTTCCAGTGGATGTTGTTGAACGCTACTTCAGGAACATGAGCTAAACAAAGCTTATAAACATCAAAGAGACCTCTCCAACCCGTCTGGCTAACGACCAAATCCTCTGACTGTTCTGGCTGCTATATAGTATAGCTCTGGTAGTACAGAGGGTCGTGCTCCTGCAGTGGAGACTAAAAAAGGCCTGATGATGATGAAGTAGAGTTACAGCACGACAAGCGTAACAGCAAAAGCTTTATAACGTTGCGAGTTGAATACGAATCACAATAAAATCATTACAGATTGGTGTGGCCCACTATAATTTAAAACAGTAACCGAACCTAACACACAAGAATCTGAATCGCTAGACAATGTATTGAAAACACAAAAATGTTTAATAATAATCTATCGACTAGAACATATCTGCTTCGGTGCAAAATTGGTGCTACGTGGATTCCATTTACCAGCAATTCCTGTGCAGGTCACATATTTTTATTATCTTTTTTACAAGCTATTACCCCCGTCACCGCTTGCGCCATATCATTTGGAAACAGAACCTTTTACGGGCCGAAAAGTATGTACATAGGTATGTCATTCTCCTGGTCGATCTTTCCGTCGAAGTCGCCAAATTCTAGTCTAATTCAATATAGATTTATATTATAAAGCCTTTTTTGACTCTAAAAAAAGAAATAGAAGATAGATACACATGGTCCAATCCAAACTACCTTCATATCTAAATTCATTTAAATCAATATATATATATATTAAAACAATAAAAAAACTTTGTGTTAAGTATATATAATAACTATGTGATTGACCGGTTGTCCATGCAAGTTATGTAATCTGTGGTTATGCTCAACGCATTGGCTGTTACCACAATGGTATCAAAATGCGGTGTGACTGCATATTTAACTCGTTATTCATCGACTGCATACAAAGCCGATTGAATGGTCGACGCAACTGATCGACTGTGAATTAATGCCTTGGCAGTCGCATCCGGAGATTATGAGGCCATGGGCGTCAATATCCTCTACTCATTTGCAAATACGAATTTTTATCTTTACAAATATTATAAATAGATTTGATTGTTTGTTTGCATTGAATGGGCTCCGAAACTACTGAACAGATTTTCAAAATTCTTTCACCTATAGAAAGCTTATTTATTTGCGGGTATAAATAAATATTAAATGAAAAAATGCTTGGTAGCGTTTGACATGTTATGGTTCATTAAGGAAATTTTCAATTTGTTTCTTCTAGGTGTGTTACCAACTACACCACCGTGACTTCGAATAACCGCGTCGAATTCACTTATCACATATTACCCCGTAGGGTATAACGCATTCAAAGCATGCGTATGTCTTCAATACTACCCACCATTTAGTAGTTTAGTCTGTTTTATCACATATTTTCAATTTTAATAATAAACCGAGCATTGTAATGCTATTTATAAACCATTTAATTGTTTCTTCTAGTTAGGCGGTACCGCCTATATCTGCCCAAATATGATGTCTATTGGCGAGACTAGTAAACAATAGACATCATATTTTGAATATTCAAATGGACCTGAAACATAGTTTCTTTTAAGTAAATGAACAATGTTAAGTAATGTTTTCTTATGTTTTCGCGATTGTTACACATTTCAATAAAATTATTTTAATACGGTTTTTATCGCGTTTATTACATTATTTATACACCTAACGTTTCGAGCACTTTACAGTGTTCGTGGTCGCAGGTAGACTAAGTTGATATTTGTCTAGTATTTTATAATAACTGAAAAATCTACCGCCTAAATATTTATTGATAACGTTCCGGATGTACGCAGTATGTTAAGTAGTACATAAATAGTTTTTAAAAGTTTTTCAAGTACGCATCATACGTCACATGTAATGTGCGACCTTGCAAACTTTCAAATCATCCAACAACCTTATACCAGTCACAACAGCAACCGAGAGCGTGCCTGACACTTGATATTCAATTTAATCTCTATCCGTTGTTTACCGCATCGTGTTTCATTTGAATTATCTTATCAGTGCCGTAATTTATTAATGTAATTAAAATAGCTTAGATTAAAATGCGTGTCAATACACTAGCAATAATATATCATAGCTATCTTACAAAAGAAAGCTGATAACCGTATCATATCAAGTCTGTGAGATTTCCTGTCATTGTTTCTAAATGTTTCCACCTATAATTTTACGTATCTAATAAAACAAAACGTAGAGCTTGGTTTTTACGGCGGTCTACATGTAACACACAATGAAAGACAAGAACTATATCCCAATCCCATTCCAACTAATATTATACATGCGTATGAAAGTTTTCATATTCGTTTGTTTATTACCTCAGGAAACTTTGGAGTTGACATACAGAGCCTACCCCGAATAGGGAAAAGGCAAGGAAGAAGAAGAAGATTACCTCATCACGTTATATCTACTGAACCAATCTTCTTGGCATACACATAGGTTAGGGTACTGAGAAGGACTTATACCTTTCATTCTGGAAAAAGTACTGTTCCCGTGGGATTTGCGATGAACGACTCGGCAAATTTATACGGCACAATTATATGCGAGCGAAGCCGCGGGTTAAAGCTAGTCGTTTTAATAAATTACAGTTTATTTTTATCAACTTCCATCACGCTATTAATATTGTCCTTGTGGAAATGAGCCAATTATTTTTCTGCCGTAATTTAATTTATTTTGTTACTTACTCTTGACTTAAACAATTTAATTAACCTCGTTTTCTCAAAAGTAGATTTTTAAGTGCAATTAAGCTTGTGTTGCTAAATTTCAGCAGTATGTAGCATATTGAGAATTGACACGACATTTAACGCAATATTAGCTAAGACAAATTAAACCGGTATCAGACGCCTCCGTTTCATAGAAAACCTACAACAGGTATTTAGTGTAACGATTAGTGTTCTTAATTGAATTTCGTCAAGCGGGTCAGGGATGGCCGCGTGATCAACGTCATTAATTTAATGGGGCACGTGGCGCTCCATTTGAATTATAATGTTGAGTATAGCAAGCCCAAAGCAGACGACAGACTGTGACAAAAATTCCACGGCGCGCTTATTAGTAATGCAATAAGTAAGGTTATGCCATGTGGTTCCCGGCAGAGTAGAATTAGGACCATTCTTAGTCTTCCAGTGAATGTTATATGTAGATAAGGCCACTGAGGAAACACATACTAAACAAAGCTTATAAATATCAAAGAAAACTCTCCAACCCGTCTGCCGCAATACCTCAAGAGGCCTGGCGGATAAACGCAGATTAAGTAGTACTAATAAGGGTGCGCCGCACTTTTGCCCGCCACAGTCCGTCGTCTGCGTTGGCCTTAAAGGGTGTGCCATCGTTAAAATAGTTAGTTCTAACTGAAATAATGTCATTCAATACTTTACAGAAATAATGCAACTGCCAAAATTACTTATACCATCATCAGGATCCAAGCGTTTGCATCGCCAGCTGTGAGCATTAGAGACTGAGATCCACTATTATGACAACGTTCATGCTGTAATATTAATAAATATATACGGAAAAGTCACGCAAATTGAGCTAGCCCCAAAGTAAGATACTTGTGTTATGGAATACCAACTCAACAATACTATTTTATCAAGACCCAGGACTCTGGTCAGGTATCTGAAAAAGATCATTCATTTTCTTAGTGACCTAACCGAAGATCGAATTCGGGACCTTCTAAGTGCCTGCCTGTCATGACATTAGTATCTCAACTTTTTAAGAATTTGTGCGAACTAAATCATTTACTAAATAATATGTTTAAATGCTACAAGTTATATCTCAACAAAATGTGTTCAGCCACCAACCAGCGCATAATCTTATGAACACGTACACGTACACAGCTGCTTAAAAACTCATCAAAGTATGATTGCTCTTACTCACCGGCTGTATCAGTCCGCACTCTTTGTCCAAGCACAGTATCTCATAGGGATGTAGTTTGAGCGGCACCCGCTCCTGCTGCCACACCGACTGCAGTCTCCTCAGCAGTTGAGCTGCCAACATTTCCTGCCGGAGGTCGTCTCCGACCTTGACGATGCAGCCGAGTAGCCGCCAGCCGGCGAGCGAGCCGTACGGAGATGAAGTCCGCATCCTGGCCAGTTTGCTTTCCCATGATTCCTGCAAAAGTAATTTAAATAAAATAAATATTCTTCGTAAGGGCTGGATTATAACTATTTTCAGAATTCCCTTCCTTAACTTCCTACCCCTATATTAGATTATTTTTTTAAAAGAAAAGAAAAGATAGGGGTAGTAAGTTTACAGTATGCGAAAGTTTAAATCGAAACCCTAATATTGAGACGTCGATCTCCGTCCGTCTGTCACCAGGCTGTATCTCATGAACCGTTATATCTATACATTTTTATACGTCCATGTCTATTCAGTTGAAAATTTTATAAATAAATATAAAAGATGTATTTCTGTTTCCTCTGTATCAACAAGTACTAAAAACAGAATAAAATTAATATGTATGCTAGGCTCCCGTACAAAAAACGTGATTTTTTGCCGTTTTTTGCTCGATAGTCTAATGTTGTAGAGATAATTAAACGTAACATCGGATACGCAATGTGTAGTCGTATACATCTATGATCTCAAATTATGCAAGCAATTTTACGAATATTGAGACAGCTTGCCTAATACCTTGATGAAATATTTACAGATAAATTATACATTCGTTCTAAGACGACGAACAACGACGACTTCGCTAGCTAGGGACCGCGTTGACTAAAGGTTTTAAAATATTATTCTTCGTTATAAAAGCAAAACTCTTATTTTTTAACCTCTCACTTAGCGCATACATAACATCAGAACAAACGTTCAATTATACAACAGTTTCCCATCCGCTATGTTATTACGTAATTGCTTTAACTTTGCACTGTGTTTAGGGTACAAACTAAAAATATATTTTTTGTTAAGTGAACCCTAACCGCAAATATTGTAAGTCATCATATTGAACGAGGAAATGACACTTGCTAGTAAGGTGACGAGATAAACTTCCATGCCGTAACTGATCATCATGAAATGTAACATGCGTTGACAATAAGACGAAAATAACACATAGACATAAATGATGAATGATAAAAAATACTCTACCTAGGTAAAATATACAGTTTCAATTTTATAGTTCCATATAAATAGCAGACCAGCACGTTCTCATACCAATTAACGCAACATAGTATAAGAAAGTAAATTACACATTATAAGCCAAATGCCCGCGTTACCGAGTTTCTCAGATGTAAAAGCAATTAGTCTAACCGAGTATGTTTACACTACACTCTATTTCACGGAAAGACGCAAACTCGCAGAACACTACGAATACAGATTTAAAGCTTGCATGAACTATTTATTGTACCTTTGAGATCGTAGATTAGCTCTCTCAACAATACACCCTAAATCCACGTCTATATTCATCATGTTCTCTCAAAGGAATTTCGCTCAGATATTTTGTTATCTGGAACTTGGATAAACATAATAAAAACCGGATCACCTGTAGCTTGATTGTTATTTTACTATCTCTTACAAATAATCTTATAATTACGAATGGAATGTCAATGTTTGGATTTTAAATTCACATTTTAAGTTTATCTTTTATAAAATTTTTACTTGTCTTACTAAGCTTTTATACCATAACACGTAGTGATTCTCACTTGCGAACGACAAATTCATAAAATAATATTAGTGGAAAACATGGACGACCTAACCTCTTATTTCAGATCATTAAAAAAGATTACATCGCTCAAAGGCGTGTTATGTACTCCAGCTTTATTTTCGTATTCCCTCCATTTTATTGTCTAGACGTAAACTGGCCCACTTGCATCCAATCTAATTATATACGAACTTTGCACATTTTCTCGGCGCCTATCAATCGCCAGTCCACTATTAAACGCATTCTAGGAAGTGGTCACACAATTAACATAGTATGTATTACCAGAGCAAATAACTCTAGCCTTTCTCCGTAAATACACCCATTGCGAAACTAGGAAATGGTAAACGGCAGTTTCTGTTTGTATTTAGCCTTCTATTAAGTGCTTGGTCACGTTGACTCGACAAAGTCTAGAGATTATTCGTTAGACGTTCTATCGTACGTGCAATACCGCGATCATTTTACATTGTACTTTTGTGTGTTCATGTTTAGTTTGCGGATCATCTTCTTTCCGAGTCAAATGGCGGATGTTTAATCGATTTGTTTTTGATGCTAGACGATCATTAATTATGTTGCTTCCACATTTACTGCACGTCTTACCAGATGGAACAACGGACGATGACTTATATTTATCTACGTTTCTCGAGAGTATTTGCTTGTAAATATGCTTTGATGCTGTAAATGATTTGATTAATAAATGCCTGATATTTTATTCTTTGTGAAATCATGTTCAACGCAAAGTTGCCCGTTCGTAGTAGGCGATTTCTCTCATCATCTAATAAATCGAGAACTCTCGTAATCTAAGTGATGACTTCGATATCCCCACTAGCATATTGCCAAATTAACTCACTTTTAGTGCAGTGGCCGAGGGATCAGCGGGGTCGTGTTTGAACGCGTTGGGCGGCGGCGCTGCGGTCGCGTCCGCCAGTCGTCTCCTCACTTCACCAGCGCCTACGGCTACGGACTCTCGTGATCCACAAGATGATGTTGACAAGGCCGATACAGCTGACACCTGCGAAACAAATACTATGTTATTTTTTATGTTCAAACCGGTATAAACTAGAATTCGATGGAGGAAGTGTCATATACATATATATACTTACAGAATGCCATAAATAATGTCTGAATACATAATTTCGGTAAGTCCAGATCGGATTATGCAATCACGTTCATAGACGTCTGCAGAATATACCTAACTAGCTGTTACCCGTGGTCCGCGGCGGCTTCGCTCGCGTGATATATAGCACTTTCGCATTTATAATATTAGTTAGGATTAGTATTAGGATTGAATTAAAATCTATCCTATACATATTTCATAAAAAAAAAAACTAATTTCATCATCGTTATCGACAGCTGCCTCTCTCAATGCATGCCGACCGTCTCGGTCTCGTGCCTTATGAAACCATTTTCGACACACGATTTAATTAAAACTATTTTATGCTTGAAAAAATACTTATACTTATTATAAAATGACTTGTTCTTCTTCTACCCCTTATCGTACTTAATTCCAGATAAATCCCAATTAAAAGCACAACTAGGCACTGAATAAGTACTTTTAACGCAGTTAAATAAAGAATAAATTGGCACAAAACGATAATGTATGTATGTGCCGTTGATCCTCAATTGAATGCTTCTTTGAGCTTAAGCTAAGGAAAAAAGGCAATAAATTAAATAAATCGTTTCAAGTGAATCATACGCAATTAGTAGGGTCAGAGTTTATGTACTAGGATAAATTGTAAATGGAAACGAGCAATGTACGTCATGCTCACAGCTACGTTGAGCTCAAAATAAATATATGATTCAGAATCAAAAGATAACAAAATAATTACAACACATAACTTATAGTAATGTTATAAACTGTACTCTTGGTAGAAATCAATACACAATATCTTCAACTCTTACGAGTATATAAATACATACTTAAAATGTTATTAGAGTCAGTTATAATTTTTTTTCCCGCGTCTTCATCCACGTGGGTTTGGGTTTATATCAAGCAATATATGTTCGGTTAAGTTACTATTTAACTTGATGTTTTGTATGCTACTAACTAGTGTCCGATAAATCGTTGAGTAAACCACACATCTTCTATCTATAAAAATCAAGTACAGGCAACCTTACACCTTATGATCAAACGTACATGGTCCTTCGAGCCGGATACGGGCTCATGGATCCATCCCGGACACCCAAAACCCATGTCCCCCAAACAACCATTTCAGGTCTGATTGAAGACGTATGGACAGTCAACAGAAAGATAACTTGAACTGTTGATCCTATAGAAATAAAACCACGTTACACGCTGTATAATATTGAATTCATGATTTATTTGAATGGGATACATAAATGATTTATTTGAATGGGATACATAATAGATAATCCTGTGAGTTTTTCTCATAAATATCACCTCGTTGTGCGCCGCGTGATTATGCACGTGGTACATAATGTGATTGAGTAAATAGGCAGGTGAGCAAACTTCGCTCCACTAAAACGTGCGGTAAATTTATATTTATATCAACTAGCTGTAAAGGCAGATAAAACTCGTTCTTTCAATGTTGCAAAGTGATGAAACAGACATCAAGTTAATCACCCACGGCCGGGGAAATGCTTTCGTCGTTAGTTGGGTATCAAACCCAAACCGAAACTTCGTGGATCTACTTAAGGCGAGGGCGTTACATCACTTGTCGACAGAATCATCATAAAAAGTCACAACTTCCAGATGTTCGCCTTCATACTCCTACGCCATATTTTTATAGTCGTTAAGCCTACATCTTGTTGTTACTTCAAATCAAATTCTTTATCAGTAAGCATAAATTAGTTAGTTATTTTGTGTGCTGATATCAGTCGTGTCGCTGAATCGAGGATAACATATAAAGAAGCTTATGGCCATCGCAAATTAAAGAAATGAAAGCAGACTTTAATTTTTCTCTATACTACTCGCAGGAACAGGCGAGAAAAAAAATAGGCTAGTTTCCTGGGTCAAAATAATAATAAGTACAAATTTAGTCCATTAGTTAGATAATCAAAAAATATTGGACACTTTCTGAACATGCCTGTTAATCAGCTCCATCCTCTGTGCGAACCTCGCCGCGCCCTTGCATCTTTTGAAATACGATATACTATCGTAAAATGAGTGACATGCAATGCAATTTCCTTTGCGTGCAGCCGGGGCGGGTCAACAATTAAAGTGTAAGTGAACATCATTAAGACATGCGAGGCGCAATTAGAAAGTGTCACTGTGAGACAAAAAGAAACGCCGCATTCGCATGCAAAACCCGATAACAAATATTGAGTTTAAGAGGTCGTCATACTATTAGCGTTGTTTACCAACGAGCCGAGCTACTCTCACGAAATTACTGTAGCGGTTTCGGAAACCGCAGTTTTCTGTTTTCCAACTTTGAACATTAAGCTTCTTGTAGTACTTAGTGTAAAATGCCGCAGCTAAATTATAAGACGCTTACAATTATTTTCCCGTGACTTCGTCCGCATAAATTATAGCCGATGTCACCCGCAGATGAATTAGCGTTCTATACGTGAAAGAATTTTGAAAATCAGTGCAATAGTTTTAGAACCTTGTCAATGCAAACAAACAAAATCTCTTTATAATGTAAGTACATATAGACAAACATGTGGCATTGCTGCAAGTTGAAAAACTGGATAACGCGAGTTTTATCCAGTTTTTTATTCAATGAAAATCTAAATATATATAACTCAAAGGTGACTGACTGACTGACATAGTGATCTATCAACGCACAGCCCAAACCACTGAACGGATCGGGCTGAAATTTGGCATGCAGGTAGATGTTATGACGTAGGCATCCGCTAAGAAAGGATTTTGATCAATTCTACCCCCAAAACTATACCTCTTAACGCGAGCGAAGCCGCGGGCAAAAGCTAGTAATATATAAACTCAAAAATAAAAAACCCTCAATTTGAACTAAGTATTAGGTTCCAATAAGAATATTTCAAAATGAAAAAGAACTAAAAATACGTTCCTTTATGCCATTCATCGTAACGCCATGTTAACATGAAACCCTGTGGGGTCTCTAATCCGCTGACTGGCAGGATCTCATTTAGAAAAATGTGTTGAAATTCGATCCAATACGGTTTGGCGTTATTTTTTCTAGTGACATTTCATTCCCTATTTTTGCGATTCTTTTAAAAATGTAAGCACGTAAGTTACCATACACTGACGTCAACCCAAGGTAGCTGGTAATTTTAATTTGCATACACATTTTCTTTTCGTCTAAATATTTCCGTGTTTGTAGCATACATTTCAATGTCATTCAGTATCGTTCATTGATCTGCCGGATTGTATGTCACTAAATGATCTGTACACTGTACAACATTGTCGTGTAGCGCTATGGATACTTTTTACAAATTATAAATAATCCGCCAAGTGCGAGTCGGGCTCGTACACGAAGGGTTCCGTACCATTATTTACATTACATTAGACTATCGAGCTAAAACGGAAAAAAATCAGTTGAGAGCCCCCTAAAATATTTATTTTATTTTGATTTAATGATTTATTTTATTCCGTTTTTAGTATTTGTTGTTATAGCGGCACCAGAAATACATCATCTGTGAAAATTTCAACTGTCCAGCTTTCATAGTTTATGAGATACAGCCTGGTGACAAACAGACAGACATCGAAGTCTCATGAATAGGGTCACGTTTTTACCCTTTGGGTAAGGAACATTAAAAATTTTAAGCAACCCCGACACGAGAATCCCTTCATCTTTTCAACGATTGAAGCGAGTTTAAATAAAAAAAATGTCTCCAAGAAACCTACTTTCTAAAAAAACGCATCTAAATCGATCCACCCGTTCGAGAGCTACACAGACACACATAGAGATCAAGCTAATAACAACCCTCTTTTTGCGTCGGGAAAAGGCTTGTCTATGGATAGGCCGCACAATTGCGATTGACCTATTGCACTTCTCCTTAAAACATTTCTAGTAATGACGCAGCAATCGAAAATATTCATCTCAAACTGTCCTGTTGGCGCACTTGCGATGGTTATGAACATTAACAGATTAATCTTGCCCGATGTGAAGCGCGTACAAATTGTCTACACGTTAACAATTGTCACTTCTCATTAAAGCTATTTTTTCTATAAGAGAAAGTTCGTTCCCAGTGCCGTGAGATGAGAAATTCAAAACGGATACACATTGTAGAACAATATGCTAGATAACTATGACGTTCCCACTTACAATTAGATCACTAATCGAATAATTTTGACTGAGTGAAATTAATGTCGTGCTTTTATGTAATAACTTTTTAATTATTTGCAACGTGTCCAATATTTATAGTAATGACATCATTAATGGGCTATACTATAAAGTAAGCCCATATATTTTACACGTGTCGACACTATCGTGAATTCCAAGTAGCATGTGAATAATGAACATTAACCTATACCGTGTCTAAACTTTTGATGCTTGCGCACAATCAAACAATACTGTACCGTTCCAGTTTCCTGGTTCCGGTTAGGGCACAAATAAATAAAGTAACATGAATTTAGATATGGGTCATACATATGCTACACTTATCATAACGAAATTGACTACACTTCCAGAGTCTAACATCTGTTTTTAGCTGCTAAAAATATTTGCAGCCAACGAGTCTCAATTTCGAGAAGTGGGTACTAAACCACCAACCTGTGATAAGCTATCCGGCGCTGGCGCTCTGTGAGGATACTGCGTGCTAAGCTCTTCATCGTCATGACTCCAACAGTCTCCCGCGTCAGCATCGTCCAAAGCTGAGTACAGAGACCAAACCGGCCACTCAGGTACTAGGTTCTCTTCACTCTTCGTATGCCGGATCGGAGGAGAGTGAGGCGCTGGCGGCGCAGGCGGCAGCAAGCGCGGAGGTAAAGGCTCGTGTCCGTCTGTTTCTAACACTTCGACGTACATTATGTAGGGAGCCTGTGGGAAAAACAAAATTAACCTAGAGTACAAAACCCATCAAGCTTTAAATTCTGGATGTAATATTTATAAATCTGAATATGCACTTGGAGTTGGGAGTTATGTCTTAAGCCTACTTGACTGTTACTAAAAATAATAATAACCGACCAATGCGAATAACAATATTAAAAAAATAACACAAAATTTACTTCATCCGTGGTGCCTGCGTCCGGGGAATGGACGACCTCAAACCAAGTCTCAATGTTAGAACCATATAAAAATGACGTAATCCCAATCAGTTAAGGCATATATATAGATCAAAACGATATATCGTATAAAAAACAACCGTGTAGATACATTTTAATTATGCTAGCAATTGAAATAACCTTAAAGTAGTAAACATTCATTAAGTCTCTGTGAATAAATCTCAAGGCCCGCTAGTTTCTCGGTTGATTCCGAATTAATAAAACGATCATATCGCGCAATTAGAATCCGTTAAAATGCGCCTATTAGAGATATCCGCCCGACCCACATAGCTGTCCTTTCAGAGATTATTTATGCGATCAAGAACAGTCACCCAATCGATATGAATGTTGGTCGCGAATTAAGCTTACAGTCGAATAGTGACCAAATTGACCTCGAATCCACGATATGTGTTCAAGTCAATTCATTATGGAAAAACGGTCAAGAGCTTGTCGGGCCAAACGTTATAAAAGGTTGCTCAGGGATAACGTACCTATGCAACGGTGAACGAATTTTTGAAATCTGGCCATTAGTTCCTAATATTATCTCATTCCATCTCGTTCCAACCGCACCAAAGAAACAACACTCTTCAGCTTTATAATATTAGTAAAGAAGTAAAGATAAGATTATAGACATTTACATGTACATTTGAAAGAAGTAGCGTTTAGAGTACTAACAAAATCTGTCACAAGTTGTAGCTACTCGATCGACTTATGAAAAACATGAAATCGTATTAAAAAATCGAAATATAAAATACATCCATTAAGATAGGTTCTTAGCCCTAATGCTTTATAACCATTAATTAAATTGAATCAAATAAACATATTTCAAAGTCGTTAAGGTCCAACGATGGTCATAAATTTACTTAATTTAAGCCATTATGCCCGCACTCCACGGCGATTTAATAGAAATGAAACGCAAAGTGATTGTTTTATTAAAGAAAGTTTATGCGCTGTCGAATATACCCACCAGTTAGAAGCAGAAACGGACTATATTAATAAGCATGAAAGAAATATGCTTATCAGCATTATTATCTTGGAATTATAACAATAATTATAACGGGGACTAGTGAAACAAAATGTTAAATATCTCTTGTATAACGTCCATTCAATGTAAATTATATTATAATTGACTACATATTTTTTGACTATTCAGCAAAAACCCTTCAAGTTACACCAATAGAAAAACCTTCAAGTTACACAATTAGAGATATACAATTGTAGTTACTGGTACTGGTACTGGTGTTACAATAGAGATATCTCTGGCTGGACTTTACCTTAATTTACACAATTTTATCTTAAATTTTACGACATTCTACCTTTACATTTGTTTTACCTGTCATTTAACTTTGCCCTGTCATCATCGCCCATAAAACTTTATAAACTTTATAAATTGTAACTTGGGACACTGATGGGTGATAAATAGAGATAATCAAAAACGACGTAGCATTATTTATAAAGGTGAATAAATATTGGCAAAGAAGTTTTTCTTATTAATAAATGTCTAAAATATTACAATTTTACTGCACTATTAATTCCAAATGCAAATTCTAATAACTGAGAAACATTTCCGCGACACCTCGGAGGATTATACGGAATCATCTTATCTTTACTATTGAGTATTTATTGCAGCCACGTGCTATGTCGTTGATGTACGCCAGTTAGTTGATTGAGGTAACCTCTATGATTGAGTTTAGGGCAGTCACATTCTGCCCCTTCTTTTTTTTTAAATGTAATGGTTTTGCTCTTGACTATTATCTAGCCTAGAGGCAAAGATATTGCCTAAGATGAAGCGAGCTTACCCAGAAGAAGCCTATTCACTTATTTTTAAAAAGAGTCGGGTTAAATGCATTGTTTCTTACCAATCGGTGAAAAAACTAAATTATAATAAAAATACAGAGCTTTCTCTTTTCATCTTACCTTATCTTTACTATTTAGCACTGCGGCCGCGTGCGGAGGTATCCTCAACACGTAATGGGGCCGCTGATGTAAGGGTAGCCACACTCGCGCCGGCAGGTTGAGGTCGAGCGCAGCCAGTTCCGCGCGTAGCCGCCCATTCCGCCTTTCCTTGTCTGCCACCCCGGCGAGACGGCGCCCGATACTCGTCAGCGCGTTTAGGAACTGGGGAAAGTAATTGCGATAAATATAG
The DNA here is from genome assembly GCA_963082605.1 of Rhodophaea formosa. Lineage (NCBI taxonomy): Eukaryota > Metazoa > Arthropoda > Insecta > Lepidoptera > Pyralidae > Rhodophaea > Rhodophaea formosa. Next base: position 15,370,279 of record OY720206.1, read on the forward strand.
GTTTGGATTGGAAAACCGTTGGGAATTCCTGAACATAGGTACTGTTGAAATAGATTAAATGTTAGAGTGGGGTTTTCGAAGGTAAGGTAGGGTAGCATTTCTTTTGTGCATAAGAAAATCCCCAATGGAATGCCATAAGTAGGGATGTGAAGATAACATTAGAAAGGAGAATAGTACCATTGTGGTACTGTGTTCTTTTATAGTGAATTAGGCTATTTATATAATAAATGTCATAAAATAAATTGGAATAAATTAAAAATCTTTAGAATAAATTATTGATACATTCTCCCCAGAAACATCTGAGAAAGTGCATCCATCCATATACATATAACACCAAGAATCAAGATCATTTATTCCTTTAGATTATGGTAGTAATAAAAAGATTTAATCTAATGACGAGCTCCGTGGCGCAGTGGTCATCACGCCGGCCTGCGACACGGATGGTCCCGGGTTCGATCCCCGGTCGGGTCAAGATGGAAAACGATCTTTTTTCTTTTGGGTTTTGGATGTTTATCTATATATGTATTTGATATAAAATATAGTATCGTTGAGTTAGTATCCCTAACACAAGTCTCGAACTTTCTTTAGGGCTAGCTCAATCTGTGTGATTTGTCCGTATATATTTATTTATTATTTATTTATTTAATCTAATCTAAATTTCTTTAAAGAACTAATAAATATTCATTATTCAAAAACCTTTAAAATAATTTGAATTACCTTTGGTACTTATTTACTGGTATTAGGGATTACTTTTAAAAATTTAAATTGAAAGGGCGGGATAAGGTGTAAGAGTGCATTATTTGAGCGACATAAACACTCGATGTCAAGCCCCCATGTGCCCCGTGGTGGAGTCACCGTTGATAGCACACAAAAGCCTTATCAGCTTGCCTGCGTGCATTCTTTTCGGGGAGGCCACATTATTAAAAAGTGCATTATTTGACCGATATGGATACTCCGTACATGCCCTAATCTGTAGCCTACATGAAAATAAATGATATTTTATAGCTAGCATAGCCAACATTAGCTAAAAGGCCATGCCAAAATTTTCAATAAATTATTTGAAATAAATAACGGAGATGTTATTTAATATTTTGTCACGCCTTAGATAACCGTTATGAATAACCATTTACACTTTTAAGTGAATATGAAGCTTTACTGAATGTGGATTTCTTCAGTTATGGTGTTTCAAATTCCACTACAGATGCATATCACGATGCATATGGCGGGATACACATACGTCTATGGCAAGACTCGAGCCATTTTAATTATTATAATGGGTCATTTAGGTCCCAAAGTTCATTTCCACATTTCTGTTTTAATATAAAACGCGAAAATGATTTAGTATTTGGCTTCACTTGGCGTTTTTAACCTCCATGCGATAAGCGCATGCTAATACGACACTTGGTAGAAGAGGGTTTATTTTTTGTAGACAAAGAATAGTTTTAACCTTTACGAGTATAAAGACAACTTTTGTCTTCTTAAAGTTATACTAGACATCATATCCGTAGTAGACAGTGAATCACCCTCGCAAGTAAACTAAATCATTATGTCGTGAGTTATCTTACCAATTATCGTCTACGTGTTATCTAACATTTTAATTAGAGGGTCCGACCTCTGTGAATCATGTCGACTCACCAACCAAAGTATTGTTTGTCAGCTTTCTGATTTAATGTTTGCCTTTAGCAATGTCTGGTTTAAGGCAAACATGTTATGTTACAATTTGTATAGCTAGTACCACTGCAGGAAAGAACCTATACGTTTCCTAAATTTTATCTTCACATAGAGATTTCTTTTTTTAATCAATTTTTTTTTTCGAGGCGTCAGTACACTTGATGTGACTATGCCAGCCTCATGGGGGACCTCTAGTATAAAATTTATCTTAGCGTCATTATACACCTTCATAAGAGGTATACTGATTTTGCTGGATGTGATAATGGACTGCTCAACACTGTTTGTTTTGATGGAGATTTGTGAAAGAATTTTGCATGAACCGTAGAAGCTACGATTAACTGCAATTAAACTCGTATTCATCATACATAATACACCATGCCTAGTCAAAAAATGCAATTAAACAACTTAAATTAGGGGATATGAACCGTCAAAGAGAAAGGACATTTTTAGCCTGCACTTGACTCCCGCGTTCGTCATGATAAGCATCATAGCATGGTCATTAGTTGGGATTTAAATTTAGCGAAATAGGTCACGGCACTCTGCTCCTAAAAGCTAGCTCCGCGTAATGAACTGTTAAGGGGGATGCAAACGTTTAAATCAGCACATAAAGTACACTAGCTTCTACCTGCCACTCTGCGTATTTAGTAAAATGGCAGACCATTTTTACAAGCCGCAAGAACAAACAGGCAAACAAATACAGTTTATAACAACAGTGGGACATTATATATGTTACTCCCACGTTCCACTAAATATAGGGAAAAAACAATGTGTAAAGGTGACTTTATTAGAGCGTTAAACTATGTCATCGACATGACAGTTGTTTACGTTATTTTATAATTAAATTAAGAACAAAAAAATTCGCAAAAAAATCTTTAAAATTGTAAATACTTTTGAAATAAGTATATTCAATAACAATGAAATATTTTAAACATAGATGAAAGAATTCTAAATACTTATGTAACAAATATAAAATATTTTTCTAACGTCAAATCTACAAAATTATTTTTGACGGCCGCCGTTGCGCAGTGGTCAACATAACACGCCAGCCTGCGACACGAGTGGTCCTTGATTTGATCCCCGGTCAGGCAATAATGGAAAACGACATTTTTCAAAAAGGTCTGGGTCTTAGTTTTTTGAGTGGATCTATCATAAATTATAGTATCGTTGTCTAACAACAAGTTCACAACTTAAGTACTGAACTATTACCAAGTTCAATACATAACACGATGAAACTAACATATTTCATATTCAAACCAAAATAGCAATTGCAATTTTGAAAATATTACATACTTTAATTGATCTAATTTTTGTCATTTAAAAAGTCAGTTGTAATTATAATAAACTAGCTGTTACCGCGACTTCGCCCGCGTATATAACGGTATATAGCCTATGTCCTTCTCAGTACCCTAACTTATGTGTATGCAAAATTTCATGATGATCGGTTCAGCAGATACGGCGTGAAAGCGTAACAAACAAACTCACTTTCGCATTAATAATATTAGTTGGGATTGGGATATAACATGTTACCAGATCTGTATGTACATTTTACTAAGATTGCGTTCATAATATTACTGGGAATTTCTGGCTTTCTTGCAATTATGCTCACCCAACGCAGCTTTTATTTTGTGCCCAACTATTAAAATAAATCTATCACATTTCGTCTTTGTAAATGCTAAAGGGAAACTTTTAATTTTTCTTTAGGTTCATTCACACCTTAGAACATAAAAAATATATTAATTATACACTTAAAAGAAATCATTATAATCATTTTATAAAGGACAGTATCGAGCCACGCACAATGTAGGGTTCCGTATTTGTCCGTCATTTTATAAGTCGGTGTCTTTCATTATCATCATCAGGTCTTTGTTAATCTCCACTACAGGAGCACGACCCTGTCTGTACTTTTAGAGCCATATATTAGCCAGAGGATTTGGTCTACACTCTCCACGCTGTCCAGACGAGTTGGAGAAGTCTCTTTGATGTTTATAAGCTTTGTTTATCTTGTGTTTCGCCCTCTACGAAAAAGAGGTTGACGAGAAAATAATATTTATTTTCATTTTGTCGGCGTGATTAATATAAATTTGTTTATACCCCTATCAAATAATAGCTTTCTAGACAAGTCACAAGTCATCGACAGATAGACAGACGGACACTTCCACGGAACCCTAAAAATACGTTAATTTAAGATTTTTTTATATATATGTTATAAGTAACTAAGTGTTACCTGCGGCTTCGCCCATGTGATATACCTATGTCCTTCTTAGAATCTAAACCTATGTGTATGCAAAATTTTATGATGATTGGTTCGGTAGGTGCGGTGTGAAAGCGTAACAAACAAACAAACTCACTTTTGCATTTATAATATTAGTTAGGATTATAGGATAAGTAAAGAAGTTCGCAGAATACATACAAAAATAAAGGCAGCAAAAAATATACCATTTTTCCTAATGTTTACTCATTCATAAAACATTATTTTAAATTCTCTGATGCCGTGTCACATTATGACGGCCTGAACGAAGGTTTAGGTGGTTTAGTCTGCGTGCTACAACTGACAGTGTCGCGTCCTAATTTCTTATTTGGAGGACATTAACAGCAGACACATTGGCGCCACTCCCACAAAAAAGACTTAGTTATCTTCCGCTTTTGAAGTCAAATCGGTATATATAAATCTGCAATTAAGCCACCCAGCAATTAATTCCATAAGTCTTAAATTGTATTAATTTAAAATATCTAATAGCTGAATGCCCTAGTAAATTACTTGTAGTATTATTGGTACAAGCTTTCACTATTTTTAATTTGATGAATTAAGAGAACGAATTATTACCGCCAAATGTGGCAACTTTTGGCGGTAATAATTCGTTCGCTTAAACTTAGATTATAATATCTATGGAAAGTAATAAAAAGAATACTACAAGTAATTTACTAGGGCATTCAGCTATTAGATTTTTTAAATTTGATATGATTTAGGACTTATAGAATTAATTGCTGGGTGGCGCTAGTGTGTGAACTCACTTCGCATTAAACTTTTAGCAAATTTTGCCTAGTTTGTCATTACATTATTGTTGTGGCCTCAAAATATGTTTTAAGCTTCGTGTCCATGTAATAGCAGTATGGCCACATAATTTCTTCAACAGCCTTTTACGCTAGTCCGGAGTAAAGAAGAAACGTAGATTGTACCAGCTGCATTTCTTACCGCGCAGATCGTAATAGTCGATCGAGGGAATGGGCGAAAATCTAAGGAATTATGGTAATAGGCGATGCTGCTAGCAACCAATCACTATTTTGATTCCGTTTTTCCATCTCCATGCCTAGCCACGGCCGTTTTTGCCAGAAAAGCTAAGAAAAGCGTCACGTTCTCTCTTTAAATTGTAAACAGTAGTTCAAGTAGTTTGAAGGGTTATCTAGGGCCTCATGGTACAAAATTTTGAATAAGATCTCCGTTTTCTATGTAACGATCAATTTTAAATGGGGGTAGCACTGGTCCCTTATGGCTTCTATACACTTTGATTAGTGCAAGTGCATTTGCTACTAAACGTTTAGTAGCAAATGTATGAACTTAACACTTGCACTAATCAAAGTGTATACCAGCCATTATAAATTCACGCTATCCTTTAATATTACGTTTTTTACATAATTAATCAAATTAGCCAGCAGATTTTATTGTGGCGTTGATAAATTGGTAGGTGTATTAGTTTATATAGATAAATAAATTACCGACCGAGTTATGATTCGATCAATAGAACATTCGCAATATTCCAACTCTCGTTCTGGCATCTAAATATCTCAGTAGCTATGTAGCTTTAAAACTCATATTACAATTTGTAAAAACTATGTACACATCCATACAATCTCGTAAAATAGACTCGTCACTCGTGAGATATTTATGTGCTTTCGAGAACCGTATCTGTTCATGGAATATTGAAAAACTTTGTGATGAATTACTTTCCTTTGTTGATAGATTCAATCCAAATTGTAGTAGGTGCAATGCGTCCTACTGATTTTCTCATGAATTACGTATACGTTGTTTACACTGATCTTCCACGCATTTTGAAAGATGTATAATCTACACGTAAATTTCCCACGACTTCATCCGCATAAATTATAGCCTATATCACCCTATAATGAAGAATTTCGGAAATCGGTCCAGTAGTTTCAGAGCCTTTTAAATACAAAGAAACAAACAATCAAATCTTTCTCTTTAAAATATTAGTATAGTATAGACAAAACAACAAAAATTAAGAGATAAATTTTAAGATAACACATGATTTATCAATAGTTATAAAACTTATCTTGAGTAATAGAGATAATGTTTAAGTATGTTAAAAACGTAGTAAAATTATTACCTGTGTCTGTGGAGCCAATCGCGGTGCACCACACGAGCACTGTTCACCACAAAGACATCCACTATCAAAAGCACGTCCTGAAGCGAGATCTCCTAAGTGCCTCCCAGACGGCGTCGCCAGTCTTAACGCCGAAGCGTCGGACTGCGATCTGTGATGTCCTCTCCTTGCCGCTGGCCTAATCTCCTCCGCCAGAATAGAATCCCTTAACTTTGTCGCTTTAGAACGTTTCGTATCACCACCGAAAGCAGTTAACAACCACGCTAGCCGAAGCGAAAACTCCGCACTCTGTTTACACCTGTGTACCAAGTAAGGTTTAAGCACGTCCGCCACATCGCCCATTTCTATATACATAGTCGCCAACTGAGGCAAGTAGAAGTCCACGTCTTCATAAGGGAAAGAAAACAATTTGTTCGCCAGATATGTCTGCACACCCGGCTCTTTCGAATTGAACAGATATGAGATAGCCATGCTCATGTCGAACAATTTGCTCTCAAATAACCGTAAAAGAAAGTCTTTGTTTTTCGATGTCTCGGCCGCGGATATTTCCGATTTTGGAGGGTCGATGATAGTATCCGGTGGATCTGGTGGTTTTTCAGTGTCTTCTGGGTTACCGGAATCGAGGCTCTCCCTCGATCTTGCGGCTGCCGGTGGCTGAGGTCGTTCCTCGTCCGTGCCATCGGGTGGAGTATGTATCCCTGAGTCATCTGATCCCGCTGGGACTTCTGGAGGTAGAGCAAGCCTTGGCGCGGGCACTTCCATGGGAATACGAAGCGGCGCACCCTCCGGCGAGGTTGGTGTCATATCCTCCGGTATCCTTTGGAGAACAGAATCCAAGGATCTGTTCCTCTGGTGACCGCATCCCGCCGGCGGCCCACTGGCGCCCGTCACATGTCTATGAACAAAGAAAAAGATTTTATGAGGAAATCTTTTAGCGAAAAGGTCAATTACGTAGGAGGAAAACAAGGTTCCCTGACTATTTATTTACGTACTTATAAAATGGATCTTCATAATGCCGTATACCGACGACTATTATTTTTCTGACCATTTGGCCAATTTCACAATAACGAATTCACCAAATTACGAACACCAACACAACACTTAATTTAGTTATCTTGGTCACAGTAGCATTATCGTCACGGTCGAGCACGAGCTCGTTGTTAAAACAATGCGAAGCGCCACACTGTCATAACGAGTAATTAAACCCTGATCGTGGCAAGCGAGTGCGCGCGTCCTACCTCGCGCCCGTTCAAAGGCCGACTGCTGTACAGTGTAGTGTACATTGTACAGAATGCTGCTTTACGCAATCGTGTTGTGTTAGTATGGTACGCCACTCCGCGTGCCATGCCATTCGAAAAGGATCACCTCGATTACGCAGCCGAAACAACTACAAAACAGAAAACAAAGATGTGTGGAGAAGAAATCACATTTCTCTGACCGTGTTCCCAATGTGAATTAATGGTATGGAAACATGAGACCTATGTTACCGTGTTTTGCAAATCTACGTGCCACTTGAGCAAACAGACGTAAATTACAGCTTTGCAAATCATGTGTACATTTGCAAGAGCGTCACAAACGATTGTTTTTGACAGTTTAATGATAACCATAATTCAAGAACTTTTTTTGATTGTACAGTACATATCAATAACGCCATTATACATGGAAAAGTTAAGGATCAAATTGATATTCAACGAGCGACTGCAAAAGCAGTTCCTTATGTGTGTGCGTTGTATTAAATGTGGCAGTAATGAATAACAATGTGAGTATACAAACAGTTACAATTGCAACACAAGCCTATGTTTCATCTAAGCACTGGCAGGTAACGGCTAGATAGCGGCTCGATGTTTGCATTCTATTCATCTCCACCGTTGTTTACAGCGGAAGCAACCAGCTACCATGACATAACATTGATGCATACCAACCAACCAAGGAGAAAGCGTCCAACGGCCCCAAAAAATATCGTCACTTATGGTATCAGTTTCAAAAGAAAGACCCAGCTAACACAGAGGCCACTAAGTGGCAGTCGCATACCCAACAGAGGCGGGCATTCATTCAATTAGCTATGTAGAGGAAATGGAAGCGTGTGTGCACTCAATGAGTGAACATTCCACTCGCAGCGTGAGTGGCAAACGAATTAACATTGTTTATTTTGGGAACTCTATCGGGAATGGAGCATATGTTGCCTGCCGCCGAACAGATGTGCCGATGATGAGCTAACGGTACTTCAGCATCGAAAGAGAGCATGCATACATTGAATTCTGTTCTAACGTCACTACTCAAAAGGATTCTATGAGTAAAATTGTATCAAGTGGGGCCATTGGAGCCATAACATAATCATGTCAATTAAGACATTGATAAAAGAACTTTTTCAGTTTTCCTTTGATATAATATTATTGATCTCTCGAAGTTTTTAGTTACATTAAGTTTAATATTTCGTAGGAAGTTAATAACCACAATTATGCTTTATTTGATTAACAGACGACATAATGCATATTTACTCATGGAACAACGCCAAAATAATCTTAATTTCATTAACAATTTCCATTGCACACTACGCAGCAAACCAAACTTAAGAAGACATTTCCTCACAGTGTGATAAAAATGAAGGTAGAAAAACCTATACACCTACTTTCTTTTTATATGAAGAGAGGAAATAAATACATATTATATAACAAAGCTCTTTTCAATATTTATGTGTAGGATCATGGGTGCCCTCGGTCAGCAATGTTATTTAGGTCAAAGCATCACAATCGATGAGCTAAATAAACACCACATTGGATGACCTCGCGTGCAAAACGACAACAACAATAAATTTCAATCAATTCTTTGAGAAACTGATCTGAATATTAAAAAATGTAGTTGTAGCGACTATCGGTACAACGTTTCTATCAACTACTCAGTGGAAGTAATAAAAAAATATCAACAAATTGACATTCCACTTACAGTAAATGGAGGTATACGAACTAAATTGATTTCAATAAGTCCAGTTTACAATATGACGCACGCAAGTGTTTAAAGAAAAGGCAGGTTTCAAAACAATGCGTGCCTTTGCCATAGTGGTAACAATTCCCTCGCGTAATGCCGTAATATCCATGTTATTTTCGGGATCTCTAAAATTTTCCTCTTTATTACAATCCCGCTAGACATTTCACGAATCACGATCCCATCACGCATTAGTAATATGCTATGAATATATTTGACTGGGATTCTGGCAGACTGTTTGAAGTAGATTCAAAATAAATGGGACTATCAAATATATCTGTACATAAATATTATGACGGAGATGACCATAGCGATAGCCGAAAGAGAGACGGACTCAAATAGAAAGTATTTAACTTACAAGCGAAAGATGCTACGATTTTTACAATGTATCAAGTGTATGTAACTTTTGAGAGAGGAATCGTAAAGGCCCTGCATACCAGTTGCATGCAATTGTAAACAGCAAGCAAAAAATGGCGAATTGATTTGATTCGGCAACATAACGACAATCTTTGTAATCTTTATAGACATGAGATCGGTGAAATCAATTCGACAAACAGTTCAACAGAAGGCTAATTATTTATTATAATGCTGACATTTTCACGAGGATCTTGGACAGTATTGGCATAGGCTTCGACAAACACATCATCAAGTACTGACGTCAGTGAAGGAAATAATACAGGAAATACGAAAATAAGTAATTAATTATAAATCCATATAACCGTCACCGCTTTATACGCACGTCTGCAGACAATAAACACTTTGCAAAACGGTTTCACCAAAACCATTGCAAACGAACGACGTTTATAAAAAGAAGGGCAAGTCATCTACGCAGTGTTTTCTATCATGTTTCCGTATGAAATTCGAAGAAAATGAACATCTTTATATTTTCGTGAAATCCATCTACCTGGTTATGTTTCTAGCTAGACACGATCTCTTGCCTTTCCGCCGAAGCGTGAGCATTACAAGCGACGCGTAGTGGCGAAAGTGAGAGCTTCTTTCGACCTTGTCGTTTTAATGAATCCTTACCTCGGCCTCACACACTTTCGGCCTGAATATGTTCACACGAAGCAAACAGACTTAAAAGTTGATGGACGAAACAAATATAGAGATTAATGTAACATTCATTAAGAAGTTTGTATTTTTCTATATATATAAAAATAAAATATGTAATCAGTTAAATAGGTAACAATGAAAGTTAATGATGAAAATAACAAATTAAGACTAATTAGTTTGTGTAAATAGAAGTTTTGAAAATATAACATTCATTTTCATAATACATAAATAAATCAATAAATCAGTTTATTATGCTTGAACGTAATACATATACATAGAGATGCTGTACTGACTATATTTAATTTACTATACAGCCGAGAGTATAATTAAAATAGTGAAACACGAAAACAAAACATAAGCAGACTAAAACATGTTTTTACATAAATTAGAAGGCACTTTTGGTATTCAGGTTACACTACACGTACCGATGATGCAACGTCCAAAACCTCAATACGGAAGTAGAGAAAGATTTAGGTACCTACGACCTTCTCTGAATTTAGATCTGGCTTCAATTAGATCATTTTAAGGTCGGTGTGACATAGTCAACCCGTCAATTGTCTTAACTTGCAACCAACCGCGATAAAATATGGGGCACAAAACAGTGAAATTCGATGCCCAAAAATACTAGAACCTCGTAATTTGTGCCGTTTTGCCGTAAAACGATCTCAGTTGACCCCGGCTCTCCTCATTAGCCCACTTCAAAGTTTAGCTCTTCAATCTAAAGCGCACTTAACGAAGTTGAGATTAAAATGTAGTGACTAAACTTTTATTTAAATGAGTAGCACTGGAGGATGTTCCGTTAACTTCCGTTGAGTGGTCGCATCAACACACATAGGCATGTTTTCTAAGTCTACCCTGCGTTCATCTTTCTGATGTGGGAGAAGCGGAAAACGTCGAATAGAGGATGTTTTAATTTAAAGTGTGTGAGGTATTACTAAAGAAAGGTTTTTTTTTTGTTTGAAAGCTATTGAAAGGCTGTTTACATTACCTCCACGTGAGATAGTCACCACGCATCATGAAGTTGGTAAGGAGGATTATGACGACCGTAAAATTGGCGAAGCGCGCAAAACGGTGCCCGAACGGAAAACCTATTTTGATTAAAAAAATATATCATTTGCCGTCCATAGTAATTAGGCAAAACAGACTGATCGAATGGCTGCTAATTTGACAGATGTAGGATGTAGCTTCAAAAATATGGCCACTATAGATACCTTTAAGTCCGAAGTCCTCGAATTAACTATGTAAGACTCTTTTTGTTACTTAATTGCTTCTCAATTAAAAACCTTTCTACTTTTGTAGGAAAACTATCTTAAATGAGGTACTTATTTCGATCCTACTCTTAGAGTATAAATATTAACTATTGAAACTCTAAGATCCTACTACTCCGGAAGTGAAGATGAGAATGAGTAATGACAAGTAAAAGAACGGAGAATTAAGTTATACAGATAGTTAAGTATTTTTGTGGCATTTCGAATAGAAGCAACCTAACAAATTTTATGCAACAAGCGTGTTACGAAAAAAGCCGGCGAAACGAAATAATTAACACACTGATCCGGATTGATAAACTTGTTTGCTAAATGTTACATTTCTATGAGTGTCCTCCACGTCGAACTAGTTCAGCGCCTCTTTAAGAGGATCGACTACCTGAAACTTTTCATACAAAAAGCGATAACGCTTCCCATCCCTTAAATAATTTCGATATTTTTTTTACACATTATTGATAAATTGGAGAAGTAGGGCTGTACGTTTTGATATTTAAGATATATTGCTTACAACAAAATTTATGAGCATCTAAGTAAATATCCATATTTTTTACTTAAAAAATACCCAGGGCATTTTAATTTATTTAAATTAATCTCAAAACGGTTAGCCCTAGATTAAGGTGTGCTAAATCGAATGACACTATATATCTTTTAACTATATTTTATTTAAGGTGTACGTTATTCTAGTCCAAGTATTCGGATTTATTTCGGCTACCTCTAGCAAATTTTGTTAGAGGTAAGTGTGCTTCTACGGAACTCTTCATGGGCGAGCCCGACACGCACTTGGCCAAGTTTTTCAGTGCTTTTTAGGGTTCCGTAGTAAACAAGGAACCCTTATAGTTTCGCCATGTCTGTATGTCTGTCTGTCTGTCTATCCGTCCGCGGTTTTACGCAGAGACTATAAGTACTAGAAAGCTGTAATTTGGTAGGTATGTAAATTAATCATGCCAAAAAAGTAGTAGAAAAAAATTTTTAGGGATAGCTCCCATACAAGTAAAGTGGGGAAGTAATTTTTATTTCTCTATTTACCCATCGTGTGGGGTATCGTTAAATAGGTCTTTCAAAAATATTGTGAGGTTGAGAACTACTAACGAGCAACTACCCCTAAAAGAAACTAAATTAAACAACTCTAACACTGAATAGTTAACTCATCATAAAATATAGGTATCAGCGCTAAAAATGGACAAAAAAACTTGTCAGTAAGAAATAAAAGCTTGTTATTGTATTGGTTAGCATAACTATAATCTATTTCGCTACAGGTCACTTTCAGACACTGAAAAATATGCAAAAATATTTATATTCATTGAAGACGTATCAAAATGCAAATGACAGGTGTCTCCAAACCAATAAAATTAGATTAAGCAACAGTGACAGTATATTCTGCGAGGCCTCTCTTGCGTAAACATATTGGAAGCTATTTGCAATATCATTCAACATAAGCGCCGCACGGTATATGAACAGCGTTTATTTAGGAATCCGTATGGTAAACAAATAACTGTTGTAGTGACGCTCTGTATTGTGAATATGCTACTAATATACTGCGAATTTAAAAATCTAACACAGTTGAAACACATAGGCTGCAGACGAAACCTAAGGATTGAGAAAATTGAAAGCATGAATGGAAGAAAATATGAATTCTTCCGAACTTTGGTGTGTTCGACTCACACTTGGCCGTCGTTTTATTTCCCTAAACGACGCACTAAAATTACTGTTTATTTTATAAGAATCACACATTAACTTAAACTAACCCAGTCTCGAACTCTCGATTAACAATATTGACAAAACACATTTGATTTCTGACCGTGTTAGGTAACTTTAGTGACAGACTATCAGACTAGACGATCTGTCCTTAAAAGCTATATATTTTTGATTACGTATTGAATAGTTAATTATTTATTATTATTACATAATTTATTGCTAAATTAACCAGAACAGAACATCACACAGTTTAGTGTTCTACTTATCTTTATTACCTACTTACTTCGCTACCTACTGTATTGAACTAAACAACAAAATCTTTATTTTTCCTGATTGCCAACGAATTGAGAATATTAAAAATAAATTACTTAATTGCTCATCGAATAATCTGTGCTATTAGGTCTATGGCCTAACAAAGTCCATTATTTAAATAGATAATCGAGTGATGTGACCCCAAGGAATCAACCTCAACTCAACTTATCATCTGGGTCACGCTCACGCCCAAAACACGTGCCCGCTACGAAAGAAAACCGATAAATAAATTAGGCTCCTATTATTTACAGTACTGAGTACAATTCAGAGTAGAATAAAGTACACTAGCGCTTGATACGATGCGGGCACATCACTAGTTAATCCAATAAAAGGTTGAGCCCATTCAACCTATTTACTTCACCCTGATTCCATTATGTTATGGCTTCTTTGACACTGGTTTTATACGATTTTATATGCGTTACTCTACTCTGTGGCATTGTTCAAGAATCTTTGCTGTATTTTAGTGATGTCATTTCTCCTTGAAATCATTTGGTTGATTACAGAACTGAAAGAATAAATTGAAAGTTGAAACTATGTATTATGTACATCTATCTGCACACAAATTACAAGAAAGTCTGATGTTACGAAAATGTGAACTAATAAACGAACCGAGGCGTAACGTAACGTTGCATAATATAATAATATTGCCCTTCCATTCTCAATATATTTTTAGAGAATAGTTTCTCAATTCCTACGGCTAAGGTATTCAAAATAAACATGAAATGCTTAGTGAAAATTACGACCGAGTAAGTTTGTACGTTAACTCCTACTAAACTATAAATTATGGAGACAGCAAGCGCCTAAACTCAAACAAGCTTCCTTAGCAGTGCACCAAATGACCTCAGCCGTTCTGCAAATGCCAGAACAGGTTTGCACAAAACGAGCGTTTCACTCCCACGATCTATTCTCAGAAGCTTGGCTCATTTATTCTACGTGTCACAGAAAATCTTTGTTTTGCTCGCCTTATCTCCAAATTTGCTTTCACGAAACTCAACGTATCTATCATTTCATTTTACGAGTATATTATTTTTATCAATAATATTATTAATGTCATGTACGATGTCAGCAAGTGCTGTTATCATAAAATTCTACATAAGTACATATAGTTCGCATAGGTTATTCTCCGTCCGTAGGTACTAGTCTCCTCCTTGCCGTAGGCCTCACCCGAACTTCTCAAACATGATCTTTGTTTAGCACGCACATAGGTATGCACGCAGTCATGTCCTGCTATTTTCCTAAAAATATCTCTGCAACTCGTTTTTGGCCTTCCTCTGCTTTTTTTGTTGTTTCATGGTATCCATTCTGTCATCTTCTTGGACAGTATGTTTTTCTATACCGGACATTAGTCACTCACTTTATAGTTTTATTTTTAATTGTTAATTAAAATGAAATTAACAATAAAAAAATAACATAATATTTTTTACAAATCTTTAATAAAGTAAACTCGAAATTTGTAAACCGTAAAATTTGCCTCGTAAGTCAAATTGTACACAAAAAGGAATCACCCGTGAGAAGTAGTGAATTGACTAAGATGTTGTATTCAGATTTAGCTAATAATTATTCGCAAACGTTACAAAAACCCGTAGTTAAATGCGGCATCATTAGAGACACCCTAATATAAGTAGCAATTTCTTTTAGAAAGAATAAATTGGCGAATGGGGCCTGTGTAAACAGCTGCGGATGAATCTGCTTCTGATTGGTCGGAATTTTGCTAAACATCTGCCGGATTGATTTCGTTCGAAGATATCTCCAATGCATGTTCCATATTAATGGTTTTCAAAAACTCAATATTATCACATAAATACAGCTGCACTTGGATGCATCAACGTATCGGTGCATTTGAACGGTTCGAAACTGCATGATATGCAAGGTGAACACCATATCCAGCAAAATAATAAGCATGTCGTACTGTAAATTAATTATTTACATTTCTTGTGTTGTTTTAAAACATCTTTCTGAAAATCTTTTATAACTACAAACGATGTAGGCACTACCCTACTAGGTACTTGTCTAATATCTAAGGACAATATAAAAATAGGACAAGAATTTTATTGTTATCTCATCATCATCATCAGATTTTTTTAGTTTCCACTGCAGGAGCATCATGACCCTCTCTGTACTAACTACCAGAGCTATATATTAGCCAGAGCAGTCAGATTATAATTATTTACAAACAAAATTAAATTCGTAAAACAGTGCGGGATAGACTTTATTTACCAGGGCATTATTATTCGTTCCCTCTGACACAATGTCGTTTCCTAAGCAGTCAAAAACGCCTGCTTCCTCTCATACAACAAGGGGCAATTAGATTACTTCCTCCACACAATAGAATGTAAAAACCAGCTGCCATGACGCGACGATAATTATAAATGACGTGGGGTGACACAGACTATGCCCTGAGCCGATTGGAAATAGCGATCTTTTCTGCTCAAAATAAAATCAGACTACATTTTAATAAATGGCATTAAATAAGGGTTATGAAAGTTCATGAAAACTTAAGGGCAGTAGTTAGTTAACCGCAAAGTGAAGCAAAGATTAATTACAGTTAACAGTTACAGATCTTTTATCTTAGGATTTCACAAGCTGAAATCCTAAGATAAAAGATCTGTAACAGTCACAACACAGGGTATAGTGCAAGTAAGTACATACTTGCGCGTATGTCTATGACATTATGACATACGCGCGCCTGTTCTCTCAAGCTGCTACCTTCTCATACCCAATCCATTCGAGCATGTAGCATCCCAAATACCCTTATTCCATTCCCCAGTCGAATAATCCTACCCTTCCTTCTTTGAGCAGCAGCAGTGTCAGGATCGATGTAAGTAAAAAAACTGCGGTTACTAAACCGTTTGCCAAACGTGGTGAGTCCATTCCATACTCACAAAACCCCCCAATTTTGGAAATCCTTGGGGGAGACCTATGTCCAGCAGTGGACTTCTTGCGGCTGAGATGATAATGAATGTTGATCTGTAATAGACGATCTAGAAATAATGGCACAATCGCACCTTTTAAACAGCCTTTAAATGTTAGCGTAACAAACAGCTACCTATCTAAAGTGGCAAATTTACTCTTAAAAGCATTATGTAATTCTAAGGGATATTCCAAGTAATTCCAACCGTCTAACTAATGCAATAACGTTTTATTAAATACAATAAGGAGAAAGTGTCGGTCGGGTGTATTGAATAAAATCTCCGACAAGAATGTTTCAATTATATTGGATTTCATGATTATTACGAAGTGATATTACGTTTAACTGTATCAGAATACGTTCACTTTCTGCAATAGGTGAACAACTAGGAGCTGCGAAGCCGGACAGATACGACCTTGCGAATTGTAGGCGCGGACCACGAATTGGTACTTCCGAAACTAAGCGAGGTCGTACGACTCAAATGTGCGCCTATTAACAGTGTAACCGCTGATACCTCAAAGCGTGGCAGATCTTTACACTAAATCAATAATTCAGGGTTTAACTCTCTTTTAGCAAGACTAATAATACCTGGAAATGGAAGTCAGGAATATGTAGTAAATCCTTTGACTGCATGCTGATCTTGGAGGTCTTGAGAATATAGAAGCCTCTTCTGCCATGCAGAACATGTTATATGTGATAAATAATGAAGAAAATGCAGCTATCTGCATTATGTCAGTGATGGTAGATTCTTATAATTTATATATAATTTATAATTAATTAGTTTAAAAAACTAAAAAACACGCTTTTAGCACGCAAGTCATGTATTGTCACCAGAACTCAGAGCGTGTGCAAAATTTCATCCTAATCGAAGACCGGGAAGTGGGTCAAATTAAGATTCCAAGTTGAGACTTTCTAACATACAAGTGAAGCTAATAAAAGTGTGTTAAAAAAGTAAAGCGTTACATTTTCGAAAACAGTGCTACAAACTTACTGAACGAATTTTAAGCTGAATCAATAATCTTTTAATTAAGCTTACATAATTATTGCTTTACTTGTTTCAGTAAATTCTTTTATGACGTTAAGAGGGTATACTAGCAGTGCGTTTTCCATACAAATGTATTTCTCTATTTTCTCGCTGAAAACTGCTTCTAGAGGCAAAATTCTTTTTACATACAATCTATTACTAAAATATGTATGTCCCTATGTTTTATTTTTTTCTAAAAACATGTAAAAAGAAAAAAAAAATGTACATAAGCAGTTTTTTTGGAAAAAATAAAAAATAGGGGCATTTCTATTTTAGTACTAGATTTTATGAAAAAAGAATTGTGGCTCTAGAATCATTTTTCAGCGAGAAAATAGAGAAATACATTTGTATGGAAACCATATTGAAAAAATACTGCTAGTATACGCTCTTAATGATTTTCTGTATTTAGTTACGTCAGTCTCAGACAGACCAGGGACCGGAAAACCTGTTTCGGGCCTAATATGATTAATAAAGAAACCCTATGATATGGTTAACCCCTTCATTGGGTTAACCCTATCATTTGGTCAATCCTATCATTGAGTTAACCCTATCATTGGGTTAACCATATCATTGGGTTAACCTTATCATTGGGCTAACTCTATCATTAGGTTAACCCTTTCATGGGGTTAACCCTATTATTAGGTTTACCCTATCAGTGTATTAACCCCATCATTGGGTTAAGTTAGTTAGTTAACCGTATCAATCGGTTTAAAAAAGGTTTCTATCAACTGTGTTGCCTGTCTTTTTTGCGCATTTCAATGGTTTTATTCAAAGCTCCGGCATTTGTCATAAATGTTCGGAATTGAAAACACGCGGACGACTTCGCTTAGGTATACTCTGTCGATTGTTGAAAATTTAACAGTTTTTCGTTTAAAAGTTTTAAGTTTATTGGAATTCGATTTGTGTTTCTAAATAATTAGTACTTATTACACACTAGCTGAAGCCCGCGACTTCTTTCGCGTGGACTTTATGACTCCGGAGCATTAATATACCTCAATACGAACTAATGTCGATACATAAGAAAATACTTGCAGCAGTGTTGTATGTTTAATATAAAAAGTTAATAAATATCAACGTATTTCGCAAAAAAATTATCTTGGAAGTATCCTTTGGGTTAGTTTATTTTGGCGCCTGATTTCAGCAATGATGGTTTTCATTCCATTTCACTTCGCACCAACAAATCAAATCAAATATTTCCATTTGTTCCGCTGTAAATTTGACCTGCTGACATGCTGCTCCGCTCAACCTACAAAGCGCACATCTCTAAAGGGCCTTCGGGAGAGACGGACCTCGGCTTCGGGTGGGCTTGGAGAGACAACAACTCTCACGTTTTGCCGTACATGCTGAAAGCTACGTTGCCAAAAGGGCATATCCTAGTTGCGAGTGACCTGGGACCGCTGGGCGGTCACCAGAAATATGAGCTAATCGTACTCTTCGCACTCTATCCCCGTGGAGAGCGTGATTCTGTAAAATTGTCCATATAAAATTTGACATGGTTCTGTATCGGATGTTCTAAATCTTCGATTTTTATACCTCTACAAAAATACTAATCAGGCTGAACAACTTTTGCTACAGTGTAATTTTTAGGATTCCGTAGTAAACAAGGAACCCTTATAGTTTCGCCATGTCTGTCTGTCTGTCTGTCCATCCGCGATTTTCCTCAGAGACTATAAGTACTAGAAAGCTGTAATTTGGTATAGGTATGTATTTTTATCATGGCAAAAGAGTGGTAGAAAAAAATCTAGAAATTTTTTTTAGGATGAGAGATAGTCACAGATGGAATTTGGAAGAGATCAGAAGGTGGGAATGAAAGTCTTTTTATGTCAACAGGCAATTCATTCTAGATTCCAGAGTCGTGAAGTTAGGGGGGTAAATAAATTTGACATAAAATTGGTCCAAAAAAGGGGTATGAGGGTATGAGAGCGTCTACTCTCCATAACCATTTTTTGGACAAGAACGCGGCTGCCAGTCATGTTTTTTTTTATGTCATAGGGCGGCAAACGAGCAAGCGGGTCACCTGATGGTAAGTGATCACCGCTGCCCATGGACTAATGTAACACCAGGGGTATTACAAAACCGTTGCCGGCCTTTTATTTCCCCTCTCCAGAGGGGAGGGGGGATAGGCCTCCGGCGCTCTCACTCACCGAACGAAGCATAGAAGCTGTAAAGCTACTACTCAAACGTCGATTTTCTGTGAGAGTGTGGTACTTCCCCGGAGAGCCGGGCCATTCATGCTACCCGCAAAAGTGATTTTCGCCGGTAGCCTGGCTCTACCACAACTAAACATGTCAATCATGTGTCAGAGAGAAATTTAAATTAAGATTTTAAGTAATCGGGAGAGTGAGTTCAGTTCAATTCAGAATAGAAAATAAAGTACAAAGAAGTCGTAGGTGCCTACGTTGACGAATTGGAAGCCATTTTAACTCAGAACGATATGCAGAAACGATAGTACTCACGAAGGCAGAAAATGAAACGGATATAATTGTTGACGAGACGATCAAACTTATTGAGAAGATGTTCGTTAACATCCGGGCAACACACATCAGCATAATCCATAATAGGAAAAATTAAAGTTTTCACAAGTAAGATCTTCGTCTATAAAGGCATAAAGTTCCTGAGACGGTTGAGTTGTTGGAGAGTGGCTGTAACAGAACGATTGCTTTCTGTTATATGAGTGACCCAGCTAAGTGTGGAGTCAATGAGCAAGCCAAGGTTCTTCACGGATTTACAAAAGGGGATAGCGTTATTATCAAACTTTACCGGTGAGAGAGCATCAAAGTTAATTTTATTTACTTGTCTTATGCTTCCCACAATTTAGCCTGGCACTTTGAGGGGTTGACTTGTATGCCATAATAATTTCACCAAGATAATATCGATGAAAAGGCTGTAAACAATAAATATATTCGATTCCAAGTCCTCGACTGACGACTGTGCATAGATTTGAAGATCGTCTGCGTAGAAATGATAAGAGCAACCAATTGAAGAAGACAAGAGATTAATAAAAAGACAGAAGAACAATGGTGGTAAGATTCCACCTTGAGGTACGCCAGTAGACAAATCTCCATGCCGACGGATCACGATCCACACGAACCGCTTGCTGTCGGTCTCGGAGGTACGCTGAAAACCAATCCACCACTGAGGACGACAATTGCAGATGATGGAGAATGGTAAGGAGAATATCATAATCAACCATATTGAAGGTGTTAGAGAAATCGATTAGAACAAGAGTGGTTACCAAGGTATTCCAATAACCAAGCGGATGTCTTCAGAAATTTTGAGAAGTGCAGTACTGGTCATGCACGACTGCCTCGAGGATTTTGGAGAAGAAGGGAAGGATTGAAATAGGTCTGAAATTATTTAAAACTTGAGGAGAGAAAACTTTGGGCAGAGGTATTATGTAAGCCTTTCGCCATAAAGACGGCAAAGTCCCAGTGGCTAAAGAAAAATTAATACTGTGAGCTAAAATAGGTATAACTAAATGCAGTATGTTATTTATCATGTGCCGACTCACATCGTCACACCCAACTGCTTTGGATTTAATTGACATGACAATTTTACAAATCTCATCCTCAGTAGCTGGAGGAAAAGAGAAAAGTCCTATCGAAGGTTTGGCCATAGATGAAATTTTAGAAATCATAGAAAATTTGATAATATGATCGAGGAAACTTGATGAAGAGAAGTGATTGTTCAAATCATTAGGAGAGAAATTAAAAGAGGAGCAAGAAGCATTTTTTTTAGCTAGACTCTGCGAACGTAGAAACTTCCCAATTTCGGTCGAAGAAGATTCAGTCAGACAGACTTTCACAAAAACGATTACGCGCAACCTTGCATACAACCCAGTCCTCGTCCGTTCTGTCCCTCTTAAAAGTCCTAAACGCCCTATCCCTCCGTGACCTGGCTATACGAACGCCCCTGGTAATCCAACGAGAGGGTGGACGCTAGATTTTGATGGCTTTCAATGGAGCATGAACATCATAAAGACTAGTTATGGTGGAATAAAATTTTTCAACTTTATCATCTATGGTTGTTGTCTCGATAACTTCTGAAAAGTCCAACTTAGCTGCATCACTTAACTTTTCATGATCAATATTTGTCATGTTACGCATCCATGATTCGTATATGAGAACTAGCCAAGTCAGACCTTAGGCTACAATATATTATCCTAAGTTATAAGAAGAAATGATATTTTATGTTGTAAATAAATAAATTTCAGGACTGACCATTGAACTTGGCACCCATTTAGATCTCACTTCATTTGTCGTCGAAGTTAGCAACCAAGGCATAAGTATATCATAATATTGAACTATGTGGTGCTGGCGACGGCTTCTCAGAATAAGTTGGACAGCCCACCGCAGTAACATCTCCATATCGAAAGAATTACGAATAAAGAAAAGGCTCTCGTCGATTGTGCAGTTACGAATCCTTAACTTCTTCGGTCGTGTCACCCTCAAAGAAAACTCTATGGAGCGTTTAGTGTTTCAGGGTCGTAATGAGGGCAAACGTTCACGTGGTCGGTCTCCAACGAGGTAGCTAGATCTTGTCAAGCTGTAACAAAGTACCAGCAACGGAATGCACCAAGACGGCTGCAGATAGAGACATGTGAAGAAAAATCGCAAGAGCAGCGGCCATGGACCAACAACCCAATCCATATAGTCTGGCTAATGAAAGCTGAACCTCGTCATTTTTTGAGTTGCAACACTGATACAGATGACTTTGACATTACAGTTGTCAATGCCTGATTTTATTCATTCATTCACCCATGTGTTTTTGATTCACCCATGTGTTTTTGATACTCATAAACAAGGCTTTGAATAAAGAAGAAAAAAAGTAAAGGAATCTAAAATAAATAAATTTACCGGCACTGGGCACTGTTCTTTTATATATTTTTGATCTTTCCATAGAAAAATTGTACGTATCGATGAATTGGTAAATCACTTTTTTGATGTAACGTTTTAGCATGTCTTCAATTATGATTTATGAATTACTACTAAATGTTTATAGTATTTATTGCTTACTTTTAAACAAACAAACCTTGCTTAATTTCGGAATACAGTGAAGGTAGGTATTTAGCATGGGCTACGGCCGCAGTGGCATCATCACGAATATCCCAAATACCATATATTAAAAGTGTATGGTATTTATATAATTATATTGAATTGAGTCCTTAGAAGTTAGTATGAAACAAATTAACTTACATGTTTTGGGCAGTCATGTAATAAGTATCAAAAATATTTTTCCTACTATAGACTGTATGGCTCGCCCGTGAATTTTTAAACTTCCCGCGTTTTGTGAGGTTCAGCTTTTGTTGGTCAGACTTTAGTCACGCACGACCACTCTGTCTAGAGCGTACCTACGACTAAGAAGAAGAAGAATATTGAACTTGGCTCTCATTTCACATTTATGTTTTTGATTGGATATTGCCTACCTACGTAGTCATATTGTGACTGTATAATAAATCATATATTTTTTATCTTTACTAATATTATAAAGAGAAAAACTTTGATAGTTTGTTTGCATTGAATAGGCTCCGAAACTACACGAATGATTTTCAATTGCAAGTGAGTGACATTGGCTTTAATATACGCGGACGACGTCGCGGTAAAATTGTAAAAAAATACAGTTTGGTACCAAAATAATATTTGAATTATTATACAAAGTGGAAGAGACACACCCGTAATAAACCGAACCACGGGATAAACTAGATCACTTTTTTCATTATATGAGCGGCGGTTGTTCTCGGTGGTGCCATTTATTACACAAATTAATTAACACTTAGTTAAGTTTGTTTAAAAGAAGCGCACTACTCTCAAGGTTCGCATGCATAAAAACAACACGTAAAGTGTTCAACACTCCGCACCCGAACCTTCCGCACGCGCCAGCAGTGCAATTCTCGGGAAGCACATGATTTTGACAGAAGTACGCTTGTCCCTTCGACACGTCTTCCCTTCACGCCGAGCGTGACCTTGAAATTTAAACATCAAACTAGGGACTGACAAAATATTTGGCGATTTTTATCGATTCGAATGTTTAAAATGATGAAAAAATGCCGAAACGATTTCGCGAATCTAAACAAAGTTTTTGTATTTTGTGCATAATCCAAATCATTAAAAGGTCTATATTGTCTGAACTCATGCAGCGTGGGGCCCTACCTAACCCCCCCCCCCCTCCCCGCGCCGCGTGTGCTGTCTTGCTAGGTCTTGCAATAGGCTGAATGCCTTTGTCAATAAAGATCGAGATGGCTCGATAGTGTTCCAAAACCCCTTGATAGGGTTTCCTTTCATCAAGTTAACCCAATGAAATATTTACCGTATTAATGAGGTTATTGTTTTGATAGGGTTACAACATTGTTAATACTAACCCTGTGTGCTAACCGTATCGATGGGGTTTCTTTCATCAAGTTAACCCGATGATATGCTCACCGTATTGATAGGGTTACCGTATCGATAGGGTTACAATATTAATACGCTTACCATATCGATGGGGTTTTAGACAACAATTCAATGAAAAACCCTATCAGAAACCGCGGTTAAGGTAAGCGGTTCCGGTCCCTGAGACAGACGCGTTTTATGCATTGCGAACGTCATAACAACTGTTAAAACAAATCTTTATTCAGTTGTTTAATTATTTGAATGTCATATTTGCGTTCACTGCCCATTTAATGACTGCATTATTAATAAAGAGTGGATTAAAAAACTTGAGCATGAGCCAGTAAACAAGTTTGTACGTAAAATATTTTTAATTTTATTGTAGACTGTTTATAATTTTATTTACTGTTTAGCTGACCACATCCATAAACTTTACCATACTTTAATGGCAACCTAATTATAAATTATAATAAAACGTTAAATGTAGAAATAAAGTATTTAACGTTATTTAACAAGCCATACTTCTTTTGAATATTCTGTACAATGTCTAATAAGCACCTTTAAATTATCAGTATTTTTCTTTTTGTTGAAGTAGAATGTAGTATGTCATTAATCTGAGCTATCCTTAAGTGTGGATTTACTATACATATTACTCAAAATCTTAGGATTCAAAATGACCAATCGCTGACTAGTAATGACAGTCCTTTGACCTTAAAGGAATTGCAGCTTGAGACCGAGGGGAGCTAATATTGTAGTAACAATCGTGGACCCTCTCGTGGGTGAGGACTGCTGATTGATGATTTCCGTCCATTGTGTCATTCCCTTTTATACCCCAACCAACGTAATACTCGAGTTTCGCCCGAACAAATGCTAGTCAACAAGAGATGACGTAAAGGCTGCCTTACAATATCCAATGGATGTTTTTTATACGATAAATGTTGACACCACAGAATTTACAAAAGTAGTAGATCATAGAATCAACGTAAGCAAATCTTCAAATAAAAACAGATGTGAATAGATTCTTGAATTAAGAAATAAACAGCATGTTATTTTAAATTTTAAATAATATTAAACGATTAAGAGACACTACTCTCGTTACGATGGTTATGATGATAATGTAATGATTTGATAAATAATAAAAAGCATTATCTAAGTAAAATTAGTGTTTACAGAGATCCTTAAAAACAACAGGGGTTAACAAAATATTTAAAGGTGGAAGAAAGGCGGACAATCATGTTTAACCTACATATTAACATCACCTCCAATTTCCTAAGGGCGTGTTTGAATACCATCAAAGAGTAACTACCTATTAAGGGGTTTCTAGGGCGACATTTCCAGGGCATCAGACACTTCCGACTTTTGCTAGGACTTTGACCGCTATTATTAATCAGTTATTCTGGAGCGGAGCTCATACCGCGGTACAAATCCGATGACCAATCATTGTTTATGTTTTGAATACAGTTCCAAGTCGGGTGAGTAATCGGTGACGATGTCAACGTAAAAAAGACTGTATAGTGAGTCAACAGTCTACAGTCAGAAATATCGTGACATTCCATGATTGTCATAAAATAAAATAGGTTCAGTGGAAAGTCGATCTGCCTTTACTTATTACCAAGTGATAATATGTATTGGCTTTCGGCATATTCCCATGATTTGTGCGTCAGACATAAAATAGTAAAAGAGAGATTGGTTGCCAAGTTAACACAGGTGATAACTGATAAGAATTGATAACATTGTTTCAATGCGTCATATCGCTATTATTTTATTCTCATTTTGTCTCGTATTATCGCATACATGAGTCTAAAATATCCAATATAACTAGCTGCCTTACTGCGACTTCGTCCGCTTAAATTAAGGCCTGTGCTTTTGTCTGAAAATGTATGTAGCTAACTATAGGTGAAAGTTTTTTTAAGGTTCTTCATTTTGACTGTTAGTACAAACTAAAGTAAATTGTCTTTGAATTTATTCAACACAAACAAACAAAAATTTGAGTTAGTAATATAGACAATAGATTTGCAAAGGATAGATACTACAAATAACTTGAATGATCTAGTAAAGAGGGTAAGTAAGCTAGAAACTCATACGTACACTTTTCATCATCATAATTTCAGCCGCAAGACTGCTGGACATAGGCCTCTCCTAAGGATTTCCAAAATGACCGATTGGAAACGGTCGGACGGTCGGTCGGCGGGTCGGTGGGTGTCCGACGCTGCGCTTGCCGGTACATGGTCGCCATTCAAGAACATTTTTGCCTCATCGGCCATCGGTTTACGCGCTATGTGTTATATGTTCACCTTTAATGCGACGAATATGATAAAAAAGACTAATTTGACTTTCAAAACGCGGGCTTAGCAGAGCCAGAGATCTAGTTCTCCGAGTAGTGCACAGTAGCCAGAGTATATATATATATATATATATATATATATATTAAGATCAATCATTCCTCGACGGAAAACCTGTTTACTCAAAAGGAAAACAAGTAAACTTTAAACAAATAGCAAGGTGACAACTTTGAGATCAATGTTAATCAGATGAGTCACTTCGTCACTTTGTAAACACTTATATTTATCGATTTTGTCGATAATAGAACCATAAGAAATCGTTGCATTTAATATTACAAGGCGAAGAAATAAAACATCGTGCGAATTCTAATATGATCTTCAAGAATTATAGAAATAGAAATATACGTGCTGAACCAAGCACTGCCTAATTTGGGCCTCAAGATCCTCATCTTGAGGCCCAAATAAGCCAGTGCTTGGTAAAGGATGAAATAATCATAATAAAGTGCAAACTGCCAAATCAGCAGCGTAATTTATGAGTAAATATTATAGAATATTTAATGGTTGTTAATAAAAATACAAAGTAAGTAGGTACTTAGAAGAACGACCTTATTCAACATCGTGGGCGCGAATTCGGCCTCGATATCATTCCGTGGGAAGGTGTATTATGAGCGAGTCTTGAGAGACCTCTGTGAGCAGAGACTCTGCCATAATAGAGGACCGTTATGTGTCCCATGACTCCCATGAGACTACTTACTAATAGCACTCATCCGTTAAGATCACCTAAACACTCGGGTGACTTATGATTATGGCAGGAAACTTGAGAACTATTAAGACTGTATGAGATGTCGCTAATGGGGCTTGCTTAGTTCTTAAGGCCACACTATAATCTCTCATGAATCTCAAATGATTAATTTTGATTTCGCGGAGCGTTGGCGATATGATTTGCTGTGGCTCTTATTAAATTGAATGAAGGCTATACTTAAAACACCTATTCTATCTAAATTAAAAATAATTATTCATTATTATTATGTGCCGCAGGGCAACAATCGTATCAATATTGTAACTAATTAATTAATATTGCAATTCGCCATCATATATATGAACACTATTTACTTCCGTTATAGATATCTGTATTTCTTCTGTTCATATGTCATCATCATTCACACTCCAATTCACTCCAACAATCGCAGGCTTACCATAAAGCCATGTTCATAATTCAGGACCAATTCTAGTTTTCTTAATTACCTTCAAGCTACAACAGCTACGTTAGTGGTTATATAGCTGATATTCGTTGCGAAGAAACAATTTCCTGCAAGTATTCCAGTGAATTCATTGTTGCCAGGGAATTATTTCAGCTCAAATAACCATACGAAACCGTGAAAAAGAATTCTATATTTA
Source organism: Rhodophaea formosa (assembly GCA_963082605.1). Lineage (NCBI taxonomy): Eukaryota > Metazoa > Arthropoda > Insecta > Lepidoptera > Pyralidae > Rhodophaea > Rhodophaea formosa. The sequence continues at coordinate 15,397,574 of OY720206.1, forward strand.
TTGTGACTAGTGGTACTCTAAAATAACTTCTTTCAAGAATAACTCAGCAGAAACATCAAACAATAGACTCGAGTATTTCGGTAAATCCCAGCTGCGGTTAGTTTGTTTTCATTTTGTTATTAATATGTACGTAGGTACCTAAATATAATTTATGCAATATAAATACTTAAATGAAGTCTAGAAACAGTTCTTAAGTGGAAGCATACATTTTTCGAGGTCCAGTGATGATTTGAAATAAATCATTTAAAAGAAAACGGAAAAAATTTATTAATTTCGTTACGTTTTAACTTTTTAAGTACTGTTTCGCCCCGTGGTTCCCGGCAGAGTAGAATAGGACCACTCCAAGTCTTCCCGTGGATGTCGTAGAAGGAAACACATGTTAAACAAAGCCTATAAGTATCAAAGAGACTTCTCCAACCCGTCTGGCCAGCGTGGAGAGTATAGGCCAAGTCCTCTGACTGTTCTGGCTAATGTATGGCTCTGGTAGTACAGAGAGGGTCGTGCTCCTTGGACACTTAAAAAAGAACTGATGATGAAGTACTGTTTACAATTTAAAGTGAAAACGCGAAGCTTTACCTTACGTGTTTGACAAAAACGAAAACTTTTCTGATTTGTCTAAAAGTTTGTGCTTCTGGTTTTTCTATCGAGCTAAACACATGCAAAAATTTTATGTGAAACGAAGAATTGGCGAAGTTGGCAGCGTCACTAATACAGAACTAGGTGGCATTCCACCAAGAGCTCATACAACAACAAGCTTTGTTTAGGAACTGGGCTCACGATACAATTTTTCAGTTCTTTTTTCATCTTTCAAAAACTTATTCCTGGATTTTATATACGCGACTTCGTCCGTGTAGGATTCGGTTTCAACACACAGTTTTTTTTGTCGAGCTTTAAAGTAGCCTGTTCTTTATCAGGCTCTAGACTATCTGTGTACTAAATTTCATTTAAATCTGTTCAGTAGTTTTGGCGTGACAGACAGACAGATTACTTTCGCATTTATAATATTTCTTCGTGTCAGATTGAGTCGATTATCTGCGGAGGCAACATGTTATAAATTGCATATAGATCTGTTTATTTCCATTTCCAGAGCCAGTTTTCATTTTGAAATTGGTACGCCGATACGAGGAAATGAAACGTAATAATAAGTAAGCTTATCATATTACTTTCCTATAACAATGGATTTATGCACGTGTATCCAGTTACAATAGTTCGTAACATCATCAGTTTTATTTTTCGTGGTCTAATGCAAATTCAGGTATTTCATTTTTCTTTCAAGTTAAACATTAAATCGTGTTTCCGAGTAAATAACCTGCTAAGTAGGTGTTTGACTCGTGATTATAAATACCATTAATAATGAATATGTTGGGCATTTCATTATTAATGGTGACTTCTTATTAGGGACATTTCTAAAATGTTTGATTCAATTATCATAAGATCATATGATTTAATTATGCCGATTACATCACAAGTTAGGGCAAGTCATAAAAAACGGAAAGTTCCTTCTTCTAAGATTTGCTCATACCTTCAAAAGATTTTTATTTGCTTGTTTCTCATTATTCCTCTCCTTTTTATAGCTTTTCCTTACTTGCCTATATGTCTTGATATCCACTCGTTCATATAACTTTCGCTGTTTCCAACACATATGATAAACTAATCTTACAAATTACTATTCGGACTGTTTCAAAATAAAATTGTTATGAAATGTGGTGATTTTCTTTTATGTTCTCAAACGAGTGCATGTGTACTGACATCACGACTCGACAGTAATCGTACCGTGTGTAATTATATAAAACCAGATCGGCTGGTCGAACTGTATGACTATTAATCATGAGGGATTATCCTTGTAAATTTGTGTAGATAACATAAAGCAAATATAGCTGACGAATACGGTTATAAAAAAAAAGTGACAGTGATGGTATTTGTGGATTTATCAGCGGCGTATGATACTGTGATCTATAACCTCCTTCTGCACAAGTTGTCTGAAATTGCAGGAGCTCCTACATTTTTAAGCGTTCTTCGCGAACTAACTACTACGCAACCACCGCTTCCAAGTTCACTTTCAATCAGCAGACAGCGTTCACAAAAAAATGGACTCCCATAGATGTCCGTAGACCCAGCGGGACCCTTTGCCTGATCTAATGAAGACCTATTTAGTCGAATTATTATCGATTAATACTCATCGATTTGTATATGTTTACATTTCTACCTCGATAGGTTCACTTGTAAAAAATAAAAAATTTAAATATTACAGTCAGCGGGGCCCTTATACTGATTGAAGTCTTATTGATTATTTATATACATTTTTCAATAGCCTATTATTTCTACCTTCAGATTAGTATACTGTTATATTACTATCTTATTAGATTTCCCCATAAAAAACCAATTTCATTTCTTCACTTCCAGCGGGGCCCTACTTAAATTAAAGGTGTACAGACTAATTAAATACATTTCCATGGAGCCTTTTATTTCTACCTTTTAAATAATATTTTGTAATAATTAAAATAATAATAGTTTTCAAGAAATTGACGAGAAAAAAAATTAAGTTATCTCCCTATAAATAGAAACATAGGGACAATTCATACAGATTGAGATAGCTCCACAGGAGGTTGTGAGCGGGATATAGATGCAACACTTAGAGGCTCTTTGGAGAAGTTGATGTAATGTAGGTTTCCAGCCAGAAACCCGTTCCTGGAAATACCAATGTATGATATGTTCTTGAACAGGTCTTGGCCAGAGGAGGAACTATTGCACTTTAAAAGGGAAATTAATGGGCTATGGGACTGAAATATGGGTGGATTTATGCTGGGTTATTGCAAAGGGTCGGACACCTGCCATAATCATGATAACTGACTACAAATGGCATGTGGTGGCTTGCCGCCCACTAGATGGGCCCCTTAAACTAGCCAACGACTATTGCCGGCAAAAGGGGCAACACACGTATGACTCAGGGGTGTCGAGAGGTGTGTTGCGCTTTCTCCGAAGTTACTCGCGGCGTTATGCCCTATAATATTTCACCCCTGGAGCAACAGCTCTAACGACTCCTCTCTGGATGGCCAACTAAGGCAAGCCAGAGCCGAGAGTCCTGCGAGCCCTTTTGGGTTTCCACCCCGACCGATGAAGACACGTCGGGGGTGAGGGCAATGACCGACAAATTATATTCGAAGTTGAAAAATCAGGTTTGAATTTTTGGCGTCATTTCTATGAGTGTAAAATACTCGCAACTTCTATGCTGATTTGGGAGAAAAGAAAAAACATAGAATATACCAGCTGCCTTTCTTCCCGCGCAGACCGTAAAAGCCGGTCAAGGGATTGTGCGAAAATCTAAGGAATCACATTGGTAGGCGATGCGGCTAGCAACCCATCACTATTTTGATTCCTTTTTCCACCTTTACGCCCACTACTATGTTAAACGTGGCGTGTAGGTTTTATGACCTTGGGCTCTGTCTACCCCGCAAGGGATAAAGACGTGATAGTATGTATATATGTAAAATACTCGTGGTTCAATTTACTGCCATTTGTAGACATCCATTAAAAATCTAGTGGGCGGCAAGCCACCACATGCCATTTGTAGTCAGTTATCATGATTATGGCAGGTGTCCGACCCTTTGCAATAACCCAGCATAAATCCACCCATATTTCAGTCCCATAGCCCATTAATTTCCCTTTTAAAGTGCAATAGTTCCTCCTCTGGCCAAGACCTGTTCAAGAACATATCATACATTGGTATTTCCAGGAACGGGTTTCTGGCTGGAAACCTACATTACATCAACTTCTCCAAAGGGCCTCTAAGTGTTGCATCTATATCCCGCTCACAACCTCCTGTGGAGCTATCTCAATCTGTATGAATTGTCCCTATGTTTATATTTATAGGGAGATAACTTAATTTTTTTTTCTCGTCAATTTCTTGAAAACTATTAATTTTTTAATTATTACAAAATATTATTTAAAAGGTAGAAATAAAAGGCTCCATGGAAATGTATTTAATTAGTCTGTACACCTTTAATTTAAGTAGGGCCCCGCTGGAAGTGAAGAAATGAAATTGGTTTTTTATGGGGAAATCTAATAAGATAGTAATATAACAGTATACTAATCTGAAGGTAGAAATAATAGGCTATTGAAAAATGTATATAAATAATCAATAAGACTTCAATCAGTATAAGGGCCCCGCTAACTGTAATATTTAATTTTTTTATTTTTTACAAGTGAACCTATCGAGGTAGAAATGTAATCATATACAAATCGATGAGTATTAATCGATAATAATTCGACTAAATAAGTCTTAATTGGATCAGGCAGAGGGCCCCGCTGGGTCTACGGACATCTCCCATAGGGAAGCGTTCTAGAACCCCTTCTTTAGTATCTACATCAATTATAAGCCATCAACCGACTGACCGTTTCATTTATGCAAACGATCTTGCATTGAATTCCCAGAACAATCTCTCCAAAGCTCTTGTAAACCTAAGCATGTGTTACGATAAGAATGTTCTTAAGCCGAATCTGTCAAAAACTCAGGCATGCGCTTTGCCCACAACTTTCGCAACAACCAAGCTGATGGACCATAAAATTTCATGGCAAGGCGTTCCAATTACCCACTGTTCACAACCCAAATATGTTTGAACAGTCCTGGACAGATCAGATGGAGAATACGGTAGGCCACAAATGGCCCGATCCGCGCATGCGAAGCTGGTGAAAACAACTACTAACGAGACCTGCAGGACCATCGCAGGATGTTAAAAACCAACACCAGTTAAAATGCTGTACCCACTGGCTGGCATTGCTCCACCAGATATCCGAAGTGAGTTAGCAAGTTCTGTCGAGCGGTCAAAAGCGCCCCATATGTACAACGATGTTGCTGCCCCCACTAGACTGAAGAGCAGGCGAAGTTTCGTACACTTCACATACCCGATCTCGTCAAATATTCCAACGGAACGAATGACCAGTTGGCTGGGGAGATGCACCGGCCGAATCATTTGTACCACCAGCAGACAACTTACCACCAATCTTGAAGTGCCTTAACCGCCTAAGAACCCAGGTTGGCTGATGCAAAGAAATCCGATCAAATGGTCTTATACAGATAGTTAAAACAATATCAGCAGCTGCTGTGCGTCTCCACTCTCAACGGACAGTCGCCCACAGTTTGGTGTGTCCAGCATACAGCGACTTGCGAGCTAGAGGATCTGCAGATATAGAATCTACTTGACTAAGGACTTGAAAAAAAAACAATATTTTTTTATTTATATTCTTCATTCATAATTCATGGCGGATTTTCCTATTTCAAATTAATTTGTTTAAGTATACGATTATCAAATATAGCTGGCGAATACGGTTAAACGGATTGATAAAGAACTTATTACCCGCAAGGGGTAAAGACGTGATAATATGTATTGCAATTACAACTTCTACAAAATTACCTTCATCATTTTTAGCCATTGTAACATTCCTTTCGACCATTTCTATAACGTTCTCAAACAATGAAAGGTCCCTTCATACGTTTCAATACCGTATCGCTATCCAATAAAGATCCGGATGCAGGAATGGAGAGAAGTCTACGATATTATCTACAGTTATATTGAAAACTAAAAGCAATTTACGTCATTATACGGTGAACGGGTTAAGTAAAACGTTTCGTTCTGATAGACACACATTATAAGGTATGTTCAGCTTAGGCAACTAATAATAACGCTTAGTCGAATTCCACATGCCAAACATTGTCATGTTTCAATATTTATTTAATCCAAAAACCTATATTTACTTTAGATGTTGACGCTCTTCAGAAGGAAATAAATTTAATTATTCAGTTTAATTATTCCAATATATTATGTAGATTCTATTCATATAAAGTATGGAACCTACGCATTAAAATGTCGGTGAACGTAATCATGTCACGGTTCGACTGCAAAAAATGTGCATGCGAATAACCAAAGCTCAGAGAACTGTCATTAATGTCGACGCCGAAGTACATTTGCCCTTACAGCTTATTAAACAGGAGCTATTGAATTAAATTGGCTCATACGAGATGGAGCATAATAATAGATCTTGTTAGGATGGTCGATATTGCTAATTGTGGGCAATGGCGTGCCGCGTTCCTCGGATGCCTGCGTTGATTGGCATTATTAGAGATAAAGGGTCAATATAATTAAGACAGAAGTGCTATAGTGTCCGCCTATTTTGTAACGAAGTCTTTAATTAAAATGACTCACAGAGATAAAAAGTACTCAACGAAATGTGGGACGAATTCCGTTGACAATGACAAATAATAGTCAATTTTTTACTCCCAGTCGGAAGTTATCGTCGGCGAGGCGATAAATGGACAGTGAAGCCAATGAATCTTTAGCAAGGACAGGTCTGTTGGGAAAAAAAACCGGCCAAGTGTGAGTCAAACTCGCGCAATGAGGGTTCCGTACAATATGCTTCGTGAACTCACTCCTTTGTGTGTAATTCCCCCTTTTCTGAGCTTTGAATTCGAAATGTGATTTCATGAAAAATAAAATTGCTGTTTGTTTGATTGACACTATTGACAGCTGTCCCATCTATGCGATTATGCAAAAATGTAGATAGCGCTATCTAGTGGTGTTTTGGTAAACTATTTCCCTAGATGAACTTATTATAGTAGGTTTATCACTTTATTTTGAACTGGTAGAATTCTTATTATTTTTCCTGTAATCTTCAAGCAAAGAACTATATATTGTAATTTTTTCAAAATTTTAGGCCCAGTAGTTTCGGTGGTCAATTTTCGCCTTCTTTCGTGAATAAAATCAAAAGTATTGATTTTAACCGAACGAAAAAAAATATTTCTGAAATCCTCATAACGAGCCCTTTCATTTGATATATGACACACACGGTCTGCCAAACTTTTTTTTTTAATTTTCTATTTGGGCCCCCGAAAATGAACCTTATTTAAAAAAAAAATATTTATTTAGTTCGCACATTCGTGTTTGGGTCATACATAGGATTACACCATCTTACCAAGTTTCACCTAATTTGGTTCAGTAGATTCTGAGAAATTCGGCTGTGAGAGACGGACGGACGGACAGACAGACGCACGAGTGATCCTATAAGGGTTCCGTTTTTCATTTTTTGTACGGAACCCTAAAAAACATCTACAATTAAAATAATGATTATGATACTAGCGAGGTGAAATTTCGCAGGGTCGACAGTAGGAAAAGGTGCTTCCGCCGAAATCGAAAAAGTGGGTGATTAAAAAATGTTGAATGCATACTGAGTTATCAGTCTTGACAGAGAAACCCCTAATTTTTATCATTTTCTTTATGATATAGGACGGAAACGAGTAAGATAAGATGAAAATCTATCATCTATAATTTAAGAACTGTGTTCTTGTCGGTGGAGTAGGTACTCTCCACTCTCCATGTCTCTCGGTTATGAATAAGATGAGTTATTTTAGAGCCCTACATGTACAAGCAAGAGTTTTCTTTCGCAAGAAATCAACTGCTGGACTTGATCTCCCCAAGGATTTTCATCATTGGGGTTTCGCAACGGCAACGGGACGGTGATAAACGGGTTGGTGAGCGCAGTTAATGCGACTTGACTTATCTCGGTTCCGATGCTGCTGCCCTTTGGAACCGCTTGTTTTGTTAGGGTAGGAGTTTGTTAGACTAACGGTATAAAAGTGATTGGGTGTAGCATCCCATGGGATGCTATACCCAATTGTGATGGGAGCATGTAGCATCCCATCACAATTGGGATGCTACATGCTCGGATAGTTTGGGGATGAAAAAGTAGCAGCTCGGGAGGGCGGGCGCGCGTAGCCGATGCCATACCTACAACCACCGGGCAGGCAGTCGAGGATGACATCCTTGACAACGGTTCTTATTAGTTCATTTTGTACACTTTACAAATAAATATATCTTTATCTCCCTGCAACCCTGATGGAAGGTAGACCTAGTATCTGGTGCGTCGTTCAAATGGACAAATAACTTGTTAAAAAAAACGCTAAATTGTCTGATTTTGCCTTGTTTAAGGATTTCTCCTTTCTGTGCTCATGAGTATAAAAACGTTCTAATGAGTAAAGTACACAATTTCGCCAATCGACACTTGGACAGCCTTGGTCAGTCCACCGGCTGAGTGGAAGGCCAACCGCGTTCTATGGTTCTATTCACGGCGCGATTGTTTAATTGCATAGTTAAAAGTCAATTAAAAACGAGTGTCGATTATCCAAATTGTCTTACTTACGGCCTAAGCTTTAACTGTATTCTATTTGCTGTTCATCGATGTTTGCTTTGATATTATGAGGAGAAAAACACTGAATATATTATTCAAAACATCCGTTTTTAACCTCCTCGACTAAAACGAGGTTTATTATAAAAAGTTTTACATACACCTCTGCGCTGCGCCTGTGTGTCTGAGGCATCATAGCCAAGGGCATTCAGCTATTAGATTTTTAAAATTTAATATGGTTCAGGATTAAAAGAATTATTTGCTGGTGGCGCTAGTGTCTGATACCACAGCGCCTTAAGTTCTTATCTTTCTTAGCAATGGTGAAAGTAGGACCTCCCGGAGCGAAGGCAATATAGCAGCTAGTGTTTCTTTCAGAATTTTTGGTATGTTAATTTCCCGTTTAACTTTATGCACCTGCGCCATCAATGGTGCAGAGGTGACTAATTAATTTGCTTAGCATCATTAATAGTGCTTTAGAAACCGCATTGTTAGCATGGACTCATCTGCACCATTGAGATGACACTATACTAGTTATCAATGTTGTAGTAGGTAATTCCTTTAAGTATTTCCTCCTTGCATAGTTTTTGTTCTTACGTTACCTTACCCATGAATACGCTTTATAGAGTAAAGTTGGAGTGCTAAATAGCTGTGGCGTTTTAATACTACTAACAAAATTCAAAATTACGTGTAGACATCAACTATAACCCAAACTCGTAGAGAACCCGGATTAGAGTAAGTGGTATAGTACACTTGCACTCTACCACTTACTCTAAGCGTGCACCGCTTAGACTTAAACTTAACCCTCAAAAGGTTGACAAATCTCTTGATTTTAGAAACAAAAATATTACATGCGCTTTAATACTTTTTTTTTCCTTCATAAAAGCAAGTACCTATGTACTTAATGAAAGTAACAACATAAATCAGGCATAATGCACTACTTACGAGGGTTTAGACGATAAACACAAATGTATGTTTAGAAAATTGACAGAAACGCATATTGCCAGGAGACACTAATACCAGACTCGCAAAATGATAGCCTAATTTAGAGCTGAGAAAATATAATTATGAAAATATAGCACATGGGCAACCGTCATTTTGCGATTCTGACGTTGTTTCCTAGTGATTCATATACACTTAAATCTCTATCTTATCTCAAAAGCTACTGACTGAACTAATTTTGATGAGACGTGCAGTGGTCCCTAACTTGGATTAGATTATACCTAGTACAACAAAAAAGATTTTCAAAAATCTGAATTTCTGAGATATACGCGGACAAACATACAAATATGAAAATTGCCACATATGTTTAGAAGCTGATAAAGACTTACATATATATATGTCGCAGTCATCTGGTTGAATCTGCTATTTGATTGAATGACTAGCTCGTTCATTGAATAAACACGTTTAATTGGATGACTAGGCCAAACGTTGATTGAACAAGCGTCGCTCAACGTCCAACTAGTTAGCGGGTTGTAACATAGCCCTTTGAACATAACGGACATAAAATCAGTCAGGTGATTCAAATTTAGTTCATTTTTTACCACTGCGGCGCTAGTAGTCACCAAAACAAATATGGCGTCAAACAGCTCGAACAGATGGCACGATGTTGATATTTTTTCTATTTTTACAAGTGCGTTATTTGTAATAAAATAGTATGACATTATGGATTTACCTATTATAACGCCGCCGCCGGCTACTTTAAAAACTAAGAAAAATGAAATCATGCTACCACCCAATATTACAAAGTCGGCTAATAGTGTAATCGCATCGCTACGATTTAGGACGCCAATTTGCCCTCCCGCCAGCGTTGCCGACATCAAAAGTCTGGATTACCCAAAAGCCTAACTGAAAATCCCCAAATTTGGGGCAAATAAAATCGATATTTCCCATATTTTCCTCACAAATTTTCAAAAAAGAAATTAAAGTACTGTTCAGTTATATCAAATATATTTATCACCTACTAACACTTAAGTATGATATTGACGATTACAATCATCGTATTGCAGCTTTTCATTCTTTAGTAAAACTTGTGTTATGGGATACTAACTCAACGATACTATATTTTATAATAGATACTAATAAGACCCAGGTCAATCTGAAAGTTATCATTTTTCATCTTGACCTGACCGGGGATCGAACCCGGGACCATCCGTGTCACAGGCCGGCGTATTGACCGCTGCCCCACGGAGCTCATCATACAACTAATATTATATTCTATCAACTTATAATACCTTTCCAGTAAAAAAATATGAAAGGTTATTTTTTATAAAAAAGATTATTTTTTTTTTATATTTCAGGTAATTTCTGACATGACCCGACTGGCAACACTACGATTTAGGAACCGATTTAGTGTAGTGTGATCACTAGCTTCCGATTTAGGTTCCTAACACGTTCCTAATTAGGATTCCTAAAAATTGGATAGTGTAATAAGTGCTTTAGATTCAACGACTTCGCTAAATGACATTCATTCAGTGAAGACGTTGAACGTTACATTCAACGACTTGACGAGCTGTCCTTCAGTCATTCAATTGTGACAATACTACATACAAACGGGTTGAATCGATAATTTTCTTTTTTTTTGAAGTCATTTGAAAATTACTAATTACTTAGGATCTACGTATTATGAAAGATAACATGGGGACTTTTGGTGGGAAGTCAAGGGGTTCAGTTGTCGTTTGCCTTCTACAATTTTGCAAATTGATTAAAGTGGACTTTATAATATGAAATTGGTGTAGTTTGGTGTTATAAATGCTCGTGCTCAAGAACAATTTGTGAAATAGTTAAAGTAGACTGTTAAATGGACTCGTATAGATTTGTCGCCAAAAGCACCCACGAGGCTGCCAAAGAACATACGCCATCTTTGATGCCACATACCGTACAACACCGATACTTAGTATCTCATTATACTGGACATTGGCAGAATCACTGAAATCTCGGTGGAAGCCATAATTAAAAAGAAGAAAGAAAGAAAGATAACATTTACTAAACAACAACTCTGATAAGTCTTGTTAGCTTTAAATTAGTCGCCATTCTTAATCTTGTTTATTTACTCGATAAGATAACTCACGAAAGGATGCTGTTAATTCCCCGCCACCCCGATTACGAGTTCTGATTTACCCGCGAGAATAAACACGGTTTAAATTGAAATTAATGCTGCCTTTGAGGAAAACCGTCAGTCAAGCAAGATCATTAACCGCATGACAAGAAAGCAACGAGGTCTGCCTGTAATGTCGTTTACGATATAAATAATGGTGACGCTCATCATTTTCGACTTGAATTCATTATTTTCATTTAAGTATAATAAGTTTTTTCGTTATATTATGATAAACTAGTTGTAACCCGCGGTTTTGCCCGCGTGATATACCTATTTTCATTTAAGTATAATAAGTTTTTTCGTAGTCGGGTCATAAGTTCTGTCAAAACTTTATTATATTTTTTTTTTTAATACTGGCTAGATGAACTTCACCAATTTTAAAAATAGAACGTTTGCCGAAAATAGAAAAGACATTAATTTTTATTCATTTTCAAAAACGGAGTGGTCGAAGAAAGAAGATAGAGTAGCGGTTATCGCGTTGCACCGTTGCAAATTTTCAATATTCTACAAAAGTTGAAAATAATCTTACGATTTGTTTATCGCAGTATCAAACGATTCACTGAAGATTCAAGCTTCGAAGATCGTAAGAGGACCGGCCGACCTCGTACAGTTAGGACACAGCGATCATCAAAGCAGTGAAGGCGCGAATCCAACGAAATCATGTTCGTAAACAAAAAATCTTAGCTCTTCAGATGGGCCTAAGCAGGACCACGGTCAAAAGAGTGATAAATGAAGACCTAGGACTACGAGCTTATTGTAAGAAGACAGGACATTTTTTGAACGAGCGTTTAAAAAAATTAGGCTGGATAGATCCCGCGCTTTATTACGGCGGTACGCGGGAAAAAAATACCGCGAAATTTTGGTATCGGATGAAAAAATTTTTAACATCGAAAAAAGTTATTATGAACAAAATGATAAGGTATATGCCCACAGCAGTAAAGTGTACCAAAATACCGTCCAAACAAACATAGTGGAAACTCTTTCTCAAACAATGTTCAAAAACAGACATTGGATATTCCAACAGGACTCTGCACCAGCTCATAGAGCACGAAGAAGAAAATTGTATTCTATATTAAATAACCTTTAATTTCATAAACATATAATTTCTTTATAATTATCAAAAGTGTATCATTCATTTTATAAAAAGTTTTTGACAGAACTTATGACCTGACTAAGTATATCCCGCCGATGTCCTTTTCAGTACCCAAACCTATGTGTATGCAAAATTCCATGATGATAGGTTCAGTAGATAGGGCGTAAAGGCGTAACATAGAAACAAAACAGCAAACAAAGAAGTCACTTTCGCATATAATATTAGTTGGGATTATTTTTTGAATGAGTTATTTATTTGAGTGCCTATATGATTCGAACTCGAGTCATCCCGGTGATTATTGGATGCCCTTGAACCGCTAATACCACTTCGCTTTCCTTCGAAGTTATATTTTATTTCGAAAAAACATACATTCAACTGAAAATCCTCTTCTTTGTACAATATAGTTTGAATTATTGCCAAACTGCAGCCTCATATTCAGATGTTACTTAATTTTTGTACGAAAAGTATTATATTACATATTGAATTCTAATGTTTGTTATTGGGAAATTTCTATAAAGTATTTCTAGTCCACAAAAAGTCTTATAGAATAATGAATGGAATTGTATTTAAATTAACGCAAGTTGTTATTGTATTTCAATATAATAATTTAGCAGCCCCCTCCGGCTATTAAAAACAACCACAACAAAATCCGTTGCGTAAAAAATAAATAATATATACGGACAAATCACACAAATTGAGCTAGCCCCAAAGTAAGTTCGAGACTTTTGTTATGGGATACCAACTCAACGATACTATATTTTATAACAAATACATATGTAGATAAACATCCTAGACCCAGGTCAAGATGAAAAATCAATATGTAAAAGATCATTTTTCTTCTTGACCTAACCGGGGATCGAACCAGGGACCATTCGAGTCAGAGGCCGGTGTGTTGACCGCTGCGCCACGGAGCTCGTCGTCGTGCGTAGTTTTAAAGATCTTTTTACATAGGTACAGACAGACTTCCCGCTGGAAGCTACTTTGTTTTAATACTATGTAGTGATATATTTTTGTAATGAAAAATTATAATAGAATGCTTTTGTTGACATTTCAGAAACTTGAAAATTTGAAATAAAAAAGTCAGAACCTTCACATGATGGAAAAAAAAACGTTTAATCTGTTTCGTGTTCAGGCTGAATCATTTTAGAGAGAACACGTATTGAAATCGCTGTAGTGTTATTAATTAATACCTAGTTCATGTTCAAAGGAAACTATACATGGAAACTATACAATACAAAAAAGCCAGAAGTTGAAAGCTAATGACCGTTGAACAGAATTTCTACAAGGTTCCCTCACCTTTTCCATAAATAGATGGCTTTTCTATTAATTTGCGTGTGATAAACATCATGAAACAGTTCATAAAATACTTTTTCATATTAATTTCAGAGTTAAGAAAAAAAAAGTAAAACAAAAGTGAATAGCTAGTTTCAAGAACAATAGCAAAGTCTAACAACAATATTGAGAAAAAAAGGCGAAGCGCTGAACTGAATCTTGTGTTTTAATATTCTTTCGTTAGGTAATATGATTTACTGCTATGTAAGGTTACAGTGGACAAATAATGTGATCCAAATAAAGTCTTTAAATCGTTTTATTTTTTGTGAATAAATATTGTAGCAATAAATGTAAAATAATATTCAGATTATAATATCGCCTTGGAGGCTGGCGCAGTGGTTAACTAACACACAAGGCTGCGATACGAGGGGTCCCGGATTCAATCCCCGGCCAGGTCATGATGGAAAACCATCTTTTTCAAGTTGGTCTGACAAACACCAATCAATTTTTACTTTTGTATTTATTTAGGCTTATATAGATTTTGAAAGGACCACCAAAAAACGTGTTTTATATTTGCATGATAACATTGTATTTTACAAATTATATTATTCTTGCTGTTTTCTAAAACACCACTTTATCCGGTGAATCCTTCACCTGTTCTTTCACTGTGATGTAGAATCCCCATTTATTAAACGAAAACTACAAATCGAGACGACAACTAGTTGTTAGATGAGTGACTGGCCACATTTCTAATCACATCACAGTTCACCTATCTATGGGTGCATCAAGTCTCCCTATAAAAGGCCTCGTCCAGTCCAGCACAAGTTAATGGCCTTTCATTGCTTTAGCACAATAGAGTGAGAGTACAGAAATAAAGCTTTTTACATGGTGCGCTCTAGCAACAACATAGAAAATACAATTCTGTGTTTTGTCAGCAAGTCGCTCAGGACATTTACCAACTTTTTCAGCGTTTCCTTCTTATGCTTGTCGGGGAGAAAAAATATTAATAGATATTATTATGCAAGAACTATACTAACTTTGCCGTGTGGTTCTCGGCACAGTAGAATAGGACCACTTCAAGTCTTCCCCGTCAATAAAAGCCCATTTTTAAGGCAAATGCGGTACGCGCCTTGTTTGTGAGTGTCATTAGCTCACGTTAGTTTCAATGCTTTAATTTCTGTACTATTTCTGTTTTGTGGCCTTAAGTACATCGACAGGAAATCGCAGCCACTTTCCGCCGAGACGCCACTTTTACTTTCGCCGAACGTTCACCTGGGTTAAGGTGCCCCAGATACAGATACCACCCACCTCGTTTTCAGTGTTAATGTGGCCGAAAACAAAATATAGGTACCTATAATCAAGTTTTTTATCCGATACGACACGACCCTCGACGACGACGGCTGATGATGGAGAATAATTTCGGTTGATTGTATTGTATATTTCTTTCAGAGCAACTTCAAAAAGGTTTAGGGAGGGCTTTAGAATGCTGCGGATTGGTTCAGTTTTTAGGGTTCCGTAGTAAACAAGAAACCCTTATAGTTTCGCCATGTCTGTCTCAAGTAAAATGGGAGTAACTTTTTTTCTCTACGAATCTATTGTCTATTATTAAATCTGTGCTATTGTGTATGGGGTATTGCTGAATAGGTCTTTAAAAAATATTTTGAGGTTGAGAACACCATTTTTCGATTTAGTCATCCGTTTCTGAAATATTTTTTAACCCCTGACGCAAAAAAGAGGGATGTTATAAGTTTAACGATTCTGTCTGTGGGATCGTAGCTCCCAAACGGATGAACTGATTTCCGTTTTGTTTCTTTTTTGTATCATTTTATCAATAATTTTATCCTAAGTGTTCTTATCCATGTTTCATGAAAATCTGTTCAGCCGTTTAGAGATAATCACAATCTAAGTAATATTCTTATGTCTGTACTGTGTCCCAAATTTGATATCTTGTTACTTCAATGATATTGAAAGTGTCGTGGGGTTATTTAAATTTTACTTTTTATCGTATGAGACACTGCTGGGTTTGATATCAATTAAAACTATGAAAAGATATTTACAAAAACATAACATTCCAAATCTGAATTTTCCTTCACAATTTTTACAAGAAAAATAGTTTTTCTCATTAATTAATTGATCTACAAGTTTACAACGAGAATATTTTCATGCGATGATAAAAACAGAATAAATAAATAAATCCCATACAACAATCGTTATTTTATTGCCGGTTTTTGCTTGATATTAATAACGGCAACAAGATTCAAAGATTCAAACATTTATTTGCCAACTATGAGTCATACATATAATACAGGTGTTATGTATTTAATAATTATGGTTCTAATCATAGCAACTCCGCGAGTATTGCAAATGTAGTAGACTAGTAAGTAAATGATACCTATAAAACAATTTCTTTTAAATTTATTAGTATTAAATAATTTATATAAATCAATTTCAATTTAACTTATTAGAATTAAATAATTTCAATTTAATTTATAAATGTTAAATAATTTTATACACAGATTCAATTTAATTAAATTTCGAGATTTTAGAGCACTTGAGAACTTTTTTAAAGTGTTTTCGTTTTTGATAAATGCCGGTAATTTATTATAATATTGTGCCTGCCATGAAGTACGGACTTTTATTTAGCATTTTTATTCTAGCTGGAGGCAAATAAAGTCTGTCTTTATGTCTAGTGTAAATGTTATTATATCCTTTATTTTTTTTGAAAGAGTTTAGATTTTGGCGAGTAAACATGCAAATTTCATATATGTATAAAGATGGCAAGGTGAGTAGTCTGTATTTTTTAAAATAAGGTTTACACGATTTAGTATTATCTATTTTGGCTATTATTCTGACACATTTTTTTTGCAATATAAGAAGATCGCCTACGTCTGTACTGTTTCCCAGAGGATTATACCATACTTGAGTTGGGAATAAGCAAACGCGTAATAGGCGGATAGTGCTTCTGTGCTCGTGCTCTGAACAAGCTCATAAAGTGCGTAAGTGAAGCTAGATAGTTTTGATTTCACAAACTCCACATGGGCTTTCCAATTGAGGTGGTTGTGTATCATTATGCCAAGTAATTTAAAGGTGTCTACCTAAGGTGTCTACGCATTCTATTTGTTAATTATTTATGTTTAATTTTACTTAAAGGTTTTTTTGTGTAGGGCTAAATTGCATAATTTTCGTTTTAGAATAATTTATGTAGAGGTTATGGTTTTGGAGCCAAGTAGTCACAGTTTGGATAGTGTCGTGTAATAAATCGTTTGCATCCTTAGAATTGTCACATTTAAATAATATTGAAATATCGTCTGATACAAGTAGACAAGAATGAAATATTCACAGAATATTTAGTTGTATATTCACTTTAAAAATAAATCATTAAATCAAAATAAAATAAATTATTTACTCCGAGAGTGGGAGTAAACTCCCATACAAAAAATATTTATTGCCATTTTTGCTTGATAGTCAAATGTTGCATGTATGGAACCATACATGCGCGACCCCAAATCGCACTTGGAGTTTTTCTAAATCGATAGAAAACTAAAGAACTCAGGTATTTAACTTTAAAAACTATTTCAATCATAAAAATTTAACAGCCTATTTACTTACATACCAAAGTATAAGAAATTTTGGAATATCATGTCCTAGTCACAATGGAATGGTCCTAATGCTGTATATAGGGTTTACCATGTCCGTTTGTCAGTATGTCTATCTGTCCGCCGTTTAGCTCAGAGACTGTTATTACTAGAAAGCTGTGGCATAGACACATGCACATATTAATTACGGCGACAGTGGTGGAATAAAAATATAAAAACATAGGTATATGATTCTAACCATACATGTTCCTATAAAGTGGGGGCAAATATTTTTTTATCTTGTTAATCCCTTGCTGTTGTATAGAAATTTCCTATTTTTGTTACATAATCTGTGAATAACGACATGGGCTACGTTATCAACAATTCTTTGTTATATTATATTCTTCTAACTTCTAACATGTCCATATAATATAGCTGTTCGTTAATCCTAATAAACAAATAAATATACTTAAATAAATAAATTTCAGAAATATTTTAGGTGTCTGACTGAATACAATTTTTTAATTCAAGTTTAAATTTTTGTCCCCATCTCCTGTAAGCTGTAATATATGGTTGTTTAATGTGGATTGATATGTAAAAAAGTCCAAGGCAATATCAAATGAAACTAAAGAAAAACTATCATTAAATAAAATGGATAATATCATGAGTTATGTTTGATTGACTTATGAAAACTAGGGGCTCTGTGAGCTGCGGGTAGACCTCATGAGTTTGTCTTTAAATTTAATTAATTTTAACTGAATAAATGTTCACCACGCACCTTAAAACAAAAACTTACAATAATTTAAAATAATAAACCTGAATAAATAAATAGTCCAAAAACTTACGACACAAATAAAAAGTTAATACTGTCCACCTAGATTCAAAATTTCTTTAGATACTTACAATGGTCATTAGCGCCACTAACATCGGTAGAGGTCTTCTGTGTCAACTTTGTCATTTTGAAAATATTCCAATAACTAAATTGATTTTAGATCTATGTAATTTTCAAACCTGCTCACAAAATTTCACAATGTACAATGCTCAATTGAGAAATGCGACCTCTGGAGTGGAACAGTTTGAAAGACATAACAAGAAAATTTTGCCCAAGTTAATTCAAACAGACTCTCTGTGCTCACTTGGTCAATGAATACAACTATATACGCACTTGGCCAATTTTTTTAGTCATGCCGCTCTGCTGATTTGCCTTCGACTTAGAAAAGTATTGATTCAAAAAATTACTCAATTGAGTCTTTAAATTCAAAGTTTTGAAATCAATTAATTCAAGTGTAGTTTGATATCAGTATGTCAGGGCAATGGAATAAATCTCTGCCCTTCTTGACTTAGCATTCACTTGGTAACATCCTCAGCAATTGTACATTGAGCTAGGGATACACTATTATGAATGAATTTTTCGAAAGATAAACCACGGTGTAGAATGTCACGACGGGATACAGACAAATTAGGCAGTCTTTCTTGTATAGGACATCTATCACCTGGTTCAGCTGGTTCCATGGGCAATTTTGCACATTTGTATAGGACCTCTCTTAAGTTTAAAATTTTACTACGGTTTTTATTACCTTTATTATAGTGGCAAGAAATATTCCTACACATTCTGTGAAAATTTCAAGTCTCTACCTATTACAGTTCAACAGATACAGCATGGGCTTTGCAGGCTTGGTGCATGTTTATAACGCATTGGGTATAGAACCTTTAAAAAGAGCATGGCATCTATTGGAAATTTTCCTCGACTATATTATGTAGATCATGAGTCAAAAGCTCAGCTGATAGCTATTACTATGAGGAACTATTTAGATCTCTACTTCTCTTGATGTCTTATATTTAAACATCAAATATGTTTTGTGTTTACTAATTACATATTTTTTTATAGTGAATAAATCACACAAATTGAGTAACCCCCAAAGTAAGTTCAAGACTTGTGGTATGGGACACTAACTTAATGATACTATACTTTATTACAAATACATATATAGATAAACATCCAAGACCCAAGTCAATCTGACTCTAGACTATAATTGAGTTTGTGTGTACCACCCTAGAGATCATTGTTACTTCCTATGTGATGACGATAAGAAATGTGATTCATGTGCTTATGTAAGTACTTTTAAAATAATTTTGTTTGTTTGTGCAATAAAATTCTAGATTAGGACTTACGTACCTTAATCTTAGTTTGTTTTTCTTTCAACCTTCAAAGATTGAGCTAAAGTATATATTGTGACTTTAAATTTTTTTGTGTTCCGAAATAAAGATGAAACACCTGCTCACTATGTGTGACCAGATTGCTCAACCACACACAGCTTCATGCACTCTAAGCATAGTGAATTCTTCTATTTACTTCAAATTGATACGCTAATAGGCTGGCCTTGACGATTGCCTCATTTAAGTTGCAAAAAATCATATTACAGACGATTTTCATATTATTCTAAGAGCATGTAATGCACAGTGATTGAGCACAGATGGCTGTGTTACAAATGTTAATAAATAAAATTTCAAGAAAGTAGGAATTAACTGCCTCAAAACAAATCTTTAAGTGCCAAATTGAATAGAATTCACATTATGTCTATATTATACATAACGTCAAGGATATTAAAAAGGCGATTACCGTTATCAAGGGATAAAAAATGATAGATAAGAGACATAGGTACCTGAAGTCCAAGCTGAGGTTCCTCTGATGTGTAGGTGGTTTTGGACCCCTGACATCGTTGCGGCTCCCATGAACAGGTACATCCTCCAACATGCTCACTCACGCTATCGAGACACAAAACACTATACCCATATCACAACTGTCCGTCCGAGCAAGTCAGCAAGTAAATAACAACATTGACAACATGGCGTCGAGAGAAATCTCAATAATAAAACGAATCTACCTTACTGATTACGCGATTCAAATGTAATGCGATAGTGAACTATCTACTCACAGCCTTTGATACTCTATCTAATATGTTTTTAAAATGTAATAAATCAAAATATTATCGAACAACTGAACAGATTTTGAAAAGACGATTTACAAAGATTTAACACAAATGTCACAGTGAATTTATTAAATAATCACAACAAAATAAACACTGAAATGTTTCACGGATACAATAATAAGTGCAGGCGTAACAAAATAAATAAATTCCTCAAAATTAAAGAAATCGATGGACCTTCGTCAGGGACGACATCAAATTTTTTATTTTTTATTTGCGCTAGGCTAGCCTAGTGCTGGCTGAATTACATACAACTGTCAACTGCATACTCGGACGGAACAGTTTTTGATACGTAGTATCGTTACATATTCTTTGATCGTTACCAAAAAAATTTTTCATGTCTGTGGTCGTTACCAGAAAAGAGACAAATAACTTCTTGGAAAAAGGAACGGATATACACATGCTACTAATATGTTTCCATGCTAGTTTTGAGCACGTGCTGCTATTAAGGTAGCACGTGTAAACAGCCTTTGATAAAATTGTAGCATGCTCAAATATCGATTGCTGGCCGATTTTAAAGCATTCTACCTCAATTGGTGTATTCAGTACAGTACCTATACCGCTGCATAAAAACTTGTCTTGCACGCATGTGCTTAAAATAAAGCACGTGTGTGCAAGACATATGCGGGACAGGATGGGTGGGACACAAGCATGTTCATTAGTTGCATGCTTATAAGCATGCTAAGAACTAGCATGTGTGTATTCGTTATAAATAATCAATGAATACCGGAACGTAAACAAATTATTATACAGAGCAAAGATTTGGTTGCGTTGCTTTGATTGTTTGTATGAATAAACAAATATGTTTACATAATCGTTACAAAAAAAGTAAGCCTAGGTATATTTAATTTTATTGGGCAACGTCGACGGTCTGTTGCACTGAATTCAGTGCAACTGCACTGCACAATAAAGCGCTGTTCACACATTTCGAGCCGGGCCGGTCAAAATTTATTCCAACGATTTGTATGGACTCGATCATACAGTTCAGGGCCGGGCCGCCAGTCAGTGTAGTTGACCACCCGGACCACATTTGCTATACATACATACAAACTATCACGTCTTTCTCGCTTGCGGGGTAGACAGAGCCCAGCCCCCGTAGCATGGCTCGCGCTACGCCTTTTATATCGCGCGATAAACTATCTAATTCTCGCTCTTCAGTATTGTGAAAAACAAGATGGCTATAGTCGATAAACGTTGTCGCGCATGCCATGCTACGGGGGCAGATATGTAAAACCTTAAGTCTACATAACAGAATCATAAAAGTGATTGGTTGCTAGCCGCATCGCCTATTGACATGATTCCTGCCTGACGCCCATTCCCTCGATCGGCTTTTATGATTTGCGCGGGAAGAGCAGCTGATACATTCCACGTTTTTTCTTTTTACCCAGACCAGCATGGAAGCTATGTATATGTTATTTATTGTACAACTAGAGTAAAAAAAAAGCTGTTGCCAGTGCCAGACAGACCTGTGTGACCGATATTCTTTGACCTACACCACAATTGCCCGACAAGTTTGGACGAAAAATGATTTCGCTGACACTGATTTCCCTGATATTATGTGAATAAGGGTGGCAGTAAAGCCAACTATTAAATTTGAAAAAAAAATAATTTTAAGAAATCTTGGTACGGGCTCGGAAGCAAATTAGTAAATACCCGACGTATTAGCAACTCGGGAAGATTCGGCTCCCAATCGGGCGCTAGTTAATACCCGACGTGTCGTACGTGACGACCCGTCAGCTATTTACTACACCGCAATTAGTATTGTTTTCACCTTCTAACAGTTGTGATTAATTTAAATTGGTTAAAACATTTATAATTAAAAAAGCGTGATTTACCAGACCTAACAGAAGATTACGAGTATAAAAGAAAAGTCATCAACGGTGAACGGTTTTGACAAATTTATGTCAAAACGAGATGTAGAAGTAAGTATAAAATGGTTTTGAAATTGTTAACGGCTTTTCTATACTAAAAGTGTGACAAAATTATTTGTTATAGACATACTTACTTTTAGTTTCGTTATGAGTAGTTTCAAACACATAGATAAGTTCCAATTGAAGTTACAATAACCTAAACATTATTTTTAAGTCTTATTTCCTCATGTTGGTTACTTTTCCAGTAGAATGCTTCATAAATTTCACTATAAAGAAACCGTTAATGGCAGACGCGTTAGTCTGACACGTCTGCTATTAACGCAGCAACTTCGGGTGTCTAACGCGTCGGGTATTTACTAATATGCGGCCCGGAAAACAAAGCTATCCCAAATTCTGCCAAATTTGGCAAAACATTGACGTGGTTTGACCAGCTATGTATGACTCAATAACTATAATTCGCAGGGAGTTCAAATTATACTGAAACAGTTCATAATTTCATCATCTTTTCAGCCGCTTGACATGGCCTCCCCCAAGGATTTCCAAAACAACCGGTTGGAAACGGCCTGCATCCAGTGCCAGCGCCTTCCTGCGACCGCTATATCAAGTCATCCAACCACCTGCCCCCTTATTTACTAACTCGGATGACAGGTGTCGATGCCTATCAATCTAGGTTTCCAGTTACAATGCGGGTTTTGCTTGCTCGAACTTTTTATTTGGAATACAAAAACCGTATTGTAACAGCAAATCCTAGATTGATAGCCATCGACATCTGTCATCCAAGTTAGTAAATAGGCGGGCTGGTCGGTGGGTGTCCAACGCTGCGCTTGCCGGACGTGATCGCCATTCCAGAACCTTTCTGCCCCATCGATCGTCGGTTCTTCACGTTATGTGCCTCGCCCACTGCCACTTCAAAGAGCGAATCCGAGCTACGTCAGTGACCTTTGTTCTTCTACGGATATCCTCGTTTCTGATTCGATCTCGCAGAGAAACACCAAGCATAGCCCTCCCCATAGCCCTTTGAGCGGCCTTGAGCTTTCTTATGAGGCCCATAGTAAGGGACCACGTTTCGGACCCATAAGTCACCACTGGTAGACACATTGGTCGAAGGCTTTACATACATGGATAATTTAGTGTTTAGTGTATTTTATAAAAGCATTCCACAGTATACCCGAAAAAAAAACCGGCCAAGTGCGTGTCGGGCCACGCGCAGTGTAGGGTTCCGTAGTTGCGAATGACAACTTTGAGTTCACACTGTTTACACTCACACCTCACAGTCTAACGACCAAAAACATCTAACAATGAAGATTGTATGAAATTTTACATTTTCCAGTACATTTTATAAGTTGGTTGCCTATAACTTTTTAGTTTGCACTTAGTACCCAGCTCTGATAGTTTTCCTTTCAACTTCAGTATATATACTATTGCTGTAATTTTTTTCACGTATCCATATATAACCGTTTAGCAGATAGAGGGGGGGGGGGGACACGTACCTCTAACAAAATTTTGCACTTTAAAACCAAATATTTCGGAAACGGATCCCTAAATCGAAAAATGGTGTTCTTAACCTCACGATATTTTTGAAAGACCTTTTTAACGATACCCCACACGATGGGTAAATAGAGAAAAAAAAATTACTCCCCCACTTTACTTGTATGGGAGCTACCCAAAAAAAAATATTTTTTCAAGGTTTTTTTCTACGACTTTTTTGCCATGATTAATATACACACTCATACCAAATTACAGCTTTCTAGTACTTATAGTCTCTGAGTAAAACCGCGGACGGACAGACAGACAGACAGACAGACAGACAGACATGGCGAAACTATAAGGGTTCCTAGTTTACTACGGAACCCTAAAAACCATCCGGATGGTAGATGTTTTGAATAAAACTGAAAAAGATCCATACTTTCGGCCCCAGGAGTAATAAGTAGGGTAAGAAAGTTGTAAACTTAAGGCTGTTCTCAGCGGTCTCTACAATATGCAATATGTAAAAAATCGCCGTTACATGCACGTTTGCAATGTTTTATGTCGATATTGACTGGCTTTGATTTAAACTTTACTGAATATACACGATTATTTTTGGAATAGTACAAAAAAAATGGGGCATTGTGTACACGTTACTGATCATATTCGCAACTCAAAAGATAAACAATCGGAAACCCAAAATTGTCTCTATATAATTGGTTAACGCTAGATAATAGTAAATGTGCACGCCCATTCATTAACGTCACATGATTTGTTTTTACGCATTCGGCATTCATTGATAACTAGCGTCAAAGCTGAGCCGAGCTGGACGAATGCACACCCCCGCTCACCACGCCCGCTTTCCCGAACTACCTTTTCCCATTTTCCGCAAGGACTACCCGCCGGATGCAATTTTACCATCGAATGTGCGCACGTGTTTCTTTGATTACAAACGAATTTGTGTGCTTTTAACCCGGTTGTACCCGGGAGTATGTAGAATGCCACGGACATATTTTTTATGTTGTGACAACGCGATGGGTTGTACGGAGAACATAACCGGCAACCCAAGGTACAAACTGTTAATAATGTTTACCAACGGTTACTTTACCACGGTTTATTTCACGCAACAACCCGGAGCCAAGGAAGATGATGACTGTACGACAGTGTATCGACGTACTTTAAGGAGGATAGATGTGTCCAAAATTTTAGTAACATTTTAAGATAAAAGAAACATTTATAACAAAGTAACTAGTGAGTAATATTAAGTTACGATTACACGTATATAATAAACTAGCTGTTACCCGCGGCTTCACCCACGTAATATATAGCCTATGTCCTTCTTCGTACCCTAACCTATGTGTATGCAAAATTTAATGTTGAACGGTTCAGTAGATACTGCGTGAAAGCGTAACAAACAAAGAAACAAACTCACATTCGCATTTATAATATTAGTTGGGATGGGATTGGGATAGGCCTCCTATTTATTATATATATTTACTTTATTTTGTACATAATTTGTGTTTGCTTGTGTTCATATAATTAAGTATATGTTTGTTGATTTTATGCACCAAATAAACATATTTATTTCTTATTTCAAATAAATTTATTTATTTCCTATTAAAAAAAAATATGGTGTATAAATTATATGTATGTAACCCATGGCGTAACATAGTAGGTCCGTACTTGGTCCGTACCTTGTTCTGAGTCCGTGCCGCGTACCGGACTAGTATCAAAAAATACCAACCTAATCCACGTTCGGTATGTGGATTAGGTATTTTTCCGATACTGTATTTTCCTTTACTCAAGCAAGACTAGGAGTAATATTGTTCTGTGAGCAAGACTGACGAGTTCTTGGCGGGAATTTGAGCGGACTACACGGTGTTTGTTTTGGATTGTTGTGCAAATTGTTTCTAGTGGACTTTATAATGTGAAATCGGTGTAATTTGGTGTTATAAAAGCCCATGTCAAGGAACAATGTGTGGGATAACTAAAATAGACAGTCATTGTGCAGCTGTAGTGAGATTTATATAGCGGGCTGGTGGTTGTCCGCCTTGCTGCGTTGGCTATGATTGATCCAGTGGGTTCGTGAAGGATTGTCGCCAGGGGCTCCATAGAATCAACGAAATGAGTTCACACCATCATTTCGTTGATAACAAGAAAACTCGATAAAGCGCGGGAAATTTTTTACTTGATACTGGCTAAATACGTAATGCGTGAAAGCCATAAAAAAAAAAAGCAAGACTGACATTGACATTTGAGATGTCATCTCGTCTTTAATATTATTGTTCACGCACGTCTTCACGATTGTTGCGTTGGGATTGTTTGTTCAATGACTTCAATGTTCATTTCATTTTCATAGAAAAATTCATTCCATTCATCTTCTTTTGATTGATTTAACTCCAATTTCTTACAACGAAGAATGTTTGTGAAATCCAATTTTTTGTATTAAACTAAATAGTTTATGATTCTTCTGTGCTATAATATTTCAGTTTTCCATATCAAGGAGTGGCCATGTCCCACAACAAGTAATTTTTTATTTTATTTGTATTTCTTGATACTTATTTATAGTTAGTTAGTACTGGTATTGTTAATCACAAGTTGTTATGTATTCTATTTGCAGTATCAAAATATTACCAGGAGCCACTGTTTGCGAGGATTGCACGTTAGAAGGAGACATTACCATCGGTGGAGGAACAGTTATTCATCCTAGAGTTACTATTATAGCTGAAGGTGGTCCCATTGTTATTGCAGAGTACTGTATTATTGAAGAGTATTCAACTATCATTCATAAGTAAGTAAACGTTCTTGAATCAAAAATAGTAGATATCTAAAATATACATGTAGGTATATATTAGTGGACCATAGTTGTCGATTGAAAATGTAAGAACTGATGAGGTTATCAATGAGATTCGAAAAATTACCTGAAAATGATATACCTACTTTGGTTCTGACATTCTCTCACAACTACCTAGGTATTTGATGGTTCTGGGATAAGAATCCTATCCATGCAGGAATTCTGCATTGCAGTGGCGTAACTATACCATCTGGGGCCCGTAGCAAATTCTTTTGATGGGGCCCTATCAGTAAAATCGACACATTGTACTTAGTTTTAATAAACTTGATTTTCAGCATACTCAATTACAAGTTGTATATGTCCCACTAATGGTCATGGGCCTCCTCTCTTAGGCATCCATAGAATATAATATCTCAATGAATTCATCATCTATTCGCTAGCTTTTCCGTGAAGGAACAACATGGTGAGGAGACCTACATTTACAATTAAATACAAATAAATGGGGCCCTCTTGGGCCCCGTGGCATTTTGCCAGCCCTGCCACCCTATTGTTCCGCCACTGCTGCATTGCCTAATTTTATCTTACTTTGATTTGTGTTATTTACATGATTGAGAATCAGTCATTTACACTTTCACTATTAACTGATTTACAAACACTGAACCAGTCTCAAAAGAAAAAGCCTACAGTTAGGATATCCTGGAAAGTGTAAACAAGCTGAAGCTGCAGCAGCAGAGCTAATATCTCCATAACTGTCCTAGCTTATAAAACATAGGAAACTGGGAATAAAACAAATGGAATATTTCCATAGGTATAATACTGGTGAGTAAAAAACATTAATCTATGAGACACGCCCGGTGCCTAGCTGCTCGATTCGCAAGTGAGGCGATCGCCGGTGACCCGGCGCACCGCAGCCCCCGCGCCCCTCGCCTTCTTCGTCACTCGTCTCGACACAAGCAATCATTTGGGATGCATCTCCCAATTGATTGCTTGTTTACACTTTACAGGATATCCTAACTGTAGTTGGGATGCATCTCCCAATTGATTACTTGTTTACACTTTACAGGATATCCTAACTGTAGGCTTTTTCTTTTGAGACTGGTTCAGTGTTGGTAAATCAGTTAATAGTGTGTGTAGATTTGAAAAACATTTCTGCACAAATTTATTAGTATTTTTCAGAGATTGACATTTTTGGGAGGTCCAGGGAGGTCCATTCCATTATAAAATAAAACACAATAAAAAGAAAATCAATGCTTATTTCTATTATTTATAAAATATTTTACCCACAACTTTCAAAATGTGCTTCAATACTAAAAGTGCTCTTTGTTTCAGGAAAAGTGATAAACAGGAGAATCCCCCAAAACCGCTCTTCATAGGTGCTCACAATGTATTTGAGGTTGGATGCAGGCTGGAGTCTCCCTGTGGGCATATCGGAGAGAGTAATGTTTTTGAGTGCAGATCTTTTGTTGGAGTTGATATTAAAATTGGAAGCGGTTGTGTTATTGGTGAGTTAAAGATTAAAACCTTATGTGTGACCAAAACTTATTTAAAGTTACAGCACTCTTATCAACTTGATAAGTATCCTGTGACCTTTAGTACAATACTGTAGTGACAAGTCAAGTGTTCGAAACGTTAGGTGTATAAATAATGTAATGAAGGCGATAAAAAACGTATTAAAATAATTTTATTTAAAAGTGACAAGACAGTTTTGCTTATGGCCTTGGATAGGCAGTAACTAGGGATGCGATGAATGTAAGTTCAAGCTAATTGGAATGTTCGGCCGAATATTAGGTTTAAAATGTATTATGTATGTCCATGTATGTTTAGCCATTGGCATACATGGACATAAAATTATATTTTAATACTTGTGTTGGTTCCTATACAAGCAAGTTTCCCGCGACGTCATCCATGTAAAACTTCACCCCCTCTTGAATTTCTAAGAATCTTTTCTTAGTGCTCACTTACATCATGAAAAGAACTCCTGTACCAAATTTTAAGTTTTTAGGCACAATAGTATAATTTATTGACAAGCTTTTATTAAGAGCAATGTATACTGTAAAATGCTTGCCGAGGCAAATCAAATGAGGTTATAAAACAATGGATTAATATTTATTAGTTTAGGAGTTCCCTCTGCAACTGGACCAGGAGAATAGGATCACTCCAAGTCTTCCCGTCGATGTCGTAGAATGCGACAAAGGAAACAGCATTATCATACAACTTTACAAATTTAAGGACACTGCTAATAAAATTTCAGGAAATGTTTATTTTAGCCCGACCAGCGTGAAAGTTTAAATGCTTTAATAAAAACAAGCAAGATGTTTTCATTTCAGGAGCAGCCTGTCATCTAACCGCCCCTCAGACTTTAGCAGACAACACAGTTATCTGGGGTTCTGACCAGCATATCCGAGAAGCCCTAGAGAAGCAACCGTCACAGCTGCTGCAGCTGGACTTCCTGAGCAAAGTGATGCCAAACTATCACCGGCTAAGGAAGCCTAATGTTCACAAACGACAGCCTGCTAGGCAATCTCAAGAGTCTTCTCCAAAACCTTGAGTTTTATTTTATGGAATTATTATTCAGCCAGTGTAAGGCCAAAAGTCCTGTAAGCAGGCCTTGCAAGTCAGACTTTAAAAAAAAAACCTGACAATTTAGGACAAAATAAACCCTTTTGGAGACCATTTGCACTTCCTGCACTGGCTTTAAATGTAACAAATGTTAGCCCCCGTATAACTATAATGCTTGTCGACAGCCTGTGAGGCAATCTCAAGAGTCTTCTCGAAAACCCTAGTTTTATTTTATGGAATTATTATTCAGCCAGTGTAAGGCCAAAAGTCCCTGTAAGCAGGCTTTGCAGGTCATAGGGTTTAAAACAAAACCTGACAATTTAGGACAAAATAAATGCTCTTTGGAGATCATTTGCACTTCCCGCGCTGGCTTTAAATGTAACAAATGTTAGCACCCGTAATAACTATAATGCTTGTATGTATTATTAACAGAATAAAACTAGCTTAAGTTTTTATATTAAGTTATAAAAAGTTAATAAACTGTGTAATATATAAATAGAAGTATCTAATGCTTGTATTTTAATTACTTACACACACACACATTTTTTGAAACTAGTACAGTCCGATTCTAACTTTATGGCGGCTCAGGAGTGCCATTTTTGAACGCGTGCCACTCGTCTTCGAAGGATTTTTGTATGGAAAAATCGTTCAAAGACGAGTGGCACGCGTTTAAAAATAGTACTCCAGAACATCGCACGCGCTAGTCGATGCGCAGTACACAATATTAAGTTCAGCAGGGAGGCGGAGCGTATACAGCACACTCGCAGCTAATATCCGAGCAGCCATAAAGTTTGGTTCGGACTGTAAAAAAACCCACTGATAACTACTACACGAGTAACTACTGATGTAATAAGGACTGCATTCAGGACTACCTGAATGCAGTCCTTATTCCATCAGTAGTTAACACGCCAGCCTGTGATTGTGACACGAAGTACACAGAGTTGGATACCCGGCAAGGGTAAATACTTTTACTTCATTTTCGCAGGTCTTCTACCAGCTGTCAGGGTTCTACAGCTATCCAACGAGGGTTGGCGTCAGGCAGGCGGCCGGTAGTAAAAACTTTCACCAAATCTATTTTAAGTAAATCACGTCATGAATCATCATCAGGTCTGTGGCTTCTTGGATCAAGAATGACCCAATAAAACTTGGTGTTGGAGTTCTTTAAACGACAAAATGATTCTGACATGGTTTTAGTGCAACGAACGACCATATCGTCTTGAAGTGAATACTGACATATTATAAGCAGTTACCGCGACAAACCCTTGCGTGTTTCAAGGCAGTCCTCCCCTAAGGAAATACGCCCCTGTACTGTACACATAAAAAAACTGAATTTACCAAGGAGCATTTTGAAATATTTACCGCCAAGACTGAATCGTCCGATTCACTCACTGCTACTTCGGAAGGCACGTTAAGCCGTTGGTCCCGGCTGTCATCGTTGATGGCAGTCGTTAAGCCGAAAAACAACAAACTGCTACTTACTCCTCTTTTCTCGCTCCCAAACAGATCGACGAAGTGATTATATACTCTTTGACAGATCGTAAAAGCTGATCGAAGGAGCAAGGGGCTGAGTCGGTCCGGTACGGATTTAGTATAGTTATGAAGTAAATAAAATTGACTACACGCTTCCGGGTACGTCCAATTTTTTCCGTCCGGATTTAAGCCAGGCGTCGTTTGCGATACACTTCATATTGTATTCTCCATGGCGGTCATGGAGATATATATGTCGCAGTCATCTGGTTGAATCTGCTATTTGATTGAATGACAAGGCCGAACGTTGAACAAATAAGCGTCGCTCAACGTCCAACTAGTTAGCGGATTGTAACATAGCCCTTTGAAAAGAGCGGACATAGAATCAGTCAGGTGATTCAAATTTAGTTCATTTTTTCCCACTGCGGCGCTAGTAGTCACCAAAACAAATATGGCGTCAAACAGATGGCACGATGTTGATATTTTTTTCGATTACATTTACTTAAAAGTGCGTTATTTGTAATAAAATAGTATGACATTATGGATTTACATATTATAACGCCGCCGGCTACTTTAAAAATTATGAAAAATGAAATCATGCTACCACCAAATATTACAAAGTCGGCTAAGATTCAGCGACTTCGCTAAATGACATTCATTCAGTCAAGACGTTGAAAAGGTTGAACGTTACATTCAACGACTTGACGAGCTGTCCTTCAGTCATTCAATTGAACGTCGGCATTCAATGAACGCGCTAGTCATTCAATCAAATAGCAAATTCAACCAGATGACTGCGACATATATATAGTACTACGTGATGGCGATACATTTTTCCCAGTTGACATAGATGATTATCGCACGAAAATTTCACACATATTTGTTCGAGTAATATCTGACGAATGCGAGAAACATTTATATCAGGGTGGTTCCGGGAAAGAATCCGTAAAATCCGAAACCGGCCCGGCCCGGAGTAATGTAGGCCGGCCGGCCCTCGCAGCAGGCTGTACTTTTATGGTATTTTCCCAATATTTTCCCGTCTTTGACAACCTACTTGATACTGTGACACTTTCAAGACGATTGACAGTGTGACTCTTGTGTGACTTTATGTGGCAGGATCCTGCCTTTTTGGCAGGTTTAGTCCTATATTTTAATCTCTGGCATATTTGTTTGACGTTTTGGAAATCTGGCAGTTTTAGGCACTCATGGCTTTTTTTCATTTTGCAGTATAGCCTAGATATGGAGTAGGGTGCAATATTGACAAAAAAGCAAAAGATAGGAATTTTCAAATGTAATGGCAATATTAACAACGATAAGACTGGGATTTCCCTTAACATCCCTAGTTGAATTTGTAGTTCATTCATTCTTTTGTGAAGAAAAAGTTCACAAGAGAAAAGTTTGTTGTATATTTGCCAATGTTTAATGCTGCTTGTGTATCGGATTCTCGCAAATTAATCTCATAAAAACAAAAACACGGAATAGATTTATATATACATTTGTCGGCTGTTGGCTCTCTACCAGAATCGCCTTATCTTTAAAACAATATTTCAGTTTGATGACGTGAAAGCAGGATAAATAAAGAGAAGAACATTTTACGATACTGATACGAATATTTAATTTAATTTAGTATAACATTCAATTATTATTTTAAGTTAAAATGTATTAAAAATCATGTGGCTATTTATTTTAAAATTATATCGGCATTATTCCGGCATTTTTTGCATAGTGCCTTTGGCAGGATTTGTCAGTTTTTTGGCTGAAGCGGGGCAGGATCTCTAATTTGAAGTTGGTCACACCACACTTGACACTTGACTGACATTGACATGCATTACAATTTTGTTTGTGTGTGCAGTGCGCGCGGAAAATTTTTGGATTGTTTAAAATATTTATAGATAATTGTCAATTTTACTGGTTTATTTAGAACAATAAAGTATATATAATAAAGTAGGTACCAGTGAAAAACTTTTAGTGCTGATTTTATCGTAGACAGACAATGGATCCTAAGTTTTCATTTCCTTTCCCTCCATACCCTATTCAAGAGAAGTTCATGAAAGAATTATATTTTACTATCGAGAATAATACATTAGGTATCTTTGAAAGCCCAACTGGTACTGTAAGTTGCTATCCTCGATTATTTTTTTAATGTAATGCTCAATCCTAACTTCCATAACCTAAGTAATGATTTTATTTTGCAAAGGGTAAATCACTAAGCATCTGTTGTGGAGCGCTGCAGTGGCTTAAAGATAACAACAAACGGATTATCAATAACTTGGAACAAGATATAGCAAATCTGAAGGCAGATATAGCTAGTAAACCTAGTAAGTTTAGATAAAATGTGTTTAGCTTTGATTATTTTTATTAATTCCATGTTAATATGTAAGAAAAAGAATTCAATAGCTGCTTCTTATTTTATGCACCAAATAAATATACTTGTTTCTTTCTTCCGGTTAGATCTAAACGGTAGATCAAGTGAGTTGGGATTCTCATATGTTAAAGATGGAATATTTGAATGCACATTTACGCACCTAAAATATAGAAAGAGCTTTATTATTGGAGAAAAAAAGACTTCTTGTAGTTGATATGACTGAAAACCTAAAAGTTTTTATGATTAACAAATTTATCTGTATCAAGGGAGATGTAATAAACCCAGTTGGATAAATCGAATGTTGTGTTGTTTCAACATTTTCAACATTAATGAGACTGCTTTGGTCTACAACATAGGAACATAAACAAGTTTATTAGGTTGTAACAAGTGTCAAATCAGGTGTAATAAACCTTAAATTAATATTGTAAGTGAAGAATTGGAACAGCTAAATGTTGGGAGTTGGTATCTTATTTATGATAAAAATATGCTAAAAAGCTGCTTCCATAACATATGAGCCTAAAAATTATTTTATTAGCTAAATATACATTTGAATTACTACCACTATGATCTCTACTCATAAGCTAGTATTGGGATAGTAATTGTTTCGGTATAGCAATTGAATAGGAGAGAAGAACATGTTTATGTCTGTTTTCCTGCATGCCTCAACTCCCTATATAATATTACTAAAAGTGGTATATAATGGACCTAGGTGAATTGCTTCGCTCAACTTTACTTCACTTTTTTGCTTCAAATATACACATTTTCAGGTTCAGATGACTGGTTGCAAGAAGAATATGAAAAAATAAAAAAGAATCAGGCTTTAGTGGAACTTCAATATAAGTTGGAGAAGATTCAGAAGAGAGATGAGAAGTTGAATGAAATTAAGTTGCGAGTTAGTAAATTAAAATCAAATGTTAGTAATAAATCTGTTGACTTCTATTTTCATAAGACCGATAGGAATAAAAAAGAAGGAGATAAAGAGAATATTTCTGAGGATGGTGATGAAGACCTTCTTCTTGAAGATTATGTGGAGAAGAATGAAAAAGATATCGAATCAGATGCTGAGGAAGAGGAAAAAGAGGACAGTTATACTAAGGTATTTTTTATATATTCTTATTGCCTGTTTGTTGCATGGAGAGTTTTTTCAGAGTCGATATTTTTTAAATCCAATATGTCTGTGCCCGTTACATACTGCACTTCAGTTTAGTTTGTCTCCTCAGTTGTGGAGTGGTTTTTATGAAAATTTCTATGAATCATACATCTCTAGAATTTACAAACCAATCTCCGGCAACAAATAAATCTAACCATTCAACAACAGATATTTATAGGCAGTAGAACCCACAGCCAGCTTTCCCAGTTTGTGGGGGAGATCAAGAGAACTGTGTTCAAAGATGACACCAGGGTGGTCACACTGGCATCTCGCCAACATTACTGCATCAACTCTGATGTTGCCAAGCTGAGGAATGTCAATCTTATCAATGAAAGGTATGTATTTTGCCATGTACCATTATTTTCAACATTTTTTTTATATCATGTATGTTTTGGATAGGAGCCAACACTATCTTATTCTTCTCTAATATTATTCTGGGTTAACTGCTATAATGGCACTTGTAAGATTTGCTGTTTGGACCAATGGTTTAAAGACTCTGCTAAAGTTGGGACCAGTACCAATGGTTGAAAGACCTCCTGAAGCATGTATGGTCACCTGCAAAAGTCCATATAGAATTGGCTTAAAAAATCGTGTGTAGCTACAGATACTATTTAAACAAGGACAGCATTTTCAACCTAATATATGTGGCATAAGGTTCATAATACTGCTAAATATTTATGCCTTCCTAATTAGTCCAATCAATTTTCACCTTTAAGCTATGTATGGATTTTTGCAGGTGACCGTACCTCAGCCTCAGTTCCATTTGATGGTACCCATAATAAAACTTCTTCCTTCTCAAATTACCAAAATATACTCTTACAGGTGTTTGGACCTACAGAAGTCTAAAACAAAATCAACAGCAATTGATGAAGATGGTAGAGTTTTGAAGAAAACCAAAGTTAAGTCTTGTTCAGGATGTCCATACTACAACCAAGGGAACATAAATAAGCTAAAAGAAAGGCTTCTGGTGGACATTATGGATATGGAGGACATTGTTAAATGTGGAAAGGAATTGAAAGCTTGTCCATATTATGCTTCGAGAGCAGCTATGGATGAAGCCGAGGTATAGTTTTAATTTGAAAATGATTTATTTTTATCTATTTATATGACTCACAAGAAAACTTATAACATCGTGCCAACAAAACCTGCTGATGGAATATTCAAAACAAAGGGGCTCTCCATATATGATATTCCTTAAAAGTTACATTGAGGTCCCTAAAATAGGTTTTTATCAAACTCAATATTTTGAAAGATAGACATTTCCAAAGTGTCCACTGTAGAAGAGAGTCAGGGTTGGAAAAAAAGCAGTTTTTTTTTAAATTTTATAAAACAAACAGTTCAATTTGTTTTAAATAAGTGTTTTCTTTGTATTTTATGTTTTTTTTTCGATTTTGCCGTTAATTTAATCATCAATTAGGCCTTTAATTATTCATTTCTAGAATAAATGCTTTCAAATGCGTAATAATCAATACATACAAAAATCTATCAATGGATAAAAGTTTATTTTATGTTGTCATGCGTGCCTATCTCTAATCAGTCAGTACTTTCGCTCTGTATGTTTTAAATTTGTTAATCGGGGGAAGCCCCTTTATATTAGGGGAATAGCTGCAAAAGCGCTTTGTATTTAGGGAAATACCCACAGGGGAATTACTTTCTTTCGAGGCCGACTTGGGGACTTTCCTAGCGGGACTTCACTGGCGGGGAATCACCTATGAATTTTATTCTTTATAAGTAGGAGTGCCTTTCTCTCTAACATTTCATAATCTTTTTAGAATCTTGAATCATTATTTAATTTTATTTACTATGAAAATTAATTTTGAACTTGTTTTTTTCTTAATGTTTAATACATTGTTTAAAACTTGTTTTTAAACACGTAATATAAAACACGATTTTAATTGAAACTGTTTTAAACACTGTCTTAAACATGTGTTTAAAAATCACTTGTTTTAATCATGCCAACCCTGGAAGAGAGGGAATAATTAAAAAAAAATAAGCTGTAGATGTCAATGAACACAGCAAAAATTGATTAGAAAGAGTAAATTTTGCTGGCGAAAAATTACTCGTTCACGTGACACGAAGTTTCGTTTAATAAATAAATAAATATATATTTGTCCATGTATTTTATTTATTAAACGAAAATTTTATTAAATGAGTAATTTTGGGTGACAAAAAATTATAGTGGTATTATGGCTAATTTATGATTACTACGGAACCCTTTATTAACCTTGGGCTTTGTTTATCCCGCAAAAATAAAAACCTAATATGTATGTATTTTCAGGTAGTGCTGATGAGTCATGCTGGTGTGGCCAGTTCAGGCGCCAGGACCGGCATGTCTCTGAACTTGAACAACAATATCCTAATTTTAGACGAAGCTCATGGTCTCCCCGCCGCCTTGGAAAACGCTAACTCCGCCCCGCTGTCTGAAAAATACCTTACATGTGTGAAAGCCTGTTTGAAGTTCTATGTGAATAAATACAGTTCAAGATTGAGTAGCAAGAATTTATTGACGCTCAATCAGATGGGATTTGTTGTTGGGAAATTACTAGGTATGAAATCCTTTTTTGTAGGTGACACGGTCAGTCGACTATGCACACCCTGGTGTCGTGACGTGGTTCCTTTAACGACTACCAGATGGCAGCCGGGACCAATGGCTAAACGTGCCTTCCAAAGCACGGAATCATCTTTCTTATCAGACAATCAGGTGATTCATGTGCAATGATTCCTGCAATGTCCTAACCAAACTAGAAACAACTTAACAAAGTATGCCTTCCGTGGGAATCGAACCCTTGACCCCCAAGGTCAACAAGGCAAACGCCTTAACCACTGGACCACGGAGCCGCTGGTCAGGTATTTTTGTAATACGAGATGTATTACGTATTTTCAGATTTCATGCATGTTAATGACGCCGCTATGCCTGATTAGATTATGAAATACTTGCATCAACCAGAATAACACTGCCTATACGAGACAAGAAAGTCGTGTTTTTTTTTCAAGATTCTGTAGCCGAGTGGCAAGAAACGGAACACATATATTCGTCACATCTGTCTGTCTGTCCGTATGTGACAGTTATTTTATTCCAAAACTATTCTGTGAATCGCATTATGATTTATATAAAAAAAAAAAGATTATGGGTTGCTATCTATACATGGAGCTGAAACTAAATTTGATTTTTTCATCAAACCTATACTTGCCGGGTGTATGTATTTAGGTCTTAAAAAATGACATGGAGGTTCCAAAAAGCATTTTTTCTCAAATTACTCGATTGAAAAATAGGTACTTCAAAAGTGGTAAAATGTGTGTCCCTCTAACTTTTAAAATAAGAGAATGAAAATCTGTAAATGATTATGCTATAGATCTCAACCAATACTTTCAACAAAAATTGGTTTGAACAAGATATAGTTAGCAGTTTTCCACCACAAACAGATTATCCACGATATAATTGTATTTTTATATTTCAGGTTTCATAAAATCGTCTTTCAACAATGACAAGGCGAAAGAAGACAAAATAATTTACACATTAGAAGATTTTTTAGTCAGGGCGGAAATAGATCACATGAATTTCCGGCCCCTCATAGATTTCTGTAGAAAGACTAGGTTGGCTCCAAAACTACATTCCTTTTCTATGAGATACAATCAAGATGTACTTGAAAATGAATTAAAAAAGGAAGAGAACAAGAAGAACTCTTTTCAAGCGTTTATGGAAAATATTAAAAAGAAAAAGGCAGGTGAAGATAATCAGCCAGTCGTAAAGGAAGAGAAAAAGAAAGAAAAGCCAGCATTTTTAAAGAGTCAGCAAGAAAATCCTACTAACAATGAGGTAAGCACTAATAACACATGAATTATGTAAATCCTGCTGGGAAGCTCCCAGAACAGTTTAGAACTTTCCCGCATACTATGTCTCGCTCGTATTTTGGAATAATGTCTCAACAACCTCTATCTTGATTACAAAGGGAGAGATTACAGTAATGTTGACTAGGAGGTCTTCAGTTTTTCTGAAGGTAAAATTCTGCCAGACATCATAACTAACCTTATAATCTGACAATGTGACGATGTTGTCTAAACCTTATCTTTTCAGGCACCTTGTGACGTATCTGCTGGCACCGGGCTATACCAAGTAATGGAGTTCTTAGAGCTTCTTTGTGATCGCAGCGAAAACGGTCGAGTTTTAGTGCAAAAAGGCGACAGTCAAAATGGTAGCTTGAAGTATCTACTTTTGAATCCCACTGAACACTTTTCCGATGTCATCAAACAATGTCGATCTGTGAGTAATTATTTAACATTATTTTTT
The DNA here is from genome assembly GCA_963082605.1 of Rhodophaea formosa. Taxonomy (NCBI): domain Eukaryota; kingdom Metazoa; phylum Arthropoda; class Insecta; order Lepidoptera; family Pyralidae; genus Rhodophaea; species Rhodophaea formosa. The sequence continues at coordinate 15,435,725 of OY720206.1, forward strand.
ATTACACAATTGGAAAAAGCAAGTCGCTATTTCTACCAGTTAATCTACAGGTGGTGCGAGAGAAAATAACATTTTGGAAGTCGGTGTAAATAGAAGAGGCATGAAATAGACTATATTGAAGTATTATAAAATATTAAAATCAAAATATAATGACTCGATCACTATATGTCGTATGACTTAGGGTTATTCACACGGTTGTAGTCGATTGCTTCCGAGCTAGTATCTATAGGTAACGGCATGTGCTAGCTATAACAGATAGAGGGGGGGACACTTACCTCTAACAAAAATTTGCTTTAAATCCAAATATTTCAGAAACGGATCCCTACATCGAGAAATGGTGTTTTTATCCTCACAATATTTTTAAAGACCTATCTAACAATACCCAACACGATGGGTTCGTACGAGTATATAAAAAAAAAATATCACTCCCTCTTTACTTGTATGGGAGATACCCAAAATTAAAATTTAGATTCTCAAGATTTTACCGCCTTTAGAATCTATTCTAGCGGATTACTAGTCAACCTATACTAGCTTTAGATTCTGAATTATTAGGCCTTAGTAATTCGTGCGCATGATGTGTGCGGTCTGCACCACATGTATTTTATACTTTATGTACTACTATATTATCATGTATATTTCCTTAGCACTTAGACAGAGCCCAGGTCTATAAGACTTAAAGCCTATGTTTAGCATGTTAGTGGGCGTGTAGAATATAAATCGGCCAAGTGCGAGTTGGAACGCGCACTAAGGGTTCCGTACCCTTCGAGCAAAAACGGCAAAACGTGAATATGCAACTTAATATTCTGTGAATATTTTAAGAGTCTACCTGTTGTTTTCTAATGTTTTCGCGATTGTTACACATTCAAATAAAATTAATTTGATACGGTTTTATCGTGTTTATTACATTAACTACCTTCCTACCTGTTGCCATTATTAATATCGAGCAAAACCGGAAAAAAAATAATTTTATTATGCTTTTAGTATTTGTTATATTTTTAATGTATCATCCGTGAAAATTTCAACTTTCTAGCTATCACGGTTAATGAGATACAGCCTGGTGACAGACAGACAGACACACAGACGGACATCAAAGTGTCAGTAATAGGGTTCCGTTTCTTTTACCCTTTGGATATGAAACCCTAAAAATGGAATAAAAATATGAGGGGTTGTAGCTGCTTTACCTATTGTCACATTTTCTCAGATTTTCGTCGACTTAGGGACGCAGTTTAGTTACGACACTCATAATTATTCAGTAATGTATATTTCAGGTTATACTTGCGGGCGGCACAATGGAGCCTATTTCAGAATTCCTGGAACTCCTCACTGGTAGTGGCAATGAGAGCGACAAAGTCAACGTGGTGAAATGCGAACACGTTGTCCCAAGGGAGAATATACTGGCTGTATGTGTCTCTAAGGGCCCTTCGCAGATGGCCCTCAATTTCTCGTATGAAAATCGAATGGCGAAAAGTCTTGTGAGTTTTCTATGCCATACATAGGTATTATGGGGCCATGCGCAATGCTCAGAAGTCAGAAGACATTTCTTTTGCACTGACTCCCGAAGTATTAAGCGAAGTCAGAAGCAAAATCTTAGTTTTAATATTTTTTTCTAAGCCAAAGCTGGTTGTGGCGGCGATAGGAAAATATTAAAATTTAGTTAAGTCATGTCAATATGGTCTAATTTATGCAGAGTAACTCCTGTAACAAGAAATTAAAAAAGTCTTTATTACTTATCCGATATAAACTGCTGCTTTTATAATACCTAAATATATTCTTCTACAAAAATGTGTGTAAATTTTTTTTTATAATGTTTTTAAACAACAATTTCAGCTAGAAGAAGTAGGAAGAATACTCAGAAACATATGTTCCATAGTACCGGGCGGAGTAGTATGTTTTCTACCATCGTACACTTACGAAGAGGCGGTGCACCAAGCTATGAAGACCAGTGGCGTGCTAGACGTAATCAGCAAAAAGAAGAAGATATTCAGAGAGCCTAAATCAGCCAGTGATGTCGACCAGGTCTGTTTAGTTACACATTATTTTAATACATTTGCTATTAATATGGTCCCTTTTAGGTAGGCAAAATCCTCTGACTGCTCTGGCTAATATATGGCTCTGGATATACAGAGAGGGTCATGCTCCTGCAGTGGATACTTAAAAAGACCTGATGATGATGGTGATAATACGGTCCTTATGACATTGAAACTTGGATCGTAATGTTGTATTTACGGACTAGGCATTTTTGTTCCACAAATCACACTTGCTCAATTTATTTTACGGAAATCGCAAATGTATTTAATGACGTCGTTAAGATGCTCATACTCCATAAGCTGGCTATTATCGTCATTGATTTTTTATAAGTACTGTGCAACTATAAAATTTAGTTTGCTGTACTTGTTTCATTATGAATTATTCTTGGAATCAAACTTCTTAAAGGCCTTCCTTACTTACGTGGAAGATCTTATGTTTTAGGACTCCAAGCAACATCTTGTATCTCTTCGATAATCTCAAAGTACCAAGTCTATCTCTGAGATAGACTCTCATCACCATTTCGTGTAGGTGACACGGTCAGTCGACCATGCACACCCTGGTGTCAGAGTGAGATAGACTCTTAAAAGTGCCGAGTGATTGCTTTTTAAATTTTTGCAGTTATTCTTCTTTATACAAGGTTAGGAACTTGTAAAACACGAACAACCTTGCAGGACTAGATAACTAACGTCATAAACAAATTTTCATATTTATAATGACTAATGCTGGGGTCTCGAAAAAAAAAACGGCATCTTCATACAAAAATGTTTGTCCGGCCCGCCAATTGTATGAACATTGATCACAGATTTGTCAAGGTTGACGCCACTGTGGTCAATCACTTAAAATGAAACATTTCTCTTTAATCTCGCTGATCACAGATATAAATTAGGACAACAATACGTTTTTCAGGTATTGACTAAGTATGCATCAGCTGTGACTAACAGGGAAGGAGATCTAACTGGCGCTTTGCTTCTTAGCGTGGTTGGCGGCAAACTCAGTGAAGGATTGAATTTTAGGTAAGCCGACTATCAAAGATTTTATGCAAAAATACATTCAAGATATAGGTGCAGTCCAAATCAAACTTTATGGCGGCTCGGAACATCGCGCGAGTCGATGCGCAGTACACAATATGAGGCTCTCGGAACATCGCGCGAGTTGATGCGCAGTACACAATATGAGGCTCTCGGAACATCGCGCGAGTTGATGCGCAGTACACAATATGAGGCTCTCGGAACATCGCGCGAGTTGATGCGCAGTACACAATATGAGGCTCTCGGAACATCGCGCGAGTTGATGCGCAGTACACAATATGAGGCTCTCGGAACATCGCGCGAGTTGATGCGCAGTACACAATATGAGGCTCTCGGAACATCGCGCGAGTTGATGCGCAGTACACAATATGAGGCTCTCGGAACATCGCGCGAGTTGATGCGCAGTACACAATATGAGGCTCTCGGAACATCGCGCGAGTTGATGCGCAGTACACAATATGAGGCTGAGCGGGGCGCGCGCGGGGAGGCAGGGCGCGTTCTGCGCAGCTCTCAGCTAATATCCGAGTCGTCATAATGTTTGATTCGGACTGTACCTACAACTCGATGACCGTCATAGTTTCTATAGCAATATTTTAATACGGATAAATTCATGTTGATTTGTAATATTCTTATACATTATAAATACTTATTTTTTTTTGTCATAAGTAAATCAAGCCTTTTCGCCCACATCCTGCCTAGTTTTTTCTGTACTAGGTTCATAAAAATCCTCTTTATCTAATATTCAAAAATATTCTTTGCATTATTATTAAACAAAGTATTTATTTTTCAGCGACGACTTAGGCCGGTGTGTGATGGTGGTCGGAATGCCGTACCCTAACATCAGATCGCCAGAACTGAAGGAAAAGATGAAGTACTTAGACAGGACTATAGGACCCAATGCTGGACATGTGTATTATGAGAATCTGTGCATGAAGGCTGTTAACCAATGCATAGGTAGGTTGTAATTTTATTTAGTGGTAAATATGAGGTCAGTTTGTGTTGTTTATTACTGAATTTAAATTATGTCTTTAGTCAGCTTGAAAATTCTGACATCAGTGTTGGCCACTTAAACACACGAAAAACAACAAACAACAACAAATATTGGATAAAGCGCAAAACTTACTGTTATACCTTTTCTTTTCTTTTTCAAATTTTATTATAGATTTTGTTATTATAGGTGTAAGTAACCTATAGTCCTATACAGATCTGTGGAGTAACCTGAACTTAAGCGCGTTAGGACATGGTGTTTGTTATTCGTTTTAATTGAATAAAGGATGTGTTTTTAAATAGTTTAGCTTGAATTTGTAATTTCTGAGAATTGTATTTAATAGAGTTAGCTTTGCTCTCCTTTACAATATGATTTAAAAACGCGGGGAGACTCGCAGACTCGTGTTAGGATCACAAGTAACCCAACCTAACGTTTGTGGCCAAGTTGTATTTGTTATGTCGAGGGAAGTTCGCTCGCTTCGCTTCGCTCATGACTCGCAATATCACTTTGAAATACCGGTACTCAAGTTTGGGTCAGTTGTTGGTATTAACAAACGGAAGTGAGCTTGGTTTACGTAAATTGTCTCTAAACAGTAACTGGGATTTATGAATTAATTTATTTCTATAAACATGGTCGTTGGTAATATTTTAGGTCGTGCCGTGAGACACATCAACGACTATGCCTGTGTGTTGTTGGTGGACGAAAGATATTCGAGGCCGCAGACCATATCTGCTCTTCCATCGTTTGTACAAGTAAGTAGGTGGGCAAAACGACTTTATTCAAAAAGTCGCTTTGGCTACGTCGTTTTTTCTAACAATCTATTTTTTACAAAGTAAATTTGTTTTTTATTTTATTTTTTCGTACAATGCATATTTTAAGCTTAAATTTCACCATTTTGGAATTCGTTCACTCGCTAATCATGGTTTTTCGTCGACCACACAAGCGTCAAACCTCTGCATAATTCATGCGAAAAAGTACACTAGACGTTGATTCGTTCGACAAAACGAATCGATTTGAGTAAAAAGTAAAGCAATGAGAGTTAAATTCTAATAGAAATCTTAAAAGGTAGGTACAATAAGGATTTTATCACAATGGCACGATAAAAATTTTCGTTTTTTCTAAGCAAAATGCAGTCTGCTTGCTGTGGCAAAACGAAGCGAAATATGGTATTTTTATTATTAATGTGCCTATTTTTCGGAGGTCCTTCCTTAACATAAGTAAAAAAAATATGTTAGTATATGTGATCGAAGAAATATATGCAAGTACTCTATTTTGACACTGTCTATGCATCTTTTGAAAAGTAATGGAATTGAAAATTAAAATGTTTTATAATATATAACGTTATCATAACAAAATATACTCGGGTTTTGACCTTTACTTATCCACCCTTGTTGTTCTTTTGTTTTGGGAAACTCACTACTATCAGTACCGGTCAATGGTTTAACTACTAACTTAGTTTAAGTACATTGTTATTGTTTTTCGTCGTGCGTATGTGTTATGGTCAATTGTCGTTAAATTTTCAAACTATTTTTTATTTTATTTTCAGAGATCACTGATTTCGAACTGTAATTTTGGCAACACCATGGGAAACATATTAAAATTCTTTGTAAGACATAAACAGAAGACTGGAAATGAAAAAGTGTAGTAGATAAGAATAATGCGTTTATTTATAACTAATCTTTGAGCTCTCTAATAAATATTATTCATTATATACAATGATTTATTAATTATGTACACCATTTTCTTATAAATAATACAAAAAATAATAAAAGTGCACTTTTGGCAGTTGTTCTTAAATGTTTGTTAAAATATTGATTGACGCATTGTTAATTAAAATGAATACATCACAAACGATTAGTGAAATTAATTTTACTAAAATGAACTTTTACTCCAACTAATGAAAAGTGAGAAACCTAAATGGCTTCTTAAAACGGCCAAACTATACTGTGCAATCAAGAAGCTTAATTTTGGATAAAACTGATCATCATCATCCAAGCGTTTTCCTTGTTGCGTCGTCAGCTATGAAGCGTAGGAGCCGAGGGTAGGCTATTATCACAGCTATCATGCTGTTATATGAATCGGCGATCCAAATTTCGCCTCGTATCGTATTCTTTTTATATATAATATTATAGTTTTATCCACTATTATATTGTAATAATTCTATGGTTTTCGACGTTCACGTGACTCATCAAACGCAAGCTTAACATCTGTAGTTTTTCTAGTCTGAACTGAGAATGATAGCACCTTTGCGAAATACTGCACTTTCAAGATTTAAGTTTCTTTTACCAGCGGCGATTTGTTCAATCTTCCAACACCTTGGGCAACGTTGTACCACAAGGCCCCTCAAAGTAGAACTGGAAATCATGCGTAGCGGGCGTCGGCTCGATGTTGAACTCCGCTACTACAGCCCCTCTGGCCGCAGCTTGCGGAGCGAACATGGCCGCTGGGTACACGACCGACGACGTGCCCACTACGAGGCATATGTCGCAAGCTTCCATTGCGTCTCCTGTGAAGATGAGAGTAGGCGTAAACTGGCTGCAAAGAATAAGAGCCTTTGCCATAGGCTCTATGGAGTAGGTAGAGCCTGGGCTCGCAAAACCTTGCTATATTTAGCATTAGCACCATGGTGGTCGTGTAGGTCAGGAACGGGATTGAAATAGTGATGGGTGGCTAGTCATATTGCCTATTGACATAATTTCTTAGGGTTTCATGCTATCCCTCGATTGTCTTTCACGATCTGCACAAAGCAGTTGGTAATATCTATTGTTTAAGACCAGCATGGGGCAGCATATTAATAATATCCAATCTCATACATACATACGTATAATCTCGCCTTTTTCCCATAGGGGTAGGCAGACTATGGATCTCCACTTGCTATGATCCTGACAAATCCCTCTAGCTTCATCAACACTCATCACTCTCCCCATGCATGCTCTTTGGTTTCGGGTACTTCTTACATCTTAAGAAAGGTTCTTAAGAACGTCAGCAATCTGATCGCAGTACTTTCGACGAGGTCGACCTTGGCCAACTATCCCATTCACACTGGCTTTTCAATCTCAATATTCTATAGCACATAATATAAATAAGCGTACCTGCTCTCTGGAGGACATCAGGGTCTAAATTCTCACCAAACCAAACAATATGTGGTCTGAGCAATCCATTGCATTTCTTGCAGTGTGGCAGGTCTTTGACAGGTATGTCTGACCCTACTACATTTGCATCGGGAGCACCTCTGTTTTCTAATGCCTAGAAATAAAATTAAGATATGTTACATTTTGAAATGAATAAAATGCTTTCTGTGGTTGCATACCACTTCTTTAGAACACCAACTTTTGTCACAGTAAATGCTATAGACTGTATGGCGATTTCAAAAGTAGTAAGATCATCACATAAAGACTTTAAATTCTGATGAAACATGCAGTAGAAATTCTGTCAGATAGTTACCGGGCATATTGGACTGTCTGTGGTCACCAAAACTTCTTTGCACTTGGTGCAGCGAGTCTTGTACAGGTTCCCATGAAGTTCAATCAGGTTCTTAGTGCCAGCTCGGGCATGAAGGCCATCTACATTTTGAGTGATCACTGTGATTGATTTCTCTGATCCATGCTTGTTTTCATACTTTGCAATTGCAAGATGGCCCTGTGAACAATAATTTGGTATAATAAATATATATAAACCATATATATAAATAAGGATGTGACTTGCAAATTGATAACAAAGCAATAATAAATGAAAAACTATAATTAGAACGAAACTGCCTGTGTTTTATAGTGTAAATCAATGTTGCCATACATGGTAGCAGAAGTTGATTCAATTAGATAAATGGATCTTTAGCTACTTGTGATAGAACCAAGCCTTCAAGGTGCTAGAGCAAAGTATAGTTTATTGGTTTCTGTTGGTTTTGAGTGTAATTGGCCATCACTAGTGTCAGATTTTTCAAGCTGCCTAAAGGCATCTGACAGCTTAACAACTGCCATCAATGATAATAATATAATGTTAAATCTAGTGTTCTGTACACGAATAAATAAGTTACCGCGTTGGGTTGTGCCTTAGCAGCTACTTCTCTCCTGTAATGATAAAATTCCCAAACCAGACTAGGGCTCGACTTAAATGCCCCTGGTGTAGCTAACGCCGAAGCCTGGTACTTCCTCCAAAGCCCGCCGGCCCCTCTAAAAGTAGGAATACCAGATTCAGCACTTATGCCGGCCCCGGATAAGATAACGATATTCTTCGCGGTCTTCAAAGCCTCCTTAAATTTACTAATATCACTCGATTGCCGTAACGCCATTTTAGTAACACTATATGAGGCTAAACTTTGAAATCGTCTTATTAAACTAATGCACATAATTTGAATTAAATGAGCAAGCAAGGAAAAGGTCAAAGCAAATAGGATTTTTTTTATATTATGTGTTTAACTATTGCTATTTCATTCATGTTCCGTTGCTGAGCTGAGGAAAGAAAAAGATAAAAACACGTCGTAAATAATACAAACAAAATACAAATCAGCTGTTTATCAGCAAGCTGTCACTGTCAGTTTTTTTTTTAATTATTTTTACGGCCCTGGATACAAGTCCTTTGGGACTAGAAAGAACTGTCAGAAACAAAGGTTAGGGGTACTATTTTTGAACGCGTGCCACTCGTCTTCGAACGATTTCTCCATACAAAAATCGCTCGAAGACGAGTGGCCCGCGTTCAAAAATAGCACTCCAGAAAGAATACTATGCTGCACACGCATGATTCCTTTGCAGGCATGTCCTCCCAAGCACGCACCGCGACGCGATTTGCTGTCGCAAAATTCGCAACGTATGGAGTGCCATAGAAGTGCGCGCACTGCGACGCGATAGTCGCGCCGTCGCATACCTATTGTTGCTATTTTTGCGACAGATCTGTCGCAAACGCGTTTGCAACGTATGGAGATCTATGAAGACGCGCGCACTGCGACTCGGCAGTCGCGCGATAATGTTACCATTATATTAACATTTCGTACATATTTGTAACTTTCATATCCTTGGCGTAACTTGAAGTTACTTTCGATTTTTTGAATATTAACCCATTCGAACATACTTAGCTTTTTTTATTGAGTTCCTAGTTACTTTAATAAGCTATGCCTAAGCAATTTTAAGTTCTAAGTAGTGTTTACATTTCTCCCGTATTTAATATATCTATAATACTAGAAAATATCGTCGGAATTAGAACTTAATATTACCATAACAAATAAGCATAATAAACGATAAATCCTTATTCAGTATTGTTTTTAATTGTACCAACTATTACGTAACTTTGTTAAAAAAGTAACAAAAGTAAAACTTGGCAACATTGCGGAGGACATAGCAAACTAGTGATGTGCCAACTCAAATAAAAACGTGTTTTCTAATGTTAATCGAGTTGAGATTTAAATAAGTATCCTGAATAGGTGTGGTGTGGCACCGTACTGCAAATTTTATTGTAGATGTTACGGGGTCGGGAGATTCTAATATTTAAAATTGAATAATTGTATAGTTTGAAGACACAAGTATAATAAACCAAGTCATATTGAAACAAACCGACAGAAACACACAGTGTCGATTCATTGCCTACTGGTTTATGTTTACTGTTTTGTGTAAAGATGTTGAACATTCACTGTGAAGCATTTTTCCATAGCAACTTTTGAAGATCGAAGTAGGTTCATCGCGATAATGAATTTTCTCAAACAGTAATTCTTCATAGTAAACATTATAACTTTTATAGTAGTTATGTTTCTTGTGTGTTTTCATGTGTTTGATTTTATGCGCCAAAGAAATATAATTCTTTCTTTCTATGATAGTAATTTGTATCATTATCATCATCATCAGGTCTTTTTTACTCTCCACTGCAGGAGCACGACTCTCTCTGATCACCAGAGCCATTAAATTAGCCAGAGCAATTGACCTACACTCTCCACGCTGGCCAGACGGGTGGGAGAGGTCTTTTTGATGTTTAAAAGCTTTGTTTAGCTTGTGTTTCCTAAGTAATTTGTATACTTACGTTTATTTTTACGACAAGTATCGGATAACAGTTTCGTAACGATTCTAAAAGTTAACGAAGAAGTAAACAAGGTAATACAACAAGAAACGAATAACAGTTTCGTTATGATTTAAAATGAAAAGTCATAACGCCCCATCCCTAAAACGCGACTGCCGAATCGCAGTGCGCGCACCCATGATTTGTTTTTTTCTGTCGCGCTGTTATACGGGAATAAGTCCGCGAGTTTTTAAAAAAAAGATTTTGAGTACACCTAACTTTTTATTTAAATGTCACAATTTATTATTTGGGCACTGTCAATTAGAATATATGGATGCAGAGAACAAGTGCCTTGGAAGAAGGTTGGCGGTGAACTGAACTATCACTGCCCCTCCTTAGCTGAGGGGAATCAGAAGTGCTGACTTAGATCTGGATGTCTGCACTTTAATAGGGTTGCCATACATAATACACTATGTAACAACCCCCCCGTTAAGAGGAAACTTAGGGTTAATTTAGTAAGTTTCCGTTTTATTCTACACGCAATCGAGGCGCTACTGTCTTTAGTTCTATTTCTGAATTATTTTCTTCTAGGGTAACGGAATTACTTGTTTTTGGTTTTAGGCTTCCAAAGAACTTGTTCTTTTTACAAATAAGAAAAACAATTAATATTATTAGTGTTATTACAGAGATTATAGTTAAAATCGGGAAACTTATATGGTTTTCAAATTTAGGTGACTTTACATTATTTAAATCATTTACAATTTGATCAGTTACAGTTTTGAAAGATTTCAAGTCATATAGATTTAGAGTCTTAATTTTAGGTACAGTTGTATTAAAATTAAAGGAGTTGAACGTATTTAAATTACAGCAACTATCATTAATAATATTAAAATCAGAGTATACATATGGTATATATAATTTAGGATATAATTTTGAAACCAATTTTAAATTATTATGAAAAGCAACACAATCAATTGGAATATTCAGTATACCTGTACCGGATATACTCATCTCTGAAACTTGGTTTCCACACTCAATAGACAGTTTTGTGGTACTTGATTGTACAAATATCCATTTATTATTATTTAACCTATGCCATATATCCACATCACCGGAAATAAACTTAGTATGACATATTCCCGGAAGAGAAGGTAAGGTTTTGGTTATAATTTCAATTTCACAGGAAGGACTATTTAAAACCGCATATACATCAGGAATTTCACAAAGGTAAGTTTCGGTAAGTATCTTTTTACAATTAGTTAGGGTTTTCAAATAGGTATAAGAAGATTTGTCTTTGCTAATAGCTAGGTATTCTTCAGAAGGAAGAATCATAGCAAAGGAATATTGTTTATGTTCAGCGGTGTGGGGCATTGGCAATGGTATATTCCTATAAATATTATATTCTAATAAATTTACTAAAGGTAATTTTACGATAAACATTAACTTATTGTCTAAATAATAACACGTTAAGTCTGCTATATTGATTAACGTGTGGATGTTACTTAAATCTAAACTTACAGGAAAATCTCTATACTTAGGGATTATCTTAAGGTTACTTAGGATGTCACTATACATTTGTTTTGGCGTAAGTATAGATGGATGCAGAGTATTACTTTTTACAAACAAAATTGAATTCAATAAGTCTTCGACCTTGAAAGATAACGTAAGTAGGTTCGATTGCAAAACATGAAGAGTATTACTAAGCCTAACTTTAAAATTAACAATTTTTATGACACCTGTAATATTAAGAGATAACTGCTCAATGACGTCACTTAACTTAGCTTCATTCATATTTATTTCATTTAAAGAGTCGTTTATATTAGATATGGCAGATTGAGATATCATTATGCTCTTAGAAAGAGAACTAGCAAGAATCTTATCATTATTATAAAGGTCTTGGACTGCTTTATTATAGGCTTTAGCGTCATCTTCGTCTAATGTACCGAATATATGTTTAAATATAACGCCCACGCCAGAGAACCAGACTGACCTTTTAGTAATGCTATTCGAAATAATATGAGATACTGATTTAAAATCACGTAAAATATCATTATATAAGGATTCTAATGGTTGCAACATGTTTTTACATTCGTTATATTCAATTTCATCAGTTTCACGGCATTGAAATTGGATATTGTTAAACACATTATGAATGTTCTCAAGGTGATGTTGAAACGGGAGAACTTCTATTGGGACTACTATATGAAGCTGATCATTTATAATCCTTAGTGTACCGGTAGGGTCGAAGAATATGCCAGGGCTTTTGTCAATATATTCGATATATTTATAATTTTGTTCCGTTGTCGAGGCTGCATTGCAAAATACTGCAGCAACAGCAATTCTGTAAATAAACCGTTAGTAGTTAAGGTATGGTAATATAAAACCTGTAAATAGAGCTTAAATATTTATTAGAGTACTTAGGTAGTGTACTAATAATAATGTCATTAATTTTAATCTATTCCATGAGCTGGTTTTATTTCATCGTAATGATGTTTAATATGACGTCGATTGATTAAAAGAGAAAGATTATTATTGCCATGTATTTTGACAACTTTGTACGGGCCCTTCCATACAGGGGAAAGAGACTTGCCAAGCCTTACATGATTTTTTAAATAAACGTAGTCACCTACTTTATATTGTACAGTACGTGAATGCCTGTCATAATACGATTTTGATCTTTCTTTTGATGCATTAATATTTTGTAAGGCCTTTTCGCGGGATACCTTTAAGCGATGTTGGAGCATCTTAGTGTATTCGGGATAAGTAATATCCGTTCTAGAGTCGAAAACAGAGTCTGGAAGATAGGGTTTATGGCCGAAAAGAAGTTCATATGGAGTGAATTGAGTAGTAGTGTGGACACTACTATTGTATGTTAACATGGCTGTGTATACAAATTTGTGCCAATCCGTCCTATTCTCGTTTACATACGATTTGAGATATTCTTTCAGAGTTGAATGGCTCCTCTCAAGAGCTCCTTGCGTTTGAGGATGATAGGGAGAACTCCAGATCTGCTTTATCTTTAGGAATTCGCATGTGCGTTTGAATAAATCAGCAGTGAAATTTGGCCCTTGGTCAGTTAATATAGATTTGGGAATTCCGAACACAGATATAAAATGGACCAAACATTCACATGTTTCTTCTGCAGTACAATTGGAAATAGGATATGCTATTGAAAATTTAGTAAGATCATCTTGCAGTGTGAGGATGAACCTAAGATTTTGAAGACCAGCTTCGGGAAGAGGACCTACAATATCGAGGCCAATTCTTTCAAATGGTCTCGTAGATGAAGTAGTAATTTGCATAGGAGACCTATTTATTTTCCTAAGGGCTTTATTAGACTGGCATAGTTTACAATTTTTTACATAATTCTCTATGTCTGTGCGCATATTCTTCCAGTAATAGCGTTCTTTTATCCTATTAAACATTCTGTTGGAACCTACATGCCCTGCTATAGGGATGTCATGATTTTCTTTGAGTATCTTTGCAATTTCTGTTGGGACTGGGTATATAATTGTATTATGATGAATATTGACAGTAATATTAGTGTTATTAAAGAGGTACATAAACATACCGTAGATTTTAACAAAGGATCGTTGCTCGAATAGATTTTTGAAGTCTGATACTGCTATTTCGCTAATGTCTCCAGCTAATAAGATGTCATCACGAGCGGATTTAAGAGTTTTAAATATTTCAGGATATGTGCTATTATCAAAATAGTATAGTTTAGTTAACAAGAGGTAGTAAGTCTTCCCTTTCACAACAAGTTTTTTAAATGAATGTAGTTCGCGCTCCTCATCAAGAAAAGTAGAAGAATTATCAAGCTCAGCAAGGATATCTGGGAGATATGGATTTGAATCATCAAAATCTATTGAAACAGGGAGAAGAATAGTTTTAAGGTTGCTTTTTAGAAGACTTTCATTATGTTCCTTAATATAAGTACTAAAAGTTTCATCCTTATTAGAAAACGATTTTAAGAAATTATTATAGTCTTCATTAGAATTTGCGGATGGTATAGGATCGGGACTAGCGGTAGGTGTTCCTAGTAAAGAAGGGAGATTTGGAGGGCTTATATTGTTGTCACGATCTTCTGTAGAGCTTAGATCAAATGCACCTAATTCTTCTAGATCTTTTAAGACCTCTTGGGGAATGTCAGAGCTTTCTGAAGCGTTGGAGTTTTGAGTAGAGACAGGATCAACAGGGTCTTTGGATGTGGAAGGTTGAGGATTATCATCAGTTTGGACTACAGGATTAACAGGATAGCGGGATAAAGCATCCGCATTACTGTTTATTTTACCCTTTTTATACTCAACTTCGTAGTCAAATTCCTCGAGTTTGAGCCTCCATCTCACGAGCTTTGAACCTGGATCTTTACATTTGAATAGCCATTTAAGTGGCTGATGATCCGTGACAATTTTGAAGCGACGGCCATAGAGGTACGGCCTAAATGCTTGAGTGCCATGAAGGATTGCAAGACATTCCTTTTCTGTTACGCTGTAATTAGTTTCGGCCTTGTTAAGGGTTCTTGAACTGTACGCGATTGGCCTGTCTTTTCCTATTGGACCTTGTGACAAGATGGCTGAGACAGCGAAGTTGGATGCATCGCAAGTAAGAACAAAGGGTTGTGAGAAGTCAGGGTAGGCCAATACTGGAGCAGAAGTAAGACATGTTTTTAATGTTTCGAAGGCGAGCTGTTGCTCGTTTTGCCAGGAAAATGTAACATCCTTTTTGAGGAGATTTGTGAGGGGTTTAGCAATTTTGGATAAGTTGGGTATGAATCGGCGGTAATAAGAAACTAATCCTAGGAAGGATTTTATGTCTTTTGGGCATTTTGGCTGTGGGAAGCGTTGGACGGCTTTGACCTTTTCTGGGTTTGGTTTGACACCCTGATCAGTAATTATATGGCCAAGATAGGATACTTCCTTACGGAGAAACTCGCATTTATCTGGCTGAAGCTTAAGATTGGCATGCCTGAGTCTGTCAAAGATATTGGATAGGTTTTTCATATGGGTACAGAGGTCATAAGAGTATATCACGATATCATCAAGGTACACAAAGCACTGAACGCCTTGCAGGCCTGACAGCACCGTATTCATCACTCTTTGAAAGGTTGATGGGGCGTTCTTCAGCCCGAACGGCATACGGGTAAATTCAAAGTGACCCTGAGGCACTGAAAAGGCGGTCTTAGGAGAGTCTTGTTCTGACATATTTATTTGGTGGAACCCGGATGCAAGATCGAGTGTGCTGAAATACTTGCATTTTCCTAATTGATCCAATATCTCTGTGATGTTTGGGATAGGATAGGAGTCTCCTATGGTGATATCATTGAGCCGGCGGTAGTCTATAACTACACGCCACTTGCGCAAGCCGGATGCATCTGCCTTTTTTGGGACAACCCAAATTGGGGAAGACCACGGGGAAGTAGAAGGTTTCATGATCCCATCATCGAGCATCTTGTCTATTTGAGATTGAACTTCCTGTTTGTGCACCTCGGGGAATCGATAGGATTTTGTATTAATGGGTATAGAAGACGATGTAGGTATATCATGTTGTGAAACATCGGTACTTGTGAGTTTATCATGAGGGAGATGAAATATGTCAGAGTAAGTGGCACATAGCTCAAATAGGGCATTTTTCTCTTCAGTGTTTAAGTGAGTTGCTCTTAAAAGATGTAGTACTTCATCAGTTCGATTTACTGTGTTAACTGAAGAGTTATGAGATTGAGAAGTATAAAGAATATGATGACTATGTTCTTTTTCTAAAGGTGCAATCCTTAATTTCATATCAGATTTAATAGATATCGGGGATTCAGAAATATTAACTACTGTTATATTGACCCTTGAGTTTGGTTTTACTGTGACTATGCAGTTTGCCACAAGAAGGGAGTCCATTGGATTTTGATCTAGGATAAGGCCTTCTTTTATTTCAGGGTTTAGCACAGAGCATTCTATAACAGTTTCAGTTCGAGGTCCAATAGTATAAACGGGTTCATTAAATTTTAATGTGAGTTGTATTTTATCAACTGTAAGAGTATCTTTATTGTAATCAATATTGGACTGGGATTCTGACAGGAAGTCATTTCCTATGATTCCATCATACGGGAAATCTAGTTCACCAATCACATGAAATTTGTGTTTTAAAGAGTTGAATTCGAAAGAAATGTGACCTAACGATTTTATGGGGTTATCTGTTGTGCCTATTCCAGTGAATGTTATAATTTCTTTATTTAATTTAGGTATTTTTTCAATAGAAGTTAATTTAATTAAGCTAACCGAAGCACCACTGTCTACGAGCAATTTTAATGGTTTAGCTGACACAGAGGTTTGGACTTCAACGAAAGGTAGGTATTTTCTTGACGGATTTGATGTAATATTATGTATTTTAATATGTTGTTTTTCTTTTTCAGGTGAGGGTTTAAGAGCAAGAGGAAGAATATCGGACTTCGAAGACACAATATTTTTTAATTTAGGTTGAGTGTATGTAGTTGTTGCTATTGTAGTGGATGCAGTGGGCATAGTGAGTGCACAAGACCTAAAAGGTGCAGGGGGCGTAGAAGACAATGAGGATACAGCGGATGTGGATACAGTGGATACAGCGGATGTGGAAACAGTGGATACAGCGGATGTGGATACAGTGGATACAGCGGATGTGGAAACAGTGGATACAGCGGATGTGGAAACAGTGGATACAGCGGATGTGGTATCGATTTTGATATTTAATTTTCCCGCACGACACCCGCCGGGAAAGCCTCCTCGTTTAAATGATCTATTTCGTCGGTACCACTTCGGCTGTCATCGGGTGATGATATAGTATGTATAGGTTGATTGCGATTTTGGAAGGCCGGGTTATGTACCGGGCGAGAATTGTTTTGATTTTGTGAGTTACCAAACCGTCTATTATTATATTCCCTTTTTCGGCATTCTTCGATAGTATGACCCAGAGCCTTGCAATACCGGCACACTACGGGATTTGACCTTTGCGAGGTTGACGGCATATTATTATTGAAGTATGGCTTATTGTTGTTATTCTGTGCCGAAAATTGACGGTATTTAACAGCATTTTGAGGATTAAAAGTATGCGGCGTAGCGTTGCGCTTTGTGGAAGCTAGACAAATTTTCTCTTCAGATACGGCGAAGTTAATTGCGTCATTAAGTGTTTCAGGGTCACGGCACCGTACAAGGGTTGAAAGTCCGGGTTTTAACCCGATTACAAATGTGTGCAAAGCTAGGTCTTGCATTGCGGCGACACGGCCTGCCAGTTCACCCTTTTTCTTTGTAGGAATAGAAATATTAATTTCCGTTAGTAATTTCGACAGACAGGACTCTATCTTTAGGGCGAATTGGTTGACCGTCTCAGTATGAGACTGTTTGCAATCTTGCAGGTCGGAAAGTAGAGCGGCATAGTGCTTTTTCTCGCCAAACTGTGATTTAAGAAATTCCTCTAATTGTTGCCAGTTTTCAAATTCTTTAATAGAGCACGCGCTTTCGGCACGTCCCTCAAGCTGACTCAATATAAATTTTAATAAAACATCTTCTTGTGAAGAAGAGGCAAGCTTAATAGCATTTCTACAATTATTTAAAAAAGCATTTAATTTCTCTCTGTCTCCATCGTATTTATTAATAAACTTAATAAGAATATTTAAATTAATTTCAGACATGGTTGGTGTGCCCTCTTCCTTAGGCATTACTGAGAATAGTTCTGATAACAACGCTGAGAACGCTATGGCTAGAACGACCCACGCAAAAAGATAGGCACACCTGCGTCACGCTCTCCGATTACTGTTCTGAGAATTAAGTTGATTGATCAAAAGTTATTAATTTAGACTCACAGAAATAGCTGCATTTGGATACCGAAGTCCTGGGAACACTGGAAACACTCCACTATACTGGATACACTAGGAAACTTGAAAGAAAATTGTAAACACTGGGAAAATATATATTTTCTTTCTTTATCACTTTATGCACTGGGACTAGTATGCAAACACTGGTTGTATGAGCTCTGGATACGGGATACTAGACCCGGGAACCGGATACAAGCCTCTGGATAACTGGATACTAGATACTGGAACTGGATACTAGACTCGGCGTAAGTTAACCGGGGATCTGATGTCCGCGTCGGGTTTTTACAAAAGGGTATGGTATAGAAGTAGACACTCGCGTAAAGTCTTTATGTAGTAAAACACACTTTTGCACTTCACTATTCACAACTGAGATGTCCCGGATTCCTTTTCGTGGAATCCCTTTACGCTGCCACCAATGTTATACGGGAATAAGTCCGCGAGTTTTTTAAAAAAAGATTTTGAGTACACCTAACTTTTTATTTAAATGTCACAATTTATTATTTGGGCACTGTCAATTAGAATATATGGATGCAGAGAACAAGTGCCTTGGAAGAAGGTTGGCGGTGAACTGAACTATCACTGCCCCTCCTTAGCTGAGGGGAATCAGAAGTGCTGACTTAGATCTGGATGTCTGCACTTTAATAGGGTTGCCATACATAATACACTATGTAACAGCGCGACGCGACGCGTCTATCGCGTCGCGGTGCGTGCTTACCCTAAGAAAATAAAAAGTTTATTGATTTCTATACAATGTCACTTGTACTACTGTCAAATGATTTGTTTTGAAGATTATTTTGCGTGATTGTAATATTTTTTTATTTAACACTTATTAGTTCCCAAAAACTGTATTTTACATTGATAAGTTGAGGTCAAAAGTTTCTGGTCAATGCTACTAGGTACTTCAAGTGTATCACCATTTACAATTAGGGGAAGAAGTACACTTGTAGCTCAAATTTAGCATTATGGACTACGATTATCTCATAAAATTGCTTTGTGTGGGGGACTCTGGAGTCGGTAAAACCAGTTTTTTGTATAAATATACGGATGGAGTGTTTCATACACAATTTATTTCAACCGTCGGCATCGATTTCAGAGAAAAAACTGTGGTACGTTGGGACTGATTCCCTACCCTTACCTTTATAGGATTCCAACGTTACTTCTAGGGCTCTGCCATCTATTATAATTAGATGGATATACGCGTTTTGTATTTCGGTATAACTTTTCATTAGCAACTTTCATTAGGAAGAAAAAAAACTCTTCTTATTTTTTTGTTTCTAATTAAAACAATACAAAATAGTGGGAAGGTCATTGCGGGTCATGTTTGCAGGGCTGTATCCCTTGACAATATCATGTAGTCTCAACGCCTTAATCGTACGATTTGTTCTCAGAGACTCGCATAGATGGCGCCACTCGAAACTACACAACATTGTATCTACCGTATTATGAGAATATAAAAACATTATTCACAAAATATATCTTATTAAAAATCAAAGCAATATTTTAGGCATTATATTTTAAAATGACACCCATATTTAGTAAGTTTAGGCTAACGCAGATTACCGCCATCTAGAATCAAGTAGCAAGCAACTCTCCTGCGCCATACATTCGCCTGCTTTTCGCAACCTTAAATTGGTCCAATATTTTTGTATTAGGTGGGCAGTCTATTACGTTGATATTATATTGTCTTTGATAATATTATAACAGGCAATATAAGATACATAACTTTATGATTTTTGTTTTTATTAAGTACACATTACAATAATATATTATGGGATGATATACATACTTATATGACCATGGCATGTTGGGGCATAGACACCAAGCATCTTTTTAGAATATCAGGGCATAGAATGGCTAAAAATATTGGTAACTCCTGATCTGACACATTTTTGGTGCAAAGAATAGCCATTCAGTGTGGTAATGCAGCCAGCGTTTTGGACACCATTACCCCTTAAATGTTTTAACAGCTGGTTTTAAATCTATAACTGTAACTATGTATGTTATCATAAGGACACAATAGTTGACTATATTTAATACTTAAATGTTTTAGATATTACATGATTGAAAACCATTCATAAGTTTCAGATTCAATTGACAACAGACAAATAAATCTTTACTCTTTTGTAATAAGTTAAAAAAAGTTTTTAAGCTAGTGGCAATATTTTGTAACAGATGAAGTATAGCTGTACAGTTAAATATTTCCATAAATTGAAGGCTATAATGTTTTAGGCAGTGATTATTTATTTATTACTATTTATTGTTTTTAGATTTACCAACAAAGTGGGCGCCAACATCGAATACATTTACAACTTTGGGATACAGCAGGACAAGAAAGGTGTAAAATCTCTAAATAATAATATAATAATTCAAAGTTACTATAGACTTGCATTCAACCATTCAATAGCTTAAACTATAGTACTAGTATATGCTTAAAAGTAGTCTAGTCTTAAGCCTGTAACCAGATTTACCATTTGTATTTTGTACAAGATCACATTTACTAATTGTTTCAGATTCCGTAGTTTGACCACTGCATTCTACAGAGATGCTATGGGATTCCTTCTACTGTTTGACTTGACGAATGAAGCATCTTTTCTTGAAGTTAGAAATTGGATTGAACAGCTGAAGGTATTTTTTCTTAGCTATCTCCGAATGGTGGGTGTTTACGATAGAATAGGGCAGATAAATTGGGCGCTATCTGGTGTTAAGGGGCTGTTAAAGTATTACGAAGCAGAATATTCACTCCTCTTGTCAGCAAAAGTAAGAAATGCTCTTCCCTCCCACCAAGTTAACATAAACATTAATATCAATTAAACAAAAAATTTGAAATTTTGCTGACGTCATCACAGCGCAACCTTCCTGTCCCCCATGTCACAAAAATATCCTATCATCATATCTATTATCTTGTCTAGGTCAGACTTTTGTTATTAGCATTACACATTCCAACTTTAATTTGCTTTTCTAAATTTTATTTGTAAATAAAACATGCTTTAATTCTCATTTCAGACACACAGTCTAAGTGATGATCCGGACATAGTCCTATGTGGTCACAAGTGTGACTTGCAGGAAAAGCGTTTAGTCAACCAAAATCGTGCCAGGGAGTTTGCCAAGAACTATAACTTGCCATACTTGGAGACTAGTGCCAAAACTGGACAGAATGTAGACCGGGCTATTGAAATACTTTTGGATAAAGTTATGTTCAGGTATGTATTTCTATTTCTGATATTTCATTATGTAGTAAAATTTGCTAGTATGTCGACGTAAAGAAGCGGGTCTAAAATGGCGACGCAAATCATTCTCTCTCACTTGCACATACCGTCTCTACTTACCCACTTAAGAACCGCGTGCAAAAAATATTTAGTCGAGATTTTCTAGTCATTTTTAGGGTTCCGTAGTAAACAAGAAACCCATATAGTTTTGCCATGTCTGTCTATCCGTCTGTCCGCCCGCGGTTTTACTCAGGGATATAAGTACTAGAAAGTTGTAATTTGGTGTGGGTATGTGTTTGTGTATTAATCATGCCAAAAAAGTGGTGCAAAATCAGGAAAAAATTTTTTTTTAGGATATCTCCCATACAAGTAAAGTGGAAGTTTTTTTTCTCTACTAACCCATCGTGTGGGGTGTTGTTAATAAAAGATATTATGCGGTTGAGAGCACCATTTTTCGATTTAGGGATCCGTTTCTGAAATATTTGGTTTTAAAGTTCATATTTTTGTTAGAGGCAAGTTCCAGTTGTAAAATTACATTTATAATAATATCACATTATAATTAATACATTTATGATATAATTATCAGGTACATTTATTCAGGTTTATTTTTAGTAATATCCGGCGAATTTTTCTTTTTAGAATGGAGTCGTCTGTAGAGTACGCAATGATGTGCGCGTCGGGTCGTCGCCGGCAGTCTCTGCAGAAGCTGCAAGCGAAGCAGGACCGGAAACTATGTACATGCTAAGAGGCAACATCTGTGATTTTTTACATTTTTATCAGTAGATCTATGACTTGAAGTTATGAAATTCTTGGAACAGTCTACAACTTTTTTGGGATCCATATCGTATTATTTTTGTCAAAATGAAATTATATTTCTCAATAGAAGCTAGAGACTATACTAACTACTAACATATTGAATTGATTATGAACATTTGCCTAGTCACTTTTATTATTGTTGGCACATGAAGGCTAAATGGAAAACATACCTATATAATTAACACACACAGGGAGGCATTCTAAAGACTGATTTTGGTTTTCTTTACAAATATTGAAATTAATACTTCGTAAGACTTTTCTGTGCATTTAGAGCTAGGGGCTGTAGTATCGCAGACTGAAAAGTCTTATTACTTATGTTGTATTCGTTCTTTCGTAGGCATTGATCAGGAGCCTAAGATACGTAAGCTATTGCCCCTCAGCTCTTTCTCAATATTTTAATGTAATTAAGTCGACGAATATAATATGCGCGTTTATTTAACTAAATATGTTTGTTGGTGTGTTATTACATAGACATTTTTTTTGTTTACGGGATGGCTATTGGCTACATTTGCGTAATAAATTAAACTAAGGGCAATAACTTAATCACTGTATTAACGTAAAATTATAATACTCGTAACAGTCAAGAAGCTAAAATGTATTTTTCTTCAAAATAATTCTAAATTACTGTAGCAAATCGTAATAACCTATTTCTTATCTTATCTTCCTCGATTCAACACTATATTTTCTACAACATGTTCAAAAAAGGTCTAAATTAGCTGATATTTCAAATTAGATTTTCTCGAATATTACTGGATGGTCTTTAAATGAGGAATCCTACCATCATCAAACTATGCCACAAGTTCTTTGTATAATTTATTACGCATAAGTCATCCACGTTGTATATTCTTTTTATTTACGCAATGCACATATTCTTATGATCCTTACATAGAGAAGGAGACGTTAGTATTCAATGTATCCAAAAGTTTTAATTTTTTTTTAATTATTAATTTTTTAACGTACATAAATAAGTTTTTCATAAGTGAATAAAAAAGTGCTCAAGTGAGAACACACAGTGATATTTATCTGTAGCATGGTTAGTAGACCAATCTAACAATAACCAAAGAATATTGATCTCTAAAATAACTTTATACCTACCTACTTTTGCCTTATTTAGTTCATATAAAAGAAGTAGTCTGTTATAAAAAAAATGTTCCTTAATTACTTGCAGGGTTAATTAATCTAGTCATTAATAAGATTTTGTTAATTATAACTACTTTATTTATTTTTTAAAGTTATAAAAATACATAGTACGAAAAAAATATGAAACATATCTACGTCGAAAAGAATAAGTAAATCTGCCGTGTATCGGACATTGTATTGTCGAGAAAGAAAGAGAGAAGAAAAGAAAAAAAATCATTTGGACGAAATAAAAATATGTATTTGAATTTTTAAAAATAAAAATAGCACCAATGTCTTTGTTTTTAACGAACACTAACCATAAGTTATATTTTTAAATAATGTTCTTATTAAGTATTCTTCATCGATTATATTATTTTTCTCCATCCTGATATTGATGTGCTGCAATCACAAAATTACAAATATATTTACAAGAAACTTTCTATTGAATTGAAGCCAAATATTTAATTTATATTATAAGTGATAATTAAGAGGTCTTGAAAGCATATTGTTATTGTGTATATTTTGAACAAGTGTGTTGCTTAGTTTGGCGTTTTACATTTAAATGTAGAAATGTAGAAAGTTAGTGTAATTTAATTACATTATCTTTGTCATATCTATGCCAAAAATAAAAAGCACAAATCTGCAGTGTATCGGGCATTGTATTGTCGAGAAAGTAATATCTTCAGAATTTTTTATTAGGAGAAAAGAAAAAAATATATTTATTTGGTACAAAAAAACTACGAATGTCTATTGATATTGGTGACCCAACAACAAAAAATTCCTTATGTAAAATATATTATTTACGAGATAAGTACTTTACATTTCACTTGTAAGTGAATATTTTGAGGGTTTTAAGGCTTATGGTTATTGTGTATATTTTGCACATATGTTGCTTTGCGTTTTAATTTAATTTAAGAAAGTTATAGTTATTTCTTAACATTTAATTTATATTTAGGAATTCACGTGCATTTTCTTTTACATTTGCGCAAGTTTATGAATTGATGAGCCTGAAATTGTGAAGCAAGGGTTTTGAATGTATCTATTTGATTCTAAATCATAAAAAAGGAATAGTTAATTTTAACTGAAAAATATGCTGTTCTCTCGGTCTGCCAGTAACAGATACTGATCCAGCTCTTTAAAAAAACCATAAGTGCTTTTGATCGACAGTTGTCCATAGAATGTATGTAATATAATTTATTTTATTGCACCAATTTTTTTTGGCAATTTTTTTAATGACGAAATCATTCTGAATTAAAGTAAGTACAAATATATTTTTAAATCAAGAGTTTTCCAAGAGTAAAAGTAAGGTAATTCATAAATTTAAAATAAAAAAAATATTTATTTATATCTTTAAGGGGTTTTGGGTATGCCCACCGTGCCCACTATATCGGATCCGCACACCTTGCCTGTTGTTGTCGACACTGGCGCTCCTATTTTGTTCTTAGACCTATGAAAAAAACTTTATAAATATCATGAATTGGTTTTCGTTTATTTAGCAAAATAATCCCAATTTGCAATGAAAAAGTTCCTTTGTACAAAATCCTTTATTATGATATAGTGATATTGAATAAATTAAAATTAATATACCCTTGTTGTAATATAAAACCCCCTTTTGTATAGCAAAATTTGATACTTAGCTGTCCAAGTACATTTTTATAATATAACTTGTATATTGTATATCAGATTGATTTATTATGTTCTAACAAAAAATATTTAAGAAATTTAAATGTTGTTTTATCGGCCTAAAATGAAACAAGTCATGCTAAAATGTTTGGAAAACCTGGGAAAGTTTTAGTTTGGGCCAGCATCAATGTACAGTACTACCACTTTTATAAGTTACACCGATGTACCTGCGCAGAAATCAAATTTTTGCATGGCGCTAAAATATCGTTTGCTATTGGCTGATGAGTACGCGCCATGCTGCGTCTCGGCCATTCTCGGCAGGCGTACAAGTATTGTGAGCGAGATAGCAATAGTCCTACTGCTTTTGGAATTAAAATCGTATGTTGTAGGAATAAGTTCGTTATTTTACTGATGTTCTCATTCGGGCCGAGTCGGTGGTCGGTTGCGCTATTCTGCGCCATCGAACAATGCCGATGTAACTTATAAACGTGGTACTACTGTAGATGGAAAGGAAAGGTTTTGAAATTGTAAGGGTACAAGTTGTACTACTTGAACTCTACGCTATTGTGCGCTGTATTTACTACCTTTACCACGGTAGAGTAAAATTTTAGTAATAACATCAACAAAAGTATATTTTACAACCATGACATAAATGTGAAATAGTCAATATACTTACATGCCTTATATTCCAACTTAATCAATCTTTATACATTCACTCGTATCACAGGAATATTTTGCTTATTTGTGATCATTTGGCTTAAAATAATGTAAATGAATATTTATGATAATATTAAATAAAAATATCACCAACCAATTATAACGATGTAGATATTTAAAATTAATTATTATCCTTGACCAAACTGCCATTAACAATTACTATTATTGTGTCAATTTGTGAACAATTATAAATATTTGATGTTTTATGTGTATCTATTAAACTTGAAGTATTGCATTTCCTTGTTCATTTTTATTAAATGGTTCCTGTTAAAGATCTAGGAAACGGAGGGTATATTTTACATATATACAACTAACTGTTATCTTAATTCTTTCTAATTAAATCTGTATTACTATATAGCCTCGTAATATGTCCTTCTCGGTACCCTAACCTATGTGTATGCAAAATTTCATGATGATCGGTTCAGTAGATACGGCGTGAAAGCGTAACAAATAAACAAACAAACTCACTTTCGCATTTATATTATAGATGGGATTGGGATTGGGATTAACGAATTGAATGTCTTCCTATAATAATGAATTAATTTTGGCCTTCTTCCGTATATTCTACATTCTCTAGCATTTGTTTTACCGTCAAAAAACCTTCATAATAAAAGTTGGTAGGAAAAGTTGTTCATATTGATGGGCTGAATGAATCACCCGCTTAAGGGTCCAAAAAAATCAAAATTTCGCCATTTATGTATATTTAAAAATGTTTTGAAACAATGGCTAAGTTATGGTTTTTGCCTGCATCTTATATGATTTCAATTTTGCGAAGACAGAGTCAGTACATGGCTTGCAATGTTACGGATCCCCTACTGGTACAAAGTATCTTCCTGTTTCAATTCCTGGGATCTTTACTCGTCCGGGGACATCGATAGTGGCATCAAAGTCCGCATAACGGTAGCTGGGCAAAGTGGCGTGAGATGACTGGTGTCATTTGCGACTCAAAAATGCCGTTTAGATTGTAGGGAGAAGAAGTCAGGCTACGTAAACAAAAATAGATGTGAAGCGAGGTCCGTGCTTGAGCGGTACAAGCAAGAGAGAGCTGCGTGCCACGGAGATGAATATGCTGCGCTACATACGCGGAGTTTTGCGAAAAGACCGCATAAAATCAATCGCATTCGTGGCAGCCTTCATGTCCTTGACATAGCAGACAAACTGCAAGAGATCAGCGTTTGATGGTACGGCCACGTCTTGCGTTAACTAGAAAATACCACAGGGATATACCCGACGCGGCGGAGGCGGCAAGCCAGACATTCGGTCTGGCTTGCCGCCTCCGCCGCGTCGGGCCCCAACAGAAGGCGACAACCCAAGAAGTGCCAACTTGGTCTCACACACAACCAAGGATGCCGAAGACCGTGTGAAGTGGAGAATAAAATGGCGGTAAGCGGACTCCAGGCAAACGAGAGACTTATATGACACTAGCAGTTTTCCGACGACTTCGTCCTTGTAAATTATAGCCTTTGTCATTCGCAGATAATATTAGCTTTCTGTAGGTGAAACAATTTTGAAATACGGTCTAGTAGTTTCGGAGCCTGTTTAACGCAAAAAAAAGATTTAATTTAGGTACGGCCACGTCTTGCGTTAACCGGAAAATAACATAGGCATCAAATGTCTCAGTAGGTGAAAGAATTTTGAAATAAGGTCCAGTAGTTTCGTTCGGAGCCTGTTCAATGCAAAAAAACCGGCCAAGTGTGAGTCAAACTCGCGCAATGAGGGTTCCGTACAACATGCTTCGTGAACACACACACAATGTGCAAAAAATGTTTTATTCAATTGACTAGCGCCATCTAGTGGTGTTTTAGTGAACTATTTCCCTAGATGAACTTATTATTGTGAGTTTACCACTTAATTTTCAAGTGATAGAATTCTTATTATTTTTCCTGTAATCTTCAGGGAATGAACCATATTTTATAATATTTTCAAAATTTTCGGCCCAGTAGTTTCGGAGATCAGGGGGGGGGGGGGGGAATGGTCAATTTTTGCCTTCTTTCGTGAATAAAATCAAAAGTATTGATTTTACCCGAACAAAAAAAAATATTTTTGAGGTCCATATAATGAGCCCTTTCATTTGATATATGACACAGTAAGGTTTGCAAAACTTTTTTTTTAAATTTTGTAATTGGGCCCCCCAAAATGACCCTTATTTCAAAAAAATCTTTATTTACTTTGCACATCCGTGATTACACTATCTTACCAAATTTCATCTAATTTGGTTCAGTAGATTCGGAGAAAATCGGCTGTGACAGACGGACGGACGGACAGACAGACGCTCGAGTGATCCTATAAGGGTTCCGTTTTTCAACTTTTGTACGGAACCCTAAAAAACTATTTTCTCTTTTAATATAAGTAAGATCAATGTGCAGGCCAGACTGAACACCATAATTTGTTTGTGCCTTTAGTTCTTATCACTTCCTCAGCACGTGCGAAGTATTCTGAATATACGTAAATGTATTTAGCACCAAAGAACCATAATTACGTCACCGAAGCCCGCCTTGTTCAGCGTGAATACAACTTATGACAAGAATTTACAAGGCAGGAAACTAACTAGTTTCCTGTCGTATTTATGACTCCAGTTTATGGTTAGAACAATTCTTAGTAGGTAATTATTTTGATAAAATGTGTTATCCTTGGGCTTAGATTAGGTTATGGGCCCAAACAGTAAAAAAAATGGCTTCGATTTTATCATATGGAACATAAATGACAAATTTTTTGTTAAAATGCTTCTAGTCTAGAAGAAATTTAAATGTGTTTCGGCAATTTTTCTTAATTTTAATGTTGGGTGAAATATGTATTTCAGAAACAACCAGTTAATCAATTAGATTATCTTCAAAAGTATTTTCGTTCTTTGCTTGGAAGAAATAATAAAGGCCCGTCTAAAATTGCAGATAGAGAGATATAATAATAGATAGCTACAAAATCTAATTCTCTATTCGCAATTTTAGACGGGTTACAACGTTTTATGTAGCTAGGTACGTCGTAGCTTTAAATTGACTCTCGTGACATCAAACCAATATGCGTAAAGCTTCGAGATTGGTTTGGGGTGTCGAATCCGTGCCGTTCGATCTGTTCCAAATCGAATATATCTACACTTATTACATTTGAAACCTTACACCGACGAGGGGCTGCGAGTTCAGAGTACTGCAATCATCTGTCCCCTCTGTACGCACGTGATGCGTATGCCTGCAGCATTTAATCCTCTCACCCTGATTCGGACTTTATCTCTCGTGTATAAAGCTTAATTTCAGTTACTATTTCTCTGATAAGCTACTCGAGGGTAAAGATGTGTCAGACGAATCGACTCTGTTGTAAGGAAGTAGTGTCCAAATTAGCCTGATGTTAAGGGTCGCATCCGCGGGCTCCTTCGCGCAGTCGCGGAAGCTCAGAACGTCACACTAGAGTTAATCTTGGGCCTATATTTCGTGTTTTTGTTGTGTCCGCTGTGGTTTCAATATTTTTATATAATTTTGTATGTAGCCCGCTACTTAGAATATGAAATTCCCTCATCCTTGTGTTACATAAATTAATTAGGTAAATTAAAGAAAGGGAAACCTAAGTATTGTATATTTTTGATACCGGTAGCGTAGTAGCGGCGCGCGTGTGCGGCTATCTTCGGCGCGTTTCACAGTTTGTTTATGTATTGAAAGACAACAGATTGGTGCAGCCGGCTCCGTAATTGAGGCTCGCGTTTCGTGAGATATGAATGGTGCTGCGAAATCGCCAGAAGTTCTGTGTTCGACGGGACTGGCGTGCGAGTGATCGTTTGTGTGCGAGTGCAGTGTTCACGTGTTTTACTAACAGAACTAATAATTATAAGCGTATCTTTCAGTGAGATCTAGCTTATACCGGTAAGTTCTAGGAAATTTACTTGCATGCTTTCTTCTTTTAGATACGTAAGTAGACTTTGAAAAATAACTTAGGTTAAATTGGTAATTTTAAGGTAGATATGTGTAAATAAATAAAAACTATACTAGCAGAAACTTAGAAATCTTGACAACTCAGGTACTTAGATACATATTTAAATTCATTTCTAAAAAAATATTTGAAATAAAACTTTTCTAAAGCTCCGTCATGTCATGGACTGCAAATAATCCTAAGTACCCGTAAGCAAATAATCTCTACATTTCTTTTTAACTCAGTTAATAGATAGGTACTTATCGAATTTGGAATGTCCTGGCTAAGTATTGAAGCAGTGTTAGATTTTATATAGATTTACCTTTGATTATTTACGGTGTAATAAGCTTCAAAGTTTTCATTGCCTAAGTAGGTAAGTATTAATTAAGTAGGTACCTACTGAAATGAAAATTCTACCACTTTCTTCTGAATTTTCCTACATTGTTTCTCTACAACGTAGTTAAGTACATAATGATCTGATTTACTTCTATAATAAGACCTGTTATAACAAGGAAATATTTAATTGGGTGTTTCTTAAAGACAGTTTCATTTTTAGTGAGTAACATAAGCTATCATTTACATAAGCAAAGTCGCAAGAAAATACCTAGTAGAAAATAAAAAGATTCAATTTGTATAATAGACAATACCTCAAATTGATCTCTTCAGTTTATCTTTGGTAAGCTTTCCTATTAAAAATATTACAAAAAATTAACAATAAGCACAACCTTAGAGCACAACCGAAAGCTTACCTACCTACTTACCCCTAAATATATCTAAAAGAGAATACAATCTGTGTTGCAATTTCGTCTTGAAATGTTGTCTTTTCTATAGATTAATTTTGGCACTCAATGTCTTGTTAGTATTTATAACTACTTTTCTTGTCTTGAATTTAGTAAAAAAGTAAAGTAATTATTAGTTTTTCATTTTGTTCCATGACTGTTTGTGTCAAAATAAAGCAAAAAAAAATTAATTTTTAATGATAGTTTAAAAATATTTTGTATATTTATCTACCTAACTATCGATTACGAAGTAATACTATTAAAATATGCATACAAGTATTAGGTATTTTTTACACACGATAATTTAAAATATTTTTAACGAAAAACAAAAATCGACTTCAAACCTATCAATTTATTTTAATAAGCATAAGATTAAAATGGAAATAAGTATGCTTTAATTATTATGTACGCTCACCTAAATACTTTTGTTTTTAATATAAATCTTTTGTAATTTCTCATTACAAGTGAATGTAATTCTTTATGGGAAATAAAGTTCTTTAACCAGAATAAGTGTAAACCGAACAGCATCCGTGTATTTTTTTTGGATTATGTGTATTTTTTCAAAAAGCACTCGATACATTTCTATAAACATATAATGGGAACATCTGTAAAGTATTACCTAATAGCCCAGTCAATATCGACATCAAACATTGCAAACGGTCATGTATCGGCGATGTTTTTATATATTGTAGAGACCACTAAGAATAGCCTACACCCAAGTTTGACAAAATAACACTCATTTGAAAGCTTATATAGTCTTTTATCTTTTATTTCATAACAAGAGCTTTAGTTTCGTTGTTACGGGCCCAAAAAGCACAACTACCCCTAATTGTGCCAAATTTTGGGAAAAAATGGGCATGGTTTGATCAGATATGACTCAATAACTAGGTTTAAGTTACAGAGAGTTTAAATTATACTCAAACGGTAGATAATTTAGTCTATTTCATAAAAGCATACAACAAAAATATCCGAAAAAGGCGGTAGTTTTTTTGTACAACCGGAAAAAGTCTCATACTTTCGGCCCCCCCAGGAGTAGCACGATGTTAAGAAAGTTGCAAACTTGTGTGTAGGCTATTCTTAGTGGTCTCTACAATTTATAAAATAATCACCGATACATGCGCGTTTGCAATGTTTGACACTTTTTGTTTCGATATTGACTGGACTATAACAAACAAAAAAGAATTTCTTAAATCGGTCCAGGCGTCTTCGAGAAATCGGGGAACATTACATAAAAAAAAAGATTTCGACGAATTGAGAACCTACTAGTTTTTTTGATGCTGGTTAGAAAAGTGTTATTTTTTATTTTCTATATGTGTATCTAAATCTGTAGGTGTCATAGTAGCAATGGTAGTTATTATTATTCCGACGCCACGTAACCAATAAATTTTTATTTAATGTCAATACTATTTTAGGCATGGATTATTACAAAAAGTCGCTAATAAGGGAATTAATAATAATAAAACCTGTCTCACGTTATCTTTATAGTTGTAGTAATATTTAGATGTGTGACATTTATGACTTATTTGTATAGATCAGATATCGTCGTATCGAATTTGCTTATGGGATAATTTACGATATTGAAAGTGGCAAAATGGAAATTACGTTCAGTATGTCATAAAGTTGTTCATAATGACGTACTGAACGTAATGATATCCTGAAATATCAAAATTCCGTGTAGATCTTGAAATAGTTTTACGTGCAGTCTAATATTTAAGGGAAAACTGAAGATACCAACTATTTAAAATTTTGTCTACGAAACCCTAGCGTACCCCGTCATACTATTTTTGAACCACTGATTTTAATTTAAAGTGAGGACGTGAAGATTTTCTTAGACTGTTTTTCAAAAACGCCTACTTTTGGCAAAAACGCTAAGTACCTATGTAACGTAAAATGATTTATTAATTACAAATGGGGCAGCACTGAAATTCGTAGAATTCAAGTATCACCCGTTCACTAGAAAGCTCAAAGCTCATTAAAACGATTTACGTTAATCGGCTTTCATTCATTACTTGTACCTGTCTTCCTTTGTCTGCTAGCTACACCTACTATATCAGCAACGTGTTTTCACCATTTTTCGTTTAAATAGATAACTAATTTTCACAATATTTTTGTCTGCCATACGTATAAAATCTTCGGTACTCTCTTACCCTTTTAACGGATATAGATGCCATGAAGATATACAGGATGATTCTGAACAACTAGACAATTAATGATGGAATAACATATATAAAAATAATATATACATATTAATATAAATAAATAGGGACAAATCTTATCTGCATCTTTTAATATAAATTTACTGTAAAAATTGTAAATGAATAATGAATCACACAAATTGAGTTAGTCCCACAGTAAGTTACGAACTTGTGTAGCAGGATATTAACTCAACGATACTAGATAAATATATTTTATTAACTTATATAAATAAACATCCAAGACCCAGGCACAGACCCAGACGAATCTGAAGAAGATCGTTTTCCATCATGACCTGACTGGGGATTGACCCGAGACCACTCGTGTCGCAGGCTGGCGAGTAACCGCTGCGTCATCCCCAGAGGTACATAGGCCGTCAAAATATATGTATATACATATATTTTTTACACTTATGAAGACAAGAAAAAAAGTATTAATTAATAAAATATGAATAAAAATTTAAACCTCTCTTATAAATTTGTGTGTAAGTAAGTGATTGTATAGTCCAATATTTTTTATAATGTTTCACCCTTTTTTCTTGCGGATCTATATTCTATTAGGGATTCTGATTCCAATAAATCTTACCAGGTTGTTCAGAATCTAGCCCTAAGTATTCATTACATCTGTGATTGATTACTCACTCGTGCCCATAAGTCAGCTCAAAAGCAATTTAGATAAACAATACGTATATTAGGTTTTAAGTAGAAGTATTTTGTGTCATGATGGCAAATGGTCCATTAAACTAATTTTTGTGTGAATCACAGCATTTGTCATATCATTTGGGAAGTCAAAATTAGGAAAAGAGAATTGCACATAGGTAATTTATTTTTACGTGTATATTTTATTGTTTTAAATCTTTAAAACTTATACCTATCCGCTAATAGGTAAAACGTCTGATAAGTGTAGTGTTCTAGAAGTGAAAAAAAAGCTGGCATTTTTCCACTTCTAGACCTTGTTCTAGACTTGAATGTTTATCTATATAAGTATCTTTTATAAAATATAGAGTATTGTTGAGTTAGTATCCCATAACACGAGTCTCGAACTTACTTTGGGGCTAGCTCAATCTGTGTGATTTGTCCGTATACATTTATACATTCTTGACCGTGCCTTGTACTTTTGTCTAGCACTGGATCTAGCAATTTTTGGATGTGGACAATAACCTGAAAATGACGCCCAAGCTTGAAATCACCTCCCGTCCGAATGTTGTGGAACCGTTCACACGATGTTGCATAAATCAACTTAAGACTTGTTCAAAAATCAATATTTTTCTTACGAGTAGGCACTATATTAAAATTTTGATCCAATCGGTTAATGCTATGGTTACTGCCTGCCCTATTCCAGCAGTTCCAAAATGATTGTTTGATCCGAAGGGTCCTACTAGCACAGACCGATCGATAAACCCCAAAATTGCACTTAGTGATAGGTACGATGTCGCCATTCGAAATCTCTTCTTTTGATTTAGATGTAATGTGTACGTGTGCTATAAAATGGGTGACTAGGTGATGGGTAAATAGGTTCAAACGGAGGCTACATTACGTAATGGTCCGCAATAAAGAGCCAGTGTTCGGTTCTATTACCCCAATTAATTTTAATTAGTTTTAATTATTCGCTAATTTTCGCGTGGTAACTGCACTAGGTAAGTACGTAGCTTTTGTTTGGACTGCAGCTACATTTCGGACATTAAAACGTTATGATCATATAATATCGACAGAGCATTAGCTAAAATAAAATAATTAAATTATAAATTGTACGACTTCCTGAAAGTAGGAATGTTTTAAACAGTTTGTTACCATTTTTTTACGTCAAAAGATAACCGAAATTCTTCACTTTTTAATTTTAATAAAGAAAATTACAGCATAACGAATATTTTGGAGGATGTCAGCTCTGTATCTGTAATAATTTTGTTTTCACACGGCGGCATGATAAAGTCAGTCTTAGATTCAATAAAAGGTGTAGAGACTTTCTTCCTATAAGTCTCTAAACTTCTACGAAAGAAAAATGAATAAAAAAAAAACAAAGGAAGGCATTATATACTCTTTAAACCCGGAATTTCTGGCGATATGAGCAGAATTTACATAATTTACATGTATGTAGAGATATTTAGTAAATAGAAGCTCTAACTCGAGGACTCTATGCTGAAATAATATTGAAAACTACCTGATAAAGCGTTGGATTGGGCGCTTTTCTATTTGATAATGTTATTGTCCGGAAAAATCATAGTTGACTAACCTTATATCAAATCAAGTGAAATTTTATTTAACGGTCTATCGCCAAAATAAAAGGATATCTGTTAGCGGCGGCCAAAAAGGATGTTGGCAAGATACCAAGGAAAATTTTGGCTTTAAACAGAAATGCCGAGTCCAATACCCAACAGAAAATATAGAAGTACCTATAGATCACTGTCGCAGTGACCCAGTAAAATTAAAATTATACGATACAGAAAGTTTTTCGAGAAACCCGTTGCCAAGATTTGCAATGTTTTCTTCCTTTTGAAATATTTGTACGTTTGTGACTAGCATTGATAATATTTTTTTGGATGTTTTTTACCTAAGTTAATTTACCAACATAAATTTATATCGTTGTACGTGCAGAAGTATAGTATGATATTAGTAGGTAATAGGCAGAAGGTTTAAATTCGGTTTCTGTTTTTCTATGGTTTCAATCATCTGGCTGTAACTTATTTGTTATATAGGTAACATCGAAAGTAGGATTTAAAACGACGCATCTGAATATGTAAGTATTTCTCACGAGGGGTTGCTAATAATCCATAGCAAACATTTTTACTCTCTTATTTGAAATTCTATCATGATGACGACTTATTTATATACTTCTATATTATATTTCCTTTCACTTCTCTAATAAAAAAAACATTGATCGGTGATTGACATATCAACGCACAATTCTGAAACTGGGACCCTGAAAATTTGCACAATGAGTGGTGTAGGGAAAGGTTGGGTGACCGCTTGAGGGCGCTGGGTCTCATACAAAAGTGGCGAATGTAACTATTGGTACCTACGCCGTACGTACAAATTTTTGAATACGAGTAGGTACAAATATGCGGCTCTCTGCATTATTTAAATTACAATCTCTTTTATTTTGCTAGCAATGATAGTGCATAGGTAATGTGTTTATTCGCAGGAAAGAATATGCGAAGCATTTTAGCACCAGGAAATACGTGGGTACTGGATACAGTACAGGTAGCCTAGGTTACCATGTGCCAGATTTTTTTAAAAACTAATTAGGTAACTGGCATACTTTCCATCAATTCCATCTAATGAAAATCAAATTAAATAGTATAATTTAATGAAAGTTTTTTTGCTAGGAGGTAAGTACATGTAAAAAAATTTGTATCTAAATCGAAAATATCATCGCTCCTTGCACCCAGTATGGTAGGCCATCTTCGGCTTAGGCTGCACATGATAAAAGACAAGTACTTGTGGTTGCTTCAACTTGTAACAATGTGTCGGACACTAATGCCTGCTTGGACAGGATCCCAAAATCGGTCTGTCGCAAGCTTGCTCCCGTGCCAACTAGCGCACTGTATATTATATCGACACTCTCTGTGTAATGTTTTAAATTACATTTTTCAGCAAACTTTATTCAAATAAATATATAGCGAATTAGCGACATATCACACAAATTGAGTCAGCCCCACAGTAAGTTGTGAAACGATACTACTTATATTTTATAATATATACTTAAATAAACATTCAAGACCCAGGTCAATGTGAAAAAGATCGTTTTCCATCTTGACCTGACCGGGGATCGAACCCGGGACCCGTGTCGCACGCTGACGTGTTAACCACTGCGCCACGGAGCTCGTCAAGTTAAGATTTTGTCTTTGGCAGTATTGCTATCCACCCGCCATTAATTTTCCAGTTCTAGTCCGATCTGAATGTTCAAAGTAGTACCTACCTACTCCGTCAGAAATATCTTACCTCTATGCCGATAGAATCCAGCGCGACCAATCAGATATTTAAAAATTGCAGAATCAAAATAAGGGTGCCAATCAAAATACGATATACTTTACTTATCTTTTTACAATTACCCATTTGAAAGGTCGTTAAAATATAAATAAAACATTTTAACCGGCACGTGATCTGAATTCGTAGCGGGGAATAAGTAAAATGCCCTTTTAATATATGGCGAGGATGTTTAGCTCGGGAAAAAATGCTAATCCGTCGATAACAAAGTCGGGACAGCGGTATGCAGTGGCTCTCAAACTTTGCGTTTACGAATATTTTTTAATTGAGTGTGATTTGGATTTTGGGTACCTATAGATAGTGACAGGTCAGGAGTGTACTCCTTAAAACTACCTAACAGGTGGCTATGGGTATGGCATCGGGTACACGGCCTCCCGAGCTGCTATTTATCTATATAACCCTATCTAACCCCGGTCACCTAGTCCAACAAATAAAACGGTTTCAATGAGAACAGTGTCAGAACCGAGATAAGCCAAACAAACTGCGCCCACCAACCTGTCTGCCAAGCGTGGTGAGTATGGCAGAACCCCCCATGATCGGGGAGGCCTAAGTCCACCAGTGGGCTTCTTGGCGGCTGAGAATACTCAGAGATGGCGATTGTAGGTGTTGTTGATTAGGAATTGCGTATAGATTTCATGCTTGTTTTTCGAACGTGACTTTAAAATTATAAATACTTAAGATAAAAATGCATCTGCCTAGGTATGGTAAAAGCTCAGGGTAAAGTTAAAGAGACTTTTAACCTACATGACCATAACAAAAATAAGTTGTTCAAAGAAGGAAGGTAAGGTTCGTTAGGTTTTCTTGTGACCAAAATGGAGCGAGCGAGCGAAGTGTGCGAGCGGTCCCATCAACTTAAGTGCTATTTTGTATGAAAAATTTAATTACAAATCAGCGCTTTATAAAATCGTTTTGTTGAGAAGAGCGAAGCAAGTTCTATTAGATCCAATCCTCAGCAATTACAAATTCGTGCTAAGCTTTTCTAAAGCTCACTTAAACAGTTCAAGGGGGACTTTCTAGTTCCGGGTAAATTCTCAACACAGTTTATTTTTACCTCCAACATTTTCTGAGAGACTCAAAGAAATCTAGCTCCTATTAAACTAACCAGGCAAGCTTATGTCCACGTTTAACGAATTTTCTTGGAATGAGTTATACAGACCGAGCTTTTCAAGCTTCAAACATATGAGAGTTTAGTCAGCAAAATACTTCTTATAACGCGCAATGAAGAGAATCCAATTTATTAGACCGAGCTAAGTGTGCCGTACCTAACACTATCCCACAGTCTATGCATTTTGTGGTACACTTTACTGAGATAATTCTTATTTAAAGAGAGTATTTCAATTCATACCTAGAAGTAATAATAAGACTATACCTACGAGTATACCTAATTTTATTATAAGGAGAAAAGATTTCTGTGTGGGTGTGTGAATTTGTTTGTATGTCATAGATGACCTCAAAAAATCTTCGAGCAACACGCCTTCCGTAAGAAGCCGTGTTGCTCGAAGCAAAAAATACTGGTCAGATTGAATTTATTTTACTACCTAATAGCTTCATTATCAGCGAATACTATAATCGACTTAAAAAAATAGAGATTAGACCAAAAAGTTGGAATGTAACCCAAGGTGACATGCCTATAAATGCATTACTGGGCCAGCGCTGTATAAACTATTGATGTTTTGACTTACAAGCGTTCTTAATTACATCTATCATACTTCAGGACCCAGGACCCGGGGCCGGCGCGGCGTCAGCAGGCTCGAGTCTCGACGGGGGGCCCCTGGATAAACTGGACCACGGACGATATGTCTAAGCGTGTTTTCGGTTACAGCTGAGTCGTGTTTCGGTCGCAATCTGGGGTCCAGCGGTCGGCCCGCGGGCCAGGACAGACCGATGATGACTTGATGACTCTGTCATCTAAAATTGTCACCGGTTACGGCCTCACCTGAGATGCTTAAGAACCCGGGGTCCAAGGGCTGTGCGTCGGCCCGGGGGCCCGGATATACCTAATACCGAAAAACACTCAGTCCCAGTCGTTACTAAGCTATTAATGGAGTTTATAGTAGTGACAAAGCAGTCGCTTGCTTTGTAAACATTCAGTCAGGACTTCTTTTCGTCACAAAACGAAATTTTTGTGTTGTCATGGGCAATGTTAGGTTGGTTGGGCGCCACTGCATTAGGGTAGGGCGGGGACGACGGGGTGCCGTGCCCAGCTGCCGATAAGTGAAGGGCCATCTGACTTCGGATTTATAGTGGGATGGAACTAACAATTTAACCGGCTGTCTGAGAAATAGATGGACGCCACTGCGGTATGGGTACAACTATTTTTTTCATTATTAATTTTATTTTATCATCTTCATTTCATTCTTCACTCGTCATCTTTTCAAAAATATCTGTAAGATTGCATTTATTGCCCTTAATAAAATTTGTCTAACTCTAACGAGATTTTTGTGGGGGTTTTTGGACTCGTACTCTTGTCTTCTCTTCAAACAACTTTCGTATTTTAATTTGTTGACTATTGCGTATTTGCGGAGTAATGTTATGCTACACATAAAGAAACTCATGATTTTCAATCAGATAGTTGTGTCACATATTTTGCCAAGAAAGGAGATACCTAGGTTAAATAAGTGCTTACTATAATCAATCAAGTTTTATAGGTACCCAGAAGATAAAAATGATTGATTCTCATATTCAAACACCATAAACGTTCACCCTACATATTAGTAATAAAATATCAATAGTCAATCTCCACCTAGAGACGATCTAATTTGCGTCAGCAACATGACTGACTCGTAAAACAGTAACGGCCCATAAACGTCCAGAATTAAGTCTAGCTTAAAATATACACTGCCATTGTATTGGGTCCGACCTTAGAGTATAAATATTAATTGATACTCTAAGGGTCCGACCTATTCGTATAAGAGGCTCTGGATGGCGTCAGAATGTGTCAAGGTTCGTTCAAAATCTACATACGGTTTATTTAAAAGTAACAGCCAGTAAACATTCGAAATTCAGTTTCATAAAAATCCTGGGGCTGTGTTATCACTTTGGATTGCAATACTGATTTTTGGGCAGGTCCCTGGAAACATTTTTTTTTCGTTTTTAACAAGCTAAGGCTGACGCCATATTGTTGCTTACGTACGTTGCCAATAAATTGCCTTTAGGTCCGCTCTCATGAGTTAACTAGTTTTTGGTGAGTTAGATAACCAAATGTGTGTCAAGGTAGGTTTAATTAGGTAGAATTTAATTTATGAAACAAAAAAGTTCTACAAAAATACTTATAAACTTTAGTCTATATTTTAAAGGTATTTTTTATGCATTAACAATGCTAATTTGATATACTCTTTAAGTATTATATGGCTTCCTACCAGAGATGTGAAAAACAGTTTAGTAAAAGTATTAAAATACAAAATGCAAATGCATAGTTGTTAGCACTATTTCAAATAGAAATACAAAATAGTTTTAAATAAAAGTATTGAAATACAAAATGCAAAATACGTATTTTCAAAAAAGGTTTTGAAAATAAAATACCTTGTTAAGCATAAGCACTTATTTTTATTTAACTGATTTTAAAACTAGTACTTATTTGTTCAAAGAGTTCATCTTTCATGTTCCGCCTATGGGGCCTCATACCATACATAATCAATCCACCAAAAGAAAATAGTCGTTCAACAGGGGCAGAACTCGGCAAGCAGGTACTATATTCAAGGAAGAGTTTTTTTACATTTGGATACATACCTGATCAAAGATCTGGGCCCCCCTATTTACTAACTCGGATGACAGGTGTCGATGCCTATCAATCTAGGATTTACAGGTACAATGCGGGTTTTGCTTAGGTATTCAAACTTTTTATTTCAAATACAAAAACCGCATTGTAACAGTAAATTCTAGATTGATAGGCAGCGACACCTGTCGCATCCGAGTTATTAAATCCGGGGCTGGACCTGTCAATACCTGTCAACTGTAGTTGACAATGACAACACTATGATCACGATCAGTGCGTTCATAAATAAGGTAATAAATAGGAAAAATGAATTAAAAAGGTAACAAAACTATTTTGTATTTTAAAAATACTAAATATTTATATAAAGTATTTCAAATAAAATACAAAATACATTTTGAAAAAAAGTATTTCTAATATAAAATATAAATAGGTATTTTGCATTTTGTATTTGCATTTCAGATATACATGTATTTCATATAATTCACATCTCTGCTTCCTACATATTAACTGATTTTCAACTTCGTTGTAAAATGGGTTCAATCAGATACCACACTTGTAAAAGTGGGGTAGTTATTTAAGGTGACGCAAGCGATAATGCGTATAAGGGGGGATAGGATATGGTGGACAAATTCGACGTGTAGGATAAGAAGCGTGGTTGGTGGCCTCATTGGTAAGGCATTACTCGTAATCCTGCCCGCGTGGAAGTTTTTCCCATATCTTATTTATCATAACTTGAGTCTAGTTTGAAATATACACTGTCATAGTATCCGAGGTGTTGTCATAAAGAAACTAGTACTGTTCGCGGCAATCGGCGAATGAGGAGAGCCGTAGGAAAGGAGACACCCTCACACATGCACCGGGATGTGCGGTGCGTGTGTGAGGGTGTCCCGTTCCTCACATTTGTTAAACCCTTATATTCACGAATTTTTGGATTTCAAAAAAAGCTTATTTAATTGTTAATATACAAGTTTAAATGTACGAGAAAAATAATAAAAATCATTTTTTGTTCTTTTTTCCCAAAAATGTCAATAAAACAAAAATATTGTCAAAAAAGCAAGTTCTTATAAAAAAAAAATATTCAAATTATTTAATTTATTTTTTCAGAATAAGATAATTTATATTATTAAAAATCTATTTCAATTTTCACTGTTACAATAGGTTGCATTCCCGTATCCAGAGAGGTTCCCGCCAAAACGACCCTATGTAGGTAGTAAATAAAAAAAAAATCTAAATGTCATATTGTTTTTTTAAAAACCGTATTATTTTTACAGTTTATATTTATTACATTTATTTTTATATAAATATAATAGAATAAGGTAAATAACTTTTATTGACTGAGACAAATTTCGGTATGTTGTTTATATGACTATGACTTCGGTCGCTTCC
Source organism: Rhodophaea formosa (assembly GCA_963082605.1). Classification (NCBI taxonomy): domain Eukaryota; kingdom Metazoa; phylum Arthropoda; class Insecta; order Lepidoptera; family Pyralidae; genus Rhodophaea; species Rhodophaea formosa. Next base: position 15,477,016 of record OY720206.1, read on the forward strand.
TCATCACGTGTAAAAACAAAAAAAACAACAATAATTCATTCTCAAGCACGACAACTAGCCAGAAAAGCGTAAGAAAATTGTGTCATTCAATGAAAATAAAAAAAGAAATTAGGTATATACCCTATAAATCAGGCATTGGATAGGGCTGCGTTTTACAACGGCCGGCTTGCTGAACAAAGTAACGAATTAATTTTACTCTTACTTTGTTGCGTGGCACAAATACCAATATAAACTACCTGTTACGCTGTTAGGCCCTGTCACGAACAGAAAAATCATTTGAAATATGGGAATGATTTGTAAAAAAAAGAGATATCAATTGAAATTTTATTCTGCAAAGCCCAAGACAACTTTTCAACCTATTTTTTGATCTATTTAAAGTAAGAAAAAGCTTGTCTTATAGTTTTTGTCAAAAAAGGTATGTTTGGCGGAAACACTAAGTAAAGTTTCACGTTCAGCCTATATAAACTGTACACAGTAGTTTATAAAATAGTAAGAAGAGTTATCTAGTGCCTCGCAAAACAAAATTTTAAAACATAAACTCTTCTTATTTCAAATGATTTATTTCAAATTGTGGCAGCACTGGATCCCGTAAAATACATCTATATTTGCATCCAACGGAGAAAAAAATAGCATCGTACCTAATAAGAATTAGCTGGCCTGTTTTGGCAGTTAGTTTGTAATATTTATCTTGGAAGACATCCTATGTTTTTGGTCTAGGTAAATGATAGTCATGAATCTATGTCAGAAATATCCAATTCTTGAAATATTCAAATGCTATGTATCTTAACGAGAGTTAGCATTACCTAACACACATGAAATAGTAGACTCTTCGGTCAGTTTCATTGATTTTAGTAGAGATGAAGGCCCTGAACTGTAATGTGCGGTACTGAAATACTGAGAATGGGGACACATAAATTTCAGTATTTCGACAGGTGACGAAAATAACGCATGAGCTTATGTTGTCGTTGTATTGCTTGTTTTATTGAATGAAAGAATTGCAAGTAAATAGGTATTCATTGGATAAAAGAGGACACCTTCAAATTTACCGTGGAGTTGATACTGAACGTCTCCCTAATGAGACACAGTGGAACCCGGCATTTCTTACAGTGAAGCTAGGGTGCCTCGGCATTAGGTGCTTAACTACGTTGGGTAACAGGGTTTCTTAGCTTCAGCACATGGGGTTAAGGACCTGATTACTATCATTTTCTCAGCCAATATTGACAGGGTTAGCATAACTCATTTGGCCGAGGCAGTGTCAACATGGTCCGCGTCAGGTTTAGATGCTCCGGGTTTGGTGGCTTGTCCACGTCTATCTCCAACGGGCTTGGGATGATGTGGGCATCAAAAAAGGCTAATCGTCTGCTAGACGATGTCAGGTGGTTGACTTAGAGATGCTCCGACCGGTGTCGCAATCTGAATTGGTTGTGTGGCTCCACGGAAATACAATCAGATGAGGCAATCCTCATCTGAATACATTTCCAACTTGTCGATGACTCAATGCGAAAGGCCGCGGCTTTCCGCCTGGACTTCAGAACAGAGTGTGTGAACCACATAGATGCTTCTGCGCATTCTTGGTGGAGGCCGATGGCTACCAAGCACTGAGTTATTGTCGCTGCACAGGGTTGTTACCACGCCTTTAATAATCTGATTTGTCGAGCTTTTGTTTCCGCCGGAGTCTCATTTGGCTGGAGCCGGGCCTCGTAGTTTTGATAGTAAAATGGCCGATGGAATGACTCTCGTATCGTGTTAGCACGGAAGATGCGTTGTGTACGACGCTACTTGCGTCAGTACAGCCAGCGGTTCTTAGAGTTTCTTTTGCCAATTTCTTTTTAACAGTTTCGTGAAATATAGCATGAGCCAAAAGAAGAATAGTTCTAACAATTTCTGAGGTGAGAACAGAAGGTACTTATAACAAAATGACCCACGTCTATTTTTTGCCTTGTTTTCATATTACGCTGTTATTCGTCCTTTCATCTTTATGGATATTAAAAAATAAAAGTGTAGCTCGCCTTATCCTCCAACTGAAAGGGCTTTACAAGAAAAATAGTTTTCCGTCACTTTGCTGGATCTTCCAATATTGGATCCATCCCAACGTCGCGGCGATGACATGTGGGATTAATGAAAACGTAGGATAAAATGTTTTACGTGATGCTTTACAAAATGTTTTGGTCGATTCGCACTTGATGGCTCAGCCAAGCGGACTAACGTTAGTTTTTAAATTAGATTGGAAACTATAAATAACATAAAGTATCTTCTACTGACACCAGTGTTGGTCATGAATACCTCCTACCGAAAGCAAACAATAACGTATGTTATTAATAAAAAAGTTGATTTTTAATTTACAATTTTTAATTCCCATGTGCAAACATTGTCGCACCTACTTGAGTGCTTCTAATAAAGTTTAAAATAAAATAAAACCTTACCCCGAATCCTGCATACGGAGAAGGCTACCTTGCAATGTTTGGTGAAAAATCTATGATAGGAGATATAATGATGGTTTAAGAATTCAGTAAAAAAACACAACGAAGGCAAGGAGAATGGCGAAATAAAAACTTAGATTTTGATAAAAAATCCAAAAAAATCTTTAAAATACTTCACGAGTCCGCGTGGAATCCAACTGGAGCATAAAGTTTGTTTGGCATCGCTGGCCGCGATTATAATAGCTGGATAGATTCGTAACGTAAACACTGTCTGAATGCTTCCCGTTTCTCGCTGATTAGAATAAACAGTTTGTGTGAAAAATAGGGTAAGGTCGGAGCTTCCTACAACATGTGGCGAGCGGGTAACCCTTCCATGTTGTATATATCTACGCTTATGAATTATTTTTTAGATACGTAAATACAATAAACTGTATTGTAAACATAACTTATTGCTGGCAGAGTAGAATAGGATCGCTCTAAGTCTTCCGTGGATGTCTTACAAGCTTACAACACAAGCTAAACAAAGCTTGCTTTAAAACATAAAAGAGAACTCTACAACCCGTCTGGCGATGGCCAGACGGGTTGGTAGAGAGTGTAGGCCAAATCTTCTAACTGCTCTGACTGACATATAGCTCTAGTAGTACAGAGAGGGTCGATCTCCTGCCGTGGAGACTAAAAAAGACCTGATGATGATGATGATACGTAACTAAATAATTTGCAAAAAGATTAATTTCAGTGTTAGTAGCCAGTTAGATACCACTCATTTGGGTAAATACTTGTTATGAGGGTTTCGAGGCTATCATTGCTTCGTCAGTTCTTAGTCGGTAATAAAATAAATAAAAGGTAAAATCGTTTTTTTTTAAACTAACTATGGTAAAATGACAAAGTTATGAGGTGTAACAAAATATAAAAGAGTCATTTAGACAAATTGAAAAAGTTTGCCATTTAAAAAATGGGTTCTGAAAACGAGGATAAAATTTATTTTAATTGAATGTTATACGTATTTGCCCTCATTTAACACAGGTACATAATCCTGATGACCCTATCCATAACCGGTTATCTGGACATCAGCGTGCGAGCAGCGATGTACGAGTGGCAGTGAAAAGGGTTGGGTCAGCGATAGATAAGCGGACAGTTGCCAATGTCGTTGCCAGATCGTAAAGCCATGAGACCCGTTTATCGTGATCTATTCGCTTTCAATTTCGAATGATTTGGAGCGCTGAGACTGTTCTTACGCTGGTTGGTCTTTTCGCTAATACATGGCGAAATTTTGATCGTTTTGGACCCTTAACATCAAAAAAAAACAAAACTCAAATAAAAATAATTATCTCCTTAAGGGTCCAAATTGATCAATTTTTCAATGTATTTAACTTGTTATAGAAATTTTAAGTTTAGCGCAACCCGCGGCACGGAAGTACCGCCGATTTTGATAAAACATATCTAGGAACCCTTGCCAAGAAGTCTACTCACCAATATTAAAAAAAACCGGCCAAATGCGTGTCGGGCCACGCGCAGTGTAGGGTTCCGTAGTTACGAATGACAACTTTGAATTCACACTGTTCACACTCGCATCTCACAGTTTAACGACCAAAAACATCTAACAATGAAAATTATATGAAATTTTACATTTTCCAGTACATTTTATAAGCTGGTTGCCTATCCTATAACTTTTAAGTTTGCACTTCGCTCCATAGCACGTATCCATATATGACCGTTTAGCAGATAGAGGGGGGGGGGGGGGGGGGGGACACCTACCTCTAACAAAAATTTGCACTTTAAACCAAATATTTCGGAAACGGATCCCTAAATCGAAAAATGGTGGTCTCAACCTCTCAATATTTTTTAAAGACCTATTTAACGATACCCACATGATGGGTAAGTAGACAAAAAATATTACTCCCCCACTTGTATAAGAGCTACCCTAAAAATTTTTTTTTCAAGATTTTTTTCTACTACTTTTTTGTCATGATTAATATACACACCCATGCCAAATTACAGCTTTCTAGTATTTATAGTCTCTGGGTAAAACCGGGGACGGACAGACAGACAGACAGACATGGCGAAACTATAAGGGTTCCTGGTTTACTACGGAACCCTAAAAAGCCGCATCCAAATCAGTTCACTCGTTTTTCACGTGATACACAGACACAGAGCGGTCAAACTTAAAATACCCCTATTTTTGCGTTAAAAATATGTTGTAAAATGTTAAAGAAACAGCTCAAAACTACTCTTTGCCTGTTACTTATTCACGCATTTGAATGAAATCCAAGGTCATTGTTCCACCAAAAAGAGCGTCTATTAAGAACTGGATCAATTTGAATCAATTAACAGCAATTCTTATGTATTGAGTCCTAAACAGAACATATGTTTCCACTTCGTTATTAATTTTATTTGTCGGCTTTATTGCTTATCCCAGCCTCCTTTTATTTTAGGAGCCCGATAGCGGATAGCAATTCTTTTGTGAGATACCGACTTAAGCAACTTAAAAAAAAATAGTGTTGGCAGATAATGGAGCTTCTTTGGTCTTTCTTTGACTTTTTCCCTTTCTAGTTATTATCAGAAAGTGTTCCTGGTTTCGTTCTGAGAAAACGCCAGCCTGAAAGTTTAGTCCTTTGTAACGAATTTTAACATTTGCCGTTCTTAGGCCTTCTCATTATTTCCTCCCCCTAAATCAAATCTGCCACTCGTCACTGCAAAATTTTTACGATCATGTCACTCCTCTTTTTAATAAAAACTAGCAGCCTGCCCCGGCTTTGCCCATGGCACATACATAGCCTAAGACACTCAGGGATAATATACCTATACAACGATGTAGGTACTTAAGTATTTTTGAAATCGGTCCATAGTTCCTGAGATTAGCGCGTTCAATCAAACAGACAAACTCTTCAGCTTTATAATATTGGTATACGTAGATACAAGAAGGTACAGGAAATTTAGAACGCACAAGAGTTCCTCATGTTTCCGAAACAAAGTGCTCACAAAGAGTAGTATTACTGGGGTCATCGTCCTTTATTATCTTTGTGTTATTACAGAGTACCCTTTCATAGCAGCTGAGAGCATGTATGCCATATGTATGCACATATTGATCCAATCTGATACTACTCGCGGTGGGCAATGTGTGCTGCACTAGATTGTAATGAGTTAAGATGTTTGCAATTAGATTAAGTACCTATGTCGGTCTAATAGGTAGACACGTGCTGCCGTGCTGCATAATCTGAAAGGAAATTTCCTTGATTAGCAGTTTGATTGAAGAAAAATTATTTATGGATTTTAGTCTATAAGATGATTATACCATATTTTCTTATCTCAGAAATTCCCACTTAACTGAATAAGACAAATTAAAGACATGTATTTTTATCTAAGTCCAAAATTTGAGTGCGGCAGGATCATTCCCAGATTTTTTTTGTCTCTGAACTCTGAAGACAAAAGTAGGTAATGGGCTTTGATTATTTAAGGTACTTCTCTTTTTTATTGTTGTTGTGATGAAAGAAAGTTGGAAACAACAAGTAACATTACTTATTTCAAAAAGTAAAAAAAAAAACCTTACTGCGGGTTTTTACTGTTTACGTCCGCCAAATAGATTTTTGGCTGACGACATGATAGCCTATGATACTTCGGGGAAGAATAGAAATCTAATGACACCTCCCACTTCAATCTCGGTCAAGTCGTTTGGCTTCAGGACGACCAAGGTACAATTTTGAAATCGGTGCAGTAGCTCCTGAGATTAGCGTGTACAACCAAACAAAAAAAAAACAAACAATCAAATTCTTCAGATTTATAATATTAGTATAGATATCGAATTAATAGCAGTATAGATACAGAATAATAATACATTAAGCAGTAATAGTTTATTAATCATTAATTAGCTATGATTTTTCTTTTCTCCTAGACCATCATAAAATAATTATGTAAATATTACAATAAATATTCATAAAATGTTCATAAACAACAATATGTAGAAATAATCGCGCCAAAATCTGGTATTTTTATTTACTAAATAAAGAAAATAAGAAATGGTGAAAAAATTCCACGCGGACAGGACTTGAACCTGCGTCTAGATCTCAGTACCTACGATCTATATGCGTATGTAAGCGGTGGCGTAATTGGCAACGTATTTAAAATAAATAAGGTAAAATAGCATTGAGAATGCAAAATAAATCCCATATAAACTATTGTATTTTTTAATTTCTTTTTTCTTTCTAGCCAGTTCAAATTTGAAATTCCAATTTGTAACCTCCGTCGTCGAATTATTTCGAAGCAAACTCGGCGTTCCATTTTTCAATAAAATGACAGATATGAGTTTTCATAGTTACTTTGCCGGCCGCTAAAACACGACAGATATGGATTTTTATACATACTTTGCTGGCGTGTATTGGCCAGTACAGCAATACCGATTTATCGCAAACAAGGTTGTCAAAATAATGTGACAATTTCCAAGCATGTTTGAGAATAAACAATATATTCCCTCGATGCATATGCAGTTTGAATTTATTCTAGCTTTTATGGGATTTGGGTGCTATCGACAAAAGGCACACACGAGCATGAAACTGTTTGGCGTCGGATTCAAGCTGATTTACATATGAGCAGGCCATATCATCCCACTTGCATTGTGCAAATACGGACTGTGGGATTCCTGGAGTTACTCTGGGTACGATTTTTGAAATTTCGCCGTTCGCGAACGAACGGTTTTTCCATACAAAAACCATTTAAGACGAATATTCACACGCTCAAAAATAGTACCCCTGCTCTACTTTATAATCCCGAAAGATATTCAAGAATATTACGTTATTATGTGTAGGTACTGTAGTAAATAACTTGTTCTTGTATTTAAAAAGTGTCCAATGGTTAATGAGCCAGTTGAGAGAAAATTAAAAACACCACTGCTGAAAAAAAAAACTTAAACTTAATTCATGTCACTGTCACGAATATGGTAGATGGACGAAATTCTATTATATCCGATATCACATGAATAATGGTATTCGATATCATATAAATACAAATCTGTGAGTGAATGCGCCGTGTGGTTCCCGGCAGAGCAGAATAGAACCACTCCAAGTCATCCCGTGGATGTCGTAAAAGGCGACTAAGGAAACACAAGCTAAACAAAGCTTATTAACATCAAAGATACCTCTCCAACCCGTCTGGCCAGCGTGAAGAGTGTAGGCCAAATCTTCTGACGACTGATCGGCTCTGGTAGTACAGAGAGGGTCGTGCTCCTGCAGTGGAGACAAGAAAGACCTGATGATGATGACGATGATGAGTGAATAAGAAGTTACGGTTGAATAAAGAACTGGTAGTAACCTTACTTCGGCAGCCGTATTATAATACTCACAGAAATTATTTTGCTTTTGATTCAGTTAGGTACCTCACCGTTAATACACTTACCTTGAATTGGTTGGATAAATCCGAGGAAGTTTTCTCTTTTCATTATAATAACGAGTAATTTCGAGCGACTTCGTCCGTCTCAATTTCAGCCTACCTACTCGTATGTCACCCGCATAGAAATAAGCTATCTATACGAGAAAGAATTTTGCAAATTGGTCTAGTAGTTTCGGAGCCAATTTAATGCCAACAAACAAACAATTAAATCTTTCACCTTTCACCTTTATAATACCTATTAGTATAGATTCAACATCGACTTCAATGGAATGAAACATATTCATATGGTGAAAAAATAAGTTGCCAAACCACACAGTGACAAGTTATATAAAACTAGTAGTCCGCTTTGGCTTCACCCTTGGTACATATATATATACACACCTTGTACATACCTATGGACTCAGGGATAATATATCTATCCATCAGTGGAAGATCCTGAGATAAGCGCATTAAACCAAACAAACAAATTCTTCCGATTTATTATTGTATAGATTAAACTTTTTAAGCAACTCCTCACCTGCAAAATCCATTTATCCTGTTAAAGACTGAAACGATTTTGATCAAACATGTCTAAGAACCATAGCCAAGTAACCTGCTTTAAAAAAAAAAAGTTTTATAGCTACGGTGCATTAGACAGACACACAGAAGATACAAGCGTTAAAAATAGGAAAGATTGCAAAAATACAGGAAGACCTAGTAAAGCCCTTCTGAAAGACAAAAAACGCAAAATCGTCCCACAAGATGATAAATTTAAAGTAAGTCAAATAATTAGATTTGTTCAAAAACCGGCATTCTAGATAACACCAAAAGTCCCCAAAAATATATCTTTCCCATCCAAAATTAAAATCGCGTGAACGCAAACCCGAGGCTAGCAAAAAACAAAAACCTATATACAAATTACAGTGTGCAGTATGAAACGTGAGTTTTCCATGGTCCGCGCGAATATGTCGGCCGGATATTTTTCCGAGTGTTTTTACGCAGCATTTCACAGTTTCTGTTCAGTTGCGTATCTAGCTCAAAAGAGGTTTTGGGCCTGCCTGCCTATTTACTAACTCGGATGACAGGTGTTGATGCCTATCAACGTACGGAGGCCGTGTTGCTCGAAGCTATCAACACCCTATCAATCTAGGATTTACGCTTACAATGCTGGTTTTGATGCTTGATCTTTGTATTTGAAATACAAAAACTGCATTGTAACAGTAAATCCTAGATTTATAGGCATCGACGCCTGTCATCCGAGTTAGGAAATAGGCAGGCTGGCCGCCCTGAAACCGGCCAAGTGTGGATTGTAAATATTTTTTGCAAAACATATTAGTGTCTATCTACTGTTTTAATACATTCTGTTTTAAAACAGTACAGTTTAGTAAACAATTTATTGACAAAGTAAAATATATTGATTGAAATAATATAGGTAAGTATATACAAAGTGGAAGGTAATAAATTGAATCACAGGCTATACTAAATCACTTTAGTTTGAAATTAATATAACAGTAAAAAAAAAAACAAAAAAGAATTCGTCGTTCACATACAAATCGCCCGGGCGGCTGCACACTTTTGTATGGAAATGCCGAAATTTATTTTTGTTTTTTGGCTGTTATTTTAATTTCATTATACTATAAGAATCCAGTATAGGCCGTGGTTCGATTTATTACGGGTATGTGCCTTCCACGTTGTATAGGAATTACGCTTTTACAAATGTTTTAATTTTGTGATTTGTTGATAATGAACTTTTCTTTTGCAAAATATAGAAAATACACCTTTTACACAAATTAATAGATCCTATCTGTCTACGTATTTATAATTTTTCCTTGTTTGTAGTTATAGATATATATATTTAAAGAGTAAGGGCATTGAGCAGTACCTATATGTATAAGCAATGGTTACTGCATTTATTGATAATAGATAGATTGATACGTAGAGTCTTGATTCTTGAATGAAGAAAGTTATGGGCAGGCGTGTTGTGCCCACTGCCTTGGATCCGCGCCTAATTTTGCGGCGGGATTCCGGATATCATGAAAGTAAAGCAGCGCTGTGTTGGATGCAGATCTGGGTCAATGTGATTGCATGAGTAACCCATCGTTGGTACGCAAATACCGCCGTAAACATACCTTAAAATACATATCCGCTGATTACGACACGGCTTCATTTCTGATGCAGACGGCCGATCAAAGTTGACGGCAAGATTATTCTCCTGGAAAGAAGACTTTTGACCAACAATTCAATTTCATTAGGAGACGCAGTCACGGTGAGTTTTATTTGGTATTATGGGAACAAGTATATATACTTGACGGTTATATTATTGTTTTTGTTGCTTATCCTCCCACGTAGATGTTTGAAGTGTAAAATGGATCACAGGAATGTGGATTAGGAATATATATGTTACGGTAAGAGTGATTAATTGAAAATTATTAATAATTGTCTATCATTATTAATAATTACCGGAAGTCGAGGTAAAAGTGAGAAATTTATCACACTTGTCGGTAATTATTAATAATGTAACCTTAATACCGATAAATGTAATATTTTTTAAAAACAAACGTAAGCACTCTGGCTAATATATGGCTCTGGTAGTACAGAGAGTAGTACTCCAGCAGTGGAGACTTAAAAAGACCTGGAGCTCAATTTTTAAACCGGTAGAATCGATCCGCCACTCTTTGTGACGTCAGCAATCATTTCGTATTCACTCGTTCTTGGCTCTGTGGATGGTGCCAAAATGGAACCCAATGGTACCGATGGGACCTAATGGGATCCAATCGAACCCATGGAACCCAATGAGATACATGGAACCCAGTGGGTTCCAATGTGATTCTATGGTTCCCAATGGAACCCATGACACTCAACGGGACCCAAGAGACCCATGGAACCCAATGGGACCCATGAGACCCAATGGGACCCATGGAATCCAATGGGACCCATGGAAACCAATGGGATCTTTGGAAGCTAATGGGACCCTTAGGGACCGATAGGACCCTGGGGTAAATGGTACCGTTTGGACCCATTGTGACCCTCGAGTACTGCCGGAACCTATTTGGCTGATGATCCATTGATTGATGAAATCCATAGGGCAGGTAGGGTTCTACCTGGAAGTCATGTCACCACGCGTAAGCTTAATAACGAGTGGCGGATCGATATTACGCAAAACGCTGGATGACGGTTTTTCTTTTTAAGGGAACAGTGCAAGTTTTTTCGAATCGGTTCAGTCATTTTATAAAATAGAGATGTAAGTATGTTTCAGCTATAAGAAAAAAATGCAGTCGGTTTAATTATTTAAAATTACAACTTGTTGAATAAAAACGCGAATAATATAATATCTCTATTTTTTTAAACAAGTACAAGTAGGTCCTTGTTTTAAAACAAGTTTTAACATTAACTGAACACAAACAAGTGTTTATTTGTGTGATCTGAGACAAGTACAATTATAAGACTGTGTGGGATATTATAAGAAAATCCCTGCTGGACAACAAAACTTGGGGTCTTATTTAATTTTATTACTTTTACCAATGTTTGTAGTTAATTATTAATAATAACTACAAAAAGTAATTAATTTCAATGTATTATTCACATTTCAAAAAACACTAGGTTATTATTAATAATGTAAGAAAATTATTAATAATTTTTGATTAATCAAATTTACCGTAACATATATACCAGGAATTTACGGAGGCTAGACACATGAAAGTTTTTTTTAAATATTTCCTACATTTAATATCGCGTGAGTTTTGCTAATCGTAGTTGTAAATCTTACAATCTTTGGATTTGGGTACTACAGGGTACTTTCAGCTTTCCAATGTTTATAAGATAATAAATAAAATGGGGTGTAAGGGGTCCCGCCTACCATCTTGCCATCAGGGACCCAAGCCAACCTCACCTGCTCGTGGTACACCCTGCTGATTAACAGACGAGGCTATGGCAACACACGAACAAATACCCGCCAACACGCATTGGACCAGCGCGGCGGAGTATGGTCCACACCTCCCATTTAAACATGAATAGCAAAAAAACATCACGGCCCCAAGTGCCCGGCGACTCTAACTGTTGTCCAGGCGGTGACGGGCGCAGGGATAACACTAGTGTCAGGGGTGCGAAAAATCCCCGGGCGGCAACGACTAACCGTCAAACGACCACTGCTAACGTTATAAAGGATTCTGATTTGCTCAACATTATCTCCTATAATGTTCGTACTTTAATGGAGGAAGAAAGACTCATTGAGCTTGAAAATGCTTTAAAGGATTTTAAGTGGGATATTATAGGACTGTCAGAAGTAAGAAGACTGGGTGAACAGACTATTGAGAGAGACGACAATGTGTTTTACCACTTTGGTGAAACTCAGGGCCATCTTGGAGTCGGCTTTCTGGTAGCAAAAAAATGGAAAAACAATATAATAGAATTTGTTGGTTTCTCTGAAAGAATAGCACTCTTGAAACTTCGTATTAAAAATAGCAAATATCTTACTGTTATTCAAGCCCATGCACCAACATGCTCACATTCTGACGATGAGGTCGAGGAATTCTACGCCGTCTTAAACAAAGTATGCGATGAACACAAAGGAACTTGGACGATGGTTGTCGGCGATTTCAACGCAAGGATTGGTACTAGACAAGATGAAGATTGCGACGAGGTCATCGGTAATTACGGATTAACTGAACGTAATGATCGAGGAGTTCGCTTGCTACAATTCGCGTTTGCACAGAAGATGGTAATTGCCAACAGCTTTTTTAAGAAAAAGCTCCATAGACGATGGACATGGGTTTCGCCATGTAAAACCAAACATGAAATTGACTTCATACTTTCGTCAGATAAACAAATAATCAAAGATGTAACCGTAATAAACCAAATAAAATTAAGTTCTGATCACAGACCTATCCGAGCAAAAGTAAAATTTAATTTCAAAATTCATAGGACAATGTTATTTAAAAACAAAATAAAGAAATTGGATTTGGATACCCTTATCAATAACTCTAAACAATTCACAATAGAACTTTCAAATCAATTTAAAATACTCGATACTGTTAACACAGATGATGTAGACCTACAGTATAAACATATAAAAACAGCTATAAAAACAAGCAGTAACCAAATACGTAGAAGTAAAAACAGCTTAAATAAACTATCACAACGTTCACAAAATCTAATCGAATCGAGGTTACAGAAAGCTATTGGTAGTCTTGAATACAGAGCAATAGATAGAGAAGTTAAGAAAAGCATAAGGGATGATATTAGAAAATATAACACACAACGTGTAAAAACTGCACTTGAAAAACATACATCATTAAGAGTAGCAAAGAATGGTATATGTAATGGAAAACTATGGATTAACTGTCTTAGTGATGATAAGGGAGTCAAACATAGGAATCAGGACAAAAAGTTAGATATTTGCACAAAATTTTACAGGTCATTATACACTGACAACAATAAATTAGAATCTACAAACCAATATAATTGTCCCGATAATATCCCTCTTATCACAGTTGGAGAGATCCAACAGGCATTAAAAGCAATGAAGAATGGCAAAAGTCCCGGAAAGGATGAGATTACCACAGAATCTTTGAAAATTGGTTCCAAAGTTATATTACCTCATCTTGCAAACATGTTCAATACCATACTACTCACCGGAAAACTTCCAAAAGACCTTTGCCACTCAAACATAATTTTGCTTCATAAGAAAGGTGATAAAACGAATATTAATAACTATAGGCCAATTAGTTTGATATCCCATGTTTATAAAGTTTTTATTAAAATAATCCTACAAAGAATAAGTTACACGCTCGACTCTAATCAGCCTCCAGAACAAGCCGCATTTCGCCCTGGCTTCTCCACAAGCGACCATCTCCATACTGTCAATCAAACTATAGAAAAATACAACGAATATCAGAAACCCCTTTACATCGCCTTCGTTGATTATACGAAGGCATTTGATAGCATCACACATCAAGCCATATTTACAGCATTAGAAAACCAAAATGTGGAAAAAATTTACATAGACCTTTTAAGGGAAATTTACAATAGAAGTACCGCTGACGTTAAACTAGAGTCCTACGGGCAACCCTTTAATATACAAAAAGGTGTTAAACAAGGAGACCCCCTGTCACCTAAACTCTTTACCAGCGCTCTTGAAGAGATATTCAGGAAATTGGCAGCTTCATGGGAAACAAAAGGCATCAAGGTCAGCGAAGCAAGACTTACAAATCTCCGCTTCGCAGACGACATTGTCCTTTTTGCTTCGACATCAGAAGAGCTTCAACAAATGCTCAAAGATCTGAGCGAGGCAAGCTCGGAGTTTGGACTTCTGATGAATCGTTCAAAGACTCAAGTCATGACCAACAGCACAAAAAGTAGGGTCGAGGTAGATGGGCAAGAGATTCATTATGTTGATGAGTATATCTATCTGGGCCAGCTAGTCTCCTTCAACAATCGGCAGGAAAAGGAAATAAACCGCCGTATCGAAAATGCTTGGAGGAGCTACTGGTCCATGAAAGAGTTTATGAAGGGCGACCTTCCAATCACACTGAAACGCCGACTCATCGACATGTGCATCTTGCCCATCCTTACCTACGGTGCTCAGACGTGGTCATTTACCGAAAGTCAGAAGTCCAAACTTAGAGTCTGTCAAAGAGCTATGGAGCGAAGTGTACTAGGCTTCAAACGGATAGATAAAGTGCCGAATACAACACTTCGCTCTATAACCGGGATAACTGATGTGGGGCACAAGACTGCCAAACTAAAATGGGACTGGGCGGGTCATGTTAGTAGAATGGCTCCCGAAAAATGGGCGAATAGGGTAACTCAGTTGACACCTGAAGGTGGTCGGCGTCGTAGGGGCAGGCCTAAAAAGCGTTGGAGAGATGACCTTGACGCATTCCAGCGTAACTGGTCAGAGACTGCAAGGGATAGAGACAAGTGGAAGGAAATGGGAGAGACCTTTGCCCAGCAGTGGGACATAATAGGTTAAATAAAAAAAAAAAAAAAAAAAAAAAAAAAAAAATTAAAGTAATTTTCACCAATTATTGTAACGAAAAAGAAATATAGGCATATAAGTAAGCCTTTGAACTAGCTCCAGCGTCCGCTAAAGTTGCAATAGTTGGTTCAGCAGTGTGGCCGCTTTGTCTGTGGGAAATTTAATTACTCGCCAACAATACATTTCATGTCAGCTTTTGTAGATAAAAAAAATGGATATATGACGCAATTTATCTTCTTCTTTGCAATGTTGCATGGGGATCATCCACTACCGAAATTTATCTACGTTGCTATTATCTGTAATCTTGATATATTTGCTGAATAAAAATAAGCTGAACTGAAAAATATTGTTGGGCATACTGTTTTTGTTGAAGATTAAGATGGGCTGGTGTCATGTCGTATCAAGAACTAAAGAATAAAGCGAGATAAGAGTAGAGCTACAAAATTCTTTAATAATTAAGAAGAAATAATTTAGTTAGAGATACCTAAAAAAAGAACTACTGTAAATTGTGTTGATTCTGAGACCTTTAAAACAAGAAAACACTCATTTCTGGATTTATAAATTTTTAATTTATTTATATTAAATTCGATCCCTAAAATAAGCTTCTGCATACATTTTAAAACCAGACGTAGCGAAGGGTAATGTTATTTGTGATCATACTCGTATATGTGACTAAGTCTTCCAATGGATCGTATTCTGTAAGCTTGACCAATTTCGAAGTGAAGGTGTGTAAAGTATCATTCGTTAGATTCGTATTCTTCCCCTGAGTATCATTCATTAGTCATGTGAAGACAAAATTAAATAACAATTTTGCGGACAGCAGTTGTCAAAAAAGGGCACCCGGGTTTTTTAATGCTATTTGTTAAAATAACTACATGTTGCTAAAACTTTTTCAGTTCTCGTTACCTACCGAGATAAAAGTAGGTACCTAATTATTAAGTAATTAGAATAAGTTTTCTTGTTTATTTACCTTCAAATGCCTGCTTCCTGTGGAGTCCTTCGACATTTTACTGTCGAACTGATTATCCCATGGGACGAATTGCTTTATTATTATTTTAAAATGAATTTATCGATGCATTAAGTGAGGGGAAACAAGGACAAAGAAGGATTGATATCGAGCCTCACACCACGCGCGCGGTTTTGTTTGGGTGAAATAGAATACAATAAAAAGTGGCAACATAAATGACGGCATTTGGGGAAAATTTAAAATTCAAGTGTATGAATGAAAACTTTATTGAATCGCAGAAATACCAAAATTAGTTTCATAGAATAGTGCTTTCTTTCATATGAAAAGATAAAATCATGAGTCATGACCTTCAAAGAAGTAAGCATGCCCAATTATCGAGTTTAAGAATTATAGTGATATTCGCCCTATGAAGTGAGCAGTTCTTGGGCTGAAACGACGAAGGCCCACTATAAGGTAATGTTACTCGCCCAAGGCCTTAACAAAAGAAGCAAATAACACTTGTAATTGATCAACACGAACAAACAGAAAGTTTGTGAAACTCTCTCTGATTATTGATAGCTCTTTGTGTAGACAACACCTCGCACTTCGGAGAAGCAAAGTTTGTTTCTTTGTTTATCGAAATAACTGATGTGCGGTATCCAATTCCAACTTTAAATAAGTTAGTTAGTTAGGTGTCTGGTATAAGTACTTATCGTATTTATATCTGTATTGCATATTTAAAATACTTCTTTAATAAAACTAAAGCTGCTTCTAGCATTGGGGCAAGACAAATGTGTAGGGATCTCTATGTTACTGCGTAGATAAAGACTATTCTGCTCTTAAATATATCTCTAATATATTTGATAGCAGAATACAAATGGTCCATCACATCACACTTTTAATACCACAAAAATGATGTAGGTTTGTATGTTTTACTGTAAATTTTTATTAAATAAAGGAGAGGAATAATTTATATATTTAGTGTCCAGAAATACACTAGGTTAATTTCTGCAACTGAAAAGATTCGATAGTAGCGTATGTAGGTCGTAAAATTAACACTAGAAGCGAATCAAGGCCGGGATGTTTCTCTCATAAGGATAAAACTCTCAAATGTATATCTATATTACATTTTTAATATCAGAAAAATGAAATATGTACTGAGGTAAACAAAAATGCAGTAGATTATTCTTTATCGGCTACTGAAAAGTTTCGATAGCAGCGTAGGTCGTAAAATTAACACCACAGGCGAATCAAGGCCGCGATGCTTCTCTCATAACCTTAAATATAAACTTGTTCAACGAAGAGGGATAAACCTAGTCCCTTAATAGCGGACCCTCCAGGAAATCACTAGGTGAGCCGTTCGAGGCAATAAAATACCAAATTCTTGGACAGTCTCTGTATTAACAATAAACACCAAAACAACTTTAGTCTTCGGGGATAGAGTCTGAATTGGGATGTATTTTTGTATTGTTTGGGTGCTTTGCCGGCTTCAGGGTAAGGGTCAATTTAATTAATTACATGAACCGCAACATGCACCCTATTAAACCTTTGTTACGCAGTATTATTTTACTTTCTAAGTCTGTACAGTATTTATCGTTTTTGCTCTTTATGTTTTCGATAATATATCGCAGCAAATTAATGTCCATTAGGTTTATGTGTTGGGCACTGTTGCTCGTAGCTATAAAAGTGGAACTTTCCAGTTGGTATATTTAGTACTTTTTATTGTAATGGTCTTTAATTAAGAAGTAACTCCGAGAACACTTAATAGAGAAATAAATAGTTTCAAATAGTTTCTATCGAGAGACAATAGTTTGAAATCACTACCTTACTGTTTTGTCAATGGACAACATGGACATAGGCAAGTATTCGAATATAACTATCGATATTCGTATATATCATACCCCTGGTGTTGCAGTTGTCCATGGGTAGCGGTTATCACTTACCATCAGGGGTAAGTAATATAACATATAAACACAAAATATATATATGTTTTAAGATCAATACCAACGAAATATATAATTTTGGTCAGTATAATTATCAATCAACATAAAATTCGGAAAAAATAATTTTGAAAAAAATAAAATCTTTTGTTATAACAATTATTCAACATAACAAACCTTTCATATACAGTTTTATCGTTATAAAATTTAACAAATTGATTTGTTGTTACGTATAATAAACGTAATATATACTTATTATTAAGCATAATAATCATTGGTAATACAAATAAAGTGATAGAAGATCCTAATCTACGTTTTGTGACTAAGTCGCTTTCGCACCCAGTCGTCGCTCGCTCGCTTCGCTCGCTCGCTCATATGGTGGTCTATGTGTAACCATAACCTAACCTACCTTCTATTACCAAGTCGCTTTCGCACCCAGTCGTCGCTCGCTCGCTTCGCTCGCTCGCTCATATGCTGGTCTGTGTGTAACCATAACCTAACCTACCTTCTGTTACCAAGTCGCGTATCCAAACCAGTCGCTTTCGCACGAAGTCGTCGCTCGCTCGCTCATGTGGTGGTCTATGTGTAACCATAACCTAACCTAGCTTCTGTTACCAGTCACTTTCGCGCCCAGTCGTTGCTCGCTCGCTCATATGGTGGTCTATGTCTAACCATAACCTATCCTACCTTTTGTTACCAAGTTGCGTATCCAAACCAGTCACTATCGCACCTAAGGTCATCGCTCGCTCGCTTGTCATAATCAATTTGATTGATTTCGATTTTTATTGATATATATTTGAAATAGTATTCGTTTTGATTGTTATATTTTATGGCATGTATACTGAACGAGTTGTATGACAGGTGATGTTTAGTGTTCATAAACGTTATAATAAATGAGTTTATGGTTTTCGAATTGAATATTTTATGAATATTATAGCTTTCAAGAATATAAACAGTAATAATTATATCAAGTAAACATTATATCTTTTGAACTTTATTGAAATGAAAATATATAATTTGTTATTATATCAAACAATACGCACCCTACCATTAGGTGACATGTTTGCTCGTTTGCCATAAAATTTAATAAAAAAATCATGAGACTCAATCTGACTTGTCCTTCGTCTTAAATTAAATGTTTAATTTAATGTTATTGTAGAACCGTGATTTTAAAAGTAGTTTAATTATTTACCTGTGATTTTCAGTGAAATGAAGTTATAAACTTACTTGCATATTATTTCTAAAAATAAAGTTTCTCACACCCAGTGCGCGTAGTCGTGAGCAAACAATTTTCTTTGCTTTGTAAAATGTAAAGAGCCCAACGGATTGAGCAACACCGGAGGGCGCGCCATTTTCGTGTAAAATTTTAGCAAACATTTTTTGCCGGCAAAGAATAACGCAGTGCACAGCTAAGTTAAGAATCGGATGCTGAAAGAGTGTTACGGGCTGAAAGGGTATTTTCCCACGTACAAAAGGAGCATTTACCTATGAGATCATATTTGGAACGTAAGAAAATTATACTCGCTACATTCTCTCTTATAATATAATTGTAATACTCGTATTCTTCAGAATTTTCTTTTGGCTTTCTTAAGTAGGTATTGTTGAAAATTCTGTATTCTTGCATGAAATGTGAACTTACGTTACTCAAGATATTTTCTTATTTATACTTCAATGTTCTCCTCCTATAAGTAAGTTTTAACTTTCTACTTACTTACTTGTCTTAGATGTTTATCTATCATATATATTATATGGTATCGTTGGGTTAGTATCATACGTCACAAGTTTAAAATTTACGCAACTTCTGTGATTTGACCCTCTTTATATTTCTTTGCACTAATACACATCAGAATCTTTTATTTCGAGAGAGATCGTAGCGATTTTTTCTTACACGAGAAGAAGGTGATGTGATTGATGGATAATATTTTGTGTTATTTAGTGATAGTTTGACTGCTAACTTTTTATGTAACAATAAGAAGATAGTAAACTTTAAAAATTTCAAAGAAATAATATGAGTATTATTATCTTCTATCAGATTTTTTCTTTTTCTGCAGTACTTATTAGTTTTCCTTTTATCCGAATTACATATTTGAAAAGCTTACCTACAGTATACACAGTGCACTGAAAGCTTAGGTTTTCCGGGAAAGCCTCTAAACTCGTAACTGGCTGAAATGTTCCCAATTGTAATGATGTTTCCTTTGTATTTCAATGGAACTATGTATCCGGGTATTTTCCGGGGTAACTAAATATCAATCATTGTAAGCTCTCTATATTATTGGTCACATTCCTCAGCATTTGTTTTTCACTTTGATCGATCACATCTGGCATAATATACGTAGGCGGGATGATAAGTAACTAGCCACTGCTATTTAAAAAGATAAAATTAAAACAATAGATATGTCATTTTTAAATTCGTGTCTCTGGCCACCTGTGTTATAAATTTGAATTTGGTGGCGTGAAAATTTTATTTATTTTTAGACATTTAAAAATAAATTTCGTCAACTGTTTTCAAAATCGATAAAATTGAAGAAAGAGCGGTGATAAAGTTTCTTCATATGAAGGGCATGAAGAGGAAAGATATCTATGATGAATTATAGAATGTTTTGGGTAAATGTGCTCCTTCTTATGCCACAGTAAAAAACTGGGTGGCTGAGTTTAAACGCGGTCGTACATGTGTCCAAGATGAAGCCCGCCCCGGACGTCCAAAAAGCGTCACGACTCCGGAAATGGTCGTGAAAGTACATGACATAGTTTTATCAGATCGATGATTGAAGTTATCTGAAATAGCTGACACTAAAAGAACGAGTACATCATATCCTAAGTGAGGAATTAAATATGAAAAAGTTATCGGCCCGTTGGGTGCTGCGATTGCCTACGCAGGATCAAAAAAGGATTCGGGTGCAAAACTCAAAAGAATGTCTGGACCGTTTTCAGAGTAATAATGCCGATTTTTACGTTGATTTGTAATAACAGATAAAACATGGGTTCGTCATTACATGCCAGAATCAAAAATTCTATCAAAACAGTGGACTCAATCGTGATGCCCGGCTCCAAAAAAGCCATAGCTGTAAAGTCGGCTGGAAAAGTGATGGCTTCCGTCTTTTGGGATGCAGATGGGATCTTGATGATAGATTACCATCCTAACGGTCAAATAATTAATGGAGAATACTATGCCAATCTTCTAGATAACCTTCATCAATATATTCAGCAAAAACGACCAGGTTTGGCGAAAAAAAAAATCATTTTCCACCAAGACTACGCTAGGGTTCACACATGTGTTAAAGCTATGACAAAAATCAACGAATTGAATTATGATTTGCTGCCCCACCCACCTTATTCGCCTGATCTAGCTCCATTAGACTTTCACTTATTCTCTGAACCCAAAACTTTTTTGAATGGACAGAAATTTGTCACAAATGATGAAGTCATAGCCGCTCTAGAGGAGTATTTTGCAGGCCTCGAAAGAAATAATTTTATGTAAGGCATTACTGCTTTAGAATGAAGATGGAATAAGTCCGTAGAGGTTCATGGAGACTATGTCGAAAAATAAAATTAATTTTATCACGGAAAGTTAACTGTTTACTTGTTAGGCTAGTTACTTATCATCCCGCCCTCGTATCTTAAGGTCCTTCGTGTTTTAGAATCTCTTTTCGGCCCTTTAGGCTAAGCATCCAAATCGCGGCACCTCAGGTATATTAGAGTGAGCTATCTCTTCAAGCCTTGCGCACACAGGCAACGCCCAAGCCGAGGTCCATCCCTCCCTTTGGAATTGTTTGCCTTACAAGTTGAGGGCACCCTGCCATCACCTCAAAAAGTGCGGTAAAGTAGTAAAAGCTCACATGGAGCAAGCTAGATACACCATTCAAAAAATAAAACTTACGAGTACCTACGGCCATTGGTTCCGGGCCTGGATCCGGCTGTTATAATTAGATGAGAATCGTTTGGCTTTAGTTGGGCTAACAACCTGACACCAGTGTAGGCCATTTATCAACACATACTTGGATTTAGGTGGGCTAACAATGTGACACCAGTATAGGCCTTTAATCTACAAATACTTGGCTTTAGGTAGGCTAAAAATCTGACACGAGTGTAGGCCATTTATCTACACTTACGATGAACAAACATTCATTAGATTTTTTAATTAACTATGCCCAGGCATGGTTTCTGACCCTGACTGAGGAATTGAAGTTTAAGCATATAATTAACCAATGAGAAAAGGATGAAATCTACCCCACAAGGCTTAAAGACGCCATAATATGTATGTAAGGAGCAGTGGCATTAAGTGGATGTTAGTAGTAAACTTTAGAGGACCCAGAGGCTGTCTTGTTTTTCTTTATCCAATCGGTGTCCAAAGGCTCTCTTTTGGACACTGATAGACAGAAAAATATTAATTTAGACATATTATTGTGGTTACTCCAGGCATTTATTTCGGAATTTGAATTTTGGTGCTAGAAAATTATTATGGATAAATAAAACATAGTTATTTAAGTCTACTGAAATACTGACTTTTGAATTTAAGTAATCTGAAAGAATAATAAATATAATTATAAAATAATAGAGTAGCCAACAACCTTGCTTGTCCAAAACTGTCTATAACTCTAAGACTGAGATGTCAATAAAATAGGCCAATGATGGCTAATGTTATATTTATCTTCGATTACCCCAATGCGTCTGAGTCATCAGTTGCGCTATTATGAGCTCGTCTTGGCTCTAGGGTTGTCCAAATATATGTCGGAACAAGCAGAGCACAGTAAAACTTGTTCTTGTTATCCTTATCATGTATTTCGTTTCTTGATTTTATCAAAACTCTAGCCGTAAGTTAGTAATTTTTTTCGAAATACGTCCGGTCGAAAGTCGCTAGCGTGGTCATTTAATTCACGGCCAGGTGGGGCCCGAGAGCGACAAATGCACTCCAAAGAAATTAAATAATATCACACAAATATGAGGGTACAGCTTATGACTTCCTCCGTCGCAATATTTTACCAAAGCCCATTTCAGTATACTGCCATAAAAGCAGTCAGTAATTTATTGTTAAAATTGTCACACAGACGCTCTTGTACATTTCAAATAGCATCACTAATAAAAAAAAGCTAGCCTAACTTTCATAAATCTGAAAGAAAATAATTATCTCATGCTTATTGTGATCTGGTAACTGTTTGAGCTTTCGTAGCGCTTTGGTAGACACGCTTTTCCACTACAAGAAGGCGAATACTTGTTCTGTATTTTTACAGGAATTTGTCTTAGTTCTCAGACAGGTCGTGTCTGGCAGTACAAACTTGAGAAGGACAAATAACAAGCGATTATTTTCGTAATCACATAACTTGTCCCTCAACTTTTAGGTTAAGTGATTGTGCGCCACTATTTGGCTTAAGTTTTTGGTAAATATACTTTTGCTAAA
Organism: Rhodophaea formosa; assembly: GCA_963082605.1. NCBI lineage: Eukaryota > Metazoa > Arthropoda > Insecta > Lepidoptera > Pyralidae > Rhodophaea > Rhodophaea formosa. The sequence continues at coordinate 15,500,051 of OY720206.1, forward strand.
GTCACAGTGTAGAGTACCTACTATCTTGGCTATATCGTGCCTTTACAATAGGTTTGGCAGCCCTACCTTGTAGTGAGTGACTTGACGTGGGTCTATTTGTGTCCGAGATAATGTTGCTATCAATCTCTACACTGGAGTCCAGACAGGACGTGAATAAGGAAGTGATAGTGAATAACATATTCACCGCAGCAATCAAGTTTCTACCACACAAGGGTAGCGTCGAGTGATGACATTATTCTATTCTGAAAAACTTTTATATAATATATGTATTCTGTGACAACAGATCATCAGACTAGACTGAGTTTCTTTCGGCGTATTCTTCTCATTGGGTAGTGGTCGTTTACGAAATGCTAGTTATTTGTCGATTTAGCAAATAGAAAAAAAATAAGACTGAAAAAAAGTCTATCAAACTCAATCGAACTAACCGCAACATATGTATTCAAAGCAGTTTCCTTGTTCATCTTTAGTTACTTGAGTCAAACGTTTGTCGAAATGAATAGACAGCTATAATTCACTAAATGAAAATCACGAACCGATAAAGATCATACAGAAAAACCGGCCAAGTGCGTGTCGGGCCACGCGCAGTATAGGGTTCCGTAGTTGCGAATGACAACTTTGAGTTCACACTGATCACACTCGCACCTCACAGTTTAACGACCAAAAACATCTAACAAAGAAAATTGTTTGAAATTTTACATTTTCGAGTACTTTTTATAAGTTGGTTGCCTATAACTTTTTAGTTTGTACTTAGAACTCAGCTCTGATAGTTTTCCTTTCAACTTCAGTATATCTACTACTGCTGTAATTTTTTTCACGTATCCATATATAACCGTTTAGCAGATAGAGGGAGGCGACACTTACCTCTAACAAAAATTTGCACTTTAAAACCAAATATTTCGGAAACGGATCCCTAAATCGAAAAATGGTATTATCAACTTTACCATATTTTTTAAAGATCTATTTAACGATACCTCACACGATGGGTACATAGAGAAAAAAAAATACTCCCCCACTTTACTTGTATGGGAGCTACCCTAAAAAATTTTTTTTCAAGATTTTTTTCTACCCCTTTCTTGCCATGATTAATATACATACCCATACTAAATTACAGCTTTCTAGTACTTATAGTCTCTGTGTAAAACCGCGGACGGACAGACAGACAGACAGACATGGCGAAACTATAAGGGTTCCTTGTTTACTACGGAACCCTAAAAACGTAATGTAAAGCAGTTTCGGGGAATCGACTTTAGCGCAGAATTCATGTCGTTCAACGTTTTGTTTTTTTTTTGTAAATACTCACCTGCCATCACCTGCTTGGCCTTTATATCTCATGTTCATGGCATCAGGCTCTTATTACTCCGGACTCCGGAGGGGTTTTAAACTATAATGAGTGAGAGAGAATGGAGATGGTCCATTATAGATCTTTTTTATCTATAACACATAGACAAAAATATGTATATAGCGAAGCTATATGTATAAAGCCAACTAATTATCAATTTAAACAGTAAAAGAATTTTTCGTTATCGTTTATTCAGGAAAAGGAAATCAATTTCCAAACGGTTGTTATAAAATGAAATTTTTAACGTTTCCAATATTGGAAATGGTGTTTGACTCGTGTGAAAGGACACTTAGCAAACCAGTAGCAAACCCATCGAAAGCCGCCTACATTGTTAGACTTCGTCGGTCGACATAAGAACACAGTAAAGAAAATACAGAACAGACACTCTAGCAACTTCTACATGTAAATAGACATAGCTCGTTATACTTACAAATGTAATAGCAATGTTTAAAGTAAAAGATTCAATAACATGATTACTTGTTTTAACAAATGCGTTTTCAAAACCCTTAATTTTAATAATTTTATAAATTAATATAAATAAAGTTTTATAACTAAGTATTCTAACTATCAAAACTCCTTGTTAACAAATAATAAGTCCAGGCATTCAAGTCCAGTATGGGCGAAAACCCAGTACAATTCTGCAATTCGAAAAAAATATTCTCATGAGTGGACCTTTTGTAACTTTCTTATTCTGTGACGTAGGTGCGAGAAGTGTGAGATATTGGAACTAGGAAATTGGATGCCTACCTATGAATATCTCCGGACTCGCCTTTTTCCGCACTTCTCATAACATTTTACGAACCAGATTCGTAAACAAGTGCCTCATAGAGTTTTACTTTTATTTTTAATACAAAAAAGGCGGATATATGCCTTTGTGAAAAAAAGAGCTGTCATTTTAATAAGTACATATTTAAATTCCGGAGTTCTTGGCGGGAATTTTAGCGGACTACACGGTGTCTGTTTTGGATTGTTTCGCAAATTGATTCTAGTGGACTTTATAATGTGAAATTGGTGTTATTTTGTGTTATAAATGCCCATATTTATGAACAATGTGTAGAATAACTAAAATAGACTGTCATTGTGCGGCTGTAGTGAGATTTACATAGCGGGCTGGTGGTTGTCCGCCTTGCTGCGTCGTCAATGATGAAACCTGTGGATTCGCGAAGAGTTGTCGCCAGGGGCTCCGTGAAAACAACGAAATGAATTACACCACCATTTCGTTGACAAACAAGAAGAATAACTCGCCAACTGGCGAAATAAATGAAGAAAGGCTCTAAAGGACTTGTATCCAGGGCCGTAAAACAATACTTAAAAAAAATAATATTTAAATTCCTTTATATCAACTTTTTATTGCAAACTACAAGGAAGGTGCTTATTCGTGATAGCATAGACTTGTTCGGTACCCGATAGGTATCAATCCGTTCCGGGGTTAGAACCTAAGGCCATAAAGTCAAAAGGTGTGTGTGTGTGTACGTAGGGAGACAGTGGATACGTATATAGCGCGGCAAAAGTGTGAGTGAGTATCGGTCATACGTCTGTTGGGTAACAGTTTGTTGGACAAAAGTTAGAGAGTTAAAATACTCATTATAAGTATAGTGTAATCTATTTGCCTTCAATTGCAGATTTCTCAAATTTTTGTCCATTTCTTGCCGATTTCCAAATTACCCAAAGTTTTCAAGATTAAAGACATAGATTAAAAAAAAAAATCGTCTCATTAAAGTACTACGATTTGTGTCGCTCAGGGCGCACCAGGGAAGGTCATATTGAGTGACATATCACGGTCGGGTGTCGAGACAGGTATTCTGATGTCACTCGCACGTTTCCGCCGCGCGCCATATTGACGCCCCCTTCTTATCACACAAAATAATGATAATATAGATAAAAAAATCATCTGATACATATATCGCAGCCAAATAGTTTATTCACCCATTCAATTAACTGCCTAGTCTTTTAACTTAACAACTACAACTAAAGCCAATGCGTCGAATGCGACATTTATAAAATTCTATAAAATTAAAATGACAGCATTGAAATCTATCTTATGAAAGAAAGGACCACAATAGTATTTAATGCAACGATTTTATAATAGGGGTCTTAAAAGGTGAGTAGCGCGGGTAGCGATATGAGCGAGCAAAGCGAGCCAATATCGCTAATAGAGGCGCCACGAGCCTTTTTCGACATAATTATAAACCGTTGCATACAATATTTTTTCTACGACTTTCAAAAAATGCAAAACTTAAATTTTGATTTTGACAACTGATTCGCGGGTCGCGGGAAATGTACATATGACAAAATTTTGTGTCTATGGTAACTTCTTTTTTTAGGGTTCCGTACAAAAGTTGAAAAACGGAACCCTTATAGGATCACTCGAGCGTCTGTCTGTCCGTCCGTCCGTCTGTCACAGCCGATTTTCTCCGAATCTACTGAACTAAATTAGATGAAATTTGGTAAGATAGTGTAATCCTATGACCCAAACACGGATGTGCAAAGAAAATAAAGATTTTTTTGAAATAATGGTCATTTTGGGGGGCCCACTTACAAAATTTGAAAAGAAAGTTTTGCAAACCTTACTGTGTCATGTATCAAATGAAAGGGCTCATTATGAGGATCTCAAAAATATTTTTTTTTGTTCGGGTAAAATCAATACTTTTGATTTTATTCACGAAAGAAGGCAAAAATTGACCATTCCCCCCCCCTGATCTCTGAAACTACTGGGCCGAAAATTTTGAAAAAATTACAAAATATAGTTCATTCCCTGAAGATTACAGGAAAAATAATAAGAATTCTATCACTTGAAAATTAAGTGAAAAAACTCACAATAATAAGTTCATCTAGGGAAATAGTTCACTTAAACACCACTAGATGGCGCTAGTCAATTGAATAAAACATTTTTCACACAGTGTGTGTTCACGAAACATATTGTACGGAACCCTCATTGTGCGAGTTTGACTCACACTTGGCCGGTTTTTTTTAAATTGATGTTCGCTTGACTCAAAAACAAAAAACTTCTTTTACAATCACGAATAGTCTGTGGCTGCTAGCCAGCTCCAGCTAGCTAGTTATGGAGAATAGAATATAGACTTATTATAGATATTCGTATATTTGTGTTCTTGATCATATAAATGACAGATAAAAGTACAGGAGTAGAAAAACATGTGGAGTTTTTGGTGGGAAGTCAAGGGGTACAGTTGTCGTTTGCCTTAGACGATTTTGCAAATTGATTTATAATATGTAATTGGTGTAGTTTGGTGTTATAAATGCTCGTGCTCGAGAACGATTTGTGAATAGTTAAAGTCGTTAAAGTAGACTGTTAAATGGATTCGTATAAATTTGTCATCAGAAGCTCCCACGAGGTTACCAAATAACTTTCGCCATCTTTGATGCCACGTACCGTAAAACACCGATACTTAGTATCTCATTATACTGGACATTGGCAGAATCACTGAAATCTCGGTGAAAGCCATATATTAAAAGAAGAAATAAGAAAGAAAGAAAACTACGATTAAGTTTATTTATTCTTTTAATACGCACGATCTAAAAAACTAAATTGCCTAAATTGTTTACAGCTCATCTCTATTGTTGTTAATTTGGTATATAAGGTTGGAACGCGCCGCCATATATGGTAGAGATTACGCTTTTTCTCCGCAAGCTCGTCCTATCTCATCTTAGGCCATATCTTTGCCTCGTGACTGGATGATGGTCAAGGGTAAACCCAATTTATATAAAAATCGACGGCCTTGAGGACCAGTGACGTTATATCATTTTTGTTGATGCTGTATGAATCGTATGATTTGCCACTGCCAATATGGTTAGTATTATCATAGATAAATAATTCAACAGGAAGTATTATTATGTTTCGTTTATAATTTTGTGCCTATTCGCTTGTTGTTACGAACGCAAACTGCAATCTCGGTTTGTTTATCGTGTATTACATTTATTTTTGTCGTTAGCGCAATAGAAACATTCTATACGAAACAAAAGTATAAAAACGTACATACCTATTCTACTTGTGGCAAGTTATGGTCTTAAAAAGTGGCGCTTTCAGGTTATCGCGACGAATAAAATACGGGTTTCTTTGTGGAAACAGAAATACAACAAGTCGTTTTGTTCAGTACCTAGTTAGTACTGATAAAAGGAAACATGCAAATGTTCCCTGCAGACTTGATCTGCGATTTAAACGTTCTGAGGTAAACTTCAGGGCTTTTAAAAATCCGTATTACTTTTATAATAATTAATCTACGTAGGCTTTTATCTGTTTTTAGGCTTTCGGTAATGATATTGCTCATGCCTTTAAACTTAACTAATAAAACTGTCTGATTGTCTGTGACCATACAACATTTTTTCCCGAATTTAATTAGAGCTATTCAAGTATTTTTAAATTGTGATAAAGATAGAGTTTTCTTTTAGTGGGGTCGGTGACACCGTACATAGTTTAATGAGGTCCAGCAAAAATAAGCCAATAACAAGTGTCAACAGCTAATAGGATGGTAATGATTTTTGCCGCTATGTATAAAATCATTCATATCTATGATGAAATATAAAGATTTTTAAATGATTACGTTAAGATATCACAGATAGGAAAGGTATATTTATGCTGCAAACGAAACTTTATTTTTTTTATACAAAATACGCACATGTAATAAAAAAATAAGGATCGCTTCACTTTCTTGACATAATCAAAGAACAACCTCACACCAATAACTCTATTAACGTCCTGCCTAACGATATAAACTTTTCTATGGACATGGGGTGTATCAAAGATACTTTTACTTAAATGTGACAACGGGACTTTGTTATTACAAAGTTTCTCTCCCTCGTCTATTTGGAACTGTCATAGACAGACAAAATAGACGGAAATACATTATCACGAAATTTTTAAAATAGGTACCTAATAATAGTCTAATAATTCTCTGTTTTCATAATAGACAACGCTGCTGGATGACAACAATAGGTATATATATGATAGTTTGTTTTAAGTATTCCACTTCCACAAATTGGCGCCGAAAACTCAAAGTTTTATCCCGCAACTTTGTATTTTTTACTTCTATCTCTTAGCTTATGTTAAATGTTGTGAATTCCAATATTGTGTGGTCGCCGGTGCCGGCTTGCTATCATGAATTAGTACACATTTTATAAATATCGTTCTTTTTTCCTTTTGCGTCAGATGTTTTAAAGAATTGATTATTTTACTTTAATATCTCACAAAGAAGAATTGTGATATTGTTGGAATATGATTGCTTTTGGCCGGCGATGTCAGCGTGTCATCGTCAGCGGACGACCTCGAATTCCATTTCATAAATTACGCATCTTTATTTTTTTTCTGACCAATACAATTTCACGCAATAATAAATAAAACACGGGTTTGTAAATTTTGCGTTAACAAGCATTGTATAATTATAATAGTTGTGTTAAATTCAGCAAATTGTGTGTTTTATAACAAGTATTTTTTAACATTTGACATACTACTAAGGGGTTTCTGTAAAATAAAACACTTGGTGTGTTAAACTTAAGTATTAAACAGATTTTTGCATTATTTTATTCAAATTCAAATTCAAATTCATTTATTTATTTCAGACAACGATTACAGGTCCATATTTTGAGTATTAAATAACAGTTAAAAAAAAAAAAAAAAAAAATACATTACATTGATAAATAATATGTCAAAATTAAAATTTGGAATTACATCAATAAATGTCAGAATTTAATGAAAATAAATAAAATAATAGGAACTTATTAATTTGGCAAATATAACATTGAATATAAGTATACCAAATGAGACGAAATTAGAACTGTCTCACCGGCATGGCTACGGCAACATGTTTGTCGCAGCAATGCCGCAAGTAAGGACAGTCCAACCTATCTCCAATCATCTTAAGTATGATGTTGGAGCTGCCCCGCACTCTGCGCACCATGGACGCGCACCGCTTGCGCATGGTTGTGTGGAAACAGTCAGTGCGCGCTTCCGCAAACATGCCCGAGGCGCTGCAGAATCGAGGCAGCCCCACTATCATCCTAAACGCGTTGTTGTACAGGATGCGGAGGTCTCTGTAACATCGCTTAGTATATTTCGCCCAAAGACTACACGTGTAAAGCGATGTACAATAAGACCTAAAGAGCGTGACTTTTACCTCCCGGGAACATCTCGAAAATCTACGGGCTATCATATTGGCTCTTATCGATAGCGACCTCCGCTCCCGCTCAATGTCCGCATTGTCATTTAAGTCAACAGTTATAACATGTCCCAAGTATTTGAATTGTTGAACTTCCTGTAAAGATACACCATTTAAATGAACTGGCGGCGATTTTCGTTTATATTTATGCCAGCCTCAAAGACCATACATTGACTCTTTTTAACATTGTAAATAAGACCGTGATCGCGGGCATACTCCTCACAAATCCCAATCAGTTTTCTCAAGCCACAAACTGATGCACTCAACAGCACCATGTCGTCAGCATAACTCAAATTATTGACGCAAACGTCATCAACATGGCATCCGACATGCTGACCGCTGAGCTCACCGATCAACTCGTTCATGTAAATATTGAACAAGGTGGGAGATGTTAATCCACCTTGTCTTACGCCGCACTCAAGCCTGTACTGATCCGACATCGCGCCCGCCCAACGGACACTGTTAGTCTGGTGCTCATACCAGTATTGGAACATCCTGATAAGTTCTTGAGGTAGGTGAATCTTCCTCAATTTGTCCCACAGAATATCGTATCGCACCAAATCGAAAGCACTGGACAGGTCGAGAAAGCAGGCATGCACCGGCGTTTTACGTGAGGTATAATATTTACTTATATAGGTATAATATTTATTTTATAGTTCCTGTCAGTGAACCAAATTATCATTTTAAAGAAGGAATAGATAAAAACTTTCCAAAAAATTAAACATTAGAAAACAACCATCGAAATCGCCAAGTTGCAATAGTTTTTCTAAATCTTTGTTAACACCAATGCCCACCAAAACGAATAACTAAGTTATTATTATTTCAGTCATGAAAAATTTCGTTATTAAAAAGGCTAATTATTATTCTATTTCCGTACAAAAACGTGTAACAAAGAAGTAAATTGAAACTTAGTATATGGAAATCAAGATAAGTTAAATTAAACGTGCTCAATTTTCATGACTGAAGAACGTGAAATGTTTATATTATAAATGTTTTTAATGTAAATAAATGATCTCATTCAATGGAGGTAACGTTACATCGTGTTTGAAGGTGGGTAAAATTACGTTTTTACTGAGATGTGTTTACACAGTGTAAATTCGAGTATGATTCAATACTTCACATTCTGGCCTTCAGCCGTTACTAGCCTGCAACACAAATTAGGTAACTAAGGATATGACACTCTCCATATACTTTGTGGCTATATGCGTTGTGTTGTACAATGAGAGTTAAAAACAAAAGTTGACATTCGGTAAACATAAGCAGTCGGTCGAAAACTTTGATTTTGTTTTGGCTTTACAAAGTCATTTATATAAACTAACATGTTACACTACCGATATTGTGAATTTGTGACCTGTAACATGCTCTGACGAGAAGACACTATCAGAGCTAATCAAGCAAAATGGCTTTACCATCGTAGTCCAGCCTGACTTGTGTTCGTGTAAAAAGTTAAAAACACTGAAAGCTGGTTCCTCGCTCGAATACATTACTCTGCTATGTATGCTACGGATATGAAGTTCCGGGTCCAGATGATTCTACGAGTGTATGATTGTTTGTATGGTTTCGGTTACGGGATATTATTTTTGATTATTTACGGTTACGGATATCTACTGCGAAAATTACGGCTCGGATACGCTTTTTTTAAAAATTACCGTCTGTTTCGGCTATCCAAAAGTTTCGGTATAGTTATGCTTCATAACATGCTTTGAAAGAGATCATATTATTTCATAATGATATGATCTCATTCAAGCAGGAGCAGAAATATTAGCTCTGCCATTAGTTAAGTTTAAGACTGCCGTTAAAAATAAATTACTTATACGTAAGTACTATATTACAGATGAAACTGCGTGGAAGTAATGCATTATTGCTTATTATTATTTATGATAAATTATTGTTAAATACTTTAAATTGTTATAATATTTCAAAGTATAGCCCATCAGGCACGTAGGAACCAAAACTGGACTGTGTTTCTTTCGGCATATTCTTCTCAGTAGTGGTCGTAGCGAATTGTCAGGTACGACAAATAACTTACAAGGTATTCTATGGCTATACAAAGAGGGTGATATCTGTAAGTATATTATTTGTGTCGACACCGTGCATTGCACCAAAATAATTTTTGACTTACATTCCTCTACGCATATTATGTCGGTTATTAGAACAGACGATTTTATATTTTGTATTCGATTACGCTGTACTGTGGTGGGCGATTGATGAGTAATGTGAACTAATAAGTAGATTTTGTAATTTAGGTTCTACTTTTTAAGCAGCCTAATCAATCCACGCATGATATATTATAATAATTCCCGAAATTGCATTTAAAACATACGCGTCCTGTCAATTAATGCCATCAAAATTCGTCAAATTGGTAGCTATGTTTTTGCATGATACACTATGGGCTGGACACAACTCTTTTCTACGGTTTTAGGCTAATAGAGTCTATCTAGGCTTTATATAATCTAAGCAGTGGGTATTTGACCATGTGTCTAAATCTTACATAAAGGCGTACTCGTCGCATTATTTAACAAACATAGACCTAACTGCCGTTTTTGACAGTTTACGTGCGCGTGCGTATGATTTGATCAGATATACACGCTGATTTGAACCTATGAACTTTATTAAAATCTCGGAATCAGAGTCCCTAATGGAATATAGAATCGAAAGATAAAATGGTGGAAATCGAAAAATAAAATGAGACTTCCCATAAAAATTCGTCCAGCTGATCAACGAGTTTGTATGGGAGCTCTAAAAATTTGTACGTTTTATTCCTTATTTTTCTTACAATTCAGCGCCTGCACACACTAGCGACGCCAATTGTTTTATTCCGAATACTTTACAAATAGAAAGAAATTCAAGAATGTAAATCATATAAACCTTAATTAGTAACTTAATTAGTAACCTGAAGTATTTGTGGAATCATGTTTAATATTATCAGAGTCAGTGAGAATTATGAGAATCAGATTACCGCCAAAAACGACCGTTTTTTGGCGGTAATCACTATTTCTATCTTCTACTAATGTCTGATTCTCATAATATTAAAATATGATTCCAAAAACACTTCAGGTTATTTACGAAGTTTTATATAATTTACATTCTTGAATTTCGTTCTATTTGTAAAGTATTAGAAATAAAATTATTGGCGTCGCTAGTGTGCCTAGTGTGGGGCCTTAAGGATCCTGATCCCGAGATTACAATGTAGTTCATAAGTTAAAAATCAGCCTGTATATTTAGACAATTAGTCTGATCAAATCACGATCAAATGCTTCAGTATGCTCAGTTCGAGCGTGTTCATTATATTTTCAATAACAGTACTAGACACATTGTCCTGTCCCCACGGTGCGCATACATATTCAACGATTGATTAGATTATCCATCGGATAGGGAGACGTCTCATTTGAAACTGAATAGCCAATCAGGTCTTGTTATTGCTGGAATTGCCAAAATTAGTAATTCGGTTTTGAAATTATTTCTTGAAATAAACAGTTGCTAGGGATTATTCAATCAATGAATCAAATTATTTAATGCAGGCAACAATATCAAATTATAAAATTCATCATCAGGTCTTTCTAGTCTCCACTGCAGGAGCACGACCCTCTCTGTACTACCAGAGTTATATACTAGCCTGAGCAGTCAGAGGACTTGGCCTGCACTCTCCACGCTGGCCAGACGGGTTGGAGAATACATATAATATTAGTCTTTAAAATGCCATTATGAATGTATTTTGACACACAGATCCGATTTATGAATGTATTTTAACAGAATAGGTTACTCTTACTTAGTAATGATAAGATTAATACCTATTGATTCATAATATACTCCCTATATTTGAGAAGAAAAAAACATAAAATCAGCATGGAATCCCGTACACGGCAAACATTGCACAAATGAAATGCTACAAAATATATTCTTTGGCTATAAGTATACAGTGTGTAAATGGACCCTCGTAGGTATTCTCTTAAAAAATATGATTAAAAAGCGTAAAAAGAATATAATTTATTTTATTTGACTTTTCCATACTAATTGCCCCGGCGGCTGAACACTATTGTATAAAAATAACGAGGTAATTTATTAAAAATATTTTTTTAGGTCCCAGCTTATATCCCAAATATATATCAATAAATAGACGGTCTGAGTTAACTTTTTAACGGTCTATCGAGGATCAATTGGCACGCTGTATATACTCTCAGTATGTTAAGTCCCAAGTTTGTCCGCGTAAATTATTTTTGTTGTAGCAACGCGTTGTTATTGTAGCAACAATACTTCGTGAACAATCAGTTCTGTAGTTTTTGGGTTTATATTTTATTACCTTATGTAATACACATAAACATGACACAAATAAGAGAAGATCTATGATTTTATTATAGATACATTATCTTCAGTTCAGGCGTGTTACTGTTCAGAATAACAATGTTAGATACAACATTGGCACATATTAAATGCATTATTAAGTAGATTATCTTTATTAAGTATATCGTGAAAGACTTGCGGAAAATTCGAATTTCGAAATTCTATACCTAATGACATAATATTTTAAAGAAAACTTTGAAAATTCGCTCGCCTGGCAATTAGGCGATTTCCATAGAGCACTGATCAGTGCTTAAGCAAACAAAGGGGTTGATATTTTAATACTATATTAAGAGATTGTTGCATACAATAAAATATATTTATTTGGAAGAGAAACTTTTTGATTCATAGATAAACAACATTGGGATGCTGCAAAGTAAAATGAAAATTGATAAATTGTCACACAAGCTCTTTCAAAGAAGAATAAACCTAATTGCCCAGCCAAACCAATGCCTATGACTATGGCAAATCTTACCCTGAGAATCAAAACACAGGATGTCCTTGGATTCTGTTCAGGCATTCAAAAGTTTTTGTGAGATAAAGAAAATCAAATTAATACATACCTACATGAACACTGAAAACATAACACTCCTTTTTTGGTAGTCCTGTTATAAGTTTTCTTCCTTGCATACTAAATTAAATGATGCTATTTTGCTTCTAGAGTTTACCATAGTTTAGTTTAGTTTTTTTTTCATAGTTGTACCATGTCGTCTATGTTGAGTGTTAAGATTGTGGAGATTGTTCTCCACAATCTTAACACTATTCAATAAAGAATTTTAAATTTACTTTACTTTACTTTTTACTTCTCTTTTGTGAAATGACCGGTTGCTATGGGGGAAAATAGCAGAAAAAAGTTCGTTTCGCAATATGATTACACTGAGGAAAAGAGACCGTGAAACCTTTTATATAGCGATTCATCGAAATGGCTCAATTCAATAAAAAAAATCTTTATACGTCAGGCTCCGATGAACGCTTATAAATATACTTATACATTTCTAAAGGAATATTTGTTGTCACATGACTTGTTCATTAGAAAATAACACAACAAAGTGGGTGGGTCGTTCAAATATAGTTTTATGGCACTCACTATTTTCAGGGCGTTAAATATGTCATTAAATCCTGATGTTAAAGCTCGTAAAGAACTGGCTCAGGTTTTACAACACAAAAGAGACTTTATTGTTAGGTTTTTCAGGTAAGTTATAATAATTTATGAAATAAAAAGGTGGACGTACGAACAAACTTAATCGTTAATTTGAAAACACAAAATAAACTGTAACACTCTTTTTTTAGTTTCTTTAGCATTGAAAGCTTACTAAAGATACAAAATAAAGACAGGTCAGTAAAAATAATTATTAATGGAATTCATTCTGAATTTCATACATGTATAGACTTGTACTTCAAAGTGATATTAGTGTGTTTAACTATTTGCGGTAAACAGAGAGAATGCGGCGATGTATTTCAACCGCGGTAAACATATAATATTACAACAGACAGGCCAAAAGCTTAAGGTGAAATATATTAGCACGCTTGCCATATTCTGTATTTTCATTAGTAACTTCTCAAACATGGACTAAAACAAAAAAAAAACGAATGCTTTTTAAGTATTCGTTTTTTTGCTCAGTTAATAGAAAATGTATAAAAACTCTCTACTCTATCTTAGTTTCATGTAGGTACCGAATGCTTTAAAGTGTTTGCAGTAATTAGAAGAGATACGAGATTAGAGAGATGTACCTATTACGATATTGAACCGACCACATGCCTAGTCGAAAGGAATGTAGCGTTGTAGCAGGCTTACCGTTTTAATATTTATAAATATTTATTTTTTTTATAAATGCTAAATAATTACGAAAATAGATTTTAAATTGAACTTCGAGGTATAAAGTACCTACTTCAAAGTAATATCAAATAAAGTTGTTTAAATTTTTACGGTAAACAAATGCAACAAAATGTGGAATGCTGCGATATATACCTAGCCTAGTGTAGTAAGAGATTGTAAATGGACCATCGACAAACCATTAAAGGGGTGACTCATCCCGTCAATATAAATAACATTTCTTATGGCCTGATACTCACTTGGTCGGTTTTGATACAATTGATCGCTAGATAGACAATTCATCAACTTATTATACCTAGTGACCAGATGCAAAAAACGAATGAAAAGAGATTTATATTACTTTAATACCGATAAATATAGCTGAGTGATATTGTATTACTTAAATACCGATAAATATAGCTGAGTGATATTGTATTACTTTCTCTACAGAGAGTGCAAAACATTATTTTCAGTATAACCTGAAGAGGAATAGGTACCTATACACTATTGAAAGTAAAATATACACAGCTGTTTACTTATAGACCGTGACTTTCCCAGTTCAAAATAGGCGATCTGAGAGTCATTCATAACTTATAGGTTATATGTAGAGAATCAAGGCATATTTACCGCTATATTGCATACCGCCGCATAAATTTATGTACTGGCAAGATTTACCTGTGTGACTTATTGCACCAGAGTCACTGCCGCTAGTTATTGAGCCTTTATTAGCTCTGTTTTAACAGCCTCTGTGTTCCAGTGGTTAAGGCGTTTGCCTTAGTGACCCGGGGGTCGTGGTTCGATTCTCACGGGAAGCATACTTTGTTAAGTTGTTTCTAGTTTGGTTAGGACATTACAGGCATAAATCACCTGATTGACTGATTAGAAAGATGATTCCGTGCTTCGGAAGGTACGTTAAGCCGTTGGTCTCGGCTGCCATCTGGTAGTCGTTAAAGGAACCACGTCAGAGGCCGAGAGGCGGTTCCGAAGAACTCTGATACCAAGGAGTGCATGGTCGACTGACCGTGTCACCTACACGAAATGATGATGATGATTACCTCCGTGCCTCGGAAAGCAAACGGGCTGCTGTTTTTGAAAATTCCTTTAAAGTTAATACCTATAATTTTCTTGGATATGTACGTCGATACGTAATCAATCAAGTCTTTGCTTTGAGTCCAGTAATTATTGTAAGCACTAAAACGTAAACAGCCTCTAGAACTAATGACCTGACTATTAAGTCCTTATTGCGCCTTAATTGTTGAGTCTGGCGCACCCTGTGCAATCTGTGAACGTCAAGTGGAGCTGCACTGTTTTTCATCTTGCTTGGAAAAATGGACCTTACTTTTACCTGAATTTAACATCTGTAACAAAGGGATGTAACGGATGTGATATGTATACGAATGGATGATTGTGCGAATGGGTTTTGATTACAGATATGATAAGTATATTATTTCTGATTATACGATACCACGAATTGATTACGGTTTGCTGCTATTACCACTTTAACTATAACCACCGTTTTAGCCAACATGTAGGAAGAATATATAGGCGTATATTGCAATGACAGGTCCCTACCAACAAAAAATGAGAAATAACGAGCACCTTCCATATATTTATTCTGAAAGAAAAGTCCCTTTGATAATTGAGCGCCCTTTAGATGTATTCGAAGTAAATGAAAATAGTAATTAACATTTAACAATGTTTGTTTCAGAACGAAATTCCGACGACGAACCCTGCCACACTCGACTGAAATTGTGATATTTAAAATGACTGGGGGCTTCCATATTAAGCTTTAATTCATTCGAGATGATGTGGAGTTCGCGATACATTGACAGTTAAATTTGATGGAGCAGTCGTGAGTTGAGTGCAACGACGCAATGGAATGAGTAGTTAACGATGACGGCTCGGGAAGTGGAACTGAGTGGAGGGGCGCCCTGGGGGTTCCGCATGCACGGGGGAGTTGATCACAACCAACCTTTGAGGATATCGAGAGTAAGTCCTTCAATGTTTAATAATATACTTTAAACAAGTACTTAACTGTACGCATTATTAATTGCTTCTTTCATGAGTTATCTACATTCATAGTGTCTATTTGTAAATTTGTACTTTCGTTTTTAACCAATCATTAAAACTGACAAGTTTAAGGATCGTGTTTAAAAATACGTGAGAGCAACCGTTGGTTAGTTAAGGTAATGTGACGGATATATGTCGTAGGACTCGTAGGTACTGAAAAGAATATAATGCGGTAGTTTGTAGAAGTCGAAAAACTTCATTGAATGTAGTTCTACACCTTACTTGTACTTAACTATATTTATAACTAATATACATATAATGTCCTACTTGCTTTTCTATTATAAGTATTTTATTTACCCATTAGTTGTAGATATTGGGCTTCACTGCTCACAGTTACTGAACATGCCTTTAGTAAAACTCCAAGTAAAGTTTCTGTAATCTACTACTACTCGAGAGCTGGCACTTTCAATATCTTTGTTTAATTCTAAGGTTGGAAATAACATCTGTACCTATTTATTGTAATACGATACTTAGCAACCAAGTAAATCATTAACGTTTGCTGCCAAAAAAGATTTAAAGGCGATCCTCAACCCTCAACCTCTAAAATATTTAAGCACTAAAATCTTTGCTCTGTCTCGGAGTTCCAATTCGATATCTTCATATTCTTCATTTACTGGAGATTACTAAAGACTACTTTGAAAGCATTCGAGAACACAGATGAGTTGCAAATAGATGGGGAAGTCTAAAGTGAAGATTCCTTTGTCTATTACGTGTTTAGAAGTAATAATTTTCTCTTTGGCATCCTCTTTACTGAACGAAGTTTTAGTAGACTATCTAATAAAAACTTTGTGCAGCAAAGAGCCGGTTTCTTCTAAGTTCTACACATGAGTTGCAGGAATTAAAAGGGAATTCTACAGTAAATTGTTTAGCTAGTATAGTTTCTTGAGTTTTGCTTGGAATCCCCCAAAAATTATTATGCAATGTTATGACTTAAAGCATTTGAAGCCGGTTTTGCTCTTGTCGCACCCCTGGTCACCTATAGACGGCGGTGATCACTTAACATCAAGTGAACCGCCTGCTCATTTGCTGCCATATATCATAAAAAATACAAATAGTTATTGACGTGTATCTCTACAGTGTGCTGTTGCCATGCTATTCATTGGATTTTGACCTGTAGTACCATTAGGTAAAAGTTCAGTTCTTACTTTACCTGCTCTTATCAGGACAATACCCGTGCGCTTTAGATGTGGATGTAATACTTCATCATCATCATCATTTCAGCCGCAAGAAGTCCACTGCTGGACATAGGCCTCCCCCAAGGATTTCGAATATGACCGGTTGGAAGCGGCCTGCATCCAGTGCCTGTAATACTTCCTGCACATTAATTATAAAGTTCGTTTATTCATGCTTTTGTGGTAGAATAACGGAGATTGTAGGTAAGAATTTTTAAACAAACAAAATCAAAAATGTCATTTTTAAGACAACTTTCATTGAGAACTTTCATCATATTTACAGACTAAGTGACCCCTTTATGGGATCATCATCATCATCATCAGGTCTTCGTTTAGTCTCCACTGCAGGAGGGCGACACTCTCTGTACCACCAAAGCTATATAAGCCAGCGCAGTCAGAGGATTTGGCCTAAACTCTCCACGCTGGCCAGATGGGTTGGAGAGGTATCTTGATGTTTATAAGCTTTGTTTAGCTTGTGATTCCTAAGTCGCCTTTTACGACATCCACGGGAAGACTTTATGGGATGTCGAGGGTCAATTTACACGCTGTATAAGGATTGGTTAAAACAAATAAGAAAAAGGTGAGTGCGTTTCTTTGCACAAGGGTAATTTGAACACTTAAAAGTTTTAACTACTGAAAAGTAAGGACTGTTGCGGAGTTTCAATTCGACGTATATATGTACTTGTTTTCTTCATTAGGGTTCCGCAACCACTGGCCGATCTCGTAAGCTTTTGTCCGGACCTTTACTCGACTCCGGATTTGGAGCTACGTTTGTTAATCAGTGGAACACTGGAATTGTGGAGATATTAATACAGATTAACAAACTCCGTTAAAGATTCCTCATTGTTCGTGATGAACAGCACTATGTCAGGTGCTATTTTAATGCTATTAAATAAAATTAACTAAATTATTCTATTATCAAACAATACTCAGAAATTATGAACAAAATGAAAGTCCCTACGAGTACATCATAGTAACTAGATAAAAAGTAAACAGTTTTTGACAGTTTACATATTTTTTTTGCTGACGTCATATAGCCTGTAATATTCCGGGGAAGAATACAAATCAAATGAATGACACATCAAACTTAAAAATCGGTCAAGCCGTTCAGGAGGATGCAACGATGCAACACATACCTACATTAACTCGCGTGAAAAGCATTGCAGTCCTCCTGGGTGGGTCAGTCAGATAAAAAGGCATAGAAGTCGAACTGCCGATTTGGCCCCACGAATGATGCACCGCAGCAGCAGCAGACTTTTGTGTGACGCAGGGTATCAATATCTTTATAAACATGTTACATGGGATAGATTACCCCGCATACTGAATGTTTATAATTATTTGCTCTGTCAGGAGCTGTCATTTTGCGTGGTTTTAAAAATGGTAGATATTTTTATATGAAAGGTGGATTCTATGTTATTTGTTCACTATACCGATAGTGAACTATCCTGGTTCTGTAGTACTTTCTTATTCGGAGATCCTGTTTATCTATTAGGCTAATATAAGCTAATCATTATTTATTTACTACTATCTTTTCCCTTCGATTTTTCTCGTAGGTCGCGTTCATCTGCGTGGATTTCTGTTTTTGAAACGGAATATATGCGTGCCCTTGGGTACTCTGGCCCCGGGATCTTATTTCGAACCTTTAAATCTGAGGAAGCAATCGAAATGCCTGGAAAGTTGAGTTGATCTATCACAAACAAACATACAAACAAATCTTTCCACTTTATAATGTTAGATTAACTTCTTTTGTTTAACATTTTCACGCCATTATTTGGGGTCAGCACAGAGTGTCAGTGAAATGGAAAATTGTATCTATCACTGGTCATATCTGGCATAATACTATCGTATTCCGGAATATATTGCTATTTCCTTACATTACGAGAACTCTTTATATCATAGAATTATAAAAAACGCTTACTAAAGAATGTGCATAATAACAGTAAGTCTTAGTGAGAAAAGTGGTAATAAAACTCTCTTAAAAACTCCGAGAATGCGGTGTCAGATTACGCAATTAAGTTCTTCCGCCAAGCTCGAAGCTCCAGGAGCTGAGGAGCATCCTGCAGGCGTAAGACTTCTTTTCCCAACTCGTTATGGTTCCGATTCCCCACGATGAAAATATTCCAATCCTCAAGTAAATTATAAAGGAAGCATTGGTCACAGATACTGATTCATAACATGTTTACCAATATATACGCTGATCACGTGTTTTGTGTCTGAATAACCAGGTTTTATTATGTTGTTAAGACAGAAAGCTTGGTCATTAGTAGGACATATTTTTTAATGAGCAGGTCGCCGCTCGCCGTTTTCACTTCGAATGTGTGGCAACATTTTTTTCTCAACAGGACTTTAAAAGAAGAATCTTAGGTTTCAGTTACACTGATTGATGTAATATGGGTATTTAGAATATAGTTAGTAGCTAGTAGTTTTTCTATTTAGCAAATAAGTATAAAAAAATAATAACAAGAAAGATAAATGACATTCAAAAAGTCCGAAATTTAAATAAAAACTATTCATTTCATTTCAAAGTACGTCTAGTTTTTTCTTTTTAATTTAGATACTTATATTCTTCTCTTATATCTATCATTGCAGGATATCTATGCGATCGAGAAGTCCATTTACCTATTTTGTTTTAATAAATATTTTAAATTCGTTCAGAGAACAACAAAATAGGTCCTATTCGTTTGCATTGAGAATGCGAAGCGCACGCACCAGCTGCGTCAGGGGGAATGATTTTTGAAAATTTCACCGTTTGCCAACCAGTAGTTTTCCATTCAAAAATCGATCGATGACAAATCGTCACTTTCAAAAATAGCACCCCTGGTCCAGCAGGTTGATGCGCCCACATACCTATTAGAGATGGATAATCCCACAAGTTTGATTTCATTAATCGTCGCCTCTATAAATGCCACTTGAATATCCGCCTCTCGTTTGGCCGTTGCATCAACGTTCATGTTTCATTTTCGCTGTCGCATGCCTGCCGGCATGTTTCATCCCTACTCACTTTATAGTCTTTACAGACTACAAAGTGTGTGGATTTGAAACAGTAGTGAACTAGGAAGAGACCCGCTTCGCAGTCTCACAAGCACTTTGTTTGTGGCTGTTACAGCGATTTGTCAGGACAATTGTATTGTAGTGCAACCACACAGACTGTAGTTAATACTTCTGCTGCATCCGCCTCTTCGTATAATAAAACCTCTTAGTAGATTCATGAAAATCCATTTTTTTGTGAATTACAACTGGGTTAATTTTTCTTACAGGAATATTTTTTATGTTGTGCTAATATATTCATCTTAGCGTAGGTGTAGATGATTCAAAGTATATTTAAACTCTTTGATTAGTGATTTTTGTATTTTAACTTTTTTATACATATTCATATACGCACCAGTTCTAGTCATACAAATAATGAATACTGTACAAGCATCATCATTATTGTACTTCTGGACATAGGCCTCTCCCAAGGATTTTTTTTATCCATGGAAAGATGTTGTCATACTCACCACGTTTGGAAGGCAGGTTGGCGAGCGTTGTTTTTTCGGCATTTTGTGATTCTGAGACTGCTGGCCATCGGAAATACTTTTAAAATGGTGAAAGATGGAATTGGCTGTATTTGGGAACGGGATCAAGGTATCTGGATACTGCTTACCAGGATGAATGGGGGGGAAAACAAGTAGTAACTCGGGGGGCGGTGGCGCGTACCTAATGCCACACTTTCAACCACCGGACAGGCAGTTGGGCACGACACTCCTGCCTTTATAATATTTGTATAATAGCTGGAAAGTCCCATGTTTGTCTCAATAGAGCGAATCCAAACGACAAATCCGGATTTTGATTCATATTTTAGTTGTGCTTTACATACCTACTATAAAGCATACTTTCGTGCTTTCAGCACTGGTAAAACATCTACGCTTTACCAATGGATGTTACAATAAATTGTGGCTTTAATTTCCTTTATTGTACCAGAAGCTTAAATACAATTTCACAGCGAATTCAAATAAAGCTTTACAGGTTCCATGAACCAACATTATGTAATAAATTATTCAATTTTACTGTTACTGTGAACAAGTACAATTCGTATTACGATTTAATTTGATATAAAAGGCGGTTTTTCAATACATTATTATCACATTCTCGATTTTTATCGAAGTTTATACTTGTACTGTGTTTTACTTATAGTAAACTAGCTGTTACCCGCGGCTCCGCCCGCGTGATATATAGCCTATGTCTTTCTCAGTACCCTAACCTTTGTGTATGCAAAATTTCATGATGATTGGTTCAGTAAATACGGCGTGAAAGCGTAACAAACAAACAAATCACTTTCGCATTTAAGTATAATATTTAGGAAGTTAGGATAGTACTTCTCGCAATACTCACTATTATCACTGAAGTAAGCTTTTTTACACGTATCCCGCAAAAAGGAGTTTTCTGTTTTTAGAGCTCAAGAAAATAGATATTTACCATGTATATAAATATAAATGTCTCGTATAAAAATGTCTTTTTTCCTCCTCCATCTCATCTGACCGTTTCCCCGATCCCTTCCTTAACTATTCTACGTTGGAGCCCGGGGTTCGCTATTTTGATTGCATTAAGTAATGTTGTAATACTTACTCGTATTAATTGTATCGTTTGCCTGATGAAAAGCCTTGCCAAAAGAAAAAGACAATGCGGAATAAATATACGTAATCATATAAAGCCGTTCAGGCGAGTAGGCGACCAAAACGGTTGAAAAGAGTTTCTTTCGGCGTTTCTTCTCTGCAGTGGTCGGTTCTGAAACGCTAGTTGTCTGTAGCTTTTGAACAATTAATAAATACATATTATCGAATAAGATAATTTTAAATATGATATGACGTGAAAAAGTGCCTGCAAAACCCTTTTTTCTGCATAAACGTTTTATTTTGATTTTTGATGCCAGCCATCCTTGAAAATAGAAACCGCAGACTTGTGAAAATATAAAACTTAGTAAAAGAATTTGCTCGACCCGTTCATCGAACCCGATGCCCCTTGTGGCACCAGGCTAGTGTTTGTTGTGTTTTTATTAATAATTTTTCTAATTACTATGTTTTCAAAAAATGTCTTTGGTTTATTGTCTTATTCTTAACTTGACACCAAACCTAAAGAAAGCAACAGTTTTTTATTACAAGTTTTTATTAATGAATGAAGTATATGTCCACCATAGAATGAATATAAAAACGATGAACTGCGCAATAAGCACAAAAAATAAACATTACCAAAATCTTCTATAGGATGAGTTAATAAAACCTTGTCCGATAGGCGAATCAGCCCTTTATTATGAACTTTTCCTATTGGTTCATGATGAAAATCATAAAAAACAACATTTTCATACAACGTAACATCAAACATTATAAGTAACCATTCAATTAAAGCATTAGGAACTGGGATGACTTAAAAGTTATTTTTTTTCACACATTCAAGAGACCGCTGATATAAAAAGGTCCATCCACGCCACATCTACGCGTTCCTTCAAAAGATACAACAGACAGACGAGTTCCTATATGGATTCCTTTTTACATTTCGAGATACCGAACCCTAAAAATCACAAACAAATAACATTTCGTTTATATATTTCTTATTATTTAATTTTTATAATGTTACTTGTTTATTAATATGTTAAGTATTATGCTTTGTTAGCATTTTTGATTATTTTGATAATTTTATTTGTATTTTATTTCAGCGATACAGCGACTCAGTCGAGCGAGCCCACAACGTGAGTAGATCGCCCCAAATTGTGTTTGCTCACCAAACACTCATCAATCTCACACTAACCGACTCTTTTTTCTTATTAAATCCTTGACGTGGCTTTTACTTATATTTTTAGACATATTGTTCCGTATCGTATCTGTCTCAAAGGATTTCCATTGTTAAACAGCGAAGCGATGCTGCCAGCATAATGGGAACGTTTATGCACCTATTAGAAATATTTTTGACGAAGTATGTTGTGTATAAGTTCTGTGAAGCTTTTGACGATACTTGTTGGGGATTATTTTTCTGTAACAACGTTGTTGTGAATATTAATGTATATGGTTACTTTACTTTTTAAATTAATAAAATTTTATTTAGATAAAATTTGCAAAATAGACCAAGAAGCGTGCTACTTTTGCTTAGATAAAATAAACCGCGTCTGCATGTCGTTTCTGTCTAAACAAGTTATTTCGGCTCCTATTGTGTTTATTCGCCTAACACTCATCAATCTCACACTCAAACAGACACTTCTTATTAATCTCTAGCTTTTCTTCGTTAGTTCTTTCGCTTAGTTTTATTTCCTAGGCAGTACTTAACAGCTTGCACTTGAATCTAAGCTAAATAATACATTTTTCTCAGCATCTCAAATCTCTTATTTTAAAATAAAAATAGACTATAGGTGAAAAAATGTCAAACATAGGTACAAACACACAAATCTTTCCTCTTTATGATATTTATCAAGACAGGTAATCTAGATTCAGTCCAAGATAGGTACATGTGTTTTAAACTAATATCTTACGGATACAATCGCAAGCTAGAACTGACATATATATTTTATCAATAATGAATATTTGTTATCGTAAAGTATTTACAAATGCAGCTATGTATATAGGCATCAGCATCACATAGTATAATCAACATTCTGTGTTTAAAAGGTAACAGTAATTTAGTCCCAATAACCTTAATAGGTTCAGTGTTTATTGATCCATAGATAATCCTCCTTTATAGCACTCGTATCTTGTTAGATTAAGGGGATTTGGCCCACTGTCATCGGCATCCTTACAGTCAAAGCGAAGGTTAAGGCGGCGTGAAAATGGAGGCGATGAGGTATTACGGTATTACCACAATGCGAATGATTCCTAAATAATATGAACGAGTGATAAGATTACATAATATCTACTTGATGTCGAGTTGGAATTAATATTTAGGTTATTAGGGGATCCAGAGTCAGTAAGTGGCCACGTTAATAAGTACCTTTGTCTTTTGAGTGGGAAGGGTTTAGGGCTGAGGTTACCGTTAGTATAGCTGTTGATTTAATACTTAAAACATTTAAGCTTTGATTTAAATTTTCTGTTAGTTTGAACAAATACGCATAAAAATACATAAATCTATCAAACTAACTTTAAGACGTGGTTTATTTTCACAGTAGATTACGAGTACTAAAGATTCTTAGTACCACTAACCAGCCAGCCAGCTGCCAGCCAACTAGCGACACCTCTCATTTTATTTTTTTCACTACTAAATAAGATCAAATTGAAAAAATCTGCGTAAGTACTTTGTTAGTAAATGAATTCTAGTATTTATGGTATTACCTCTCCAACCCGTCTGGCCAGCGTGGAGAGTGTAGGCCAAATCCTCTGACTGCTCTGGCTAATATATGGCTCAGGTAGTACAGAGAGGGTCGTACTCCTGCAATGGAGACTGATAAAGACCTGTGATGATGATTTATGGTATTACTTTTTATTATTTTGCATTTGGCTGATATCTATGCATTTGGTAAACCAAGAGAACTACGCACACAATACCGCCAAAATCTCTCAATCTGAAATGATGATATTGACGAAAAGTTATACTAAAAATATTACAAGTAATTAATTACCGAAGTAGTTCTTAGATTTTTTTTTCAATTTGATCTTATTTCGGAGTACAAGAATTAAATAGCGGGTGTCGCTTGTTTTGATTATGTATTAAGCCTCTTAAATACACGAGTTTGAGTATTAAAATCATAAAATAGGTATACCTCGTTTAAATGAGTTTCATAGTTTGATTTACCAATGTAAATCAAACTATGAAACTCCAAGCCAGCAGCAAGGAAGGATTCCAAGCGAGCAGGAATTTAATTTTTCTTAGCTGTCACTCAAAGTCATCATGGCGCAATGAAAACAACGCTGGCTGCTCAGATTAAAATTGTACAATACGTACATTTTGTAGGAACTAAAGATTAAAATTTCACGGTGATTTTATATATGATATAAAAAATCTTTCCAAAGTCAATTCACCCATTTTTTTAATTAAAACTAACGTGAGATATACACGTTATTTAAATTCGTAACATCGGAATACACACGAAAATAGTCAGCTATGGCCATCATGTTTCAACCTCATCCGAATGTAAATCGATATACGCGCACGATATCGTCCCAATTCGCTTTCGCCTACTACAATATTTTAACAATTTCCATAACCGTTAAACAAATGTTGACATAATTTTGTTTTGTACCATTTACATTATTCAACTGTATTAGTGTCTCCATATGTAAATCATCATCGGCCTTATCAGTCTTTACAGTCCTTTTAAACAATGTGACGACGACGACAAGCTTTTTCATGGCTATATAGCCCGAATCGAGAACGGCAAGATCTTCCGCACACCCGACATGAGATACCGCCTTGAGCCGAATCGTTGGTTTGGTGTCTCTTACTAAAGTCCGATACCAGACATTATCCAAACTCCTCCTTCATTTACGCGTCTCTTCCACGCTTGCCTGTCAGTGGCTGTTTTTTCCCACGTTCCAGGGTCAATCCCAATTAGTCAATAGTCAAAAATTTTATTTATCTTAAGATATTTTCAATATCATTTGGTGAACGTCAATTTATATTTACAATTGGTTTACAATGTTATGTTATTGTTGTCGTCAATAATTTACTTACGGCTAAGTTTACACCGCTTCCAAGGCGGAGTGCAGAAGAAGCGGCAACAAACTGCACAGCGCATTTTCTCCAATTGACGTCACCTTACAATCTACGACATACGAGTATTTGAGTACCTACTTAGAACCTACTAGAAAATCGTGCATATGCATATGAAAAGAAAACTTATAAAATCAAACAAAAAGTATATGTTTCTTATTCGTTCGTGATTCTAATTGCGTTACATAAATAAGCCCTTCATATTTGATTGAAGATGATCCTTGCAATCACGGCCCTTTCAGAATTAACCAAAAGGCTCTCGTGCCGTTACTTCACAAATACCTAAAACACACCCATTATGTCCCTTTTTGTTATTGAACCCTTTTCATTATAGGCTGTTTTAATGAAAGGGTATTTTTTGGAGCGTAATGTACTTACGAAAGGTATTATAGATAGACGTATATAAGCGGTATTACTGATATGAGAAACATTCTTATCTCGATTAAGGACTTCTTTGAAAACTGAGATCAGGAGCTGCTAATAGGACATTAAGAAGTAGCATATATTTTAAAATTTACCTTTGATATAGAAATATCAACACACCCACACACATTCACAGAAGTGAATTCCAAAGACTCACATGCTTAATCAACTGTTTAACAATAGCAAAAAAATAAAATGTTGGTAAGGTGGACACTAACGTTAGATTTTTCTAGATGCAAGAGAAATACCTATATTATCTATGAATTAAGTGGTGCAGCAGTTCCAGTTGCAACAATTTATTTACAGTTCCATGCTGGTTCAGGAGAAAAGGATAAAATAGAATGTACCAGCTGCTTTTTTTCCCGCAAAGACCGTAAAAGCCAGTCAAAGGATTGGGCGAAAATCTAAGAATTCATGATATAGGCGATGCGGCTAGCAATCCATCACTTGTTTTTTTCCACTTTCCACCTTAATGCCCACTAACACGCTGAACGTGACCTTTGGGTTTTATGACCTAGGGCTCTGTCTGCAAGGGATAAAGACTTGATAATATGTATGTAGGTATGTATTACAATTTTAGAAGTAAGTTTCGTAACCTGTTTGAGGTGGCAAACTGATTCTCATTCTGGAGTGGCAACGGAGCCATATACAATGATTTAGCTCAATGTAATTCGATTGGGAACTGTTGACAGACCCGATTCTCGGAGATTGCATCCCGAGATCGTATCGCGGCTCGCTCAAACCCTTTGCCAAATGGATGGAGATTGAAACGACCACTTATTGGAAGTTTGTGAAAATGGCAAAATAATAAACTGATGACACCAAAAAAAATCCATAGGGCCCTTTATACAAACCCTTTATATAATACTAGCAGTCCAACCCCGCTTCGTCCGAGCTACATACCTACCTAGCTATGGCACTCAGGGATAACGTACCAATACAAAACGGAAAAAGATTTTTTAAACCGGCCCAGTAGATCCTGATGCATCAGATAAACATTTTCTATTTCTATTATCACCTATAGAGTTTAATTAGGTATAATAAGGTTGTAATGTATCTTGTATGACAGTTTTTTTAATTCCATTCCAATTTAATTTTATTTATTTGTTGAAAAAGTGGTACAAAAAAACAGCTGTTAGCACAGAATACAAGCATCTCACCTTTAACCTATTACAATTTGTCCCTAAAGTATTCTTCTATTGTATAATAACATTTCTCAGTCGGGATATTTTTTTTAAGTCATTTGGTAACTTATTGTAGATTTATTATATTTATATACACGGTAAATATTGCTACTTAATTTTAAAGCTGGAATTTGCACTGTTGTATAATATGCTGGAATCAATACCTACTCTACTCTGATGACGGAGTAGGAAAGTGAATATAAGAATTCAAAATAAACTATTATGTCGTCCTCTTTTAATTTGTGTTTTAATATAAATGAGAATCTGATTGAACGAATTATGAAAATTGTAAACATGACGAAGTTAAAATTTGTTTGGAGTTTGTCCAAAAAAATTGGATTGACAAACATGGTGACAATCTTTCCAAGCCCTGCGCAAACCTGAACAAAGAAGACAAGCACGTTATTCACATTTGCGTTTGTGAAGATTTGTCCTGATTTGATGAAAGTATGGATGCAGGCCGCAGGCACCAAATTCAAACTTATGCAAGTCAAGCCAACCGTTGCATTTATTCATCTTTGCGCGTATGAATGGTAACCAAAGCTTGGCAAGCATGTAGGTAGATGTAGTGCGCTCATATGAATTATTAGCTAATTCATTTTCGAAAATAGTTGCAAATTTGTCACTTTTTTATAAATATTTACTTTTTTATATTAATTGTAATTTAACTCCGTAGTAAATGAAAAAGAATCACGCGTACATACCTATTACTTAGTACAATAATTTCCATCAAAAACTCGCCACCATTACGGCCAAGTTTTTAAATGTGAGTAAGAGGCAGGTACATAAAGTTAAAAATGTTTTACAATATTGCTTTATTAGTCTCTCGTATTCATTCAAGTCTTATTATGCTCGTTGATAGATTTGAGGAGCTACTACGAAAAGCAGGCGGATGGTGACTGGTGAGTAGAATGTGAACTCGGCAGGCAATATAGTCCTCACCAGTATAGGTCAGATAGAGTCTTAGTTATGTGGTTTAGCACTGCTCAGATTGTATCAGAATATTTAGAGGATACAATTTAAATTCAATAGGTACTATACTTTTATATTATAAAGGGGAAAGATTTCATAGAGTGTGTGATTGTTTGTAAAAAATAAGCACAAAAACTACAGAACCATTTTCAAAATTCTTTCATTTGTGGAAAACACAATTGAAACATTAGGTATCAGAGGTTTTAATTCACGTGGACGAAGTTACGTTAAGTTACTTACAGCTATCTCATTCTTTCGATATTCAATATTTAAGTCGTATTCTTCCTTACCGACTGAGAGTTCTTTCACAGAAATTCAAACTGTTATGGAAGTTTCAAATATTCAGCTTAGAATTGGAAAGTAAGTCAAACTATACATATTATGCGCAAATGTTGTAAATATGAGAGAAAACTGAACAGGATTATATCACAAATAAAACGATTGAGCATCGTTGTAAAAGCAATGAATGTAGAGACATTTTTGAAGAAGACACAATCTTTATTACTTGAAGATATCATGTCCCGGTGATTATCCAATGCATTTTACCGTATTACTACGTTAAAACTTTATCTTAAACCTTTTTAACTACTTTTAAACTTTCGCGTTGCATGATTATTAAATGCAATGTCGGGTATTAACGCGAAAACATACCGTTTTTCTCCAGACGTTTCGACCGGGTTACACCGACCGTGGTCACTGGATGACTGTACCTTTTTAATAATTGAATAAACAAAGATTACTTTACCCTATATAAAGAAAATCAAATACATTAAAGCAAAGATTTACTAAACAATACCTTGAACCAAAAACAATGAGATTTCGTTTCATTATGATATCGAATTTCTCGGAATCCATTAGTTTATGTTTGTAAGATTATCCCTGACGTTTTCAGCGGCACAGTACAAAGTGATAGTGTGGAGAATGTCCCAAAATAAGCAGGATAAATTGGGCATAGGATTCAAGTAGATATGGAGGTACATGAGCAAGCTACGCACGTGCGTCGCGGAGTCACGCCGCCTGCGTGTCCCGCATATCAAAGTAACTTAGTTATCATTGGCCAATCACGTAAGACCCTCGATACTTCTTGGTGTAACTCTTTATGGAGTACATGAAAGGATCTTATTACGTTGGTTTCGACACAAAGCTCCTCATATAGTGAGACAACACGCTTATCGTATCCACATCAATGTTGAGTTGAGTATTGGCACAATTTTACTGTCGATTAGGCTCATTAGATGAAATAAAATAATATTGCAGTACCAATAAATAGTTATGTACGAGTAACTGCAATAAAACGTCAATAGAAGAATTTAATATTTTCGTGTATGATTACCATACAATTTAATACCTGCGTCAGTACCTACTTATGAGAGGTTGCGTGACTAAAATTATTATCTTGATTAACATTGTATATGTATATGTATTGCAGTAATGTTACACAATTACTATGAAGAAGAAAATTACGGGCAAAGGTCTAAAGAAAAAATCTTTGGCGTAATATAGGCATTAATTTTGTAAACTATCTAGAAGTGAAACATAAGATAATAAATACACATCGAGGCACGACGAGTTTATAGGCACATACATGAAGCTAAGAGATGATTAATGACAAACTAAAGTTGCTAAATGTTTGTTAATGTCCATTGATAAGGAACTTATAAGGTCAAAGCTGGCAAACGCGTCAATTTAACATGTCAGTAAACTTACTAGATATTAATTACGGGACTAAGAGGGTAAGATACTTCATGTTATTGCTCTAACAAGACACTGTTCACTGCGCATTTAATTGCTACTTCGAAACAAGTGGCCCATCTGTTACTTGGCAACTTGTTTTTGTTTTGTTTTGCTTGGCCATAAGTTTGCACTAACACATAACTGTTGCCAATAAATCTTACAAGTTCCGGCATATTTACAATATCCAGCATGCGATGCCTTAGATTTAAATAGTTGTTTAGTCTAGGCTATCTACCTATCTAGACTAATATAATAAAGAAGAAAGATTTGTGCGTTTGTTTGTAATGGATATACTCAAAATTACTGGGTCGATTTTAAAATTCTTTTACCATTAGGATGCTGCTTTATCAGCGAGTGATAAATAAATTAGCCGGATGAAAATTACAAGGTATAAAAAATGGAGGCGCTTTTTGGTTTGATTCTGAAAGGTGATCTAAATCAAAAACACCTAAATAATCATACCAACCTATGATAAAAATGTGAAATTAAATTCTAGTAGGTATTTATTTATTTATTTGTGTGTGCTGCAGAGATTAAAAAAAAATTTCGTCTTCGTACTTCTGTGGTGTGCCGCTTCATAATAAAACAAACACGTTACTAGGAGTAGTTAGAAGCTCAGGGGTAGCTTTCTCATAGGCTGTTCGGAGGATTTACGAGCAGTATGGTGCATATTAATTTGAGTTTTTGTTTGCGGATTTGTATCTCTTTGTAGTTTTATTACGTTGTTGTTTCAAGAGTCTTTATTCTTTATTCTTTATTGTTTATAATTACTCAGTGCACTTACAGTTTCCCAACACGTGCACGTGAGCCAGGTACACTAGTATCAACTAACTACTTACACAAATAAGAAATACACATATTAACAAAAATCTTTAAATTATCATAGAAAATGTCAATTGGCATATGAGCAATCAAGGCGTTGAGTAATGTAACGGCTTGGCAAGTGGGCGCGTACTTAGCGGTGTCCGAACTTACAGCGGCCGGCGCGAACAGCGGCCTGTTACGTAACTGCCTGAATACACACGGAGTGTAGAAACTGCACCGTGATAAAGCAAGTGGGTTATTTATCTTGCCATTTAGAAGCAAATAATAGTGAATAAGTAAGCCACATTTGCGCCTCACTTCCAACGTATATAAATTTACCATGCCGGATACAAATAAAGATGGATACAAATAGGGATAATACCCATACATTTTTTTATACAATGCTCGAGCAAATCTCCGCTGAACACGTTCGAGCATTAATTTGTACTTTTCCTCGTGCGGATCCCATACTATGGAATTATACTCGAGTCGAGCTCCGTGGCGCAGCGGTTACCACGCCAGCCTGCGACACGGGGGTCCCGGGTTCGATCCCCGGTCTGATTGGTCGATTGACCTGGGTCTTGGATGTGTATCTATATATGTATTTGTTATAAAATATAGAATCGTTGAGTTAGTATCCCATAACACAAGTCTTACTTAAGAACTTACTTTAGGGCTAGCTCAATCTGTGTGATTTGTCCGTATGTATTTATTTATTGATTTAAGAACTAAACCAACAGCCCTTTTTTAGGGTTCCGTAGTAAACTAGGAACCCTTATAGTTTCGCCATGTCTGCCTGTCTGTCTGTCCGTCCGCGGTTTTACTCAAAGACTATAAGTACTAGAAAGCTGTAATTTAATATGGGTATGTATATTAATCATGGCACAAAAGTGCTAGAAAAAAATATTTTTTTTGGGTAGCTCCCATACAAGTAAAGTGGGGGAGTATTTTTTTTTCTCTATTTACCTATCGTGTGGGGTATCGTTAAAAAGGTCTTTTAAAAATATTGTGAGGTTGAGAACACCATTTTTCGATTTAGGGATCCGTTTCCGAAATATTTGGTTTTAGAGTGCAAATTTTTGTTAGAGGTACGTGTCCCCCCCCTCTATCTGCTAAACGGTTATATATGGATACGTAAAAAAAAAATTACAGCAGTAGTATATATATTGAAGTTGAAAGGAAAACTATCAGAGCTGGGTACTAAGTACAAACTAAAAAGTTATAGACAATCAACTTATAAAATGTACTGGAAAATGTAAAATTTCATATAATCTTCATTGTTAGATGTTTTTGCTCGTTAAACTGTGAGGTGCGAATGTAAACAGTGTGAACTCAAAGTTGTCATTCGCAACTACGGAACCCTACATTGCGCGTGGCCCGACACGCACTTGGCCGGTTTAAAAAAAAAAAGAAGGACATGCCTGCTTTGACAAAAAAAAACACCTATAATTCGCTCAGGATACTCTAAAGATTTTAAACTTTCAGCTCAGTGGCCCAGTTGGCGAAAGCACTGAAAGGGCTTTCACATGAAAAGCAACCCTGTGCGCGGTTCCCACGCTGTTGGTCCCGGATGTCATTATCGATGGCAATCATTAAGCTTTGTCAGATGTTTTTAGGCAGCTTAAAAAGTCAGACACAGGTGTAAGCCTTTTATTATACATACGATAAACTAAACCAAGTACTTCTATTTAACTAAGTTTACAGTATTTTAGGGAGGCCAAAATAATTCGTACCTATTAATTATTTCTTATCACTACCGTAAAATGCTTTCAAGAATGCAAGTGGCAGTAAAAGGAAATGCACATGAAAAAGAGGGCAGTGTTCAGAACATTCGAATTCAGGCGTGAAATGTATGTTAAGTATAAAATTGTTTGATATAATTTAAAATACTTTAGTTTTTAGGGTTCCGTAGTAAACAAGGAACCCTTTTAGTTTCGCCATGTCTGTCTGTCCGTCCGTCCGCGGTTTTACTCGGACACTATAAAAAGTACTAGAAAGCTGTAACTCGGTATGGGAATGTATGTATATTATTCATGCCAAATTTTTTTTAGCGTAGCTTCCATACAAAGACAGAGATGAGTCGAGGGAAGGAGGGGAGGCCTTTGTAGCCGTGGGACACATACGGCTAGAAAAAGTTTCCATACAAGTAAAGTGGGGGAGTAATATTTATGTTAAGATTATTAAACTAATTAGCTCGATATTATTGATTACCTCATTTGTATGTTTTTTTTACATAATTTTTATATAAAGTGTATCGAGCATTTGTTATTATATCATATGTAGCGCTCTCTTCGAATGGCAGCCATTGTCCCAGCTCACACAAGGTGGCGGGTAAGAGCTTAAACGTGTTGCAAATGCGAGCTTAGTCGCAGATTAATGCGGCTCCGGGTCTGATCGGAGATAATAAAATTATAGATGAGTTAGATTTTAGTTAGAGTACAGTTAGAAAGATATGCTTAGAATTAAGTAGGTATAATTAGAGTTAGAGTACGAATTCGGGAAAATGTCTAACTTTTATTTCTCGGTCTACACAACGCACTATTTGTAGTTATTGTAATATTCTTTCTCTCTCTCTTCCTCTATGTAAGCGTTTTCCTGGTTGCTACCTCTAACTTCCAAGGTGGTATTGGTTCTATAATGATTACTGTAGTATTCTTGGACGGGTGACCGTAGGTGGCATAAAATATTTCCGTGCTTCGGAAGACACGTAAGGTATATGTTAAGGAAGCTATGTTAGATGCCTTTAGGCATGTATAAAAATCTGCCACTAGTGTAAGCCACTTACACACACACACACACACACGAAAAACAAAACAACTGTATTACTAATAAAAATAAAATAAATAAATATTTCTATGCACTAATTAGACCTTATGGAAGGCACAAAAAATCATTCTTATTCGCCACGAAATACAAATGAATTTGTAAAGTAAATAAAATTAATAAATAGATAACTATATGAGCATATTCCGAATTAGAAATTCCGTACCGACGTAAAGATTACTTAAACGTTTTGCTCACAAATTTACTCACGAATTTGTCAAAAATTCCTCTGAAACCAAGTTAGGTACAAACTTAATCTAAACACAATAATCAAAGGTGATATTTAACGCTATTTCCATACAATGTGGGAGTCATTGTCCTATTAAGGAGATATCGACTATAATACTTCTACATACCCACCTTCGTCGCCTTCGATTCGCCTTCGACAAGATTAATATTCGAAGCGGGTGACGATCCCCATCATGACAATAGGCCCATGTCCTCACGGCGGAAAATATCGAGACCATAGAAATAAAGCTCATGTCTGTATCTGTACTCCACAGTCTATCTATTTTAACGTACATAGACCCTCGACATTTCCATAAAGGGATATCTCAGACCGTCATTATGAACAACTTTTCATATAGTACCAAGGCTGGCATGTCGATCGTATTTTTTTTCGCATACTAACTGACGTCTGGCCAGCGTGGAGAGTGTAGGCCAAATCCTCTGCCTACTCAGGCTAGTATATTGCTCTGGTAGTACAGAGAGGGTCGTGCTCCTGCAGTGGAGACTAGAAAGACCTGATGATGTTGATGATTATGATGAACTCACAGCTGATTTTTTTAAAATAAAATTTCGATTTTTTGGAATTTCCAGCATTAATCCTTTAGGAAAAGTTGTTCATATTGGTGGTCTGAGTCACTCCTGTAAGGATATGTCGAGGGTCAATTTACATGCTGTATACTATAAAAGGCAAACCTGATTCACTGATTTACTTACTTATATACCAACGCACAGCCAAAACTGCTGTACCTAGAAACTTGAAATATGGTACAAGGTTTCCTGTCATGATGTGAGTGAACGAGTACTAAGAAAGGATTATAAGAATCAACCCCTAAGAGGGTGAAACAGGAGGGTGAAGTTTTACACGCACGAAATCGCGGGAAAATTGCTTATATAGGTAATGTTGATAAAATGATGAATGGAGAAGCATCTTAGTTTATCGAGTGGAGATTAAAACTATATTTACTTATATTTATTAATATTACAAGAAGATACGGGGAATATTACACAAGCGACATGTAGAAACAACGTAAAGTAAAAAAAAAATAACCGACGTTTAAAGAATAAGGTTCTTGTTGTTTATTAATATGTGATTTTCAGATTATTTATGAGAAAAGTCAGCTACTGGCCGGCAGGATTCAACTTTATCCAGAGTTTTTTTTTTAGTGCACATATGAACCAAGCGCGTATCGAGTCGTACTTACATTAATCAATAATAGCCATTATTTATTTTACGAAATGAGCATCCCATATTTTCCAAATAATAATTTTGATATCTCGTGTTAGCTGAAATTTTTAAAAAAGTTTTAATTGTTCGTGCTATATTACAAATGTAACAATTTCCATATAATTTGTATTTTGTGAGG
Source organism: Rhodophaea formosa (assembly GCA_963082605.1). NCBI lineage: Eukaryota > Metazoa > Arthropoda > Insecta > Lepidoptera > Pyralidae > Rhodophaea > Rhodophaea formosa. Next base: position 15,535,152 of record OY720206.1, read on the forward strand.
CCACGGCGCGGCGCATGCATTTTCGTATAATGCCCATATAATGTTTCGATGAAATAGCCTCGCATTGCGTGCCTTTCGACGTTAGTGCTGGCCATGGCTGTCTTGGGGTAACATTAACTGTATCCAGCTTTCGCGTGCCATTGTTTACTTTAATTATGTCGTTTAAGCGATCCAAGTGCTCCCAGGCTTGTGTCATTAAGTTTTTTCTCAATTACACTAACAACGTAATAGCTTCAACATTTTAAGTGTTCTTTGCGCGCAAGTGTATTTTACTAGTGAATTTAATGCTAAATGTTAACCTTGAGATGTATAAAGATAAGTAGTTACTGATATAAAACTTTATTATAGTTTTCTCTATACAAATGAGTGAAGATTATTTTGCGGTTGCTTCGGCGCAGGAGAATCATTTATTTGAATACATTAAATCAAGACGATTTCTTCGCATGGAGTGAAAACTTTCTTTACAATGTTTTGTAGTGTGTGTCATACAGTTGTGACCGAGTAAGTGTGAGTTTTGGAAGCAGCAACATGTTAAAGTTCTGCTCTCCGGCGGCGAGGCGACGCGAGCCCAATGCGGTTTGTATTTACCAACTTCATTTGAAAGGTTGAATCTTATATGGTACTACCAATTTTCCCACAACTTCGTCCGCGTAAATTAAAGACTATATCACCCAAAGATAAATAAAGCTAAAATATCTGTGTGTGACATAGGCTATACAGGTGAAAGAAATGCAAACAAACATTAAAATCTTTCTTTTTTAATATTGGATGCTTAAGTACATTATATTGCTATAAGAACTTTATTAAACAACACTGTTTTGTAAGCAGTAACATGCTAAAAATGCCATCAATCGCCATTTTTAACTATTAAGTGCTAACATGCATGACATGATTGAAATACTTCAAATGCTATACCATTGATTTGATGTACAAAAATATGTTGCCAAATAAAATTTGAGTAGTAGAGAGAGATCTTCCTAAGATTGTTTTCCAAGTAAAGTTTCAATCGTGTATGTGTGAGTTTTGGAAGTAAAAATGTTCAAGTTCTGTAACCAGCGGTAAAGCGGCGCTAACCCAACGCGGGTTTGTAACTACCAACTTGCGTATTTTGAAACTTTGAGTTCGTTCTTATGTACGTTACATTATTTTGTTGATTTAGGAAACAACAAAATTGTTATCTGCATTAACAAAATAGTGTAGTAAAAGTGCGATTAAAGACACATGAACAAAGTGCTTTTCCCTTACAAGAGGCAGAAAAGTGTAATATACATTCTTATTCTATTAAGTACCTACTTAATAATCTAGGCCAATGTAAAATTACTCACTAGCCAACTAATAAGTTAGATTGTTAATGATATTCGCGTATTTGAATACAAATATCGCGAAACAAAAAAAAAAATATTTTGTTGATGCTCTACAGTCTATTGGAGCTAAGTGCTTTGTTGTGGAAGTCTTCCCAATATTGTTGGTCTTGATTTTTGATGTCGCTTGTGAGGTTTGGGGCTGCAGAAAACATGATGAGTTTCTACCGAGGTAAGGCGTGTTAAAGATCGCAGTAGAGATTTTCTAAAAATCTCTACTCGAAAGTTTCATTTGCAAACTATAGTTTGTAAGTTATTCTTAGTACAGGCCCATAGGTCCACAAAATATCAATAAACCTATGAGGTGCAGAGAGGTATTTAACACGATTGATATACTTAGAAGAGTGCTACACACCGCGTTCAACGCTGAGTGTTTCGCGTTGGGCGTCACGAAATCAAAGCAAACGCATGAATAACATCTCTACGTAAACAGTCCTATATGCCTCGTCATATGTTTGAGATTTTACAGCACGCTACACTCAACGCGCCGCGCAACGCACCACCGCACCGCTTTAAAAACGAGGCCTTGGAATACGGGAGTTATTGATAGTGTTAGCGTGGCTTAGTGTATATATCAACATATAAATACTTAAATTCGGCAATCACGCAGAGATCAAAGATGGGATTCGGAACCCGGAGGGACCCGCACTGATTGGCTAAGGGAGTACGCCCGAGTGTAGAGGGATCATTTTGGGGTTAGCAGGATTTTAATGGCGACTTCGCGTCTTAATTACTTACCTAGTAAAATGTTCACGCTCCCATGTTTATTTTTTGTTTGCATGGATGACCAAGCTAAGGATTGGTGCTTCAATATTGAGGAACACAATTTAAGCCGTGTGGCCCGGCAGAGTAGAATAGGACCACTCCAAGTCTTCGCGCGGATGTCGTAGAAGGCGACTTAGGAAACACACTAAACAAAGCTTATAAACATCAAAGAGACCTTTCCAAACTAACGTAGAGTGTAGGCAAATCCTCTGACTGCTTTGGCTAATATATGGCTCTGGTAGTGCAGAGAGGGTCGTGCTCCTGCTAACAATTTTACCATCACAGACAAACAAACTATCAGGTATCAGGGCAAGTTAAATAAAAGCTAGTAAAAAATAAAAACAAATGATCTTTTTTTATTGTGATTTTATTATTTGGTAATATGACAGTAAAATTATTAGATACACATTCTGTGATCATTTCAACTAAATCGATGATGAATAAATACGACCAACAGACAAACATACAAATTGATGCGTAGCGCGAAGCGGAGACTTCTAGCACTCTTTGGGGACGGAACCCTTAACAACGAAGCAAGAAGGTCAATATTTATAAAAAAAAGTTCTTAGTATTTGTAAGTCCTATTCCACCGAATTTATTATCCGATAGCCTTTTAAAGAGTAATGTTGGAACAATTTTATACTTATTCTTGGAAATTTTATACTTGTAAAGGAAAACGAAGCTTAATATTTTCTTCGCTTTGTTCCAATTAACCGGCAGTTGTCGGGATTGTATTGTATCGTATTCCGCGCAGTGAATCATTACTTTATTTATAGAAAGCAATTGTTCAATCGTATCTTGAGTCTTATTTAAAAAATCATGTGCCATTTATAACAAGCTTTTATTAAAATTGCCATTAATACAAAGAAATTAAAAATAAAATTTACATAAGTTGCAAGCTGTCCATTCAGCACCTAAAGATTTTTAATTGTGACCTTCTGTGTTTTACATATTTTGGATTAATAACTAATGTTTAATTAATAAATTTACATTGTTTCTGAATGGCAGTATTTAAATCTCGGAATAAGGTTCATAAAATCTCGAGAGAAGAACAGTAAAAACAGAAGACAATTAATTCCGGTTGTTTTTTGTAAAATAGTTTCCTATCTAAACGCTTACAAGTATACTTGGCAAAATTTGTGGATTGGGAAGAATTATGATAGTTTCTAACCATTTCCCATTTTACGACTTTTGCGAAAAGCGAATCAGTCACTAAATTTTACCCTACTATTACAGAGTAGATACAGTATAGATAGAAAATGGATCCTAAACAATAGATCGCAATGTTTCAGGTAAACCCGGGTCGCAAGGCGTCGCTGAGCGGCATTCGGGAGGGTGACGTGATATCTTCCATCAACGGTCGGCCCACGAAGGGAATGAGCAATGCTGACGCTCATGCCATGCTCAGGTCGGCCGGCCCAGTGCTGCGGCTGGGACTTAACGAGTGAGTATTAAAACTCATATTGATTGTAAAAACGACCGCTATAGTATAGGTCATAATTATAGGCGACGGGGCGGGCGATGTGTATCATCCAACAACGGTCAGCCGACGAAGGGAATGAGCAATGCTGACGCTCATGCCATGCTTAGGTCGGCCTCGGCTGGCCCTGTGCTGCGGTTGGGACTTAACGAGTGAGTATTAAAAACTCATATTTATTTTAAAAAGATTAGTAACAACGAGCGCTATAGGCAAAGATAGAGGCGATAGGGAGGGTGATGAGATTTCTTTCATCAACGGTCAGCCCATGAAACAGCTGAGCCATGGTGCCAACCATGCCATACGTAAATCAGCTGGTTCTGTGCTGTTGCTGGACCTGAATGACTGAGTATCGAAACTCTTATGATTGTATAAGACAAACAACAACGTGCACTAAAGGTATAGGTAGAAGTGTAAGGGAGGGTGACGTGATATCTTCCATCCACGGTCGGCCCACGAACGAAGGGAATGAGCAATGCTGACGCCCATGCCATGCTTAGATCGGCAGGCCCTGTGCTGCGGTTGGGACTTAACGAGTGAGTATTAAAAACTCATATTGATTGTAAAAACGACCGCTATAGGTCATAGTTATAGGCGATGGGGCGGGTGATGTATGTAATATCTTCCATCAACGGTCGGCCAACGAAGGGAATGAGCAATGCTGACGCTCATGCCATGCTTAGATCAGCTGATCCTGTGCTACTTTTGGGACTCAATGAGTGAGTATTAAAAACTCATATTGATTGTTAAAAGATAAGCAACAACGAGCGCTATAGGTAAAGTTATGTGATATCTTCAAGCAACGGTCGGCTCACGAAGGGAATGAGCAATGCTGACGCTCATGCCATACTTAAATCAGCCAGCCTTGTGCTGCGGTTGGGACTTAGAGAGTGAGTATTAAAAACTCAGTGTTCTTAAAAAGATAAGTAAAAATACCGGCCAAGTGCGTGTCGGGCCACGCGCAGTGTAGGGTTCCGTAGTTGCGAATGACAACTTTGAGTTCACACTGTTTGCACTCGCACCTCACAGTTTAACGACCAAAAACATATAACAATGAAAATTGTATGAAATTTTACATTTTCCAGTACATTTTAAAAGTTGGTTGCCTATAACTTTTTAGTTTGTACTTAGTACTCAGCTCTGATAGTTTTCCTTTAAACTTCAGTATATATACTACTGCTGTAATTTTTTTCACGTATCTATATATAACCGTTTAGCAGATAGAGGGGGGGGACACTTACCTCTAACAAAAATTTGCACTTTAAAACCAAATATTTCGAAAACGGATCCCTAAATCGAAAAGTGGTGTTCCCAACCTCACAATTTTTTTTAAAGACCTATTTAACGATACCCCACACGATGGGTAAATAGAGAAAAAAAAATACTCCCCCGCTTTACTTGTATGGGAGCTACCCTTAAAAAAAATTTTTTTTTCTAGTTTTTATTCTACCACTTTTTTGCCATGCTTAATATACATACCCATACCAAATTACAGCTTTCTAGTACTTATAGTCTCTGCGTAAAACCGCGGACGGACAGACAGACAGACAGACATGGCGAAACTATAAGGGTTCCTTGTTTACTACGGAACCCTAAAAATGTTCTCAACCTCACAATATTTTTTAAAGACCTATTTAACAATACCCAACACGATGGGTTTGTTGACAAAAAAAAATATTACTCCCTCTTCACTTGTATGGGAGCTAGCCTTAAAAATTTTTTTTTTTCTAGTTTTTATTCTACCACTTTTTTGACATGATTAATATTCATACTCATACCAAATTACAGCTTTCTAGTATTTATAGTCTCTGAGTAAAACCGCGGACGGACAGACAGACAGAAACTATAAGGGTTCCTTGTTTACCGCGTCAAAATTCATGAGTCGAGACTCGAAACATCAGTTTGCGAAAAAGTGTAGCAAACTATGACGTCATACGGAATTTTAACGGCATATTATCTTTCCAATTTTTGTTTAGATGAGAAAAAATACGAGTCAAATATTTTTTTTATATAAAAGACGGAGTTATTATATTTTTACGAAACTAGGCTATTATTTGTCCCTTTCGAACGCTTTGGGTAATTTTCAAAATGGCAGAATCTGTCATAAGACTCGCAAGGTCCACAAAGCCACTTGTAATATCAAGTGATACTGTCTTATGTGCTTTTATAAAGATCAATGTTCTGCATACTATTGCCCGTTAGCTTGCTACAGCTACTGTCATAGCTCTACAAAGTCTAAGTGCTTCAATTAGCGTCACAGTAATCTGTGAGGTCCCACGTTCGAGTACGACGAACAGTGATCGGATTAATGCCGGGCTCTGTCGAGTGAACGGGATTTTGCGTCGCTCACTAGTTTACTACCGATCTAGTTCAAACGAGGACTCATGGGGATAGACAGGGAAACTTGGATCTTAGTAATTACACTACAGACCTCACTGTACTTATTTTTGACAGTTTTCGGACATTTTTACAAAATTGCAACTGGCATCTTGACAGACTGGCCTACGGTGAATCTTAAAAGGGAACTGCTTTCTCTGCTTTAGATAGAAATAAAATCAAGAAGAAATAAATAATTTCAAATTACCCAAGAGAACTACTGATTATCGCCTAAAACGGCCGTTTTTGGCGGTAATCAGTAATTCTCTTAGTGACTGATTCTCATAATATTACAACATAATTCCAAAAATACTTCAAGTTACTTACTAAGGCTTATATGATTGACATTCTTGAATTTCTTTCTATTTTTAAAGTACTAGGAATAAAATTATTGGCGTCGCTAGTGTGCCTAGTGTGGGGCCTTAAAGGTAGCAGTTTACAAGCAATTGATATGGTTGTATTCTGTGTGGTACCACTACCTGTAAAAGAGATCATTGCTATTAAAAATCAAGGCAGCAAAAGTTTTTTGCGACCTGCTACGAAGCTACGATCAATTTCGTAGTACCGCTACAACAGCTGCTACAGTGAATTCAAAGCTTCTGTACTAATGCACTGAAATATCTCTCTGTGAACTTTTTTCGATTTAGAATTTTAGGGCCTTTCATTTCAGTCATATTTATTCACAAGCTGTTGCTCGCGAATTCGTTCGCTAATTGGGCTTCAATTTTATCGCATATTTGTAATGTTTTTATCTTGTTAGTTGAATCCTATTCAGCGACTGCTGTATTATGTCATAATCATATTTTAAGCGTGTACTTTAAAGTTTCATGCAAATAGAAATTATACATACCGTAAAATGATTTGACCTCCATAGCTAGACCCCAAGCAGCTCTCCCCTAGGCTCCACGTTGTGTTCCCTTGCTGTTCTTTCCTGATAAATTGACTTGTAAATAATATTACTTACACCAAACTTATCTCAGCAGGAAATATTGTTTGCCAAGTATTTTTTGTAAGGCCCTGATGTTAATTATCCTTCCACATGCTTCTAAACTACCTTACTTCGATGATTCTATATTTTGGTTGAAAATTGATAATCGGTGTCTAAAATATTTTATAATCTAAAGTAACATAAACTTAAAAAAAAATTTGGAAATAAGAAACTTATAAATAAATATTATAATTTTAATGATTGTAACCGTGTCATATATTTAAAAAAAAAACAGAAATTCGACGAGGCAAGAATTATTGATGGCGATTAGTTACAATTGGTCATTTATATTATGAAATAAATGGAAACATAAGTATGTGGTAACAAATAACGATTCTATATTTCATAATAAATACTTATATAGATAAACATTTACGACCCAAACCAATCTGAAAAAGATCGTTTTCCATCATGACCTGGCCAGGGATAGAACTCGGGCCACTCTTGTCGCAGATTGGCGTATTAACTACTGCACAATAGAGGCCATCATATACTTATTCTAAGTAAGTAGGTAAGTTCGCCGACCTTTTTATGCTACTTTTTAGGGTTCCGTAGTAACAAGGAACCCTTATAGTTTCGCCATGTCTGTCTATCTGTCCGTCCGCGGTTTTGCTCAAAGACTATAAGTACTAGAAAGATGTAATTTGGTAAGGGTATGTATATTAATCATGCCAAAAAAGTGGTAGAAAAAATCTTGAAAAAATGTTTTTTTTTCAATACAAGTAAAGTGGGGGAGTAATTTTTTTTCTTGACTTACCCATCGTGTGGGATATCGTTAAATAGGTCTAAAAATATTGTGAGGTTGAGAAAACCATTTTTGTTACAGGTAAGTGTCCCCTCTATCTGCTAAATGGTTATATATGGATACGTGGAAAAAATGACAGCCGTAGTATATATATATTGAAGTTGAAAGAAAAACTATCAGAGCTGAGTACTAAGTACGAACTAAAAAGTTATAGGCAAACAACTTATAAAATGTACTGGAAAATGTAAAATTTCATACAATTTTCATTGTTAGATGTTTTTGGTCGTTAAACTGTGAGGTGCGAGTGTAAACAGTGTGAACTCAAAGTTGTCATTCGCAACTACGGAACCCTATACTGCACGTGGCCCGACACGCACTTTGCCGGTTTTAAAAAAATAAACTAAATAAGATTTTACTAAGTCTTTCTTTTTTATATTTGAACTCAAGTATCTACTCCAGTCAGGTATATTTGCACCCGCAAACACATATTATAGCGAAATATTAGCAAATATTTCCGTAGAATAATGACCGCCAAATGTTCACTAACCAATTTATCGGGCAGTTGGTGAGGTAACAAACCACATCAAACGTGTGTCGACTGATTACCAACATCCATTTTGAGGACGTAATTGTAATTGCTTGTCATATTCACCAATCATTTGGTTAACTAACTTTGGCCCCGTGTTTTTTTTTTGCGTGAGAGAAGTTTTGGTGTGAACACCAAAACACGGTTTTGGTGTTCACACAGTGGTTTACACGTTTGGTCAGCCGGCGAAGACTCTGGGTCCGTGGGGCCCCTCGGCGCTTAAACTTTTTAAGGTTTTGAGTCAAAAGCTGTTTGAGGTGACGGGTAACCAGAGGGCTGGTAATTTTCTAGGATAGAGGATAAGCATTGCCATTCAACGTGGCATGCTGCCAGCATTCTGGGTTCCCTTTCGTGTGACAACGACATGCGGGACATTTTTTATTTATAGCTTTGTTTTATATGTATCTAGTTAGGTTTTTATTTTATAGCCTATTGTACCTCACTCAATCTGATTTTTTTCCTTTAAATTTGAACTCTAAATTCACTTATTTTTGTTAATATAATAAGGAGCATTGTTCTTATATCTGGACTAAAAATCAAGAAAGTTCGAATTGTCGATGGCTGATCACAATGGCATAAAAATTTGTCTAGCTCCTCCGTGCTTTGGAAGATACGTTACGCCGTTGGTCCAGTCCAGATAAACATCATTTGGTGACATTCTTTAAGCTATATCAAATGCCTTTTGTAAGCAGCTTAAAAAAATCTGTCATCAGTGTTGGCCTTACTTACACACACGAAAAACAAAACATATAAGGCTGACGGAAACTGTAATGGTGAATCGCATAACTACTATTTTTAAGTATTTTTGATGTGTGACCAATTTGGACGTTATTGAGACTTTTAAAGACTTTCTAGCCTAAATGACACTGACAAGAAGCAACCTTCGAAATTTAATAAAGTACAAGGAGGTTTGTGGTGGGAAGTCAAGGAGTGCAGTTGGGGTCTACCTTGGACGATTTTGCAAATTGATTCTGGTGGACTTTATACTATGAAATTGGTGTAGTTTGGTGTTATAAATGCTCGTGCTCATGGAACAATTTGTGAAATAGTTAAAGTGGACTGTTATATGGACTCGTATAGACTTGTCACCATAACCTCCCGACCACGAGGCATCAAAGAACATACGCCATCTTTGATGCTACTTGTTACAACTTTACCGTACATCACCGATACTTAGTATCTTAATTTACTGGACATTCGCAGAATCACTGAAATCTCGGTGGAAGCCATTTTTTAAACAGAAGAAGAAGAAGAAGAAGAATAAAGTACAAAGCAATATTAACTGAAATTAATGTAAAATTTAAGCACAGGGTTTCACATTATGATTTACTGCTTACTGGTGTTCAAATTTCAGAATTCTGAATGGTTTTGGTTGCTTGTATGCTTTTTTTGGTTAATTATAACAAAAAACGATGGCATTTTATTTGTTTCACATATAAATTATGTCCTTTTCGAAATTACAGATTCAATTACTTGCTAAAGATGGAAAACGTCTCGAGAAATGTCGTTTTTATCGGAAAAAGGAAAACGCTTTGCTAAGAATTGTTTTGAAGAATCAAAAGCGTGCCCTGGAAAAATCATTCTATTTTCCTTAAAGAACAGCAAGTGTTATTTAAGTTATAAATAGGTTAGAGATTACCTTACTTCCCTGTATAAATTCTAATCTAAGTTTCTTGTCGCCAGAGACAGAGAGATGTCACCGCGGCGAAGATCTATCGGCAAGGCCACCGAGTTGAAACGTAAGTAAAAAGCACTCTAATTCCGTATTATAAGGTTCATTTTTGCTTAGAAATGGTCGTGTTGTAGTTGCAGAAAAGAGTGTGAGGTAAAAAAGTTTGCATTAAGTAAGTTCTTATCACCATGTAAGCGCAGATAAACAATAAAGGCAATTTAAGTTCTTAAGGCGAGGCGAGTTCACACACTAGCGCCACCCAGCAATTAATTCCATAAGTCCTAAATTTAAAAAATCAAATTTAAAAAATCTAATAGCTAAATGCCCTCGTAAATTACTTGTAGTATTATTGATACAAGTTTTCACTATTCTTAATTTGATGAATTAAGAGAACGAATTTTTCAAAAGTGGCCACGTAATAATTCGTTCTCTTAAACTTAGATTGTAATATCTATGAAAAGTAACAAAAAGAGTACTACAAGTAATTTACTAGGGCAATTAGCTATTAGATTTTTGATTTGATTTAGGAGTAAATGAATTAATTGCTGGGTGGCGCTAGTGTGTGAACTCACTTCGCCTTAAAATGGATTGATTGATGGTGAGAAGTCAACATTAATGGACAAGAAGAAAAACTAAAATGAACGAGAAAGACTAAATACCACATTAAGTCTTTAGCTATGTCTAGCCATGAAGAATTAAAACATGACTCTGTACATGTTTTATTTATTATTTATGAAGAAAGGAAGTTAAATAGTATTTTCAATAATCTTAGCGTGCAGGTCTTTATGTGCATTACAAAACATACTAATTGTTTCTAAATATCATTCTGTAAGATTTACATCCAAAGTGATATTGAAACGTCGGCGGCCTTTTCACACACTACGTGTATCTTTAACTCTACGTGATAATAGCGGCACATAGTTCAGCAGCCCGTAGGTGTGAATATGTTGCCCTTTCAACGACCGAATCACACAAGACCCGCATTATCAAGGCATATCTACTAGCGTGCAATAAACTACCTTTAGGTGAACATATAGCCGATAGTGGCATCTCTACCCTTACTCGTATCAAAATCGTACTTTTAGAATAAAATATTTACGTTGGCTCACTTTTTTCAATCATAAACGTAATGAACAATATACAGAACATATAAATATATAAAGTATAAGCAGTTGACCCTATTTCTATAGGCGGTTAATGGAGCATCCCTTCGATAGCTGTGGGATTAGCCGCAGCCCTCGAGCGGTATAGGAAAACTTCATTCCGAACTATGTTGTTCCGTTTTCTCTTTTACCCAACTGCCCCAGATGGTGTGTTTTGGTAAGTATTTGTTGTTCTAATTAAAGAGTTTGATTGATGTATTCAATCACTTTGTATTTATTAATGTCTTAATTATTAGATACTCTTTTCTATTCGGTAGGTAGGTACATGTTTTTATTTAACTTGCCGTGTTATCTGTAAGGTATATTTTTAATTCTTTTGTTTCAATTGATTTAGGTATATCACTTACACAAGTGTGTATCATTTACAGAATGTCAGGCCAATTCATTACTGTTATCTGTTATCTGTCCGGAAGATAAATAATTTAAAAAAGAAATTGAATACCTTTTCACACGAATAGGTTTAGCCAATATATTAATAGATTTCTTTAGTTGAGATGTGACTTGTCCTTTTGCCTGTCCGGAACATTTCCTTTTATAACAGCAACGAGCATTACTTTATCGTCGTCTGCATATGCAGAGCCGTTGCAAGCGTCGACTTTATCGCGTCTCCAGCTCCACGTTTGCTTTCAAACGCTCAGGGAACATTCAAAACCAAGTTCCATCCAACTTTAGCTCTAGCGTCAAAGAGTTCAAATTGAAACGTTCAAACTATTTAGATTTATTGATACCGAGTAATTTTATTTTTATTTCCTTAGCTTTTTGAGTTTTGTGTCGCAAAATTTATTTGAAAAATATTGTTTGGTTGCAGGGCCTTCTCAATTGATCGCTGAAGTGCAGAGTGGGAGAGCAACTTCTCAAGCACCCGTGTACGCGACGATTAGGCCATCGAATTCCCCGCTGAATAGACCACCATCAGTCAGATCATCGCTCAACTCCATACCAACCGCTCTAAGCTCCACACCACTTGTAAAATCTGTAGTAACGACTGAAGAGCCGTTAAGATTCCATCCAACAAACCCTTTTTATACGACTTTACCTTCAAGTTTTACTAGTGCTTCCAAACTACCGTTGCCAAATGGCAGGCCCCACAATTTAGATAGAAGTAAATCAAGAGAAAGCACCTACAACGATATAAGCTCTGAATTAAAATCACCTTCTTTCTTCAACAACACTTATGACTCTGGACCTAGTAGTCTTCCCCACACAAAAGTTAACGATACCGGATACACGAATGGATACGAATCTGCGACATCCAAATCCACAGCCAATGATAAAACAGACCCTTTCTATGATAGTAAGTTTAATCAATATGCTGATGAAGGTCTTCCAAATAATGTAAAAGATAACGGGAAGAACCCTTTTGATACTAAAAGGAATAGTGACCCTTTTGAGAAATATTTAAGAAAAGATACTGTAAATGGGAAAAATGAAACGATATTACCAAACTCATTGAGCGACACAAACTTTAGATCGAGAGAAGAAATAATGAAACATACTGTGACTGAACACAAAATTAGCGAAGTAGAAGAAGTGAAAACAATTAAGAAGATTATTTTGAACGGTTCTAATGATACTAAAGAAAGTGAAAGAATAGAAAATACGAAATATACTACACCGAGCAACAATAGAGTGAATGAATTCGGTTCACAGCGTACCCTGAATAAAGAACAAGAAACTCGAAATAACGAACGATTTTTTGCTGCACCACCTACGCCAGGAAGTGATTATTTCAACAACGTCGAACAAAGGCGGCATGATGAAGAATATCGAAGCACCTACAGATCTATGTTTGAGAATCACAACAATCCACAATCAGGTAAGTGGATATATATTTTTTTATTTCAATGAAGAATTCTTTGCTATGTTTTCTTCGACATACTATGATTGACTTCTTGCGTTGAGTATTTTGACAGACATTTTATATGAAATTGGCATACAAAAAATATTTTTTTTTACGTAAATGCGATTTACGTACGAAATTCAAAGAAAGATGTTTAATCGCTACAAAAACAGAACATAGAAAGAAGAGCCAAAATATGAAATCAAATTATTGCTTTAATAAATATCCACCTTGGCCAAGTATTCATATTTCAGCCACCGTTGAGCAAGTTTTCTGAGCATATTTTCCATATTACGAGCAGCGGCGACGTATCGCGCCTTTTTTCAGGAGTTATGGCTTGTATCGCGCATCCTGAGAACGGTTTTTGTTGCATAAATTTGCAGCACGTTTTTGTATGAATGGCGCTTGAATTACAAGCTCATTTTTAGGGTTCCGCACCAAAAGGGTGCATATGGAATCCTATTACTGTGGCTCCAAAGTCCATCCGTCCATCTGTCACATAGGGCTGTCTGTATCTATCGGTCCTATATAGGTAGAAACTTAACATTCAGTTTCTATCATCTACAGTCTACAGTGATTCAAGTTTAGTTCAAATTATTAAATCTTTGACTATATTTGATCTAAAAATAAAATAGGTAAATAATGAGAAAAGAAACAAATTCTTAGTGCAATAAGAGTTTTTTTACATTTGTTACATAAAAAAATAAGAAATAAGGAGATTTTTTATTATAATGAAAAATAGATGCCACATCGGGTAACCGAACAAGCGTTGTCTGTACTGTAATCATTTATTTTAAACACATGTGCATTTCCCAAGTAAGGTATATCCGTAAGCTTGCATATTACACTATGTGAAAGTCAAAGAAACACCTATTTATAAATACTATTCCAAATTCACAAGAGAATTTTATGTCGTCACGTCCGTGTGTGCGTATGTCATAAAACGCGAATTTATGAGGTCCTAGTGCACGCGTATTCGCTCGTTGATTCGATTAAATCTTGATATACATAAACCTCGAATAAAATATGAATATTTTGATCTCCAGTTTTCGCAGTCAAAAACACAGATAACCAGTTGATATTTGTTATACCTAAGTTGCGCAAATTTTTTCATAGTCGCATAAAGTGACTCTTTTTTAGGGTTCCGTAGTAAACTAGGAACCCTTATAGTTTCGCCATGTCTGTCTGTCTGTCTGTCTGTCTGTCTGTCTGTCTGTCTGTCTGTCTGTCCGTCCGCGGTTTTACTCAGAGACTATAAGTACTAGAAAGCTGTAATTTGGTATGAGTGTGTATATTAATCATGGCAAAAAAGTCGTAGAAAAAAACCTTGAAAAAAAATTTTTTTTTGGGTAGCTCCCATACAAGTAAAGTGGGGGAGTAATTTTTTTTTCTCTATTTATCCATCGTGTGGGGTATCGTTAAAAAGGTCTTTCAAAAATATTGTGAGGTTAAGAACACCATTTTTCGATTTAGGGATCCGTTTCCGAAATATTTGGTTTTAAAGTGCAAAATTTTGTTAGAGGTACGTGTCCCCCCCCTCTATCTGCTAAACGGTTATATATGGATACGTGAAAAAAATTACAGCAATAGTATATATACTGAAGTTGAAAGGAAAACTATCAGAGCTGGGTACTAAGTGCAAACTAAAAAGTTATAGGCAACCAACTTATAAAATGTACTGGAAAATGTAAAATTTCATACAATCTTCATTGTTAGATGTTTTTGGTCGTTAGACTGTGAGGTGTGAGTGTAAACAGTGTGAACTCAAAGTTGTCATTCGCAACTACGGAACCCTACACTGCGCGTGGCCCGACACGCACTTGGCCGGTTTTTTTAGGATATAGTTCGTATCGGATAGGGTATAATTTTTTATAATTATTTTTTTTTCGACTGAGTTTTATTCAAGTTTATTTTTTAAATAATACAATTATTTGACATAACTGCGATAGATCTCATATTATCAAATGCCTTTTAGCTTTTTGTTCTGTTTTGTTATAGCCAAAGATAGACTCCTGAGGTCTCATAGAACCACAATTTAAAAATCTTAGCGTTCTTGGATTCCCATCAATTTGAGCCAAAAATTCGGTAGCAAAATATTCCAGATATAGTTCTATTAAGCTCTAAATATCTTCCTTGAATGTAAAATACTAAAAAGTAACTCTTCCGAAGTTCTTTCTCCTAAAATTATATTGACAGGTAAAATTGAATTTCATATTGCAATTCTATTTTTCAAGTAGGCTGCAGTCTTTTTAGAAACTTAAACCTTTCGATTCCCCGATCAATGTATTCTATAAAAGCCTCGGCTTTCGCAAACAGCGTAAAACCTCTCCGACGCGAGCGAACTCCGACTTGCATCATTACGGCAAGTCTGGAACTTCGGGGAAGTGACTAAGGCCGAGCTCAGCCTCGTTTAAAGAGTCGTTGAGACAAAGTGCTGTACACACCCTCCTAAATGCAGATTACTGGAGTCCTCACCCCAGACTATCGCAAATAACCCACTCATTCAGTAACTGCGTTTGAAACTTTTTTAACCCCGGCCAAAAAGAGGGACGTTATAGCTTTTCGCCTGTTACATTGTGAAGAGTGGCGCACTTTAATGTCGATGGCTAAGTAAGCTAGACTTGGCCTGGCCTTGATGACCAGTCCTTGAATTTTGCCAAATCAACTAAACGATATGTTTTTTCTTTTCTCCCAAACCAGCATGTCAGGGGTAATATCTATGTTTAGTAATTTATAGGTAGGTATATATAATCTGTTTTTTTACGCATTTTAAGTATGTACTTACATACTTTTTGAACAGAAAAATAAGGAGAACAGTTCAGTTACTTAGGTAAAATTATTAATATTTTGTGTCCTCAAAATAAGATATACCTACTAACCCATTTATAGTAAAGTCGATTGAATTTCTTCTTATTAGTAAGAATGTAGCTACGCAATATTATTTGATAAAATATTTTATTTGTGAATAAGCGGATTTATACGGTCCTGTCAGTGTTCCGGAGTAATTCTCCTGGTAATACACTTATGAGCCTTCTATCTATATAAACGTGGGTGTAGCGTAAAAGAAAAACTTTGCTGAATATAAAAGTGTAGGCGTTATAATATATTGTACAAAATATCTTGTTCTGGTTATTAAATACGGCCAGTCAATATTGACAACAAACATTGCAAACGCGCATCAGCGATTTTTTTATATATTGTAGAGACCACTAAGAATGGCCTACAACCGATTTTGCAACTTTCTTAACCCTATAATCAAACCCTATCATCAAACTCCTGGGGGGTCCGAAAGTATGGCACTTTTTTCAGTTTTTACGAAAAACTACCTTAACTAAACCTTTTTCGGGTATCTTTGTGGTATACTTTTATGAAATATCTAAATTATCTACCGTTTCAGTATAATTTGAACTCTCTGTGACTTTTAAGTAGTTACTGAGTTCTAGCTTGTCAAACCATGTCAACTTTTTCCCAAATTTGGCACAATTTGGGGTAGTTTTGCTTACCGGGCTTGCACCAAAGAAACTAAAGATGTTATAGGAAATTTGTACTAAAATAAAAGAAAGAAGACTATAATTAAGCTTTCAAATGAGAGTAATTTTATCTCTATAATATTACGTATGTTTTTTATGATATAAGACGGCAAACGAGCCAGCGTGTCACCTAATGGTAAGTGAACATAGACTCGTTTTTGAACGTTCCAATGTCGTATCGATCTTTACATAATAATTGTTTTAAGCTGAATTTCCTCCATTTTTAGGGTTCCGTACAAAAGTTGAAAAACGGAACCCTTATAGGATCACTCGAGCGTCTGTCTGTCCGTCCGTCCGTCTGTCACAGCCGATTTTCTCCGAATCTACTGAACCAAATTAAATGAAATTTGGTAAGATAGTGTAATCCTTTGACCCAAACACGGATGTGCAAAGTAAATAAAGATTTTTTTGAAATAAGGGTCTTTTTGAGGTGCCCAATTACAAAATTAAAAAAAAAAGTTTTGCAAACCGTACTGTGTCATATATAAAATGAAAGGGCTCATTATGAGGATCTCAAAAATATTTTTTTTGTTCGGGTAAAATCAATACTTTTGATTTTATTCACGAAAGAAGGCAAAAATTGACCATTCCCCCCCTGATTTCCGAAACTACTGGGCCGAAAATATTGAAAAAATTACAAAATATAGTTCATTCCTTGAAGATTACAGGAAAAATAATAAGAATTCTATCACTTGAAAATTAAGTGGTAAACTCACAATAATAAGTTCATCTAGGGAAATAGTTCACTAAAACACCACTAGATGGCGCTAGTCAATTGAATAAAACATTTTTTGCACATTGTGTGTGTGTTGACGAAGCATATTGTACGGAACCCTTATTGCGCGAGTTTGACTCACACTTGGCCGGTTTTTTTGTAAAGTACTGTACTTTACAAAAAATGGAGGAAATTCTTCGAAAGGATAAGGTAGTAAAGTATTGTTGTTTTGATGAACGGAAGTTTTGGCAAAAAGAAGGTAGGTACATAGAAATGTGTTTAGAATTGGAAAAAAATGCATACTTTTCAATTAGTTTTCAATGCATGAAAATGTAAAATGGAAATGCCAAAGAATTTCCTCGCGTAAACATTTCATGAATTTAGAAATAAAACACTGTAAAATACAAAATAAACAGTCAAAGAGCCAAATCTGAGCAAATCGCGGCGAAGCGAAACGAAGGCAATAAATAGCCGAAAAAGTAATTATGCGAGTGGAGATAATTTTCTGGGCGAACGCGGTTAAGATAGATCTCCGGAAAACCCAATTTCCGGGGTTGGACTGGACACTCTTAAAAACTATTAGGAAGATACTCATCGCTAGGGAAATCAAGTCTGATACTCCTGTGGGCGAGATGTCTGCGTAGCGTTATTTTTTATATTAAAAATGTTTCCTACACTTATTTGTTGTTTACCGACCCTTTTTTACATAACATTAGATTTATGGCCTGATATGTTCATAACAATAGTCGAAACAATTGGGACCATTCTAAGCAGTCAGGATCGAATGCGAAGGTGGCCAAGGTGGATCACTAGTTCAGGTCTTAGTATAAGTATTGCATTTTATTTTAATTATTCTTGTCTTGTGACATGCTGAAACGTGGGCCAATTATATAAGAAAAGGAAGTGCGGAAAGCTACTTGACGATTAATTATACTTATTTGTATCGTCTTTGAGTTAAACTAAAAAAATATATCTTATTTTTCATATTTTTAATGACAAACAAGAGGGTTGTTATTTATAAACATTTTCTTATTTGTAGACGCATTTAATATATAATGTCATACAAAATCGTTCCTAAGACCTTGATAAAAATTTAATCGCTTATTTCCTTTCAATATCTGAAAATCAATATGAACAACAATGTTTTCATTGTTCTTGCAAGGCTATTTTTGATTCTCAGTTCATAATCATTAGCTCACAGTCATTTGTCAAAAGTCCATCCATTATTCGGTCTGAGGTAATATCAGCCAAGGTCCCGGGCCTGCCCTAAGGAGTGTCGTCACGGTCTACAGGCGACCTGGATGCTACTTCCCGAATCTTAGTTAGTTCGTCGCCGACTTTAAACAAAGTACTGTAGACTTCATAGGAGCTAGTCGCGTTCATAAAATAAACAAATAAAAGTGATGTTTGAGGGTGTTTGTATTGTTGGTATTTAAAAATGAACTCTCCGTGTTTTGCAAGTAGTCCATATATTTTTCACCCGGTGTCTGATTCGTCGGCGACAGAATCTGACGACAGTGAGAATTCGGGGAGGGAGAAAACTGTCGGCGACGGACGACGAACGAAGAAATATAGCGACCCGAAGCGAAGGACCATTACCAAAGTCAGCAAGAAGATATTGAGAGCTATTGAGAAGCTAACGTGTAATATTAAGCGTAACAAGAAAGCTAAGAAGATTGTAGAGCCGGTGCCTCTGAAAAAGCGTACGTATTTTTATTCAACATACCTACTCATTATTGGGTATTGGCAGTGGTATTACCCAGCTACAACAAAGTTAATACAAAAAACTTGAAATATTTTATGTGTATAAAAGATCATTACGGCAGTATTAGGTAATTGGACTCCAAATACGTTTATTAAAAACGAATAGAAATTAATAGATCTAGTTTTATTATATCTATATTAACCAAAAATTGTTCTATCAAACGTAGTTCAAGGTTTCCCCTTGTCTAGGAGCAATTTTCCCGTGACTAATAATAAATAGTATACCGCGAGTAAAAATAATAAAAAAATATAAGAATAGGCCTAGACAAGAGGAAACTTTTATCTAAGTTTGATTTAAAAAAGGTCTAGAAGAACTTTTTTCGTTATAATTTCGTCAGTTAAAATTGAATCAGTTTGGTTTGTCTTTATTTATATCTAGATAGTAGATGGATAATCACCTAAGAGTAGAATCCTTCAGCATCATTAACATATGCCTGGAGCCTGGAGCAATATATATGCTAAGGGATTGTACTCATTGACGTTAGTGGGCACTGAGTAGCAGCAATGTTATAATTTATTGGCGCTTGAACCCTCTGACTATACACCTGGATCTCTTGATCTAAATCCACTATATCCCTCGTGACTTGCAATATTACCTTTACTAAGAGAGCAAGTAGACAGAATTATATCAACACAGTTTCTCAACTTCTCTAATAAAAAAACCAATGTAATACAAGCCCCTAGAGCTCTATCTAAAAACCAAGCATAGTTTTCTCTGTATAAAATGTGTGTAATAAAATACATGTTTTATATTTAATCCGTTATTGCTCTGGCACGAGGAAACTGTTGATAATTAATCAATAATACGAGTACATAATTACTTAAGCTCATTTAATCGAAAGTCTTCCAATTTGAAGATAATTGGAAGAAGGTCGATTAAGATTACCTTACTTATCTTAACAGGTGTTGTTTTTGATTTCATTCGCATTCGCATTCCTATGAAAAAAATTCAGACCATTATAAGTAAATTTAAATTTGAGGACGCTTCAAAATACATTAAATGCTTTGATAGAGAACAGACAAGCAAACTTTAAACATATAATAATCTGATAAAAGAACTGAGTATTATGTGGTCATTGGTCAATTTGCACCGTAAGAACTTAGCCGATACGGGTGCACTTGAACCGAAGTTCACATTAATTTCAAATATTTTAACCTATTTTTTCTTTTATACATTGAAAATTTTATTTTTCTATTCATGTTTCCATTCCATATTCCATTTGCTATCGTTTGAGCAGCTAGTCAAATGCCGTGAAGGCCTTCCATTTCATCCATCAGACGTACGTACTCTAAAGACGCCGCTCGTAAAGCGCACGCAGGGCCACTTTAGTTTTGACTGAGGATTGGGGTTTAAGGAGCTCAAAATTGTTTGTCTTGGCACTACAGAGAATACCTAGCTGTTCGTATGAAATGGTTGTCATAGCAATGGCATTTTATGATTCTGTATCTGCAGAGCTTCCGTTTAAATTTGCGAACAAATAAGAAAATTGAACGCTGCTCGCAATTAAAACAAAGTCGGTAAGATACTTTGACATTTGATTTTGTTCAATGTGTCTTTGACCTTAATAGCAGAATATCTATTAAAAATGAGAAAAAAATAAAAAAATGAAATAATAGAAATATAATTATTTTTTAGCGATTAATTTTTCTAGTGGGAAGAGGATTGCCGAGTAAGTTAGTACATTATGATTTTACGGTTAAATCTTAGAAAGCGTCTTAGTTATCCTTGTATTATTAAAAATCAAACTGTCGTTAATCTAGTTATTAAGAGCCGTTTGCTTGGCCTATGTGATAATGATTTGTATAAACAATAAAAAAATATTCTAGTTTCTAACATTAAGATTTTTATGACTAAACATAATAGTGTAGTAGTAATTCTTTTCGTCTATATCTTCTAAAAACATTTGAAGTACTTATAGGCATTTTACCAAGGTATCAGTTATCATTCAGGCAACTTTCTACGGAAATTATTTTATGTGCAGTAGTTAAAACGGAGCTGAACCACTTGCTCATTATATTCTCGGCTTAGTAGACAGTCACTTGAAACTCAATGCAATATTCCCATTTCCTTGAAGATAAAGTATCAGAGATAGATAGGACACTAGCCTTGCTGGGTATTCAAGAAAATTATGATAAAACGATCCTTCAATCCCCAAGAAATATTGCACTGGAATAGTTGGGATGATATCCTTCGCAATAAAATTGGAATACATAAAAATATTTGCGTTGGGTTTAGATCTCGCGTTATTATACGTTTACTTGCTTTCGCCCTTGGCTCCACTCGCATTAGTGTCGATCCCTCGGGAACATGACTTTTATCCGGGATAAAATGTAGCCTAGGTCCTTCTCCATACTCCAGACATTGTACATGTGTGTGACAGTATGAAAAAAATCATTATGATCGATTCAGTAGATAGGAAAAGCGTAACAAACAAACAAACTTAATTTCGCAATATTAAGCTGTGATGGGATTGGGTTTTGCGGCTGGTATCAATATCATTTTGTAGAACCATTAAAGGTGTCACTCGCGGCTCCACTCGTGATATTGTAGGTCTCTCAGGAAAGCACTTTTACTGGATCAAAGGTAAACGTACTACTATGTTTTTCTTAGTAGTGATGACAATCTATGTACGTAACATATAAAAATCCAACGATGATCTCTTAAGGCTTAGATTAGTGAAACTAGCACCACCCTCATTTCATTCTTGTACTCCTAATTCGGTTCAAACTTAAAAAATTCTTATCCAATACATCGGTAGTAAATTACTTTTATTGAAATCAACTACATACGATCATCCGCCACAAGTTTCGTCAAAACACCAACGAACAATAATTAGTAACATGCTTCGTCAAAAGTTTACTGGAATAAATCCACAACACGCCTCATCAAAAGTAAACAGAAAGGAATCCGCGACATGCTTCGTCAAAAAATACAGAAAACTGTGTCCGCTACATGCTAAATTACTTGTTAAGCAACTATTCTTATCTGCTTAAAGTGGCCACTGTTGGTAATGAGTACCTGAGATGAAAAGTTATAGAAGACAAGAAATTTACTACCGGAATACTGAAATATTCTAAACATTTTTTCAATTTTATCTGATTTAGTAGTAAAAGAAATAATAAATATATACACACAAATCACACAGATTGAGCTAGCCCCACAATAAGTTCGAGACTTGTGTTATGGGATACTAACCTTTGATACTATATTTTATAATAGATACATATATAGATAAACATCCATGACTCAGGTCAATCTGAAAAAGATCATTTTCCATCTTGACCTGACCGAGGTTCGAACCCGAGACCATCCGTGTCGCAGGCCGGCGTGTTGCCCGCTGCTGCGCCACGGAGCTCGTCAAATAAAATGAGGGGCAGCGTTAGTAGGCCGGTCTTAGCCTTTAAGTAGTTTAATTGTGAAAGCTATACACACAAACATATTAAAATATAGTTTGAACCAAATAATGACATTATTCAGAAACTATTTTGAACATTTCCAAATAAGTTATTACTTTGCACTCCTGGGACTAAGTAAGTACTTATACTAACTTAGTTTCTCTGTAGCAACGTTCAACGTCAAAATCTGAAATTCGTTCGAAATGTTACGATAAACTTCATGAAAATGGAAATTAGTTTGCTCGTCTTAAATAAAAGCTATCTGCATATTTACTTACAGTACTTGATATTAAGTTAATAACAATATTATTAAGCAAAAACCGAGTCATTGTCGTGAGCACATAGCCGAGTGTAGAGACTCAAAGCTAGTACAAGTACAAGTCTATTTATTCTGCTTTTCAGTATCATTACTTATTTTATTGTAAATACAGTCTGCACTATACAGCTACTTTCATATTTTTTATTAATTTTGATTAAGTATTTTAAATTTATACATTTAGTAAAATGTTCATGGTGAATGTAATATCAATGTAATTGTCTCGATTTCAGATCATAAAGTTAAATGCAGCTTTCACAGAATTTGTTAATACTTTAGTAGAAATTCAATAGCTTATAAGAAATGAACTTTATCGAATCTTCATTAACTAACACCTTAAACATTTACATCAATCGACTATTTTGGAATAATTATTATAAATAACCTTTCATAATGATCCTATTAAAGTGGCAATGATTTCACGCGGTCGAAAATATTTTGTATATAAATATACAGTTTATGTTTCCGTGAATGATCGGAAGCACGCATTGGCACTATGGCCGGCTATTTATTTGTATTGGGTCAATGAACCGGCACTATGTTGCGGGCTATGCGCTGTGTACGAGGAGCTTGTAAACAAATCGACTCCATAAAAAAGTGCAATTCTTATATAGCGTTAACACTGCACTTATATTATATACTATCTCTGAACATTATCCAGCATTCGTTACATTTTTTTCTTCATATGTCCAACTCACCCTGTTACTCAATCCTATCCTTATCCTAACTAATATTATAAATGAGAAAGTAAGTTTGTTTGTTTGTTACGCTTTCACGCCCTATCTACTGAACTGATCATCATAAAATTTTACATATTAGGGGTTAGGGTACTGAGAAGGATGTAGGCTATATATTACGCGGGCAAAGCCCCAGGCAACAGCAACAGCTAGTTATACAATAAATATAACAGAACAAGGAAAAATCTTTTTACTTTTTGTTGCTGTTTGTAAACGTTTATCAACACGTGCCATTACAAGATACACAAAAATGTGCAAGTGCAAGAATATTTAAAAGAACGCATTAATTAACGATACGATTTAAAGTAAATTGAAAATTTGAAACGCGAAAGTGAGTTTCTTTGTTACGCTTTCACGCCGCTACTACCCAACCGATCATCATTAAATTTCGCATACAACTCAAGAGTACAAAGAAGGACATATAGTACTGTTCATTCTGGAACATAGAACTGTTCCCAAGGGGATAGCCTTAATGGGAGCGAAACCGCATGTGAAAGCTAGTCTATTATGATTCATGAATCCATAGTTCATGTCTGCTAGTTTGGGTGTTTGTTACTGAGTAACGTCTCAACCGTTTAATGGATTTTATTGAAATATGACTTATAGACATGGCTTAGGTAGAAAATGTCTTACTATTGCTTTTAGACTTCATTAACTCACAAATAGACACGCAGGAAAATAATATAAAAATACGTTACATAGCAAGACTCTACGATTGCCCTTCCAAAAATATAGCTGATGTCACTAGGGATAACGCAGGGATTTTAACGATATCTTTGACATCAATAATCTATTGAGGCGTTAAGAAGTTTGGTTGTAATAGGAAATAAAACTGCCATTGGAAATTTTAAAAAATAACGCTCCTTTTTAGGGTCGTCGTCGAACATAGACAAAAATAAATCTAGTATTTGCTTTATGAATAAAAAGTAAGTAAGTATTCATCTTTAAAACAAAAGTCTGGAATTAATATAACCATAGGCATCTCGTTTGAGGAATTTCTAATTTATTTCGGTAGCCCCTTCATTTACAAAAAGGTTAATTTTATAAGCTAAGCGTGCCTAACCTTTGCACATTTTTTTCGATCTTGGCATTATTGGCTGCTTAATTTCTGATAAAACTTAGCTCACAATATAAGTAGATTTTGTGAAATGCGACCGCTAGTTTTATTTTATTTATTAAATTTGCAATTTTATATGGATAGATGAGAACATCTAAAGATGTTTGTTACTTTCACGCAGAATTAACTGCATATATTTTGTAAAATGTTTTCAATATTATTGCTGTTGTTATATTAGAATAGCACAAATGCGATAATTTACGCGGACGAAGTCACAGAAAATGGGTAGTATCTCACTCTTATTTTTCTGATAGAAAAAAAAATATATAACTGTCTATAATTGATCCTAGATAAGACCATCGTATATATCAAAAAGTAAACTTTTTAGTCAAGCAAGGGGTTTCTTATTTCCTACAAAACGTGCGACATAACGCTGCTGCCGATCTTAAAAAATCTTAAATTATGTATGAATCAGAATTCAAGAGACTTTTATCACAAGTACGAAAGAAATTTAAAAGCTTATGCAGGCAAACAGACAAGCTGATGAGGGATTATTGTGCCACAAACTCCATTCGTTTTCGCTCCTTGGCTAGGACTGCATAGAATCTATACGTGCGTTAACTTGTTGCAATACCAAATGCGTTCAATGAGGGCGGAGACTACAATTTGATACTTTGATCTAGGAAGCGATATTCATTGATAAAGCTAGCAGATATTCAAATAGAATAATAACAAATAGTTTATTTGTTTGTATATTATTCTATTTGAATATCTGCTACTACAGACATTATTTTTATTACAGACTACAAACATTATTAGGTAAATATGACATTGTAGACAAACTGTTTTACATTTATGCCGACAAAGCGGTCTTTGCTTCTTGTGTAAATAATTGATAATTAAATAGAATCTGATTAATTATAATATAATATAATAAAAAACTAAAAGATTTAAATAAAGCTTTATATTAGTTATTATTCTACGTGTTAATAGTGGAATATATTTTTCTTGACATACCCTTGCTTACGGGTGATTTGGGTACGTCTCAGTTATTCGTCATTATATTTGACAAAGTTAAAGTAAAAAATATCATAGCTAAGTACGATTAACAGGCTTACGAGTTATACCATAATATAATGCAATGTTCTTAGAGAACGATAATCCCATTTGTGATATGCATCTACGAAACCCGTTCTGCACATGGCCAGACACACACTTGGCCGGTTCTTTTCAATATTTTCTTTTGTATATAATCCCGTTTTAAAAGTTAGACTCATATCATGCATTTTACTAGCTTTAGTTAATCTGTACCGATGTCTGTGTGTAATCAAATCTTATGTCTATCTTCTTAATTAATGAGCTGGTCTGATGATAGAGTACCCTTAAACCTGAAATGTAAAGTCGTATTGCCAGTCACCAAATTTTGTAATCAATTATGTAAAACTCCCACAGCAAAAGGTGGTCCCGAAAATTAAAAGTATGATTTATATTACAGTACCTACCTTTTCAAAAAAGTATCTTGCTCTCATTCATTGAATTATGTAAGTCTGTGCCTTTTATACAAATTTTACTTTTATCAAAATTTTCCAACAGCTTTTGAAAGAAAATCGATCAATTTCAATGTTTTGTCGTATTCTATAAAGCTGCACCGGATCTAGTTAGCTTAATAAAGCGAACAAGCGGATTCATTCACAAAATAGTGAAAAGAGAGCCATGGCCAACTTTAGGCTTGCACCACCGGAAGCGGCAACAATACCGACATTATCAACATGGAGGGTGCGCCGCGTGCGCCTACGCATTGCGTTACTGACAAGCACAGTTCCGTCCCTTTGATTGGCACAACGCTCTCCGCGCTTCAATGAAACTAGTATTACAATACAATACTTACATGACACATGTAACAAGTGATGCAAGTACGAAATTAAAATTCATTCATGGGAAAATGAAATGACCTCCTTTATAGCTTTGGGACGTTTGATTCTCTGGTTATTATTTTACTACATTGATAATATTCAACATTACAAGTATCATAATCAGGTCTTTTTTGGTTTCTACTGCAGGAGCACGACCCTCTCTAAACTACCAGCTTCATTAACTAACACCACAGAATTAATAATAGTACTCTAACACCTAAAACATTTACATCAATCGACTATTTTGGAATGAATTATTATAAATAACCTTTCATAATGATCCTATTAAAGTGGCAATGATTTCACGCGGCCGAAAATATTTTGTATATAAATATACAGTTTATGTTTCCGTGAATGATCGGAAGCACGCATTGGCACTATGGCCGGCTATTTATTTGTATTGGGTCAATGAACCGGCACTATGTTGCGGGCTATGCGCTGTGGACGAGGAGCTTGTAAACAAATCGACTCCATAAAAAAGTGCAATTCTTACATAGCGTTAACACTGCACTTGTATTATATACCATCTCTGAACATTATCCAGCATTCGTAACATTTTTTTCTTCATATGTCCAACTCACCCTGTTACTCAATCCTATCCTAATCCTAACTAATATTATAAATGAGAAAGTAAGTTTGTTTGTTTGTTACGCTTTCACGCCCTATCTACTGAACTGATCATCATAAAATTTTACATATTAGGGGTTAGGGTACTGAGAAGGATGTAGGCTATATATTACGCGGGCAAAGCCCCAGGCAACAGCAACAGCTAGTTATACAATAAATATAACAGAACAAGGAAAAATCTTTTTACTTTTTGTTGCTGTTTGTAAACGTTTATCAACACGTGCCATTACAAGATACACAAAAATGTGCAAGTGCAAGAATATTTAAAAGAACGCATTAATTAACGATACGATTTAAAGTAAATTGAAAATTTGAAACGCGAAAGTGAGTTTCTTTGTTACGCTTTCACGCCGCTACTACCCAACCGATCATCATTAAATTTCGCATACAACTCAAGAGTACAAAGAAGGACATATAGTACTGTTCATTCTGGAACATAGAACTGTTCCCAAGGGGATAGCCTTAATGGGAGCGAAACCGCATGTGAAAGCTAGTCTATTATGATTCATGAATCCATAGTTCATGTCTGCTAGTTTGGGTGTTTGTTACTGAGTAACGTCTCAACCGTTTAATGGATTTTATTGAAATATGACTTATAGACATGGCTTAGGTAGAAAATGTCTTACTATTGCTTTTAGACTTCATTAACTCACAAATAGACACGCAGGAAAATAATATAAAAATACGTTACATAGCAAGACTCTACGATTGCCCTTCCAAAAATATAGCTGATGTCACTAGGGATAACGCAGGGATTTTAACGATATCTTTGACATCAATAATCTATTGAGGCGTTAAGAAGTTTGGTTGTAATAGGAAATAAAACTGCCATTGGAAATTTTAAAAAATAACGCTCCTTTTTAGGGTCGTCGTCGAACATAGACAAAAATAAATCTAGTATTTGCTTTATGAATAAAAAGTAAGTAAGTATTCATCTTTAAAACAAAAGTCTGGAATTAATATAACCATAGGCATCTCGTTTGAGGAATTTCTAATTTATTTCGGTAGCCCCTTCATTTACAAAAAGGTTAATTTTATAAGCTAAGCGTGCCTAACCTTTGCACATTTTTTTCGATCTTGGCATTATTGGCTGCTTAATTTCTGATAAAACTTAGCTCACAATATAAGTAGATTTTGTGAAATGCGACCGCTAGTTTTATTTTATTTATTAAATTTGCAATTTTATATGGATAGATGAGAACATCTAAAGATGTTTGTTACTTTCACGCAGAATTAACTGCATATATTTTGTAAAATGTTTTCAATATTATTGCTGTTGTTATATTAGAATAGCACAAATGCGATAATTTACGCGGACGAAGTCACAGAAAATGGGTAGTATCTCACTCTTATTTTTCTGATAGAAAAAAAAATATATAACTGTCTATAATTGATCCTAGATAAGACCATCGTATATATCAAAAAGTAAACTTTTTAGTCAAGCAAGGGGTTTCTTATTTCCTACAAAACGTGCGACATAACGCTGCTGCCGATCTTAAAAAATCTTAAATTATGTATGAATCAGAATTCAAGAGACTTTTATCACAAGTACGAAAGAAATTTAAAAGCTTATGCAGGCAAACAGACAAGCTGATGAGGGATTATTGTGCCACAAACTCCATTCGTTTTCGCTCCTTGGCTAGGACTGCATAGAATCTATACGTGCGTTAACTTGTTGCAATACCAAATGCGTTCAATGAGGGCGGAGACTACAATTTGATACTTTGATCTAGGAAGCGATATTCATTGATAAAGCTAGCAGATATTCAAATAGAATAATAACAAATAGTTTATTTGTTTGTATATTATTCTATTTGAATATCTGCTACTACAGACATTATTTTTATTACAGACTACAAACATTATTAGGTAAATATGACATTGTAGACAAACTGTTTTACATTTATGCCGACAAAGCGGTCTTTGCTTCTTGTGTAAATAATTGATAATTAAATAGAATCTGATTAATTATAATATAATATAATAAAAAACTAAAAGATTTAAATAAAGCTTTATATTAGTTATTATTCTACGTGTTAATAGTGGAATATATTTTTCTTGACATACCCTTGCTTACGGGTGATTTGGGTACGTCTCAGTTATTCGTCATTATATTTGACAAAGTTAAAGTAAAAAATATCATAGCTAAGTACGATTAACAGGCTTACGAGTTATACCATAATATAATGCAATGTTCTTAGAGAACGATAATCCCATTTGTGATATGCATCTACGAAACCCGTTCTGCACATGGCCAGACACACACTTGGCCGGTTCTTTTCAATATTTTCTTTTGTATATAATCCCGTTTTAAAAGTTAGACTCATATCATGCATTTTACTAGCTTTAGTTAATCTGTACCGATGTCTGTGTGTAATCAAATCTTATGTCTATCTTCTTAATTAATGAGCTGGTCTGATGATAGAGTACCCTTAAACCTGAAATGTAAAGTCGTATTGCCAGTCACCAAATTTTGTAATCAATTATGTAAAACTCCCACAGCAAAAGGTGGTCCCGAAAATTAAAAGTATGATTTATATTACAGTACCTACCTTTTCAAAAAAGTATCTTGCTCTCATTCATTGAATTATGTAAGTCTGTGCCTTTTATACAAATTTTACTTTTATCAAAATTTTCCAACAGCTTTTGAAAGAAAATCGATCAATTTCAATGTTTTGTCGTATTCTATAAAGCTGCACCGGATCTAGTTAGCTTAATAAAGCGAACAAGCGGATTCATTCACAAAATAGTGAAAAGAGAGCCATGGCCAACTTTAGGCTTGCACCACCGGAAGCGGCAACAATACCGACATTATCAACATGGAGGGTGCGCCGCGTGCGCCTACGCATTGCGTTACTGACAAGCACAGTTCCGTCCCTTTGATTGGCACAACGCTCTCCGCGCTTCAATGAAACTAGTATTACAATACAATACTTACATGACACATGTAACAAGTGATGCAAGTACGAAATTAAAATTCATTCATGGGAAAATGAAATGACCTCCTTTATAGCTTTGGGACGTTTGATTCTCTGGTTATTATTTTACTACATTGATAATATTCAACATTACAAGTATCATAATCAGGTCTTTTTTGGTTTCTACTGCAGGAGCACGACCCTCTCTAAACTACCAGCTTCATTAACTAACACCACAGAATTAATAATAGTACTCTAACACCTAAAACATTTACATCAATCGACTATTTTGGAATGAATTATTATAAATAACCTTTCATAATGATCCTATTAAAGTGGCAATGATTTCACGCGGCCGAAAATATTTTGTATATAAATATACAGTTTATGTTTCCGTGAATGATCGGAAGCACGCATTGGCACTATGGCCGGCTATTTATTTGTATTGGGTCAATGAACCGGCACTATGTTGCGGGCTATGCGCTGTGGACGAGGAGCTTGTAAACAAATCGACTCCATAAAAAAGTGCAATTCTTACATAGCGTTAACACTGCACTTGTATTATATACCATCTCTGAACATTATCCAGCATTCGTAACATTTTTTTCTTCATATGTCCAACTCACCCTGTTACTCAATCCTATCCTAATCCTAACTAATATTATAAATGAGAAAGTAAGTTTGTTTGTTTGTTACGCTTTCACGCCCTATCTACTGAACTGATCATCATAAAATTTTACATATTAGGGGTTAGGGTACTGAGAAGGATGTAGGCTATATATTACGCGGGCAAAGCCCCAGGCAACAGCAACAGCTAGTTATACAATAAATATAACAGAACAAGGAAAAATCTTTTTACTTTTTGTTGCTGTTTGTAAACGTTTATCAACACGTGCCATTACAAGATACACAAAAATGTGCAAGTGCAAGAATATTTAAAAGAACGCATTAATTAACGATACGATTTAAAGTAAATTGAAAATTTGAAACGCGAAAGTGAGTTTCTTTGTTACGCTTTCACGCCGCTACTACCCAACCGATCATCATTAAATTTCGCATACAACTCAAGAGTACAAAGAAGGACATATAGTACTGTTCATTCTGGAACATAGAACTGTTCCCAAGGGGATAGCCTTAATGGGAGCGAAACCGCATGTGAAAGCTAGTCTATTATGATTCATGAATCCATAGTTCATGTCTGCTAGTTTGGGTGTTTGTTACTGAGTAACGTCTCAACCGTTTAATGGATTTTATTGAAATATGACTTATAGACATGGCTTAGGTAGAAAATGTCTTACTATTGCTTTTAGACTTCATTAACTCACAAATAGACACGCAGGAAAATAATATAAAAATACGTTACATAGCAAGACTCTACGATTGCCCTTCCAAAAATATAGCTGATGTCACTAGGGATAACGCAGGGATTTTAACGATATCTTTGACATCAATAATCTATTGAGGCGTTAAGAAGTTTGGTTGTAATAGGAAATAAAACTGCCATTGGAAATTTTAAAAAATAACGCTCCTTTTTAGGGTCGTCGTCGAACATAGACAAAAATAAATCTAGTATTTGCTTTATGAATAAAAAGTAAGTAAGTATTCATCTTTAAAACAAAAGTCTGGAATTAATATAACCATAGGCATCTCGTTTGAGGAATTTCTAATTTATTTCGGTAGCCCCTTCATTTACAAAAAGGTTAATTTTATAAGCTAAGCGTGCCTAACCTTTGCACATTTTTTTCGATCTTGGCATTATTGGCTGCTTAATTTCTGATAAAACTTAGCTCACAATATAAGTAGATTTTGTGAAATGCGACCGCTAGTTTTATTTTATTTATTAAATTTGCAATTTTATATGGATAGATGAGAACATCTAAAGATGTTTGTTACTTTCACGCAGAATTAACTGCATATATTTTGTAAAATGTTTTCAATATTATTGCTGTTGTTATATTAGAATAGCACAAATGCGATAATTTACGCGGACGAAGTCACAGAAAATGGGTAGTATCTCACTCTTATTTTTCTGATAGAAAAAAAAATATATAACTGTCTATAATTGATCCTAGATAAGACCATCGTATATATCAAAAAGTAAACT
The DNA here is from genome assembly GCA_963082605.1 of Rhodophaea formosa. Taxonomy (NCBI): domain Eukaryota; kingdom Metazoa; phylum Arthropoda; class Insecta; order Lepidoptera; family Pyralidae; genus Rhodophaea; species Rhodophaea formosa. The sequence goes on from OY720206.1 coordinate 15,567,202, forward strand.
TTTTAGTCAAGCAAGGGGTTTCTTATTTCCTACAAAACGTGCGACATAACGCTGCTGCCGATCTTAAAAAATCTTAAATTATGTATGAATCAGAATTCAAGAGACTTTTATCACAAGTACGAAAGAAATTTAAAAGCTTATGCAGGCAAACAGACAAGCTGATGAGGGATTATTGTGCCACAAACTCCATTCGTTTTCGCTCCTTGGCTAGGACTGCATAGAATCTATACGTGCGTTAACTTGTTGCAATACCAAATGCGTTCAATGAGGGCGGAGACTACAATTTGATACTTTGATCTAGGAAGCGATATTCATTGATAAAGCTAGCAGATATTCAAATAGAATAATAACAAATAGTTTATTTGTTTGTATATTATTCTATTTGAATATCTGCTACTACAGACATTATTTTTATTACAGACTACAAACATTATTAGGTAAATATGACATTGTAGACAAACTGTTTTACATTTATGCCGACAAAGCGGTCTTTGCTTCTTGTGTAAATAATTGATAATTAAATAGAATCTGATTAATTATAATATAATATAATAAAAAACTAAAAGATTTAAATAAAGCTTTATATTAGTTATTATTCTACGTGTTAATAGTGGAATATATTTTTCTTGACATACCCTTGCTTACGGGTGATTTGGGTACGTCTCAGTTATTCGTCATTATATTTGACAAAGTTAAAGTAAAAAATATCATAGCTAAGTACGATTAACAGGCTTACGAGTTATACCATAATATAATGCAATGTTCTTAGAGAACGATAATCCCATTTGTGATATGCATCTACGAAACCCGTTCTGCACATGGCCAGACACACACTTGGCCGGTTCTTTTCAATATTTTCTTTTGTATATAATCCCGTTTTAAAAGTTAGACTCATATCATGCATTTTACTAGCTTTAGTTAATCTGTACCGATGTCTGTGTGTAATCAAATCTTATGTCTATCTTCTTAATTAATGAGCTGGTCTGATGATAGAGTACCCTTAAACCTGAAATGTAAAGTCGTATTGCCAGTCACCAAATTTTGTAATCAATTATGTAAAACTCCCACAGCAAAAGGTGGTCCCGAAAATTAAAAGTATGATTTATATTACAGTACCTACCTTTTCAAAAAAGTATCTTGCTCTCATTCATTGAATTATGTAAGTCTGTGCCTTTTATACAAATTTTACTTTTATCAAAATTTTCCAACAGCTTTTGAAAGAAAATCGATCAATTTCAATGTTTTGTCGTATTCTATAAAGCTGCACCGGATCTAGTTAGCTTAATAAAGCGAACAAGCGGATTCATTCACAAAATAGTGAAAAGAGAGCCATGGCCAACTTTAGGCTTGCACCACCGGAAGCGGCAACAATACCGACATTATCAACATGGAGGGTGCGCCGCGTGCGCCTACGCATTGCGTTACTGACAAGCACAGTTCCGTCCCTTTGATTGGCACAACGCTCTCCGCGCTTCAATGAAACTAGTATTACAATACAATACTTACATGACACATGTAACAAGTGATGCAAGTACGAAATTAAAATTCATTCATGGGAAAATGAAATGACCTCCTTTATAGCTTTGGGACGTTTGATTCTCTGGTTATTATTTTACTACATTGATAATATTCAACATTACAAGTATCATAATCAGGTCTTTTTTGGTTTCTACTGCAGGAGCACGACCCTCTCTAAACTACCAGAGCTAAATTAGCCAGATCAGTCAGTGGATTTGGCCTACATTGTTGGAGAAGTCTCTTTGATGTTTATAAGCTTTGTTTAGCTGTGGTTTAGCTTGTGTTTCCTATAAGTATCGGAGCAAAAAAACATTTTATCTTTTACTAAGCCTTTCTTCTAGTCTTTTTATCTAAGTCAATTTGAGTTAATTTGTATCCCACGTATTAAATTATTGCCTAATTTAAAGTTGTTTCTTATTGTATTTATTGTAACAACTTCGTTGAATAGTTTGTTTCTTGGATACAGAGCTTGCAAAAGTTCAGAAGTTTGCGACTATAAGCTGCCAACTTTATAATCAGTAGTTACAGCGCTAGCTACCGCATCAAGAAATCTTAAATGCATGAATAAACTGAACTATTTATTCAGAGTAGTTGTGTAATAATTAGGGGCTTAAGTATACATGTTTACTTGTTACGTACCTACAATATATTTTGCTCAGTTATACAAAGAGAGTTTAAATTTATTCCTTAAAGGTCACAGATTGGAGATTAGAGTTTAATTCTTAATCTATTCGTACTTCTTTAATTATTTGAAATGAAATAGTTCTTAAAGTATTTTCACACTTCCATCTGGCTTGAAAAAAAAAAACGTAAGAAAGAACTATATTTATTTGGCACATAGAAGAAAGGTAAAGGTATCCATCTAAAAAATCTACAAACTTACCAAGAGAGCAGGAATATTCACCAATACACTATACCTGTGCACATTAGCGAGCGAATCAAAATCAACATACTATTAAAATTTCATCTCTGTTTATGTTATAAAATCAATCTTTAATTTTAAAATATAACAAAGAAAACTGTAAAATCAATGCACATAATTTATAGAGGTAGGTAACTAAATAACACTTATTAGCCTTGTACAAATCCTGTCGTGGGTTTTCGCGGAATAAAACGATTACTATAAATAGATCATAGTCAATTTCAGTTTAGCTCGTTGGAAAGTTCTAGGGTGTCGTAACATTGCATGGTTACATCCTGGCCTGAAAAGTGTGTCTTGCTTTGTTGTGTTACTTTCATTAGCTTTTATTTATACAAGTTGATTTATACAAATATATACACTTATGAGTTTCAAAGATAAATACATATAGAGCACCTTAAGTGGTCATTTTGCATATATATTTACTAGTACGAAGTACTTATGGATATTTTGTTAGGGAGAACTACACACATTCCTTGGTAGCATAATTTATATATTTACCTTCGGCACTTTTTTGATGACATAAAAAGTTGAAACATTATGTTTTGAATCGAACGCATTTAGACAAATGTAAAAATATGTTTAAAATTGTGGGCAAATCGCTAGTTATTATATAAAGGTAATTGTTATTGGTAATAAGTAATAACCATCATTTAGCGAACAAGAGAGGATTGTGTGCGACTCTACCACACTTAATTTACTTTGTTAGTAGCATGAGACTAATATTTTAGGACACGTTCTAAATTAGGATGAGGCAGTAAGTCAAAAACTTTGAGCAGTGAATAAAAGCGACTAAAAGAAAAACTGGTAGATTCTCCCTCGCTAAAACAATTGTTTAAGATAATCTCTTATTCGGGCTAGCCTATTATTCGGGGCTAGATGTCAATCAATGTGGGACAGATCATGAATAGACCTCCATGCAGTGAATGAAAGCGATCGAAAGGATCGCTGAGGATCCTCCCACGCTAATTGAATTGTTGTGATGCAATACGGTCTAGTTGCGCGGTTTATTGGATGTTTAGTCCGTGATTGTTGGGAATTATGCCTTTGTTGGTGCATCATCTAGTTTCAAACGTTTTATCTAAAACTAGCTGTTACTCGCGGCTTCGCCCGCGTGATATATAGCCTATGTCCTTATCAGTACCCTCACCTATGTGTATGCAAAATTTCATAACAATCGGTTCAGTAGATCGGGTTTGAAAGCATAACAAACAAACTCACTTTCGCATTTATAATATTAGTTAGGATAGGATTTCAGACAGTTTTTTCCCTTAAAATCACAATAGAAAACTATTTCAAAACTTTGTGGTAAGAAAAAATCAAATTTTCATTAATACATAGTATCGCACTACGATAGGTTAAAAAATAGAAAACTATATGAGTTAGAGAAAGTGGTCAAAGACCTGGACGATACCGATGAGCGAGTGAGTTGAAATATTTATTCTCACTCATTGGCAGCCTCTGTGGCGCAGTGGTTAGCATGCCAGCCTGTTACACGAGGGGTCCACAGCTTGATACCCAACCAGGTCATGATGGAAAACGATACTTTTCAGATTGGCCTGGGTCTGCGATGTTTATCTATATAAGTATCTATTATAAAATATAGTATCGTTAAGTATCTTACGGCACAAGTTCACAACTTAGCGTAGAGTTCAATCTGTGTAATTTGTCTCTATATATTTATTTATTCTGCCAATGTAATAATGCCTCAACCACTGAATAGATTTGGGTAAAACTTGGCTAATCGCTGTTTTTATGACATGGCATGCTCGTAAATTAAACGTTTCTTCCTAAAATTCCAGACCGTGCATGCGATGCACTAGTAGTCGCGGTTGAAAATGAACACCAACAACGTTAACTTCGATCCTCGTGAGACTCATCCTGAAACGCATAAAAAATTTTAACGTAGAAAACAGAACATATTCAAGTAAACTCTAGATAGTAGAACATCAACATCATCACAACCGCAAGAAGCCCACTAATGGACATAGGCCTCCCCCAATAATTTCCATCCTTGGGAGGGTTTTGGCATACTCACAGCGCTAGGCAAAAGGGTTGTGAGCGCAGATTGTTTGGTTTATCTCGGTTCCGACACTACTGCCCATTGAAACCGTTTTCAAGCAAAGAAAGGATAGGAGTTTGTTGGATTGGTGGAACGGGATAAAGGCATTTGGGATAGATAGGGGATAAGAAAGTAGCAATTCGGGAGGCCGGGTGCGCGCACCCAATGCTACACCTGCAACCAACGGAAACTCAGTTGAGGAACGCACCCTTGACCATTCACCGGACAGGCAGGCTATTGAGAACTAAAAATAATAAATAAATATATACGGACCAATCACACAGATTGAGCTAGCCCCAAAGTAAGTTCTTAAGTAAGACTTGTGTTATGGGATACTAACTCAACGATACTATATTTTATGACAAATACATATATAGATAAACATCATGACCCAGGCCAATCTGAAAAAGATCATTTTTCATCTTGACCTGACCGGGAATCGAACCCGGGACCATCCGAGTCACAGGCCGGCGTGTTGACCGGTGCGCCACGGAGCTCGGCAAAAAAAAACTATACAATTAATAACATTAGGTATACATATCTCGTAAACAAAATAAGGAATAAACTCCGTCCTTGCATCTAGTTAGCGTTAATTCTATCTCATAATCGCATTGCGGCGCGGAGCCGACACGTCTCCTGTAAAATTTAAATCTACCTCGGAAATCGTTGCCAATTATGCTGATGGGGAAGCGGGTAACGAGGCGGACTACTACTTTAGTGATTTATGCACAGTTAAATATTGTGTTTTGCAGATAACACTTTGTTTACGGACGATTATCAAGTCTCTTGTCTAAAACTTTTGTCTCACCACATACTCTACTACCTAATAGTTATATATTAGCTACTAAGTAGCTGTTTCCCGCAACTTCGTTTGCATGATTTTCAGTTGGTATCACACAGTCTGTCCTGGCCTCCAGGCTGGCACCCGGCCCCTAGGCCGACGCATGGCCCGTCGTCGCTGAGTTCCGAAGCATATCTTTATCAATAGACATCAATTTATCAAAGAATCTGGCCAGCGTGGAGAGTGTAGACCAAATTCTCTGACTGCTTTGATAATATATGGCTCTCATAGTCATGTTCTTCAGTTCAGAGAGGGTCGTCTTCTTTTAATGGAGACTAAAAAGACCTGATGAAAAGGCTCCGAAAGTACTCGACGGATTTTAAAAATTTCGTTTATCTGTAGTTAGCTAGTAGATGCTAGTAAAAATAACAGCATTGAGTTTACCCGTTATCCCACCATACAAGTTCACAACTTGCTGTGAGGCTAGCTCAATTTGTGTGATTAGGCCCTATATACCTATTTTTATTTTTATTTATTTTTTGCTATGTCAGATGCCTTAAGGCAGCTTGAAAAATCTGACACTAGTGTTGGCCACTTACACATACGAAAAACAAAGAAACAATATCTATTTATTATTTATTTTTGTGATAATACAGGTAGAATTTTTTTAAAGTAATTACGAAATATTGAAGATGAGTACCTTTTCTGAATGGTTATATAATATACACATTTTTCTTGAAACCGTAATTGAATCCAGACATCCAGAAAATATTATATCGAATCCGACAATTTTTTATTGAATTACTGAAATACTCGAACACTTTCCAAATGGGATTATATTATTCCTTTCATAAAATATTTGTTGTTACGTACATTATCCTGTTTCTGAGAAATTCGCTGTTAACATGATATTAAAAATTCTTTTCTTTTTCATGTCGTCACGAGCTTTTCCTTCGTACGTTATGAGGAAACATATGGTTTGGGTTGCATTGACACAAAAATAATCCCTTCACGGCAGAGTGTACGAACTGCGTAAAGTGAAGCCAAAATATCTCATGCAAATGCAAATAAAATTTAAAAAAAAAAACGCATTAAACTGTAAAACAAAAATCAATCATCCCCTGATTTATTACCCTTAGAATTGGATTTTTTGTTTCAACCATCAAATTTTTATATGGTTTATATTCAGTATACCCATTCCAATATATTATCAAAATTGGACAACTCTGTAAAAAGTTTTGCGTGGACATACGTAAGGAGAAATATACGCGTCGACTTGAGAACCTCCTCCGTTTTTTCGTCGGTTGTAAATTGTGCCTAATTTTAAAGGTTGTTTACTTATTCAACACAAGAACAACAAAAATGTTAATAGTACATTATGATTATAAGCGAGGCCGAGTGCATATAATAAACCGATAACTTTAAAATACAGCTTACTGTACAAGCATCATGCGACGTTTTTTAATACATTTGCGATTACCACAAATTAAACCAAGATTACAGTTCAGCAGATAATCTTTTACTCTCAAAATTTTACATCATTAGGGAAAAATGCAAAAACCCAACTTATTGTTATTAGAAAGGGTGTTATACTCATACCGCTCATATCATACCTAACCCCGAAAAAGTGCGATTACGTCGAACTGTTGTAATATAAAAGCTATGTATCTCTATGGTTTACCTTATCTACTATTTTTGCACGATGCATCCTAACAATTAAGAAGAAATCTTATCACATAAAATCTAAGTACCATGCATGACCCTAAGCAAATATATGTAAAGGTAAAATTGTATGCTACAATAGAACACCTCCAAACGATTTAAATTTTGAAAATACAAAAGTACTTATTTAAAAGTCTGCGAGTTTGTTTGACTGTAGACAATTTATTTCACGAGCAACTTTGGCTCTTATCCTCAAACAAACGAGAGTTGCCGCAAACCCAAACTAATCACAGTGTTTTCACAATACCGACTGCTGATTGAAAACTCTTTCAGAGGTTTCATGGCGTAATTAATATCGAACTTTTGTTATTGAATTATGGCGATGCGGGGAATCGGAGCCTTACTGGAAATCAATTTATTATGGTTACAGCGGCCTGATATTGGATAACGCTGTTTTTACAACGATAATACCGGACAAAATTAATCCTTTTATCATTTTGTGATCGGCATATGACGCGGGAAGGGGTAGTTTGATTAAATAACACACATTTGATACTATATAATCAGTTATATTGTATTTTGGGTTTCTTTTTTGAATTTATTACTTTTGCGTAGATTCTAGTTACGACCAGGAAATATCAACTGAAATGTCAGTCAACAAAAATCGTTACTTTAGCAAATTTAAAATAACAAATTACGAGTATATGTATACAGGCAACTTTTGAATACATTTCCATTTTTAAAATAAAGTATAGAGAATATGGGTGACTGGGCCTTAGGCTCTGTCTACGCTGTAAGGGATGTGATAATCTCTATGTAGTTTTTAGTTTAATATGTTGCCATAATAAACAATATACGTACTTTCGATAACAATAAGTTTAGTAATCCAATTACTCAAAATAGTAGCCATCGAAAATTGGGTCCATTCATAATAATCAACAGCGCGGCTATGACAAATGATTATTTTGATACGTATTTTACGTGGCTGGCCCGCTTTTTACAATTGAATAGAGCGAGACTCTGTGACACCTATCAGTGTGATGGATGATTTTAAGCTCAGACTAGTGAAATTAGGAGATATACCAATTTACCTATGTATTTATAATTTAAGCGACATGTGTCCATTGGTGTACCTTCCGACGTCCCTCGGTTTTCAGCAACCCACTCGACCTATTTATAATTTGACAAAACTCTTGCCTTTTTCTTTATTTGATCCATACAGAGTGTAACATAACCCTCGCTCAGCCCATCAATATGAACAACTTTTGCTATGGGATCAATGTTGGAAACATAAAAAAAAGTAAGGGAAAATAAAAATAACGGGCTGAGTATGGGCTGAGTAATATTTATAACTGGTATCTTATATGACCTTCAGAAGACACGTTGGTGATGATGTCAGATGATGAAGGTTTTTCTACTTTTTGTTTCCTTTAATTTTTCTCAAAGCATGTTATGAGCACATGTTAAAACCATTAAACTATGCTATAGAAATAGCGTGTAACATTTTGAAAGACACATTCAAAGGCATGTCTGGCTACTTGGAGTCTTGACGTGTTCACATGTACTGGGTACTATTACTTTTATTTCCAAGCTATTGCCAAACTTACCCTAACAAACTAGATGTGAAGTAAACTATATCCTATAACTACTTACTACTTACTAATATATTCATATCTCCTTTTTATTGCATCCAAGGTCGAACCTAACCTTATTTGGTCGCGCACAATTAGCCCCACAATCCGCCACACCTCACCTTTGCACAATATATTGTATGTCAATTACGGAGCACGCATGGAGTCGCGCTTTGCCGTGTCAATGAAGATTTTAGGATTATATTACTGGATCATCAGGGGATATTTGTCAAGAGAACATTAATAAACCAGTAATATTATTTCTTTTTTTAAACACTTTGTATTTATGTTTATACAACTAAACCTAACAACTAACAAACAACATTTGGGCTTTTGGGATGAATCTAATGGAACCTTAGCTGTCGATATCCATCCAGTTGTTTGGAAGATACGAGTTAATTTACAAACATGATATGAGTGACAAATTTAACCCTTCTTTGCATTCGGTCATAAGCTGATGACAGAAGGAATACTGCTCCTTCTCCTCAACTTCCACCGTTTTCCCGGTTGCATATTTTACTGTTACTATCATCTGCTGTTAGTGCATTAGAGCCCGGGTCTATTGTATTAGTTGAAATTCTTACTAATCATCTAGTACTATGATTTAATAATGTTTTTTGTAGGTATAGTCGTCACTTGACTCATGCTTTGAAGTTCAAATTGTTTTAATACTAAAGTAACTACCTACAATGGGTAAGATGCCTGATAATGATATAAGCTCATAAATTTATTTTTATAATTGTTCGGGCTGACGAGCATACGAAACAGATGGTGGTAAGTGCCATCGTCGCCCATGAACATCTGCAACATCATGGTTGACAATAGAGAGCTGCCGTATTTTAAAATAGAAACTTACCCATCTTTTGAAGGTACTATGGCCATAGCTACGGGGAAAAACAGTCGATGGAAGCTCGTCCCACAGCTTACTAACATAAGGAAAAAATATCTAGAGAACAATTTTGTTTGGATCGCCAGGCCACGATTTGATCAGCATGAAGCTTACTACGGCGTGTGAATAGTGAGATTGCGCTGCAGGTACCAAATCAAAAAGCGCTTCAGAGCAGACTTCATTAAAAATACGTAGAAAACACTTGGGACCCCACATCTCTGCGTAAGTCATGCGATTTTGCATTATCCGTCACTATAGGATAATCTAAAATTCTAACAGCTCTCTTTTGAATACGTCATGTGGAAGAAGCTAATAGTGTGGTATAGGAACCCTCCAAGTCTTCCCGTAGATGTCGAAGAAGGCGACTTAGGAAACTCAATCTAAAAAAAGCTTATAAATATCAAAGAGACCATTCTAATCCGTTTGGCCTGCGTGGAGAGTGTAGGTCAAATCCTCTGACTGCTCTGGCTAATATATGGCTCTGGCAGTACTTAAAAGGGCGTGCTCCTGCAACGGAGACTAAAAAAGACCCTGATGATGATGATTTTGTTACTACTGATGTGTAGCTTTTGAAAATGTCATCAAACATCACATAGGTAGAGACATCCCACCTGTAATTTAACCCGTGCTCAGCGTCGCATAAAGTTGAATCTCGTGTGTTTTTAATAAAGCCGAGTGGACCGGGATGACGCGTTTGGTGTTTAGTTCAGCGTGTCGTAATCATGTACAAAGCGGGTATTTTATTGTGATTTCCATACAGAAAGTGTCCATTGTCGCCGCGTGCCCTGTCACAGTCGCCCTCTGGCCTCCCGCGCCGTGGTCTGTTTGACCGCGCTCGTATTTTGCGGTTAAACTGTCAGTGAAGTGAACATTTTGATAAGCACGTGGTTTTGTCATAGGACTGTGTTGTGCATGATTTGTTAGGTGAGTTACTTGAATACCTTGTTGTTACTTCGATAATTAGTTATCTTTTGGATAATCTATACAATAAAAGTTTAGAAACCTTAACTATTATTTATTTAGCTTTTCACACAAAAAATGAAAAACTGATGTTATTTTTTATTTATTTTGATACCGTTTATATGTACGTCCGGAAGTGGATAATGTTGTATGTAATTTTGATCAACATATGTTAACAAAAATTATTACAAACTTGTCATAAATTGTACAAAATCATTCTCTGCGCCATTATTGTCTTGCAATCTGAATAACTGAAACAAAACCTAAATAACACACGAGAATTGCTTAGTACAAATTAAATATTTGTATACGAGTATATATTTATTGAGATGTAATGTTTCCAATGTATTTATGTTATAGGTAAGTATACATATATTATATAGTATTCATTTTTATTGATTTTAGTACACAAAGAGGTAGGTAACTAAACGTCGACCTTTACATGTAATTCATATGGGCATTTATCACATTTAATATTCTGTATTTGTTCCATCCTTTTTAGGGTTTCATAGTAAACTGGGAACCCTTATAGTTTCGCCATGTCCATCTGTTTGTCTGTCTGTCTGTTCGTCTATCCGTCCGCGGTTTTATTCAGAGACTATAAGTACTAGAAAGCTGTAATTTGGTATGTGTATGTATATTAATCATGCCAAAAAAGTGGTAGATAAAAATCTTGAAAACAAAATTTTTTTAGGGTAGCTCCCATATAAGTGAAGTGGGAATAATATTTGTTTTCTATACAAACCCATCATGTTGGGTATCGTTAAATAGGTCTTTAAAAATATAGTGAGGTTGAGAACACCATTTTCAATTTAGGGATCCGTTTCCGAAATATTTGATTGTAAAGTGCAAATTTTTGTTAGAGGTAAATGTCCCCCTCTTTATCTGCTAAACGGTTATATTTGGATACGTGAAAAAAATTGCAGCAGTTGTATATATGCTGAAGTTGGAAGGTAAACTACCAGAGCTGAATATTTAGTACGAACTAAAAAGTTATAGACAACCAACTTATAAAATGTACTCGAAAATGTAAAATTTCATACAATTTTCATTGTTAGATGTTTTTGGTCGTTAAACTATGAGGTGCGAGTGTGAAAAGTGTGAACTCAAAGTTGTCATTCGCAACTACGGAACCCTACACTGCGCGTGGCCCGACACGCACTTGGCCGGTATTTTTTTAATTTGGCAGTAAAGTTTTATAAATAGGTTAATAAATTAGCTCATTCCTATCATAACAAATATTGTACTGATTCTGTATTTAGCTATTTCCGACATAAGCAGGATCAAAATTTTCTAAGACACGGAATATTACATTGAATCGCAAAGCCGTAAATAAACAACCCATTTCCACTCATAAGAAACAATATTGAAATCGAGCCTTACTGTGTTTACTCGTGCAATTTTCCCCAATATACTTTTCAAACAAATTACGACAGCAACCACCCCAAGATCATCTGTTTATTGAAACAAAGTGATTGTTTGGGCAACGACATAATATTGTATATTATTGCGACATAAAAGACAAAAAGAAAGAAAATAAAAGAAAAATTTTGTTTTTGGGACAGGCACATAACAACATACATTTATTGTAATGTAAATAATAAACGACAGCTCAGTCATCAAATTTTGTAGTACCAAATTTGGTGACTAAGCTATTCGGTGTCGAGGGGTCCTCCATCATCAGACAAGCACATTCTCATCATTATATTGCATTGTTACCCAATTTACGTGTGTAGGCAGAATTATCTTCATCGTCACTTACCGTCAGGTGAGATGGGAGACAAATGCATAATTCAATGATTAAAATAAAATGATTAGACATACAGAGTCCGGGACAGGTGAAACTAAATAAAAACTTGAATTGCAAATTGATTTGTTGTAACTAGTACTAACACCTATTTGTAACCCACGTCTGACAAATGAATGACCACCCATGAATTATGAATTAAAAATATTGAATTCAAAAGCAAAGCTTCGGAAATAGGCAGTGCTGTATCTATATCTACCATTGTCTCCGATTTCCTTTATCCGACTTAAAGCCGCCAAGTGTCCTGAGACCCTTGACTCAGACTGTCCCTTAAGAATCTTCGTTGTACAGTACAACAATGTTAATCTTCTTCTCTTCTTAAGAGTCGCCTGGACGCGCATGTCTCCATAGAAACGGAAAAAGGGAATTGTGGCAATATTTGATAATTTTGGAGTAAAATTAAGCATACAATCAATTAATCTTATAATAATCTATGTACGTTCCTATACAGTTTGGTTAAATTATCAATAGATTGAGAATTATACGCCTCTCAAGATTTCGATACAAATTTGAAAAGGCTTGTAATTCTCAAACCATTGGTATTTTAACCAAGTATAGGAACGTACGTAGATTATAATGAGATTAATTGATTAAATGCTTAATTTTACTCCAAAATTATCAAATATTGCCACAATTCCCTTTTTCCGTTTGTATTGAGACATGCGCGTCCAGACGACTCTTAATTAATTTAAATGCAAGATAAAGTAAATGTGACAGACTTATATTTGTTTAATACATAATATAATATTCATATAATGCCAATTTCTGTCAATCTTTTTCCTAGTTGCGTCCTAAGCTGACATGCCTTGGAGCTGTCTCAGGGGATCTAAGATATTAAAGCAAGCGTTCCCATTGATAGGCTGTGCGGAGCTGAGCTGAGACTTGAAAAAAAAATACCAATCACGTAATACATCATACACATCTCTATTCAACTCCGCTTAGGACTACTCCAAGTCTTCCCGTGGATGTCGTAGAAGGCGACTAAGAAAACACAAGCTTACCAAAGCTTATAAACATCAAAGAGACCTCTCCCTCCAACCAATCTGGCCAGCGTGGTGATATCTTCTGACTGCTCTGGCTAATATATGCACAAAAAAAGATTTGATTTTGATGATTATACTCTGTGGGGTGCGGAGTTAAGCTGGTCAGAGCGGTGATGTGCGAGGGACAGCGGTGTGTCCTGAGTATGCGACGCAAAGACCTAACTAGCGGAGTGTAGCTGTGTGAGGCTCCACTCAGCTCAACAACGTTTATCCAGCTTCAGCCATCTACACATCTCAGATCAGGTCAGCTCCACTTCAATGGGAATGCACCTTAATCGCGAGTGAAATCCGGAATTTCAATAAAAACGAGTTTCATTTATGAAGTTTTAAAAAAAAATAACTCGAGCAAATAAACGTCGAATCGATTACTTCGTCAACCGAGTGAGACTGAGAACTAAGTAATGACTTGTCTCCCTCAATCAGGGCACTTGGAGAATAAAGCCATCCCTTTGTTGAAAGCCATTCAGTGTCCATAAAATTATTGACATAAATCAAAAAGTGTGCAGATGGATAAGTCATGAGCATATTTTTTTACACTAAAGCTGCTCCTCTCTGTTCTTACTCTAACTTGATATTTGTTTTTTAATAAATAAATAAATAACTAGCTTAGCATTCAAAAGTGTTTGAAACGTGAGAAGTATAAAAAATGTTATAAATGCGATAATCCGTATAAAAAGTAATTTTATTTAAATTTCATACATCATTTTAAAAGCAGATAAAGAAATATACTAACAAATTTATAAATAAAACATTTACCATACACATACACGCTTCTATTTTTATTGCCAATTCATATTCGAATGTAGAGCATCGTATTATACGCTGTATTTCTGTATTGTTTTAGACACTTTCAGAATTTATTTTATTTCTGTACACTCCGTATTTTGTGTTATTGACTCGTGTTAAAATTTCCTGTAATTTTGCCTTGAAGCTACTTTAATTAATAAATTTTGTAGTCCTGTCGAGCTTCAACCTTATTTTGCTCTTTCTATGATGTCTTGTTTTATAGGAACTGGCTTCAAAATTCCGTCTTTTTATCACAAAAAATTAGATAAAGAAAATCTATTAAACTGTTACACGACACGACACGACGGTATTATACGTCGTAAAAATGGGGAGTATTTTGAAATGAAAACCAAAGTAGCTAATAAAAACAATTTAAACATATTTTTCTGTAAAATTATAATGGAGTCACAAATAGTCTATGAATGGAATATAGACTGACTTTACTACAGATTCAATAATAGCTCTACAATAGAGCAGATTCAATGCAAACCGGTTTGCAGTACTTAGGTATATTGTTGGACATGAGATTTCAGATACTGAGCTGTTCATTGGATTTATCAGCCTTTCCATCAAATTTCCTATCAAATGAAAAGCCTTTGATGACTTGACGTTGTAGAATTAATTGGCTGAAGTGCATTTCGAAGCTCGAGTCCGTGGCGCAGCGGTCAACACGCTAGCCTTCGACACGGGGGTCCCGGGTTCGATCCCCGGTCAGGTCAAGATGGAAAAAGATCTTTTCATATTGACCTGGGTCTTGGATGTTTATCTATATAAGTATATATTATAAAATATAGTATCGTTGAGTTAGTATCCTGCGACACAAGTTCACAACTTACTGTGGGGCTAGCTCAATTTGTGTAAAAAAAAGATTAAAAAAAAAAAAATCAAATTTGTTTGGCACGGGGCAATACGAACTGAGAACGAAATAAATATTTGAGTAAGTACTTTTGCAATTTGAGATAGCTTTTTTTGGTTTCGATTTGGCGTAGGAGAATTAAAAAAAAAATAACATTAAGACAAAAAATACAAGTACAAATTATAGATAATTTAATTTTTAACTTAAAAAAATGGTATGTTTGTAATAGAATGAAAGTTACACAATTTTTGTATACATATTCGTCTATCATCATCATCATCAGGTCTTTCCAGTCTCCACTGCAGGAGCACGACCCTCTCTGTACTACCAGAGTCATATACTAGCCTGAGTATTCAGAGGATTTAGCCTACACTCTCCACGCTGGCCAGACGGGTTGGAGAGGTCTCTTTGATGTTAATAAGATTTGTTTAGCTTGTGTTTCCTTAGTCGCCTTTTACGACATCCACGGGAAGACTTGGAGTGGTCCTATTCTACTCTGCCGGGAACCACACGGCAAATCATTCGTCTATATCAGTTTCTAAATACGTGTGAAAATTTCATAATTGTTTGGATGTATATGTGGATGCTCGCGCATATCTCAAAACGGTAAGGTAGGGTAGTTTATGGTGATAAAGAGTTATCCTAATTCATTTTATAATACTTTTTAGGGTTCCGTACCTATTGGGTAAAAACAGGACCCTATTCACGAGACTTCGATGTCTGTTTGTCAGCAGGCTGTAGCTGTAGCTCATAAACCTCGATAGCTAGACAGTTGAATATTTTATAGATGATGTATTTTTGTTGCCGCTATAACATATAATACTGAAAATAGAATAAAATAAATATTCATTTAATCCCGTATTTTTATGATATTTTTGCACGATATTTATAACGTAGAGTTTTTTAATATCCATAGAACATCTAGTTGCATATTAACTTAAAGAATTAAAAACTAAATCAGAATAAAATAATTATTTAACTAAATCAAAAAACAAACATGATTTTTTGTCGTTTTTGCTCGAACGCCTAATGTTGTATAGATAATGGTAACGAACCCTTCATGCGCGAGTCAGACTTACACTTGACCGATTTTTCTTTTCCATGCGATTGAACAACTTTAGTGCAATAAACCAGCTCTATTAAATTATGTCTCACGTGCAGTCATGTATAAACTGATCATGAATAATACGAGGAGCCCGATGGCTTAGTGGGTGAAAGAATTATAAGCGCTTCTGCATGTAAAGCAACTGCGGGCGCAGTCCCCACTTGGATGGATCACAGCAAGTGGTTTCGGAAGGCACGTTAAGCCGTTGGTCCCAGCTGTCATATTTGATGGCAGGCGTTAAGCTATGTCAGATGCCTTTAGGCATCTTGAAATATCTGATACCAGTGTTGGTCACTTACACACACGAAAAAACAAACAAACTCAATAATACAGTTGAATTAAAGATATCTTTTCTTAGGTTTTCGGACCTCTAAAGGTGAAAAAGATATTGTCTGTCTGTCAGGATCCTTTTTCTCAGGAAGCCGTAGATGCATCAAGATAAATTTGTGTCGCTTCAGATCTGCAGTCTCTACTTACTGTGAACCTCCTAATGAGAATTGATCCTTCCTGTTGACCTTCCCGATTGCAGAAATATGTTTTTTTTTTTCAAAAACAAGACCAATCGTATTCGAGAACCGCGAGAATCAAAATCCTAACTAATATTATAAATGCGATTTGATTTTGTCTGTTTGTTGGTTACGCTTTCTCGCCCTATCTACAGAACCGTTCATTATGAAATTTTGCATGCACATAGGTTAGGGTACTAAGAAGGACATAGGTTATATATCCCGCGGGCAAAGCCGCGGGTAACGGATAGTTTGTAGCAAGAATTAAAAAAATTATGTGTGTACTACCTACCATTTACTCGATGCGCGAGTTTAACTTGTACATGGTTTTTAACGATTTCGTTATGCTCGTGTAATTGACTCCAACTCGCAATATATAAATATTGCCAGGAGGTTCAAAATCGAAAAGGTCACTACACCCCGTCACGGACGTATATTTATTTTAAGTGGGTTAGTCGAAGACAAAGCTGTGCCAAATCCTATCGCACTCGGTACATTTCCTGGTGCACATTGGGCATAAATTAAAGATAAAATAGAACTGTTAAATTCAACAATGTCCACCTCTGTGGCAGAGAATTAATACCTTCATGTTCAAGAGTCTTGGTTTATATTTAGCTTCGTCAATAGATGTCATTGTTCATGGTGCCAAAAATAATAATTGTAAAGCTTTGCTAGCTTGAATGCGTTGCGCGATTCAAATGTAAATTTGGATTAGTCGACAAACTTTAATGTTAACTCATCGACTCATCAACCCAGGTATTGTCGAGTATATCGACAGGGCCACCAGTTTAAGAATTTGACTAGATTTAACGATGGCGAAGATTATTTTAAGATCATTTGTAGATTAGGCGGTATCTATAATTATATTATTATTTATTATCTAGTTAAGTTCATCTCAAGATTGTAAAAGGCCTACAAAATTGTATTTTATTTGTATTTCATATTAAAATAAAAAACAAAATAGTGGACCTTCAAATGAAATTAACTAGATTCTTAAAACTCAACCACTGCAGCACATTTTCAACATTGTACATACATTACAAACACGAGTTGTCCTTCTGCAACTTTCTTATTTATGCTTTGGGCGCCAGAACTAAATCGCTCACTCTCTCACCGTTCTCAGCTGATCGAGACGGATGCAATCCTAAATATTCACGTACATTACTAATATAAAGGGGTTCCTGAACTCGAATAGCATTGAATTTGATACAATACTGCCGCTGTCAAGTTATCTGATTGTCTGATCGAATGATATTGTGCGACTGTTTGACTAAACATTGCGGGAAATTATGGTGAGTGACAATTGATTTTTTTCTTCATTGGCGTTTAACTCCTGCGATTTGGACCTTACGTTTGCAATTGTGTGTTTATAACGCGAGATGAGATTATCATTGCTAAATTATGCCCTTTTTAGGGTTCCGTTCCGTAGTAAACTAGGAACCCTTATAGTTTCGCCATGTCTGTCTGTCTGTCTGTCTGTCTGTCTGTCCGTCCGCGGTTTTACTTAGAGACCATAAGTACTAGAAAGCTGTAATTTGGTATGAGTATGTATATTAATCATGGCAAAAAAGTCGTAGAAAAAAATCTTGAAAAAAAATTTTTTTTTGGGTTGCTCCCATACAAGTAAAGTGGGGGAGTCATTTTTTTTTCTCTACTTACCCATCTTGTGGGGTATCGTTAAAAAGGTCTTTGGAAAATATTGTGAGGTTGAGAACACCATTTTTAGATTTAGGGATCCGTTTCCGAAATATTTGGTTTTAAAGTGCAAATTTTTGTTAGAGGTACGTGTCCCCCCCTCTATCTCCTAAACGGTTATATATAGATACGTGAAAAAAATTACAGCAGTAGTATATATACTGAAGTTGAAAGGAAAACTATCAGAGCTAAGTACTAAGTACAAACTAAAAAGTTATAGGCAACCAACTTATAAAATATACTGGAAAATGTAAAATTTCATACAATCTTTATTGTTAGATGTTTTTGGTCGTTAAACTGTGAGGTGCGAGTGTAAATAGTGTGTACTCAAAGTTGTCATTCGCAACTACGGAACCCTATACTGCGCGTGGCCCGACACGCACTTGGCCGGTTTTTTAAAGTACTGTTCTTGGGAATATAAGTAACAGAATTTCTTTTTGTTTTAAAAGTCATTCTGTGACATAATCTAATCAGAATAATAACAGGATTTTATATTTTAATAAATAAATAAAAATAAAATAAAAAATCATTTATTGCCACAATTAAATCAATGTAATTTTGTTTTTCCTATATTCTAAAATCTAATAAACCCTTTACAATAGTTTACGGAATATGTCATGGTGACAAAGCTTCCTTGACCCACCCGATCTAACCACCGACTATGTTTTTATCACGCCCCAGTCAATCCTTGTTTGTACCAACTGTCAGGCACTCCATAGCTGCTGAACAATTCCAGAAATGCTATCCTTGTTTACCCTCGTAATTATTTTTAGAATCGTTTTGGCTCTAATACTAATACTATTACAAATGTATCATAAATCATAATATAGGATAAACACACGTTACCTAATTTAATATTCATACAAGGTCATTTTACTCGAATACAATCGTACTCGTCTCACTGACGTGCTAAAAGCAATGTTGTTATGCTAGTAAAATTACGTCAATATCAAGTGATTATATTATGCTCTTTGGTCAATATGATAAGATCTCATACTGACGTAAGCCAGACACTTCTTGATTCTAGTGAATTTTCTCGATTACAATCTTTTTAAATTATTTTGTAATCCATATGAAAACGAATGTTATAACGAAAGATAGGTTACGCAAACGTAGTCGTGAGAAAACACCTAGTTATTTGAATAATAATATTTTATGGACCAACAAAAATTTTAAACACTTTTACAAAAAACTTAAAAAAGGACAAAGTTTACATTTTTGTATACTGGACTTAGGACCCGAAGCTGAAGACGCATTTACCATTTTTGTCTTTTAAAATTACATATCTACTCATCGATTTAAAAAATACGCCGCAATAGTTTACAAATTTACTTACTTGATTAAAATAATAAATAGAAGTAAATAAACACACCAGATTATATTTTGGTGTGAACTTACGTATGTATGTCACAGTCGCATTAACTCCAAAATAGAACGCTTATGTAAAAGGAGCGCCCCTTTCTCGAACAATTTATGGTCCATAAATTGCTGCTTTGTTTCGCGTATTCTTTTCCTTTGCCTTATTAGCAGAACGAAAAAGTCCTTTGACCAAGGAGTTTCTTGAAACTTATAGATTTGCGAATGAAATTGTATTTTGTTTACAATAATAGTCTTTAAATATTTGTGTATAATGACTATGTGACATTTAATAATGCGTTGGAGGAACGGTTTAGATGTTATTCAAAAAGACTGGCCGAGGTTAACATCAGACAGAGATAGTGGAAAGAGATAAGAGAGGCCTTTACCTAGCTGTAGGACAAGATAGGCTGAAAAGAAATAATGTTGGTACATTTTTTATAGTTTCTACTTTCGCCAGTTAGCCTACACACTAGACATGCGTTATTATTTGCATTTGTCTGTTATTTGTAATAAATCGCATACACAACGATGTTTGGGATTCTATCCTACTGATACTGATGAAAATAAATGTATGCATTTTAACCTTTATGACACAATATTGTAAACATATGTTTGACAAATAAACGTATCTTTATTTTTAACTTTAATAATATCGCTTAATCTACGGGGTTAATCCATTCGACGGTTAATACATTGACCTACTAACGGGTTTTTTATAAGATCCAATATTGACGAGTGTGCGAAGGCGCTCTTTGAGCTAGTAGAACCCTCACCTAAAAATTTCACCCTTTTGTCGTTGAAATACCAAAGAGTTGTACTAAACGCTACGACAATTCCTTTTTGTTTCGAGTAGGTAAGGTGTGGAATAAATTTCTTGCGTCTATATTCACAGATAAGTATAGTCCCGGAACATTAAAAAATAGAATAAATGGGTATCACTTGGATAAGCATGTATCTTAGTCTTCAACGTCACTTACCATCACGTGAGAGTGGCGACAGATGCATAATTCAATAAAGAATAATAAAAATATTAAAGGTTAACTACGAACCCCGTAGTTTAAACTACATATGTTATTTTGACTACCTCTGTTGCTTCATTTTCACTCTCATTCGCGAGAGCCTTTGAATCGCAGTTTCCGGGTTAGATCCCCGGCCAGGTCATGAAAACAATTTTTTTTTGTTTGGTTTTGAATGTTTATCCATAAAAGTAGGTAAATTAAATGTAGGTAAAAAACTTCCTACGTTTTTGTGGCTATAATTTAACAAACGGCGATACAAACAAATACTTAATTATGCTTTTTTACTTTCCTCGTAAAATTTGGGAAAAATTAGATACATTTTTCTGGCTTGGGGCACCCGAATACTTGAAGAAGTAGAAATAATTGTACTATCTAATTACTAAGTGCTGACTAGTAATCAAACACTTACGTAAAATTGTGGTTCTGGGAAAGAGGAGTAAATTAAATAATTGTAGCAATTAAGTATTATATACTTACATTATTTTATAAATATTTTAGGCCTATATTAATGGAATTTTCTTTAAATGATAGGTATATAATAAGTTTTAATTTTCTTTATAACAACTTTTTTTAAAGAATTATTTATAAAAAATCAATGATATTACTTCGTTTTTAACATCTATAAAAAGTAGTGTTAGGTATGATTTTATGTATGTGTGTTTGTACTTATGAAATACCTTTGAAGACTTTGATGTATGAAATATTGTGAGAATTTTTACATTACATAGACATAGACTTAAATATTAAAATATTTTACTTTCATTTTTTATTATTTCAAGCATGTTTATTTTTATCAGATATAACGGAGAATTGGTATGGGAGAAAGAATTTTGTAAAAAGACCACTAGATTTTTATAATTTAAAACAATTGGTGTCTACTATTGAATATTTTAACAAAGCTGCGTGACAAGTAACACTGCACTGTGGTAATTACACGAGCATTATAGTTCCAAACCTCGTGCTTATCATAATAGCTAGACACATATTTCACGCAGCCTGTAGTTTGCTGTTATTATAATTTTGATAATTATGCCCCACTAACCTGTAAGTTTTAACTTAAAATGAAGAAACTGGCGACGGTGCTAGTTTATGAAGGTCTAAAGTTAAAAAGCGAGGAAAATATTGAATGAAATAAGACAGACATACTTTTTAAGTAATTTTAAAATATTTTTGTATTCCAAGACTACTAGATTCTTTAATAATAATGAATACAAAATTGTACATACAATAAAGTTGATAACAATTAGTTTTATGGTTTTCAAATGAAACAGCCGGGTAAGAAATATTTCGTATAATTTGCAGTAAATGCGATACGACAGTAATGGCGCAGCGGTTAACACGTCCACGATGCGATGCGACACGGTTGGTCCCGGGTTTTATCCCCGTTTATGTCATGATGGAAAATGATCTATTTCAGATTGGCCTGGGTCTTACATGTTTAAGTATCTATTATAAAATATAGACGAGTTAGTATCCTACGACACAAGTTCGTAACTTACTGTGGGTTTATTTCAAATTTTGTGATTTGGTTCCTCTATACAGAATGTAACATGACCCTCAGCCCGTCAATATAATAAATTTCTTCTATGGGATCAATGCCGAAAACTACATTTTCTTTTTTTACTTTCAACTTAACACTTTTGTATGAAAATTTCGAATGTCGAAGTTTCCTGCATTGATCCCTGAGCAAAATTTGTTCATATTGACGTGCTGACTCACCTCTTTAGGAATGTGTCAAGGGTCATGTGACACTCAGTATATATTTTAAGAAAATCGATATTAACCTTTAACTATGGACGTCTTATATTTATAACACTACCGTGGACATGTAGTCTGTCAGACTCCGCTATAAGAATGCGATTTTTTTTACCATAATAATTCCAAATTGCTGGAACAATATAACTAGATGAAATTGAAGGAAACTGAAAATAAGATGACGTTAGTGCATTTACATACTTCTTTATTTAAATCTTTAAAAATATTAAAAATAAGAACATAGGCACCATTTTTGGTAATTTTGACTATAGGTTAGTTTTTAAACATAAAACATTACTTAACTAAAATATTTGGTAATAATCAAATCTTTTTCTTATAATCTACTGTATGACTAATTAAAAAAAAATTAAATGTACTTCTGATAGAGAAAAACAAAAAAATCACAACCATCTTTGTAAGACTAATTATTGACAGTCATTACATAGAGGACGGGAACAAAAGATGGATCGCTAACTCGTAATATTTAGTTTGCCGGCCTATGAAGTGAACTTTGTCGCTTGCCCTCAGAACGAGAACAACCAGCTTCACATTTTCTGCCATTTTTTACACATAAAAATAAAACAAACAAAAAAATTTGTAAATATTTTTATACGGCAACTATGGACATGTAGTCTCACAGGCTCCAGCCAATTTTTCAAAAGGTAATACTCACGTCCTATGCACCGGGCGACGCTACCTCCTTCTTTTCTAGTCGTTTTTGCAATAAAACTGAAGCTACTGGGCGGCTCAGTCACGGGGAGTGGGGGGAAGTGAATGAAACAAAGAAACCAATATTGTCGCGGAGCCTGTGAGACTACATGTCCATACTTAAAGGTTAACGATAATGTTTTGTTCTAGCGGAAGCGTCGTCGAGCGATGCGGTGACCAGCAAGCCACCACCCAAATCTCCGTGCGCGCCCGCACACGTCAACAGCCCCACTCCAAAACGTACGTACCTTTTGTTTTTATTTCTTCCCAATGTCCCTTTGTTCCCAACGGCTCCTGTGTTGGTGTAACTTGAAACTCACTACCAATGATTCACGTTTGAAACCCAAATAAACTTGTGTGTAACCTGATTTAGCTCTACTCCACGTACTCGTTTTGTGTAGTGAGTGGAAAATTGGTCCGCAAATGGTAGTATCTGGTTATTCAAGCCGATTTCACAAAATAAAAGATGCAGTTAGTCTAATAATGCCTGTAATGCAGTATTTTCTAGACATCAAAACATGGATTTTAAAGAAATCCACGTTAGCTTAGAAGACCCAACCTTACTGAGGTGGTGGAGAAATTTGCAAAAAGGAGGTGAGAAGAATTGCAAACAAGGGTCTGCTTCTACTTATTTGAATTATTTCCATTGTTAGGCAATTTACTTGATTATGTCGTTGAAGATATTTTAGACCTAGGCAAAGACAACATAACAAGAAACATAGTAGTTTAGGTAGTACGTCAGGCGGCAGGCCACACATTAGCAAGTGAAATGATACGATTGTCATGCGGCCAGTCTGTTTGATATAGTTTACTCTCTAAGTGGCACGTACAATACGACACAGGTCTATCTAGATATGTGAGGCCTTTGTTACCGGATTAGGTAAAAGGTAATTAATACAATAACTAAAACAAGTAACAATATAATAACTAAAAAAATGGAACCCAGATCGCTGTTGTCACAATGTTATGTAACCAAGGAGGAGCAAATTTAATACAAAGTTAATTTATTTGTTATAATTTTATTTTTTGCCACATTAATCCAATAAGGGTCATCAAAGGTTTTGGTAAGAGATCGCCTAACCATGACTATTTCTACAGTCAGCTCGTTTGCTTCTCAGTCATAAACACTGTATCTATGTGTTATTTCAATCATAAGTAATTATTAAGGAAATATAGAAAACTAACTAAATTTTGACTTCCAATAAAAATTGTGACACTTTTTCCGAGGGTTAAATATAACTATAAAACATCATATTAGGATGAAAAATGAACCTTTTTCATTATTTCTCTGTTAACTCATATAAAGATATGCGTTGTTTTACACTGTTTTGTTTGCGCGATGTCAATATAATTAGAGCCACTTTTCACAGAACACGAGCGTATTAATTACATTGATTATTACAATCACTCAACTGCGTGTAATTTGCCATCCGTGATGGAAATAAAACAATTATTGCTGTCGTTGAGAATTGTTCTACATTAATTAATTATTAGATATACCCATACATTAATTCGCGTTATAAACGAATGTTAAAAATGTCACAAATTTTAGAGGTATTTTGTATTTTGAGCAATTCAATTCAATACAAAATATTTATTTACTATAGGTTTCTTTGAACTTTATTAACTGTCAAATTTGATTTAATAATTTTTATGTTGACGTCAGTATAACTTACTAAGGGGTATGTTTAGGCCGCTTCTAAAGTGGAGTGCAGAAGAAGCGGCAACAAAATGTCCCGAGCATTTTCTCCAATCGACGTCAACTTACAATCTTAACCTAAGAAACTACTTTACTATATGTTGATTGAGTATGCATTGTTTTAATTAAATGCCAGGAAAAAAAAATGAATTTGATTTTTTAAATTCTAACAGTTGAGGAGCCTGGTTGTCCAATCAGTTGGTAAAGGCATAATTAGCGCTTACGATATGAAGCAACCCCGAGCTAATTCTTCACTGATACACGAATTAGTGGCAAAAAATGTCTTGAGCTCCTCCGTGATTCGGAAGGCACGTATTTTTTTTTGTCCCGGTTGCTATCACTGTGTGTAACATTACTTCACACACACACAATATACAAAACAAAAATGAACAGACATTATTGCGGTAAAGTCCTATCAAAAGCTATTGATTTTCATTACAACATATACAGGGTGGAATGGAATTCGTTAGCATACGCAAAAAAATACACGTTAAAACATTTCTTGCGTCGACATTAAATCGCTGGTTGTGTATCGTTCTAAAGTCACTTGATTTGCTGCAATACTGTTTAAATGAATTAATTTTTTTGTGTTTTTGAGAATTCAGTCTTGGTTTATTTTTGGTTTTTATCTAAGGTAATAGCCTCTTTCAAAGCGTTTGAGGAAGTAATTGAGTTTTTCTTAAAGTTGAAATATGTGTAATTTTAATTTATTCAAAAGTAGTCTTACATTACTTTCAATCATGGGTTTATTCTATATTTAAAACGATGCCAATGAATTTAAAAACACCCTGTATAACGATACGTTTTCATCCAACTGCCATTTTTATTCGAAGATTTTACGAGCGAAGTAGAAACACCGTATCGGGATTCTTACTAAAAATACCCAATGAAATTAATTAATTGATTTACTACTTTTAGTTGAGGAATTATATACCTTAACCTTGTAAGACGATTGTACGATACACCTATCGTACCAATACGTCACGTTCTTTTCTTCATTTTTCTTGTAGATCAAAGAGCGTAGTGGAGTTAACCCTTAATGTGTTAATTAAACCTGTTGTATCAATACCGTTATGATAATCAATAACCTAAGAGAAGTAAAACAAAGTAAAAAGTGGCGCTATTTAATGACAAGTTCACCTTATAACCCTTTGACTGTTGACAGTGTGCCAAAAATCGGTACCAGCGCCGTCCGGCGTTGGCACCGTGGCCTGGATTCATCCAGCGATTATGTCATCTACAAACATACCGGTATCCAGTCCGTTTGTTATTCCACAACACACAGACATACAAAAATTACACTTTTATTGTCACTTTTATACCGAATGCCGATATTTTTGGAAGAACGCCCGTGCAAGTTCGCAATGCAAGCGCATACGATTTGCGTCACGATCTATTTTCAAAATTTTATGAACGAAACGTGCTCATATTGGCTGTCGTTTGTATTTATGGTTATCTTTTAGTTTTGTTTCATTAGTTCCAAACTTACCATCATCATCTGCCTTACCTTATCCCATTATCTGGGGTCGGCGCAATATGTCTTTTCTCTCCACAATTTTCTATCCCTTGCCATTTCGGCATCCACCTCTACCTCTTTCATATCCCTATTAATACAATCCATCCATCTCTGTTTTGGCCTACCTCTTCCCCTATACCCATCAACCCTCATAGTTAGAACTTTTTTAGTCAGGTGTTCTTCGTAGTTCCAAACTTACCATGTCTACAGTAAATAAATATGTATTAATAGAAGGATCTCATCCCATCATCATGTCTTTTTTAATATCCACTGCATGAGCACGAAACTCCCTGCCTGCACCACCAGAGGCATACATCAGCCAGAGCATTTGGCCTACACTCTCCAGGCTGGCCAGATGAGTTGGCGACGTCTCTTTGATGTATATAAGCTTTGTTGACTAAAGCTTATATTTCATAAGTCGCCTTCTGCGACATCTACGGTAAGACTTGACTTGAAGAGAGTCCCATTCTACTCTGTCGAGAACCACACGACAAACGGGGACCACACGGCAGAGAAGGATCTGTTGGACATTATCTGAATGAAAAATGCAACCAGGTTACATGGCACAAGTATTAATCCGCTGTTAGAACTTGTGGGTTATATTGGACTTCTTTTTGCAGACGTAGGTCCAGAAACGTTAGCGTTTCTGGACCTACGAGCTACGAAGGTGGGTGGTAGATGGCACGGGCGATAAACTTTCGTCAAATTACATCACAGCATTAATGTTGTCATAATTGCGGACACCGGGCTGCTGCTACGTACCTCAGCTGCCAATGCCACCTGGAAAAACGTTCTGATGATGATGGATGATGAATGACATGATATGAAGCAAAATAGAAGCAAATATCTACAATAAGTCACGTATTACGTGTAGCGTCTTCAATGAGCAGTAGACTCGTTTTAAACACGTTCAGAGTACGGACAATAGTCTTGACCTATTTCCACGCATTTTATTTTCTTTTACGACTCTGACTCTGAATCTAAACCGGGACGTATGCGAATTGAATCTAGTAATCTTATTACCCGATTGAAAACTTCTACTACTGCTTTTTGTTGGTGTTAGAGGTCATAATTGGTGTAGAATAGACACGTACTATACTAACATCGGATGTTACCTTTTTACTGAATATATCGTATTTTGGCTTCTATGTACGAGTTTGTATTTTCGTTCGATTGTTCCTATATACCTATGTCCTAGACTATGTACTTACTTACTATACCATATTTCGGTTTATCGTTAATTTAGTCGTCCACTGATAAAAGGTTTTATGACCTGTATATGGCAAAAAGACGCGAACTAAGAAAAATACCTTTTTTGAGATATATTGTATTGGGTATCAAATGAAAAGCATTTTTATCTAGGTACCAAAAAATATTATTTCATAAAATGTTAACCCTTCGCTCGTGAAACATCAAAATATGTCGGGGTAATATAGAAGGTGTGTATAACTTTATCTTGCACCTACAATCTTTTGATCTTTCGTGCATCGAAAAAAAACAGTCTA
The DNA here is from genome assembly GCA_963082605.1 of Rhodophaea formosa. NCBI lineage: Eukaryota > Metazoa > Arthropoda > Insecta > Lepidoptera > Pyralidae > Rhodophaea > Rhodophaea formosa. The sequence goes on from OY720206.1 coordinate 15,594,983, forward strand.
TAAGTTGTTTGTTGTTTGAGGAGCCCGATGGCCAAGTGGGTGTTAGCACTATAAGCATATATATATATATATATAATAAAATATAACGCATGTTAAGTAACCCCGGGCGCAGTCCCCACTTGTATGGGTGACCATAAGTGGCCTAAAAATATCTCGAGCTCCTCCGTGCTTCGAAAGGCACGTTAAGCCGTTGGTCCCGGCTGTCATCGTTGATGGCAGTCGACTGCCATCAACGATGACAGCCGGCATAGCTATGTCAGATGCCTTTAGGCAGCTTGAAAAATCTGACACCAGTGTTGGCCACTTACACACACGAAAAAACAAAAAATATAAGTTGATCGGATAGCTCTCTTCTTTTTTTAAATTTTGAACGTGCTTCTTTTCCATTTGCATTGAACAGATGAGAAAAAACTTGTCAAAAACATTTTACATAAACATACCTACAGTACGTACTTTTTTATATGTATTCAGGACCGGATATATTGAATTCAGTATTTCCAAGAAAGCTCTCTCTCCCTGGCGAATGAAATTTTGCCGTCCCCAATATGTGTGATCTTAAAAATATTACGTTGAAACGGACGAAACGGAAATAAACAGAAAATGGACAAATTTTATTTGATAAAAAGATATTTAATGTAGGAATAAAGCTATCCTTAGTATTTTGAAGGCCTTTTAATCTTTTTTTTGCAAGTTATAAAAAGATATGTCAGCAGTATAACTGCAAAAGGCTGCGCCTGCTGAGCCCCCTTCTTCGTTTGGGCTTTGCATTCGATATATGGTTTTCATTGTATCCCTTTTACAATTTGTTTACGTGTAAGGGTGTGTTGCGTCTCCGAACCACCACCTCCATTTGTCTCTGTTTTCGATAAATGTCTGTAGTGTCTCCTGTACTTTCCAATACCGAATATTGTGAAATAATTTTTATACATCAGAAAAGCACTGTTATTTAATTCATGCACGAAGTCCCGGGAAAAAACTTGACTCTTATACAATATGAATATTATATTACAGATTTCTTCTTTCTTCATGACTTGTCAATGTAAACTTTACAAAAAATGTCTCCGGCCACTTGGCCTGCATGACTTCATCACCTACAGTGTAATAATACGTGAATATAAGCGTGAATATGATGTCAGTGCAAGAGTTTTTCTCGTCTTGTTGTTATTTCTGAGTAAGTATTCCTACCTATTGAAAATAATACCACCTGCTTGCTGCTATGCACGGACGCCGTTTTTGGTGTCCATTATATTTTATTACATTATAAGTCAGTTCCATTTAAATCGTTTTTTACTTAAGTATGTAAAGTATTTGCGGGAATTATATATAACACAACTTAGCCTGTCCATAAAAATAAGTACTATATTTTCGAAAAAAATTGCGCCATATTGTTCAAAATGTAAAGCTCAATAGTTTTTCCCTGACATTATCGTTTAACGAATGTATGAATGTATAAGAAAGATGCCAGAAACGGCGTACGTGCTAAATAGCAAGCAAGCTAGAGGTATTTTATGTGAAAAAGTTAGAAACATCCTCATCAACTTTGACATTTATGATTCAAACCAATTAATTAGTCCGTTTCGGTGTTAAAACACTTAGGTAGGTAGCTACAAATTAACCCAAAATTACAAGATGAATCTAGAGTTGAATTCAAGATTTCAGAGTTTAAATTCTAGCACTGTAAGTAAGTAACTATCTATTTAAATTTGCTACATCGGCATGCCATTCACAAAGTGCCAAATAGCTGTTTGGCATCAAAATAGACGGTCACCGGCTAGCCAATGGGGTGTCTCTCGTTAACCATCTCTTAACGCTGACATAATTTTCCCGAATTAGGCTCATGCTTGGCACCTCTTTTCTTCACGTACACGTAAATTAATTTATTACGCATTGTGTTAACGAAAGTAGAAATTCAACTATTCAAAGGATAAAATTATCACAATATTTGTTCTCATTTAGGCGCTAAGACCAGCCAACTAGCACCACCCCTCATTTTATGTCTTTTACTACTAAACAGATTCAAATTGAAAAAAAATATGAACTCTACTCATTACTCAAAAGCGGCCACTTTTGGCGGTAATCAGTAGATCTCTCAATCTGAACTGATGATATTGATGAAAAGTAATAGTAAAAAATTACGTATAGTAAAGTAATTTACCTACTAGCGAAGTACTTACGCAGATTTTTTCAATTTGTTCTAATTTCGTAGTACAAGAATTACATAACGGGTGACGCTAGTTTTGCTGATGTAAACCTCTTAAATTGGATTGCAGAATGCAGCCAAAATCAATCGTTTCATATTGCTACATTACGTCTTATTTTAAAGATTCCATGAATCATACTTACATAATCCTGTTTTTAAAATCAGCACATTTTCCTTTTTGTTTCTTTCTCGGAAATCGGAAAGAAAATTAAAATAGCACCACGTACATAGCAATATTGCCAATCTTGTGATTGCTAATAACTATATGACTCTGGTAGTATAGACAGGGTCGTGCTCCTGCAGTGAAGACTAAAAAGACCTGACGATGATGATGCAATTTATTAACCCGCACAAAACCAGTTAGATTTGCCAGTTCATTAAATTGACTCCACCCATACGTACTCGGCAACTTTAACTATTTGATTGCTATAAACACACTGCAGTGGAAATGGTCAATCAGCCTAGATGGCCTGCAAGTCTAGAATTCTAGATAAACGACTAGTTACGCTTGTTTAGTTACCTAACAAACCAGAAGTGCTCTGTTTTGAGGTAGTTACTTTGTATAGTAGGTTTTGCTAAATATATACTTACTGAACGTTGATTTGGGTACTGTCCAGTATAGTTTGAAAAATGTTATCACCGGGAACCAAACCCGATACACAATGGTTAAAAATACACACAGCGTGTAAACGGACCCTCGACATTCCCTTCAAGTGGCGACTCAGACCATCGATATGAACAACTATTCTTACAAATGATTTTTTTAATGTACAAATGTAATTTACAAATCTTCGAGCAACACGGCCTCCGTACCGTTACAAATAGACTAAATAATTAAAAAAAAAATTTTTTAACCTATTACAAATAAAAGGGCCGGGTACTATTCTTATAAGACGGACATTAAATTTAAAAAACACACCTTTTTTTAAACAAAAGTGTTCAGCCGCCCGGGCAAAATGTACCTATTAGTATCTCAAAAAAAAAAAAAATCCCAGCTTTGGTCCGATAGGAAAAGTTGTCCATATTAACAGGCTGAATTCTGCTATGATTTTCTTCCTACCTTATAGTAGACATGTAAAGCGTATGTTATTTCATTTTCATTTCAAATAAAAGTCAAATTTTATTACGAAGTGATATAAATACTTCGTTAATTATAATTATTTATTCATCAGTGAAGACTTACAATTCTACACAGAAAACTTATATTTACTAAAATAAAATTACAACGCACTCCTTAGCGTCTCTAGCGCAAAATAAAATACTAGCTGCGTTACCGCGGAATAATGCTCGGTCACTCTCTATGCTCACCACATGCTCAGTGCATACCATAAGGAGTTTCCTCGTTTGCCCACACAATTATAAATAAAAATAATAATAATGGATGAATATTACTACTTTTCAGGTTATCTACCTGCGTACCTAGTATCTGTGTTATTGCTTAGATTTTTAGGTAGAAAACTTTTCTTTGGTTTTTGTTTAGGATGTATTTCACGACGCTGATGAACTCTTGTTTACGTGTAATAAAAACAAACAGACATTACGCACACACCATATTCCATAATATATTCAGGTTTTGAAACTAACTTATTAATCTTTCATTGATTTATGGTTTGTACATCAAACTGAATACATATTTACTAATAAGCTTCCGTTCAGAAGGTATTGATTGGATTTAGTAATTTTGTGAACAGAGGCAATTATCCTTCAACACAGTAACTTTTTTAACACCACGTGCATAATATTTTAAATCTATGTCCAAATTTCTATAACTTGATTTAAAACATAAATTATGTACCTTGCATATCGATGTTTATTTTACATTTTCTTTTATTACCGTAGGTATTTTCACGAATGCTACTTTTCCTATAATAATCGTTCTGAAATATTTATCTTATCTTTTAACAAGATAACATGTAAAAAAGGATTCCAATCACAGTATTTGAACGCGTAATTTATTATTACATATGAAACATTTTGAGTTATATAGGTATAATCAATAAAGAAGAAATACATTGGTTCTATTTTGTTTACCTTTGTATGTAACATTCACGTTTGCTTATTTTGTTTGCGTCTTCCAAACCCTTATAAGTCCCAGTATGAGCTATTGTTTTAAAGTTCCTCCCCGTTACTCGTCCCTAAAATAGTCAAGGAGTGTGTGTGCAATATTAATTAGCAATACACGATTTACACGGCGCGTTCCATACAGGCGCAGCGCATGCCGGCCGGCTGGGCGGCCGTGGCGTTCGGGCGCTCCCTTCGTGGCCGAGAGCCGTCGCGCGCACTCGCATACACGTCTCCGCGTAAAAATAAAGTCCACAGCGCGCCCGCGCACTTCAACCCATTTATAATTATCAGTAAATCTCCGCGCGAGCGCACGACTGCCGCGGCCGGCGACCGCTCGCTGAAAAGAAAATCAGAATCGCTATTAACGAATCCGAACCCGTCCCGCGAGCCCTTTCGTGACCCAGGGACGCGACCGACTCCTAATCCCTAGTACAACGCTCCGCCGGCCTTACAGACACTGTCACACCTACGCATTAGGTACCGGTGCTACGGCTCGCGTTTAACCGCTCCTGATTGGACGACGTATGTTTCGCGGTTATGATTATTGTGTCAGTGATAACAGAGTGTTAAGTCTTATATAAACATGCCCGAAAGACCGAAACGTCGTAAAAATAATAAAAACAAACGGAAAAATAAAAATCAACGTGTTGATTCTAACAAAAATGATAGTGATGTGAAACAAACTGATGAAGTTGAATCGTGTAGTGCCGAGCTATGCAGTCCCAGTGGAGACGCAGAATCAGTCTCTCAAATATCTGAAAACTTATCTTCAAATATTACAACACCTATTTCATCTGTGAGTGATCACGATAATGTAAAGTGCATTGATGATAGTGTTATTTGCTTTGCTACTGAAAACACGTCTCAGGATCTAAATAATAATAGTGATTTAGTAGAACCTCTAGTTATATCTCCATCGCATTCAATGCAAGAAAATTTAGATGGCCAAGACTCTGGCGTTTATGTTGTAGAATCTCCAGAACAGTCACTTAAAAGTAAACCTAAACGAGGTAAACTTAAACTAGAAAGCATTAAAAGTAAAAGTCTGGATAATGATGATGCCCCACAGATAGTTGAAATTACAGAAAATAATACCATTGAAATTGAAGATGACAGTAGTTATCCAGTTATCGATAGTAGTAATGTTTTAGTTTACGAAGTCGATACAGATGTAGAATGGGAGAAAACGAATAAATTAAATCCCGAAGTAACGTCAAATAATAAGGAGTTTGCAACTGGAACGTTATCTATAACAACTATTCCTCTAAATGTTGCACAATGCGAACAAACTAAATCTTTGACACCGGAAGAAGAAATGTCGTTGAGGCACTACTTACAAACTTTGAATTTAGCGACCAATCCCAATGTAAATACAATAGAGATAAAAACAGAAATAGAACAAATAATAAATCGCGAAATTAAACATCGATTGCGTAAAAAAGGTTTAGCTGATGATCTCTTTGTTCAAAGATCTGGTCCTTCTAGGATTTTGGATGTTATAGACGAAGAAGGAAGTAGTGAGTCGTCGATGACATCACGTCGACAATCTTATTTAAGTGATAAAAAAAGTGACAATGAAGATTTGGAAGACGACGTATTTGAAGACAAAGCAAAATCAAATCAGAAATATGTAACTAAATCAGTAGGTCAAGTAGGCAAAAAAAGTTATGGAAGGTTAGTTCCACAGCAATGTATGCTGGTTGGCACTAAGCTGAAAGAGCCAGAAGTGACAGAAGCTCGGGGAGACTGGACCATGCAAACTGTAGAAAAGATGACTGGCGCAGAAGTGGTTTATTTGACAGATTCTTCGAGTAGTACTAGCTCTATACATGATATTGGTGACGAGACTGATGATAGTGTAGAAACCGATGTATCAATACGAATGATTACCCCTACTATTGAAGTAACTGATACAGAAGATTTGCTGAAAAAAACATTTGTGTCTGACACTAAAGATCAAATTAAACAACAAACTGTTAATAATGACACTGTAGACTGCTATATTATACATAAAGATAAAGAAAATGACTTTAGCATGACTAAATTGGTTGAAACTAATACAACATGTCAAGATTATGAGAACCCCAACGAAATTGTTGTACTATCGACAAGTGACATTAAAACAAATTTATTCGTCAAAGACTTAGACGAACTAACATCGAGTAATGTTGAAAGTTGTGTTGAAAATATTAATAATGAATCTTTAGAAGGTTGCAGTGAAGAAAAAGATTCAAAAAATAATAACAGTATATACAATCTTGAATTAAAAGTATTGAAATGTGAATTGAACGATGCAATAAATAATTTAATCAAGGAGGTATCTTCAGATTCAGATGTCCCTAATGAAAATCTCAAAGAAAATTTTGCTCGACAAGATTCTTCAAGTAGCGTTTGTTCATCCCAGTGCACCGCTAAATATAACCCTACTTATTCATCCCTTAATGATGTGTCTAACATGTTGCATGACGAGAATCCACAAAATTCTGAAATTCGTGCTGAAGATGTTGGTAAGACTAATACAGCAACTCATGTAAAGGATGTATTTGAATGTGTTACAGGAACAACTGGAACAATTGACAGCCAACGTTGTACTATAGACCAACCGCTGGCATTGCGAGATTTGTGCGTACAAAAAATAGCAAAGTTTCCTTTTGGAGAGAAAATATTACAAGAATTAGCTTCAGTTTCAGAACGATTACAAAATATCAATGTGTATGGTATAACAACAAAAGAAAAGATGGCAAACGAGGACTCAAAAGTTGAAAGTATGCCTTATTATCCACTACCAGACTTATCGAGCATAGAAAAAGTTTCACTATCCTCAAAAAGTCAAGAACCTTTACCGCCTCCAGTGCAACCCCGAAACTCTTCTTTAAAAAAATCACAAGATGATAATCACTGGACTGCACTACCGACTAAAAGCGATCCTGTTTATGTTTGCTTGTCACCATCTCAAAAAATGTTGATGGAGAAAACCAATACAATAATAACCAAAGATGACGCAAGCGATCTGATTGATACTCACAAGAAGTTTGTTGATCGCAGAGGATACAATGAATATTACAATGAAAAGAAAACAGAACATGAACGTGAACCTCCTGTGATACCTTTTAAATCACAAACTGGAAGTCGTTTACTGGCTCTGATTCGCGACCCAACAGTAACCTACAATATCAATTCATCAGCCAGTGATCATTACGCTAAAAGTCATTTCAAAGAAAATAATTTTAACAGAACGATAGAGCATGGTAATTACAAAAAGTCTTACGAAAATATGTGTAGTAGAAGGGATCTTTCTAGTACATTTAAACCTATACCACCGCCAAGACCAAAAAAATATTCTTCATCGTTTTATGAAAGCGATGAAAGCTCCGATTTTACTGACAGTTCGTTCAGATCCATGAAAAGTGAAAGAAAATATTTTCACTATTCCACAGGAAACTTAAGCAAAGAAATTGAAAATGATGTGTCTTCTATTCAAAATATGCACAGACATTTTACTGACATTCGAGATAGTGTTAATGAAGTTAACTTTCCTCGAAGACCTTCATTGCCTAAAGATATTTGTGATAAACAAATGGAATATATACGAATGAAAGAAAAAGAAGTAGAAGCTGAAATACGGCGTTTAGAGCACGAAAAAAATAACGTCCCGGTCGTACCTAGGAGAGGACCTAGAGCTCCATTACTTAAAGAAAAAGACGAACAATGTAAAACTAAATCTAAAATTATATCCATGAATATAGAAACTCAAGAAAAACCAGCCCGAGGTAGACTTCATTCACTGTTTAGTAGTAGTCAAGAAGAATTACTCCGCGATAAAATGTACTCTGAATATGTTAACCAAATGGCTGAAAGGCAAGAAAGGAAGCAACACAAAATTATTAAAGTTACCAATAGTGGTGGCGTTTCGAACACTAATACAGTATCTAAGAGTATGTCAGCTCTTGATATTTTAGATTCAAAAGTAAACAATCGTATTGAAAAAGAGTTTATATCGAAAGCAAGAGAGAGATGGGATAAATTAGGCATTAAAGATCCTGAGACAGAAGATGAAAGAGAAAGTAGCAAAGATGTATACAAGGAACCGAAAGTAATAGAGCACAAGATAAAAGTGATAGAAGGAAACAAAATGACAGATGTGAAAAAATTGCCCAACCATTTACAAGAATTTGTGCGTTTTACTGCTAAGGAAAAAGATGATGGGAGAAGCAGTTCTGGTGAGTCTGGGAGTAGACCAGCATCCCCGCACGTTGTGGTTTGGTGTGCAGTGATTATCTTAGTGCTAGCGATAGGAAAATACTTTTTAAGACTTTTGCGAAACAAGTGATCTAACAATATGTGTGTCTCGTGTGTATATCCAAAATAACCTCTGATTGTTTGCTTGCATGGTTGTATTACTGTATGGATTGATTAATTAAATTATTTGTATTATTTTTCCCTATTTTTGGTATGTAGTGCCTGCCAATATCATCAACATTTACGATATCTTCAAACTGAAAAGGTGAGTTCTATTTGAAGATATGTATGTTATTGTTCGCCATATGCTAAATGGAACACGTTTGGCATGAATCAATAGTACAGTAATGAAGTAATGTACATTTGATGCAATGTTTTGATTCACGTATGTACATTGATCATTATTTATACGGTTGTAAAACATATGCTTTATTTATATTTTTAGTTTATAATAAGAGAAAATTTAGCACCGAATCTTGCAGAGCAGAATCTCCAGTATTTCAAAAATGTTTCATCGTCAACTACCAAATGCGAGTATTGTTAATGGTCAGTCGGGTTCTTTAGTTTTTTTTAAATTAAATTATTTGTGTATATATTTATGTTCAAATGTAAATAGCCTAAATTGTTTGACATCAGCAGCACCAAGGCAAGGCAAACCAGCCTAAATAACCAACACAAAGACGTATTGATACAAAACAAATCAATTAATACAAAAAAGAAAGCTCTTATTGCGTTTGAAAACACTACATATTTCAAAGTAAATAATATTTTATGTATTTATTTCTTCAACCTTGTTCGCTTCTACAACACTTACTGAAGTCCAAGGTTAGAAGTAAGATAATGAATCTACTATTATTGTCATTCGGAAATCTGTGATTTCCATCACCAATTTTTCAAAGTTTTTTAATTCTTCTTCGGAGTCAGCCTCTGGGGCGCAGTGGTTAACATGCCGGTCTGCGACATGGGTGTGCCCAGGTTCGATCCACGCACGGCCACTACGGCCAGGTCATGACGAAAAACGAACGTTTACAGATTGGCCTTCCTTAAATATAAAATACTAGCTGTTACCCGCGGCTTCGCCCGCGTGATATATAGCCTATTTCCTTCTCAGAACCCTAACATGTGTATGCAAAATATCTTACACAAGTTCACAACTTAAAGTGGGGCTAGCCTAATTTGTGTTTGTGTGTCTCTACATCTATATTTATATTCTATCTTAATTCTTTGAGATTTTAGCGTTAAAACAGTTGCGTATGCACATATTTATCTCATACAAAGCAGTTTGTTCTCGCCATCGATTTAGTATGACAACAGTAATTTTGCACGGTTGCCCGCGTCCATGAATAACGTCAGTTTACGAGACACACACAATGTGCAACAGACACGTTGCAGGCGGCTTTCAGATAAATGTCTTATCTTTTGACGAATGTGCGTGTTTACTGAGCCTAATCAGTATTCGAAGACTCATTATGTAAAGATTAGAAAACTGAGTTTGATTAAATTGTTTTTATCAAATAATCTGATTCTGAACACGCACTGAGAGTTATGGCAAATCACAAAGATTGTATTGAAAACAAATACTCTCTTCAGATATTAATAAAAACATTTTGCTTGTCGAAAAAAATATCGACGTTTGGCATATTAGCAATCAGAGCGCTGTGTTAATATGTTATAACAACGGCTCACTCACGTGCTATTTCGTCGGGATTGCCGACTACAGTCTCGGACTCGTCAGAAACCCATTTTCAAGATGTTTAAATACTTATATGCAAACTTGCATTCTGTTAAGACAGGTTACGTTGAAAACGGGCAAGAAAAAATATTGGTCATCTGAAATCTGGTCTAAATCTGGGCTAGTTAGCCTAAGGTGACTCAAAGTCGCGAACTCTCTCGCATACCACGTTATTTTGCACTGGCGTGTCTTTAAATACCTCGCCGACAAAAACCGAGAGAACGGCTAAATACTACTTACGCACTACGCAATTTCCATGGATTCCGCATTTTTTTTGTCACAACATTGGTAAAACATTTTAACTATCGGTTGCAGGGAGAAAAACTATCGACTAAGTTTACAACAATACGTATTATAGAAATAACAAAAGCGGTAAACTATGCAATTTTCAGCATTGCATTTTAAAACCGTCTGCATACAATCACAGCACACGTATTTAATATATAGTATAGTAACCCTTTGAGAATATTCCTATACCGTCATTTTACTCAAAATTTGCAAACGGCATTAAAGATTCGCACATGTCATTTTGTAAACTTATTAAATATTTATCCCATATTTGTGTCATTATTTTATGAGTAGTGCGTACGTCATTCTTCAATCAAAATTTCTCAATCACCGGTTAGAATGATAAATCTGGAAGAGCACATCCAGGACCAAACGACCACTTCACTATTCGTACCATCTGCGTACATACTGCATCAACAGTGGTAGTGAAAACAAATGCAAGATATACAAAAGAACTCTGCGATGTTATTTAAAGACATCACGCATGACTCGTCATGGCGTTACTAATGTTGATTCAAATCTTAAGGTCGTGAAATAGAAACCTAATCAAAATTACAATTACGTGAACATAGTCGTTGAGATAGAGAAGTTTGGAGCATACTTCATCGACAAGAGCTACAAAGCTCTTAAATAAGAAGAAGAGTAGTTAGTATACATTGTATTGTCTGTTTAAGCGTCCATAATGTTTTGATAATCTCGTTATAGTTGCTTGGCGAAGTGGAACTTCAATCTAAATTATCAATCGCCGTCAATTAAATTATCCAATCTAAACGGATGCAGCTACAGTGACGACGCGATTTAATTAACAGCCGCGATAGGCGCCTGCATCAGAATCGCTTTTGTTGTATTGAATTCCGTGGTTGGGGATAGGGTTATTGTCAAACACATTAAGAGGATTACATCAGCGAAACTCACGTTATTTATTTCTTGTACTTCGAAATAAGAACAAATTGAAAAAATCTACGTAAGTACTTCAAGTATTACCTATTATGTATTCTGTGGTATTACTTGTAGTATTTTCAGCAGAACTTTTCATCAATATCATAATTTCAGATAGAGAGATCTATACTCATTACCGCCAAAAGTGGCCGCTTTTTACTGTAATCTCCATAACTTTTTGTAACAATATTTGTATTTTTTTTTTTACATTTTTAGGCTCAGTTGTTTCTGAGATCATTTCCGTTACGTTTTTTGTATGGAATCGTAAAAAAGACATTTTGCTTTTTCCTATCAATTAAATTGACATTTAGACCGATGCAGCAATTGTGACGGCGCGATTTAATAACATCCCATATAGGTCGGCAGTGACTTGCATGGGAATCACCCATTTTGATACCAGTATTGATTTCCGTGGTTAAGGTACTTGAGGCTATCATCAAACATACACCGACAAAGTCGCGTAGTGTGACGCAATTTATAAAAATAGTATATCACTGCAGTGGCCGGCATTAAAAGCATTGATGGACGAACGTGACTGTGAATGTGGGCCAAGGCGAAGCCGAGGCACACATACGAAAGTCCATCAATACATAATTGCAACCAAGGCTTGTATAGTGCTTAACTTAAATAATTCACGGAAATTGACCATACTTTATTCTTTAGGTTTATGCCCACTCCCTAGGCCGGCTTTAATGGACTTCGCGGAAAGCGAAGCGGCTGGTTTATCCTCACAGTATATTGATATTTTTTTAAACTCCTTATTTGTAAGCTTCGACTTGTAAATCAAATAAGAAATTATCTCCGCGCTCCTCCGCACTCTATCACGGTTGCATTATTTCTTTAGTTCCATTTTCAAATAACGCGACAGAAATGAGTTTTCATAAGGTTTTCATAATAATAATATGTGTATTTATGATATGACATTATTGTATTTTAATAATTTAAATGACATTTATTATTATTATTTATTTTTTTCTTCGTAATATAAAATGTGTAGTGTAAAATGTAACGGTGAATATGGATCTTTGTTATCCGAAATAAATGATTTTTTTTTTATATATACGGACAAATCACACAGATTGAGCTAGCCCCAAAGTAAGTTCTTAGTAAGACTTGTTTTATGGGATACTAACTCAACGATACTATATTTTATAACAAATGCATACATAGATAAACATCCAAGACCCAGGTCAATTTGAAAAAGATCATTTCAGACCGGGGATCCAAACCCGGGACCATCCGTGTCACAGGCCGGCGTGTTGACCGCTGCGCCACGGAGCTCGTCTCTTATATACGATTAATACGATTGCTGGCCGCTAAAACATGACAGATATGGATTTTCATACATACTTTGCAGGCGTGTATTGGGCCAGTAAAGCAATGTCGATTTATCTGTTGACGAAAGAATGTTCGAATTTCTAAGCATGTTTGAAAAAATAAAGATATATCTCTTATGTTTATATGTATTTGATCTTCCTACCACTTTTTCCTTTTCCTCATTCCTACGCATAGTGTCATGGCAACCACTATAGCATCCGCGGCGGCGATAATAAATGCAAGATGTTTAAAAGCAATCACACATCTGGTGCTTTATAGTCAAGATACTATAAAGAGTTATCAGATAATATCTGATTCTCATATTATAAGCCAACGTAATGCTGCGTAGTCTACGACAAATATCAAATTCTGAACCACTTTGTGAATGCAGTTTATGTTTGTTTGGTCTAACTACACTTAGGCCGCACCTTACAACACGATATAGGTACGTACAACACGATACGTATAGAAGTTTATCTCTCAATCTTAATATTTTGATAGACTCTGTTATATATCATTGAATACAAAAATCACAAGAAAACGTCACGACACGAAGATTCAACATAAAATACTTAATATTCAATCGGACAAAATTCCGAGTCTGTAATAATAGTGTCCCTTTTACGTATTTTCTTTGTAAACAGAATTTAATCAATTTAGTTGTAGTGTAGTGCATATTCTCACTTTAATCTAAATTATCACCACCGTCAATGAAATTGTCAATCTAGCTCGACCGAAGCACCAACAATGACGGACTTTAATTAGCATCCGAGATAGCAGGGTTACCTATATCACAATCGCACAGCGTTGGATCCAAATTCAATTCAAATTAAATTCAATTTAAAATGATAATTTAATATAGGTTTCTTAGAACATAATTTTTACTTCTTACTTAAATTCGAAACTTCATTCTTATATTGTCATAGGTACTTATATATCATTCAACTGAAAACTTGTTGACGTCAGTAATTTACTTTGGGGATTATGTAATTGGGAAAGACACCATCAAGTCAATTCTTTAGGACGGATTTTTCTATTCACTTCAGATTTGAAGTGTTACATCAGTAAAGTAGAGAATTCAAAGATTACTAGTAGCTATATGCTAGGTATGTCACGGTTAAAACTAAACAAATTGATGACTTAACGAAACGCGTAATGGAAACAAATTACGTCTTACATCTTATTACGAGTAATGCTATGAATAGATTCAATGTGTTCACGAGAATTTTCTCAATGCAATGCCAATTTTATCAATGAGCGAGCATACACCAACACATTTTCAACAATACCTATAAACCAGACAAACAAATTGGAGTTTCCGGTGTTTTGCTTCAGATTGACATGGTCTGACTACGTATTGATTTAAAAAGTTTTTGCATTCCATTTCAATGAAAGGATACTATAGTCCAGAAACCAGAGACTCAATTTAAAATAAAATCCTCAATATTCCCTTTGCATGTTATGAATTAATTTAATACTTAAGAATTATAGATATGTATGGCTCATTTGATAGCAATGAAAAAAAATCTCCGAAAATGTCCAAGTTGCTAACTGCTAAGCATATCCTCCGTATTATTCCGTTATTAAAAGCAGATATACAAACTTATTATTGATACCTACTTAAGAATACCTCGAAATTGCTTTGGATTCAGATAGTCAAAGCAAATCTTATCTAGGTAATTGGCTGAACAATTTTTTCGATTTTTGTTATTTAGGTAGGTTCGCTATCGCCAAAATATTTCCTGTATTGAGGACTGAATTTATATTTGGACTAGGTCATTCTGATATTGCTTGAATAAAGAAAAGATGATAACCATACGTCTATTGATGTAAAAACAGAGACCTTGGATTAGCGCAGAGCCTCATATGATTGTTCATAGCTAATTAATGCTAAAGAAGCGTATACCTGGGAATTGTTTTGGATTCAGGTAGTTAAAGCAAATCTTATCTTATTGACTAATATAATATTAGGTCGGGGAAAAAGTAATTTCGTATTTTTATGTGTAAAGATATCTTTGGTAATGTTGTATGTATCTGGCTGAATTAGATACCATCTGAAAGGTACACTTTTCAAGAATTATATAGAAAAGTACAAAATATTTTCCCTTAATTTTTTAACCGTTTCTTTGTTTATTAAAAATGTATCAGATAGACGAAAAAAAAATAACATTTTAAAAAGTTAAGTGAATTTTGGTATTTATGAACATACCGCAGTCCCAGTAAAAATAGCACAAAGTTGGTTTAAGCGTTTGGTGTCTGAGAATTTTGATGTCAAAGTTACACCTCTTTTGTATGGACGGATAAAATCTTCATACAAAATACGAAATTACTTTCTCCCCGACCTATTATTTTTTTCTATATTTGGCTTTTGCTACACAGGTTCACTATTGACGAAATATTTCCAGTATTGAGGGCTAAATTTGTATTCGCACTAGGTCGTTATGATAATGCTGAAATAAAGCAAAGATGATAAACACGCAACGTCATTAGAAATGCAAATAAATCTTACAAGTGTGAACGAGTTAACGTTTATATTCCTTCTGACTTTTGACGCAAAAACATGGACGTCGGTTTTGCGCAGAGCCTCATATTTTTCGCATGGCCAATCAAACGAGTCCTCCAGGAGATAATTTGACGTGTCAGGGCCCAACAAAGAGTGTTGTCAAAGAGCCCGCGGGCGCGCCGGAAGCGATTTGACTGCGGAACTGACGTCACGGTGGGGTCGCTTAGTACTGGTGGCGTGATGCGAAAGGTTGGATTGTTGCGATGACTGGCGTCTATTTTACGAGGTGATGCCGGGAACTATTACTACATAGGTATATGCTTTTCACATTTAAAAAAGTGTGGTCTATGGCTTCTTGTGGTAATTAAACATTTTCTTCTTACTGAAAATTTGATTTCAAGTTTTTGACTTGTAAATTAGTAGACAGATGAAATAGGTATCTACTTAACTCTCGATTATAGGTAAGTAATTATTTAAATCGTGGACAGGTGGTTCTCAATATTATGAGTATATTTTTTAAGAACCATAACTCAGAATTAATCCTATAATCTACGAATAAGTAATAAGTAATCTAATAACTATGTTCACTTTTAATATTTACTGAATGGAATAATGCATGACCTTCTTGAAGCTGAAACTACTAGATGGATATTATTATATAAATAAAAATACAATGCTATAGCTTACAAGTTCCTACAGAGGCCCTAAAATAGCTTGATAAATGTTTCCTAATAGGGCAAAGTAAATATTTATACAGAAATAGGGACTCACACAGATTGATAAAACTCCTCACTAAGTTGTGAACTTGTGTCGTGCGATTCTAACTCATCGATACTGTATTTTTTAATATAATACCTCGGTATATAGAAAATCATCCGACACTCAGATCCATATGAAAATGATCGGATCGAATCCGAAACGCTGCGAATCCAAGGCACTTGTGGTACCTCTGAGCTAAGGTTGTCGAAACGAAGCAAAAGCTATTTCACTTATATTTAGATTTTCATGGATTTTATATTGTACTATACTTTGTACAAGACTAACGTGACGAATATTTCATGTTCATTACCCTATTTACAAATGAATATAAATGACAGATAAAGTACCAACGAGTCATAATCATATAGCTCATACCTCTAAACAACGTCTTTAGGATTTTCCTGTTCAATTAAGGTCAGGTTAGGGTCATCACAAGCGTAGCAGAGTAATGTTGTGAATTATTGTAGAGTTATTAGGCTCTTAGCATACAGAGACGTTAAATTTAACGCAATAATAACCCAGGAAAGTTATGAGCTGAAAATGTATAGATATGCCTGTATTGCATTTAATCAAACATATTATCACATCTTTATCCCTTACGAGATAGACAGAAACTAAGGCCACAATGCCATTGTTATTATCAATTTTTGAAACTGTCTCAAGGCACTACTTTTTAGCTTTGAATAGGACCTCTACATCTCTTTCTAGGGATGTCGATTGAGGAACACACTATCAAATGAAACTAGGTATACTCAAGGGAAGTCGAGGACGCGACTGTAAAAATTTTAAAGAACAAAATTGAATGTTTTTTTTTTATTTTAGTTTAGTGTATCTGATTTGTCAAGCTGCATAACAGCATTTCACAAAGCTTATTTATTAATGCCTTTATTGCCAAAACTGCCATTTATAGTAACAATTGGGACCATTGTCTTAACGTGCCTTCCGTAACTAAAATGCTGTCCTTAGTGGACAACCAGGCTTCGAAGATTTTGAGCCAAATAACCCATAAATATTCAAAATAATCTTAAATAATAAAAATCTTAAATATCAGACTGTCTTTGCCTTGATAGGTTATATGACAGTGTCAGAACGAGACTTAAGAATGATTTTAAGTGAAGGTACATCGAAGATATTTTTGAGTTTTCGGGCTTAAGGTTGCTACCAGGAACATGGCAACTTGAGAGAGAGTTTCACCACGAGCGTATGAAAGTTATAAATGTTGTGAGCCGACAGCGGTTGTTCCTGAGTTATAAGGCAATGAATCTTTGACGGAGGTACGGAAGGAAGTTACGCGGAACCCGTTAAACTTGTGTGGGAATTAATAGATTTGGAAGATAGTGCCTTGACCAGCATATTATCATACTTTTTCGTTAAAATTATTATTTTTTGTATATAAGGTACTTACTAGTAACTACTTGTTTAAAGAATGCAATATTTATTTTCTTAACTTTTTATACTTAATTGTTATTACTTTCAACTATATCTCAATATATTTGGTAGTCTTGGCTTTTTATAACTATATCTATCTAATATTACAAAGAGAAAAAGATTTGATTGTTTGTTTGCATTGATTAGGCTCCAAAACTATTGGACCGATTTTCAAAATATTTTCACTTGAATAAAGCTAATTTATCTAAAGGTGATATAGGGTTTAATTTGCGTCGCGTTAAAAAGGGTTTCGTCGAAATTAAGAACACTTTTCACAATAAGCGTATCCATAGCATATTTAGTACTTACTTTTATTTTATTTTTCTGTTAGGAAGATTATCGACTACAATAACAATATAGAACAAGAGGGTAAAAACATTCAGTCATTTACAAATCTCCACATAACATAACTATTACATAAGCAATAAAAGAATCGACAAGTTAGTGACAGTTTAACACATTACACAAGCAAACAAAACATATGCACCATTACACAATGCAGCAGCGGGATAAGTGAGAGGTGAAGCTGTGAGAAAGGACCACAAGTAGGTACTATATGAATAAAAGGGACTGACCCTAGTCGGGAAACAGTCTGTTGATAAAGGCTTTTTTCAATGCCACTGTATTTGATCGTAAGATGACCATAATTATGTGTCAGAGGAGCACTTATTATAGTTATTACAAGCTCTAAGAAAAAAAGAATTTTGTCGTTAATTAGTACCTATCTAGCTGCCACGGGCTTAATAAATACCAATGGTATTCGTATGTGGTATTGGATTGGAATAAATCTAACGAATGTGGGAGAGCTGCTGAACTTTCTCTGAGGAGCATTTATTTCGATGAGTGAGAGTAAATGAGGGCAGTCAATATGGGAATTAACGAACTGTGATACAATCATAAAAGCCGTATTTAACAAAAACCTTAGGTACCTACAATTGGTACAAACTATAAAACTTTACAAAAATTTATTTATCCTAGCGCCATCTATCAACAATCTCAGACATCACTCAATAGAGTAACAGTTCTGAAAATCTCCGCTAGGTGTCCATTGATCGTTGATCTGTATCTCGCCAGCGGAAGTAGCTTTTCCTATTTGGAGAGCAAAAGCTACTAATTTTAGTTTTCGGGAATTAAATCTGCAGAGAGATTTCCAAGCTATGTCGGATTTTACATAAATTGATGATAGGGCCAAAATATATACCTATATGTAACACGATTACAAAAGTACCTATGGCGCATCAAACATCTCGGAAAAAATGAAATAGGGTAGGTATGTCATTATAAAAATTCCCTAAAGTTATAAAGCTTCAATACTTATATCATTTTAAATAAAATGTTTATGTCGGAAGATCCGACATGTCTCAGAGATATTTGCATATTATTACTTTTTTATGAGACTATGAGAAAAGGAAAGTCTTCACGAAGAATTTTCCTACTCAAATGGCGTGTTTTATTTAGAAAAAAATGCGAATTTCATTTAGATGATGAATTTGTGGTTCAGATTGTCTAATCTTAAATCGAACTTCACCGTTCTTTTATACTTAATAGTAGTCAAACAATGATTTCTTTGTATGTACAAATAAAACAATCAACAAATCCAGCCGTATTAAACAACATTTCTCTTGGAAGAATTGCAAGTTTTTCAACGACTTTTAGTATATGTGCTACCCTAAACACATTAAAGAGGCTTCAGTTATAAGACAATTCTCTTCCACATATTTCATAAATCATCATCATCATTTCGTGTAGGTGACACGGTCAGTCGACCATGCACACCCTGGTGTCAGAGTTCTTCAGAATCGCCTCTCGGCCTCTGACGTGGTTCTTTTAATTGAACATGGACATTCATTTCCTTTTAATTATAATTAGCGTTATCCTAACATATTCCTGGTTATACCTTGAGCTGTAAAGCTTCAGAGCCTGCGGGGTTGGCTACATTTTTAAATACTTACCAAATACATTTTTTCTATCAGCAGGTAGATTATTTTCATGCCACATAATAAGTGTTATACCTGGCCGAAAGATTATTAACTCAACGAAAACGCAAATCATAGGATACTAGTAAAATAATAATTATAAATAAAAACAAGATTTGGAAATCTCGTAAGATTTTCTTAAAACATGAACCCTTGGCCTTTTTGGATAAGACAAATATTTTGGGCAGGAATAAGTAGTACCGACTACCAGTTAATTGATGGGCTTACGAATCGGGTAATAGACGAAATATTCATAATTTATAATAACGATTTCGCTGAATATTTGTAGAGCAAGGAAATGTTTATTAATCCAGTATAATATACGTATTTCAAGAATCTTTAATGTGCCTTATCGGAAAATATTCCTAATAACTTAATAAAAAAAGCCTGCGGAAACTTTACCAGCTCTATATTTTTAAAATGAAAATCCGGTTATTTTGCAGAACTGTTTCAGGAAATAGGTTAACATTAATATTTGGTACATATTCAAGAGGCTTAATTTACTTATCGGAAAATGTTCTTATTATAAGAAAAGCCTACGGCAACTTCAGCTGCTCTATATTTTAAAGTGAAAAACCTCATTAGTTTGCAGAAGTTGATCAAATAATTGTCATCGACAATAAATATTTGCTTACTAGCAAATTTCCCGCACCTTCGTCGACGTAAATTAAAGCCATTGTCATCCGAATATAAATTAGCTTTCTATAGTTGAAAGAATTTTGACAATCGGTTAGTAGTTTCGGAGCCCATTCAATAACCAAATCTTTCCTCTTTATAATATTGTATTATTTATGAAGAGGTAGGCAGTACAGCACTCAAGAATTCCGTATATATGAGGGTTGCCTATTTCTTTATAAGTATTCATTAATTTGTTATTTTAAATCAATATCAGGCCCATCACCTAACATGAGATAGTCTTATTCTTTAGCTCTCTATGCCCTGACATGGTGGTCCCAACCCCTTAATCGTACGATTTGTTCTCACATATTCACATAGATTGTGCCACTCGTTACTACACAACTAACACAACATTGTATGTACCGTATTATGAGAATATTAAACCATTATTTACAAAATGTATCTTATTAAAAATTACAACAATATTTTAGGTATAAATTTTAAAATTACACTCTAGTTTCAGTAAGTTCACGCCGATTTCCGCCATCTATTAGCAAGTAGCAAACAACTCTGCAGCGCTATACATTCGCCTACTTTTCGCCACCTTAATTTGGTCCAATATTTTTTTATGAGATATACCTACGTTAGTATTATATTGTCTTTGACCCGGTAAAAAAGGAAGACGTTGATGGCATTCAAATCCGTTTAGTTCATTTCCGACCATATAAGAAATGTAGGAATTCCTCTGTAGCTGGAATCTCGGCGTGGGAGAGTCCGCAGCAGGCGAGATTAATTAGAGTCGCGGTTAAATTAATAACAACACACCCGGATTTACTGCCCGCAATCATAGTGGATCTACTGTATATTGTTTTGGGCCGCTACCCACTATTATTCGGGTATTTGTTAGCAAAAATGTAACAAAAACCAGCCTAGTTACTCGTCTTGTTGAGTAAACGATTAAGTAACGACCGCTGTGGCTGCAGGTACCGCAAGTGCCTATGAATCGTAAGGTTCCGGGTTCAATCCCCAGTCAGGTCAATATGGTAGACGATCTTTTGAGATGGCCCTGTAGGTAAAATATAGTATTGTTAAGGTACTATTTATCACATGACACAATTTCACTACTTACAGGGCTAGTTAAATCTCTGCCATTTGTCGCTATATATTTATTTATTTATACGCTTTGCACTTTTATGCTTTACGTGACTTTATATGGTTAATAACTTGAAAAGTCCGATACTAAATAGTTGCTTGTATCTATTTGAAAGCCAACGAGAATATTGAATATTTAGTATTATAGCTCAGCCCATAGGGATTGAGGGTGGTTTAATCAACACAAACATTTGTGGACAATGGATTGGCTATCACAGACAATGATACACGAATCTAAACCACGGCTTATTGCGTACCGTAAATCAATGGGTGTTTAGATATGGTGTGTATCATTTGACTCTATACTCTGTGTATCTGGGGCCATAACTCAGAGGTCCCTGCTGCCACCAATTGCTACAAGTTTATTGAAGAAAAAAGTACCTAGATGTTAATTGCTTACGAACAAGTTTAATAAAAATTGGGTCATAGATACATACTTACATATTTTCACGTCTTTATCCCTATTGCGGGGTTGACAGAGCCCAAGGTTTTATAATTCAAAGGCTACGTTTAGTGTGTAATTGAGTGTAAAGGTGGACAGCGGAATCAAAATAGCGACGGGTTGCTAGCTGCATCGCTTATTGAAGTGAAAGGAAAAAAAGAAAAACTATATAATACCAGCCGCTTTTCTGCCCGCGCAAACCGTAAAAGCCAGTCTAGGGATTGGGCACAAATCTAAGGTCACGTCAATAGGCGATGCGGCAAGCAACCCAGTGATGGGTTGATTTTGATTTTGTTTTCCTCCTTAACGCCCACTAACACGCTAAATGTGGCCTTTGGGCTTTATGACCTTGGGCTCTGTCTACCTCGCATGGGATAAAGACTTGACAATATGTTTGTCTGTATTTATTAATAAAATTCGGCCATATTATTGATCACGGCTTCGGTTTCGTTAAAACACGGTACAAACACACAAAGCGGATGCGGGCTACGTTACTTTCCGTGAAACATCAACGTTAATGCTTTTCCACTGAATTCGAATACAATACACTTCGTATGATGCATTAAACTGAAATAGAAATTACTAGCATTTAATTAGTTTTTGAATATAAGACTATTATTTTTGACAATACCCGCTTGTTTGTTCAACATTCACCACCGCCGTTCATCAGCCAGTCTGTGAACATGGCAGCTGCAATATTGCTGAAATATTAACTCAACACCAATAGAGGCATATATTAAAATAATTAAAACTAACATGGCAGTCAATATTGTATTTAAATTTAATTAGGGACTATTAATAATAAACAAGATAAAACTGTAATCGCGTTTATTTTATTTCATTTTACCCCTAATATTTCGAACACTTTACAGTGTTCTCAGATAGACCTGCGAACATGAAAACTGAAAAGTGAGATATAACGGTATTGAAAGTAATCCTAACTAATATTATAAATGTGAAAGTGAGTTTGTTTGTTTGTTCAAAATCAAAAATCAAAATCAAAACGATTATTCAGAAAATAGGCCTTTGCAGGCACTTTTTCACGTCATATCATATTTAAAATTATCTTATTAGATAATAATTATGTATTTATTAATTGTTCAAAAGCTACAGACTACTAGCGTTTCGGAACCGACCACTGCAGAGAAGAAACGCCGAAAGAAACTCTTATCAACAGTTTTGGTCGCCTACTCGCCTGAAGGGCTTTATATGATTACGAATATTTATTCCTTATTGTCTTTTTCTTTCTTTTCTTTTTTCTTTCTTTTTTCTGTTTTCATGTTACAATTTCAATATACATAGATTTATTATTTTTGGAACATGTTAATGTTAACGATCGAGTGTGCAAAGATAATAAACAACATACGATACTTAAAGTAGTCTCAAAGAGGCCGAGCAGACCAGTCCCCCCTGACAGCACCCGTTCACGAGTTGACGTGTGGATCAGCCATCGCTGAACTCAACCATATTAGAGGGAACTCAACGACCCGACACACAACGCCGCCACCACCAGGTTGAACATTTTTAGTGAGCATGACTAACTCTAACTCTTAAGACATTGTCAAACAAGGTTAAATAAGGTTATGGTCTACACTTGTTGCTCGCTAACATTTACATGTTTTACAATCAATTAGTAGTTGATTCTATATAATTTAACATTGGGTGTGTTAAAAAACCAATTACAATATAGCAAAAACAATAGATAAATAACGTTTTTGAGGTCTCCTGTATCTCACACGAGGTCAAGGCTCCATGCATTTTTATCCGCTAAATAATGATTAACGTTATAATAGGCTCTTTTTAATAATATACTTTTAGTCACTTCTTTAAATTTTGGATAGGGCAAAGATGTAAAATCTTCTGGTAGTTTATTGTAAAATTGAATACCAAGCCCTAAAAATGAATTACTAGTTTTCTGTAGTCTACAAGCTCTTGTCACAAGTTTATTCTTATTTCTTGTGTTGTAATTATGAATGTCACTATTTTTACTATATTTTTGAAAGTTTTTATGTACATGCAGTATGTTAGCGAAAATATATTGAGACGCAACAGTTAAAATTCCAATTTCTTTGAATAACTCTCTCAGCGAGTCCCTAGCCCCAAGTTTATAGATAGATCGAATAGCACGCTTTTGCAGAACGAATATGGTGTTGATGTCTGCTCCCTTTCCCCAAAGTAATAACCCGTAAGACATTATGCTGTGGAAGTAGCTGAAATAAACAAGGCGTGCTGTCTCGACATCTGTTAGTTGTCTTATTCTCCAAACAGCGTACGCTGCGGAGCTAAGCTTACCAGCAAGAG
Organism: Rhodophaea formosa; assembly: GCA_963082605.1. Lineage (NCBI taxonomy): Eukaryota > Metazoa > Arthropoda > Insecta > Lepidoptera > Pyralidae > Rhodophaea > Rhodophaea formosa. The sequence goes on from OY720206.1 coordinate 15,618,941, forward strand.
TTGTTATATGGGGGCCCCATTGTAGCTTCGAGTCAATAGTTATTCCTAGAAATTTGGTTGAGCCAACTAATTCTACTGTTTCATTATTAACAACTATGTTAGCTGGCACATGCTTAACGTTGGGGGTGCAAATTTTAATACATTTAGTTTTTTTAGAATTAAGCAACAGATTATTAGCAGTAAACCAATCTAATACCTGAGTAAGAGTGTTATTTACATCGTCAAAATTTGTCTTCTGTCTATCAACTTGAAAAACAAGTGATGTATCATCAGCAAATAACACTGCTTTACAGACACTGGCGTAGAATGGCAAATCATTAATATAGATAAGGAATAACAAGGGTCCAAGGATTGATCCTTGAGGTACTCCCATTTTTACATACGATCCATTAGATTTCACGCCATTTAAAGTAACTTTTTGAAGCCTATTAGCCAAATATGACCAAAGCAGTTCCAATGATTGGTTTTTTACTCCGTAATAACTTAATTTATTTAATAGAGTCTCATGGTCAACACAGTCAAACGCCTTAGAAAGGTCGCAAAAAACTCCTATTGCATTTTGAGACTTCTCCCAAGCTTCTAAAATATACGTCAGCAAAGCTACTCCTGCGTCCGTGGTAGAACGACCTTTGGTGAAACCGTACTGTTCGCTATGAAAAAGTTTATTTTTATTAAAATAAGCGACTAACTGTTTAAAAATTAACTTTTCAAAAATTTTGCTAAGAACCGGGAGGATTGAAATAGGACGAAAGTTATTAGGATCGTCTTTACTTTGCGATTTATGCAAAGGTATAACCTTACTATATTTCATTAAATCAGGAAACGTTCCTGTATCTACACATTCATTAAATATTAACGCTAGGTTAGGAGCTAAATCCTTTATAATATGCGAAACTAAGGACACGGACATATCCCATAAATCCCCAGTTTTTTTTAAGTTTAATTCTTTAAAAGTATCGATTATTGTTTTAGGTGTAACATAATCAAAAAATAATGTATCGCTACATTCTAGATGTATCGCTACATGATCACGTAATATATTTTCTGTTTTTTTAGGCGATGATTTAAGGAAAGCAGTTGTCTTAACTGGAATTTCAGTAAAAAAATCTTCAAAACATTGAGCGACCTCTGCATCTGTTTCAAACTTTTGATTGTTAACTTGTAATTTTAATGTTTCATTATTGCATCGTTTAGTTTTACCCGTTTCCTGATTAATAATTTTCCAGGTTGTTTTTACTTTATCTCCGGATTCAGCAATTTGTTTACATAAATATTTAGACTTCGCACAAGCACATACCTTTTTAAATATTTTCGAATAATTTTTTACGTAGGTCATAAACTCTGGGCTTCTATTGTATTGTCTCATTGCCAGTAATTCGTATAATTTATTTCTACTTTTATAAATTCCTACAGTGGCCCATTCACTAAACTTTTTCTTATTACAAATGCTACGCTTCTTAAGTTTGAACGTTTTATTAAATTCCGTGTCTATAGCCTTAAACAGTTTATTATAAAGTACATTAGGAGTTTCTCCCTCATCACAAATAATTGGCATCTTTTTAGAGATATTAGCTTTAAATGCTTCTATTTTTGATTTTGAGGAAGGTCTATAGGTTACTTTCGGCAATTCAGTATTTATATCATAATCTAAAAAAACGGCTGATAAACCAAAATGATCAGACGATATTTTTTTAACTACGCTTTTTTCAAGAGCTTCGCAGTTACAGAAAACATTATCAAGACATGTGGCTGTCGATTCCGTAACTCTGGTTGGTTTAAGAAATAAGTAATCGCAATCAAATGATTTAAATAAGTTAATAAAACCAACGCTCTCTTTGTTGTTTTTCAATAAATCTACATTAAAGTCACCACATACTAAAAATTTTTTATTACTAAGGCTTACTTTATGCAAAACATCCTCCAAAATGTTACGCTTTCACGCCGTATCTACTAAACAGATCATCATGAAATTTTGCATACACATAGGTAGGGTACCGAGAAGGACAAAGGCTATATGTTACGCGGGCGAAGCCGCGGGTAACAGCTAGTTTTACATAAATCTGGAATAATCGCAAAAATATAAGTCGATATTGTATCCAACAATCGCGACCTGACCACGCCACCTTTGTATTAAATATAAATAAATAAATATATACGGACAAATCACACAGATTGAGCTAGCCCCAAAGTAAGTTCTTAAGAAAGACTTGTGTTATGGGATACTAACTCAACGATACTATATTTTATAACAAATACATATATAGATAAACATCCAAGACCCAGGTCAATCTGAAAAAGATCGTTTTCCATCATGACCTGACCGGGGATCGAACCCGGGACCCCCGTGTCGCAGGCTGGCGTGGTAACCGCTGCGCCACGGAGCTCGTCTCGTATTAACAGCTATTTGTGATCAAAAATAGGATTAGACAACTAAAATTATTTATACGACGATGAGAGTCTTTCTAGCTTCATCCTCAGATGTGTCCCAAATGCGTCGGATTCCCCACTAACGTGAAAGGTTTCATGTTTTAATATAATTAACAGGAGCACGACCCCTCTCTGTACTACCAGAGCCATACATTAGCCAGAACAGTCAGAGGATTTGGCCTACTCTCTCCACGCGGGCTAGACGGGTTGGAGAGGTATCTTTGATGTTTATATGCTTTGTTTAGCTTGTATTTGCTAAGGCGCCTTCTACGACATCCACGGGATCCAACACTTGGAGTCTCTATTCTACTCTGCCGGTAATACGTCAACACAATAATCTTCAACTAATAAAACCAGAAAATTGTCTGGTTTTGTGGACCATTTCACCAAACAAAATATTAATTGTATTATTTTATCTTCTTTTAAGATATACTAAAAATAAAAACGAAGACCATCACGCGGAAATGCTTTCTAATAGCATAACAGCCATGGTCTACGTAGCAATAAAAGTAACTTCCTTCGACCTTGGCACGGTGCCATACGACACTCAATGGTGGAGCTCATTCATGCTCCAATGCTGTACACCTCGTATAATGTGATTTGCATCCCAATGCGTCGCCTTGACTGGGGTCACGCTGTACACTATTATTCTAACGCATTTGATTTTAGAGTTCTTTAGTGAAATGTTGTTTTTTTTTTTCATTTTGTCTTGAGGAAAAATAAGGAGCATTTAACCGCTGCTCCTACTCTTGCATAGATCAAAAAAGTCAGTCGAGGGTATTGTGCAATTATCAAAAGAATTCTAACACACAACCGTGTCAGTCAAGATTTTACTATTTATATTTACTTTTCCCTCTACGCTCCTTATGTCACGTTGAACGTAGCTTTGATTCATAGGATTCAAAGCTATGTCTTGACGGCTCTAGGCTTTATTTATCTTTAAAGTGTAAAAACGTGATGAGTATGTATGAGTGCAAACAATACTTCCGTCACAATAATTGGAGTTACTATCGGAGCTGGAGAACGAAGTGAAGTAGTAATCATATACTGGATATTGAGCTCTTGATTATAAACTTTATTAGCGTTCTGTAACTAAAACTTAAAAACGGGAATATACTTCTCCGCCCTCCGTCCATCCGTCTGTCACAGGTCTGTTTTTATTGTACCTAAATATTTCTATAGGTATGTAGTAGGTGGGGACTTGTTTTGAAATTTTCACAAAATGTATATCTTGCTGCTATAACTAGAAGTCATTTAAAAAAGGGGTTTCAACTGTTTATTTAGTTAATTATATATTATAAGTAATTAAGGTGGTACGGAACCCTTAGCTTGCAATCCAACTGCACTTGGCTGGTTTTATTTTTATAGTACCTACCTATTTCAATATTCTTTACTGCTCAGGGCAAAGAGCAGACACAACACAAAAATACCTACGACGTTTTTTGAACTTTTTCAGTTGTGTGTGTTATGCAAATATGACCATGAATAGATCAGGTATGATAAGTCTGAAAAGAAAAACTCAATCCATGAAAAGGCTACGGCGCCAATCTCTCCGAAACGCTTCGCCAGCTTTCATAAACATGAACCTCTAGACCTTACTACAAAATAACGAGAGTATGAAATAGACAGTGTATCTGTCGCAGTCATCTGGTTGAAAATGCTATTTGATTGAATGACTAGCGCGTTCATTGAATGCCCACGTTTTATTGAATGACTAGGCCGAACGTTGATTGAACGAGCGTCGCTCAACGTCCAACTAGTTAGCGGGTTGTGACATAGCCCTTTGAACTGAGCGGACATAAAATTAGTCAGGTGATTCAAATTTAGTTCATTTTTTTACCACTGCGGCGCTAGTAGTCACCATAACAAATATTGCGTCAAACAGCTCGAACAGAGGGCACGGCACGGTGTTAATATTTTTTTCGATTAAATTGACATAAAAGTGCGTTATTTGTAATTAAATAGTATGACATTATGGATTTACCTATTATTACGCCGCCGCCGGCTACTTTAAAAACTAAGAAAAAATTGCAAAATATTAGATTAAATAAAGCTTTGGAAATCATGCTACCACCAAATATTACAAAGTCGGCAAAGATTCAACAACTTCGCTAAATGACATTCTTTCAGTCAAGACGTTGAACGTTACATTCAACGACTTGACGAGTTGTCCTTTAGTCATTTAATTAAACGTGGTCATTCAATGAACGCGCTAGTCATTTAATCAAATAGCAGATTCAACCAGATGACTGCGACATATCTAACTCCACATAATGATTGCATATACGAAATATTAGATGGCCAAAATTTTTTGTTTCTTTAGTCTTTTGAAAAAGTAGTACAGAGAAAGAAAAAAATATTTGAAAAGATTGATGTAGCCCCAAAGTGAGTTTGAGATTTGTATTATGGGATACTAACCCAACGATACTATATTTTATAACAAATACATATATAGATAAACATCTTTTTTCATCTTGACCTGACTTGATCCAACCCGGGACCATCCATGTTGCAGGCAGGCGTGTTGACCGCTGCGCCACGGAGCTCGTCAAAATATTTACCTAATTGAAAATGTTTCTACAGCTATGATCATTCAAAAATAAAGAAATCAATGTCAAATGAAATGGTACATAAGGTATAAAACAGAACGCCAGCGAGCGAGCGAGGCGAGGAAGACCAGCGGCCATCGTTTCATCTTTTTTCATACTTTGACACAGCGTTATTGGTTACATGAGCGATGCGGCCGAAGATATCGAAGAGAGCTCGCTCGCCTCGCTAGTAGCTCTCTGGCGATGTGATTTACGACGCTTAGCTCATAATTTCGTTCGTCTTGCTGGCGTTGCTCATCTCTCTTGCCTCGCTCGCTTCGCTCACCTCTCTAGCCTCGTTCGTCCCCTTAAAGGGTCTCATATGCCCATTAGCGCTCTTTGGATACGGAACCCTAAAAAGTGAATTTATTTGCCAAGGTAAACTTCTCTACAGTTGATATTTTGACCGTAGTGTCTGTATGACGACTCAAATTTAATGTGTATACCTATATGTGAGTCGACACGACACAGTCTTGGCTCTGAGTCGCAACTCGCTAGGAATCTCTTTGCAGTGGTGAGATTTAATATTCCGTTATGAATTTCTTTGATTGCAGAATAACTCCAAAGGTAAGGTTTTGAGTGTTTGAGGAAAATGAAACATGACGACATATACAAGGAGGGAGGTTTTTCATTATAAAATGTTGTTTGTTAAACCATACTCTGCAGTATACTTAAAATATTAAAAAATTAAAATAAAAGAACAGGTACCCCTATGTCATTATTATGTTATTCGGAACCTTAAGTTAAGGAAGTTCCGAACGATCTAAGGATACTTACGATATCTCATATACAGATTTGTGCTCATTTAGTACCTACGTGTATTTAAATCAGATCACGTTTTAGAAGTGACGAGACAAGAAGAACGTATGAATTGCAAAATCTACATTACCAATTATACTCCAATGTGATTTATCAATAATTTCGTGAACACTCAACACCAGAAAGAACTACATTTTTAACTATCGAAGCTTTGTTAAAAAACTACATTTTTTAAATTGGAGGTCTAAATGATATAATAGTTATTAGACTAAAGGCACCTTCTCTCACTTATCTATACATTTGTCTTGATTTCTATTACATTCATTTAATGATTTTGCATACACACAATAATAAATAAATACTAATTACAACTATAAAAAATATAAACAAAATATTTAAATATGAATAAGTAATGACCAAATAGAATTTCGGTAAGCGTGTCAGCCTCGTAATTACTAATCTTATGATTAATTTTGTGCGGGCTGGCAATAAAATGCATGTGACGTCACCGTAATCGGTCGGCAAACCGTACTATTTTAATAATATAAAACCCTCTGTGAAGTCTGTGGTCTAACATATGGCGCAATTTTCAAATAAATTGTTCTCATAAACCCAATGCTCATTTTATTTTGAATAAAATTAAAAGCTAATCGTATTTTGTAGTCACATCGTGATCGCCTATCGGTACTACTATGACAAACAAAAAACAAGTGATTGTTTGTTATATATATTATAAAGGTCATATCAAATAAATCAGTAAGCCCTGATTTACTTGTAAAGATTTTCAATCCCTCAAGAACAGTGTTTTTACAAGGATGAAAGGATCCTGTATATATGTAGGTACTTAAACCTAAAGAAGAAAAGCTTCACGACCTCACTTTACACTGTAAACTAGTTCATAAAATAGTTTGAAGAGTAACCATTGCTCTTAAAAAAACATAAATTTAAATTATATATCTGTTTTTTGTTATATGATTTATAATTTGAAAAAAATTCTAGTATGTCCCACTGGGCAAGAATTTGCGCCGGCGAAGACGCGGGAATTACCTAGTATAATATTAGGTTGAGATGGATTAGGGTTGGTTTCTTATTATTTAATAATTTATTATCAAAATTTTAAATCTTATTAATTATTTATTTAAAAAAAATATTATTTCTATTATAATTAATTCTTCCCCCTTAATAAAAATAGGATCTGTTCCTTTCCAAGTAATTCAAAGTTTTACGTTTATATTTTTATTCAGAGACCTGCAGACCTAAATGATACCTATCTATTTCAACTCGATGTCCACCCGTTCCTAATGAAAATGGTTTTAGTCAAACAGACAACGAATGATCCTTAGTATAAGACGATAAGGATTCCATTTTACCATGTCAAGTAAAGAACCTTAAAGAAAGGGCGTATTAATTATTTTTATTTCATCACTAGCTGTTACCCGCGGCTTTGCCCGCGTGATATGCATGTGTATGTAAAATTTTATGATGATCGGTGTAGTAGATAGGACGTGAAAGCGTAACAAACAACCAAACAAACTCACCTTCGCATTTATAATATTAGTTAGGATAGGATTATCCTTTTAGTTTCACCATCACTGGACCAGCACCAGGACTCGTCCAAGTTCCTCACCATTAAGTTTTACCCGCGGCTCCCGCGTGACATATAGCCTATGTCCTTCTGAGTACTCTAACCTATGTGTATGCAAAATTTCATGATGGTCGGTTCAGTAGATAGCGCGTGAAAAACAAACAAACTCAGTTTCGCATTCATTATATTAGTTAGGATTTAGTACTCGCTTTGCGGTATTTGTGTTACCTACACATGTTTGACACAATGTCGCCAGGGTGAATGTGCTGCGACAAATATCATTGACATGATGCTGGTGCAATCGGATTTTGTTACACGTCTGGTGTTACTCTAACTTTGATAGCTGTTGGAAATCTGTCACTGTTTCAACAAATTTGGATATGTGTATTATAATGATACCCTCATTAGAATTCATTTCTTAATCCAAAGGCTTTAATTTTAAGACGAAATAATTTAGCCATGGTTATTTTTTTTTTAATCTTTGCAGAGATTCTGTAAACATATATCTTTCTTGGTCTCACACTTCTTGGTGTGATGCACACAAGAAGACTTGAATATATATTTTTTTTGTTGAATATTCGTATTCTATTTTGATCGAGAGCAAAAAATACCTGAAAGCATAATACTTCTTGAGAGAGTGAAATTTCTATTTTGTGCTATTCATAAATAGATATACAGCGTGGTTTTGAACTACCTAGTTGAACTTTATGAGAATCTCGGAATCAGAATATACATATATCGGCTAACATTTTAAACTCTTCCATCCTTTGACAATCCTTCTTCCTTTGAAAGCTGCGTTAAGCATCTGCCCCTAACAGGTGACTTTTAGCACCAAGAAAAAGTACATAGGCCAATTACATGAAAAAAGTAAATAATGTAAAAGTTTGAAAGAGATTTTTTTGCAATAAAAGAATGTAATGAACATATTCGCCTACCACATTTAGTCACTAAAAAGGCATCAAAAGGCCGGCATTGCATTCGTTATGAATAGCCCAGACCCAGACAGACTTAATAGTATCGTCTGGATGTTCGTATTTTGTACGAGTGGACGGTGAAAAACCCCCAAATAGCTTAGCGGTTTCCATTTTTATAAGGGTTGTTTATGTCAATTAAGGTAGTTCTAAGTGAACTAGACATACCCCGTTGGTTAGTCTTTGTTGTCGATAAGTACTTATTGTCGATTGACAATAGGCAGATCTGGTATTTTTGTTCCCTTATCATACAGTTCTTTTGTGACTATTATTATGCTTTCGAGTAGTTATGCCTTTAAAAAGTCTGGCAACTTACTACTTATATTACTACTGAACTTATATTTACAATATAATACTTTGACATCACTCTATTGACTCACATCATCAATGGCCGTTACATCTTTTACAGATGATTGTTACAGCGGCTGTCTAATTTCACTGGTTACCACATCGTCACATACCAGCCATATAAATTGCTTAAAGTGAATAAACTAACTAAACAATGAATAAAGGTGTTATAAGTATAACCATTATTTGTTGTGCATGACCTTACACTAGACTGGACGAAACAATGAGTTGGTCTTGACCTAATATTTAAACCGGGCAGGAATTATGTCATCTAGGTGGACGTTTATTATTTCATAGAACTGATGTGTCTATTACTGTGTAGACAAGTTAGTCCGTGGGTCGACTATTTAGCACAACGGGTAAAATATAACGAATTACCTTTAGTTAGAAATAAACTGTTTATATTTACTGTTTTTATCGTCGAAAGGTGCTTTCTGACTGTACAATTTTTTTAAATAATTAAAATTAAAAAGTGTCAATTTGGGCATCGTGTCCGAATCGTCAGTTAGTTATGATTTTTAATTTAACGAATATCTTGTAGATTTTTACTGTATTGAATGACGAATGAAAGTTTAAAGTGATGGTAATCCAATGATATTTTTTTATCAGCGGAATAAAAGAGAATAAACTTATTTTTGATTAATTATATTATAACAAAACGCTGATCTGAGCAACAAGAAAATAATGTAGCTTTTTAGTCAACGACATGTAACATACATATAACAGCCGATCATGTGAATGGTAAAACTGAGGTCCCTTACACTGTGCATTGCTAATTGTTAATACTCGCCGTTTCAAAAGATCTATCAACTCATCTAAAATGCAACGTGTTTGAAATGCGAACTGTTAGTTTATCACTATAGCCAAAGTAACTGTTGGAAGGCGCGAGTTTATTTCGAGATATTTTGTCCCAGTTTATTTTCGGCCCTTCCTGTCTCGACGAACGACGTGCGAATTTAAGGGCCAGTTTATAATACTCTCGAACGCTCTATTATTTTATGTGTTCGGCTCACCCTCGTCGTATGTCTGTCAGCCGCCTTATAAAATTACGCGGTTATGTCTGTCTCTGTATTCGCGAAACTGACTTTTATTGACTCTAGTCAATTTTAATAACATAGAATTATTTGTTTTCGCTCGTGTTATGTGTAGGTTTGTTAGAACATAAAATTAAATTATTTGTCGGTGGCGGCCTGAAATATTTACATAATAAAGGCACGCTAATGAAATTGTAACTTTGAAATGACCTTTACTTTTTGTGCTCTCGAATTTATTAATGTTATACACGTAGCCTCTTTTTATTCATTCTATATTAAAAACAGACATTAAAATGAAAAAGATGTTGTATTACTTATATTCATATTTTCCAGAACAATGAACTGAATTGTAAACATTTTAAGATGAATTTAATTCTATACTATTAGGTTTTTTTTTTGTGTTAAGCTACTCCTAAAAAAATCTGATCAATAATTATATCATTCATTATGTACACAGGTATCATCTTGAACTTCAAACTGAGCATTCATAAAACAGTAACAGTAAATTTTCTTTTAAGTAATAATACTGAAAACCGATTGCATCAGGCAGCTAAAATATCTTATCTAATGCATTTTGTTTTCAGTATAACATGACCATTTTTTTCAAACTGGAAATGCATGCAGTGCAATCCTCAACAGAGAGATTAGATCTCGATTCAATAAGCCTTATTGACATTGTCAGAGGCGGGTTTCCATTGTTTTCCATTTTCCAAATGCCGTATCGCGCGCGTTATCACCGGCCGCTCAGTCGTAGACGGTGCGAGGAGCTCGGCGCACGTCGCTGTCACACACATTGCTGTCGGCATTCCCGCGTTTCCCCACACTTTTCCCGCGAGACAACGTTGCCCGCGCGAACCGCGTCGAACCGGGAACATCGGGAAATGTCACTCTGATATAACTACGGTGTGTATTATATACAAGTATAGTGCTTCCAAGTTAATCGAGTATGATAAGTTAATGTGACGACGACACCGTGTGTTGCACGTGATCGGATTACTGAATCGAGGGATTTATTATTGTTTTTGCCAACGTAAGTGATACGTTCCGGGATTTCGGTATAGCCCAATGAGTAAAGAAATATGTTAGATGTAACACCCGGCATGCTTTGTCGAGGTCGCGGAGATATCGTTATCTTTTATCTGCTGTAATGATGGGCGATATCTTTTTTGATACAAATTTGGATTATACATACATTAAGTATTTAAATTCACAATTATTTATGTGTAATTTTCATAAATTCAAGTTCAAAGAGTATTATAAATTTAAATTCCTTCGTACATAAATATTTCTATGTAATAATCGGTTGAATATTTAATAGTAGTTGAGTTATTAATAAGCCTTAGTCGATCTTGGTAAATATTACAATATTTAGTGGACTCATGTACCTAAATAATTGCTAATATTTTTTGATCCAACGTTGATTATTAGATGTTACTTCCGCGAGGTGTTAATGCTTACATGCCATTTAACATCTCCGTGTCTAAAATAACTAACTGTAGATAGTGATGCATCATATGATCCTACTATACATATATCTGTGTATAGTATGTATATATATATCTATAATACTGTAGATACCTACCTTTATTTTTTATGCACGGCCAAATCTCCTGACTGCTCTGGCTAATATATGGCTCTGGTAGTATAGAAAGGGTCGTGCTCCTGAAGAGGAGGCTAAAAAAGACCTGTTGATGATAGGTATTAACAATATTAATTTTAATAGGTAGGCATTTCAATAAAATCGCAAAATAGAAAACGAGAAAATTAATAACAGTTGATGGATATTTCATGGGATTTAATTGCTTTCATTGGGTTTACGTTCCCGTAGTTAGCTTTAACGAAAGAAAGGGTTTCTACGTTGCCCTTAACGTGGATAGTCTTATAGACGTTTATGAATCATATATATATATACATATTGTGATTTAGTTATTTTATGGCTTTATCACGTACCTACATGAATACAATTTTTCGAACAAGAATAAGCACCTTTTTTATTAAATATTTCTGCACTGAATCCGTCGATAAAGATCAGGAAATTAAAAACAGTTTCAAAGCAATGATAACAAATATGAAAAAAAAAAGGTTCCCGAAACTTTCAAAACAACTCGTGAGATGATGATTAAAGTGATCGAAGAATCAATTTGATAATTTCATTAAATTTTATGAACTTAAACTTGACCTACTTATACAATCGATACAAAAGATAACTTCATACACAATTGCAAATCATAAAAGCAATTAGGAGTCCGATGGCCCCGTAGGTGTGAGCAATATTAGCGCTTACGCATGTTAAGTGACCCAGGGCGCGAATTCCTCTGGGACCCAGACCGCAAATGCTAAGGCTCCATGCTTCTGAATGCACGTTAAGCTGTTGGTCCCGGCTATCATGACTGACTAGTTTAGCTGTGTCAGATGCCTATAGGCAGCTTGTGAAATGTGTCACGAGTGTTGGCCACTAACAGCTACGAAAATTAAGCATTTTTAACAACTGTAAAATTCATGTAATGGGCATGTTGACTAAAATTTTTTTCATGTTGCTATGTAAAGACCTGCCAAAAATAAACACAATAGTGACAGAAATACATTTCTAAACAAAAAACTCTTTTAGTTATAAAAGTTTTAAAGACACATGTTTTAGACGTGAAAACGCACCGCTGAAATGCCTACATATTTGTGACGTCACATGCTTGTATTTTGTATGGGTGGCGTGAGAACTTTGTTTGGTAGCTATAGGAAATATTTCGTTTATGGTAATGGTTTCATGATAAAAGTTGCTATAAATTTTGCAGACTAAAATACAGTATAATTGTAATGAAAGATTTTCATACTTTGAAAATTAGTCCTATTCACCTAACTTTAAAGAAGCTTTAAGATTACTTAACGAATCGATATCAAATTAAAAATATTCTTTATAGTGTTTTTAGATAGAAATTAGTCTCATTAGAAACAAATTTTATATAATCTTAACATTAGGCAACTACCGTATTGTGTAACTTACGTTTTAAAAGGTACTATACCCAGTCTAAAAGGTTTAATGGATTATCTAACCCTAATCCATTAATATATTTAGATCAAGTTTGGATTAGATTACTGGGGCATTACTTACTAGGTCTAGTGACAATTATATTATATATTTCAAGGTTTGACATTAATAGCCATCTGTGTAAATAGTGAGCTTATTCATTTTGTTTATACATGGAAGTAGATGGCCTCATGTCCCATAATAACGTAGGTATCAACAATAAAAATCACACACTATAATGTATTGTTATTTTCATAGATGTTTTATGCATTCACAGTGCTATACTGATATATTGTTATTAAATTTATAAATATATGAAGAATATTTCCTCATCAGGATTCTATTAGTGTTCGTTTTTGTTTAGTTCAGGAACCGCGGTGGACTAATTGGTAAGACTAACACTAAAACGCAGTACACGAATCCAGCCCGCAAGTTTTTTCACATCTTAATTTATTAATAAGAATGTTTTGTTAGATACTCTTTGTATATTAGAACTAAATTTCCCTAAAAATATATGACAAAATAAAATGAAAAATTATAAAAAGCCGTTTTAAAATATGTTAATTATTTTAACCTATTAAGAAAAAAATGGTGCTTACCTCAGAACGTTTTATTATATTTGGAAGTTGCAGTTGTGTATTTTTTTAACAAAAATTTTACGATGTAAAGATATAGAGCGCTCTAGATAATAATGTGCTCAACTTTCGCTACATCGCGACCCTGACCTGAGTAATATCTCGCTTGCGCCAGTAGACAATAATATACTGATCCTCTAGTTTTCAGCAAACGACAGTTTAAATACTTATTGGATTGAGATCATTAAAGTAAAGATATAGAGTGCTTTTCATAATAATGTGAAACGATATTGCAAAATTGCAACCTTCAACTGCAAAGAATTTTGCCTGCATTGGTTGTAAGCATAAGCAATATTATACTGACCCACTGTTACCAGAAATAGACTGTTTTCTTACCTCTCATACAGGGTGTCGTTATCTCTCAAACCATTAAATCAGCCCGTCAACGTAAACAACTTTTCCTATGGGACCAACACAGGGAACTCAAAAAAACGATGAAAACTCAAAATAAACTTCAGTTGTGGTAGAGCCATGCTAAAATGAAATTCTCTTTTGCTAGTAAATTCCGTGGCCAGCCGAACACTTTTGTATAAAAATGTCGTTTGTTTTTAGAGTTGCCAGCATTGGGTTTATAGGTGTTTATAGGTATATATGATTAGAGGGACAAAAGTGTTTACTCTAATACATAAAAGGAAAAATAACTTTGAAGTTTAATAGATATAGAGCGGTTTTAGTAGTGTAATACTCGTATGATAAATATGACATCGCTAGGCCGTGGCCCTGACCTGTGGGGCATCTCGTATGCTTTGGTTGTATTTTTAATATTATACTGAACCACTGCTACCAGCAAATGACAATCTGATTGCTTCCATGTATCAATAAGACCTTTAAAGTATATACATATAGCGCTCTTGATAACAGTGTGATATGACATCGCTAAACCGCGTCCCTGACCTCCGGAGTATCTCGTCTGTGCTTGTTATATCCATAATATTAATCTGACTCACTGTTAATAAAATAATTAAAAATATAAAACTAGAGCGCTTTTGATAAAAGTGTGATATGACATTGCTAGATCACGTCCCTGACCCGCGGAGCATCTATCTGTGCTTGTTATATCCATAATACATATTAAACTGACACAATGTTACCAGCTAATGACAATTTAATTACTTTAAAGAATAGCGATAGAGCGTAGTTTTCGCAAAGAAATGGGCAAAAATCTAAAGAATCACGTCAATAGGCGATGCGGCTAGCAACCCATCTCTATGTTCAATCCACTTTCCACCTCAACGCCCACTAACACGCTGAACGTGGCTCTGGGTTTTATGACCTTGGGCTCAGTCTACCCAGCAAGAGGTATAGGTATGTGTTAAACTAACTCACCGTTATCAGCAGATGACAATTTGACTGCAACAATCTTATTATTATTATTTTTATTGAGTTTTATATTTTCTCAGCCTAGGCTGGTATTTTTATGATAGACACGGGCCATGACCAAGTGGCTATCATTGAGCGATGTTATTTGTAAGTAATTCAGTCCGTCTGTCAGTTATATCAAAGTTGTCACTATCGTTAGCATCCATGAACTTCCATTATTATTATTATCTAGCAATCAAACTTTTACCGTATAGACATAGAGCGCTCTTGATAAAAGTGTGATATGACATCGCTAGGTCGCATCCCTGACCTGCACAGCATGTCGTCTGTGCTTGTTATCCATAATGTTAAACTGACTCACTGTTTTCAGCAAATAATAATTTGATTACTTCCTTATAGAAATGATACAAATAGAAGGGTGATATAAAATCGCTAGTGTCGTGTGGTTCCCGGCAGAGTAGAATAGGACTATTCCAAGTCTTCCCGTGGATGTCGTAGAAAGCGACTTAGGAAACACAAGCTAAACCAAGCTTATAAATATCAAAGAGATCTCATCTCCAACCCGTATGGCCATCGTGAAGAGTGTGGACCAAATCGTTTAACTGCTCTAGCTAACATGTGGCTCTGGAGTACAGGGAAGAGAAAAAATCCTGATGATGATATCGCTAGATTCATAATATTATACTGACTCACTGTAACCAGCAGACAATTCGATTGTATGACTATAAAGTTTAGACATACAGAGCTCTCGATAACACTATGATATGAAATCGCGTTCATATGAAAATTTAATTACATCCATATAGAAATGATACATTCATGGTATAGATATAGAGTGCTCTTAAATATTGGGATTGATATGGCTAGATCCATAATATTATATTGACCCATTGTCACTCGCAGATAACAATTTAGTGTAGTATGACATCGCTAAATACTGGCCCTGACCTACCGCGGCGTATCTCGCCTACACACACACTACTTTTAACTATAATATATAGAATATATTCTCTCACCTTTGCTCTTTTCAATCTTTATAGATTTCATCACTAAAGAACTTCAGTGCACATATCATCTTTATGCTGATGACTTGCAGCTTTACACACAGACCAAAGTTGAGAGTGTTAATACTGCGGTTAACCTTATTAATGCTGATCTGAATGCAATAGCTAACTGGTCGCGAAGGTTTGGTGTAACAGTCAACCCAAGTAAATGCCAGGCTATTCTCATCGGTAGTTCACACCTATTAAGCAGAATATGTAAGGATTCTCTACCTGCTATTCATTATGATGGGATTGAAATACCCTTCAGCCCTAACGTTAGAGATTTAGGAATTTACATTGATTGTAATCTTGGCTGGGGTGCTCAAGTATCGGCTGTCTCTCGCAAGGTTACGGGTGCCCTTCGATCCTTGTACAAATTAAAAAATTTCTTGCCTACTAACATCAAGACAATGCTGATGCAAACTCTTATCCTACCCATTCTTGATTATGCTGATGTGTGTTACTCAGATCTGAATTGTGATTTATTAAACAAACTTGAACGATTACAAAATAATTGTCTCAGATTCATATTTGGCCTTCGTAAGTACGATCATGTTTCGGCTTATCGTAATCAATTAAAATGGTTACCTATTCGAGAACGTCGTCACCTTCATATACTTACAACCCTCTTTTCCATACTTTTCAACCCCAAAACTCCGCTGTACTTAAAATCTAAATTTACTTTTCTCGGTGACACCCATGTCAGAAATCTTCGTTCCTCTAACAATCTCCTTCTTCACACACCGTGTTACCGGAGTGGGTTTTTTGAAAACTCATTTACTGTTAAATCTATACAGCTTTGGCATGCTTTACCTGAAGAAATCCGGAAGGCTCGAACTCGTCTAGCCTTTAAGTGTGCATTACGCGCTCATTTTCTCCGCGAACTATCAAATAGAATATAAATTTATATGTATGTAGTATATGTATTGTATATGTGTATATATATATTTATATATATATGGATATTTGTGTATTCTTAAATTATATGTTTATATTATGAATAATATTTTTAATATAGTATATTTCATGCTTCTTTTTTTGCACCGACTTCCAAAATATTCTTTTCTCTGCACCACCTGTAGGTTGACTGGTAGATAAAGCCTCTGGCTTTAAGTCCGCCTTTTACTATTGTGTAATAAAGTTAAATAAATAAATAAATAAAAAAATAAATATACGAGTACTTACCGAGTCACTGTTACGAGCAGATGACAATTTAATCGCTACCATATATGTTACACGTGTGGCTGAAGCGGTTGAAATATACGAATATTTATGGATAAACATAATTAAATGGAATTTATAAATTATTCAAATGATTGATTTGTATAGGAAATGTAAAGTTAATGATATTTACAGTCACACTGTTTAACTTAAGAAATCACATGATATAGTGATCCTTGAAATTGAAAACTTCCAGGACACCACAATGAGTGACTTTCACTTTGGAAAATGTAGTCAAATCGTTTTCGGGATGTTCTGTATTGTATTGGTGGCTGGTCAGGTCAGGGCCGTGATGCGTTGTTATCAAATAAAATCTGTAATTTAAAGCGATCAATACACAAATAATCCTGTTACAGGTGCACTGTTGGCACCGTATCGTGATGTTTACTGCCTTGTTCCTAATGCCTATAAAGTAATATTTAGCCATCATCATATCACCCGCAAGAAGTCCACTGCTGGACCTCCTCTGAGAATTGCATTATTTGAGGGTTTTGCCTTACTCACCATCCTAGGCAGACAGCAGTTGGTGAGCGCAGTTTATTTCACTTATCGCATATCGGTTCCGGCCCTGCTGTCCATCGAAGGGTAACCTTTGTAGGTTATTACTAATTATTTTGCACCAACAAATCTTTAAAAGTAGATTATATTTTGAACATCTTATTAATTAACGCTAATGACGAGGGGTTGTAAATATTCCTGGGGCATCCAATTAATAATAGCATTTAGGGGATGCCTTGCCACATATGCTTTGAAATCTATCCAATTAATTTAATGAATTAATTTTTTAAACAGGATTGTTAACTAATATTAGTTTACTAGCTTCTGCGAGTGGCTTCGCTTGCCCTATATTTTCCACAGGACTAGAATTTTTTGTCTGGTTTAAGCTGACAATTCGTGCCTATGCCAAAGTCAGTAGTTAAATGTAAAAACATGACAAATATGCAAACTCACTTTCGTATTTCTATTATTTATTTGTTAGTTCGGTGTCCGGAAACGGACCACATTCAAACTTGCCTTTAATTCCGACTATGGCATCCTTCAATTAGTAAATATTATTCAATCACGATCACAAACATGCGGCTTGGGGCCAAATATTGGTTTATGGGAATAATGGGAATGCCTCTCTGTTGCATGACCGTTCTCATTTAGGTAATTAGTGTTCATTAGCAGTCGGCAACGTGCTTTCATTAGTGGGCATAAGTCATGTTACTGTTTCCCAAAGTGGTCTGTATCGACACCCCAGGAATATAAAGATCTGTAAAGCCGAGTATCAGATTATGCGGATACCGTGTTGGTCCCGATAGAGTAGAATAGGACCAATTCAAGTCTTCCCGTGGATGGCGTCGAAGGTAAATTAGGAAACAAGCCGTCTGGCCAGCGTAGAGAGTGTAGGCTAAATCCTCTGACTGCATTGGCTGATATATGGCTGTGATGGTACAGAGAGGGCGTGCTCCTGCAAAGGAGACTAAAAAAGACCTGCTGATCATGATTGGATTATGAGAATAATGGTAATACCTCATTGCGCTTAATATTTCATTGAAATCTGTCAAGTTATGTTCACTACGGGACTTACCGCGATTATCTTTGAGTTCTGTCTGATATTTCGACAACATTGCAGCTGCCATTTTCACAGACTAACTGAAGAGACTGCGGTGGTGTATGTTGAGCTGTCAAAGGAAACCGTATCGGTCTACCCTCTTTCTTTGTCTTTTATTACACAGGTTTTTGCACACAACACTGAACATAGTGATTGTGACCGCGCAAGCTTAAAATCATAAATGAAATCTGTCAAATCTCTGTCAAATATTTGTCCGGATGGTACTTTATAGCTCGAGGTCCACTCAAAAATAGGTATGTTATTTTCATCACGGAGTTACGACGAATACTACGACGTAATTCGTAAACCTATAAAAATATGAATAGGAATTGAAAGTTATTTGATTTATAAGAAAAAAGTTTGAGGACCTCTGACGTTATATTTAAATTAGATACGCCGCCACACTTGGCAAAATACCGTAAAACATATCGCCTTAACAACAGGAAACAATGCCATTAATGAATTAATCTTTGAGTTTTGAGCGAAATTGTTTCGTGAGTATTGTTGTTGATCTCCTTATGTGTATTATTTTATCGTACACGAGTAAATATAATTGGAACGGAGACAAGTAATGAATGTTTATGTTTTCTGCTTCTCGTGAAATTGTAATAAGGTACAATTGTAGGTTTTATAAGACGTAAACCGAAGTACAGCTAAGCTTAAAGCGTACTACATTGATAATGTCAAATACTTTTAAAACAAGTAGTTGTTTACTTTTTTAGGATCAACAAAACAATGATCTTAATCTGGTTCTTTTATATTATTTCAGTATGACCGCTAGTTATAAGAGATGTAGGAAAGAATCGATATTAACTTGTTCTTGCGTTTTGCGCATAATGCGGTTTCAGATCTGCGTGGAATCTTCAATTTTTTTTTTATAAATACAATACTAAAATGACTAAAACAATAGCATAATAACCTTACCCCGTTTTGCTTGCTTATGCTAGGAAGCATGCTTTCCAGCAGGATATTAAAAATCTCTAAAGCTAAAAGTGTTTTTTTTTTAAGTAGTGTACAAAGTCATACATGATAATACAAGCTAGTTTTACATCTTAAAAATATGCGAAAAGCGTTTATGTTCATGCTGGGAAGTGCCATACAAACACCGGCTTTTTTCAAAATAATAAATTTTACTACACAGAACTATTCAACACCTTCTAATATAGGTATCTTATCAATCACTATCATGTATCTAATGGATATCATAATTGCGAAAAATCATTTTGCTTCAAAGATATCACACGCACAGTTAAAATCCATTAAATATTGCAGAGGATAAATGGGAAGGGTATTTAGACGACGGATACTCACCCAATCCTATCTCTAAAACTGTCAATCTCTGACGTTTTTCATTTGTTAGAGATGAAAATTCATTACTCATAAATCGAGTCAGCTGAAACTGAAGTCTCCCGTCGGTCATTAAATAAATGGACCTTTAAAGTTTTCCAAAAATTGAAATCGGTAATGGCGGCATTAAAAGTTTAATGCGACGTTCCGGTTCTTTATTGGTCTCGATTAGGTAAACAAGCATACGATGCGCTCAAGGCGATCATTGGCTATTCGGGTCAGGGCCTGTCGGACTCCGCCCTGCACTGCAGTACTCTATTAGACGAGATTATCTTCTGATACACGTAATTAGGTCCGAGCGAGACGTCTTCACGTCTTATCCCTACATTAATCGAATGCCAATTGAAATTCCGATTAGTATTATGCAAAGCTATGCGAGGCTTAGGCAGTGACCGATGACATACATGATATAGATGACGGACATCGAAATTTAACATGAGGAAGTTAGATCATTATCATAATTTTAGCATTAGCTACCTATTGAATGGAATATTTGAATATTCATTAAGGAAAGATTTGTCTTGATTAGGAGCTCTACTTATATTTTAAGTTTATTCCTACTACCAGTTACTGGCATATACGGCTGGCGAGCACGAATTATTGATAGTAATCAGATTATTTTTACCAGTAGGTTTACTTTTGTTAGGCACTATAATTAGAAACAATTTCACATTTTTTTATCCCAGTTTCTACATAAAATAATGCACTAAGATTGCCGAAAGTTACATACGAGTAGTTAACGGGAATATCGAGTAAAACAGTGACAAAAACATAGTCATTTTCGGTATATTCAATCATCCAATTTTAAATTAAAGTCAGTGGTTTACCCTTCGTGAGACAGTGGAAGTTGATGATACATTAGAATACGGTGGGTGTTATAGGTCGAATGTCGAAACGAAAGCCCTTTTTACGATCATTCTACTTGATTAGGCTCCGTGAAATTGAATAATTGATTTTTATGCTTCTATCCGTGGATAATTTTCAATTAAGAATTATTTGAATCGTCGATTTGTATTTGTTTATATTTTTGTACCTAAATTACTTAAGTATGGTAAAAATGTCAAAAGTTTGTTAATAAAGAGGACCTAGTTTTTCTTTTAGTAGAGTAGTAAATGCCCATATTTGTATATAATTTCCTAATAATTTCAGATCTTCGTAATATATATTTTTTTTATTCTTAAACATTCTCTATTTACAGTAAGCACACTGAAATAAAATAAAAACAAAGTGTTGTTGCACTGCTAAAATTGCCATATTGCTTGATGCAATGGCAGAAGCCCAGCTTTGTATATCCCACTTGGAAACCACTGCCGCTGCTCGCTTTCTTAAGGCCCCAGATGACGCTTCAAAAAATCTGATGAAGCTCAGTAAGTGTTAACAGTAAAAGTTGTTCGGCCAAACGATTCATGTTCCTGTGTTTCCACCCAATAAATCTGTGGTTATACGAACTTACGAGTCAAAGACATTTTATTACCTGGTTAACAGCTCACATTAAAATGAACATTATAGAGGAGAATTAACGCAATATTGCTGAGGCCCACACATTACGTAGTACCTAAGAACTTTAGGTACAAGTAATTTCTTCTGTAGAAATTTATAACATTTATTTTACCCATAGGTATAGATGATTGGATTTTAGTAATATCCAAAACTTGAACTTGAAGTTGAATATTAGTCATTAAAGACAGAGAGATCTATAACGCGCAAGCGCTTGTTTTGTTTGTTGTTAAACTATATCAATTAAAAAATATCATGAAGTCTAATCTCGCGTCATGTGTTCCTTAGGATCTGAGCTGATCTTCTCAGATAAAGACTTCACTTTGTTACTATAAAAGTCAGTTTCATACAATGGAAAGCACTTGATGTTACTTGTAGAATAGGTACAGAGGAGTACTCATATACTCGGTACAGGAATAGTCTTCAGTAAAGCTTTGGAGATAAGCTAGTAGTGAAACTTGCAAAGCGCGTTGTAGATATTTTGCGAAATACAAGAAAATTCGTGTAGAAACTTAAACGTTTCTGAGATAAGATTAATCTTAACTATTATAGAAACGAAAGTTACGAAACGTTCCTCCCAGTTATATGGTAACTCTAGGACACTATTTTACGCTAGATGTTCAATTAAATTAATTTAAATTTTTTAACCATTCACGCCCTCTCTTCTGATAATTAAGTAACCGCTATAAACAAAAACTAAATGTAACAAACGTGTAACAATAACAGTAGATATATCACATTGTCATTTGCAAACAAAATAGTGTTGCCACAAATAACAGCTATCCACATATTTTCACGTATTTCCCAAGATAAAAATCTCGTCGTAAATCACCACGGTCCTTCGCGGTGCCTTTTTAGGCACGCCTATCCTAGTATCGGTGCTTTGGAACTGGTATTGTGAAATGATACGCGTATGGAAAATCAACGTATCAAGTAGTAGCATTTTGATATAACTATGGGAACGTAGGTTGGCTATCTAAGGTCTGTTGAGAAATAATTTTTATTTCCTAATTGAATATATTCACGCATTCAAATAACACAATCTGTTACAATTATGTCACTAGAGACAATTAATCCATTTGTTTATCTTTGTCATATCAGCTACTTTAACATTGTATTTATGAGTAGTTATGCTGCGTTAGTATCGTTTAAATGATCGAAAAACCATGATCAAAAAAGAGCGGACTTTTTACATAGTAGATATACAAGCAAAAAAGTATTTTTATATGAAACATAATAGACTTTCCGTGATATCGACAGCATATCATGTCACTGCAGCTAAAATTTCGAAATAGTGTAGCGCTCTATATTTTTGGAGCATTGACTTTTAATCAAAGCTATGGCCAAAGCCTTTTCGTTTTTATTTCGGTGTCATATTTACCACATAGACAATTTTATTTTTCATTACATGAAAAGTCCGTTTTTTTCTTCATAAAATCGTAATTATATAACATATTTGAACAAAATCAATAAAAATAGTATGAGTTATTCGAATTACTTCGAGATTTGGCCAAGATTCATTATTAGTCAAACTGTCTTTTTTTCTAACGTAGTAAAACTGTATTTGTATATAATTCTCTAATAGATATTATTCTATAATTAGATTTTATTTTTTAAGAATATAGATTAGATTGTATATAATTCTATAATTAGATTGTCTATTACTTTTGTAATTATAACAATCTCTTTTTATTAAAAACTCTCTCTCTCCCTAAAAAAACTTAAACTTTTTATTAGTTAATATTTTTAAATCTTATGATAAATTTTACTTTTTAATATTATGTTTATAAAGTATTTCTATATCAAATAAATTACAGTTTCAATAAAAAAGGAAAGTTATAAACAATCCTTAATACAACTTCTCATGATAATAAGAATAACAGTTAATTTAAAGTTAACTTGCTAGTGGCGTAGCTTTGAGAGCACGCCCTGCTAACAGAGTATAGTACGTTATGTAAACGTTTCCTTAATTTAGCCGAGTTGTGTGAGTCAGCTCATTCATTAAGCTGCACAACAATTACATCACGGCTCTGCTTCATAGCTTCCAGTGCGTGGAAAACTGCGGTTTATATATTGTGTCAGTATTTACTTGTAACGGTTAATTTGGTAGACCGGATATACAATCTGAATGTTTTTAGTAGTAATAAAAGTGAAATGCTT
Source organism: Rhodophaea formosa (assembly GCA_963082605.1). Lineage (NCBI taxonomy): Eukaryota > Metazoa > Arthropoda > Insecta > Lepidoptera > Pyralidae > Rhodophaea > Rhodophaea formosa. The sequence continues at coordinate 15,642,495 of OY720206.1, forward strand.
TGGTTTTTTGGCCGCAATAACTAACTCCAAGTCGTCGAATAGTTTGTGATTATGATTAAAAAATTAATTAATAAAAACCTGAAAGACTGAGACTGAGTACTTTTTACGAAAAAAAATCTATCCATTCTTCCATCCTTATAAAATTCAATTTTTCCTTTTGAAACGTCGTTGTGAAGGCTATCTTTCATATAAGCCTTTGTACTTAGTATAACCCTGTTTTTGACGCTCATTACTCATATTACCTCCAAGTGTCAAAAACGCTTTAGATGTATATTTGTTGGCTTTACAAAACATATTACGTATATTATCAGTTTTAACGTCTTGCACTATCATCTCAAAAACGAATGCGAAAATCTCACATCTCTCTATTTTCCAATGCATTATACGTTTCACAAACACCTTCAGTAAATAAGATGTATACAGAACGTAGAAAGCTCGACGGAAACCAGGCTGGTCTCCACGGATAGTATTGAATCGGCCGAGGGTACATTACCATCCTCATTACGTATTCAGCGTTGGTAATCGTGTAGATATCGTACAATTGGTAATCTATCTTTGTAAGATTTAGCTGTCTTGTATGGCTTACGCTAAATTGCTATTCGAGATTTGTGGCTTTTTCCCGTGTGCCAATTGCTATCTGTTTCGTTTTGTGTTTCTTCGTTTAGAGGCCCAACATTGGATTAAAATAGGTATTGTCATTGGAAATTAAGAGTTTCAAAATGCAACATTTTTTTAAAAAATGAATATGTGTTTTTATTTCACGATATTTTAATTTTTTCTTTTTATTTTTTATTTTAGGATTGAATTTTATAGAAAAAGATAAAAAGGAAAACAAATACGGTTTCACACACGTACGAGTATATTCGTTTAAGTCCATACTTCCATTTTTTATTTTCATTGACAAGTAGAGTTTGAAAAGATCTATAGAACTTTAAATTAAATTACACGGTAGATTTTTTATATAACAGTTTTTCTGTATTGTTACAATTTTAGTTGTGTTTGCCTGATATGGCCTGACACTATAATTTAAATAACAAATAAACAAAATCGTTTCCTGGGGTAAATTATTTAAGTAACAATTTGTTTGACTGACACATAATCATAATTTAGAATTTTCCACCTCATGTTCAAAGAAAAGTTATTTGGTATCGGAATAAATATATATAAGTATATGTATTACGTGAGTAACAACGGGTTACTCACGTAAATAGTCAGCTACTGGTCGACATGTTTCAACCTCATCCGTAGGTCTTCCTCGCCCTGAGGAAGACCTCCGGATGATGTTGTAGCTGACTATTTACGTGAGTGACCCGTTGTTACGTATTTTAATAATGTCTTTATCTCACGTTAGTTTTAATCAAAATATATATATGTAATCGTTAAATAAAATAAGGTACTGAAGATATACGTAGTTCCAAAAAATGATTTTTGTCAATCGCAGGCACGTGGTAAACATACTTAAATAAATTATTTTCACCCCATTTTCTTCGTTTCGTTCTTTAGCTATATCACATTTAGGAATAAACCAAAATGAACAACATGCATATTGAAAATCTATGAACTAAAACAACTAATATTGACCACGACTATTCATAACTTTAAAGAAATATGGAAGAAAGCGAAGGAGGTCGATAGAACAAAGTCCGACTGCATAAAATGTCTTGTATTCTAGGCAAGATTAACTAAATTGTGAAGGATCAAAATAAATTTGATTCGGTCAGTACTACCTATTCGTTAAAAATAAACTTAAAAATATCAATAAAATGTCATTACATGTCTGTTGTCATGTTATATTTTCAAAATAAGCTTAGAAAAACAATAGTATAAGTAATGTGACTGTTATTTTTTATTGTAACCAATATATCTATAGAATAGAGCACTTCCTTAAAACATATATTGCTCTGATCAAAATAAAACATTTGTAATCAAGCAAAAAAAGATGTTCCTAAAAGTATTACATCGGTATCCTGGACTATTCCCGCGGGAAGGAGCCGGTCTGTTATTTATGTTCCCTGCAAGCGTATTCCATTACACGTCGGGTATTATGATAGAGTAACTGCCTTTATGCATTGCTATCACTGTATAATGTTTAATTTTAATGAACTTAGTAGTTTATAGCATAGTACTGTATAGATCAAGTACCGATTAATTTTTACTTTAGAATGTAGTTCACAAGAAACAACATATGTTGTAAGACTAAGTCGCTGTAAGCACAGCTATTACGCTAAGCTACATTACCACCCCTACTAGAGAAATATATTGAAAAAATCTTAAAATAATGGACTTACTTACTTTTCGTATGATATATTTCTTTTGGCACACAGTGATAGGCAATAAATACTTTAAGCCTCCGGTACACGGGTAGAGTAAGAGAAAGAGTAAACTAGCCTACTACTCTACCAATTTGAAGTACTCTACCAGTTTTAGTAAAATAAATGTCTATTCTTTTAGTAGTGTTGGAACTTAGCCGACGTCACTAGTACTCGTTCTTTCTTTACGAAGCGTGTACATGGGTCGAGTGATTAAATACTAGAAGAGTGCGTGGTAGGGTAGAGTAATGAGAACACATTGTTGAGGGAAGGCAAATGGTAGAGTAGCTTGCCCACGTTGCTAATTATTCTACTCTACCATTTCTAGAAATCTATAAATGCTGCTATTACCATGTTGATTTTGAAGAAATAAAGTTTAAAAACGTTTCTAAGAATAGGCTTTACGTCTGATGTTTTTTTGTGTGCAACAAATAGGTTATAATCAAACATACAAAAATCCCGAATTTCAGAAGAACAGGCTATGCAGCGGGTAAATTGACCATCGACATTCCCTTAAAGTGGTGACTCAGACCGTCAATATGATTAACTTTTTCTATCCGGCCAATACCTTGAACTCGAAAAAATGTTTGGCTTTCCTATACTAATTGCTGCTGAAAACTTTAGTATGACAATGGATATTTTTTTTCGAATTCCCAGCATTGTTTCTATAGGAAAAGTTTTTCATATTGATGAGCTAAGCCACGCCTTACAGCTTTATTCAAGGATCTATTTATACGCTGTATAGTTATTACTCTCAATAATTATAACAAGTTATGTTTCGCTCATCAGTCCATCAAAAAGTAATAAAAAAAAAGAATGCCATCCATATTATGCAATTGTTGACAAACATAGATATGACAAGTAACAACTTACAAACTGCTTAGCAATAAGCTCGTGTAAACTAGGCACAAGTGGCAAACAAAGCAATAATCTGATTGTCCTTAATTGTGGGTGGGGTCGGTTCACACACACAGGATCTGGGCTCTATTTGCTGCGCCCGCGCAAGTCGTGTGTGACGCCGCGCCCTGCGACACATAGGCCATAAAATGATTCGTAGGATTGTACGACTATTATAATAAACTCGTTTAGAGCGACGGATGCAACTTGTATTGACAACGGAAGACCAGCGCTGGCCTTAAAGCCAGCACATGCTGAGTTGGGACCTATTTGAAAACGGACACAGTGCTGCGGTGGGGGGGCCATTTTTGTCGAGTGGAACCCCATATTCACTTTTATTTAATGTTTTTTTTTCTATATGTAACTGTGTGTCCTTTTCAAATAAACATTATTCTATTCTATTCTATTCTATTCTATTCTATTGCAGAGAAAATGTCAATAATGGAACGAGTATGTGTAATAGCCGTTAAATTGGTTAGAATCTGGATTAAAAATCTAAATTTATTTTTTCAAACGATGCAAAGTGTTCTATTTTTAGGTTTGCGAAAGCGGTTTAGTACAAACTTGCGATAAAATCTGCATAATTGCGCACTTAACTGTAATCTTTAGGGTTTATTTTCGCTATTTTTGTGTTAATTATACAACGGTGGGTTTATTTTTACAGCACACGTTGCTTAATAAACCGAAAATCGTTTTGAAGACTTTTCACCTCATTGGAGATTTTTAAGCAAGTACTTATTTTTCCTGCAGCTCAAGAACTCCGTAACATGTGTACGAATAACTTGTACTTATAAATTTTTACAAAAAAGCTATAATATAAAAAAAAACAATGTAACTCAGGGTTATGTCCTTACATCAGATCCAACAATACCCACCCCATACATCCAAATCTAATCAGGCATTTAGGAATAATGATGGATTATAGAAACTTCTAAAAATTATACCCCTTTTTGGCAGTCATGTGAAAAGTAACTTATTATTCTCGAATCGACGATATTAATTACATACTTCTTATGTACCTACATTCTTTGTCAATTTACTATCTATCCTCTTAAACGATTTGTCATACTGAAATATTTAACCAAACTTACAGGTGGTCTGATATAATCTCACGATGCTGATATTATGACACTCTTCCTTACAGCGATCCATTGCTGATTCAGTGCCGCCCGCCGTACCTGCGGGTTTCATATTTTCTGTCAGCTCAATCAATTCCATAAATTTTATCATGCTGGAATCTGTACCAAAGGAAATTTTGCGATTGCATAATCGATAAAAACCCAGTTGAAACATATTTAATCACATGGCGGAGATGAGATTCTTTCGTGCAGCGCAATCCATTGCTGATTCACTGCCGCCCGCTGCACCTGGGTTTCAGGTTCTCAATTCACCGAATACGAATTGGTACCTGCTTATTTTCGTCTCTGACTGGCGGCCAATTCGATTTCACGGACCAGCCGCTGCCAACGTTCTTTTGGCGGGTTTACTCGTCGAAATCATATTTTAGTTTAGGCTAGTCTAGATCGAATTTATTTAGCCATGAGGCTTTACATAAGTTATTACTACGTACGTTTTTTTGCATATGTAGGTACGTTGCCAAGCAATTTTGGTTGATTATAACCTCATTAAACATCATCGAATGAGTGAGCTTTAAAAACACTACAAAATTTTAACTAGCACAATTGCATTTAAATTACAATTCCCATTTGCAAGATAGCAAATACATAGGTAGCTGACGCTAATATAGGTACTTGCTTATTGATATCGTAAAATAAAATTTACACAAAAGCGAAAAAGATATCAGCTTTAAGAAATAACGTATAAATGAAGTTAAAGATATATATGAGTTAGAAGCAAGTACATATCCATAGTACCTGCCTACCCCATGTGTAACAGACTTGATATTTTAAATACATGTAGCTGAACATCCCTCAAAAATAACCTTTTCAGACTAATCTTGAAGTAATTGTTGTTGTGAACATCGAAATAAAATATCTGCTATTTTATAGATATAAAATAGCTTCTTTTTACTATTTTATGTTTAAGTCTGTACCTGGTTTACTAGATCAGATAGATATATAGAGGGAGTAAGCCACCTTAGCAGTTCCTTTAGTAGTAATCACGTAGACTAACAATCAGTAAGCAAAGCATCAGGCGAAGGTGAAGCATGTAGGCCAGCAGGCTGTGCGTCACTCGGCAACCGTGCTAAACCAATATTGAATTAACGCAAACGGAATAATTGCAGAGAAAGCCCAGCCATGGACCCAAACACAAAATATGGAGATTTAGAATAGCAATCACGCACGAGTCACGCTTTTTGATAGTTATAACATCTGTTTTGCTTGTCACTAAATTAAATAGAAGGCAACTTTCATCGAAAATTCCTATTCTAAATTTTACAAGTATCATGTATAGTTTTCTTACACACTTTTATGTGTTAAGGGAAAAATTAAGTTACGACATAAATTGCAGCGAAAAAACTGGCGGAATAACGAGAGCAATGGAAAAACCTCCACCAGCAAGAGGCCAGCTCATTAATTGCATAAAAAATAAGTGAACTAAAGAGCATTTTCTATCGGATGAATTTCCATCAGTTCTTGTATCTTTTTTTTTTGTGGTTAAATTTAAATTAACTTGGTAATTTAAGTGTCTGAGTACATACGAGTACCACGAACCACGACGTATGTAGTTTTGCATTATCGTTATTTTGCACGACTACGAACCCAGACAGTCAATAAACAGTCAAGTACGCCTCTTATTAGTGCCTCTTAGAAGCTTCACTTCTTTGAGCCGAATATTAAACTTAGACTTTCCAGCCATAAAACTTTTAAAGTGCAAAAGTTTCGTCATACAATCTGGCTGGTACTGTATCAAAGCCTTTTTGAAGAGACTGAAAACGATAAACAATTATTAGGAGATCAAAAATCTATTTTATCAACTATTAAGGAATTATTTAGTAAAATAATACGAAAGTGTTTTTGCTTTAGTGATAATTATAATTATTTTTTCTCTATACAAGATAACGCCTTAAAAGGGGCTTATTAAAGACATTTCGGCGATTTAAAACCAAAAGTAGTAAGCAGCAAGTTAGATTAGGAGACTGAACAATCTCTTTAAATTAAATATTTTTCTGACTCAGTATGAAAAATCGTAAGGAATATAACCGTTTCTAACCGTCGAAACAAATTAATGATAAACACACATTCTTACGCACACATTATTCTTAGTTTTAATTAACATATTTAAGATTTCGTTTTATTCATGTATCCCATTACTATTTTATTCAGGGTACTTCGCCCTGTACTTATTGTTAGATAATAATGCTGACATTTACTACTTTTGTGACGAAATGCCAATGTCGCATTGGGGCCGTTGTAAAAATTGTCCTTTGAGTTCCCCGAGGCATCGATGTGTTTCCCCTTTACATTAGACAGAATGCATTGTTACATTGTCTTTGTTTTTTTAAAGTAGCTGTTTTCCCTTCCATTTGTTTTATAGTCTTGGGTTTATTGTAGAATATAGAATGATAATTTGCATAAATTATTTTTTTTGGCACCTTGTCAAGTGTTCATCATACATATTTTAGAGATAATTTAGTTTTATAAAGAATTTTATTTTTTTACTTCTTATAAGATTATGGTCTAGAGAGCGTAAAGTTCAAACCCTAATTTACAGCTTTTTGAAATTGTTTTAAATAATCACCGATCTGGACGGTATAATTCCTCTTGATGTTTATTAACACAAGACGTATTAAGTGACTACACCGAAGTATAGTATAGTTGACTAAAAAAGTAGTTGACTTAATTTAAATATTACTGTTTAAATTTCTTAAAAAAATAACACGTTCATGTTAGTCTTGGTAAGTTAATATACAAAATTTCCAAACGGAAGTATACTTTCAATGCTGTCATCACCATCATCATCAGGTCTTTTTTAGTATCCACTGTAGGAGCATGATCCTCTCGGTACTACTAGAGCCATATATTAGCCAGAGTAGTCAGAGGATTTGGCCTACAGTCTCCACGCTGGCCAGACGGGAAGGAGTGGTCTCTTTGATGTTTATAAGCTTTGCTCAGCTTCTAATTTCTAAGTAGCCTTCTAAGACATCCACGGGAAGTGTGAAGTGATCATATTCTACTCTGCCGGGCACCACACGGCAATCATTGCCGTCCTAGGTATTAAACTCAAAGTCCTTACTTCATAGGTGTACAAAATTCGTCAGTTCTGATGATTTTGATTGTGATTTGCAGAGACCGTCATGATTGCGCCGACCTTCAAGGCGCGGTCTACCTCACCAGGTATCAGTGTGTGCCAAATGCTCGTAGAAAACGTAATATTTGCATGCATTACATTGAAATCTTAAGGTAATTCATTACCCAGAGACCGCTAGGGACAAAAATAAATGAAATGCCTTTAAGTAGGTACTGTATTTTGTTTGATAATTGAGTTGCAATTTCGTCAATTTCTGTGGCTCAGTGATACCGCATTTACCTTTGAATGAAGTATTGCAAGGCCCAGGGTTCGTTCCCAGGACAGGTCATAATGGAAACGATTTTGTTTAGATTCGATTTCGTTTAGGCCTGGGTCGTGGATGTTTTTCTATATAAGCATCTACCTATTATGAATATATACTATCGTTGAGTTAGTATCCTACACACAAATTCACAACTTACTGTGAAGCTACCTTAATCTGTTTGATTTGTACCTATATATTTATGTTATTAATTCAAATAAGTTTTGCTACAAAGAAATCAATTGAAAATTTCAAAAAATGACCTTTAAAAATACGTACTCTTAATTTAACCATGTCGTAAATGCAGGTTGGGTCGTAAATTACGACCCAACCTAATAAGTTCTAAAAACGTGATAAATTTCAACACAGAGAGTGTCTGTTTTGGACATTTGATGAATAATATTAAGATATCAATGTAATGCATCATGTATAGGATTTTGTACTAGTTTTTCTGTTGTTCTACTTATAGCCTGATCTGAGCTCCTTGTACTACTTACTAATACAATTTGAACTATTGAATTATAAAAATTGAAACCTTCTTTTCCTCAAGCCTATATACCTTAAAATGATTATTTATTTCCACCAAAATGTAAATATTTGTATAAACTTACTTGTACACGTTAAGAAGATAAGACCCCAGAACGGGTAGGTTTTAATCCCTCGTTGACCTACACTATTAGCTCGAAGACGCTCACTCTGGTGTGCGTCTTAGTACTTAATGGTTGGGATGGGATAGAGAATTAGAGACCCTAGCCATTACTGCTAATACCTCTAAGTCAAATGTACCCACTCAAAGTATTTGCCTTTCATAAATATAAGGTTATTTATTCTACGTTTTCGATTGATTGAGTTTCATAAATATTTTGCAATAACAATGTATTTTTCAACTGATAATTTCATATATTCTTGTGAAAAGTATTACTTGTAATTACATGGCCAGAATTTATACAACACGATATTTTTGTTAAAATTGTGAGAAATTTCAGTAACTAAGATTATACGAACATTGTTTGAATTAAATATTTACTTAAAATGGAATACTCAGCAAATGAACAAGCACTTGCCTATTTACATGAGAATGGTATGAATTAACCTTGAAATACTTTTATACCATACTTATGTTAATTGCGACGGAAACTCTAGACAAGTTTTCATTTTATATTCCTAAGTATGACTCGTTTCTACGGAATGCCTTTGCTTACTAACTCGAACTAATTGGAATTTGAAACGATGTTTTGTTGTTATTGATTTATGTTTGATTAGTGTTGTTTGACTTTGGTATTCACTCACAATAATCCATTACTTTTAAGAAATAGATTAAGTTTAGGCAGAAAAATACATTAATGTAACCTGTCGCACTCTTCTCGTATTACATAGAAATATATCGTGCTCTGTATCACTAAGACTTTACAAAACGAACAATGAAAATACCGTAACAATGTAAAAATTATAACTTTGTATAAAATCATGATATACTTACTCTAATAAGTGTAAAAAAGGAGTAACAAAAGCTTTTATTGAAATATAACCTATTCACGATCAAACGGTAAAAAATGCAAATAAAGCAAAAGGTTTCACTTGGTACTTATATTAAAACCAAATAAAGGAGTTGTTTGCAAAATGTTCGTTTACACACACGCGTGGAATACTTGCGGCGAAAACTCAAAGCAAATTATAACATAATACAAGAGTGTAAACGCTTATGACGCAACTTCTTTACGAGGAGCGGACAATCATATCCGAAATAACCGTAAAAAGGGCGCGTCGTAAAGCCGGCAGCCTTTAAGGTTTATTACACTGAGCAAAATGTCGGCTCTTAGCTTAGGTCACACTATACTTGAGGCTGAAGTCTATGCAATTTGATGAATACATGTATAATGATCGTATGGATGTTTCTTTATGGTGAGCCACGAATCTTGCCGAAATCACAAAAAGGGTGGGTCGGAATGTAACATCCTTTAGGATTTATTACTGCTTATTAGTCCTGTGGCTAAAGTCTACGCATTTTGATGGCTTCGTGTGCATATGGTCATACATAATGATGCAGATTCTTCATGAAGGCCCGACAATTTTGACGAAACAGACAAATCAGGGGGATCGCTTTATAAGCTTTTACAGATTATAATTACAACTATATTATCATTAAAATTAACGTGTGATAAATACTATGTTTAAAAACGGGTCACATATGTATGTGCTAGGTACTTCATGATAAATTGAGATAATAGATTTGGCGTCGAGCAAACATAATATAATTATATTATAACCTTTATAGTTTAGGCCGCACTACCTGCAGACAAAGTCTGCAAAAGTGAGCTTTGATGACCATTCTATTGCAATAATACCTAGTTTACTAGGGAAGGTAGGTTTTTCTTTTTACAATAAGTGACTTACTGTATAAGAAAAGGAACTGCTGAATTAACCGTTAATAGGCAAAAAGCTATAAGTTTTTTTACTTGATTCATACATATTAATGTAGGTAAGTATATTAATTTGGAACTTAGCACAAAATTTTTTGCAGGTTTTTCAAAATGATTCAACGTCAATATCACAGAATCAAATAAATGCATGCAATGACCTTGTTTAGACCTGCTAATACTCTTCCGTTAGCTAAGTTTCAAGAAAGTTATAATTTGAAAATAAAATTTGTGCTGCACAAAGAACTGGCATGTGTACGGAATGTAAAAACAAAATTTTACCTATGTTCGTGACCATAAAAATTAAAAAATGGCTATCAAAATTTCTATGAATCAATTGTATGAAATTTTTAATTACATATATTCAAAACTAGAAATACTACATACCTATCGCGAGAGTCGATAAATTTCTACAAAATGCGATCTTACAACCCACATTTAAGGACAACAGCCATTGTTAATTCTTTATCCTTTACGGCGAAGACAGAACCAAAGCAGTAAGACCAAAGTCAATGTTGAACAAGAAATTTAAATTTTAATATAATCCACTCTTTGTTATGAATCGTGCACCGCTTTTTTAGGTTGTGTGACAACTCCCTTACTGCGTATTATTTGCTGACGCGGCGAATTTGTCCGCGATACCGCGTGAATGGGGTCGCCCTACTCGTTATCGCCACGCAGTATTCTTTTCTATCATTATACCTTAAGGTTGACAATCGCGTGTGATAATTTCCTACAATTGTGATTCTATTGTGTGACCAGTCAAACGTTGTAACCAAGACAAACAGTGCTATTCGTAGCTGTTATTAGCTATTTTGCTGCTATTTCTCGCTCAAGGACATATAAGATATGTTTATTACTTACATCCTATTATTACTGCAACGCTTGATTTGTTGCTTTTATTTATTTTTACGTACACAATACAAACCATGGAAGTACTTAGCTACTAAGATTTGCAATAACAATATTTATTGCAATTAGAGGTGTTGCTTCTTATTTAAATTTACAATATTGACGAGTCTTTTGACTCAGCTAACTTTGACTTTTGCTTCTGCGTAAAAGAACATAAATTAAAAACTGCACATGAGAACATCAATAACCTATTTGAATACCATATCTTAAAAAACCAGAGGTTTATATAAAATCGGTCCAAATGTACAACTTTGAAAACATGTTTAGAACTAAAAAAAGTAGTAAATCTATTAAAAACAAAGAGATGATGTAAAGTTTATTTAGTTTTGATATCTTACAATCGAATATAGCCAGTTGTTTCAGATAGGTTTTTTTAAACGCTATGTTATAAATAGTCAACATTTTCATTATACATACGCTTTACAAACGTTACATTTTATACTTTTATCGTCGGATATATTGAAAATGGTCACTACCAGTTAATAGCGAATATTATGATGAAACCCAGTAGGTACTTCTCAGTTCCTAATGTAAAAAAAAAAACAGATATACAGGTTGATTAGAATTTGATTTGGCTAGGGAACCACCAAACAATAAAAGTGGGTTGCATCGTTGAAGGCATATAGGAGCCGTAATGTTTGGTAAATGGTCGTGGGTGGCCTTTGCGACCGCGGCGCGGGAAGTAAATATTACGTCACATGATAACGAAAAGCAGTGCTTCCTCCTCACTTAGTGTACAAAACACATTCTTTGATAAACTTGTAGGTCACCACGAGGAATGTTTTGTTTACGAACTGCAATCGATCTTTTGTTGTTTATTTTTGACAGGCCTACAAAGTGCAAGTTCTAATTTTGGCTGGTACTTTTTCAAATGCATATTTAAGAACTTATTTCTCTAAAGGTTAATATAATATGCTTAGAAATAATAGTTATTTCAACATGAAGACTTGTTAAGAGTAGTTTATTTGTACAATAAAAACCCACAAAGTCAACAATCTGTATGAAGTTTAGACATTCTTCGTTTTCATTGATGTCTTCTCTAACTCAGAAGTAGGTATTTAATATATTTTATTTTATGCTTTAATATAATTGCTTAGAGACGCTGAAAGGACCTAGTACAAATTAACTTGTTTTGCGTCAGATTTCTAAAAAATGTCCACGTAGAGTCGAAAATAGTGCACTTTATCTATATTAATCTATAATTATATTATAAAGAGGAAATAATTGATTGTTTGTTTGTTTGAAGTGAACAGGCTCCAAAACATTTGAGCCGATTTTCAAAATTATTTCACTTATAGAATATCAATTTATCTGCGAGTGGCATAGGCTATATTTAACGCGGATGAAGTCGCGGAAAAATTGCTACTTAACTTATATACGATAAAATAAGAATAAGGTAGGTATTAAACCTAGTACCCATATAAAGTCTGCGCCTGCGGTCTACAAATAACCATGACTCTAAAACTTCAACAAAGGTCTTTGAACATCCCAGTTGGCTACAGTTACGAGTGTGTCTTAAATTTTACAGGTCGTAAAATTGACCGTCACAAGGTCGCCAGTGTGTTGGGTCACTACCTTGCTACTTGTAACGTTTTACGTCTGTTTAGTTGCCAAAGACGTGACGAAATCAATATTCATGAATTTAAGATGGGTGGATAGGAACCTACTTCTTTTCGTTCGCATATAGGTACGGAGTGCAAATTGACCCTCGACATTCCCATTAAAGGAGTAACTCAGACCGTCAATAGGACTAACTATTCCTATGTGATTTAAACTACATAATATAACTTAATTCATAAGAAATTTACATCAGTGGTCTTTGTCTTAAATGGTTTGATCCCGGCAAAAAAGTCATCCAGCTACGATTGCTACGACAGATGTTTTAGACAGAACAAAAATATTAAATTAAAATTCTGACAAGAGCTTTAGTTTTTATTTAAATTTTACTGTTAATTTGTCTGTGACGGTCAAATGCAACAACTCGCAACTCATTTTTAAAGCACTTCCCATTAACAGATATAGCTGAAAATTTGTGTACTGTGATGACAAAGCAGTATTATGGCAGAGACTTGATCAGATGATAAAGTCGGGAGAGCTATAGGCACTCCTCAACTTAAGAAGAGAAACCCATATTGTTTACGCTCATTTTCATGGCAAGCACATAACAGTATGAAGCCATCATAAAAAAAACCGGCCAAGTGCGTGTCGGGCCACGCGCAGTATAGGGTTCCGTAGTTGCGAATGACAACTTTGAGTTCACACTGTTCACACTCGCACCTCACAGTTTAACGACCAAAAACATAGGGGGGGGGGGGCACACTTACCTGTAACCAAAACCTTTAAAACCAAATATTTCGGAAACGGATCACTAAATCGAAAAATGGTGTTCTCAACCTCACAATTTTTTTTAAAGACCTATTTAACGATACCCCACACGATGGGCAGAGAGACATGGCGAAACTATAAGGGTTCCTTGTTTACTACGGAAACCTAAAAAGCTTGTCACATAAATAAAATTTTAAAAAACTTATTTAATTTTAGCACGTAATTTAATAGCGCGAAGTTACTTTCGGCATATTTTGCTCATGCGGTTAATTTGTTGCAAATCAAAACCATATTGTTATATGTTAATCTAAAGTTGTTAAAAAAACAGTAAATACAGACAATAGTCAAGAAACATTTGCGTCAAATATGCCTGTGACCTGTATCATTTAATAACTCAAGACTTAGTATTTTCCATTTCATTATCTTTTAAATATACAGGTACTTAAACGATGGTGGACGTGATGAGGTAGATAAATTTAACAAAGAGTGGAAAGAGATAACGCAAGACCCCACTGAATGGAAGAAGTGGAGGGAGGCCTTTGCCCAGCAGTGAGTCACATGATGGCTCGAAATAATAATAAATAAATAACAGGTTCTTTAAAGATAAAAATATAGGTACATTATTTTATGCCTCCCAGAGCCAGAGATGCACAAAGACAAAATCGCAAGATCAAAGGTCACAAATATAAAATTTTTAAAGAAAAAAAAATAAGTAAAATATAAAGGCCGGATTATATTTTTTATTTTATTAAGTTTTCTACAAATCGCTCTAAAAAGACCATTAAGTCTGATATCATTCGAAAGAAATTAACAAGTTTAAGTAAAAACTGTAAAAAACTTCAACAATCTTTTAAGCCGATTCCTCGAATTTCTAAAGCACTAATGAGCAGAATATTTTATTTTTCCGAAGGTTATTATAGTGTTAAGGACGAAACATGAGAAATAAGATTCCGAGTCGGATAGCGAGTTGTCAGGCCAAATGTTTCGTAAAACTAGAACCAGGGTTACTCCATAACAGCTCAAGGTAGGCTATAAAGTTACTTCATTAGTGTGGTAAATAAAAAAATCTTGTCAGAATCACCTGAATGTAACAGTTAATTAAATACTTATTTGCCGCGCAAATATGTAGAAGAATATACCTACAGGTTATTTCGATGAGATAGTTGGAAATCTGAATTAAAATAGTTGTGAGTACCTAGTAGGTACTAGCCAAAGCTCCTGTTGACATGATTCCTCAGATTTCCTACTATTATCTTATTACCTCGTTCAGCTTTTATGATTGAGGTTGAGGTAATGAGCGGTAAATTTCGCTCGGTTTTTCTATTCACCAGACAACATAGAAGTTTGGATAGTCAAGATGATTTCATGTCGGGGAGTTTTAAACTAAATTGGAGATACGGTAAGTATAACAAATCTCCAATGAAATTTATTTATGTGTCCTTATATATATATGGTTCCTTTAACCACATTTTCTGTCTTCAATTATATTATAGAAAAAACCTAAAAGCCGTGTTGTTCTAGGCCGTGTGGTTCTCGGCAGAATAGAATAGGACCACTCCAAGTCTTCCTGTCGATGTCGTAAAAGGCGACTTAGGAAACACAAGCTATACACAGCTTTTAAACATCAAAGACACCTCTCCAACCCGCCTGGCCAGCGTGGAGAGTGTAGGCCCAATCCTCTGAATGCTTTGGCTAATATATGGCTCTGGTAGTACAGAACAGGTTATGCTCCTGCAGTGGAGACTAACAAAGACCTGATGATGATGATGATGATGATGATTGCGTTGTAAATGCCTACTGATTTACTTATATAAAAAATAGATAACCACATGCAGCATAGAAAAGTATTGACATTACATGTTAGTTGAAACATACGATTGTTCATATCATAATTCTATGGAAGCCAGTTTTAGTTCGTAATGAAAAGAATTTGAATTGGAGTATTACAAGAAGAAAGAGAGTGTAGCCATTCATTGCAGCGATCCGCCTGAAAGGAAACTAATCGATTTTCCAATAAAAAGGGACTATGTTTCAATCGTTTTGAAAGTTGAAAGCAATGAAAACTTGGGCGTATGCACGGCGTATGTCATGATTCCGACGATTTTTTTTTTAAATCTATGCATGATTCATACGTTCTGATAGTGACATACCGAGCTATTTTCGTTGTTGTTTCGAAGAGACTGTCATGTCGTGATTCGATGACTACTTCAAGGCGCTGAATCTCTTACATTGTAATTCTAAATCGATAGTGAAATGGATCGTCTGCTCTTCGCAATTATAGCGCTCGTGAAAGTCTCATTTGTTGGTGAAATCTTGAATTAAGTTTTGAATTGATAGATACAGTGCTGTTATTTTACTTCACAAGTTGAATCTGTTGCTTGGAGGGATTAAAATGCATTTTTTAGCCTGCCCTATACCAAAACATAAAACAGTTTTTTTTATGTAATGTGTTTACTCTTGACCATCATCCAACCAGGAGATGAGATGAAGCGAGTTTACTTAGAAGATGCCTATTCACTTTATTTTCAAAAACATTAAAGTTATATGCATTCGGAAATGCAAACACAGTCAATGCACTTCAATCCCTAACTGTGTACATAACAAAAGTTTCAAAATGAGGCCTTAGTACCAAAAATCAGGACCTTTTCGTCAAAGTTTTAAAGCACATAGATATTACGGCCATGTAACAAGCGACATTACACACGTTAAACTTTTATGGAGTTACCTCGCCTCGTCAGAATATTAATGGCATATAATACGTTTTGAATACTTGTTATAACTTTTCCCATTACTGCTCCGATTTGCACCGAGAAAAATTGCTTAGAGGAAGAAAGCTTGATCAAATGAAAGTTTGTTGTACAGTCTCTTGCTCTGTGAATACTGAACGCTGCGCGATTTACGGGTTAGCAAACTCGTGAATTCAAATAAAACTTCTGTAAATATTGCTTTAGATTCATTGGTTTCTGTTTGTTATTTTTAACTTTAACCAAATATTGAACACAGAATTCAGAAGAGATCTTCAAAAATGTATGGACTAATGGAGTTAAAGTAATACTCTAAACTAATATTTCATGACAACTGGATTTGCATTTTGTGTGAATATACAATTCACAAACGTAGATATTAGTGTGTTGTAAGTACATAGTTCAATAAATAAAATTTACTATCAAACATATTTTCAATCCCAACTAATAATATTATAATTGCGAAAGTGAGTTTGTTGTTTGTTACGCTGTCACGCCGTATCTACTGAACCGATCATCATGAAATTTTGCATACACATAGGTTAGGGTACCGAGAAGGACATAGGCTATATATTACGCGGGCGAAGCCGCGGGTAACAGCTAGTAGTAATATATTTCGTAATTTGATGCCTTAATAAGAACGTAAAAATATATTTTTAAACAATTCGTCAATCATAAAGGAAAATGAAATGCAATCTTAAATTTTCTGTATTGTGACAGACAGTAATGCACTTACACAAAAAGCTGTCCCTGGCAGACAAAAGCTCCAGTGTACGTAAAAGCCCACTGCGATGTTATTGTTTGCCTGAGTTCACTAAAAACAGCCAATCGAGTGCTTTGGCCTTTTCAACCGTGAGCAAACTGTCAATATTTCTAAAGATGTACTATGGGTGTAGTTTGCAGGATGTGAATCATGGTTAAATTTATTTTTAATAAACAAGGTGTACCCGCGCCTTCGAACGCGCATGATTTTCATTAAGGTTTTTAACGCGGTCGAACGGAATAGGAAGAATCTTATATCCGTCTCCTGGTTCTAAGCTACCTTCCCACCAATTTTCTGCTGCGGTTCAGTCTTTCTTAAGTTATAAATAGTGTAACCAACACGACTTTCTTTTGTATAGAAGCTATAGGTAATATTTCCTAAATTGTGGAAGTTAATAATGCACCTCAATGCAATAAAGCTGTCCACGGGAGACAAAAGCTCCGGTCTACCTCAAAGCCCATTGTGTTGTAATTGTTCACCAACAGCAGCCAATCGACTGCTGTGGCCTTTTAAACTGTAAGCAAACTGTCAATATTTAAAACGATCTATACGGGGTATTTTAGGAATCTATGCAAGTAGAAATGTCACAGGTATGCTTAGCTCTATATTAGATATAAAAAAAACCGGCCAAGTGCGTGTCGGGCTACGCGCAGTGTAGGGTTCCGTAGTTGTAAATGACAACTTTTGAGTTCACACTCCTCACAGTTTAACGACCAAAAACATCTAACAATGAAAGTTGTACGTAATTTATAATTTGCGAGTACATTTTATAACTTGGTTGCCTATAACTTTTTAGTTTGTACGTAGTACTCAGCTCTGATAGCTTTCCTTTTAACTTCAGTATATACTACTGCTGTATTTTTTTCACGATTTTTTTCTACCACTTTTATGCATGATTTTATATACATGCCCATACCAAATTACAGCTTTCTAGTACTTATCGTCTCTGAGTATAACCGCGGAGGGACAGACAGACAGACATGGCGAAACTATAAGGGTTCCTAATTTACTACGGAACCCTAAAAAACAGTGGAAATAGAATTTCAAAGAGATATTCCAGGTTTCAAATCCAAGTTATTTATCATAAAAAATGAAATGTAATTTCAAAACTTGCGAGAGTGTGGCATCAAAAATAAGTGCATTTTTGATGCCACACTCCCGCAAGTTTTGAAAATTTATTTAGATAAAAAAGGAACATTACTTACTAGGACCACTCCAAGTCTTCCCGTGGATGTCGTAGAAGGCGACTTAGGAAACACAAGCTGAACAAAGCTTCTAAACAACAAAGAAACCTCTCCAACCCGTCTGGCCAGCGTGGAGAGTGTAGGCCAAATCCTGACTGATCAGGCTAATATGTAGCGCTGGTAGCACAGAGAGGGTCGTGCTCCTGCAGTGGAGACTAAATAAGACCTGATGATGATGATGATGACTTACTAGAAAGTTTGACCTCGGTATAGAAAAGCTACAATCTACGTAAAAATCTATTGTGCCGTTTGCCGTGGGCTCACTAAGAGCAGACAATCTTTTTCGACTGAAACCGAATAGTCAATATTCCAAACGATGAACTATTATTCTGTTTTTAGGAGTCCGTACGAGTAAAACTGAAATGTGAAACGTCATACAATTTAAAAAAAAAAACTAGCAAATAGCTTTGCTTTATGAGGGCTTGCGATAGGTAACACATCTAGACATAAATTGAAATTATTATGATTAAGCCCATATCTAAAGGTGTGATAGTTCCTCGGTAAAGTTTATCACAAAAATGCATAGATTGTGATATAATGAGGGTTCCGTTTAGAAATTCCTCTATTGTTTCCATCTAACTGATATGTTATTCTGTATTCAGACACTATTCGACTACGGCATTGGGAATTGATTACGGGAATCAATACGAAAATAAATTTGAAAGACAAATGCATAGATATTTTTGTTGAGCCATCAGACTCTATTCACGTGTTTTAATTTAATTTCAGAGGCTTCATTTTTTGAATGTGGGTACCTGTCATAAAAATTAACAAACATATATTAATCGAGCGTTGGACATTGAAAAAACGAGATAAAACTAAAACATATTTTAAGGGGTTTTAATAAGCTGTTTTTAGGGTCCCGTAGTAAACAAGGAACCCTTATAGTTTCGCCATGTCTGTCTGTCTGTCCGTCCGCGGTTTTACTCAGAGACTATAAGTACAAGAAAGCTGTAATTTGGTATGGGTATGTATATTAATCATGGCAAAAAAGTGGTAGAAAAAAATCTTGAAAAAAAAAATTTTTAGGGTAGATCCCGTACAAATAAAGTGGGGGAGTAATTTTTTCTCTACTTACCCATCGGGTGGGGTATCGTTAAAAAGGTCTTTGAAAAAAAAATATTGTGAGGTTTACACCACCATTTTTCGATTTAGGGATCCGTTTCCGAAATATTTGATTTTAAAGTTAAAAATTTTGTTAGAGGTAAGTGTCCCCCCCTCTATCTGCTAAACGGTTATATATGGATACGTGAAAAAAATTACAGCAGTAGTATATATACTGAAGTTGAAAGGAAAACTATCAGAGCTGAGTATTAAGTGCAAACTAAAAAGTTATAGGCTAACTTATAAAATGTACTGGAAAATGTAAAATTTCATACAATTTTCATTGTTAGATGTTTTTGGTCGTTAAACTGTGAGGTGCGAGTGTAAACAGTGTGAACTCAAAGTTGTCATTCGCAACTACGGAACCCTACACTGCGCGTGGCCCGACACGCACTTGGCCGGTTTTTATTCAATTTAGGGATCTGTTTCTGAAATATTTTTGTTAGAGGTAAGTGTCTCCCCTTCTATCTGCTAAACGGTTATAATATGGATACGTGAAAAAAAAAATAACAGAAGTAGTATATATAACGAAGTTGAAAGGAAAACTATCAGAATTGAGTACTAAGTACAAACAAAAAAGTTATAACACTGTTTCATAAACCGCAAAAATAACTTTGTCATTAACACTATGACAAACAAAGTTATCTTTGCTGGCGAAAAATTAGAGTCTTTTGGCTAATCTAAGCTTACTTCTACGGAACCCTTTATGGGCGAGCCCGACTCGCACTTGACCAATTTTTTTAATGTATTAAGCGGTTAGAATGTTTATTTACCTATCAAAATTTTTTGTTGATGACGGACTTAAATTGAAAATGATTGTTGCTCCTTTTAATTTACCAATTTTCCGAGAGTAGTAATTCATGAGAACAGAGATTTTCTGTTTGTTATGCTACCATTATCAGCTTAGGGATAAAGACTTGTTTCAAATCGTGAAGTTTGGAGCAGAAAAGAAATCCCTTTGCTAGTTAAAGTAATACCTTTCCTCCAGTCTCCCCCATATTAATATTACATAGGCGTGCTCATATCTGTCAAACTGCGGCCGGCTAATTCAAAATTTGTTTATGTTTGCGTTCGTTAAACTTCGGGAGAATTACCATAGAATAACACACGAGGAAATAGAAATTCAAATAGAGGTGTAGCAATGTCGCTTATTATTCAGGTGACTTGATTGTAGGTCAGTAGTTGGAGATTTCCATTGTAGGTATTTGAACATGCCGGGTGACTTTTTTAACAGTAGTTTTTTAAATTTTAGAGCTCTTTCAGTACCTGATACAGAAGTACTTTCCATAGAAACATTAGGAAAAGAAAAAAAAAACGTCTTCCCAATTTAAATTGGCCGATCAGCTGATCAACCTTAATATGGAAATGTGAAATTGTTGTTACATATTTCACTAAATGTTTTTTGTGGTAATACATACAATAATTTGTGGCAAATTAGTATCAGGTACGTAACAATTTTCCACATTTTAAAAAAAACATCCGGAATATGTACACTTATTTTTTGAGACCTTTGGGTTTTGCGTACCTTTTTTCTGGGATTAAAAATGTACATTGTAAGTGTGATAAGGTCTAAGCAAAACTTTATAAACCTACCTCTCAAACTTATCACATCGATTGAATTCTACAAGAACTAGTATTTGAGATGAACTTCGTGTAATGTTCATCGCTTGAGAACTGTAATGGTTTAATGATCAAAGCAAAGCTCTCCAATGTGTGATAGATAAGACACGCAGGGGACATAGATATACTTCCGTTAAAGTTTCTGTGAATTGCACGAAGTATCTGAAACAATTTATTTGTTTTCTAAGGGATTCGTACAAAAAATAAAAAAAAACGGAACCATTACAGGATTATACGTCTGTCTGGCTGTCCTATGACCCCCTAACATCGTGTTTGGGTTTTAAAGTAATTTTCGGGGAACAAAATGAGGAAATTAAAAAAGAAATGTTTTTCAAACATTACTGTGTAATATATACCAAATGAAAGGGCTCGTTATTAGGATCTCAAATATATTTTTGTTATTATTGTAAGATAAAAAGTTTTGATTTTATTTCTGAAAAGACGATAATTGACCATTACCCAAATAATATAATTATTATATATAATTTCCACGATTTCTCGGGTTTATTTCTAATGTGATTTATAATATAAACTCGTTTATACCTCGAAGCTGCCTAAGATCGTGACTTCATTAAAAAACTATGCTACTTAATCCAACAGCGATAAGTATCGATAACGCAAAATAACCTTAACGAATTACCATTAAACTATGGATATTTTTTCGAAAACAACCAACGATATCAGTTCTCTGAATGGCGCGATAAAAATAGCGAACACATGTTCACGCCAGATGCCCTGAGACCTTACGCTCTGTTCGTTTTACAACGTTGTATGTACCGACCAACATGATATAAATATCGACTGTTTCACACAACATTAGCGTTTATTGCAAATAAAATACCTCTGCCGTATGCCTGCAACCTTGGGGAACGTCATTTGAGGTATATCGGGATCGGTACTGTCGATAGACTATGAGCTTTTTGACTATTTATATGAGGTATGAATCACTGACATTATCATGCTGGGGCGTACTTCGAAATGGAACAAGTTAACATTATAAGTGTGAAAATTGAAATCAAGTATAGGTATTAATTTTTAGATTGGGGTTGTAGATTTTAGACCACCTTCTTTTATGACGATATTAATTATAGACCAAGAGCGTTCACGACGAGTTGCTACCGTTGGACTTATTACGATTGCGACCATTCGATTTTTAGACCATTTACGATTTAGACGAGTTGCTACTGTAGACTAGTTACGTTTGCGATCATGCGATACTAATCCAATGATTGTTAACGTAATAATTATTATTCGGATATCATTATTGTTTAAAATATACTTATTTTTTACTTGAGAAAAAACAGCCACTATATGTTTAGGTCCAAATTATAACCAAATCAATAGTGGTTTCTGACGAATAAATTATAATATTCATGACCAACAGAAAACCCTATAACCAAATTTGTGCTCATCTTACTGGCACTGCAAAATATCGAACAGACAAAGAAAAAATATTACTATTAGAACTATACTACAAAATAAATAGGTATATAAAAAGAATTTCGGCGTATTCCTAATATTTTATTAAAATATTTTTTAATGTACAAATTTATTCCTAAATTTGATTCATTTTAGAAGCTCATAAATACTACAGTTGGAAATTGGAGGGAAATTTGCACCATTTTATACTTTTTTTGAAAATTGAACCTCCCTAAAATAAAACCTATTCACCGATTCAACCGAAGATATTTTATAACGTACAAAATTAGTTTTGCCCCGAACTAATATTTTATCTAATGACCAATCCTTATCTACGTCAATCAAGAAAATTGATTTGAACTGTCAATCTGTTTGTATTTTTATTTTCAGCATGACATAAATCTCCTATCAAGTTATTCCACAGATAAAGTTTGCATAGCAAATTCCAATTCTCTATCATTGTTATCTTCATAGAGTAAGACCCCAGATTTCTCGAGACACGTCTCAAATAATTCAAGCCATGTAGTTTATCTATCCATAAAAGTAAATCGGACTTCCAGACGGTTAAGTAGCAGCACTTTTTCTTATTCAAGGCACAGTTACATTTAATTTATAGCCACGGCCTTTTTAAAGCATGAAAAATGAAGTGTTCTTAGTGTTTCATAAACGTTCCATTTCATATAATGAAATTGTAGAAGTTGGATAATGTTGGAGTCGGATAAAGTATGCAATTTAATTTGAAGTGTTGTTAGAATGTTTTCTTTTAAACTTCTATGTAAGTATTAGAAAGTCTCTTTATTCCGAGATTTCAAGCAATGTTGTCTATATTCTTACCCGTTTCTCACTATTCAGTTACTTTCCAAAGTACCTATACCTAGTAAGTAATAAGCTCGATTGTTATAATTTTTAGGCAGCGAGTGCGTTAATAATTGTCAACTAACATTGATTTAATAGACAACGGGTATTAACTGTATTTACCACAAATATAATTATATACCTAGTTATCAGCTGGCGTTGGACAAGCATTCGTGAAATTAATCGGCATATCGGTAATACTGATTGACGAAATGGTATTTGCGGTGAATCGCCTCCGAATGCCAAATAATCCGGATGCAAATGAAATTCAGTGTTTGTGCCACAAAATAAAGATGTGCAGGACAGTATTATGTTTGTATACTCCCACCTTGACGTATGTGAAGCGCTTTGATTTTATCCTTGTATTTATATACAAAGGTATATCGAAGCGCTTATTATGCTTACGCCCCTGGGTCATCACGCTTCTCTATTTCCACTGTGTTAACGCCATCTATCTATTAAGCGTCTTCTCCATAGCTTACAACAATGAAGATAGTTTTCTTTTTATTACTCATTATTTATGAATTTCGATATCAAAAGCGATCTTCCTCTTTAGATATCGAAATTCATTGACGAAATGTTATTTGCGGTGAATAAATGCAGTCAATTAAAGATGGAACCGAAAATAAATAAATAATAAATAAATATATAGGACATATCACACAAATTGAGCTAGCCCCACAGTAAGTTGTGAACTTGTGTCGCAGGATACTAACTCAACGATACTATATTTTATAATATATACTTATATAGATAAACATCCAAGACCCAGGTCACTCTGAAAAAGATCGTTTTCCATCGTGACCTGACCGGGGATCGAACCCGGGACCCCCGTGTCGCAGGCTAGCGTGGTAACCACTGCGCCACGGAGCTCGAAAATAAGCTCAAATGATTACTTCAGCAGTTTTCGGTTCCATCTCGAGCTGTGATCATCAATCGGAGTGCATTAGAGCCTGGGGATCACATCATCCTTGGTGATGTCCTTGGCCAGACACGGTTAGTAAGAATATTGCAGTCACTGCAAAATTAATGCAGAAAGTTTTATCTTGCTGGTCTTAGTAAGGCGGAACAACCGTAGTTTATCAGTGACTATCTAGTAAGTAGTCTGCAGTAATATTTAGAATTCATGGAGCATATCTGCCAGCAGACTTCTATCCTTTTACTATTTTGTAACTGACTGAATGAGCCTCGTGGCTGCAATATCCAGTTGGTACTTGTACTTTTACGCGGTCTCAGCAACTGGAACTGCCCTCTAGCTCGAGTTAAATATTCATCAGCTTTGAATATTGAAACGGCATTGTTATATGCAGAAAGTTGTCCGTTGCAACTCGTTACTGAAACTTTATATTTGCACGTAACTGTTAGACATGCAATGAAAAGTTATTACTCATACATACATAAAATTTTAACAGATAGACGAATTTGTAAATGATTTTGAAATACCTTTCCTTAAGCTGCTTTAAATATTCGTATGATTAAATATATTTGATAATAATATATATGACGAGCTCCGTGGCGCAGCGGTCAACACGCCGGCCTGTGACATGGATGGTCCGGGGTTCGATCCCCGGTCACGGTCAGGTCGAGATGGAAAATGATCTTTTTCAGATTGACCTGGGCGTTGGATGTTTATCTATGTATGTATTTGTTTGTCGTTGAGTTAGTATTCTATAACACAAGTCTTACTTAGAACTTACTTTGGGGCCAGCTCAATCTGTGTGATTTGTCCGTATATATTTATTTATTTTTAATTTAAAATCTTTGTCTAGATTTTAGAATTCTCTCACTTATCGCTGAATTGATATTATTTTTCGAAATTCAGAAAATTAAGAAATGATTTAGAATAAGGTATGAAGTAACGTAGGAAACACAAACTAAACAAAGCTTATAAACACCAAAGAAACCTTTTCAACCCGAGGCCAGCGTGGAGAGTGTAGGCCAAGTTACTGCTGTGGCTAATTTATGGCTCTGGTAGTACAGAGAGGGTCATGCTCCTGCAGTGGAGACTCAAAAAGAATGCATGTTATTGTAGTACTAAATGGCGCAACCAATAATGTGAAGTATAAATGAAGCAAAAATGTAATAGCGGTCGCGGTTTGTGTTTAATATTCGATTGCTTGAGGTTGACTTATCGTCTAAACAATATAAAAATGCGAGGAGTAGCTACATAAAATCCGAGTTATGAACATTATTAAAAAGATTAAAGTCTTCGCAGCCGGGGCGGCGTGATTATTTATACCTCCATTCATCACATTTTTCACTTCTATCCCTCGCCGTAGCTACCGTTATAGCACAAACTATAGAGACCAGCAGAAACAGAACCTGGATCACTGGGTCACATCGGCTGATTTTATCTCTTACCTGTCGCTTTTTGTCATTTTATTGCCATTCCATCTTATTAAAAATGGCTCAAAATTGTGTATGATACCCATGATAAGTCACGATTTTACATTAAAAGTAAAAAGAAAACGTAAATCTCCAACAATTTTACAACGTACATATGTAAGCAAATTGATCGAAGGTTGATTATTGATATAAATAATAAACTTTTGACAAAAATTAACCACTGATTGAAAAGAGACTTTTTTATCATGACACGAGCTTCTACCTGAATTGTGCTTTTATATACCAATCTATAAGTTAGTTCAAAGCCATATAGCCCAGTTTCTAGTTGCAGTTACTTTTTGACCCATGAAATTCTACACATGCAATACTACTGCATGAATTAAAAAAATGTCACATTTCTAAACTCTTTATTTTGCGCCGTCAATGTTACGAATGTGTTTACACGCGTCGCCGTCAAACAAATTTTGATTTTCCGCCCACGGTGAAAACGGTTCAGCTGACTTTACGCTTTTTGTTTACAAACGGCCTTTATCAGACAATATATACATATGTTAGACTATTTTCTCGACTAATGTAAACATCCAAGACCCAGGCCAATCAGAAAAAGATCGTTTTCCATCATGAACTGGTTGAGGATTGAACCCGGACCAGTTCATTTAAACCGTTTTGCTAATAGTTATTCTCTCTCCAAGATCTCCAAGCTTTGATCGAGAGCATCCGATGTTCACACGACATGACACATAGGTATGTGTGGGAATTTGTTGTCCTATAGTCCCATTGTTTTTCGGATAAATCAAATCAATCTTTATGTCATCCATCACAGAGAGCAGATGTGCAAACTTCGATAGCTCAAGATTCAAGATTTAATCGTTTATTTAATATATATTTTTTTATAGGCTTTGAACACTTACACATGTGTTTACAATTTTTACAACAAAAAAAATTTTTTTGGTGACGTCAGTAAGTTACTTATGACTAAGTTTAGGCCGCTGAATTACTTATATATATTATTGGGTATAATCGAAATGTAATAAATATTAATGAGTTTCCAAAACTTCTGGACATAGAGTTAGATGCGTAGACATGTAAACGAAAACATTGAGTACGAAACATCAATGAAAATTTGCTCTACGCCTAAAATAATCGCCTGTCACTCACTCTATCAGTGAGTAGGCAGTTTAAAAGAGGCGTAGTTACGCAATATTAGTCCAAATTTAATATGAACGATCGCCGTGGTCATTAGACAGCGGACGACGGGAATAGCGGCTTCTATTTGAGACACAGATTTGTGTCAACGCCAAACTTATTTCTACTACTTGAATAAATAAAGGGCTTTCATATTGGTACGTTATTCATAATTTTCTAGGAAAACAGTTTAGCTTACATGCTTCTGAGCTTTAATTAACAGCTCTATCTTTTTTTACTTGACTACCATGAAGTGTTAGGTACTTCGCGCGTATCTTTTATGTTTGTGAATTTCCTATAAACTCGTGTCTTCCAAACGGCTGGATGGTTTCGACTTCATCTTCTTCTCAGAAACCTAAGTACCCTTAGATAGGTTTATTTTAAAAGGAAGGGCTGTCGGTTCTTTTTATTCTACCTTTAAATATAAATTCATTGTCAATAATATTGTACTGTTCGGAATCAGCTTAGGCTAACAATTTCAACCGTATGTGATTTTATATTTATGTACAGGCCTTATAATATTAATGTGATAAACTTTGGGATTCGATACGAACCTACTAGAATTGCTTACAAATTATCCTTCTGAGACACGTTTATACGCGAACAAGAAGATATTGAGACAAATTCGAGTAAATCCATGAGTCACACCACAACACAGTAACAAACGAGCTGAGGTCAGAACACCTGAGCTGGCAAGCTGTCAAGTTGCATAATCCGGAGACGCTATGGTGGGAAAACAGGAAACGGCTGGTGATTCAGCGGTCGGCGTTAGGAACTTACGAAAAACATCTTTATGTCTTTTTAATAAATGTAGTATTGGTATTCTAATTACAATTTGTGTGATATTTTTATATATCTATTTTATAGACCAAGACCCTGTTTCTCCTCGTTGCTAATTGTGAAGTTGTGTAATACGTAGAGGCTGGTAGTAAAAAAGGAAACAGTTGGCACCATTCAGTTGCAAGCAATAAATCCAATACTCAACTTACTTTTTACATCTAGTAACCATCCCCTTATTATCAATTTTACGTATAGAGTTAAGATTCATATCCTTTATCATATATCGAATTGTAATATCTATATTTCTACTTAAAATACTCATGTCACATATATATTAACAATGTATGTCCTATCCTAAATTAACAATCAAGTTCAATCTTATAAAATTAATTTTAATATATTTTGTTTCAGGTAAGTTAAGACGGAGTTCTTCTAGTCTGTGCGAATGAATGGTAGTAAGTTGGAAGTAGAGTTAAGAAGTCACTCGGAATGCTATAGTATAATTTATATTTCATAACAAATGCGAAGACACAATCTCATCGGAAGCTCGGCAGATTTGGTCAGGCCGTCCGACCTCTTGGGCGGGGTGCTCACCATTCAATAAAATTTCTCTTACCATATTAGCCGTAGTTTATGCACGCTAAGTGCCACGTACACGACAAAGGGCTAATCGTGCCCTTTGTCCCTACGGCTCTCATCCCTGATTCGGTATCGTATTTAAAGACACCATATCTCGTTGCGCTATATTCAACTATCATATTATCTAAATATTCTTACTGTAGTGTTTCAAAATTATTAATGCATATAATAACCACCAATGTACACTAAAATATAACATTGTGTGACTTCGTATATATTGTGTATACCGTAAAATCTTGATCAGGATCACATATAAGAGAATTTTGCCACAAAACATGTGTACTAATTATATAAAATCTCTGTAGTTTTTAAGTTTAATGCCCTTTGAATAAAGTATCATATGCCAAAGGGCTTTCAGAAATGAATTTCCGCACACTCATTTTTTGTGAAAAAGCGCTCGTTCGCAAATTCATGCAACATCACATGCACGCTGCTATAACCATCCATTACGTAAAATTCCATGAAATATTGTAGCATTGGGAAAGAACAATAACAAAACTTTGAAATATTTTGTTGATATTACAGAGAAAGAGAAATATATAAGTAGAATTCGCAGAGGCAATATATTAGTAAGGAAAAATAATCTGTTGTGAATTTAATTTTTGTGGCAAAATTGTTATTGGAAGGATACTATACAATTTGATATCGAATCTATTATGCGATTTAAAACGGTGTCACCGATTTTGAAGTGTGATGTGTCATAAGATTCATATTCTATTCCGAAGAGTCATAGGCTATGAATCGTCAACAAAAATCAATATGGCGGACGTAAACTATCAAAAACGACAGTCCTTTTAAATAATGCAACTTGCTTCCTAAAGTAATTAAATTAATAGTTAAAACTTGTTCCGGGTATACAATAGAGATAAAGTCACTCACTTTACTATGTTAGCGGCCAAACGTCGCTCCACGCCCAGTGGCGTAATAAAATGGACTATAAACTCGCCTAAACTAAATGGATTAACTTGGAGAGTCGCGAAAAATCGCCGTCGCCGGCAATCGTGCACAGATTTGGTATTAACTGCAAATGAAATACTTTTCCGCAGTTTGTATAGCGGTCCCAGACTTTAATTAGTGAAGGAATAAGTGAAAGCTTGTCCTATTCTGTGTCTGGAGATAAAAACAAGCATCCTCCAAATAATTAATTTACAAACTGTTACTGCGAATATTTGCTTTTACCCCTTTAAATACTTCTATTCAATGAACGCTTTCGAAATAAAATTATTTTGACTGTAACTGGAATTCAGAGTTAGATGTTTATTTTACGTTTGATTTAGTCATTCATTAAGACAAAATTGAATTTCTTGAATTTAATTTGAACTTTGTGTTTACGTTGACGATGAGTTTCAGGCTTAAGAAGCTTGTTGTACCGATGCTGGATAAGTATAATTGCAAAATTTGGCCATGGCTATAGTTTTACAAAAGAGGTACCTATCTCCTGTGTATCCTAGAGGCAGTATCGGAGTAGTCCTGTACTAGGCTGGAAACTAAGTAGGTATTTGATCAAATTACTCATAAGAAGTATTACCTTAAAAAAATCCAACATCAAAGCAGCATCCTATCCTAATCCTAACTAATATTATAAATGCGAAAGTGAGTTTGTTTGTTTGTTTATTTGTTTGTTTGTTACGCTTTCCCGCCGTATCTACTAAACCGATCATCATGAAAATTTGCATACACATAGGTTAGGGTACTGAGAAGGACATAGGCTATAAATCACGCGGGCGGAGCCGCGGGTAACAGCTAGTAGACTATATATCACGAGGGCAAAGCCGCGGGTAACAGCTAGTAATTTATAAAAATACTTGTAGAGTCCTAAAGAACTCGCAATAACAGAGAATGCTGCGCGCATAATAAGACATTACTCCACTCGGCGAGTTTTTCCAGTTTTCCTTCTTTTAACTAATGGCCCTATTAGCATCTCTTAGACAATAATTTAATATCTCCGTGCACCCCTCCGCGGACGGTTTGCAAAATGCCGACATCTTTTTCACTTACAAGGAGTTCTTCATGTTAAATTTTTGCTGCAATATTTTTTGTTAAGTAAGCAGTAAGTATATTCATTTATTTCAAGGAGTTGAGAGAGGAGAGCTTGTTGCATTTCGACTTTAACTTACTCTTCTAAGCGTATTAGTGTTCACCCAGTTTAATATTTTCCTGGGCTCAATAATAGGTGACTAAAGTGGGTTGGTACGCATATAAAAGCTTTTTTTTATTAAAAATTCGTCTTTTTCGGATTGAGACTAGCCTGAATCCATTAATAGTAAGTATCTTAACGTACAGCGACTACTACTCCTATCAATATAGGCAGATAATATTTTAGAAGCTCAGCGACTGTTACTCGTAAAAATTTGCATATGTCATATTCCATACAGAGAATTATTATAAATTTCGACAAAAAAGTGAAGATTAGTCTTCACTTTTTTGTCGATATTTATAATTTGGTCGTAATGTAGCTGCACGGGGTCCACTGGATCCGGCAAAATTTTGTAAGTGGTCTATGAAACAAAAGAGTTAAGGAACCTCTGGCTTGGACCGTGCAAATGGCACATACATTTTCATAATTTCAATTATTATATCCTATCCTAATCCTAACTAATATTATAAATGCGAAAGTGACTTTGTTTGTTTGTTACGCTTTCACGCCGCATCTACTGAACCGATCATGAAATTTTGCATACACATAGGTTAGGATACTGAGAAGGACATAGGCTATATATCACGCGGGCGGAGCCGCGGATAACAGCTAGTACTTCTTATATTCTTAAGTAAATGGAATCGACCTACACAACTTGGTAAAATATATGATTTCGTAATAAACCGATGTACGTATATTGTTATACATATAAACTTTTTGTAAGCTAACTAAAATAATTGTGTTTTATTTTTGATTGCTTCGGTAGGATTAAAATTTAATTGCGTATAGTATGGGGTGGAGCAATATCAGGTTTTAATATCATGGCTGGCTTTTTCGATAACTAGATTGGTAGCGGTTCAATAGTTTGTTCGGAAAATGAGAAATATTTATGCATATTTTGTATAAGTAGGATGGTAAAATTTATTTTTAAATAGAAGTCTTGATTGCTTGAAGTTGATTGCACGTGCCATAACCATTGAGGTATCTTTGTTAAAGATCATTTTGACTTATACAAAAATGTTCAAATTCGGCGCAGTCACATTTTTACTGTTGTTCTGGTCGTAGATTTAAGTATTTCTTAGGATCAAACCATCGCGAACATAAACATTTGATAGAATATAAATATTGCAACCATAAAATGTCAAGTCTAGTCTCCCTACTTCAAACTAACTTTATTTTTTTCTTATAATAAAAATTGATGAACATGTTTTTTGTGTCTCGGTTTCAATACTAAAGGTTCTTAACCCCTTCCAAAAGTATAAAGTTTTCACTTGAGAAATAACAATGTAACAAAGTTACAATAATCGGTTTAAGTGCGGTAGATGGAATTAAAATTTAATTTCGGACAGTACTTTATTTAGGGCTGGTAGCCATATTGGATTTTATCATCATGGCGGCTTGTCCGATAACTAGATTGGCATCGCATGAAAAGCTTGTCGGAAAAATGGGAACCTGTTGTAATTCCCGGAAAATATTTTGCATACGATTTTACCAAACTAAATTTGAATATCTATACTTGCATTTTATCCATACCAATATTGATGCAAAAGTAACTTTGTCTGCTACCTTTCTTTTCACAGTTTAAGAATTGAATTAATCGACATGCATACAGATGTCAGAGGTACGTAGAAGTAAGTATTTTGGACCTATGAACTATATTGTAATCTCGGGATCAGAATCCTCAATAGAATACATAATTGTAAGAAAAATAAGGAATAAAACGTAAAAATTTTTAGACCTCCCATACAAATACGCCGATCAGCTGGGCAAATTTATAAGAAGTCTGATTTTATGTTTCGATTTTCGCCTTTTTTTCTTTCGATTCTGTGTTCCATTAGGGATTCTGATTCCGAGATTTTTATATAGTTCAAAGGTTCAAAAATCAGCCTGTATAGAATTCTTTCAATTCTGAATTAACGCGAGTGGAACCTCCGGTGAAATCTAGTACCAATTATAAAACTACTAGCTGTTACCCGCGGCTTCGCCCGCGTGGTATATAGCCTATGTCCTTCTCAGTACCCTAACCTATGTGTATGCAAAATTTCATGATGATCGGCTCAGTAGATTCGGCGTGAAAGCGTAACAAACAAACAAACTCACTTTCGCATTTATAATATTACTAGCTGTTACCCGCGGCTTCGCCCGCGTGAATTATAGCCTATGTCCTTCTCAGTACTCTAACCTATGTGTATGCAAAATTTCATGATGATTGGTTAAGTAGATACTCGTAGGGCGTGAAAGCGTAACAAAGAAACAAACAAACAAACTCACTTTCGCATTTACTCGTATAATATTGTATTAGGATTTTATTCTGATTCTAGTGTTTACGGCAAAAGCAAATAAGTTCATCATCTATGAAAATTTTAACTGTATAGTAATCACGGTTTATGAGGAGAGGTATTTGAGGAGCCCGATGGTCCAGTGGGTGTGAGCTCTATGAGCGCTTACGTATATTAAGCAACCCCTGGTGCAGTCCCTACTTGGATGGGTGACCGCAAGTGGCATAAAAATATCTCGAGCTCCTCCGTGCTTCGGAAGGCACGTTAAGCCATTGGTAGCGTCTGTCATCATTGATGTCAGTCGTTTAGCTATGTCAGATGCCTTAAGGCAGCTTGAAATATCGCTGACACCAGTGTTGGCTACTTACACATACGAATAACCAAACAAACAACGGTTTATGTATGATGGTGACACACGGACATTGAAATCTCGTAAATAGGATCCCGTTTTTACGCTTTGGACATGGAACCCTAAAAACCTTGATATTGAAATATGGATTTCAATTCTCAATTAATATTTGGCATATTCGCTTCCTAGCTAAGTCTCTGTGTATTTTATTCTGGTCATTTTCAACATCGCGTTCCACAAACATACCTAGATATTTTTCCACATCGGCACTTAAATCTTGATTTAACTCATTTTCGTCAAGAACGTAGGTTCCTAAAATACAACAAACACGTGTGAAGCGTACGGCGGCGGACGGTAAACTAACGCGAATTTCTGATAGTGTGCGGGGGGGCCTAGTACAAAATGTATGGAAAACACGCCTTCCGCAATTTCTATCAGAAAAAATTCTGACGTCCGGCTGAAGTGCCATCTGGCGGGCATCAGAAACGGACGACCCGTTAGAATTTTTCTAACAGTGTGCGAGAGCTAATACAAAATGTATCACGGAGTGCCTTCCGGCGAGCGTCAGAATTTTTCTAACAGAAATTTCTGATAATATGCGGCCGCTCCTTACCTGAACTATTGAAATCAAAAGTAGCCTATGTCCTTCCTCAGGCTATAGCCTCTCTGTGTGCCAAATTTCGTTTTAATCTGTTCAGCCGTTTTAGTTTTGGCCACCCATCCTAATAAGAACCATGGTTAGAGTTGCTTAACCTGCGTTATCGTAATTAAAAGTAGCCCACGTCCTTTCTTAGGCTATAGCCTATCTGTGTGCCAAATTTCGTTTTAATCTGTTCAGCCGTTTTAGTTTTGGCCATCCATCCTAATTAGAACCATGTTTAGAGTTGCTTAACCTGCATTATCGTAACTAAAAGTAGCCTACGTCCTTTCTTAGGCTATAGCCTCTCTGTGTGCCAAATTTCGTTTTAATCTGTTCAGCCGTTTTAGTTTTGGCCACCCATCCTAATTAGAACCATGGTTAGAGTTGCTTAACCTGCATTATCGTAACTAAAAGTAGCCTACGTCCTTTCTTAGGCTATAGCCTCTCTGTGTGGCAAATTTCGTTTTAATCTGTTCAGCCGTTTTAGTTTTGGCCACCCATCCTAATTAGAACCATGGTTAGAGTTGCTTAACCTGCATTATCGTAATTAAAAGTAGCCCACGTCCTTTCTTAGGCTATAGCCTCTCTGTGTGCCAAATTTCATATTAATCGGTTCAGTCGTTTTAGTTTTGGCCACCCATCCTAATTAGAACCATGGTTAGAGTTGCTTAACCTGCGTTATCGTAATTAAAAGTAGCCCACGTCCTTTCTTAGGCTATAGCCTATCTGTGTGCCAAATTTCGTTTTAATCGGTTCAGCCGTTTTAGTTTTGGCCATCCATCCTAATTAGAACCATGGTTAGAGTTGCTTAACTTGCGTTATCGTAATTAAAAGTAGCCCACGTCCTTTCTTAGGCTATAGCCTCTCTGTGTGGCAAATTTCGTTTTAATCTGTTCAGCCGTTTTAGTTTTGGCCACCCATCCTAATTAGAACCATGGTTAGAGTTGCTGAACCTGCGTTATTGTAATTAAAAGTAGCCCACGTCCTTTCTTAGACTATAGCCTATCTGTGTGCCAAATTTCGTTTTTATCTGTTCAGCCGTTTTAGTTTTGGCCATCCATCCTAATTAGAACCATGGTTAGACTTGCTTAACTTGCGTTATCGTAATTAAAAGTAGCCCACGTCCTTTCTTAGACTATAGCCTCTCTGTGTGCCAAATTTCATTTTAATCGGTTCAGCCGTTTTAGTTTTGGCCACCCATCCTAATTAGAACCATGGTTAGAGTTGCTTAACCTGCGTTATCGTAATTAAAAGTAGCCCACGTCCTTTCTTAGGCTATAGCCTATCTGTGTGCCAAATTTCGTTTTAATCGGTTCAGCCGTTTTAGTTTTGGCCATCCATCCTAATTAGAACCATGGTTAGACTTGCTTAACTTGCGTTATCGTAATTAAAAGTAGCCCACGTCCTTTCTTAGACTATAGCCTATCTGTGTGCCAAATTTCGTTTTTATCTGTTCACCCGTTTTAGTTTTGGCCACCCATCCTAATTAGAACCATGGTTAGAGTTGCTTTACCTACGTTATCGAAATCAAAAGTAGCCTATGTCCTTTCTCGGGCTATAGCCTATCTGTGTGCCAAATTTCGTTTTAATCTGTTCAGCCGTTTTAGTTTTGGCCACCCATCCTAATTAGAACCATGGTTAGAGTTGCTTTACCTGCGTTATCGTAATTAAAAGTAGCCCACGTCCTTTCTTAGGCTATAGCCTATCTGTGTGCCAAATTTCGATTTAATCGGTTCTGCCGTTTTAGTTTTGGCCACCCATCCTAATTAGAACCATGGTTAGAGTTGCTTAACCTACGTTATCGAAATCAAAAGTAGCCTATGTCCTTTCTCGGGCTATAGCCTATCTGTGTGCCAAATTTCGTTTTAATCGGTTCAGCCGTTTTAGTTTTGGCCACCCATCCTAATTAGAACCATGGTTAGAGTTGCTTAACCTGCGTTATCGTAATTAAAAGTAGCCCACGTCCTTTCTTAGGCTATAGCCTATCTGTGTGCCAAATTTCGTTTTAATCGGTTCAGCCGTTTTAGTTTTGGCCACCCATCCTAATTAGAACCATGGTTAGAGTTGCTTAACCTACGTTATCGAAATCAAAAGTAGCCTATGTCCTTTCTCGGGCTATAGCCTATCTGTGTGCCAAATTTCGTTTTAAACGGTTCAGCCGTTTTAGTTTTGGCCACCCATCCTAATTAGAACCATGGTTAGAGTTGCTTAACCTGCGTTATCGTAATTAAAAGTAGCCCACGTCTTTTCTTAGGCTATAGCCTATCTGTGTGCCAAATTTCGTTTTTATCTGTTCAGCCGTTTTAGTTTTGGCCGCCCATCCTAATTAGAACCATGGTTAGAGTTGCTTAACCTACGTTATCGAAATCAAAAGTAGCCTATGTCCTTTCACGGGCTATAGCCTATCTGTGTGCCAAATTTCGTTTTAATCTGTTCAGCCGTTTTAGTTTTGGCCACCCATCCTAATTAGAACCATGGTTAGAGTTGCTTTACCTGCGTTATCGTAATTAAAAGTAGCCCACGTCCTTTCTTAGGCTATAGCCTATCTGTGTGCCAAATTTCGTTTTAATCGGTTCAGCCGTTTTAGTTTTGGCCACCCATCCTAATTAGAACCATGGTTAGAGTTGCTTAACCAACGTTATCGAAATCAAAAGTAGCCTATGTCCTTTCTCGGGCTATAGCCTATCTGTGTGCCAAATTTCGTTTTAATCTGTTCAGCCGTTTTAGTTTTGGCCACCCATCCTAATTAGAACCATGGTTAGAGTTGCTTTACCTGCGTTATCGTAATTAAAAGTAGCCCACGTCCTTTCTTAGGCTATAGCCTATCTGTGTGCCAAATTTCGTTTTAATCTGTTCAGCCGTTTTAGTTTTGGCCACCCATCCTAATTAGAACCATGGTTAGAGTTGCTTAACCTGCATTATCGTAACTAAAAGTAGCCTACGTCCTTTCTTAGGCTATAGCCTCTCTATGTGCCAAATTTCATTTTAATCGGTTCAGTCGTTTTAGTTTTGCCACCCATCCTAATTAGAACCATGGTTAGAGTTGCTTAACCTGCGTTATCGTAAATAAAAGTAGCCCACGTCCTTTCTTAGGCTATAGCCTATCTGTGTGCCAAATTTCGTTTTAATCTGTTCAGCCGTTTTAGTTTTGGCCACCCATCCTAATAAGAACCATGGTTAGAGTTGCTTAACCTGCGTTATTGTAATTAAAAGTAGCCCACGTCCTTTCTTAGACTATAGCCTATCTGTGTGCCAAATTTCGTTTTAATCTGTTCAGCCGTTTTAGTTTTGGCCACCCATCCTAATTAGAACCATGGTTAGAGTTGCTTAACCTGCATTATCGTAACTTAAAGTAGCCTACGTCCTTTCTTAGGCTATAGCCTCTCTGTGTGCCAAATTTCATTTTAATCGGTTCAGCCGTTTTAGTTTTGGCCACCCATCCTAATTAGAACCATGGTTAGAGTTGCTTAACCTGCGTTATCGTAATTAAAAGTAGCCCACGTCCTTTCTTAGGCTATAGCCTATCTGTGTGCCAAATTTCGTTTTAATCGGTTCAGCCGTTTTAGTTTTGGCCATCCATCCTAATTAGAACCATGGTTAGACTTGCTTAACTTGCGTTATCGTAATTAAAAGTAGCCTATGTCCTTTCTCGGGCTATAGCCTATCTGTGTGCCAAATTTCGTTTTAATCTGTTCACCCGTTTTAGTTTTGGCCACCCATCCTAATTAGAACCATGGTTAGAGTTGCTTTACCTGCGTTATCGTAATTAAAAGTAGCCCACGTCCTTTCTTAGGCTATAGCCTATCTGTGTGCTAAATTTCGTTTTAATCGGTTCAGCCGTTTTAGTTTTGGCCACCCATCCTAATTAGAACCATGGTTAGAGTTGCTTAACCTACGTTATCGAAATCAAAAGTAGCCTATGTCCTTTCTCGGGCTATAGCCTATCTGTGTGCCAAATTTCGTTTTAATCGGTTCAGCCGTTTTAGTTTTGGCCACCCATCCTAATTAGAACCATGGTTAGAGTTGCTTTACCTGCGTTATCGTAATTAAAAGTAGCCCACGTCCTTTCTTAGGCTATAGCCTATCTGTGTGCCAAATTTCGTTTTTATCTGTTCAGCCGTTTTAGTTTTGGCCACCCATCCTAATTAGAACCATGGTTAGAGTTGCTTAACCTACGTTATCGAAATCAAAAGTAGCCTATGTCCTTTCTCGGGCTATAGCCTATCTGTGTGCCAAATTTCGTTTTAAACGGTTCAGCCGTTTTAGTTTTGGCCACCCATCCTAATTAGAACCATGGTTAGAGTTGCTTAACCTGCGTTATCGTAATTAAAAGTAGCCCACGTCCTTTCTTAGGCTATAGCCTATCTGTGTGCCAAATTTCGTTTTTATCTGTTCAGCCGTTTTAGTTTTGGCCGCCCATCCTAATTAGAACCATGGTTAGAGTTGCTTAACCTACGTTATCGAAATCAAAAGTAGCCTATGTCCTTTCTCGGGCTATAGCCTATCTGTGTGCCAAATTTCGTTTTAATCGGTTCAGCCGTTTTAGCGTGAAAGCGAGACAGACAGACAGACAGACAGACAGACAGAGTTACTTTCGCATTTATAATATAATAATATAATAATATAATAATATATAATATATAATATATAATATAAATAATATATAATATATAATATATAATATATAATATATAAATATATATAAATATATAAAATATATAAATATATAAATATATAATATATATTATATATTATTATATATATTATATATTATATTATATATATTATATAATTATATATATATATATATTATATATTATATTAGTAAATTAGTAATTAGTAATTAGTAATTAGTAATATTAGTAATATTAGTAATTAGTAATATTAGTAAAATTAGTAAATTAGTAAAATTAGTAAATTAGTAAATTAGTAAATTAGTAATTAGTAATTAGTAATTAGTAATTAGTATATTAGTATATTAGTATATATTAGTATATTAGTATATTAGTATTAGTATATTAGTATAATTAGTATATTAGTATATTAGTATATTAGTATGGATAGTATGGATAGTATGGATAGTGAGGATTAGGATTTGATCATAGTAAAAAGTCGTTATGACCCTGACCGCCATAATTTATATAGTTTTTTCGTTTATACTAATAATAATAATTAGAGCTTGTCCTAGACGGCTCAAAGTTATAGCCGTCTATTAAACTAGACGGCATCGATCCTGGCCAACTATAGATTTTTAGTTTGCATTTATTCCAAACTCGCAATTTTTCAAGACTTCGTCGTCAGCGTAAATTATAGTCTAAGACACCTGCAGATAAATTAGCTTTCTTTAGGTGAAAGAATTTTATAAATCGATCCAGTAGTTTTGGAGTCTATTCAATGCAAACAAACAAACAAACAATGAAAACTTTCCTCTTTATAATATTAGTATAGATAAAAAAACCGCATTCAAATCCGTTCAGCGGCTATGAAGGCAGACATACATTTTATTCATTACATTCAAACTTATCAATATCATGTAGTTTTTCAAGATTCCTATTTGAAGGTTTTCCGATGGCATTTTCAGATGTTTTCGTCCAAGCCCAGGGTCCACTATTATGCAGCATTTATGCTGTAGTTTGCTTTGGTAACATTTTTAGCAGTACCTAACAAACAACGTGGGCCTACAACACAGACAAATACATGTAAAAACCCCAAGCGCCTTGAGTATAAGGATGTTTGTGTGTGTCGACCACTCCGAATACAATTATTTGGATCAAAGAATTTGCTTGCGTACGTCCTCCATCCACTGGCCGACATAATATAAAGAATATCTAAAGAGAAGATTTAATTATTATACTATTTATCTTAATTACTAGAGCTGGATTAAAAATTTACTTTACGATGCCGAAACTTTCAATATTGGATTTTAATACCATGGCGGCTGGCCGATAAATAGATTGGTACCGCTCGAATGGCTTCCTGAAAAATGGTTTTAACATGATTTTAGGCGATATGAAATGGAAATTTATATAACAATGTATTTAAAAACTATTTTAAAAATTAATTAAAGTTCATGATATTGAATAAGTTTCAACATATGTGTATTGTAGTACCTTAGTCAAAGTGTAGTACAAAACCATATTACAGTTACAATTATTCCTCAGAGATACACTCACTTTCGGCTTGTACACTTAAATAGTTAGTATAGTAATCAGAATTCAAATAAACTTCCTTTATTACATTCAACATAATTTTCATCGATGTGAAAAAACAATACTTAACATCTCATATGTATTCTGAAGCTAACCAAGAAGGGTAAAAACTTTCGAAAAGTTACATCGCAACATCACTCTGGCTGAGGATGCAACCAGGATGGAACATGCTCAGATGAGAGAGATATAATAATATCAAAGATACCATAATACATTTTTCAATAAACTTCCATACGTATTCAAGTTAGGCAATACTGCCAACTACCTCTATATTCCTCAAACCACGTATCAGATATATTGTTGTTCTATGCAGCAGGAACCAAAATCTCGGTCACGGATAAATATTTAAAGCGCACAAACGCGCAAGAACAGAACCATATACATGTATTTCCATTCGTTTGGATGCAGTTCTTCTAACTTTTCTCGTTACCGTCTGTTTGCCAGCTTCGTGAATCAAGCTGCTCGAGTATTTATTGCATAAAGTTAAATTATTTTCTAGACAGCTGTTATAAAATTCGCCTGAGTGGCGATCACTTTTTCTGATAGCAAGCGGGTAACGTTTTTGGTTGTAATGATTTATTTATTTTTTGTATGTTCTCATCATCATCATCTCAGCCACAGGAAGTCCACTGCTGGACATAGGCCTCCCTCAAGGATTTCCAATACGACCGGTTGGAAGCGGCCTGCAACCAGCGCCTTCCTGCGACCTTTATAAGGTCGTCCGACCACCTGGTCGTTGGATAAATATATGTTTTAATCCTCTATAATACTTACATAGTATTACGTCTTTATCCCTTACTGACAGAGCCAAAGGCTATAAGACCGACAGGCCACGATTACCATGTTTTACGGAATCAAAATAGTGATGGGTTGCTAGCCGCCCCTCCTATTTACATGATCCCTTAGATATGCGCCCATTCCTTCGACCGGTTCTACGGTCTGCGTGTTCTCTATAATTGAATACTTAAATTCTATGTAGCTAAATTCGGTATTTGCCTTATGTTAAGATTATATAAAATTTGTTTCCAATGATACTAATTTCTATCTAAAACCACTATAAAACACTTTTAATTTGATATCGATTCATTAAGTGTTCTTAAAGCTTCTTCAAAGATGGGTTAATAGGACCAGTTTTAAAAGTATGAAAATCTTAAATTACAATTATACTGTATTGTAGTCCGCTAAATTTATAGCAACTTTTATCATGAAACCATTACCACAAACGTAATATTTCGTATAGCTAGCAAACAAAGTTGTCGAGCCGCCCATACAAAATACAAAGTTGTGACGTCACAAATATATAGTCATTTCAGCACTGCGTTTTCACGTCTAAAAATTAACGTCTAAGACTATGTGTCCTTAAAACTTCTATATCTGAAAGAGTTTTTTGTTTAGAAATTTATTTGGGTCACTATTGTGTTTATTTTTGTCTGGTGACACGAAATTTTTTTTAGTCAAGTAGCCAATTGCAATAGCTTGACTTATCAGCTTTGAACTGATATGTTTAAAAAGAATTGTACTATTTTTATATATTAGTTTGTCTATTCTATTGACGGGTTTCCGTAGTAAACTAGGAACCCTTATAGTTTCGCCATATCTGTCTGTCTGTCTGTCTCTCTGTCTGTCCGTCCGCGGTTTTACTCACAGACTATAAGTACTAGAAAGCTGTCTTCTTACCGAAAAAGTGACAGATAAAAATCTTGAAACAAAATTTTTTTTAGGGTAGCTCCCATCCCATACAAGTAAAGAGGGAGTAATTTTTTTTTCTATACAAACGCATCGTGTTGGGTATCGTTAAATAGGTCGTTGAAAAATATAGTGAGGTTGAGAACACCATTTTTCAATTTAGGGATCCGTTTCCGAAATATTTGGTTTTAAAGTGCAAATTTTTGTTAGAGGTAAGTGTCCCCCCCCTTCTATCTGAAACGGTTATATATAGATACGTGAAAAAAATTACAACAGTAGTATATACCTATACTGAAGTTGAAAGGAAAACTATCAGAACTGAGCACTAAGTACAAACTAAAAAAAATATAAGCAACTAACGTATAAAATGTACTTGAAAATGTAAAATTTCATACAATTTTCATTGTTTGATGTTTTTGGTGCAATTGGGGAGGCCTATGTCCAGTAGTGGACGAGTTTAAGCTGATGATGATGATGATGATGTTTTTGGTCGGTAAACTGTGAGGTCCGAGTGGGAACTCAAAGTTGTCATTCGCAACTACGGAACCCTTCACTGCGCGTGGCTCGACACGCACTTGGCCGGTTTTTTTGACCTAATAAGCTTTAATAGCAGCATGTGCTTATTCAATATATCTGTCTGTCTGTTCTTATGAACGGACTTTCTAAGTGACTTTTTCTGTGTAGTTAGGTACTCCACAAAGTGTAAAATGTGAGCAAAATGTTTTTATAGCCTTTACTTGCTGAATTAAAAGGTCTTGTGAAACGAATATTTTAATCATTTCAATTATTGAAAGATATACCTTTTTCTACGTTTTCTTAAGTGCAAACATTTCTCTTATACCTCTAAGTCCCTTTTCATCTCTCATTATCTCCGTTTCCTTTCAATATTTTTTTATAAATTCACCTAAAAAACCGCGAAGTAAGAAGGAGTTCTGTAATCATATTAGAGACCGTAAGTTAGTGGCGCGTGCGTCGGCACTTGTGATTTGAATCCTTAATGCTTCTGACAAGAAAAATAAACCGCCCAAGTGCGAACTGGAGTTTAACATAAAAGGTTCAGCATAACTAAGTCAAACTTGTTCAGTTTGTTTTCGTTATTTTAATAACTTTGACTGCCGACCAACAGATGGGTGATATCAAAATTTTCACACGTCAGTCAAGGTATTAGTTTATTTAAATATGTGGACAAAGGTGTTATTAATAAGAAAATTTAAATTGAATACTGGATCGCGGCGGTGAACCTAAACTATTTAAAATTATATGATAGTCCTTATATAATAATTTAAATAAAATATTATGAACGTGAATAATTATTATAAACACCTATATAAGAGTGAGAACAACCTCTTTATTGTAGTTATATTGATTTGAATAACAAACGATATGTACAGTCGTGTGGTTCTCGGCAGAGTAGAATAGGGCCACTCCAAGTCTTACCATGGATGTCGTAAAACGCGATTTAGGGAACTCAAGTTAAATAAAGCTTGATAAATATTAAAGAGACCTCTCCAACCCTTCTGGCCAGCATGGAGAGTGTTAGGCTAAATCCTCTGACTGTTTTGGCTTATATATGGCTCTGGTGTACAGAGAGCGTCATGCTCCTGCAGTGAAAACTCAAAAAGACCTGATGACAATGACGACGAATAACGAACTGAACCGATGTTAATAAAATTATTTCCTATCATATATTTTAAAAATCCTAATCATGGATAACATATGTGTAAAATACCACCAAGTTGAGAACATCTTTTTAGGGTTCCGTAGTAAACAAGGAACCCTTATAGTCTCGCCATGTCTGTCTGTCT
Organism: Rhodophaea formosa; assembly: GCA_963082605.1. Classification (NCBI taxonomy): domain Eukaryota; kingdom Metazoa; phylum Arthropoda; class Insecta; order Lepidoptera; family Pyralidae; genus Rhodophaea; species Rhodophaea formosa. Next base: position 15,685,672 of record OY720206.1, read on the forward strand.
GTCCATCTGTCTGCGGTTTTATTCAGAGACTATAAGTACTAGAAAGCTATAATTTTGTAAGGGTATGTATAATAGTTAGGCCAAAAAAGTGGTAGAAAAAAATCTGTAAAGTGAGAGTAAATTTTTTTTTTCTCTATTAACCCATCGTGTGGGGTATTGTTCAATAGGTATTTAAAAAATATTGTGAGGTTGAGGACACCATTTTTCGATATAGGGGTCCGTTTCCGAAATATTTGGTTCTAAAGTGTAAATTTTTGTTAGAGGTAAGTGTTATTATCGAGGTATCTGCTAAACGGTTATATATGGATACGTGAAAAAAATGACAGCAGTAGTATTTATTCTGAAGTTGAAAGGAAAACTTCAGAGCTGAGTATTAAGTACAAACTAAAAAGTTTAGTCAACGAACTTATAAAATGTACTCGAAAATGTAAAATTTCATACAATTGTCATCGTTTGATGTTTTTGGTCGGTAAACTGCGAGGTGCGAGTGTGAACGGTGTGAACTCATAGTTGCCATTCGCAACTACGGAACCCTACACTACGCGTGGCCCGACACGCACTTGGCCGTTTTTCATTGAAATCTGTTTACTGTTTCATCATTTTGATATTGTCATTTCATCTACCTATTTCTATCTGTAAGTACAAAGTTTGCAAAGTTGTGTTGTGGAGTAATCAGGTGTTCTAAATGCTCGTCTGCCTGTTGTTTATTATTTAGAAATAAATGTTCTCACATGTTATTCCACTAAAACATTACCATACACCTATTGTTCTAAGCGCTCATACATGAAATTGTATAACATGAATGACATAATAGGCAAACTTACCAGCATTATTCAAACTTTCTCTACGTTTTACGAGCTTTACATAAATTTTCCAACTTATTTATGAGTCTGGGAATTTATAAAATAACTTAATATTTGACCTGCGTACAATTTTTGGAGGATTTTAATGTGGCGTGAACACGTAGCCGTCATAGGCGTACGTGCCCCGTTCTTCTATAATTATGCAAATACAAGTACCACCTCAAATCGCGTACACCACATTCGTTCTCATTACGTTATACGTGGTTGTCTCTAGAATAACCCACCTAATTTAAAATTGTTCTTGGAATATCATGAGATAAAGAACAAGTACCGACAATTTGAATCTAACAGTGTTATACCTACAATTTATCTGCATATTCAGTTATGTTATTTATAATAGTTTGCAAGGTTTCCGATAAGACTTATAACAGATAGAATCTCGGTTCAAAGTGATTGATGCTCTCTATTTTTCTCTCTAGTTTATTTTATTTTTTACTACATTTTCATAGGAATTCTATGCAGTTCTGAAGCTACCCTAACAGGTTGGTGTTAGGCAGGCAACTAGTCGTAAAAACATTCGCCAAATCATATTACCTTTAGCATATCAAATGCTTATCAAATGCTGTCATGTAAACGGATCCGGGCTCCACCGAATCGCAGTTGAGGACCGAACCAGGAATAACGCTCGGATGATGAAGACGATGTCTTTATCGTCAGGTCTTTTTTAGTCTCCGCAGTAGGAGTACAAAACTCTGTACAGCCAGAGCCATATATATAAGATAAGAGGATTTGGCCTATACTCTCCACGCTGGCCAAGCCGGAGAGGTCTCTTTGATGTTTTTAAGCTTATGTTTATAAGGCGATGACTTAATATTTGAATATATAATACCAATTTAAAAAATATGAATTGATAAGCAAATTTTAACGGCCCAGGAAAAAAATCTTATCATTTTGTCCAACGTTAGATAATCGCAGATTTTCGTGTTTTCGAATAAATAATACTTACTGTAAGTTTACATATTTTTCCGATTTACTTAATCGGTTTGCAATAAGCACGGCTGTTTGATTCGATTAAGTCAGACAATTCAGACTATTTCAGACAAAATAAGTGAGATCAATTTAGAGAGGCACTAGTGAATGTTCCGAGTACAGCTAAGCCGTAAAATTGATTGGCTAATTAGTCGGCTAGAGGTCGCGGCAGTGAATTCATATCAGCAGAGATATCTTCGTTTCTCTCCAGTTTGAAATCACCCATATTAACAAAAGGGCGTTGTAACACATTTGCAGATTAACATTTTCCCATAAATAATCTATTGCAAAATGATGTTAGTAACGTTTATCTTGTAAAATCATCTTATTTTTCTTTACTTAATCGAAGTTACATATATCAAATAGTGTTGGCGTCAAGCAGGCAGCCGGGAGTAACAGGCGCCAAATCCTGATTCAATATTTACAACTACTTACTAAAAACCCTTATTTATGAATACATAACTAACAAGTTTCCTGGGTCTGCCTCCGCGTAAATTATAGCCCATATCAGCGGCAGATACATTAGCTTTCTATAGGTGAAAGAATTTAGAAAATCAGTCCAGTAGTTTCGGAGCCTATTCAATTCAAACAAACTATTAAAAGTTTCCTTTTAATAATACCTATTGGTTTAGAAGTAAACATGATTATAAATTGCATGAAGTACCTACTTAAGGTATAACCGATAGTTAACTGTTCTAATAACTTAAATCATGATCCTAATTTTACGGGGTCAAGTGCTGCCCCCATTTGAAATTAATCATTTAAAAGAAAATGGAGCTATCATTTGCAATTTTGCTCTGCGAGGATTTAGATTACCCTGTAAATTGTTTATGAACAACTGTTTACCAAACTGTTTACTGTGTCTTCGCCAAATGTAGCCGTTTTTGAAAAAAAAAACCAATAAAAGTTTCACTTTCAATTACAGTGATAATTTGTACTCCCTTTAAAAAGACAAATGAGGGATAAGTATTCTAAATATTTTATCGATGTTTGTAAATGTTCTTGAAATATAGTTACATTTTTGAATTTTAATATAATCTTAAATCAGTTAATCACATGTTTTTAGTTTAGTTTTAAATGCGGCCAAATAGTGTAATTGTTGCATGCTTAGCAGCAATAACTGCAGTTAACACTGCTTTTAATGCCTTTGTCGCCAATTAAATTAATAAAACTGCTATCCTGGTGGGTATTTAAATACACATAACAATTAATTCTCTGCTTACAACATTATTTTAATATTTTAAGTAATATATAAAGAGAGAAGATATAATTGCTTGTTTGTCATGGCTATACGCAACTATGAGTTAACCAATAAGTAGTTATAAATCTTTGACCAATAGAAAGCTGAAGCTCCAATAAAAAGTTTGTAAAGCTGTAAAGATGATTATAACTCCTTCATATTGATGAAATTTAGTTTATACATCAGAATAGCACTAAGTCTAAAAAATTGCAATGTGGAGGAATACTACCAGGTTATCGACTAACGCAAGGGGCATTGTAAAAAGGAAATTATAATAAAAATAAAAATTGAGAAAATACTTAAACCATTTAAGGTTGAAATAATTAATAAGGAAACAGTAGCATTTTAGCATTTTTGTTAAATATAAACGTTGCCACAGTATACCAATTTGTAGTCTCTTTGCAGGGAGCTATTAAAGACAAATAATGATAAATCAATAGCAATTAAGCAAAACCACTTGATATCCCACACGAGATCTCATCTGCCACCACAATATAGACGACGGCTCTCCAAATCGCAAAAATGGCGGATATTTCACTTCTGCACTAATTGAATTCGCTTTTAGCCCACTTTTAATTTATTTGCATGAGCTTCCCTCTTTGATGTCGGCACACGCTCCGGGCTTTTTAGATAAATAACCAATTATCTCAATACGATTTAATCTGCCAAAGGCCGTGGTATGTGATCTGGAATTTATAACAAGCGTTGCGAACTTTAATGGTCGTATTTTGAGATGAAATGTGAATGGGAACGCTATGCATGGAATGCAGGAAGAGACTGTCCATAAGAACTGTCTGTACTGATATTATGAATTTAGTAGTAGCACAGAGGAAATAAATGTAGTACGAATGTGAATGAGGTAATAAATTAAAAAAATATCTCTAATAATCACACATGAAAAAATACCTCTAATCAAATTAAAGTTGGGACATAAAATGTTAAATTGAGCAAGATATTCCTTTAATTAAAGCTCGCAAAATAATCATACAACTCATACATCTGATAACATGTAATTTTTTTGAAGATTGCTTTCTTTTAGTCATCTAGAAAGTAATTAAATTCAACACTGAATAATCGGAGGATATATTTATCGTTATATCACTGGAGATATATTTTATCCGTTTCATCAGCAAATATGTTGTAACTATGTCAACAGTCAACGCGAAACCATTTCCATTTTGATTAAGCGTGCGTATGTGCACAGCTACGGGGTGTAAGTGAAGGCAAATATGTGAAGATTCACATTGGGGCGTGATCACATCGCCTAATAGGTAAAGCGATTACGTAGCTAGGCGCGCCCCCACTAACCCAATTTATACAAAACGACTAACGTAAACACACGTCGATTCAGCGCTCCACGGAGATTTATTGCAGGATCGTAAAATGCAGACCGTGTGAAAAGGGCCGATTGAATGAAGTAGGTGTATCACTCGCCTCTCGATGTACCTACTCTAGTGTAATATTTTGTTATTTCGCGCTGACCCTTCTCACGTTACGACGCATTGGTAGCCAATTTCAAAGTTTACTTAGCTTTAAATTATGGATTAGGTTACTTTTGGGAAATTAATTTTCTAGCTATGAAGCTAACAAACGGTTACTAAATAAATTTCAAAGTGGTTCTTATTCTGCCTAAATCTAAAGCAAAGTACAAAAGGAATGTACCTACGTACGTTTACTTGTTGTACGTTTCGGTTTTTAGCATGTTTCTTTCAACATAATTAAAAGTTAATTTAGGTTTACGAGAAATAAATAACAATAACATTTAAATGGTTATCTGTTTCCTGGGTGTTTATTGCCCGTCAACACATTAGAGTAAGTAGTAGACGTAAGTACTTACGAGTAGTCTTTTGCACGCCACACACGCAACGCATAGCGTTAGAGGTTGTGCAATGTGCATTACTCTCGCTCAAAGTCAAGTTTGGTTTTTATTTCTAGTACTAGCTTTCGCCCCCGGCTCTGCTCGCGTTATCGTCGTTCACGCAGGAACAGAACTTTTTCCGGTATGAAAGGTAGTTTATTCCTTTTCTGTATCCCAGACAACGCGTATACAGAATTTCATGTTGATCGTTTCAGTAGTTAAGCGTGAAACCTTATCAAACTATTCATATGAAACCAACTTTGATTTTTCCAATCTTCAAGTAGGTACGAAGCTGATGTATCAGCTTAGAGCTGAATTGTTATTTCCTCAATACAGTCGATCGGCTTTAAAATAACGTGCCACCATTTTTTGGCTTACTGCTCTCAACTTAAAGGGTCGACCTATTCATCAACGTCGCAAGTTGCATATTCATATTCTCACAATTTTATTCTCTCACTTTATGTCTAAAACTCCACCGTACTTGAAATCTATTTTCATTTCTGAGTGACGACCATGTCAAAAAACTTCGATCTTCAAAAAATCTCCTTTATACGCCTCATCATCGAAGTGGGTTTTTTGAAGGTTAAACAAAGTTCAGCTTTGGAACTTTCTACCATTCTGTGTGCCAATGGTGTCAGAACTTGAACGCCAAAGAGTGTGTGAAATAAAGATTAAAAGCCGTAAAGCAAACCCTGAGCGCCGAAGCATTCCCTCTAATATTGCTTCCGAAGACACTCACTAGAGAAGTAAACAGTGTACATTATATGTAGGAGTATTTCAGTTTCAATATTTCCATTTTTTATTTTATTCATTCACATTTATTAAAAATTTTAAGGAAATTTTCGTTTCTAAAAACGGTGAATTCAGAAGGCAATCATGGACACTAGCATTGAATTTTTGTTCCTAATACAATAGCAAACCTGAGGTGGACACCGAAATTTGTTACCGAAATATTTAGGGTTTAGTTCTTGTACGGCAATACATCTCTGAGTTTATAGCATCTGCTAATCAGTGCTAAATTGTTATTTTTATTTATTTCAGCGGTGTGGAGGCCCGGCGCGCCGACACCGCCGCCCGCGCCCGCGCCGGCGCCGGTCGCCCGCAGCCCGGGCGCGCCTCCGCCGCCGCCGCCCCCGCCGGTCTGGACGCCTGGCAGCGGTGCTCCCTCACCCCAGTCCACCAGAAAGACCTTCCGCCCCGTGCACTTCGAGGAAACGCCACCCGCCCGCCGTAAATTTGCTGTAAGATTATGAAATTACTAGCATTTGCCTGCATAATGCCGGTGTGGACGGCTGGCAGCGGTGCTACGTCACCTCAGTCCACCAAAAAGACTTTCCGCTCCGTGCACTTCTAGGAAATTAATGTTATGTGTAATGTTATGTATAATAAAATTTGCTGTAAGATTATGAAATGACTAGCGTTTGCCTGCATAAACCTTTTTTTAAAGTTAATTCATGTATTTACCTAAGATCATATAAGTTTATTTCGACTTTCATTGGGATGTTTTGAAAAATAATAAAATTTCCTTAGTATGCAATATGTTAATTAAACCCTGTCTGATTCTTAAGGGGGCGACTCAGCCTGTCAATATGAACAACTTTTCCTATGTGACTAATGCCAGAAATTAAAAAAAAAAACTTTTTCATAAAATAGCCCGGCTAACACAACGGCCCGGCCGACGAACAGTTTTGTATGGGAATGTCACTTTGTTCGAATTTTCAGCATTTAACCCATAGGAAAAGTGGTTCAAATTGACAGGCTAAAAAGAGATCAATTTTTTTTCAATACTAATAACTATTACATAAGTATATCAGTAATCAAAGAAATTTGACGATTTCAACGTTAGCCAATAGACAAATTAAACGAAAGCGTTATAATTTGTCCAGAGCTACTTATCTGTACCTAGGCCTACTTGATGATATTCATGTGCTTCATATTAAGCTCATTATCGTGATTATTTGTGATATAATATCTATATACAAATATATATAATAACTATATATCTAGATACAAATTTTAAGACAACAACCTTTAAAATTTTACTATATTGTTTAAAAACCCTTGAAGGTTTAAACGATAAAGTAATATCAAAGAAAAGTGTAATAAATATTTTGCAAAAAATATTAAAAACGAGCAAAAGGTTATTACAAATATTTTAACAACGAACAAAGTTGAGGAAACTTTTGAAAATATTGTATAATAAAGTTGAGATAATTATAGAGGAAAAACATAGTTAAAGGAATCAAAGTAGGTAATATTATTTTAATTCTTTTCAGTAGAACATGTAATGTAACTGCTCATATTAGCAAGTAAATTAACATTCGAGTATATTAAAGTGGTAGACTTATGCTGCACGAAGTTTTACTAATTGTGCTAATATTTCAAGAACATATCATAGACGTCCCGACTGCTCATCGTTTAACATATCTTTTTGGTTATGGTATTTTGGCCCTAGGACTTATTTTTCCCGTAAGGGATGAAAACTCAATTTATATGAGTGTTTCATAAGCCTTGTTTTTATAACTTCTTGCAAAATTTATTACTTACCTATAAAGAAAAAACAATGGGACATATCATATCTCATTTGTAAGTTATTGCTATTCAGTTGATTGGATTTAAATCGATTCCATTTGATTAGATACGCAGTGAACCCTGCGTTAATTGGTTTTATTTGACGAGCTGCGTGGCGCAGCGGTCAACACGCCTGCCTGCGACACGGATGGTCCCGGGTTCGATCCCCGGTCAGATCAAAATGGAAAATGACCTTTTTCAGATTGACCTGGGTCTTGGATGTTTATCTATATAAGTATCTATTATAAAATTATAGTATCGTTGAGTTAGTATTCCATAACACAAGTCTCCAACTTACTTTGGGGCTACGAGTAGCTCAATCTGTGTAATTTGTCCGTATATATTTATTTATTTGATTAGATACGCACTGGACCCTACGTTACCTAATTTGTTTTATTAAATATTCCAGAATTCGGAGCAGAACGGCTGTACGAGCGGATCCGAGAGCGAAGGCCGGCTGCGTACGTCACAGAGCGCGCCAGCCACTGGACTCAACAACTTAGGAACTGCTGGTTCCAGTAGACTGCCCAGAGCGCAGAACCCTACAGTTACGCTGTTACAAAAAGCTCGCGGTAAGAAGAGAACAAACATTCAAGGTTCTAATAAAAAAGGTGGTTTTCGACCAGAGGTGTGGGAAAATGCGAAGCGAGGGATGAGTTTTTTATTAACCAAAATAATAGCATTTACCTATACTTGCCTAGCGCAAATCTAGTGGAAACTATTGAGAAGAGATTTGTGCAAGGGATGTATGCGAGAGATGTATTCAAAGGATGTTTGCTAGGTAACGTCGACATAGGCTCGCATCAGCTCATCTGCGCACCGTTTTACAGCATCGCTAAACATTGTCGCACCGCTCTGCTACATCGCACATCTTTGTTACGAGTATAAACGCATCCTGACTCTGAAAAAAGTTTAAGAGAGTCGACCCCACATATTTGGACGACGTTGCGTCAAGTCCGTTCTTTTAATTATCAGTTAACAATATTTTCCATCTATCTATCACTATCAAACTATAGCGTAGAGTTAGAATCACTTACACCTACGATCCTATTAAATCGTGCAGCAATGTCAACGTTGAGGAAAACCATGAAGTTATTTGTTAGCTTAACATAATAATTACGAGATTATACATAGTTACCTCCAGTTTATACGTTACTTAGCGAATAAATATTAATCGTAACTCAGAGCCTCGCGCAAATTAAAGTTCAAAGGTAAAATACAAACCGTAAAGTTTGCGAGTGCCCCGAGCACTCGCTCAATTTATCAACGCTATGAAACATTTCTCGTAAACAGGGGAATAAGGAAACGCCGGTCTGAACGCCGCAAACTGATAAGATTCAATCGAATAACAACAAATCTAATCAAATATGAGTTTGAACAAACTTGGCACTGGAATGAAATGAGTTTGGAATGAGATAAGAGGAGACTGACGAATACTCAAAGGATGAGATGACTAAAACGAAAGGTTTGTTTGAGTATTCATGTGAAATGATTAGAATTTTGAAGATGAATAAATCTCAGCTAAGAAACTATTAGAGATATGTAGATGTGAGTATTCGGCTGTAAAATAGTAGCTACCTATCAAAAATACTAAAGCGCGATGGCGGAAAACGGAATCAAAATAGTGCTGGGTTGCAAGCCGCATCGCCTCGAAATAATTAAGTTTTAAGATTCCGTTTCCCTTTACAGTAAAAATACGTGTTCACGATTATTCTTTCTCAGGTAACTGATGCAATGATTTTGTTTACAATAAACGACATTGTTCATTTGGACTATTTTTGATAAACTTTTTCCTTTCCTTAGTATAAAAGTCCATTTTCATTCTATTATGACCAACTCAGATTATGTAGAAGTATTTTTAAAAGTATAAAGGGGACATATCTGAAGGCTGAAAACGTTGAGTTGGTAATTTATTCCCGCGGCACGCTACGGGAATGACTGCTAATTGCGGGAAACTTTCATTAATTGGCTTACGCACAGACAACTCGCACCCCCTCATTACAAATCGCTCGAAAAACCGATAATTGCCCTCCATTGTCTTATCCTGGAGTTAGCTAACTTGGAGAATTACGAAGGAATTTTTTGTCGCATACAACAGCAGATTTAAACGTCCATTTATAATATATAATATTATCAATGTTTTATTTTTGGATTAAAATAATAGAAAGGTACCGCAATTTTGTCTCATTTGAAAAAGATCGTTTTTCTAATAATCTGGCCCGGGATCGAACCCGGACCCTTATGGCGCAGGCCGGCGTGTTAACCACTAAACCACCACCACACAGGCTGTCAGTTATTATTACAATGTAATAGTAAGCTTATAGTTAGTAAATTCTTGCAATAATTTATCGATAATTTCTTAAAAGCTTTCAACTACCTGTTGGCTGCCATTTAGCTCTACCCCGAGATCCTGAACAGTATTAATTCTGTGCTTGAACTGTCAATCGTCATTAAATATTCGGCTGATAAGGATTAGTTAGCACAACGGCTGTCGCCGTGAGTGATCTTTTAAGTATTTGGAGAGAGTTTTTGGTGGGAAGTCAAAGGGTTCAGTTGTCGTTTGCCTTATACAATTTTGCAAATTGATTTAAGTGGACTTTTTAATATGAAATTGGTGTAGTTTGGCGTTATAAATGCTCGTGGTCGAAAAGAATTTGTGAAATAGTTAAAGTAGACTGTTAAATGGACTCGTATAGATTTGTCGCCAAAATCTGCCACGAGGCTGCCAAAGAACATACGCCATCTTTGATGCCACATACCGTACAACACCGATACTTAGTATCTCATTATATTGGACATTCAAATCACTGAAATCTCGGTGGAAGCCATAATTAAAAAAGAAAGAAAGAAAAGAATTTGGAGCTGAAACGTTCCAATTTACACATAACGCAGTAAAAAGATATGTCACGTAATAAAGGCCTGACGAGGGTAGACATCATCCTGCAACTTTTAGGAGTGGAGCTGACAGTTTGGATTACAATAGTTCAGGAATTTCCCGCGTAAATAGAAACAGGTCGGTGTTACTGTGTCACCGATGCGGTTAACTATAGTCTATAGCAGAGCCAGACACGTAAATTGTGTATCCTTGTATGGAGACACTCTACTGTGTCACATTTCGACATCAACGACTTGCATTTTTGTTTTTTTGTCATCTATTCTTTCATTATCGGGTACTTAAAGTTAATAGTAGTAGAAAAAGGCTTTTAATGAACATGACCTACTCGTACATGTCGGGATATAGGAATAAGTGAGTCTGCTAACCCATTATCCATCTAGATTATAACTTTCTTATCTGGAGAATCCTTTGTCTCACCTATGCCCCGTTAGCTTAATTGACATAATAAAAGCCACATCTATATTAATATTTTAAAACTGAAGAGTTTGTTTATTTGGTTGGATTTCAGGACTGATTTCAAAAATTCTTTCACCGTTGGATAGTAACGTTTTTTCTGAGTGCCATAGGCTATGTAGGTATGTACCACGGGCGAAGCTGGGGCGGACTGCTAGTGTTGTTATCATTTCTGCGCTCCCTCGGTGTTGAAGGAGTTGGAACTTTCCAATTAAGCCATAACGCGGTAAAAATATGTCACGTAATAACGGCCTGACGAGGGTAGCCGCCATCATTAAACTTTTACGAATGGACCTGACAGCTTGGATTACAATAGTTTAGGAGTTACTCGTGCAAGGAGAAACAGGTCGATGTTACGATGACATCAATACAGCCACCTATAGCAGAGTCAGACACGTAAATTAGGTATCATTGCATGAGTAGCAATATCACCACTAGTGTTTTGTTTTTGACACTAATAGTAACTATAATGGTTACAGGAATCAAAATATATATGGCTCAATATTTGGAAAACCAATACAGTTCAAATATCTATTTAAATAAATAATGCTTTAAAATTCATTAACAATTTTCATTACAGTTTTTGCATGTTTCATATTGGATACGTTAAATTTTTATTTCTTTTTATATTCCAGAGGGCCAAATTCCACGTGGCTCCAGTTACCTTCAGCAAGAGCGAGACGCCGCACGACTCCCTCGCGACAGACCTTCACCACCTATTGGTGATCCAGGTACTTACCAACGTTACAATTTAAAGTAATACTGTTTTTTTAGGGTTTCGTACCCTAAATGTAAAAACGCGACCCCATTTACAGAGACTTCGATGTCCAATCGTCCGTCCATCTGTCGGTCACATGTATCTTATGAACCGTGATAGCTAAGACAGTTGAAATTTTCACAAATGATGTTATTATGTTGGCGCTATAGAAAAAAATAAAAATAATAAAAAATAATTTTTTTACGCATGCAGATGTGTAATGTACACATCTGCATGCGTAAACGTTAATAATGCGCACTGAGTCATTGCACTCTCAAAAATAAAATACTTATGTAGTAAACGGTGGTATACAAACTAATACGACTTAATAAAAAATATAAGATTTAAAGTTACTATAGGTTTTTTTTTTAATTTCATTGGCCCTAGAGGCTACCTATTCCCTTGTCCCATTATGATGAAATTTGGCAAGGAGCAAGATGTAGTCCATGCTTGTTATTTATAGCACAGAAAAAACTTTTGTACGGATCTTTTTATTTTATAAATAGGTATATATCAAACTAGCTTTCACCCGCGGGTCCGCTCGTGGCAATGACAATCCCTCGGGAACAGTTCTCTTCTCCAGGATGAAAGGTAGGCTATGTCCTGCTCCGTACACACGACAACGTGTATGCCAAATTTCATGATGATTGGTTAAGTAGATAGGGTGTAAAACTAACAAACAAACAATCACACTCGGTTTCGCTTTTATAATATTAGTGGGGATTACCTAGTTTTTTAAAGAGCGAGTGTTCGCGAATCATCCGCTGAGAACTTGTCTGAGCGAAGCTCAGTCGCCTATGTGCTAGAATCCTTTGTCCTAATATTTATTTTGTAATTTCAGTGCATGCCTTACGCCAAGGGTACGTCAGTGAGGGCGAGGCGGGCAGCGACTACGACCGTGGCACGCGGAAGATGGCCGATGCGCCACGGAAAGTGGAAGGAATAGGTCCCACCACCAAGGAAGGCATGCCGGTAGCACTAAGATCTGTGAGTAACGCAAGTATAACTTTACGTCTATTTGTAAAGTATCCTCTGGCAGTAGCTGAATAGCTATAGTAAGTGAAAGGAATAGGTCTCACCACCAAGAAGGGCATGCCGGTGGGACTTAGATCTGTGAGTAACGCAAGTATAACTTTACCTCTCTATGTAAAGAATGCTATGGCAGGTGGCTGAGTAGCTACAGAAAGTGGAAGGAATGGGTCCCACCACCAAGGAAGACATGCCGGTAGGACTTAGATCTGTGAGTAACGCAAGTTTAACTTTGCCTCTCTATGCAAAGTATCGTACGACAGATGGCTGTATAGCCACAGAAAGCGTATGAGAACGTTCAAAAATGGCAAGCTTTAGCATCCGGAATAGTGAGTACCTTTAACAAAGAATAGGTATACTGACAAAGACAGCATTCTAGTAGGACTAACTGTGACTCGCTTTCATATTAATCCCCTGATAAAATGTGATCGATTCACATTTTCTTCTTCTTCCTTTACCTTATCCCACTTTTTAATGTGGGGCCGGCACAGTAGGTATTTCAGTTCTCTTCACCTTGATCTGTCATCCACCATAGCCTTTGTCACTTCCTTCCTGTTCAAGTTCATACTCTCTTTGCATTTTATCAGGGGATTAATATGAAAATATGGAACATTAGTTACAAAAAATAAAGCAGATGAAACACTGATTAGAGCCCAAACCAAACCCAGTCATTGAATATGTCATCTAATATTTCTCACGTGATAAGTAAATAATGAAGCTTTAATTTAATGTTTTTTTTTTTCAGGAAGTCAAAGATCCCTCAAAGTGGTACAAGAAAATGTACGACACCATTCACAAAAACAAATACGATGGTGAGTTCGTAGCGTAAATTATTATTAAAATGATATTGAGAAACAAATATTGTAACAAAATATTACTGCCGGACCAACTGAAAATTAGTATTGTTGATAAAGAAAAATTAGTAGATCCGTTTCAATTGGTCGGTTCAGTTGGTCGAAGGGGAAGGACAGCAATAAGTACAAACGAGCTTTCTCAATTGTATTTATGGTTTTATCGATGCATTTATCGTAGTATTATATTAGTAGGTGCCTATATTGATCCCTTGGATTATATCACTACTTAACTTAAAAAAACCTTTTTTTAAATAATTATTGAGGTAAATTTTATATTCTTAAATTGAATTTCTTGAACACGTATTTCTGACAAATCCCCAAATGTTTTTTTTTTTCAGACGATTATGTGACTATTCGATACAAAAGTCGACGAGGTGATTATAGCTCTTTTCCAAATTATCAACGGTGGCTGTATAACTCCACTAAATCGCATTTCCGTAACATTCGCTTCATCACTTGTGATGTGCCTCATTGTAAATACACTTCTGCTTATGTAAAATAAAAACTTGGCAAGAGTATACTATAAGCCTGATAGCATTTCAATGGCGGACGTTAACCTAAAGCACAGAATTAATAATACTTAGTAGGTACTAACGTACCTCAAGCAAAGACAATAGAACACTAAAGTTTAGACAGCTTACCTGCTCGTACGGTGGTGACTTGTTAGTTCCTAGTGGAACTCTGCCTCTATGGGCGATAGCAACAGTGCTGCCGTGTACTTTCCACTCGATAGTGTATGACGATGGCCTAAACTTGCAAAACATGAGAAATATTTTTAAAAAGACGATATATTACGTGAATAGTGTTTTAACTTTCTCACATTTCTCATAATATGGTGGACTCAAAGTTGTGGCAAAACTTACGGCGCCATTTATGTGTCATTGTAAAAACAAATTGTATGCGTAAGTTTCTTTACCGACAACGTAGCTTTAATCAATTAAAGCTCTAATACTCATTAATATCTGTTAATTTTTTTGTTTTTGGTTGACCAAATACCAAGGTAAATTTGTAAATAAATAATAAATTTAATAAATTTGTTTGCAAATCACTGAATAAAGATTTTTCTATTCTATTCAAATACCAAGATTAACAGATATTAATGAGTTACTTGAATAGAACGCAAGTGATGCCTATGAGAAGCAAGATGGAAAAAGTTTTAAATTTAATATTTTATAATATTTGTTCGGCACTGTTTGGTCTTTCTAAAACTAAATTGTAATCAATTTTATTTGTATGACTGTTTGTAATATGCCAAAATAAATAAAAAAAAGACAACCTACTGCTCTCTTGTGTAATGAAGCTTATTGTTCTTGCTTAATTCTGCGGTAGTATGCAGGAAACGGAAAAAAAATTACGTCTTTATGCAGGTATTTTGAATTAGCAGAGATTAAAATGTTCAAGTTCATCTTAAACCGCAGAAGGTAAAAGGGCGTGAAAAGATTTGAATTTCTTTAGGGTCAGCAAAGTGCAAGTGACACCCCTGGTGTTGTATGAGTCCATAGACTACGATAACAGCTTTCCATTAGGTGGGCCCTAAGTTTGTTTGCCTATTTTATTGTATAAACAAATAGAGAAACGAGAACTATATACAATTTTTTTTTATTTAAACTATGGTGAGATAAAGACATTATTTAATTACTAATAATTTTTCTTTAATTCGTATTAATACTTCACTCTCTTTTATTAAGTTTACTTTGACATGATTTTAGTTTAATTTGACCTGAAATTGTATCACTTGTTCTTTAATGATTTAAAATATGTAAATTGCTAATCGAATGTATAGTTTGGTAAATTGTTTCTTGTAACATGGAATAAATAAATAAATAAATTATTAAAATACGTAACTACGGGTTACTCACGTGAATAGTCAGCTACTGGCCGACATCTTTCAACCTCATCCGGAGGTCTTATGCTATTTACGTGAGTAACCCGTTGTTACGTATTTTAATTATATACAAAATTTTGGATTTATTCGTCCCAAAAGACGCGATACTGAAAATATTTTATCCGGACAAATGCGCTACTGGTCGCATATCATTATATATATTATACGACCCAAAAACCCAGGGGGAAAGAGGTGTTTTGCTATTGAAATGCTATCATGAAGCTAGGTCAATAATATCATTGATGAAACTAAACATTGTTTAATAACATTAATGATAAATTGATTACCTCTAGCCTATGTCGTCATTTCTGAACTCTACATAATAATCATTAGCAAAAACATACAGTACATAACATTGACAAAAAGTATATAAATTTAATTTTAAACCAAGTTTAAGTTATATTTTATTAAAATTACTATCAGGCATTTTAATTAAACGACTTAATGCTATTAAAAGTTTGATATATCGGCTTTATATTACGCTTATTAACTTCGAAATAACAATTAAGTAGATAATTAATAAAATGAATGATGTATGAGTAACAAAAATCATAGATAAGTATTAAAAAATCAAAACATGTATGTATGAAAGAATAAAATAAAAAAATCCTGCTATTTTAACATTTAATTGTGGTAATCAGATTTCATGTACCTATCTTTAATTCAAAGAGATAAGTTTTAATTTGGATCATATAAGTATTGATTGGCTATTTCTTTGGTCAATATTTACTACACTTGCAAGACTTTTGTTTTCCCTATGATAAATAAGTAGGTACTTATTCCAGTATTTACCAATTTGCTCTTGAAAGAGATAGACAGAGATGACAGGTTAGGAAGCAATCTATGAATCTATCACAGATCGCTAAAATGTAATTTATATTCTAATTATTCAATATTATATTCTTGTCAGGTGAACCACCTCAAAGGATATCAAACAAATCCCAGTACGCGTACTTCGACCCTCGTTCTGGATACCTGAGCGAGCCAGAGGGTGGCCTTGGCAGGTTGGGGTCCAGTACGTGGAGTGACGCGTACGACAGTGACGTCACATCTGGGACGAGACGACGAACGGCTTCAGTTCAGGAAGATAGGAGGATCAGTGATGCAAGCTCGCCTTATATGCCTAATAATAAGTGAGTGTCGTTAGACATAACTACACTGTTTTTTGAGTTATTGTAATTCTTTTTTACTAATAAAACGTTTTATATTTACATCGAAGTGGCTTCAATTTACAAATAACAAATAGTTGAATTCGCTGATGGATCTCAGTAGTGCAGTTCGAATTCATATTATTAAACACGCTGTTCAAGGCAGAAAAAGTGTTGTTGAAATATTTAAAGCTCGTGTCATGAGAACAAGGGCTTTTTAGAAAACACAAAGATATTTAAACTTAATATTATAATTAAAACATTTATATTCTAGCTAGGCGACATTACCAATTTATAAGATGAACCAGCAACGATTATTTCATTTTAAAAATATACATAATTCTCCCTGTCTCTCACACCACCACACTCTCTATCTACCTATGAGGACGAGGTATATGAAAACTCACATTTTCATGTTTCAGATATAGTACCTTAGCCTCAGCGAGAGCAAGTCAAGAAGTATATAAAAACCAACCGGGCAGAATAGAGGATTATGTACCTGGGCGGTCGTCAGTAGTTGATAAGGAAGCCAAACAGGTACTTTCCCTGTTTAAATTAAGGAGTTTACTGAAGGCATTCATCATCACGCATACCATTTAGATATTTGGGTCACAGTGTCACAATCATTTGATTGCTCATTTCACAATTTCACCCAGAAGCATGAAGGGGGTTACGCGTCTAAGTGGGAGTGGAAAATATATACTCGTATGTCTGTTTCTGCGAGAGAATGAAAAAGATGTACCTACCTTAAATCAGGATATGCAGTATGTCATAGAATATGCTCATTTGATGTGACAAATCGAGCAAAATATATTTTCAACCATCTAAGAATTAACATTTTTAAATTTCAAAATAAAATGTTGACATATCTAATGATGAATCAGTTAATAAAAATATAGGTAGAAGTTATGAATAAGCAAGTTTTCTTTGACATAAGTATTTTTGGTACCATATGAGTAGCTTTATAAGTTTTTGAAAATTTAAATCTCAAGTGAAAGGTCTCATAAAATGTAAATTGTGCAAAACCAAACTATTTATTTCTTTTTTCTAGTGGTGGGACGAGGTCATGGACATTTTTGATGGGGTACGATGTTTTTACTACTTTTGTGTGAATTTATGTATATTACTTAATATTGTATATTGTTCATCCTGTTGTGATTAATTTATTTAAATGATTAACATATCCTAATTCTAAGGATTTGTGATTAAAAATAATGACTTTTTTAAAACAGTTCGTGCATAAATTGAACAAATAAATAAAGTAAGGAGGGATCTTAAAAACATCTGTGCTTTAAAAACAGTGAGTTGAAATAATATTTAACAAATTATACGTTTATAATAAGCTCTATGAAGATTCATTTTTTTTAATCAATGTTCAAATTAAATGTATACTAACTTTTTAGTTTGCGCACAGACATTTTAAGATTCATACCAATCCCTTGTAAATTACTCGGCATTTTAAAATGCTATTCATATGCAGGTTATTTTTGTTGAATTGTGTCTTAACTTGTAGCTATCAATGCATATAATGCAAGAACATTAAAGTGGCGACATTATATTTTCGCTTTGTGTAAAAAATTAAATGATTTAGGAAGATAGCTACTAGAGACGTCGCGAAGAAAGGTGCAAATTATTCCAATGCTTTTGAAATTTACATGAAATTTGATATCTGTAAGCCGAATTATTGGCAGCTTGTAGGTCAAATTGATCGCTAAAAGTTGAGATATTGTAAAACCTGTATCACTAACTCGTATTTTCACGCTATCGGTTGTGGTGGTGGCATTTGGCACTAACAGTGGCTAGACGACAACTCCCCCCTGCCCCCTTACACCACATTGCTCGCTCGCGCCATTCAAAAGAGTGTAAGGTTTTAACATGTTTGCCTGTTTATGTGTTTGGTGTTTGCGAATGCACTTGATTCTGGTAATTTGAATGAGGGTTTTATGAAATGCTTACGTATCACTAAATATCAGCACGGAAACGTCAAGTGCAATTGTTTCCTCTATGAACTACAATAATTGTTAAATAACAGCTAAATGGCGCTGTGGTATCAGACAATACGCGACACTAGCGCCACCCAGCAATTAATTCTTTTACTCCTAAATCAAATCAAATTTATTATTGCCCTAGTAAAATACTAGTACTATTGTTTTTATTACTTTTTATAGATATAATAATCTAAGCTGTTTAAAAGTGGTTACTTATAGCGGTAATAATTCTTTCTCTTAATTCATCAAATTAAAAATAGTGAAAACTTGTACCAATATACCAATATACTACAAGTACCTAATTTACTAGGGCATTCAGCTATTAGATTTTGTAAATTTGATATGATTTAGGACTTATAGAATTAATTGCTGGGTGGCGCTAGTGTGTCGTATCGACTGAACCCACTCGTCTTAGTGATGTCATCCATCATGTATATCACAAAACCCCCTATTTATTTCTTTGAATCCTGATTTGCAATCATTTGTCGAAGTTTGATTGTAAAAACAAACATTTGAATTTTTATGGATCTTAAAATTAAATAGTGAACTGTATCAGTCTACTTAAACTATTAATAAAACAGTGGTTGCAAATTGGAGTATCTTTCAGAAACTTTTCCATGGGTGTCATTAGCATGTAAAAAATCTATGCGTTACTTAAAAATATGTTTGGATTACTGAAAATGACTTACATTCCTTTCTTCAGCTGAATTATTGATTACTTCCATTTTTATCTAAGTGCCTACAAACTATGTGGGATTAAATATAAAATATATATTTTTTTATATTTTAGTGTTCTTTTTATATAAGAATTTATTTACACCTCTTAAATATGTATGTAATATTCGTTCCTGTATTATACGTTGGCATGAAAAATAAGTCTAGGTATCAGCATGATTTTTATTTATGTATCCTGTGGAGTGTTCATATGATTAAACGTGCTAATTGTGCTACTTGTTTGTTTCTTGAACTCAAATTTTACGAGCTGTATTGAAATGCTTTTCAATTTATCTAAATGTGTTCAAATATACATTACTAAATGTTGATATTTTTGCAGCAAAACATTTCAAGCACAACTTCGTTACCACAAGCGTCACCTAAAGAAAAGAAAGATATTACTTCAGCAATTTTATCTAAGTCAAACATGGCAAGGTGAGTATACCTAATATCTTAATCTTAATTCTTGTATGAATATAAATGTAATATATTGTAAACGGCTTAAACGATATCTGCGAAATTATAAAGTGCATAATCGTTATTAATAATATCGTAGGTTCTAGCGCGAAAATCGATATACCTAAGTTCTCCTGAAGTTCTCGTTCTAAGTATTATTGGCATTATTCCCAGTAGTAGGACTATGAATTAAAGGAAATAAAGCACTCTATACTTATTACGCTGTTATGAGTTTCAACTCGGTATATCAAGACATGGTATGTTAAAAAATATGCAATGTGTAACATACGGTATACGGTAATAAACACATTTTGTTATTTATTAAATTTTCGTTCGTGATTACTAGGTAGATACATCATCAAGCAGAGATTATTTATTTTATAGTTGATACTCAGAAGTATCCTGGCAGTTTACCTGTACTTATTGGTATACATATCATCGTCGAGCTCCGTGGCGCAGCGGTCAACACGCTAGCCTGCGACACGGGGGTCCCGGGTTCGATCCCCGGTCAGGTCACTATGGAAAAAGATCTTTTTCATATTGGCCTGGGTCTTGGATGTTTATCTATATAAGTATATATTATAAAATATAGTATCGTTGAGTTAGTATCCTGCGACACAAGTTCACAACTTACTGTGGGGCTAGCTCAATTTGTGTGATATGTCCCTATATATTTATTTATTTATACCTAAATTCCTTGGGTTTGAGTTGGGTTGGTGTTCCGTGAGTTTATTAAAGGCTAGCCATGCATAAAACTTTTTGTTTCTACTTGGTATCCTTATATTTTTTGATATGTTTAGGGCTCTAAAAGAATCCGGCTACGAGTCAGACTCGACGCTGGTGTTCCGAAGGCGTGAGGACACAGAAGCTCCTCTGTCCCCCGCCGAGCGCCGTGCTGCCTATCGTGACCTGCAGGCAGGAGGCGAACCTCCTCTTAGAGGGTTCCGATCTCCCGCACCTCCTAGACAAGGTAAGAGTACAGTATAAAAAGACGTAGGAGGCAAAAGTTGTCCGTGGTGTTTAACCCGATATAAAATATTCTTGTTGCCAGCACCGTGTAGGCTATAAAAAAGTACTTAGGTATTAATATATTAATAATATTTTTTTTTTGTTATAACGTAAAACTGAATTAGATTACGCAACGCCGGGCGTTTTTGGCTGAAAAACATATCGGGAACGAACAACATGGATATAAAAAACGTTGAGAAAATATACAAAAAAAAATTACTGCTTGATGGTCGTGGGTCATGTCTTTTTAAGCATGTTATTTTGGGTAAGCTTGGGGAACATTTTAATGATACTTTATAAATTAATATTATCAAAATTGTTAAGGCGAAGTGAGTTCATACACTAGCGCCACCCAGCAATTAATTCTATAAGTCCTACATCATATCAAATTTAAAAAATCTAATAGCTGAATGCCCTAGTAAATTACTTGTAGTATTATTGGTACAAGTTTTCACTATTTTTAATTTGACGAATTAAGATAACGAATTATTACCGCCAAAAGTGGCCACTTTTGGCGGTAAAAATTCGTTCTCTTAAACTTAGATTGTAATATCTATGAAAAGTAACAAAAAGAATACTACAATTAATTTACTAGGGCAATCAGCTATTAGATTTTTTAAATTTGATTTGATTTAGAAGTCAATGAATTAATTGCTGGGTGGCGCTAGTGTGTGAACTCACTTCGCCTTAATAAGAAAATATTCAATTCTTGGGTACCAAGTAGTAAAAACTTCAGACAAGTTTTGTTATTATATACGAAAAAGTTGTTTTTGGGCAATATTTTTATAGATCGTCGCTGCGCATGCATTTTTGTTATTATGTGCATTATTTTATTAATATGCTATGTACTAAAAACTATAATGGTGTGGGTATCAAACCTTTTTTCTGATTTTCATCATAATATTCTTACGCGATTAAGTTAAATGTAATGATGTTCTATGCCTCCGTAAATTTCGGTCAAGGCCGGAGCATATTCTATCAACTGCAAATACAAACCAACCGCGATGTACTCTCTGATGTGTCAGCTCAAGGCCACTCTATAATGACACCGTAACATTGCAAATCAGTGCGCACGCGGTTAGTTCTAACCTAGTACACGCGAGGTAAGTTATACTCTAAACTTATTTACGCATGACTATTGATTTACTCTAAATAACAAGGTGCTGGGTCTTCAACTTCATAATGAGGTAAAAAATACTCTTTCTAATGCATGCAATAAGTAGGCTCCAAAAAAAATAGCACAGCTATTATCACGAATGATTTGACAGTAATTACACGTTTTTAGTATCACTTTTAGATAGCAAAGCAGTGCTTTTGAGAGACACGAAAATTTTCAGGGGCACAAGAGTCACGTTTTACACACATCTAACGACCGGCACAGAAGAATGTCCTACTGTAACGTCGTTATCATTCCACAGACGAATCGGAAATTGAATATATTCCGATATCGCCAACCTTAACGAAGATAAGAGTTCATAAGAAGACACCAAAATTACATGAAGTAATTTGCTACCCAGTAACACATATTGAAACAGATCACCAGCAAATGAGATTCAGGAAACTGCAACCATCATTTATGAATGTTGATAACCGAAATAGAGTTGACGAATATCCACCAGCGCCACCTAGAAGAATATCTTCTAGAAACAGTCGAACCCTGCAATTAGTAACAGCAAGTAAACCATCTTCAACCACGTCACCTAAAAGGAGTGTGACATCTCAATCAAATGTCGATTTCTTGAAGAATAAAATAAGTCACAAATTAACCAGACAAAATACTCAAATATTGAGCAAGAGAGAGCCAAGCACAGAAGTCAAAGAAAGTGTGAAAATTCCTAAAAGTCGCATTATGTCCACATCAGCTCCACCAGCTGTGAACAGAAAGAGCATTGCGTCACCATCGAGCAGCATTCTTAAAAGATCAAGTGACGCTAAACCTTTGACTACAAGCAGTTTTGGATCTCCTCGGCGAACATTGCTGCCAACAGAATATGCAAATCCTTCCCACAGCAGATATGAAAGTTCCCAGTCATCTGTAGCGATCGAAGGCGGAGCTGGCCGCAGAACACCTATAACTAATATACTGGACAAAGTCACTTCTTTGGATAAACTTTGGAGCTCTGAAAAACGAAACGAACGTATTGAAGGCGTTAAGTCTAAATTTAAATCTGCAAAAGCTGGCTCAGTTAATCTCATGTCGGTTAAAAGTGTATCATTAAAATCACCTCCATCTTGCATTACAAAATCTTCGACTCCTGTTGCTACACATAGAAGCAGAGATATGATCCGAACTGCAGAGAAGATACAAAAGTTGAAATTATCTAATCTAACAAAATCAAATCCATGTCTATCAAGTAAAACAAATCCTAAAACATCAAAAATAAGTAATATACAAACTTTAACAAATAATTCCAAATCTACATCAAATATATCATCAATTCCAAAAAGACAAAATCAGATAAAAACAGCAGTTGTTACAAATCTCAAGAAGAAGAAGTCTTTGGAAAGTATCGTAATCAGACCTCGAAGTGTGCCTTGTCATGAAGCTTGTAGTAAAAAAGGAAAAGAAGCAAAAAATGACAAAGGAAAAGTATCAAAAAGCAAACCACCTAAAAAAACTACAGTAAAGTCGCTACATGATTCCGAATCTGGCAGCCAATTTGGAGATACTTCATGTGAAACTTCTCACTTCGGTTCATTTGAAAATTTAAATAAAAAACGTATAAGTTCAAAAGAAATCAAAAACACTCATGATGCAGTTGTATCAGATTCATTTTTTCAACATCTGTTCCTAGGAGGGACCTGGACGCCTACTGTGACTTATCCCTTTGTGGACCACAATACCACGGTTTTACAAAAGGCTAAGATGTTTCAATCATTTCCACAAAATACCAAAGAACCAAAATCTTTAAACACATATTTAATTCATCGAAAGCCGGTTTCTCTATCTAGATTTAAAATGTGGGATCGGTATCCGAGCCCCTCAAGAGTTTACAGCCCACGATCTATATCGTGGCCTGGTCGAATGGAAGATGGTATTCGCAAGTTTGATAGTCTATCACGATGCAATGAATTTGGCTCTAATTCGTCGCTTGCTACAGTACGAAGTAAAAGTGAACCACCAATAAAATTATACTTTTCACAAACAACACGTCCGATATCACCAACGGTAGTGTTCTTTAAAAAAGAAAATCCTAAGATATCTACTGAAACAGATAACTCAATTTTACCATCCCGAATGATTTTCTCACAAACAACGAGACCAGTTTCACCAAAAGTTATTCATAAAACGCCTAATAAAACGCCGAAACCACAAAGTACTATCCATCTGCCACAGTCACATTCTCCAACTAGAATGATATTTACAGAAACAAGTAGGCCTATATCTCCGTCAGCTAATAGACGTGTACTAACAAAAAATATTACAGATATAAACATCGCTGAAGACGATGATAAACAACCATCTACCTTGTATTTTTCACAAACTTCACGACCAGTTTCACCGAAAATTATAAAAAAAGGATCATTAAAAAGTCAAAGTAGGAGTCATTCTACCTCCCCGGTCTCCATTAGATCACCATCTTATCGTCGTATACATAATGTTAGATTGCAGAGTGCTAAACAAATTGAAGATATTTTAACAAAACATGTATATAGAACACGAAGTGCAGGTGATGCCGATAAGAAAGTTTTTATAGAAAATATGACAACAAAAACAAAAAGTGACTCTAATTTGCACGATGATCCCGATTACGTGGAATATTTGCAGGATATGGAAAATACCAAAGTACGATCTGAAAGATTTAGGGAGTTGAATAGATATTACACATATTTAGAGAGAGTAGGTGAGCTGGAAAAAGCTACATCAACTTGTGATCTACGTCATAGACGACGTGACGAAGAAATAATTGATTTTGATAGATGGAAAAAAATAAGAGCTATTGAAAGAGCTGAAGAAGAACTCAATCATTTATATTATAAATTAAGAAAGGCCCAAACTGAAAAGGATGTCTTGTTTTATCCTAGAGATGTACAGGATTTTAGATGGAACTATGACAGAGATAGGGGTCTTCGTACCAAGGAGAAGTCAGTCGAAGACCTTAAAGAACACTTTCAGCACATATCTGTTTATGATAATGATATAGACCCGAATTCATCCAAGGATACATACAAACCCTTATGGAGAGGTACCAGCGTAGCTGAAACAGCTTTTAATATAAACAGAAAACATGATAAAAACCAAAAAGACACACAAATTATTAAACCCTTAATTTCTGTGCAACAAGACAATACATTGAGCGATCTCCGAAAAAAAATTGGTTTAGGGAATCGTTTGTGGAGCAGTTTATCTATGGAACAAGTAAATGCTCTCAAAAATCAGCTAAATGCCATTTATAGTAAAGAGTTGGAAGCAAAAGCTAACAAAGAACTAGATAATTATGCCATTGATGTAAAAGATTCCAAAAATTTAGAAAATCCTTCTTTGCATGTTCGTTGCAATTCTTTAATTACACCTTCTTCTCTGCCTGAGGAAGAAAAGGAACCAAAACTCATTAAATCAGAGTCTATAGCTGCTATATCGTGTCCTGTTACGTCGGTAAAGGAACTAAAAAATAATGTGAATAAAATTCAAATGTCTCTTAGTGAAAATGAAAAAAGAAAAATATCCCAAACGCTGAGCAAAGAAATTTTGGACAGGATAAACAAATTTGATAACACTATACCAATATCACTAAAAGAAGAAATAGAAAACAGTAAAATAAATGAAAGACTAATAGAAAAAGCAAATCAATCTTATGTATCAACAGTTAAAAAACAAAGTAACGATGTAGATAATAAAGAAAATACGAATAATGAAAATAAAAGGCATATTGTATATTCTAATGAAAAGTCAGAAAATCTGTACCAATCACCAGTGAGCGAGACTGAAACCGCCAGTTCCGATGTATCTAATAAAACTGTAATTTATAGAGGGCCAAGCAAAGAAGTCCAAAAAAAGGTTGAATATTTTGAATCCGTAAATAATTTATCAGAACCAATAAAAACAGTATATCAACCACAAGAGAGCCCAGGCGAGAAAGTAGAAGATGAAAGAAAAAATACTCAGACGCCAGATTCTACTACAGCTCAAGACATGGTAGATAACGAATCACAAAAAAATATTATCGTGCAATCACAGTCATGTGCAAACTTTAAAGAACTATTCGGAGAAACTGAAAAAAACAAATTCCATTCACTGCCAAGTAAACCTGAAATTTATTCAAGATCATCCTCGCCGCCTTCGGAAGTGCATGTTACCGATCGACGTACGCCTGACACGCTACGATACTCCAGCGATGAGACAATCTTTCGCAGTCGAAGCCCATCGCCCGACCCGGAGCGTTACTGGCGTGCTTACCTCAACCTGGCGCGTGCGGGAGAGGTACGTCGCCTAGCGCGGCGGTTTGACTCCCCGACCGCTGCGGGCGCCGTCTTACGGCGACATCGCAGTGACCCAGAAATTGCACGTAATGTTCTCCGTAGTAATTGGTCTTCAATCGAAAAATCACGACGTGAAAGAATGTTCCCGGTGGCACGGGTACCGCTCCGGCAAACGAATCGATTTATGCCGCACATTGATATTATTTCTAAGCTGGCAGCTCTTCGTAGGCGCACTGTTCCTAGATCTAGATCTACAGAAGAAACGCCTGAATGTCGTGCGGGAGAAGTGGATCGCATTCGGCGCAGATTTGAAACGATGTCTTTATTGGGACAAATCTATGCATCAGCTCCAGACATGAGTGAACTTCGAGAAATAGCCCCATATTTAGCGGGTCCATGGATAGCACATCGCTTTCCTAAGGTCAGTGATAATAACAGATGTGTAAAGGATCCTAGCACACTAGTGCGAGGTCGAAGATCTCCTATCAAAAGGGAATTCAAACCAATGGCTTGTAAGCAGTCAGTCAAATTGAGTTCTATTTTGAAAACTGACACGTTAGCAAAGCAAGAGTTTGATCCATCGGTCCATCGACCAGCAAGCCGCTACGAGCCCCCACGAGCGCCGCCGCGGCCCCCGCCGGCTGCGTGGCCCTACCGGCTGGCGCCTTACGTCACGCCATCGCGGCACACTGTCACATTTCAAGGTTAATTTTCAAACTTTCCCTTTTATATGTACATTCAAAGAGTATTGTCTTAAATTCATTAATTTTGGAGTTACTTATTGTATGTGTGTTTCATGTTGAAGTATACTTGATTTCATCCTCCACCCTGTATATATATTTTTTATTGTGTAAAAAATAAATCAACAAATACTTAAACCAGGTTCAATCATACATTCAAATAGTGATTAATAGGTGAGAACTTGAAATTGATAAAGAAATCAATATTTCTTCAACATTTTGACATTTGAACCATTGTGTGCTTAGTAAGACGCTTATTTCACCATTTTGTTATAACCCGTTAGAAACCAACTCCGCTCCTGAGCCGCCACGAAGAACATCGCAAGGAATCTACTCGGATCAAGGCAAGTATATTCTACTAAGTTAACCTTTAAGCTAACAAACAGTATACGTTTGTACCATACATAAATCTTTGATCTCCAAAATTCTAAAATTTTATTTCTCCCTAACTATGATGGCAACAATATTATTTTATTGATTAGATAACTCTACGATACGGTATACTTTCCTTCCGATAATTACACGAACTTACACCATTGTGAGAGTAACCACGCGTTGCAATTACGTCTATACTATCTGTGCGAAACGAAAAAAGAAACAATGGCTATTGTTCAAAACAATCGCCCCAAACTTATTCCTCTGACCGTAGTCAACATACGTGGTCTAGGTCCTGTGTAAAGTCAGAATTAATTAAATTATAATCAATATGAAAAACATAAATTAAGTGCCTAGTCTTAAATATTATTTTTTGTAAATATTGTTTATCTCCTCGCTTAAGATTTGCGTCATCCGGTTTGATTGGACCGTCAAAACTCGTCAGATCAGTTTTTTTTGTGACGTAAATATTCGAGTCTCATGTTCGCTTACGCTGTTGTTATTCGCGCAAATTGTACGAAGCCGTAACTACACTAGATTCGAAATATTCCATCAAATTTAGTGTATTGGAACGTATCGACCCGTGTTATCTTGTAAGTGTCAGATAGAAAGATATGTGTTATCGTGTTATCGTCAGTTTATTACAGTGCAAAACGTCAAGTGGTTTAGTGTTGAAGTGATTATGAAACTGCGCAAGTAAAACAATGAATAACCTAAGTACTGATATTAAAGTCAAAAGGCGGCTTGTTAAGAGTGAGGTTTTTGAAGACGATGGATTCTTCAGTGATGTGCCTAGTTCAGGGTCTCTATCGAAATCAGTAATTGCACTGAATAAATATATGAGAAAGAATTTATTATACGAAGAGCCTGGGGAGCGTGATGCAGTAAGAGAATATGAAGATGACGCCTACTTTTCAAAAGAAAGCAGTCCAAATGATTCTGGTTCTAAATGTGATACTGATAGCTTAATAAGCAGTGGATCTATTGAAAAACAAGATATTGTGACACTGCAGGTAAAAACAATTAAAGCTTTTGTTTCACCTAGAGAAAGTCCCACTGAAACAATTATAAATGAGAGTAATGCACAGACGGATGATTACAAAATTGAGTCTATGCGAATGTCGGATAAACCAGTCATCAAAGAAAAAATAAAAAATGATGACACAAAAATTCCATCTAACGAATCACTGTGCTCTTTTGATAATTTAACACACACTTACAATACTGAGAGTAATGAAAAGAATATTCAAAGAAAGTATAGTCAAGATGAATTAGTTTTTCAAGATAAATCCAATGATTTTATTGGAAAAAAGTTTGATCGCCATACATTACCATCTTTGCGAATACCGATCAATTCCACTGTTACAGAATTGACGAAAGCCAAAAATATACCAACTTCACTTAAATCTGATGCTAAGCTTTCGTCATCTTTAGAAGATATAATACAACTTAACAAAAATGAGGACAACGGAATAATAAATCCAAACAAATACAGTCAGGATGAAGTTATATTGAGACAGAAAACAAATGACATAAAGAGGGAAGAGTCACATCGTCACACGCTGCATGATTTTTCGGACTGGGGAAACAGAACCAACATATACCCAGACGTGTATGCCCCGCTTCCGTATAGTAAGTACCTGCTATTGTTCAATAAATGTAGTAGGAGAGTACCGTAGTAGAGCGAATCACACCTAAGCGTATTTACCAATTGTTACCCCAATTACACATTCCAAAAAATAAAGATTACTAGATTAGAAGTTTTAGTGTAGTAAGACAAATCTTTTGTTTTCAAATTACTAAATTATAAATAACGTCTTATTGATTTAATAGCGTTAATTAGCCTACCAATATACCTTATTGAACTTAATGCTATGGAAGGATGAAACTCATTTTGAGTACCTATTTTTTTCCAAAATGCCTTTGTTATAAAAAAAAACAGACCTTTTCTAACACTTTGAATGTATTGTAACTAAAGAAAGGATGCCTGAGCTTCTTTCAGAAAAATATACGACTATTATTATATATATTATGAATACCTAGTTTTTTTAACCTAATTTTCAGTTCCTAAACCAAAGTACTACTTGTTTTGTAAACAATGATAAATCAAAGTTACCGCGTGCGCACAGACCGCGGAGGTGGTTGGTACTGTATACCGAGTTACTGAGAATTTGGCG
Source organism: Rhodophaea formosa (assembly GCA_963082605.1). Taxonomy (NCBI): domain Eukaryota; kingdom Metazoa; phylum Arthropoda; class Insecta; order Lepidoptera; family Pyralidae; genus Rhodophaea; species Rhodophaea formosa. Next base: position 15,715,074 of record OY720206.1, read on the forward strand.
GGAGTTGAACCCAGCAGACCGCGTCGAAAGTTGCAAGTGCATCTTGACTGGCGGTGACAGAAGCAGTCGTATTGACGAAGTGACGACGCGCCGTTAGTGACAGTGTAGTGGACAGTTGAAGTGAGTGCGCGAAATGGGCATTTTGAAACAAATCAAAAAGATGACCGCGCACGGTTTGTGTTTTGTTTTATGAAGTTTCGTATTCTAAGTATAATTTGATAGTGTTGAAATTTTCGTGTTATTATAATTGATTTTATTAGGAAGAAATGTTTCAGGGCTTGTTATTTATGAAAATATTATCAAAGCATAAAAATATGCGGATTTGCACGATAGAAGGTATAAACTATAACATTTATGATAGAATTATACTTATGAGATGTGTATATTGTCGTGTGAAACAAATATCTTATCAAACGCAATTTTTCTTGTTTTGAATTTTTGGAAGCTAGTTGCTAAATATAAAATCATCATTAATTTATATCGCTATCGTGCTATATAAATAATTCTAATTAATCATTAACTGTCAAAGGATTTCTTTGATAAGATAATCTGACAATATGACTGATACGCATGAGTTATTTTTTTAGGGTGAAATCTTTGCCTTATTCATTCGTTCTGTAACGTTTTCTGCTCGACTGAGCAGTTGCGAAATATTCAATAAGGCCACAACTGTAACTAAATCCCAGAGCCACTTTTATTTCCTAATCAGACAATGTCATTAAAGTATCCAAGAAGCGGTATACTCAAATAACATTGTCATTCGATAGATTAGTGTCAAGAGTTTTGTTATTTTTCAACTTACTCTCTAGATTATTTAGGATTGCGTTTGTGAACATAAAACCAATAATGTCAAAATTTTCCAACACATTTATTTTAGAAACTGTTGATTTCATTATTAGGTACAAATTTCGTGTGTTAATTACAAATATTTATTTTATATTAAGTGAGTGTCCCAGTAGAGACACACAATTCAACATACAAACATATTCTAACCAACTCGTACACAATCAGTACGAGTAGACTAAGTACTCAACAGCATTGTAAATACTTGTCATTGTTAGCAGGATAAGGCATGTGAATGTTGTTATGACTAATCTGCTAATGCCCCAATGTTATCTATCATACATACATAGGTAGGTATGTCACATATTTACTTATCAATTTCCCGAAACAGTTACGATTTGTTCCTATCCTGAACTTGTTAAGTATTTTGAAGGCGGTTGTCATACATCGTGATTTTGGTCTCCTGAACTTTATTGAAATGTCATTACTCATCAGAATATAATTGGAATCTCTAATGGAAAGAAAAGTAAAAAAGCAAAAAATAAAAACATAGGCTGCCTTAGATATTCGCTCAGTTTGAATATTTTTCGTATTGTACCTCTTTTTGCAATTATGAATTTTTAAATTCCTACATTTCATAATAGCTCAAAAATAAAAATATAACCGTTATCAACAAACTAATTTGGAAGTGGATCAGGTCAATGCACTAATTTAAAGTACTTACCTAATATTAATTTGGAATGGTCTCGTGAGAATATATATCAGTAATAAATAATTTTAAAGCAATTCAATAAATGCGTGCAAATGCAGTTGTAAAACATTTGGATTGGAAATTGGAAGTTAACATATCGTTTTTGTTGCCGACCTAGTTTACACGATGTGATGAAGAAAACTTGATGACAGATTTCCTTTACGTGATTTTAACAACTTGTTTGAGTTCTTAGCCGATTTCTTTTAATGTTAAGCTTGTATTAAAATTAAAGTATTGAATGGTCTAGCCACAAAAAAAAGCCTACTGCTGTTTTTGACTGTTTAAGTTCGCTATATTGTTTTTTTTTTTGTTAACGTTACCTAGTCTATAACACTTAGGGGTAGAATACGAATCTAATGACACCTCACACTGCACTGCACGCAAAAAACATTACCTATTCCTTCTTGCTCAGACGGGTAAAGTATACCTTTAGTCCATAACAGAGGCAACAAAAACTTTACTGTTGATTGAAATCTTGTCTACGTAGACAATTTATTAGGTAATACAGATACCTATTTCTTAAGGGACAAACCTGCGATAGTAACACGAAACATAATTGCTTAGACTATATTATTCAATGGAAGCAATACAAAAAGCAAAAATAACAACAGAAATAGTGATTTTTTTGTCGGAATAAAGTTTGTAGAGCGACAAAAACCGGACTGTCGATTGAAATTTTATCTCCGTAGAGAATTAAATAACAAGGTGTGTCGTAAGCACGTGCGCGGAATGAGTTGTCGCGAGAAAGTCGACGTATCTACTTACGAATTCTGAAGGGCTTTCGATTTCATCTCGCACACGCTCAACACGTACAAATAGACATATTTTCTATTTATGTGAAAAGACTATACGCAGTAGATTATACAGCTTTTACCCTTAAAATCATGTAATGAGATTAATGTATTTACAGCTTATGCAAATATTATAATTATTAGATTAAGGTAGACCTTTAACAATATTTTTTTTTATTCTACAGTTAAATGCAAAAACTATAAGAAATCACTAATAACAATACTCGACTTTGCATAAATAAGAAGTCAACTATAACGATTTCATGACATATCTCAAAAAAGGATATTTTCAATTTAGAATAGATTGTAGGTTGCGAATGCTATTTATAAAAGCACCTTTCCGTCCGTCGTCGCGAACATGTAGGTCAAACCTATCAATGAGTTGACTGGCCAATAAAGCAAGACTTCCGCCGATGCTCACGCTTCCGTCCATCACACGTAATAAGTCCATAACCCGTTCCGACGGAGATTGTACTACCTTATTACGTGTCATCTCATAATCAACACCAAGTTACCGCACGACGCCGATGGCAGTCATCGCCATAGCCTGGTGTCTGGTCCACTTTCACTTTTCGCCCAAAAATCGTGATTATATCAACGCCTAATGCAATTTATTACGAGCAATTAAGAGTTTGGTGCATTGTGAAAGTATCTAAGCAATTACTACGCGTTAAGAAGATTTTGAAGAGCAAAAAACTGACTTCTTTTTTTTTTCGCTTGGTAACCAAACGCAACGGGAAGGCTCAGGAATAGAGAAATACCTATATTACATTTATGGCAGTTAGAGCACAATATATATCATGTAATTATTTTTAATGAGCAATATATACTTATATTCATTAAAATCATCAGAGAAATTAAGTGTTCTAAGAGTTATCGCTTTGTGTCTAAAACGAACTTTCTCTAAGTTATAAGTATTCTAAAAACTTGAATATCAAACGTATATATACAGAATATCAAACAAAGTTAAATATAGGTACCATTTAGTCGCCAACCATTTTATCTACTTTCTTTGAAGCAATAAAGTTTCCCGTATTTCAATCGTAAAACGAAATTATACGTATGGTCGCTTTCAATAAACAATTTTCATATCAAGACAGCCTCCGTGGCGCAGTGGTTAACACGTCAGCCTGCAACACGAGGGGCCCGGGTTCTGTGCCCTGCCAGGTCATGATGAAAAACAATATTTTTCAGATTGGCCTGGGTCTTGGATGTTTATGTATATATGTATTTGTAATAAAATATACTATCGTTGAGCTGGTATCCCATAGCACAAGCCTCGAACTTACTTTGGAGCTATAGCTCAATCTGTGTGTTTTATCCGTATATAAGTCGTTTTTTAAATTGAGGACGTTTTTCTCTGAGAGCATTTTATATTGCGGTCGATGTGCACCCAAGGACATTAAGCTTAAAAACCTTATCCGTAAAGATATTTATTTACTTTTTCATTCTTCTCAACAGAATCCCCGCGGCGGTACGTGGAAAGTGACGTCAACATCCACTACCGATGTCCGGTGAGACACGACCCGCTGCCGCTGGTGCCCGAGCGGGAGCTAGCGCGCCAGCAGGCCGAGCACATGAAGAGGCTCTACAGAGAGCAGAGGAGGAACAAGTACTTGCAGGTACATAAGTACTACACTCTATACTAATATTATAAATAGGAAAGTTTCTTTTTCTATTTATTTGCATTGAATAGGCGCCAAAACTACTTGACCGATTTTCAAAATTCTTTCACATAAAGAATGTAAAGTTATTTGCAGGTGGCATTGGCTATAATTCCGAAAATACAGTCTGAGCCTCGCCACTTATCGTTCCACTTCCTGTCTATTTTAAAAATTGACAAGAAGTGATGTCGATGAATAAATATATTTGAAATTAATTTTTTAGGCATGTATTATCCAAATATCCATTATTATTTAGTTAAGATGGATATTTAGATGAATGAAATGAGGAGAAGTAAAAACTATCCAGTAGGTAATATTTCAAATGTAGCGTCTCTATGTGATCTCTATCGCGAACAAAAGATAGGAAGACTCCGCTGGTTTTGGTTCGGAAAGCTATTTGGAATGTACGAACGTCACTAGCGCAATGAAATGAGAATGTTGTAATATAAATACCTTTTAAATTAAGCGCAAATGTTTAAAGGCTTAGTCACCTACCTATATGTTAACGAAATGATTTAGTAGCAATTTTAAAAAAAGAATGACCCTAGTTTTCTGATATTATTAGAATTAAGTTTTAGAAAAACAGACCTAAAAGTACAGTTTTACTTACTACTTTCTACTTTTGCCTAATAAGTATACTAATTCATTGACATAATTGTTTGAAAACATCCGATTTAACTTATTATTTAAAAAATAATAATTTGCTCTTGAAACTTTTCTTTATCCTTCCTTTCTTTGGATTTCAGCCCTCAAAATATTTGCGCTTTATTTGAATAGACCATAATTGAGTACACTTTAGTTATTAGTTCACTAATTCCACCACGAAATTGTATTTAACTTTATGAAAGTTTAAAAATATTTATAAAGTTAAAAACGCATAGGTATCTACGTAAAAATATCGTGAATGAAACCAACAAAAAGTGCTAGTGCAAAAAACTCAAGCAAAGTCGATATAATAACGAAACAGCACAATAAAATTAGCAAGAAATTGTTCTCAATGATTTAATCGATTGATAGTCGATTGTTTCAATGCGATCAGAAATCATGCAAATGCTGATTTGTCTAAAGTAAGTATAAACTGGAGTTTAAATATTGTTGCGATTATCGAGGCAGTCAAGGCTCGTCGATCATTGTTTAGTCGTAAAAGAAGAATGCTCAGAAGGATAGATCATGTATTCATGTATAATTTTGAGGAAAATACCCGTGTGTTACATACACACGGGTATTAAATTTGCAATTATGACAAGAAACTACTAAAATAAAATGAAAAAACCGGCCAAGTGCGTGTCGGGCCACGCGCAATATAGGGTTCCGTAGTTGCGAATGACAACTTTGAGTTCACACTGTTTACACTCGCACCTCACAGTTTAACAACCAAAAACATCTAACAATAAAGATTGTATGAAATTTTACATTTTCCAGTACATTTTATAAGTTGGTTGACTATAACTTTTTAGTTTGCACTTAAAACCCAGCTCTGATAGTTTTCCTTTCAACTTTAGTATATATTCTACTGCTGTAATTTTTTTCACGTATCCATATATAACCGTTTAGCAGATAGAGGGGGGGGACACGTACCTCTAACAAAATTTTGCACTTTAAAACCAAATATTTCGGAAACGGATCAGTAAATCGAAAAATGGTGTTCTCAACCTCACAATATTTTTCAAAGACCTTTTTAACGATACCCCACACGATGGGTAAATAGAGAAAAAAAAATTACTCCCCCACTTTACTTGTATGGGAGCTACCCAAAATAAAAATATTTTTCAAGATTTTTTTCTACGACTTTTTTGCCATGATTAATATACATACTCGTACCAAATTACAGCTTTCTAGTACTTATAGTCTCTGAGTAAAACCGCGGACGGACAGACAGACAGACAGACAGACAGACAGACAGACATGGCGAAACTATAAGGGTTCCTAGTTTACTACGGAACCCTAAAAATGACGGATTCTAATATTGTCGGGCTTAAATAAAATTATATTTCATGTGGTGATAACCTAGCCTGCCTGCAAACATGAACAATTTAGTGTTCGAAACGTTAGGTGTATAAAGAATGTAATAAACGCTACTAAACCATATCAAAAGTACATTTCAATGTTGAAATGAAAATTTAAGGAATACAATAATAGGTGCATGGCGAAATTTTGATTGTTTTGGATGCTTAAAGGGTGATTCAGCCCGTCGATACGAACAACTTTTCATATCGAACAAATGCTGGAAACTCAAAAAATAAATAAATTGACACTTACATAATAACATTAATAACTGACCGGGTGACTTAATATTTTCGATTTAATTTTCAGTCATTTACACATCAAGTCGAACTTTTCTCTAGAGTCTTCAATCTCGGGAGTCTATTTAACGTAGTTAGATAAAAGTAATGTAAGCAGGCACATTATCACGAATATCGTGGCCTTTACTTCCTAAAATTGTATGATGTGACAGTTCCACGGTGCTGATATTTGTTGTTTAATCCAGTTAGCGGGCGGCACGCGACTGCAGTTTGGTCGATATCACGCAATGGTTATCCCACGCTAGGAATTTCTTTCAATATTTTTTAATGAGTGTTCTTCGAATTTTTACAACCTATCTACCTAATTACAGTCGATTGCAGTGCATTGTTCTCTAATGTTGACAAATTCTACGATGGTATCATACCTACTTCATTTGCCATCTATGCATTTTGTTTATTGCGGTAAATCTTAGTGAAAAATAAAACTTTTTGTTCTATGTTATACTTAGTTACAATATTATCTATAATTATGCCCTAACGTCAAAACGTCGATTTTTTGTGCTAGGAATATTTTCTGGAGAAAATATAAATACTAACATGTTTGGGCAAAACTTCTCACTTTGATTCAATAAGTTTCCAGTAGCGTATAAATGTGAAATAGTAAAAATAATAAATATAAGTAACATAAAAAGCAAACAATTATACTTTTGCGACTAATATGAGTATGGATTTAGTCGTAAGCCTGTGTCTAATCCTACACAAAGTATCATATTTACGTAGAGGGCTTAGCTTTAGGTTACGTATTTAGCGTAACCATATCCATCTGTGGTTTCTGCGTGTCACCACCGGTTTCTTTCATTTCCACTCTACTCCAGTATTTACATAAGCGTAGCGCGCGACGCACCACACATGCGGGAAATTCACTGATATCATTAACATCATTACTTGACTAGAAATAGATATTTTTATACAAAGTTAAATCAACCACTGGTAAACTTTATTGTTCCGTACTAGTCCACGAACAAAAATCTGCATCTGCTCTTCTTGCCTATATTGTTGAAAAAATAGGTAAACAAAGTGTTACGATTATATTAAAATAGACAATATCAGTTGCCATTCCTCGTTCCTTTTGTGTATCTGTGACTGTTAATTTGGCCTCTGTTGATGTGATATCGCTTATATTGGCTGTTTGAATGCCCTGCGTGCACCGGCCCGGCAGCACGTCATGTTGTGTGAGTAAATCACATGTTTTGGTGGCGTGTCTCCCAACAATGAGAGTATTGCGGAAAGGCTACCTGTTATTAACTCAGCGAAACACATGCTATAGTTATTGACGAACTGTTGGTACGGATTTTGTGATAGCATAGAATTAATCAATTAACACGCACCCTATGCAATGGCCTCCTTTTGTGGTAGCTTTCAAACAGCTACGTATTGTCGATATGGAGTAATTGAGAAAAATAATAAAGCGTCGGCAAAAGTTCATTCTACTGAACACATCTTTCCTTTCTATGAATTGGGTAAGAAGACAAAAATTACATTGCTTATTTTATTAATAATTTACAACACAGATAAAATATTCACGTTGAAATCTATTATTTAAGGACAGAACAGGAACCCGACATACAACGAAAAGCTAATGGCTCCGTAAGTAGGTTTATTGAATGCAACCGCACACAATATTAATGCAGCCATTCCTAAACAACCACACGGAATTTAGCATACTACTTGAATCTACAATTTAGCCGTATCCGCTCGCTAGATTGGCTTTAGCTTTCCACCGGATGGTTTTCTGGTTTTCTCGGAGTGAAATTATCCACAAATTGCCGTTTACAAGCTTGGCTGCTGTTGCCCTCTGAGAGAAATCACTCTCGTAACTGCACACTTGTTTAACAACTTTTATTACCATAGATGTTACGCCATTCTTACGACTCATATTTTTCTTTTAATCTGCCCATTTACAGTATATCCAAATAACACCGTGTAGTGGTTATACAATATCTTTTGTCAAGCAAATATCTCTCATTTAGACGTTTGCCTTACAAAGAATCCTCATCTTTCTTTAATTAGGAGTGGAGAGCGTAACGTTGGAATCGTGAATAGGTTGGTTTTCGCGCATGCGTAGAAAAATTATTTACATAATCGTTGTAAACAATGATCGCAGTGCAGACTGATTAGAAAGAAATTATTTTCTCCGGTGATGGCGGTGGAAGATGGTTTCTAATAGCGACTTTCTCGTACGCAATCATTGTACTTTGTACGCAAGTACTTCGTGTTTTCCATGCAGTACCTTCAATATTCCGTCTACGTGACGATTTTATTTTCCATTTTAAATCAGAAGCAAAGAAACATGAAAGACAATTGCTTATCGGTACTACAGTTGAGAATCAGCGTATTTCTTCAATTTGGTATACAAAGTAATTAATATTCTTATTCTTATTTGACAATGAACCTATACCGCAAAACGACCGCATATCATTAACATAGCTCCGCGATGAATACCTTGTTAAAATAGTAAAAAATCCGGTATAAACGACCTTGCTCTGGCATACCTCATGAATAACAAAAGTCCGTTACCCAAATGACCAGTACATCACACTGTTAAAGTGCGGTGAATACAAACACAGAGAATTTTAAACTTTATTATTAAGTTATTAAGTGCGGGATGATTTTATGGAATAAGGTTCATATGAATGTGCGTTCGGCATAACAAAACTTGAATCGTTACACTCAGTGTAAACGAAGCGTGCGCGAGAAACGATCATGACGGTAATAAGCGTGAGCATTGCCATAAAAAGTCACAATATTGTTTCCGAACTAAAATATCACACAGTTTTACATAAGTGATGGTTGTGCTTTTCAAAATGTTTGTTTGAAAGTGTACCTCCGCTCTGTACTGATCGTACTACTCGGTGTATAACTTTGGACAATGCATCTATTAACGGATAGTTTTAAACCAATAAGACAATCCTGTCATAAATTCCTCTATTCCTATATGTATGTTAACATTTGCAGGAGAATGAGATACACCCCTTGGACGTAGAAGCATTTGATGCCTCAATAAAGGTGAAGTTTGCGAGACAGTGTGACTGACGAGTGTGATCTAAATGGTTTTTATCATAACTGATCAGATCACATCATGCTATTTAACTTACGGCTCGAAAACAGCTATGCTTATCTTTCTAATTTAAATAATCAATACTGTATAATCATCTTCATTTATTAAGGATGCGCTAGTCGGGAACTCGAACTCATCAGCGCACGTGGCTAAAATGCGTGCTTTTCGCTGAGAAAGGGATAGACTCGGTTTTGAACAGTGCAGAACTATTTACACTGATGTATAAGCACATCGGAACAACAGTCTAGTGTGTGCAAACACAAATATTGTTGAAAATCTAAATCTTCGTCGTCTAAAAATTCGCGAGTATGCGTTTGGGAGAAGTGTTCTTGTGATAAAACAGCTAATTTTTTTTATTAAAAGTAAAATAATTTATATTTTTTAATAACCAAACTATGCTTGTATGAATTTTGTTTTAGAGATTTTATACTCCTTCCGGTATTTAATTGTGCCCAAAGTTGCGTTAAAATTACGTATTAAAACGAAATGTTTTGAGACTCATAACTTTTAAAGTACTTATAATTTTACAATTATGATTCCATACAAGCATAGATAACGACAAAACAAATCGATAGAATTAAAAACTTTAAACAGACGATACCGAACAACGGAGTCATCACCCTACAGAATTTGTATGGCGAAACACCTGACTAGCGCACCCTTAAAATACGTAAATAAAACACTGTATATTTTAAAAATTACCAAAAGCAGATCTGTACATTTTCTGCTTCGCATGGTTTATGGTACTTTTTTGAAAGTATTTAATTTACAATATTACTTAGTTTACTTACCTTAAAATTCTACAGGAACTGCAAGATATGCAAAACAGACGTCACCAGGATAACTTCACACCATCGCAGAAGAACATCCTTCCTCTGAATAGATATGATGAAGCAGACAGAATAGTGGCCAGAGCTCTTTATGCCTTCAATGGACAGACAGCCAGAGAGCTGAGTTTTAGAAAAGGAGACATTATTAATGTGAGAAGACAGATAGATGCAAATTGGTACGAGGGAGAGGTCCACGGAAGGATAGGACTGTTCCCATATAATTATGTTGAGGTAAGTCGATAACAGCTGAAGTAATCAAAACAAAAAAGCGATTAATAGCTAAGTTTGTACACGACTACCAAAAAAGTTAAGTTAAGTTTTAGATTTTAATGTATTTAATATTTTTTATCCCACCATAACTTCTAAATACACCATAACATAACTAGACTTATTGCCTTTGACTTATGCCCCTAGAAGTGACATAGGCTATAATGTTTTGACAATAATGTTTATTTAAAAACTTGTAAGTTTATTAATTTGTTTTAGATGACAATGCGATGGATAGCGTAGGTAACGCTACATAATAAATATCGTCTATTAACAATGCTTATATGTAGGTAATTTTCGGTCGTAAGTTTCAGTCAAAATTTTAAAAATTCGTTTTTTTTTCAGATTATGAAAGGTGATGCCACGCAATCGCCAAAGAAGCCAGTGGTCATAGAAGGCAGAGCCAGAGCAAAGTTCGATTTCACGGCGCAAACCAACCTGGAGCTTCCGCTAAAGAAGGGCGAGGTCGTAGTATTGACAAGACGCATCGACCAAAACTGGTGGGAGGGGAGGAACGGCAGCAAGACTGGCATCTTCCCCGACAGCTATGTCACTGTGCTACAGGAGCCAAGTCCTAATAGACCCGGTAAGAATTTATCATTTATATCCTACATAATAATAATTCCGGTTCGTATTTTCTTCTTTATTTGGACTCTTCATTGGCCATTTGCTTTAGATACCATGATTGCACTTTTTCATTTCAGAGTCAGTCTGTTGAGATGATATTTTAATTAATTTACCCCCTTTCTTATAATTGAAGGTTTTTTTAAATGACGTCAACTATTTCACTGCTATGACTCTACATTTAGCAGTAGTTAATTGCACAGATTCAATTGAATTAGTAGAAACTGCAGTTTCTTTTTCTGTTGGCATAAGCGACCAACGCTGGCATCACATCTTCATGTTGCCCAAGAACAGCTGAGTAATTCTAACCAGAACGAACTACTCGTACCTATACATGATATACCTACTCGTACACACTAGAACTCAAATATATAAAGTTCATTTGGAATTTATAGAACTACAGGGACATGTACTTATATCCTCGTGGTCATACTGGTATGACAAAGTAGTATGACCAATGAGGAAACGGCGATTAATCCCTACAAATGCAACATCATCATCATTATCAGGTCTTTTTAATCCTCACTGCAGGAGTACATCCCTCTCCGTACTACCAGGTCCATATATTAGACAGAGCAGGCCAGACGAGGTCTCTTTGATTCTTATAAGCTTTGTCTAGCTTGTGTTACCTAAGTCGTCTTCAACGACTTCGACCAAAAGACTTGGAGTGGTCCTATTCTACTCTGCAGGGAACCACACGGCAAACGACAAATGCAACGTTTATTCGCAAGACAATATTCGTAATTTTGACTTTCCAGAACCCCAGCCCGTCATGACAGGGGACAAACCGGTGGCCTCCCCCGCCGCCCACGGCCTCCTCAACGGCTCCGCCAAGAGAAGCATGGGTGCGCACAGCTACATGCCGCAGCCGAACAACCCCGCGCTGTCGAATGCGCCTCCCGCCACGCAACCATTGCCAGGTATGACCCCAAGCACAGAAAAAAAAAACAAATAAATAAGGTGTCGGGAAATAACTACAAAAAGTAGCAAAACAAAGACAAAGTCATTTTCGGTTTAATACAAAGAATTACAATAATAGATTACTGGTAGGTACTCCATCAGTTTGTCACTTATATGGGATCTTATCAAAGGAAATATTTTGTATGCGGAATGTTCGAGATAAGTGCAGTACTGCCATCAACTGGCTTTATATATCACAAGGAGCTCACTGAGGTTATCTTATCTGTTACTTTATTAATTTTCAATGACTTGCTGGTAGTGACTGATGATCCGATAGGTCACTGCAATTTAATTGATTTCGTTATAAGTTGCTGTTATTTCGTATTCGTTATTTTTTTATGCCTGTAGACTGTTACCAAAATTTAAACCAACTTCTTTATCAAATAAAACAATTTATGTTTAAAAATATTTTATTGGTTTTTATGGGGCTGAAGTCGGTTTTTATAAACATAATAAAAACCGACTTCAACCCCATAAATAAGTGTACAAACAGGAACTAAAAACTAGTATATAATAGGAAATTCAATCCTTAGAAACCAAGGGCAGTAATTATTAATACTTTTATAACTAATTACAATTTTTAACCAATATTTTTTGAGTCAGGGGCAACCTTTGTAGTTTAATCAAAACAGAGGAGTAACCTTTTTAATCAACTTATTTGATTGGAGAAAGAAAAAGAACTAAATTTAACCGAACGGCATCCGTGTATATCATTTTGTACAGGATGGTTTTAACTTATTTGATTCGAGAAAGAAAGAGAACTAAATTTAAACCGAACGGCGTCCGTATATATCAATTGTACCGGATGGTTTTGTAATACATTTCGATACAAATTTTATGGGACCACCTTCGATATTACCCATCGAACAAAAAATTAGTTATATCACAAAAAGCATTATATCTTTCAGGATACGTGGCTAAGCCCGCGCAGGTGACGTCAACCCCTTCGGAACGCGGGTATGGACCACCCACAACACCTGGTGTGGACCTCAACAACACTGAGCCTCTCTATGTCGATACTAACGCAGAGGCTGTGCCGTAAGTCTGATTTTCTATCTGAGTGGTCTTTGTGCAGGAAATATTATCTCGAAGTAGAATTCTGATAACGACATTGCTAGAAATTTAAAAAACAAAGAATAATGTAGGGACATGAACGAGAATACTGATGAAGATTGCTGGAGATTTTAAAAAAGAATAGTGTAGGGACATATCTTGCTGTAAAGATGTATGTGTAGTTGTAAATCTAAGTAACTACAGATACATATATATTAATACGTCACAAGGTATAATATTAATTGATCAATTCAGCATTTAAATCGTAAATATCCCCAAAGTACAACTATGATTTTTTTGTTAAATATCAAAACTTATATTTACTTTACAACCATTACGTTCTATTATTTTCGCGATTTTGATGATCAATAACTAGCGCCTTGGACTAAGAACATGTAGTTAGTCCATTAAAGTTAGTTATTTAACATTAGTACCATTAGTTAGTACCTAACTTACTCGTTGATTCTGTCACCCAATCTTTTAACCTTTTTTTTTATACAACTAAGTTGGCAAACAGGCATACGGCCCACCTGATGGGAAGCGGTTACCTGTCGTCTTATTCAAAATTTTTAAATATCCTCGGCTCAACCTACTTCCGTTGACTCTCATTTAAAATATTGTCGATGATCGTAGGTACCGTGCCATGTACAAGTACCGGCCACAGAACCCGGACGAGTTGGAGTTGAACGAGGGTGACACCGTTTACGTGCTGGAGAAGTGCGACGACGGCTGGTACGTCGGCTCCAGCCAACGCACCGGACGCTTCGGCACCTTCCCAGGTATCAGAATCAACTAAAGATATTTAAGTGCCTTTACAAGACTTTTCTTTTGAAATTTTATTTACCCTGCCCTGTTAGATCCAAACATCATCAGCTCTTTTAGTCTCCACTGCAGAATAACGACCCTCTCTTTACAACCAGAGTCATAGTCATAAGTCCGAGCAGTCAGAGGATTTGTCATACATTTTCTACGCTGGCCAGATGGGTTAGAAGGTCTCTTTGATGTTTATAAGCTTAGCTTAGCTTGTACCTTCTATATCGTCCACGGGAAAACTTGGAATGGTCCTATTCTACTCTGCCGGGAACCACACAGTTAGTTCTAATATTGGAAGCCACGAAATTGGAAGCTAAATTAGAACAACTTCCTGAAGTTCGATTGACCTCATATTTTGCATTTTTATGTACCTTAGGTTAGATAACAATAGAGATGTATAGAGTCAGTAAACTGTTCTGATAATGGAGAGGGACGATGGCCATAAAAACTAATTCAGAAATATAAAGCAATTTTTGAGCTATTAGATTTGTCTTTGATAGCACATAACAGTATGAATACGCTCAAAATTAAAGTTACCCTGTTTCTTTATCATACAATTTATTTATATTAGATTTTTTTTTTAACTTTGCTTTCTTTTGTTTGGAATTAATTGTCCATTTTGCTTAGGTAACTACGTGGAGCGCATCTGATAGCGCGAGACGTCGCTGCTGCGTCGCCTGCGCCGCGCCGCGCTCTGCGCACGACGACCGCGCTGACACACAGTACACATTACAACGTAACCAACACACACACGCAGCGTTGATGTACAGATCTATGGATTAATCATTTTGTTATGTCATGATAAACTACATGAGTTGCAAGTCAAAGTTTGGTTGTTAATTTACTTGGATTTGTATATCAGCACTAAAAAGAAAAAAGTATCGAAATATCATATCAAAGTGAAAATACATCTTTACAACACGAATGTTTAAATTAGTCAACTACATTGGTGAAGAAACATCAGCCTTATTCATTGTAAGAACAAGGAATAATTGACTTCGCCATGATCTTTTGTAACGTTTTCTACAAGTTAATACTTACTTGTTCTCATATTCAGTATGATAATATATAATCTACGTAATTACCAATGTCTACTACCACTTTCACATGTTATTCAGTGTTATTGCCTGAGAAATGCTAATCAATTTTATTGTCAAAAGTACAATAATGTAGTATTATTAACGGATTTTCAAACCAAACAGTTATAATCACAGTAGAGTACGATTATACTCTCTGACTCTAGATGAGAGCAGTAATTTAAACATGCATATGTGTCAGTAAAGTGTATCCAAAGTTATTTACGCGTCCCAAAGAGTATGTTAAATCGGATAATTGTGAAGTTGTATAATTGTATAAAAAATAATAAAAATACTTATATACCTGTACAATTTGTTTAGTATAGTTATTTATTTAAAACATAAGAGTGAGGGTATGAAGCTCGTCTTTTAAAACTGACATTTTAAAAGAATGTAGCTAGGCACGCGAATTACTAATAAAATTCTTATAACTAACAAATATTTTCTATATTTGACGGTGTTATATCGGCAAAGGTCAAACTTTGAAATTAACTCACAGTATCTTTTGAACGATAACAAAGTTTTGACATTTTGTGTAGATCGGCTACCGGCTATAACTAGACTACATTTTTTACAATATGGAAATTTCCTATAAAGTGCATACACTACCCCAGTATATAGGTAATTAGTTACCACATTAACATAATTATATTCATGTAATTGTAATACTCAGACAGCTATGCAATTGTAAGTGTATATAGGGCGAGTAAATTTTGGCAACGGTTGACAATACTATATGGTATGCTTTATTTTAATTAGAAGTAAAGGACGAAACTGATTGAGTATTTTCTCTGACGAGCCCTGCGTGTACTTTTCATTTCAACGTCACTGTTACCGAAAATTTGGATGATTTTTATATCTAGTCATGGGCAGATTTTATATATTTTTACATTGTTATGAAAATGTTTTATTTCTTTATATGTCCTGTCAATAATGTATACCTACAATCTTATATGTACATTTACAAATGTAGTATTTGATGTGTAGAAAATTGGAAATTTTATATGCGATTATATAAATGTTAAATACATGTGTTCCCATAGATCTTATGAAATACGTATAATTCAAAATGAACATTCAAAATGACGTTAAACATTTTGGATTTTCAGTGATAGTGTAAACATATGATTTATTTTATGTTTATTTATATGTATTCACGTTATACCAAAGCGTACTCTTCTCGCCCTATGTAAACGCGCTTGATTTGTGTAGTAGGTACGCAGCTTTCATTATGTTTAACCCTTGTATTGTTGTATTTAATTTGTTAATTTATTTTTAAAGCACAAATGTTTTTATTTTGTTGTTGACACCTCGACATACGATATAACATTAACTGCTATTGTTCAAAATCATCACACCTAATAAAATAATCTTTTTATTTAGAAGTGGTTTTATTTCTTGCGGGCGGTTTATCATCAGTTTATCAGGAAAATATCAACAACTACCATTGAGATATTAAGTACTACGTACTAGAGAAGCCACCGCAACCACTCACTTTGTCCCGTTCGACTGTGGCCGCCGCGCCGGAACGGCCACAAACTACGAAGAAGAT
This sequence comes from Rhodophaea formosa, assembly GCA_963082605.1. NCBI lineage: Eukaryota > Metazoa > Arthropoda > Insecta > Lepidoptera > Pyralidae > Rhodophaea > Rhodophaea formosa. Next base: position 15,731,599 of record OY720206.1, read on the forward strand.
ACTATTAGGGAACGGCGAGTTTGCTGCGAAATAATTCAAAACTACGGAGGTTACAAGTTCGAATTTTGAAATTGAACTGGCTAGTAAGAAAAAAAGAAATTAAAAAATACAAGATTTTGACGCGATAATTTCTACATATTGTTATTTATGAATATTTATTGACATATTTACATCAATAGTTCATGCTAATCTAGGATAAAAGAAAAATCATAGAAACCAACTACTTCTCTTCCCGAATACTCCGTTAAAGCAGGCCGAGGGAGGGGGCGAAAACCTAAGGAGAAGAACATGTCAATAGGTGATGCGGCTAGCAACCCAACACTATTTTAGTTGCATTTTCTACATAAAAGCCCACTTATACGCTAAACGTGGCTTTTGGGGTCCGTCTCACCTGTAATGGAAGGGTAAACAGTGGGTTAACACGTGATAATATATACCTAAGTCTGTTTGTCTATATACAATTTTTTTTAATTTCCGATAATATTTGAGAAAAGTACTATATAAGCTTTGGCCGCAATCAAGCATTGATGGACGAACGTGGGAATGTGGGCCGAGGCCGAGCCAAGGCACACATACGTAATGCCTCTATTACCGGCTGCTGCAGTAATGTACTATTATTGGTGGCTTCAAGTATAGTAATTAGTGTAGGTTATGTACAGTTCGGGGGCACATAAATCTGACCCCCCTACGAACAGATTTGAAATTGTAGGGGAGTCAGGTTTATCTGCCCCCGAATGTACCTACCTACGACCATATCTTTACATAGGTTGTATTTACGTAAATAAAAAATAAATGTAATAGAATTTTACTTACCTACATTGAAAACTATAACTATAACAAGATTAGAGTGAGTAGAATTAAAAAGTTGTCTATGGCAAAAGACTATGGGTACCTTCGAGCAACACGGCTTCTGTACCAGAATGGGTACAAAACATAACTATACTTGAGTAGTGGGTACTCAGTCCCTCAAACTACGAGACTTATAATGTAGACTATACTTCGAGCAACACGGAAGGGAGTAGCCATACGCTGCATTCCCCTCTGTCAAGGTACAAGCCAAAATTAGGCATATGCATGTCTATGTGTTAGTTGTGTGACTCATCTGTACACAAATTATTTTTTCTTTTTTATGTCATTTTTGTGACAATGTCATAATTACTATCAAGTGACAGTTTAAGTTTTGTATGTAGGTGTGCGGAACTTAACTTGTGTGCACATTTCCCCCCGCAAAAAACGCCAGAAAAATTGTCATAGTAAATTGTCGCTTTGCCCACTCCCTCCGTCCGGTACGGATACCGTGTTGCTCGAAGAGACTATAATATTAATACTAGAGATTCTAATTTAGGTAATTTACCTCCTTACTCACATTCTGTTTAGTACTTGGTTGCTTTTGCGTTTATGTTTATGAAGCTTCGAGCAACACGGCCTCCGTATGAAGTAAGACATTCTGTTGCTTAGCAACGGCGCCAAAATCCAAACATCAAAACACTGCCTTGTTTATAGCAGTGTATCACAGTGCCTTTTTCATTTAAAATCGATTATTAGGGAAATATAACAAAATGACCGATACAGATTGGAGAGAGATACTGAGTTTCTCCCAGAAGGAACTGAAACAAACCGATAAGGACAAACTGTGTGAGAGTCTGTCGTGGATGGAAGCTGATGATATCGAACTCAATTTCACTGACCTTAAAACTCTGTTCAGATTGGCACAGGATATTCTCAAATATAAGAATGAGCAGGTAATAATTATTTGAATTGACGCTAAGGTCTATTAGTGTAAATGTATAAATATATGTGGAGACTTGACGCTTGTATAATTTGACGGTAACTGTCAAGCACAAACTACGAAGAAGATACTATTACTCTGTCAAGAGAGACGTAGTTTACGATTTCCATGGAGATACGAGCAACACGGCTTCCGTAAAGCGATGTTGCTCGAAGAATGCGAAACAAAATATATATATATATATATTTGTGCTAGAAATATTTGTATGCAGCGATATCTACAATTAGCTTTGCGTTGCCACCCTTATCTATAGTTTCAAACATCCCGTTCAAGTTATACATGTAGGTAACATAATCATGAAGTAGGTAGGTATATGAGAAAAAAGTTCCGTAGCAGCAAGCATAGCTTAGGTAGCTATATCTCAAAAACTGGTACGTTCGGTAACCGTACATACATACATACCATCATGTATTTTCCCATGCGGGGTATACAGAACCCAGGTCTATAAAAACTGGTGACTATATCTTGCTCAAACCAATTATCGTTTAGTGTTCATTGAGGTTTACAGAATTTTTTTTTTTACACTTTTACTTTGGAAATTAGAGGTGTCAGATTTTAGTACTTTAGTAGTGTCTATCTTCCAAACGCTTAACTTTGAGAATAAATGGTTTCATTTTTAAGATCTGTCTATGGATACCCAGCACGTACTGGTTTTATAGAGAAATTATTATTTTATTTTTTAGCCCCACTTATTCTATTCTTTTTTATATTTAAATAAAAATCCAAAGCATTTTACAATATATCTACCAAATTTTGTAATAAAGTGGCTGTCACATAAATAGCCAGACATGACGAATCTATAAGGGTTCCATTTTTTACCATTCGGCTTCGGTATCCTAAAAAAGATATACCTATGCAGTCGAACACATTTCAATGCATTTCACATTTCTTAAACTTGTTAGGCGTTCAAACTAATGTCTTTCCCCATCTTAAAAGAAAATACTTATATTGACAAAGTATATACGTATTACTTTTTTGGTGAATAAAAACAATGTTATTACTTATAACGGAATTACAGGTTAACAACTTGTTGGGTCAGCTTGAATATTCCCAAAGAAAATCTAAGTCAAAACTTAAACCAAAAGCTGATGGTAAGTGCTCAGAATCTTTGAGATACATTTATAATATACAAATACACAAAAGAAATAGAAAAATACCTTCTAAGTGTTTTTTATTATTCTTTCTCATAGATTCACCAGCAAAGAGTTCTGATAGTATTTTGGAAACGATAGCTCACCAAGAAGAACTAATAAAAGCAAACAAGGAAATCTTAGAGCAGCTTTATGCCGATATTGCTGAGCTTGAAGGTCGCAAAACAAAGCTAGAAGAAGAAAATGATGTCATCGATAAAGAAAGTGAATCTAGTCGCGATGCTCTTTCAGAGATGAATGCTTTGGCACAGTTAGAAAACGAAATCACTGTTAAAAATAGACATATTAGAAAGCTACTTGCTGATGTCAAAGTACGTTTTATCTTCCACATTTAAGAAAAATAATAAAGCGTCATTAAATTTTATTTCTTAATAATCTATTTCTTACAGTTACTAGAGGATGAGAATACGAAGTTCAAAGAAAAAATGTCAGTCCTTAAGGACAAACTTACAGAAGCTACAAAATTAATAGAAAATTTCACAGAGCAACTGGTTACTTTGAACCGTGAAAACTCTAACCTGAAAGGTATCAAAACATATAAGTTATAGTAATATTATGTTATAATGTTATATTATGTACTCTTTTTATAATTTTTTTTGTAGAAATACTTGGAAAATCTGAAGAATCAAAATCAGAATTATCTGAAGAAGTTGAATCGTTACGAAAACAAATGTTTGAAAAAGAAAGCACTCAAGATAATATTTACGAAGAAGTCAAATCTAAAGTACAACATTGGAAGGTATTTATATGTATTTACCAAAAAAATCCAAGTGCAAGATTTTTTTTTACCATGTTTTAAAATTCCACAGTATTCGTGTTTTTTTTAAAACCTAAATTAATAAAGCTACAATAAGCACTATAAAGTTTAGACATTCGTAGTTATTTGCTGCAAAGGACGATCAAACAGACAAGTAATCTTATATGTGACGGGGGGGACATTTTTAAGGTTTCGTTCGTTCCGAGTAGCCCTTTTTTATATGTCATCATCATCATCAGGTCTTTCTAGTCTCCACTGCAGGAGCACGACCCTCTCTGTACTACCAGAGCCATATACTAGCCTGAGTAGTCAGAGGATTTGGCCTACACTCTCCACGCTGGCCAGACGGGTTGGAGACGTATCTTTGATGTTAATAAGCTTTGTTTAGCTTGTGTTTCCTTAGTCGCCTTTTACGACATCCAGACTTGGAGTGATCCTATTCTACTTTGCCGGGAACAACACGGCTATTTAGCTTTTATATGTACATTTTGCCATTTACAGAACATAGCCCGGGCAAAAAAAACAGAATTAGAAAAACTCGCTAATGAAAATACAAAATTAAAGGAAAATCTCATTAAGGCTTCACACTGTTATCCATCTCCACCTTCTAAAGTAAGTATACTTATAGTTAGCTTAAACTTTAAATAAGCTATGACATTATTTGTTTTGTTTTTATGTAAAGATACAATTTTGTATTAACTTTTTAGGGAAAAAACATTGAAGAGTCAAAAATAAAAGAACTCCAGAACAAATTATCTGAAGCTTCAAAAGAGATTACACAGTCAGCTAAAATTATAGAGTTACTGAAATCAGAAAATCAAAAACTGAAATCGTTGATGGAAGAAGCCCCTGAATCCGTGTCTGAAGTGAAAAATGAAAGTGATGACGGAAAAGAAAGAGCAATGATTGCAAAACTTAAGAAGAAGAATAAAATGATGTCGATTTCCTTGCAAGAAGCGGAAGAAATGATAAGTATTAGGGAACAAGAAGTAAGTATTTTTAAAGAATAAAGATAGTGCATTTACTCTGACTCTTTTTCTAAATAACACATGTATATTGTAGTTAACAGAAATTACTTCACAACTTGAATTAGTCAAATCAGAAGAAGGCATCAGTACTCTTTTAGACGGAATCAAAAATAAAAAGCGAGAGCTAAAATTCAAAGATGAAGGTATAAAGTCATTGGTAAATGAAGTTAATTCACTGAATCAGTTGATGAATGAATTACAACTAGAAAATGAAGCGCTTAGGTAAGTTTTTCATCTTTATGATATTCAATAGCTCTTGTAAGTTGCACAAGGGCTTGTCTTAGGGAAAAAAATTTTTAACCTTTCTTTTCACCATCATCGTCATCCCCAGTATTTTTTAACACGACTGCTTAGAATTCTTAGTCGGTTCATCCGACCACCTTCATTTATTACTTTTCAAATTCTCTAATTTTCTTCCTATAATATTTCTTTTTAGACAAAAACTAAACATATCGTCTGATGAAAAGATTCCTACTAAAGGAATATTACGTAAATATTACAATATGGAGAAAATAATAAAAGACCTTAAGGTCGAAATTAAGGATACAGAAAACAAACTAGTTGATGTTGAATTAGACAACCGTAACTTAAGAATGAAAAATGAAAAATTGTCAAAAGTGCTTTCAAATTCAGGCTATAAGACAGATAAGATCACCGAAATTTACGAAAATAGCGATAGCGAATGTGCAGATTTTAAGAGACAGTGAGTATTATAAAAATGGATGTAGCTTTTTATTCCTAAAATATTTTAATATGTGAAGATTAATAAATGACTTTATTTTAGGACTATAAATGATAAAGATATACAACATGATGATCGAGAAAAAGAAATGAAACTAATCATAGAAGAAAACGAAGGGTTAAGAAGAGGACTTCAGGACATACTTAATTTCTTAAAAGATAATAGTTAGTACAAGTATTAATAAAATTAAATTAGTACAAAAGCAATTTTGGTACGTTTTATCATTTGACTAATGCGTCCGTAATAATAGGTACTACATCATCTGGTGTATTAACACTGCAATGTCCAAGTTTAGAAGAAATACTGCGAGCGATGGAAGCTCGCCATGCAGCTGGATGGTTTGCTCCACATATGGCTACAGTTTTGGAGTTAAGATCAGCATTGGGTGGCAAAGATGCATTGCTTACTGCACTACATGAAGCCAGGTACTCGCTTCTATATTTCGCAAAGTCTGTGTTTGCCTGTTTTCCGACGCTGTCAGTTAAAATGTTTTTCTTACAATATTTATTTATTTATAGTGCAGACCGGGGACAAAAGTAATACTTTCTATTATCCTTTCAATTTCTGAAATTAGCAGATATAAAAGAGAAAATCAAAACCAAATAACTAAATCTGAAACACAAATCAGTGAAAATGTATCATACGTCTTCAAGGTCCCATTTATCGCCAGGTTTATTAAAAAACAAACACAACATTAGCGCGTTTTTATGGTTCCGTAGTAAACTAGGAACTCTTAGTTTCGCCATGTCTGTCTGTCTGTCTGTCTGTCCGTCCGCAGTTTTACTCAGAGACTATAAGTCCTAGAAAGCTGTAATTTGGTATGAGTATGTATATTAATTATGCCAAAAAAGTGGTAGAAGAACTGAAAAGGTCTTTTTAGGGTAGCTTCCATACAAGTAAAGAGGGAGTAATATTTTTTTTTCTATACAAACCCATCGTGTTGGGTATTGTTAAATAGGTCTTAAAAATATATTGTGAGGTTAAGATCATCATTTTTCGATTTAGGGATCCGTTTCCGAAATATTTGGTTTTAAAGTGTAAATTTTTGTTAGAGGTAAATGTCTCTGTTTAGCAGATAGAGGGGGGAGGGGCTCTATCTGCTAAACGGTTATATATAGATACATAAAAAAAATTACAGCAGTAGTATATATACTGAAGTTGAAAGGAAAACTATCAGAGCTGAGTACTAAGTACAAACTAAAAAGTTATATTATGCTCTTACTACTGTAATAATTAAGCAATAAGCAATTTTTTTGTCGCATCTAATAATTTTAGGCTTTTTAAATAAGAAATTGATTATGACTGGCGAAATTTTAATGTCATGCTCCTGCAGTGGAGACTACATTATAAACTATGTAATGTAGTCTCCACTGCAGGAGCATGACCCTCTCTCTACTCCCATAGTCATATATTAGCCAGAGCTTAGGTTTAGCCTACACTCTCCACGCTGGCCACACGGGTTGTAAAGGTATCTACTTATTATAAAATATTTTAAGCTTACTACTACACTAACACACTACGACACTATAACTCAATTTGTGTGATTTATCCTTATACAATATTTCAGAAAATCCTTTCTTAGCAAATGCCTACGTCATAATAAATTTCTGCTAGCCAAATATAAGTTAATTGTTCGCGTTTGTTGTTGTTGCAATCTGTTAATTGTTCTGAACTATGTGTTGATAGAATATTTTGAATTGTGTGTAACGGTTACATTTTAAATAAACAGAAATAAGTCATTTAATACCAGAACACCTAATTTTTGTTCGTAAAATCATTTAATATCTTCTAACACAACCTCATGACCCAACCCAATACTTTTGTCATAAAAATTACAAGTCCTTTATTTTTCTTGTCTATTTTTTTAGAATGGAAACTTTTGATATGCTAGCTCAACTTGAAAAAGAGTCCCAAAAGTGTAACAATCTTCAGCAAAAAATACATGAAATGGAATCAATGGATGTATCAAATACCGTTCACAAGGAACAACTTCATGATAAACCAGTAAATATTTCTGAATTCGGATCATGGATTGCAGACGCTGAACAAATTGATATAGATTTATTCGACAAAAATGAAATTGAACAATTGTATAGGAAAAACAATGGAGCATACGAAAATCAATTAAAAAAGAGCTTAGCCTATTTTCACGAAAGATTTAAGATATTATTCAATAAAATGACATCTACAACAATACAAGCCGCAGATGATTCAAATAAATGGTCGGTTCAAGAAGAACAATATAAAGCAGAGATAGAAAATTTGAAAGCACAACTTTATCAAAAAGAAGATGAAGACATGAGTGATGACTCTCCGGGTGTAATACAAATACCCAACACAAGTGTTTTACAAAGAAAATGTTCTTATTTAGAGGAGTCCTATATTTACTTAAGAACATTAAACGAAAACATGAAGAATGAGATTTTGCAGAATAAGAAAGATGCAATGACCCAGACTTTTGAACTTGAAGCTAAAATACAAAAACTAGTGCTTAGAATAGCTAATCTTACTGATAGACTTAGAAACTCAGTATCATTTGATTTATTTTGGAAGCAAAATACAGCAATGATAGAAGCAACTAATAAATACAGAAAAATATTGAATAATGAAATAAAATCCCAACAAAAAACTGAAGATTTATTCAAAATGTTAGAACATGAAAGAATAAACATTCTCAATGTAATTTGTCAAGATTTTATACAGCTATCGCAAGAAACAAGTAATTTAAATGTTTTTATATACCTATTTTGGGTTATTTTCTTTTTTTAGTATGTTTATTATGTTTGGTTTGTTTTTTTTTTCAGAAAACAATGATGATATATCTCAAAAAGTTATTTCAGATGTAGAAAAATCTGTAACTCAAAAACAACTTGAACAAATTTGTAATGAACTTCAAAACAGAAATAAAAAAATTGAATATTTAGAAACTGAAAATGAAAAATTGCAAGAAATGCAGAGCAAAGTTATGTAAGTTGTCAAATATAGCTAAAAAAAAGTAATAAGTAATATAAATATATATTTATAACATGAGTACTTTATCTATTTCAGAGACACTGCATTAGCTGCTATCACGAAAGAAGAAGTAGAGCTTTTGAAAGAAAATCTAGAAAAGCTAGGGAATGATAATAAGCTTCTTAAAGAACAATGTCAACATGTAGGAAATCAGTTAGATATTGCATTACTGCAGGTACCTATTTACATCTAGCTGATAAATAAATTTATTGAAACAAAACATTTTAGAGAATTAATTTTTTGATTAAGTTGCAGGATAGTCAACAAAGACAATTAAATAATGACATGGAGATAAATATGTTAAAACATCAAATTCTTGATTTACAATCTACCAGTGATAACAAAGCTATACTTGCAAAGTACGTTATTTATTTTATTACAAAATAATATTATACCTATCAATCTTTACAAAAAACTAATGGAAGTTTTCAAACGTTCTAGTTTATAGTTCTAGTAATATTTTTCCTCTGTGATTCAGATTAAGCGGTGAAGTCCTAGTGGCACATTTGCAGGCATCTGAAAGTTTTAAAAAGATTGAGCGTCTTAATGTGGCTCTAAATAATGAAAGACAACTAAGAATAGAAACTGAAGAGATGCTTAGTGCCAGAGAAAAAGTTTTCGATATTTATATTCAAAGACATGATTCTAAATTCAGGTATATACACAATATAGGTTCAATACTATTAGCCTAGTGTACATTTATTAGTGTTTAAATCAGTAGTATCCATGCAAGTACTCATACCAAATTAAGTCACTAAAACTATTATATTTTAGGTACATGTACAAAGTGTTACAAATTCTAAGACAACAATATCAAGGTTGTATACCGTTGGCTTCCATTGAAAATTATATGAACAAAATTGAAGAACACTATCGAAAAACGCAAGCTGTTGACGAGAAATTGACGGAAATAGAGGACTTGCAATCTAGCCTTATGATTAAACATACCGTTTATAAACAAATACTAGATTTATCTAAAAATAAATGTGTGGAAGAAGAAGATGGTTGCCCCCATAAGATTAAAAATATAGTTTTGGTAATATTTAATTTATTAATTTCAGCGCATTTATTGTGGATATTGAGTATTATGGCATTTGTTAATAGTGCACAGATTTAATTAATTTTATAGTTAAAATAAACTTTTTCAGGAAGGATCACATACAAGAGATTTGGATCACCTAAATAAAAAAATAAAAATATTAGAACAATCTCGCGAAGACTTAACCAAACAATGTAATAGTCTTGAAAAAACATTAATACTTTTAAACCAATGTTTTGAAAAGAACAACGTCAGTCTTAAAAACAGTGTAACCAGTAACAACTCTGATAATAATGACAATGGCCCAAACATGAAAATAGAAGACATCCATTCGGATGATAATTCAAGCGAAAGCGGTAATATTTAAATGTGTTTGAATGTTTTTTTAATAAAAATTTTGTTTAGTTGTATCTCTAATTTTTCCTTTTAATATTTTCAGGTAGTAAAACAATTTCGTTACCTCAACCTCAGATTTTAAAGCTTACAAAAGATATGGTTGACATGACAACGTTTCGAAAAGAAGACATAACACATAATTTAGGTGAAAGTAAAAGTAACCAACCTATGAAAAATATAGTTTCTGATGTGTCGACACAAACAATATTAATTGAAATCCCAAAAACTATCAAAAGTGTACAAACAACTGAAGATAAATTACTGGACGAACTAAAGCATCAAATTGAAAATCTAAAAAAAGATAACAAAAAGAAGAGTACAGAATTGAATTCAGCTTTATTATTAGCCAAGCAAAGAACAGAAGAACAATTATGTTTAGATTCAGATAGAATAAAGCAAGAAACTTTAATACAGAATCTCAAAGAAACTTTAAATCAAAAACAAATGCAAAATGATATTTTAAGCGCTACTTTAAATAATTATAAAATTCAACTCGAGGAATATAGACAACAGATTTTGACTGAAAAAAATAAATCAAAAGAGCTGGCTAATGAAGGAAACATGTCTACGTTTCTGCTTCTCCAAAAGTTAGAAAGTGATAAGAATGCAATTGTAACAGAATATCAAAATCTTTTACAGAATGAACGAGAGCAGTACGCTCAATCTGTAAAAGACTTGAATTCTAAACTCCTTGAACTTAGATCTGAATTAGACAGGTAATTTGATATGTGTGGCATTTCAGGTTAAAAAACTTTTTGATCTTATTTTGAATAAACAAATATTTATGTACTCAATAAAATTTAGCTACCAAGCTAGCGAAACTATAAATGTATTGCTTCTTAAACCCATCAATCATATTCACTGGCAAGTTAAACAGTAATCTCTGACTTTACGTGGCATTTACGTAATACTCTTGGTGTTGTAGGAAAGCAAATGACATTGACACTACCGGCGGAGAAGTACCTAATGAGGTTTTTACAAATTATACATTAAAAATAATTGAACTAGAAGACAAGTGTTTTAAAATACAAAATGAAATGGACGGTCGGAAAAGTGAATTGTGTGTAACAAATTTTTGGTGAGTAGATACTTTTAATAATTGATAGATACAAAAACATAATCGATTTGATTTTTTTTGTCAGGAAAGCGTGTCAAAACGAATTGGATCGCTGGAAAGATTTAGCCTCGGAGCGACTCGTGAAAATGGAGCAATTGAACTATCAACTACAACAGCGACATTGTCAGGAGGTACTATTTTGTATTTATAGTAGACTAGGTGTTACCCGCGGCTTCGCCCGCGTAATTTATAGCCTATGTCCTTCTCGGTACCCCAATCTATGTGTATGCAAAATTTAATGATGATTGAATCAGTAGATACGGTGTGAAAGCGTAACAAACAACCAAACAAATAAATAAACAAAAAAACTCAATTTCGCATTTATAATATTAGTTGGGATATCTATATTATCAACGTATAAATAAAGAAAAAACTGCTCAAATGCGAGTTGTAATCTCACAAAAAGGTTTCATTCTACCAAACAATATTTATAATTTTATTTTGTTTTTATTATTTGTTATTATAACAGGCAATAGACTTAGATTACATTCTGTGAAAATTTTAGTTTCTGCCTACCACGGCTAAATAGATGAACAGCCTTGTAATAGGCAGGCGAAACGGATAGCAGAGGGTTAATAATAGGAGCTCATTTTTATACTTTAGGAACGGAAGCTTATAAACGATGTCTATAATGACGTCAAATGTACATAGCGACTTAAATTTACGATCCTAATGATGATGCTCATTTATTAGCATATTATTAGATTCCAATACAAGATCCTGTATTGTATTATAGGTGGAGTCGTACAAGGCAGAAAATCAACATTGGTTGACTCAACTAAACGAGTCGCAGCGTGAACACATGGAGTTGCGCACGCGCCTGTCCGAACAGAAAGCAATGCACATCAAACAGCTGGCCGAAAGAGACGCGCAAATTGAGCAGTTGCGCACTGTTGTACAGAATTTAAAGGTAAAATTCTATTTGAAAAAAAAAAAATATATATATAGTCTTGTCCTAACAAAAAAAGGAAATAGCTACCTCGTAGTTAGTAGAGATTCAAATATCGATGTAGACTCATAAAATTTATTTCCAGTCACAAATAATGAACATGCAAACGATGATATCAGTAAATGATCCTAGTTTTGACTTGTCTGCCATCGTGGAAGTGGAGGAGCCTAGCGATGTTATGTCACATCACGGCTCTGATAGATTGGAGATCAAATTTGATTCTACGATCGACTTGCGAGATTTACAAGACGATATCATTAGACTACCAGCTTCATCTACTACTATTTGGTGAGCTTTTTTGCAGTGACAATGATCTTTCTTCTTGAAAAGTGCTTTCTTCTCAGTAATTTTAGATAAAGAAAGGTTCTTAGTTCATAGACACTGCACAACTTGCATATATATCAATGCCATGCGCTATCTAACGTTGAAATAAAATTTTCATCATACCAATTTTTTTAATTTCTTATGAAGACTTAATGAATCGCTGAATGTGTTGCTAAGCGCAAATCTCGAGAGCAGTAGAACCAATTTCACTTATTTATTTATTTTTTAAATATTCTTTGAAGTTCAAGGATGGTTCTTACGGAGAGAAAAAAAATATATATACCAAGGGCGAAGCCGGGGCGAACTCCTAGTGATAAATATTTGTAACCGATGCCTATTTTCTTCATTAATTTTGTTCACAGGCAAGAGCCCCTTATAGATAGACTACGGCGAGAAAAACAGATGACATGCAAGCAAAACATTATACTTCGCCGGCAGATAAAAGCTCTGGCAGCAAGAGAAAGGAGAGCTCGTCTTGATGGGCAAAACTTGAAGAGTCAAGTTTTTAGAATGTACGTAGGTTCAAATTGTTTAAAAATAAACTTCTGAACAAACATACCTATGATAAGGGAATATTATGAATTGAGCTAGACTCAAAACACCAATAATTAATACATACTTCTTCTACACCTTATCCTACTTATTAAAGTTTCCTTATATTACAGGATAGGTAATATATTTACTGATGTACTATAACTGAATTACCTATATCCGAGATCCAGTTGTACAGCACGACATGTTCTTTTGAGTTCAGCTTCAAAAAAATGATTCTGTCTTTATGTGGGGGTGAACCTAAACTCGAACCAGTTTCTGACATTTTAATGAGCTGAAATTTTGTATACTCGTGTAAGTTACATGATTATGTAATAAAATATTATGAAGCTAATAAGCTGTTATAACGAGTTTGTTGGGTAGGAACTCCTGAATTTTAAAATGGATAAATTATGTTTGGACTCATTGAATTCGTCTTGAAATCTCTAAGCTCATTTTATATATTTACAACCCACTTAAATAAAAGGATAAAGCTGGTTCAATTCGGTTGCATATATTTTTGGCAACCCGTACCTATGTCGTTTAAGAAACGATGAGATTTTTTTTTTATTTGAATGGGTATTTTCGAAATCGAAATAATCTCATTTCTATGTGATCGAAATTTTTTCAGTAGCTTGGTTAAAGTCGATTTTATTTAAAAGATTGTTATTGCAGAAGCACATCAGGCGGCAAAGCGATGTCAGTAGAGACGGCTGCCCTCCATAACAAGATAGCAGCTCTACAGTCGCAACTGAGCAGTGCTCGTCGGGACACTCAGTCGTCTATTGCCATTTGGGACAAATGGAAAAGGCAAGTTATCATTTAAGTTTAGTTCAAACTTTTAAAACATTATAGATTTGTAGGTAAGTAATGAGGAGCATCAACGAGACCTCTCCAACCCGTCTGGCCAGCGTGGAGAGTGTAGGCCAAATTCTCTGACTACTCAGGCTAGTATATGGCTCTGGTAGTACAGAGAGGGTCGTGCTCCTGCAGTGGAGACTAGAAAGACCTGATGATGATGATGATGATGAATGAGGAGCCCTGTGGCTCAGTGGGCGTGTACATTATTAGCGCTTACGCATGTTGAGCAACTCCATGCGCAGTCCCCACATGGATGTATGACCGCAAATAGAATGAATTATTTCGAGCTCGTCAAGCTTGAAAAATCTGACACCGGCGTTGGCCACTTACACACACAATAAACAATCAAAAAGGTGCATAATTCATCATCATATAACGGCTAGTTTACGAGCCTAAGAATAGCGACGCGTAAAATAAATAAAAACTTCTACTTGTTTCTCCAAGACGGAAATACAAAATGTCTTAGAACACCGCGTTTCGATAGCAACTAAATCTTAATTTCATAAATAGGCCTGCATTAGCTATATTCAAATCGAGTACAGAAAGCAATACTCATAAAGATCCTTATGGTAGCCAAGTGCCTTTATGCATCATCACACTAGCGTTTATTGTGAGGTTTTTCCGAAAGCTATGAAATAGGCTGACTTAAAAAATCTGTCACTAACTCCTCCTTCCAGGTCACAGCAAGCAGCAGAGCGCTGGCAAGCTCGATATGAAGAGAAGTTCCAAGAAGTGAAGAAGTTAGAATCCAGTCTAAATCTTGCGAAGTCGGCGCTTGCTAGGTTAGAAAAGGAAAAGCGTGTTCTTCTCACTAGACTGTCGGAGGTAAAAAGTAAGTGAGAGCGAAGTTCTTCTTTCGGTCCATTTTTAATGAAAGCTAAGATTTTTTTAAAGATTAATTTCTTCATCTTGAAATACGTTTAATAGGAACTTTATTTCTCCTGTTAATGGATGCTTCACAGGAAAAAGACCCTTAACGAGAAAAAAATCTAACATTATATTGTATACCAGCAGTCCGCCCCCGAATTGCCCGTGATACATACATAGCCTATGTCACTTAGGGATAACGTACATATCCAATGGTGAAAAAAATTCGAAATCGCTCCAGTAGTTCTTGAGATTAGCCCGTTCCACCAACCAAACAAACAAACCCTTCAGCTTTATAATATTAGTGTAGATAAGGCCATGTTTTCATTTTTAGATGAAAGTCTGCTAGCTATAGAAAAGCAAGAAAGCGAAGCATTAGAAAAGTCCGTTCGCCCAACGCATGATTGTGACTGTGCTAGCCAGTCTCCAGTGTCTACAAGGGCTCTTCTTGAAAGGGTCGAAGCTCAACAAAGAAGAATCATTGCTCTAGAATTTGCTGAAAAGGTAATCTTTAAATTTGTTCTATCTCTCGCCTATAGCTATCAGCTGGTAAAGATGCGCAAATACGGCTGTAAGTTGTACTCACCTTTCATAACTAAGCTTGCCATCATAGTTGATTGTTGCAGATGACTTTTATAAAGTGATTCTCCTCAGACATACCTTACACTACTTTGTAAAAACCTGCATTAAGTAGCTCTACCTGATAGGGATTCACATCAGAAGACAATCGTCTAGAAATTTGACACATTATTTATTTTGATCGCCTACAATGCGGCGTTGTTTTTTTCTTTCTAAATTTTGTCTTCCACAAAATGATCCCTTACATACTACATGAAGTTACACTGAGTGTTATGATTAACAATCATAACACACAGAGTAATGATTGTTAAAAAGCAAGTTATGGATGAATAACTCAAATAAATATTGCATCTGAGATTAGGTTTTTTTTTAGTTATTTCGTAGTAGAGCGTTATTTTTTCTATTTTCAGGGAAATGAACTTTTAGTTGCGGAATACGAGAAGGCTTTGGCTGAGGTAACCTCCCTCAAAGGCCAGGTGCTCAAGCTCGAGTCCGCGTTGCTGGAGTCCCAGATTCGATCTCCGCTAAAGTCTACTCAGGAAGCTCAACCAGAACTTGATTATTGGAAGAGGTATTCTCTTATTTTATTTTGTCTGTTCCTATATATTTGATGGTTACATTAAATTTATTTAAAAAACTAAGTCTTCTTTCTTCACCTTTCTTTTAAATTACCAAAGATAATTGTAGGTACGTAACGACAGATTCGTTAGACGTTATAGTTATAATTAATGAATTTTTAAAAGTTAGCAATTCAATGTGTTAGTAATACATTTGTACTATTTTGCAAGGTATACCTAAAACATGGCTAAATGTAAAATGCACTCGAACAACTAAGATTATTGAGTTTTTGGTGGTAATTCAAGGGGTTCAGTTGTCGTTTGCCTTATACAATTTTGCAAATTGATTTAAGTGGACTTTATAATATGAAATTGGTGTAGTTTGGTGTTATAAATGCTCGTGCTCGAGAACAATTTGTGAAATAGTTAAAGTAGACTGTTGAATGGACTCGTATAGATTTGTCGCTAAAATCTCCCACGAGGCTGCCAAAGAACATACCATACGCCATATTGATGCCACATACCGTACAACACCGATACTTAGTATCTCATTATACTGGACATTGGCAGAATCACTGAAATCTCGGTGAAAGCCATAATTAAAAAGAAGAAAAAGAAAGAAACTAAGATTATTAAAGATATTTTCTCGATCAAGCTGTTTAACGTCACAAAGAAACCTATGTAAGTATACAAATCTACCTATATTCAATCAATATTTTTCTAGTTACTGCGAGATGCTGAAAGAAGAGAACATACAGCTGACGATGCGCGTGTCCGCTGCGGAGAATGTACCGACCACTGCTCACCAGCATCGTGTGCAAGACCTAGAACAGACCGTACTCACTCTCAGAGGTGAAACTTATTTTACATTTTGATTTTAGCGGGAAATTTAGGTTTTTTTAATGCTTAACCTGATTTGCATAATTATCAATAGTTAGATTCTATGGTGTTTTCTCAATTCCGAAATATGCCTGTGTTCTACATATTACTGCTCTCATGACTTTGTTGATGACACTGAACAATATTTTTCCTCTGATGAGTGAATGATGTAATACCACTCAAGGAAAGTAATGCAATAAGTAAGTATTTTTCTCTCAAACCTTAAAATAATGAGAATTGATGGCTGGACTCTGGAGAGGCGTTTATTTTGACATTAGACGTTAGTTGTCTGGTACCAAAAAAGCCCCATTTCATATGAGAATGAAACTTTTTTTCACTGTATCGAAATCGAGAATGGTTTGATTATAATTTCTCAGTTTAACACAAATACACTTTCTATTTTAGGTTTAGTCAGCAAGTTGCAAGCGGAGCAAAAATCCTCATCTTCAGGTTTAAAACGAATTGATTCCAGACCAAGTAGCGGTCGCAGTTCCACTGACAAAGTAAGAAAACATACTTTCCGAATTTGAAAATAACACAGTTATATTGTATTCTTCATATAATCTTTATAGTTTTTCTTCACCGGTATTAACTTTTTCAATACATTTGCTATTAATATGGTCCTTATGATATTGAAACTTGGATCGTAATTTTGTATTTTACGGACTAGGCCCTTTTACTTTACACCAATCACAACTGCTCAATAGCCTTTGAACCTATTTCATAGAATCCGAGAAAAAGTTTCCTGTTGTTCAGCGTGAATTTTTTTGATTTATGAGATGTGATTTTTAACCTACTTTAAAAAAGGAGAAGGTAATCAACAATTATATGTTCTTTTTTGTAAAAATAAACCTGAATAAATGTACTTAATTACTATTTAGAAACTGCTTTAATTCTTAACTAAACGCAAATGTACCTATTGAAAAACGTCGTATGATGCTCGTACTCAGTAAGCTGTCTATTATAGTCATCGGTTTATTATAAGTACTCGACTTCGCCTTATGCACCTCTTAAACACCTCGACTATTATATCTGCCTTACCGTACTTGCATCATAATGTTCTATTGAAGGCAACATCAACACAAGATTTTTCTTGGTTATTTTTGGTTATAATATTACGTTAGTTTCAGATTTTTTAAGCTACCTTTAGAAAAATGAATTTCACACACTAATAATAATAATGATTTGTTGGAATTTTCAAAGGTCATTTAACGGCATCTTATTTAAGGTTACCATTAACTTTAGTACCTACCTGGTTAAACCATCCGATCATAATATTCAACACTTACCTGCTTTGACCTTCTCGCAGCTGTCAATTTATTATTGGCGACCACTGTTTTAAACCATGTAAATAGTTGCTAGCTTTAGCCTGCTTTTTTAATAAGTCTGAGTGAGTTTATAATACATAACATCCAAGTCTATAATCAACTTGTTTATTTTATACCCAGGGTCGCCCTCAGTCAGAGTCGCTCCGCGTCGAAATAGCAAACTTGAAGCGTAGTATCATGGACAAAGATTTGTTGCTCGAAAAATCTAAGGAAATGCTGAAGATAGCGGCGGAAAGAGAGGACGAATTGCTGAGAGAGGTTAGTTTTATTTTGAGCAGATAAGTCATCTAGTTAACAAATTTTAAACGAAGGTTTGGCATTTGACGCGGGAAGGTTTGGCATTTGACGCGGGCGTAGCTAGAATTTTGTATAGAGGGAGGCAAAGAAAAAGTGGGTTATTTTTGTTTAATCAATCCTTTATGTGATTTAGTTAAGTTGACGTAAAAAATAATATACCAGAACTAGCTTTATCATTTGTAGCTCGTTAGCATTTCAGGAAGCAAAAAGTCTTGTAAGTTAAAGTGGAACTGGACTTGTCACGTTTGCCGTATAGCTACCTTATAAGACAATAAGGCAGCAATATTACTGACAGACGGAAAAAGAAAGAGAGGAAGACCCAGAACCCTTGATTGATATTATGAAAAAAAAAACTGGAAGGCGAAAGGGATAGGAACACACTGACAAATAAGCGGGAGGACGCACTTCATTAGTGAACATAAATATCTATTTTCTTACAGTTGGATATAAGAGTCTCCAAACACCATCTTATACATCAGAAAATCGCATTGGGACGAGACGGTCTATTTTCACATGTAGCTTTTTCGTTAAGATTGATCTTCTATCTTAAGCGGAGTATTCCTCTGTGGTTTGAATCCAGTTAAACGTTTGTGTTTTTTTTTCAGAATGCCTATCTCCGCCGTCAACTGGATGAGCTAACAAAACACAAAGCTGGATTTTTGTCAGCATAACATTAATAATTTAAGATAACATTATATGGCTAAGCTAACATTTGTCGTGTTTGTCTAATGCGTCTAGTTTATTAAGAAAACAGTGCTCACTTGAAGAGTTTTAAGGAAAATATAAACGATATAAGTTTATATAAATATTTTTTATTTCATAACTCTTTGTACAATTAAGTACTAAATAAATGCATATTATTTGTCTTTTATGTTAGTTTCAATCACCAATTATCACAAACAATACAATTTTTTGCATTCTGCAACCATGACACATTTTGTGAAAACGTAAAAATAAGCTACTTTCACTCCAACACAATAATAAGAAGGCTATCTTCAGTATATGTCTATACAACTACTGTAGGTACTGCAGGGTACCTACCCGGCACTTAGGTCGCATATTTTGAATAAGTCCACGTACGTTTCTTTTTTAATACGTCTCTTTATGATTTATAAATACTTATTAAGAGTCGCCTGGAAGCGCATGACTCCATACAAACGGAAAAAGGGAATTGTAGCAATATTTGATAATTTTGGTATAAAATTACGCATTCAATCAATTAACCTCATTATAATCTACGTCCGTTCCTATACAGCTTGGTAAAATTGTCAATGGTTTGAGAATTATACGCCTCTCAAGATTTCCATACAAATCTGAAAAGGCTTGTAATTATCAAACCATTGATATTTTAAGCAAGCTGAATAAGAACGTACGTAGATTATAATGAGATTAATTGATTGAATGCATAATTTTATACCAAAATTATCAAATATTGCTACAATTCCCTTTTTCCGTTTGTATGGAGCGCGTTTTTTACATGCGCGTCCAGTCGACTCTTAAGTAACAATGTAAGAACTATAAAGCGTACCTATAAAGTACCTACCAATAACTTCGAGCAACACGGCCTCCGTACCGGACGGAGGGAGTGGGCATAGCGACAATTTACTATGACAATTTTTCTGGCGTTTTTTGCGGGGGGAAATGTGCACACAAGTTTAGTTTCGCACACCTACATACAAAACTTAAACTGTCACTTGATAGTAATTATGACATTGTCACAAAAAATGACATATAAAAGAAAAAATAATTTGTGTACAGATGAGTCACACACAACTAACACATAGACATGCATATGCCTAATTTTGGCTTGTACCTTGACAGAGGGGAATGCAGCGTATGGCTACTCCCTTCCGTGTTGCTCGAAGACCAATAATGGAAATCATTCAAATTAAGTACTATCTTAATAAGTCTCTTAACTCGCTTTTTCCACGGTTTGTATTAGTACTAATATATATAATTCCCACTGTGATATACTTCTTGATATGTCTAGAACAGGAACATCAATCTTGTATCCCATTATATTTCAGTAGTTTACACTGCAAAATACAAAATTACACATAAGTCACTAAGTAGAGTAGATACTATATGTCAAGGACACACTACCATGAGTTCAGTGGCGCCGACAATTAACAAAAAATACCTTACATTATTAAATTGCCTGTCGTGAAATAAAGAAACTCATATACGTACAATGTGCTTAAATTATACACTCCTTTTTTTGGCAGTCAAGTTATAAAAATAGGCAGCCATTTATTAAAGACTTTTATAGAAGTCATAAGGAATTTAAGAAAGATAAGAATATCAGATAAGAATATCTTATTATAGTTTATAAACAAACTTTACTTCCGCATCCAATGATAAACATACGGAGATAAAATTGTAACATCGTCATTATAAATACGGGACCTCTGTTGCTCAGTGACGACCTCTGTGGTTCGGTGGTAACGTAAGTGCCTTTGGATTGCAGGGGCTTGGATTCAATCCCCGGTCAGGTCAATCAGGAAAATGATGTTTTCCAGATTGACTTGGGTCTTGTATATTTATCTGTATAGGTATGCATCTATTATACCAAAGGTATTGTACTGTATACTCCCATGGCACAAATCCACAAATTACTAATGGGGCTAGCTCAATCTGTGTGATTTGTCCCTATAGGGCTTTATATACCATTTGGTTTATTATTAGTAAGGACACCCAAAATCAAATGTAAAGGAAGAAAAAACATGAAAATGACACCAAGGAAATTGCCGCAAGAACCCCTGAGCTGAGATTGTTTTCCCGAAAGGTTGTGAAGGAGCGATAGAGACCGGCAACAGCAAAAACCATAGTCATAGGTATGGTAAAAACAGAGAGGTTCATGCTCCTCCAGTGGAGACTAACAAAGACCTGCAGGCCGATTTGCTAACTCGGTGTACAACGATTTGATTGTCACTTTATCATCCATTACGGTTTTCATATCTTAAATAAAAATAGTCATTCATACCGAAGCCGCAATGAATATTGAAGTTACCATGAAAATTATGTACACCGTAGCTGTCAAAAGTTAACAAATAGGCCTGCTGATGATGATGGCAAAAACTGTCGAGCTCCATACAAAGTCAGTTTCGTTGCAGTCAACCTCAATGGAGGACATGCATTTCTATAATTGCGAGCGTCCATATATTTATTTATTTATTTATATACCAAGTGCTATAGCCACATTATTTTCAGATGTGCCATATTTTCCTACATATTAAGTATGCGTGTACCTTGACAAACCAAAAAAGTATAAAACCCGGTTACCCACCTGTTGTAGCATGATTTCCATATTTACAAAGCACCATGAAGCGTTTTATCTACTCCATCTAGAAACAATTTACCAGTTACACACTGCAATCCATTCTCTACAAATAGTAAGATTAGTTACGATCACCCTGCGATTACATATACTAACAACATAAGTACTGATTGTGTAGGCATGCAGTAACAATAATTAAGTATACATTTACATAAAACGCAGCATTCGATATTTTTACTGTCAAATTGTAATGAATGTAAAAATATAATAACTTATTTTTAAATATCAATTAAATTTAAACTTAGCACACCTCACTGCAATGTCAAGACAGACAATAGACAAAAGCATTCTAGCCGTAATGAAATACGGGTATGCATTTCTACCCTTTATCAGCTTAATAAAATTTTAACAAGCTACTTAGTCTATATCTGCTCACTTAGACACTTCGATATTTGGTTAAAATCTTAAAAATAACAAGCTCTAAATAAAAAAGGAAATTACTAACTAACCCAATAACGAATAAATAAATATATTCATTAGCTCATATTTCTAAGTCCTTGAGTGTCGGATCAAATCGTCGTATTACAAACTCTCAGAACATAACTAATGTTCCGGGACAAAACTGAAGTCTGAACAAAAAGAAGTAAGTTAAGTATTCAGAAAAAATTGAGAGAGGCAATGTCTTGCATATTTTTTTCGTTTTGCTACCAAAAGAGCTCTCAAAGATAAAAAATTACCTTGCTAACCCAAAAACTCTTGATATCTACAGACAAATTATAATGTCACACTCCTTTCTTTCGGCGTACCTAAACGTCGCTAACAAAAAAAAGAACGGATAAGTGACGTCACTTCTATAGCAATTTGTATGGGTGATGTGAAAATTTTTTTTCACCAGCTACCTATATTAAATATTGCGTTTATGGCAATGGCTAAATAAAAAGTTAAATGGCTTCATATAAACTATAAATTATAAAGGCAAGTACAAATGTTACCTTAACTTGGTAGCTTTTTTTTCATACTTTTGAAAGTTACTTTTGAATCTTATTTTAACCAATATCAAATTAAAAGGGTCCATAACAATATTTTTAGCAAGATGCTTAAATAATCACAAGCAATTTTGAAAATATACCCATTCAAGTTCCATTTAAATGTTTAATATATTTAAAAAAAATCTTGTTTATCAATATTTTTTTAACAAAATCGTACTAAGACATAGACTTCGTTCAAAGAATAAACGTAGGATTTTGGCACACTGCTGTTATTTCGTGTAGGACCATATAAGCTTTTTACCCATTTTGATATCATTTTGAACAAAAATCACAAGAAAATAAGGCGATGCTTCCAAAGGTTCAGTAAGTATAAAATAAAAGTTGATCGGACTAACATCCGAACTTTCTGAACAGTGTCTAACATATTATATCTTGATTTAACAGCATTTTAAGTCCAAAGGCACCCACCAAAGCGCATGCAAGTCCCAAAATAAACAGTCACACTTTTACCTGAATTGCGGGTTTTTCCTCATTAGCTTGTTTCCTTAACCATCTAGCCAGGGGAGGTGTGAACAGTGCGGGGTCCGGTTGGGACCGACCCGCTTTCTGCCATGGTTGTTGATGTCGCCATATCAACGAAATTATACTACCTATTACGACGACCCATAGAAATCCAATCTGTAGAGTAGAGTTAATAATTCTGAACATTGTTTAAATCTTTCCTCTATTTTGTACATACAGTGTATAAATTGCCTCGCCTCTTAAGCCTTGACATTCCCTCAAAGGGGTGACTCAGACGTAAATATGACCAACATTTCCTATGGGGACAATACTGGCAACGCGAAGAAAATATTTGATTTCCCCATACTAATTGCCCTGGCGGCTGATAACTTTCGTATGAAAATATCGATTTCTTTTTGAGTTTTCGGCTTTGATCCCATAGGAAAAGTTGTTCATAGTCACGGGCTGAGTTACCCGTTTAAGAGGACCTATGTCGAGGGTTTATTTTATACGCTGTATTTTAATTCTTATGTTACAAAAAAGGCAGCTAGATACTAACTATCTACTAAGTAGGCATTTTTTTTTTCCAACTAGCTCTATAGCTTAGTTCTTCTTCTTCTATCGAGTCGTAGAATGGCAATATTTGTACATATTAAATATGTTTTAACCAGCTCTTTGCAACTATGATTGCCCGTTCGTTTGCCTCATTGAGATCCTGCATAG
The DNA here is from genome assembly GCA_963082605.1 of Rhodophaea formosa. Classification (NCBI taxonomy): domain Eukaryota; kingdom Metazoa; phylum Arthropoda; class Insecta; order Lepidoptera; family Pyralidae; genus Rhodophaea; species Rhodophaea formosa. The sequence continues at coordinate 15,755,292 of OY720206.1, forward strand.
TGCAAGAAGTTTGGTTTTCTGGGCACACCAAAAGGTGATCCATAGACTTGACAGCACCGTAGTCGCATTCAGTATTGCTGGAGAAACCCCATTATAGCTTAGTTAAAAGCGGAGTAGGTATAAATCTGTAAACACTCACCGCACTAGTCCACATATAAGATATCCTGTAGGGATAGAAGTATGAACTGGGGTCGTATTGCCTCGCAGTTATTATCGTCCCGTTGACCGCGCACCCCTCTGTGCTTAGGGGCAGCTTTAACGTCGGCGGCCGTGGCCCTCCGAAACTCAGCCACAAGGTCATTGCCATGCCACTAAGTAGCGAAACTGAGGCACCCTGTAATCATATTAATTTAAATAAATAAATATACCTAGGTAGGTGAAGATATTTTTAACACGATTTCATATAGGATTGATCTGTATGTTAGTATGATGTACTGAATTCTCAGGAATCGTATTTTACCGTTTTCTTATTATTGTATCATTATAACCGAAAAAAAATAAACAAGGTGCGTAATTAGCACTATTTATGAACATTATTATGATAAAAAACAGCTAATTGGCTGTTATGGGTGTATGTGTGTAGATACCTACCTAACGACCAGCGATATTTTGTAAAATTACAAAGATCGTTACATTAGCGTGTATTAAAATTAAACGCTTTGCTTCTAGGCAAGTCAATATCGACATCAAACATTACAAACGCGCATGTATCGGTGATTTTTTTTATTTATTGTAGAGACCACTAAAAATAGCCTACAACCGAATTTGCAACTTTCTTGACCCTGTGGTACGAGTACTCCCGGGGGGGCGAAAGTATGAGATTTTCTTCAGTTTTAACGAAAAAACTACCTTAAGGATACCTTTTTCGGGTATCTTTGTGGTATACTTTTATGAAATACCCTAAATTATCTGCCGTTTGAGTATAATTTGAACTCTCTGTGACTTAGGTATGGTTAGAGTCATAGCTTGTCAAAGCATGTCAACTTTTTCCTAAATTTGGCGCAATTTGGGGTAGTTTTGCTTTCCGGGCCCGCAACAACGAAACTAAAAATCTTAAAGGAAAATTGTACAAAAATAAAAGATAGAAGACTATATAAAGTAATAAATAAATAATAAATATATACGGACAAATCACACAGATTGAGCTAGCCCCAAAGTAAGTTCTTAAGTAAGACTTGTGTTATGGGATACTAACTCAACGACACTATATTTTTATAATATTGGTTTCGTGTTTGTAGTTTTTAATATAAAAAGTATTACCTAGATATACTCTTGTATTAAGTATGTTTATATTGTCAACAACAAAGTTTAGCATGCTGTGCGCACTGTGTTCTTGGTTTTGCAACCAGCCATTGAATCCATTGATTAGTTTATTGCATAATGAATAGTTGTAAGACTGTTTTGTGTGCCAATAAATAAAATAAATATAAAAATAAATAATAGATACTTATATAGATAAACATCCAAGACCCAGGTCAATCTGAAAAAGATCATTTTCCATCTTGACCTGACCGGGGATTGAACCCGGGACCATCCGTGTCGCAGTCAGGCGTGTTGACCGCTGCGCCACGGATGAGTGTAATTTTATCTCCCTGTTCAAATGCACCTCAAATTGTGCCAATTAGGCACAATTTGAGGTGGATTTGCTTTCCGGGCCCGTACCAAAGAAACTAAAGATCTTACAGGAAAGTTTTAGAAAAATAAAAGATAGATGACTATATAAGCTTTGTGGCTGTGTTATTTTATCTCTCCCAGTTTTTTAATAGTCGAGGAACAGACTCTCAAAAATGGGTCTTTTCAACTGAAGAGTAAAATTTGAAGTTGGATGTGGAATAGTCTCCATTTGGATCAAAGCAATTTGAAATTTGTTTGTTACGGTTGTTTGTGTTAATCACTCAATCGGTCGTCGAAAAATGCAGAAAATAAAATTGACCGTTTTTCATACTTCGATCGAAGGACCATGAGAGACTGACTTCTTTACGTCCGATCGATTCGTAATTTGGTACTGTGTTTCATAAAAGACATTGAAAGTGTCGGGGGCTTTTAAATATTTAATTTTACTGATCTGAAGTGACATTGACGCCTTTCGACGGCCTTTCAAACATTACGGGCATCACGTAAAGTATAAGTCTGCAGCCTCAAGCCTACAGGTGTGAATATGTCACTTTCTTAGCGACCGCAATCGGTTGATAACGTTCGTTATAGATTGTCACTGATCTTTTAGTGGGTCAGCAAGATACGAATTGAAACTCTATCTGAAGAGGATACGTAACTCCGCTCTAGAGAGTATCTGAATGAGCTTGTTAGTCTCAATGCACTTTAAACTTTAATCATGTGTTTATAAAATTGTGTTTCGCATGACTGAACCAAATTCATATATTTATCAGATCCACTTTAAAACAGCTTCCAATCATCTAGTGGTTACGTTTTGCCTTGATAAGGATTGATATGTGATAAGTGATAATATGCGCGCACACGCGATGAACATGGAGCATAAGTACTTCTTCTACATGCATACATGAACTTCGACCTCATTCAAGGTTATCTCTATGCTTATATAAGGTATTTGGTTATTTTTCGAATTCACTGTTTTTTTATTTGAAGTTAAACAAAAATGCTAAAATGATGACATCACAGATGAGTACGCTACCGGAAAAAAATTCTCGGAAGAAGAAGAAGTTGACGTAAAGCTAGTAATATAAAAAATATAGGAAATAAACAAAAGACATATCCCGAACATATACCAAATTAAGTACTTACAGAAAAAATCCATTAACTATAATTATATCATATAAAATACTAGCTGTTACCCGCGGTTTCGCCCGCCTAATTTATAGCCTATGTACCTTTCGGTACCCTAACCTATGTGTATGCAAAATTCCATGACGATCGGTTCAGTAAATACGGCGTGAAAGCGTAACAAACAAACACACTTTCGCATTTATAATATTAGTTGGGATTATCTTTCCCAGTTAGATTATATTTTTCGTAATTTTTATAAAAAAAAGTATATTCGAAGATAATTCATTCAAAATAAGAGTTTATTCCTTTCAAGTTTATATAAACATAAAAATGAATGAATATAATAAAAATACCAACCAATTCAGTAGCAAAAGTTGTGAACATGCCTAGAGTGAAAACTCCAAGCAATGGTCCTCCCACAGCGCCGAAGATAGTGAGCGCCGCCTGCAGCACTCCGCCCAGATACTCCGCAAGGAACGCCAGGGCCAAAAACACGAGGCCGTAAGCGCAGGCAGCCAGTTTCGTCAGCCAGGTTATGTAGGATTGGCGGACCTTGCACCATCTGGAAACATAACCAGTTCAATACTACGCCGGTTCATCTTATTTGGGAAATAAGACATGATATATGAGTATATGTTAAGTTTCCTGCGGTATTCAGTATTTACTGACTACCCGTAGGATGACATCATCATCATCATCAGTTTTTTTTTTCTAATAAGTTGAACAAGCATAATGCTCCTTTACTGGAGCATTATGCTTGTATGGGTTTGTAGTACCATAGATATTATAATTATAAACTTTGTTTTTTTTTGTATCTTTCTATTACAACAATAGGTAAATAATCTTTTAAACCAAGAAGCCAATTACAGGTCCTCACATATAGAAACTGAGTAAGTTGACAATAAGGTTGAACATAACATACGTACACGCTACTTTTGGATAAAATTGAACTTAACATAAAAAAAAAAATTGACATCTTACTTAGGCTTATCATTGTAAATGATTTACTTATAATCCATTAGTAGATATTATCGACTACTGATTTTGCCAATATTGTCTTCTTCCAGTTAAAATTCTATTTTATCCAAAAGTAGCGTATACGTATGTTATGTTCAACCTTATTGTTAACTTACTCAGTTTCTGTAGGTGAGGACCTGTAATTGGCTTCTTGGTTTATAAGATTACTAGCTGTTACCCGCGGCTTCGCCCACGTAATATATAGCCTATGTCCTTCTCGGTACCCTAACCTATGTGTATGCAAAATTTCATGATAATCGGTTTAGTAGATACGGCGTGAAAGCGAGCAAACAAACAAATAAACAAACAAACTCACTTTCGCATTTATAATATTAGTTAGGATAGGATTAGGATTAGGATAGGATAGGATTAGGATTACCTACGGTTGTAATAGAAAGCTGTTGGTCTTCTTAAATAAATAAAATAAAAAATAAAATAAAATAATGGAATAACTGAACCAGTCTGTAGTACGGAATAGTGCTGAACCTAGAGTTGAGTGACATGAACCCCAGCTCGTGGCGAATACAGAGAATGGGGAATCATCATCATCAGGTCTTTGTTAGTATCCACTACAGGAGCATGATCCTCTCTGTACCACCAGAGCTATATATTAGCCAGAGCAGTCAGAGGATTTGGCTTACACTTTCCACGCTGGCCAGACGGGTTGAAGCCGTCTCTTTGATGTTTCTATAAGACTTATAGTTGTCCTATCCTATTCACTGCCGGGAACCACACTGCACAATACGAAACTCAATTTACATAATATTACAAAAATCTTCTCATGATTTTATAGAGGTATTAGTGGATTCACCGTTTTACTGCTATCGATATGAATATATTTTTCTTACAACGCAGTAAGTGTTTTGGAACAAAAAATAGTGAGTGGTGTATCTAATTAAATTAGTACCGTCTCTTTGTTGAAACAACGACTTAAGAAGAATAATACATATGAACTCATGAAAATGAGTATTGTTAGTACCGTGGTCTATTCTTAATCTTTTCTTAAAATATGCAATTCTGTAGAGCGGTCTATATAGAGGTATGTTTTTTATCCGAAATAAAACCCGTCGAATTAGCACCAATAATAATAGAAAAAGAAATTATAAGTAAAAATTTGGACCTCCCATACTAATCCACCGATCTCATCAAATATCTTTGGACAGTCGTTATTTTTACTTCTATGTCGTTTGATTCTGAATACTATTAGTTTCTGATTCCGAGAGAGGCTCTGCGCCCTGTGATCGGTGTAAGTATATAAAAGATATAGTTTCATTCGTTTTCTAAGACTTAATTCAGTTAAGATTAGAAAACATTTTGTTATTTGTTAATTTGAAACAAACACAAAATAAGTACATATATATTTATTAAATTAAAATAGTTAACCAGAAAACTAGCAATTACTAGAAATGCGTCCCTAATTTAAACTTATAAAATTGAAATTACAAGAAAGTATAGAAAATCTAAATACATAGGTATCTAGTGTTATTCGAAATCGTTTAGATTTATTTCATCATCATCAGGTCTTTTGATGTCTCCACTGTAAGAACACGACTCTCTCTGTACTACCAGAGCAGTCAGAGGATTTGGCCTACTCTCCACGCTGGCCAGACGGGCTGGAGAGGTTTAGATTTATTTAATATTCAACAAGAGCTGTTTTTATATAATTTGTTAACCTTACTATTCCCCACTCCATATTGGACCTTATCCATAAGCACCGGTTTTTCTGTAACTAGTAGATTGCCCTGACCTGGCTCAAGACATATCAAATACTGTTATTTACTGAATGTTATCAATGAATATGAACCTACACATATATAGCGTAATTTATCGATTTGTAAATGATGTTATTTATAGATCAAGCATAAATAAGATTTTATTCATGTCTATATCTATTATTAGGTAGATATCACCCATCTTCCCGTAGTGGGAAAATCAAAAATATTTTTCTTGTAGAATGTTAGGTCGGTGTTTTTTACGTAGTACGTCTAATAGATTATGCCAAGTATATGATTGAATACAGTCACATTTACTAAATATTATCTACACTTGTACTGAGTTAGCTGATATTTCAATATTGCGTATGTCTGAGATACCATGATGGCTTCAATAGGTATAGTGAAAATATTAAGCTTATCTCAAAATTAATCATCATGCATACATTTATATTATCACGCATCTTTCCCATGGAGGCAGAGACCAAGAACCTTCCTTGCAACGATCCTTACAAACCTCTCTCGCTTCATCTTCATTCATCACTCTTTTGCATATGCTTACCAAAAAATAAGCTGAGTAAGGAGTTCCGCTTTCGGTTAATTACCTGCTTACATAGTCTGTAAGGGTGACAGCAGCCAAGGCGTTGCAAGCAGCAGATATGGTCGACAGTGAGGCGCTGAAGATGCCAGCGACAAAGAGTCCGGATAGTCCTGGGATGTGTGTCATGGCATTCACCACATAATAAGGCATCAATTGGTCAATCTGATAATAAAATATACATTTTCGTTTGAAATAACCATAATTACTTATATAACACAAAACTAAATATTTAAAACAAAGATAACTGAATTTTAATTGTGCTCAACATTAGTGTTACATTTTAAAGCAATTAACTAGAGATAAAATGTTGTATACCTGCTATGTAAGCTGAATGACAATACAATACCTATCATTAAGCTGATTTTATGATTAAGAACCCTTGAAAATATATTCACCCACAATAAAAGCTTATCTTAAATAAATAAAAAAGATCTTCTTTGTTGGTTCTATTTATTACTGGATAAATTTGAAATACGATTTTAACTTCTCATCAAAAATATCTCTATGATACTTTTCTAGGTTTTGAATCCTTAAGAGCAAAAATAGAAGAAAAAAAAACCCTTACTGATGAGATTTTGCCATCTGTGAGGGGGTCACAATCACTGTAAACGGCATAAATAGCTAAGCCACTTATACACGTAAAGAGACTCAGCAAGAAGCAGGCGGGCCACGCCCACCACAGACACAACTTAGAGCGTTCCAAGGTGCTCACAGTTTGCAGTCTTTGAACCTGGAGAGGGGTTGAAAGATAATACAAAATCATGGAAAACATCCAAAAAGATTAAATAAGGTTGTGCATGAGAAACGAATACTAAAACATTAAAAAATCTATGCTAACTAGAATTAAGTATTGAATTATAATCCTTACGTCTCTTTTCTTAGTAGGTACTATAGCAGGGGTTTGTCTAGGAAACAGAGAGAGACTAGTACGACGAAAATCTCATCCCTCGCGCTTGAGTGATCAAAACTGAATGGTATGAGGTTTTTGTTGGATCTAAATCAGGGTATTTGATGTTTTACTAAGATGGTTGATTCTAGGTTGTCATACATTGAACCTCTCCAAGAGTATTTCTAGGATCTAAATCGGGTAGTCCATGTTTTACTAAGATGGTTGATTCTAGGTTATCATGTATTGGAATCAAACAGTTTAGGAAATTACCTTGGGGTGGAGATTTTTAGGGCAGGTTTTTTCATCACTCTACCGCGAGAGATGAGATTTCCCTCTTGCTAGTCTCTCTCTCTGTTTCATAGACAAACCTCTCTACTACAGTACTAAAATCTTGATGACGTACATTTATAAAAAAAAATACCTGAGTATGATTCACAGCATATAATGACATATTTGTGAAGAAACCACCGATAATAAGCGACCACCATGTATGTCGTTCCGTAGGGTCCACACTAAAACTGAAAAATTATTGACGTTACTAAATTAAACTCCATCAATGTATTATCGCATTACAAATATCCATTCCAAACTTACTTGTTAAAGTTCAAACGTCCTCCCTCTGAGGCTTTAATAAATATTTGTGTAAATCCTCCAAGGTCAATTGAACTAAATACAACAACACTTATTACAGCAGCAAACATTAAAAATGATTGTAAAACATCGGTAAATAATACTGCTTTCATGCCTCCTAGAGTAGAATAGAAGGTACATACTAATCCAACTACTAAAATTGATATCAGTCTATCTAAACCTGTAACAGATTCTAATACTATAGCTGGGGCATACAAGACAATTCCATTGTATAATATCATTTGTAATGTATATGTTAAAGAAGCTAGCATCCTTATTCTTGGTCCGAAGCGAAGTTCTAAGTATTCGTAAGTGCTGGTCTTCTGTAAGCCAAAGAATACTGGCAGGTAAAAACTGGTGCACATGGGCATTACCAAGGCGTAACAAAAGTTGATAACCACAAAGATCATGCCATAATAGTAATTCTCAGCTGAGACCCCGAGCAGCGTGATAGCAGACATAAAAGAAGCCATAAGAGATACTGCCACAGGGAAAATAGACATGTTGCGGTCAGCGAGGAGGTATTCCTGTAAACAAAATAAAAATCAGTACAATTACTTTTGAAACGTGAATAGTTACCTGCTTTTAGGGGAATATTTTCCTATCTGTCGCAATAGTATTATTTATTCTGAGGTAATAGAGTACTTGAGTAAGATAGCCTGATGAGTTGAGAGCTTTTGAGAGGCTACGCCCGTTACTTACCTCATTAGTTTTCTGTTTCCCGCCACTGAATCGGCAGTAAACTCCGATCGCCACAGAGGCAACCATAGTAGCAGCCATGATGACGTAGTCCCATGGTCCAAAAACTGTCCTAGTCATTTTAATCTGAAAAGGACGTTTAGTATTCGTAAATATAACAAAAGTTCAGAACTTTCAATAAAAATGCCAAAAGTACTGATGTTGACCAATAAAATCTATGATAGGATCTTTGTATAAGAGAAAATTTCTGAAAAATTGCACATATATTATTTTTTCCCTCGTCATGTTACCTATCATTTTAAGCAACACAACATATTTTGTTTTATTTAAATACTTGCTCTTGCTTGTTTAAAATTCTACGTAAATTAGTAGTAAAGTATTACGTTCATAAAACATGTGCTGCAAATTGTTATTGGTATCTCTCTATCAATCTCTTCTTCTTCTATGAGTGCCACTCCATTACTGGAGGTGGGCCTTCAGCTTTCCGTACTCCTCTCTATTTATCGCCAGGTGAAACAGTTGCTCGGCTCTAACCATTCCGGTCCACTCCCCATGATTTTTTACGTCTTCCAACACATCTTTTGTTTGCCTTCAATTTTGCCCATCATAATTAGCTGACGCAGCTGATACCGGTCATGACGTAAAACGTGTCCCAAATATATTAATCTTTACGATTTTTGATGGTATGCAATAATAGCCACGACATTGCGACACGAAAGAATACTATCAATCTCAATTTAATTTTAATAGTGGGAATCAAATTACTTAGGTACTACAGACTGGCCGTTGCTCAATTCTGGTGGGTTAAATGTCGCGGCACGCGCCCGTTGCGTCTAGATCAGATACTCTAGATGTATGTAAGTTAAGAAGTCTGTGTTTTATATCATAAAATGGGCAAACACTTATATTTGCGCAGATAATATGAATATCTTTTCAATGTCAATTGAGATAAATTATGTTGTCGTGTAACATAGAATAAAAGAAAATCGAAAATTTAAAAATAATCTTCTCCTAACATGTAATATATATGGAATTTGTTCGCCTCTACCAATAATAAGAACCCCAAAATTTTGCTCCTGGCTGCTCAGGGTGGTTCCTTAAATATTTATTTTATTTAGATTAAACTGTAACAAAATTTTCTGTAAATATTTCAAGCAAGCAAGCTTAAATTAGCCAAAAACCTCAAAAAAATTTGCCAGCAAAGATAACTTTGTTTTTCATAGTGTTCGTATGAATGACAAAGTTATGTTTGCGGCTTATGACAAAGTGCTATATTTCAATAAGTTGGTTGCCTATAACTTTTTAGTTTGTACTTAGTACTCAGCTCTGATAGTTTTCCTTTCAACTTCGTTATATACCTATACTACTGCTGTAATTTTTTTCACGTATTCATATGTAACTGTTTAGCAGATAGAGGGGGGGACACTTACCTCTATATAACAAAAATTTCAAACCAAATATTTACGAAACGGATCCATAAATCGAAAAATGGTGTTCTCAACCTCACAATATTTTTTTAAAAACCTATTTAACAATACCCGATGGGTTAAAATCGGTTTATAACTGACTGAATAATCGCGTAACAATCATACAAAAAAAAAACACAGACGAATTGAGAACCTCCTCCCTTCTTGAAGTCGGATAAAAATATCATCTCACCGAGTCAAATTTCAATGGGTAGTCTTCTATTTTTTTAACGTTTTTGGGTTCCGTACCCAAAGGGTAAAAACGGGACTATTACTGAACCTTCCATGTTCTTCCGGCCGTCCGTCTATTTGTCACTAGTCTCATGAACCGTGACTAGCTTACTAGCTAGATAGTTAAATTTTGACTGATGATATATTTCTGTTGACACCATAACAAAAAACACTAAACTAGAATAAAATAAATATTTGAAGGGGCCTCCATTCAGGAAACGTGATATTTTTGTCGTTTTTTGGGTTCCGTAGTAAACAAGGAACCCTTATAGTTTCGCCATGTCTGTCGGTCCGTCCGCTGTTTTACTCAGAGACTCTTAGTACTAGAAAGCTGTAATTTGGTATGGGTATGTGGTGGTGAAAAAAAATCTTGAAAATATTTTTTTTTAGGTTTATCTCCCGTACAAGAAAGTGGCTACTCTGGCTAATATCTTGCTGTGGTAGTACAGAGAGAGTCGTGCTCCTGCAGTGGAGACAAAAAAAAAAAGGATGGAGGTACCTATAGCAACTAGCAACAAGAAAGTGGGTGTAATTTTTTTCTATAAAGATTCTTTTTTTGTTTGATAGGCAATGCTTCAAAGGTGGTCCCATATTATTTTTATTGAAATAAATCGAGCGCTTTTTGAAAAAATCAAGCGAAATAAATAAAAATATTGATTCTTTCATACCTATTTACAATTTATAATCAGTAAAAATACTTATTTCTCGTGTAGCCCGAAGATTTGTGTTCAAAGATTAAACTATTTTTGTTATATTGGCTGGCATTTTATTTTTAGTTCCAGTTTGTACACTAACTAAAGGGTTGAAGTCGGTTTTAGATTTTTGTTAAAAATAATTTTATTTCATCACAATTTTATGTTCTGTTAGTGATTCTAAACTTAAAATATACTTAACCAGGTCTGTTTATGCAAAGTTTATGTTTTTGCAGATATTATTTATTTATTTTTTTTTGCTGATCCATTCACAGTTAATAAAAAAAATACTGTTATGCATAAAATATACCTACTAGGCAAGCAAATGTAATGTGCAATAGGTATGTAGTTGCGAATTATTTTTGTGTGTGATTGACCTATTAGTAAATACCTACTACTCATAGTTCTTATAAATGGATTAAATTTGTATTGTAACTACCTAGATTAATTTGTATCTCCAAGGTGATTTAAAGTTTAAGCATGCCCCTTGGAAACAATGACCAGATGAAGAGTTGGCATTTAGATGTTACAATAGTTATTAATTTTAATTAAAACATGCTGTATCGTAATCGGACGTTTTTTCTGCGCCTGTAGGTTTTTTTTGCCCAAACTTTTCTTAATCTAAGGAACCGTGACTCGTGACTCGTTAGACAGAGGAGACTTTATAATTTTCCCATTACTTATATACCTACTTAATGAAAATAAAATAAGGAAATTTAAATAAAATAAAGAAATACTCACCCAAATTATAACGCATCCAAATATAAACAATTTTTATTTCGTAAGTGTTTTCTCTTCACTTCATGTAATTAACTAATGTAATTTTTGGGTAATCATTATAAACTATTTATTCCACCTAAACCAACGTGAATAACCGCAGTGACCTTCACGAAATAACGGGAACCCTAACAATACGAGTAGGCATAAGTAACGAAAATGTTAATATGATTACATCGACGGACAGGACCGGCTACTCGCGCCGACTAAATGAACTATTGACTAAAATCATTCATTGAATGAATGAATTGGAAATAAGCTACGTAGTGAAGTATTAAGTAGGTATATTATGTGCCTTGTGTAGCTGTGTGTGTGCGTCTCGTGTTTTATTTGCCTTCCCATTTGTGAGGTTACGCAATGTCAAACATCGTGGCTCTGCAGGCGACTGTGGCTCTACACAAAGAGTACTTTGCTCTATACTAGAATGCAGCGTTTCAAACATGGAGCTAATTTGTTACAGTTTATTTTGTATTTAATCAGCACACTTTACAAACAAACTTATGAAGTCGTTGATTAGGTATAAAGATTTATATCTATGTATATCTATACTAATATATTAAGCTGAAGGGTTTGTTTTTTTGTTTAGTTGAACGCGCTAAAAGTGATTTCAAAAATTATAAACTTTATCCCAAAGTGCGATAGGCTATGTATGTACCACGAGCGAAGCCAGGGTGGACCGCTAGTTATGTACTATTTTTCGCACGCGGCTATGCCCGCGTGGATGTTGGATATCGCAACCAAAACCTATTTCCATCCTCATGGTGCAGAGTATCTCTATGCCCAATTTTAGTCCAGCCATTTCAGCTTGAAAAGGTAACAGATAGATAGGTACCTAGTCACTTTTGAATTTACCTATATTATACAGGATGTTAGAGTGAACAGTGCTATACTTTGAACCAACAAACCAGCCCGTCAAAATGAACAACTTTTCCTTTAGAACCAATGCTCGGAACACAAATTCTTTTTTAACATTTTCATACAAATTGCCGGCCGGCCGAACACTTTTGTATGGAAATGACGAAATTTTTTTTAAGTTACCAGCATTGGTCCCATAGAAAAAGTTGTTCATTTTGACGGGCTGGTTTGTTGGTTAAAAGGAGGATACTGTTCACAGTAACACCCTGTATTATATAGATAATGGATATTAAATACGGATTATGTTTTTCGCGTAGTTAAAATTAACATGTCAGATTGTTGATTTGTCCATTGTTGCCTCCTGTAGCCCTAACGGCTTGACGGGTTATGAAGTGTGAGTTGTCATTAGATTTGTATTCGTCTCTAGAGTATCATTATCTATGTGACGTCATCAAAATAAAAACTACATGATGGATGAAAACTGCCAAAAACCGTTTTTAGATTTTATATTAATATTTGAACTTGTTGTAGGTTTGTTACGCGATTATTCGGCCAAATATAAATCGATTCTATTTCATTATTGGTATATCTCAGAGGCCACTTTATACCCGGTCCACACAACAACGAGGCAGGCTCACTGTCACGCCGGGAAGTTCTCTCGAAATGATTTCTAATTCAAAGAGCTTGTTCATGAATTCGGATGCCGCGAACATCGCACACCTCAGATCGAGCATTTTTGCATCCAAGAATATTCACGTAGTTCCAAGATACGTGACGAGACTACAGTGACGTGAACGCAAAATTTCGCGACGCCTTTCCTCGGCGGGACATTAGGACCATGTCCTGGTGAAGAAACTCCTACCACAAAGCATGTTTTTTCCCTCCGCTACACTTGGTGCGAGTGCCCTAAGTCTTAGCACACCTCAACACAAGGGCAGGAAGGTACCTATCTATTGACAGTCAGTGGCAGAAAGTTCTTTGACATCCAGAACTAAAGAACCGCACTAAAGATCAATTGCAGCGCCATTATAATATTTATATACTTACCTAAATAATACAGTGAACAGTATATTCATCTTCTTATCATCTTACTTATGCAAATAATAATTGTATAATATACAGTAAACATATCTATCTACCTTAGTTCTAATTAAACATACACCAATATATGTAGGTACTATAAATATACACGATTCCTTAAGGGAAAATATAATGGAGATATATGCACTAGAAAACCTTAAGAAACACTTACTAAATACCCAATCTATAACGACATACTCGTAGCAGCCGTCCTGACCATCTTAATTTGACTAGGTTCCTTATGTTTTCTGCATGGAGATCATATGTACTACGGTGGTTTTCTGCATATATTTTTAATAGAGAATGTAGTCCTTTTTTATCCTGTTCACACACGGATACTATTTATTTTCATGTACTTTTATAAAATGATTAATTTACTGAGAGAAGGAGTCATCGACTCTCTATTTTATGATCTGCGTGTCAAAGAGCATAATCACTACGCAGCGTGTCATAAATATTTTTGTGTCTGTAGTATAACAAAACGCTGAGCTAAAACCTTTTTGGTTGCATATTACAGAACTAAAACTTTTTTATACCTCTGTATAAATTAAGCTTAGTGAATAATTTTATGCGCCAAATAAACATATTTTTGTTTCTTACTTATATCCTCGTTTAGGTAGGTAGAGATATAAGGAAATTGAAACAGACAATGACAAGTATTTGTAGCAATTTTATTTCAAATGTAACAATCACAGTTCTGTTAAGTACTATTTAAAAATATATATTTATTACCGTTTTGTTAGGTACCCGTATCATATGAACTACAGTAGGTAAATATTGTATTAGTTAAAATTGATTACTTTTTTTTGTGTTTTTGTTGTCGAGTGTGTAAGTGGCCAACACTGATGTCGAATATTTTAAGCTGCCGAAGCACTGCCATCAATGATAACAGCCGGGACCATCGGCTGTACGTGCCTTACGAATATAGTTATGCCACCCATCTTTTGGGAACCTCGGGGTCGCTTAACATGCGTAAGCGCTAATATTATGTTCACGGTCATATAAGTAACCATTAACACGATATCCAAATCCCATCCCAACTAATGTTATAAATGCGGAAGTGAGTTTGTTTGTTTGTTACGCTTTCACGCCGTATCTACAGAACCGATCATCATGAAATTTAGCATACACATAGGTTAGGGTACCGAGAAGGACATAGGCTATTTATTACGCTGGCGAAGCCGCGGGTAATAGCTAGTGATATTATATAGCAAAATATTAAATGTGATAAGTACACGCCTACGTTCTTAATATAAAGAATACCTACAACACATTGAGTATTGTTTTCAAGGCAAGACAAATGCACAAAATAGAGGAAAAATATAGAAAATCACATTAAACATTTTCTTGTAATACGAAAAAAATGCTTAATTTGAATCACAACTTTTTTTCCACGCTCTTCAAATCATTCGATGTTTTCAGTGATTTCTCGAGATAACTTGATTCGGGCACAAAATAAGGCTCCAGTCATGATGACATATGAATGAACACATAATTAAGGAGCATTATAATTTCTCCTTGACTCGATTTAGTAACCAGCTAATAGCAATAAAAGCCACAAACTGACAAATACTTGGTGTAAATTTATCAATACCTTTATAAAGAATATAACATTTAAAGTTATAACTGAAAAATAAATAGTTAAAATATGATTTATTGACCATTGCTTTGTAGACCAAATAAAAAAAATGCTAGTTCATAGTTCTTTAGTTCTAAACAATTTTGTCATCTTACTATACCTAAGTTCAAGTCGTCTCGTCTTCAAACGATTTTTGATATTCATTATTCATTAATAAATTATAAGGAGTTATTAATTGATATCAATATTTCTTTGACGTATGAATTAAAACACATAACACATGCAATATCTATCACTTACACACCAACTAAATTCGTAATTTACTAAGATATCAGCTATATTAACTTACGTAAATTATTCATTATATGTATATGGAAGCCATTTTAATCACCAACAATATAGATTTAAAGTAATAAGTCGATAAAGCACTAAGTACTGTCAGTTTACTTCACGTTAAATCAATAGCATTTACAACTTCACTTTGGCATTGCAATTTATGTTAGGTATAATAACATGATTTTTTCATTATGAAAACACGGCTTTACTCACGTTTTATTACGTCGGATCCGCCGACTAGTTTCGGTCTGTTACGAAGACTGCGAGGCGGCCCGCAGCCTCTGGTTTGAGGGAAGCGTAACCGTCGTGTCGCCCCCCCTTTCACTCTCCCCGATGATGGTCTTCGTAACTAGTCAGCGGATCCGACGTAATAAAACGTGAGTAAAGCCGTGTTTTTATAATGAATTTATCTCGCGTAAGTTTAAATATTATTATGATTTTTTTCATATAATGATAATACATTTAGGTTGATATATCTCTATAGTGTTTCGAAGTGTCTGGTTTTGACTACGTTAAAACTTATGGTAATATCGAATGAAATGAATGAAAATAATATCTTACGTAGCTATATTGAATAAATAGTAGTGTTGATTCAACGCATAAATTTCTTTTTTTTTTTGTTTCTTTCAAAGA
This sequence comes from Rhodophaea formosa, assembly GCA_963082605.1. Classification (NCBI taxonomy): domain Eukaryota; kingdom Metazoa; phylum Arthropoda; class Insecta; order Lepidoptera; family Pyralidae; genus Rhodophaea; species Rhodophaea formosa. The sequence continues at coordinate 15,771,231 of OY720206.1, forward strand.
GCATATTCCCCTTTTAGAAAATTAGGTGTTAGGGCATCCATAATACGAGGCATACATATAACCCGTTGCAATTTTATTTTTAAATAAAACCACATAATTTATTTACGGAATATGCTTCAAAATGAAGAGGTGATCAAAGAAATTCAGTTAAAAAAAAAACTTATGTTATTACATACATATTATCACGCCTCTTTCCCGTAGGGGTAGATAGAGACTATGGATTTCCACTAGCTACGATCCTTACAAACTTATGTTATTGTCTATCATTATTTAGTAACTAGGAATGTCCTAAATTTTAGACATCACAAATGTTTCACTTTAGCTATATATACTTAATATGAATTGTTTGTACATTATTCTGTCATTTAAAAGTGTAGGTTCTCTGAAGATATGCCGACTAGGTTATAATTTATTTTTTTGTATTAAAATACAGAATAGAAATATCAAACAGGGCCCCACAAATTATGTAGGTATATGTTATTATACTTATATTACGTCGTTTTTAATATTAAGGTGGTCGACACGGCTGTTATAGATAATACATGCTCTTTCAACTCTCGACACGGTCCAGGTGGCGTTAGACTGGCGAATGATGAGATGACCAGTCAGTTCTATAAATTTTTTTCGCATGTATCAGAAGGTACAACGTATGTTTATAAAGTTTCATTAAAATCAATCGTCTAGTTTGTACTCCATAAAGGCTCCATACAAACGTTCACTTTATAATAATAATAGGATTATACGTAGGTGATTTATTGTCCTATGAGATCGTTGTCTGACTGAAACTATGAAACATTCGCGTATTGTTGGTACTCGCCAAGTACTATAATATGGCATTAAAACTACCATTTATACATATGTCTTACCAATCAACATTAAAAATGTAGAAATAAACCGTATTTTACGAGTAATGAAGTGGTAATTTAGTAAACCACCACATCGCAGCATGCATGGGATAGGTACATGTGATTCAAAAAATTTACACTTTCTCTGTGTTTCACAAGTGATGCGTTGCGAATTGCTTCACGAACATGTACAAAGCTTAAAGTAATACATTGTATGATGACAGAGTTAACTCACAAAATAATGTTTTAATAATCTTAAACATATCTATGACTAAACTAATTGCAGGAACTGCAGGAACTAATCTTGTGTCCCGTTATACTTCAGGAGTTCACACTGTAATAAAATATAACATAAGAGATTAAAATAAAACACAAAAACTCGAAAAGAAACTTACATACCTATGTAAAATCTAGAATAAATTTTGTGAAATCAAATAAGTAGGTACGTCATTTTTATTGATGTCACGAGGATTCTTAACCTTCAAAACTTTTTTAATAAATACATATGTACCTCTTTCGTATTAACTTTAAAACTGTAGAAATAAACAGTTGACAGAAACAATGAAGTGGTAATTCAGTAAACCGTCGTGTGGCTTGCATTCGATATGCATTCACAAAATTTACACGTTCTCAGTTAAAAAAGAAACAGTGAACCGTCAAACCTCAGATATTTATAAACATCTAACGCGTTTGACTACCATCTTCCTGGTTTTGAGAATGCGGTAGTTGATAGTAGATAAATTCGGTGATAATATTATATAGTAGTATGAGGAAGACTTAGTAGACTGTAAAATATGTGCTTCATAAGGCAGATAATTTTAAGTTGTCGACTTCATCTGTTGGCGCGGTAGCAGGTTGAAAAACCCTCACCTGAACATGAAACGACCTTTTTACCACAATATAAAAAAAAATCACAATATTTTACATTTAGATTCAAAGAAGAATTCAAAGAAAAAATACACCATTAGTATAACCCATTATGCTATGAACATGACAAAAGAATGAACATAAGAAAGTACCAAGGTAAAGATTTTTATAAGTGTGCCCAAAACGTACCCGCAATATTGAAGAAATATATTTAAGAAGTGTACTAAGAACAGTAAGAGATATAAAATACATTTTACCCACCTGTTACCAAGATTGCTATCTACAAAGCAGCATTGAAGCGTATCTACTCCATCTAAAAATAAATATGTACTATTGCAAACTATTCTCTATAGAGATATGATTCGTATAACGTGATGGTTTTCGTCTAATGGTTGGTTATTTATTATGGCAAGCTAGAAAATGAAGGTTCTAAACAAAGATATTTCAGTATATCCATGATTATTAAAGAAAAAACAATAGATACCAATTGCTACTTAAATTAAAGATACGTATACTTGAGTTGAAAAAAAAATATAAAATGAAAGACATGGTTTAAACATAATAATTTCGAATAGAGTATAATAAGTAATGTAATATTAAATCATTCATTTTGTTAGTTTCAAAAGAACATGCAGATAAAGGCCTAGTAAATCGCCACAAAGTTTTTGATGTCATTTGAGTTTATTTTAATATTGTTTATGGAAAAAGGATTTTTATAAATTATTTATCATTTATCATTTTGTATGATTGGAAAACTTGTTATGACCAGCATCTTTTTTTGCATTTTCAAAAAAGGTTAAAACAAAAAAAAAATTAGTGGCAGATTGGCAGAAAACTAAATTGAAGCGCATGCCATACCAAACTATTACGCTGATACCTGAACAGGACTCTTTTCCTTCTCAGCCTTATTCCTCAGAAACCTGGCGAGAGGGGGTGTGAAGAGGGCAGGGTCAGGGTTCTTCCGACCTGCCTTCTGCCATGGCTGCTGCTGTCGCCATAGCAGCGATATCAGACTGCCTACTATGATGACCCACAAGAAACCGATCTGAAAATATTTAAAATATAATCAATAATTTGTTTTAGACAAGTTTTTCTCTCTATGTCTCTCATCGTTGTGATGATTTTCAACCGTGCCTAGAGCACTTAGACTGTTACTAACTAAACACGGTCTTATTATACTAGCTATAAATTTAGTGCTTTTATTGATTTCTTAATTAATGTACTTTACGAAGCAGTTATCTAGTGATTTATAGTAGGAGAATAAACAGCTAAGTAAATTGTTGAAAACCAGATTTCTAAAGATCTTATCAAAAGATTTAAAACTGGTGTTTTATTGCAAATTTCATTTTTATTTGAGTTCTTTTCAAGATTGTTTCATATGAAATCTACAAATACTTACCGGACAAGTCCACTGGTAAGATATCCTGTACAAGTAGAAATAGGAACTGGGGTCGTACGGTTCAGGGTTGATGATTGTTCCGTTGACCGCGCACCCCTCGGTGCTCAACGGCAGTTTGGGGATAGATGGCCGGGGGCCGCCGAAACTTATCCACAGGGTCATCGCCATGCCTGTCACTAGTGACACAGATACACCCTGTAATTTATATTTAAAAGTTTATATTAAACATTTGATTTCGGTCCCGGGCAATATTTTAATGTCGGAATCAGAATCCCTAATGAAAAGACCTGCGAGAAAAAATTATTTCAAATAAATATTAATTCAAATAAATACATCCCCTAGAAATTTGCCCAGCTAATCGGTGAGTTTCCATAGGAGATCCAGTTTTTACTTGCGGGTCTTTCTATTAGGGACTCTGATTCTGGTTTTCTAAATAAAAGTTATCAATTATCATGATTTACTTTCACCTAAGTTTATTTTAAAAGCGCAACTACGAGAGAAGTGGCAGCAACTGCACTGCAGCATTTTATGAAACGACTTCATACCAACTGAAATACACTTTATAAAATAAGTAAATGGATTAAGATAGAATAGAATAGAAAATTTCTTTATTCGGTGATTTACAAATGGTCATAATTATAGCACTGTCATAACTTAATTGACAAGAGATTTAAATTTATACCTATTTAATCTCGACAAAATATGTAAATGTAGTGTGGCGGTTAAAATCATGACGTAGGCAAAAAATCATATTTAAATTTATATTATTTTAGTAAAACAAACATTATTTTAAATTCATATTATTTTATTATTAAATATAAATTGAATATTCTATTATTTTAATATAAATTCAAAAGTTTAAAGTATTACAAAATGTTCAAAATGGAAATTTATTATTAGTCCCTGGCTCTAGCGTCATTCGACTTTGTACAATATACAATATGAACTTTAGCCCAAACTCCAATTCAAGGTAAGTTCTTAATGAATCCTAATTTATAATTTTAAATATGAATGCATTTGTATATATCTTATGTTCGGTTTACCATTGCCAAAAATGTGTGAACTATAAAAAAATATATTGTAAAATGATTTTCTGAATTAACCGTAATCGAACAAAAATTCTTACCAATTCAGTAGCAAAAGTTGTAAACATGCCAAGGGTGAACACGCCAAGAAGTGGCCCGCCAACAGCCCCGAAGATAGTGAGTGCTGCCTGCAGCAACCCGCCTAGGTATTCCGCGAGAAACGCAAGGCCCAGGAACGAAAGACCATAAGCGCAGGCAGCTAGTTTCGTCAGCCAGGTGACGTATGATTCGCGAATTGTGCACCACCTTGACAATTTACAGAAACAAAAGAAAATTTAGAAAATAAAAAAATAAATCATTAATGGGAACTATGAATTTTCGGGGTCCTAAAAGAAAACTGAGATATGAAAGAAAAAGAAAAATAACAATCCCGGAAATAATTTTTTTAAGCAATAAATGTTCGTTTCTCATTTATTATTAAAAAATACTTTCGGGATTTTTATTATTTCGTATGAATGTGATCTGGAAAGAAAGTACCTAGTCTTGTTAGGAGATATTCTAGGTGTTATTTTTGCAATTATGTAAGTACTCTATGAAAGCATTCATAAAATGAAATGAATGAGTAATAATGTTATCTCAGAGAACAAATAAAAAAATTTTTTTTGATGTAAATGCAAACAGCAGTTACAAATGAAGTTAATCTTCATTAAATAGTAATATAAATCAGCCAAGTGCGGGAGTTGGACTCGCGCACCGAGATATTACAAAAAATACCGACCGTTTTTTTTTAGTTTTTATAGTAAGTTTACAGTTAACAGATTTTTTAAACTTGTAAGCAAGTTCTTATAGAATAGAATAGAAAAATCTTTATTCAGTGATTTACAAATGGTACAGTACAACAATATTTGCTTGAACCAAATTTATTTAATCTAATTCTAAGTCAACAGGAAGTACCCTTGTATATTTTGATACCACTTCGTTGTAATTTCACTAAATTCGAGACTTTAAGAAATGGCCATGTCTTTTGATTGCGTTGACATTGAAATCAGATTAAATAGACCGCAGATCAAATAACGTCCACGCGTTCCTGAGAGGACTTGACCATTGGGCAAACGAGTGATCCGATGAGTGATGATTCCTTTATTATCTTTAGAGGTACGGAACCCTAAAAATAAGAATTATTCAAGACATTTTAAATATCCATGCTATCCTTATTATTTCGGCATGAGCTATTATATTGAGATAATATATGTTATATTACCTTTTATATTGTCGATAGCAACGGTAAAACATCAGTGACGCCTCGCACCTGATCGCCATTGTACGACACAGTTGCACTTTAATATTATATACCATATACTTACTGGGTACAAAGTTTGGACTTCGTACCCAGTGCCAATCCGATAGATAAAGAATAATTTAACTATGCTGCCCGTTTCTGCGCACACTGAACATTTTTTTTGTGACAATTGATAGGAAACGAATGCCAATATTAAGAGAGTCAAAATATTGACTTAGTCTCGCCGCACACGGGCTTCCAAACACAGCCACCTATTTACTGTTATTTTCGTACGTTTTATATGGACACGCCGCCGCACACTATTAACACCGGTACGGTCGCCGCACGCTACTTCAGATGGTGGCGATTGAGACTGTGGCTAGTGGCCCGTGTGCAGCGACACTGTAGTGCTAACAGACTGTGGATACAAATTGCTAATGCTAAGGGAAGACTAACCTTGAAATTTTTACATGCACTTTTTATACAAATGAGAATATTGTTAAAATATGGTGAGCTGTTTACTTACCCTTCCGGGATGCTTGTAACCAATAACAATCATTGTATGTAGTAGTACAAGCGCACAAGAAGAAAACCTACGTAGGTAGTACTCGGGAAACGTAAGAGTAACATATGATTAAAGTGTGCCAAATCACATGAAAAATTATCTCAATAAAATATATGAAAATTTCTATGTAAATACAACATTTATCTTGAAAACAAATAATAATAGATAGGTATGTATTTAATAATACATACTTCATTAAATTTTAATTCAAGTTATTATTTTAATTAAAATACTACATTATATATATGTATATATAATGTAGTATTTTAATTGTATTGTAGTGTAGTGTGACGTGAGTGTGACTCATAACAAGGCGCTCTTATAGTAACACTAGCGCCACCCAGCAATTAAATTCTTTTAATCCTAAATTATATCAAATTTTAAAAATTTAACAAGTACAAAACTCCTAAATTACTAATAGTATATTTGCATATTACAGGTAATTTACTAGTGCCATATTTAAAGAGAAAAATCACAAAAAGTGGCTACTTTTGGCGTTAATCTGTTTTTCTCTTATTTTATGAAAATTAATACAAAAATACTACAAGTAATTTACTAGTTATGTACCTGTTAGATTTTAAAAATTCGATATAATTTAGGATTATAAGAATTAATTGCTGGGTGGCGCTAGTGTTCCTTTAGGAGCGCCTTAATATGTATACAAAACGTTGTTAAGGCCTAAAATGCAATATATTGTAATACAGATACTGTGTACACAAAGTGTGTACATATATAAATGCACGTGAGACTCTACCCAATGACACGGGCAACTGTCATACCAAGAGCCAACATAATGTAGTTTTCACAGGTAGTTTTGCATCCATGAGATGATATTCGTAAGTCAATAGATTAAAAAAAAATTTTTTTCGATGCGTAAATCCATGAGCAGATCTTGACAGGAGTAGGAGCTGTTGCAAATGTTCGGCGAAAATACTAAAATATGGCGTGTTGTATGGATGAATATAAATGAGACATTATTGCCAAGGACTTCGGAGTCCAGCTATAAACGCAAGATAGTGGAAAACCGCTAGTGACACAGCACTCTATAAATAAACAGCTTTTATTATAAAATTTACCTGCTTAGGTAGTCTGTCAGGGTAACAGCAGCCAAAGCATTACAGGCAGAGGATACGGTAGACAGTGAGGCGCTGAAGATTCCGGCTACGAAGAGTCCTGACAGCCCAGGGAAGCGGGTCATGGCGTCCACGACGTAGTAAGGCATCAACTGGTCGGTCTGATGACAACACGAACAGTTTCACTTTGAATATTATTTTTTTACTTAAAGAACACCAAACATGACAGTGCTGAATCATAAAAACTTTCTTCTACGTATTATACATAGAAAAGAGAAACTGTTTTTGGAGCTATTAGATACTTTTTATAGGGTCGCCTCCACATTCCGTCGACATGTATGAAAATAAACTGGTAACCTTCTTTATAGCATTGTGAACGGTAGACTTCACATCACAACAGAGCAGCGCCTTACTCCGTACATAAAAGAAAATCCAGCATCTTACGCTCTGCTCGCGACTTCGGCCGCATTCAAAACTGTCCTGCCTATACCTACCGATATATACAATAATCGCCAAACACATTTTTGCGTGATTGATCCACAAATATTTCTTTCACAAACTTTTTTTACAATTGAATTATTTATGAGATGTGGAAAAACAAAAAGTGACTCACCGAGGTCATTTTCCCATCACTAAGAGGATCACAATCCTTGTAAACAGCATACATGGCGATCCCGCTGATGCACGTACAGATAGACAGGATAGAGAGGACGGGCCAACTCCACCACAGACACCACTGTGAGCGGTCAAGAGTTCTAACGCATAACAGCCTTTGGACCTGAAAAGGAGGTATAGTACATAACTACTAAAACATATTATGTAACAAAAAGTAATTATAAAACAGAACAAAATAAATAAATATTTAAGGGGCTCCAATATAATAACAGACGTGATTTTTTGCACTTTTTAATTACGGCAACAGGTAGAGTCTTGAACTATTCACAGAAAGTTTAGATGTTTATTCTTTTTTAAAATAAATAATTAAGACAGAATAAAATAAATATTTAAGGGAGGCTCCCATGTACAGATATGATTTCTTTCCCGTTTTATTCCTCTATCTAATGTTGTATAGATAACTAGCTTTTACACACGGCTTGGCTCGCGTATAAATTCCTTTATCGCAAATCGGCGTAGCAATCGTAGAATAACTATTAAATGCAATGCGAAAGTTTGAAAGTATTTGTACAATAACTAGCTCTCACTAATTACACACTTTTCACTAAAAGTGAAATGAGTAAACGTAAAATTAATTATTTGTGGCGATAAAGTTACCTGTGTATGATTTACAGCATACAAGGACAAGTATGTAAAACAGCCTCCGAAAATAAGGGAAAACCAGGTGTGTCTCTCCGTTGGATCCAAACTGAAGCTGAAAAGCAAAATTAGGTTAAACGCAAATCGTACAAAACACTGCTCCTAAATTATACAAAATAAATATTGTTGCATGCGATTATAATACAGATGGACTGAACTTATTAAACGGAGACCAACTATGCTTTTATATGCACATACGCTTCAAAATTGGAGTTACCTATCTAGGAATATTAACATATTTTTGAATTTTGTAACAAAATCAAACTACAGTATGTAGGTACAGTAAAAGTTATGACTTACTTGTTAAAATTGAAACGTCCACCTTCTGAAGCCTTAACAAATATTTGTGTAAATCCTCCAAGTTCTATAGAACTAAACACAACAACACTAAACACAGCAGCAAACATTAAAAACGACTGCAATATATCTGTCCATAATACTGCTTTCATGCCTCCAATGACAGAGTAGAATGTACAGACTAATCCTACTACTAATATTGATATCAGTCTATCTAAACCCGTAACAGATTCTAGAACTATAGCTGGGGCATACAAAACTATTCCATTGTATAATAACATTTGTAGAGTATATGTTAAAGAAGCTAGCATCCTTATTCTTGGTCCGAAGCGCAGTTCTAAATATTCATAAGTACTAGTTTTCTGTAGGCCGAAGAATACTGGTAGGTAGAGTCTTGTGCATATTGGCGTCGCTATGCCATATGATATGTTGATGACAATAAAGATCATGCCGTAGTAATAGTTCTCGGCTGACACTCCTAGTAGCGTGATGGCAGACATGAAGGAAGCCATGAGTGATACAGCCACGGGAAAAATAGACATGTTGCGGTCAGCGAGGAGGTATTCCTGAAAGAAATCGTTTGTAAATTAAAACAAGATATAGACATTTTCATTCCATTTTTGATAGCCCTACAAGGACTATACGAGAATAGAAAATAAAACAAGATCATATTATCAGTCATCTAAATAGATGCAATATTTATTCAAATAGGTAATCGTTTGCCAGCCAATGTCTATTTTTATTTCTTTTGAAGTGACATCTGATAGTGAAATCTGAATAAATGTGTCAATAGGTATTATAACGTAACTGCTTACGTGTTCTAAATCTATTTGGTACCTTTATGTCTATTTAATTTAACATATCTTTTTCTTATCTTCAGTTATTTTGATATCTTATAAAGCTACTAGACATAATAAAACATACGTGTATATCTAACCATAAAAAATTACCTCATTTGTTTTCTGTTTGCCACCACTAAATCGGAAATATACACCAATCGCAATCGAAGCCACCATAGTGGCGGCCATGATCACGTAGTCCCAGGGTCCAAACACTGATCCTTCCATTTTGAACTAAATCAAAAGACATGTAATTATTAAAAAAATCTTATAATAGCTATGTTACATAAAAATAAGTAGGTACATATGTATGTATAAGTAAGCCCGGAAGAACGGTTGAGTAGATGGTAGGTATGTATTTAGGCAAAAAAATATAGTACCGTAGATTATTATTATTTTGTCTCTTGAAACGTAAAACAAGCATATTTTGAGTGTGATTTAATGAAGTACTACTAATAAAAAACCGGCCAAGTGCGTGTCGGGCGTCGGGCCACGCGCAGTGTACGGTTCCGTAGTTGCGAATGACAACTTTGAGTTCACACTGTTCACACTCGCACCTCACAGTTTAACGACCAAAAACATCTAACAATGAAAACTGTATGAAATTTTACATTTTCCAGTACATTTTATAAGTTGGTTGCCTATAACTTTTTAGTTTGCACTTAGTACTCAGCTCTGATAGTTTTCCTTTCAACTTCAGTATATATGCTACAGCTGTAATTTTTTTCACATATCCATATATTACCGTTTAGCAGATAGAGGGCGGGGACACTTACCTCTAACCAAAATTTGCACTTTAAAACCAAATTTTTCGGAAACGGATCCCTAAATTGAAAAATGGTGTTCTTAACCTATTTTTAAAGACCTATTTAACGATACCCCACACGATGGGTAAGTATAGAAAAAAAAATTGGTCCCCCACTTTACTTGTATGGGAGCTACCCTAAAAAAATTTTTTTAAAGATTTTTTTCTACCACTTTTTTCCATGATTAATATACATACCCATACCAAATTACAGCTTTCTAGTACTTATAGTCTCTGAGTACAATCGCGGACGGACAGACAGACAGACAGACATGGCCAAACTATAAGGGTTCCTTGTTTACTACGGAACCCTAAAAAGTCTTTTACCATGCGAAGGTTGAACCTCTATCCTTGCGCCTTGGAGGCTGAAGTTCGTGTTGATAAGTAAGTATGGAATTTGAATACTATTTAGTATTCAATTACTTAAAGCTTTATTTGATTAAAATGTCATTACACTGTATGTAACGTGACACCACGCTGCATTCGCGTGATATTTTATAGCTAGTTAAAAAGGCATTGTAAGACAATATTGTGTGATACTTCGTTGCAGCGAAACTACCAATGGGCATGTTGACTAAATTTTTTTTCATGTTGCTATGTAAAGACCTGCCAAAAATAAACACAATAGTGACAGAAATACATTTCTAAACAAAAAACTCTTTCAGTTATAAAAGTTTGAAGGACACATGTTTTTAGACGTAAATTTTTAGACGTGAAAACGCGCTGCTGAAATGCCTACATATTTGTGACGTCACAAGCTTGTATTTTGTATGGGTGGCATGAGAACTTTGTTTGGTAGCTATACGAAATATTTCGTTTATGGTAATGGTTTCATAATAAAAGTTGCTATAAATTTTGCAGACTAAAATACAGTATAATTGTAATTAAAGATTTTCATACTTTAAAAAATGGTCCTATTCACCCAACTTTAAAGAAGCTTTAAGATCACTTAACGAATCGATATCAAATTAAAAGTGTTCTTTATAGTGGTTTTAGATAGAAATGAGTCTCATTAGAAACAAATTTTATATAATCTTAACATTAGGCAACTACCGTATTGTTATGGAGAAGGACGCCTAAAAGATTTGATAATATTATCACTACTATCCCGCGTCAATGAAAACTTCAAATGTTTAACAACTGTTAAGAGAGCCCTTCCCCGACCGACTATCGTCAACGCGAGCATGGTCGAAAAGCTTGTTCCGTGCAGCGCAATGTCAGATAAAGAGGCAAAGCGAAAAGAGTCCCTTGCCCTCGTCTCCCACACACCTATTACTGCCACGTGGTATAACAAGCTAGTGAGTACGCGAAGTCATTGAACGAAAAATAGTGTGCGGAAATTTCATAAAACTTGTTTCAAGAAATACGTGTTTATTAGTAAGCCTTACAAGTTTATGAAAAAAACGATGTACATCTAGAATCTCCATTACATTTGCAATGTTTCTAAATAAATATTTTCTTTACCGTTACAATTAATGAGTACATTATAAAGGCCCAAATTCACATAAAATTTGTGCGAAAAAGCGGATAGAAACTTAGGTATAGTGCACAAGATACCTATTAGATGAAAAACTTCAAAGAAAGATTTGTTATACCGCCATAATCACGTAAGAGCGTTTGTATGAAAAGATAGACGGGTTGGCCGCCCTTAACATGTTCAGGGAGTTATGGACTAGGTATAAAATTGTAATGGAATATTAACAATGATAAACAAATGAACATGAAAAATTAAAATCAACATTGTATTTGTAGTTAATCTCGTCTTTACCTACCATTAGGCCTATATAGGATTATTCATAGATTAAAAAGGATATTTGTACTCTTGATAACACATTACTACACAAAATCGCGAAAAACTATAACATCAGTCAGACTCACTATAAGCCTTCTTTTAATTGAAATCACGTCATTTTCTTTTGAAAACAGACCGAATAGGACCCTTAAGAGGGTATACTAGCAGTGCGTTTTCCATACAAATGTATTTCTCTATTTTCTCCCTGAAAACTGCTTCTAGAGGCACAATTCTTTTTACATACAATCTATTACTAAAATAGGTATGCTCCTATGTTTTATTTTTTTCTAATAACCTGTTTAAAACAAAAAAAAATTGTACAAAAACAGTTTTTTTGGAAAAAATAAAAAATAGAGGCATTCCTATTTTAGTACTAGATTTTATGAAAAAAGAATTGTGGCTTTAGAATCAGTTTTCAGCGAGAAAATAGAGAAATACATTTGTATGGAAACCATATTGAAAAAATACTGCTAGTATACGCTCTTAAGAGATTTTATTAGTTTTATTTAAACTGTACCGTACCGTTCCACTGTTGAGCAAAGGTTTCTTTTGAGAAGGCAATTCGTGCCATCTATGGCTTGGGCTCGAGGAATATTTTTATTATTATTAATAAAAAAAGTGATATAATTGATAGACCTTGGCGTTATTATAAAAAGTCGCCAAAATCAGTTCTTGATAAGCCTGATAGAAAATTCAAGTTATATGAAATAATTATTGTGTAAAAAAGCATATTACAGGGCTGACAATTACCATAATGATGAGAATAATTGGCTTGAACTTGGCGCAGACGCCTCATAATTCTCTATATACTATTATGAGTGGTACAGTGGTACAGTCTGTACATAATATTTTTAAAGTTGTCTTTTTTTTTTCATTTTAACATTTTTCTATTTCAATTTATGCTTTAATCAATAATATGACAGCATATTTTCGAATAATATTTTTAATGATGACATAATTAGAACAATTCAATACATATGTAAGTAGTTTCTATAATTATTATTGTAAGCTGACTTCGCTTGGAGAAAATGCGCTGTGCAGTTTGTTGCCGCTTCTTGACGACAACAAAAAAATTTTGTTTTAATAATTGTAAACAAGTATGACAATTAATAAGTGTTCAAAAAAACTTCAAAAATCTTTTATTTTATTACTAAAATAATACTTAATTATACAATTAAATTAAAAGTCGCCTGGACGCGCATGTCTCCATACAAACGGAAAAAGGGAATTGTGGCAATATTTGATAATTTCGGAGTATAATTAAGCATTTAATCAATTAATATCATTATAATCTACGTATGTTCCTATACAGCTTGGGTAAAATATCAATAGTTTGAGAATTATACGCCTCTCAAGATTTCCATACAAATTTGAAAAGGCTTGTAATTCTCAAACCATTGGTATTTTAACTAAGTTGTATAGGAACGTACGTAGATTATAATAAGATTAATTGATTGGATGCTTAATTTTACTCCAAAATTATCAAATATTGTCACAATTCCCTTTTTTCGTTTGTATGGAGACATGCGCGTCCAGGCGACTCTTAAACTATTTCTGTGTGTATTTAGGTACCAGTTATTACAATTTAGTAGACAGACACTAGGTACCTAATATATAACGAACATTAAACCTACCAAAGCGCATATATAAGTAAAGGTTATATATTCTTAGTATTAAGTATCTAGGTATCTATTAATTAATTACTCGAGTGGGTAAATAATACGTATTACTATCTGGAACAAATTACTAAGTAATAGCTTTTTATATAAAATGTACAAATAAATGTTCGCTAGCAAAAGGAAAATAACTTAGCCTATAAATTGCAATACAAAAAAAACCTTATTTTTCTATTATATTGATAATATTTAGAAAAAAAATGAGCACAGTATTAAAAGTGAATAAAAGTACTATTGAAAATTAATAAAAAAGGAAAATTAATTAAGTATTATTTATTTTAGGAGTACTGAAAATCTTCCGTATAGTCTGTTGTTTATGATATTGAACATCGAATTCAAAGTTTCCGCTGCTTAAAGACACGCATGCATGGAGAATAACGCAGCAGTGCAATTTTCAGAAATCAATAGAAAAATTCTTAGAAAATTTTCTATGAAACAAATATGTTAATTTATTGAAAAATAATACTTACTTACCTAAAAATATTATTAACACAGCCACAGTAAGGTAACGGTATTTTTTGTCTTAAGTTTACTTTCACATATTACTAAATTAATAAGATTTTTGGGTACGCATTCTGAGTATTATCACACGTAACCAAATGAGTAAGTAACCTTGGCTACGTTAAAACCATACCTAAAATAACGGGAGTAGCAAAATATAGATGGATGTTTAGATACGGTCCTCCATTGGCAGGAGCCGCAAAATAACTGATAGACTCGTATGTTTAAGAATCATATCAGCTTGGCCTGACTGATTTCGTTCACTGAACGAGTGAATGATGTCTTAAACTTCCTCTTCATTACAATTTACAAACTCCACCTGAATTCACACATCGACGAAACTTCGTTGTTTGATTTGGAGGTTATGTTATGGCGAGACATCGTACGATGAAGCAGTCCCACTACCAATGCAGCGCTTCAAGCACTACGAAAGCTCAAACCGTGTATGGGGGGAAATGACATTATAATGTAACTACTTATAATATAATAGATTTTGTTTGGGAATATAATAATTATGCAATATCTGAATAAGCATCTTTTACCTAGTCAGCGCTCTTGTAGTTTTAACAAATGACTGATCTCGGTGAGACTCGTTCGTGTGAGTGTATTGTATATTAAATTAAACAATAATATATGACAATACAACTGACAACTGGGCCTTATTATCTTTAAGTTATAAAATATGAAATTATTAAGCCTCCACTGTCTGTCACAAGGCTATATCTTTTGAAACTTTATCGGTAGAGACATGAAATTTCTACTGAATATGTATTTATACTACCACTGTGACTAAAAATTAAAAGTTGAGGGGTCAAGACTTACAAATCTTTTTTTTATTTACTGACTGAACTTAAACTATATATGTTCATAATGAATTATAAAATGGTACGGAACCCTTCATGTGCAAATCCGTATCCCACTTAGCTGGTACTACGGGTTTAAAATCAATATAGCGATGTAGAGCTGTAGACATCATTTAGAGATAAAACGGATGGTTACGCGTTATACAGTCTGAAAAGGATACAAAGAACGATGTAAAACATAGAATTATTTCAGCATACTAGCACATTTAATTTTTTATTACATCTAAGCTGAGTGTAGGTACTAATAATGTGCTAATAATATGGTTTTTATTTCCTTATTATGTAACTCATACATTTTTAAAACTTCTATCAAAATATTTTACAAAGCGCTTCAGCGATGTAGAGCTACTTACACCCGTTGCGCGCGCACAATATCTTTGGAAAACATTGCTTATTTTTTTTATCTTTGATTGTACTTTGCCTTGCGCAAATAATAAATTAACTTTCATTTAACTTTTTATATATAAGTGGATGCTCTTTTATAAACGTCTCTAGAACTTGTCTAGAAGTATTTTAATGATAAATGATAAACACGACTGGTAGCGACATCTTGCGATAAGACCATTGTAAAATGACAGCACATCTTTTTTAACCGACTTCAGAAAAAGGAGGAGGTTCTCAATTCGTCTGTATGTTTTTTTTATGTATGTTACGTGGTTACTCAGTCAGTTATGGATCGATTTTAGTGATTCTTTTTTTGTTCGATAGATAATGATCCAGAAATGGTCCCATAAAATTTTTGTCGCAATGTATTGAGCACTTTTTGAAAAAATAAATAAAAACCCAAAAAAATTGTTAAAGGATGGCGTTTGGTTTAAACTTTGTGTTACGTGATTATTTAGCTAGTTACGGATCGATTTCATTCTTTTTTTGTTTGATAGGTAATGCTCCGGAGGTGGTTCCATAAAATTTTCGTCGCAATGTATCAAGCACTTTATAAAGAAATAAACAAAAACCCAAACAATCAGTTAAAGGATGTCGTTCGGTTTAAACTTATTTGTATTTTATTCTTATGCGAATCAAGACAAATTGATGAGAACGTTTCTTCTCTGCTTTGACTGAATTTTAAAAGTGGTCCTATAATTTTTTTATCGAAATGTATCCACTGCTTTTAGAAAAAATCAACAAAAACAAAAAGAAAAATAGTACACGTATGCCGTTTGGTTTAATTTTATTTCTGTTCTATTATCTTTCGTGAATCAAGACAAGTTGATTACGACGTTGTTCCTTTATTTTGATTGAACTACCATCCCCATTTACGTATAGGGTAGACGGTATTACTTTTATGTCAAAAATAATTATTGTTCTATGGTTCTACTAAGATAAGTAGAGCCAAAGAGAAGAACAACATCCTTTGGATTTTTTTTTAGATGTCACATGACACAAACATGGAGATACACAGACAAAATTATAAACAGATATATTATGTATTATGTACGTGTTACAACCTTCGAGCAACACGGCCTCCGTACCGGACGGAGGGAGTGGGCAAAGCGACAATTGACTATGATAATTTTTCTGGCGTTTTTTGCGGGGGGAAATGTGCACACAAGTTTAGTTCCGCACACCTACATACAAAACTTAAACTGTCACTTGATAGTAATTATGACATTGTCACTAAAAATGACATAAAAAGAAAAAATAATTTGTGTACAGATGAGTCACACACAACTAACACATAGACATGCATATGCCTAATTTTGGCTTGTACCTTGACAGAGGGGAATGCAGCGTATGGCTACTCCCTTCCGTGTTGCTCGAAGGTTACAACCAACCATGGCCGAAGCTGGGCTCAACTTCTATGTACGCTTTTAATGGTTAAATGAAACAAAAAAATCTTTTTTATAAACTAAGTTTTCAAGAAAATGAAATAAGAGATGCGTACCTACACTCTAATGCAAAATTCTTAATTTTTAATAAGCTGCAGATTTCTTAGTCAGCAAAACTCACGAACGATCCTAAAGCTACTTTTTTCTTAATATTTATTTAATAGGAGTGTGATTTAATATTATAAAAGAAAAACAAAACTGATGACTAGTTTAATAAAGAAGAAGGTAATTTTTTACTGACTTCATATTTTGTAATGAGTAATGACTGATACTGAACCGTCTATCTCAAAAACTATTGAACCGAATTGATGATACTTGCACTGTTCCCTAAGTTGGAATATAACTATTCAAAAAAATTTCAATCGCTTATGCACGCATAAACGTATAAAAATAACCATATTTTCTTTTCGCACAAGTTTAAGTAAGGTTTTGTGTTCTAGTTTTTTTTTTTTTTTCATTTGAGGTTTCATTGAAAGAAGTCAAGATCACAACAACCATTGTGCGTCTACGAAGAAAACAAAAGGAGGGTTTTGCTATTCGCTGCTATATAACTACATATATATATATAGTACATATACAAGTTGATACCTCTTTAAATATAGGAATGAAGACCGTAACGAGAAACCTAAGAAAAAATTTGACCTCTGATAAAACTTTTACCGTGTGTAGCCGTGTGGTTCCCGGCAGAGTAGAATAGGACCATTCTAAGTCTTTCCGTGGATGTCGTAGAAGACGACTTAGGAAACGCAAGCTTAAAAACCGGCCAAGTGCGTGTCGGGCCACGCGCAGTGTAGGGTTCCGTAGTAGCGCATAACAACTTTGAGTTCACACTGTTCACACTCGCACCTCACAGTTTAACGACCAAAAACATCTAACAATGAAAATTGTATGAAATTTAACATTTTCGAGGACATTTTATAAGTTGGTTGCCTATAACTTTTTAGTTTGTTCTTAGTACTCAGCTCTGATAGTTTTTCTTTCAACTTCAGTATATATACTACTGCTGTAATTTTTTTCACGTATCTATATATAACCGTTTAGCAGATAGAGGGGGGGGGGACACTTACCTCTAACAAAAATTCGCACTTTAAAACCAAATATTTCGGAAACGGATCCCTAAATCGAAAAATGGTGTTCTCAACCTCACAATATTTTTGAAAGACCTATTAAACGATACCCCACACGATGGGATAATAGAGAAAAAAAATTACTTCCCCACTTTACTTGTATGAAAGCTACCAGAAAAAAAAATTTCAAGATTTTTTTCTACCACTCTTTTGGCATGATTAATATACATATTCATACCAAATTACAGCTTTCTAGTACTTATAGTCTCTTAGTAAAACCGCGAACGGACAGACAGACAGACAGACATGGTGAAACTATAAGGGTTCCTTGTTTACTACGGAACCCTAAAAAGCTTATAAACATCAAAGAGTCCTCCAGACGGATTGCGTCTGGCCAGCGTGGCGAGTCTAGGCCAAATTCTCTGACTGCCCTGGCTATATATATATAAATATGACTCTGGTAGTACAGAGAGGTTCATGATCCTGCAGTGGAAACTAACAAAGACCTGATTGATGATGATGATGAGAACTTTGCCAAATCAATGATTTTGTTTTTTTTGTTTCCTAAAACCAAGAAGTATCTTGGTTTTAATGTGTTTTTTTTTCTAAATAAAATATGGTGAATCAATACAATTACTTATCGAAAACATGTTTCGTTAATATGCTTTGACAAAAGTTGTACAAATCTTCAACATACTTACTTCATCAAAAATATTCAGTCTAAAAGGCCGCCCTGTGTCGTTCCCGGGCTAAAGGTTCCTATATTTACTGGCAGCATACCAAGATTACTAAAAGGTTTTTAAATTAACTGTATGTTTGTTCATGTGTTTCTTTTTACCTTTAGAACTATCCCCCATAATTGTTAAAATATATTGTTGAAGCGTCTTGATCATCCGCTACTCTTAATTACATACTTGTAGCATAAATTGAAGTCCTTTGGCGCCAGATATCTGTCTATAACATGTAGAGTATTTATCTCCCCGGAATGTTTTACATGCAGTGCATTATGCTGCAGTTTGGGCTGTTATGGTGCTGTAAAACTTGACTATTTACCTTATTTAACACCCATGGTACACACATTCAATTTAAACTTATTTTTTTATTGTAAACGTAATTTTGGGTTATAAAAAAAAATAATTGTGGATAAAATATTGCACTATCTGTCATAGGCAGAATATCCTTTGAAGGGATCTCTTCGTTCTTGGTGTGTGGTTTTGAAGTATAGGTAATACGGTTTTATACATAGGCAACAAGTTTGTGTGCTTAGTATATCATGTAAAGTAACCATTAAGCTCCACCAATGACTTAAACACTTCAATATGATTGATATCTTTTCAAATACACAGATTTGCAGGCAGTGGGTATAACTAATGCTGAAAATGTAAATTCTTTTCTATTTTCTGTGACTTGTTATACAAAAAATTACAAAAATAGTTCGTTTGTTCATCCAGCAGGACAAAAATTTCATTTTACCCCCATTTCGAACAGGTCTTTCATTAATTTTTTTGGTCATCTAATTCATCTAACTATACCATTAGGTGTAGGCGTGTAAGTAGGTACTTAGTGTACTATTCTACTATATCTCGCAGGTTAAATTATCTCAGTACTCGATATATCTTACACGTGATGATCGGTTGACAAAACGATATAACAAGTTATCTGGAAGAGGATTTCTCCATCATAATACCCACCAACACTTTGCAGTATTAAAGTAATTAAAGTATTAAAGTAATTTAAGTAATATACTTAAAATACTGTATGTATTGCAATGTTGAAATAAGTAAATGATTTTAGGCAAGTCTATTAACCACGCCACCGTCCGTCTTTATTACGACACACATGTAGGACTGGCCATGAGGCTATCATCATCATCATCAAGTAATCATCATCATCATTATGAAATTATGATGATGATGATTACTTTTTAGTGATTACATCCTTTTAAAATGTGATTGCCCTACCAACTTTTAAACAATGACCACAATATCAAATTAAAAGTTTGCTTATAAGTCTTTATTTACGTAGATTTTTTTTTTTTAAACTTCACATCATACTTCTTCACAGTTGTGAACGATGATACAATGTAAGTGACCAAAGAATATAACTTGTATTAAATTATTGAATAGAATTAACGCTAACAATTCACACCTACTCGAAAGGCTACCTGCTTAATTACAGCGTTCACTTATAATGAATTCATTGAGGTGTTATAGAATCCCTTAATATTTATGGACGAACGGATTGAGGGTAAGGGCTAAATCAAACTTGTGGTCTTACCTCAACCATCTTGGAAACTTTGGTTTTTTGTGCATAAGTTAAGCAGTAACATCAATTTTATAAGGTTCGTCTATCGATGAGCAGCACAGATATTATAGTAGCATTGTGTATGTGTACCTATCTATTAAATAAGTGTAGAAATAGTATCTGTAATATTCCAAAAACATTGAAAACTTTGTTACTACAGATACAGACCCTGAAAATCTCCTGTCATCACAACACCTGATTCATTCCATGAATAATCTATGTGTCACCATATCATTATCGGATCGAGAAAGATATATGTAAATATGTTTAAGTACTCTTATTTAACACTGGCAGTTCGCGCCCGCTTCGCCCGTGGTACATTATACCAAAGATAATACTAACGTAATAGACTGCCCACCTCATACAAAAATATTGGACCAAATTAAGGTTGCGAAAAACAGGCGAATGTATGGCGCAGGAGAGTTGCTTGCTACTCGATACTAGATGGCAGTAATCAAATATACGGTGTCATTTTAAAATATTATGCCTAAATTATTGTTCTGATTTTTAATATGATACATTTTCTGAATCATGTTTTTATATTCTCATAATACGGTAGATACAATGTTGTGTAGTTTCGAGTGGCGCCATCTATGCGAGTCTCTGAGAACAAATCGTACGATAAAGGCGTTGAGACCACATGATTATACATCCTACTAGCTTATGACACTCAAGGATAACGTACCTATCCATCGGTGAAATAATTTTTGAAATCGATCCATTTGTTCCTGAGATTAGCGCGTTCAACCCAACAAACTAACTATTTGGCTTTACATATAATATACGTTAGATTCCTTCTATTTGCATCACTCTCAATAGTCAACCTAACTCTTTATGTTAACTAGGTAACTTAAAAAAAACTAAGTATGAGGAAAATTAAGGCATATTTCCTTTCGTTTGATAAATTGAGATAAACACTAGCCTACGCCTAAAGTGGTAACTCATATATATCTAATGAGATAATTTTTAAATATGATATGACGTGAAAAAGTGCCTGCAGAAAATAGGCCTTATAATAAATAATAAATAAATATAAAGGGACATATCACACAAATTGAGCTAGCCCCACAGTAATTATTTACTTAATTATTTACAGCCCTTATTTTCTGAATAAACGTTTTGATTTTGATTTTGATTAAGATTTGACATGATTTCGGATTCAAAATTGCTGGGTGGCGCTGGTTTCACATAATTACCACTGCGACTTAAGCTGGTGGGTGGCCCTGGCTATCATTGTTTGATATATTTGGGTAGCTTGCAAATCTAACATCAGTATTGGCCACTTACACACACGAAAATCAAGCAAGCAACAACACAAATTTAATTCAGATATATAAGTAGACTTATTCTTTCGCTGCGGAACGCTAAACCACGCGTGATTCGATTGTACTATTGTTTCAGTCAATACCAACAAGTTAAATTTAATATACCTACCTAGGTAAACATTGCGCACTATCTACTTTTATCGTTGGCACGATTGTATTCCTACCTGAACAGTGAACGTAATGTTCCTCATTTTGTCGGTATTAAAATTTTATACCAACTATGGATGTGAAACAAGGCCTTACGAAATCACACCCAAGTTATAATTACATTGTCTCACGACGTCATTTAACATTAACAGCTTAATATTGGGGGCATAACGTATTCATTACAATGGCGTCAATTATTTGGTAACCCTATTTTCCACTTACATTGCGAGTGCTCACGATGGAGCCCGTAATTGTCGATCGCCCTAAGCGATATTTTGCTTTTCATTTCTATCTTCTGAGATTCCTCGGCCTGGGTTGGTGGCATCAATCAGATGAAGACGATACAAGGAACTTTCCAAGCTGGTATATCTACTATTCTATCCTCACACAGGTGGTATGGGTCGCTGGCTTTGTGGGACTTGAAACCATCGACCCATTTGTTGGTGAAAAAGATATAGACCGTTTCATGTTCAGCCTGTCATTCGTGATCACACACGACTTAACCTTAATAAAACTATACATTTTTTTCTTTAAAAATGATAAGATTCAAGAAATAGTCAGAACTTTAGAGATAGACGTGTACCAGTATTATCAAAATAATGCTAAAAACCGTGCCACTATAAGAACGACGAGAATAATGACTGGTTCTTTTATTTTCTTTGGCTGGCTTACTATTGGGAACACCAATGTCTACGGGACGATCATGGATTTGCGCTGGAAAGCTGAGGTTGCGAAGTTGAACGATACCGCTCTGATTCCATCTCGGACGCTGCCTCAACCAATTTTCATACCTTGGAACTACCAAAGGGATGCTTCGTATATATCCACGTTTGTTTTGGAAACTGTTGGATTATTGTGGACTGGACATATAGTTATGACGATAGATACGTTTATTGGCTCAGTAATTTTGCATATGAGTTCACAATTTGCGATACTTCGTGAAGCTTTAATAACTGCATACGACCGCACAATGATACTTATGTACGAAGGCGTGCGTCTGGACGCTGATAGTACTTCATTAATATCAATTGCCGATAATCAGAACATTGAAGACCGCATCGAGCAAATTGTCAGATCAAGATACCCTCAAAGAGAAGTAGAAAAGCAATTAGAAAACACATTGATTAGCTGTATCCGCCAACATCAACTTCTTATAAGGTATTATTAGTTTCCGACCAGTTTTATCTGCGTAGAAATTTGCGGCGCCATACTCAGATGCATTTTCTTTAACCCTAAGCATCTTGAAGTAATAAAGCATTGCTAAATAACATTATAAATCTAAATTTATCATTTCCATGATGTATAATGTAATAAGAACCTAAAGCGAGGCATAATAAAATATCACTGAATTTTTAAAATAGGCTTTTACGAAAGGTTTCATAAAAGGTTTGATGTAGATAGCTGTTCAGCGTTAAGGATGTCCAACTCCAGATCAGCTCGTTCACGTTATCATTCCTCTTTTTTTCATCCGGATAAAACTACATTTGTATCAAAATTTTAATGTAAAAGGGCAGGGGTGTTAAAATTTTGATGCAACTTTCGTTTTATCCAGTAGCAAAATTTTAATGTGTTAAATTCCCCAGAGTGCGAAACAACGTATAAATTCCCGTAGTTGTGCGACGCGTTTGTCGCTTCTGCCATTTGCATCATGTTAATTAGTTTTCGAGCTCTGAGCTCTAAATCACCGATTGCAGAGGTAGTGATGGCCTTGAGAGGATAGAATTTCACCGGGAATCGGTTTTGTGAAGTTCTAATTGAGAACTTTCTATATTTACTCAAAATAACTATCAATCAAAGCTACCTAGACAATGGATTACTTAGTTAAATACTAATTTCTAGAACTAAAATAAAAATATTTCAACCCTGCAGTTTAGTTTAGTTATGCTTCGTTAGGTTCTATAAGCCGTCGTCGTATAACACTTTATGAATATTTTGGAAAATAAGTAAATAGCGTAAAAATATTAAGCAAAAAGAAATTAGACTATAAATTTAGAGTATACTAAAAATGTTCTTAAAAATTTTTTTACGAATAGTTTGTGTGCTAGGAATATAAAAAATGAGGGAAACTAATGTAGACCCCCAAACCGTCACACAATAATCTGCTAATTTCCAAAAAATCTCAAATTCACACATAGATTCTGAGAGAAGGTTCTATAGATGACACTGGACAATCGAGCATTTGTAATATAATAAGCAAAATAGAAATAAATTTAACTACCTACCATACGGACGTAGGTCAATCAGCTGGTTTAGCGAATTTAAAAGGGGGGACTGTTTTTTTTTTCTACTTATAATGACATCCTTCGTGACTTATGTAACTTTTGATATCAACAAATTGATAAATGTAAATTTTATTCACTAGGAACTTGATGAATTGAAATTTATTTCTTTGTTGTGGTTTTATCTACAGCTTTACAGTTAGCTAATATGACTCTCTGATATGTATGTAAGCCGGTTCAGTGTCTCTTTATATTTTATAAAGATTAATATAAATAATATAGATATTAAACAATAAATAACAAGTATAAATAAAGCATCAATACGTATGCATCAAATCGTTATGCTCAATACATTTCAGCCTGATAGGTATAGGTTCATTAAAATTCTCCTCTGGAAGAATTTATATTGGTACACGACACACTCCTCGAAGGCAGGGTCTATCGGTATGTACTCGAAATGCTCATATAAATTTTAATATTTCTACCTTCCTAACGGCTTGTACATGACTCACATACAACTCGGCATATAGCTTGACTTTTGTAGAGCTCTTTTTTCCGGCGAGTAAGTAGGGCGCAGAATGTAAGGCATATTTCTCAGTAAATACAGTATAGAAGTATCACTCATAATAGTGACATTTTTAAGCTACGAAGAAATTTTCTCCTACAAGACTAGAGGCATTAGAAAATTGGATAATAAGCCGTTTCAAATAACTCCAAAGCCAATAAATACCAATTTACCTGCTAAAATAGAAATGACGCTATTACAGTATTAAGGCGTCCCGAAAATATAACATGGAAAATGATTTTGCTGAACTAGGTTCACTTAGCAAAGTTAGTAATCGACTTTTCTATCCAATAACTTGAAATAATATCTTTATAACAGTTTTATGGTGAGATGAAATCATGGATGAAATATATAAACTTAACATACATAATTATTATGTGTAAATTAGGCATATTGTAGCGTCATTCAGTTTCTGTATAGATAAGGTATCACCCGGCGACAATATTCGTTTAAACATAAAATAGAACGTTATCAACATGAGAAATCATTTTGGCATCTATATATCTTTTATCATATAATCCCTACTTCTGTTCCGGCGGTTTTCCTTAATTATCTCCTGTGATTACTAAAATAAACAGTTGCAATTTGCACCGATAAGGTTTTCAGAAAATTCTCTAGTAGATGACATGAAGACACGTTATTTTAAAATTTGATACTATTATAAAAAATAATATATCCAGGTAGTGATAAAAATAATACAATTAAGATAAGGTTTTGTGAGTTTATTACATTGCATATAATTGTATGATCAACAACGTTTTATTGCATGTTCTGTAATCCCCTTTGGCCCGCAGATTTTCTTAAAATACTCTGATTCTAATGACCTTCATTTGACAATCATAATGTTGATAAGCTATATTAGTTTTTTCCTACACGACCATATTCTTTTAATTTCAATTATTCAATATTTTACTTTAACGTGACGTAGTTGCCTTTATCATAAAACATAATAGAGATAACTTTAAGTGTTAAATTATACAGACATGATTTTCAAAACGTTGTAAAAATTGGTATTACCTATCTCTTTCCGTTCAACTCCATTAGTTGATACAAGGGGTAAAGTAAATTTACTAAAACAAAATGCTTCCTTTTAAAAAAAACCATATTCAAAATTTATATAAAGGTAATAAGTACCTACTTTTAAGTAAATTATTATTACTTTTTAGTTTAGTTTAAGGTAATTTTACGGAATCTGCATATTTTACAGAATAAAAGATTATTTTTAAACCAACCACTTTTAATAAGTACTTACATATAGTCTGAATTGCTGCCCTTATTTGTGTTGGTGGCGTCCACTCTGTAACCTCGTTATTTCTCGGTATGTCAGCGTCACATACATAAATCAGAGAGTACGGCTGCTCTGTGTGCAATTTAACAACAGTCGTGTATAAATGCCTTTGAAATGTCACCAAATCAAACAACACTTAAAAGATTACATCATTTCATTTATGTAGGTAGCGTCCACTCTGTAACTTCGGTATTTCTCGGAATGACGGCGTCACATACATTAATCAGAGAGTACGGCTGCTCAGTATTCTATTCAACAACAGTCTTCTATAGTTGCTTTTGAAATGTCACCAAATCAAACAACTCTTGATAGATTATAACTAGTATGAATTGCCGTCCTTATTTGTGGTAGCATCCAGTCTGAAACCCTCTTTATTTCTCGTTATGTCGGTGTCACATACATAAATCAGAGAGTACAACTGCTCAATATTCCATTCAACAACAGTCATCTATAAACGCTTTTGAAATGGGACTAAGTCAAACAACTCATTAGATTCCATCCAGTTTAATGTATTCTTTTTGCAGTTTCCTTATGCTTAGGACAATTGTAGGGCGCTTTTAATATTGATGTTATATTAAAAGCGCCCTACAATTGTCTCTCACTGCAAAATCAAAATGTAAAACTATTCATCAGCCACGTGGATTTGGGCAGACATCATCATCACTATCACTACATAGTATAAAACAAAGTCCTCCGCCGCGTCTGTCTGCCTGTCTGTCTGTTCGCGCGATAAATTAAAAAACTATTGCATGGAGTTTCATGTTGTTTTTACCAATAGATAGAGTGATTCATAAGGAAGATTTTTAGGTATAATACATGTCCGGGCGCAGCCGGAGAGGGCTGCTAGTTTAAGTATATTTTTTAACCCAAAACAGCCAACTGCTGGAAAAACAGACTTGGAGTAAAAGTATTATTTTAATTTAAGAGTCCCACGTAAAGCCGAAATCCCATACAAACGTAGTTTGGTTTTAGTTTTACAATAGTTAAGCCAATCTCAACCAAATTTCGTACATACGACCGGATAAGACATATTGATGTTTATAATCAATTTCAATTTTAAAAACAATACCTATACAAAATTACAGCGAGTAGAAGTTTCGTATCGAAAATTTCTTAACTGTTGTAAAACTAAAACCAAACTACGTTTGTATGGGATTTCGGCTTTACGCGGAACTCTTAAATAAAAACTTTGGGAATAAGTATTTACTACCTTATACGAGACATCAATGGCAAAAACAATCAAGTGTGACTGAATAAAGATAAAGAGGGACGTAATTTATTTATGACTTCTTTATTAGGCTTTGAATACTAACTTATCGATTAATCTTTATTGGCGGTTTTTTCGTTTCAATTTCTCGTATAGTCATCTATTATATGAACTTGAACTTTACTGTTCTTTAAATTTCAAAAAGATTTCGTAAAGTATTAATAAGTTAAAAATCTCAAAGTTATAAATATTATAATATTTCTCTATATAATTCTCTCTGACCCTGACTTCTGTTTACCCTGTGAAGGTTAAAGACGTGAAATACATCTGCATCTGTAAGTTTTCTTTTAACTGTCGGCTATTGACCTTATAAAGAGTGTTTTTCCGCGCCAGAACGGTCTGCTACACTGTCTATCCTATTAGTAAGTGGAAACCAAGTACATCGAACTTTTTGGCAAGCGACCTCCGACCAGGGCCAGCTTTACTGCCATAAAGTGCAATAAGAATTAACTGCCAGCCGGCTCGGAGCACGAGCCAAAATTTGCGATTCCCAAATAAGTTGAACCGGCGTATTACAAAGCCCATACACGTATAGTGGAATAGGTAACTGAACCAGTTAGTAGTAAGGTATTCCATCACATCACTCAGCTCTAGTGAGTGAGGTGAGCCGTAGCTCTCAGTGAAATAAAGAAATTAATCACAATTTATATTACCTCCAAACTTATAAGTCAGACAAAAGAAGCATGAAGCTCCGTGCTTCGGAAGGCACGTTAAGCCGTTGGTCCCGGCTGTCATCGTTGATGGCAGTCGTTAAGCTATGTCAGATGCCTTAAGGCAGCTTGAAAAATCTGACACCAGTGTTGGCCACTTACACATACGAAAAACAACAACAAGACAAAATAAAAAAATATGCCACCCCATTTTTCTGCTCAAAGACAGGAAATGGGGATGGTATCTGATTCTTCCATAAAATAAACATACAATACGATTTTCACAAAGAACCTGTGACTAATTCCCGTTTGCACCCAAAACCCCTAAAGAAGCTATCGCTCTTACTTACCTGGATCGAGGAGTAAGGCCGGCGCAGTAGGTACGCGTAGTACGTACACGTAGGTACGAACTCTCACTTAATACGAGACGCCCGTACTTATTGAAAACGTGCCTGATATGACAAACAGAAGTCGCGTGGTCAATAAAAGTCGGAAAATTACACGTATCTCGCGGAAAAAATCAATTCGCAGTCGATATGAAAGTAATAAGGGGACGCCCCGCTCTGGTAGACTCCACACTGCAATATCCCAGGATTATGGACCCAATATTGTCACTCAGTTGCTTTTTTCTTACGCTTGAATCAACATAATCTTTTCATATTCACCTTTTGAGAATGAAATGAATTTTTCAGTTAAGCGGTAGCGTTAGCCTTTCAAACTTTACAAACCGCGGAGACCGAAATTTCTCGTAACTAGAGGGCTGGCCTAGGTGCCCATATGTAATGATAAAATGCTATCCAACAAAAGTAGATAGTAAGTGAGTTTTTTTATATGTAGTTGGCTCTTTTTCGATATTTAGGACGTCTTTCGATGTCTCTATACTAGATAATCAGAATTTAGATAAAGAAGACATAGATGATCTAACCGTTCGACGTTAACTTACAATATTATGAGTTAAGAAAATTACAATTTTCTTGCAATAGATACTCATTAAATTTTTCAATGTTTCAAACATTCATATATCTATCAATTTTTGCCTTTCAAATACTTACCCATCTTATCAATGTTTTCCAAGATTTTCTTTTCATTTAGTTTAAAGTTTCTCACGCTTTTCGTAAATTCGTGGGTCTTTATTATCACGTTTTTGTTCGCAGCTGCGTCGAGAAATTCGCAAAAACTTACTCGTACGGGTTCATGACGCAACTTCTCTCTAGCATGGCGGCCATTTGCGTGGTAATGGTGCAAGTTTCGGTGAGGTTCACTCAATTTTCAGGCGACTCTTTTGCATTAATTAATATTTTAGAAACTTGGACTGTGGTTGTCACCGACAGCTACTTGTTTGGCAATTGCGTAATCGTATAGCTCCATGTAGCACGAAGCCATGAAGCTTATTCTGCTTTTTAGACAAGGAAAAACAGTCACGTTGGTAGGTACCTTAATGTCATCAGGTCTTTTTTAGTCTCCAGTGCAGGAGCACGACCCTCTCTGTACTACAAGAGCCATAGGTCAGGAGCCAGAACAGTCTTTTGGACAACAGGATTTGGCCTACACTCTCCACGCTGGCCAGACGGGTTGGAGAGGTCTCTTTGATGTTTATAAGCTTTGTATAGCTTATGTTTCCTTAGTCACCTTCTATGGTATGCACGGGTAGACTTGGAGTGGTCCTGTTCTACTCTGCCGGGAACCACGCGGCGAGAAGCTTAAAAATGCAAATAAATCAGCACAAAGGGTTCCCAAACGGGATGAAACTCGACTTTGTGCTAGCACTATGAATGTTTCCAGAACGGTTGAAATTAGAAAGGGAAACGGGAATCTCAAGCGTATTCCCAGGTACACAGACAAGTGTAGGTAATGCGTTAGATCCTAGAATCATTTGTTAAAATAGCAGAATTTATATGTACGCTCATGGTGTATAAATTATTTGCAATTTTTTTTGACCCGAGGTTTTATACCACTTTACGTTAACTGGCAGCTCACATTATTGTGCAATAAGTACCTATGGAGTTCGTTCACCTTAGCTATTTATAGATTGCTATGAAGAAAAGCCCATTGTGTGTGATGCACCTGCATCATGCAATCAATTTCTGAGCGCGCTTTACATTCGAAGATGATATCACTATTCTGCCTTATATAAAGTGTGTTAAATGATGAAAGGCGGTCACTTTATTACCATAGAGTTAAATAATAACTAAGTAATTAAGGAGGAGTAAATGAAAAATAAAATATTAACGAATCACTCCTAAAACTGACTGCTGACCTAGTTTAAAAAACTATTCAGAACACCGTCCAAAGTCATCAGAGCAAATAAAAAAATCGTTAGTTATCAAAAATAGTTTGACCATGATAATATTTATAACTTCTTCTGTGATAGTTGAATTAGGTCCTGCGTGGAATATATTCCACGACAAACTACCCAGTAGTCTACGCTAGAAAGTAAACAGGTGCCTCATCGAGACGGGTCAGTGAGATGATATCTTCTATACATACGAGATAGAGAAAAGTAGTCTAAGTAAACATGTCACACATATTATGGTACATAGGTAGGTAAGGTACCTTACAGACCTAGGTACCAAGATATTTTTATACTCTATAACTTAGCTATTTTCTCAGTGCTAACGCTTGCCACAAGATGCCCTGACTAATATCCCCATTACACCTTTACAGCAAGATGCATCAAGCTTCAAGTCCATTCGTCTCGTGACGTCACTGGCGTTCTTCGTGGCTATGATTATTCAGCTTGGGCTTCAGTGCTTCACAGCGAATGAACTGACACTGCAAGTAAGGCTTTGCTTCTTAAATTTCTCTCTTCCCTATTAAAAAAAAACTTTTATAATAACATTACTGCCAGAAAAGGAGTGTTTTACAACTATGTTATGCCAAAAACGTTTAAATAATTAAAGTACAGGTAAATAAATCTTCTTAAGGCTTGTACTTGCGCTAATGACCTTCAGGATATGGGCCGAGTTTTGAATCTTAGTTCCCGTCAGAAAGTCAGCGGTCGACTGCCACCCGTCGCCCGCGCGCATTCAAAATATTAATTATCATAAAAAGAAGAATAATCTGTATAATCAAAATTCCTCGGGAGCGTTTGTAGGTTGATTGGTATTGTATTGAACATAAAAATTGCGTGACAACAAAGAGTTACGTAGTTTATGAATATTTGCAATACAAAATCGATGTACGCTGTACTTTTTTTCTAAAAAACTATGAAATTTAGAAAAAAGTCCTCAGCAAGTAAAGATAAAAACCCATTCTACAATTTATGTTTTTTTGGTATTGTGCTTTATGTTTGACCATTTTTATAGAGGTTAAACATAGTCGAAATGTCAAGGAGGACCCTTAAGCATATTCCCATATAAAAATACGGCATGAAAACATACTTAACCTTGTTATAGTTTCAAGGCAGAATATCAGGGTAGAGCTGCAACCATAACACAGCGGAAGTATGGGTATTGTGAGTCTCTGGTTAATGGAAAATGAGGCTAGAATTCACACAAACAAAAATCTAGGCTGTCAAAACTGATCGCTACAATTATTCTCCACGCTCACATCCTTTAAAATGAACGTTACAGAGAAGTTACTGAGGTGTCAAATGCGATTACGTTCTATGTGCATCTTCGATTGACTTTACAACGTAAACAAAGAAAATTTAATTGTAGAGCCATCAATTGCAGATTCTTAGGACTCTCCTTTTTTATTTTTGTCAGCAGACATTTCTGTTAACAATTAAATGGGTAGGTATGTCCTAATCCAAAACAAAGGACTGCAATAATTTAATATAGGGTATGACAAATCAACTTATAGTACTTAGCTAAAAGGATATCAGTAGTCTTCGAATGGCATCAGCATCCCAAAAAACCTTGAACATGGTATACGTCTATTTCGAGCCATCTGAAATTCAAGAAAAATTACGTCAGTCATGTTAAATTTCAAAATTGGTAAATTTTAATGATCTACGACACAAATACGTCGTATGTGACACCCACGTCTAATGTGTATGAAAAGTTATGTCCGCCATCTTGGAATGAACAAACTTTACAAAAGAACTTTTAGGCTTCCAATGTACATCTCCTTCGTTCATTGGTGTGGAAGTTGGGGCACTGTTAGTACGTTAATTTATCAAAAATGTATACAGTAACTTTGTTTTCTCTTTTACTGAAAACATTACGGTAATATGCATATATTTATCCAGTTTGACCCAAAGATATCCAACATACATACTTAATATTGGCCAAATAAGGCTGGTGGTTCCTCCGACACAGGTCCAGCATGTCATGTAATAATCACCATTGTTCAGGTAACGCCAGTGCATTATCGTGAACTAATTTTGCAATGAGTGTCTTGATGTTATTAATGTAGAGATGGAAGTTGCAAAGCAAATATAGACAATTCTGATATAGAATGCGCAAATACTCGTATTCCTAATTTCTTGCCAATTTTCAATGTATCGACATAAACAGACTTTCAGAAGATACTTCAAATAACTATTTTAAAATTTCATAACAATATTTCGGATTCCAAGTGGTTTATTTAAGAATGATATTATAAGTAATAAAAAATATATAAAAAAATTTGCTTTTATTACTCAAAAACATGTGTTCTACATGTTTTTGAGTAATAAAAGCAAATTTTTTATTACTCAAAAACATGTGTTCTCCATGTTTTTGAGTAATAAAAGTATAAATTTTATGTATACCTTATTTTGTTCTAATCCAAAAATGTTATTTTATAAGAGAACTTTAACTATTGTTAAAATCTAATAAATATTTGTCAGGCAGCCGGCGTTAGTGACGCAGTAATGCAAAGCAAATGGGAGCAAATGCCGCCTCGACTCCGCCGTCTCCTTCTCATGGTGCTAATGAGAGCTCAGAGACCTCTGAGGCTCTCTGCTGCAGGCTTTGCTTATATGAACAACGACTGCTTTTTAGCCGTAAGTCTATTAACTAAGGAGAAGATCGTACTTGCGCTTGGTTTAATATAAAAAAATCTGGAGCTTCATTTATTGCTTTGTCAAAGTCTAAATGAGATATTTACTTATTCATTTACCATATCCCAACTAATATTACAAATGCAAAAGTGAATTTGTTTGCTTGTGACGCTTTCACGCCATATAGGTATACTGAACTGATCATCGTGAAATTTTACAAAAACGTTGCCTAGAGTACGGAAAAGAACATAGGCTACCTTTTATCCTAGACAAAAGTACTATTCCCGATATTAACGCGAGCGGAGCCGCGGGTAAAGCAGTAGGTAGTTTAGAATATTTAAATATACGTATATATATATAAGCTAGTTTAGAATAATTAAATATACTTGTATATAAATTCAGCAAATATATTGTAGAACATTTTCATTTTCAGATTATGAAGGCAGCGTATTCCTACTACGCCGTACTGAGCCAAAAACAAGTTTAGATTTAATAAAGCGCAAGAAGTAATTTATAATTTATTAGAAACTTCAATACCACAATACAAGTAGAATTAGATTAACGTTGATTCACGTAACTACAATCGATACTATCACAGATGTTCTGTAGGTATAAAATTATATTTACTACACTAATAAATAACTTATAATTATTTTGTGGTATTACTGTCAATGGCCGATGCAATTTTCATCCATTTTTTGCCAGAAATCCTAAGATAATACCTAACTTACATTATATAAATGAGAAGTTAATAGCAAAACTAAACTAGCAGCAGTGGTACTTTCAAATAAAATCCAAAAAATCCTTATCATAGGTGTACATTTTTCTAAAAATGAGCCTGTAGACTAGGTTCTCTTCAATTTCGTTGGATTTTGACGCACTTATATTACTGTTATAAAACGACAGATTTCTCATGAATATGGCAGCTACACCTAGCTACACTAAAGATTGTAACAGAAAGATGGTAAAGAAGGAAGTATATGCCTGGGTGACATCTGGCAAAAATGAATCAGCTTTAATCCCATATTATCCTACCAAGATGAAACACTAGAGCTTTTGATAATCATTTATATCATTAGTAACTATATTAATATCGAGTAATTGTCTTTTCACTCCTGAATACAACAATTATTGTTTTGAATACAACAAAATTTGGCACCTATTTTTTTACAACTGCCAAGATTGGTTTTATAAGGGAATTTCGTTACATGCGAATTTTCTTTGTTTGTAAATTTCACTGTCTTGTATTTTGACAGTAAAGGTATCGTTAGTTTCATCTTTAAAACTCAAGAGTCTTTATATAGGTGTTTCATTAAAAGGGAAGGCAAGGCAGTTGGGTTTTATTGGTTCTTCATATATTATGTAGGATTGGCTTTTCCATGAAAATTTATATGGGTACATTTCTAACCATGTAATTTTTCGCCTGCCAAAGACCAATATCTCATTGAGCTGTACTATAAAGACTACTCCGGACTTTCCAGCCCGTTCTCCCGATGACACGAAGTCTATCTTTTGTTACTATCATTTCTCATATTCCATATTTTGTAGTGGCACACACATTACATATCCTGTAGTTGATAATGTACGTTTTGCAGCAATCATATCAATGCCAATACAATAATAGGGCACTAGTAAGCCGTCGCTCTGTTACATACATAATAAAGTACCTATACCAAAACTAACTGAAATCGTCAAAGAAGTTTACTCCTTGAAACTGCACAATTTTAACTTTTGCCTTCACACAAATCGAGCAATCAGCTAGGTCATATTACGATACAAAAGGTGAAAGTTGTTCAATTTCGTGGATTTTCGTTAGACCTTATTTATATTACATAAAAGTAAACTGATATAAAATTTCATAGTTCTAGTAGAGGTGGTTTTGGAGTCACTGACCGAGGCCTTTCTGTTCGCACTTCCAGTATTGTCATTTCTTCAGATCTGAAAATTGTTAAATTATAATAATATACCTATTACTAAGTCAATAGAAAAAATTAAAATGAGGCCTGTAAAAAATTATACTCATTGTACCTACGTAGGTAAGTAAAAAAGGTTCAACAAATATAATTTCGTGTAATAAAAATGACACTAATATTGTCTAAAAAATAAGATGGGCTTTTCTTTTTTTTTTTCGACAAGTAGAAAGGTGTGTAAAAAGTACAAAATAACCCAAAGGTTAGACGTGCTTCCGATTTATAATCGGCCCCAATAAAGATAAGATAAGATAAGGTGTGTAAAAATAACCACCATGCATCCTCCTCATCAGAGCACTTTCCCGGTTGCATCTTGAGCTACTCATATTCGATGCTTATGAGGTTCGCCATTATGACAACATTCATGCTGTGATATGATTTGGCTAAAGTGTTTACTGCCGGCTGTTTGCCAACTCTTCTTGGGTAGCTCCAGATCCTCAGTCTTATTCGTGTGAAAATTAATGACAAGTATTTTTCTGTGCCGGGAATCGAATTAAGAGTCCTTCGTGTAGCAGGCTGGCTGGCGTGTTTGCACTATGTGGTACAATATCAATGAACAACTTGCTGATATTTTGCTATAGTAACACTAGGACTCTAATTTTAAAAAGTCAACAATAAGCAATCATTTATATTTTTTTTGTGCATATTATTATAATCTTCAATAAAACAATGTAGGAAATTGTGAAACTGAGTCATACAATTAATTCTGAACTAAACTGAGTCATTGTTTTTCTTGGCATCCTTAAGACTTTGCCAAATCTTTTAACAACATGAAAAGTAAAGATTTAACATGTTTTAAAAAGAACATTCGAAGCTCCACAGAGTCTTTTCTGTGTTACCACCAGTACCATAATATGTTTATATAGGATGTTCATAGGATGTTATCGGAAGAATGAAGATAATAAGAAAGAAGACATTCCTCTTTTCAGTAGAATGCGGTACTCTTCATAACAACGGTGAGTCCAAGTATGTGATAAATGATTTTACATACTAGCAATATTCCTGCGACTTCGTCCGCGTAAATTATTGCCTATGTCTCTCGCAGATAAATTAATTATCTACACGTGAAAGAATTTTGAAAATCAGTCAAATAGTTTCGGAGCCTATTTTATGCAAAATCTTTCCTCTTTATAATGTTAGTATAGATTGCATCATTGAGCAGGCTGTTAAGCTATATGTAGGTATATACCTAATACCCTTTAAGGCTTCTGGTTGCGCCAACAGTCACACATAAGGAGAAAACCACGTGCTTGAAATAATTACCTGTCTTCAGCAGATTGCGCGGCATTATAGAATACGTCAGGCAGAGGTGAATCGTGTTGACTTAGCAGGGAGCTCCCAGCCCTTGGGGAGTGCGGTCCGTGAGTGGCGTAGGGCGAGAATGGCACCGCAGCCCGAAGCGCTGCCAAGACTAGTAGCATGCCACCTAGACAACCAAAATATTGTGTTATGGTTATGGGCAGGAATGACATCTTAAACTGTCTCTCTAATTGTTGAATTATGGCATCGGGTACGCGCGCTCGGCCTCCCAAACTGCTACTCTCTCATCCCCACTCATCCGAGCAATTAGCATCCCGTTTTTCCAGTTCAACGAATTCTTAACACATCTAAAAAGCGTCAGTACCGAGAAAAGGCAAACAGACTGCGCTCACCAATCCGTCTGCGTGGTTAGTATGGCAAAACTTCCTTCGATAGCGGAATACTAGGTGGAGGGTGGAGGCCTGTGTCCAGCTGTGGACTTCTTTCGTCTTAGATCTTTCTTCTTTCTTATTTCATTTATTTCTTTCCGATGTCGTTTAAAGTTAAATCTGATTTGAGTAATAGGTAAAAAATAATTATTAGTGTTAATCAATACGATACGAGTAGGTACAGTGACTAATTAAACGGACACAAGCTTTTTTAATAAAAAATAAATTTTACATTAACCTTAAAAACTAATTTTTTAAGCAAGCGTGTAAAAATATCTAACTCAAATGGGAACTGGCAGCCAGTGGCAGCACATTAGTACCTGAAATTATCACTACCCCATACTTCATAACTCTTCTCAATTACTCTCCTATTAAAGATAAGCGATAGATTAGGTGCCTCAAAGTGATGGAGCCTGTAAGTACGCTCATTATTAATAAATCTTTTAATGACAATGTTAGCTATATAACGGATTATAATAAAATGATGTTATGGTAAATCCATTGTAGTAACTTTAGAAAATAATATTTAGGTCACTGCATATTTTATCTATCCTCAGTTGAAAATATTTTAGGTATTTACCATACAATCATATTAAATAATATAAGCTGTAATTTTTTTCTGCTTTCTCAGGTATCAAGTTAGCGTAATAATATTCTAAATAAGATCATATATGATCACTTCATTAACGTAATATTAA
Source organism: Rhodophaea formosa (assembly GCA_963082605.1). Classification (NCBI taxonomy): domain Eukaryota; kingdom Metazoa; phylum Arthropoda; class Insecta; order Lepidoptera; family Pyralidae; genus Rhodophaea; species Rhodophaea formosa. The sequence continues at coordinate 15,808,315 of OY720206.1, forward strand.
GTATATATTTCGTTTATTTTCATTTTCATTTATTCTATCAATGAACATACACTGTGCAAAATTAATTTAAATTTAATATATTACGCTATAGCCTGTTGCGGCCAGAATATGGAATAGTGTTACTGACACAAGGAAAAAAGATATGGGTAAACCTGTAAAAAATATTACTAAAACTCAGGACGTCTAGATGGAGAGAGGAACTAGAAAAAGGCACAAGAAAACGCAACGAGAGGCTTAGAAGGAAATGTCTGAAACAGAACTGCAGGGAGTGCAACTGTCATTCGCGCGCGAGCGAATATTCCTTGCTCTGTAAGTTAAAGCTACTGACACGGATCAAGCTAGATAATCCTGATGATGTAGAAGCCGATGATGATGAAACCTTTACCTGATACAGTAGCAAACAGTGAGAGGTTGGCAAATAGAATAGCCGTAGCAGCGCACGCGTAGAAGGGCGCGCGCGCTCGTCCGCACGACCACCGTGTAAAGTCCCAACAGCGAAGGGACAGGGTGTATTCTCCCCGTCTGCACAGCAGGTCCACGAACAACGCTGCTACCCACATGGTCTCCAGGATCAGGACTAGGGCTGCACCCACCCTGTACAAGTTTTAAGAATAAATTAATGTTGAAACTATATTTTAACTTTTAATTCTTCCTGTTATACTCGTTCAACTGATTGAACGAGCCAATAGACATAAAATAAAGTAATAATATTGTTTTTTCTGTGGGGTTTTATAGCCACGGGATCTTCTTTCCCGTGTCTTTTATTTCCCGGTCTAAAATTAAAGAATAAGAACTCTCCGTCCCTTGGATTTCGTGAAAACTTTTTCGAATCTTTTTACCGCATGAGTAATATACGCTGAACTGTGTCTGATAAAAAGTTGATTCCGTGCTTCGGAAGGCACGTTAAGCCGTTGGTCCCGACTGCCATCAGGTAGTCGTAAAAAGAACCACGTCAGGGGCCGAGATGCGGTTTCGAAGAACTCAGACACCAGGGCGTGCATGGTCGACTAACCGTGTCAACTACACAAAATGATGATGATGAACATACAAAAATAAACTTGACCTTTCTAAAGTGTATGAACAATAAAAGTGTATAGGTAGGTACATATATTTTCGTATTTCGCACTCTGCACATTGGTGCTGTAGACGTTACGTCTGGGGAAGGTGATAACGATACAGACTGATCCATGAACCCCCTGACAATATTTTAACCTCGGAATCTTAATCCGTTATAATGTTAATCAGTTTTAATTTTATTATTAACGACTCGGTCAAGTGAACATGTGTAATATCTTTACAGGCTAATTCTAAACAAAATTATAATAAGATGAAAATATGTATAACAATTTTCATCTTAAAATCATAATCCCTAACAGAACAGAGAAGCAAGAAAAAAAAATAACTCGAAACATTCATTGAACCTCTAATACAAACTCACCAATCAGCTGAATATCTTTTTATTGGAGGTTTAAAATATTTTTTTGTGTTTTTCCTCGCGATTCTTTATTCTATTAGGGATTCTGATTTTGAGATGAAAATATTGTCAAGACATTTAGAATCAGCCTGTATTAGTTAGGTATTTCATTGTTCACTTGACCAAGTCGTTACTAAGAAAATTGAAACTGATTGACACTATCAGCAGGCGAGCAGTTTGTTGGTTAATTTAATAATGCCTTTGTCTGTTTCTTTTGCATATCTAAGATAAAGATAAGCAAGATAGCTACTTGATATTATTGACATTAAAAAAAACACTTTTGTCTTGTAGCTGTCCCTCAGTGACCGCCAAAAAGATGAGGTTACATATTAATAAATCAAAACTTCATCGAGCACATTTCAAAAGAACAACGAACAAATCAACAAATTTTAAAATAGCAGTGGTCATTTGACCAAAAGTCCAACTGACCAAAGTCTGAAATATCAACGTTTAAATTAACTATTACACTATTTGCCAAATTTTAGATTATTGAATAATTTATTAATTATTTATAGGTTTCACGGAAAATGTAAAAATAAACTAATTATGTATTGCTGTACTTGGTATAGTATAATTTCTGTTCGCCTAATTTTTTTACGTCTTATTTTATTTCCTTAAATATTCATTACTTGTACATATTAATATTTATACATCTACATAACTTCTAATACTCTCAATGAATATAATAAAATATTTAAACGCACAAAACTGTACTGCCCTCAGTCATTTCGAGTTGTCATAAAAAAAATAACTCTCGAACCTCTTTTCTGCCCTCAATCGCTCCGGATGATGATAAAGAAAATTTGTACTTAACTTTTTTTCTGCTCTCAGTCCTTGCTGTGGGTGGTCATAAAAAATATAACTAAAACCTAAGTTCTTTGCTGCCCTGAGTCGTTCTGGGTGGTTATCAAAACAAATAACTCGTACCTATCTTCTTTTCTGCCCTCATTACTTCTGGGTTATCATTAAAAAAATAACCCTAACCTTACTTCTTTTTATTTTTTTTGCTCTATGAAGTTTTGATTTATTAATATGTAACCAAAGATTAATAACCTATGGAGGATGGAGGTATGACCTAAAAGATTTTTTTCTCTTTCTACGTAAAAGATAGTGTTCCTAGTGATCATTTACACTCGAATTGAACACTCTACTTTACATAATAATAGCGAGGAAAAATATATGCAATTTGCAACAAAGAATAAAACAAGAAAATGCGCGGCAAACCTTTTTTTATATGGCCTTGCGCTCTTGATGCATTCAGCCATTTGTTGTGGCCAGAATACGCTTTTTTTTTAAATAAAAAATAATTGATGATTATTATATGAGCCGATATGTGGCGCGTGGCTTCCTTCGATTTTCAAATTTACTTACCTCCCTAAGGATGTAAATCGAACTTACAACCCGGATTTTGAGTTAAATACAACTTCTTTTCAGAGCTTAAATGATGTAAAGGTTTTAAACGCAAAAATTAAACCACCGAAAAGTGAAAATCATCACCCCTTGTTTTCCTACCCTTAGGGTTAGATTTTGCCAAATTAATAAGGGATCAACTTCGGGGTATACCCTTTCTAATAAAAAAAGAATTATCAAAATCGGACTACTCTGTAAAACATGCGTAGTCATACCTACATAAAAATATATACCTACGCGTCGACTTGAAAACCTCTGTTTTTTCGTCGGTTGAAAAATAGTACCTATTATCATAAATTTACAAAGGTTCAATTCACATTTTAGTACGTACAATTTTGTAGCGTATGCCGTCAATTTTTTTTATGATATTTGTCCAAGACGCGTAAACCTTGCGTTTACTTATCACCTCGCTGCGATTATTCGGGGTGAGGAATGAAAGGTGCTAGTAGGGCCTGCCAAATATAAAAAAATAAGAACAAGAAAGATAAATGACGTTCAAAAAGTGATACATGAGATCCAAAATTTGAATAAAAACTATTTATTTCATTTCGCCCTAGCATGCAAATACTGCGAGTCCGGTTCTGTATTATTGTACCAGTTACGAGTATCTTTAATATTGTAAAATTTTGTTGCACTCTAATAGCGTCTGTGAGTTTCTAGTCATAATAATCAAACAATTGAATCTGGTCATTATTCAACCGATGATAAGCATAGAGTTATAAAAATGTTTCTATTCAACTGTAAGTGACCGTAAAAACTTAAATGGTTGAACGTTGCGGTTATAAAATAAAGCCGTTCATTGAAGCAAAATATACCGTATGGTTACTCTGAATCTCGCCACTGCACGCTTTGCTCAGAACAATAGACAATCGTTTATATTAGTATAAATATTATGATTTCAGTGAGCTAACTTGATCATTACAACATGAGTGCTGTTATTTTCAAAATACCTCAGGAAAAATCATACGAATTTCTTCAACACATCACCAGGCAGTAAAAATAAATACATAGGGTAGGGACAAATAAGAACTTTGTCAGAAATTTATTATATAATACTTAACGTAACTAAAATATTTTTCGATGGTCTCTATTGCCTAGAAAAAACTTGGTTTATGCATCGATAGCGACACAGTTATTTGGTGCCCCTTTATTTACGCGAAAGGCCCCTGGGGTACGATAATAAAAATAATATCCCTGGCCTCTGACCCAGAAGGAGGGTAACAATTTTCGCGTATGTAATTTTCTATTAATGTAAGTTTGTCTGTTCCATTGCTACTTTCTATAACCTAGACCATTAACCAAACGGCTAGACCATTTTGAAATGTGGGGTGTGTTTTTAGCTTCGTATTTTTCTCCGGCGTGTCATAGGCACTTTGCTGGGACCAATCCTGGGAACTCGTAAAAAAATAACAATAACATAAAAAGTTTTCGGCCATCCCGACAATGTTTGTTATTTGAGTTGCTTTTGACCTGTGGGACTTATCGGTCCTATAGGTCGGAGTTGTTTATTTTAAAGGGCTGAGTCGCCAATACAAAGGAATGTCGATGGCAAATTTACACTATGTATAATGGATACACAATGTCATGTCTTTCTTTATTGCAGGGTAGACAGAGACCAGGTTCAGAAGATCTAAAGGCCATGTTTAGTTTGTAGGTGGAAAACGGAATCAAAATAGTGATGGATTGCTAGCCGCATCGCCTATTGACATGATTCATGTCTGACAGCCCTACGCGCAAGTCACACGCGTCGACATGAATTTAAGAACCGGCGTAACAAGTTCCTTTTTTGCGACCTCTGTGAAATTGCGCACATACTGCATGCTTATAGCGTAAATTACGTAAAACATGATTAATGGGTATTTAACGAAATTTATATCATGCTTGTTTCCTTGCAGTTAAACGAATTAAAAAATATATGTACAAACATTTAAATGCATACTTAACATTTTTTCCGCGACTTCTTCCGCGTGTATTATAGCCTGTGTCACCCGCAGATGAATTAGTTTCCATAGGTACTCGTAAATACATTTTGAAAGTCGGTCCAGTAGTTTCGGAGCCTATTCAATGCAAACAGACAAACGATCAAATTTTACCCTCATCATCATCATCATCATCATCAGCCTATTGCAGTCCACTGCTGGACATAAGCCTCCCCAAGGGCACGCCAAATTGTGCGATCTTCTGCTTTCCTCATCCAGCCACTACCAGCGACCTTTCTTAGGTCATCGGTCCACCTAGCAGAGGGACGTCCCACACTACGTTTTCCGAGACGTGGTCTCCATTCGAGAACCCGTCTGCTCCAACGTAAAAACTAAAAATTGAACAACGTAAACACACGGAAATACTTGTATAGCGTCAAGTAAGTATCGTCATGAAAAAACAAATATGCCGCTACGAAAATTTTACTCGTACTTTGACTTAAAACCTATTGAAATAGTCATGGCTGCATGGGTGTCTTCAACGATCTGTCCGGTGGTTGCGGGATAGGCATCAAGTACGCGCGTATGCCATCCCAAGCTGCTACTTTCTCATCGCGAATCCTTCAAGTAAGAAACATCCTAAATACCTTTATTCCTGAAGCTGTTTTAAAGGGCAGCAGCGCGAAAACCTTCCTAAGCTAAACAAACTGCCCTCACTATCACAAACCCGTCTGGCAAGCGTGCAAAAACCCCATGATGGATATCCTTTGGGGAGACCTAACAATATACCCAACAACTTCTTGCGGATGAGATGATGAAAACTAAGTATTGACAAACTAGAAAAAATACACGAGTAGGTATTGCAGCCAAAAATTAATTTAAGTAAATTAGCTAACCAAGAAAAAGATGTTGACTTTAATTGTACTTAAATGGTATATTATAATTCAAGTATTTATTACAAAAACTCTCAGCGTCCTTTTTTTTCTGTCAAGAAGATCCAAAAATCAGTCAAAAATAATGTTCTTTCTGTATTCGAAGCCAAAACATACACTAGTAGGTACTTACCTAAATCACGCCCATTCCAGACAGAGCCGGTCGGGCAAAACAAAGCCTACAATTTATGATAGTTTCGGAGATTCGGTCCACTATTTATCCACACTATTTCGTTATGACCGACCACTGCGTTTGTATCAATATAAAACTAATCGTTTACCTAATATAGTTGTAGGAACTGTAAGTCCTTGCATTTTTAATGAAAGTGACATTGAATCATGTATGCTTGATTACCTACTCAATAGATTTTCGTTTAAAATCGATATTTTTTCAGTTATTGAAAAACTTCGCAATGTCTGTGACCGATAAAAATTTTAATTATAAGTTCTACGTAGAGTTATCGGTTAGTAGTTTCACGTAGTTAGAAGTTTCACGTTTCACGTTTTCTACGTAGAGTTATCGGTTAGAGTCACTCTATGATCCTTAATTTCCCGTTTATATATCGTTATAAAAATATATCGTTATATTATTTATGCCATATGAAAGCTACCAATGAAATCAAATGAAAATCACTACGCAATAGTTCACATGTGTCTTAGTATGACAATTTTAAGAATATACTCACTTCGATAAAACTTAACATCCGTCCTACAAATTGGCGAATTATAATATTTTTAGTATTTAAGAACAGGTTTGTTATCATTATCAAGGCAGGTAAATAATGCTCAAATTTAAAAATTCTTGAGTAACATTTTCAAGGTCTGTAACGATGCGTCATCATTAAAATCTCTCTTATCATAGATATCACTTCAGTAAATTAGAATAAAACGTTAAAAATTCCAAACAGTTTATCTCTAAAATTTGTTGTAATACATTTTTTGGTAAATATTTGTGTACCCTGTGCATACCTCATTTTGTATAATTCCATAACCTAAATACTTCATTCACATAGCGCACGACACCACATTCCATGTTTAATTGTCTTTCGTCATATGAATCCCACTAAAAGTGTTTTGGCATATGATATGTATTCTACTTCGCTCCGAATGGTATCTGATTCAAAAGTTGCCATACAAAGAAGAGTAATGCAGCTGATGGTAACTTTTGATTGAGCCGCGGGTACAAATTTTTGATTCGTTTGTTAAATTGTGTGCTTATGTAAATTATTTTCATTGTTTCGTAATAAATGTCACTATTTCTACTAAAAGAATTCACTTAAGAGTCCCACGTAAAGCCGCAATCCCATACAAACGTAGTTTCGTTTTAGTTTTACAACAGTTAAGCCAATCTCAACCAAATTTCGTACATACGACCGGATAAGGCATATTGATGTTTATAATCAGATTTCAATTTTAAAAACAATACCTATACAAAATTACAGCGAGTACAAGTTTTCGATACAAAACTTCAACTCGCTGTAATTTCTTATCTCATACCCAGTTAATCATATGAAATAAACACACACGATATTCTAATATACATACAAAATTATTTTTCTTTTATCATATTTTAAGCAATAACATTATAATAAGAAGTAGATATGAACAGCATAATTATTAACTGTAACAGCTATGTCCCTCTTATTTATAACCTTTACTCAAAATGAAAAAATGGTTTGTTTAATTCATCATAAATGTTTAAACTGGTTTAAACCGTCGTCGCCGAAGAAGAACATGTATAAAAGTATAAGAAAGTAAAATTATGATTCGAAGCTACAATCAGAGAAAAGACAAAATATAGTCCAATTGCATATTTGACGTACAAAATTCTCGCATCTCCTACGAAGCCACTTAGCTAATTGCATCTGAATTTTTAAAACATCAACGTACTTACAGCAAACCGGGGGCCACTTCATATCCTAAGACGAGCAATTCAGCGCCGGCTCCGCTCAAAACTGGAAAGAAAAAGCGGGGTTATTTTATATTACACATTTTTACCTATCATTTTACGTCAGAGGCTGAGAGGCGGTTCTGAAGAACTCTGACACCAGGGTGTGCCTGTGCATGGTCAACTGACCGTGTCACCTACACGAAATGATGATGATGACCTTTCATTACAGCCGCAAGAAATCCACTGCAAGACATAGGCCTCTCCCAAGGATGTCTACCTAACTTTGAGGAGGTTTTGCCATACTCGCCACGCTTGGCAAATTGGTTGGTGAGCGCAGTTTGTTTGGCTTATATCGGTTCCGACGCTGCTACGTCTAAACCGTTTTTGAGCTAGTGAAGGGTAGGAGTTTGTTGGACTGAGGGAACGGGACAAAGGTATTCACGATGGTACTTGCTCGGATGGTTTAAAGATTCAAAACAAAGATTCAAAATGTTTATTCAGAAAATAGGCAACATTTAAAATTTTGCTCATTATTGTTCAAAAGCTACAGACTAGCAGGCAGCAGCCGAGCGCTGCAACCCCCGAACAGCTAGACATCCCTGACCGTATTTTTACGTACTATTACTGGTACATACATATGTCAGGCCAAGTCAGGCTGCCTGCTTAGCAGTGTTCTAGTTCTTATTAAATAATTTATTAGACACCCAGCAACTATGAGTGAGGCCTGCAGCGCAACCTTTGTAGTTCTACGATTTCTCGATGTGCTGGGTTGGCTCGTTTAACATCAAGGTAAGTGCAAAATAACCTGAACGTATGTAAGACATTCCGCTGCATACATTTTTAATCGGCCTCATAACTATTGACGTAAGCAACCCGTTTTTAAAAGTCAGCTAAAAAATATTTATAAGGATCGTACAAAATCCATGACATTCTCTCTCCTTTATTTCTCGAACATTGATAATATGTAGTTCCTAATCAATGGATTGTCGTTGGCTGTGCCAATACCTTGCTGGAACTTATTTCATCTTGAAACAAACAGAAAGTTAGTGTTCAAAGTTTGAGATAAACTACCTGTCTTTTCTCTTGTTCACAAACAACTCGATGTAATGTTTTCATTGATTTTAAAATATTCTTATAAACTAATAAAAAAATCTTTAATATAAAAAATTAATCGCTGAATGTGTTGCTAAGCACAAATCTCAAGAGCAGCTGTACCGATTTCGATAATTATTTTTTTAAGAATATTTCTTGAAGTAGGTACGAGAATGGTTCTTACGGAGAGAAAAATTTATATGTACCACGGGTGAAGCCGGGGCTAACTGCTAGTTTATTATAAAAGTCTATAATGTGTACCTATAATGCCCTATATAGTTGTAGCGCAAGTACAGTTTGACTGAAACATACCTCTATTTTTTGGTTTTAATTTTTTTACCATAAAATAGTCATAAAAAGAGATTTTAGATTGACGTGTTTGAATGGTTGGAATAAAAAGTACGCCCCTTAATAAAATTGATAAACCTATGTACGTAAATTATTTTACTTTACCGCTTTAGCTTACCCTTCCTTCATATTGTTTTAGTTAGTTTAGTATTATCATCTTTTGTATCAATTAATCTAACATTTCCAATGAGAAAAAAAAACATCAAACTACTAATTATTAAAACTTTGACATTTATCGAAAAGTTGAGACTATAGGTATGTCTGTATTTTCGATACATGTCAAAATTTTAATCGGCACTCAAGAGCAAATAAGAATACCAACCTACAGCTGTAATAAGGCCCCATAACCTTGCAAGAGGTTGCAATAGGTCCCATAACCTAGATGCTAAAGACTTTTTTGGTGGTCCAGCTGCTACCCTGACGGGATTCCGTGGGGCAACCGTGCTCGCTTGAAGCCCAGACGCGCACTCCGATTTGTTCACTTCCATGTCTATTTTTGTGCATCACAATATAAAGACTTTAAATACTTGTGTCAACATTAAGCATTTGGGAATACAACGATATCACATTTTAACACATAGTTTACGTACGCATCAAACTAAAAAGTATCTACGTCTTTGGGAATGCTTAACAAAATTGTTGTTATTTACAAACGAACTGCATCAACACTGATAAAACTAATATTGGTCTCAATATCAAATAAACACTGGCAAAATGCCCGGTTACTAAAATATCACACGACGCGTTAGTTTGTTTATGACTGTTTTGTAAATTTCTCCGGAGTAAAGAAGGCAAAATATGCCGTAAAAGTTAGGTGGTAGGGCGAAAGTGGTTCGCCGAATTTCTCTTCATCGTGGCACGTCTGTTCGCGGCGGCGGCTACACGCGTGCGTTCCGGAGCCGGGGACAGTAAACTGAGAGCTACAGAGAGACAGAAGCCAGCCTACGGTTGATGATACCGATGTACTTGTCTGTTTATTTATGCACAATGCGTCAAGAAAACCACGTCTCGCATCCATCTCTCGGCGCTTGAAAGATTGCTGGTGATTATGCTGGTGGCTTTTTACGGAGGACGCAGTCTGCACTAAATTTAAGGACCCCGAGAAATTCATTTGACTTTTTGAGATTCAAGTGTGGCATATTATAATGAATTATCAAAAAAGATGGCAACTTAACACAATGTATTTTAGATTTTAATGTTTTGTCTTGACCGATTTGGTCGTTAGAGATGAATGAATAAAACCTAGGTAATTTTTGGTTGATTTTTATTAAGATATCTAGAAGGTACTTTAAAAAGATTAGGTCAATCTTATTGTTTTTTTGATACGTTTTCGCGCGTTTTAATACTCACGATCATCAATTTGCAAAAATATATAAAGTTGGTAAAACGACATACTTACATTTATTACTATTACCTACTTCAACTGGCGAAGTGAGTTCACACACTTGCGCCACCCAGCAATTAATTCTATAAGTCCTAAATAAAAATCTAATAGCTGAATTAAGTACTTACTTGTAGTATTATTGGTACAAGTTTTCACTATTTTTCAAAAGTGGCCACTTTTGGCGGTAATAATTCGTTCGCTTAAACTTAGATTATAATATCTATGAAGAGTAATAAAAAGAATACTACAAGTAATTTACTAGGGCATCAGCTATTAGATGTTTTAAATTTGATATGATTTAGGACTTATAGAATTAATTGCTGGGTGGCGCTAGTGTGTGAACTCATTCGCTTTTAGTCGCGGGTGAAAGTCAGTCCCGAAGCAATGTCTTGTATTTCTTTTTTTTAATTATCTATTAATAATTATGCAGGTAGAAGCGACTTTATGAACTAGGTAAGTAATAAATTACTTACGTGCGATGAAAGATTTCCTAAGTTCACCTCAATAGTGTTTGCGTAGACCTAAATCAACCCACAACAAAGCAAATTTTGAGTGACCGCGTGAGGGTTCAAGTCCCTAAGTAAATTCGAATCACTACCTACTATAAATTAAGAATACATTATACTTACATTCTGTCACGTCTTTTTCCCATGCGGGGTAGACAGAGCCAAGTGCTATGGTGGTGGACGTAGAGATGGAAAACGGATTCAAAATAAGTAGTGATGGGTTGCAAGCGACGTCGCCTATTGCCATGATTCCTAAGATTATCATTCACCCATTCCCTCGATAGGCTTCGCAAGTACATTTTCAGGCTTAAATAACTTAAGAAGACTTTTACCAAGTCTTGCTACGAGGCTTTTTCGCATTGGATAGACAAAAGTAAAGTAACTATAGAGAGAACTTAATGTTTGCCATTTGTCATGAAGCGTTCAGTAAAGTCTTCGAGCAACACGGCCTCCGTAAAGTCAAGAAGTTGCGATTAAACTTGTAATAGGTATCGGTTATTTTGAAAGAATGGGTCTTTGCAAACCTGCTGGATTTTGTAAAAAGTTTGCGTATAAGTACCGAATCAGATCTCTAAACAAACATTGCACCTCCCATATAAATTCACCAATCAGCTGGTAGGTAAATTTTATATGGAAAGTCCTTAAGTTCGTAGCGGGAGGCCAATAAATTTTTATTTTTTTTACCGTTTTTTTCTTTTTAAATGGGCCTTTTAGGTCTTAAAAACCTAATTATAAGTCTTACAAGACACGTTTAGCACGCTATAGCTGTATAGGTGGAAAACGGAATCAAAAACTAATAATGTTATACTTTATTAATAGATATATTGCCGTGCCGTGTGGTTCCCGGCAGAGTAGAATTGGGTCACTCCAAGTCTTCCCGTGGATGTCGTAGAAGGCCAAATTTTCTGACTGCTCTGGCTAATAAATGGCTCTGGTAGTACAGAGGGGGTCGTGCTCCTGCAGTTGAGACTAAGAGGGACCTGATGATGATGATTATGATGATGTTAAGCCGCTCCGCTTAAAGCCATGTAAAGAGACTCCTTGGTCAACACTGGCAGACAGGAACGTTAGGCTCCGGTAAGATACCGCCTTTTGCAGAATACCTCTCCCTGCAAAACATTTAGGACACAGTTTATATGATTGGAAACCAAGAGATGCTGAATGCAAACTGTGTGCAGGAAGTTCACATCTAGGTGTACCTAGATTGGTGTACCAATGGAAGTAGGTAAGTTGGGTGAAAAAGTTGGGTCGGGTAGAGGTGTTACTGATATATCAGAACCGATACCGCGAACATAATATGAACGCTGCAGAACATAATACAAATATATTAGGTTATGTGATATCCGAAGAACGCGTTCCCGAAGAACCGTCAAGAACAGGTTAATATCCAAAGTATCGTATCGGTGAACCGGCTGCGTTACTGCGTTCCGCGCCCGTTCGCGTTCCGCATCCGTTCGCGTCCTAACTACGACGATACGAAACGTATATATTGATAGGTAGATGTAAAATGCCTCAAAAAATAATATTGCCTGCAAAATCCCAGCCTGTTCTTCACCGTTCTTGGAGAACGTTTAACGGAACATAATATCGGTAAACTAATATATTCGATAACATGGTTCTTGATATCTGACCCTAATATAACACCTCTAGGTCGGGGTGTTCCATATGGAAACACAAGCCATTATGCTGCAGATACCCTTTAGCTAACTCGTGCGAGTGCCCAAACATTACCAAAACCGAGAAAATAAAATACCTTTGTATTGTTATGACCAATACTCTTTGTTTCAAGCAACATATAGAGATTTTAAATGGCAGAATACGTAAGTTAAAATTTGTATTCAAAAAACTACGATCCGTCGCGGGCTCATAAATAACCAGACAAGTCTACTTTGCCCTATGCCAATCATTACTAACTTACTGTATTACGTCATGGGGAGGTATGGCTAAAACATCATTACTAACCATAGAAAGGGCACAGCGAGCCGTTCTTTCCGCCCTTTCCATTTTCCCACTGACGTCCTCTTTAAATCCTGTAAGGTACTAACAGTTAGGCAATTATTTATATTAAACACAGTACTAAAACAACACGCCGCGCTGCCATACAGCACGCTGAAACTACTAATAAAAGACGGAAAGATATTGTTTGCTATAATAATATAAATATAATACACACTTTCTCTTCTAGATTTTTCTTATTCCTTGATCGTTCTTTACAATAGGCTTAATAAAAAACTTGGTTTCTATCCTTATTCGTACGGTATGACGAAAAGAACACCTATTACAATACAAGAAGCCCGTCTCAATTATGTCGTATGAAGAAACAGAGGATTTATTAACAGTTTTATAATGAGTTTTATTAACATTTTTCTTTTAATATTTTTAATTTGTACACAATTTTATTAATTTTATTTTTCTTTAAATAATTGTTTAGTTTGTATGTTTATGTTTAGCAATTTAAGTCTGAAACAAAGGGTGCTTCTCACCTTAGCTCAGACAAAACTATGTTTGTACCCTGTGTTTGTACCTTTTTAATGTATGTCCATATTGTAATATTTTATACCACCTAAGAATTTAATAAAGATTTATTTATTTATTTTATTTATTATTTATCATCTTACTGTTGGTATGTACTAAATATATGTAGAGCAACCCAAGAAATACCAAGCCGAAATAAGAAAAGCTATGGCATAAAATAGTGACACAAGATCAGCATAACACAGTCAAAAATCACAGGTCTTTCTTATCCGCTGTGCAGACAAGAGACACAAGAGAGAACCTCAGGCAAGCTGTTGCCCAAAACAAGTAATAACGTTGAGGATCAAAGCAAATAGATCTTGTATGCTGACGATATCGCGTTGGCGAAAGCGGACAGGGGGAGACTGGTGTAGTGCAATAAGCGAAGACCTGGAAGTAGTAACTTGAGAACGTTGGTCTGAGACGAAATGTGGCGAAGACTGAGTACACGGCTTCCCCTACCAGTACGCATCTTATCTTATTTTGTTTGGACCGATTATAAATCGGAAACTTCGGTTATTTTGTACTTACCCCATACCTTTCTCACCCACTCGAAGATTCCCGAAGAAGGACTGCATGAGCTTCAGGTACCTCGTTTTTTTTTCCACATCGATAGCGACATCAGAGCATAATGCCATCGTGATAGACGTGACATGATGTGACTGGTATCATTCGAGACCTAAAAATGCAGGTTCAATTGGTCTAAGTGAAGCGTGGTCTAGCTTAGGCGGCACAAGAGGGAGCTGCGATGTTACGCTGGATGTACGTAGCTTTACGTGGAAAGACGCGTGAGGAAATCCCGCATTCGCGGTAGTCTCAATGTCCGTGATACTCGTAGTTATAACAGACGAACTGGAAGATAACCACGTTCGATGATACTGCCTTTTCTTGCCTAATCTGGTAAAATAAATAGATATAGATAATAGGGAACCAATTACTGGCTAACCCACCTACGCCGGGCTGCGGAAGAAGGTGAAAGTCCAGGAAGCGTTACCTTGACGTTGATATGGAGGATCACCCAACACTACTAAGGATGTCGAAGATCATACAAAGAGGCCGAAGACCATACAAATAGGATATGAAAAGGGTGAGCTTTTGCTTAGCACGAGATAATTTCTGAGAATTGTACCTATCTAGGTAATAGAACTCGCATTGCTCTTTTCCTCAATATGATTTTTAAGTCGCAGATGTGTAAGTAATCAACATTTTCATACAAAATATTATTTTAAAAACCGGCCAAGAGCGTGTTGGTCCACGCGCAGTGTAGGGTTCCGTACTTGCGAATGACAACTTAGAGTTTACACTATTCACACGCTCGCACCTCACAGTTTAACTACCAAAAACATCTAACAATCAAATTTGTATGAAATTTTACATTTTCGAGTACATTTTATAAGTTGGTTGCCTATAACTTTTTAGTTCAGGCGGTACTTTGCGGAAGTCAAAGTTACATGCACTTTGAGTTAAATTATTTCTGGCGGCGGAAGCACACACAATAACTAATAAATAAATAAAAAAGTATCTCGCTCTGTGCGTGGGCTGCAAGCAGCCTGCGAGGTGTTGCACTTGAAATAGCTTACAACCTACATTTTGAAAAAAAAAATCATCCCCCTAACCCGCACCGTTTCTGCAGGCAGTAGGGGTCCACCATCAGGTTTCTTCGGTTTTTCTTGTAGGTACTCACTGGAGCACCCACTAAACGACGCCGTCATTCATTTTCTTCCACCATAGTGGGAACAGGTCAATCAAACAACCATGTCAATCAGTCAGTCAGTCAGTGAGTGAGTGGTAATGTAGCTTTATATATTAGGTAGGTACTTAATACTTAATGTTACTTAATTAATTAATTAATCAAAACCGCGGATGGACAGACAGACAGACATGGTGAAACTATAAAGGGTTCCTTGTTTACTACGGAACCCTAAAAAGAAAAAAACAGTTGGGGATTCGCATGTACAACTTTAGTATTTTTATACAAAGTCGTATTGATTATGCTATTGACTACTAGATAGCGCTATATTCGTTTATTTTCGTTAAGTTTATCTATTCAATAATAGATGGCACTAGTTAATTTACCTAGCAAAACTAGCTCCAGCTAAAAAAAAGAAAAAAAATTAAGTTGTCTATACCGGAAATTAGAATGAATGAAATGAAGCAACGCCATCCATTGTATTGCTTTGCTGCGCATGGTATTTATTTGTCAAATTATTGCGCAAGTAAGCTTGCTTGGCCGGTTCTAGGCCATTTTATGGAATTGTGTAGTGAAAAGGATAATTAATCTAGTCGTATTATAGTGCATAGATTTAAAGTGCTAAAGACAAAGCTTTCAACTGTAAACATGCAAACCGGCAGCGGTACGAAAAATCCGCCATGGGCTCGGTCAAACGTGAACACAAACATGACCGGTATGAATCCGCAAATAATGGATCCGAACACAATGATGTCTCAACAAAGCATGATGCCGTTCCAGCAGACACCCACCGTTTTTAACCCGAGCATGATGCAGGCTCAAGGTGGAATGGGGATGCCTATGACGGGACAAATGCCAATGAACCAAATGGCTCAAGGTCAAATGTACCCGGGCAATGTAGTCGCGTACCCTACACCACGTGCTATGAACCCTGGCATGTACCAGAATTCACAATCAAACCAGTCGCAAAATAGTGGTGAACAGCGTGTCTTCACTGGTACTGTGACTAAGACTCATAATGATTTTGGCTTTGTTGACCATGATGTGTTCTACCAAACATCGGTTTGTGCAAAGGGCGTCATCCCTAAAATCAATGATAGAGTGTTAGTAGAAGCCACTTACAACCCTAACATGCCTTTCAAATGGAATGCTACTCGTGTGCAAGTGCTTCCTCACGGTGGTAATCAGAAGCAGAATGTGGGGAAGTCCAATGCATATAATGCTGTGCCACCGCCGGCTAACAAGAAAACTTCTTTGCCTCCTCGTCGTGATGACCGTCGGGATCCTCCAAGGAGAGATGATAGAGTAAGGGCTCCAATGGTTGGTTTAGTTTTTTTATTGTAGGTATATATTATTTGTTGATTTTAATTTCTTGAATACTTTATACAGGAGTATTCTCACTATTGTGATAAGTAAAAGTACGAGTTCAGATGACAACTGTTTTATTGACGTCAAAGACAATATGAGGTTGAACACAAACTCTATTATACTACATCTTCCCCTTCGTAGCCTTTTACAAACAAAACTGAGAACACTAATCCTTAAATAATTATAAGCACAAGTTATAAATAAACAACTCACAACTTATAAATAAACAACTTATTCTTTTTCCTCAAAACAAAAAATATGAAAAATAATAAAATAATCAGAATGCACATGCATAGCCCCACATTCCTTCTTCATTATACACATCAGCCCTACGACCAAGTCTTGGGATCGGAAGTTGTTTAGCAACAACTTCCACTGACTATGAATCTTACAAGTTACAAATAAAGTAAAATTCTACACGCCTTTCTGAGCCTTACTTCTAGTAACAGGTGGAGAATATACATTATGTTCTTCTAATGGAACCATATTTGAATGACCATCATTTATCTGACTAGTCGTAGGTTGTACAATGTCTTTATTCCATAAACTCTTATTACAACTTGGAGATAAATTAGATTCATCAGCAGATAAAGTTTTAGTTAAATGACGTCGATTTCGCCGATAAGTGCCTTGTTTATTTTTAATGATATATGACCTAGGTTCTGGAGCCTTCGAAACTACAGTACTTTGCACCCTTTCCTTATTCTGCCCTATCATTATAACATCATCACCTACATCTAATTCCGGCAATGATTTACAACGTCTATCATAATACAACTTTGACTTATTCTGCTTATTTAACAACTCCTTATAATTCTTTTCATCCTGATCATCCTGTCTCCTAAGTAGGTCTGGATGCACTGGTAATCTACAATTAAGCCTACGTCCCATCAATAACCGTGCAGGAGAATCTAAGTTATCACGGGGTGTATTTCTATAAGACAATAAATTCAAATACAAATCTGATTGACTATCGTGAGATTTTTTAATAATTTTCTTTACCGTTTGTACAGCCCTTTCACTTTTACCATTACTTTGAGCATAATATGGAGAAGAAGTAACATGGATAAAACCCCAGTTGTCAGCAAAAACCTTAAAAGTATGACAAGAAAATTGTGGCCCATTATCGCTTATAACGGTTTCCGGTATGCCGTATCTAGCAAAATTTTCCTTTAATACTTCAATGACCACACTATCTGACGTACCCCTTAATTGTGAAACTTCTATAAAACCAGAATAATAGTCCACTAAAATTAAATAATTCTTTTTACCATACTCAAATAAATCAGTTCCAATTTTGTTCCAAGGCAAATTTGGTATGGATATAGGGATCATAGGTTCTTTTGCAGGTCTATTTAGATTTTCCTGACAAGTTTTACACCTTTTTACATAATCCTCAATATCTTTATTCATACCAGGCCAAAATAACACTTCACGAGCTCGTCTTTTACAGCGATCTATTCCTAGATGGCCATCATGGATAATTTATTAACATTTCCGTTTTCAAAGAACCAGGTATTAAAACTTGCTTATTTCTAAAAATCACTCTATCTACACAATATAATTCATCTTTCATCGAATAGTAATATCTCAAGCAACTTGGTAACATATATACGAGGGGAGGTCAATATATTCGCGGAATGGAGGGGATGGAGGGGGTTGATTTACTCGTCCAGGTAGTAACTTGTTCAGCACCTCATTAAGAGTATATATACCAAGTTTGAACCAAATCGGGTCATAAACTTTTGAGTTGTTGACCTACAAACAAGTGAATCGGGAAGAAGTCAGCGAGTATGGAGAAAATTGAACACCGCGCCGTTATAAAGTTCCTCACCAAGCAAGGAAAATCCGCTCAGACGATTTTTCAAGAGCTGTTAGCAGTTTACGCAGACTCTGCCCCTGGTAAAACCATGATTTACAAGTGGCATGGACTTTTCAAACAAGGAAGAGAGTCTATTGAAGATGATCCCCGCTCCGGACGACCAATTGAGGCCACCACACCGGAAATCGTCGCAAAAGTAGAAAAACTTGTATTGGAAGATGCCCGGTTGAAGAAGAAGCAGCTTGCAGCAATGGTTGGAGTATCCGAAACAAGCATTTTAAACATCCTACATGATCATCTTGGGATGACTAAGGTCAGTGCAAGATGGGTTCCAAGAATGCTCACGCCACTTCAAAAAAGCGAGCGTGTCGAGTGTTCTCGCCAGTTTTTGGAGCTCTGTGGAGAGAATAAGGAAGAAATTATGGACCGGATTGTTACTGGAGATGAAACCTGGGTTCACCACTATGAACCTGAGTCGAAGCAAGAGTCGATGCAGTGGCATAAAAAAGGCACACCCCCTCCAAAGAAGTTTAAAGTGTCTCAATCGGCCGGAAAGATCATGGCGACTGTCTTTTGGGATACAGAAGGTATTTTGTTGATCGATTACAAAGATCGTGGTGTGACTATAACGGGACAGTACTACGCTTCTTTACTGGATAGATTGAAAGAAGCTATTAAAGAAAAAAGAAGAGGAAAGCTGTCAAAAGGTGTGCTCCTTTTGCACGACAACGCACCCGTCCACACGTGCCATGTTGCGACGGCTGCCATTCACCGATGCGGGTTCGAAAAATTAAACCACCCACCTTACAGTCCAGACTTGGCCCCTAGTGACTATTATTTGTTTCCAAAAATGAAAAAGGAGCTGCGTGGAAAAAAATTTGGCGACGATGAAGAAGTCAAGTCTGCAATTTCGGCCTATTTTGATAGCCAAGATAAAACATTTTTTTTCGATGGTATAAATAAATTATTGGAAAGATCTGAAAAATGTATTAAGGTTAAGGGAGAATATATTGAAAAGGAAAAATAGTTTCGTGTTTAATTTCAACCCCCTTCCCCCTCATTCCGCGAATATATTGACCTCCCCTCGTATATGGTCAGGCCAACCCTGAGTAATGTATTCAATCAGTTGAGACAACACCTCATCTTTATTAGTCTCTTTCTTTACAAGTGTCATTTTTTTCTGTGACATAGGTATATTACCAACTACCATCTTCACTTGACATAAAATTGCCTCACTAATTTCATCACTATACAAATCTGGCAGAGGTGCACGGGACAAAGTGTCCGGTATATACATCAATTTTCCTGGCTTATAAGTCACATGTAAATCGTAGCATTGTATCCTCAACATCATTCTTTGCAAGCGTGCTGGAACTGAATCTAATGATTTTTTAAAAATACTCTCTAACGGTTTATGGTCAGATTCTACAGTAACGTGACTTTTCCCATAAATGTATTGATGAAATTTCTCACAGGCAAAAACAATGGCCAACATTTCTTTTTCAATCTGTGCATACCTAGTCTGCGTTTCTGTCAATGTGCGGGATGCATATTCAACTGGACGCCCATCTTGCAACAAAACTGCGCCTAACGCAATAGCATTAGCATCAACAGACAATACCACAGGTTTTCTAACATCATAAAGAGCTAACACTGGCGACTCAGATATTAATTTCTTTAACTTATTAAATGCACACTTATGACCTACTTCCCATGACCATAAACTGTCTTTTTTTAACAATCTAGTAAAGATGTATATATGTTCTGAATAGTTTGGTATGAACTTTGATAGATAATTGACTGCACCCAAAAACCTTTCTAACTCTTTTCTATCTTTAGGATCCTGCATTTCTGTAACTGCTTTTATCTTCTCTAAATCGGGTTTCATACCATTAATATCAAAACGGTGTCCTAAATACTTAACCTCCTCTACACAGAAATGACATTTATTCTTATTAAATTTTAAATTAATTTTTCGAGCTCTATCCAATAGGGCATTCAAACGCCTATCATGCTCTTCTTGAGCTGCCCCAGCAAATCACATCGTCTATGAAAGAATCAACTCCTTCTAAACCTTCCAAAAACTGTCTTATTTTCATATGGAAAACTTCCGAGGCACAACTTACACCATAAGGTAACCTCAAATATTGGTACCTACCAAACGGCGTAGAAAATGTACATAGATCTGCTCTCTCATCATCAAGTTTCACAGCCCAAAATCCGGAATTAGCATCTAAAACCGAAAAATACTTGGCCCCGTGTAATTTTGCTGCAAATTCATTCACCGTTGGCAGCTGAAAGTGTGCACGTTGAATTGCTAAATTAAGTGGTCTAGGATCTAAACACACACGTAATTGCCCATTTTTCTTAGGCACTACTACCATTGCATTTACCCAAGGTGTCGGGTGAGTAACTTTTCTTATGACCCCTAACCCGATCATTCTATTTAATTCTTCTAACACCCTGTCTCGCAAGCCTAAGGGTACATTACGGCGTGCACAAACTACAGGTGGTACAGATTTATCTATAACAATATGATACTCACCAGGCAAACAACCTAATCCTTCAAATAAATCTGCGTTGTCAGATTTTATATCATAAATTCTCTTTATTAAACCTAAATTTAGACATGCGTCCCTACCTAACACACTTTGACAATTTAAATCTGCAATTGCAAATTTAAGGTTATAACTTTGGCTCTTATATAACCACGCAATGAAACAGACCCCTTTAATGGGAATAAAATCCCCACTGTATGATTGCAATTTGATCTTTTCTTTATGATCAATCATATTATCTTTATAACCTAATGTCAAAAATCTATGATAAGAAAGAACATTGATGTCCGCGCCTGTGTCAAGTTTAAATTTCTCATTGCTATAATTTGACAGGCAAGTTAATGTCTCAAACCAGTCCTCAGCATTTGCACACAATTCAGATACATTTAATAAAGTTGAAATAAAAAAGGGTTCATCTTCTTCACGTTCACAAACTGCAATATCATACATTTTACTAACCTTATTAACATTCTTGTCATTTTTTACTTTACACATTCTCGCAAAATGACCTTCATTTTCGCATATGAAACACCGAGCAAATAATGCCGGACAAGAAGCAGGCTCAGAACAATGACCGCCACATCTACCACAGCCAGAACTGCCCTCTGGCCCGCTCTGTCTCAGATTCCGACCAAACGCAGCCCCGCCGCGTCCTCGCCGGCCAATTGAACGCCACCGTGGACCACCGCGGCTCAAACTTGCGCGACCTTTACCTACTTGAACCAAATCTATGTGTGCCTTCGAGGCTTGGTCCAAAACGCGTCCGCTATCAGCCGTCATCTCATTTATCTGGCATATTTTTAACGCCTTGTCCAGCGTCAAATCCTCACATCGGAGTAATCGTTCACGTACCGCCGTATTTGCAATACCACATACAATTCGATCACGTATTAGCTCTTCATTTAAGTTTCCGAATTGACAGGGTTTAGTCAATAATCTAAGAGCCGTCACATACTGGTTAATATTTTCTCCCGTTTCTTGATTTCTTGAAAAGAAATTATAACGTGCAACTGTAATGTTCGGTTTTACTCCAAAATATTCGTCAAATTTCTTTAGTACCAAATCTACGTCATCCCGATCAGATTCTTTATCAAACGAAAAGGTCTGATACACGTCAAACCCTTCAGGCCCAATTAGATTGACCAACAAACTTGCTTGTACTTCTCCCTTTTCTTCCCTTACGACGCCACTTGCCTTCATAAATAATTGAAATTGCGTCTTCCATTTTTTCCAAGCATCGGCCCGGCCGACGGAGGTGCCATCCAAACTCAGCTCAGGCGGCGGTCGCGCGTGCTCCATTTCTCACAAATTTTACTTAAGCGATAATCAAAATATCCGCTTACCTAATAATTAATGCCTTTTACATTCTTTATCCAGCAATCAATTAATTTTTTACCGCTGCCACCATATTGTGATAAGTAAAAGTACGAGTTCAGATGACAACTGTTTTATTGACGTCAAAGACAATATGAGGTTGAACACAAACTCTATTATACTACACTCACTTGGTTTGGATCAGCAACTGTTACAATCACACATTTTATAATTTATTGAAAAAATGGTTCTTCATCACTAATTTATAGGATTCCATACCCTAAACTCTGTGATAGACAAAACTTGCAACTCAATTTTAAAACACTTATGCATAACTGATGGAGCTAAATTTTTGTGTCCCTATTTAAAACAGATAACAATGCGAACACTCCAAGACCTCTCGTGCATGTTGTAGAAGGTGACTTAGGGAACTCAAGCTCAACAAAGCTTATAACATAGAAACCTCTCCAACCTGTCTTGCCAGCGTGGAGAGTTTAGGCCAAATTCTCATACTGCTCTAGCTAATATATGGCTCTGGTGTCTGGTAGTACAAACAGAGTCATGCTCCTGTAATGGAGACTAAAAAGCCCTGATGATGATGATGATGATTAGGGTATGATTTTTTTCCACAAACTAAATGAACAGACTATGTAAAGCACTTATTTTTTTCATTAAATTATACACCACTATATTATAAATGATCTATCTATCTATGTATCTATTTTGTTCCAACAATATTCTAAAAAATAACATTTTACTACTTTAGAAACGGTCCCGCACAAGAAGTCGCTCCAGGGGCAGAATGGACAACCGCAGCCGTCGAGACTCTCCTCCCAGGAAGCGGCCTGTCATTCATCAGCCTTCTCCCATGAAGTTTGTGGTTCGTGTACCACGGATGCCCTTGGATATGTAAGTAACAATTCAATACCCAATTTAAAACATCTTGCATTGACATTTAAATTACATTTTCAATTATTATTCTGGTAAAAATAATGATGTATGTGGCATTAATATTTTGTTTTTTTTTTTTATTATAGAACAAATATGGATGTCCCAGCTCTCTCTCAAAGGTACACCAACTTGTACATTCCATCTGACTTCTTCAATGCCCATGTGAAGTGGGGGGAGACCTTCCCACCCCATTCTCCTTTTGCTCTGAACAACCCCTGTGCATACCACATTATGAGCAAGGAGATTGATAACCCATCTATCAATGACGCTGTCTTGGAGCCTCCAGATGCAGACTATAGATTTTCTGCCAAGGTATATTATCTCCTTTATTTTTTATCATCAACTCAATGTGGCCTTGTATAATTGATAGTAACACACCTTACGTTACCATGCCTTTATTAAGATTTTATTTTGTAGGTGATGTTAATCAGCATGCCAACATTGGAATTCCTATACCAAAAGTGTGGTCTAACAAAAGTTGATGACAAAGACAAACGTGCAAGCAAATCCCCCTTGCACCCAACTCGTCTGATCAAATTTCTAGTGGGACAAAAAGGAAAAGGAGCAGAAAACTTTGCCATAGGAGGACCTTGGAGTCCCTCATTGGATGGTGAAAACCCTCAGTCCGATCCTAGAGTTTTAGTCAAAACAGCCATACGTACATGCAAGGCCCTAACTGGCATTGATCTAACATCCTGTACACAGTGGTAAGTGTCATTCAATATTTTTTTCTGGGTGTTTTCGTGATACCTGACTAAGATGGTTTGTTTTGTGTCTATTCTAACAACGAAAGTCAAAAGCTTCATCCTTTATATCTATTGTTTACTTTACGAAAACAAACTTGATTAATTTTCATATTTGATTTAAAATATTTTAAGCTTTTGCCTTTGGTCATTATGATTAGTCATGGTACTGCACACATTCATTATGTGAGAGTATGGAGGAGCTAGTTCACCGTCAAACCACTGGAAGCTGCCGATGTATCGGGCTGAAGCCCTTAAACTCTCCTACGGATGTGTCGTGTCCATGTAAGACGGGCAGAGTCAAAGTTTGTGAGTATGGAACTATAACTGTATTACCCGCGCAGGTACCGAATGGTGGAGTTTTACTACTGGCGCGAAGGCAGCGGCGGCAAGTCGCGGCTCGAGACTGTGGTGTTGTTCCTGCCAGACGTGTGGTCTGCGCAGCCTTCGCGTATCGAGTGGAGCACCATTCAGGACCAATATAAAGCAGCCTGCGACGGCGCCCTGAGCCGCCTCGACGACGACTTGGAGAAAGCCGATGCCGAGCGACGAGCACCGGCACCGGCGCCGGCCGACGCGAAAGCTGGCGACGACGCAGACTCATCGGCGGACAAATCAATTGTTTGTTCCCAGTTTTGTTTCGTTTTGTTTCCGGCTGCGCGCGACTTAAGAGGCGAAGACATCAACTACGCTACCGTCTTCACAGCCGAGTCTTACTATTGGACTAATCTGTTTCTTCATTAATACACTATTTACATCCCTTGCGAATAAATAATGTCATCAGTATTTTATGAGTAACGTAAATAATGCCCTCCAACATATCAATATTACTTTAATTGTTTTGCTTGTATAATAATCATTTTGACAACATTTCAGGACAATTCGAATCTAAATTCCACCATAACCATTGATGAGGATGATGATGAGGATAGACCAGAGCCCACGCATTATTCTAAAATTGACTTAAAAACAATCAAGGTGGATCAGCTAAGACAGGAGTTGCGGGCACGAAAAGTCAGCTGTAAAGGTAAACAATTAAAATAAATATATAAGAAGCAATAACAACTGCACGTCAAGCCATACTACCATACAAATTGTAATTTAGCTTCTATTTGTAGTTATACACAGTTATATGTAGAAAATGTCTTGTGTCTCCAGCCATAAAAGTACGGTCAGTTTCGGCAAAAGCAATGAGCCTCAAAGTTTGTACATTCATAATTTTTCCTATACTTACATGATTTAATTCACAATATTCTTTTTTAATTATCCAGGGTTACGCGCCCAGTTAATATCACGCTTATCAAAACTGCTCAAATCTGAGGAAGAGAAGGAGACAAAGAGCGAAGATGTGATGGAACTGGAAGATGATGACAATGATGGAGAGAAGCCGGCGGACAAAGAAAAGAAGGAGAAAGATGATAAGGAAAAAGTCGAGAAACCGGAGAAGAAAGAAGACGAAGAAGAAAAGAAAGAAGTAAAAGAGGAGAAACCAGAGGAGAAGAAGAAGACTGAGAAAGAGATTGAAGAAGAGAAGAAAAAGGTGAGATAAATATATAGGGACAAATTACACAAATTGAGCTAAAACCCACAGTAAGTTGTGGAATTGTCATAGGATACTAACTTGATACTATATTTTATAATATATACTTGGATTTTATTTTATATTTATATACTTATATAGATTAACATCCTTGGATGTCAATTTATAAAACAATTTTTAAAAAAAAAAGTGAAAAAGTTTGTTTGCCATCATGATCTGACCAAGGATCAAACCCAGGACTACTGCACCACAAAGAATATTAATAAGATGAAAGTGAGTTTGTTACTAATGAATAAGATAAAGAATTACATAAACATTGATATAATGTTGCCTGTTAATTTTGATAAATATTGTTGACGTCATCACCATGCACCAAGATAGAATTAGTTAAACAGCAAATACTAATTATGTTCCAATAATTTTAGTAAATGCTTTTAGGTGGAGAAGGAAAAACTGCTGTTGAGACAGCGGTATGAGCTGCCAAACACACCGCATATCATAGTGCACCCTTCAACAACCGCAAAGGGAGGGAAATTCAACTGTAGTGTGGCCACACTGTCGCTGCTCTTAGACTATAGAGTCACTGACAACAAGGAGCATAGCTTTGAGGTTAGTTTTAGTGCTATTATTCATTATGTATTTCTCCTTTTTGGTGGTGCAAGGATAAACCAATGTGCATTACCAACTTCACTGTTCTTGCTATATTTCATGAGGTCTACACAACAGCCGATTTTTTAATGTTTTTGTCAACTGGTGAGTTGGCGTCTTCCTATTTTTCATACGCGATCATCAGATACTTGCTTTTTTACTTATAAAGTACTTACAATCAATTAAAAACTGATTGAAATGTACAGTAAACGTAGAGTGTAAAGTATAATGACGATTCAAGTAATATGGGAAAAATTAGGGATGGAATATCAAACAAATAAACATTGAACAGTAGCTATTAAAAAATATTATCGATTAAACAAGAGATAATTTAAAGAACTTCAGAAAAATTTGTTGTTTCGTATTTTACATGATTCATCAAAAATATTAGGTAACCTAAAGGAATCCTTTATTTACAGCTGTTTGTCTTTGCTGAGTTGTTCAATGAAATGCTAATGCGTGACTTCGGATTCTACATCTACAAAACTTTGTACACCCTTCCCGAGAAGGTGGAGGAAGTTAAAGAACCAGAGAAGACTGAGAAAGTGGAAAAGAAAGAAGAAAAAGGTGAAAAGAAACCTGAAGGTGATAAACGTGAGGACAGTGTCAAGAGTGACCGGAAGGAGGACCGACGCGATGACAGGCGTGACTCGCGCAGAAGGGATAGAAGGGTATGCAGAATTAAGTCTCTTGTTCAGTTAATAAGCTCGTCTGTAGACCTGAAGGGTTGTGGTCAAGATTCTTTGTGACCGTATATTAAATGTTCTAAGTTCTAACTAAAGTATTTGCGTGCTGTCTGAGTTGTGTAAAATGTAGTATTGAGCTAGAGATACAAGTTTTGTTTCATTCAGTCTCCCCGAGGAGTTCCATCTCATGTCAGAGCAGTTTTACATTGATTCCAACACTGCTGCCTATCGAAACCATGTTTCAAGCGAGGTAAGGATAGGAGTTTGTTGAACTAGGGGAACGGTATAAAGGCATTGCTACTTGCTTGGGTGGATTAGGGATGAGATAGTAGCAGCTTGGGAGGCCAGCCTCCGTAGCATGGCACGCGTGACAACGTTTATCGACTATCGCCATCTTGTTTTTCGCAATACTGAAGAGTGAGAAGTAGTTAGTTTATCAGGCGATATAAACGGCGTCGCGCGAGCCATGCTACGGGGGCAGGCGTGCGTACCCAATGCTATACCTCTAACCACTAGACAGGCAGTTGACGATGACACCGCTGACCTTGATTGATGATTTTATTATTTATCTTGTCAAAGGACAGTTTTAGGAGATTGTCCACAGTAACTCGAAAATACTTGAGTGAGATAAAATTAAAATTTCCCATGTTTTGATAGGATTCACACAGCGATGACGAACGAAGCAACTCACCCCGTCGCCGCAGCCGTGGCGTGGAGCTACCCCCTGACCCCTACCTGCTGCTGTCGCTCGTATACTTCGACACGGCTCGTGGAGGACATGTCTCCAAGAAGGACCTGCAAAACCTCTTCATGAGTCTCGGCTTGTTGCTGTCACGGTCCCAGATTAGATCTATACTTGAGAAAGTCTGCATAAAGGACAACTTCAGCTACAAGTGAGTATACCCGTCTTTTAGTTGATCTAGGAGATTAGACTTCGACCTCTGTCGTTCGTGTACAGTATGACCTGAGGCAAAAATATTTCCAATTAGGACCTGTAAAACCTACCTGTAATAAGGCATTAAAATTTAGTTAAGATTTTTTTGAAAAAAAAGATTTTTAGGAATTCAACTCCTAAGGGCTGAAATAGGGGGTAAAGACGCAGACGAAATCGCGGGAAAATCAGTAGGTATTATATAGTCTTTGTCACTAGTGAGAAATAAATGCTTTCACCTGAGTATATTACCAAGTACATGACTTAACAATATATGGTTATTTAGAGCAATGAGAGTTTTTTGATAAAAGAGGGAACATCACTGAGATCGATTAGCTACTGCTATTGGGCAACAATATGTCAGTTGTTGCTTCTTGTCAAATATTATCCAATGACTGTGAGTCATCGGAGCCTGTGCAGTTTTATTACTGCCATCTGATGATAATTATTTCCGAAAACTAGTATGTTTAATTTGTGTGCAGATCCCTCGTGCAGTCCATCAAAGAGTTGGCGTCCGGACAAGCCGACATGCAAGACTTGCCGCTGGACGGCACTGTCGTCGTCAGCAATGAAGTACCAGACCATGTAAGACTGTAATATTACTAATTTAATAATGGCACAATTTAATAAATATCTTAGACATTGCGGCCCACTTTTTTATACAAAGGAAATAGATAATATGAAATATTCATCAATAAATGAAGTAGCATAAAAATTAATAATCATAAGGCTGATACAGATTATTTACTGCTCCAGCCTTAATTAATGATGTTTGTTGTCTTTATTTTTTATTGTTTGTGGTTTTCATGATCATTTTCATATATTGTCTTCAAATAGTAACGCCTAAATATTTATAGATCACTGAACTGGAAGCTGCCATTGCAGCGGGCAACCGTGATTTACTGCCAGTGTTCAATAGGCCAGACGAAAATGGAGAAACGACAGGCGAAACCAAGGATGTTAGTGATACTGGTAAGTCGGGTGACTGAAAAAATTACAAAGAGTTGATAGATAGTATTTATTTGTAGAGTATAATTTATTATAGATCATACAGTAAATTTGCACCACACCACCTCTACTGAAATGGAGTGTTTGTATATCATTCATTGAAAAAATTGTAAGAATCGGTTATTAACTTATAACTGTTGCGCTTAGCTCACACCTAACATCATGTCACGTGACAATGTCTGTTTAGAGAAGGGCACGTCGAGTTCTTGGCGGGAATTTTAGCGATCTATACGGTGTTTGTTTAAGATTGTTTTGCAAATTGATTCTAATGGACTTTATAATGTGAAATTGGTTAATTTGGTGTTATAAATGTTCATATTTATGAACAATGTGTGGAGTAACTAAAATGAGATTTACTTATTGGGCTGGTGGTTGTCCGCCTTGCTTTCGTCTATGATGAAACCAGTGGATTCGCACAGAATTGTTGCCAAGGGCTCCATCAAACAAACGAAATGAATTACATTATGATTTCCTTTGAATAACTCGCCAACTGGCGAAATAATTGAAGAAAGGCTCTAAAGGACTGGTATCCTAAAGAAAGAAGGGCACGTCCATCTCAGTTTATATGTATAGAAACATTTGGTTAAGGTTATTAAATTGTAAATGTCCTCTCGGCCGTCAGGCGTGGTGATGTACAAGTCGCGCGTGATCGACGTGGGCGCGCTGGTGGCGGCGGAAGCGCGCGGCGCGGCGGCGCGCTTGCGGCTGGAGAGCGCACTGGAGAGCGCGCGCACTGCGCTGAAAGCCGCGCGCGCCGCGGCCGCGCACACGCAGCAGGCCGAGCGCGGCGCGCAGTCGCAGCTGCACGACCTCAACGCGCACCTCACCGCCGCGCGCGCGCGCATCACCTCGCTCACGGTCAGTCTACTGTTTATATTAAATCCTTACCTATGAAATTGGCGTTTTCTATAGAGAATTTCGAGCAATGTGAATTTTTCACTTACGTTTTTAGTATTATTTCGGGTTTGACAAATTCAACAAAATTGAAATTTTGCATGTAGTTACGGAACAGTAAGCCTAATTTAGACATTATAAAATTTATAAAATGTTAGAAAAATGGCATCATTTTTAATTAAAACGGACAAACCTGAAACAACTTCTTTTCATGAACATTTTCCACTAATTAAATTCACAATAACAAAAATTTTGATGCATTCAGAATTTTAATAATATAGGCCACTTTCAAGTTTAAATAAAAAACAATGTGAAAATTATTGTTATTAGCAACAAAATGGCAAGCGGGAAAAAAACACCAATTTCATAGGTAAGGACCCAATATTATCTTCGGCCTATTCCTTCTAGATATCCTGAAGGTTCTAGGTGTAGAAGAATTAAAAGGAGCGGACTGTATATAAAGGATGTCTCCCAAGTCTTTTTTAGTCTACACTGCATAAACATAACTACCAGAGCAGTCAGATCCGCCGCACGCCGAGAGGATCGCAGCAATGACCATTAATGAGACATTCGAAAATAAACTTTAAAAATAAGAGTATAAAGTGCACACATGTTGAATATTACCAAAATTGCTAGCGCGGTCTTGAAGCCACTGAATGAATCTTTTCAAAACTTTGCTTAAAAGCTATAAATAATGATAAAAAATAACTTGAAATTTATTCACAGGCCAGCTCCAAGATCTTCCACTCCGCCTTAAAGAGCATACAGTCCAAAGTAGAGGCTGTGGTTAACATCAAATACGAAGACGACGACGTCGTAGAAGTCCCCAACGGACCATCGAGGTAATTATTATGCTCGTCACAATTTTTATTCCTGTTTCCAAGTTTCCAAAGCGTGTTAAGCAAGTTGGTATTAGTACCGATGTAAACTATATCGCAAATAGTTGATATAGTTAATAGATTTGCCAGTTGTCACTATTTAAAAAGTACCTATGCCTTGCCCTTGTTTGCCTTTTGTTCGTATATTTTCATATTCGTTCATATTCTCTTGTTCAACTACATTAAGCGTTAATGTTTATGCGCCCCTAACCTAATCATGTGGTACTGTGCATACACTCATATTATAAAGAGAAAATATTTGTTTGTTTGCATTATTGAATAAGCTCTGAATCTACTGGACCAATTTTCCAGATTGTTTCACAAATAGAAAGCTAATTTATCTGCAGATAGCAAACACTATAATTAGACGGACGAAGAAGTAGATTTTGAAGGTGACTTTATTCTTAAATTAAATTAAAATTTTGTTTGCAGAGGAGAAGTAAGAAATAAAGTTGAGGCCAGAGAAAAAGATGAACCAAAAGAAGAAAAACCTGAAGTGAACGAAACGACGGCTGAGCCGGAATCCAAACAGTCACGCAAGAGTGAAAACCGTGAGACAGAAAAAGAGAATGATAACACGGCTGCAGAGAACATGGACCTTGATGACTCTGCTATCTAAATGGTTAAATATGATTGATAATGGCAACTCATTATCAATCATATTGTGTAAACTCTTACAAAATCTATGTGGCTGTTTGGCGCTATCTGACTTTTGTCCAATTCTTTATGATAATGGCTAGTCAAAGAGCATCCTTTATCGTAGAAGATCAATCCATGCTATTAGATGTGGTTAACTACCACGTCAACTTCCATTTAAAAAAAAAGAAACTTGTCAGTTATGTACTTTTTTTTATAAGACTAATTTTCGTGAAGTGTGTAAATGCATAAAAGATTGTATTTCTACTAAAGAAAATTTTCTCACTGCGTGAATAAGTACGGCCTCGAGAATGTTTCCAATCCTCCATTATACGTGCCGAAGCCATAGCGGCATCAATCTCCTATCTTTCGGCCACCGACAGATATGCTGTATGTATGCTCTAGTTGCGTTAATGTATTAAAAGTATACATGTTTTATGAAACAACTCTAAATTGATGACAAACAGAATTTAAAATCGATTAGGTATATACCAATGAAGAAATTTCTTTCTACTATGTAGGCATATTTTTATATGTATTGATAATTGTATTACAAGGATTTAATGTTGAAGCTAGATGTAGTATATTGTGTCAAATAATCGAAAAGTTCCAAGTGAAATGATGTATCATTATTATCAATGGTTGTCTCAAACCTGTTTGCTTGAACGGCAATGGACGACGAAGTGCATTTCAATTTTATTTGTGTCACAGACCTAACTTAACATTAAGGGGGCACCCTAGGCACAGTAGCGATGCCAATCATTTTATTCCTAATACTTTACAAATAGAAAGAAATTCAAGAATGTAAATCATATAAGCACTTGTAAAAAGAAGTATTTTTGGAATCATGTTTTAATATTATGAGAATCAGTCATTAAGAGAAAACGTGATTACCTACCGTGATATCTGATTCTCATAATTCTTACAGATTCTACTACTAGTGCTTATATGATTTACATTCTTGAATTTCTTTCCATTTGTAAGTATAGGAATAAAATGATTGGCGTCGCTACTGTGCCTAGGGTGCGGCCTTAAAAGGAAAGAACCATCATATTGTTTCTTTCCATTTAGATTTAAGGATGTAGCATTGACTTAATGCAATAAATACAATATTCACTAAAATGCCTTTATTTTTAAACAATTAATACACTTTATTTTGATTCCATGAGCTTATACACAATATGCAAAAAAATATTCCTAGACAAAGAATAAAATAATAATTTAATATTCCTTCATAGAACATAAATCTTACTTATTTACTAATGGAAATAACTGAATATACAACTATTTATAAATGCGAATACATTTTATATGTACGTATGTTACTATATCTTTAATAATTCTAAGATTTCGTATCTATTTATATCCATGATTATACACTGAAAATGCTTAATCTAAAATAACTGTTGGTTTTTCGTGTGTGTAAGTGGCCAACACTAGCGTTAGATTTTTCAAGCTGCCTAAAGGCATCTGACATGGCTTAAGGACTGCCATCAGTTATGACAGCCGAGACCAACGGCTCAACGTGCCTTCCGAAGCACGGAGAAGCTCGAGATATATTTTATATTTTTATTTTGCCACTTGCAGTCACCCATCCAAGTGGGGACTGCGCTTGGGGTTGCTTAACATGCGGAAGCGTTTATAATGCTCACGCCCACTAGACCATCGGGCTCCTCTTAAATATATTTATTATTTAAAAACTATAATTTTATACTTTATAATTTTATCTACATGTAGAATTACATTTTAACTCTTATTATTATATTACTGAAGCTAGAAGTATTTCCTTATCTATAAAATATTAACAAAAATGGTTAATTTGTTATTGACAATGAAAATATGGATCGTGGTGAAGGGTTAAAGAAAACTAGTTTCAATGCCATTGTCGTTTTCTCAAAAATGGTGTCATGGTTCTTTTGACGATACTTATATTTGTCTAGTGACCCATATCAGTGAAACACCAGTACATATATTTTATTTTCTAATAAATAACATACCTACATCTATGACGATTTTAGGCCTCTCTTTATCAATAAAATATTTTTCAAAGCTCAATTACATGTCATGATTATAGGTGACAAATACAATAATGATGGGTTAAAATTAATAGCTATATCTATCTCAGAAATTTTGGTGTGGCCTACACTCTACGAAAAATCTGTGGCGTTATGTGTGCTTTTATTACCAGTGATATAAATACAGAAATGTGCAGAAAACGCATCAACATCTTCTATTTTTATATCACTGAAACCTCAGGTCTAAGAGGAGATTTTTGGCAAAATATATATCCAACGAGAACTGCTCACCATTTCATCTTTGTCAAAGAATATATACAATATGCGAAAAGAAACGACACTTTAGCATGTGTGCACGTACAATCGCTTGCGGCTATGTGTGGGTGTCTGGACGTGCGCGGGGCGTGCAACGCCGTCACCGACTGCCTTGGTCGAGGGCTGTGTGTATTTTTGCGTCTCTCGTACCGCAGGCAGGCACGAAATGAGTAGCGAGTGACTACTGTCAATCCTAGACACCCTACTGCTTACACGCCCCGGCTCAAAGACACCGGTGCCTGAACTCTCACGTACAGGAATGTCACCACTGTCTTAGTCATCTATTGGTATTTCGTTATGTTTGTTGCCGTTGTGCGGCGGTGTGGAGGGCTGCAGCCCGGGCTCAGACGCAGGGCTCGACGTAGTTGCCGGGGAAGAGGCCGGTGACCCCGTCCATCACGCCCTCCCACCAGCCGTCGTCGTTCTTTTTCAGCACGTAGATCACCGCGCTCTCCTGGAACGACAACTCGTCCTCCTTGTCGGCGTAGTAGTCGTAGATCGCCACCACTGCAAGCAGAGTCACTGTCGACTATATCGAATAATGTAATAAAAAATATTCCCAAAATTTTTATTCATTTGGGCATAATTGCATCGAGAAAAATGCCCTAGTATACATCATATGAGTTTCGGCAAGGCGAAGGTTTGGACGATTTTGTGCTACCGCCGAACAATTTTTTTGTCCAATCCGAAACCAAACTTTAGTCCACCGCTATTTTTTTATATTTATATGTCGCAGTCATCTGGTTGAATCTGCTATTTGATTAAATGACTAGCGCGTTCATTGAATGACCACGTTTAGTTGAGTCATTCAACTAAACGTGGTCATTCAATGAACGCGCTAGTCATTTAATCAAAGGACAAGTCGTTGAATGTAACGTTCAACGTCTTGACTGAATGAATGTCATTTAGCGAAGCTGTTGAATCTTTGTAATATTTGGTGGTAGCATGATTACCAAAGCTTTATATTTTAATCTCATATTTTTGCAAATTTTTCTTAGTTTTTAAAGTAGCCGGCGGCGGCGTAATAATAGGTTAATCCATAATGTCATACTATTTTATTACAAATAACGCACTTTTATGTAAATTTAATCGAAAAAAATATCAACACCGTGCCATCTGTTAGAGCTGTTTGACGCTTTATTTGTTTTGGTGACTACTAGCGCCGCAGTGGTAAAAAAATGAACTAAATTTGAATCACCTGACTGATTTTATGTCAGCATTGTCAGCTCTGTTTAAAGGGACAACCCGCTAACTAGTTGGACGTTGAGCAACGCTTGTTTAATTAACGTTCGGCCTAGTCATTCAATTAAACGTGGTCATTCAATGAACGCGCTAGTCATTAAATCAAATAGTAGATTCAACCAGATGACTGCGACATATATATCGATATTTATTTAGCTTATTTATAAACCAATTGATGGTTTCTTTGTACGTACGTTTTAAACCATTCTAAACTCGCAATTCAAAACAGCGTTGCACTAGTCGACAATTAGGAAGGAACATATTGTGACAGATGTACATTGAAATTCCGCCCCGTTACTCTATTTAGAATTAACCAGGATAATCCCTAAAAAGAAATACTATATTTTCCCTAATACTGATCCGAGTGATAAAGAAAAAAAAACACCTGTGGGTCTAAAATGGCCACTTAACGCAATTCATCGTAAAGGAATTCGTATTATGAATTCCCAGCTGATTTAGGCCCAAATATTTTCCCCCGGTGTTTAATTTACCGTTTCTATAAATATGAGTAGCAGCTACCATTTATCTCAAATGATTAACAAACCTTTTTCGATATAGTTCTTGGGCACCCATCCAGGCAAGTCTTCTTC
The DNA here is from genome assembly GCA_963082605.1 of Rhodophaea formosa. Taxonomy (NCBI): domain Eukaryota; kingdom Metazoa; phylum Arthropoda; class Insecta; order Lepidoptera; family Pyralidae; genus Rhodophaea; species Rhodophaea formosa. Next base: position 15,843,614 of record OY720206.1, read on the forward strand.
GTCCGGCACGATAGCAGGAACAGCACTTGTGTACTGAGCACCCATCTTATTCTGAAAAAAAACAAAATATAATGTGTAAATTGACTTTCGACATACCCAAGGGGTGACTCAGCCCGTCAATATGAACAGCTTTTCTGTCGAGGGTATATACTGTATGTACAAAATAATATGCAATAGTCAACAAGATAGCACTCTGATTAATTTCTTGCAGTGTATGTCTATTTCAAATGATTATAACATAAATATAATAAGTTTTTATGTATTAGTGCTTTAATTTTCTCATAAAATGTGGATACAAAGTCATGACGTAACCAGTGGCGCCATCTATGTGCCACTGTCAGAACAAATCGTTCGAAGTAGAGGTTGGGAGCACATAATAAATCTGACAAGATATTCTTATGAAATTAAGAATTGAGATATGGGAAAATATTCCACGCGGGCAGGATTTCTTCGCATATCTTATTTCGTAATTTAATAAGAATATATCAGAATAGCCGTGTGGTTCCGGTAGAGTTAATAGGACCACTTCAAGCCTTCCCGTGGATGTCGTAGCAGACGACTTGGGAAATACAAGCCAAACAAAGCTTATAAACATCAAAGAGACCTCTCTAATCAGTCTGGCCAGGGTGGAGCCTGTAGCGCGAATTCTCTGACCGCTCTGGCTTTTATATGGCTCTGGTAGTAAAGAGAGGATCATACTCCTGCAGTCAACTAAAAAAAACCTGATGATGATGCCAGAGGAGTACTGTGAAAGCATAAAAAACACGTATAAAACGTAGTGGTTTAGTCAAGGACTTCTATAAAAACTGAGGTAGACGAGCCGTACGTACCAAATTCCGAAGCGTTCAAAGGGAGCTAATTAACACCGTTGCGCTTAGCTCACATCGAAATTCTGGACCGTGAAGACGCCGTCCACGTCACGTGACACGATTGCTTTTAAATGTCTGTTTCTTGGGGTAGAGCACGTCTACATTATTTTCTATAGAAGTCATACTGTCTTTTTGTAAAATGACGACTAAATTTACTCCCGTTTAACCATTATCCTACCAAAATAAGTCAACACCTATCACTTTGATGTTTCCACAACCCAAAAGATTTAAAGATTTTATTCACAAAATAGGCCTTTCATGCACTTTTTCACGTCATATCATAATTTAAATAATTTTAATTTACTTAAAAACATGTTAATATTATTAATTAGTGTTCAAAAGCTACAGACAACTTGCGTTTCCGAACCGACCACTGCAGAAAAGAAACGCTGAAAGACACTCTTTTTTACAGTATTGATCGCCTACTCGCTTGAAAGGCTTTGTATATTTTCCTTTATTTTTTTTATATTATATAAATACAATTTTTAAATACATAATTTTGTTGGACATAACTGTCTTTGTCAATTCGTTTTGAGTGGACATTGGTACTAAAGTTAATGTTTTATACTATGACGGTTTGGGTTCAGTACGCACGTTGAGGTGGTGGGTGCGGCCGAAGGCGTCGTGTGCGAGCTCGTCGTCCATGGGCGGCGGCGGCAGCGGCGGCGACACCGACCCGCCGCGAGCGGACGCGCCGCCCGTCGACGACGACGACCCGCGCTGCGATTCATCATTTGATAGATGGAACTGGTTAAATTATTGGTATACAATATTTATCCTTATTAGTCTTATAATGGATGGTCATAAGGGTCCTTTTCCACCAGAGATGTTATGATGCTACGATGCTATGGATGCGTTTGATATCCACCAATCATATTCATTGGTGCACATAGCTTAGCACTGTTGGAAACGAATTCAACTAAGATATGTTTTTTGCCTGCTCTGGGCTATCGCGAGTGGTGTAGTTATGTGCAGAGCAGAGTACCTAGTACCTACAGTATGTCTTTCTCGCACAGCTACTTTGCGGCGGCGCATCTTCGTAGCGCATCTTCCTCGCACAGCTACATAGCTTAGTATTGGTGGAAATGGTCACATATTTTCGTAACGTAGATTTCACATCTTCGCAGCATAGCTGCATAGCACATCTCTGGTGAAAAAGTACCCTGATTCTGTGCAAAGATTTTTGACACAGAAAGAGACAGAAAATATTACAGGTTGGCGTACCGCTCGCACATATACAATTTTATAATAAACACGTACTTACAGTCTGAATCAAAGTTAATGGCGGCTCGGATATTAGCTGCGAGCTGCGCAGAACGCGCCCCGCCTCCCCGCGCGCGCCCCACTGAACCCAGTACATATTGTGTTCTGCGCATCGCCTCGCGCGAAGTTCAGAGCCGTCACAAAGTTTTATTCGGACTGTAAATATTATAAAGACGCCACAAAGAAACATACCTGTCCTGGCAGTGTCATTGAATGTTGGCTGTGTTCTCCATCAGATCCAATCAAAGGAGAAGGTGGTGCTGAAATTAAACGCGAAATTATTATGCTAGTTGAAGATAATTTTGACAGTTTAATGAGGGTTTTATAACATAAACGGCGGCAACACTGTTACGGTTTGCTAGCCGCAACGTCTATTGACGAAAATCTTTAGATTTTCACCAACTCCGTCGGCCGACTTTTACGGCCTGCGTGGCTTTTTACACGCCAAATTGTTCACTACTTTTTATTTGTAAGCTAGTTCGAATGTAAAATAAAACTTTTGATAAGTTACCTCTGCAGTTGTATTTTTAAATTACAAAAGGTATGGGATTTTATAGTAACTTTGCCGGCCGCTAAAACACGACAGATATGAATTTTCATACAGACTTTGCTAACGTGTATTTGGACAGTACAGCAATATCTACTCGTATTTCTCCCAAATTTCCAAGTATGTTTGAGAAAATATTATATCATATCTATACTAAAATTATAAATAGGAAATATTTGATTGTTGCATTGAGTAGGATCCGCAACTACTGGACCATTTTCGTAATTCTTTCACTAATGGAAAACTAATTTATTTGCAGATAACATAGGCTATAATTTACGAGGACGAAGTCGTTATATTGCTTCACAGAGAATAAAATCATTGCTGATAATACTTACGAGGCATGCTGGAGTGCATGTCTTGTTGAGAGTAGCTGTTGTTAGACTGGTGCTGATTTGGGTGCACCATGCCAACCTGGAAGAAGATTATCTTTCAACTTGCTCATCATCATCATCATCATTTCGTGTATGTGACACGGTCAGTCGACCATGCACACCCTGGTGTCAGAGTTCTTCATAATCGCCTCTCGGCATCTGACGTGGTTCCTTTAACAACTACCAGATGGCAGCCGGGACTAACGGCTTAACGTGCCTTCCGAAGCACGGAATCATCTTTCTTATCAGACAATCAGGTGATTCATGCCTGCAATGTCCTAACCAAACTGGAAACAACTTAACAAAGTATGCTTCCTGTGGGAATCAAACCCACGACCCACGGGTCAACAAGGCAAACGCCTTAACCACCAGACCACGGAGGATCTTGCTCATGAAATGACTTAAAATACTACGACGGCGGGATGATAAGTAACTAGCCTAATAAGAAAACACTTAACTTTCCGTGATAAAATTCAGGCGCTCCTATAGTAACACTAGCGCCACCCAGCAATTAATTCTTTTAATCCTAAATTATATCGTATTTTAAAAATCTAACAAGTAGATATCTAGAAAATTACTTGTAGTATTAATGTATTCATTTTGACTAATATTCGTTTGATGAAATAAGAGAAAAACAGATTAACGCCAAAAGTGGCCACTTTTGGCGTTAACCGATTTTTCTCTTCAAGTAAGGCATTAGTAAATTACTTGTCATAAACAAAAAATACTTTAAGTAATTTAGTAGTTTTGGACTTGTTAGATTTTTAAAATTCGATACCATTTATGATTTAAGGAATTTAATTGCTGGGTGGCGCTAGTGTTACTATAAGAGCGCCTTAATTTTATTTTTCGACATCTTCGTTCTAAAGCAGTAACGCCTTCCATAAAATGATTTCTTTCGAGGCCTGATAAATACTCCTCTACAGCGGCTATGACTTCATCATTTGTGGCAAATTTCTGTCCGCCCAAAAAAGTTTTAAGCTTAGGGAATAAGTGGAAGCCTGATGGCGCTAGATCAGGCGAATAAGGTGGGTGGGGCAGCAAATCATACTTCAATTCGTTGATTTTTGCCATAGCTTTAACACATGTGTGAACCCTAGCGTTGTCTTGATGGAAGATGATTTTTTTTTCGCCAAACCTGGTCGTTTTTGCTGAATACATTGATGAAGCTTATCTAGAAGATTAGCGTAGTATTCTCCATTCATTGTTTGACCTTTAGGAAGGTAGTCTATCATAAAGATCCCATCTGCATCCCAAAAGGCGGAAGCCATCACTTTTCCAGCCGACTTTACAGCCATGGCTTTTTTTGGAGCCGGGCATCCCGATTGAGTCCACTGTTTTGATAGAATTTTTGATTCTGGCGTGTAATGATGAACCCATTTTTTATCTGTTGTTACAAATCGACGTAAAAAATCGGCCTTATTACTCTGAAAACGGTCCAGACATTGTTTTGAGTTTTGCACCCGAATCCTTTTTCGATCGTGCGTAAGCAATCGCAGCACCCAACGGGCCGATAACTTTTTCATATTTAATTCCTCACTAGGATATGATGTACCCGTTCTTTTGAGATACTTGTAGTGTCAGCTATTTCAGATAACTTCAATCGTCGATCTGCTAAAACCATATCATGTACTTTCACTACCATTTCCGGGGCCGTGACGCTTTTTGGACGTCCGGAGCAGGCTTCATCTTGGACACATGTACGACCCCGTTTAAACTCAGCCACCCAGTTTTTTACTGTGGCATAAGAAAGAACACATTCACCCAAAACATTATTTCACTCGTCATAGATATCTTTCCCCTTCATGCTCTTCATATGAAGAAACTTTATCACCGCTCTTTGTTCAATTTTATTCATTTTTGAAAACAGTTGACGAAATATATTTTAAAATGACAAAAAATCAATAAAATTTTCGCTCCACCGAATTCAAATTTAGAACACAGGTAGCCAGAGATACGAATTTAAAAATGACATTTTTTTTTTTTTAATTGTAACTTTTTAAATGGCAGTGGCTAGTTACTTATCATCCCGCCTACGTATGCTATGCCGTGTGGTTCCCGGCAGAGTAGAACAGGGCCAAGTTTTCCCGTGGATGTCGTAGAAGGCGACTTAGGGAACATAAGCTAAACAAAGCTCATAAACATCAAAAAACTCATCTGGCCAGCGTGGAGTGTACTGCAAATTCTCTGACTGCTCCGGCTCATATATGGCTCTGCTGTGCTAGTGCAGGCAGATAGGGTCTTGCTTCAGCTTAAAAAAGACCTGACAATATGATATGCTTTGCAATACTGCATCACATGAAAAAATAAATATGAGTTTGGTATGTTTCATTTTGCAAATAATATAATTCTACAATTTTGGCCATTGGACTACTATAGTCCGGAATGCGTAAGCTGAGCTTTGCCATGTGGTCTCAACGCCTTAATTGTACGATTTGTTCTCAGAGACTCGCATAGATGGCGCCACTCGAAACTACACAACATTGATTATGAGAATATAAAAACATGATTCATAAAATAATATATCTTATTAAATATCAAAACAATATTTTAGGCATAATATTTTATAATGACACCGTATATTTAGTAAGTTAAAGGCTAACGCAGATTACCGTCATCTAGTATCGATTTGGTCCAATATTTTTGTATGAGGTGGGCAGTCTATTAGGTTAGTATTATATTGTCTTTGGCTTTGCATTAGTGTAAGTAATCATCAAAAGTAGTCAGACAAAAAACTTTTAAAAATAAATGTTATTATGTATTGTTCATTAAAATAACTAATTAAATTACATAATATTTCTTTTACTTGGCTATTTAAAGGTTTTCGTATTCTTCGTTTACTTGTGTTTGCAGCATTTCACTAGTAAATTGAACACAAGAACAAAATATTAAGAACGAAATACGTCACGCTACTATCAGTACAACAAGGGTGAAGTGTGACAGGTGCGCGGCGGAGATGCGCCGCGCTTTTAGCCGACGTCACATCTACACTATCTATGTGTACCACACAAATGCAAAGCTCAGCTAGGCCTGGTGACCTGTACCTGTGGTTGTGCTACTGGCAGTGTGGAGTAGCCAGGCGGCCGTCGTGGGTAGTTGGGTGCGTAGTGCGACGGCACCTGCGGCGGCGCCACAGCCGGTGGCGTGCGGTACTCCCGAGACGATTTGCCTACGAAATTGATCAAAAATTCTTTTTTGTCTCTACTAAAAAATGAGGGATTTTTAGTCGAGATTAATAAAATGATCAATGGTTTGAGAATCATAAGCTTTTCTTTGTATAGAAATGTTAAGAGGCTTATACCTAGTTCTAAAACCATTGATCATTTACCAAGCTGTATAGGAACAAACCTAGATTATAATGAGATTAACTGATTGAATGCTTAATTTTACACAAATATTGCCACTATTACCTTTGTCCATTTGTATGGAGACATGCACGTTCAGGGCCCCTATAATAAACTGTTTAAGGTTTGGGGCTTACCAAGTGTTCCACGTCCCAGAGTACCAGTATTGGCAGCAGAAGCGGACCTCACAGCTGCAGGAGGAGTCGGTGGTTTGGTTGTTGGAGCTGGCAGGGGCGCAGGTCCCGGCGTGGACCCCGAGCGACGCCCGCGAGGTGTTCCTGTTGTTGCTGCATTCCAACGGGCACCATGGCCAATGTCATCCAAAGCTAAAAAGTAATTAGATTCTTCAAAAAATAGTACAGCCAGCCATACAGAGATATTATAATTTTATTGGAATATCCAGAGGCATGCACTCTGGCAAAATATACTCAAAGGTAGATGCATCTTAACTAAAATTATTCTCAAATCTCATTCTGTCACTGTCTAGAAAACCTAGCCAGAAAGACAGATTTAAGATTTTAATTAGTAATAATTCTTTATATTCAGGAAGAAGTTTCAATTTATTAACGTTAGATGTCAGTAGGTCCACTAAGTAAAAAAAAACATAGTATGCAGAATGCCGTGTGGTTCCCGGCAGAGAAGAATAGGACCAATCCAAATCTTCCCGTGGATGTTGTAAAAGGCGACTTAGGAAACTAAAGCTAAACAAAGCTTATAAATATCAAAGAGACCTCTCCAACCCGTCTGGCCAGCGAGGAGAGTGTAAGCCAAATCCTCTTACTGCTCTGGCAGTACAGAGAGGGTCGTGCTCCTGCAGTGGAGACTAATAAAGACCTGATGATGCATTTATTTGAAAGATAAAAGTGTAATCTGGTTCTAAATACAACATTGCGATTTTTAAATAATGCAGTTAATAATGATATCACAAGCACAACTTTATGATATAATATGAATAGACAAAATTAATTATTGCTTCTTTATCTACAATGATGTAGCTTTAATAACTAAGGATCATCTTCACATAATACAATTACATTTTATGTTGAAAAGTAATTTATATAAGAATAAATCTACAGTACCTATACATAAACATACCTGCATAATCAATCGATTTTCGAATATACTTGATAGGCTTTTCAGGGTTAGCAGGAGCTATGATCTTGTACTGCCTGTTAGTCACTTTATTTGCTGTCAACACACCAATCTCCCTCCTCGCTACCTTTTCCTTATGAATGGCCACAGTTTGAGCAATATGGTTCATCTGCCCTTCCATTTCCGCAAGCTGCATAGTTTGTAAGTCCAACAACTGAAGGAAGTTGTATGCCAAAGTGTTGATCTGATATGCAACACTGGCCAAAGACTGTGTAGTGTAGTTTTTGGTACTTTCCAAAGCTAAACGCTTGTTTTCGGCCTGGAAGTAGTTCGCTTCGCAATATTCTGCCACACGCTCGAGATTCGTGTGGCTGTCAGTGAGATGATTACGCCCTTCAGGGATTTCCGTTTGCAGCAACGCAGCTAGCTCAGCCATTTTAATACTGTGAAATGGACTTATCGTTATATGGGAACAAACTAAGGTATGAATTTTTGATCACAATTTGTTATAAAACAGACAAAGTCTTTCACTTTACTTGCCTTATTTCCAAAGCCTGTAATTTAATAAATCACCTAAACTGTTCACTTATTATCCTGGAACTTTAACTATTATTTTAAAATACATTAAAAAATCATGGATCACCAAAACAGGAATTATATTAAACTTCGTTTAGTTAGAAAATAACACCACAAACTATGTAGAGATACTACAATAACACAGAAAATATTTATAATTTAACCCAGCACACCTACAAGACAGATGACAATTTGACTAATGACCACAAACTATATAGTATATAGAGATACTACGTATCAGACTGCCAACTGCGAACAAAAAAATTGTACCATAGCCTTTTTTTTTTAATGTTACTAACTCTACTGACATTGCTTAACTTTTTTTAAAATGGTTGGCGCAAGAGAATCAAAATGCATACAGCATTGCAATCCTACCTATAGATATATAGTTGCTCGTATATGTATACGTATATATTTTTCTTTGTTGCGTACTCAAGTATAGTATGCTTAGATATATTCATTGTTTTAGTATAAGAGAAGTAGAGGAAAATAAAATACCAAATTTAACTTGAGTAGAAAATGTGTATATTTTGTCATAACTTAAAAATAAACAACTTAAAATTCTTTACATACCAAAAAACTTATTTGTTAAAAGATTTATTTTAACCTTTTTTTTACATTTTTCGAAAGCTTTGTTCTGCATTGGAGGTAATACACGATTTTGCAAGCGCATTACGTCTGTACCTTTTAAAATTTTGTTAATTGTGCAACACCAATTCATTATCGTGAATCTTATAGTTAGATTTATAAAATGTACAAGAACAACTTCTTTGTGATGAGCACACTCGATAAAACCAAATATATAATTGTCTAATATATTTCTTTTTACATTTTTAGAAATGTTATTTTCGTGCGCATTGTGCTCCAAAAACTGATTTGTTTCGGATATTACACTTCCAAAGCATCTCACTGCGCCTTCGGATGGGTAGCTCAAGCGGTTTTTAGCACTCGTATATTCACGATGGCTTATCCAGTCATGTATGTTTGTTGTTTCACTAGTAAAACATTTTTTACAAGCAATACAATTTATTTTACATTTCGTAAATATTTTTCGAACTACCCATCCTGTGGTATAGGCCCGCGAATGAACATTAAGACGTTCTCTACGGGCCTATTCCACGATAACTTCCTCCATTCGTGGATGATCCGGCTCGACAGTTTCATTACTTTCATTTTGAGAAGTAAATAAATTTTGTAAATTAATTACTTGTTCGGCCGGATCATCCTCACAATTAAATGTTTCATTATGAAATTTTATAATCCTAGTAATTGATAAAGACTTAAATGTGCACTTGAAGCTATGGCAGTCTGGGTCATTACGTCTATAATTATATGCCCGCTCTTGGCCGAAAAAGTTTTCGATAGGGTCAGAATTAAAATATCTAGGTCTAATAATTTTTATACCCTTATTTTTAAAAAACTGCCATAGCCATCCTTTTAATTGTGGTTATGAAGTTTTTTAATGACGGTACCGACTTCTCATTTCCTGATTTATCAATGAACTTAATTTTTTCTAGTTACTTTAATGCTTCTTCCCAGAATTTGTGATGAGGAGTTTTCTACGATAGCCGTCCTCAATATCTTTTTCGTTTTTTTTTATGTTGTTGCTGCATGTGCTCACTGGTCTTCCGTCAGCATAGTGGGCTGTAACAAAAATAATTATTTATAGTTTTTATTATGAAAAAAGCAAATATTAATGTAACTGATCATTAGAAGGGTCTTTTCTGAATTATATGTGATGGAGAATATACAGTCTCTGTTATTCGAGTAACTAAAGAGTTGGCTCTCACCGACAGGAACTATTATTACAGGAAAATAAAAATTTAAAACAGAAAAGATTCAACTTTTTGTTGATTTTGACATATTTACTGCTATGATCTTGTCATGATCTTACGTCACTGAGATTACATCTATTTATTACGTTTATACAAGAGCAGTTGGCTTCAAGTAAGTGTAGAAGTTTATAAATAAAAATACTTACAAAACTTTGCCGTATAATTTAATACTGCAGATACTGTGTAACTTAGGACTTTGACACAATTTTTCACCTGAAAAGTATATAAAAGTAGCTCATATTATTATACATATTTCATGAGTCATTTTATTGTATGACTTGTACCTATAGTATAGTAATAATTTAATGAGACTAGCTGTTTTCCGAAATTTTGTCCACGTGGCTTTTAGTTTTAATAGCACAATCTATATGGTGAGGTTGACACCGGGCCCGGATCTAATAAGTGTCTATCACAGACGACTCAAACTAGCCGTGTGGTTCCCGGCAGAGTAGAATAGGACCACTCCAAGTCTTCCCGTGAATGTCGTAAAAGGCGACTTAGAAACAAGCTAAACAAAGCTTATAAACATCAAAAAGACCTCTCCAACACGCGATGGCCAGCGTGGAGAGTGTAGGCCAAATCCTCTGATTGCCATGGCTAGTATATGGCTGTGATAGTATAGAGAGGGTCATGTTCCTGCAGTTGAGACTAAAAAACGACCTGATGATGATTACAGACGACTATAAAACCAAAAATACACTCAGATGACAGAGGGACTAATATCAACAATAGTCGCAACAAGAATTCAAACGGGAACACTTTAATAAAAATATTTAAAGTTATATTAGAATTGTAAATCTAAGCAACCCACCTTCATTTTCTTAATTTTTTTCGGTATCACATGTTGGTCATTTAATTTATGAAGAAGCCTGGCTTCTGTAGGATGGCAGTTGGTTTCATAACGTCTAATATGTCACTCCACTTATGTTGACCATACCATCTGTAATAGCAAAAAGAAATATAAAATTTTGTGGCTGAGCTGTTCACCTCTGTTAAATTGCTTATCATTGTATGATAAATCAAGAACAAACATAAGGCAATCATTCCTTAAAGATAGTAATTTCCTGTAACAAACGAGGTCCGGATGGCCCAGGTTTGATCCCCGGTTAGGTGAAAATGGAAAATGATATTTTTCAAATTGATCTGGGTCTTGGATGTTTATCTTATGTATTTGTTAAAAAATAAAGTATCGTTGAGTTAGTATCCCATAACACAAGTCTCGAACTTACTTTGGGGCTAGCTTAATCTTGTGTTATTTGTCTGTATATATTTATTTATTTTATAATTTATATATAACATATAAAACTTGCTTTATCCTGATAATGCAGCCTTATAGAAATATAACATTCAAATATTTTTCTTAGTTAATCTTTTACAATCAAATGTATACTAATCAAACATTTTCTATTTATAAAATTCCGATAAGTTGCAATAAATAGGTATAAATGGCAGCAAAAAAGTCAACAACACAAAAAAAAAAACATTAATAAGGTATTAACTGATTTTTTTAGTATAATTAATTTTACCAATAATACATAAATATAGTAAATTAAATATGTCCATTGATGACAAATAATGTAATATGTAAAAATACATAAGTAAAACTTTTTGTATTGTATTTGTAATGTAAAAGTTTCTCAAATCTTTTTACTTTAAGAAATCAACAAAAAACATTGCCCTTAACATTTTTACTATTAATGTAATAAGTTTCATACCTAAGCCTTGGCTGGATGATGTTGACGGCATATCTGATGATTTTACTGGTAAACTCCCAATCATAAGACCACTCATTTCTGAAACGAAATTAAAAATTTATAAGTTCATAAAATTTAAATTGACCTTTACCGAGTGGACCCCTGTGTAAAAGGTTTTTAAATTAAATATAACTAAATTTTTAAATTGATTTTGCAAATTCTAATTATATAGTGGTGGCTCAGTGGTCTAAGAGTGCCTTATTAAAGATCTTCGATTCAAATCTCGCTAATTGGAACCTTATTATAGAGTTTCTAGTCCAATATGAATCAGAATGGTTATTTTTAGTACCTGTTTCCAGTAAAAGAAAAGTTTGTAAAATGGGAGAAAGCAATGCACACTACGTGATTATTCTTGGAAAAAGTATTTCATGCGTTTCTTTCCATACAATGATACCAATCAGAGTATAACCCTTAAATAAATAACTATAACACTTTGCATAATTACCTGCATATTGCACTGTAGTCAAAGGTTTCGAAGTTTCTTGCAAATTCTGTACCCCACTGACAGTAGCGAGGACTTCTGAAATAATTATAAATGCAACCATTAGTAAGGAAGAAAGAAAGAAATCAATACATTTAATTAGCGCATAAAATAAAAAAAATTAGTACGTCTGAAAAATTTATTATTAAAAAAAAGTTAATTTTTAATTAATAAATTTCAGAGTTGGTTCAGATGCAACTTTAACCGTTCATTTATACTCTAGTTATAGAAAATAATGTCATACTAACCTCTAGTTGATCCAGCTTTACAATATGTGTGGTCAAAGTGCCTTTTACGGGAATAATTATGTTCCATGCGGACATCCATATTTTCTGGAAAAAATAAATAGTAAGTACATAGAGTTATAATTAGATTTACTTTTTTATATTTCTAGAATATGTATTGCAAATCTCCATAATAAAGATGGGTCATAAAACTTCTAATACAATGTGCTGAGATTTTTTTAGGTTTCAAGTGTACATTGTACATGTGGTATTTATTTACGGTAGAATCTGTATGTACACGGATTCAAGTCCTAATTATTTAGTAAATAATACCTCCATTGAATTGACTTATCATAGATATAAACCTGTGTAGAAATAAATTACTACATACCTTTGTATTCACGAGATGGTATTCCGGTTGAAATTTCGTCTTCAGTAAACAAAGTAGGGTACGCATCAGGGGTGAGTCGTGGCCGTCTTTTAGTCTCGCTAAAAAACCTCTTCTCAAAATGTTTTTGACAAACAGCCAGATTCCTCTGTTTTTCTTCGGATAAGTTACAAAACTCATCACGATTTAGGCACTCTAACCACTTGTCTTTTCTCAGGATTTTTGGGTAGGCAGTGTAAATAATTAGCGTCCTTTCGCAGACACTTACACACACAACACATGTATAAGGCATTTTGCAAAAGCAAAGTAGCACTAGGGAGGGAGACACAAAGGGCTCTATTACTGGTAAAGTGGAGAGGATAAGCACAGAACTTCACTCGATCGACACAATAACTGTAATGTTTTTAAAATTGACAAGCAGCGCAGGCGGTGAACGTCACACGATGACGTCAGCAGGTCAACGACCAATCACAGAAGAGACGTGAGATACTAACAAAGATGGCCGCTACGAGCGCGCCCCGTTATTGGCAGATTGTCGGCCGTGCTAATGACTAACTAACCTTTGGCATAGACAAGCAAATCACAGAATAGGGGTACGATTTTTAAATTTCGTCGTTCGCAAACGAGCGGTTATTCCATACATACAGAAATCGATGGAATTCGAGTGATCATACGTTCAAAAATAGTACCTACCAAGAATATGGCCTGGCTGGACTTGTCACGTCTTGACATGTCTGTGGGATTACATCACTCCGGGTGTGGCCGGTCCAGGAGTGCTATTTTTGAACGCGTGACTCACTAAAGCGCAAGTCGTGCACGACTCCAAGTCACGCTCGTCTTCCAAGTCACGAAATGCCATTTTGTCATATTTTTGAAACCATCGTTTGAACTGTAGTGCTGCCAACCTTCAGCGAAAAATATTTAATTTCTTCATATTTCACGCAGAATTTTTAATTTTTTTTAAGGTTATTAAGAATTTTTTAAATGTTTATGAAATGTAGCGTCAAAAGAAACGTAAAATCAAGACAGATGAACTTCAAATGACAGGCAGTGACTTTGACGTAAAAGCGTTCGTCGCCTGCGGAGACGAGCGGTCTAAACCGCTCGTTGCAATCACTCGTCAACTACCGATTCAAAAATGAGGCTTTTTGGAAACACTCGCGTCAATCACTCGTTTAGTGAGTCACGCGTTCAAAAATAGCACTCCAGCTATGGGTTCCCCGACAGCATGATCGTGATCGCACGCTCGTCAGCAAAACGTTGAATGACGTCACCTATACATTTTCTATGGAAACAAGTTTGGGTGGTTTCCCCGGACGGCGTTGTCTACGGTCGTGCACGGCGGCGGTGGTCAAAGTTTACCGCAACAGTGTTCCCAACTGAAAAAATTGCGAGTTTCCAGATTAATCTTTACATTTTTATGTTATCGGTTGTCCATTTAGATGACATCTGAATTAAAAAACAAAGATGAAAAATTTATTCTACATGACAATCTGGGGTAGTATGGGGTTCCGCCCACCATCTTGCCATCAGGAATCCAAGCCAACCTCACCTGCTCGTGGTACACCCTGCTGAATAACGGACGAGGCTCTGGCGCCACAACACCTGCCAACACGCACTGGACCAGCGCGGTGGGTTACGGTCCAAACCCCCTTCATGGTATTACGAAACCTAGTACGGCCCCAAGTGCCCGGCGACTCCAAGGGCAGACTTGGTGACGATGGCGCCACGGTTGGCTCTGGAGTCAGGGGTGCGAAGAATCCCCGGGCGAGATCGATAAACCGTCAGACAACCTCCGCAAACGTAAAACTGGATACCGATACGCTTAATATATTGACATACAATGTGTGCACACTAAGGGAAGATGCAAGACTAATTGAGTTGGAACAAGCTGTGGATAATATAAAATGGGACATAGTAGGCCTATCGGAAGTAAGAAGACAGGGAGAAGACACTATTGAAACAGATAAATTTATATTTTATTATTTTGGCGAAACGCCTGGTTTACATGGAGTAGGATTTTTAGTCCATAAGAAATGGAAAGATAATATTATAGAATTTGTTGGATATTCAGAAAGAATTGCAGTATTAAAATTTAAAATATCCAACACAAAAACACTGACACTAATCCAAGTTTATGCACCGACAGGTCAACATAGTGATGACGAGATTGAAGATCTATATTACCTTCTTAATAAAGCTTATGATGAGCATAAGGGCAGTTGGAATATCGTCATGGGAGATTTTAATGCAAAAGTTGGAATAGGTTCAGATTTGGATAACAGAAATACAGTCGGATTGTATGGATTAGGTACTCGAAATGACAGAGGAATTAGGTTAATGCAATTTGCTTTTGGCCAAAATCTACATATTAGTAATACTTATTTCCAGAAACCAAAACAGAGGCGCTGGACCTGGGTAGGTCCAGGCGGAAAAACAAAGAACGAAATAGATTATATTCTGTCATCTGATAGATATATAATCAAGGACGTAGGTGTTATTAACAAAATTAATTTTAGCTCTAATCATAGACCCGTACGTACTAAAATAAAATTTGATTCCAAAATTTATAGGTCAATAGTATTTCGCAAAATAAAACAACATGACAAGCAAACTCTAATTAATAGAACAAATCAATTTACGCTTCAACTTTCAAACTTTTTTAAAGACTTAGAGGTAGATGTAGATACAGATGAAACCCAAGATACTCCACAAAAAGAATACGATAAAATTGTTGACGCCATTAAATTTGCTAGTCATAAGGTTAAATCTGATAGGTCACATAGAAATAAATTATCAAAAGAAACCGTAAAGTTAATAGAGATAAGAAGTGCACATGAATTTTGCTCAGAACAGTATAGAGCTATTGATAAAATAGTGAAACGCAAGATTAGAGAGGACATTCGAAATCACAACACACATCAAGTTAAAATTGCCCTAGAAAACGGACGCTCCCTTAGGTCAGCAAAACAGGGAATATTAAAAAGTAAATCTTGGATTACTAAACTAAAGGATGAAACTGGTAAAGAGCATTGCAATAGAGATAAAGTTATAGAAATCAGTACAAACTTTTATAAAAATCTGTATAGTGACACCTCAAAACCAACTCCTACTTTTCCCCATTTCTGTCCTAATGAAATTCCACCTGTAACCGACGACGAGGTTATAGATGTAATTCGTAGCTTGAAATATAATAAAAGCCCTGGCGCCGACGGAATAACTTCGGAAGCGTTGAAAATAGGTTGGGGACCACTAGTGCCGCATTTCACAAAACTATGTAATAGTATCTTAAATTCAGGCCAGATTCCGAGTAAAATGTGTCATTCTAATATAATATTATTACATAAAAAAGGAAACAAAAATGAAATAGCCAATTACCGTCCCATCAGTTTGATTTCTCATATTTACAAAATATTTATCAGTGTTATTCAAAATCGATTAGCAGACAAACTTGATAAACATCAACCTCCCGAGCAAGCCGGTTTCCGCCCAGGATATTCAACAACAGACCACCTTCACACCATCAACCAAATTATCGAAAAATACTCAGAGTACAATAAACCATTATACATAGCTTTTGTTGATTACTCAAAAGCTTTTGATAGCATTTACCATGAGTCTCTCTTTACCGCACTTTCGAATCAAGAAATAGACGAGACCTACATTAACATAATAAAAAACATTTACAACAATAGTACAGCCGATATAAAACTACATTCTTCTGGTCCATTTTTCCAAATACAGAGAGGCGTCAAACAGGGTGACCCGCTCTCACCAAAACTATTTACTTGTGCGTTGCAGGAAACATTCCATCAATTAGCGAACTCCTGGAAGGAGAAGGGCATTGTCGTCGGTGAAAAAAGATTATCTAATCTACGTTTTGCCGACGATATTGTACTGTTTGCCTCTTCTGCGTCAGAACTCACCCAAATGCTCCAAGATCTGAGCACGGCAAGCCTGCAACTTGGCCTTCAGATGAACCGGGATAAAACCCAGTTGATGACTAATAGCACTAAACGTAGGGTAACGGTAGATGGGCAAGATATACAATACGTTGAGGAGTACACTTACTTGGGACAAATAGTCTCCTTCATCGATCGACAAGAAAAGGAAATTGCGCGAAGAATTGATAATGCATGGAAAAGTTATTGGTCGATGAAGGAGCTATTTAAGGGCAACTTGCCAACATGCCTTAAAAAGCGACTCCTTGACGTTTGTATCTTGCCTGTCCTAACCTACGGTGCCCAAACTTGGTCACTGACCAAAAAACAAAAGAACAAGTTGCAGGTTTGCCAAAGAGCGATGGAGCGCAGTATGTTGGGTATAAAAAGGACGGACCGGGTCAGAAATACTACGCTGCGCTCTATCACTAAAGTGGTCGACGTGGGTAAGAAGTCCGCTAGGCTTAAATGGGACTGGGCGGGTCACGTATGCCGTATGATGCCTGAAAGATGGGCACGTTCAGTAACTAAATGGGTTCCTACTGATGGCAAACGTTCTCGAGGGAAGCCAAAAATGAGATGGAAAGACGAGTTGTGTGCATTTGATAAGGAATGGCAAGACAGGGCACTGGACAGGACTAGGTGGAGAACAGAAGGGGAGGCTTTTGCCCAGCAGTGGGACCTAAATAGCTAGTTAAAAAAAAAAAAAAAAAAAAAATGACAAACTGACTGTATTTCTTGAATTTTGGGTAGATCTAATAATAGTTTGTAATCGTTTTAAAGTAAGTATAGCCATTTGATTTGGAAGTTTGCGTGATTAAATATTACTTCATGTTGAAACGTATCATTTTATTAAACGAAGTTCCGTGATATTTTCTTCAACTCTGAATGTTTTTGGAACAATTAAATATTTTGCAGAATGTATCTGTAGTAATTAGACTAAATTAAATAAAATTATTGTACTTGTTAAGTTGTGACTTTAAGATGAGCAAGAAGATTATTTTGAAATTGTTTCTGCGCCTGTAGAATGGCACACGAGATAACGTTTATCGACTATCGCCATCTTATTTACCGTAATATTAAAGAGGGAGATGTAAATAGTTTATCGCGCGATATAAACGGCGTCGCGGGTGCCATGCTGCGGTTGCTGCCCCCGTAGCATGGCTCCCGCGACGCCGTTTATATCGCGCGATAAACTATCTACTTCTCGCTCTTCAGTATTGTGAAAAACAAGATGGCGATAGTCGATAAACGATATCGCGCGTGCCATGCTACGGGGGCTGATGTATTTATGGTATAATATTAACATAAACACAACAAGAACAATTGAAAATAATCCTAATAATAACACTTTCGTTAAGACTGTTCCATAACTAAGTCTATATACCTAATTTACCTAACTTTTGCAATTCCATTTTTAATTTTTGAGATATGCACGAACAAGACAAACATAATATTCATACATAATTACACTTTTGGATTTCGGTACACATGTTAAGAGGCTGCTGGAATAGACTGACGTATAGAAAAAAACTGGATAATTTTGACAATATTACATTACGGTAGGCTACAGTACGGGTAGGTCGTATTAATCTCCTTTTTTAAACTTTGTTTAAATAGTTTACATTATTCATTTTCGAGCAGTTGCTGTCCGCCATGAGCAAAAAAACTTCTTTTTCATGTTAGTGGCCTTGCTACATTTACTTGCCGGGTAAACATAGCACAGTCATAAAACCCAAAGCCACGTTTAGCAAGTTAGTGGGCATACATACTACTCTATGGGAACCATACGGCCCTCTGTATGAGCACTTAAAATCCCTAATTCCTAAAAATTATCGCCATTATCTCGTACACACATTGTTACACCAAACACTTAAATGATTTTCAGTATAAAATTTTAGTGCGCAGTAGGTGTTATGTGAAACTAGCGCCACCATGAATTCTTTTAGGAAAATAATTTAATTCTGGGTGGCACTGGCACTAGAATCGCATATACCACTTCGCCTTAATTTTCACAAAATAGTTATCTAAGGCAGACAGGACAGGTTCCAAAGGAACAACACGTATCCACATCAAAGAGTTAAGATACTTTTGAACCCACGTAAGTAACACTAATGATTGACGTCCGTCGTCTACAGTCCACCCATCGGATAGCGGCGGTACGAGCGTTTGCTCGGGGAACCCATAGCTTCCGGGCGGAATAAAATCCGGACAGGCGCTCGTGTGTATTTTGTAGTTCATTTATCTCCATGTTATTTTGTATGAAATTCGTGTGTATTCATGCAAAATACACACGAGCGATGAAGAGGATTTTTGCGATGCCCGTCATAATGTGCGCGTACCATACCTTTAACGTATCTTTCGAAGCACGGAATAGCTCGAGAAATTATAATACTCACTCACAGATATTAGACGATAGTAGCAAAAACCTGAGGCAAAAACTTAATTAAAATTATAAGCAAAAAATTTATTTTTTATGTCCTCGATGTCTCACTCATCTTATTGGCCAGGGGTACTATTTTTGAACGCGTGCTACTCGTCTTCGAACGATTTCTCCATACAAAAATCGCTCGAAGACGAGTGGCCCGCGTTCAAAAATAGCACTCCAGTTCCACGCTAGAAGTTGCTCGGGTGATCAGATGTAAGCGCTAATACTGCTCGCCCACTAGGCCATCGAGATCCTGGAGTGCAATTTTTGAACACGTGACTCACTAAAACGCAAGTCGTGCACGACTACAAGTCACACTCGACTTCCAAGTCACGAAATGCCATTTTGCCTTATTTTTTAAACCATCGCTTGAACTGTAGTGCTGCCAACCTTCAGCAAAAAATATTTAATTTCTTCTTATTTCACGCAGAATATTTTTAAAACATTTTTAAGGTTATTAAGGATTTTTAAAATGATCAAGAATTGTAGCGTCAAACGGAACGTAAAATGATGACAGATGAACTTCAAATGACAGGAATGACTGACATAAAAGCGTTCGTCGCCTGCGGAAACGAGCGGTCTCGACCGCTCGTTGCAATCACTCGTCAACTAACGATTTAAAAATGCGGCCGTTTGGAAACACTCGCGTCAATCACTCGTTTAGTGAGTCACGCGTTCAAAAATAGCACTCCTGGGGTACTATTTTTGAACGCGTGCCACACGTCTTCGAACAATTTTTCCATACAAAAATCGTTCGAAGACGAGTGGCACGCGTTTAAAAATGGCACTCCTGTCTGTACAGGACAGGAAGTGATCATTACTTGACGGCTTCCGTGGTGCATATGATTCCCAGGCGAGCTACCTACCTAAGGGTCAATTCACACCGAGACGCGACGCGACGCGACGATACTCAAAGAGGCCAATGATTTCGCGCTGCGCCGCGCGTCGTTGCGAGATGCATCGCAACGTCGCGAGGCGCATCTTAAAATCGTAGCAGGACGACGCCTCGCTGCGCTGTACCGCGAGACGCAGCACCGCTCTTGCACGCCGCGCGTCCGGCGATGAACCGCTGCGTCACGATACGTCGCGCTACGCCGCGAGGCACCTCGAGGCGCAGTGCTGCGTGGTGCAACGTAATCTGAATTCTCACAATGTAATGTGTATCTTTTCGTGTAGTGAATAAAGTATATTCTGAGTCGCTCTATGAAAAATGTGCGCGCAGCGTCGCGCCGCGTCGCGTCTCGGTGTGAACTGACCCTAAGCAGGTTCGGCATCAGGCAGGCAACCAGCCGTAAAAACTTTGCCAAATCATATTACACATGAATGGCTTCTGTCTGATACATTATAGCTGCAACAAGGAAAACACTCTGTTAGGAATAGTCACTGCACTCATAAATTAAATAATAAGTCATTTGCATTACCTTATATTTTATTTACTTTTACATATTACCTCGTAGTAAAACAAAAGATTCAATAAGCTTTAAAAAAGTAAAAATTTCTGTTACGCCAGTTACTTCATTATGCAGTTTTATTTAAACAAAACTCCATATGATTCAGTTATTCATACATGCTGGATATTGCACATAATTATTACGGTTGATCCAACTAACATGATCTATTAATTTCATCCCCAATTTTATTACAATGTTAGGTCTCACCTAAGATAAAATTGAAAGTTTACTGCTTACACTAACACACTTAATTTAAATATTTATAATTACGTACTGATAAATTTATAAAAGCATGCATAATAAATAAACGGTCCTAAACTATTCTACAAAAAACATCAACAAATGTTACACACAGTTCAAATGTTTTGACCCTTATGAGATTGAATTAAATCGATCAAAATATGAGTAATGTAGTAAAATAAAAATTTAATTTTAACCAACTAACCATCCAATAAACAAGATTTGATTGTGTGATGTGAATATTCACCAATTTAATTGTTTAGTACAATAGTCTAGAAAACTGACATAATGGATGTGCACTGTTTATATTCTTGTGAATTTGTAGTAATAATGAGCTGTGAGGAGTTAAAAAACTGAATGTGTCTCAGGGATAAAACTTTGTCGATACAAAGAATAGGTACTGGTATCATAACATTGTAAATTCATAGGTTACAACTAAGTCAAAAACAAGTGTATTTCTTGTACAAATACTCAGTTAAACAAATACATTTTGAAGCCTCAGTCTTTCTAAACTAGACTGCTTGGAACAGCTTTAAAATGCTTTTGTGCAACATACTGTTAGTCTACAAATGAATAAATGTATGAAACATTAATTATGCTGCCAATAATATATCCCAATTAATCTCATTGTTGTAAACCTCTTGCTCAAGCCACGCCTCATAATTATCTTTGAATTCCTCATCAAGGTCTATGTTGCTTTCAAGCACACTATTTATGTCAGTTTCTAGTGGTGTCAGATCTATTTCATGGTCTCCTCCAGTGCCATACCTCCTGTGATTGAAACGGTCCACACTGACTCGTAGTGCGCACTCTTCATCTTGGAAGTCCCAGGGTCTGGCATCTACATCATTACCAAATGCCCAGTCATCATTGAGCCTATGTCGTACTTTTGAATAAATAGCACTGATTGTTTTCATATTTGTTTTTCTCCATTGTCTACCCAAGTACTTTGTTTGCATTTTGAGCAATTTCAGTACATAAAACTGCATCAGTGCATGTCTGACTTTCAATGTTCGTTTTAATATCGGAGCACTTTTGAATACAACCAACATCATGATTCTCGCATTTTTCCATTTGGTCAACTTGTTTAAAATCCTCAATAGGTTGATGCAAGAGAAAACATTCCGCCATGAATATGGAACTGAGGAGTCTCCAATATCCAAACATTCCTTTGTCAATTCTGGTTGTTCGCCAATGACACAAGCAGGAAAGTCAAATATAGGAATAGAGTTCTTAGCTCCCACATATGACAGAATGTTTTGATTGAAGAATTTTAATACCAAGGGCATACAATTAGCATAGACCAAATGCTGAGACATGAATTCGAACTGATAGACATGATTCAGTTTGAAGTGTTTCAAGAGTAATAATAAAATACCTGTAACAGCTTTAACAATAATCTCTTTGTGGCGATTTACATCAATCCCTAGCTTCAGTGACTGCAGAACTGTCATTGGCATTTCTTCAGGCAGTAGATCCGCCATTATGTTAATGGAATAAGTCTTCGCAGTAGATGTTGGAGCTGCAGCTAGTAATATTTTCAGTAAAGCTATCATATACTGGGGCAAATTTGGAAGCATAGCTCTGTAGAGGATCTCTACCTCTGTTTCCTCAACTTCTTTTTCCCCTTTTGTGAGTGGACTTCGAGCTATTTCTATTTCTCTTTCAACTTGAATTTCTGAAAGGCTTGTGTACATGTGTTTTTTTAATATGTCTATACCTTCATGAATAGGCTGGGGCAGACCAGCAATGGTTTGTCTGTCTCCAGGTAGAGAATATCCAACAAATTTGATCCGCACATTGTCCAAAAACATGTCAATGTCTCTCTGGCGGACTTTAGACTGCCATGGCAGACTTCTTGGTAAGGGAGGAGGAGGCGGAGGACTATCAAACTGTTTGAAATACATATAATATGGACATTGCTGGTTGTCATTTCTAGCATTCTCTGATGGCATAGACTGAAACTCCATTGAGTAATCTTCTGAGCCATTTCCAGTTTCTTCCTTGTCAACAAATATTTGTTCATCAGATTCATCCAGGGATGTCTGCTTCATGAATGTCTGCCGTCTTAGAGCTCTTTCATTTTCTTTCAGTTTCCTCTGGCCAGGGTTTTGGTTCTCCAGCATATCTGCTGCGCTTGGGGGTGGAGAGCTGGCACGCATTCCTTTTATTATCTCTAGAGTATCTTCAGATAATGGTTCTAGCCCATATTTTTCTCTAAGCTTAGCTTTCCTCTCTTTTAATTCTTTTGAACCACCTAGGTATACAAGTAGCACTTTCCACAATAATAGAAGCACCTTCTTCATAGGGAAATGTGGAGTTGTTCCTGCACAAAGATGTGTCACCATACTCAATAATTTAACAGGTAGCAATTCTTCTCCAAATGGTGTGCCCAGTTCTTCCTTAAAGTTTTTCACTAAGTGAGCATATTCAGATTCAGGGTTATCTTTTTCAGTTCTCATATATTCAGTGACCAGATATAATACTGATAGTATGACACGTAGATTGGTTGAATCCGCCAAAGATTCTGCCAATTTCCTCGAAGCAATAGCAGTGCTGCTTCGAACTATTTCCAAATTCAAAAGTTCAACAAATGCAGCAAATGTGCCCATATCATATAGGGTCATAATGTTGATCCGAGCCCAATGAGCTTGTTCAGCATCAGATTGCATCTCCGCCCAGCATCCCTGTGCTAAATAAAATATACATCGCGTAGCACGCATACGGATTTCTGTCACAGCTACGTCTAGATGTTCTAATAACTTCATAATTACTGTTCGTTGTTGTTTATTCGTGAGTCTCTGCCAACTAGGAGGAAAGTTAAACTCCTCCATTATGTCCTCGAATGCTTTGACATTCAGTTGGAATTCGGGATGTTCCGTGTAACTGTACAGCTCCGCGATTTCATTAGTTTGTGTGTCGCAGTCGTCGTACACGAAATCCAGCTCAGGACTCTCCATATCGTTCACACAGTCGCCTTCTTCCATAGGGCGGCGGACGTCTGGTAGCTTGGCGCCTCCGCGCCTACCATTCCCGTTAGTTCCCATTGTCAATAATGTTTTATCAATCAGGTGAAAGAATTTTCACATTTTCAGTTAAAATGTTAGTGTTTGTTTTGAAAAAGCTGAGCAATAAAATACATTTCCCAAGCAAAATCAACTGAACGAAATGGCAGGGCAGATTGACAGATGAAAATATGTTGCCAGTTTTATTTAAGTTTAAAAAATAAATAATTTACGATTGTATTTCGGATTCTGGCTATTTTGCCATTTTATTTGACTGTTATATTCTTTGTTCTAATTTGACAAGATAATGACTGTGAATCAGGGCCATGAAAAAAAGACGCGCTTTTTGATACATAGTTTCGTTTAGCTGGAATTTTAGCGGACTAGGTAGGTACCTACTCGGCTCAGTACTCGGCGTTTGTTTTGGATTGTTGTGCAAATTGTTTCTAATGGACTTTATAATGTGGAAACGGAGTAATTTGGTTTATAAATGTCTATATTTATAAACAATGTGTAGAATGAATAAAATAGATTGTCATGGTGCGGCTGTAGTCATCATCATCATCATGTCGTGTAGGTGACACGGTCAATCGACCATGCACACCCTGGTGTCAGAGTTCTTCGGAACCGCCTCTCTGCCTCTGACGTGGTTCGTTTAACGGCTACCAGATGGCAGCCGAGGCCAATGGCTTAACGTGCCTTCCGAAGCACGGAATCATCTTTCTTATCAGACAATCAGGTGATTCATACCTGGAATGTCCTAACCAAACTGAAAACAACTTAACAAAGTATGCTTCCCGTGGGAATCGAACCCACGACCCCCGGGTCAAAAAGGCTAAGGCGTTTGCCACTGGACTGGATTTACTGCAAGGACTACGGAGGCGGCTGTAGTGCGAGGGTGATATTTATTTAGCGGGCTGGTGCTTGCTGCGTCGTCTATCATGGTATCAGTGGTTTCGCGAAGTATTGTTGCCTGTGACCACAGCCTGTGACCCTAACATACTTTGGCAGATAGTTTATTTTTATTTATAGGTAATTAACATGGAGATATATGTGTGTCACTGTCGCAGTCATCTGGTTGAATTTGCTATTTGATTGAACGACTAGTGCGTTCATTGAATGGTGACATTAAATTAAATAGGCGACTAAGGAAACACAAGCTAAACAAAGCTTATTAACATCAAAGAGACCTCTCCAACCCGTCTGGCCAGCGTGGAGATTGTAGGCCAAATCCTCTGACTACTCAGGCTAGTATATGGCTCTGGTAGTACAGAGAGGTTCGTGCTCCTGCAGTGGAGACTAGAAGACCTGATGATGATGATGATGATGACTAAAGAAGAACTCGTCAAGTCGTTGAATGTAACGTTCAACGTCTTGACTGAACGTCATTTAGCGAAGTCGTTGAATGGGATATAGCCGACTTTGTAATGTTTGGTGGTAGCATGATTTCCAAAGCTTTACTTAACCTTTAACTGCTGACGTAGGGGCCTCTCCGGCCCAGCGAAAGTAATAATATCCTATCATTCCCTTCTCCCGCGCGCCACGCATACGCTACCTCTGGTAATTTCTAGTTAAGTAGCTCGGCCCCTAAGGTCGGTAAACTTGTCGGCGCGCGCAATATAGGTGAGTTAATTTGTTTCAAACTTTTTCGTGGGCCTCACAGGCGCAACCTCAGTACTTACGTAACTTTTTGAAACATTCTTAAATTTCGCATTTAGTAATAATTACATTATATAGAATACGATAAAGTAGTCTGAAATGGAGTCCAGTACTTCTTCCGGAAGAAAAGGTGCTAGCAATACCGGACGTAGTCTACAATTTTCTAAACCCAAAAGAGTTATTGCACGTGATAGTCATTTTGATTCAATCATGTTTTCATGGATAAATTGTAAGAATTTGTTTTTCATAGTGTTTGTATGAATGACAAAGTTATTTTTGCGGTTTGTGAAAAAATGCTTAATTATCTCAAAAACTACTGATTGTATAACGTTCAATCCACAACATTTTACCACTTTGTAAGAGCCTATCTTTCGAACTATTGACATCTATTGACTTTGAGAAAAAATAGTTAAAGAAACCTCAATGTAATTTTTAAAGACCTATCTTAAGGCAACCCGCACGTAATAGGTTTGTAGATAAAAATAATAATTTATTTTCCATGTACGGGGGCCTGCCATAATCTTTTTTTTTTTTTTTTTTATAAAAATCTTAAAGCGGTTCACAGAATACATCTACCTACTAAGTTTCAACTATGTAGTCTCAATAGTTACGTAATAAAATGACTATGACATAGGGACAGACAGACAGACAGACTAACAACGCGAACCTATAAGGGTTCCTTCTTTTCCATTCGGCTACGGAACCCTAAAAAAGTGTGTGTGTCTTCAGTGCGCTATGGACATTTGCCCTACTCCTTATACTAAATTGTGATATTTGGTGCCTTGCAGTTTTTTATTCCAATTTAATAAGTTTGATTGTTATCTAGTTGTTTAGAGAAGTTATTATAATTTTATAATAAAAGTTGATTTTGTTAATTTGATAAAAAAATTAAGATTTATAATTTAAATTGTGATCTCAAGTAATTTCTGCCAACAAATAGTTCGCCTTGCATCATTTTAATAAAAAATATTAAAAGTTGGGTTTGTTTTATTCAATTAAGAATATTTAATGTATAAATAAATGTAACATGTCAATAACACTAAAACATTTTTTTTAAATGTGCTGAAAGTAACGGGCTGCTAAGACCCACGTCAGTACTAACGTTCTATATAAATCACGTTAACTAGTACTAAAGGTTAATCTCATATTTTTGCAAACTTTTCTTAGTTTAAAAGTAGCCAGCGGTTGCGTAATATTATGTAAATCCATGATGTCATAACTATTTTATTACAAATAATGCAGTATAAAGTAACTTTAGTGAAAAAAATATTTACGCACTTCTATCTGTGCCAGCCCAGCTGTTTGACGCCATATTTGTTTTGGTGACTTCTAGCGCCACAGTGGGAAAAAAATTAACTAAATTTTAATCACCTGACTGATTTATGTCCGCTATGTTCAAAGGGCTATGTTACAATCCGCTAACTAGTTGGACGTTTAGTGACGCTTGTTCAATCAACGTTCGGCCTAGTCATTCAAATAAATGTCGCCATTCAATGAACGCGCTAGTCATTCAATCAAATAGCAGATTCAACCAGATGACTGCGACATATGTTCTACCTACTAGTAATTAACATTGAGATATATATACTTCGTTACTTCCGTGGTAATTAATTATAATCAACAATAGCTATCAGCCAAATAATGAAAACAAAATTATAAGTACCTAACTACAAAAACTTTTGATGCTTGTATTATATTGATGAAGATTTTGATGAAACCTCACCATAAGTAAGTACTTAATACGAGTATTAAAGCTTATAAATGAAGGCGATGGTCTCCGTGCCACAATGGCAAGCCAGCCTCGTACATGAGGGTTCTGATATGTCTGGGTTCATTTGATTCCCAGTGCGGAAATTGCCTGCAGTTCTGTAGATAAGCAAGGTGTTTTCATCTGTACACCATATTTCAGGAACAACTGTACAACATATTACAGTAAGAATACTGTCGTAATAGCGTAGTCCGGGCTCCGGAAAATGCTCTTCAGTGGACCTGGGTTCCAAAGCATCAAGAGAAAAAGAGCTTATAGGTACTCAACTCCTATTATAGAACTAATGAGTAGGTAGGTATATTGAAATCGGTAACGGTTGGGTTTAATACTAACATCCTTGACACCTGCATTGGACATCTCGAACATACCGTGTCTACCTGACACCTGCATCATCAACATGTTCTAAGATTATACAGCCCGGTACAGAAATGTTAATCGAAACGCATTTTTATTTGTGTTTTAATGCATTCACAATGCTTTTTTTTGATTTGATTAAAGTACCTACCTACTTAACTAACTTTAAAATGAATTTGAAATTGAAGCTATCTGATTCAATTCCTCCCGCATGGAATGTTTTCGCATAAGTATCTTATTTCTCAATTTGATGAGTATAACAAAAAAGTATTATGAATGCATAAAACACATATATAAAAATATTGTATGACTTCCTATTGATATGTACATACTCATTGATTAACCACATTATCATAAAATAAGTTACAATAAATAACACACTAGTAATGGTGGGGTAGTTAGGTGACGCGAGGCCTTATGCCTATAAGAGGAATGGGATATGGTTGAGAAATTCGAATGCATAAGGGTCACTATCATTCACACAGAGATGTAAATATTCTGATATCTATGATCATTCATGATGAAAACTGTCAATAAAAGCAGACCCCAGCTTTGACACGCTGAGTAGGTATGCAACCGGGGAAATGCTCATATGAGGAAAATTATTAATTACTAGCTGTTACCCGCGGCTTCGCCCGCGCGGTATATAGCCTATGCCCCTCTTAGTACCTTAACCTATGTGTACCTATGCAAAATTTCATGATGATCGGTTCAGTAGATAGGGCGTGAAAGCGTCACAAACAAACTCACTTTCGCCATGTGGTCCCAACCCCTAAATCGTACGATTTGTTCTTACAGACTTACATTATTTACAAAATTTATCTTATTAAAAATTAGAACAATATTTTAAGCATAATCGCGGTCTATGCTATGTTATGTCATACTTAACCAAACCACATCAGTATACTTAAATCTTTCAATACGTACTACTTATGTATAATCTAGATTTCCGTCCCAACGGTTATAAAGCATCTCATTTCACCCCCTGTGGATCTTAAGTGCCCTCTCGGGCGGTAAAAGGATCCATTGTTGTATTACAAATGTTCGGATGTCATATTCGGGACGGCTGACGTGGGAACAAACCATATTGCCCGTGCCCCATTAAAAACCTTTATATTGTAGCGGGTAAACTGATCCATTAGTAAATTTACATCACGCTATGTTGTTGGGAAGATTTGATTGCTCTTTTTAAACAGATATCCGAGTGCCTAAATTTACCCAAATTTTCCTAGATATACTTATTTTCAACTCGTAAATGCGAAAGGAAATTTGTCTTTCGGTCTGAATCAATTTAGATGTTCTCTTATTAATAAAAAATAAGATATGGTTAAAAATTCCACGAGGGTAGGACTTGTACAAAGAGTGCAAACTTACTTCATCATCATCATCATCAGGTCTTTATAAGTCTCCACTGCAGGAGCACGACCCTCTCTGTACTGCCGAAGCCAGAGCAGTCAGAGGATTTGGCCTACACTCTCCACGCTGGCCAGACGGGTTGGAGAGGTCACTTTGATGTTATAAGCTTTGTTTAGCTTATGTTCCCTTAGTCGCCTTCTACGACATCCACGGGAAGACATGGAGTGGTCCTATTCTACTCTGCCGGGAACCACACGGCAAACTTACTTCACAAAGAGTAAACACAGCTGGTTCAAGACCTGCCCGCGTTGAATTTTTCAACCATATCTTATTTCAATAAGAGAATATCAGAATAGCATTGTGAATGCAAAATTATACCTAAGTATAAAATACAATTTAGAGGTGTATGGAGATAACGGCATCAGGAAAGGACGTTTACAAGGTATCTTTAAATCTCACAAAAGGTTCTGTTCCTGAGGGATCGACATCAAAGCGAGCGGAGCTGCAGGTAAGAGTTAGTCTTTGATAATCCACAAGCTTATGAACGATTTTTGATCTGCTCTGTTTGAATCGTTTGATCAGATATCTGCAATCATTTGCTACGCGAGGAAGCCAAAATTATTTTTTTATAAGTACATATAATTGGCCAAGTGCCTTTCCGGCTCGCCCATGAAGGGTTTCGTAGTAGCATGCTTAGAATAGCAAAAGCGGGGCATGCTGGGCATACCAGTAAGTGTGTCATTGTCTGTGGAGATGCACCGCAGCTGCAGAAATTGTTTTTGCTGTCAGTGTAAGACCATTTGACCAGATTATCCTTACATCGGCCGACCTGGGTTCTGAGGCGGTTAAGGCATTTCCAGATTGGCCAGGGCAAATCGTGGCCAGGAGGTAACTTTTCTGCTGGTGGTACAAAGGATTCGGCGGTGCGTCTCTCCAGCCAACTAGCCATTCTTGCCGTTGAAATATTTGACGAAATCGGGTGTGTGGAATGTAGGAAACTTTGCCTGCTTTTCAGTCTAGTGGGGACAGCAACATCGTTATACATGGGGTGCCTTGGATCGGTAAGCGCTTTTGACCGCTCGACAGAACTTGCCACCTCTCTGCGGATATCCGGTGGAGCAATACCAGCTAGTGGGTACAGCATTTTAACTGGTGTTGGTTTTAAACATCCTGTGATGGTCCGGCAGGTCTCCTTAAGAGCTGTGTCCACCAGCTTCGCATGCGCGGATCGGCCCCAAACCGGACAAGCGTATTCTCCAGCAGAGAAGCAAAGGGCAAGTCCCGTCGTCCGCAAAACATTCAGAGAAGCACCACATCTTGTGGTTGTCAGACGTCGGTGGAGATTATTCCTTGAACAGACCTTCTGCTTAATGTTTTTGCAATTTGAATTAAAAGTAAAAAATCAGGACTGTGCCAAGATATTTGGGTTGTGAACAATGGGTAATTGGAACACCTTGCCAGGTAATTTGTACGGTGCGATCAGCCTGGTTGTTGCGAAGGTGGAAAGCGCATGCCTGAGTTTTTGACGGATTCGGCTTCAGAGCATTCTCTTCGTAGTATTTGCTTAGGTTAACAAGAGCCACAGAGAGATTGTCTTCAACCTCATCAAAGGTCGTGCCCTGGAAAGTCAATGCAAGATCGTCTGCAATTAGATTAAAGATTACAATTGACTGATAGCCTTGGACCTAGAGCACGGACACACATAGACAGGGACGCAGACATTCGATGAAGATTCGATGATCGTTGTACCGTGTAGGTACTTCAGTAGCTACATTACATTATCATCATCATCAGGTCTTTGTTAGTGTCCACTGCAGGAGCACGACCGTCTGTACTACCAGAGCTATATATTACCCAGAGCAGCTAGAGGATTTAGCCTACACTCTCCAAGCTAGCCAGACGGGTTGAAGAGGTCTTTTCGATGTTTACAAGCTTTATTTAGCTTGTTTCCTAAGTCGCTTTCTACGACATCCACGGGAAGACTTGAAGTGGTCCTATCTTCTCTGCCGGGAACCTCACGGCGTGTACTTTACATTAGTTCCCTTTATCATATGAGGAAGAAAGTATGAGAGTATTATAGATATCAAAGACCGGGCTTTCTAGTTTCTTACGCATGGGTATAATACACAAGTAAGACACTTTTATCGAATAATCGTTTCCGTTTGGATCTAACAGGAGGTGAATCTAACAGTTAGGCGCACGCGAGCATACAAGATGTAATCTGTATATTTTCCGCTCTATAACCCGTAAAATCTGTCTCTCACTAAGCAAATATCACATTCATTTCTCGACAACATTCTAAGAGACACACGTTAAGTTACTACCAAACATGTTTGTAGAAGTTAGTCGCAGAACTATATTTTTGGCTTTATTAATCGTAAAGTGTATGTGTGTTAAAATGTTTGATAATGATTTGAATGTGAATGACATTCTCCGAAATGACCTGATGCCTACATATTTCATGGTTAGTAGGGATCAGAACAATGGTAATGTTAGTGAATCTAAAACGCAGGGACCAATCGCTAACGGATCTATTGACGCTGCTTTGTCTACTCTTGCATTTCACAGGTAAGACTTCATTGTACCTATATGTATGTATACGAACATTAATCATGTTTCTTTAATATAATTTTATTTATATTTCATACTTATACTAACTTTAGTGGCAACTCCCAATAGGATAATGCAGATGAAACACGTCTAGAAAACACATAAACTTACCCTAGAAAGAGTCACATAAAAGATAATCATGCGCCTTTGAGCGCACAAAATAATAATTTCTCTCTGTGGCCTGTATAGCTTCTTAATCAGATCCAGCCTACTTTGGTATAAAGTTAATATCTAATAGAAGAAATTAGAGTCAAAAATTTCTTAGACTTATTAATTTACGAAAAATCTAGTACAATGTTTTTAACATCTCACCTTCATCATACAATTTATTTGATATTTCATCTTTAGCTAAGTATCTATTCCATGCTATGATTTCAGACCCTAAAGCACATAAGAAAACTATAAACATAATCTATGTAACTACTAATTAATCTTGATAGATGTCGACGAAAGTTACACAAAAGATAATCATGCGATCCTCGAGCGCAACACCTAGCAAAAGCATCTAATCCAAAGTACTTACCAATTGCAGGCACACGTCCCGCTGTTTTAATCCTCGACGACCAAGATTACCTGTCGTAACATCACCGAGAGCGCGTTCGTTAAGAAGAGACATCGATAAATGTACTTTGCGTACGCCTCTGAGGCGCAGATTATCTTTCTAGGGTTAAAAAACTGCAAAAAATATAATATCAACCATGTTATCCTTCCATGTGCCATATTGCGCGTTGATGTCTTTTTATTGACGATGACTGTGATTTTATTTTGAATCCATAGCATGTTACCTAAAACGTTACTGTAACTGCTTGTGACAAACGGGTTCAAAAGCATTTTTGAAACAACTGGTTGGATGAATGCGGTTTTTATATTTCATTTAGTATTTCTCGTTATGTACCAAATAATATATTATTTGGTACATCCAAAGTCAGATGGAAGCCCAGATAAGGTTGAGGATGGGAATGGGTAGGTATAGTTCCCTTTGCAAGCATAACGCGGGAGGTTGTGCATTTACTCTCGACTTCTCAAGGTCAAGCTATTTTCAGAAGTAAATTTTTCTCTATAATTTTTTATTTGTTAATATGTAATATGTTATGTTCACTATCAAATTGCTGATTTATCAAAATATTTTACTTAGAGAGATGATGAACGAATACCACTGCCGCAACTACGTGGCCGAACAGATTCTAGAAGAAATGGGTAAAAAAGTGCTACAGAGTCGCCTCGGAGAACCTTTTGTTGTAGACGGGAAGGAACCAAACATGAAGCGCAGCCAGGACCTCAGGAACAACTTCATGCACGACATAGGCTCTGCGAATTATCAGGAATGGCTGACAAAGTAAGTTAATGAATTACAATTATACTGACGCTTACCTACTTCGCATACTATAATGCTTAGTTTTCGACAATAATGTACGTAAATGAGTATAATTTGCATTTTGAAATTTACAGATTTCCTAGTCTTTCTTAGCATTGTTATGAAATCAACACAAATTCATCAACATTCTGAATATTATAACAAATGTTTACTGCCCCCCTATTTACTAACTCGGATGACAGGTGTCGATGCCTATCAATCTAGGATTAACTGTTACAATGCGGGTTTAGCTTGGCTGAACTTTTTATTTGGAATACAATGTTCTTCGTACGTCGGCACAGAAAACTTAGTCCGTAGTCCTTTTTTTACTCTTGATACACTTTATTTGTTCGGATCCGATGGGACTAAACAGGGTCAAACTGGGTGGTCTGACATGGTACGTGAGATGATATCCTTCTGTTGTTTTTTTTTGCTGCAGATTTGTCAATGTATTCTGATATCTGCTTAAGCTATAACATTTTAAAAATAATTTCATCAAAAATAGATCAGTTGTTTTTGCATGAATGAGTAACGAACATCCGTCCGTACAAATTATTATTTAGAATTGATAATTTATGTGTCATGATAGTTTTAAGCAAATAATTAACAATATACAGATCTGAAATAGTTAAATATCTGTATCTCTTTGAAAAAGTTATAATAGGTATTTATTTTCAGGGTAGCCGCTATAAACAACGAATATCGCGCCAACAATGGTCCTCTAAGAATAAATAGCGTTGTGAGTAATTCCACTCTCCCAGTGAACCCTCAAGCACCTGGAAATGGTTTTATTAGTACCGGTCCGGCGAACTACCCAAACGCTGGCTCAGGGCCAGCACCGAACCAAGTGTCTCAACCTCGAGAGGGATATGAAGTCTTCGAGAATGGAGATCAAGGAGTTTATCCCCCTTATCCTGATTCGGCACCTGCTCCGGTCCAGGGAGTTGATCTCTCCAAGTACAGTAAGTAATACTTGTACAGTCAAAGGCAGATAAACTAGACGCCCACAATTTAAAATTTGTTCATGGAGGGTTCAGGTTTATCTGTTTCCGACTGTACATAGTAGTTATTCTTTCCTCTCCTTGGCAATACTTATAATATCTATTGAATAACATTAATAAATTATTAATACGGCTACTTTTTTCTGACGTTTCACAATGGTCACTGATGAAAGGCCGTTGCAACGACTAAAGACTGGTTAGTTTGTGTTATATCGACAGTGACGTCGGTTAGTCAATAGGTACATCTTGATTTTATTAACTTAATAGTACCTAACTGCTTGTTGAATAGTTAGTACCTATACTCATGTAAAACTTCACAAACTTCGCGATCCCGCGCTGGAATTTATTGGGGCGCGTCCTTAAGGATGGTATTGTAGCTACCTTTGACTTGGTATCCCACACTAACTAATATTTCTTAGGTGGCGGGTACGAGTACCACATGCCTCCACCTCCTCCGCCGATGTTCCACCACCCCTCAGCCCAAATACACGAAGAAGTCTCAGTAGAAAGAGAGAACGGTCACGGCCTGGCTATCTCGGATTTGTTCGAGATTTCGCTAACTGGCATCGCTTTCTTGTCATTCGGCATGTTTGTATTGCAGGTTCTGATGTGTATCACTATGGTAAGCATTTCTTACTTTATATGTGTACTTACCTTATCTAAGATTTTAATCTGCATCTTTTGAACATGGACAGATTTTCGGAGATTTTGAATGATCCAAATAAACTAACTACATGACCTTTGTACTATTGTGTTAAAGAAGGCCCGGCAATATCAGTAAGACTGGATCATTTGTCCGTATATATATATATATATATTTATAAAAACTCTCTTATTAGATTAAGAAATAAGATATGGTTGAAAAAATTCCACGCAGGCAGGACTTGAACAAGCAGTCTTTACTCTTTGTACGAATAACGCCTTACCTTCTTAATTTAATAAGAGAATATCAGAATAGCATTGTGAATGCAAAAAAAGACCTATAAAATATCTTTAAAAACTCTTTCTTACAGCATCCTCAACAACCCCAACTCATGCAAGTAGTTGACAACAGTGGCGACTCCATGAATATGGACGAAATCTTCCGCGTGAAGCGCGATGCCGAACCTCCTAATCGGACGATAGTGACAACGATGAATACCTTGGCTAGATACGCCCTGATGGCAATGAAGCCTAGGTCCTTACCTTGTCTGTATAGAGTGTTGTGTGTGGGGAACAAGCAGGCAAGAAGCTTTAAGGATAGTAGCCGATATTGGCTACCTGTTTGGCAGTGAGTATTTTTTTTTAACTACGTATGTTTAGTTTAATCATGTATTCTTTTGCGCTCTTCGAGAACATGTTTTCATAAAACCGATGTGTGTCCCGATATAGATTTGATCTCAATTAATATGACAATTAATAAGTGTTCAAAGAAACCTATATTAAATAAACAATTGAATCTGAATCTGAATCAATATGTAGGTATGCTTAGATCTTTAAAACTATGCGACAGATTTTGATGCGGTTTTTTTTAAATTGAATGTGTGATTTAATAGTATGTTTTATACGTATAATCCATATACCCGGGCGCAGCTGGGAAGGGTAGCTAGTAAAAACTATAATAATAAAAAATGTTTTCTGACTCTGTTTCACAGTGCAGGCGTGGCGTGGATCCGCGGCGGGGCTCTGGGCGCTCTCCGCGCCGCGGCGCTCGGGCTAGGCGGCGCGCACTGCGATGATCTCTACCCGCCCGCCCACTGCCAGTAGCAATGTTGTGATTCGTAGAGGTTGCCGCGTGGATCCCGGCAGAGTAGAATAGGACCACTTCAAGTCTTACCGTGGATGTCGTAGAAGGCGACTTAGGAAACACAAGCTAAACAAAGCTTATTAACATCAAAGAGATGGTCTCCAACCTGTCTGGCCAGCGTGAAGAGGGTATGGTATATAGTACAGAAGGACTTGCAGTGGAGACAAAAAAGACCTAATGATGATGATCTGTAGACTTAGGAAAAGGCTTTACAAGGTTTTTTTTATTTTCTCATACTTAATACTTAATTTGGTCGGAACCTAGAATACAAGGACAAACAAGGAACGAGGGATATTGAAAAAATCGACCTCAAAATAAAAAACCGGCCAAGTGCGTGTCGGGCCACGCGCAGTGTAGGGTTCCGTAGTTGCGAATGACAACTTTGAGTTCACACTATTCACACTCGCACCTTACAGTTTAACGACCAAAAACATCTTCAATGAAAATAGTATGAAATTTTACAGTTTTTAAGTTGGTTGCCTATAACTTTTTAGTTTTTACTTAGTACTCAGCTCTGATAGTTTTCCTTTCAACTTCAGTATATATACTACTGCTGTAATTTTTTTCACGTATCTATATATAACTGTTTAGCAGATAGAGGGGGGGGGGGGGGGGGGACACTTACCTCTTACAAAAATTTGCACTTTAATACCAAATATTTCGGAAACGGATCTCTAAATCGAAAAATGGTGTTCTCAACCTCACAATATTTTTAAAAGACCTATTTAACGATACCCCACACGATGGGTAAATAGAGAAAAAAAAATTACTCCCCCATTTTACTTGTATGGGAGCTAACCTAAAAAAAATTTTTTTTCAAGATTTTATTCTACCACTTTTTTGCCATGATTAATATACATACCTATACCAAATTACAGCTTTCTAGTACTTATAGTCTCTGCGTAAAACCACGGACGGACAGACAGACAGACAGACATGGCGAAACTATAAGGGTTCCTAGTTTACTACGGAACCCTAAAAAAGGAGCACGCCTGCTGGTGTTATTACGGCAGTTGACTGGATTTCCATGGGTAGCATTTTATTTTTATTTGCTATACATACATATAACCTTTATTAACTCTATCACTTAAACAATGTCTTGGACTGAGCACATACATTATTACCAATCAGATATTTTTTCGCACAGGAAAGTTAGAGAAATAATATAATTAGAATTTTCAGTTGCAATTCAATTTTTAAGCGGCTTCAAAAAGGAGGAGGTACTCAATTCGTCGTAATCTTTTTAGGGTTCCATACAAAAATTGAAAATCGGAACCTTATAGGATCACTCGCGCGTCTGTCTGTCCGTCCGTCCGTCCGTCTGTCACAGCCGATTTTCTCCGATTCTACTGAACCAAATTAGGTGAAATTTGGTAAGATGGTGTAAACCTTACTGTGTCATATATCAAATAAAAGGGCTCTTTATGAGGATCTCAAAAATATTTTTTTTGTTCGGGTAAAATCAATACTTTTGTTTGATTTTATTCACGAAAGAAGGCAAAAATTACATGAAAAATAATAAGAATTCTATCACTTGAAAATAATGTGGTAAACTCACTATAATAAGTTCATCTAGGGAAATAGTTCACTAAAACACCACTAGATAGCGCTATTCATTTGAATAAAACATTTTTGCACATTGTGTGTGTGTTCACGAAGCATATTGTACGGAACCCTCATTGCGCGAGTTTGAATCACACTTGGCCGGTTTTTTTTATGTATGTTCCCCGATTTCTCGAAGACGCCTGGACCTATTAGAGAAATTCTTTTCTTAGTTCCATAGGTAATACTTTACAGATGGTCCCATCAAATTTTTATCGAAATATGTCGAACGCTTTTTGAAAAAATACACAATAACCAAAAAAAGTTTACAAGGATGCCTTTCGGTCTACACTTATTTCCATTTTATTTTTATGCTTATTCAAACAAATCGATAGAGTTGAAGTCGGTTTTTGTTTTTTGCTAAAAATATCTTAAATTATGTATATCTTATAAATAATATTCAAGTAAGGGGAAGAAATAAAACTAATGTTTCCAATGTTACATTTTTATTATTTATTGCACCTACCTATGTAAAATTAATAAATTATATGGAATAAGTATCTAATATATTATAATATATATATTTACATTTTTATAAGATTTTTATGTACAAAATAGTGTAATATTCTGGATAAAATATAAGAATATTATTAAATTCTTGTTTGAATTGAAAATGTTCGTTTCCTCTATCACAATCTACTTTTATCTGTCAAAAGTAGATTGTGAGATTTAAAAACAGCTTTAACTTATTTAAGCAATTCACACTTGCACTGTTAACTTAATTTCAATAAGTAAAAGCCATTCAATAATATATCTGTTATTTATTTGTTTGTTTTGATGAACTTTAATGATTATTCGACTTTATATTATGTAGACTAAACAAGTTTTACAAATATTACTGTCACATTCGTCATTTTGTAAATACATTGAGGAATATTTGACACCTCAATTGGGCACATTCGAGTTAGGAGCTAATGTGATGTACATTTCACACAGTTATTAAAACCTTTAACGAGTTGAAGTGTAATGAATGGAATTATAAGTAGTGAAGTGATGCAACCGCTAAATGGTGACGAATACGTCTATAATTGAAGATTTATTAATCTAATACAATTACTATAATGTAATCCATGTGTGTGACTTTGCAATCCTAGCACCAGTAAACTTCTGAAAAAAATATTACGTGTTCATAAAGAATCAAGCGGCCTTGTGAAATAATTTTGTCCATACCTTGGTTGCATTTTAGGTTGGGTTACCAAAAACAAGATTGGATCGCTAGGAATATTAGACAAGAATCTTAAGAAAAGCGAGACTTACGGTATTTTTTCGCAAATAAATTAATGATTAATGACCCAAAGTGTTCTACGGGATCAAAATTTAATTTCAAAAATTTGCTGATTCGCTTACTTCTACAAAAGTAAAGGCGGAGCCACTGTAAGTTACATACATACATATAAAGTAAATGGACTAGTGCACTCAAACAAATGAGTGTAACTTGCAGGCTTAGCTAATTATCCGCATTAGTACTCTGTCATGTGAGACTATATACCTATAAGCATGCATATTATTTGTTAATTATGTTGTATGATCTAGCCATGTAGTGTTATTTAATTTACATATATACATAAGTATCCTGTACGTTATTTACTATAGCAATTACATAGGTAATTTTCTTTAATTTAACCTTGTATTTTTAGAATAAATACGCAATCGATCGTTCTGTTCAGTTTTTATTTCAACATTTTCTAATTTGCAAGTGTAGGTACAATCACTATATTATAGAATGTACAATGTTGCAAATTAGAGACCATTATTAAAGATTTTTGACACATGTTAAAAAAGTAGCATTTGCCACTACATATTTTTTTTCCTAATTTTGTGATATAAATACTATTAAATACCCAGGAAATAAACAAATCTTAAATTTTTCGTGATAAGTAATTCTGTTCTATGAATCACTTCGATGAATTTTTACTTGTTTGAATGTTATCCTCAAGGTGGCGAAGAAGGTAAGGTGACTGGAGAAAACACGCAACTAAGTGGAGCATATGCATAAGGGTTCAGAAGGGAATACGCTTGAGGAGTATGTCCGAAGATTTGTCCGGGAAACAGTCCCTGTCTTTGAGCTATTTTCAATCGAGATGTTAATTGCTTCTTCCATTTCGTTCTTCGATTTTGAAACCACGTTTTGATTTGTACTTCTGTTAATCCCAGTGCTTTTGACAACTCCATTCTTTTTGAAACACTCAAGTACTTGTCTAATTTAAACTCTGCCTCTAACCTTTCTAGCTGTTTAGCGCTGTATGCTTGCCTTGGTTTTCGCTCAGGTCCTGCCCGACGTGGTCTCCTATTATTCTTGTCATCTGTATAAAAAAATATATTATTTGTCATAAATAGTTGTGAGACGATTTAAAACTTAATATTAAATGGAAAATAATTGTTATGGTGGTGGTTATGGCACCGTGTGGTTCCCGGCCCGGCAGAGTAGAATAGGACCACTCCAAGTCATCCCGTTGGATGTCGTAAAAGGCAACAAAGGAAACACAAGCTAAACAAAGCTTATTAACATCAAAGAGACCTCTCAACCCGTCTGGCCAGCGTGGAGAGTGTAGGCCAAATCCTCTGACTACTCCGGCTAGTATATGGCTCTGGTGGTACAGAGAGGGTCGTGCTCCTGCAGTGGAGACTAGAAAGACCTGATGATGATGATGATGATAATGAAGTTATGGTACGGGTACACAATTAACTTAGTAGCATGCTTCCGTTTCATGTTCAAAGTTTTGGTCACATGTGAACAGCCATGGGTAAAAGTAAACATGCTACTTAAGCTCGAAAATCTATTGCAGGACAATTTTAAGTATGCTACCTGAGGTGGGGGTGGAAGGGGTGAATATACCGCCAACAAGCATTCTTATTTTAAGTATTTGTTTGCAGGTCTTGTTCGGGATACAAGCATGCTCATTAGTAGCATGCTCAAAAGCATATTCATTACTACCATGCTTAGAAGCATGTTCAAAACTAACACGTGTATCTGTAGCTTTACTTAACCCTACCTACACCAAGATACAATTAGTATGGCATTCACGTAGTAACATGTAGGCGTCCAAGAAAATAAGCCCCATTACAAAGTCAGCTACTTTGTAATGGGGCTTATTTTCTCGCTAAAAACAAATACTCGGTAAAGTTTTTTTAGAGCACTAATCGGAATTATCGCAGTCTCTCGTTAAGTGGCTATAAACACAATCTGGATGTTTGCTCTGCGCCTGCGCAGTTTGACATCCCGCGTGTCAACACAGCATTGTGGCCGGTGTATGTGATGGTTATGCTAACCGCTCGCTAACTCCGTATATTTGCATAAGCGAATAACGATAGTCTACATTTTTATTTATGAGATTTCAAGTTTGGTTTAGCACTGCAGAGAAAAAATTTACAGTTACCTACAAAGCCTACATGTAACAATAATACTGGTTCTTCATTTCCATAAGTATTTCTAGATACCCAAAGAGGGTAAGCGTCAAGCCGGCAGCCAATCGTGAAAATCTATCTTTCCAAGTCATATTACAGCGTAAATTCACATAAAAGACTTCGCCTAGTAGTCTTCTTCCTATATTTTCCGATCGTTTTCGCAGTTGCGTCGCGTTTAAAGTTTTAACGGCCGGCTGCCTGTCTCACTGTCGGACGCCAAAGTTTCTTGGATAACTCTAGACAAATACCTATGAAAATAAAGTACAAGTATCTGCCCGCACCAAACCGAACCCCCTAACGAGAATATAGAGATGTAACGAGAGGCGTGGAGCATCTGAGTACATTTATGCATATTTAACAGTAACAAACTTTAAAAGCAAAATACATACTACATTTTATTTCCTTACGGATAGACAGAGCTTAAGGCCATAAGTCCTAAAGGCACTATTGCGTTTTTAGGTGTGTAAGTAGAAAATGAAATCGGAATTATGATGGGTTGCTAGCCGCATTGCCTACTGGGATGATTCCTTTGTTTGTTGATCATATGCTCGATCGGGATTTACGATTTACATGGAAAGGGAAGCAAATGTGGTACCTTCAACGTTTTTTCTCCCAAACCAACATAAAAAAGTGCAAAATGTACGCAAAAAACTGCTTGTTAATTTAGTTTTCGATACAGTTCGATACTAAAGGGAGTGCGTTAAGATGGTAGGCAAACACGCGAGCTTTGTTGGTAATTATCGCGGCAGCTGTTTACCGTCACCTCGGTGCGAAGTCGCGACCACCGTC
The DNA here is from genome assembly GCA_963082605.1 of Rhodophaea formosa. Classification (NCBI taxonomy): domain Eukaryota; kingdom Metazoa; phylum Arthropoda; class Insecta; order Lepidoptera; family Pyralidae; genus Rhodophaea; species Rhodophaea formosa. The sequence continues at coordinate 15,885,110 of OY720206.1, forward strand.
CGTACCCGAAAGGCGATTCGACGAAGGAATCCTAGGATGCGTCGCGAGAATACGACGTGGTGTGGTGTAGACTCTACGAATTAGAATGGTGGTCAGTTTTCGCCTTTTTTTAGTTCTTCATTTATTTTTTAGGATATTAATGTTTATTAGCGCAATATTATTTATTTAGGATGCTTCCTAATAATCGAGTTTAAGTATATATTTCGCTTCTTTATTTATTGATGAAAGTTCCGTAAACGCCTACGTTCTTATTGCCGCGAGTGATTATAATGTTGTTATGCGATGACTCAGTCAGATATATGGATTGTATTAATTAGGTATTTTTTTTGTTCGATAGGTAATACTTGAAGTATTACCTATCGAACAAAAAATAGTGGTCACATAAATTTATTTAGCAAAATGTATATATATATAGCGCATTCTGAAATAAAAAAAAATGTGATGCCATTCGGTTTAAACTTATTTAAAATTTTTGTTTTTCGAACCAAGTCTTCAAAAAATTATACTCTTTAAATAGGACGAAAGTATCAATAATTTTGTATATTGCCTTTGCTTAAATTATAAAATTATTATTTTCTACTTTTTAGTTCTAGTTTATACACCTACATAATTTATGAAGACGTTTTTTGGTCTTAATTTGATAATAATTTTATTTCCGTTCCAAAATGCCTAAAAGCTCTTAATATTGACACATTCTTATAACATAAAGTCATACACTTCGGAACTACTTGTCCAGTACATGTCGAAGAATGTTGGCTTTACTGTTTGTTTGTGCGCTGCGTTGACATAGAAAGTTTGAGCATCACTCGGACCCCCAACCAATTCCCGGACATGGCACTGTCACACTAATTTTATAGCCACTGAAATGCCAAAGGAATATCTGAACAGTTGACATACGATATTGTCAACCATATCCTCATTATTGTATTTTGAAAATGTCAAGGAGTAAATTATCTGGTCACGTCTTCTAGGTAAGTATGTGTTTAGGTTCTTATTTGTGTTTCTCAGTAGGAGAAGCATTTGATATTTTAACGTATTTCAAATTTACCTTTTTTATTCCGTGGAACAACAATCATTTATTTCGTAAAACAGTTATTACATTTTTAATTGATAGACTTACAAAATAGATTTACGTTATACTTTACAACTTATTTGGGCGACAGTTTTTGGCTGGCATTTGATACGTTATCAACATCTAGATCAATTTAAATTCAACGTAACGTAAATAAATAGTTACTGATGCAGTTAATTGTTAAGGAAGTTTGAATTAGCTTGGAGTACGTATTTTCAAACTCGTTAAACAAATCTGTTCGCTATATTGATAGCAAACGATAATAAAAACCGGCCAAGTGCGAGTAGGACTCGTGCACGAAGGGTTCCATACCAGAAAAAAAACCTGCCAAGTGCGTGTCGGGCCACGCGCAGTGTAGGGGTCCGTAGTTGCGAATGACAACTTTGAGTTCACACTGTTTACACTCGCACCTCACAGTTAACCGACCAAAAACATCAAACAATGAAAATTAAAATTTTACATTTTCGAGTACATTTTATAAGTTAGTTGTCTATAACTTTTTTGTTTGTACTTAGTACTCAGCTCTGATAGTTTTCCTTTCAACTTCAGTATATATACTACTGCTGTAATTTTTTTCACGTATCCATATATAACCGTTTAGCAGATAGAGGGGGGGACACGTACCTCTAACAAAAATTTACACTTTAAAACCAAATATTTTGGAAACGAATCCCTAAATCGAAAAAATGTGTTCTCAATATTTTTTTAAAGACCTATTTAAAAATACCCAACACGATGGGTTTGTATAGAAAAAAATATTACAACCTGTTTACTTGTATAGGAGCTACGATTAAAAAAATTATTTTCAAGATTTTATTTACCACTTTTTTGGCATGATTAATATACATACTCATACCAAATTACAGCTCTCTAGTACTTATAGTCTCTGAGTAAAACCGCGGACGGACAGACAGACAGACAGACATGGGGAAACTATAAGGGTATTATACTACGGAACCCTAAAAACGGTAAAAAAATATTTTTGTTGTATGGAAGCCCCCTTAAATATTATTTTTATTTTATATTTCGTATTTGTTATTATTGTGGCAATAAAAATACAACATCTGTGAAAATTTTAACCTCCTTGCTATAACAGTGCATGAGATACAGCAAAAAACGTTAACAACTACTCTGGTATGGGAGCCCCCTTAATTATTATTATTATTTTGATTTTAGTATTTGTTCTTGTAGCCACAATAAAAATACATAATCTGTGCAAATTTCAACTGTCTAGATATTACGGTTCTTGAGATCTAGCTCAGCGAGTGGTAGCCATGAAAAAGGGCTAAAATATCACGTTTTTTTGTATGGGAGATTATTATTTTGTTTTTAGTATTTGTTGTTATAGTGGCAACAGAAATACACAACCTTTTTTCACAAAAAATTTCAACTGTCTAGCTATTACGGTTCTTGAGATACAGCCTGGTGACAGACGGACGGACTCGAAGTCTCGTGAATAGGGCCCGTTTTTACCCTTGGGTACGGAACCCTAAAAAGTATATTTTCCAAAACACAGGTTGAGAGTAAAATCTTGCAACTTAATTTTGAAGCCTTATTACTTAGCCGATTGGGGTGAAATTTTGTGTAAGTACTTATGTAAGTTGGATGGAAATGCAATATTATTGAACCATAGGCCTGCTCTGATGATCGAATTGCGAGGTGGCCATGGGCACTCCTCATCTATAAAGCATCGTCCTGCCAAAATAAATCAACTTTGACGTGCGGTCAACTGTCATTGTCAATTTGTTTAGGGCGGCTATGGAAGGTACTTACCTTAGGTACTTACTTTGAGTTAGTCCTTGTTTTATAATGGTTTTATAATAAGACGGATCGTGTTTGACTTCATTAGATTTATCTTGTCAATCACTTTCCCTCAGAATAGTGTTATGATTCTGTGCACTTTCTAATCCCATTATGAATTGCTCATAATAAATGCTTGTAAAAAAGTAAAAAAAAATGGCTAATTTCTTAATGCTTAAATGTATATAATACAAGAACAAAACCACACCTAACCGATTTTGACGTCATTTCTACTACGATACTTCACAAAATGCCTTATAAAATTTACAATAATTTACGGTATCATTGTATCGTCTTAGTTCTATTCGCAGCATTAGATACGAAAAATAAATCGGCCACTCAAGTTGCGTGCTTACGCGTGCGAAGATCCACACCTTTTGTGAGATCACGCGATGCGTACACATGCTATCCTTTGCGATTGGGGTGTCATGCTCATTACCAGACATCATATTTTTTATTCATAGGGAGCCGTTTGAAATAACGCGGAGATCCGAGACCAGCGGCGCATTTTATTCATTTCTTGAGTGACACGCTGTGAGTAGATAAAGGGTGTCTCTACATTTATTTGATTATAACTTTTGTATTCAATGTATATCATTAATAGTTAATTAAGTAGAAAGTAAGTATTACTTCGTGTGAACTACACGTACCAAGTATTTAACTTTCTCTTATATTCTGAAAATAGGCTCGCTCACACATAACACTTACTCCGCTAGAAATCCGCTAAGGAAGGATGCAGAACCACCCTTAGAGGTTTAACTGAATAAATGCTATGATTATCAGTTTCACATAATTATGTACTAACTACGGTAACGCAGACGTTTTTATAAGTTTCCGTCTCCGAAGTACTACAAAACTTACTTTCCATACGATACAGCAAGTCCTGTGGTTTGGTATGGAAAGTATAATAAAAACTCATTTTAACCTACTTCAAAATACGATTTCTTCAACGCTGGTCTCAAGAATACGAGCTGCTTAAATTTTTTTTATTTATTTCTTTATTCATAAACAATAAACATTGTATTTGAATTTTTCACACATACATATCTGTATGTTCAACACAAAACTCAATTAATTTAAAAATTACAATCTCTATTTAATAAATAATAATAATAATAAGCATAAAAAATTAAAAGTACCATTTCGAATGTCCAAAAATGTTTAACAGTCAATGTATTGTTAGTCAATACATATATATATATATTTTTCCCTAATTAAAATCATCTATACTAAAGCAGCACTTCTCTAGCAATAGTGTCCTTAAATGTCTTTTAAAACTTGAAAGATTTCTCTCTACCTTAATATGATTTGGTCATTTATTGAACATAATAACAGTCTGATTTCGTGGGCAGTGCGTGACAATTTGTAAAGTGGGAGTTACTTTTATTTTCAAATCTTTTCTCCTAGTGTTTTCTCTTAATATCATTTCTTCTTCCGTTTCGTATAACGCTCTATTTTTAATAAAATCTGTTAAAAGAACAAAAATAAACAAGGAAGGAACTGTCAGAATTTCTAGTCTTTTAAAATGTTCAACACAAGATACCCAGGGCGGTATTCGGACCATGGTACGTATAGCTCTTTTTTGAAACACAAAGGCTTTTTTAATATTATACTCATAGCTTCCTCCCCAAAATTTTATGCTGTACCGCAACCTGGACTCAACCATATCATAGCAGAGTGATTTAAGTTGATCTGTTGTCAATTCGTCCCTTAAATTTCTCAAAGCACAGCAAGCACTACAAAAATTATTTTCTATTGCTTGTAACACTACTTGCCAGTTAAGATGTTGATCCAATTTAATACCAAGGAATTTTGCAACTGTCAATGGTACGATATCTTCATAGTTCGGTTTTACTTCTAGTTTATCTTTGTTTCTAGCCGTTGTTTTAAACAACATCACTTTGGTCTTACTAGTATTTAGTGTCAAATTGTTTGCAGACAGATTCCCGCGCAGATCGTTAAAGCCGATCGAGGGAATAGGCGTCAGGAATCATGTCAATAGTCGATGCGGCTAGCAACCCATCGCTATTTTGATTCCGTTCTCACCACGCCCACCAACATGCTAAACGCATACCCCGCAAGGGAAAAAGACGTGATAGTATGCATGTATGTTCAAAATAGGAGGCGGTTCTTAATTCGGTTGTAAGTTTTGATTATTATTTTGTTTATTTATTTTATTTCTAAGCGTTAGATTTAAAAAAAGTTAAATATAACTAGTCAAACAAATACAATCCTAGATCGCCGCTAGTAGCGGGGCAGGGCTCAAACTACCGGTGGTTAAGGCTACAGGGATAAGGACCTCCAAACTCCTGTCACTTGATCCAGCCATTCAGCAAGAGCTTCTAAAGGCCATGGTCGAGACTCTTCGCTATAAGACCATTCACCTTCGAGCAACACGCCTTCCGTACCGGAAACAGAAGCCGTGTTGCTCGAAGCCATTCACAGATACAACTATCGGAACAATAATTGTTGAATGCATATCCCACATGGCGATCATCTCGTGTGCCAAGTCTAGGTACTTACTAAGTCAGTAAGTTGTCATTCTCGGCCATAACGAGATTCTCGTCCATAACGAGATTCTCGTCCATAACGAGATTCTCGTCATGTGGGATGATAATTTTACTATAATTATAAGTAATCTCTTTTGAAGACACGGGTGTTACTCCAGTGCTTTTTAAGGCTTGTGTAATGCCCTTCCACCCCTCGAGCAACAACTCTCACTACTAACAAACAGCTACCCTGAGGCCAATTATATTATTAGATATGTTTCTCCCTAATAACAACAAGGTCCTGTTGACGCGGTCCTTCGAGAGGCTTGCGTGGGGGCACAAGTCCATTACATGCGTATTAGATTTGTGTCCCCACGCAAGGCCTCTTGGAAAGTTTTGATGTAATGGGGATTTCCCATCCCATTTAGTTTTGGAATGAATCTGTAGTTTCTGAGGATTGTACGGGCAATGACGGCACAATATAGGTTTTTGCTAACGCGGCGTGTCTGATCGGCCGCGCCGTATATAAACAATTATTTTATATTTATTTAGTCACTAAGCAAACTCTGCATGCCTTGCACCCACAAGCAATACCCAAAGCCGAAGTCCGTCCTTCCCGAAGGCCCTTTGGAGATCTGCGCTTTATAGGTTGAGGGCAGTCTGCCCATACCTAGGTCCTTTTTATTTGCATAAACATGTGTTTACAAAAAATCGAGGATCATCTGATGTGGAAATCTAAAAGATCAGGTTAAAGTTCTTTGTTTGTAAAATTTGTTTGCCATAATGTATTTTGCGATCTAAAACTTCTACGTTCAGGTATTTGCGAACCTGCAGATCATACTTAACAAACCAAGAAAATTCTTAGTTACGTGAACGCGGCACATTGATACTAAAAAACTAACCCAAAGGATAGTTCCAACATAGTATATAAAGACTTTTTTTTGCAAAAATTTATTAGCTTTAAATATATAACATAAAGTATTTTCTTTTGTATGATATTTTATCTACTACTACATCTCATACATCAGTCTACATTAAGACATCATTTGTGAGTCAGATGAGAAATCGATGCTGATCCACAGAATATCTTAATTCGTGCTAAGCTATTCTAAAGACCACTCCTAAGGGATGAAGACACTGGCCATAACCACTATTTATTAGAATAACTCGCGGCAGGTGGTGACTCATCACTACTAAATGAGCCTCCAGCAGAAATTAGTCTTGAAGAACAGCACCACAAAGTCCCTATGCCATGTTCCCGGCGGGCGTCACGCCTTCGAGCAAAAAGAAATTGAAGAGCCTCTGAAGGACTAGGTATAAGTAACTGCATTCCACTCGCTTTCTGAACTCTGCTGTGATTCCGTTGTCACCCTTCGCCTTGTTGTTTGTTTTGGCAATCCTAATCTCGTACAGGCTTATGTTCGGAATGTTTCCCAATACACAGGTCCTAGTATCGATGTTAATAATATGCCTATTATCTGTTTTCGTTAATAATTTATTTTTTAATTTAATTTTGTTTAGTACAATGTTGGGCTAGCTGGGCTCTAGGATCTTTGGCCAAACTTTTTGGTTTGTGTATTGTCCATAAACCCCCTCGATCTCTCCCAACACCTCGGCTTAGTCAATCAGCTCTGCCAAATAGAATTCAGTGTGGCCCGAACACTTTGGAGCCTGATGAGTGCCACTGCGCTGCCGGTTTTTCAATCAGATTCGGATAGGCTAGGGAGACATGACTCTTTTATCCCTTACGTGGTATAATATAGGTTTTGTCTTATTTCAGTACTTAGTGGCTAAAAACACTTTGCTTACTTTGATGTTCTTCCTAAGCCAATTTTTTTGTAAAATGTAAGAAATAATAAGGGACAGGACAAAAAATAGTAAAAAAAACAATTTGCATAAAGTGGCCCGAACAAATTGAAGCTTATATATTCAGAAATTGAATATTTATGTTCACTTATGAGGATCAAGTATAATAATCGGCAAACACTATCACATCATCAACATCAGCTTGCGAATCAGACGATAGAGCATTCCACTTTTGTTTTGCTCTATCATCTCCATAATACGCTGTGTTCTGTGAGGCCGGTCGTAAAAAAATTGTCAAATCGTATAACAACAAGTTTTTTTATTTTTCATAAAAGTAGATTCCTGGCTCCGACGCCCCACAGCACAGGCATACCGGGGAAAACCTAAGAGCACCTGGGGCACCTGACTGGATCACTATGATTTCGCGCCACAGGCTCACCTTGCTGCACCCTTCACCAATATTACCTTTCTATCGCCAATTGCGGTGACTTATTTTGGGGGCCGATTAAGTGAGTGGCGAGACACAACTAACCGTGATAATGGCTGGTGTCCGTCACCTTGGCAATAGTCCTATTTCAACTCCATCGACTTGATAAAACCATAAAACAGTATTTTTTTCTTACATTGCCAATAGTTGCCCTTGTTGCCTAGACCTGTGCCTGAAAAATCGCACGCGCGATAACATTAAGCGACATCTTGTTTTCCGCAATATGTTAAGAGCGAGATGGGAATAGTTTATCATGAGAAATAAACGGTAACGCGGTGGCTTCGCTATGGGTGTTGCTCAATACATATCAGACATATCAACTCTCAGACATATCCGGGGGTGGGTTTTGGCGGAAGAACCGGATTACAACAAAACTCTCCTCTTCGTGTTGGACCTGTGTCCCCACGTAAGCCTCTCAAACGACCAGGTACCCACGCCCGGGTTATCATGAATTAAAAACACAACATAATATCTATGCATTGACGTAGGATTTTTCTATAAGTCTATAGTTGTAGTAATATGTCATGCCTACTTGCAATCCACATGTTATTATACAGAAAGTAAAAGTAAATATAACGAAGGCAATATACGAATATTGTGTTCGTCATATTTTTACTTTTGCTTATATATAAATAATGTAATTATGCTAGTTACGTACACATACTGCATATGTAGTATTATTTTAGAATGAATCTTTTTCATTCATGTAACCACCTAACTTACTCTTTTATACTAGTTTTGCTTAAGTAAAAAAAATATACCGTAGAATGTTGTAGACGGTTGGTGCGAGGCAAGCCAATGGGCATACGCATGACCGGCCAGCAAGCCCGCATCGTTCAAAGCACTCAAGTCTGGACACGTCGATGTTGAGGACACTGCAAAAAATAAACAATATTTTTCTAAACAACTTGTAAATGGACCCTCGACATTCCCTTACAGGGGTGGGTGACCCAGACCGTCGATATGAACAACTATTCCAATGGGACCAATGCTGGAAACGCAAAAAAAGAAGGTTTTTCATACTAATTGCCCGGGCTGCTGAACACTTTTATATGGGCTTCTCGATTTTTTTTTCAGTTCTCAGAATTTATTTATTTATTTAAAAAACTTTATTGTACCAAAAACAAAAATTTGTTACAATTGGCGGACTTAATGCTATGAGCATTCTCTCCCAGTCAACCATTAGGAAAAATAAAAGAGAAAGTAGTGCGGCGCAAAAAGTACCTTAACTGATTAAATAAATTACTATTTTATAATAACAAGATATTATATCTAAAATATAGTAAAAAAAGTATTTACATATACTAAAATTATATAAATTTATACATACATACATACACATATTCATACTTATACTTTAAAATACATGAATACATACAGAATAGATACAATTTAGGATGCTAATGATGAGAGATAGTGACAGATGGAAGTTTATGAAGATAGAGAGATCAGAAGGTGAGAATGAACTTTTCTCTTGAAGGAGAATTTTGTTGAAGTTTCTTTTATGTCAACAGGCAAGTCATTCCAGAGTCGTGAAGCTTGAAGGGAAAATGAATTTGACATAAAAAGAAAATTTTTATTCGGCATAATACATAACAAACGAAACATTAGCAATACTCAGCAAATTAAAATAAAATGGTGATTGCCGAAAAGGCGGCCAGCTCAGCTTTATGCTGATAACGGGGTGTTACAGCGCCGATTTTCTGCTGGTGCCATTGATCCCATCATCATCATCATCAGGCCTTTTTTAGTCTCCACTGCAGGAGCACGACCCTCTCTGTACTACCAGAGCCATACATTAGTCAGAGCAGTCAGAGGATTTGGCCTACACTCTCCACGCTGGCCAGACGGGTTGGAGAGGTCTCTTTTATGTTTATAAGCTTTGTTTAGCTTGAGTTCTCTTAGTCGCCTTCTACGACACCCACGGGAAGTCTTGGAGTGGTTCTATTCTACTATGCCGGGAACCACACGGCGAATTGATTCCATAGGAAAAGTTATTTATTTTGCCGGGCTGAGTCACCCCTTTAAGGGTATGTCAAGGGTCAATTTACACCCTGTGTAATAAAAACACAAGGTCAATATTTAAAAAAATAGCTAACACACTGACTCCAACTCCCGACCTTACTTGATATTCTGTCTGACTTTTGATATTTCAAGTCAAGGATCATACATGAAGGTATTCACATTATCAGGTCTAGTACCTGATGTTGAACAACTTTCGATAAAATAATATTGGGATAATCCAAAAAATCGATCAAGAATCGCCCTCCCGTACAAATTGGTGGTTCAACTTATCTGACTTGGTATGGAAAGGCAAATTTTGTTTGTCGTATTTCACTAAATGTTTTAGTGGAAATAAGTTTAGTATCAGGTGCTAAAACGGCTGTAAATATTTAGCTCTTCTTAAAAAATCACCCGGTACTTATTGATAATGTCTTCAATCCTGACTGCTCAGGTCAATCTTATTTCGACATGTCTCTCTCATTTGATCTGTTTCGGAATTTCATACTTAGCCGTAAGCCGTAATTCTTCAAAGCCCGGGATCCGCTTTCTGGTTGTTTCTGCTCAACTTCGTATTATATAATAATATTCATCTAATAAAATGTTAAGTACCTGACACGTAATCTAATTTTATTGGGCAACTAGTTTTCCGCCTTACATATAATTCGATAAATATATTTTTATCTAACTAACCCGCCCAGATCTAGGGTAATGTTTTTCGCGCGTATGCATAGTTATGAGCTTTATATGGTTCTTAAGTCAATGTGATAAGTTCTGAAATAGAATTCAATTGTATGTATTTTATGGGTATGTAATTTTGTCTGTTCAATTGTGCTAACTTGTAGTCTGCTGACCAATTTTGACGAACGAGATGTCATTTGATTCCCAAGAATGATAGGGAATCGTAAAGAAAAAGTCAATACCGGACGTAAACCTGCTATAGAGCAGTTGGGATTTTTGTTAAGTAATGCTTTTATTTATTTATACTATAAGAAAAAGTTTGCACTTGTAGTGGTTGTTTTAAAATTATTTTTAACTACTGAATAGAATAGAAAAAAAAACACATAATTGGGACGGAAATTACACTACTCAAATATTACCCAACCAGTCTTATTAATTACTTATTCTGAAGAACTGGTTTTTTAAACGATGGCAGCAATAAAAAATGCAATGTAATATGTAGAGTAGACCCCACCAAGTTATAAAATTATAAATTTCTACCCTTTTGAATTATTTCATAAAGATAATTTTACCACCTGTTTTCGATGGATTTGGTCTATCTGTGACGGCATAGCGTCCAAACGACTTAAATTAGATTTTTTTTATTACTATAAAATTTGACACGAGTAAGGTCCATATCTATGTATAGTTTGTGAAAATGGCATCACCTTGAGCAGGCAGGATCGATGGCATAAATGTATTTAAATATGACTGTTAGAAAAAAAACATGCGATGTCCTGGTGAAGGTGGAACCAGGTGAGGCCAAGAGTGATATTTCTTTTGACTCGATGAACTTTGATTTGAGACGACAAATTTCCAATTCATGTAAATACAATGCTTATAAGATTTTGTTGCGGATTGTTCTAAAGTGTAATTAAATTACTTAACATATGATACAGATTCCAATCATTAAATATTGATAAGAATAAAATTAAAAATCCTTTTAAAATACTACTAAATAGGTACTGTTCTATAACAGTACCTATTTAGTAGTATTTTAAAAATATTTGTTTGTATACAAATGAACGATACAATTATTTTTATAATATTAATAATATTTACCATTATGTTCATCAGCCGTCTCTTCAAAATTGTCACTGTCTGTATTAGTCCTTTTATGTTTTTCTGGACTGTTCTTATCATTGCCTAGAATATTGTCTATTAAAAATGTTTTACTTCTACTATTTATCACACTATTTACTGAATGTCTCATAACATTATCCGTTGCATCACTATCATCACAAATATGTCTTGAATTAAATTTATTAGGGAATAGGACTCGACTCTCATATAAATAATTTCTATCTGTAGCAAAAGAGCTTGGTAAAGTTTTATCACTGTTCCTGTTTATTGCATTAACACTGTTATCACATATTACGTCAATAGTTTCATTTTCACTGTCGTAATCGGTTTCCGTTTCGCAATCAAAACTGTTTTTCCGTCTAAAACTACTTTTGTCAACTCCCGAGTCGTTGTCACAGGTGCTAGATATATCTTCAATTGTATCCATTTTTGCGGTCAAAATGTCATTATCAGAAGTATTCAGATGTAGATGACCGTCACACGAGTGGTGAAAGGTGGACGCGAAGACGAAATCTCATCTGAAGTGGCAAGATAACGCTAAACTGATAATTGCTTTTGAAAATAGGTGGTGCTCCGGAGGCTGTAGGTATGAACAAGACGAGATCCTCTAACGCTACTGGCTGTTAAACGGAAGGAGGGGATAACGCCATCTTAAGTAGGTGGGGCCTCGAGAAGCGCCTGTGAGAATTCACACCTTTCTTTTATTTGATAACATGTTATGTCAGGGCTCTTTACCACACAAAAGACCCTTAAAAGCCCGGGATGAGCATTGGATCGAATTGCTCAGTTTATTGTTGATCATGTCGCCGATTTAAGTGATTTATGGTTTGCTATATAAACGAGGGTTGGATGGTGCGGGTGGATTTATTATGTAAATATTTTAAGATCACATTTATTATTAGTTGTTACGATATGTAGACTACTGAACCTAAATAGGAATGCCAATTTTATTGAAGTCGTATCTACTGGTTGGTGGTACTGTTTTGCAACCTAAATAGCGGTCATCAGTTCTCTATAAGGTGGTTGTAAATAAAAAAATCGATTGTGAGTCGTAGTTGCACACAAGGGGTTCCGTAGCATTACACGAAAACATTTTAATCATTGGCCTACTTCAAAGTTATTTATTTGTTGTTTTATCGGTATAGGAACCTAAATATTTTATGAATATTATGACTGTCTGTTAAGGTGCGTGAGATACAATGTGCACCCAAGGACATTTAGCTTCCAAAGCCTTTTGATCCGTAAAGGAGGCTACATGCCTTGGGCACAGAACTCAAAAAATTACAAAGAGACAAAATAACTAATAACGTTAACTTGATATACATATATAAATGAAAATGTAACCAAAGAACATACAACAGCTACGCTTTATACAGCGTGAGTTTGGACATCTGAACTATGTTGAAAACTCGGAATCAGAATCTCTGACATAAAAAAATTCGACGGGTTCCGTAGAAGCAAGCTTATATCAGCCAAAAACCTCTATAATTCGCCAGCAAAGATAACTTTATTTTTCATAGTGTTTGTATTAATGGCAAAGTTATTTTACGATTTATGAAAAAGTAAGGTACTGGAGCCAAATAAGGCCTGAAATGTAATAAAGTCTGCCTGAAAAATAATGGACTTGCAACAGTGTAAACGTCTTCGTTAATAAAAAGAACATACAAAATGATAATGAAAAGCTGACACCACTTCACTACCCTACCCATATATAAAATAAATATTTATTTAAAAAAATAGGATTAAAAAATTGCGGTTAATAAGGCCTATGTGCAACGCGCAATAAAGCGTATTCCATTGACAGAACCCGATTTTGTTTAAAATGTTGTTCATACATAAATAATAATACCTAATTTAAGTAAACAACGATGAAAGCTTTCAGTTTAAATACGATTAGTAAATAATTTCTAGTGGTTTGACACTTTTTCGAAAACACGAAAATGGATATTGCTTTTTAATAAAGTACCCGGGCCTTATTAGACTGCCTTAAACGTGATATTACATTTTTTTGACTGATATGGATAGAGGGTCACTTAAAAAGAATAATAGAAAGCAAAAATTTTTTTTTGGAATTTCTTGTCTGTCTGTCTGTCTGTCTGTCTGTCCGTCTGTCTGTATGTATGATCACGTTTATCTCCGGAAATATTGGACGGATTCGAATGAAACTTTTTGCTATATAGCAAGCCAAGCTAATAAACCGGCCAAGTGTGAGTCAAAATCGCGCAATGAGGGTTCCGTACAATATGCTTCGTGAACTCACTCCTTTGAGTGTAATTCTCCCTGTCCTGAGCGTTGAGCGTTGAATACGAGCTTTCATAAATTAAATTGTCCCTTTTTTGATTGGCGATCCCTCCTTTTATTCAGCTTTGCATATAACATGTGATTTTCAAAATATCATTATCTCTGTTTGTTTGATTGAGGAGGGGCTATGCCTCCCGAATCCCCCTTCTTCGACATGATGACATGTGCTTTTCAAAATATCATATAGTCTGCTTGTTTTGTTGGCGGAGGACTGCGCCTTCGTTTTTTTAACTTTGAATATGGTATGAACTTTTAAAATATAACAGATTGTCTAATTCTTTGATTGGCAAGAAGCTACGCCCTCCGAACCCCCTTCTTCTATGAAGCCTTAGATATTTTTTTTGGGTTTATGCTTATAAACAAACACATAAACATATTTTTAAAAGTAAAAAACTTATTTATTATATCATGCTTTACACACAGATTTATTTTGATCGCCCTGGAGATATTTAAATCTATGAACCAGTATTAATAACAGAATCGTAAAAATTTGTGGATAGAAAATTATTAAACCTATAGCATTCCTCTTTTGGTCGCAGACTTAAAATAAATGTGCTGCAATGTTAATTTTTTATATTAAAAAAGTGACAGACGGTGTGAGATTTGAACCCGTGATCAATCCACCGCAGGACTCTTAGTTGCTAACTGAGTCACAGAACTTTAATGAAATGTGGCAAAAATTACTATCTTTTTAAACCTATCCCAGTAATATTGTTTATCTATTCGAAAGTTTGTTAGGCTAACATCAGCTAAACTAGCGACACCTAGTATTTAATTCATGTACTCCGATAGGAACAAATTGAAAAAATCTACGTTTGTACTTCGCTAGTAAATTACCAGTATTTTTAGTATAACTTTTCATCAATATCATCATTTCAGATTGAGAAAAGTACTTATTACTGATTTTAAGCTTTCGCGGTCACAATCACTATTATGTTCACTACGGGACTTACCGCGATTATTTTTGAGTTCTGTCTGATATTTCGACAACATTGCAGCTGCCATTTTCACAGACTAACTGAAGAGACTGCGGTGGTGGATGTTGAGCTGTCAAGGGAAACCGTATCGGTCTACCCTCTTTCTTTGTCTTTTATTACACAGGTTTTTACACACAACACTGACGGTGTCCATTCGGGAATTGTTCACTGATGCGCGCGTACACTTTTTACACAACTCAATCACGGGATTCCATGTACCCGAAAGCTTGAAACCGTCTTCCCGATTGAAATTGGGATGCTTCTTAATTTCAATCGCTTCCCTAACTAGCCGGGGTATAAAATGGCGTTCAGTTGCAAGTACTTTTGGCTGGTGTAGCTCGATCCAGTGATTGGTCTCTGCTTGTGATAGATGCTCCGCTATGGCAGACTTCACAATATCCCTGTTTTTAACTGCGGTTATGTGCTCTTTGACCCGTTGAGCTATAGCCCTCTTAGTTTGTCCAATATACGAGCGACCACAACTACAGCCAATTTTATAGACACCAGATTTTTCCAAAGGCGTGCTATCCTTCGGTGACCGCATATAACTTGCCATTTTCTTGGCTGGGGTAAACGTGGCTCGAATAGAATATTTTCCTAATACTTTGCCGATTTTGTCTGTTACCCCTCTGACGTATGGTAAGTAAGCTGGCTGCCTGTCTACCGTCGGTGCTCGTTCACGCTTTGATGTTGGAGGTTGTCGGATCTTACCATCATAACCATTGCGTCTTAAAACCGCTTGCACATGCTTCAGCTCTCCCTCTAGGTGTTCCTGGTCACATAAATCATGAGCTCTTCGTACGAGAGATGCAGACACTGCTTGAAGATGTGAAGGGTGATGGTGAGAAGTCGCATGCAGGTATTTGTCCGTGTGAGTCGGTTTCCTGTATACCGTATGACTCAACGTCCCATCCTGGCGCACTGATATTTTGACGTCCAAGAAAGGCAAGCTCCTACTAGACTCCATTTCGAGAGTGAACCTCAGTTTTTCGTGAATGGAGTTTAGATGATCGAGGCAACGTTGAACTCCATTATTGCTACCCTCCAATATACAAAACACATCATCAACATACCTCTTCCAGATTTTCACTGACGTCGGGGCAGAGTGTAAGGCTAACTCTTCCACGTGTTCCATCCATAAATTGGCAACAACTGGAGCGACAGGACTGCCCATAGCCACACCATCAATCTGAAGGTAGTACTGACCATTGTATAAGAAATAGCTTGAGGTTAGACAAAATTCCAGTAACGTTAAAATATCCGTCGAAATATTATTGTCGATTAATTTCTCCTTTATGACATTTAAGCACTCAGATACGGGTACATTGGTAAACAGTGATTCGACATCAAAACTCACCATCACTTCCTCGCCCTCAATTCTGGTTTCGCTGATGATATCAATAAAGTATCGAGAATCCTTGACGTATGATGTAGATTTGCCTGTCAAAGGAGTCAACACCCTGGAGACATACTTCGCCAACTCATATGTCGGAGAGTCTATTTGACTCACAATAGGTCGAAGTGGGACGCCTTGTTTATGTACTTTAGGCAAACCATACAATTTCGGCGGCTGTACATTTCTTGGAGCCAACAGATGTTTTCTCTCGGATTCTGAAAATATATGCTGTTTGTCCTGTATCAACGTCCTTGTTCGACGTGTAATCCGAGCTGTGGGATTGTAGTCGACCTTTTTATACGTTGCCTCGTCACTCAGTAAGCTATCTATTTTAGAACTATAATCAGAAGCATTCATCACAACGGTTGCATTCCCTTTGTCCGCTTTCAAAACAAGTATTTCATTGTTTTGACGAAGTTCAAAAATGGCGGACTGCTCCTCGCGCGTGATATTACTTTTAGGAGGTTTCGACTTTCGAAGAATCACTGCTACATCTTGCCTCAGTGTGTCAGCATCCTTTTGCGGCAAATTATTTCTCTTAATTGTCTCCTCTACGCTTCCAATTATGTTCTCATACGGAATACGCGTCGGCGCAAGTGCAAAGTTCAACCCTTTTTCCAACACGTTAAGAGTCGATTCACTTAATGGTGTTTGTGACATGTTTACAACTGTGCGCTTGTCCGATAAGAATTCGACTTCGCTACCCGCACTTTTGCGTTGTAAAAGCCGTCGGAATTTATTACCGTGAGTCTGCGCGCATAACTCACCAATACGTTCGGCTTGTTGAAATGTAATTCTATCGCACTTGTTGAAATCGTCATAAGTGAAAATTGCACTGCACTCCAGATGTAACAGATATAACTCACTTTGTCCCTTATCCAACATATATCTATTGTTGCGTATTATCCTATGTAATAACCTTTCACTCGCGTTATTTAGAATGTTCGCGGAACCCCATATGTCGTGACGGGGTTTAATTCGGACACATTGTGGCATAACACAACTATCACGACACTTCACTAAGAAATCTAAGGATTCACTCAGTTTTCGGCACTTAATTCGCAAACGTTCTAGGTGGCATAGTTTGTTTACAAATTCCGACCCGTATCGGTTTTTTATATATGATTTTAAGCTTTCGCGGTCACAATCACTATTATGTTCACTACGGGACTTACCGCGATTATTTTTGAGTTCTGTCTGATATTTCGACAACATTGCAGCTGCCATTTTCACAGACTAACTGAAGAGACTGCGGTGGTGGATGTTGAGCTGTCAAGGGAAACCGTATCGGTCTACCCTCTTTCTTTGTCTTTTATTACACAGGTTTTTACACACAACACTGACGGTGTCCATTCGGGAATTGTTCACTGATGCGCGCGTACACTTTTTACACAACTCAATCACGGGATTCCATGTACCCGAAAGCTTGAAACCGTCTTCCCGATTGAAATTGGGATGCTTCTTAATTTCAATCGCTTCCCTAACTAGCCGGGGTATAAAATGGCGTTCAGTTGCAAGTACTTTTGGCTGGTGTAGCTCGATCCAGTGATTGGTCTCTGCTTGTGATAGATGCTCCGCTATGGCAGACTTCACAATATCCCTGTTTTTAACTGCGGTTATGTGCTCTTTGACCCGTTGAGCTATAGCCCTCTTAGTTTGTCCAATATACGAGCGACCACAACTACAGCCAATTTTATAGACACCAGATTTTTCCAAAGGCGTGCTATCCTTCGGTGACCGCATATAACTTGCCATTTTCTTGGCTGGGGTAAACGTGGCTCGAATAGAATATTTTCCTAATACTTTGCCGATTTTGTCTGTTACCCCTCTGACGTATGGTAAGTAAGCTGGCTGCCTGTCTACCGTCGGTGCTCGTTCACGCTTTGATGTTGGAGGTTGTCGGATCTTACCATCATAACCATTGCGTCTTAAAACCGCTTGCACATGCTTCAGCTCTCCCTCTAGGTGTTCCTGGTCACATAAATCATGAGCTCTTCGTACGAGAGATGCAGACACTGCTTGAAGATGTGAAGGGTGATGGTGAGAAGTCGCATGCAGGTATTTGTCCGTGTGAGTCGGTTTCCTGTATACCGTATGACTCAACGTCCCATCCTGGCGCACTGATATTTTGACGTCCAAGAAAGGCAAGCTCCTACTAGACTCCATTTCGAGAGTGAACCTCAGTTTTTCGTGAATGGAGTTTAGATGATCGAGGCAACGTTGAACTCCATTATTGCTACCCTCCAATATACAAAACACATCATCAACATACCTCTTCCAGATTTTCACTGACGTCGGGGCAGAGTGTAAGGCTAACTCTTCCACGTGTTCCATCCATAAATTGGCAACAACTGGAGCGACAGGACTGCCCATAGCCACACCATCAATCTGAAGGTAGTACTGACCATTGTATAAGAAATAGCTTGAGGTTAGACAAAATTCCAGTAACGTTAAAATATCCGTCGAAATATTATTGTCGATTAATTTCTCCTTTATGACATTTAAGCACTCAGATACGGGTACATTGGTAAACAGTGATTCGACATCAAAACTCACCATCACTTCCTCGCCCTCAATTCTGGTTTCGCTGATGATATCAATAAAGTATCGAGAATCCTTGACGTATGATGTAGATTTGCCTGTCAAAGGAGTCAACACCCTGGAGACATACTTCGCCAACTCA
This sequence comes from Rhodophaea formosa, assembly GCA_963082605.1. NCBI lineage: Eukaryota > Metazoa > Arthropoda > Insecta > Lepidoptera > Pyralidae > Rhodophaea > Rhodophaea formosa. The sequence continues at coordinate 15,903,925 of OY720206.1, forward strand.
TATGTCGGAGAGTCTATTTGACTCACAATAGGTCGAAGTGGGACGCCTTGTTTATGTACTTTAGGCAAACCATACAATTTCGGCGGCTGTACATTTCTTGGAGCCAACAGATGTTTTCTCTCGGATTCTGAAAATATATGCTGTTTGTCCTGTATCAACGTCCTTGTTCGACGTGTGATCCGAGCTGTGGGATTGTAGTCGACCTTTTTATACGTTGCCTCGTCACTCAGTAAGCTATCTATTTTAGAACTATAATCAGAAGCATTCATCACAACGGTTGCATTCCCTTTGTCCGCTTTCAAAACAAGTATTTCATTGTTTTGACGAAGTTCAAAAATGGCGGACTGCTCCTCGCGCGTGATATTACTTTTAGGAGGTTTCGACTTTCGAAGAATCACTGCTACATCTTGCCTCAGTGTGTCAGCATCCCTTTGCGGCAAATTATTTCTCTTAATTGTCTCCTCTACGCTTCCAATTATGTTCTCATACGGAATACGCGTCGGCGCAGGTGCAAAGTTCAACCCTTTTTCCAACACGTTAAGAGTCGATTCACTTAATGGTGTTTGTGACATGTTTACAACTGTGCGCTTGTCCGATAAGAATTCGACTTCGCTACCCGCACTTTTGCGTTGTAAAAGCCGTCGGAATTTATTACCGTGAGTCTGCGCGCATAACTCACCAATACGTTCGGCTTGTTGAAATGTAATTCTATCGCACTTGTTGAAATCGTCATAAGTGAAAATTGCACTGCACTCCAGATGTAACAGATATAACTCACTTTGTCCCTTATCCAACATATATCTATTGTTGCGTATTATCCTATGTAATAACCTTTCACTCGCGTTATTTAGAATGTTCGCGGAACCCCATATGTCGTGACGGGGTTTAATTCGGACACATTGTGGCATAACACAACTATCACGACACTTCACTAAGAAATCTAAGGATTCACTCAGTTTTCGGCACTTAATTCGCAAACGTTCTAGGTGGCATAGTTTGTTTACAAATTCCGACCCGTATCGGTTTTTTATATATGATTTTAAGCTTTCGCGGTCACAATCACTATTATGTTCACTACGGGACTTACCGCGATTATTTTTGAGTTCTGTCTGATATTTCGACAACATTGCAGCTGCCATTTTCACAGACTAACTGAAGAGACTGCGGTGGTGGATGTTGAGCTGTCAAGGGAAACCGTATCGGTCTACCCTCTTTCTTTGTCTTTTATTACACAGGTTTTTACACACAACACTGACGGTGTCCATTCGGGAATTGTTCACTGATGCGCGCGTACACTTTTTACACAACTCAATCACGGGATTCCATGTACCCGAAAGCTTGAAACCGTCTTCCCGATTGAAATTGGGATGCTTCTTAATTTCAATCGCTTCCCTAACTAGCCGGGGTATAAAATGGCGTTCAGTTGCAAGTACTTTTGGCTGGTGTAGCTCGATCCAGTGATTGGTCTCTGCTTGTGATAGATGCTCCGCTATGGCAGACTTCACAATATCCCTGTTTTTAACTGCGGTTATGTGCTCTTTGACCCGTTGAGCTATAGCCCTCTTAGTTTGTCCAATATACGAGCGACCACAACTACAGCCAATTTTATAGACACCAGATTTTTCCAAAGGCGTGCTATCCTTCGGTGACCGCATATAACTTGCCATTTTCTTGGCTGGGGTAAACGTGGCTCGAATAGAATATTTTCCTAATACTTTGCCGATTTTGTCTGTTACCCCTCTGACGTATGGTAAGTAAGCTGGCTGCCTGTCTACCGTCGGTGCTCGTTCACGCTTTGATGTTGGAGGTTGTCGGATCTTACCATCATAACCATTGCGTCTTAAAACCGCTTGCACATGCTTCAGCTCTCCCTCTAGGTGTTCCTGGTCACATAAATCATGAGCTCTTCGTACGAGAGATGCAGACACTGCTTGAAGATGTGAAGGGTGATGGTGAGAAGTCGCATGCAGGTATTTGTCCGTGTGAGTCGGTTTCCTGTATACCGTATGACTCAACGTCCCATCCTGGCGCACTGATATTTTGACGTCCAAGAAAGGCAAGCTCCTACTAGACTCCATTTCGAGAGTGAACCTCAGTTTTTCGTGAATGGAGTTTAGATGATCGAGGCAACGTTGAACTCCATTATTGCTACCCTCCAATATACAAAACACATCATCAACATACCTCTTCCAGATTTTCACTGACGTCGGGGCAGAGTGTAAGGCTAACTCTTCCACGTGTTCCATCCATAAATTGGCAACAACTGGAGCGACAGGACTGCCCATAGCCACACCATCAATCTGAAGGTAGTACTGACCATTGTATAAGAAATAGCTTGAGGTTAGACAAAATTCCAGTAACGTTAAAATATCCGTCGAAATATTATTGTCGATTAATTTCTCCTTTATGACATTTAAGCACTCAGATACGGGTACATTGGTAAACAGTGATTCGACATCAAAACTCACCATCACTTCCTCGCCCTCAATTCTGGTTTCGCTGATGATATCAATAAAGTATCGAGAATCCTTGACGTATGATGTAGATTTGCCTGTCAAAGGAGTCAACACCCTGGAGACATACTTCGCCAACTCATATGTCGGAGAGTCTATTTGACTCACAATAGGTCGAAGTGGGACGCCTTGTTTATGTACTTTAGGCAAACCATACAATTTCGGCGGCTGTACATTTCTTGGAGCCAACAGATGTTTTCTCTCGGATTCTGAAAATATATGCTGTTTGTCCTGTATCAACGTCCTTGTTCGACGTGTAATCCGAGCTGTGGGATTGTAGTCGACCTTTTTATACGTTGCCTCGTCACTCAGTAAGCTATCTATTTTAGAACTATAATCAGAAGCATTCATCACAACGGTTGCATTCCCTTTGTCCGCTTTCAAAACAAGTATTTCATTGTTTTGACGAAGTTCAAAAATGGCGGACTGCTCCTCGCGCGTGATATTACTTTTAGGAGGTTTCGACTTTCGAAGAATCACTGCTACATCTTGCCTCAGTGTGTCAGCATCCCTTTGCGGCAAATTATTTCTCTTAATTGTCTCCTCTACGCTTCCAATTATGTTCTCATACGGAATACGCGTCGGCGCAGGTGCAAAGTTCAACCCTTTTTCCAACACGTTAAGAGTCGATTCACTTAATGGTGTTTGTGACATGTTTACAACTGTGCGCTTGTCCGATAAGAATTCGACTTCGCTACCCGCACTTTTGCGTTGTAAAAGCCGTCGGAATTTATTACCGTGAGTCTGCGCGCATAACTCACCAATACGTTCGGCTTGTTGAAATGTAAACATCTGTTGGCTCCAAGAAATGTACAGCCGCCGAAATTGTATGGTTTGCCTAAAGTACATAAACAAGGCGTCCCACTTCGACCTATTGTGAGTCAAATAGACTCTCCGACATATGAGTTGGCGAAGTATGTCTCCAGGGTGTTGACTCCTTTGACAGGCAAATCTACATCATACGTCAAGGATTCTCGATACTTTATTGATATCATCAGCGAAACCAGAATTGAGGGCGAGGAAGTGATGGTGAGTTTTGATGTCGAATCACTGTTTACCAATGTACCCGTATCTGAGTGCTTAAATGTCATAAAGGAGAAATTAATCGACAATAATATTTCGACGGATATTTTAACGTTACTGGAATTTTGTCTAACCTCAAGCTATTTCTTATACAATGGTCAGTACTACCTTCAGATTGATGGTGTGGCTATGGGCAGTCCTGTCGCTCCAGTTGTTGCCAATTTATGGATGGAACACGTGGAAGAGTTAGCCTTACACTCTGCCCCGACGTCAGTGAAAATCTGGAAGAGGTATGTTGATGATGTGTTTTGTATATTGGAGGGTAGCAATAATGGAGTTCAACGTTGCCTCGATCATCTAAACTCCATTCACGAAAAACTGAGGTTCACTCTCGAAATGGAGTCTAGTAGGAGCTTGCCTTTCTTGGACGTCAAAATATCAGTGCGCCAGGATGGGACGTTGAGTCATACGGTATACAGGAAACCGACTCACACGGACAAATACCTGCATGCGACTTCTCACCATCACCCTTCACATCTTCAAGCAGTGTCTGCATCTCTCGTACGAAGAGCTCATGATTTATGTGACCAGGAACACCTAGAGGGAGAGCTGAAGCATGTGCAAGCGGTTTTAAGACGCAATGGTTATGATGGTAAGATCCGACAACCTCCAACATCAAAGCGTGAACGAGCACCGACGGTAGACAGGCAGCCAGCTTACTTACCATACGTCAGAGGGGTAACAGACAAAATCGGCAAAGTATTAGGAAAATATTCTATTCGAGCCACGTTTACCCCAGCCAAGAAAATGGCAAGTTATATGCGGTCACCGAAGGATAGCACGCCTTTGGAAAAATCTGGTGTCTATAAAATTGGCTGTAGTTGTGGTCGCTCGTATATTGGACAAACTAAGAGGGCTATAGCTCAACGGGTCAAAGAGCACATAACCGCAGTTAAAAACAGGGATATTGTGAAGTCTGCCATAGCGGAGCATCTATCACAAGCAGAGACCAATCACTGGATCGAGCTACACCAGCCAAAAGTACTTGCAACTGAACGCCATTTTATACCCCGGCTAGTTAGGGAAGCGATTGAAATTAAGAAGCATCCCAATTTCAATCGGGAAGACGGTTTCAAGCTTTCGGGTACATGGAATCCCGTGATTGAGTTGTGTAAAAAGTGTACGCGCGCATCAGTGAACAATTCCCGAATGGACACCGTCAGTGTTGTGTGTAAAAACCTGTGTAATAAAAGACAAAGAAAGAGGGTAGACCGATACGGTTTCCCTTGACAGCTCAACATCCACCACCGCAGTCTCTTCAGTTAGTCTGTGAAAATGGCAGCTGCAATGTTGTCGAAATATCAGACAGAACTCAAAAATAATCGCGGTAAGTCCCGTAGTGAACATAATAGTGATTGTGACCGCGAAAGCTTAAAATCATATATAAAAAACCGATACGGGTCGGAATTTGTAAACAAACTATGCCACCTAGAACGTTTGCGAATTAAGTGCCGAAAACTGAGTGAATCCTTAGATTTCTTAGTGAAGTGTCGTGATAGTTGTGTTATGCCACAATGTGTCCGAATTAAACCCCGTCACGACATATGGGGTTCCGCGAACATTCTAAATAACGCGAGTGAAAGGTTATTACATAGGATAATACGCAACAATAGATATATGTTGGATAAGGGACAAAGTGAGTTATATCTGTTACATCTGGAGTGCAGTGCAATTTTCACTTATGACGATTTCAACAAGTGCGATAGAATTACATTTCAACAAGCCGAACGTATTGGTGAGTTATGCGCGCAGACTCACGGTAATAAATTCCGACGGCTTTTACAACGCAAAAGTGCGGGTAGCGAAGTCGAATTCTTATCGGACAAGCGCACAGTTGTAAACATGTCACAAACACCATTAAGTGAATCGACTCTTAACGTGTTGGAAAAAGGGTTGAACTTTGCACCTGCGCCGACGCGTATTCCGTATGAGAACATAATTGGAAGCGTAGAGGAGACAATTAAGAGAAATAATTTGCCGCAAAGGGATGCTGACACACTGAGGCAAGATGTAGCAGTGATTCTTCGAAAGTCGAAACCTCCTAAAAGTAATATCACGCGCGAGGAGCAGTCCGCCATTTTTGAACTTCGTCAAAACAATGAAATACTTGTTTTGAAAGCGGACAAAGGGAATGCAACCGTTGTGATGAATGCTTCTGATTATAGTTCTAAAATAGATAGCTTACTGAGTGACGAGGCAACGTATAAAAAGGTCGACTACAATCCCACAGCTCGGATTACACGTCGAACAAGGACGTTGATACAGGACAAACAGCATATATTTTCAGAATCCGAGAGAAAACATCTGTTGGCTCCAAGAAATGTACAGCCGCCGAAATTGTATGGTTTGCCTAAAGTACATAAACAAGGCGTCCCACTTCGACCTATTGTGAGTCAAATAGACTCTCCGACATATGAGTTGGCGAAGTATGTCTCCAGGGTGTTGACTCCTTTGACAGGCAAATCTACATCATACGTCAAGGATTCTCGATACTTTATTGATATCATCAGCGAAACCAGAATTGAGGGCGAGGAAGTGATGGTGAGTTTTGATGTCGAATCACTGTTTACCAATGTACCCGTATCTGAGTGCTTAAATGTCATAAAGGAGAAATTAATCGACAATAATATTTCGACGGATATTTTAACGTTACTGGAATTTTGTCTAACCTCAAGCTATTTCTTATACAATGGTCAGTACTACCTTCAGATTGATGGTGTGGCTATGGGCAGTCCTGTCGCTCCAGTTGTTGCCAATTTATGGATGGAACACGTGGAAGAGTTAGCCTTACACTCTGCCCCGACGTCAGTGAAAATCTGGAAGAGGTATGTTGATGATGTGTTTTGTATATTGGAGGGTAGCAATAATGGAGTTCAACGTTGCCTCGATCATCTAAACTCCATTCACGAAAAACTGAGGTTCACTCTCGAAATGGAGTCTAGTAGGAGCTTGCCTTTCTTGGACGTCAAAATATCAGTGCGCCAGGATGGGACGTTGAGTCATACGGTATACAGGAAACCGACTCACACGGACAAATACCTGCATGCGACTTCTCACCATCACCCTTCACATCTTCAAGCAGTGTCTGCATCTCTCGTACGAAGAGCTCATGATTTATGTGACCAGGAACACCTAGAGGGAGAGCTGAAGCATGTGCAAGCGGTTTTAAGACGCAATGGTTATGATGGTAAGATCCGACAACCTCCAACATCAAAGCGTGAACGAGCACCGACGGTAGACAGGCAGCCAGCTTACTTACCATACGTCAGAGGGGTAACAGACAAAATCGGCAAAGTATTAGGAAAATATTCTATTCGAGCCACGTTTACCCCAGCCAAGAAAATGGCAAGTTATATGCGGTCACCGAAGGATAGCACGCCTTTGGAAAAATCTGGTGTCTATAAAATTGGCTGTAGTTGTGGTCGCTCGTATATTGGACAAACTAAGAGGGCTATAGCTCAACGGGTCAAAGAGCACATAACCGCAGTTAAAAACAGGGATATTGTGAAGTCTGCCATAGCGGAGCATCTATCACAAGCAGAGACCAATCACTGGATCGAGCTACACCAGCCAAAAGTACTTGCAACTGAACGCCATTTTATACCCCGGCTAGTTAGGGAAGCGATTGAAATTAAGAAGCATCCCAATTTCAATCGGGAAGACGGTTTCAAGCTTTCGGGTACATGGAATCCCGTGATTGAGTTGTGTAAAAAGTGTACGCGCGCATCAGTGAACAATTCCCGAATGGACACCGTCAGTGTTGTGTGTAAAAACCTGTGTAATAAAAGACAAAGAAAGAGGGTAGACCGATACGGTTTCCCTTGACAGCTCAACATCCACCACCGCAGTCTCTTCAGTTAGTCTGTGAAAATGGCAGCTGCAATGTTGTCGAAATATCAGACAGAACTCAAAAATAATCGCGGTAAGTCCCGTAGTGAACATAATAGTACTTATTACTGCCAAAAGCGGCCGCTTTTAGCGGTAATGAGTAGATTTCTCAATCTGAAATGATGATATTGATGAAAAGTATTACCAAAAATACTACAAGTCATTTACTAGTGAAGTTCATATATAGTTTTTTTTCAATTTGATCCTTTTTAGTAGTAAAAGGCTAAGCGCCTTAAAACAGAAAAATAAAAACAGACTAAATTACAATCGAATTTCTTCAGCGCTATATAACAATTATTCATTTAAAGTAATAAGATAAGATAAAATCTGCGGTTTTCCGATATTTTCCTGTATAACATACATATACATACAATAGACAGAGCCTAGGTCGTACATAAAGGCCACGTTTAGTATGTTGGTGGGCTTGTAGGTGTAGAGCGGAATCAAAATAGTGATTGAGCCGTAAACATGCCTAGTTGTGCAGTGAAATCCTGCAAAAATTCTGACAGAAATATTAAAATGTTATCCCGACCTGTTACTTTTCACATGTAAGTAAGGCAAAGTTCGTTTTATTAAAAAAAATTAAATGTATTTATTCGCCATTTTAAATGTCAAAATCCTTAGTAAGTAAGAGAAGATAGTACGAATAGTGATGCCCCTACTTACTCTTACAATATATCGATAAACAATATACATGAATACGACATGGTACAAAAGAGCGTACCAGAAGTATAATTGTGACCCTATTCTAACTCATGTAACAGACCATGTCTTACCTCTATATCCTGTCAATCCTTGATTCCTAAATTATTTCTAAGGCAAGGCCTTTAATTTTTGCTAGGTTTTATTATTCTTTTTTCTTAGAAATATATATTTAATTTTTCGTATTTCTCCTTTGTTTGACAATGTCAAAAAATTAAAGTTCAAGTAATTTTATTTTTAAAATCCTAACCGGCCTTTTAGAAAACTTCTTTATAGACAGTACTTTTTCTTCATATTTACAAATTATATATTGGCATGAATGCCATAATACGCTCACATTATGATGATATACCTATACAACATGTTACCAATTAAACTTGTTTGTCCTTAAAGTGTCAAGATAAAATAGTTTGTTTCTAATGTTTGGATGGTTTAAGGGGTGTGATTTACATATAACTTCAATTTTGGGATCCAAGATTGCGGACACCGCCTATGAAAATTCGATAGTGGTGTAGTTTTAGAGGTGTTTTGAGGTATAGATCGCAGATATATAAAAACTTGCGTCTAATCTTTCTCAGCCTCACCTTTAATAATAAGCACAGATACTGAAAGAGTTTAGACAAAAATGAACATCGTTTCACAGTGTGAATTCTCCTTTACTTTCAGTTAAAATAATGACCTCAAACTACTCAGCCTAGTGAAGTTTTGTCGTGTAGCAGACAAGCAAGAGAGGGTACCAGATTCGATGTCTGGCGCGGCTAAATATTGCAACTTAAATTTCACATGTGTATGTCCGCCGTTCTGAAGCTACCCACGGAGATACAACCCACAACATACATACATACATACATTCATAATAATCACGTCTGTTTCCCTTACAAGCAGCCAGAGCTCAAGGTCGGACCCAAATGCTACGTTTAGCATGTTTGTATATAGGTGGAAAACGGAATTAAAATAGTGATAAGTTGCTACCCGCATCATCTTTTGATATTGTTTAATATATTTTCGCCCTTTCCCTTTGCCGGCTTTTACTTTCTTTGCACATTCTACATCTTTTTCATTTCTCCCATAACAGCCGTAAAAACTTTGCCAATTCTCATGACCGCATAAATACGGTCATAATAGCGGAACAACAAAGCTTATGATGCTATTAGGAAATAGCTCATCATCATCATCATCATCAGGTCTTTTTAGTCTCCACTGCAGGAGCACGACCCTCTCTGTACTACCAGAGCCATATATAAGCTTGAGTAGTCAGAGGATTTGGCCTAAACTCTCCACGCTGGCCAGACGTGTTGGAGAGGTCTCTATGATGTTTATAAGCTTTGTTCAGCTTGTTTTTCCTTAGTCGCTTTTTACGGCTCAGACAATGATTACTAATAAACTAATTTTAATGGTATTTGCACTCTTAGGTAGCTACGCAATTCAATTCAATTCTTTATTCCATAAACAATTTTTTACATTGTGTCGGAAATAACTTAAAACTAAACATATAAATACAGCGAAAAACACATTCTAAAAATTTAAATACAATTATAATAAAAACATAATTTCACATTCAAAAACCTTTGTTTTCTAAATTGCAATCGCAGATCTGTATACCTACATTAAATCTGTGATTGCAACAAAATGGTTTGTTTTGTGTTTTCGATATCGATATTACGCGGTGTTGATACATCACTTGTGACAGCAGTGTCAAAAGTCATGAGTGCTATTTTTAAACTGGCGACTAAATACGCTGGTTTGAATTTCGGTTGTTTGAAAAATCAAACGAACGATTTCTATGTAAATTTTTGTACGTCTTCATGATATCACCCGTTCAAAAATAGCACCCCTATCAAGCCCCCTTTCCTCTTTTTCACACCCCCCCGGCTCGACATGATAGGTTTTCATCAAAGAACTTATCTAACTATATCTTGGTCAATTTACGCCTTCTTTGTGAATAAAATCAAAAGTATTGATTTATGAGCCCTTTCATCTATACAAATAATAAAACAGTAAAAATATTTTGTCTGTACACTTAGTATTTTTGACTGAAATGGAAAGAGGGACACTTAAAGAGAATAATAGAAAGCCAAAAACATTTTTAAGAATTTCTTGTCTGTCTGTCTGTATGTATGATCATGTTTTTCTCCGGAAGTATTAGACGGATTCGAATGAAACTTTTTTTGCTATATAGCTACTAAGCCTGGGTAACATATAAGGTAGAAATGTTTTCGAAAAATGGAACACCAACTGAACTATAAGAAATATAAAAGTGGAGCCTTACCAAAAGTTGTTAAGCTTGATGAGTATTTTTGTTGAGGTATAAAATAATCTAAGATTTGGAACATCCATGCAGAACCATAATGGTCCAGGTAAACTATAGGAAATATAAAAATGACACTGTTGCAAAAGTTGTTCAGCCTGATTAGTATTTTTTCTTGAGGTATAGAATTCGAAGATTTAGAACATCTAATACAGAACCATGTCAAATTATATATCGACAATTTTACATAGTCACACTCTCCACTGGGATAGAGTGCGTAGAGTACGATTAGCTTATATTACTGGTGACCGCCCAGCGGTCCCGGGTCACTCGCAACCAGGATATGCCCTTTTGGCAACGTAGCTTTTAGCCTATACGGCAAAACATGAGAGTTTGCTGTCTTTCCAAGTCTTGCACACACAGGCAATACCCGAAGCCGAGATCCGTCGCTCCCGAAGGCCCTTTGGAAGTGTGCCAGCGGAACAAAGGGAAAAATTTGATTCGGTGGTGCGAAGTGTTTCAAACAAAGAATGGAAGCTATTTTTCTAAGATGCTTCAGAAAGGACTGGAAAAAAATATCTGATGAAAACCATCCTCGCTGAAATCAGGCGCCAAAATAAATTAACACAAAGGATAGTTCCAACATAGTACATAAAGTTTTTTTTTAAAAACACGTTCATATTTATAAATTTTTAATTTATTAACTTTTTATATATAACACTACTACAAGTATTTTTTAATGTATCGACATTAGTTCGTATTGAGGTATATAAATACGCCGGAGTCATAAGGTCCACGCGAATGAAGTCGCGGGCATCAGCTAGTTTGATATATGACACAGTAAAGTTTGCAAAACTTTCTTTTTAAATTTTCTAATTGGGCCCCCGAAAATGACCCTTATTTCAAAAAAATATTTATTTCCTTGCACATCCGTGTTTGGGTCATAGGATTACACTATATTACCAAATTTTACCTAATTTGGTTCAGTAGATTCGGAGAAAATCGGCTATGACAGACGGACGGACGGACAGACAGACGCACGAGTGATCCTATAAGGGTTCCGTTTTTCATTTTTTAAACCCTAAAAAGTTTATTTTCCATCTTGACCCCATCTTGATGGACCCGGGACCATCCGTATCGCAGGCCGGACATGTTGACCACTGCGCCACGGAGCTCGTTATGAAAAAAAGACAATCTGTTATGTTTTAAGAGCTCATACCATATTCAAAGTTCGAGGGGCGCAGCCTCCCGCCAACAAACAAACAGTAAATATGATATTTTGAAAAGCACATATCATATCCAAAGCCCAACATAAGAAAGGGGTTCGGGGGCCATAGCCACCCGCCAGTCAAAAAACAGACAGTTGAATATTTTTTTAAAGCAGTTGTCGTATTCAAAGCTCAAAGGACGGAATTACACACAATTCACAAAGGATTGAGTTCATGAAACATTGTGTCCTCATTGCGCAAGTTTGACTTACACTTGGCCGCTGCATTCGGATCAGAAGCAAATCGGACGTATTCCCACCTGTAAACGACATATCCATTGAAACCCCGCACGATTTTTATTTGTAGTTTCTGTCCATATATGAGAAGCCGCTAATTGTTTTAGTTATTTTACTTATGTATAAAAATCTTAAATCTGTTCACAGAATAAGTATATCTACATAAATATATATTATCTACTTACCAAGTTGCAACTGTGTAATGTTTTTAGTTTCGGAATAAAGTGGATGTGACATACGGACTGATAGACAGAAATGACGAATCAATAAGGGTTCCTTTTTTGCCATTCAAATACGGAACCCTAAAAAAGTAAAAAAAAGTTTTTTATTACTTGAGTCAATTGTATTTTGCCGGGACTCTGGCCAACTCAAGCGACGGTATCGAAATAGGTCATTTACATTTCGTGATCTGGAAGACGAGGAGTAACTTGTAGACGTATTCGTCTTGTTGCATTTGGGTTGGGTGACGCACTGTTTAAAACGTAACAGTCTTGTTTACCTGTTATTAAAATATCGATGCACGGCTGTACGGACGGCGCTATAATTGTATTCTCTCTATCAGACGGCAAGGAACGAGCGGGGAGGGGAACAAGCGGCGAGAGGGGAGAGTAAACACCACGCGCCGAGGTCAAGTGCTTGCAGCGGCACGGCACAGCGTAGCGCAGCCAGACCAGACAGATACAATTTGATCGTGTGATGGGTAGACTGCGCATTTGTGTGTCGCCCGGCATGTTTACATCGAGTGCGCGAATCGGAAATTTTATAAATATCCCTATTGTGCTAGTGACGACTCTAGCAGCATAATTCTATTTCATAACTACGTAATATTCCCACACTGGGTAAGTTGTGTATACTTACTTACCTATGTATTTTTCATAAAGCTGGTAGTGATAGTAGGTTAATAAGCATTTTATGTTATAAGTATGTTCCATGCTTTAATTAAAAAAAATAAAGTCAAAATAGTTGTGGGTTGCTTATTCTAAAGCCCATCCGGCGATGCGGCTCACTGTGGGCTTTTGAAAAGCTTAGCATTAACTTAGATATTCTGCGGATTGGAATCGCTAGAACTCACTTTCCTCTTTATTAAGAGGGCCCTGAACGCGCATATCTCCATCCATACAAATGGAAAAAGCGAATTATGACAATATTTGATAATGTTGGTATAAAATTAAGCATTCAATCAATCATTATTTTAATCTTATTGTAATCTGCATACATAGAAGTAGGAGACGACTTTTTAAATCTATGTCTGCATACGTTCCTATACAGTTTGGTTAAAATATTCATGGTTTTTCAATTCCCCTTTTCCGTTCGTATGGAGATATATGAGTATGTGTTCAGAGCCCGCTACGTCACCATTTTTAAAGCGCAGTCGCGCCGTTTTCAAGTAATACGCTTTCAGTAAAAATTTTAAGTGGTATTTTGTATAAAAATTTTAATTACATCTCCGCGCTTCAAAAATCGTATTATTAAGAAAAGCTAAGCGAGTTATATTTGATCCAATTATCAGAAATTACCAATTCGTGGCTAGAGGCTTTTCTAAAGCTCAACCGCTTCGCCTATTATCGCCTATTATTAATATTTTTAGGGTTCCGTACAAAAATTGAAAAACGTAACCCTTATAGGATCACTCGTGCGTCTGTCTGTCCGTCCGTCCGTCTGTCACAGCCGATTTTCTCCGAATCTACTGAACAAAATTAGGTGAAATTTGGTAAGATGGTGTAATCCTATGACCCAAATACGGATGTGCAAAGTAAATAAATATTTTTTTGAAATAAGCGTCATTTTCAGGGGCCCAATCACAAAATTTTAAAAGAAAGTTTTGCAAACCTTGCTGTGTCATATATCAAATGAAAGAGCTCATAATGAGGATCTCAAAAATATATTTTTTTTGTTCGGGTATAATCAATACTTTTGATTTTATTCACGAAAGAAGGCAAAAATTTACGATTCTTACAACGACAAACTAGTTAGTTAGTTTGGCCTAGGGCAAACTAGTTTGTCCTAGGCCAAACTAGTTTATCCTAAGAGTGTTAGGATAAATTAGTATGGTCTAGGACAAACTAGTTCGTCTTGAAATCTTTAGCATAAACTAGTTTGGCCGAGGATGTGACTTTTCATGCAAAATCGACATGGGTATCGTTGTATAGGTTTTCCGGGGTGTAGATTTCGAAAATGAAGGCAGTTTTAGAATCCAAGATGGCGAACGTGATTTTTTATGAAAAATCGCCACGGGTGTCGTTGTATTGATTATTTTGGGTGTAGATTTTGAAAATGACGTCATTTTTGGAATACGAGATTGTGTACATGACTTTTTCTTGAAAATCGACATTAGTGTCGTTATGTGTGGTTTTCAGGGTGTAGATTTCGAAAATGACGTAATTTTTGGAATCCAAGACGGTGGTCGTGGCTTTTCATAAAAAATCCAAATGGGTGTCGTTGTATAGATTTTTTGGGGTGTAGATTTCGAAATTGACGTCAATTTCGGAGTCCAAGATGGCGGACGTGACATTTGATGAAAAATTCAGTTCGTCTTATTCAGTTCGTCCTAGGCCAAACTAGTTTGACCTAGGCCAAACCAGTTTATCCTAGGACGCTTAGGACAAACGAGATTGTACTGAAATCGGGTTTGGTCGGTGACATATGTATGTGATAATGTTTGTTCCACTTTTACCTCATGTAGCCTAAACGGCTTGACTGTTTTCGAAGTGTGAGGATTAGATGCGTATTCTTCCCCGGAATGTCATAGGCTATGTAACGTCAGCAAAAAATCAATATGGTGGACGTAAGCTGTTAAAAATGGCAGTCGGATTATTTATTTTTTAAATAATGCAACTTTTTACACTTTTATGTTCTTTGTTCCGCATTTTTGTCAAAGCCTGGACAATTTTCTCGAAATAATATTTCATCAAAATTTCAACTTCAAATTTGAAACGAAAATAAATTATGCAAGTTATCCGTGCAATCTTTTATTAAACGGGTACAAGAATTTGCCTTAGTTTAAAGAATTACCAATAACAAAATTCTGTCTTATGCATATTATTTATTTACAGGAGAAGTTAGGACGTCTCTAGTATGTAAGTTGATCACAAATAGGTATATTAGTTATGATAACGTCCTTTCAACTTTAACTCGTTTCAGAACGCAGACAACTAATCCTGAGCGAGCGGGTGGCGGGGCGTGCAGCGGTGATGGCACAAGTAGAACAGTTCCCTTTGTTTCGGATCGCCTCGCTGCTGACTCAGCGGCTCAGTTCACCTATCTCTAAAAAGCTGAAGGTTTTTCATAATATGATTTTCATACTAGTTCTGGAATTAAGCGAGGGTGAGCTAAGAAACAAATGTTTGCCGTGTGGTTCTCGGCAGAGTAGAAAGGACCACTCCAAGTCTTCTCGTGGTTGTCGTAGAAGGCGACTTAGAAAACATAAGCTAAAAGAGGCCTCTCCAACGCGTCTGGCTAATGTGGAGAGTTCAGGCAAAAAACCTCTGACTGCTCTGGCATATATATGGCTCTGGTAGTACAGAGAGGGTCGTGCTCCTGCAGTTGAGACTGAAAAAGACTTGATAAGCGACGAAACAAGAGTCACGTTTTGCGGAAACTAGCAAATTACAACCGTCCGTAACATGGCGGATAAGCTGCAAGAGAGCCGCCTAAGCTGGTACGGAGTAACTCCCATCCAGCCCGGTGAGCCTGCCCCGGTGACGGGATGGTTGGAAAAAATTTATTCATCGACCCCGGTATTTCGGTCCCTCCCGGTCGGGTCCCGTTATTCGGGTTGATGAATCAATTCTTCCCAACCGTCCCGTCACCGGGGCAGGCTTACCGGGCCCGATGGGAGTTACTCCTGGTACGGCAGGCGTCTCTCTTGCAGCTTATCCGCCATGTTGCGTACATGGAAACTGCCGCGAATACGTGAGTTTCTCACGCGGTCTTGCCGCGAAACTCCACACATCCAGCGCAGCTTGCGCCAGAGATGTACGCAAACTAGTAAAATTGTAATGAGCGGTTCCATAAAACATAGGTACAATTTTTATGTCAATTCGGTATTTGTTTTTTTTTATAACTCCAAACTGCTTTAGGGTTTATGGCACTTAGGACTCAGGCATTATCAGTTCGCTATGGTAAAACTTACGAGGTCTGAAGCTCACAGAGCCACTCACAAGTGTAAATAGTGGAGTGATAGAGCAAGCATTTATTGCTCAGTATGCCTTACACGCCTTTTCACTTTTTTATTTTGTAATTACGTAAGCATACAGTTGTAATAAATCAAAAATTTTTACTAATATTATAAAGCTGTTGAGTTTCGTTTGTTTGTTTGGTTGAACGCGCTAATCCCAGGAATTACTGAACCGATTTCAAAAATTCTTTCACCGTTGGATAGGTAAGTTATCCCCGAATGCTATAGGCTAGGTATGTACCACGGGCGAAGCCGGGGTGGACTGCTAATAGTACATATAAGTCAAATAGCGAATAACTCCTGCAGCCTTTAAATAGAGATTTCTTCACCAAGTTTCAACGTCAAGTTGTCATTTGTTTGCAGGTATGCGCGCACCACCACCCCCGCTTCGGAACCACGATCTGCGCGCGCGTCGGCCGCTGGTATCGCGCGGGCGAGCTGCGCTTCAAGCTGTGGATGCTGCAGCTGCCCGCCCCGCGCTGTCCCGTCGCCGTCTCCGACCGGGAGGCCATCGACATCGGCACCGACATACTGGGTGACACTATAGTAGAGTTATGTATTTCTGTAAGCTCGAGCGAGTTGTGACCTGTTCAGTCCGTGCATATGTCTAGAACTAAGGGGATTACGTCTTTAGAATCAGATCAGATCAAGGTCTGCGTTATAATCAAAAATCGAAAGGCGAACATCAAATTTAACTTATCTTGAAGTTCATATTGTAATTTATCAAAATTATAGCAAGTTTTAGTTATGGTTAAAATTTATCTAGCGTTTCGAGAATTGATTATTATAACCCGTTGTACCATTGCAGACGACACAAATTAAACGCTCGTAGACTTGAAACTGCTTTTGTCATACAAACAAAATCGATATTGATAACGCACACTACGAGATCAAGGAAGCTTCTAGAATATTTACAATTACCTTAAATATGATAAAAAATCGCTGCCTGCATATTTCATGATGCCATGATGAACTTAATAAAAACAAGTACCGTAGAACTACAAAGTCCGAGCGCATTTTATATTTTCTTTGGTAAATAACTAAACAAAGTCACTTTCCCATTCACAAGTTCGGTGAGACTGCGTTAAGGATTTATAAATAAATAAATAAATATATACGGACAAATCACACAGATTGAGCTAGTCCCAAAGTAAGTTCGAGACTTGTGTTATGGGATACTAACTCAACGATACTCGTACTATATTTTATAATAGATACTTATAAGTATATATAAACATCCAAGACCCAGGTCAATCTGAAAAAGATCATTTTCCATCTTGACCTAACCGGGGATCGAACCCGGGACCATCCGTGTCGCAGGCAGGCGTGTTGACCGCTGCGCCACGGAGCTCGTCATATTTATTATCATATCATAATATTTACTAAACGAGGCTAACTATAATGTTACAATTGTTGCAGGCGAGGCCACCATATTCGCCCTCGGTTCGATGATCATCATTTACGAGGTGAATCGTCAAGTGGTAAAAAATGAAGCCAAGGTAACTTATTTTCTTCTACACTTCTTTTTTTTCATCTACGCTGAGTAACATTATAAGTATGTAACAAAAAAACAGATATTTATAGGTATTCAATTCATATACCTTCGTATCCCAGAAAAACGGTCCCAGCAGAGATACCAGACAAAATGCAATAACCATGTAAGGTTAACATAATTTTATTCAGTTATTTATTACTCTTGGTAGCCTTAAGAAAAAGACTAAGGTACAGCGACTGCTGACTATAGCACAGTAAACTATGTGTTCACTGTGGTTATACTGTCAGAATAATGTTACACTTCCATGCTGGTTTGGGAGGGATTGGGCTAAGGAATCTCGTCAATAGGCGATTCGATTAGCAACCCATCACTAATTTTGGTCCCGCTTTCCACCATAACGCCCTCTAACACGCTAAACGTGGTGAGGTAAGCGTGTTAGAGGGTTTGATGACCTTTGGCTCTGTCTACCCCACAAGGGATAAAGACGTGATAATATGTATGTATGAATAATTTTAGGACTGAGCAATACTAATAAAATTTCATTATTTATCAGATATTGGACAAAAGATCCCACTGGGTGGCGATTCTGACTGCACTGGAGGAGTTGAAAATTGAAGTTGAGATCCAGCAGAAAGAGATTGATTTACTCCTGGCTGCCATCCGTAAGCTGGACCCCGACGTGCCGCTGCCCTCCACTCTCACAAAGCCCTTGCATGTGCCAGATTCTGCCCCAGAACTAGCGGCATCGCCGGCATTACTCTCTACCGTAACAGCACCTCCCTTATCATCTTTGCCTTTAACAATACCCAAAGCAACGCCTGATGAAGTTGCTCCACTGCCAGACTCCCCACCGTCGTCTCCGCCCGCGCCTCATCCTCCAACTGACTCACCACCGCCCTGTCCACCCGAGGGTAGGTTTAACTCTGTGTGGCTCGTCCTCCTGGATCTAGCGGAGGAAGATTAGATTTCAAGGCTAGTGTGCCAACGGAATATGAGTATATATTGAAGTAGATGCCCTTCTGCCATCGGAGTTAGAAACATCATGTCTGCCAAATGCGGGGAAGCGGGTTTTTCTCTCTGTCACACATATATGGTATTGTACAGTCGGTTATATTTTATGACTATATATATATGTATATGTATCCAGGCATACATAATACATAAGCTCTGGACTGGATACATGTGTTATATAACCCGCGGCCAAAATCACTTAGTATAAATTGAGCATGTTATCGTATTTATAATTTTTTTATTTAAATAAGTTTTATATTCAGATATATGGTGAGCCTGTGTTTTTACAGAGGACATGGATGGATTAGGGGATCCGATAATTCACCTATTTAATCACACATTTTGACCTTTGTCTGTTACACAAGTATACCTTTATTTAAAAATATATGTGTGCTAAAAATATTTATTAATATAAGGAAAGCAATTATTATTGTGATAATGTGTTTATACCACACCCACTCAGAAAGTGTGTCATTGCTCGTTCATAAACGGATTACAAAGTTCATGATTTCTCCCTTATAAATGTGCGGCGGGAAAAGTAATATGGAATGTCATTCCTACCCTCCGTTGCATAGCAGGAATGTTGTATGAAAATCCATCCTTGCCCTGCTAGCGTTCTTTTGTTTTTAGCAGCGAAAATACAGACGTCAAAACTCAAAAACGGTTTTTTATCAAAAAAAAACGTGTTTATTTGTACTTGATATCAATGAAAGGAGGCTGGCAACCTTTTTCTGCATGACGAAAAAGTTCAATTTGTTTTGTAAAATTTAGTTTTTTACTGAATTATAATTAATTAACAATACGCCTTTAATTATTCTAAATATTTTTCCAAAATGCCATGTGGTAGTGTCAATGTCAATGTGATAGTGAAAGTGTCGATTTTATAATGGAGGTTTGTGGTGGGAAGTCAAGGGGTGCAGTTGGGGTCTACCTTGGACGATTTTGCAAATTGATTTTGGTGGACTTTATAATATGAAATTGGTGTAGTTTGGTGTTAGAAATGCTCGTGCTCATGGAACAATTTGTGAAATAGTTAAAGTGGACTGTTATATGGACTCGTATAGACTTGTCACCATAACCTCCCGACCAGGAGGCATCAAAGAACATATGCCATCTTTGATGCTACTTGTTACAACTTTACCGTACAACACCGATACTTAGTATCTTAATTTACTGGACATTGGCAGAATCACTGAAATCTCGGTGGAAGCCATTTTATAAAACAGAAGAAGAAGATTTTATAATAATGACGCCACCAGAAATAAAAATACCGCTCAAGATGTCCTATGAAACTCACTTCCTGAAAAGTCTCGAGACAAATAGAACTGGTTTCGAACTTAAGTTTCGAAAGTGGCCGAAGAGGTAAAAACTAACTAACGTCAAAACTTATATTGATTTTATATTGTGGAAAAGTAGCAAAAATGCACAATCGCTCTCAGAAAACGCCCTACTATCATATATTGGCGAAAAAGCTTCTTGGAAAAAACGCTAGTCGCTATAAGTTTTAGTCATTGTTACAATTTTAATAAAGAAATATAGATACTTTAATTCAAAAATATTGACTTTTTATTTTATTAATAGATCACTCTATAAAACAGGGATCCGCACCGCATCATGGTTTCGGCATGGACTCTGGAATAATATGGACCGGGTGCGGAGTCCACAAGTGACGTCAACTTTTTGCGTATCATGTCTTTAATTTACTTGTAC
This sequence comes from Rhodophaea formosa, assembly GCA_963082605.1. Lineage (NCBI taxonomy): Eukaryota > Metazoa > Arthropoda > Insecta > Lepidoptera > Pyralidae > Rhodophaea > Rhodophaea formosa. The sequence continues at coordinate 15,924,256 of OY720206.1, forward strand.
AAATGCGGCTTAAATAGGATTCGAACGGCGAAAAATTGCTCGATATTAATGTCGAAGTGTGCGCGAGCTTGAGTCGCGACACTTTTGCATACTTTGGTATTTGCGTCACTGTTAAGTTTCTTATGGAGCTTATCCATGACTATTTAATGTGACGTATATTACCTGTGTCTTTGTACTATCGTGGTCGTGTAGTATTAAATCGAGTAATTACTCGTACGTTCAGACTTTTTCATTTTATGATAACGTATTCTTAGATGCATAGGTGTAGGCAATTAGCGAATTGTATAGAGAGTCATGTAGCTAGAGGAGATCGATGGATTTCTATTGAAGGCCACAAATTTAAACTCAATTGACGTGTGTTCTATGCCCTTATTTCGGTAATATAGCGGACTCCGGGCTCCGGCGCACCATAGCTGGGGACGCAACCGGGAAAAAAACCTGGATGATGTTGACGATGACGCATGTTAAGCAACCCCGGACGCTGTACTAACTGGGATGGGTGACCGCACGTGGCATAAAAATATATCGACCTCCTACGTGCTTTAAAAGGTACATTAAGTCGTTGGTGTGGCGGTCCTCCATTTCACAGGTATTTGTCTGCGGTTCTGGAAATACGCCAAGAAGGTTTGGCGTCACACAGGTAAAAACGTTCACTAAATCATATCATAGCACGAATGCTATGATATGATTTAGTGAACGTTTCAAGGAATCACTGCTGAGTACGCTGCAACCAGTATAACGCTCAGACTAGGAGGATACATATTTGTCACAGTCTCACAAAATGGACTTAAAACTTTGTTCTATTATGTATTACTTATCATCCATCACGCCATCTGTTGTTGGATGAGGAGACTACTGACTCCTAAAAGTACGTACAATGTACATACCAAGCTCCGTTGCGCTCGGCCATACGGCTTCTCGACGATGCCGCATACTATCGGTAGATGGCAGGCAAACACTCATCGCTGGAACTGGAGCAAAAAGATCGGCTTGTGTGCGGCTATCTGTGCTTTCGCTGCCACATTGGATATTAGTCTTCAAAATACCCCACAGGTGTAGTTAGTTATCTCTTTTAACGAATGGATACCTGTTTTTGAAACACACCGAATTGTGGTCGCTCGTGCTTGGCTCAACAGATATATTGATTGGAATTTAGTATGAAAAGTGAAAGCTACATCATTATATCATCACATGGATAGCAAAATTTTTTGGCTTGATAACATACTACACGCATAAAGCGTAAAAACAAAGTCATAAAAAAGGGTGCCATACGGCACCCGTAGGTCATAATGGTGGTCATAAACTAACATTGATTTGCTGAAAATTATGGATATAAATTTGGAACCGAAATTCAATTAGCCCATTATGGTGGCTCTAAGGGATAACTTTCTTCTCATCATCATCATTAGGTCTTTGTTAGTCTCCACTACAGGAGCACGACCCTCTCTTTACTATCAGCCAGAGCAGTCAGACGATTTGGCCTACACTCTCCACGCTGGCCAGACGGGTTGTAGAAGTGTCTTTAATGTTTATAAGCTTTGTTTAGTTTATGTTTCCTAAGTCGCCTTCTACGACATCCACGGGAAGACTTGGAGTGGTCCTATTCTTCTCTGCTGGGAACCACACGGCCCTTTGTTTGCATACTTACGTTTATTATTTTACAAAATTCCAGCCAACACAGAATACAATACAAAAAAAATGTATCAGAACAGTTTCTGACTGTGCAACAGTCAATTGCAAAAGTATTGATGTAATTCCAATTGACGATTCATGTGTATCTGAAATTCAAAATATAGCAGATAAATAAATAAATAAAATTTCATTTATTTCGGATAACAAAGATCCATATTCACCGTTACATTTTACACTACACATTTTATATTACGAAGAAAAAATAAATAATAATAATAAATGTCATTTTAATTATTAAAGTACAATAAAGTCATATCATAAATACACATTGAAAGATCACTTGATATTGAAAGATGCATCGACTGTTCGCCCTTTCAAGGGGACTTTTAAAATACATCAAATAATCTGGAGTAAGACAGTGCCTAATATTCTTCACGCGAGAAGATTGAGCTGTATTGAATGTCCCAGCCACATTGAGTGTAGTCATTTTTTCAAAATTGGTCAAAATCCTGTTCATTAAATCCACTTATCTGAAACTCCATCGCGTTCCATATCAAGAGATTCAGCGCCAAGTTCTTTGAATCTTCTTCAACAGTTTCCGGACCTAGAACACCACAAATGCTGGAACTATTTAATACGGTAACACCATCGCCAGAACCTTGACTTTTACGTAAACAACTTTGAAAACATCTACTCAGATAGCTCCGTTTCCCGACTCGACCAACGCATAGATAATTACTTACCTACTTATAAGTTTGTCTTGATGGAACTAAATATTGTAGGCAAGGTTCTGAATCATTAGAATACCTTTAAAGGAATTTTCAGAATCCTGGTATCGCAATAATGGTAACTTTCTTGCTACATAACTCACTGTTACCTTGATGGGCCGTGCTGTTTGCACTGTGTAGCCGATGATCGTCGATACAGTATTCCTTGCGTATATATGCGTATGCAGCAATTTAAAGGAGAAACATTTCGAAGCTAGCTGCTTTCGTGGTTCATCTAGTCTGGGTTTTTTAGAGTCATACCGTGTATAGAAAGCCTACCCATACGGACAAATATCTCAATGGTTAATCCCATCATCATCCATTTTAGTTGGCTACCGTTGGTAAATCTTTATTTCAGAGAGCACATGGTATCTGTGACACTTAGTGCGGTGAGTGCGGTTAATCATAAATTGGGCAAAAAAAGAGAAGCATCGGTACCCGTACTATAGAACATATCGCTGACATGAAGAATAGATGCTCAACGAAGTCTGCAGTCTGTGAACATGCCCTGGAGCAACCCAACCAATATGCATTTTGGTAATCCTCAAGTCCTTGGAAAAGTAAACAGATAGGTACATTCCAAGAATGCTTCGTGCTATCGAAATTATAAAACATTCTAATTTCAATAGAGACGATCGTTGGAAGTTACTAATACTACTAGCTTGGGACTCAATCCTCAATTTAGAATTATATCATACATAACCTTCAGACACCGTGAGCCAATAATGCGTACATCCGGAACGTTATCATAAATATTTTAGGCTAACGTTTGGTGTTTAAATAATGTAATAAACGCGATAAAACCGTATTATTATTATTGATCTTATTTTGATGCCCATATAACTTAAAATTTTTACCAGTAGTACCTACATATATTTTAAATTTAATTGTATTTGGAGCGCCGGTTTAAGAGTTATCGCGGAACAATCATATCTACAAACAACATACAAAAAATGTATTTTCGCCTCAACTCCATTTGAAGACCTTGCTCGCTTCGCTTGCTGTGATAATTAAAAGTACCTATCAAGAATAGTACATTATGATGCAAGTAGGGTAAGCTGGATGCTTCGTGCTTATAATAAACCGATGACTATAATATTAGACAGCTTACCGTACGAGCATCATACGACGTTTTTCAATACATTTCAGATTACCATATAAACTAAAATAAGATTGCAATAAGGAATTTTTAAAAGTTAGGAACTAAAGCAGTTTGTAAAAATACATTTATAATAGTCAGGTACATTTACACACGTTTATTTTTTACAATAAAGTACATTCAATCAAATTGATAACCTTCTCCTTTTCGAAGTCGGTAACCAAATCACATCTCACAAATCAGAAAAAAAGTTTCATGCTGAACTTGAAACTTTTTGCTCGGATTCTATGAAAAAGTTTAAATTTTGCATCTGTGGCATTGGGCTATTGAGCGGTTGTGATTGGTGTAAAGTTAAAAGCACTAGTGGCGTAAATACATCATATCGATCCATGTTTCGATGTCATAAGAACCGTATTATTAGCAAATGTATTGAAAAATAACATTATAGCGGACCATAGGCTTAGAAGCACCAAAGCTAAGGATGCAATCGGGGAAGTACTTAGATGAGCAGGGTATAAATAAAAGAGTGATGTTGAAATAGCTAAGAAGCTATGCCTGCTCTTTTAATTTTATTCATCTTAAATAAGAATGAGAGCAGTATCAGTTCATAACACAAAATAACTTCTCAATACAAAATCGATAATACGATTGCGAATTCCGTGAAGTCTATTTTTTGTAATATAGGTATATCTTCCCACTGGGAAAGTGCTACAATACCTAATATGTACTGATAATGCCCATCAAATATTATTTCGTCTTACGGAGTACTGCATGTAGGATGATTTTAAAACATACATTAAAGTACGTAAACCTAAATAAATTCACGTAAAAACTTTTCTGAAGAAATTAAACCGCGAACCCTAATATGACAGATGTCTTGAAACGTGGTTTTTAATTTTCCCTCTGAATTGAATTTCTTCCTCAGTTCGCCTGTCATCTTAACTTGCTCGGCAACGTTTTATTTTATTTTTCTATTAAAATGTTTTACAACAGTTAGATATTCTTAACTATTTTTTTTTAATTTATTAAAACTCGCTACGATTACAACCTTAAGGGGGAACAGTAGGCACAGTAGCGACGCCAATCATTTTATTCCTAATACTTTACAAATAGAAAGGAATTCAAGAATATAAACAATACAAGCCTTAGTAAATAACCTGAAGTATTTTTTGAATCATGTTTATTACTATCGGAATCAGTGAGAATTATGAGAATCTGATTACCGCCAAAAACGGCCGTTTTTGGCGGTTATCACTTTTTCTATCAATGACTGATTATCATAATATCAAAACATGATTCCAAAAATACTCCAAGTTATTTACTAAGGCTTGTATTGTTTATATTCTTGAATTTCTTTCTATTTGTAAAGTATTAGGAATAAAATGATTGGCGTCGCTACTGTGCCTACTGTTCCCCCTTAAGTGTTTTATATAGCACACAAAAGCCGAACGGCAATTTGTATGGAAACGTCGGATTTTATATATACTTCCCAGCATTGGTACAAAAAAAGTTGTCCGTATATATTTATTTATTTACTACCTCCTCCTAGGTCCTCGCAGAACAAGATTTTAAATGATATCTCCGTTTTCTTTTGAATGATTTATTTCAAATGGGGGCAGCACTGGACCCGAACACTGAACCTGTATTTAAACGGGCTATATTTTTTTCGTTTCTTGTTTAATTGAGAAAATAAAAAATGGAGTCTCAAATGTTTTTTGATTATTTGACTAACGGACTTATTTTATTTGTTTAGAAAACTTGCCTAAGATCCGATATTTAAGAGTTGGGCTCTCGTCGGTGTTCTAGTGCGGTAAAAACGCACACAATTACTAATTTTGGCAGAGATAATGAAGTGGTTTGCTATTGCCTTCTCCATTTGACACACACACACACAAATTAGTAAATTAATATAACTGAAAGTTATTGCTAAATACACGGTGTTGAATGAATGAATGAAGCATGAATTTTTGGGTAGCAATAACTTCCAGTTATATTTATTTATTGATTTGTGTGTGTGAAATGGAAAAGGCAATAGCATACCACTTCATTATCCCTGCTAAAATTAGTCATTGTGTGCGTTTTTCTCACACTATAACACTGACAAGAGCCCAACTCTTAAATATCGGTAGGCTAGTTTTCTTATAAATATAATCAGTTTGTTAGTTGAGTAATCAAAACTATATTCGATGACATTTTTTCTTTTCTCTATTAAATAAGGAATGAAAAAGATATAGCCCGTTAAAATTTCGTGTGACGTCATAGTTCGCTACACGTTTTTGCAAACTGTGATGTCATACACATGCGGGGTATTTGTGTATGACATCACTCATGATTTTTGATGCGCTATATCTTTATTATTTATTTACAAAATCAATACAATAAACACTAACATTCTAGAATGCCATGTAAAAATATAAACAAATATTTTTAAAATATTTTAAAAATATTTGTTTATATTGTCACTTCGAGTCTTGAAAGGTTGACAAAAGAAAAATACGCAACCAATATTTTTTCTAACTGACTGACTAATTTTAGTATTATTTTTTTGCCTAGTCTCCTGGGGCAAAATGATATTATTTAAATAAAAAAAATATATAAAAAGCCTTATTATTACTATTATGTATGGTTTAAAAAGAGAAAGGTATGTGTACATAATCCATTTATGCTATTAACGGTGTCTCTACCATCTACGCATAATACACAACAGTAAAGGCAAGCTACGTGGCGCAGCGGTCAACACGCCGGTCTGCGACACGGATGGTCCTGGGTTCGATCCCCGGTCAGGTCAAGATAAATCATCTTTTTCAGATTGATCTGGGTCTTGGATGTTTATTTATATATATGTATTTGTAATAAAATATAGTATCGTTGAGTTAGTATCCCATAACACAAGTTTCGAACTTACTTTGGGGCTAGCTCAATCTGTGTAATTTGTCCAAAAAAAAAAAAGAATAATTTCAATTTTGGAGACCCTCTACAAAATAAATTGTCCACTCTCAGCGTACACCACTTAACCTGAACATAAATAATGACGCTAAACGACAGATAAAAAGGTTATCTTTCATCGCGAGCCCTGTTTGAGACACAAATTGGGAAAAAAGGTATTAATTCCCTTTAAATGTAATACGGGGTCATTATTTACGAAGTAATTGAAAATACTGATGCTTCTTCTAAGAAGGCTTTATATTTCAAACTTTGATTTAACTCGTTGACGGACGCCAAACACAATAAAAAAATTATGTTATAACGTCTATAGGCGTCTACTGTCCGTTAATGTCTTATATGTGTTTTTCGTGTGTAAGTGGCTAACATTGGTGTCAGTTTTTCAAACCACCTAAAGGCAAATGAAGAAGCTTAGCGACTGGTAATGATGGTCGGGACCTACGGCTTAACTCGCCTTTCGAAGCGAGGAGCTCGAGATACTTTAATGTCACTTGTGGTCATCTATCCCAATGGAGACGACACCCTGGGTTGCTTAACAGGCGTAAGCGCTAACAATGCGGTACGCCCATGGGGCCATCGAGCTCTTCATCCATTTATATTGCCCTACGTCTGTTACGGGTCAAATTTTGGAAGCTTAACTAAAGCCACTTTCTGTGTAAACTGGATGACAATACAATATTATTGAGTCAAAGAGTGCTTTGTTGATTGTCTCGAAAGGTGGACATAGGAAAATAAAAGAGAAAAAACTCTTTGTGTTTGGGTTAATTTTGCTTTCTTTTTACGAGCTCTTTACAGTTGGTATTCGTTTATAATAAAAGCTTGTCATAACCATTGACAGTGTAAACTTACGTTGTACAAAAGAGTACACAAAATAAATATAACAATTCTTTTTATAGTTTTTTGTAAATATACGTAAAAATACAACTGATTAGGTTAGAGATGATAAGGTTTTAAACATTTTCAGTTATTATTTTAGCAGTATAATGCCGTTTCTAACGCATAACACAACATCATAAGTAGACCAAATACTGAATCCATGAAAGTTGCAACAAAGCGGGCTGTGCGGTGGAGCTACAAACTCAACAGAGTACAGATGTCACGCGTCACACAATGCAAGACAGTCATTCAACATTGTAGATCTCGTAAGTTATATAGGACTTGGTGGAAAAAACTGGTGCTTCGTCACTTTGTAAATTAGGATAAAAACTGTTTATTGCAGCACGTTTACAGCAGGAATAATTTAAAGTAATACATAACAATATAATACGGAAAGTTTTGAACAATTAAACAATTTGCTTTCTTTATATTATACAATATTATTTTCAGCATTGAGATATCAATGTCGGCTTCTAATATAAGATACTAGAGCCAAATAAGGTCTGAAATATAAATAAAGCCTGCCTGAAAAATGATGGATTTGCAACAGTGTAAACGTCTTGGTTAAGAAAAAGAACATACAAAATGATGATGAAAAGCTGACACCACTTCACTACCTATATATAAATTATATATTTATATAAAAAAAGGATTATTAAAATTGCGGTAATTAAGGCCCATGTGCAACAAAACAATGTATGGGACGAATACTGGAAACTAAAAAAAAAATTACATTTTCATAAAGAAGTGTTTAGCCGCCCGGGCTATTTGTTTGCTTTACACGCTTTATGTAAGTAAGTGGGATTTCTCTATTGTCTTTATTTGGCGACAGCGCGCCGAGCTTTGCATTAAAAGCGGAAATAAAAAATAAACAAATCTCGCCGTTGCGGCCCTTTATGATGAGCCGACGACCCGTTATCTTACCGCTCGCGCCGGAGACTACACATGTACAAATATCACGAAAATGCGCATTGCTTCAAGTTTCAGTTGCTTTTAGATATTTGTAATAAAAATTTTTAGGGTACCTCCCATACAAGAGTAATTTTTTTATTCTCTACTTACCCATCGTGTGGGGTATCGTTAAAAAGGTCTTTGAAAAATATTGTGAGGTTGGGAACACCATTTTTCGATTTAAGGATCCGTTTCCGAAATATTTGGTTTTAAAGTGAAATTTTTTGTTAGAGGTAAGTGCCCCCCCCCCTCTATCTGCTAAACGGTTATATATGGATACGTGAAAAAAATTACAGCAGTAGTGTATATACTGAAGTTTAAAGGAAAACTATCAGAGCTGAGTACTAAGTGCAAACTAAAAAGTTATAGGCAACCAACTTATAAAATGTACTGGAAAATGTAAAATTTCATACAAATTTCATTGTTAGATAATATGTTTTTGGTCGTTAAACTGTGAGGTGTGAGTGTAAACAGTGTGAACTCAAAATTGTCATTCGCAACTACGGAACCCTACACTGCGCGTGGCCCGACACGCACTTGGCCGGTTTTTTTTAGAATAGACCTCGCGCCATCTCAGTGGGTGTAAATACAAATGAAAAATAGATTCAAAAAACCGGCCAAGTGCGTGTCGGGCCACGCGCAGTGTAGGGTTCCGTATTTGCAAATGACAACTTTGAGTTCACACTGTTCACACTCGCACCCCACCAAAAACATCTTGTATGAAATTTTACATTTTCGAGTACATTTTATAAGTTGGTTGCCTATAACTTTTTAGTTTATACTTAGTACTCAGCTCTGATAGTTTTCCTTTCAACTTCAGTATATATACTACTGCTCTAATTTTTTTCACGTGTCTATATATAACCGTTTAGCAGATAGAGGGGGGGGACACGTACGTCTAACAAAAATTTGCACTTTAAAACCAAATATTTCGGAAACGGATCCCTAAATCGAAAAGTGGTGTTCTCAACCTCACAATATTTTTTAAAGACCTATTTAATGATACCCCACACGATGGGTAAGTAGGGAAAAAAAAATTACTCCCCCACTTTACTTGTATGGGAGCTACCCTAAAAAAATTTTTTTTTCAAGATTTTATTCTACCACTTTTTTGCCAGGATTAATATACATACCCATACCAAATTACAGCTTTCTAGTACTGATAGTCTCTGCGTAAAACCGCGGACGGACAGACAGACAGACAGACAGACAGACAGACAGACAGACAGACAGACAGACAGACATGGCGAAACTATAAGGGTTCCTTGTTTACTACGGAACCCTAAAAATAGTAATGAGTTGCAAGCCGCATTGCCTATTGACAATTTACCTCAGATTCACAACCATTCCTTCGCGATCTTGTAAAGATAAACATCAAGTACATTCTGGTTTTTGAGAAAATAGGTTTTAGCTAATAATTGTCGATTTACCGTAATATTTTATAGTGAACTTGATAGTGGTAGGGTGATTCGAATGAGGTATTTTATGCGACTTGATTACTATTTAACCTATTGTTAAAATGAGAGAATTTAGCCATACTACATAAATCACTCACAAAGCTAAAATCACTTTACAATACAAAATTCACAACTTACTATGGGCGCTATAAACTTAATTATTTATCTTGACTTTTATATATGCTTGGAGTAAATTGGAATGAAAACCCAGTACAAAAACAAATATTTTTATATATTGGTATTTCCACGCTGGCTAAATAAATGGTATTGAAATGCGAAGTTATTCATTATATAGTCTGCAAAAATCGCTTCGCCCATGGCAACAATTTGTAGGTTTCCGATTGCTTCCATTACGTGATTGTTAACGTTGTATTCTGTGTATTTTTCGCTAGAAAAATGCAGGGCTGAATCGTTTTTCAGTCTGAATCAATTGTGTTGTGTTTATACTTTCTGCGTAAACCAAAGCGGACTTGTGTTATTTCACTAAAAGATTTTTTCAGAGGAAACAGTTTTACATTAGATATTACATTACATATCTGCAGTACGTACAGATATGTAATTTCTTTACAATGTAACTATTAATTTAGGACTAGATATATTGTACTAAAATTTTAAGTATTAACAAAAACAACAAATCACCCTTTGTAAGTCGTCCAATTTACAATTGTTCCACTTCATAAGCGCGTCGCGGTCACTACCCCTGAAATACGAGAAAAACAAACAAATTATTTGAATGCCATTGTGCGAGTTTTCAAACTAATTTTCTGTTTTCTCAATATAAAGAATTCAGTGACGTGGAGTGTAAAGTTGGGTAAAGAAATTCCTAAATATATCTATACAGATTCTATATTTTTATATTATATACATTAAGTAATACATATAAAAATGACTATCTCTATACATATATGCTGAAATTTATGTAAAGAAAATGTGCGCAAGGCGAATGCTCATTGCTATTGGTAGAAAGTGGTATTTTTTTATTTACTTTTTCTGTGTTATTTTTCAATTATATATGCCTTTCGGGTAATATACGAAATTCTTTGGTTATTACATCAATTGTACTACTATGGACAGACCTATTTAACGAAAGATAGTGCTATTATAACTACGAATAACATTTTGATGGGAGTTAACACGAGAATTGCTACCTATTGAGTCTTTTAGTGCCATAGTTGACAGACTAAATAGAAAAACAATGTTACTGGTTGAATATTCATGATACCTTGTACAGTAATTTGTACATTTACAATCCAGTTTTAGTAATAATAGTTGTTGATGGAAAGAAGCCGTTGTTCTGTCGATGATTTTTAATTAGTTGTTCCTCTCTTGCAAGTTCTTCCGTTAATTGTAATACAATGATAATATATATATATATAACGTAATACAATTAAAACAATATTGGAATACAATGTAATATTTTTCATGAATAAATTTGAAAGCCTGATAGTGGATTATATTGTACGAAAGCAATGAAAATGAATTTAAACCTCTGACTCAACATTCGCAAATAGGTATACTTCGCTAACGATGACCCGATCTCAAATACGAGTGCTCGAACCGAATGAGTTCGTACGAACTGTTAAAGTAAATCCGTCGCAACTGAACTTCGGCTTGTTTGTGTATTTACATTGCGAAGATCATCCAGCTTGTTACACGGTTTATTGGTAGTAATCCGAAAATAGTTGTACACAGATGCTGAGCTTTGGAAACTTTGACTCGACAGACTTGTGCATTTGACCGACATTAGAAATACATATATGAAACGGTGTCTTTAGAATTTCTATTGAAAGTTGAATAAAGGAATATCAATTAGGTATCTAGGGTTTGAATACTCACATACAAAATACGACTATTCGGTATAGTCTGAACGATCCCCCCCAAATTTGGTACTTTTTGGAAGAAAATTGTCAAAGTTAAATTATACTCTGGCGGTACGTAAAGTACGTTTTTAATAAAAGGATACCACGAAGATAACCGAAAAAGGGAATATTAAGGTAGGTTATTGGCAAAAAACTGATAAAATTCCCATACTTTCGGGCCCTTCTGGAGTACTACAGGGTGTATAAAGTTGCAAACTTGGGCGTTTTCTTAGCGGTCTCTGAAAAAATCGCTGCTACATGCGCGTTTGCAATATTTGAAGTCGATAAAGACTGACCAGTAAACGCCGTCCACCTATATTCTAACTCGAGACTTCAAAAATGCTCTGACTATAGTTATCTACAACCACTTTAGCTTTTGCCGCTGTCGTTGTTAGTAAAATGCTTTAAGTAAAATGAATCGTATATTGTCGATGACACAAAATATTTTTGTTTTGTTTTTTAACACTTTACTCATACCTCGGTAGTGCCAACTTCTCAATTTTGAAAACTTTCCAAAATTTATGTCGACAGTCAAATGTCATAAAATTATCGATAATCCGTTGAGAAATGGGACCTGAGAGTAGAACAGTCGGACAGACATACCAAAATTACTTCGGTCAAATAATTTCCAGGTTATTCATTTTATTAGATTTTTTCTCATTATAAATTATCTGAAGAGGAACTTCGTCAATAGAAGAGAAATTAAAAATAATAGTATTTTGATTTCTTATTTCAAGAATTAAAACTACGGCCTGATATACATCAAACTAAAGTATTTATAAATTAAATCCAAGCACCGTAAACCTTGCGAACCTTTATGCGATTCCATAGAGAAAGCCTACCGTTAATAATGTATCTTGCATATCGAACGAGAGGTTCAGATGTGAGTAGAAAAAAGTGTACTTGTTAAAAGCCTCCGCTAATTCCCGCGGGAGCTCGCCGCTATCCTTTATGAAGCTAAAAGTTGTGCATATAAGAATTTCATCAAGCTTTTTTTAATGAGAGATCAAAGCAAAGCTTTGCTCATAAATATATATTGGTAGAGAAATATGAATAATTAGATACTAATTCTGCAAAAATTTGAATTTACTTTTTAGTTTAGTATGGAAGAGTGGAAGGTAGGATAAAATATTTTCACGTCTTTATTTCTTACGGAGTAGGCAGAGCCTAGGGCCATAAGACCTAACGGGGCTTTTACGGTCAGCGCAGGAAGAGAAACAGCAGTACATTTTATGTTTTTTTTTGTCCAAACCAGTATGGAAAACAGGATAAAGAATCTAGTCCATAGCATAAAAAGATTCCTGCTAAAAAGAAGGTAAAAATATATTAACTACGTATTAGTTCTTAGACCTTTACAATTGTAACCGCACTTCACCGGAACGTAGATTTATAAATTAAAATGCGTTTATGTTAATATCTTTTATTTCAAGTAACTTCCAATATCAATAGCATTGTAAATTAAAATAAAATTAAAAAAATAATATCAACGTCTTATCGCTCTCGCAATACAACGATGAATGGCCCCGTTTTGACAAGTGCCGGCATTTTTATAACCCCACCACAATTCATTCCCCTCTAATAGACTTAATCAATTTAGAGACTAAAAGCTATACCGGGTGCAAATAAATATAAATAAATAAGTGTGTAAATATAATGTTATATAATAATGTTACAGTTCGGCCATCCTCTTCAAAACGAGTCCCTTCGTTCCAGAGTTTTATAGACACAATATAATAATTCATTTATATTTATATATAATGCTATTTCTGTAAAAATTAATGTTTTTGTTTTTGGATTAATTTTTTTTATAACAGTATTTTGGATATTTATACATTAAAAAAAATATTGTACTGAAATCATTCAAATTAACAATTTAATAATTATTCGCAATATAAATTAATCATCATCATAGAAGTATTGGATAAAACTTAATTTACATAGATATAAATGTATATCTTTACATTTTAATAGACAACAATCAAAATCATTTAGTTACTTAGACTAAGATGTTGAGGTCCACCTTTAACATTCTAGAGTACTTCATTGTACATCAAGACATGACCTTCATTAGGTTCATGTTCCATCATGACTATAATCATGCTCCAATATGGTTGAATCAACATCTAACCTTATGTATATTTTTAATTATGCTGACTCAATCGATGAGTTTAACACAATAATTATAATGAAACGCTGTTTTACCCTTCTCGCTGTACTGAACAACTACTCTTCAGCAGAACTATTATCGCTTGAAGTTATACTAGTGGGATCATTATCAAAACTTAACCATGGAAATATTTTATCTATAGAAACAATGCCTTCGTAACGTCTACCCGTTTTTGTAAGAGGTGTATCTTCAATCACAAAGCGGTCATGAGGTAATATTTTTTTGATCCTGTAAGGGCCTCGACATTTTGACTCGAGTTTCTTTGACTGACCTGTTCCACTAGCTATAGCTCGTATAACTCTCACAAGATCACCTACCTTGTATTGCCTTGCCGTCTTTCTTTTTTTATCAAACCTTACTTTATTCTGTTCCTGATCCTTGTCAATTAAATCTTTAGCCTTACTCCTGATGTCATCTAGGTTCTTATCTGTCATTCCTGCACCCATGTCGTCAATAACGTCGTTTAAAACACCTTGAGACGGGTTTGTAATTTTTCTTCCAAATAAAAGTTCTGTTGGGGATTTCTGAGTTACCTCATGTACTGTAGAGTTAATCCCCATTTGGACATCTTGAACGAAATCATCCCATTTTTCAGGACTCTGTCCATGAGACATTGTGCTAAGAGACGACAATATTGTACGGTTGTATCTCTCGACTTGTCCATTAGCACGTGGGGTCGCAACGGCATTTAAAACGTGGTGGACACCTAACTTATGTATAAAGGATTTGAATTTTTTGCTAGTGAAGCTTGTACCCCTATCAGTGATCAAGCGAGTAGGAGTACCAAAATAACTAAAGTAGTTTTTAAATACCTTGATACTTTCCTTTGTTTTGGTTGTACGAACTGGGGTGAGACTGACATATTTGGTAAAAGAGTCTACAATGACTAACAGATAACAATTTTTTTTCTTGCTTCGTATAAATGGGCCAAGATGATCAGCGTGAATCGTATGGAAGGGAACTTCAACTTTTGGAATTAGATGTAGTTCTCCTTCCTTTGCTCCAGATGGTATTTTGTGATGGGCACATTCCAGACAAGCAGATACGTATTTTTTTGTAAAGCGACGCATTTTTGGGAACCAGTAATATGCACGTAACCGTTGTAAGGTTTTCTCGAACCCAAAGTGGCCTACATCGTCATGATTGGCCTTCAATAACTGCCACCGAACACCCCGAGGAACAACCCAGCGCATTGTATTCTCATCGATTAGTCGATATACTCTGCCATTCTTTAACTTATACTCATTGTAAATGGTAGATTTCTTTGCAGTTGAAGGGTCTTGTAGTATCTCCTTAATAATCTTTATTTCTGGATCATTCGACTGGATAGTAGTGACCCAGTCTGCAATATTTACTGCCAGGATATCTAAGGTATATGGTTCCTCTTTTTCACTAACTGGGCTTCTGCTGAGGGCATCTACATGAGCCATTTTGTCTCCAGCTCGATACTCTATCTCACAATCGTATTCTAGAAACTGGATCCACCATCTAGAAATACGGGGAATCAGATCTCTTTTGGTGAATGTAGAACGCAAAGCATTACAGTCGGTGACAATAGTAAATTTGACACCGAGCAAGTACACTCTGAATTTGGCCAATGAGCTTACCACTGCCAAGGTTTCGAGTTCAAATGAGTGAAGTTTCTGTTCATCGATAGAAGTTTGTCGACTATAGTATGCCACGGGACGCCAGGGACCAGATCCAGAACGCTGTAGCAAAATTCCTGCTAAACCAATTTTACTTGCGTCAGTATGTAATTGTGTCTCTGCTGTGTGGTCATATAGAGCAAGTACAGGCCTTTCGGTTAAATGTACCTTTAAAGCTTGAAACGCCTTGTCCTCTTCAGCCGTCCACTTCCATGGTATATCTTTCTTCAAGAGACCCGTCAGAGGCCTGGCAATGATAGCAAAATCTTTGACAAATCTTCTGAAGAAGCTTGCTAGGCCCAAGAATCGTCGGATGTCGTGCGGATTTCTTGGACTTGGAAACTTAGACACAGCTTGAACTTTTTGTAGACCAGGCTTAATTCCCTCTTGACTAATTTCGAATCCCAAGAATTCGATTTTTCTCTGGAAGAAGTAACATTTTTGCTTTTTTAGCGTAAGACCACTTCGCTGCAATGCTTGAAAAACTTCTTCTAGGCGAGTTAATCCTTCATCAAATGAAACAGCCGGAATTAAAACATCATCCATGTAAATGATAACGTACTTGATCTTCGCTAGTACCTTATGCATTACCCTCTGGAAAACCGCTGGGGCGTTTGCTAGCCCGAACGGGACCCTTGTATACTCATACTGACCGTCTGGAGTTACAAACGCAGTCTTCTCAATGGACTCTTCTGCTATCGGTATCTGATGATACCCTGACGCTAAATCTAGAGTCGTAAATATGGCCTGCCCGGATAATCGATCCAGCAAATCTTCAATACGAGGAAGGGGATAATGATCTCGTTTAGTCTTATTGTTAAGTGCCCGGTAATCCACACAAAGTCGCTTGTCACCGGATTTCTTGTGAACAAGTATAATAGGACTAGCGTATGGAGACTTTGATTCTCGAACAATTCCGCTTTCTACCATTTCGTCTATCATAGTCTGCACAAGTCGTCTCTCTGAAAAGGACATGCGGTAGGGTCTGTATACTACAGGTTCGGAGTCTTTAAGCTGGATTGTCATTTCTGTTTCGGTGGTATAACCTAAGTCATGCAAACCCGTTGAAAAGCAGGTCGCGTATCTTTTCAACAAATCATCTAGCTTTCCCTTTTCATGAAAAGACAACCCTTCTCCGTAGTTAACTGTTGGCTCATTTATTTGAGACATGACCGTTAAGTTGTGTATGTGCTTAACAGCATCCCAATAAGTAGCTCTAGTAATCAAGGAATCTTTTTTAAGATTTACTGGTTTGGGGCTTAAATTTTGTACTAATAGTGAGCATTTACCTAAACGTACTTCGTATTCGCCAGGTAAAAGAAAATACTCATTTCCGATGCACCCCCTTACGGAACCACCAATGTATACATTTCCACTTAACTTTTCATCTGCGTAAGCTCCAACTACTTTCATCTCGCCTTCAGCTATAATATTATCGTTTTCCGATTTTAGAAATAGCTTTTTATTTATACTGTCATCTACTTTTTCGAATTTCAAATCTGTTGCCGTTTTTATAATTCGAACATTTGGTCGTTCCGTAAAGGTATGGCCCAATAGAACAGCGCTGTTTATCAAGTGATCATCGACTACAAAAACGTCTACTCCTTGTTCGCTCACACCTTGTACGTCAATAAGGACTTGAACCTTTCCTAATGGGACGTAAGATATGTTCCCTAAGCCACGTAATAAGGGACAATCTACCGTAACCCAGATCAATCCCAGATTTCTGGCGTCTGTCTCTCGAATTAGAGTAGCTTCACTACCTAAATCGACTTGACAAGATATTGGTTTGTCATTTATTTTGATGTTTATTTTATACTTGTTACTTGGGTTTCCCTCCAAAAGTTTGCATGTTTTGTCCCCTATCTCATGAACAAATGTATCATCTTCCAAGTCTTCGTTCAAAAGAATGCTCAGGATACTCTTTTCTTTAGGTGCCTCAGGCTTGGAACTCTTCTTAGGACAATCGGCAATCAAATGACCCACTAGACGACAATACGAGCACTTGATAATAGGCTTTGGACATCTAGAGCACGGGTGGCCTTTTTCCCTACAGTTAAAACATACTATATCTTCGGGATCACGCTTATTTTGGCTTGTAAAATCACGTTTCTTAAAAAAATGTTTATTATTTGTATTGTTACTAGAAGGTCTCTTATTAGTTGTGCCACTATCTTTTGTTTGAACCATTAGTGTTTTAAAGAACTGTAATACTTCTTCAGGTTTTCCAAATTTAGCAGCTTGTGCACCTAACCTCACCCCCCTATCATCAACGCCATGAATTAAACAGTCAACTGCTTCCTTGCCGAAAATTTTGCAGCGATTTAACAAGTTAATTTTTGAAAAGTAATACAATTCTAATGATTCTCCAAAACGAGCTCTTTTGTTTAACATTTCTGTTAGTAACTCTGCATAATTTTCGACAGCTGGGAAGGATTCCATTAAGAGAACTTTCCATTCGGGCCAAGTTCGTTTTAAAGATGGTAAACCTTGATACCAAAGTTTAGCATGCCCGGTGAGTTTTGGCAGAGCATAGTGGATAGTTTGCTTATTATTCCATTTATATATATCAGCACATTCATCCACTTTACTGAGCCAAACATTAATAGGTTGCTCTTTACTTAAAGGGTCAAACTCCGGTAAGACATTGTTCAGTACAGGAAAACTGTCGCGCTCGCTATATTGTTTGTTCATTGCTTTTAAGATTTGTGCAAAAAGGTTAGATGATGACTCAGACCTGGACCTCTTGGTCTCATAGTCCCTTCCAGGGCTCCGTCTCTGATCGGATTTTTGGACCCTTAATGGTTCACTATTATCCGAATCAGAGCTCAGTCTCTGTACACAGAGCTCCATATCTCCAAGTCGTGCCCGCTCCCGATGATCACGACGCTCACGCTCCTTCTTAAGCTGGCGCTCACGCTCCTTCTTAAGTTGGAGCGCCCGCTCGTTCTTAAGTTGGCTCTCCAAAACACGCAAACGCTGTCTTTCTATCTCTAGATCCTCTCGTAATCTGTCTGTGCGCAAGCTACTACGACTTCTAGTACGGCTACGTGTGCGATATTTGATTCGCTGGTGGTTTTCATAGTAGTCTGTATGTCGCCTACGATTATTGGTCTCGTCAGAGCTAGAACTATGCCTCCCCGAGGTTTGCGTTCCACTAGTATGACGTCTTTCACGGCTTGGCCTAGGTGTTCTTAAAATTCTATCTGACCTGTGATTATCTTGACTCCGTTGCTGGTGGACATCAGCTGCAGTAACAATCCTTTGCAGTATTGGACTACTCGGAGACATCCGAAGCTCGTCCTCAGGAGTTGGTTGCTGTTGTCCAACAGTATTGTCGACGTTCATCGTCAGTCTCGATCTGAAACTTGAAAGATAGGCTTGTACTCACGAGATTTTTTTGTTTGCTGCAATAATCCTTTACCTAGTTATAGCTTATATGTATTTGTTACTCGTTTATATTTTGTTATAAGTCAGGTTATTGTAGCCTTATAATTATGTAGGCCATTTTGTCGTCACCTTAAGCATGTAGGGCTCCATATTAATTTTATTGTAATATCACAAATACTTAATAAAGTAAGTCAATAGTTCAGTAGAAAAGAAAAGTTCTTCAAAATAATATTAACGTAGCAAAGGAAGTGCCTTGGAGTAAGGTGCCACCGTTCGGCAAAGGATTTATTTAATGCAAGAATCACAAGAGATATTTGGTACTTGATCAAGAACAAAATGTACCAAGTTGCTTGATGACTTGTATAGAAAAATGTATTATAAAATTTACAAATGAATTGAGTGATTAGGTATATTTTAAAGTTCCATAAATTAAGTTAAAATTTGAACTAATTCGTTGTGTGATGGTTTGATATTTCAATTGAAAATAATCTTTTAACAACCAAAAGAATGATAAACAAAATGTGGCTGGCCTGGTATTCGGTTCGAATTATGTAACTCACTCATAATAGGACAAACTGTCCAGATTTGGATGAGCGACCACTTTATTCAACCAGTGCTCCCAGGGAATACCCAAGCAAGCGAACAATAGAAACTAGTACAATAATAAATAAATAAACATGCACAATTAACATGTTATGGTCTAAAAATATTGACCACTCACACTTATAGGACACTGTCCTGATAAGGATGAGTAATCATTTTATTCGACCAGCGCTTCCAGGGAGTGCCCTGGCAAAGCAAACATGAAAACTAGTAGTGTATACTTATATAAAATTAACATGCACGTTTAGCATGTTATGGTCTGAAAATATAAACCATTCACACTTATAGGATATTGTCCTGATAAGGATGAGTGATAATTTTATTCGACCAGCGCTTCCAGGGAGTGCCCTGGCAAAGCAAACATGAAAACTAGTAGTGTATACTTATATAAAATTAACATGCACGTTTAGCATGTTATGGTCTGAAAATATAAACCATTCACACTTAAAGGATACTGTCCTGATAAGGATGAGTGATAATTTTATTCGACCAGTGCTTCCAGGGAGTGCCCTGGCAAAGCATACCTGCGAGTAATATATATAATTTATAAACAAATTATTAATAATATGTGCATATATCTTTTTTATCATAGGAACATTTCAATACATACATAGATCACACAACGAATAATTCACGTGGTGATTAAAGAGAAGGAGGAAAAAAAAAAATCAAATAATTAATGGATCATTTACATACCTTTTGTGGGACTGTGGCCTCGATCCCACTTCTGAAGTTGTAACCGCACTTCACCGGAACGTAGATTTATAAATTAAAATGCGTTTATGTTAATATCTTTTATTTCAAGTAACTTCCAATATCAATAGCATTGTAAATTAAAATAAAATTAAAAAAATAATATCAACGTCTTATCGCTCTCGCAATACAACGATGAATGGCCCCGTTTTGACAAGTGCCGGCATTTTTATAACCCCACCACAATTCATTCCCCTCTAATAGACTTAATCAATTTAGAGACTAAAAGCTATACCGGGTGCAAATAAATATAAATAAATAAGTGTGTAAATATAATGTTATATAATAATGTTACACAATGCTACTAATAACGCTGTGTCAGTGGCAAAGTTCTGGTCAACACAAATATAATTCGCCCGAGTCGACACGCTAAAAAGAAGTTCTCGAAATACATTATAGTAAATCATGAAGCGGAACTTAAACGAGTATCTACAAGTAAGATTATCAATTTGAATACAAAATATTTCTTAACGATAATACAAATATGTAAGTATGCATGTATATCGATGTGGGCTAGACATAGATCATGAATAAATTTAAAAAGTATGACAGGTTTCCATGTTTCACGTACTGTGACGGGATATTTGCAGCGGTCCCGAGGGCGGCCGGGTAATACTTTGCTGCTTTCGTGTAAGACACGTGCAAGTTAAAGTTTCAGCGCGGTATAGCTTTTATAAACTTAATACTTGCAATTTTCCGGCGACTTCCTTATAGCTTATGTCGTCCGCAGATAAGTTAGTTATCTACAGGTTAAAGAATTTTGAAATCGGTTCAGCAGTTTCGGAGCCTATTCAATGCAAACAATTATTAGTATTAGGTGTATGATATACTTATAAAATAAAAATAAAACATAATATACTTATATAGTATAGTAGTGCAGGTTAGTGGTGAAATACTGTTAGTAAGCACGTAATATTTTCAGGAGATATTAAAATACAAGGCAAATCTTTTATTTAAAGGTTTTTTACGAAGATTTTTTTGGAATTTCCTGTTACATCCGATAGTAAATCTACATCATTGAAGCTAATCTCATCTTGCATAAGACTGAAAGAGTATAGGACTCTAACACAATAACTTGTATTGTTCATTTGTGTAATAAGCCAACTTCTAACTAAAAGTAATGAAAGTGGCCAACACTGGTGCTACAATTTTTAAACTGCCACCAATGACAGCAAACAGAATCTCGTATCTCGTAATGTTAAGAACATTGGAGAGTTTGTGGTGGGAAGTCAAGGGGTGCAGTTGGGGTCTGCCTTGGACGATTTTGCAAATTGATTTTGGTGGACTTTATAATATGAAATTGGTATAGTTTGGTGTTATAAATGCTCGTGCGCATGGAACAATTTGTGAATAGTTAAAGTGGACTGTTATATGGACTCGTATAGACTTGTCGCCATAAGCCCCCGACCACGAGGCATCAAAGAACATACGCCATCTTTGGTGCTTCTTGTTACAACTTTACCGTACAACACCGATACTTAGTATCTCAATTTACTGGACATTGGCAGAATCACTGAAATATCGGTGGAAGCCATTTTATAAAACAGAAGAAGAAGAAAGAACATTGCATCAAGTTTTAGCATGTTTAAAAGGATTTACCTTTGTTCCTCCCTGTCTATTTCATAAACGAATCAACCTTTTCTGTACAACTAAATGAGTACCTAAGCGTTTACAAAAAATAAATAAGAATTTATTGAAAAAATGTAATAAACTATTAAAGAATCGCTAGGAAGATTGCTTTGAAAAGAAAATGTATCTAAAAATTTGGGAATAGTATAATTAATGACCTGCAAGACTCAGGAGTAATGGAAATTAATTGGACGAGAAGTCCGCAACTAAAATTGATGAAAAGAAAATCCCGGTTTAGCGACTTTAGACGTCTAAAGTAATGGACGTTAATATTCATGTTCTGGAACTATCAAAGTTTCGGTGGGCCAATGTTGCCGTCAAAAAACCTTTGTCTTTTTGCACAAACGAAGCTGTCCGCTAATTGTAAAAAAAGAAATCCTTAAGGTACACATCTATTTACTACAACGAGAATTTAGTGAAACCACATTTGATAATTTACTGATTAATTGTTTTCATAATATCTACTTACACTATAAGGTTGACGGCCTTTCTGGTGCAATGGTAAACATGCCTATAATCGCGAAAGTGAGTTTATTTATTTGTTACGCTTTCACGCCCTGTCTACTGAATCGATCATCATTAAATTTTGCATACTCATAGTTTAGGGTATTGAAAAGGACATAGGCTATATATATATATATATATATATATATATATATATATATATATATATATATATATATATATCACGCGTCTTATATATATATATATATAAGACGCGTGAGAAGCCGCGGGTAACAGCTATTTTCACATATATTTTAGAGTGGTTTTGAAGCTAAGGGTTGGAGCCAGGCAAGCCATCGGCATAGCCCAGCGGATTAGCTGTTTGAAGTGGCAGTGGGCGGGGCACATAGAGCGAAGAACCGATTGCCGATGGGGCAGAAAGGTTCTTGAATGGCGACCACGTACCGGCAAGCGCAGCGTTGGACACCCACGTCCTGGCCACACCCAGGCGCTGGATGCAGGCCGCTTCCAACCGGTCATATTGGAAATCCTTGGGGGAGGCCTATGTCTAGCAGTGGACTTCTTGCGGCTGAAATGATGATGATGAAGCCATCGGCCGTACAAACTTTGAACATGAATGCTGTCCTATTAGTGGACCTTGGTCTCCGATGGAATGTATGTCACCAAGTGTCAGATCGCCGCGAAATAGACATTATTAGATTAGGGACAAAAAATATCCGGGAATAATCCGTTCACTGTTCGGTTAATTTCGTAAACTCAATATTTTTCTGATATAGAAAGACAGACCATAATGCACATTTGTGCAAAATTAAATTTGTGCGAATATATTTCAGTGTTGAGAGTTTGATGTCACAAATAAATCATGACAATTGCCATACAACTTTAAATTCTAAGATAAATAATTACGTTTTCGTCATCTCAGCCGCAGGATGTATTTCATTAACAACTTATTTGTATCTACCCTGTAGGTAAGTACAAATAAGTTGATAGCCCTTTGGCTATCCCCAATTCCCCATACAACAGGGCCGTGCCTGGGATGTTGAGACCGTGCATCCGTGTCTCTCACTCATCTGGATATCAGTTCATACACGTCAGTGAATGAGACACTAAATACATTTGCCATGTGTCACCAAGATGTAAAGATTTATAATAAAAGGTAAATTTGTAATATTTTAAATAATTTTTCTGCTGGGTGTCTTGAAAAAATCGTATGATTTCTTGTAAACTATTTTGATAATCACTACACTCGTATTTTTAATAACCTCTACAAACGCGGCGGAAGACTTTCCTTTATAATATAAGTCTTTAAATATTTTTCCCTTTTCAAATCTTATCTATAAACATGAACCAAATTGATTATATACGAATGAAACAAATGAAAATTTTAAAAAATGAAGGGAATCTCCCCTTATTTCCGGTATCGGCAAATATTTGCATGCCCCAATGTGTTTGTGTTGAGTTCGCTAGATGCCAATCTGCAAATTTTCAGCATGTATGGGCCGCGGCTTTTCATACGTGAAATTGGATAGTTGCGGTTGTACGCGTATTTATTACATTTATTGGAATTTGAGCAAGAGATAACATATTATTAAAATTTGCTTAGTTACATTTTCGTCTAACTGCCTGAATCTTAAATTATTTTGAGAAAGTCACTCTAATAACAATATTTTTGATATTACAGCTTTAAAAAGAAAGGAAAAGGTAATCCTTTCAAGATGATTAAGAAACTAATTTCGCGTTTTGTGAAATTGTGACGTCATTCAAGGACGCATTTTTTCCAACCCTGATTTTAGCCTCTTCATAGATGTTTCGTACGAAAAATATTTTTTTCTGAATAATCATCATCATACATAAAACATCATACTTACATGATGTTGTGTACTTCCTTATTCCAAAAAATAAAAAAAGACAAATAAAATTCAAGTTTATGAATGCAAACGTTGCTGAATAGAAGAATTGCTAAAATTAGTTATTTATAAATAGTTAATGTTTTCTTTCACATAAAAAGATAAAATCGTGAGCTTCATAAAAGTAAGTCTGCCCAATTATGAGAACATATACATGGTTTAGTAGCTGTGATTCTTATTTATAAGTAAGTATATTATCCAAATAATGGATGAATTACAAAGTTGACTTACATATAAATAAAATTATTTTAATACGGTTTTTATCGCGTTTATTACATTATTTATACACCTAACGATTCGAGCACTTTACAGTGTTCGTGGTCGCAGGTAGACCACAAACACTGTAAAGTATTAAAATAATTTTATTTAAATGTGTAACAATCGCGAAAACATAAGAAAACATTATTGACTTACATATTTATAGATATATAAATCTTAAAATCTTTACACTTCTATTCTATAGCAATTGTACATAAATTACTACCTATCCTAAGGGAATGTTAAAAAGTTGTATTAAAATATATCCCAGTCCTAATCCCAATCCCAACTAATCCTAACTATCTCAACTAATATTATAAATGCGAAAGGGAGTTTGTTTGTTTATTTGTTTGTTGCGCTTTCACGTCGTAACTACTGAACCGATCATCATGAAATTTTGCATACATATAGGTTAGGGTACTGAGAAGGACATAGGCTATATACCACGCGGGCAAAGCCGCGGGTAACAGCTAGTCTGTATATAATGGGCAAACCTGACTCAGTGACTTAGAGGCGGTGCCGAAGAACTCTGACACCAGGGCGTTAGTACTATTATTAATTCTGTGACCAGGGTGTGCGTGGTTGACTTACCGTGTGACCTACACGAAATGATGATGATACTGACCTTTATGTCAACGCATAGCCGAACTACTATGCATAGAAACTTGAAATTTGGTGCAGTGGTTCCTTTCATGACGAAAGTGAACACTAAGAAACGATATTTTAAAATTGAACCCCTATTGTTAATTACTAGTTATATATAAAATTCTTCAGAAGAATGCTCTACAAACTTTTTTGTATTAATTTTTCCACTGTTTAAGATTGAAGTATGATACAAGCATTTACTTTTATTTGATTTTCATAAAAAAAAACATATGTTACAACTGACACCAGTGCTTTTAGTCGCTGACCGCTAGAACCTTGGACAGACACAAACACTGTGAGCAATATATAAATGTATTCACTGAGATCAATATGTTCTGATATAAAAATACGGAAAAAACAGTTTAAAAGAATCTTTTTTTAAACTGTTTTTTCCGTATTTTTATATCTATATAAGAATATCTATTCTTACAAGAAAATTCAGTTGAGCTCAAACATGTTGGGTTTATTTTCTTCAATTTATAAGTGTATATGGCCACCTTACGACTCCCTTAATAGATCGGGTCTATGGAACCATAATTTTGCATTATCATCAGACAAACACTGTGATTTTAGTTTCCCATACATGGAACCTAAACTAAAGAAAAAGCTTCCTATATGATAAGAACATATCATTTTTATAGGACTATCTATGAACATCCATACATAGGTCTTTATAATTGACATTAAGATTCCAAAAACCATGTTTTCAAATATACCGTTTGGAAGATAGACACTTCCAAAGTGGTGCAATGTCCCCTGCAACTTATTGCACTGCAGATCTCAATTAAAAATTAGAGTGCAAAATTAAATTAAGTTATTTATACAAACATTACGAAAAACAAAGTCTACTACGGAACTCTACATGGGCGAGTCCGATTCATTCTTGGCCACTTTTCATTGCCTCACAGAATGCCTACAAAAAAGCATATTTTTAAGATAAACTACGCAAATAGGACATTAAACAAGTTAACAGTTGCCGGATGGGGACGCACTAAAGCGCAGTCTATTGCTGGGGAGCCAAACGACCTTCAATTAGTGCGTATGGGTAATTTACTGCCTAAGTAGGCAAGTAGCTATTCAACTAAGTTAGGAGGAAGTTGTTTAGTATCGTCCTTTTGTATCGTCCAATTTAAGTTCCAATTTTGTCTTCGGGTCGGGAGCGTATTAAGTAGTCTGCGGTATTTGGTAAGAATAGATTTTTATTAGATATGTATAGCTTAGTGACTTACAGGAAACTATATATGTAGATTGTAGCGGTTTCTAATAAAGAAATGTGTGTGACCAAGCGTACCCTCTAGTAGGTAAACTTAGGGGCGTGAAAAATTAAATCCATTACATTATTTATAGTCTGCATGTAAAACAAGTAGGTTATTCATTCACTCATCAGTAATTTGATCTTACAAAGTTCCTTAATTAACAAAAAAACTTGTACAAATGTTTGCTATCGATGGGCATTTAAAATAAATCACAACAACATTAATTAATGAAAATGCTTTGGAACAAATCAAACAGAATAAATAAGGCCTTCTAGAGCCATTTACGAGTGTATTTCGAATATTGGACTCGCTCCGGCACTTAATCAGTACTTACATGATATTAAACAAGGCCTTTTTATCTTTGGCTTTGAACCTTATATCGTTGATGTTTTTTATTCCAATTAATTACGATGCGAAGGTGTTACGTTATATTTTATTAATATCTGGGGTTGAAAAATTGCGCACCGTCTGAACCGCATTATTATCATTGTAATTAACACCAAAGTGCCAGAAAAGCAAATGGGTTTTAGTTTTCAAGTTTATCTTGGTCAACCAAATCTCTAGCTAGCTAAACCTTAGCCATTATTTGTTGGGGATGCACTGTTGAGTCTATAAAAATAAGACAAAAACCACTCCATGACTCTATGTTATCTATATTTAAGTATCTCCCTCCGCACTAGCATGACTGTAAATAAAAGAGCTCCTGAAATAATGTTGGATCAAATCCAAACTCTCTCGAGTGGGACCTGTTGAAAACGGAGCAATCGCAAATCGCAATGTCGGCTGGATCTGGGGTTTGGTTCTTCACTTCGCTGAAATAGCAGGACATCAGATATAAATGATGCCCCATGTGCCCCACTACCTGCACAAAGTACGACCTCAACTACGCCTCAGCAAGTGGCGTGGCTGTTGCAACATACTGGAGGGATAAAATATAATATTTTTTTGACATTTTGAGCCATCGACACCATAAGAAGGAGAAGAAGATGTAAATATAAAACCAGCCAAGTGCACTATTTTCCGTAAGTAAAGATATAATATAAAGATTACCATTATTTTAATTTGATATACATCTTATAATTCTTATAGGTTTTCCTGTAAACTATTGAACGATATTTCGTGTTTTTTTTATTTTAGGCTCAATTTTATATTTAGGTGATTTTTAGGATTCCGTACCCAAAGTGTAAAAACGGGACCCTATTCACGAGATTTCGATATCCGTCTATCTGTCTGTTTGTCACCAGGCTGTATCTCATAAACCATGATAGCTAGACAGTTAAATTTTTTACAAATTATGTATTTATGTTTCCGCCATAACAACAAGTACTAAAAACAGAACAAAATAAATATGTAAGGGGGGCTCTCATATAACAAACATGATTAATTGCCGTTTTGGAACGATAGTCAAATGTTGTATTATGTAGACAATAGTACGAAACCCTTCACTGACTGATTTTTAAATTCCCGGCCTCTAATAAAAAGGGTGTTCATATTGGTAAAACCTACAGGTCGCCTCTTCAAGTCTGTGTTCAGTGTATATTTACACCGCTATAATCTGTCATTGTCACATAAGATGTCGCGTATATAAGAATTAGGCCTCACACACAGTGTCCATTATGTACGCCATCCACATTTTTCCCGGCACAGGCCTGAACGTAAAAAGGGGCTTCTAAAATATTCTTGGATCAAAGCCAAGCTCTCTCGAGTGGGACCTGTTGAAAACGGAGCAATTGCAAATCGTAATGTCAGCTGGATCCGAGGTCTGATGGTCCATCACTTTAGCTAAAACAGTAGGCAAGATTTACGAGTAGATTATAACTGTATCGAGTTTGGTAAATACTAATTTATAGGGACTCGTATCGTACCACACATTTGTAAATAATAAGCTTTCCAAAATCTCTCCAAAACTTGTGCATATATAAAACAAAATAAAGGGAGAGATAGGGTGCCTGTGCCTTATGTTAGTCTGTAATCCTTAGAGAAAACCCAGTATTGAGATCCCATAGACGCTGGTTATATTGACCACTACCTTTTTTATTTCTTATAGTTTTGTAATAAATAAAGGTTATAAGACAGCTTTTTTGAAAAAAGTTCAATCACTACCTACTGTTATTAATTTAACAGAAAATTTAGATAAAATTATTAAGTGCTACCATTAGGGGGACATAATGTGCAATTCGCACATCCATGCAGACATGTCCATAGATAGAAGGCGCATTTTTTATCGTTCATGGGTATGTGCTCGCATTATTATTTTTTTATCTTTATGATTACATTTAATAAAGGCCACACATTCAAACTCTATTGACGCGTGTTCTATGCATTAAGGCAGTTCATCCTGCATAACTTATGCTTACGAGTACTTTAGAAAATTGCATTGGAATGACGGTAACATCGTGTTAATAGATTTATTTAATTTCACACGTGTCCTAAATACTAACAAAATTTAGTGGTTTAGTTATTAGATACAACAGAAACATATAGATGTGATTCCGACCGCATAACATGGCGTTATAAAACGTTCTCACCTCGTTTACTATGTCCGCGTTCCATAGAATATAAACACAAACATACATTCGTTAAGGACGAAGCATTTCCGGACTAAAGTCAATTAATCGTACAGTTTTATTATTAGTGGTTGATGTAGAGCGGACATAATGATGATTAATTTGGCTTATTTGGGGACGCACAGTCCAAAGGTTTAACCTACCCCGGTATTGTCAACTTTGGCAATGATGCCTGGATGACAAATTACTCGAGCGAGCATGGGTCGTGGGCGGTTGTCTTCGGCAAAGTTGACTCAATTATGTAGTATTTAAATAGGAGGAAGCAGAAACTTTTAAAAGACCCTTGTACTTACTCATACGAGTGCATAGATTCAAGATTCAAAAGATTCAAAACGTTTATTCAGAAAATAGGCCCTAGCAGGCACTTTTTCACGTCAAATCACATTTAAAATTATCTTATTAAGTATTATGCATTTACAAATTATTGTTCGAAAGCTACAGACTACTAGCATTTCGGAACCGACCACTGCAGAGAAGAAATGCCAAAAGAAACTCTTTTCAACAGTATAGGTCGCCTACTCGCCTGAAGGGCTTTGTATGATTAATGATTATATTATATCTTTCTTTTTTACTTTTCTTTTTTTTTTATCTGTTTTCATTTTACAATATCATTATACATTCATTATTTTTGGAACATGTTTATGTTTACGATACCCCGATACGATAATTACATTTATTAACAACGTAAATATGTAGAATTAAATCCACGCTGAAGACCAGGTAAATACACCTAATTAATAACTATCTTGTATGTAATATTCTTATAGAATAGTTTATCTGTTTACTTTCAGAAACTTATAATACAATAATCATATTAACAAGTTTCAGAAAGTAAACAGATAATATTTTATTCTATTTTCTTGTCTGGCTAGACTGACATGTATCCATGTAACTACACATGAAAAGTAGTTTGTTTGTGATTCCATTACATTAAGTAAGTAGAAAATCTAATTTGTACAAATGCATTGCATTCGCTGTAAACTTTATCTATTCTGCGCAACAAGTTTTGAGTTTCTAAAAGTAGATACCAAATTACAGCTTTCTAGTACTTATAGTCTTTGAGTAAAACCGCGGACGGACAGACAGACAGACATGGCGAAACTAAAAGGGTTCCTAGTTTACTACGGAACGCTAAAAAGAAATATGTCTGCTGCCTGTCTGCTGAATAATATGAAGAATGTTAGGTCAGTCTCGGATGGCCATGGCGCAATGATTAACAAGTTATATCCTGCACTTCTCTTAGCTTCTCATGTAGAATCTACGAATAATATTTTTTAAGAATTATTATTTACTAGCTTTTACCCGCGGCTCCGCCCGCGTGGTATATAGCCTATGTCCTTCTCAGTACCCTAACCTATGTGTATGCAAAATTTCATGATGATCGGTTCAGTAGATACGACGTGAAAGCGTAACAAACAAACAAACAAACAAACTCACTTTCGCATTTATGTTATTAGTTAGGATTAGGATAGTTGGGACTAGCTTTCGGCCGCGGCTCCACTCGCATTATTGTGGATCTCTCGGGAACAGTACTTTTCTTTGGAATTAAAGGTAGCCTACGTTGTTCTTCATGCTCCAGACAACGTGTGTGCAAAATTTCATGATGATCGGTTCAATAGATAGGGCGTGAAAGTTACGCTTTCACGCCAGCTGCTATATAACAGCAGGAATTACTAACATGTCGTCATAATAGCAGTCTCCGGATGCATAATAGCCGAGAGATGCGACTGGAAAAACGTTCAAGTGAGGGAGGTAGATGTGTAAGGTCGGCTAATATTACTTTTCTTCCAATACTACTGCGGTTTGGAGAAGTTAGCCCCAAATCACTAGGTACAAGTAATTAGAGATAATTTAAAATCAGATATAGAGTTATGTGACAGAGTTCTAGATGCATAGCCACTTCATTTCCAACGTAAAATTGGTACTGCACTCTCACCGATTTTTGGCAGAGATGGAAACCCATCCTAACTCTTTTTTCGACATCTTTCAACACCAGCTTGGTATCGGCTGCCCAGGGGTCCATGTGGCAGAAACTTCTCAACTGGTGGGATATTGGATTGACTGGGTGGAGCTAAACATTTTTTTAAGGCAGTACATTTTTTTCCAAAGTATGCGCCTGTTTTAGGGGGGTTTTTTGAGGGATATACTGGACCTCCCAAAGAACCGCCCTAAAATAGGCAAATACTATGGAAAGAAATGTATTTTCAAAACTGTTTAGCTCTTTAGCCATGGTCCGCTACAATTGGGCATTTATCCAAAGAGTTGTTTTTTTATTAAAATTGTTGTAATGTTTTCCTTCCTACAAGCTACGTCTCTCCTCTCTAGCTGGAGTGTGTAAGTGAGGGCAGGGTAGGAGTCACTTACCCTGCCCTCACTTAAAACATGGTTTTAGCAGCATCGGCACCAAAATCAGCTCAAAAAACTGCGCTCACCAACCCGTCTGCCAAGCTTGGTGAGTATGGCGACCCCTATGATATTAATTATTAGAGGAGGGCCATGTTCAGAAGTAGACTTTTTGCAGCTGAGACGATGGTATTAAAAAATGAAGCTGTAGTGACCCAGTCGTATTACATAAAGCACGAACATGTATAATACTATGATTAAGAAATCTAAGTCCATTGTGTGTAACTTGAACTGGGACTTATTTACATAAAACCAAATGAATATTTGATGTTCGCCGTATTAAGTCCATTGTGCCGAAGCAAATATAGGCCAAGCAAGAAAGTTTTTTATACGTAATTGTATCCTCGAGGCTTGGGTTAACTTGAGGCTCGTGTAGCGGCGGTTGACCTCCCAATGTCTTCATATACCCTTTTTTATGTTACGCTAAACATTTGTTTATTTGAGGTATTATCCTAATTAGGTGGAGATATAGTACTGTAGTAAATTAAGTTCTTAAATAACGACACTAGGACAATGATTACTTGCAGGGTAATAACTGGTACATTATGGTATAAAACATGGTTTTGGCAGCTGGGGGAACGAGATAAATATATTACGGATGCTACATGCTCTGATGGATTGGGGATGAGAAAGTAACAGTACGGTTGGCTAGTTTCTCATTCCAAATAACGACCAGGTAGTTGAAGATGTCCCATTTTTAAAAACTGTAGGCAGTCTTAGTAAATACGTCCTTGATTATCTTTGTCTGTGACGCTTAGTAGACTGTAAGCTGTGACATGTAACCCATATTTAATTTATGTGCACTTCGCTGCTCAACAGCTTTGATGAGTCAGATATTTCCGATAGGTTTTACTTATTAAATGCAACGTCGGGAATTAACGCGAAACATATCGTTTTTCTCGGACGTTTCGGCCGGGTTACACCGACCGTGGTCACTGGATGACTGTCAGTGTCTGGAGAAAAACGGTATGTTTTCGCGTTAATTCCCGACATTGCATTTAATAATCATGCAACGTGAAAGTTTAAAAGTAGTTATAGGTTTTACTTGTTGTTTGATCCATTTTTTATCTCAGAACCATTTTCATGGCGAGATATTTCTTACTGTTGACTATTTTTCTGTATTCGAGTAGGTATTGTATATAGCAAAATGTCGCTAACAGGCAAAAATCAAAGTGCGTTCAATATGGATGAGTTAAATATCAGACAGCGACCCTCGTCACCTTTAGACAGCTGATACCCTCCTGTACACGATGCAAACTGATAACATGGAGGATACACCGACCGACATATTACAAGATCTCGGACAACCAAGAAAAGGAACAAAATTCTGAAAAAGAGAATATTGTGGAAATGTTTACTTAGAACATTTATTATCGGCTAACTTCAGTATCATTATCTATTCTCGTGTTTTCATATTATTATGGTTTACCTGCACATTATTGTGGTTGTTGCGGCTCGCCGCCATATCGTGTGGTTCTCGGCTGAGTAGAATAAAACCACTCCAAGTCTTCTCGTGGATGTCGAAAAAGGCGACTTAGGGAACATATGTTAAACAAATCTTATAAACATCAAGGAGACTCGTCCAACCCATCTGGCCAGCGAAGAGATTGAAAACCAAATACTTTGATTGCTCTGACTAATATTATGGCTCTGGTAGTGCAGTCGTGCGGTACGGTCGTGCTCCTGCAGTGGAGACTAAAAAAGACATGATGATGATGCGGCTTGCCTTTGGATCGTATGGCCTTAGAGTCTATCTACCCCTTAAGGGATAAAGACGATGATTATGTATGGTTTATAGATTTTTACTCCGTGGCAATATCCATATTTGCCAGTCGGCCTACTTACTTACGGACCCGGGGTCGGATTAAGCCTTAAGTGAGGTAAAGATAAAGAGTCAAGATCGGAATCCTTTCGGATACTTTTACGATTGGTGAGAATGTAAAAATGTGGTCATAAAGAATATTTTGCTTCTCAAATGTTTTAAATTTTATTTATTAACTTTGAAAAAGTTATGTACTTTTAAGTCACCATCTTATTTATATTTATACCTTTAACAAAAAATGCCAGAACTTTGATAACCTAAATAACATTTAGTTTTCAATATTTTTATATGGTTTTTAGACCTTATTGGGACCTTTATGAGAATGTTGAGGGTTAACTTACACGCTGTATAGTTTGGTTTTCATTGTTTACTTTTTTATGTGTTGTTTGTTGTATTAATTAAGTTATTTTATTTAAAAAAAATATTGTTATTCATAAGTTTTCATAGACATCTAATATTTCGTTGATGAACATTTCGTTGATTTGACATATTAGTTTCTAAATTATTTCCTTCTAATAAACAAATCCTTGTCCGAAATATCTTTAAATGTTTTCTATATTATAGTAGTAAGTACATAAACTAATAAAGACAAAAGTGTAAAATCACGAAATCCTACTCCGAACGTAAACACATATACTGAGTTCGCGTCACATAACCAATACAGGGGAACGTAACGCAATCTGACAACTTATCAACGACAAAGCCGTAAATGGATACCGTGACTGGAGATTGATATATCATGTGGTGCTTCACCATGCATTAAGTCCTCTTTCATTGTACCTAATAACAAAGGGTAATGATGGGAAAACATTTTGAAACTGAACGTTTGACATATTAGTGGTAATAACATGTAGAATTATTGTGAATATGTATATTTTATAATCTTAAACATAAAAACACAACAAGTAAAATACAACGTAAAGAACAGCTAGTATAGGTGCCTATCAAAGTTGTTGTTTTAATGATAGTTACATGTACTGACTACCATAGGTATCACAATACGTTCGTTAGTTAGATAAAAAAAACATTTGACATGTATTTTTCTTTGGTCAATCCAAAAAAATGTGACAAAGATAAACTTAGCCTTTTAAAATTCATGAACCCCCACTAATGAACTTTGACGTTTAATTAACAAAAGAAAAATACGAGTTGAATATTTTTTATTATGTAACTGTCGCTCATGGGCCTTGTCTATCCCGCAAGGAATAAAGACGCGATAATATGTATCTTTACGTTGTATGTGACGGCTTTACTGTAGTATTATTTTGACCTAGGAAAGTAGCCTATTCATAAGCCTTGATTTAATTACTGCCGAAACGTTTAATTAACTTTAGCACAAGTTCAATCAACCAAGCCAAGTTTCTGAAATCAGGCCAGCTTGTTTCAGTATAGTCTATTAACATATTTATATTAAACTACTTTTTAAATATGAAATGGATATATTGGTATTTTCATTTACTATTTATAGGTTTGTTTTATTTAAAGGTAGGTTTTATTTATAGGTAGTATTATTTTATAGGTAGATTTAATTCTTAGTTTATATAAGTTAGTTTTAATATGGTTTAGTGTCCATTATTATTGTATCTATATATTGGTGAAATAAATACTTTTAAATCGAATTTAATACAACCAATTTTTACATACCACAAACATTGTACACAAAATACTCCTCATGCAAGTTCCCATTGATCACTAACAGAAGTTTTTTTACATAAACAGAAACAGTTACTTATTTAACTTAGGTAAGTAAATAAAAGCTCTTTGGCTAAGACCCGTATCATCTAACTATAATAAACACTATAATGTAATGTCAATGTTGTAATCGTAACTGCGGGTTTGCTGTTAGTTTAAAGTTTAACCAGTATTTACTCTCAGTTCGGCAACTCTAATTGATATTCACTGGCACTACAATACAATGCTCAGTATAATTGACAAGATGTTCACAATTGGAGTATTAATTATCATTAAATGAGTTATATATACGTATATAAAGGATGATTCTGAACTCGCTGATAATAAGAAATTACAGAATCAGAATCCTCAATAGAGCATACATCCGCAAGAAAAAAGATAATGTATACAGCAAGCGTGTTATACCATTGTATTCATTTTAATCCCAGCGAATGACAATGATACGTTACTGTTTTGATATTAATTACTTTTGTGTTGAATTACATCTGGCTGATTGAGTTAGAAATGCAACAGTTCTATTATAAAAGAAACTAAACTGGATTTGAGCGAGTCACGCACACCGCATGCACTCGCGTACGTATGAGACATGGTCTCACGTACGAGTACCAACGGAGTTTCAACCTGTTCCCTGAAAAAAAGGCCAAAGACAAGATGACTTGCTAGCATTATATGGGCAAGACCACGGGCCGCCATCTAGGGAAGGAAAGTGGGGAGATTCCTTTCCAGCAGAGAAAAATAAACATATGATGAAAAGAAATCGACATGCGTAGATTAGGACAAAAAGCTTTTTGAATCGAAAATCAAAGACATACCAGTGATTCGGAAAATGGGTTATTTGTAGCAAGAGATAAGCGGCTTAATCTGTGTTTAACTGGCGACATCCTCGCGATCAAAGAGGGTTACAGATGCGACGCTGTATGCAATGTATTTGTTTTGACGACTAAACTTTAAGACTACTGCTGTACTGATTTACCATCACCATGCTTGTCAAATGGGTTGGTGAGCGCAGTTGGTTTGGCTTATATCTGTTGCGACGCTACTGCCCAGTGCTCATCAAAATCTTTTTAAGGCGCTGTGGTATCAGACGATACGAGACCATCATCATCTCAGCCACAGGAAGTCCACTGCTGGACATAGGCCTCCCCCAAGGATTTCTAATACGAGACCACACAGCAATTAATTCGATAAGTTCTAAAACATATCTAATTTAAAAAAATCTAATAGCTGAATGCCCTAGTAAATTACTTGTAGTTTCTTGGTACAAGTTTTCACTATTTTTAATTTGATGAATTAAGAGAACGAATTATTACCGTCAAAAGTGGCCACTTTTGGCTGTAACAATTCGTTCTCTTAAACTTAGATTATGATATCTATGAAAAGTAATAAAAAGAATACTACATGTACTAGGTACAAGTTTACTAGGGCAATCAGCTTTTAGATTTTTTAAATATGATTTGATTTAGGACTAAAAGAATTAATTGCCAGGTGGTGCTAGTGTCGCGTATCATCTGATACCACAGGGCCTTAAGTAAAAGAAGGGTAGGAGTTTGTTGGACTGGGGGAAACGAGATAAAGGCATTTGGAATGGTATTTGCTCGGATGAATAGGGGATGAGAAAGTAGCAGTACGTAAGTATGAACCATTGTTGCATCCTGTAGCCTTAACGGCCTTACCGACTTTGAAGTGTGAGGTGTCATAAGATTCGCATTCTTCCCCGGAGTGTCATAAGCTATGTGACATCACCAATAAATCAACATGACGGGCGTAAACGGTCAAAAAAGCTACAATTTTTTTTTTGTTATAAGTAATACACTTCTTAAAGTAGCAGATTCAAACACAATACTTTGACAGATTTCTTGTTGTCAACAATGAATTATAATCTGCGCCTGCTACAGATCTGTAATGTCTACACTCGAAACTGACAATATCAAAGCTTACAATGTTTCACACAATACAGAAAAGACTAACGGCGTGGGTGACGTTTAGGCGATTAAGTTTTTCAAAGGATGCGACCGATTGACAGCACAGCCGGCCTATTTACTAACTCGGATGACAGTTGTCGATGCCTATCAATCAAGAATTTAGTGTTACAATGCGGTTTTTGTATTTCAAATAAAAAGTTCGAGCAAGCAAAACCCGCATTGTAACAGTAAATTCTAGATTGATAGGCATCGACACCTGTCATCCGAGTTAGTAAATAGGGGAGCAGGACTCGGCCTTCATCACGTGTGTTGCGCCCCGTCCCTGACAATGATCCACAAAGATAGATTATCCTTCTGTTATCTGTCTGTGTGTTTTGTGACAACGCGACGGGGATTCAATTATTATTAATTACGCTCTAGGCGCACGTTAATAAGGTTGAGGTATTAAGTAAATCCTTTCACTCATTCCTGACGGCTTTAATTCACTTTTTGGGTTTTCATTAACATTATTTGGCAAACAAATTCCCTGTAGGCTGATGAATATTTATAAATCATGCTTTGGTGCACGCTCTTGATGAATTTGGAACCTATTCTTGTTGTTTGAATGCATTAAATTGAAAAATGTTATTGTTTATGTCACTTTAGACGGCTCTCAGGTTTGCAACATAGATCATACCTTACCTATTAGATTAAGAGCTAGCGAACCATCTGACTAACCCGTCTCCCACAAAGCTAGAAATTTTTTAAATGATATTTTATTGTCTGCTAATTATAAAAGTACCGGTCTGGTAGGTATATCGCGGTTGCGTCATCATCCTTTAAATTTTTGAAAATGCAAAAAAAATTTTTTTCTTAACCTTCTGCCACAAGGCTACAATTTTAATATATTATAATTTAAGTATGTTTAAGTCTAAAAAAAAAATCGCCAACCTCTTTTGAGGGTTGCAAGTGTGTGCCAGACGATAGCAAAGTTGTCATTGGGATGGTAATTCATAACCTGCTGCCACAAGGCTACAATTTTGAGAGAACATTCTTTCAATTGTTTAAAAAATATATGTAAACAGCCAGACCATTCTAGCGGTTGCAAGTACCTGCCAGACGACGTGGAAGAGCTCGTGACCTACCTGACTAACCCGTTTCCCACAAGGCTAAAATTTTAATATGTTATAATTTAAGTATGTTTAAGTCTAAAAAAAAATTGCCAACCTATTTTGAGGGTTGCAAGTGTGTGCCAGACGATAGTAAAGTTGTCATTGGGACGGTAATTCATAACTTTCTGCCACAAGGCTACAATTTTAATATGTTATAATTTAAGTATGTCTAAGTCTAAAAAAAAAATCGTCAACCTCTTTTGAGGGTTGCAAGTGTGTGCCAGACGATAGCAAAGTTGTCATTGGGACGGTAATTCATAACCTGCTGCCACAAGGCTACAATTTTAATATGTTATAATTTAAGTATGTCTAAGTCTAAAAAAAAATTGCCAACCTCTTTTGAGGGTTGCAAGTGTGTGCCAGACGATAGCAAAGTTGTCATTGGGACGGTAATTCATAACCTGCTGCCACAAGGCTACAATTTTAATATGTTATAATTTAAGTATGTCTAAGTCTAAAAAAAAATTGCCAACCTCTTTTGAGGGTTGCAAGTGTGTGCCAGATGATAGCAAAGTTGTCATTGGGACGGTAATTCATAACCTGCTGCCACAAGGCTACAATTTGAGGGAACATTCTTTTAATCGTTTAAAAAATATATGTAAACAGCTAGACCATTCTAGTGGTTGCAAGTACCTACCAGACGACTATATAATAGTCATGTCGCTCGACGGGAG
Organism: Rhodophaea formosa; assembly: GCA_963082605.1. Taxonomy (NCBI): domain Eukaryota; kingdom Metazoa; phylum Arthropoda; class Insecta; order Lepidoptera; family Pyralidae; genus Rhodophaea; species Rhodophaea formosa. The sequence goes on from OY720206.1 coordinate 15,962,790, forward strand.
TGCGCGCGCATCAGACTTGTAAGAGTTAGAAAGTTATTACAATACAATATTGTAGTGTTCGACGGCCTCCGTGGGGCAGTGGTTAATCTGCGGCAGGGGTGGACCCTAGTTCGATCTCCGGCCAGGTCATGATGAAAAAAGATCTTTTTCAAATTGTCCTGGGTTGTGGATATTTATCTTTATGAGTATCTATTATAAAATATAATATTATTGAGTTAGTATCCTACTAGTTCACAAATACCCTGAGTGGGGCTAGCTCAATCTATGTCATAATTTGTCCCTATAATTACACACTACCGCCCGCGGCTTCACCCGCGTGGATCTCGTTTTTCGCGACCAAAACTTATTTATGTCCTTATGTTTCAAAGTATCTCCATGCCACATTTTAGGCCAGCCGTTTCAGCTTGAAAAGGTAACAGATGGTAGATACAGTTACTATCGAATTTCCCTGTATGTTATAAGTATGGATTAAGTTTTCGGCGTAGTTAAGAGTCGTTCACGCGGCAGTAACTATGGGGCTATGTTACGATAGTACCTACATAGAACCTAATAAGTCTTTTAACAGTGAGAAGGTACTTATTACTACGTATTTTAATCGTGTTTTAGGAACCCTGATATCAAAATTTCTGAGAAATCAGAATACCTACATATAAAAAAGATCGTTTTCCATTATGACCTGACCGGAGATCGAACCAGGGTCCACCCCTGCCGCAGATTAACCACTGCCCCATGGAGGCCGTCAAACACTACAATAGATATATTGTTTCTTTCTAACTTTCTAACTCATACGTCTGTTGCGCGCGCACTCCCGTCGAGCGACATGACTATTATATAGTCGTCTGGCAGGTACTTGCAACCGCTAGAATGGTCTGGCTGTTTACATATATTTTTTAAACAATTGAAAGAATGTTCCCTCAAAATTGTAGCCTTGTGGCAGCAGGTTATGAATTACCGTCCCAATGACAACTTTGCTATCGTCTGGCACACACTTGCAACCCTCAAAAGAGGTTGGCGATTTTTTTTTTTAGACTTAGACATACTTAAATTATAACATATTAAAATTGTAGCCTTGTGGCAGCAGGTTATGAATTACCGTCCCAATGACAACTTTGCTATCGTCTGGCACACACTTGCAACCCTCAAAAGAGGTTGGCGATTTTTTTTTAAACTTAAACATACTTAAATTATAATATATTAAAATTGTAGCCTTGTGGCAGAAGGTTACGAAAAAAATTTTTTTTGCATTTTCAAAAATTTAAAGGATGGTGACGCAACCGCGATATACCTACCAGACCGATACTTTTATAATTAGCAGACAATAAAATATCATTTAAAAAATTTCTAGCTTTGTGGGAGACGGGTTAGTCAGATGGTTCACGAGCTCTCCCACTATATATTTTATATGGGAAAGTAAGTCAACTTACCTTATTCTCATACTTGTGGAATTCCGTGAGCTAAATTTTGCTTTAACTGGCTGATTCTAAATCAATTTCTTAAAAACAGAAGATTACTCAATCTGAATATTCAAGAAATAAATTTTGCGTCCTGTGACGTCATTCGCGGAGACATTTTTTCCAACCCCGATTAAATCCTGTTAAAAAAGATTTTTTGTACGAAAAAAAAATCATTCTTAATAATAATAGACATCATTTATTATATTCTGTTACCAAGAATATGGATTTTCTAAAAAAATTAAAGGGATTTATACCTGCCTTTTGTGAAAGGGGTTACGGATAAAATCGGACAATTGCTACGCCGGAAATATTGCATTAAGACCATTTTCCGGCCTATTACAAAAATAAGGCAGTTAGTTCGTTCTCCGAAGGATAGAGACCCATTAAATGTCCCGGGTGTTTATGAAGTTCCTTGTGACTGTGGGAAGAGCTACATAGGCGAAACGGGTCGCAACTCGCAACATATCTACCAGGCTGAAAGAGCACATCAGAAGCATTAAGAATTTGGACAGAAACGGGTCAGCCATCGCCGAACATACTTTGGAAGAGGACGTCACGCACTATATTCGTTTTGATAGGGCCAAAGTCCTCGCTAGGGAAAAGGCATTCTTTCCCCGAAAGATAAGAGAGGCCATAGAAATAAGTCGACATCCAAATTTCAATCGGGATGTAGGTTGGACTTTACCCGCAACCTGGAAACCGATTCTGCAAAAGAGTGATATCTTGAAGCACACTGATTCAGTAGAGGCCGATACGATTCGCTCTTTCCACACACACGCACCGTCACCAGACACCGACGACGAAGAAATAGGATCCACTACCTCCGTGACCACGCAACACCAGGATCCCGGGACTGACTCGCTTGTTCCCCCCTCCGCCAGGGCGAGCGGTCAGTTCGGGATCCACCACCGCGCGTCCCGCACTCGCCTTGAAAATGGGCTTCTGACGGGTCCGAAACTATAGTCGGCAATCCCGACAAATAGCACGTGAGTGACCCGTTGAGATATATATATATATATAATTTAAAGGGAGCAATGAAAATGGCGAACCTAGGAGAAAGTTTTAAATTCAAGTTTACATAGAAAACTTTATTGAATCTTAGAAATACCGAAAGTTCTTGGAAAAATATTTTTTTACATAAAAGATGAAATCATGACTTTCACAAAAGTTAGAGTACTTAATTTGTATTGGCTAAGCTTGGTTGAAGTTGATTGAGCAAGTCCAAGTTTAAATGTATGAAGTAATTGAAACAATATGTATAGCTTACTTTATATGAAGTAATTTTTATGAACGCAATTTTTAATGAAAGCCTCCATCGCACCGTGGCTCACGCCAGCCTGCGACACGCGTGGTCCCGGGAAATATATACAGGAAAAAGAACTTTTTCATATTGGTCTGGGCCTTGGATGTTTGTCTATGCAAGTACCAACCTAGAAATATAGTATTGAGTTATTTTCTTACAACCCAAGTTCACAACTTAATGTGGGACTTGCTCAATTTGTGTGATTTGTGTTGCCTATAAAAAAACTTACCTTTAAATTAATCTTACTCATAAACAGCGCTGCGGTAATGTGCATAGAAGACTGGCAGCATTACCACATTTGTCCAAATGTTTATAATGTTTTTATGTAATATAGCTACCAAACAAACTTTTCGTACCACCCGTACAAAAGCGAATGTGTGACGTCACATCTATCTGGCCTTACCAAGGCGGATGACGGCAGGGTAAATGGACTGGAGCAAAAGTGTGGCTCTACCACTGTTATAAATCTGAAAGAGTCTTTTGTATTTTTTTCAATGATGTTATCATAGCAAAAAGAAAAAAAAAACGAAAATTATGCATGTTCTGTGTTATGGCTGTTCAATTTGCATGAAAAGGAACGTTTATTGAGAACAGTAAATGTGGGCGAAAAAACGATATTCACAGATAATACAGACATATTTTAGTTCTTTATTTTTCATTTGACCACTTTTCACATTCAGTAACTTAAATCCCGGTGTTCGAAAGTTAACTCCAATGCCGTATTGGCATAAGTTAAATCCGCTCGGTTTGAATGTTAACCTGAAATGTGTGACGTTCGGATTTCAGATTTAGCTTACATGGTGACAGTTCAGCTGGAGTTAACTCAAATAATTAATGAGATTTTGGATGACCACGTGAGGGTTTAATGCTGTTTGGATTCAGGTCGATGAACACGTTCCGTGAAAATCGTATTTACTGGTAGGGTGAAATAATCGTATGCAAAATTCAGGGAGGCGCTGTCGAGAAATCGTGTGTATAGTAAACTCGCTTTTACCGTATCAGTTTCCAAATATTCAGTACCTGCAACAAGTATTCTAAATTTATTTTCTCTGTCTGTTGCTGCAGTTTAGACAACCTCTGTGGCACAGAGGTAACATACCGTTTTTCTCCAGAAAAATTCGCGTTAATTCCCGACATTGCATTTAATAATCATGCAACGCGAAAGCTTAAAAGTAGTTGTAACCGGTAGTGCCTCTGAATCGTAGGGTCCTGGGTTTGATCCCTGGTCAATTCAAGATGAAAAATGTTTTCTTTTTTCAGATAATAGCCGTGTGGTTCTCGGCAAGGTAGAATAGGACCACTCCAAGTCTTCCCGTGGATGTCGTAAAGGCGATTTAAGAACACAAGCTAAACAAAGCTTCTAAACATCAAAGAGACCCCTGCAACCCATCTGGCCAGCGTGGAGAGTGTAGGCCAAATCCCCTGACTGCTCTGGCTGATATATGGCTCTGGTAGTACAGAGAGGGTTGTGATCCTGTAGTAGAGACAAAAAAGGACCTGATAAAGATGTAATACATAATTTACCAAAATTACTTATCTAACATTTTTATAAATTCCAGATAGGTATTCACTGATAATAAAACCAGCTATTGTAAGTCAGGTTCGCGCACTGAAGGTTGTTAACAGTGATAGACAGACATTAGAATCCTTTTTTACCTTTTAAGGAACGGCCCTAAAACCTATAAAAAACTCAATTTTTTTTTTGTTTTTTACCTCTTTTCTTACGTTTTCGAATTAGTAAACTCTATAATTAAAACTGTTTACTTAGTATCATTCTTAATTATGATTCAGCATTGGAAAAAATACATTTCAATGTTATTATCGACGCTAAATAGGAGACTGCCAATAAAACGACAAAAAGTATGGTCGCTTCAAGTTAATGTTGCATGCCTCAGCTGGCCGCTACAGGGACATTAAACACAACCGTTTATCTCTTTTTATTTCGCTTGCTAATGAGTCCTGATTTAGTTTTCACTACTTAGTGTGACTTTCAGATTATTTTTTCAAATTGCATTGAATTATTATAAAAAACCGGCCAATTGCGTGTCGGGCCACGCGCAGTGTAGGGTTCCGTAGTTGCGAATGACAACTTTGAGTTCAGACTGTTCACACTCGCACCCCACAGTTCAACGACCAAAAACATCTAACAATGAAAATTGTATGAAATTTTACATTTTCGAGTACATTTTATAAGTATTAAGCCTATAACTTTTTAGTTTGTCCTTAGTACTCAGCTCTGATAGTTTTCCTTTCAATGTCAGTATATATACTACTGCTATAATTTTTTAATGAAAACTGGTGGTCTCTACCTCACAATATTTTTAAAGACCTATTTAACGATACCCCACACAATGGGTAAATAGAGAAAAAAAAATTACTCCCCCAATTTACGTGTATGGGAGCTACCCTAAAAAATTTTTTTTAAGTTTTTTTTCTACCACTTTTTTGTCATGATTAATATACATACCCATACAAAATTACAGCTTTCTAGTACATATAGTCTCAGCGTAAAACCGCGGACGGACAGACAGACAGACATGGCGAAACTATAAGGGTTCCTTGTTTACTACGGAACCCTAAAAACTGAAAAAATTTTAAGATAAGAGTTGTACTTTATTTAATTAACAGATATGGAAATACAGTTATTAGACTGTTTTTAACTTTGATTTATTGCTTGTGTCTTTTATCCAATATACATCATCATCATCATCAGGTCTTTTATAGTCTCCGCTGCAGCAGCATGCAGCACGACCCTCTCTGTACTATCAGAGCCATATATAAGTATTAGCCTGAGCAGTCAGAGGATTAGGCCTACACCAATATACATATTAGATTTGAATTTAAACATTGCAAGTTGTCAGAGTTGCACAGTTTATGTTTATGTTGTAACAAGCTTTTTTGAAAACGTGTGTCGATTTTCATAAATTAATGCATGTAAATTTGTATGTTAGTTGGCGCATTTCTCAAAAACTAAATTGCAATAAATCTTTCAAATAAAGTGTTAGTTTTATCAACTCTGTTCAATAGCTTTTGAGAGTGTTAAGAAGCGTTTTTTGGCTACTAAACTTTTCAATTCTGCTTAGGTCCCTTATTTTTTTAATATTCATTTTTGATTTCTTTTTGGTTTCAGTTCCATGTATGGGGAGTTCCATATTCTTTTATTTTTGTATTAAACATCATAAAGCAGTTCATAGATCAACCTACCAAGTTCCAACAGTGAAAATTGGCTGTGATATACGGACTCACAGACAGACATGACGTATATATAAGGTTTAGTTTTTGCTATTCGGCTATGCAAGCCTAAAACGAACAGATATGATACAAATATTTAAGCAAAGTCTTAGAGGTCTCATGAATGGTATTATTATTATGAGTATCAGATTTGGTATTCACAATCAGTGGTTCCCGGCAGAGAAGAATAGGACCACTCCAAATCTTCTCGTGGATGTCGTAAAAGGCGACTTAGGAAACTCAAGCTAAACAATGCTTATAAACATCTAAGAGACCTCTCCAACCCGTCTGGCCAGCGTGGAGAGTGTAGGCCAAATGCTCTGACTGCTCTGGCAGTACAGAGAGGGTCGTGCTCCTGTAGTGGAGACTAATAAAGACCTGATGATGATGAATCACGAAATATAAAACCCAATTTTAATATAAACCATAGATAATCTGTAATTATCTCTTTAATTTAAAGTTCGCATGGTGTACGACCGCGATTGGCACTTTGACGTGCAATAAACCAATCCATATTGATGGGCCACTTAATTTTTATACTTACCGTGAGTTGGTAAATTCTGCGTCGAGCATATTTTGCATGCAAATATGTGTGTTGGACGTGAATCAGGCTCGACCTAGTTTAGTTATGGTGCTGTCGGCTCGTTTGGTTCTGTTCCGGCTCTAATACTTTATCTCTTGCTTTCTAATGATCCTTGTAGAAGAGCCACGCTACCGGCAAAATTCACTTTTGCTAAAAGCATGAATGAGCGACTGGGGAAGTACCATACTCTCACAGAAAATCGACGTTTGTGTAGAAGCTTTACCACTTCTTTGCTTCGTTCGGTGAGTGTGAGAGCCGGAGGCCCATCCCTCTTCTCTTCTGGGGAGGGAAAAGAAAAATGAAGGCCGGCAACGCTCATGTAACACCACTCGTGTTAAAGTTGTCTATAGGCAACGGTGATTACTTACCATCGGGTAACCAACTTGCTCGTTTGTTTAGTTTTTATGTCATAAATAATATCGTATCGATATAGTTACTGTAACCCTTTTCATTTTATTGTAGTAGCACATTTGGCAATAAATGTATTTTTAATATTTTCATTTTATTTATAAACACGTGACTTTGATGAATAATGTGAAGGTAATGACGTCCTACTTGCTATAAAGTTTGTAAGGTTTATTTCAAAAACAACGTAATTACATGGCAAACAAAGTTAATGCACTTCCAAACATATCCCTTTGAACGGGATTAAATTAGCTGCAGCCAGCAACCACGCATGCCATGTTTTAATTTTTCATGAAATAGCCCTTTGATATATTAAATTTTCAATATTTTTTGCAACGTTACACAAAATATTTGTTTTTATTAGAAAAGTGCATTGACAGTCTCTACCACAGAACTCTATTCATATTACTCTTACTTATTGGCTCTGTGAGCTGTAGATTGTGTTGCTAGGTATCCCGATTTGCGCGGGACGTCCCGATTTTCAGGGGTCAAGGGACGCGTCCCAATTTGTACGTGATCGGGACGCTAAATGTCCCGATTAATCAAAAAATTATAAAGTTTTTTCATAAAAAAATGAATTTAGATAATTGATATAAGACAAATATGCAATAAATTAAAGCCAGAATTAAAAACCCCTTGTTTTTTGTTTACTGCCCCGATTAGCAACCCTAAATCCCGATTTCTTTTACCACATGTACCGATTTAAAACAAATCGGACCTGGCAAAACTACAGTAGTACTGTAGACCACGCGAGTCTGAACTGAATAAATGTTCAGCACCCACTTCAAATAAAAGGGTTAAAGATATTTGTTAATATGGGATCTATCGCAGTTATATCAAAACTAAATTATTTAAATAAGAAAACCTACAAAAAATGTACCAAAAATTAAACATGGTCCACCTATACATTCGGACTCAAAACTTAAAAAACACGCTGTAGCAGTCTATAGCGACCGTAGCAATTCTTCTGTTATGTTTTCAGTGAAATTATTCGTCTTTTCAATGACAAAATATGCCTCTTTCCCGTTTGTTTTATAATGATCGAGAACACCGAGAGCTCATTTCTTACGACCACTATGGCCATTGCATAAGCACCACTAACAGTCAGCAGAGCTAAGGTTTGTGTGCCAACCTCCCTATTTTCAAAAAGTTCCAAAATATGAATCGTAAAAAACATTCTATGCAATTATTCATCTGCTCACAAGATATCACGAGAATCTGTTGAAAAATACGAAAGGAAACAAACTACCGAACAGACATACCACATTTTACTCAAGCTGAAACAAACGTTTCGCTTCTGCTCGCTAGGTCAATTACGAGGTTACATGTAATAATGGTTGTCCTAACTAATATTATAAATGCGAAAGTGAGTTTGTTTGTTTGTTTATTTGTTTGTTTGTAACGCTTTCACGCCGTATCTACTGAACCGATCATCATGAAATTTTGCATACACATGGGTTAGAGTACCGAGAAGGACATAGGCTATATATTACGCGGGCGAAGCCGCGGGTAATAGCTAGTTATTTCATAAATATAATAAACTAGCTGTTTAACTTGTCAGTACCCTAACATACGTGTATTCAAAATTTCAAGATGATCGGTTCAGTAGATACAGCGTGAAAGCGTAACAAACTAACAAACACACATACAAACTCACTTCCGCGTTTATAATATTGATTAGGATGAGTATGGTCTTCACACAACATTTCCGACATACTTTGAAATTATAAATATAAAATACTATTTCCTTTTGTGAAAAACCCTTACGCAACATTCGTTCGACCTAAGATGATCGGTTCGTTAAACGAAGTTGTTTGGTATATCCGTGACCTCGCTTTCTTTAGTCAAAGGAAATAAAATATGTAGTACGTATGTATACCTTTCAATGAAAGCCCAATAAGCGAGAAATACTCTATGCACCAAGGAAAGTCAAAAAAGTCTTATTTCTTATTAAATTTTAACTATGATTCCGTCCGGTACGGAGGTCGTGTTGCTCGAAGTATGATATAGCAATTAATCCATCCGTTAATAGATCACACTATTTTATGCAGATTTAAGAAATTTAAATATTCTACACTTTAAGTTATTTTAATAAGGATAGTAAAAATGAAAAAAATCTGTTAGTATCTTATACGGTAGAAAATAAATTCTTCGTTAGATTGAATTTACCTAACTTATTTATCTACGACAATTTAATCACTTAAAAAAATATTCTAGGTTGATACAGTACCACTTTTTTATTCCCAAAAAAATTAAGTGACACAATAATAATAGAAAAAAATTTTAACAAATGGCTAGTTGATTACTTTTTCGGCACAATCCTATTAAAACCCATTCTCTTAATTAACCTTTATTTATATCTTCATTTCCACCGTGAGTTTTTTTTTGTATGTTATTGTTTTTTGTTTCTTTCGACTACAGATTGAAAGACTTACTAAATTATTCTGAAAAACTTGATACAAAAAGTACCTACTCTTTGGTCACGAATTATGTATACTTGGCTTTAGTAAATTTTTGGTACGAAACTGTTATTCATTACTATTATCATGTAAAAACAAAAGTAAAAGTAAAAATTAATATATTATAAGTCTGACCTATTTTTGTGAATGCGAAAGTTGGAAATTCGAAATGAAAATAATTAGGCAAAAGTGTAATTATGGCAAACGATCGTTTCTCAGTGTAAGTGGATTAAACGAGAAGTGTCAGATACAGTTGAATGTTCACCAAACAAACTCATCTGGGAAGTAGTTTTTGCCCCGCTCATAATTTAAGGCCCTCTATTTTGTATTAAAATTTTCGGTACATTCAACAAAGTTATTCAGTAAACAGGTTAACAGATTAAGTACCTAATATTCAGAAAACATCCATATAACAAAAATAAACTTTCGTTTATTCTAGGCGAGGTGCTGCATTTTTTGTTCATCATACTAATTAGGCAGTGTATTGTATTGTGTATTAAGTAGTGTTAGCTCTACTGCTATTGTAGAGATATATTTGTTATTAAAATGTTTTTAGTATAGTCAGCAAAATTACTTGAATAGGTGCTGAGTTATCAGAAAATAGTAAAAACATGAATATTATACCCGTAAGGTAGGTTAGGTACTTACCCTATAGGCGTATATATCTTCGTTCCTTCTTGTTTTTCTTTTTATTTATGTATACGTATCCGTATACGTACAGAATAAGTCAGTAACTCACGCATTAAAATATAAATAATTTCATCATTATTTCAAGTATAGCAGCATTCGACCTTGGCTGCAGTAGAGACCTGGAAGGAAATAAATTACGTTAGTGGAGTTGTGCACGAATTAGGTTTTTCATTTTTGTAAACTAAAGTCTTCTAAATTACAACATGTTTTAAACATCCATTTTAATAATTAACATACGAATATGCGTTTCAAATAAAACTTGTGGAGAAGGACCGCAGGTACGTGCGGACATTTTCTTTGTTCTTTTCGCAAAGTAACATACCTACCGTGTTTTGGGGTAAACCTAATTTTACGCAAGCCTCGTCACGTTGTAAAATGTTTGGGTATTCAAGTTTAAAAGGACAGAGCTTCCGAAAAAAAAAAAAGATTTATTAAATGAGCCATATTTGCTTAAAAACTTATGCATGTAAATTTCATTAGTTTTTATAGCATTGGCCTGAAAGTACCTATATATTTTTAAAATAAATCACATTATTATATTAACTACATATTTCATTAAATTAACACTGACGTTATTCTATTACTCTTGAGAAGGCACATTTTTCTAGAAATTAATAATATCTGTAGGTACGTAGTACATATATCCCCATGATCTGTAGCACAGAAGTATAGTACATATGTCTCCATGATCTGTAGTAAATATCCTAAAAATAACTTTGCGTGATAAATGTAATGGTGATCTCTTATTACTCAAAATCGTCATAAAAAGGTCTAGTGGCGACAATAACAGATGAAACCTCTTCATCTAGACGGCCTTTCCAAAGATTGTTTCGTTTTTCACGCCATCGGATAAGGTAAATGCCACATGGACTGTGAAATATGTGGGTACCAAGGGTCGTACCAAGAAACCTGAATAGATTTCTGTAGAGGATACAGAGACAGGTTAACTCAATAATCTTATATTCTTACATCAAAATTTAGTAGGTACTAAGAACTATTTCAATCACGGTGATATAAAATATCCAGCGATATTTAAAAAAATAGGTGATTTGGGCAATCCACTTGCGATATAATTTTGACATACACACACACACCTATATTGTATTTGATAAATAATATTATTCTCACCCATGCCTGAAGATGGATCCCCTTTTCAAAGAGAATTATTTCAAGCCGGCCCGTAGTAGTGAACTAGCCGGCTCGACATAATTTTGTAGCTCAACTGGTTGTGTCATTTTACTTTTCGATCGGTGCAGCATGGAAATTTTAGCTATTATATGCAATTATATTTTATTTTAGACCTTATCACAATGAACCAATGTGTATCCATACATATTAATGCTCAGGACTGTACAAAAGTCAAAATGGGAAAAAATATTGCCAAGGATAGTTTGACCCTCTACAACGAACAGCACGAGGCAGTTTTAAGGTATTTTTTACTTTGGCTGTCACCGACTCCAAATAAAAACTTATATAATAAATCGATATGAAAGAAATTAAGTGAAGAATAAGCAAGTAGGTATCAATTATTTTAAGTATTGCCCTTGTTTTCAAGTAGTTCAATTACTATTTTCTAGTTTTTATTTGCAGTTTATAACCTTATGTAAGGGTTGAAGTCTACTAATAAGTGTGTTTGAAGTCGGTTTATGTTATTTTTTTTTGTTTAGAAATAACTAGCTTATATCGCGGTTCTGTTCGCGTATAATTTTGCCTTGTCGTTTATCGCAAATTCAACTTTTTTCCGTGATGAAATATGCAAAATTTTAAGAATATTGATTCAGTAGATAAGAAGAGGTAATGTCTAATCACCATACTGAATAGCACCCGCTACACTATTCTTAGCAAACTTGTTTACCCGAGCCACCGCTAGATGGCGGATGGATGGATTTCAGCGCTAGTACCAAACGAACATGGTCCATCGGCTGGATTACGGCCTAGGTTCGGCAGGCGGTTTTTGAAGTATAGCTTCGCACCTAGGAGTAGTGGATCGCTACTCGGGGCGAATATCGACTCGGCCGACGAGATTCAACGGATTACCTGGAGGAACCCGGTGGAGCCAGTCGGAAGACAGCAGACATCCAACCGATCGTAAGGAAAAAGAAGTGTTGTGTTAAAGTGAAGTGTGGTGACAAACTGTAAGTACTTTGAACCTTATTCACATAGAGAAATTAACTTAAGAAAAGTAACTCAAAAATTTAGTAGTTTGGGAACTTTGGGACTTAGAATAGTTTGGAAAAAGTGAACTAACGGGGAATCTATGCCCGATTTCGTATCGCTTTGAGTTTGACAAGGTTTCAAACACTTAGAAAAATTACAAGAAAGATCTCAGAGACTTAGAAAAATTTCAAAACATTTTGACTCTAAAAATTTAGAGAAGTTTAAGTAGATATAACCGTTCTCGTTGGTGTTCAATGTGCACAACTTCAATAGACTGTGAATATTGGGACTCAGTAATATTGAACAGTGACAGTTTTTTGACGTTTATTTGCTGAAGTGTTAGTGATATACACCTGTTAATTTTATTATAGTGAATATTTGTACTAACACTGAAGATGGCTTCCTTGTTTAAACTTCAGAGTGATGTTAATTTGAACATTATTAAAGCACAGCGTAATTTTAAAAAGACACCTAAGGAACGTATTACCGTATCATACGTTGAGACACGTTTAGAGACATTGGAAACGCTATGGTCTTCATTCTATTGTACTCATAGAAAAATCATAGAAGAATGTAAGGAAACTGAACTAGAGGCTTCTGAATACCAAGCTAAAGACTTGTATTCTACTACTGAGAATTTGTACATAGATTTTAAGTCTACTTTGAAAGACATTTTGTTGGAATTGGAAGCTTTAAAGATAGCAAAACGAACGGAGCCTGCGGTGGCCAGTGTTTCTAAACATGTTTCAAATTTAAAATTGCCTAAAATAACATTGCCAACTTTTAGTGGCCAGTATTCAGAATGGACTAGTTTTTACAATTTATTCATATCTTTGATTCATAAAAATGAGACGCTCGATGAAGTCCAGAAGCTTCACTATTTGAAGAGCCATTTGTCAGGCGAGGCTGAACAACTGCTTCGCCATATACCCATAACTGGCGACAACTACCTCATATGCTGGCGCAAACTAGAAAGCCGATATAACAATAAAAAATATCTGACCAACTGTATTTTGTCACGGTTCATGGGTCAAAAAAACATTACTGCGGAATCATCGAGCGCCTTAAAAGAAATGTTGGACACTAGTAACGAGTGCCTCAATGCTTTGAAACAAGTAGGTATTAATGTGAAAGAATGGGATATAATAGTAATTTATATATTGAGTTTAAAATTGGATAACGAAACAAGGAAGCAGTGGGAATTAAGTGTTGGTAGTTCGTTGCTAGAATTACCATCATGGGATATGTTTCAAGAATTTTTGGAAAATAGATTTCGTGCTTTAGAATTCTTAAATACAGGTACTAAAATTCAACATCGTAATACTAGCAATAGCATCAAAACATTCCATGTTGCCACTACTTTAAGCTGTCCATACTGTTCTGAAAATCATAAAATTTACGCTTGTAAGAAGTTTTCTGGCGATGACATCGACACCCGTCGTATTTTTATCCAAACCCAGGGTTTATGCTTTAATTGCCTAGGTCCTCGCCATTCAGCAACGAATTGCCGCGTGCCGTCTAGATGCCGAATATGTTCCAGGAAACATCACTCTTTATTGCATTCTAATTCACCAACCATGCCGATAGAAAGCACTGATGAATCTAATCAATCGGCTGGAAAAGAAGCTGTGTCTGAAGTACCAATTCAAGGCGAAACCAATGAATTTATGGTAGGTTGTTGTTCAAAAATGCAATCTCAGATATTGCTGGCTACTGCTTTAGTCAATATTCAAGCACGATCAGGAACAAGTATTACTTTTCGATCAATGTTAGATCAAGGCTCACAGGCTTCGTTTATAACGGAGTCTGCAGTCCAATTACTTGGATTGAAGAAAATAAGCTGCAGAAGTAATATTTCGGTATTAGGAAGTGACACAAGTCCCGCTGTGACCTCAAAGCATTTAGTATTCATTCAATTGCAGTCACTTCTTGATCCCAATTTTGTAATCAAAATAAGGGCTCATGTTTTAGAAAAGCTTACAAATTACCTCCCTAGCAAGAAGGTAGCAGTGCCATTATGTTCAGAGTTTTCACAGTTATCATTGGCTGATCCCACATTTGACATTCCCAATAGGATAGATCTTCTTCTGAGTGCAAAAGTATATAGCCAAGTAATAAAACAAGGCTTAGTTAAAGATCCGTCTAGCCGCTTGATAGCACAAAACACATCTTTCGGATGGATTATATCCGGAGAAACTGATATGGGTGAACTCGGCAGTCCAGTAACGTGCAATGCCAATGTTTTGCATGTTCAACTGGAGGATGATGTTCTGCTAAAGCGGTTCTGGGAGTTAGAATCAGAGCCCTCAACAAGGAAAATGCTCACTGAGGAAGAACAGAAATGCGAAGAAATTTATTCTAGCACAACTAGAAGAGATCCCTCAGGTCGCTATATAGTCAAACTACCATTTAAAGAATACAGTCCACAATGTATAAAAGGAAATTCGAAGGAAATGGCTCTTAAAAGATTGAGCTCATTAGAAAGAAAATTGACAAAAGATAATGAATTAAAACAGCAATATGCAGATGTTTTTGCTGAATACCTTAGTTTAAATCACATGGAAGTCATACTGCCACACGAACAAGAGAAAGCGGAAGTCTTCTACTTGCCTCATCTTGTCGTAGTTCGTCAAGATAGAAGTACAACTAAAGTACGCATTGTCTTTGATGCATCTAGTCCAAGTTCCAATGGTGTTTCATTAAATCATGACTTATTGGTGGGCCCGTCATTACAGGACGATCTTAGGCACATATTAATGAGATGGCGTGTTCATCCCATATGTATTGCTTCCGACATAATTAAGATGTATCGCCAGGTTCTCGTATCCCCGGAAGACGTTGATTATCAGCGTGTGCTTTGGCGTGAGGATCATACGTCCGAAATACAATATTATAGACTTCTGAGAGTAACATTTGGTACCTCTTCAGCTCCATTTCTGGCAATTCGCTCTTTGCGACAATTGGCCATCGATGAAGGTGTACATTATCCACTTGCCGCGGAGAGGGTTTTGACGGATTTTTACGTAGATGATTTGATGTCAGGTTGTGAGGATATTTCCGAGGGTAAACAATTATACCAAGAAATGAAGCAATTACTCGGCAAAGGAGGTTTCGAATTACAAAAATGGATAAGCAACGACGAAAAGCTAATGGAATGGATGAAGGAGAAATTAAATGAAGATCACATAACCGAGAACTCAAAGGAAACAGAAAAAGGAATGGACAGTAAAACCATAAACGAAACATCACAGGAATCTGAAACAAAAAGAACTAAATTAGTCGATAAATCAGATAATATAACAAAAATATTAGGACTTACCTGGGATAGGCGTAGTGACTCATTTAAATATTCTGTGCAGTTGCCACCACTTGAAACTCCTGTAACGAAGCGGAAGGTTATTTCGGACATATCACGCCTTTATGATCCACTCGGCTGGCTTGCGCCAATAATTATAAAAGCTAAGATTTTTATTCAGAAGCTGTGGATGTCTGGTTTATGCTGGGATGATGAGCTTCCTTCTCAATTGTTGGCTGAATGGAGGACGTATAGGGGTGAACTATCTCTTTTGTCTAACCTTGAAATACCTAGGTGGATGAACACTCATAAACAAGACATTCGTGTACAGCTTCATGGATTCTGCGATGCGTCAAACGAAGCATATGCTGCGGTTGTGTATATCCGCGTCATTGATAAGGAGAGTAATATCCATGTACATCTTGTCACCTCTAAAACAAAGGTAGCTCCAATAAAGCAAATATCAATACCACGGCTGGAATTATGTGGGGCGGCGCTTGTATCTAAACTATTGAAGGAGGTTTCCGATGTACTGAAAATTCCTAAAGCAGAAATTTACGGCTGGACTGACTCCTCAGTAGTGCTTGCATGGCTGAGTAGCCATCCAAGCAGATGGAAGGTATTCGTGGCAAATCGAGTAACCGAGATCTTAGAAAATCTTGATCGGTCACAGTGGTCTCACATTCAATCGAAGGATAATCCAGCCGATATTGCTTCACGTGGAATCATGCCATCCGGTGTATCAAGAATTCAACTGTGGAAAAATGGACCCGAGTGGTTAAAAAGCCATGATATAAACAATTGCGATAAAGAGAGTAACAACGAGTTTGTAACAGATGCAGAAGAAAGAACCTGTAAAGGTTATCAAGTGCATGTAAGTGTTGCTGAAAATACAACATTTTGGCAAAGATTTTCGACATTGAGAGGGCTTATCAGAATCATATCATGGTGTAGACGATTCATCTCAAATCTTCGAAGTGAATCTGAGAAACATCCCCAATGGTTAACCTGTAGGGAAATTCGAGAAACTCTAGCTATTTGCGTCAAGCATTATCAAAGTCAAAGCTTTTATGAAGAATTGAAAACTTTAACAAACAGCGGAATTGTGACATCTAAAAGCAAGCTTAAACCACTGAATCCTTACCTTGACGATGAGGGAATCTTGCGTGTGGGGGGGCGATTGGATCAAGCTAGTATTTTGAGCACTAATAGAAAGCACCCCATCATACTCCCAGCTAAGGCTCATTTGACTGAATTGATCATGTCGGACGCACACGAAAAAACTTTGCATGGTGGGCCGCAGCTAATGTTAAATTATTTAAGGTCAAAGTACTGGGTTATTGATGCTAAAAATCAAGCGAAACGTTATGTTCGTAATTGCATCGTTTGTGTTCGATACGCAGCCCAAAACCGTGAACAACTGATGGGTCAGTTACCCTCAGCTAGGGTAACACCTAGCCGCCCTTTCAAAAAAAGTGGTGTGGACTACGCTGGCCCTATATTGCTTCGAACATCCAAAGGACGGGGCCATCATGCATACAAGGGCTACATTTGTCTCTTTGTATGTATGGTGACCAGAGCAGTCCACCTCGAAGTCGTTAGTGACCTCACTTCTAAGGGATTCATTGCGGCATTTAAAAGGTTTGTAGCCAGGAGGGGACATTGTGAAAAACTCTTTAGTGACAATGGCACAAATTTCATAGGTGCAGCACGTGAGTTGAAGTGCTTGCTGGCAGATGAAAAATCTGGGATAGTACCTGAAATAGCTAATTGGTTGTCTACTAATGGCACTGAATGGCACTTTATACCACCTCACGCCCCAAACTTCGGAGGGCTATGGGAAGCCGGCGTAAAATCCACTAAGCACCATTTGCGTCGAGTAATCGGTACATCAACACTTACCTTCGAAGAAATGAGTACCCTTCTAGCTCAAATTGAGGCGTGCCTCAACTCAAGGCCATTGTCGAGCAAAAATACTTCACCAGAAGATCCAGAGCCTTTGACTCCAGGCCATTTCTTGGTTGGTGAGCCCTTGATACTTGTGCCAGATTTGAATAATGAATCTGCTAACATATCTAGCCTTAAACGATGGCAGCTTACACAGCGAATGGCTCAAGACTTTTGGCGTGAATGGTCCCAGGAATACCTCACTCAGTTCTTGCATAGGTACAAATGGAGTTACCAAACATCTGAACCAAACATTGGGGATATCGTTCTGGTAAAGGAAGATGGCCTTCCTCCGGCAAGGTGGTTATATGGCATAATAACTAAAAAGCACCCTGGAGAGGATAAGATTACGCGGGTCGTCAGTTTGAAATGTAATGGTACTATCATAAAAAGACCAGTTTCTAAGCTATGCATTTTACCTGTAACCAAGTAATAGAATGAATAGTATTATATTACCATTCCTATAGGAGATTGTTTAGATTTAGTTTTCTTATTTTGTAACTATGTGTACTGTACACGTGTCATTGCACACGATATTGCTAATAATAAGCCATCAGTTCTGTGTGAATGTGGTAGCTGAACTCGCTCGTTTTGTAATTGATAGCAGAAGGCTATTTTAACTTCATTATTGTTTTTCTTTGTTTATATTATGACTATGCATGATAAAGCCAAACTTGTTAATTTTCTTATTATTGTTTAAGTTAAAACTTGTAATAGCACGGTGGGCGGTTAAAGTGTTTTATTATTAAGTATTCATTTGCGGTGTTTATGGACATACGTCCATGGTGGGCGGAATGTCTAATCACCATACTGGATAGCACCCGCTACACTATTCTTAGCAAACTTGTTTACCCGAGCCACCGCTAGATGGCACTACGTGTAAAATTAAAACACGCTATCATTGTTTTTTTGTAAAAGTTTAACCTAAGAAGGAATAAATATTATTTTGTATTCGCCTCGGACACAGTTGTTTTATTTGAGCGCTAGTACCAAACGAACAGGTAACCAACAAACAAATAAACAAACTCAGTTTCCCATTCATAATATTTGACAGGATTTTTTTTTTAAAATTTTTTTTGGGTGTTAGTCCTAGTAGTGTCCTAGTTCAATCGAAAAAGTGGAGCGTCGTTTTCATCGACTAGTCTTGATTCGCTCTGTGCGAAGAGCGGATTATTCAGTTCCCTACAACTTATAGTACGACCCAATACTCACCTTTGTTTTTCGAATCTTCCCGAATAATAGTGAGCTCCTCTTTCGCGATAGGATAGCGTTTCAGACGGATTTCATGTCGTACGTGCGTCGATTTGTCTTGTTTTCACCTTTCTGTAGTCGGACGCGTTCGTACACCCAATGCCTCTTATCAGCTCGTTTGCTCGTTCCCACATTTCTTGTAGATCTTCTAGTAGGTACTCTAATGCGTCTTTTATAAAATAAGGATTTGGGTAACAATAGTCGCGTTCTTCAATAAACAATAAGTGAATGCATTGACTCTGTCTTCCAAATGGTACTTAATCACATTAACCACCAACTCCACACCAAACGTGAGCTTAATAGGCCCATTAAAGTTTTATGGCCTTAGGCATTGTCTATCCCGTAAGGAATGAGGACCATATGTATATGTGAAATGTTTCGAGTTGCTCAATAAAAGGGCAGAGTGGCTTGTTTACATATTTCTTCAGCATCTTCATGCGTCGGAAAGCATGTAAAGCCGATGGTCCTAACGTCATAATAGATTGATGTCGAAGAGATATATATCGGATTAATTTTGGACAGCTTTTCAGTAGAATCAGTCAATGTGTTGGCCACTTAGATAATAAATAAATAAATATATATGGACATATCACACAAATTGAGCCAGCCCCACAGTAAGTTGTGAACTTGTGTCGCAGGATACTAACTCAACGATACTATATTTTATAATATACTAGCTGACCCGGCGAAC
The DNA here is from genome assembly GCA_963082605.1 of Rhodophaea formosa. NCBI lineage: Eukaryota > Metazoa > Arthropoda > Insecta > Lepidoptera > Pyralidae > Rhodophaea > Rhodophaea formosa. The sequence goes on from OY720206.1 coordinate 15,982,256, forward strand.
TTCGTACCGCCTAACAGTCAATGATTAAGTATTTATTACACATATCGAATTTTCATTGCTTTTAAGATGTATTCTGCTGTTCGGGGCTGAGACAAATCCAACGAATCAATAACCATGAAAATTGGTTCAGCAGATCTCGAGTTATAAGTGTTGTAACAAACCCGTCTTTGTTTTATATATAGATATATAATATATATATATATATATATATATACTTATATAGATAAACACCCCAGACCCAGGTCCATATGAAAAAGATCGTTTTCCATCTTGACCTGACCGGGGATCGAACCCGGGACCCCCGTGTCGCAAGCTAGCGTGTTGACCGCTGCGCCATGGAGCTCGACAACTTAGATAATAAATAAATACCTAAATACGGACAAATCACACAGATTGAGCTAGCCCCAAAGTAAGTTCGAGATTTGTGTTATGGGATACTACCTCAACGCTCAACGATACTATATTTTATAAGAAATACATACCTATATAGATACGCATCCAAGACCCAGGTCAATCTAAAAAATATCGTTATCTAACATGACGGGGCCGAGGATTGAACCCTCGAGCACTCGTGTCTTAAGCTGGCGTATTAACCACTTCTTCTTTTTATCGAGTCGAAATGGTTGCATACTATTATATTAAATATCTTTTGACCAGTATTTGGCAACGCTAATTGTCCTATCGTTGGCCTCATTGAGGTCCTGTGCGGTGCAAATAGTGGGACAGTTTGGGCACGACAAAAGGTGAGACATGGTTTGATCGGCACCGCAGTCACATATTTTGTTTGTAGAGAAACCCCACCTGACCCTATTTTCTCGACATCTCCCAACTCCAGCTCAGAGTCGGTTCAAGGATTTCCAGGTTGCCCAGGGGAGGTCTGCACCGGGTGGGAGTTTCTCAACAGGTGGAATACCGAACGGATTGGGTGGGTACTTGTTTTTCCAAAGAGTAAGCCTGGTTTTGGAGGATTGTTAAGGATTTATATTGGACTGCCTTAAGAAACTGTTTCGGCTCGTAAGGCGCGATGGTCATATATATGGTAATATATTAACCACTGCGTCACGGAGATCGTTACTTACTAACCACATATGTAACTACTAAAGCATAATGTGCATAAAGATTAGATATAACCTACCTAGGACACTACTTATAATTATAACTTGATTGGAACGCCATCAAATTTGGATGTCATCCCGTTACAGGATATTATTACAGGGTGTGTACGAATACTAAGCTGAATGTTAGTGCAATATTAGGTAAATGAATTATTTAAATTGTAAAGGATTCCGGTTTCATCTTTGCGCAGGAGCCCTGCTAATCTTCAAAAGCCTTTACTATAAAGTTGGTACATTCAGATATAAAAAAAAATTGACTTGCAGTTTAAGTTTTTGTATGTATACCTAATGTATACATACTTAATTAAGGTACCCACTGAGTATTGCCCTCCAGCATTGTATTTTATTACAAATATATAAATAGCGAAGCCTACATCAAAGCGTCTAACTGAATTCTAGGAAAGCTGGAGGTTATTAATATGCTCTTGAAGAAACTTTCTTCGGAGCCGATACAAAGGCGCGAGTCGAGTCGATATTACGTAGTGCTTTATAAAGTTATGCTGACTCGGGCTTCATTTCATAGAAACTACATATTACTAAGATAAACTTAGGTTTCTCATATAGTAATTATGCTTTAAATAAATAAATATATATACGGATTGAGTTAGTTCTTAAGTAAAACTTGTGTTATGGGTATGGGATACTAACTCAACGATGTTTTCAAACCCAATCTTACATTTAAGTAAACCAAATCTTCAAAAATTTGCTTGTAACTTACTTTTTATTTTAAAATTACAAGCACTTACTACAAAGGTATTGTCCTAACTATCTGATACAAAAGTAATAATTAAATCATCATCAACAGGTCTTTGTTAGTCTCCAGTGTTGACCCTTTCTGTACTAGCACAGCCATTATTGGACAGACGGGTTGGAGAGGTCTCTTTGATGTTTATAGGTAGCTTTGTTTAGCTTGTGTTTCCTTACACGACTTCAACGACATCCACGCGGAGACTTAAAGTTGTTAATAATTAAATAAGAGACTTAAAAGCAACGTTTGACCTTTTAACAGCTGTATCTTGTGACTTTCAAAGTCAAAGATTTTTATTCAAAATTGCATAATATCTCTTTTTAAACGTCTAGCGATTCGTAATGACCACTGGTGAGAAGAATACGCCGAAAACTTTACATTGATCACTACCACTACAACTATATCTACCACTAGTAGCTTTACTCTACTAGAAGAAGAATGGCGCTGACTGACTCTCTATAAACTTTACGTTTTGTTTTCCGACTGTCATCACTACATATTATAAAACAAAGTCCTCCGCCGCGTCTGTCTGTCTGTCTGTCTGTTCGCGATAAACTCAAAAACTACTCCACGGATTTTCATACGGTTTTCACCAATAGATAGAGTGATTCACGAGGAAGGTTTTAAGGTATAATACATGCCCGGGCGCAGCCGGGTAGGGCTGCTAGTGTAAAAATAATTAGTTTTGGTGCTGTAGTACTTATTAAAGAAATATTGACAAGCTGTTTTATGAGCGCAAACAATAGATTTTAGTGGATTGAGTCGAGGGATATTTGCCAGTGTATGTCAGATTTGTCCATATATAATACTAGAAGTCCGCTTTGGCTTTGCCTGTGTTACATACATAGCCGATTTTAGCCTATGGCAGTCAGGGATATCGTTGGTGAAAGAATTTTTGAAATCCATTTAGCAGTTCCTGAGATAAGCACGTTCAACAAACCAAACAAACTCTTCACCTTTATAATATTAGTATACATTTATTAATTCAACGTTAGTAAACTGTATAATAATATAACCCGATTAACTTATGATACATGTTCCTTCCCTCACAAATAATTAATTTAATTAGTCTGGAGAGTAAAACCAACACATGCTTTAGTTTAAGCTGTTAAGTAATTAATATTGATTGCTGAAACATCAGAATATATATTGGTTTATCAAGCACGTTGGTATGTAGTGGACAGAATGTTTTAGCGAGATAAGAAACTATTTTCACATATTTCCATATTAGTTCATAACAATTACCAAGAATTTTATTTATAATCTTGCAAATTTGCAAAGTTACAGATGGTATTCAACGTAAATGTTGATCCCAAAATGTTAATGTGTGTGTAGACCGGTGTGTAAAAATTTCTATCACATCCTAAATGTTATAATTTTTTAAATCATGTACAAGCCCAATTGCTTTATTTTTAAGTGTGTGACCCAGCCGCAAGTTTTACTGTTCCTAATATCTTTAGAGTGTCCCAAAATTAACGCAAGTTATTCAGTAATAACAGTATTGAAATTTTGCGTAATTCTGGAACACTCATTACTACTTAAACCGGTCAGAGTTCTTTTTCTCTGACCTCAGAACTTATATTATAGGCAATTAATGACACATTACCCGTATGATCTTGGTCCTTTTTCTTTTTATTTAGGCAGAACATTAGCCAGAGCCCGCATGGTATTGCTACAAATGAGAGCCGCAAAATAAACAGAATGCAACCGTCTAGAAAAATAGCATAAAACCTTCTAGAGATCTCATTAGGAAGAAAAACATTGTATTTGTGCAACTGTTGTCCTGAAAAGTATTGTGCATCAGATAAAATAACATAATTATGTAGCTTTGTCGTAAAGTAATTTTGACTACCTTTCCATTTTCTTGCTAAGTGTTTGATTACGTATACATGTGTCAAACAAACCACAATACGCCACGTCAGAGTATACAACTATTAAAATCGGTCTTGTAAAAACGTTCCAAAACGGGTTCAAATGACTAGTGGGAGACTCAAAGCTCTGTCTGCATCGTCAATACAAGGACGTGCTCCTAGTTTATATATCTACAAAATACAGCATTTGAATGTTCTTTTATCACATAAATAGGGATAGCGGGGATTTGCCGCGGCGCTTTACCGGCTGATCTAATTTTCATAAATCAGTCACGCCTTATAAAACACTGTAACTACTTCCTTTTTTGCGTAAACAGTACAATATATTTGTCAACGGCGTTGTCCTTCCGAAAAATAGATAGATACTCCAATTATCTAATCCATAATATTCTCAGATCCGAAGAGGGATTAATCTATATCCATGTGTCCAATTGCCACATCACACATAGTTTAATACAAAGTCGCTTCTTGATGTCTGTTTGTCCCTATGTACCTATGCTTATATCTTTGAATCGATATGCAATGGATTTTAATTATATGGAAACAAATTGTCCTTGATAGGATTTTTATAACCCGCTCACATTTTTTTACCGTAAGTACTTCTTTAATTATCATCTTCAATTTTTATTTTATTTTATCGTGTAAACATAATCACGTCGACCCCTCTTCGTATTCACTACATAAAGTATTCTCATCTGGAGATGTAGATTCATATCAACCAGACTTGATTTATCTTTTATTAGTAGTCTGCTCTGGCTTCGCCCGTAGTACATACCAAGCCACTGGCACTTAGGGATAACTTATTCTATTCAACAATCAAAGATTTTTGAAATCAATAGTTCCCCAGATAAGCGCGTTCAACCAAATAAATAACTCTTTAGCTTTAAAATATTAGTTAGAATTTCTATATAAATAACAAAATTCTACATTCGTTGTTTACAACTCCTAAGCAAATTTTATTTAGGACTACACCAGACGAATACTTCGTTAACCTATTCAACCCCTTGTAGTCCCTCTTCGCAAAACTGAGTTTGGTAGAAACTTCACTGTACCAAGAGTGTGTAAACTATACATTGACATTCATCAAATGTCCCTGTGTAAATTTCGCTGTGCTGTTATAAGCTGCTTATAACTGTTTTCTATCTTAATTCTTTTAGTTTTTTTTTCTCCAACTATTTGGCACTGCTCGCTTGTATTTTTTGTTACTTAATTTGGTAATTACTGTTTATTAAAGGCAGATATGTTTTTTTATTTCTTATAAAAGTTTTTTTTTATGATCTTTTTCGGATTGACCTGGATCTTGGATCTTGAATCTATATAAGTATTTATTATAAATTATAGTATCGTTGAGTTGGTATCCCATAACACAAGTCTCGAACTTACTTTGGGGCTAGCTCAATCTGTGTGATTTGTCCGTATATATTTATTTATAATGAGACAAAACGGAGAGAAAACAGTCTCAAAATTTTAAATTTACATTTAAAATGTTCTTTTTGCAATAATTTACAAAAAGAAAATAAACCTAATTTATGTCTTTGATTGTGACGAATACACTCAAATATGGTTTTAACTGTTTAAAAATAAATTATTTCCTTGGTCTTAAAACATATAAAAATATTATGAATTATTTGAAATTGCGAAAAAAAATTATGTACAAGGTTAAATCGCAAAAAAACAAGCTTTATTTTTCGACTGAGCGCGCAAAGAAGACAAGATCAGAAGATAATAGAAGAGACTTGAATTCACTTAAGTCGAATTGAGTCTCATCTTTGTATAACGTGAAATTTCGAGCATATTTTGTTATAATGTGTTGGTTAGGCATCAAAATTGGTTCAATAGTTGATGATATATTTAATTAAATGTTCATTTATATAGATGTCTTTGCTAGTTATAATCTATCATAAATATAAATCTAGATACTAGTGCATACCATACTCACCTTGCTTGCGCTTCAGTGTAAACTAAATATTTCCAGGCTACGTACGAAAGTCTGAATCTATTTACGTGCCGGAAATTAAGGGAGCTTTCGGTACAATACTGCTACGGCCTTAGATGTTTGTAAAGCATAGATGCGATGCGAATTTGGGACCTAAGTGAATTCATACATTTTTAGGGGTCCAGTGCAGTACATTATATATATTTTTTCTACGAGGCTTTACTTAAGGCGTAGTGAGTTCACACACTAGCACCACCCAGCAATTAATTCTATAAGTCCTAAATCATATCAAATTAAAAAACTCTAATAGCTGAATGCCCTCGTAAATTACTTGTAGTATTATTGGTACAAGTTTTCACTATTTTTAATTTGATGAATTAAGAGAACGAGACCGCCAAAAGTGGACACTTTTGGCGTTAAAAATTCGTTGATCGCCATTCAAGAACTTTTTAGAGAATAAATACAGAAAATAAGTAATCATACCTAATCATCATCATCACAGCTGCTAAGCTTAGTCCTCTCTTCGTTTGTATTTGTAATAATATTCATATTTTCAAACGTCTCTCACGTTTTTAAGGTGCGTGATGAACACTCATTCAATTTAAAGGTAACCAAAGACTCGCGAAGCCTAAAGTTCATAGAAAGAATTTAAAGTATTTACTCATACGTCATGTCAATAGGCTATGTGGCTAGCAACCCATCACTATTTTGATTCCGTTCTCACTTTCAATCCCACCAAGATGCTAAACGTGGCTTTAAGGTTTTACTGACGTCGGCTCTGTCTACCCCGCTAGTAGAAAACACGTGATAGTATGTATGTACTCAGACGTTGTTTTGATCAATTTTATTTGCAATGTGTGTTGTGATGCAGTGGTTTTTACGAAGGCTCTGTGTTCAATTCCAGTTACGGAAAAGTACTTGTGCTTCATTTTCCAAAGGTGGTATGGTCCTGGAACTGCTCCAGGAGGATTCTTAATTTAAAAAGAAAACTAGGATTTGTAGACAAGTGGCCGACTGAAAAAATCTTTTGTCGAATCATATTACACATAAGATGCAACCGGAAGAACACTAAGATGTAGAGCTCATGGGCGAGTCCGACTCGGATTTGGCCTCTTTTTTATATAAAATTAGCTGTTACCCGCTAAAACGCCTATTTCCTTCTCAGTACCCTAAACTATTGTATGCAAAATTTCATGATGATCCGTTCAGTAGATACGGCGTGGAAGCGTAACAAACAAATAAAAAAACAAACTCGCTCACTTTTGCATTTAAAATATTAGTTAGGATTAGGATAGTTAGGATAGTTTTACTGTTGACCATCATCTAGCCTAGAAGCTAAAATATGGCCTAAAGTCGAGCGCACTTACCCAGAAGACGCCTATAAATTCAACATCGTGGACTACCATGGACTATTGTTTTATATAACATTTTTCATATGAGAAACATTCGTACAGTTTTACAGCCGGCTGAATGTAAACATCGAATGAATATGTGCAAATGTCCGCAATAAAATGTGTAACACAAATACAAAACATATTTTAGTGTGTAATATTTTTTGTATCTTTGCATATTTCTCTTTTTATGTACGGTACGATTTTAGTGTTAAGGAAGTAAGGTTTAGGTTTGTAGAGCGAAGTTAGAAAAAATCGGCTTAGTGCGAGTTGGACTCGCACGAAAGGTTCCGTACCGTTATCTTTGTATACAACGTTAAACTATCGAGCAAAAAAAGAAAAAAATACGTTTATTGTTTGGGAGCCCCCCTAAAATATCTATTTTATTCTGTTTTTAGTATTAGCTGTTATAGCGGCAACAGATCTACAGTATCTGTGAAAATTTCAACTGTCCAGCTATGACGGCTTATATGGCCTGGAGACATCACACCACAACAACCCCGTTCCATGACACCATTACCATTCAGATACGGAACCCTAAAAATTTCATCGTACTAGGCTAACATAACTTAATAAATTTGTAGATTGAGAAAGAATACATGCTAAGTTTTACTAGGGAAAAAAATCATGTTTTATGTTCCTTATCCTCCTATTTGATACATAATACGATAAATAAACATTTTTCCACAAAACCTTTCCTTAACTTTGTACAGTTGGTACGACGATCAACTTCAGTATCAGTATCAACAAACGAGTAACTTCAATTAATTTAGCGTATAGCTAATAATATTTTGGCTTTATGACCATAATTCTCTAACCTCTAGGTCTTCAAAGTCGGAAACGTCAAGATGCCATTCAAAATAAAATGATATCACACTGTATGGTCAGCTCATTGGGAAAAAATAACAGAAGTATAATCCAGTGCAGCTACATCTACCTATTTCTAAACATTCTGGGTAAAACCTAGAATATATCGGTCAGCAAAACTTAGGTATTTGTATTTCTTTTCATTAAACTATGTCATTTACTAGCACTTACAATTGGCCTCACTTTAGGCACACTAGCGACGCCAATAATTTTATCCCTAATACTTTACAAATACAAAGAAATTCAAGTATGTAAATCTTATATATAAGCCTTAGTAAATAACCTGAATTATTTTTGGAATTATGTTTTAATAGTATAAGAATCAGTAATTAAGAGAATATATGATTACCGCTAAAAACGGCCGTTTTAAGCGGTAATCAGTAGTTTCTCTTAATGACTAATTCACATAATATTAAAACATGATTCCAAAAATACTTCAGGTTATTTACTAAGGCTTATATGATTTACATTCTTGAATTTCTTTGTAGTTGTAAAGTATTAGGGATAAAATGATTGGCGTCGCTAGTGTGCCTAGTGTAGGCCCTTAACCAATATAACATCAAAAGTCTGATCTTTGTATGTTTATATAAAAAAAATTGATTAAGAACTTGTCATTATGGTGCTCCCACACTGCTGTTAAAAATGTTTACAAACATTTTCTATCATGATAAAAATGCATAGTAAGTATCATGAAAATAAGGAACTGTAGTCACAAAAACGCGGAATGACTACAATGCCGCGTAGTTGAGTCTCTTCGCTATACATCTCTGCTTGTGCGAGCTTACTTACTTTATTTGTCACAGTCATAAGAGCCGACAGCGTCCATTCACAGCAATCACGGCTTCAAAGCCAGTATTTCTGACGAGCTCCGTGGCGCAGTCAACACGCTGGCTTGCGAAGTTGCGACACGGGTGGTAGGGTTCGATCCCCGGTCAGGTCAAGATAAAAAATTATCTTTTTCAGATTGACCTAGGTCTTGGATGTTTATTTAAATAATTATACATCATGAGGTCCAGTTTCTGCTCTCTCGTTATTCTACGTCATTAGTAGCACACCTGGCCGGCGGAGCGGAATTTATCCATCACTCGACTGTGAACTACCCTCGATGTCAGCAATCGATAATGTGTAACACACTTGATTTGATTACCACAGAATAATCGAAGAGCTCGATAGCTTAGTGAGTGGACACATGATTAGCGATTACACGTGTCAAGCAACAATGTGCGTGGTTCACACTTGGATTCGGGAGTAGCACTAATTATCTCGAGTTCCTGTGCGATTGTTTTCAGATGTCTTCAAGGTCTCTTATCATTTTTACGTCTACAATTGAGCGTTTGCATACCTAGTGTTTACAAATGCTAAGCAACCCCAGTCGTCGGATGTTCCCATTGATATTGCTAAACACAAAATGTACTGATTTTTTTTCGAGTTTCGTGGCGCAGCGGCCGACACGCCTGCCTGCGACATGGATAGTCCCGGGTTCGATCCCCTGTCAGGTCAAGATGGAAAATGATCTTTGTCAGATTCATCTGGGTCTTGGATGTTTATCTATATAAGTATCTATTATAAAATATAATATCGTTGAGTTAGTATCCCATAGCACAAGTCTCTAACTTACTGGAGCTACATAGCTCAATCTGTGTGATTTGTTCGTATATATTTATTTTTTTTATTTAATTTCTCCGTGAGTTGTATGTAAAAGTCATGTCAGATTTCATCATCAGCAACTTGATAAATCTGACACATTATTGTAAGCCCCGTAAATCAAGAGAGTAGCCAATAGTAGCGGTTAAGAAAAACTAATAGGTGACTGTGGCCACGTTATATTGAAATTCAATTTTTACGTAGAACCTTTATTTACTACAGATATAATCTTCTTAAACATGTTGGTGCTGTACCTTTTAGTTAGCGATAAACTCAGATTTTTAGAGCATACTTACAATTAATTAATATTTGAAGTTATATTTATTTACTATGACTAAAACGGATAATCGTCTTTTATGTGATCTTGTTAGAGAAAGCGAAACGAAACATCTCTTATCGTGTTGCCTAATATTTTTTATGCTTTGCCATAGGTATGGCGCTTCATACAAGAGTAAAATTTATGCCGAATACTATTACATGTTACTACTTAAATACTACTTACATCCATGCAGACTCCAATTATGCCACAGCAGAATCAATTCATTTGGAGACGGCGTCACGTTGACTCAATAGGACGACATAAGTAGCAGCTAATACTATTTTTCAAAACTATAAGAACTCCTTAGAACGGATGAGAGGTGCGGGGACGCTGTATTGTAGTGGACGTTTCCATTCTGTGCGTTACTACATACAAATACATACATATTATCACGTCTTTATCCCTTGCGGGGTAGACAGAGCCCAAAGTCAAAAACCCCAAAGGCCACGTTAAGCATGTTGGGCATAAAGTAGAAAGCAGGATTAAAATAGTAATGGGTTGCTAGCCGCATCGCCTATTGACGTGATTTCTTAGATTTTCACTTAATTCTTAAACGGCTTTTACGGTCTGCGCGGGAAGATAAGCAGCTGGTAAATTCTATGTGTTTCTTTTTCTCCCAAACCAGCATGGAAGAACTACCGTCCGGTAGTATTGTTACCAATTTCACTTGTTGAATTTATCTCAAAGCATCAACTAACGAGACTGTTGATAGACCTCAATATTTTACACTTTTTTTACTTATCTTTGAAGCCATTTGCTCACAAGTGCAGAACAACACAGTATCACATAGAAAATGTAAAAATATATAAAGGTCAAAATGTTTTTCAACAGAAAAAAACAGGTCTTAAAAGAGCACACATATTCAACGAAAACCCTTTAAACATAAAAGGAAAAAGGGGATTACTAAAGTCGTCAAAGTGAAGCAGGAATAGTTAATTGGGTTAAATTTCGCCGAAAAGACAAGCGTTAATTACTCTTGGAGCAGCATTAAGCCCGTGTTATTTGCATGAGATGTTATTAGCGATAAACTCAGATTTTTAGAGCATACTTACAATTAATTAATATTTGAAGTTATATTTATTTACTATGACTAAAACGGATAATCGTCTTTTATGTGATCTTGTTAGAGAAAGCGAAACGAAACATCTCTTATCGTGTTGCCTAATATTTTTTATGCTTTGCCATAGGTATGGCGCTTCATACAAGAGTAAAATTTATGCCGAATACTATTACATGTTACTACTTAAATACTACTTACATCCATGCAGACTCCAATTATGCCACAGCAGAATCAATTCATTTGGAGACGGCGTCACGTTGACTCAATAGGACGACATAAGTAGCAGCTAATACTATTTTTCAAAACTATAAGAACTCCTTAGAACGGATGAGAGGTGCGGGGACGCTGTATTGTAGTGGACGTTTCCATTCTGTGCGTTACTACATACAAATACATACATATTATCACGTCTTTATCCCTTGCGGGGTAGACAGAGCCCAAAGTCAAAAACCCCAAAGGCCACGTTAAGCATGTTGGGCATAAAGTAGAAAGCAGGATTAAAATAGTAATGGGTTGCTAGCCGCATCGCCTATTGACGTGATTTCTTAGATTTTCACTTAATTCTTAAACGGCTTTTACGGTCTGCGCGGGAAGATAAGCAGCTGGTAAATTCTATGTGTTTCTTTTTCTCCCAAACCAGCATGGAAGAACTACCGTCCGGTAGTATTGTTACCAATTTCACTTGTTGAATTTATCTCAAAGCATCAACTAACGAGACTGTTGATAGACCTCAATATTTTACACTTTTTTTACTTATCTTTGAAGCCATTTGCTCACAAGTGCAGAACAACACAGTATCACATAGAAAATGTAAAAATATATAAAGGTCAAAATGTTTTTCAACAGAAAAAAACAGGTCTTAAAAGAGCACACATATTCAACGAAAACCCTTTAAACATAAAAGGAAAAAGGGGATTACTAAAGTCGTCAAAGTGAAGCAGGAATAGTTAATTGGGTTAAATTTCGCCGAAAAGACAAGCGTTAATTACTCTTGGAGCAGCATTAAGCTCGTGTTATTTGCATGAGATGATAAAGAACTTACTTTACGTAGAAATACCGTATTATGAACTAGCTGTTAGCCGCGGCTGCCCGCATGATATATAACCTATGTACTTCTCAGTACCCCAAACCTATGTGTATGCAAAATTTCATGATGATCGGTTCAGTCGATAGGGCGTGAAAGTATAAGAAACAAACAAGTTAAGCAAGTTACGAATTAGGAATATTCTGTAACTGGCGTAATGATAGGGCTATTGAGCAGAACTTTAGATATAAGTAGTGACTTAATATAGGTCTGTTGTCGCGCGTATGTATCCTGTATACATGGACCTTCAACCTTACCTTAAAGAGGTAACTCGACTCATAATTCTCTCATAAATCTCGTAGCACACGTGCTACGAGATGCTACGCCCTCTACAATGCTACAAACGCATCGAGCAAAATCATTGATGTTATTTCGATATGTGCATAGTGAATCACATGTTAGTTACTGAGATGAAAGTAGCCATCAGCATGGACAAATCCGTGTTATGAAACTTTATAACAAAAAACTAATTTTGAAGGTAGCGACTAACTGAACATATAATAGGTATGTAGTAGACTAGAGTATGTAGAGCAGTCCTAGTTATCATGCTATAAAGATAAAGTTTTATTTTACTATTCCTCCTAACACAAAATATTTATAAACAAATATTTACACTGGTATCTTAATCAAGCATTCCTCAGCCTCGTTTAATTAATTACAATGTAATCAAAATATTTGCTTATCGATGAGATACGTAACCTAAATTCAGAATACCGATCATCAGATCATCAGAAACTTGCTTCCAGGAACATGTTCCAACATCCAACAAACATCGCCAAAAATGCAGTATGACGGGAGTTGATGTAAGGTTGCGTGAATAAAATTATTATCCGAGCGACATGGCATGCATCAATAACAAATTATAGAAGCAGCAGATGTTTTGCTTCGTTTAATGTGTGTTTCACTGACGACAAATAAGTGAGACGCTATTACAAAAACGTACTTGTGTTATACAAATTAAGTACCTTCACTCATACTACTATTTGTTCATAAGTAACTTAGTTTTATATTGTTTTACAAGGATAATTACGAGTTATCCTATTATATAAAATTCTTCCATTTATAAATTAAATATTTTTGAAATATGTGTTTCTGTTAAGAGTGATTATAGTACAATTGTAGGTATCTTGGCTAAATGGCTATTGATAGCTTTCCAAAGGAAATTAAAATGCTGGGTTTTTAGTTACTGCTATTTTTCCGATGAAGAATGAATTATATAACCAAATGTAATTTTAGGACTGATAAGAGTTTTGTAATTTTTTAACGAAATTGTCGAGTGTTCAAAATGTACATATACATACATAGTATCACGCTTTTTTCCCTTGCGGGGTGGACAGGGCCCAGGTCTATAAAACCTAAAGGCCACGTTTAGCATGTTCGTGGGCTTGTAGGTGGAGAACGGAATCAAAATAGTGATGGGTTGCTAGCTGAATCGCCTATTAACATGATTCCTCACGCCCTTCCCTTTACGATCTGCTGCAGGAAGAGAAGCAGTTGGTACATTCTACGTTTTTTATTTTCTCCCAGACCAGCGTGGAAGTAAAAGTTGTTACGACGTATTATAATTTAGCCAAGATTCCAAGATACAGTTCAATTTGAAAAAGACCATTTTTTATCTTGATCTGACCGGGGATCGAACCCAGGACCACCCGTGTTGCAGGCTAGCGTGTTGACCGCAGCACCACGGAAATCGACAATTCTAAGCGCCAGTATTATATTTAAGAAATGTTACAGGCAAGAAAACCTATGGTTTAATTCACTGCCGACATTTATTGTTACTTTACCACCGCAAGAACTGTAGAAAAACGTATATAAAAATAATTAGATCTGAAGATTTGCTGCCTGGTGTTAGGCTATTTTGAAATTTGACATCTGGTTTCAACAACATAGCACATAAGGTATCTTCTGTAGTGTTAGTATTTTGTGTATCAGTCGCCGTCGCATAGTTTGGAGGGCTTGGGCTGGAATGCGTTCCGCTGCTCGTCGCACAGACCTCCACCTAACTTACCGTGAATCCACCTTTGAGTACACACCGCTAGCTCCACAAATAACCCTTCGCAACCACCCCATGTCGATACAAAGTCACATCCAAAATGAGACCACCATATATTTATAAAGATATTTTATTAAACATTTTTCTGTAAAATAGATTAATTAAAACTGACATTTACAACAAACAACTATAAAATTCTTTGTATTTTCATTCTAACACTAATTACGAGTACATTAATAGGTCCTGTTAAATATATGGAATTGATCTCTAGTATAGCCGAATGTATGCATTGACAGTTCTCTCGCGGCGTCACCGCCCGGTGAAATCTTAGAGAATACAAACGATGACGAATGAACACGTAAGTACCATATCGTATCACACGAGGATGGGAGGGGACGCGGGTCGCTTTACATTAATCTAGTACATATATTAATTGTCGATACACATATTCGTAACTATTAGCTAACACCTCGAGCCCACGCTATGAAAAATCGACCTTTGAAACCTAAATAAGCTCCGACATAGGCTCTGTGAAAGCAACAAAATCAAACCAGTTTCCACCCCGTCACAAACAGTTTATCAAACACACCACCTTTGTTTTCAATTGAATATCCTGAATTTCTTTTACCTAGTTAGTATAAAAGTTGAGACAAAAAATAGTGCTAAGTAAGGAAAATATTTCCTTCGAAAAGCTGTAATTGCAAAAGTTATGACGTCGATAGTTTATCAAAAAGAAGAAAAATGTTTTATTGACAGTTTGGCTCCTTTCAGTGGAAGCGTTCAAAAGCTTTGCAGCGGTTCCGAAGTTCCCTCAGAAATCGCATAAAGATTTAATATTTTAAAAGCATATGACATGAAATACCGTCAAGAGCGCGTCGGCTTGGAAGTTTCCGATAAATGGGCCCGAGACGTCGCTACATTTTAACATTATTCGCAACGGCAACGTTCATGGGCATTTACTGCTACAAACATTGAACGAGAAATAATCACTTTTGTAATACAACCAAAGGTACATTTCATGTTGCAACATAAAATTTATTTAATAACAGAGTTTCTTAATTCCCGTGGCAACTTGTACTAACAAGTAAAAGTGTATATACGAGTATATACAAACTGTGTATATTTGTAAGTCGGCGGCGATATTTAATTTTCTGTCCATAAGAACAGAGAATTTGGTAGTTTAGATATTGAACTTATTTTACATTTAAGTACTTCTTTTAGAAAAGAAATACTAGGTAGTAGGGATCAAAAATGTCTTATACATATAATGTAACTCAATTAGTAATAAAATTTATACAGTACAATGTTTGTAACAGGGCAATATTTCTTTCTAAATCCGGGCCCGCATTCTGCAGAGCTCGCCTACAATATCCCCTTTGCGATAAGCTACCTTAATTGCCCCCCTTTTTTATACACATAGATTATATAAACATCTTAAATTGACCAAAAGCTTCAATATCCCTTGCTTATCGCTTAAACGGTAGGCCTACTCGTAAAACATGTATTGATAAATAAGATATTTGAAGAACAACATCGACCAAGCATACTCACTTGTATATAAATACACAAAAAGGATATTTTAAGCTGAACCAAGTTTTCGCTACCTATCAATAAAAAGTAAACATGTTAAAACAAAATAGCTACGCGCTGCGCCACATTTCTGCCTCAATCTATTGGTATTTTAGCCTATTACAAACGATGGATTCCTGGATTTTAGACATTGTGGCCTATACGCCACAATATCTAAAAACCTATCTATAGGTATCTTTTTGTACAACTATGAAGTAGTCCATATTTTTATCATTCCATAGACCTCAGAGAAACAGTTGTTTGTTTTGGGCTTGATATAAACTATTTAAAATATTGTAGAGTTGCTAAAAACTGATAAGATTATGAATAAGACTTGGCCGAAGTATATTAATTAAATATTGATTAATTGCAAAGCGTTACTTATAATCCTAAATTGATTGAACAAAACTTAAATAAAAAATCTATTTCGACCCTCGTTAGCATAATTGGATTTTTAAGTAACGAAATTCGTATTTTTCATTCAATAAAAAAATACAATAAGTCACCACGGTATTAAAAACTGATGAAAACCGAATTGTTTTAATTTGAAGGCCATATTATTAAAATATTAATTTTAATTTAAAACTTTTGAAGTCAATTTAGGATTGCAGATAACCTTGCGTAAAAGTCTACGTGTCTTATCTGTCAATTACCTGTACGTGATTGCAGCGTCAGCATTTAACATAATCGACTACCCTCACCCACTGCCCGTTGATTGCTTCCCGGCAAGCGAACCCTTGTCGTTGCACATATATTAACTACAACAACTACTTACAAAAAGCTCTTATTCTTAACAGATTAAGCACAGTTTTGAAAGCTCTTTTGACTAATTGTGAGTATCGTGAAATTGAAGTACAGTATCTAACTAAAATTGTATTGTGCTGAAGCATCAGACTTTAATTTACGAGTGTGTTTTAATAAAATAAAATCTCTGAGTATTTAAATTGAAAGAATACATATTAATTACATAAGTGAGAGTATTGTTCTGTGATGAATTAAAATTATATAAATTGTGCACTTATTAATAAAATTATAGGCATTTAAATTTTTCATTATAATAACTTTTTTATAGTTTACACTGGTTCAATGACTAATCTATAATATTTTAGTTTATATGGGCGTGATGTCGCAATACCAGAATATTTCATTGGCTTGGCATGGCACCACGTCATCTCAAACATCAACATTTATTATATCTAATAGCTCAAGAAAGAAATGTAATTTATTATCCGTTCTGAATATTGATCCCAAATATTATGCCTATCTAAGGATTTGCGTATAACCTATGTTTGTGATTCGAAATAACCCAGACATGAAATCATTAAGTATTAATTCGGCTATTATCGTTTTCATTATTATAACCTAACCGATTTACTCAGTCGCAACGTTGCACCCAAAAAGGGTTAGCTATTTAATTGCACCCCAAATTAAATTTCTTCCTTTAGCTCACATACAATTTAGTCTTAAATTATGACATTTGCATCTTAACTATCGTGGATTATTGACGTCTGTCTTTTACATCCTATCCGATACATTTCAACAAGTAACATTTCATTCTTGACTATTTATTCACAATTTCACATTATCTACCTACACCTTGCAACGTCACCAACTCTTAGTCTATGAAAATTCTCTCGGTTCACATTGTCACGGCCGGCAGGCGGCATCAGCGTTTGTGCGTTCACATTCGTCACGGCAGTAATGCAATGGAACTCACGTGGGGGTGGGGGCTTCGCTCACCGGTTGTCTGAGAGCAAGCGAGTGTGCCGAGTCGCTGTGAGCGTCGTCTGTAGCCGGATCCGGAGGCGTTCCGGCGTCGACGGGTTCCTCAGGAGGCGCGGCCGCCGGGCGGACGTTGTCGAGCCGTGGTCGCGGCGAGTAGCGCGGCGTCAGCGCAATGCCTCCGAGGACTGGGTGCGATTTAAGACCCCCGCCAGCTGGACGTCGTGCATCATGCGCTCGTTCTCCTGGCGAACTGCCGACAAACAAACAACGAGCTTAATCACTATCAACACTTGTTGTTACTAGGGGAGGACTTTGCCTGGGACCTCACTCTTTTCTACCCTACTTGGATATTACTCAGGGCGGTACTGATTCGGCTCGCTAAGGTGTGGCACAGGGTTTATATCAAACCAGGTGAACACTCTCTAGAGGCTATTATCGTGTGGGTCCGTTACGGGTTAGTAACATTCAGGGGTCTTTCTAAATCAATGAGTATGTACAAAAAGGGTTGATGATCGTTAACCTGAGGTTTTATCGGCTAAAGTAACATACACACTACCTATAGTTAATATTGTTAATAGAAGCCAGCGAAATATTAAGTATGTATTACTTCAGGAAACAATCAAACTACAAGTAAATATCTCTTTTATTACGTTTCATGATTTCATCTAACACGAGTTTTTTTTTTATAATTAATACTAGTGATTTAGTGTGAAACTAAACTCTCATGATATGTGCGAATTCTATATCTCCAGACATCTGTTGTTATGCATCCAATTTTTATTTACAAAATAATCTTTATAACATACCAACTACTATTGGACGATAACGCCGTAACTGCCAGTTGAGTATGTAAATTTCACCGCCAAATGACAGTGATGAAACTGCCCTGTAGAGCGCCATATAGCCGCTGGTATATATTAACGTTCCTGCAGGGCTGGCATCTCTCAATCAAATGTCAATGGATATCACGCACATAATGTGGATGGATTGCATATCTACTCACTTTTAATTAGCCATCGCTAAGTTTCGAATTTTAATTTATGTGATAACATCCGAGGGATTGATTTTTTCTTCCTATGCCTAGATCCACTGATTTTTATATAGACAATAAACTATATTTTATTTAATTAATTCCACAAATCCGTCAGCAATCCGCATGTTTAAAGTGGCGACTCAGACAGTTGATATGAACAGCTTTTCCTATGGGACTATGCTTGCAACTCAAATTTGCCTTTCCCATACAAATAATCAGTGTGCTGAACAGTTTTGTTTATTTGTATACACTTTATTGCACACGTAAAAATATACAATTCACAAGGTGTAGGTACTTGTACAGATTAAATGAAGTACAGTAGGTATTATTGTATAAAAATAATTCATACCGACTGTCTTAGTCACCAGTTTAAGGCGCAGTGTAGAGTAACAATAGCGCCACCCAGCAATTATTGATTAAGTATCAAATAAATTAAATATCTTTCTTTCTTTTTTCAATTAATTCTTTCAATCCTAAATAATATCGGATTTGAAAAATCTATCATGTTTTTAACTAGTAAATTTCTTGTAGTATTTTGGTATTACTTTCCCTTCACAAATTTAGAGAAATAGTTAAATAATGCACGAGTAAATTACTTGTAATATCAAAATACTACAAGTAATTTACTTGTTATTTGCAGACAGATTTTTTAATTTCGATATGATTAAAAGACTGAATTGCTATTGTTGCTATAAACAGCACCTTAACAGAATGTCGAGGGTTATTTACACACTGTATGGGGAGGATTTGTGAAATGAATTGGCAACATTTATAGTTTATGTCTATGTAGAAATAGAACAGGCAATGTAGAAATAGAACGGGCAATTTAGACGCTGTATGTGCATCATCCTTTTCAGATAGCAAAATAAATGTAAATAACATTGACTTTTTATGCCGTTGTTTTAGAAATTATTATCTCGTTTACAGCAGCCTTAAATCATCCTCTTAGTATTTATGATAAACGTCTAATTTAATTACCTGTCTGAACTTCCACCAACAAAAACAGACGAAGAGTAATGTTCGCCGGTATTCAAAGCGGCGCAAAACTGGTAACGAGGCATTAATTGTCCTAAACAAATACGATGAGGTGAGCAACAACCGATGACATGCCAAGGACGGGTTGTCGCACGGAAATTAGATAGTTTACTGAGAAATTGTGTTCCTACTGGGAGACATAACCTGGCATCACAGGGCCAGGTCAAAACAATGTAATTTCACCTGTACATCTTTGACATTCTTCGAGGTTAGCTCATTCAAACACGACCGATGTTGTGTTAAGGGTGGGTTTTCGCTCGAAAATTAGATGTTTTACCGAGAAATTGGGCTGCTACTGGGAGACAGAATCCAGCATCTCAGGGCCAGGTCAATACAAGGCAATTTCACCTGTACATCTTTGATATTCTTCGAGGTAAGCTCATTCAAACACGACCGATGACATGTCAAGGGCGGGTTTTCCCTCGGAAATTACATGTGCAATTACCTTGTTTTGGTCTGGCCCTGTGATGCCGGATTAGGTCTCCCAGGAGCTACACCATTTTTCATTATACTGTCTGCTTAGTTGACCTGGGAGACATAATCCAGCATCTCAGGGCCAGGTTAAAACTAGGCAATTAATTTCACCTGTTCATCTTTGATATTCTTCGAGGTTAGCTCATATTAACACAACCGATGACGAGCCGAGGGCGGGTTGTTCCAAGGAAATTAGATAGTTTACTGAGAAACGGTGTTAACAATGCCTGGCTAGGCATTTCAGGGCCTAGCCTGAACGAGGCAGTTTGACCAGCGTGTTGCAAACGAACTTTTACTAACTCGACCCACGCGTTTTTGTTACATTTTTCGAGGTTAGCTCATACAAGTACAACCGATAACGTGTCAAGGGTTGGTTGTCGAACGGAAATGAGATAGTTTACTGAGAAATAGTGTTGCTACTCGGAGACAAAATCCGGCATAACAGAGCCAGGTCAAAACAAGGCAATTTCACCTGTACATCTTTGACATTTTTGAGGTTAGTTCATTCATACACGACCGATGATATGTCACGGGCGGGTTTTCGACCAGAAATTAGATAGTTTACTGAGAAATGTCGTTGCTACTGAGAGACATAGCCCGGACTACAACGTACAAACCAGCATGGAAGGCATTATATTGTATGTGTCGTGAAAGTACTGTGAAAAGCTAAGCTCTTAATTACTAAGATGGGAGTGACCTCAAGGTGTATCCACTTCGCCGTCGTTTCGAGCACAGGGTTGTCAGGACGGAAATTGAGCGGTACCTCACTATCTTAGGACCTTTACAACGTAAAATCCAAGTCCATAATATAATAAACTCTGTAAGGTCAAGACTCTTTATACATATAATTTACTTTTTCCTAATTTGTGTGCAAAGAAAAGATGATTAAATAAAGCAAAGACGTATCAAAACTGATAAACCTAAGTAACAAAGAGACTAGCAAATCTTGTAGTTTTAATCATTATTTTGAGCGAGTAACGTTTTTTGATCGTTTTTCGTAGTTAAATATTGTGTGGTGATGCAGAGCACTTGTTTTAAAATACATCATGAATATATAAAAACAGGGTTTTTGATTTAAATATAAAAATCGGCCAAGTGCGAGTCAGACTCCGGGTTCCGTACCTTATCTATTCAACATTAGACTAACAAGCAAAACAGGAAAAGACAAACACGTTTGTTGTATAGGAGGTAAAAATTCGTTTTCTTAAACTTAGATTGTAATATCTATGAAAAGTAACAAAGATAATACTATAGGTAATTTACTAGGGCAATCAGCTATGCTATTTTTTAAATTTGATTCGATTTAGGACTAAATGAATTAATTGCTGGGTGGCGCTAGTGTGTGAACTCACTTCGCCTTAAATATTGATTTTATTCTGTTTTTTAGTATTTTTTGTCAAGCGGCAACTGAATTTCATCATCTGTGAAAATTTAAACTGTCTAGCTATCGGTTTATGAGAAACAGCCTGGTGACAGACGGAAAGACAGACGGAAATTGAACTGTCAGTAATAGGGTCCCGTTTTTAGCCATCGGTTACAGAATCCTAACAACAATCATTTCCTTCCTAATCTAATTGGAGGTCGAAACAGAAACTTGTGGTTTAAAATTACATTAAACTTGTTGGAAGTTTAATTAAATAAGACTTTAAAAAAATTTAGTTCAAAGGTTACCATTTATTACAGTGACTTTATTAAATAATATTTAAATAAGACTGCGTGTTAAAAATAAATCATTTATGTACTCACAAGAAATATGTTGCGATGCAAAATCAAAAGTTTCGAGGAAGTTCTGACTGTTGGATGGAAATGCTGAAAGTTGTTGTCAACGTTAATTTGAAGAGACGGTCGTACCAGAGAAACATAATTGGCAAATGGAGATACCACACAAGGGTATCTAATTTAAAACTGAATGCCCATTCACTGATTATGATATTTTCAGTGTGAGAGGATTTCAAATGCTCGAGGCGATTTTAAAATGAACTCAGATTAGTCGATAAACTAAGATGTCTACTAATTTAGCCATCAATCTAGGACAATGTCATATTGGTGTATTTGTGTTGTTTGGTACACGAAGTATTTATAACAATCAATTGTACGTATCCAAGATGAGACGTCCGCCTTTTTGCATTAAAGTGCAATGGCACTTTCGAGTCCAGCATTATGGTTTTCAACCAATAGCAAAATAGTTTTCACGAGCGACAAGAAGGAGAGGGGTTGTGTTAGGAACGTACCTAATTTTCCTTACGATACTTCGCCTCTGCTAAAATCACAAATTATATACACATTACATTTTTAACATACAAATTGTAATCTTGAATCTTGTAAATGAAGAAATACGAAAGAAAATGAGCTACTGTAAATTCAAGACCTAGCTATCGCTGACTTTGTTATCTCTCATAACCAAAAAAATACAAACAGAATTAAAAGTGAAAGTGCAAAAATGTGTACTTATTGTCTGGCACCGACAGCCCTGCTTCGGGAGCTAAATTTGTTAGCGATAACATTGTTAAAAGTCCAGCTGAAACGCGACAATTAAGGTTTCTTTTCGCCACTTTGGGCTGTTTTATTCGATAAACCACATTTACATTTTTTTCTGATCTTCTTATTAAATATGTCTCGCTGAATCAAAAATGACAATATCCGTGATTTGAAGGTTATTGGAATTGGAAGAATGAATATTACACTTAATTTCGCTGACTTAATAAAAAGTCTGATTGTCATTGACTTTGTTACCTTGAAGGATGAGGAAAAAGGTATTCATTAACAACTTGCTCTTTTATCGCAACTTTTGTCTTCCTATTACAATTCATTATTTTGTTTTAAATGCAACTGTGCTTTTGCCTACCTTTTTCTGATCTATGAGCTATAAGTAACTAAAACAACATCTACAGCACCGTATATAAATGTTACCTACTTCAGAAAAAATTGGGTTTTGAAATATGTGTTAGCAAATACGCAAAATTATGTAATTTCTATTTGGATTAAAGTAATTACCTATTATCCTAATTTTATTTCCTATTAAATATTGATGCGAAAGTAAATTTTGTAATTTTTGTTAGCTTTCAGTATTCCAATTAATTTTTTTTCAACACACGTTGACTGACCTCTGATATATTTTCGACAAAATACTTGTTGCTAATAATAACGTTCTAGCTAATGTTATGAAAGCGAAAAGTTTATATGCTTCATTATTTGTACTTACGCTAACCCAGTAAGGAGTACTGATCGCGATTGATTAACAAGCTTGCATTCGGTACGTTAGTACTTAATGCTTATATTAATTCAGGAGAATGGTCAATTTTCATTTTTTGATAAATTAAAAACTAAATATAGTTCTATTCTCACAACAAAGCTTTTATTTGACATTTCACACGGTACAATCACCAAAACTTTCCTTGAAACTTTTCAATACGCAAACAATTATCACGTTATTTCTCTCAAGATTAAACGCAACGCTATTTCTTACTAAACAAGTAGCGGTTTCCTGTCACATATGTGATGTTGCCGTCATAATCAAATTTCCTGTGAGCCCGTCCGAGCTTGCACTGTGGCACTTAAAGCTAGCCTACAACGAATATGTGATGAATTTACATGTGTTGTAGACCTATGTACATCGATCGATACATCTATTGGCCGTGTAGTCCCACAGTTCCATAGGACTACTCCAAGTCCGGCTCACGGCCTAAAATATTCAACGATATCAGAATAACGAAGTTCGGCAAAGCCGGAAACTTTTCTGCCATGTGACTGTGGATAGAAAGTCATATAAGTGTTTATCCATTTGTAATCAAACCTCTGAACTGCCTGTGAATATTAATGATTCTCACCGTGTGGTTCCCGGCGGAATAGAATAGGACCACTCCAAGTTTTCCCGTGGATTTCGTTTAAGCCACTTAGGAAACCCAAGCTAAACTAAACTCATTAACATCAAAGAGACCTCTTCAACCCGTCTGGCCAGCGTGGAGAGTGTAGGCCAAATCCTCTGACTGTTCAGCCTATTTATGGCTTTGGAAGCACTGAGAGGGTCGTGCTTCTGTAGTGGATACTAAAAACGACCCGATGATGGTGATATAGTAGTCAATATTTTATTTGTAAGAGTAAAAAAGAAAGGAACGCGTAAATGCCAATTTAGTTCATCGGGGATCATAAGTAGAAGAACAGGTCAGGTTAGGACCTACCCGACCCTACTCTTTTAAAGTTTTCTGCTGAATAAGATTGTTTTAAAAAGGCGTTGCTTCCATACATATATACGAGTATATATATATACATATATATACACCTTTAATTAGGCAATAATGTAATTAATTATTCACAATGAACTGAAGTTCTTTTTGTTGAACTCTAGATTTACAGATTTAATTGCCTCTCGTAGACTTTTACAGCAGGTACTAAGGAATGGGAATCACAATTTTATTAAAAGATGTAGTCTTAGAAGTAGATTTTTTTAAACGAAACAACCTTTTATTAATTTGGAAAACCATTTTTTTTCCTTGCTTAAACGTAGTTAGGTACTAATTACTACTGGCATTGAAAGGAACAAAAAATATTGTGGAAATGTGTTTGCACCCTTATGTTTTACCAAATCAACTTTAAAATTTACCGAGTCGTTTTTCGCAAATCTCACAGGAAACTACTTTTATACGAGATGAAAGGCACCCTATGTCCTTCTCAGTGCCTTAAAATATGTGTATGCCAAATTTAAAGAAGATTATTTCAGTAGATAAAGCGGTTGAAGAAGTTACAAACAAACAAATAATACTCAAACTCACTTTCACATTAATAATATTAGTTGGGATGCGATATGTCAGATGTATATATAAAACCAGTACATACACAATCTCATATATCGAATGCGGGTGTTGTACATTATACCTGGGAGACCTTGGAGAGGCGCCAGTGCAGTCAGGTGGAAGTTGAGCCCCTATAATATCGCTTATCTCTCATGGCGAGTAGGTAATACCGTCACACAACACTTAGTTTACGCAGATTTGATAAAAGTAGGATTAGGATTTGAAACGGAGTGAAAATATTTTCTTGTGTTCGATCCGAATATAGGTATTTTTTCGGCTAGGAACAACATATTTATAAATTTTAAATATTTCAAGGGCATGATCAAAATAAGAAATAAAGCGATATAGGTACCGGCGCAAAATAAAAATTCCAAAATGATTCGTTCAATTCCTAGCTGTTTTTTCGCTATCAATATCAAAAAGTGTATCATGAGATTGTTCAGAAAAGAGTAAGCCCTTTTGGAGAATCTCAGGATCAGTAATTGAAAAAAAAAAACAAAAATAGAAACAGAAATATATGTCAGAGGTCGGTTTAAAATCTAAATCCCTCTAGCAAATACTAATCCCGAAAGTGATTTTCAACCTCAGATAGGTGTTGCTAAATGTGCCGTTTTGGGGTTAAAAAGTGGGCGATTACTCCCGCAATAAAAGTTTACGGGAACAACGGTTCGTGACCCCACTGGACCCCGGCCATGACCTCATCATTAAGCTTCTACTGGCGTGTAGATATATTTATTCTACACTAAGTAGTATTCATTGTTTGAATTTGTTCTCCATATGTACGAATAAAATCTTCTATTTTTTATTTGTACACGTACTATGGAATAGATACAGAAACAAATCTAGGAATACTGAATTATTTTTCTTTTCATTTCATTTTCTGGATTTGCCAATTTTAAGGGCTAACATATGTTAAATTGTCTAAGAGCATTTCTACAAAAATTTTGGGAAAATGTTTTTTATGGAAAGGTTGCAAAATTATTTACCAATTTCCTTCCATTTGGTGCAGTCCGCCAACACCTGACGACTCCTAATATTAGCAGTAGCAAAGTCGTTTCGCTTAAAATACAGACTTTGAGCAAGTTTGCTTGTTTCGTCCGTTATTTAGAGACTTTCAAGTAATGGAACGAAAAACGAGCTTTTCAACTCCGTTCCTCATCAAGCACAGCAAAAGTTTTATTAAAATAAACTAAACTAGTTATTTATATAATCCCAGAAAAACAAATCTAGGAATACTGGATTATTATCCTTAAAGTTATAGTTGTAATTGAAACAGCTTATTTTGCCAGCGGCTCAGTTTGGGACGCAGCCAGACTATTCAATTTGGTACGATTGGCTTCAGTTCAAACTGTTGAGTGAGGCTCAACATCAACTTTTAGCCGTCTCAAGTCTTCACTATTGTTATCAAAAATAAGTTTAGAAAATCTCATTGGCTTAAATTTAAAACTCAATATAAATTGCAACGTTAACAAAATAGCAACTTAGAAATTGTTTTAAAAAAGTAGTGCATTACCGCAGAGATCGGGGAGTTAGGGATTGCCTGACGGTTAGTTTTCAATCCCGGTAATACGTAGGTCATGAATAGGACATAAAATGAAATCTCCCTGGCATGACCAAACAAAGCCAATAATACCTTTTTCAAAATTTAAAACTGTAGCTTAGATTTGTTCAGTTAACAACTCTTATATTAAATTTTTTTACACCTTTTCTTACATATAGCGTTGTGATTGAAATTAATATTTGTAATCCCGACTACTCTTAAATGTGTGTTAAATATAATAAATGAACAATCATTGATTGAAGTCAATATAAAAGAGCATAATAACATCATCATCATCAGCCTATACTCGTCCACTGCTGGACATAGGCCTCCCCAATTGCACGCCATCGAGATCTATCTTCGGCTGCTCGCATCCAGCTCCTACCAGCCATCCTGCGCAAATCGTCACTCCACCGCGCCTGAGGACGTCCTACACTACGTTTGCTGAGACGCGGTCTCCACTCAAGAACTCGTTTGCCCCAACGGTTATCGGTTCTTCGGCTAATATGGCCAGCCCACTGCCACTTCAGCTTGCTAATCCGGTGGGCTATGTCGATGACCTTAGTTCTCTGCCGGATCACCTCATTTCTGATTTGATCCCGCAGAGAAAGTCAAAGTCAAAGTCAAAGATTTTTATTCAAAATTGGATAATTGTATCTCTTTTTGAACGTCATATTTTTTACTTTATTATTTTTAATTTTTAATATGCAAAATCGAAAAACTACTAGCGTTTCGTAATGACCACTGGTGAGAAGAATACGCCGAAAGAAACTCAATCCAGACTTGGTCCCTACGTGCCTGAAGGGCTTCGATTACAATATTTTACAAGTATTTATTTATTTCTAATGTTATTTATATTAATTACAATAAATTACAATCAATTAAATTACTGCCACGCATTTTTATCATTTAAATAATCATTAATACAATAATATGCCTTTTTTACTAACTGGTTTTTAACAGCAGTTTTAAACTTATGTAAAGGTAGACCCGATATTTCTGCGGGAATTTTATTATAGAAGCGTGCTCCGAGACCCATAAATGAACGCTTAGTTTTCTGCAATCGCAAAGCTGGTGTAGCCAACTTATTTTTATTTCTTGTGTTTCGGTCATGAATGTCACTATTTATCTCATATAAATGTAAATTATGGTGTACAAACATAATATTCGCAAATATGTACTGAGAAGGTAAGGTTAAAATATTAAAATCTTTAAACAATTCTCTAAGAGATTCTCTAGCACCAAGTTTATATATAGATCTAATAGCTCGTTTCTGCAGGATAAATATTGTGTTCACTTCTGCAGCGTTACCCCATAGTAAAATTCCATAAGACATAACACTATGAAAGTAACTAAAATATACCAAACGCGCGGTTTCAACATCGGTCAGTTGTCTAATTTTCCTGACAGCATAAGCCGCAGAGCTAAGTTTACCTGCCAAGTTTGTAATATGGGCACCCCATTGAAGCCCGGCATCAAGAGTTATTCCAAGAAAAGTTGTTTTATCTATCAAATCTAGTGGTTCATTATTCATTACTATGCGAGTTGGTATTTTGGCAACATTTGGTAAGCAAAATTTAATACACTTAGTTTTCTTAGTATTCAACAAAAGATTGTTCGCTGTGAACCAATCTAACACTTGAGCTAATGTACTATTAACCTCGTCAAAAAATTCAGTTTGTCTATCTATTTTGAACACAAGAGATGTATCATCGGCAAATAGTACAGCCTTACATGTAGTGACACAGTAAGGCAGATCATTGATGTAAATGAGGAACAACAAAGGCCCTAGGATAGATCCCTGGGGTACGCCCATTTTTACAGAAGATCCGGAGGATTGAACCCTGTTTAAACTAACAGCTTGAGTTCGGCTACTTAAATATGATGCAACTAAATTAAGAGATTTACCTTT
The DNA here is from genome assembly GCA_963082605.1 of Rhodophaea formosa. Taxonomy (NCBI): domain Eukaryota; kingdom Metazoa; phylum Arthropoda; class Insecta; order Lepidoptera; family Pyralidae; genus Rhodophaea; species Rhodophaea formosa. The sequence goes on from OY720206.1 coordinate 16,010,362, forward strand.
GATTCCATAATGCTCCAGCTTGGATAAAAGGGTATTGTGGTCTACGCAATCAAAAGCTTTGGTAAGATCACAAAACACACCAATGGCATTTTGTTTTCCCTCCCAAGCATCATATATGTATTTTAACAGAGCTACACCCGCATCTGTAGTAGACCGATTCTTCGTGAATCCATACTGTTCACCATGGAAGAGACCATTACTGTTACTGTTACTGTTAGAAATGCCGAGCATAGCCCTTTCCATAGCCCGCTGAGCGACCTTGAACTTGTGGACCAGCCGTGCCGTAAGTGTCCACGTTTCGGCTCCGTATGTCATGACGGGTAGGACGCACTGATCGAAGACCTTTGTCTTTAGGCACTGTGGGATCGACGATGTGAAGACCTGACGTAGTTTCCCAAATGCAGCCCAACCTAGCTGAATTCTTCTATTCACCTCGCTCTCGAAGTTGTTTCTACCTAACTGCAATGTTTGCCCGAGGTATACATATTTTTGAACAACTTCGAGAACGGCACCGTGAACTGCAATCGGTTCCGGTAGAAAATGTTCGTTGAACATGACCTTGGTTTTATCCAAGTTCATCCGTATAGAAGAGTCAGCCAGGTCATTCAGCATCTGTTGTAGGTCCTGCAACGTTTCTGCCACGATAACGATGTCGTCAGCAAATCGCAAGTGAGAGATGTACTCGCCATTGATGTTGATGCCACGTCCTTTCCAGTTCAGCGTCTTAAACATATCCTCCATTGCATTAGTGAACAATTTGGGAAATATAACGTCTCCTTGTCTCACTCCTCGATGCAACGGTATGGGACTAGTCTGCTGATTCTGTACTTGGACGGACATGGTGGCGGCCTCGTACATACATCTCATCACTTGGATGTATCGCCAATCTACTTGGCATCGCTGCAGGGACTCCAGAACGGACCAGATTTCAATGGAGTCAAAAGCCTTCTCATAGTCCACAAATGCTAGACACAGGGGCTGATTATACTCTTCGGTCTTCTGTATAATCTGCCGCACTGTGTGGATGTGGTCTATGGTGCCGTATCCGCTCCGAAACCCAGCCTGCTCCGGTAGTTGGAATTCGTCAAGTCTTCGCGCAAGACGGTTCGTGATCACTCTTGAAAACAGCTTATAGACGTGGCTTAGAAGGGAAATGGGTCGATAGTTCTTCAGCAGGGTTTTGTCTCCCTTTTTGAAGAACAGGACGACTACACTCCTACTCCACGCCTGCGGAGTTCTCCCTTCGAAGAGAACAGCATTAAAAAGTTTTTGGAGCTCCCTCAGTACGGGTTTACCTCCTGCCTTTAACAATTCTGTTGTAACGCCATCCTCTCCAGGGGCTTTTCCATTTTTAAGCTGTTAAAGAGCGATCTCGATTTCGCCAATGCTGATTTCTGGCAGGTCTTCAGTGTAATGGCGTGTTAATGTGGCTCTAGAATCCTCATTTTCGGGATCAGGTCGAGGTGCATGCGAAGCGTATAACCGTCCATAGAAGTTTTCCACCTCTGAAAGAACTGCCGGCTTCGAAGCAACGACTTCTCCACTTGCTGTGGTCAACTTCGTCAATTGGCTTCTTCCAAGAGATTTTACGAACACTTTTGACCCCCGGTTTTGCTCGATCGCTTTTACAATAGCGAGGGTATTGGAGCACCGCAGGTCGTGTCGTACGTGCTTGCTGATCTCTTGGTTTAGAGCCCGTTTTCCTGACGAAGTGACGGGTGGATTCTCACGTCGTTCCTTTATTAGCTCTAAAGTCCTATCCAAGAGCTTAGACTTCCTGCCCTTACGCTGCATGTTACAAAATCGCGTACCTTCTTCCCTGAGAATTCGAACCACATTTTCAAAGTTCTGGTCAACGTCAATTGTGGTTTCCACGGAAGCGAATCGGTTCTCAAGGTTTGACTGGAACGTTTCAGATCCCGTCATGGTTTGGAGCGGAGTAGGTCGGAGCCTGGCCTTCATCAAGCGGACACGTTCAGCTTTGAAGTCGATATTCATAGAGCCTCGTACAAGTCGGTGATCGCTACCGGTATTAAACCTGTTGATCACGGAGACGTCTCTGAATATGTGCTTTTTGTCCGTCATGATGAAGTCGATCTCATTTTTTGTCATAGTGTCGGGGCTTTGCCACGTCCACTTCCTTTGGGGCTTTTTCTTAAAGAAGGAATTCATCAAGAAGAGCCCCTCTCGTTCGAGGAAGTTGACAAGCATTCGCCCCCTATGATTTCTACTTCCAAATCCATGGGATCCTACTACCGATTCGTTGCAATTCTGTACTCCCACTTTAGCGTTGAAGTCCCCCATAACAACGTTGTAGTGGGTCTTAGTTGTGAAGTGGAGGGCCCTTGATATGTCATCGAACATATTCTCCACTTCATCGTCTGAGTGTGTCGAGGTCGGTGCGTATACTTGCACCACCTTGAGGCTATACCTCTCGGTGAGCTTTACGATGAGGTACGCCACCCTATTCGACACACTGGACATTTCCACTACGTTGTCAGATAGGGACTTATTTACCAGAAACCCAACGCCGCCTTGGGATTGTTGGTCTCCCTCGCGGAAGAACATTAGGTGGCCTGATTCGAGGGTTATGGTGTCCTCCCCCTCTCTTCGGACTTCACACAATCCTAATATGTGCCACCTAATCTTCCCAAGTTCCACTTCAAGTTGCGCCAGATGCGATTCAAGCCGTAGCGTGCGTCCGTTGTACGTCGCCAGGGTCAGTCGGTTTTGGTGGCCTCCCGTAGCCCGGAGATTCTTCGCACCCCCTGCCCCACCGTTACCATGGTCGCCACCATGACCAGGAATGGCGGGGCCGCCGGGAACTGGGGGCCGTGGCCTTCTGTGCTTCTGCATAAGGGGGATATGCCCATAATCGCCACGCTGGGCAGGCGGGTTGGCGATCGCAGTATGGGCCAGTTCTGCGGCCCGCACCAGGAGACGCTGCTGCCCATCTCCTGAGATCAAGTTTCCCTTAGTCGCCTCTTACGACACCCACGGGATGAAAGGGGGTAGTGCAATTCTAAGCCGGCACTACACGGCGGATATAATAACAAACGATTTCAAATAAATGATATTGCTAGATGTTCAGGTTCACAATGCTTTGTAAACTTGTGTCTTTTTAAAAACAAATGTCTTAGCTGTTGCTATTTTGTTAACGTTGCAATTTATAATTGAGTTTTAAATTGAAGTCAATGAGATCTTCTAAACTTATTTTTGATAAGAACAGTAAAGACTTAAGACGTCTAAAAGTTGATGTTGAGCCTAACACAACAGTTTGAACTGAAGCCAATTGTACCAAATTGGATAGTCTGGCTGCGACCCAAACTGAGCCGCTGGCAAAATAAGCTGTTTCAATTTACAACTATAACTTTAAGGAAAAAAATCCAGTATTCCTAGATTTGTTTTTCTGGGATTACCTATATAAATAGCTAGTTTAGTTTATTTTAATAAAACTTTCGCTTTGCTTGATGAGGAACGGAGTTGAAAATCTCGTTTTTCATTCCATCACTTGAAAGTTTTTAAATAACGGACGGAACAAGCAAATTTGCTTAAAGTCTGTATTTTAAACGAAACGACTTTGCTACTGCTAATATTAAGAGTTGTCAGGTGTTGGCTGCTTTCCAGATGGAAGAAAATTGATAAATAATTTTGCAACCTTTCAATAAAAAATATTTTTTAATAATTTTTGTAAAAATGCTCTTAGGAAATTTAACATATGTTAGCCCTTAAAATTGGCGACTCCAGAAAATGTCTAATGAGTAAACTGGTGAATGACTAGTAAGGGATCTGACCAGTGGTACGCTAACTCGCTTGACGAATGCCGTTTCACGGTCAAATAAAATTTCATATTAGTTTATTAGTTGTTGTTATCTTATTAAAAGGTGCTTTTTCTCATGAGGCCCATGGTTTGGCCTAGTATAATTTACTCTTTGTATTTATTACCATCACGTCATCGTATAGTAGACAGACACATACTAAAAAATTGTTAACTATTCAAAACATTCCAATGTTTTGCTAAAACAAGATTAAATAATATTTTGTTAGGTACAAAAAGGATTTTGTTAAAATTTCAACCCTACATAAGTATTAAAATGTAAGGTGAAATTACTTTATATAATAATTTACTAATATGAAATAACGAGGCAGGTTTCAGGTCAACTTCATGAAATGAAGTCAGGTCTGGATTTAGCATAAGTAAACACTTTATTTTTAAATAAAATCGTCTTATAATAACAATTGCCGCTAACCACAAGCCGGAAATGAAAAATCCGTATGAACCCGTATGAACGCGATGAAAATTTTAAATGTAATTTTAGAAGGTCATTGTCGAATCGGCAGCTGGCGTTCAGTTTTGGGTTTCTGTTTACCGGAGCAAATAATTAACTGATGCGAATTACATGTGCTATGTATGACTAGGTCGACCATGAATTCCGTTTTTAAAAGGGATCGTCGAAGATTACTAGTGTAACTAACTATAGTTTTTGGTTAATACATAGTCCCTTTAAGCTTTGTAAGTGCGTTAGTTTAGTGTTGTACAAAGCTGATTACTTATCTAAAGTCTCTGCTGTAGACTCTTTCCGTCTTATTATAAAAAGCGGACTAACTATTAAACCATCTCTAAGTCGGTTCTCAAGTCAAGTACAAAGGAAAATCATATTATAAAAAAAGGTTTATCGCTTAAGTCATACATGATCCTAGGTCAAAAGATAAACCAGCATTTCACTAGTTTAACTTCAATACTAACTCATTTTGTAAGTAACAAATAGGTTTTTTTACTACAAAAGTATATGTTGATGCTAGAATCTACGTGAAAACTCGATACTTACTTATTTTACAATGAGCGAATAAATACAAGAAAGTAAAACTATCACAAATATCACGTAAAATTATTTAATGATTTGAAGATTTACATGTCGTAAATATACTATTTTATCACTTTCAACACTATTATTGTCATTTTTATTTCACAACAACTAGAAAACCGTGCTTGCTGTACACCTGGAACCATTGATTTATTAAACATTTCACAATCGTAAACAAACTTTGAGGTTAGATTCAACATAATTATCGGTGATCCTTATCAGCATCTACAAAACAATACTTTTTTTACACACGACCACGGCTCTTTTAAGTAATTCAATAAATTTGAAAATTTACTTTTTACAATCTAATATAAAACCTCAGTATAAAACAATTTTCGAGGTAACTATTTCGTTTCTTTCTTTGGAAAAAATACAATTTGTTACGAGCGCTCAGATACGTTCCGTTTCAGGTTTTTAAGGTTACCATGGTTACCAACAGTTACGTAAAAAAATATTTGCAGGTAAAAAGTATGATTTATGTAGTGAAACCTTTGAATATATAATTTTATAACAAAAATATACATCTTTCATCATTTCAATTTTAATATTTATACCATTTCAATAAGATTTCAATCAACAAATTTTGAAAAATAATTTCTATTATCATGAATATCGGAACGATGTAGTGGAATGATTGAATGAATGAACGAATGAAATACGCTTTCAGGGGATCGTCTCAGATCTAAGTTGATCGTGACTTAGTTCACTTTTTATAATGAAGCAAAGTTTAATTTCCTAAACGAGACTTGATCCATCACAAGTCAGAACTAAGGTAGAACAGGTTTAAACCTATTTTTGCCGTTTTTTTATAATAAGACGGTTTAGGTTTTTAATTCTGCGTAGAAAACATACTAATCCTTACAAAACAAAAATCATTATTTCTCACTAAATTTGGCAGCTGGTTTTTGCCAGAGCTTGTTCTTTGGCTTATTTCGGTTCCGACGCTGCTATCCATTGAAACCGTTTTTCAAGCGAGGGAAGGGTAGGAATTTATTGGATTGGGGGAAGTGGATAAAGTTATTTGGGATGCTACTTGGTCGAATGTATTGAGGATGAGAAAGTAGCAACTCGGAAGGCTGGGCTCGCGTACCCGGTTCCATGACTGCAACTACCGGAAAGGCAGTTGAGGATGACACCGCTAACCGTCTAACAATAATATAAATGGTGATAAAGTTACGATGATTCAAAATGTATCTATACACTGAATTGTAATAATTATTACAGCCGGACAGCTGGTAAACTGCTATCAGTTTATCAGCTGTCTTTAATTATCTGTGTTTAATAATTATTACTGAATAAATATTACTGTCAGTAAACGGCTATATCTTATTTATGATACTAAATTAGCGAAGAAATTTAAATATGTACCACAATTCAGAACGCACGGTATACGTCAACAATATTACACTATTTAAAACCTCACCACATACATACACATACAAATATTATGACGTTTTTATCCGTTGCGGGGTAGACAAAGACCAAGGTCATAAAACCCAAATGCCATGTTAGTGGGCTTAAATAAATACAATTACCACACAAAAAGCGTCCCAATAATTATTACGAGACAGACCTAGAAACAGATTCGTAAAAAGCGAGTCTATCCCGTTCAAAACACAACGTTTGGTGAGCTTAGCCGTATGACGCTAGCTCCGCGCTTGTCTATGATTGTAGTTTATTTTTACTCGAGAGGTAATACTCTTGGCGAAATGTTTGTTTTTACGAGTAGCTGTTCTGCCCGCTGCGGCTGTAATGATTCCTATGAAAGTTGGCTTTTTAGGTCACATTTAGAAACTCTTTCCATTTTCATTGTTATTAACTCGCAAAGTGTTAAACGGTAAATAGTATTGTTTGGATCTGGTTATAACAAGCTTTTAGGATTTAAAATATAATTAGCACTGATTGCTAACATATAATGTCCTGTTATTGGGCAAGGAACATATTACAGTTATAGGTATTTATATTAATATTGATTGGTCACTTGATACGACATGATGCCTTCTTTAAAAACATACTGGAGGGTAAGGTAAAAGGAAGAAAAGGTCCAGGGAGACCAAGAAAAGTTTTGTTGATCAACTAAAGAAGAAGGCTGGTGTCATGTCGTATCAAGAACTAAAGTCTAAAGCAGAGGATAGAGAAGTTTGGCATATACTCCATCGACAAGAGCTACAAAGCTCTTAAATAAGAAGAAGAAGGTATTTATAATTAACTAGCTTTCGCCCGCAGCTCCGGCCGCATTATTGTCGATCGCTCGGGAACAGTTCTCCTAGATGACGCCTATGTCCTTCTCTGTACTCCGGACAACGTGTATGCAAATTTCATGACGATCATTATCATATTTTTTTTTTTTTGACAAATTGAGACACAGACACACAGATTGAGCTAGCCCCAAAGTAAGTTCTTAAGCAAGACTTGTGTTATGGGATACTAACTCAACGATACTATATTTTATAACAAATACATATATAGATAAACATCCAAGACCCAGGTCAATCTGAAAAAGATCGTTTTCCATCATGACCTGACCGGGGATCGAACCCGGGACCCCCGTGTCGCAGGCTGGCGTGGTAACTGCTGTGCCACGGAGCTCGTTGTCCAGGAGTTGGGATAAAAAATATTGTGTCCACAAAAAGGCCCAAAAAGGAATTTATTGATTTTAGAGTTCTTGTTTGTGTGTACCATTGTTAGTATGTGAATTTCTTTATTCAAATTACAACTTTAATTCAATATGTATGCTGCGAATGAATTTGTGTTCAGATGAACCAATTCACCAATGTGATTTGAAAATACGGAAGCTCAGTGTGTCAAAGTTCTGCAGTCCGAATCGTACCTGTGGCGAAATCTTTCCATTTCATATTTTCAATATTAACTTCTATATGTCATAACGGATTTGGAATTTTGAGGAAAAGTTTGAATCCATACCGTTACCCTCTGTATAGTGACTTTAGTGGCTATAGCTTTTTTTGACAGGGCAATAGTACTCCTACTTTTCTTTAAAAACTGTCTTAAATAAAAATAAATATATAGAGATTCACACAGATTGAGTAAGCTCTACATTAAGTCGTGAACTTGTGTCGCAGGATACTAACTCAACGATACTATATTTTAAAATAGATACTCATAAAAATACGCATCCACGCCACGACCCGAGCCAATATGAAAAAGATCGTTTTACATTATTACTTGACTTTTTGAAAGATCTATTTGCACCAAATACAGCATTGATTAATGTCCTCCAACATAACAAAAGTAACTAATCCGATAGTTTCGGCTTCATTCTATTTTATAACAAAAGTTCGAGACGTATCTATTCTAGCATGAGTATAATCTCTTGGTTCACTGTTTGGCTCTTGGTCACGGCTCCGGTTACGTTGTGGTTATAGTATAATAATCTGTTCAGTAACGGTCCATAAATCTCACGTTAAGCACCAGTAACGGATGAATGGCGTCCATCTGACGACCTTCCACTGGCTAGATGATATCAAAATAACTACCGAGGGTCGAAAGTAATCCTTATTCGCCACGAATTTCGTGTAATTTAAACTGAAGAGCAATATATTTCGAAAACTATTCTCATTAAGTTGACGTAGTATATTTAAAATGATGAAGATGATAAATATTCCAAATATTTACTATGTGGTCAAATCAGATAAATAACAAATCATATACAGAGAGGGTCGTGCTCCTGCAGTGGAGACTATAAAGACCTGATGATGATGATGATGATGATGATGATATCTGAAATGATCCAAAAGCAATTCTCAATGGACCATTTACACCATCCTTGCTTTCCATGAAACAAACATGAATAAAAACTGTACCAGTTTCGTAGTGACCAGTGAATTTTAAACTGGTGTCTAAAACAGAAAATAAGGGAAATAACTCCATAAATCCGGCAAGATAGCCACAGTATACCTTTCTTTCCGCATGACAACACCAAAAAGGGATTTAAAACATTAGAAACTTCAGAAAATGGAAATGTAACGGCGGGATAAATACTAATATTCTAAATTTGCAAGTCGTTTACATTATAAACAAGATTCCCCCTTTGAATCAACAAGTACGTTAATTTCGTTCCCTAAGTAACATCGCAACGAATTATAAGATTAGGAAAATGTAAAGCAATAATTTCCCTTGTTATAGTCATCTGTTTTGTGGTTTGGTGAATTTGTTGCCAATGTTTCTTGTTGTGATCTAAGCGAAGAATGAATCGTGGGACCCTAAGAATGTTTATTGATTGGTGATGTACAAAGATATTAAAAGAATAATTGAATCGTTATGGAAGTTTTATAGCCACTTATACACACAATTGTGTACAGTTTTCACAAGTAAGCACTGTCTTAGCTCTGGGTTGTTTTTCCTTGTTTTGGAGATTTCAAACATGAGTTTGTTTAAAACCCTGTGGCGAATTCTTTTTCATCACATATTTACAATTTTAATAATATACCGAACATTGTAATGCTATTTAAAAACCATTTAAATGAGTTTGTTTATTTAAATTTTATCACCATTTACTTTATAGGAATGGAATGTCACCAAAGACTGAATAAAGTTTACTTTTTTATGTGAGCTTAATTTTGGCGCAATTTCAATTCTGTCTCAAAGAATTGTCATTTATTCTAATGAGACCTCAATGATTATCTGAACTGGAATCATTTTCGAGTATGATTGTCAAGTATAAATAGAATTTGATGGAAAAACACACATGCGTCACTTCCTTCGAGCAACACGCCTTCCGTGAAGCCGTGTTGCTCGAAGGTCACTTCTTATTGACCTTTTCGGCAATAATACAGTTATAATTAAACACTAATTCATCATTTTCGGAACATTTAAGATATACCTAATTTCTAAGCACCTTTGTGGTATTCAGGATGTCCTTTCACGGTCCTTTCTTCGTTTATCGAAAAATTATTATCGGAATATTTACAAGTTTATTTAAATTATGTGTATCACGCATAAAAATCTATCAATATATGAGCGTAAATCGCTACAGTAATAAAAGAAAAAGGAATCTAAAATTAATCGCGCTGGTTAGTTTTAGATTGGAGTCACAACAGACAACCTCTACTTTTTTTGTTTGAATAAAAAAATAACATAAAAGCTTTGATATTATAAATATATATTTAAGGTTAAGGTAACAAATCCGAATTTATCATTTCGACATAACTTTGCACTTAGATAAATAATTGTGTAGAAACTGCTTACCACTTAGGCGTCACTTTTAAACAATATTGGAACAAACTTAGCGAACAAGTTTGCAAGTTGTTTTCGACGAGTCCCCTTCAATTATATGAAACAAGACTCTGGCTAAGTTTCAGGCTCAGTTTACTTGAAACATATTCATTAATCCGGCTTACGGGCTAAAATATTCAACGATATTACAATAACGAAGTTCGGTAAAGCCGAAAACTTTTCTACCGTGTGGCTGTGGCTGGCAAAGTCATAGAAGTGTTTATCCATTTGTAAATCGTGATCAAACCCCTCTGAATTTGCCTGTGAATATTAATGTTCATTAATGTGTACCGCAAGTGGCATAAAAATATCTCGGGCTCTTCCGAACTTCGGAAGTCCCGCTAAACCGTTGTTAAAATCAAAATATCGATTATTGCTTGTACATAACAGGAAAACCTACTATATAAATTCTGTCAATTGCAAATGAAATGGTAAGCTGAATACTATTTTCACTTACGGAAAATAGTTCACTAAGGCATCACTATATAATATAATATTAAGAACTATCGAACTAATTGATGTCCGGGAGGGAGAAGCGGGAACACCTGACAGGTATTTTTTACTTACAAGGTGCGCCCAGCTTTCCATGTATCTTAATGTAAAACTTTAGATAATTTATTATTTATTTATTATTATTATTTACATTGTATAGCATTACAATTTACACTATAATGCGCTGGACAACTTAACTTAACAGACAACAACAACAAAAAATATGGACAACAAATTAATACCTCCCTTTCACAAAACAATAAAAATTCATTCTTCAATCGCGCACACCCATCAGCAAACCGATCACAGTCACTGCCACGCTCTGATGCCACAAAAGCATTGAGTTCTTCCAGTCCGCGTAAAAGGGGCGACTGTTTGTGAGATTTGGTTCGCGCCTCTGGCACCGCAAGCAACTTATGACGCCGACTACGCAAATAATTATTGGAAACAAAAATTTTACACAGTCGAGAGACTAGTTCGATACAGTCAGAGTCACCGCGAAGGCAACGACTGACAAATTGCACGAGCTGCCAATTACGTCGCGTACTTAAATAATTGTAACCCAAAGTACCCAAAAGAAATTTAGAATATAATGTAATAAGATAAAATATAATAATATATATAAGAAAATATGAAAATAAATGATTATTACTACTAATTCGCTTCCATGCTGGTCTGGGAGAAAAGAAAAACGAAGAATGTACCAGCTGCTTCTCTTCCCACGCAGGTCGTAAAAGCCAATCGAGGGAATGGGCATCAGGAAGCATGTCTATAGGCGATGCGGCTAGCAACCCATCACTATTTTGATTCCTGTCTCACATACAAGCTGACTCTGTCTACCCCGCAAGGGAAAAAAGACGTGATATGTATTATTACTATATGGTGCTAGCATAGAAGTTAACTCGCGTCTTACTATGCGGACAACACCTATTGTAAAACATCACGATTAAATAAAAATATTTGACTTTGGCGTGTACGGAACGTTCACCCCGCGAGCTCGATTCGCGCTTGGTCGCATTTTTAGATACTATTCTCTGTACTTGAATCATTCAAATCAGTTTTAAATTGGAAAAACTTGATCCTATAACTGAGCCTCTCCGCCTGAAAACTGAGTGGCAGGGCTGTATGTTTGGAACCGTTATATGTAGAGACTTGAAATTTTCACTTTCCAATATATTTTTTTTAATAACTTAACCGATTTTATCACACATTATATTATTACAAAAAGATTATATTATATATACTTTGAAATTGCAAATTAGCGGAAAATGCGAAATTATCATAAAAAATCAAAAATAGCCCGCTTGATAATCGAGGTCTATGCTTACGCAACAAAGGGGAAAATTTATTTAAAAGTTTCAGACACTCCACTTACATTGAGAATAAAATAAATAAATATATAGGGACATATCACACAAATTGAGCTAGCCCCAAAGTAAGTTGTGAACTTGTGTCGCAGGATACTAACTCAACGATACTATATATTTATAATAGATACTTATATAAATAAACATCCAAGACCCAGGGCAATCTGAAAAAGATCATTTTCCATTTTGACCTGACCGGGGATCGAACCCGGGAGCCCCGTGTCGCAGGCTAGCGTGTTAACCGCTGCGTAACGGAGCTCGTACTCGAAAAATAGATTCAGAACTTATAGTTACGAATGAGATCATAAAAAGCGTGTTAGGATAATTCAATGGAGGTTCTGAATAGACCCGTTTATTTCGAAGGAGTTCATAGTTTCTAAGCGACCGCACAATAAGGGCGTAGCGATATGGTACCTACTTCAACTTTATTACAACTGAAAATGGATATCGAACAACTTTGACATTTCCCAATATGATGAGGGATGAAATTGAAAGGAGCAGGGACGAATAATGGAGTAAGTTATATTAAAAATGTATTTTAGTATCGTTTATAAGAGAAAATAAACGTAGATGTTCTGCGTAAATTTTCTTGCGAAAAAAAACGAATCACATACCTATTTTTGTTTAAAATTTTATCTGTTGAGTAATTTTTATCACTTTCATACATTAAAAAAAAGAAGGTTTTAGTTAGTTCCGTCTCTCAGTCAAACATGATAATTGGACAGTAGTAAACACACAAAACATAATACTATATTGTTCAAAATTCAACTGTGCAAAAATTTTGTTGTTTAAGTCTATAAATAACAATTTCTACTCATCAGGCTGAATAACTTTTGCTAAGGCGTCATTTATATTTCTTTCAGTTTTGCTAGACCATTGTGGTTCTGCATCAGGTATTCCACTTTACAAAATCAATTATACCCTGTATGTTAACAGCTGTATAACAAAAAGTTTCATCTTTGAAACAAGCAGATGGAATGTTTTTAAAATTCTTAATACACTATTTTTTCATCGCCCAAATTTAAAGTATATTCTATGTAGGTACACGCATATTTTTTTACTGTTCTATTATATGTTTAGTCTCACGTTAGTTTTAATGATATATATATATATATCACCTGCAACAAGAATAGTAAAAAACTAAATAGGCTCGAAAGCTCTGATTCGTGGAAACAGTTAAAACTGTTCGTAGTTTTGCAGCTCAATCCTCAAACAGTTGCGAATTCCCGTATAATAAATAGCTTTCAGCGGAAACCCATGAATCCGTTTCAGCTGCTAGCTGATATCTGATCATACATGTATCTAAAGCATTGCATATTGTACATCATACGAAAAAATATGACCATTATTTTCTAAATATTATAAAATTAATAACAGTATGAGTGCATAAGTAGGGATTCAAGATAAAAGAAATAATCTTATAATAACAAAGCATCGAAAATCAATTCGAACGGATTGAACAATCTATTATTTAAGAACATTGTCTTCGTTGGTGGGTTGCCTTCTCAATAATTTATTTGACAGTCTTGTAAGACATGATATCCCTCACCCACGCTTCTTGAAAATGTGGTGGAGTAAGTATGGCATACACACGTGGGCAAAATTTAATCAGCTATATTCCTTTATTACAAGTAAAATAAAAAAAAATTAAAACATCTTAACAAAAAAGGACTAGCCTATTTTATAAATGTGTTTCAGAAAGCAAAGTGGCGTTTATAGGCCGGTCATGTTTAATATTTCCCGTTTGACTTCGTCGAATCGTTTGGACTTGGCGCGCTAGTTCGCGGGCAGCAGCTGAGATTCTTGAGTGCCAACGACAGATTTTGGTTTAGTTTGCTTTATTTTAGCCAACTCCAAATGAAACACGTACTTGGTATATTTATTTGTTTTATCTGCGTTTTTGAGACTTGTATTCATACATTGCGGTGCTTAAGAACCTCAGATATCAGAATCTGTGACCTCAGAGCTAAAGCAAAAAAAATATATATTTAAACTTGCCATAATTTGCCATAGAGATTTTTGTCGCTTTTAACTATTTTCTTGCGATTTTACTTCCATTGGGGATTATGATTTCCAGATTTCAATATAGCTCAAAGGTTAACATGATGCTGTTAAGAAAACATTTCTGTCTTAAAGAGAGTTAAATTTCCACTCTAATTATGTTCGCGTAGCTATTGTTAAAAATTACTTCTCATATCTCGCTAATTGACTGGATAAAACGCTTACTCCATTTGATAATAATACTTTTGATATCAATAACTATGTATAGGTATATACTATGGCTACATATACTTAATATATAGTAACTAACAGTGTTATAATTCAGTTACTTCTGATGCGGTAGGTCTCAAACCAATAACCGAATCAATAATTGAATTTACGAAAAGGTAAGATGCAACAAGTTAGTGAACAGTTTCAAATTATAACAACTATTTATTTACTGAAGGACCTTTCAGTAACAAAGGAATCTTGATGTATTAACTTAGTTAATGAGTAAGGGACGTTTTCTGGAAGCCACCCAGTCGGCCGACCGGAAAGTCATCAATTCTATTTTGTGAGAGCTTAATGATTTATGTTTGCGAGACTTCCCGGCAGACAAACAAATATTCCGTAACTTTGAGTGATTACCAACTGAGTTTTTTATACATATAGACATTTTTTAGAAGATTAAAAAGTATTATTCTCATGATAATTATAATGGTTATGTGGAGACGAAAGATGCCGAACATCTGGCAAAAAGAATGGCTCATTTAAAGGTAGAGGGACGTAGAGGACAAGGAAGGCCAAAAAAGACGTGGAAAGAATGTGTCAGATTGGATATGAGGGAATGCGGGCTAAATATAAATATGGTAAACGATAGAAAATTATGGAAGGGTCGACTTACAAAGCCTTCCCCAAATAGGGATAAGGCGAGGAAGAAGGTAAATATTAACTGTTACCTTACGCTATCTTGTAACATTATACATTACGTATGTAACTACAGAACAGATGAATGATTTATATATTAATTTTATTCGTGTTCGTGCCCAGCAGTTGACTGATGTGACATGCAAGAGATCTAAATAATCATAACGATCACGACAAAACTATATTTACTAATTAATAATAAGGTACATAGATAAATGATTCAACAAGCAAAGACGATATTGTAAGTTCACGAAAAGACTTAACAGCAGAAGACGTTAAACATGTTAGTTTTGAAATTAGCTCTTACAGAATACTTCGAAAACATACATACTGGCACTTCTTTCTCCCTTGTGGAGTAGATACAGCCACTATTCTGATATCTATGGATACAGCCCAGGTCGATAAAACATTGAGGCTACGTTTGTAGTGAATGAACTTGTAGGTCAAAAAGGGAATCAATTTTTTTTTTTATAAATTGGAAAACGCTTTGTAAGAGTTTCATTTCTGAAACGAATCTTTAAAAAAATTATATTACTCGTAACAGACAGACGTGTTTTTGTGTTATCAAGCATACCTAAATACGTTGTATCCCTTGGTTTGAACACAAGTGAACAAAATCAAACTAGAATATAATTATGTAAGCTAAAATTAGAATTATGGAGCATAGCTATGAGATAAGTAATGTCCAATTCTTTGTCAAAATACAAGTTTCTCGTTATTGCAAAAAGTGTTCTTTTAATTATTGAGCGGAGCCATGGGAGATGGAGTTTTCACGTCACCCACTCAAATACTACTTACGCCTGGAAATCGGAAGGGAAATGATAAACGATCGCACTCCGCTGCGATCTTGCTCTAGAGAGGTTTTACAAGCGTAAAGTACTTTGTATCGCTATGAATCAATGTCAGATACTTTATAGATATCTGGGTTTTGGGCAGAGTAAATGTTTTAGGCTAAAGAGCTTTTAAGATGCTACATCATTCACGCAGACTTAAGAGACTAATATTTGTATACAAAAAACTTATAGACTTAGGTATGTATTAATTAAACCAATTTAAAACCTGCGGGACATTTTTTATTTATAGCTAGGTTTTATTTATAAGTAATTTTATTTCTTAGGTAGGTTTAATTGTTAGTATTTAAAAGTATATAGATATATATATTTCTATATTTATTAATAGCATTAAAGAAGCCTCAGAACGTATAGTATTCAAGATCTAATACTAAAGTATCCTTAAAATGTACTCTTGTGACATACCTCATTGCGGATGCTTACTTTTCTGAAAGTCATGATTTTATGTTTTTAAGTGAAAGAAAACATTATTCTAAGAAAGTTATTTCGGCATTTCTGCGATTCAATAAAGTTTTCATTCATAAACTTGAATTATAATTTTTTTCATGACGATATTTCATCGCTTTTCATGATTTAAAATTTAACATTAGAATTCTTGCAGTAACCTGCCATACGAAATTAAATGAATGAATCCCTTTTTTTGGAATAATGATGTATGATTTTTATACTATGAAAATAAATATTTTTCGTATGAAAAATCTATAAAAACAGGATTAAAATTTAAAAAAATCCACAAAAAGCGAAATTTATTTCTTGAATATCTCAGGAATCCTTTGTTTTTTAAATCTGCAACATCGAAAATAATGTTAATTGAGCGTTTATTTTGAAAATGGTTTTATATTCATCCAGCTAAAGGAAAATTTAACTAAACGTCGCTCTATCATCGGAATATAGTATCAGAATCAATATGATTTTTTAAGAAACATGAATAATGTATACTCCAGTTTAATTTTCTTGTAAAGTTTTCTTTCTAGTAAGTACCTATCTATTAAGTGTAAGTGCTACGTGACATAATTTCATCTAATCTACATACACATACCTACATAGAGCATTGTCTCAGCCGCTTTGATTCTTGGCGAAATCTCGACACATAGACATGTGAACTAAGTTTGATGAACAAAAACAAGCGGGGTGAACTTCGCAAATTTAACTGTTAACCGGTCCCTTTTGTGACCCACTTTACATTTACATTCTGTCCAAAGTTCTAAATGAAGTGTTGAAGCATGTAAACGTTCAAAGTGCTGTACGTACAACGTTATTAAAATTTGGTGTTCTGCTTAACATTTTGGGTAATTAGTAATCAGTGAACAATTTTATTCTGTATCTAACAAATATTTATGTTAGTCAAATAGGCATATGGAATTCGTGATTGGATTTTTTTTGTGTTAATTTTTAGGAGTCTTACCAATAAGACTCCCACAACTTACATATAAACACAAAAGTAAAAAAATACATTCCGAATATAAAGTCACATATTTTTAGACGATATTAAATTTCCGTTTCTGGTAACGGCTTTATAATAAAAATTGCTATTAATTCTGTGGACTATATTACAATAAAATTGTATCTTATGATTTTCATATTTTAAAAAACGTTTTATCCACTCAACTTTAACGAAGCATTAAGATCAATGAACGAATCTATATCAAATTAAAAATCTCTTTAACAGTATTTTCAGATAGAAATTAGAAATGGTAACATAAGGCACAATTCTCGTTTAATTTAAACATCAGTCCACTACCGCATTTACGTGTTTGCTCAAATCATTTTCGTATATTATCAAAAAGTTATTTTATTGCCTCTTTTAATATATGTATGTGTAAAGTATGTATATCCACCTTAAATATGCCTGAATAAAAAGTAGAGCATCCAATATAATTAATGATACCACAGATGCAAAAATGTCTCTATAATCCAGGCGTAGTGATATTACGAATTACCTCCAAAGACACGCACCATTCGCGAATTTTTGTTGAACCTGCAATTTAATGCGAGGCTGACATTGCATAAAAAATGAATACCTGTTCTTTTACCTACATGGTTATTTGAAATTCTCTTCATCGTTTTTATGTTTCATGGGTACTATTTTCTTTTCAAATGGTAGTAAAACTCTTTTAAACTAGCACTTAACTGGTCAAACAAAGCCCGCTCGGACGTAATCCGAACAAATTGCTCGCAGGGACGCGTGCGACTGCATTTACGAGTATGTAACCGTAGGTAACCACTATTTTTGTAGCGTGATCGCCTACAGTGTGAATACTGAGATAGTGAATTATATATATCTTTCTTTCAACTGTACTCGTAATGGCACATTCAAAGCTTTATTATCTGCACCTCATCTAAAATCGTTTACGATTAGGTAGTAGTAGCTATGATTTGTTTGATTCTGCGTTGACAGATATTTAGTAAACATATAGATAAACGACTATATCCTTTTTCTTCAATCCATTTAAAAAAATTTGATCTAGCAAATATCTGATCGTCTGCGAGATAACTAATATTAGGCAAAAAATTCGCTTACCCTTATATATTTATTTTATTCTGTGGTTATTATTTTCTGCTATAGGGACAGGAGAAATCCATCGTCTATGAAAATTTATCTATTTATCATGGTTCATGAGACCTAGAGATAGAAGGACGGATACTGAAATCTTTAAATAGGAAATTCTACTCTTTGGGTACAGAACCCTTACGGAAAATGAATGTGATTTCCAGTTACTTCACAAGATCATCAAAAGAGGATTAACTAATAATTACTATTTGTCAAAACAAATTTAACTTAAATCAGGAATTCAAACAATTAACCTAATAAGCCTTCTGACTCGTACGTCACAAAAGGTTCATCGCAATTGTAGCTATTGAATAATAAATCCGTTATCCTACCAGGTGGTTACATCCCAGCAGAATATTTAAGGCAGTGAAGTACAATATACGTGGATTAACTTAGTTCACAAAACAATTACACGCCGGCAAATCTCTGCTTAATTTGTGGCCCTTGGTACTTCGGGTACAGCTGCGCGCCGTTCCCTTGAGATATTGCTATTAAGAAATATTAGGCCGCATATATTTCTTCATTAAGCGTAGACAAAGAACTCACTGTTATACGCGAGCACTTACATATGGTAACTTGAGTAATATTACGCGACTCCTCTTTGATAATGTGTTTCATGAAAGATGAAGAAGTTTAACCGCTATAATTAAATTTCTGAGGATATTGCACATTCGTAAAATTTTCTAAACTGATTAAGTAGTTAACAATATTTTCATAAATACTGCTGTGGTTAAAATATACATATTAATTATTTGAAAATGCTTACTGGATGAAACATATCATTAATAATCAAGAATAAAACAGAATAGTAAAACAATTTACAAAGAATAAAGAACCTGTTAATCACATTAGCACAGATATAAAGAAAAATGTTTTATAGATCGCAATGAATAATTTAATTAATAAAATAAAATATGTTCAATAAAATGTGTTCGGTATTTAACATAGTCGTTTTATTTACGGAAATATCAGCATTGTTAAAGGTATTTGTAGTTAATTGTTTCAATTATAGGACGGTAATAATACAAAGAGCTTCCGCGTGTATACTTGGAATTTCGTAACTAATGGAACAACGCTCTGGAAGCTTTATAGCTTTCAAGAAGCTCTTATACAATTTGTCCACACGCTGTAAAACAAATCATCTTAGCACTTTAATTGCTTAAATTTGGTTTCCATTTACTTCAACTAACAGTAGTAAGTACATTTAGTGATCCATTCTTTGAGTAAATTGTTACATACACATTTTTAACAAATTATACTTGGGGACTGTTAGTGCAAGCCAATCCACTATTTCTACTTTATATACTAGAACCTACCTCAATAAATGAGACAGATAGTTTTCATCAAGTTACGAATTTAGTATTTGGCAAGAGCAATTTCTTTCAAAATCGCTTACCATACATTAAAAACTTGGAATAATAAATTACGCGTCAGCATGCGAAAAATGCTGATATTCTCATATCAAATACATTCATTTTATCAGCTTTCAAATGAGAAAGTAGAATTGTGTGTGACATAAGTATTAAGTACAATCCTGTCACGGAGTAGGTCTACTCCACCAATCATCCTGTATACAAAAACCTTTATGCTAGAAATCATATACATTACGTTACTGTTGCTTGACAGGATTGGACTAAAAGGCAAACGAATATCGAATTTCTCAGAATTAGGGTAGCGGAAAAAATGAGTCGGTAAAAGAAATATTTCTTAAGATACCTAGTAGAGGTAAACATATAAATATAAATACCACGCATGATTCTGGGAGATTCTTTGTCGGTGCCAGTTTGATACGGAGTGGCATGGCACGTAATACATGACTCTAATGCTGTGATGAAAAAAAAATAGAGATTACTCAAAATTTAATTGTGAATGAAAATAGAAAAAAAAAACTTTTTTATAGATTTTATTTGCTATTTCCAACTGTATACAACTATTTTGTATGTACGAAAAAACAAATTTGTAAGTTAGTTAAAAGAATATTTTTTATTACTTTAGTTTTTAGTGCTTATAATATTATTACAAAATAATTGATTTTAAAAGTGAATATGCAACTTAATCCTACCATATTAAAACTAAGTAAGTATATATGTAATGCATTCTCGATTTTACGCACTACGAGTAGTAAACAATCCTCTATTCGGAGCAATACTCAATCAACTCGAATTAACAGATCTGTGTACCTAATGAAAGCAAAACGATGTTACTTTAGAAAAAGTGGTACAGTATTATACAGAAACTTTACATTTAAACCATTTCAGTTAAATTTGTAAGACTATTTGTACTAAGCGTATAAACGATTTAATTCATAAGTTTCACAACCTTTGACACCTTGCCATAGTAACTGAGAAGTACTGAAAACTAAAGCTGAGAGTGCATGCACGTAGTATGCATAAATGTATGCAAGAGTGAACTTAGAACACAATGCACGGCGCCGAGCTATTCCAGTCGATGAATGTTCTGCATGTGTTTTATGCACAAGTTTTGATAACTTGAGCAGGTATTCTGATGCGTCATGATATTCCATACTCCTCTAGGGAGCACACCACGACCATTCTAGGAAGATTTAGTCGAGAGTTTTGTTCCTCATTTCACACACTGTTGAAGAGCGGTGGACTGTTAGAAAGGATGGTGAGTGGAGAAGAAACGCATATATTAATGGAAATTGAATGTAAAGAAACATAATATTATTTATATTATGTTTCTTTACAGTTAGTAAACAATAATTTGTTGAGATGATAAACCTTAAAAATCAATCACAAATACAAGCCACTGCCTGTCACCGAATCGGACAAGAGACAATCTATTTCAATCATGGAGATATTATCGTATATTTTAATATTGATATTTGTAAAAGTTCGCACTACAGCTAGTCGTCATACCCACTATAAACAACCAATAGTCAGAAACCAGTAAAGGACGATGAAATTAACTATACATGACTCACGTTGCATTATGAGTTGATTTTATGGATTCAATAAGGCTGAATTTGAACACAAACCTTAGATGACGGCATGACGCTGACGATTGGACGACCACCACGACAGTTCTTATTAACTAACATAATTAGAATTCGGTGACTGTCAACTCAAAAGGTTTTCACTACTTCAAAAATATTCCTTTTAATATACGAGTTCCTATCAAATTCAATAGATAAATACAGAGCAGCCACATTTTTATAAAAATAGCTGTACGGACCAAAAAATCCCTTTGAAGTTTTTTCAACTCCTGCTTTCCGATTTTGTTTTGAATATTTAAGTATCTACTTTCTCTTTGACCTTAAAAAGGAGTCTTTATCCATCACTTATTTTTAGGTTTTATACAATTTCTGCGGAGTTTAAGTTACTACGCAGTTTTCTGGATAAAAATATTATGCCATTATAAAATTAAATACAATTAAGAGGCTTACTAGCAGTGCGTTTTTCATACAAATGTAGGTATTTCTCTATTTTCTCGCTGAAAACTGCTTCTAGAGGCACAATTTTTTTTACATACAATCTATTACTAAAATAAGTATGTCCCTATGTTTTATTTTTTTTTCTAAAAACCTGTTTAAAAGAAAAAAAAATTGTACAAAAACTGTTTTTTTTTTGGAAAAAACAAAGAATAGGGGCATTCCTATTTTAGTACTAGATTTTATGAAAAAAAGAATTGTGGCTCTAGAATCAGTTTTCAGCGAGAAAATAGAGAAATACATTTGTTCGAAACCATATTGAAAAAATACTGCTAGTATACGCTCTCGAAAGCAATTCTGAACTAAGTATGTGTTCAGAAACATTTTAATGCACCAATTCTTCGGGTATAGTAAAGTTATATACATACATAGTATCACGTCTTTATCCCTTGCGGGGTAGACAGAGCCTACGTCTTTAAGATTTATAGCCACGTTTAGCAAGGTGGTGGGCGTTACCTTTTCTGAGCACGAAAAATCAAAAAGAAGTAAAAAGATGTAGATTTTATGGCAAAAACCCCGCAAGAACCAATGATTGTTATGGCATCATAGAATTGAGCAAATGGACTTTCGTAACATCTCGGGCAAGCAACAAGTCCCTCACACTTCGCTCGCCCAAACGACCCACTCGCATCGAGCTGGGTATTATTACTTCAACAACATCTGTAGAGGAATTTATTGTCAGTTCTATTCGAATTGATGCAGAAATATACTGAATACCTAACTTTAGTTGTTCCAGTTCTGTGTCGGACTAAAATATCATTACTATGCAACTATATGCAACATTCGACTGGTGGGAATTGTCTGAGGAATTTAAACTCTCAGACAAAAATGAATAGTACGTTTATTTCAAGAGTACAGATTGGAATAGATAATTTTTTGAACCGAGATTAGGGCGAAGACCACAGTCAGGAACGATTAAATAGAAAAGAGCTTAGATCACCCATGTACTATTTACAAAAAGCATTTAATAAACTAATAACTAACAGCTGAGTTAATAGTAATAAGCTGATCCGGCGAAGTTCATTCCGCTAATAAATGTTGTAAGAGGACATTGTGTACGAAATGAATTAACGTCTAATTTTTTGTAAATTTTCTTGAAACTAGGAAGTATATGGTAGTAATTATTACTTCAATTTATTCCGATTTTAGAGTTATGGATCTATCCAGAGACAAATCTTACAAATCAAGAAATCAGTCTTAACTTTTACATACTAAGATAACTAACGCGACTTTGTTTTTATATATTATATTTAGATTTATAAAATCTGCGGGAAAAGAGTGATTTTAAAAATATGTTTTCTATAAATAAGCGAATTTAAGTAGTAGTAATTGTGGCTAGTGTGGTAGTAAACTGGCTTCCCGATTACAGATTAAACGACATTTTAATGGGAATAGATTCATTAAGTCTAACAATATTAATTCATTTGTTAATCAGAACATGGAGCGCGTAAAATCAAATGAATCATTGAGAGAGGTTTCCATAAAATATCGTAAAGACTCACATGACTAATATCCATCTACATTATGTTTATTTATATTTAGATATTGTTTGAAGGTAAAATACATTAATCATATATCCAGACTTAATAAGTAGTAACTTTGTTTTACATTTCAACAAATGAATAAGAAAATTATAATTTAGAAGACTATTCATTTAATCATAACTGAGGTATACTTTGGTTATTATTAGTACAAAACAGAACGCTTTTTAATTTTATTTTAGAGATTTAGTGTTTCTTGGGTTAGAAAACTGGTTGGGTTGAAGTAACGAAATCTGAAAGGTTTCAAGTCAAAAAATATATCAGATGTAAAGTAAACTATGTAATTAATCTTGCCACCTTGTCTGTATTTTAGAACAGATGGGCAACAAGGACTTTTATATTAAATCACGTCACAATAAGGTCCTACAGGCGCGAAGTGTCCATCGGACCGAATCGGAGCGGCTATTATGAAAATTTTTGTTAAATAGCCATTTTTTGCGGGGCGGCCAGATTTTATTTTTTTCAAATACTTTTATTTACGTTCAAATTATTTTCGTGTTTCACGAAATATACCGACTTTAGTAATCATTTGTATAAAACAGAATACTTTTTTATTTTATTTTTGAGGTCATAGGGTTTCTTGGGTTACAAAGATAACGGAATCTAAAAGGTTTCAAGCCAAAAAAATATATCAGATGTAAAAGTTACTCATAGAAAAGTAACTTGTTCTAAATGTAATCAATCTTGCCACCTTGTCTGTATTTTAGAATCAGAAGGGCAACAAGGGCTTTTATATTAAATCACGTCACAATAAGGTCCTACAGGCGCGAAGTGTCCCTTGGACCGAGTCGGAGCAACTATTATGAAAATTTTTGTTGAATAGCCATTTTTTGCGGGGCGACCAGATTTTATTTTTTTCAAATACTTTTTATTCGCGTTCAAATTATTTTCATGTTTCACGAAATATGGCTGATACGGTGTCACACTTTGTAACTTTATACAATACTAGCTGTTACCCGCGGTTCCGCCCGCGTGATATGATCGCCCTATGTCCTTCTCTATTGAGAAGGACATAGATTAGGGTATTCCCTAACCTATGTGTAAGCAGAATTTCATAATGATCGGTTTAGTAGATACGGCGTGAAAGCGTGACAAACAAACAAACTCACTTTCGCATTTATTATATTAGTTAGAATACTGGGTGCTTGTATGAAAACTCTTATCGTTCAATCAAAAAATATTGCCTTGTTGTTCAGAATCACCCTGTATGTGGCAGCTCGATGTCATGAAGTACCACATTAACTTTATGGACACTCATCGAGGTAAAAGCTGCATGGCATATGCAGTTTATATGATGTTTGCAGACTGCACTGGGTGCGCCGACGTGATAGGTAGGTAAGAATGAATTATTGTCTTCATGCTTAAAGAAAATAATATTCATTTTATGTACCTATGTATACTAATACTATAAAGAGGAAAGCAGCTCGATGTCATGAAGTACCACATTAACTTTATGGACACTCATCGAGGTAAAAGCTACATGGCATATGCAGTTTATATGATGTTTGCAGACTGCACTGGGTGCGCCGAGGTTAGATAGAATGAATTATTGTCTTCATGCTTAAAGAATATAATATTCATTTTATGTACCTATCTATACTAATACTATAAAGAGGAAAGCAGCTCGATGTCATGAAGTACCACATTAACTTTATGGACACTCATCGAGGTAAAAGCTACATGGCATATGCAGTTTATATGATGTTTGCAGACTGCACTGGGTGCGCCGAGGTTAGATAGAATGAATTATTGTCTTCATGCTTAAAGAATATAATATTAATTTTATGTACCTATCTATACTAATACTAGAAAGATGAAAGAATTGATTGTTCGTTTGTTTGCATTGAATTGGCTCCGAAACTACTGGGCCGATTTTCAAAATTCATTTACCTACGGAAAGCTATTTTATATGCGGGTGACATAGGCTATAATAAATGCAAACCAAATCGTGGGAAAATTGCAGGTACGTAATATAACAAAGAGTCATGGTTAATCAAAAACTATGACGATGGTTATTTGTGTAAAAACTCGGATTCGTTTTGACGGAAGGGTCGTCTAACAAATAAACAGACACACCTTCAGTAACAATTCTAGCAGGTTTGTTTGTTTGTTTTTCGTGTGCGTAAGTGGCCAACAATGGTGTCAGGTTTTTTCAAGCTGCTTAAAGGCGTCTAACATGCCATCAATAATGGTAGCCGGGACCAACGGCTTAACGTGCCTTCCGAAGCACGGAGGAACCCGAGATATTTTTATGCCACCCATCCAAGTGGGGACTGCGCTCAGGGTTGCTTAACATGCGAAAGCACTGCGAATGCTCACACCCACTAGGCCATCAAGCTCCTCAAACAAGCAGGTAATAAGCATTACATTAGTAAAAACTAAAATTAAAAATATACTAGCAATTTTCCGTTGACTCCGTCCACGTAAATCACAGCTTATGTCACCCGCAGATAAATTAACTTGCTTTAAAGATGAAAGAATTTTGAAAATGCAAAAACCCGAACAATCAAATCTTTTCTCTATTAAACAATATACATAGTTTTTATAGGTGACAAATAATGGTAAGATAATGGTTATTACAACTTTAATATCTGAATATCTGTTAACTAAATTTCCCGCACTTAATCCATCGCACCGCATCACAGTCTGATACAATTTTCCACCTCATTTATCATCATAATACTAGTATAAACGCCGGCGCTGGCGTATAATTTATGTAAAACAGCTTCCGTTCTATTCGGAGTAATCTCGATGTAACGGGTTTGAAACAATGGCGGTATCGGGCACTTGTTGCTGACGACCAGGGATCCGCAATAAGCCTAAGGGTCGCAAACGCAAATGAAACGTAAATAAACATAGCTTATCTTAAGAGGCGTAACTTCCTTTGCCGTCAAACTCAAATGTTCGTTAGATAAATAGGGCTGCAAAATGGTGTGCCAAATTGATAATTTCTAGAAATGTTTTGGGAATAATGTCTATTATGCCGCACATAAATTCTTATGTTGTGATTCGCGGTGTTGCGTCTATACTGCGGTTAAAATCTACCAGTTTTCGTACTGCTCAGAATTTGTATCAGAAGAATTTTAAATGGCGCAATCGAGTACTTGTCGCTGACGACCAGGAGTGCTATTTTTGAACGCGTGACTCACTAATCGAGTGATTGACGCGAGTGTTTCCAAAAAGCCTCATTTTTGAATCGTTCGTTGACGAAGGATTGCAACGAGTGGTTTAGACCGCTCGTTTCCTCAGTCGACAAACGCCTTTACGTCAAAGTGACTGTCATGATTTTTCGTTCCATTTGACGGTACACTTCATAAACATTTTAAAAATCCTTAATAACGTTAAAAAGTTTGTTAAAAATTCTGCGTGAAATAAAAATAAATTAAAAATTTTCGCTGAAGGTTGGCAGCACTACAGTTCAAGCGATGGTTTCAAAAATATGGCAAAATGGCATTTCGTGACTTGGAAGACGAGTGTGACTTGTAGGCGTGCACGACTTGCGCTTAGTGAGTCACGCGTTCAAATATAGCACTCCAGGGCTCCGCAATAAGCCTAAGGGTCGCAAACGCAAATGAAACGTAAATAAACATAGCTTATCTTAAGAGGCGTAACTTCCTTTGCCGTCAAACTCAAATGTTCGCTAGATAAATAGGACTGCAAAATGGTGTGCCAAAATGCTAATTTCTAGACATGTTTTGGGAATAATTACTATTTTGTACAGATAAATTCTTATGTTGTGATTTGTAGCATTGCGATTAAACTCATCCAAAACAATTTTAAGGTGAAAATTGAATTTTTTGCGCTGAAAGTTCTATGAATCCCTAAATAATCTTATAAACATTTCTTTTTTAACTACTGTTTACAATTTAAAGTGAACCTTATTTAAGCTTTTTTATCAAAACCGGCCACGTTTGGCGAACAAGCTATTAATTCAAAATGTAAACGTGAAGACGATTACACTTTTAATTGTAAATAGCAGTTCATAAAACAATTTGAAGGTTTATCCAAGTTCATGCATAACATTTTTTTATTATTTTTATTTTTAAATGAGGCAGCTCATTCATTTTAGAATGATCCGTTACAACTGAGAAGTCAAAAAAAGGAAGATAGCAAACTTAAATCAACTCTGCAGACATACTTAAGCTAGTTCTTTTGTAGAGAGCATCCAAAAGGGAGTACCAATGTAAAAGACCACAACAGCGAATCCCTGATTTATTCCTTCAACTTCGACATTGTTTAGCTGTTTGCGAATTGAAATTACCTGCCAGGGAGAGGAATTTATTGAAGAATTCTTTAATGTTTCTGCGCTGCCGTTCAACTTTTCAGATTCCTTACGTTGCTCCAAACTCTAAAGTGAGTATGCTTAACTCACTCATTGAGGTAAATAACACTTTATGTTTCCAGCATGAGCTTTAACATCGAATTACGTTATTATTACGTTATAGTTCTCTCCGCTCGGAAAACCTAAAGAGGATACTGAACGCGCAATTATAAGCCTTTTAAAATTGGCTCATTTTTAATTCTCAAAACGTTGATAATTTTACCAAGCTATATAGTAACTTTGGTGGATTATAATGAGATGAATTAATTGAATGTTTAATTTTACACAAGTCGTATCGTAAACGTAAGATCTTCGTAAACGTGTAAGTGTACGTGAACGTAATCGTAATCGTAAATATATAGGGACCAATCACACAGATTAAGCTAGGCTAGCCCCACAGCTGGTGTAGCCTTGTGTCATTACTCAATGATTTGATAAAAAATAACTGATAAAAATCGAGATTATACGGTCATGACCTGGCCGGAGATTGAACCCGGGTTCCTTGTGTCGTAGCCTAGCGTGTTAACAACAACGCCATGGAGGCTGTCAAAAAAATAATAGGTGCATAAGTTATTCTGTTTCTTGCATGTTTTTCCATTCCATAAGAAATACTTGCCGTTACTTTTAGCACAGATTTTTGTCGTACTCCCTGGAATCCGTAATTGAAATAGCCGCAGTCAGATAAAAATTCATTATGAATTCTAACCGTTAAAGGTAAATGCAATATCCATTAGTTTGTAAAGTGTTAAATAAGCACTTTACGTTAATATACATAGTTGATCATTTAATCGGATAAAATTAGGTGTAGGTTTTAGCTTACACAATATAACCATTAAGTATGATTTAATATTAATTTTCGGCATTACAATAGTACATTGTGAAGGACGGGCGGAATAGAAGACAAAAACATACTAGTGACATGATAGGCAGGTTTGTTTGTTACGCTTTCACACTACGGTGTGAAAGCGTATATAACAAACAAACAAACTTCATGATTCAAATTTCATGATGAATGGTTCAGTAGATACGTCTACTGAACCATTCATCATGAAATTTTGCATACTCATGGGTTAGGGTACTGAGAAGGACATAGGCTATAAATAACGCGGGCGAAGCCGCGGGTAACAGCTAGTAATTAATAAAGAGCCCGCGGCTCCACTTGCGTTAATATCGTTCCTACGAGAACAGTCCTTTTCTCTGAGATGAAAGGTACGTAGCTTATGCCCTTCTCCGTACTCCAGGCAATATGTATTTAAAATTTCATGATGATCGGTTAAGAAGATAGGGCGTGAAAGCGTTACAAAGAAACAAACTCACTTTTACATTCATAATATTAGTAGCTGTTACCCGCGGCTTCGCTCGCGAAATATACAGCCTATGTCCTTCTCTGTACCCTAACCTATGTGTATACAAAATTTCATGATTCATGATCGGTTGAGCAGATACGGCAGTAAAGCGTAACAAACAAACAAGTAAACAAAATCACTTTCGCATTTATAATATTAGTTAGTAAGCTAGGGTAGTTAGGATTAGGATTAGGAAGGATAGTTAGGTAGGATATGATTACAATTTTTTTGAACTTATTAAAATAACATTTATTGAAATTTCCTACATACGGTCATCCCCTCAAGCTTCGTAAAAAAACCAACAAAGAATCATTAGCAACATGCTTCTTTAAAAGGTTACAGGAATGAATCCGATGATTATCCGATTAGGATTGGAAGTATGACTAGTTTTGATCGTGGTTAATTCTGTGTTTAAAGACACATCTGTTGTTTTGTGCAAATGACACATTAGCATAAATTGCCCACCGAGCGCCAAGCCAAAGCTATGGGTACACCTTGACGTAGACCTGATTGATTTCTACGATGTAACAGTTCAATTTTGAAAGTTTGTATGAAAAAGTCGGAATTTGGTTGCTCTCAGCAATGTGATCACTTATGTCGGAAACAGTAATATTTTGTCACTGTTTCGTTTGTCGACTGCTTATTAAATAAAGTTATTTTTTTAAACCTTTTGACAACTTCGAAAGCAAATCTGCCAGAATTTAGATTATTCAGATTTTATTTAGATCTGAAGAAAATACGATAGAATAAGGTAACTTCATGTAGGCAGATGTTAATATTTCAGGTTTCTAGTGATACAAAGGTATCGCTACACATTTCCATAATGAACCAACCGCTCTGTTTGCACTTACGCTGCGGTCTCGCCTTTTACCGCGGCTTTATTTGCTATGACGTCATTACACTATATCCAGTGTGTTCCGATGTTGATATTCATACCGTAATATTAATTCAAATGAAAATTTGGTTTGCTGGTTTAGTAATGACCATATCAAATGCAGTGATTTTTAAAAACAGAATACCTTCGATCCTTCGGGAATTGAACTATTTTCCAGGATGAAATACCTTTCATATTAGCCTATTTCCTTCTCCATACCTTAGACAACTTATATGCAAAGATGATTGGCCAAGGCGTGATAGCGTAATACAGGGTTAAGTATTCGTAAAACTTCATATGCATAATCTACCGCGTAAAAAAACTAAGACCTGATTTTTACCTGAATCTCGATTTATAAACGCGAAAGTGAGTTTGTTTGTATACAGAGTTATTTGTAAATCAATAAGAGTAATAAAATTATACACATTAATATCAATAAGATTATGCCAAGGTTCCCAGGCCTTAACATGGATGTATAACTAGATCGTTGAAAATAAAGTAAGTTTAGGTTATGGTTTTACAAGTGCTTTTCCTAATAATTAAAATCTATAGATGGTTGCACACTTTTTTCTCATACTCCGTTCTTTTTACAAATATTAAATTTATAATTATTTTGAAACACAATCTATAATCTTTCCTTTATCCCGTAATAAGGGGTAAATAAAACCTAGACCTATAAGACCTAGAAGCCACGTTGTGCGTGAAAGGTGATATGAATAGCTTTCAGTTAAAGCATTTAATATTTTGCAAATGAAGTTTTAGTTTTTCAGATAACATACGTCCAAGTTTATTTTTATTTTTTATCTTTATCCAAAAATATCTAACAAAAAAGTTAAAGAAAGAATCTAAATTAAATAATCACCATTGGACCTCGTGCATGCTCTTAATCACTGAGCTGCCGCAGGCGAATTTTTTCAACTAAATTACTATTTGACAAGTTTGACATCCAACATAATTCTTTATGACATCGGACGACAAAAGAGCAAGCGGGACACTCGATGGTTAATGGGTCACCGCTGCCCATGGACTAATGCCACACCAGGGGTGTGAAAAGAGCGTTGCCGGCCTTTTATTTTCTCCAAAGGGGATAGGCCTCTGGCTCTCTCACTCACTGAACGAAGCATAGACGCAGTAAACTACTACTTAAACGTTGATTTTCTGTAAGAGTGTGGAATTCATAACGACGGGTCAGATATCGAAGTATTATCACATATTTACAATTTAAATTCAGTTTAGTATCTATAGAAATAGTAGTTTTCATATTTCCGTAATGAACCAACCGCGTGTTTGCTCTAAAGCGCGGTCTTGTCTTTTCCCGGCTGCTATTTGCTCGCACGAATGTGTTGGCAGAACAGCGAATGTGTTAGTGCAATTTATATAGTCCATAGTGGGATTTAATCACATTGCTTTTCAAACCTAAACTGCAAATACTTTTAATATAGGTTAAGTAGTAGCTACTGTTTTTTTTTATCTTAGCTCAATCTGTGTGATTTGTTTACTTTAATTTATTGTTTACTTTCAAATATCTTTATAAACTTATGCCACCCGCAGATAAGAACGTTTTTTTTATTCATTCATATAACGGCAATCTACTGTTTATTATCCAGACTTTAGAATAGCTAGTGCAAACAACTTTGTAACTTTCAAATGCGATCAGGAAAGTAAATATAAATATACAAATGTACGAAACGGGAGTAGAAAAGGGTAGCGAAGGATTATTATACAAAGCACCGGAAGACCCGAGGTGAGTACATTTCAACGACAATTTCCGGTGAGAGATGACAAAATTTAAGAAGATACTTCCTACTTAAATCGATGGAGAAAATGCTCAGCTTTTTTGATTAAAACTAACGTAAGATATAGACATTATTAAAATACGTAACTACGGGTTACTAACCGTAACCCGTTGTTAGGTATTTTAAAAAGTTATAATAAAGATGATTTTGTGTTTTAATTATATATATATATATTCTGACTGACTAACTGAGATTACTAGAGAACTTAAAGATTAAGACAGGTTTAAAAAAATAAAGTGGATTCTTTAAATAGTCCAATCTTATAAATAAAATATTAAGAGAGGTTTAAGAAGGTTTCTACAATTAGTATAACATTTTAGAAAACGAAACTCGGTTATCACTGCTACATATTAAGTGTCAAAATCAAGTCTATTTATTTATGGTCTTGGTCATGGCCTGATGAGGGTTACTCGTGCATGCATCAAACAGCGGCTGAAGAAATGTAAAGCAACCTTAAACTGTTGCCCTAATGATTACTTTTATAGGTTTCTGCATAGAAAATTAGGCATAATATGCTTTGATCTATATCATAGCTTACTAAAAATACTTACTTATATGGATCAAAGCACAGTATGCCCAATTTTTTTCTCTCTTTGTCATCTTCTGGCTTTGTCAGTGTGTAAAGATAAGCATACACAATGCCTATTTTTAGTCAGAAAAATGGGACTACTGTATAGTAAACAATCCTCCAGTTTCTGTCCATTCAGTTTTCTTTCACCGGAAACATATAGTTGTCGATGAAAACTTGTTAAAATGAACCGTCACGTCCTTCTTAGTAACAGCTCCCACGAGGCATCAAAGAACATACGCCATCTTTGATGCTACTTGGAAAAACTTTACCGTACAACACCGATACTTAGTATATCATTATACTGGACATTGGCAGAGTCACTGAAACTTTGTTGGAAGCTATAATATAAAACAGAAGAAGAAGAAGATCTTAAAAACCTCCTGGCTGATGTTGCGCTGTCATGTCTAAACATATAAGTACAAAGTCATGTCATGAAGACACGGAATATATATGTATTGTATACAATGTATTTTCATCGGGAACAGCTTCTGATAGGCCTCACTGATACTGTCGTGTCAGAAACTGCTTTCTAATATTATATCTTCGAAAGCGACGAATTGAATAGACCGTAGACCGCTACTACAAGCCTTACAAAATACACAATGTATGTTTTCTGTTCTCTCTTTATTGCATACATTTAGTGAGGCCGACATTTTGTTAACGTAGAGAAGCAAGCAGATCCAAATTCTTCGCATAGCTCAGTTGTCCCTGACTCGGAATGCGCATTTCTGTGCCCACACAGAAGTCTGAGAGAAAAGTGTATTGAGGTAAACAATCTTAAATATATCTAAGAAATAGCTGATTTTCTTAAAGATACTTGAAGGAATTTCTTTCGCTGAGTGGAGGCTTATATTTACTTTAACTATTATATTTGGTGAACTACCTTTTAATCTTGACTTCACCTATATAGATATTAAAAATAATCAATATCGAATCTCTAATCATTGAAATTTTATCTATTGAAAATTATTTGATAGTTTGTTCTTCTATCCTTCCCAATGCTGGCCTTAAATAGCTTCATTATATTAGTCATTAGTGGACACTGGGCTTCAAAGCTTTTTGAATCACGACGATAAAATCATCACGTGAAGACGCGTTCATAGAGTTTCTATAAAATTTATATTACCGATGAGTTTATCGCTCTAATGGTAAACACAGAACAGGAGTAGGCCGATGAACGTTGTTCATCATCAGACGATGTCGATCGGCCCAAAAATTATTATTCTTACGATGAGGTAAGTCGGTAACATAATTCAACCTTAACCTTATAGTTATCAAATCTTTGGCTATACAAAATATCGAAATAGGGAGGTAAATAAGAAAGTTCAGTCGCTAATCAAACTATGATATTAAAAATATGAACGGCAGTGTGTCATCATTATTATCTTTCCAAGTTTTCCTACTCTCTCCATTTGTTTCTGTCCTTAGCCGTATTCACGTTGTTTGTATATTTTTGTTATGTTTTAACTATTCACCTGCTCATTATTTTGTATACACATTGCTATGAGAATCGAAAAAAAACCGTTCCCTAGGGATTTACAACTGTATTTTTCCTTATTATTTTTTTGTGACCCAAGGCTCTATCTAAGGAAGGAAGGAAGGATCGACTAAAATATGGTTCCTTTTAATTATGTTGTTAGACTAAATGATAGTTTTATCAGACTTAAACGAAACCTTAATCAAGAATATTACATATACCTATATATACACGTAATATAATTATGAAAATGGTGAATCAACAAACTTTTGAACTTGAATATTACAAAATTCTCGCATAAGTGGAGTCTCTCAATAATGTGGAGCTTAGAGACTCCCGAAAGTTACTCCTGAAGGTATAAACAACCTGCCCTGGGAAATCTTTCACGTGTCAAAAGGATTTCAAAGTTATTTATCAATAACACAATCAATAAAGCATAACTTCATAGATGAGCTTCTGCATGCTATTTTCCTTAAATGTTACTTAGATATACAATATAAATTGCCAGCGACAACACAAGGCCACAATTATGAGGAGCTCCTAGAAGATGATAATTATCTATTTTACGTAAGTAGTTATTATCAATCGATATTAATTCACGCTAACAGGTTCTTTTAAAAAGAAATATAAATGAAAAAACGCTTTGCGTTCACGTATATTAACTCAGACTGTTGATAATAATTACAATGACAGACAATTTTGCAAAACAAAAGGTTTATAAAAATATAATTTAAAATGAAGAATCCTAAAAGTATAAAAGAGTTCGCAATAGTAGTAAAAGGTAAAGGTAACAAGTACGCACTTGAGCAAGAATTAGGCTTACTTGAAGGACGAAAAGCAGTATGTATTTATTTGGTTAAATATTGCGAAAGAGACATCAAAGCCCGTGGCCCAAGTGGCGTAAGGTGACTGGTCTCATTTGTCACTCAAAAATTACGGCTAGATTAAAGGGACAGGTCTATAATTAATCCATCATTAAAAATATGTCCTATATTATCTTAGTCAAGCGTGGCCTATGCTCGAGCGGCACGAGAAGGAGCTGTGAGCAACGGAGACGATTATACTTTATGTGAGGAGTTACGCGGAAAGACCACGTGAAAAACAACAGCACTCGCGGTAGCCTGATGACCGGGAGATAGTAGTACATACTGTGAGATAACCACCAACGATGGTATGGCCTTGTCTTGCGAAAACCTGCAAATTACATAGGGAACAAATGTCTTGGCCGCCTCCGCCGGGCCTAGTTTAAGGGGAATGCCTGAGACAAGATGTTCTGGCTTGATGTTGTTAAGGATGATATGCATGTCAATGGTTTCTCAATCAGGGATGCCAAATACCCTGCAGAGTGGAGAAGAAAATTCCGGAAGACACTCCTGGATGAAAGAGAGATAGAGCGACTTTAAAAGAAATCCAGGTTCTGTTCATTTTAAGAATTATCTCTTAAGACCAGCAAGAAAAAGAAATAGGAGGTAGCGACGGTACAACGGATGTAATTCCGGGAATAAGAGCCGAGATTAATAGAAATCGTCCTTACACACTCATGCATAATGTATTTAGGTAATTATAATCCCACACCTTGAACAAAGATCTAGCGGAATGGGCGAAGACAGGAAAAGCTCACATCAGTAGGGTCTGTGACATTCAACCTACACGTGCCTCCAAGATAGTGAGAAATAAATGACTGCGCCCGGAAGCAGGCAGTTGAAGTTGACGAATAATCTTATTCCTGCCTGAACGAGCTAATACGAAAGATTATCACCAAAATGAAGATAGACACTTACATTGTATGAAATAGAATGTCTAACTACATTTTTTGCCAGTTTTATGATTACTTTTTCTGTGACAGGTCTCTTTCTACAATTTTTTGTTAATCATGTCAATGGTTAACACTGCCATATTG
Source organism: Rhodophaea formosa (assembly GCA_963082605.1). Lineage (NCBI taxonomy): Eukaryota > Metazoa > Arthropoda > Insecta > Lepidoptera > Pyralidae > Rhodophaea > Rhodophaea formosa. The sequence continues at coordinate 16,045,904 of OY720206.1, forward strand.
CCACAAATGTTCAATGATTTATAAATATTAATTTGTAAGTATAAATTATATGTGTGGAATAAATTTATAAACATATTAAGATCCATTAAAAAAATACACGCAAGACCTGAGCAGCATGAAATCACCAGAGACATAGGCATAATGACTTAAAGAATTTAGCTAAAAAAATTACACACTTTTCAACACAGCTAGAACGATTTTTCCATACAAAAACCGGCCAAGTGCGTGTCGGGCCACGCGCAGTATAGGGTTCCGTAGTTGCGAATGACAACTTTGAGTTCACACTGTTTACACTCGCACCTCACAGTTTAACGACCAAAAACATCTAACAATAAAGATTGTATAAAATTTTACATTTTCCAGTACATTTTATAAGTTGGTTGCCTATAACTTTTTAGTTTGCACTTAGTACCCAGCTCTGATAGTTTTCCTTTCAACTTCAGTATATATACTACTGCTGTAATTTTTTTCACGTATCCATATATAACCGTTTAGCAGATAGAGGGGGGGGACACGTACCTCTAACAAAAATTTTCACTTTAAAACCAAATATTTCGGAAACGGATCCCTAAATCGAAAAATGGTGTTCTCAACCTCACAATATTTTTCAAAAACCTTTTTAACGATACCCCACACGATGGGTAAGTAGAGAAAAAAAAATTACTCCCCCACTTTACTTGTATGGGAGCTACCCAAAAAAATTTTTTTTTTCAAGATTTTTTTCTACGACTTTTTTGTCATGATTAATATACATACTCATGCAAAATTACAGCTTTCTAGTACTTATAGTCTCTGAGTAAAACCGCGGACGGACAGACAGACAGACAGACATGGCGAAACTATAAGGGTTCCTAGTTTACTACGGAACCCTAAAAATCGTTCGGAGACGAGTATCACACGTTGAAAAATAGTACCCAATGTGTGTAACTTTTTTAGCACCTTTAAGCGTCGTGTAAACAATCCATCTTCACGCTAAAAACAGAATGACAACATTGAGTTCGCGGCATCCACTCACTCTCAGTTCTCACTCGTGTGGAAGTTATCGAATCGAGCGTGAAATTAAAAAAGTTTCATATACGTCTACACACGACAGAGACCTAGAATGCAGTGGCCATCGCGCGCCACTGGCTGCTTGTTAGAGCTTTTCTGTAAAAAGTTTAAAATGAATCCAGCGGGCAAACTATTAATTTACAAAACTGCATACATTGCTTTTACGTTACTTCACAAAGGCAGTTCTATGGGTATGTATTTTAGACAAAAAGTAGTAGGGCCCTTCTTAGCCGTACTATTATTATTGGGCATTTTTCTTAATATCAAATATCAAACTATCTTCTTCCAAATATCAAACTTTTAATCATGTTGTTCTATAGGTAGGTACTGTTTGAATAAATAAATTACAATCCAACATCTTTTGCCAACATTATAGGCACAGTAATGAACTGTACATATATATAAAGTCTCTCAAGCCATCAAGATAAATTATATCGTTTGGTTACGTCCATTGAAGTTTTTACTACTTTTAATCTCCCCTCCTTGGAACTAAAACTGCAATAAATCAGATCCACTTCTACTTTTTATCGTTCACGGTGACTTCCTGCTTATTTGTTGGAATCTTTTTGCGAACTCACTTTTTATTGATTCATCATACTTAGATCAAAGAACGACTAGCTCTGGTTTCAGAGTATTTGAACCGTCATATAAAAGCCTCCGAAAAGGTATTGTGTGAAGGATCATCAAGAAGGTCAGCTTTATTTGTCCTTACCATAGTAGAACAACAACACAAAGTTGTAATTGTTGCCCGAAATTCAAACTCGTTACTTTACAATAAGAGCCAAACGCTCTTACCAATTTACCAAATGTAAAAGATGTACGAGGCAGAGAGCTGAGGCAGTATTGATTTAATATTCTGATTCAATACAAATTAATTTATTTTTTCGGGCAAATCGTGAACCCTTGTAGCTAGGCAGTACTCGTTAACGTGGTTTATCTTGATCTCTGTCTAATATAGGTCTTCATTAGAACATTTTTTAATCGACCGTCTTTCGTAACTATAAAAAGTTGTATTTTACTTTGCTTACAAAATTTTTATCAATCTACAATCTAGCTATCTGTTTTTATAATCAATATCTGAACTATTGTGTTGTGAAAAAAGTTTCTCCTGTCCGAGTCAAAATTGTGATTTACTAATTTCGTCTAAAAGGTACTATAAATAAACCGATAATTTTCAAAATTGCATACATTATGTTTTATTAAATTTCACGATGACACATGATATATCTCGCTCACCAATCAATTCACCAAAGTTATAATTAATCTCGGAACTACCACGCCTACGGGCATTTGATTCAATGGAGATTAAACCCCAAATTCTGTTCGCCCTTTGCCTTTTTCCTAAAGAGGAAACCCGCTCGTTGTATTATGGGAGGCAAGGAAAATTTCAGAGATTCTATTCATTCTGTAAACCCTCCCTTTGTGACATTTTTATAGCACTTGCGATCCGCCTACTTGTTGTGGATACATTTTGTAAAATGTAGCTATCACTTGCAATATTTGCCTCTTTACGGAGTAACGAGCATGTGAAGGTAAATATTTGCTTACGATTCAGTACAGATTTATGATATTGATGTTTTTTTTAATTAAGTTGATTTAATTATTTGCAAATCCCATCTTTGCTATTACTTTAATGCGGTCTTTTATATTCAATGACCAGTATGCATTGTCATTCAGGCAGTTAACAGGCTGGTGAAAAAAATACTGAAAATAATGGCCTTGTGGGATATTACATGCTATAAAGTGAGCTGCCCTCCAATGACTATTTCGCCTAAATATATATTTTAGCTCTTAGTTTACATTAGTAAGTAGTTAGGGAGTTAACTCTATATACTAAGAAACTATAATGCCTCTGATAGTAAGATATTTCAAGGTATTCGAAGGTTTGTATGAATCACAATAACTAACTCTAAAAGATAATAGGAATTTATGGGTTGGTAAGATATAAATCTTCAACTCAATTAAAGAAGTTGTCAAAACTGAAACCTACGAAGGGAGTGTCACCCGAAAAAGTTTTAGCGAGTTTTTTTCAGAAAGAGACGTGGAAATCAAGGCTTGCACAATGTTATGAAATTGAACAAAGAAATGTATTTATTTTCCTTTTCTACGTCCTCGCATCATAATGGGTCACGTAGGCGTAATTGTCTCGGAAAAGAATTAATGATTTGCTTTCTCAAAGGGACTTACTAAACTTTGTCTATGTATACTTTCTGAAGTATATTCTACAATTCTTCGTACTTTTACTTATTTAAAAGTCATTCGTAAGAATTGAGATTCGTCCCCGCTGTTTGAACAATAATTTTATCCTGATAGTCTTGAAAAACACGACAAGAATTCCAAGCAAAAATGTCGAGCCGCAAAACGCTCAAACAACTTCCCAAGTATCTGAATTTTCACAATGTAAAATAAACGTGAATATTAGATGGCTGGTGAATTTTCTTGCAATAAGCCTTATGGGTATATTGCACGTGACGCAAATGTTAATATGACACATTTTTATATTATGTTTTTAACTGTTACGGACACGTACAAAAAATCTATAACATATTTGACACACTTTTTGAAGAGAAATTTAATAAAAAGCAATTATAAATTGAGGAAATACATGTTGGCTAAAAATATTAATCCATACAATATATAAGTACGTACGACTTACATTATAATAAAAAATAATAATAAATGAACACATCATTTTTAATAACATATTTGTTTATTCAATTTTGTAATAAAATGTGGCTCTACTAAATAATATAAAATAGCAATGTACAATTTGAAATCTGGCACTGAAGTTTCTGCACAAAAAGTTACATTGCTTATAAAAACACAACCTATTTAGGTACATCGAAAAAGGACATATAACGAAATGTAATTTTGTCAGTTCGGAAATCCTTGTAAACCGTACTGAACTGAGTTGAGAGTGATTCCGGGAAGCTCGTAATATAACTAGGTTGTTACATTGATATGGAGTAGGAAATTTTCCAATAAAATGATATGTCTTTGTTCAATTACGGCTTTGGTATTACTTTATATATTATGGTTATTATTGCTGTTTTATTTGGCCCTTTATTACTTTAATATACTAACTAATTTAACTGTTAGCGATTGAACCGCGCTGTGGTTAGGTTTTGTTAATAATTATGGTATACTAACAGCTGTCCTCGGCTGCACCTCTGCAAATATTATATTTATTAATCTTCCCAAAAAATCCACTACACGTTACTGATAACCCCACCAAATGTACCTCAAAACTTTTCAAGATTAGCCTGTAGTACAGATAGACCGATGACCCCAATTTTATACAATGTATTATTTTGTCAAACATGCTTGGAAATTCTAACATTATTTTGACAACCTTGTTCAGGATAAGTCGATATTGCTGTACTGGCCAATTCACGCCAGCAAAGTATGTATTTATTGTTGTTTTTCGTATGTGTAAGCAAAGTATGTATGAAAATCCATATCTGTCGTGTTTTAGCGGCCGGCAGAGTAACTATGAAAACTCATATCTGTCGTGTAATTTAAAAATGGAACGAGTTTGCAGCTAAATAATTCAACTGCGGAGGTTACAAATTCAAATTTGAAATTTGACTTGGCTAGTAACTACTAAAGAAAAAATTAAGAAATATAATAGTTTGGCGCGATATTTTCTACATATTGTTGTTTAAGAACATTTTATGAATATTTATTGACATGTTTACATCAATATTTTATGCTGGTCTAGGATAAAAGAAAAATCATAGAATATACCAGCTGCTTCTCTTCCCATACGTTCCGTAAAAGCAGGCAGAGGAAGGGGACGAAAACCTAAGGAGAAGAATATATCAATAAGTGATGCGGCTAGCAACCCATCACTATTTCAGTTGTATTTTCTACATAAAACCCCACTAATACGCTAAACATGGCTTTTGTTTACCCATGTAGGTGAGTCCCTGCATGGGTAAATACGTGATGATATTTATGTCTGTTTGTCTGTATACAATTTTTTTAATTTCCACGCAATATTTGAGAAAAGTACTATACAAGCCTTGGCCGCAATCAGGCATTGATGGACTTTCGTATGTGTGCCTCAGCTCCACCTCAGCCAACATTCACACGTTCGTCCATCAATGCCTACACCGGCCGCTGCAGTAATGTACTACAATCGAGTGATTAAGCCCTTTGTTTTGAACATACTTGGGACTGTTGGAGCTGCTTTTATACGTTTCTAGATTTGATTGTTCCACAACGCCTTCTAAACCAAAACAATTAAAAAAATATACAGAATTCAAAACTATAGTGAGTCGGAGCCAGTGCAAACTCGCAGACATACACTACAAACATGGTGCTTTGTCGTAAATCGTTGTGCTCAAACACTGCAGTTATTATTAAAACCCCAGCTACAATACTGATACAGTCCGCTCTCATTCCGTCCAGTTTTGTTACTTTTGAATTATTCCCATAAGGAAATAAAACTAAACTACTCAAATCTGTAACATAATTGATCTCCCAAATTGTTTGTTATTAATTTATGATTACGATATACAAAACAAGCCAATAACAAAACAATTCCTCTCACAGATATTCTAATTCAAAAAAAGTTTTGTTTTTCTTACGATTTATGTTCTATTCGTCTTAGCAATCTGAATTCTAAAATTTAAATATTCTAAAGTACACAATGTATTTAAGATAAATGGGGCGTAGCGAAAAAAAATGTAAATTACTCATTGATTCGAAAACCTGTAGGTAAAATTTTGGTAAAACATAGCAATCTTTTCAAAACAATATAGTAGTCCTTACAGCCGTTCGAGTCAACGAACTTAAGAATTCTCAATTCTTTTGTAAAATCGAAATAGATCATAATTTCACCAATCAGAGCGGTGGTAAAACAAGGCTAATCCAACAATAGCAATTTGATAAATCAACGCGCGGTGCGTCAGAATCTGTTTACGACGTACGTAAATAATAAAGTCGACCACATCCGCGACTGTCGATTAATCCACATAAATATTGAAACAATGAAGATAATACTGAGCGAAGATGGACGCAAGACTAACATCACCGTCTTAAAATAACGGATAACTGCACGGTGCAGACACGATTATATAGATTCAAAGATTCAAAAAGATTCAAAACGTTTATTTAGAAAATAGGCCCTTGCGGGCACTTTTTCACGTCAAATCACATTTAAAATTATCTTATTAAATATTATGCATTTACTCATTATTGTTCAAAAGCTATAGACTATATGCATATATATATTAAGTAATATCATACATACTATCACGTCTTTCCCTTGCGGGGTAGATAGAGCCCCGGTCTATAAAACCTTATGGCCGCGTTTAGCATGTTGGTGGACTTTTAGGTGGAGAACGGAATCAAACTAGTGATGGATTGCTAGCCACATCGCCTATTGACATTATTCCTCCACCCATTCCTTCGATCGGCTTTTGAAATCTGTGCGGGAAGCAGCTGGGACATTCAAAGTCTTTTCTTTTATCCCAGACCAGCGTGGAAGATCGATGTGAGTAAATCGCTAACTGTTTTCTGTTCACACAAAGGGTCGAAAAAAGCTGCCTAGATTGGATAAAAAAGCCCATGTCACCAGGTGAACCAGGTAAATTAAAAGCAATTAAGGAAGTGCGAGTCGGGCTCCCGCAACGAGGGTTCCCAACTTTTTTGATTTTAAGAAAATAACCGATAATGTAACTTATACAAAACGACCGCAATATGTTTTTAAAACCCAGTATGGGAGATGGTTCGAATCAATAGAACCAGATTAATAGTGTGATAGAATTATAGAAATCATAAAGCCGGAAAATTTCCTAACTATTGATCAATACTTTTTTCCAGTAGCATTGACTCATTAATATCCCATCCCAATCCTAACTAATTTAATCCTAATAATCCTAATATAATAAATACGAAAGTGAGTTTGTTTGTTTATTTGTTTGTCTGTTTGTTACACTTTCACGCCGCATCTACTGAACCGATTATCATGAAATTTTCCTGTTGTCCGGAGTAAGAAAAAGGACATAGGATATCTCTTATCCCGGAGAAAAGTTGTGTTCCCGAGGGATCGACACTAATGCTAGCGAAAGCTAGTTAGTGAATAAACAACTAATTATCTAAGAATATAAGTACATTTATTAAACAAACAAACAAAACCTTCAATTTCACTTGATATATATTTAAAAAATACTTATATTACTCCTAGATAGAAATTGGTGAAAATGGAATTGGTGTACCAATGAAGTGCGCATAAATACAACAGAAAAAAGGTTGGGACGAAGATCTATAAGTAACATTTATTATTGTAATCGCATCACCTGCTTCGACTAAACTAGACCGACTTAAAGCTGAACCTTTTATTCAGGCCAGCTTAATCACACAGACATACATAAAATAACAATAAATCTAAGTACATAGTTAAAGTTAATTTAAGTAGTCTCAATGTTATATCTTAAGAAGTGGTAAAGTATACCTAGCCATAAATTATTTTTTGGCAAACTGGTCCAATAAAGAATGGTTCTGGAATAGTCCCAATTGCATTTGTTAATTAATTTTAAATTAGTAGACTCCAATGAAATTACTGGCTGAATCGAATACGGTATCGAAACGATTTTGAGATTATGTATAACGTGTGTCAAAAGTAAAAAATATTTATCTTAAAATACTGTTAGACACTTTTAAAATTTGATATCGATTCGTTAAGTTATCCCAATGCTCCTTTGAAGTTGAATGTGCAAAACCATTTTTAAAAGTACAATAACCTTAAAATAAATTAACCTTAATTTAAAGTTATACTACAATAAATTTAAAGTTCTTTGTACATAACCGGAAACTAAATATTTAATAAAGCTACCAAACAAAGTTCTCACGCCACACATTCAAAATACCCACATAAGACGCCATTTGAGCAATGCATTTTACCTTCAAAAAACATGTGATTTTATAACTACGAGTATAATATCTAATAATATCTTGAGAGATTTTGTTTAGGAATATGATTTTCTCATTAATTGTGTTTATTTTTGGAAGGTCTTTCCATAGCAACACGAAAAAAATGTAGCCTGTCGGTATACCTATTAAATCATCATAATCATCATGCAAGCGTATTTTTTTTTTCTATGCAAGAAATCAGCTATTGCTTGGAGCCCGGTGTCTGCTATTATGGCATTCATGCTGTAATATGATTTCGCAAAAGTTTCAAATACGATTGGCTGCCTAACGGACGCTTACTCTACTTGGGTATTGCTGAAGAGAGTTAATTATTGACGTAATATTGTTAACCCTGATAAAAATAAACGTGTATTTTCATACCTTAACAAAGTTTCGGGTGTACGTTTTAATTCACATACTATGAAAGTAATTTTGGGTCCCTGGTCCCTGACGTAGGGTGTGCCATTGCGTCACGTCAAAATATACGGAACCATTACTTTTACACAAAAATTTAAATATACCTATTATACCTACGCGTAATGGACAAATATTTTCGGAATATATAAACTCATGTTTACAAGCGCCGTAATACCATTACGGATTAAAACGTAACATCAAAAAGGCCAATGGAACAAAAGAACGTAGTGAGCTGATTAATTGGAACGCCGTTAATCCGAGCCGTGCATCGTCAAAGTTGAAAGATTAAGATAATGGACACTACCTGTTACGGCCGGCCTGTTGAAAATAAACTCTTAGTTAATTGACATTCTTAACATTTAATCTCTCTCTCTTTTTCTAATATTAATGAGCTAGGCTTTTGTTGATACCATTTGGTACCTTCAACATTTGGAATCACTTGAATGGCATTTTTACGGAGATTACAAGTATATTTTATTTATGTTAGTACAAAATATTATGATTCTCCCGTTAAACTCCAAAATATGTTCAGAAATATAGTAGTCGGGGTTTAGTTAATCTCGTAACACAACCTCGTACAAATAGCTGCCGGCCGGGTGGCCGGCATTATTATTTGTTATTATATATATGTTAACCACGGAGCTAGGGATAGCTCCGTGGTTAACATACTTGTCTACACGACGGGCATTGAACGTTTTTTTTTACGGATGTTTGTCTGTGGTTCTGGAGCTAAGTACCCAAGGAGGATTAACGTCAGAAAATGTTCAGCTGTATGGTTGCTGTCTAAGTAACAAACCGCGGACCGGAGCCCGGGGTCCGCTGTTATGCGCGACCAGACACTATTATGACCAAAACTTACAAAGAACGAGAACCAAGAAACAAAACGTAATAAATTACCCCATCACAAGGATACTTCCTTTTAAAGCTCAAAGTAGCAACAATTTTTCCGAGCACCATAATTGCGTTCATAACCTAAGAAACGCGATAGTGTAATATAATCCCAGAACCCTTTATCTCTAGCAACAAAGAGACTGCAACAAAGGGGAACGTGACTTTCTGTAGGGAAACATCCACGGAAATATCTCAGTGTAATTACAGGCTGATGGAATCCTCACAATAAATAAGACGACAACCGAACTCTTATTGACGTGGAGCATATTGGAATTAGTGCAAACATCTCTATTGTGTTTGACGATATTAATACGAGATGTGTGGCTAGAAGGGAGGTGCCTTGTTTGTGCACTGATAAAATATGTTGATATAATAAATAAATTAAAAAAGTAAATTGTAATTTCTGGCAGTGAGGTTCCCGGCAGAGTTGAATAGGACCACTCGCAAGTCTTCCTGTGGATGTCGTAGAAGGTGATTTAGGAAACACAAACTAAACATAGCTCATAAACATCGAAGAGAAATCTTCAACCCGTCTGAACAGCGTGGAGAGTGGAAGCCTCTGACAGCTTGGGCTAATATATCGCTCTAGTATACTCATGTACAAAGAGGATCATTGAGTGGAGACCAAAAAATACCTGATGATGATGATATGATTCCTGGTCCTTATTGTCATATAAGTATATTAACGTTGTCTAATTGTGTCTATTGCAGAATTCGCTTTATCACTGACTAACTGACGATTGGGACATCCTGTCCGATTACAAAGCAGTCCTCCACCGCATCTATCTGTCTGTTTGCTATAAACTCAAAAATTACAGCAAGGATTTTCAAATGGTTTTCACCCATAGATAGAGCGACTCATTAGGAAGGTTTAAAACTATAATACAAGCCCGAGTGTAGCCGGGGAGAGGAGAAAGGCGATAATATTACCAACGAAATGACAACGTTTGTCCAAATATAATGTAATAGGTATATCAAAAAACAACATTTGCATAAAAACCTATCTCAATCTACTTGAAAAAGGGTTTATTATAGGAACTTCGTGTTACAATGTAACAAAAATAAGAGTCCTAAAAAAATAATGTCCGTTTTAAGATTAAAATTAATTGACTCCCGAAATTCCTATCGCCAAGAGGGACTTTGCGGCGGAAGTTAGGGAATTCAAAATTTGTAATTGCCATCACTTCCCTGATTGTCAAATCCATCGCTTTAAGATTCCCTTGTTCCAAGGCAATTCGAACCTTTATAATAATATTAAAATGCGAAATATTTGTCTGTGCCTTTAAAATTGAAGCAAAAGACTATATTTTATTTTTTATTTATTTATTTCAGATACTTGAATGGAATTTTAAGATAATACAACGACTATTGATGATGTAAGAAAATTTCTTCTTATGTTTTCGCGATTGTTACACATTTAAATAAAATTATTTTAATACGGTTTATATCGCGTTTATTACATTATTTATACACCTAACGTTTCGAGCACCTTACAGTGTTCGTGGTCGCAGGTAGACTCAAAGCCTCACACAGTTGATCGCTTTCCTGCCATCTTATCATATGTTAAGGTAGTCACAGACAAAATTGGTAAAACTGTGAGTGTGGTTTATCATACATTGGGCAAACAAAGAGAAGCATCGGTACCCGTATAAAAGAACATATTGCTGACATGAAGCATAAGCGCTCCACGAAGTCTGCAGTCTGTGAACATGCCCTAGACAAACCCAACCATTATATGCGTTTTGATAATCCTCAAGTCCTTGCAAAAGAAAACAGATACATTCCAAGAATGCTTCGTGAGGCTATTGAAATTAAAAAACATCCTAATTTCAATAGAGAGGATGGTTGGCAGTTACCACCAGCTTGGGATCCAGTCATCAATTTAATCAAATCTCAAGGTAAGCAGAAGACTGCAAGACTTTCAGACACCGTGAGCCAATACTGCGTACATCATTTTAGGCGGTAGATTTTGCAGTTCTTATAAAATACTAGACAAATGTCAACTTAGTCTACCTGCGACCACGAACACTGTAAAGTGCTCGAAACGTTAGGTGTATAAATAATGTAATAAACGCGATAAAAACCGTATTAAAATAATTTTTGTTAAATAAGAAAATTTCTTCGAAAATATTGCATAATTTTTTTCTTAAAAATAGATTTCTAAACAAAGATACTACTTAATTTTCTCAGATATAAAAGTTTGAGAAGATGCCTTAAAAAGGCATTGCTAAAATATCTATAGATTCGAGACGAGCTAGGTGTTAGCAAGGGTGGTGTAAGAACTGTGTTTGGTAGGTATATTAAAGCATATTATTAAATTATGGTATGTAATGGCTTCATGATTATAAAATTTTCTAAAAAATCTGTCTTGTGATTTAAAAACATTATTTTAACTGTAAGTGTATTTCAAAATTTCCATACTTTAAAATGGCTTGCCCAGCCACTATTAAAAGAACTAAACGAATCGATACCGAATAAAAATTGTACTCAACAGTATTTTCAGATGAACATTAGTGACATTTGAAACATGTTTTATAAAACCTCAGAAACAATCCAATTCTCGTTTTGTCGATTGGACAGACAAACGCAAATACTACTTAATATTATGAATATGAAAGTTTGTGTTTTCGTTTAATACTTTAATCACGGCCATGTCTTTGTGTGTCCTTTTGTTAGAATTAATTTCAAAGTCACAAGCGAAATAAAATTGCTGGGAAAAAGGGACGACTATATTATAATAACGATTCGTGTATCTGCTACTTATGTAACATAATTAAAAATCCTCAGAGAAGACTCATGGGATGTTAAGATAGGTTATGGTTGTTTGCGTTTTTGTTACAAACTGTTGATTTAACAAAATCCATCGGATTTCTTACGTCAGACTTTTCACTCTCGAGATATACAGATCTGTGTTGTGGATCGTCATTTAAGTATTAATATTTCGAAAAGAGATAAATTACCTTGTACACTCAGCAGTTGGGTATAAATTGCCTATAATTGTTAAAATAATAATCACAGTAACTTTCTAGACAAACTATTAACCAAGTAGCGACTTTTTTCTGAAATGTTGCGGCAGTAAAAACATTATTATCATATGTGTATTATTTAATTCCAAGGTAAAATTAGCCTTCATTAAATATATTTTTTTTGTTTTTAAGGAATTAACTACACCAATATCACCTTGGTTCAGCGGACCATTAAATCAATGCATGTTACTTTATAATGGAAAGTGTTTTCCGATAAATCTATAGACTCTTTATTAGCTCACTCTGGGTGGTCTATTAATACCCAGCGGAGGGCTATTAAGAAATTGTGGGCTCAGCTAGTTAATGCACCTGAAAAGGGTGACGCGTCTAACCGTAATGTAAGGACACATCGACATCGGCTTTGTTTTTCGAAGCACAGTAAATCGTGTGTGTGTGTTTAATTTAAATTCTTGCAACTTATAAGGGTAACAATACATATGTATCCTACATATGTATTGTTACCCTTATAAGTTATTTCATAAATAATTCTAAGACCAACAAACTTCAGATTTACGTTTCGAAGTAGAATGAAGTACGGAACATTCTATTAATTCTAACCGAATTTACCTTTTTACGTTTGCAAAAATTGTATTAATTATAAAATTCTGCAATTTTTAATCATAATTGTTTCATTTCAACTAAAAATATAAATGACAATGCTTTCAAGCCTCAGCCAATAAAACAATAATCGCAAAATTTTGCATAGATATGCGTTTTCTGGGGGATAAAGATAAATATAGAGTACCTTCATCCAAAAAACAACCCGGCCAAGTGTGAGTCAAACTCGCGCAATGAGGGTTCCGTACAATATGCTTCGTGAACACACACACAATGTGCAAAAATGTTTTATTCAATTGACTAGCGCTATCTAGTGGTGTTTTAGTGAACTATTTCCCTGGATTAACTTATTATAGTGAGTTTACCACTTTATTTTCAAGTAATAGAATTCTTTTTATTTTTCTGTAATCTTCAAGCAATAAACTATATATTGTAATTTTTTCGAAATTTTAGGCATAGTAGTTTCGGAGATCAGGGGGGGGAATGGTCAAATTTTGCCTTCTTTCGTGAATAAAATCAAAAGTATTGATTTTACCCGAACAAAAAAAATTGTTTTTGAGATCCTCATAATGAGCCCTTTCATTTCATATGTGACACAGTAAGGTTTGCAAAACTTTCTTTTAAAATTTTGTAATGGGGCCCCTGAAAATGACCTTTATTTCAAAAAAAATTTTATTTACTTTGCACATCCATGTTTGGGTCATAGGATTACACCATCTTACCAAATTTCACCTAATTTGGTTCAGTAGATTCGGAGAAAATCGACTGTGACAGACGGACGGACGGACAGACAGACGCACGAGTGATCCTATAAGGGTTCCGTTTTTCAATTTTTGTACGGAACCCTAAAAAGTACTTTTCCTGTATTGTCTCCTTTAAATGTGAATCACACGAGAAGAGCCGCGGGAAAAGCGATTTGTATACATATACCTTAGATATATACCTAATAGGGTAAGTTTATCATCTGAATCAGTATAGCTTACTTGCTTTAATTTTCAACTTTTTTATTTTTGACAAACGCAAACGGAACGGATTTTTTAAAATAAATACAGTATTCGTGTTTTAGAATAAAGGAACTCCCGTAGCCATAGGATGTCATCACTAAAGGTGAAAACGACAAGCTTAAATCCATGTTAGCTTGAAAAATAGGCGTGTGAAATCTTTTGTTCAATATAATATGTTTAATCATTTGAAAAGGGTCTCACTTAGCCATGAGATAAGGGTACTTGTACCTTGGCTCTGCTAACCAATTTAAGGCAAAAATTGAAACATTTTGTTTTTCATGTATGTAATAATATACTTTCACCTACTTACCCGACTGATCCACCCAAAAAAGGTAATGTTTTTGCGCGTATGCACCTAAGTATGACTGTTCAATTGTTGCCTCCTGTAGCGTAAACGGCGTGACCAATTTCAAAGTGTGAGGTATCTTAAGATTCGTTTTCTTCGCGGAATGTCATAGGCTATGTAGCGTCAACATAAAATCAAATGGTGGATGTTAACTTTCAAAAACAGCAGTCGGGTTGTTTTTTTAAATAATGCAACTTGTTTAGGTAAAAACAGCTAAGTACGAGTTTCTACAGGGCTGTATTGAAAAGGGTGATGCACTTAGCCTCGAAATACATGTCGACTTATTTTGTTTTTCACATCTGAAAAAAATCCAGCGATTTGGACGTGCACGTGTAATTTTAGATAAGTACCTACGCTAAATGAATCTAAGGGCACTTAAATTAGTCCTTTAAAACCAATCAAATACGGACTTTTATAATAACTAGTCAATTTTTAGCCACCGTGCTTCCAACTTTGTCGATAAGGTAAAATGCGATAAAACTATTAACTTACGTCCAGCAAATTATTATTATAAAGACAAAGTTAAAAACTCATACTGGTAGATGGTTTTTACATCTATTCGTGTAATAGACGTTATATTAATACACCTCTACATATCTGTAGAGATGCATACCATTCTAAATGTGTAGTTTATAATTAATCACGTTACATCACAAACACTTGTCTACTATGATACTACTAGTCATGCAGAAAGGGGGTTGCGAACGTGCGTAGCGTGTGTGTTCTGTATGAGCGGACACATCACTTGACAAAAACCAATCCAAGCATATTTCAATTATCGAAACCCTTGTAATTATGCGTCTACTTTGAGACCTCCAATTACAAAGATAAACGAGATTATCCTGTCATCTGAAGAAGTTTCCAGAAATTGTTTAGACTGAAATTTGCCAAATGGGTCACCAGAATTTGTCTGCTGTTGTATGTATATTACAATACTCTCAGTGAAGTACCGCATATCGTGGCGGTGAGGAGCAGTCGAGGCGGCCCGGTGACGTTCGCAGCCCCTGGCACTCAGGGTCGGAGTCAGTCGCATGCGAAGCGGGAGGGGCGACGGTGGGGCAACATGAACGGGGCTCACTGAGAGGATGGTGCGGCGGCACGGAGAACGTGTAGTACTTGGTCGTTTGGTTGTGAGCTCGCAGCACATAGCTGTGAGTCAGTGTCACCACCACCACGAGGACCGACGCCAGCGCCAGCGCGAAGAACGACGCGGCGACGGCTGCCACCACGCGCCTTCTTCTCGCTTCCTTCCCGGCATCCTCGGGCGGGACTTCGGGCTCTGGTGGCGGTGGAGGCGGCTCGGGAGATCTGCTGCGAACGCTGGGCCCTCTGCTGTTGGGCAGCTCGAGGGTATGACGTCGGGAACGGCGAGCGCGCTCGCATTCCGCTGCGGACGAGTGGTGGCGGCGCAAGCGGTGAGGAGCGCCTGGAGCTACGCGACACGATGCCGACCGTAGCGTGCGCACGGGCACCATCAAATCATCGCTGGCGACTCTTGGCACGCGGGCCGAATGCACCGAGCGAAACGAGTGGTCCCGTGCTGTGGAACTGCTTGGAAAGGCTAAGTCGACGGAAGCGCGGGAAGAGTGTCTCGAGAATCGGTCTCGATCCCTGTGGTCTACGCGCACCGACATGGTGCGGGCGGAGCGCGCGGCGGCGGCCGCCCGAGTGCCGGATCCCTCCCCGAGCGCGCGTGGTCACGCCGCCGCCGCCGCGCTGCGCGCAACCCGTCTCGTATGTTTACACTCGTCCCCGATCTCACAAAGAACGCTTACAAAATATTCCTCCACATCACGAGGTACGCTAACGCGGCGTCTCACTCGAATGGATGTCGACTCCGTATTTACCCGATTAAGGGTGTTTGGACTTCCCCTTCAGCACCTAACTTTATGTAAATGTTGATTCTGTCACTAGAATGCCGAATTTAACTTCGACGAATGGGTAATCCATTCGCATTCGTACAAAATAGTTGTATTTTTAGGACTTCTTTAGGCACGCTTTAAAAAAACCTTGACCCATTTCCAATTTAGAGATTCAAAAGCTTATTCAGCATGAGGTGAGTAAACTATTTTGTGGTTAAAAAGGCATTTAATATCTACAGTTGTCCCATTGGCAGAGGCTGAGCGCTAAATAGAGCGCGCCGCCTTTGTTGCGAGTCCACGTTGTCAAGTTAAATTGTCTCGAGGCGGGAAACGAAACAGATAGTAGCGAAGTTGCCGCGAGGCCGCCACATCGACACTATTCAATACAGAAATACAGGCACCCACATACACCCGTGCCTTCAACCAGCACATTGTAGTGACAACCAACTGTTGCTTCTACAGTACTTTAGAGTACTGTCCTGTACTAAATTAAATGTATTATTAATAAAAATTAACGCTTTCACTCACGTACAGCCTACCCAGCAGGTTTTTTTGTCAACTCATTTGTATTTCAGCAAATTGTTCAATATGTGTCCATTAAATTCTACTAAAATCTTTAACAGAATTTAACCGTCGTACTTACTGAAGAAAATGCTGCTTTGAATTTAATTGCTTGGCTCAGCGGTATTTATCCGGCCATTTCACTCTTGTCACTAGGAAATTCTAAAGAATAGTCGTCAGGCAAGTCGTAAGTTTTTACTGTTCCTAGCGTACAGAATAATTTCAAAATAATAACCATAGAATATACATGTTTTGTACCTGGACATGTAACTGTTTATTTTTTGTTTGATTGTCAATTGAATTTTTGCTTGTCTTTTTTAGTTTTTCCATTGAATAAACTTGTTACACAGTCGTACCTAGTTTTTCTTCTAAATCTTCTATAGTTTGTGTAGCACCCAGTCGCGATTGAAACGCAGCTGACGTACAATACTACAATACGTAGAACACAATGATGACGGGACGCTATTGGACGTCCCTAGATAAGATATGGATGCCTCACTCCAAACCTTTGATGCGGGGAAAATATACTGCGAAGCTTCAAAGTTTGACGCATCTTTCTTTTCTTCCCTGATACACTATGGTTACACTTGTTCAAAGTTCGTAAAGCCTATACCTAATTTCTCGGTTGAATTTCTCCACCATATTCTATTATACAGGTGCTCCTTGTACGGATGCCAGCCTCTCACATAAAGTGTAAATTACGATTGTAAATTACTATTGTAGTGTAAATTACCTATACTCTATTCCATTTTTTTTTTAGTGACAGAAGAAATAAAGTGGATAATTATTAAAGCTTTGATTATTTATGGATAAAGATGATTATTATCCTTATACGCGTTAATGCTTGCGTCACCTAACATACCCTATATGTATTACAAGTGTAGTATCTGATTCAATGAAGTTGAAAATCAATTAATATGTAGGTCAATGCATGTAGGAAGCAATATTTTGTGCATACAAAAAAAAATACCTGTAAATATTTTTCAGTTGAAATTTTCCAATATCATTATTTTCGATGAATAAAAGCGGTTGTTATTGTTTTTTTTCTCTTTTTCGTGATGTTTACCCAAGAAGAAATATATTGTAAACCAAAATACTAAGACTATTCCCACCAAATGATTTATCTACCGTAGGATGCATAGCATGAGGTCTCGTCATCAATGTGAAAAACGCGCGATAACTTCTAAAACATCATTTCAATTAAATATTGCAGAAGATTATAATAATGTGCAAAAACTGGTTAAGGCAACTCACATACTCAAGTTGATAAGTATTAATAGATCGAGGAAATGGGCGAAAATCGGAAGATTAATGTCAGTAGGCGATGCAGCTAGCAACCCAATCACTATTTGATTCTGTTTTCCACCTATTACTCGCCCACCAACAAGTTAAAGTGGCCTTTGGGTTTTCTAGAACGGGTTCTATCTACACAAGAGTGAAAGGCGTGACAATATGTATGTATGTATGTTCGCTATTAAGTTTTTCGAACTTAATCCTATAACAATGTTACCTATTGTCAGTTATAGTGACAATAGGTAACATTGTTATAGGATTAAGTTCGAATACCTGTTTGAAAACTTTTATAAAATTATTAACTTCTATCGTTATCAAAGATTGGTGAGTAAAGATATTGTTATAAACTTGTCACTGTTGCCAAAGCCAGAAGAAAAAGTAATTTGCGAAAGATATAATCTCAGCTACTAATTCCATTTCCATTACATTTGCCAGAGACTAGTACAATATGAGCTTAGAATATGAGGGATCCACGACAGCCGACAGTTTCATGTAAACAAAATATTGGTAACAGAAAACAGTCTACGCCAAGGTTTTTTCAAATAACAAGTCGCATTATTAAAAGAATAAAAAACCCGACTACCGTTTATGATATGTTACGTCCGCCATATTGTTTTTTTGCCGACGTGATATAGCCTATGACACTCCGGGGAAGAATACTAATCCAATGACACCTCTCACTTTAAAATCAGTCAATCTGTTTAGGTCACTAGGAGGCAACAATGGAACTGACATACTTACAAACATACATACATACTCACGAAAAACATTACCCTCCTTCTGAATGGGTCAGTTGTGTAAAAATAAGAATAAAACAGCCCAGATGATGATGATGATAAAAAATATGTCACACGGGTGGGCGTTAGGATTCTAACATCTCATTTCGGTCCGTAAAGTTAAAAAAAAACTGAAAACGTTAGAACGTTTTTTGGAAGTTGTTAAAAAATGTTACTCTACAAGAATTCCAGAGGCAAATTGTGTTTGAACTTGGACCTTTGATTGTATTTTTTCAACGGACACTGTTGACCCTACGACACTTATTAGAATCCTTAGCCATGAATAATGGATAAGATCGAACCACTCTTGTCTATAAAATTGACTGGAATCATTTGCATGGCGCTATTCTGGTGTGAAACTGTTCTTTTTTGTATTCGATTTGAGGCTTTTATTTTCAACACACCGTGTCATAAAGTGAATTCTGAACTCTGATGTTGTGTATAGACTTTATCGGTGCCGCTTGGATATGTATAAGTAAATCTACGGGAAAATAACGTTTAGGTTCGGATATAAGCACCGAGGTTACTGGACTTTTTATCTTCTATTTAAATTATTTCTCTTAAAAAAAATAAGTTGCCTAGTTATATATAAATATATTTATATATATATATATATAATAAAATGTAAAAAATTAAAAGAGTTGTCTGACTAGGCAAATTTTAATCCTATTTATTATTTTTACTGACAGGTGTGCTAAAAATCATCGTATGATTTTTCCTGAGCTCAACCCCCGTAAAAAATCAAATATATGTTTAATCTGAAGCATTTTTATTTCATATACCTTAAATGAAATAAAAATGTTAAGGTACCTCGACACTCCTCATTTTTAAGATTTTATATTTATATTTTTGCAGCCCTCCCCGACTAAGCCCTGGCATATATTATACCTTTGAACCTTCCTCATGAATCTCTATCTATTAGTGAAAACCACATGAAAATTTGTGCAGTGGTTCTTGGGCTTATCGCGAACAGACAGACGCGGCGGTGAACAGAACATAATATGTAGTGATACGAAAATAGTAGAAAAATTATGACTCTTGACTTGCGGAAAAACGGCGAAAATTTCGAATTTGCGGAAAATTCGAAATTTGAAATTTTATGCCTTATGTCATAATATTTTAAAGAAAAGTTTAAAAGAGTTTGTTGACTTCCACGCTGTCTGGGAGAAAAGACAAAACGTAGAATGTACCAGCTGCTTCGAGCAACACGGCCTCCGTACCGGAACCAGCTGTTTCTCTTCCCGGGCAGATCGTAAAAGCCGATCGAGGGAATGGGCGTAAGGAATCATGCTAAGCGATGCGGCTACCAACCCATCACTATTTAAATTCCGTTCACCACCTACAAGCCCACCAACGTACCAAACGTGGCCTTTAGATTTTATAGCCCTGGGCTCTGTCTACCGCGCAAGGGAAAAAGACGTGATATGACACGTGACGTGATAATGCGATTACCATAGAGCATTGATCAGCGCTTAAGCAATCAAGGGGTTTAAGTTAAGTCAACGACTCTTCAAATAAAAAGGAAATTTATTTAAGGTACCTATTCAATTTTATAGCGAACAAAATAAATAATAAGGTATTAAATGAAGCTTTTAACGCCCGTTGGTTTGAATCCGTACGTTTGCTAACGCATTGAATGGAATTAACAAATTCGCAAAGAAATCCTCTCGGATCGCTCCAGATTGTTTGATGAAGACATTGTTTTTACAGATCCTTCAGATCCAATTATGGAAATTGCGATCTAAAAATATACACCTGTTCACTGGGACAGATAAATCTTAATTTCTCAACGGCAGCGCCATAAAATCCTTATAGACGACTAGTACGTCACAAAATATTGGACACTGGTGTTAAACATTGTTCCTGCTTATACAACGTATATTAATTAGAGTATTGCAACCATGAAACTATATACATGGCGAAATTTTGATCGTTCCGGACCATTAAAGGGGTGATTCAGCCTGTCAATATAAACAACTTTTCCTATGGGACAAATGATATAACTCGAAAAAAATTTCGACATTCCTATACAAATTGCCCGGGCGGCTGAACACTTTTGTATGAAAATGTCGAAATGAAATTTGAGTTTCCAGCATTGGTCCCATAGGAAAAATGGTTCATATCGACGGGCTGAATCACCCCTTTAAGGGTCCAGAACGATCAAAATTTCGCCATGTATATATCATATCCTCTGACTGCCCTGGCTAATGAAGGCTCTGGTAGTTCAGAGAGGGTCATGCTCCTGCAGTGGAGACTCAAAAGAGCCTGATGATGATGATGATGAACCAATAATTATTTTGATTTGAAACATTAATTTTAATTGTTTGATTTTATGGTAGGTAGGTAGGGATAAGTCAAGTACAATAAATATCCATTAGAGAAATTCGGACATTAAGGCTTAAAGCAATACATTATGATCTATACAACGTGTTTGAAAGATATAATGATAATTTGGAGTGTTGTGAACCAGCATAAAATCGAGAAAAAAAATATCAGCTGTTCCATACATTTCGAAAGAGCAGGTATTCAACGTACTATACGTAAAACACATTAATATTTCTCAATTTCAGATTTGGTCACAGCTTAAAAGTTTTTGTGTTCATGTTGAAATGAAAACGTGGTTTTAAATTATCGCTAGCTGAAAACCAAACACATTGATTTGACATTTATTATTTTTTGTATTTGACTTTTCCCAGTACCATAAAATGAAACAAATAAAATTACTAGGTTTGTCGTGACAATAATCTAAATAATCTACGAATTTTAAAAAGCCCGAGTACGATACTCGTAATTTCCTCAAAAAATTTGTCAACGTCAGGTGTAACCTAAGGCCATAGTAGTGGGTTACGAAATAGTTGTAACCCACTACTATGGCCTTAGGCTACACCTGCTACTATTTTCCGATTCTTATTTCCATCTTCAAAGCCACCATCTATTTAAATTTGGTTATGGATCTTTGAGCAATAGGTATGCCTATTAATTTCATTTTATTATTAACAAGGGTTAAACACTTTTTGATTACTCAACATTAATCGCCTTACCGTTTGCTCAGCTGTCATTTTCAATTTGTTATAGGAGTCCAATGCTTAAAGCAAAACTGATTTCAGTCCGAATTTAATAATAATTAAGATAGATCCGTTAATTATATTATGACCAAAATAAGTCAACATTTATCACTTTGACATTTTCTTAGCTGTCACTGTCAATCTATTAAAGTCGGCCAATGGTTTCAATTAAGTAGAGAATTTCTAATCTAAAACTGAACGCCCTTCCACAATTACCATTGTGATTTACGCTAACGTACTAAATATATTAATTTACATTATACACAAAAAAAAAATATTTTCTTTTATGTTATAAATAAGGCTTTAAAAATTCCGTTCTTTTGATATATTGCCCAACTTGTGCAATAGTGAAATAATAATAACTCGAGAGAGGGCGTTAATTTTTGAATCAGTCAATCTTCGCGTTTTATTATAAGATGGAGAGTGTTTAAATCAACCATTTTCTATATGTACCAACCAAATACGGTAGGCTATCGATTCAGAGAAAAATAAAAGAGACAATATTTTCGATGTAATTTTTGATTACAACTACTTCGGGCTTACCTTATCCGTCATAATAAAAATACGGCGTAATTATTGGAAAATACGATTGGGTGACTCGCTTGTATGATAGATCGACGAGCGGTCCAGACTAATCAGATGTTTACATGTACCTTTGAGCAGAAATAGTATATATTATATAAATTAGATTACGTTTTGTACCATAATTTATCTTAATATTCAATTGATTTAGAACCCCTTAACAAAATATTAATTTCGGATTTAAGATCACAAATAAAATATAAAACTAAAAAGATGAAAATGAAAAAAACCTTCTTTGTGAAAACACGGCTTTATATCCATAGATGTTTTACAATCTGATCGACAAGTTCATTCCTATTTTTCTTTTGGATTTGTTAATGATTTTCCTTAAAATTTTAGATTTCGAAAAAAGATCTTGATCGATATCTAGACGGGCCGCTAGTTAGTCAATGAGTGTGTATTGTGTAACTTATAGAAGTAATATCTATTAGCAAATCTTAGAAAGTACTAAAAGGGATTTTCCTTTTACAAATAAAGATGTACGTGGATAAGTAAAAATACAAATTAACAAAACTGGTGAAAATGATTATCGTAATTCAATACAAATGAATAAGCCAATGATCCTGTTGAAAGTTATTGGACTGTTGACGTGTCCAATTATTATTGGGGCCAATGTTTGCTTCCCCTGATTGGATCCTTAAGTCAATCGAGTAAGCGCCCATTGATTTATTTACTAACAAATGATACGAGATGAAATGAATACTCATAGGAAATAGAAGTTGTTATTTTATTGAATTATCCAAAAAATTACGTAGGATAAGTATTTTTTTATATAATATCCTCCCTCGTGGCTCACCCAATGTCATTTTCTTATGTCACTTTCATTTATGAAAATGACACATTTTTTTACCTTTTACCAGCATTGGGCCGATGGGGAGTCGCCTGGATGCGCATGTCTCCATACAAACGGAAAAAGGGAAAACGGAATTGTGACAATCCCAATCCCAACTAATATTATAAATGCGAAAGTGAGTTTGTTTGATTGTTTGTTTATTTGTTTGTTTGTTTGTTACGCTTTCACGCCGTATCTACTGAACCGTTCATCATGAAATTTTGCATACACATAGGTTAGGATACCGAGAAGGACATAGGCTAAATTACGCGGGTGAAGCCGCGGACAACAGCTAGTATCTGATAATTTTGGAGTAAAATTAAGCATTTAATCAATTAATCTCATTACATTCTACGTACGTTCCTATACAGCTTGGTTAAAATACCAATGGTTTTAAACAAGCCTTTTTAAACATGCGCGTCCAGGCGACTCTTAAGGTTCATTTAAACAGACTGAACCACCCCTTAAATGAATGTTGAGGGTCAATTTACACGCTGTATGTTGTAAACCTTAGAAAAAAAAACATTTGCACAGCCCACAACCCACCTCATAAGGCAATAATAAGACTGACAAAAACACATGCTTTATACCCACGTTAAATTTTTACAATAATTCAAAAATCTCCTACCTAATAAACCATTTCTACCTACGTTTTCCTCGCTTTGGAGTAATAAAATAAACATTTTAGCTACTGGTTCTTATAATTAGGGTCTTAAGCATCTCTGAAAACAGGAGGTGCAAAGCCTTACCGCTGCCTATGTTTTAATAAGGAGTTAATTGGATCTTCACCGAAAAGTAAGAGTAAGGCTGACGTTCAACTTAGCTTATTACTTTATTACTAACTTAGAAGCATAGGTGAATGATTATTTTGTTTTTATTGGTTTATTTTTGGAGTGTTTAAGGAATATTCCTTAAACAAGCTCTCCAAAAAATAATAATATTGCATATGTAATAGAGGCAAGGTGTGAAATATATGTAGACACAATTACTCTTCGGTCATCGCATCTGCTTGCGGTAGCTTTGATAAGACTTACGAGGTCTACAGCTCACAGAACTGCAAGTGTTAAAATAAGTTGCCAATAAGTTTTATTATATTGAAATCAATAAAGGAGGCGAGGAATAGAGACATGGAGGAAGCAAAGACAAGAGCGACACCTAGTAAATATTCTGATATCTATGAGAGCGACGCTCGTAATTTTTTATGACGATTATTTTATCAATATAAGAATTTAAATATATAAATTAAAATTTCTACTTGTACTCTTTTTGTATGTGTAATTTTTTAAACAAATAAAAGAAGTGCATACGTTATAAATGTTGAAACGAACGTGATTAAATTTAGGGAGCATAATTTGAACGGTTAATTTTATTAAAACTCACACAGATTTCATCACTCATCGAATCCCTAGTATCCTGCGACACCAATTCACAACTTGCTGTGGGGGTAGCTCATATAAAAAAACGCTCCATCGTCGCTACCGCTTTTGCTGCCGAAGAAGTAAAAACATAGCCTTACGCCCACGTAAAGGAAGGCGCCCGACATTTAGTGTACATCGCTTGAGGCTTTTTAAGGAAGTGTATTTCTATTACACGTTTGTTGCTACAACTGTGTAACAACTGAGTGAATTTTTGTTATCCGTAGAAATAAAAATAATATTGTATAAGTAGATTTCCATACAAACAACAGCTTAATTAATATATAAACAAGACTTTCTATCTCTCTCCATAGATGTCGTCTTAAGCTAAT
The DNA here is from genome assembly GCA_963082605.1 of Rhodophaea formosa. Taxonomy (NCBI): domain Eukaryota; kingdom Metazoa; phylum Arthropoda; class Insecta; order Lepidoptera; family Pyralidae; genus Rhodophaea; species Rhodophaea formosa. The sequence continues at coordinate 16,070,832 of OY720206.1, forward strand.
ATCGTGAACAAAAGCATATCTACGGTTCTTTTCTCTTATTGGTCGCACACAGATAAAGACGCAATTTAAAAATCTGCCCGCGTAAATTGTTTCCCATACCTTATTTCTTAATTTACTGAGAATATTATATTCTCGAATATAATACTCTCGAATAGCAGCGTGAACGCAAAAAAAATTGAAATTATCTATAGTTTATATCAAGAAAAAATATTTTAAAGAACCCCGAGAGCTGAGAATGTAAACAGAAGAAAGAACATTTAAAAACCGGCCAAGTGCGTGTCGGGCTACGCGCAGTGTAGGGTTCCGTAGTTGCGAATGACAACTTTGAGTGTACACTCGCACCCCACAGTTTAACGACCAAAAACATCTAACAATAAAACTTGTATGAAATTTTACATTTTATAAGTTGCCTAAAACTTTTTAGTTTGTACTTAGTGCTCAGCTCTGATAGTTTTTCTTTTCCTGACGTAAAATTTGCACCAAATATTTCGGAAACGGATCCCTAAATCGAAAAATGGTGTTCTCAACCACGCAATATTTTTTAAAGACCTATTTACCAGTACTCCACACGTTGAATTTGTATAGAAAATAAAATATTACTCCCTCTTTACTTGTATGGGAGCTACGCTAAAAAAATTTTTGCAATGTTTTTCTACTACTTTTTTGCGATGATTAATATACATAACCATCCAAATTGCAGCTTTCTAGTAATTATAGTCTCTGAGTAACAACGTGAACGGCTAGATGGACAGTCAGACAGACATGGCGTAACTATAAGGGTTCCTAGTTTACTACGGAACCCTAAAAATGAGTTCCATTCGCCGAAGTTTGATATTACTACTAGCAGTTTTCCCGCGACTTCATCCACGTAAAATTTCACTCCTCTATTTTACCCCCTTAGGGGTTGAATTTCTAAGAATCTTTTCTTAGTGCTTACTTACATCATGTAAAGAATGCCTTACCAAATTTCAAGTTTCTAGTACAATAGTTTCTGTTGTTTTTGTTGCTTATTTGTATAATAATTTAAATTCAAATTTCACTTGTAAAACATGTAAATGCTTGCGCTCAACGAGTGTTGACGAATTACTAATCCTCTTGTGATAATGTTCTCGAATTCGAGTAAGTCATGCTCACTAAAAATGATCAATCTGGTGGCGGCGTCGTGGGTTGTTGAATTCCCTCTAATATGGTTGAGTTCACCGATGGCTGATACGAGTACATGCGTCAACTCGAGAACGGGTGCTGCCAGGGAGAACTTGTCTGCTCGAATTCTTTGAACCTATTGTTTATTTATATCTTTTTATTATTGCACACTCGATCTCTAACATAAGATGTCCAAAAATATTATGTATTTTGTTATTATATTTGCATGAAATCAGAAAAGAAAAAGAAAAAAGGTAAATATACAAAGCCCTTCAGGAAACTTCAGAAACTCTTTTTTACAGTATTGGTCAACTACTTGAGGTGACCAATACTGCAAACAAGAGTTACTTTCAGCGTTTCTTCTCTGCGGTCGGTTCCAAAACGCTAGTAGTCTGTAATTTTTGAACACAAAATAATAATATTAACATATTTCTATGTAAAATTAGAATTATATTAATAATGAAGTGACGTGAAAAAGTGCCAGAAAAGGCCTATTTTCTGAATATAATCTTTGAATAATTGATGTGCGTTGATATACAAGTCAGTTAGTCAGGTATGCCTTTTATATATGTGATTCAATCTGTGTGATTTGTCCGTATATATTATGTGGTATATTTTATTATTATTTTATGCAACCCCGAACTCTGACAGCTAAGGATGTTATTAAAAACAAGAAGAAAGAACGTATAAATATGGCGGCTAGGCACCGAAGTTTGATATGTACCGTGAAACATCGCGCCATAAACAAAGAAATCACAACTGTTTACGTGTTTACAACGAAATTCAGTTGGACAAAATAATTTACTCTGACGCAAAGTCTGTAAGCCAACAGGATCTTAAAAGCTTTTTTAGGGTTCCAATTTAAAATGTGTTCTGCCCTTATATTTACGATCATACTTAGCTGCCACATAATTCATATGTATGTATTTTAAACATACGCTTCATGACGGGGCATTAACCTTCGGGACATACCTGTACCTTTCTAGATACCTTTCGAGTTCAGGCGGTAAGGTATTTATTTTTGTCGGTCTTCTCAGAATCTTTGTTAACCGAACCTGTTGAAATTAAAAACGAATTGTTTTTAACTTTAAAAAAATATTTCAAAACTCTACTTCTTCAATACTTTTAATAACGTACTTAAACTATTAGAAAGTTGGTATCTTACCTTACGTGACTTATAGAGGAACCCAGGCTTCGTGAAATCTCAGCTGAGGGTACAACCGGGACGTTGCTTGTAACAGCATACTACTAACGAATTTCGCCTTGAAACTCAAAAAAAATTGTCTACACCAAAAAAGTATTATAACGGAAAGTTCTGTTGCGTGTTAATTTTTCTAACGACTCCCAAACCTAAACCTTACGGAGACTTAAAAAAAAACTATTAACCTTTCTATTTCAGAGTTCCCTTTATTTAACATCACTGTTCTTTCCTTCGATAAAAGTAAAATCAAATGCATAGCATCTAAAGTTTTTTTTTCTGCAAAGAAAAGTACGAAACCTTTGGCTCAAAAGTCGCCCTCCCGCTGCTTTTAACTTAGTTTCCTATAAGGATAAATGCCAGCTCCGTTCTCCATAAACCGGTCACTTTAAAGGTGTTATAAAGAAAAGCCATTTACTCTCATTTGACCCTGTATAGGAACTAAGATATATGACTTGGAGACATTAAAGTTGTTTGGTAAGCCTATAAGTTGGCGTGGGTCAGCGCTACTAAGTAATGGATTAATAGATGTTGGTTTTCGTCAAATATAGGTGTTACGTGAACATGGAATAAATTCTTATGGTAGCATATTTATCTATGGTGATAGTGCAGTTTAAGGATACAGGTACGTTATTTTTCGTAATGCAAACACGGTTAGTGTTTGCATTTTTTATTGCGTTATTGAAAATAATTTTGACATTTTAGTGAAATTTTAAACAGAGAGGTTTAGTGATGGTAGAAATCGTGTTAGCCAATTTTTTTATATATTTAATATACCTAGTATCCACAGCCTGCCATGTGGTTAAACCAAGTCAAATGTAGATAAAGCTAAAATAGAATTAGTATGTGTCAATATCTACAGAAAATGAAAAGAAAATATAGTAACTCAATATAGTGATGAAATCAATCGCATTTTAGCATTAATGCAAGTAAGTAATCAAAGTTAAATAAATATGCCTACCACAGTGCTATCCTTTAGGCATAAAAAATATTCTTTTTGTATAACTCTTTTATAAATACAATTAAATTCTGTAATATTTTAAATAACACTTTGCATTCTAAGCGTCTTTAAAACAAGAAGTATGCCCGAGCAACACACCAAAGGGATTCTTGAAATCGGCCAAACTTTGACTAATCTTTGTAATAGACGCAACGCTCTTTGAATTAAACATTAAGATGGAAACTTCATAAAACCGCGTGTTTTCCGAAGAAATAAAATAGTATCAAATACTAAAAAAGGAAAAATTAGATAATGTTCGTAATTTTGATCTAAACGTATATATGTATGACAATAATATTATGTTACATAAAATGTTTTCCATACATTTGACGAGCTTCGAGGCGCAGTGGTTAACACGCCAGCCTGCGAGACATGGGGGTCCCGGGTTTGATCCCCGGTCAGATCATGATGGAAAGCGATCTTTTTCAAATTGACCTGGGTCTTGGATGTTTATCTATATAAGTATATTATAAAATACACTATCGTTGTGTTAGTATCCTGCGACACAAGTTCACAACTTACTGTGGATCAATTTGTGTGATATTATGTCCCTATATATTTATTTTAAATTATTTATAATGTTTTTTTGCACGCCTCATAACGCGGAACGTGTGAGGTTGTGCCTTACTCTCGCCTTCTCGAGATCAATCCGTTTTTAGAACTTATGTTGTCTTTATTTTGTGTTTCGTTGCTTTTATGATATCGGCCGTTGTGAAACCAAAAAATTAAAATGTAGGGGCGGCTATCGCTTGGTAGTCAACCCATTTTACCAAATAATCTATAAGTTTTCATGACCGTTAATGAGGAATATTTTTGTTCAGCTTGCATATTTAGTCACCGAATCTATATAGTGCCAGGATAAAGATGCCATCTTATAGCCAATAATATACACTATTACCACATCCTTTACTTAAAGTTGTGGCTAATATTTCACTTACTGTGTCGTTTTAAAATTTTACAACCCAATAAAATGCGATCTCTAATATCCTAATGGCTGAAAACGTGAAGAGGATCGATTGCACATATCGATGGAAAGCAATTTGTGGTATTTGAGCTTAAGCGAGCATGAAACTAATGAAATACTTCCATTGTGCTCGCAACCTTTTATTGCTCTGTTTTGTTGAAGTACACGACCGGATAACCGTCTATTTTTATACCGATACATTGAAATATTACTGTATTAGATTAACTTAATTTTTCTGACAAAGAAATTTTTTCTTCATTAGTCTTTCAGACAGTTATTAGTAATGCACTTGTTATTAGGTATTCTACGAGTTTCTTGTTGGAAATAGGGTGATCCAAGAAAATTACCGTACTTAATAATCGGATTTATTAGGATTTGATCCTAGTACGTATGGGTGGTTGCGTTCAAAAATCTCTTTACATAATAATATATATCTATCTTTGTTACGATGTGGCCAGAACCACAGAATACATACCAGTACCAGAACATTTAACATAAAGCACTGTCCACACATTCCCCTTTCAGGGCTATCCGTTGTCCGTGTCAGTGTTTCCGTCAGGGACATGCCGTCTGTCACCGTTGTTCATACATATCATGGAAACTGGTGTCAGTCATGGAGAATTATGTACAACGGTGTCAGTATTGTCTTTGTCTTTCAAAAGTCAAATTTTAATTATAGTGTCAGTCATAAGTCTGTCGGATTTCCTACAATTGGTTTACAATCCTCCATTTGTGCTCCGGGACACAGCCGATCCGGTTCCTTCCTCTTGACAATGAGATGTGTGAACAAGTGCGTACTTATTGCATGTAACTGATTATTTTCTCTATTAACATATTTGTAATAATGAATTTAATATATTCTTGCATTATTTTACAGCAGATTTTACGATTTCTTTACCACCAAAGTATGGATATTTTATATTTCTACACATGAGCCAATCAAGTCGGATTGCTCTTAAACCTACACAAGATTATTTCGATAAACATGAGCCTGCAGACCCTTGAAGTGCACAATTTAATCTTGTTCATCTATGTATGAGAAGGGATCTTTTCCAATCATAACTAACAAAGAACCGACATCACATATCGATGAAAAGCAATTTGTGGTATTTAAGCTTAAGTGAGCACAGAACTAATACAATACCTTCATTGTGTCTACCTCCAGCGACCTGTTATTACCCTGCGTTGTTTGGTTGAAACACACAGTCGAGTAGCTCCCTAGCTTTTCTCAAATCATCCTGATATATTGAAATGAGAGGTTTTGATAACTGTATCAGATTTGATAGAATTACATTGTTCTCCTCGTAATAGTTATTGCATGTTGGTGGGCGTATCAGTTATTCGGAATCAAAATAATAATGAATAGTAATTTTTAGTTACCAAAGTAGGAAACCATGTTTCGACTGAAACGTGTGACGATGTGACGATGCGACGTGTGACTGAAACGATGACGTTTTGGTAGTTGATTTCTATATTCATCAAAATAAATCAAAGAGAGTCCCCTAATTACACTGCATATTATGGAAAAATAAATATGAATAAACAGATGATATTGGTTTATGTAAACAATATGCTTAGGCAATATGTATGTTAATATCCTTATCCTAGCCTATATAAAAGTCATTAAGAAATGATGTGCCGTCTTTATATGTATGTAGTATAAATGCATTGTTTTAACAATACACATCACTCACCCCGTACTCTACTCTCCCTTACAATTTGTCAAAAATCATAAAAAATGCAATAAAAAATGTATAAAAAAGATGGCCGCCTCGTATTGATAAAATTCTCAGCTCAACGATTGCGTTCCGAAGGCAGTATTACAAATCGTTTGAGCAGATATCTCGGAGATATTTGACATAATAATCCGTATTCCATTCCATAATCCGGGACGCGAATACGAGATTTACTACTAACCCTGTCTCCGGTTCAGAAATTTGGTCCTCTCGTAAATATATTACTTTTAATAATTACGCCTATGGTTCCCGTCAGAGTAGAATAGGACCACTCCAAGTCTTCCCGTGGATGTTGTAAAAGACTACTTTGGGAACACAAGCTATAAAAATCTTTTATACATCAAAAAGACCTCTCTATCCGTCTGGTCAGGGTGGAGAGTGTAGGCCAAAATCTTCTGAGTGCTCTGGCTAATATATGGCTCTGGTAGTACATAGAGGGCCGTGCTCCTGCAGTGGAGACTAAACAAGACCTGATGATTAATAAATAATAACCCTTCCATGCTGGTTTTGTGAGGAAAGAAAAAACATAGAATATACCAGCTGCTTGTCTTCCCGCGCAGACAGTAAAAGCCGGTCAAGGGATTGGGCAAACATCTAAGGAATCACGTCAATAGGCGATGCAGCGACACCCACTAACACGCTAAACGTACCTTTGGATCTTTTGACCCTGGGCCGTAGTCTACCCCGCTAGGGATAAAGATATGATAATATATGTATGTTAATATTTACCCGTTGAATTTTGTTCTTTGTAACATTATTTCATATTTGTTGTTCATTGTTTGACTAAGCATAATGATTTGAATGATCTTTAATACCAGGAATAAAATTATCAATTTCGCTACTTATGTAGGTGTATAACGCATCATTGTATTTTGAAGCGACACAAAATATCGCGATTTTAATAATTAATGGTTTATATACTTACATATTTCCTTTGTCAAAACATTTCAGCAACTACTTTTACAATGACAACGACAATTCGGTCGGTGCAATAAATGGATGCAGAACTTGAACTGATCGATAAAACACGAGACATATTTTTAAGAATAGAAGATCATTCTTATGCATGTTTATTTATACGCGTTGGAAAAGCTGTCAAGGAAAACATTGAAATAAAGTAATATTAGAAAATAAAAACATGTTCACAGCTATCCCGTCACAACTGTAGCTTATTAAGGCTTCTAAGCAAACTTTATACTTTTCAGTGCCTAGCGAAAAGCCAAGTTTAGCTAGTAACTATTGTTGGATAGTGCCAAGCCGAAGTCACCTTAACAAGATCGACGACTTGCTAACTTCTTAACAGAATAAGCAATGTTTTCAGAGAAAACTGACTTAAAAGTACATAGATAATATAGAATAATGATACATAAAATGTGTTTTCTTTTTTTAATTTTATCAGTTCGAGATATCATATATGAGTCTCTAAAAGACACTGGGTTCTCACGTATCACTGATCATCAGTACTATTTGCTAACTTGTGACAACTACGGTTGATGGTGATGAGTGGATGAATAAAAATAGTCAGTCATACGAAAGCCGTAGTTGGTGAACGTTAAGGCCTGCAGATCAATTAACAATTTAGCTCGTAAGATAAAATATACTTTATTTGAAGAACTTTATGGTAAATAAAAGAATATCTATTATTTTTTATTCCTGCTAAATCAAGATTGGTGTTTTTTTAAAATATATAATTTTGGCAAATTGTCACATCTGGCAACCCTGGTACGAGTATTTTATAATAAGATGTTTTGTGTTCTACAATTAGCCGAGTTGCGGTGATACTTAGCATCTCGACAATTAAGAGCATACAGTCGGGCTCTTTGTGCAAAAGGAATGCCTATAGAAAGGCCTCTCCAATTAAACGGAGTGTCAGCGACACATGACACGTGACCTGCAGTGCCCGCCTGACAAAACGTTTGTTTTAGTGCCATTGACAAATGGGGCTGATTCGATTAAACAAGTCTTTTTTTAGAAAATACACAATATCTATAAAACTATTGTAAAAGACTGTATATTTTGTGCCCTAGAAGCTGCAATAGGTGGACTTAATGCTAATTGTACACTATTTCTTATGATCATTTTAGGGTTAGGTTAGGGGTAAAATTGATATAATTATTGAAGTAATTCACATAACACATCAATAAGACGTAAAACCAGTAAAAAGTAATTTCAATAAAGCTTTTTAACGTAAAAATAAAAACCGTTGAAAAGCGAAAAACTAACAATCCTCTGTTTTTCTACCCTTATTTGGTAGAAAATTTTGGGATGGTTTTTTTAACATTTTTTTATGAGACAAATTTTGGGGTACACCCTTTCCGATAAAAAAATACCATAATTCGAATACACTGTAAAAAGTTGTGCTAAAATTTATTTATTTAAAAAGAAAGAGTTTGGTTAATCTCACAGGAGAGGTGGTATGGTTTCATGCGTCATTATATTACTGAAACGAATGGGCACCTGAGTGAAAACATAAAAACACCAAAAAGGTAAACAAATAAATTTCGATTGATTTCCGTATACGTGGAATCTGGCAGCGTAACGTTCTATGTGATGGTATTTCTGGCATCAATGCAGGAAAAGATTCTGTTTTATTTTAGTGTCGTACTTTGAGGTTTCGTATCAAAATATGGAACTCTGAGCGACGAAAAAAAGGTAAGCCAAAGAAACTACACTTTCCAACCCGACTGCCTAGCGTGGTGAGTATGGCAAAATTGGCAAACCCCGACATTATGAAAATGCTTGAGGCCCTTACCGAGCAATAGACTTCTTGCGGCAGAGACGACGACAAAGAAGTTATACATCGATAACAATGTTCTTGAATATTCTTTGAAATAAAATGATCTATACAATTACTGCGAATATTTTATTTCCCTTACATCACCTTGAACATTTGAACATAAACTTTCCAAATGTCAATACACTTAGCATATTGCAGCGATGTACTAAACAGAACATAAATATGAATTTAAGTCCGCGGCGTTATTGATATGAAAATTGACGGTCCTCCAATACTCGTTTAAGTTCATCCCATCGCGTCGGCCGCCATTAAAATGTGCTGACTCCGCTTAGTGCCACGACCCGGTCTCAAAATAGCGAACAAATAGAAACACATCCCTTCTATATATATGAACAAAAAATATTCATCTTCAATTTAAACTCCATCACAAAAAATAACTGAACCGATTTTGATAAGTTACACTAACATCGTTCCCTAAGTTGAGCTATACCAAGATTAATTTAAACCGAGTTACTGTCAACAAACTTATAATTTTTGAGATTTTACACAAATTTACATACATACAAGTATGAAATTTAGGACACCTGTTTAGACGCTGATATAGAGTAACATATACAAAAACTGTGTAATTCTAACAAAGTTACATACGTACGGGTTAAATTGACAACCTCCTTTTTTGAAGTCTCGTAGTGTGAAGGTTATCTAGGGCCTCGCAAAACAAAATTATAAATGATAGGCACCTCAGTTTTTTTACCGAAAAATTCAATTATTCCCTCTAATACCTACTATATAGTCACGGTCGCCCAGCAAATGCCAGTGAAGGAGCCATGCGATGTTTTTATTTGAATTAAGCGAACCTTCATTTTATATGTTACTCCATAAATACGCACAGACAGCTTTTTTAACGTAACCAAAATCCAGCTCAAAAATCATCATCATAAGATCTATATTATACAGTCATAAGTTTTATATTTAATGTGCAGCTCACAGCATGTACGATAAAGTACTATTCACAATTTTTTTTTGTTTTTCTTTGCTACAAATAGCACAAAGTGATCTTCCTATACTATTATTAATTTATCCTCAGCCAGCACGCTGTTTACATATTACGAATAAATGCAAAACAAACGACCCGGAGAAATCCATTAAAAAGTTTAATTACTTCGTATCTCGCATCGAATTATAATTCGTTATTCGTTAACGCATAGATGTGTAATCTTGACGCTCGCACTGCGCTTACAGCTATTCGGGACAGGATTATCATGAATCTTCATGTGCATAATTGCAAGTTTATTTTGCTAAAGAAAAGAAACTACTTGCGCGATGATTATTTAGGTACCAAAAACATTTTTTTATAAAACACCTTGTTTTCTGGACGACAAGACCATGGCAATGGTTTTCCGTCATCGCGTAGGTATTATAGTACTCTTCATTCATTAAATTAAATGAAATTTTGTAGGAGCTGAATGTTGCTATAAATCGTAGATGTAGTATTAAGAAAACGGACCAATATAAAACTTATTAGTTTGTATACTGTACTCCTATGTTATAGCCCTTGTTTGATGTGATCTGAGGTTATACCCTATACTTATATTATATGGATGTTTGCTGAGTGTGGTTAACCTAGCCTGACGGGATCCTAATATTTAATCAATTCGTAAACATTCTGGTATGGTAACAGTATACAATAAACATCTTTCTCTTTCTATAGATATTGTAAACGTAGCCTACAAGTCCTGCCTAAGGGATACAGATCAGAGTGTATGTAACTTGGAAAACAGAATACTGTTATATTTTTGGAAACATATGTAAAAGAAAAAAAGCTACGGCTCAGAAGTCCGTTCACTTTCCATTTACACAAATCAAAAGGCACAAAATACAATGACCTAGATTCAGATTCCGCCTTAGAAACAATGGAACCAACAGGTTGTCGGTTACTGACGTCACAAAGCAATATTTGCGGATAGAAATAAGATATAGGTAGAGATTTCGAAATGCTAACAATATAATATTTTCTGCTACTCAGCTCTACCAAAGATAACTTTATCATATTCGATGGAATAATTATATCTATAAATAAAATTAATCTCATTTTCGGTCAGTTTGTGTGTTTTTTTGATAAACGAAAAGTTGAAAGTTGATTGATGAAACTATTTGAACTTTTCAGTATTATACCCCTGGATATTATATATGCAGACAATATTAATTTGGTACTCGAAGATACTACGAATAAGCTACTTACGAGGTATACGCTAGGTACGTGATGCTCAGGCTTCAAGAAACAAGTTAATTTGTCTTTCTAATTTTTTACTCGTGAGTGAAATCACTTTATATAACGACTTTGTAAGACTAAGTTATGATGTGAAAGAATGTGGTTACCTCATTGTGAACATGCGTGTACTTTTAATTTAGGTTAACGAAAGTTTTGAAATAAACATTCCGCTTTTTATAACATTTGTTTCATAAAACGTAGGTATCAACGTCATAAACATTTCTTGTTTATAATTCATCCATAGTTTGAATCCACAACCGGTAGTTTATTTACATTAGTAATGTTAAATATCGAGTCTCATATATAGTTTTTTGATTACTAACGTCTTTAGCAGTAATTATTTTTTTTAAAAAAGAACGATACAAAACATATTTTAACGAAAATTATTAATTTTTAATGAATAAGGGGATAGTGAGGGGATAGTCAATAACTCACTTAACCAACAAAGAGTAAAACTTGTAATAAATAAGCTGATTGTCATCTGCCTACTCGTTTCAAACAATCCAGTTTCTGAGTACCCATAGTGAGTTACTCAGAATAAATAGTTGCACAGTATTCTAGCTCACAAATTACGGCTTGGGACTTTCAGGCTACCGTTAGAACCCTCAAAATATTTTAATATTAAAATTAAGTTTTACGTCAGAGTTTCCGTCGAGTGGTTTAGACCTTTAGCCCTCAAAGCGCGAGTGAAGATTGGAGCCTCTCAACAGGTCGCCTAATATGTGGGGCATGTTTTATGCATGACACGGATACAACTGTCGGCTGTTAACACTCTGCAGACAGGGCTTAACCTTTTTGCCTTACATCACGATGAAGGGTATATTTGTAAGATTTATTTTTATTTGTTCGTCCTTTGTGCCAAATCGGGAAGATGAGATTGACTGACTTTTTGCAGACTTGAGACAAGGGATGGTAAAAGTTACATTTTATCTCACATTAATTATACATCATCAAATCATGCTACAATTGTTTAATCATACAAATAAAGAAGTGTTTCGTAAAATACCTTCAACAAAATTTTAAAACGCTCTTTCTTGAAAATTGCAAAACACACAACCTTTACAATTGTGGAAAACGTCATAAGATCATATGATCAACGAATGAAATAATTTAACGTCTCCAAAATATACTTAAAACAGTATTGATAGCAGTAGGCAACAGAGAAAAAACTTGATATAATACACGACATAAAAGAAATATACAAATAGATTCACATTTAACAGTCATAATTAATATGCAAGAGGACGCGAGTTTCCCGTCACCACCGCGCTTGTTAAGGGTACATAATCAGCGCCTATTGAAACGCGACGCGCCGAAAGATCTTACTGCATTTGTAAGCGAAGCCGGAGGATATATCGCTTATGAATATGCTGTAAAGTTTATTGTCTACTAAAGATAGTTAAACAGTACAAGGAACATTCTATTTCTTTCGAAAATATTGCGGAAATGCAGCAATAGGAAGGAAATGTAGAGCTTCGGGACTCCACCGCGCTTGTTAAGAGTACATAATAAGCGCCTATTGAAACGCGACGCGCCGAGAGATCTTGCTGCATTTGTGAGCGACGCCGGAGGATATATCGCTTATGAATATGCTGTAGAGTTTATTGTCCACTAAAGATCGTTTAACTATACAAGGGCATTCTATTTCTTTTGAAAATATTGAGGAAATGCAGCAATAACAAGTAAATGTAGAGTCTCTCGTCACCACTGCGCTTGTTGTGTGTACACAATCAGCGGCTATTGAAAAGCGATACGCCGAGAGATCTTGCTGCATTTGTAAGTGACGCCGGAGGATATTTATAATATTTATATTATACTAAAATATATTATATTTTTCTTGCGCCGTGTGATTCCCGGCAGAGTAGAATAGGACCACTTCAAGTCTTTCTGTGGATGTCGTTGAAGGCGACTTAGGATACACAAGCTAAACGAAGCTTATAAACATCAAGGAATCCTCTCCAACTTGTCTAGCCAGGTTGGAGGGTGTAGGCCAAATCCTCTGACTGCTCTGGATAATATATGGCTATGGTAGTACAGAGAGGGTCATGCAGCATGACTCTCTCCCTTTTTAGGGTTCCGTAGTAAACAAGGAACCCTTATAGTTTTGCCATGTCTGTCTGTCTGTCTGTCTGTCCGTCCGCGGTTTTACGCAGAGACTATAAGTACTAGAAAGCTGTAATTTGGTATGGGTATGTATATTAATCATGGCAAAAAAGTGGTAGAATAAAAATTTGAAAAAAAATTTTTTTTAGGGTTGCTCCCACACAAGTAAAGTGGGGGAGTATTTTTTTTTCTCTATTTACCCATCGAATGGGGTATCGTTAAATAGGTCTTTCAAAAATATTGTGAGGTTGAGAACACCATTTTTCGATTTAGGGATCCGTTTCCGAAATATTTGGTTTAAAAGTGCGAATTTTTGTTAGAGGTAAGTGTCCCCCCCCCCCCCCCTCTATCTGCTAAACGGTTATATATAGATACGTGAAAAAAATTACAGCAGTAGTATATATACTGAAGTTTAAAGGAAAACTATCAGAGCTGAGTACTAAGTACAAACTAAAAAGTTATAGGCAACCAACTTATAAACTGTAAAATTTCATACTATTTTCATTGTTAGATGTTTTTGGTCGTTAAACTGTAAGGTGCGAGTGTGAATAGTGTGAACTCAAAGTTGTCATTCGCAACTACGGAACCCTACCCTGCGCGTGACCCGACACGCACTTGGCCGGTTTTTAGAGATGATAGTTCTATCGAAAACATTGTAGGTAGGAATGCCGTAATGGTAAAGAAATGTAGTCTTGCGCCACCATCGCGCTCGGTGGGATATATAATTAGTGCATTTGAGATTGACGAGCTCCGTGGCGCAGCGGTCAACACGCCGGCCTGTGACACGGATGGTCCCGGGTTCGATCCCCGGTCAGGTCAAGATGGAAAATGATCTTTTTCAGATTGACCTGGGTCTTGGATTTTTATCTATATATGTATTTGTTATAAAATATAGTATCGTTGAGTTAGTATCCCATAACACAAGTCTTACTTAAGAACTTACTTTGGGGCTAGCTCAATCTGTGTGATTTGTCCGTATATATTTATTATTATTATTATTGTTATTTATTGACTGCGGAGAATATGAATATTTAATATGCTGTAGGTTTCAATGGTCACTAAAAATTAATTTACATATACAAGACTGTAAAACTCAGCAATAGTCTCCAGACACCGTCACTCTTGTTGCGAGAACGTTGTTGTAGTAAGTATTTATGGTTCTACAAAAATTATTACATAAAATTGGTATATATTTCACTTACAATTATTGTATAAGTACTGCATGCATGCCCCTGCTGAGTATTTGTGTCAGTAACACGGCTTGTGTTAGAGCAGCGACAGCCGGCGCACGGAGCGTCCTCCTACATTTGACATTTGAGAATTAAGTCAGAGGACATAATCGCTTATGAATATGCTGCTACTGTTTTATGTTAGATACAAAATTTTGTCATATTAACAATGACAATATATCTTCTTCTTCTTATTTAAGAGCTTTGTAGCTCTTGTCGATGGAGTCTACGCCAAACTTCTCTATCCTCTGCTTTTGACTTTAGTTCTTGATTCGACATGACACCAGCCTTCTTCTTTAGTTGGTCAACAAAACTTTTTCTTGGTCTCCCAGGACCTTTCCTTCCTTTAACCTTACTCTCTAGTATGTTTTTGAAGAAGGCATCATGTCGTATCAAGTGACCAATCATCCTACCTCTCCTATATATATTTATTTATACGACAATATATATTTATTTATATTTCTTCTGTTATATATCGCAGAAAAGGCAGCAATTGAATGGAAATTCCGAGTCACTCGTGCACATAATCAGCGTCTTTTGAAACGCGCGCCAAGAGATCTCATTGCATTCGTAGCGATGTGAAGTACGTATACTCATACCATGCACTACTTCCACATGGAATAAAAATGGCATATATTTCATTTATTTAAAAGTATTTTATATCGAGGAAGAGAAGCGAGTAGTAGGCTGTTGAAGCACGCTTAAAATCAGCATCTTTTTAAACCGACGCTAAGTTATTTTCAGCGCTCTGAGTGACGCGACGCCCGCCGTAAATATATTTGGTCGTTTACTAGCTACTTCCAATTATCTATCAATATTCATTTAATAAAAGAACTTGATATTACATTCGTTATCCATGGGGTAAGACAGATACGAAGGATTGCCACTGCTGTTATTCATGCATCAAGTACTCGTTCTCCCCTTGCTCTCGGAGTTCATATACTATTTGGACATAATATATTTACCTCTTAGAAATAAAAATCTCTGAAATATGAGTCGTTATAAACTCTTTTTTCATCTTTTCCCATTTCTCTAACATTATTTTATATCATTCTCTTTCCTAAAATATATTGTCAAAATAATTTACTAATAAATTCTATAAACTATAATGTATAGGTATACATATAAATAGAGTACCACTACAGAAATATTAATGTTGCCAATGTCAGGGTTTATTTCTATAAAATAATTGCTGTAAATAATTCCTTATCAAAAGTCGCTACAGCTCTCCCAAACAATATCCCAGCATTAATTCAGAGGTAAACACACTGTAAGTTGTGTACACCTTATGTTTACGGGAACATAATCATGTTCCATTGAGCGCGCATTACTCCGGGGATTCGCTCAATTCTTTAGAAATAAAGTACCTCTGATTAAAGCGAGTAATAACGGACGTCGCCATATTGTACGGGGAAATATAAGAGTAGCTGTGCTGGTTTGATAATGGACTGTAGTACGGTAGCTGGGAAATCATAGGAATATTTTATTCTTGTCTGTAGTTTATAATAAACTTGTAACAATGAGATTCATATCATGTTAGAAGGTAAGTTTACCCTTTTTTTAATAGATACAAGCTGTCATATTATCACGTCTATATCTTTAAGTTAATTTGAATAAAAATAAAATTTACTATAAGGGTACGTGACCCTTACAGTGGAGCTATACTTGCATTAATTATCTATATCCCTTATTTTATCAATATGGGTAAAGGTATCCTATTTCTATGATTACAAAATCGTACCAGCCACTAATAGGTTTGTTGTGAAGAATGAAGATAATTTAAAGATATAATATTAAAAATAAACACAAATTCGAAACGGAGCCCTTACTCGCAAAAGCAAAGTTTTCCATCATCTTTAAATATTTCAGTGCTTTTTTCGCGAAAGCTCAGAATAGAACAAGGCGGTATCAAGTGTGAGTGACGTTATCAAGCGCGGTGACTTGCAGCCCGACATGGGAGAGACGCGGTGTACCCCCGAATAAAATTATCTACCTTAAAACATCTGTTTGCGAACATTTTAATTACACGAATTTGCGTCTTTTCAATGGAGAAATTCTTCGCAGGCAATTTATAAAAGTGGCCTGTTAATGTGAAAATTAAGTAATCCCCACTAAGACTGTAGGAAGGTGGGGTAGGGTCCAATTTGCTTTCGTGCCTTCAAAATTACATTGATCTGTTAAAAAGGTTTCATATTTTCAGCGCTGTGCTGGAACCTTTAAGGTGGAACTTAATTATTTTTGTAAATTCGTCTTTTACAATATTATTTAAATAAAAAGCTTTCTACCTGTATTTGAAAGGTACGATCCCTAATCCCTTATGGAATAGCCAATACTTGATCTGACGGTGAGGATAATTTTGTCTCAATGGATTTGACCCATCTGAATCTATGTCATTTCTATCAATCGCTAGATGCTTGTATTGAAAAAATACTTATAGAAAAAATACATTATTGCTAATGAATAAAAAAAATTCTAGAAGGAATTGTACCCATAAGTTTTTAGTTCGTACTACTTTTTGATTATTTATTGATATTTTCCTATTGATATCATCCATAGATTTAAAAAAATAAAATATTATCACTTCATACTATAAAACAAAGTCGCTTTCCGCAGTTCCCACTGTCCCTCAGTCTCTATGTATGCTTAGATCTCCTACACCCCGGATTTTGAAGCGATTTGTTAATAGATAGAGTGACTCTAGCGGACGATTTATATGTATAATGCATGCCCGGGCGCAGCCGGGGAAGGCTGCTAGTTTAAAATTATTGAGAGTTATATAGGCATTGATGATAGAAACATGTTCCTGAATTATAGTTAGTTTTAATACATAGAATAATTTACATATTTCATATCTAAGAGTGTGTTATAGGTTATTTACGTACGAATCGTACGTAAATAACCTACTTATTACACACTCTTAGAAAACTGCGTAAGCGTTATCCAAAATTCCACTATAACTTAATGAAGGATCTTATATCACTAGCTATTTCAATGTGTGCCGCGAGCGTGTTTAAGACGTCTGACATCCCCTTGTTTATTACAATCGCGGTTCATTATAACTCGAGATGCCCTTGTATTAAAGTAGGGCATTTATTCTCTTCGAATAGACACATGATTAAGTACACCGAGAAAAAGAAAGTCATTATGTATTGAGTAAGGTATTCTTAATATGAAATATGTCGTAGAAATTTGTCCTTCATTGTTCACATTCGTTTCAATAATTTAGATAGTTGACATGTTGATCGTCTATATTTACTTTTTGATGGGTTAGTATCGAATGGTCGTAAACGCAAGTAGTAAAGTCTTTTATAAAATGTATTTTTTACGTATAGGTATACTACACAAATATTCTGATATCTATGGGTATACATATATTGTTCATATAATTTTTATGTAGAACAGTTCTAACCAAAATTTTCGCAACTTCAATGTCATATCTTGGAGTAAAAAGTGAGTACCGTTATATTCTGGATTGTAATTGAATTTTGATGAAATAGTAACGGAATTTTACATTAGGATTACTTCAAAATTATTTTGTATTTTAATATAATTTGTCTATACACACGCAAAAACAAACCTACACATACACACACACTCACCCACAAGTACTCACCCATACCAAACACACCCACACACACCCACACACACACCCACACACACACCCACACACCCCCACACACACACACACATTCTCGTACACACGCACACACACATTCATACACACTATATTTCATTTCTTTGATTTAATTTTATTTGGTAACTTGATATGGTAATTAGCGATAAGAAGAGCGGGGTTTCCTGGCACAAGCATTTTTTGCTTAAAAGGAGACCCCAGCAACTACCTATGTTTGTTAAATATTGTTCCTTAATAAACATTGTTTTTTAAATTATTATTCTGTGTCGCCTCATCGTCACCTGCCTAGGGGTATCCATGTACATGGGTAGTATAACCAAATATTAATTTTGCACTCTGCCGTCTCTACTACCTATATTTTTTTATTCGACTCACGAACAATAACATACAGAAAACTACAAATAGAAATATATTACGAAATATCGCATAACCGGATGTGCGTCGCAACATCACCAAGGCAGTTTTAAACATTCACTAAGAGCCCGACACCTGCTTTATGTACAAATTTGCCTTATCTATCAATCTCTTGGTCAAACACTTAAAAGATTACCTACCATTTTTAAAAATTCAAAATATAGATGCCGACCTTTTGGAGCATTAGTATTTTGTCAAATTGAACCCCATGCCTGGATCGAATAATAATAACGCGGCTAATTGAAAACGTGAACCAAATACAAAATCTTTGTAACCAAAGGTGAATTAATGAAAAAATATAATTTTTAATGTAATTGGATCATTTCTAGGTATGAACTAACATGACATTACATCTCATTTAGTAAGTTAGCTGATTATTGAACAGTAAATAATTTGACATAAAGCTTTTTAATTAAATCAGTCAAGTGCGAGTTAGAAACGCACACCAATGGTTTTTTGAGCGATCTTTGTAGTTAATAACTGTATGATGGTACTTATTATAAAATTACTAGCTGTTACCCGCGGCTTCACCCGCGTAATATATAGCCTATGTCCTTCTCAGTACCCTAACCTATGTGTATGCAAAATTTCATGATGATCGGTTCAGTAGATACGGCGTGAAGGCTTACAAACAAACAAACTCACTTTCGCATTTATAATATTAGTTGGGATTGGGATTAACTACAAAAATCGCTCAACAACACGTTTGTTGCATGGGGTAAATTATAATTCAGATATTTTTAACAAAAAACAAAAACCGACTTCAACCCTGTCAATTTTTTTTATTAAGCATAAGAAAAAAATCGAAATAAGTGTAATCCGAACAGGTATGCCACGTGTAAAATTTTTTTTGGTTTTTGTGAATTTTTTCAAAAAGCGCTCGACATATTTCGATAAAAATTTTATGGGACCATCTGTATTACCTATCGAATAAAAAAAGAATTTCCTAAATCGGTCCGGGCGTCTTCGAGAAATCGGGGAACATACTTAAAAAAATATATATTACGTGGAATTGTAAATCTTCTCTTTTTTTTGAAGTCGGTTAAAAATGTAATTGAATAAAAGGTACTGTTCTCATAAAACACAATAAAACCTCTATGCGACTTATTCTTTCATAGACATGAAAATATATGATTTATTCCAATCCAATACCACGAACAAATACCACTGGTATTGCTTTAAAATTTTAATTATTTGCTATTCCGAAGAAATACCACTCTTTAAATTATTTAATTTTATGTCAGAACAAATACCAAAACTTGAATTTGGTACAGTCATCAGCAAGTACAATATATTTTACAAAAAAGTCAATATAATTACCTCCCGCCATTTTGCATTATGCTGACATATTGCTATGGAAACGCGTGTGAGTAGCAAATATAGCGCTGAGTTATGTATGATTGGACGCTTCGTTATTGTTTTAGCGCTGCAGCGCTTATTTTTTATATTTCGAGGAATGGAATAATGCCAATATATAACGTAGCTCCTCTAGTATTATATCTCAATGGCTATTTATTTAATCCTCTCGTTGAATTTTTTGTGATATGAACAGTTAAAAAAGATGTATAAATTTATATGCTCGGTGAATAGAAGTCATAAGAATATATCTCAATGGCTATTTATTTAATCCTCTCTCGTTGAATTTTTTGTGATATGAACAGTTAATAAAGATGTATAATTTTATATGCTCGGTGAATAGAAGTCATAAGAAAAATATTTTTTAAAAATGAGAACATAAAACACTATTTTTAAATTTCTTTGCTCCAACGAACAATTTACTTAAAACTATATTAAACCGAAATTCATAGCTAAATCCTCTTTATACCCAAAAGCAAGATCTAATAGAAAATTTAATAAACTGTAAGTGAACTGTACCGCAGCATAAAGTTGCAAGTTGCCGAGGAATTGAGAGAACGAGCTATAAAATTACTTACACAAATAAGCTAAAAATCTACCGTAGCGAGTAAACGAATATGTATATCGACGTTGTTTTATGCCAAAGATAAACTTTACAACCTATAAATCCTTCTTTCAATCAAGAATTAGTTTTTTTTCTTCAGAATAAGTCAAATCTATTATTATTTATCTATTCTATATATCACATAGTAAATATTCTGATATCTATGTATATATCTGTACCACAGATCTGTACATATAATAAAACAGTAAAAATAATTTAATTGTCCGTACATTTAGTTTTTTTTACTGAAATGGACTAAAAGGACACTTAAAAAGAATAATAGAAAGCAAACAATTCTTTTTAAAATATCTTGTCTGTCTTTCTGCCTGTCTGTCTGTCTGTCTGTCTGAAAAATGAAATGGAATCGAGAAATGGAACTCCTGATGCAGCATCATAATGATCCAGCTGAACTATGTGAAATATAAAAGTGGAGCCTTAGCAAAGGTTGTTAAGCCTGATGAGCATTTTTGTTGAGGTATAAAAAATCTAAGATTTGAAACACTCATGCAGAACCATAATGGTCCAAGTAAACTATAAGAAATATATAAACGACGCCTTAGCATAAATTATTCGACCTGATGAGCATTTTTATTGAGGTATTTAAATTGAAGTTTTGGAATACCTGACGCAGAACCATAATGGTCCAGGTAAACTATAGGAAACATAAAATGACGCTGTAGCAAAAGTCGTTCAGCCTGATTAGTATTTTTTATTGAGGTGTAAAAGTCGAATATTTAGAATATCTGATACAGAACCATGTTAAATTTTATATCGACAATAAATAAATAAATAAATATAATAAATATATACGGACAAATCACACAGATTGAGCTAGCCCCAAAGTAAGTTCGAGACTTGTGTTATGGGATACTAAACTCAACGAAACTATATTTTATAATACATACTTATATAGATAAACATCCAAGACCCAGGTCAATCTGAAAAAGATCATTTTCCATCTTGACCTGACCGGGGATCGAACCCGGGACCCCCGTGTCGCAGGCTGGCGTGGTAACCGCTGCGCCACGGAGCACAATTTTACTGAGTCACACTCTCCACTGGGATAGAGTGCGTAGAGTACGATTAGCTCATATTACTGGTGGATCCCTCGAATCCAGGATATGCCCTTTTGGCAACGTAGCTTTAAGGCCATACGGCAAAACATGAGAGTTTGCTGTCCCTCCAAGCCTTGCACACACAGGCAACACCCAAAGCCGAGGTCCGTCCCTCCCGACATCCCTTTGGAGATGTGCGCTTTATAGGTTGAGTAGCATGACAGCAGGTCAAATTCACAGCGGAACAAAGGGAAATATTTGATTTGGTGGTGCGAAGTGTTTTAAACAAAGAAGGGAAGCTGTTTTTCCAATAAAATTCAAAAAAGAATTGGAAAAAATACCTGATGAAAACCATTCTCGCTGAAATCAGCCAAAATAAACTAACCCAAAGGATAGTTCCAACATAGTTATAAAGTTTTTTTTTTGCAAAATACATTGATATTTATTTAGTTTTAATTAATTAACTTTTAATATATAACTTCTAACACTGCTACAAGTATTTCTTATGTATCGACATTAGCTCGTATTGAGGTATATTAATACGCCGGAGTCATAAAGTCCACGCGAACGAAGTCGCGGGCATCAGCTAGTAGTGATTAAAAATAAGTTCCCAGGATGTTAATCTTCATTCCAATAAGCTCATAATAACTAATGCGCAAATTGTTAACTACAGAGGTCGACCTTCGCAAGACGTAGACGACGGTTGAACGCGTCGGTAGTCTGAGGCGCTGTAACACCTAATAATAATAGTACGTAATGGTAATCGCGCGATAATAGTACATACTGGTAATGAAATAAGGTTAAAAGTGGCGATGCCGGTAGGCGATCTCAGTTCGAACCCGTATCTGTCATTTCGGCCGCTTTTTGTCGGTTTTAATTTAATAATTCCCTAATTATAACCAAACATTGTAATATTTTTAGGTATCCATTTAGCTCAGTAAGTTTTACTTTTTATAGATGTAAAAAAAATTGTAGTTATCGCTGAAAATATCAAGTAATTCGCGACGAAACCTTTTCTGGATGTAGCTTTTTGCCATTTTATTTTCCTAGGTAAATAATAAATATTTTTTTGAAAATATTTTTATGTAATCATTTTTTATGATCTTTGAACTGTACTTTATATTTTTTTCATGATAGTATTCCATGAAAAATAAGGCTAACTGCGCGACGAAAAAATAGACGTTTTACGGAAGTGCGTGAATTACAGCGCCTTAACTTCTTAGTTTCATCGATTACTATTGCTTCCGTACTGGTCTGGGAGAAAACAACAAACGTACAATCATCATCACCAGGTCTTTTTTAGTATGTACTGCAGGAGCACGACTCTCTCTGTACTACCAGAGCCATATATTAGCCGGAGCAGTAAGAGAATTTGGCCTACACTTTTCACGCTGGCCAAACAGGTTGGAGAGGTAAGTTTGACGTTAATAAGCTTTGTTTAGCTTGTGTTTCGAGGAGCCCGATGGTCCAGTGGGTGTGAGCTCTAAGAGCGCTTACATATGTTAAGCAACCCCTGGTGCAGTCCCTACTTGGATGGGTGACCGCAAGTGGCATAAAAATATCTCGAGCTCCTCCGTGCTTCAGAAGGCACGTTAAGCCGTTGGTCCCGGCTGTCATCGTTAATGGCAGTCGTTAAGCTATGTCAGATGCCCTAAGGCAGCTTGAAAAATCTGACACCAGTGTTGGCCACTTACACATACGAAAAACAAAACAAACAAACAAGCTTGTGTTTCTTAAGTCGCCTTCTACAACGTCCACGGGAAGACTACGAGTGGTCCAATTCTACTCTGCCGGGAACCACTCGGCACAAACGAAAAAAATATATAATATAAAACGTACAATATACCACCTGAATTTCTTTCCGCGCAGACCGTAGGAGCCAACGAAAGGAAAAAGTGAAAAGTCACATCAATAGGCGATACGACTAAAATCTATGACTACTTTAATTCCATTTTTACCCACGACGGAACGGAGCAGGTATATGCGTTTAGGGTGAGAGATGTTTGTTTGTGTGTGCGTTTGTGCAAAGTAATTTTCCCACCTATCTTCTAAACTAATGATCCGATTTTGATGCGGTTTTAAATAACGGGTTTGTGTTTGATGAGTTCATGTTCTTAGACAGGTGTCATGGCTGTAACTCACTATGGGGCGCCACAATATTAGTGCAAAACAATGTTGTGTCGTGGGTTTTTTTCAAAATTTTTAATTTTGCTTAATTTATTCGCCCATGTCGACAAACACGCTTGACATGGGCTTATTTTATGGCCTTAGGTTTTTATAATATAGTATGACAACCAAGAAAATTATACTCTGTCTAAAGTGAAGACAATATTCTCGACCTTGGGGATTTGTAAAAAAAACCGGCCAAGTGCGTGTCGAGCCACGCGCAGTATAGGGTTCCGTAGTTGCGAATGACAACTTTGAGTTCACACTGTTTACACTCGCACCTTACAGTTTAACGACCAAAAACATCTAACAATAAAGATTGTATGAAATTTTACATTTTCCAGTACATTTTATAAGTTGGTTGCCTATAACTTTTTAGTTTGCACATAGTACCCAGCTCTGATAGTTTCCCTTTCAATTTCAGTATATATACTACTACTGTAATTTTTTTCACGTATCCATTTATAACCGTTTAGCAGATAGAGGGGGGGGGACACGTACCTCTAACAAAAATTTGCACTTTAAAACCAAATATTTCGAAAACGGATCCCTAAATCGAAAAATGGTGTTCTCAACCTCACAATATTTTTTAAATACCTTTTTAACGATACCCCACACGATGGATAAATAGAGAAAAAAAAATTACTCCCCCACTTTACTTGTATGGGAGCTACCCAAAAAAAAATTTTTTTCAAGATTTTATTCTATGACTTTTTTACCATGATTAATATACATACTCAAACCAAATTACAGCTTTCTAGTACTTATAGTCTCTGAGTAAAACCGCGGACGGACAGACAGACAGACAGACAGACAGACAGACAGACATGGCGAAACTATAAGGGTTCCTAGTTTACTACGGAACCCTAAAAAAGCTAATGTTTCTATCTTGAAAAGAAACAGAGGGCATACGAGTCGTCTTTAAGGTCAAAAACGTTGTCTTCTCTATGTTATAGGTAGGCGAGGTCTTCACACAATCTCCTTATAGGTAGGTACCCTGAACTGGACATTTTCAGAATCAACCAAACCTCAGTGGAAGCGATAATATATATATATATAATTTTTTGTCAAAAAAAATATATATATATATAATTTTTTTTTTTGACAAAAAATTAAAAAACGTAACCGACTTCAACTCGCATACGAATACTTAGAAAAGATAATAAAATACAAAGCAATTCGCCAACAAAACATATTCACTTCTGGAAATCCAAATCAAGTTCTAACGTCCCGTTCCTCTATTGTTCGGTTGTCATTGTTTAATTCCGTTGTCAGTCGACAACAGCGTACTGTTGTATCGAGCTATTCAGCCGAGGTTTTAAAAAAAGAAACAAAGGAATGGAGTTGGTACCGGCGACCACCTCGGACCGAATCTGAGAGTAGACTGGCGAGTCCGTGATGCGGGCTCGCCTTCGAAGGACAAAATGCTGACATTAGTAGGTCTGACTAAGCAGGGTTGTCAGCCCTTTAGCCAACATCTTAGGGATGTAACACCTCCCTCCATTAGACTAAACTTTGGGGTTGATACTCAAAGTTTATGGATTTTACAAATGTGTACGGATTTTGGGTGGTGCAGTTTCCTTAGTTTTAGGGTCTGATTGTGAAGGGTCTGTCTGTAAGTCTTCTGGTTTATTTAGGATTTTAGGGTTTATTATAGGGAGTTCTATGCGGTCAGGGATGGTCACAGATCTATTTAATTTCTTATAAAATACATAAAATACAAAACAAAATGACAACATTATACAAAAGATGAACAGAGAGAAATAGTGTGCTCCATATTTAGTTATGTGGGGTTCCTGAATTATTTCATTTAGTTCTCTAATTATTTTGGTATCATTAAATTTTGAAAAATCTAAGTCTTTAATATCCAAGGTTTTTAAATTTACTGTAGGTACACTTTCTGCTATCTTGTTAAATCTAGACAGGTTACAACAAGGGTCATTTATTAACTTAAAATCTAGATTAACTACGGGTACACTTATATTTAATACATTATAGTTAGGCAGAAGTTCAGTACCTTTGCAAAAGGCTTTACAATATATGGGTATGTTAACTATTCCCGTACCTATTACATTTATATCTTGAGTTTCAGAGTTTCTACAATCTATAGATAATTTACTTAAGTGGGATTGTACAAATATCCAGTTATTATTACGAAGGGGTTTCCAGATGTCTAGGTTTCCGCGGATAAACTCGGTTTTACACTGCACTGGTAGGTTTGTAATCACTTTTGATAATAATTCACTTTCACAACTAGGGTTGACACTTGATGAGTAAATCGTTGCTATATTGCAAATATAGTCCTGATGGTTTATGCCTTTACACTGGTCTATTGTGTCAACATTGCTATAATGGGATTTGTCCTTGGTAATAGCAATGTATTCGCTGCTGGGGATGATCACGCTAAATGAGTCTGGTCTAGTTACATTATGGGGTATCGGTAAAGGTACATTATGATACAGATACAATTCTCGTGGGCTTATAAGAGGTATTTTTAGTACAATCATAATCTTATTGCTTATACAGTAACTAATTAATTTTGAAATAGTGATAATATCATGTATTGAGTTTAAATTAAGATTAATAGCTAATTCTAGATCGTTAGGTAGGTGCCTATAATTATCAGCAAGCTCTTGGTACAATTGTTGCGGGGTTATTACAGAGGGATGTATGGTATTTAGAGCACTGAATAAGACTGCATTAATAATGTCCTCTAATTGAAAAGATAAGCAAAGAAGTGAGGATTCCAGATTATTTATAACTGTATTTATTTGTGACATAATCAATAATTTATTTACAATTATAGTTTCATTCTTTATACTCACAGCAAGCTTTTCGATGGCCATGTTTAAGTTATCTTCATTAAATTTTAATTTATGTAGGGTTTTATTATAAGCGGAAAGTGTTGACTTAGTTACTAGTAATGTTCTTTCATTAATGAAGCTAACCTCTTTTGGTCATTCTGTACATGGTTAATAGCATTATCATAATTTACAGCATCGTTTTCATCTAAAGTACCGAATATATGTTTCATAACAGTTCCAACACCACCTATCCAAGCTCCACGTTTAGTTCTAGCATCAGTCAGATGTGCTATAGACAGATATTCTTTTTCTATGTCCTTATAACGAGTAGTGAGGGGTTCGAGCATGTTATGACACTCCAAATTATCTATGATTTCTGTTTGTTTGCAAAAGTACCTAACTGTTCCCAATATCGAATTTATGTTTTCAATGTGTGGTTTTATATGGGATATATCAATTGGAATTAAGACACTAAGGTGTCCATTTATTGTTTTAGTTTTTCCTATGAAATCAAAATATACGCCAGCGCCGGATGGTAATGGCATGATGTAATTTGATACGCCCAGATTTGTTGACATACTGAAAACACAAATAAGTCATGATAATAGTATATCCTTATAACACTTACATTCTAAATCTATAAACTAAATACTTAAATATCAAGAAAAATTTGACATAGACTATATTGATAGGTTTACTGCATATGAATCAGAGAGACTCAACTGGCCTATGGAGAACTAGGATATACACCTGCCAGTTTAATTTCATCGAAATGGTGTTTCACATGGCGTCTATTAATTAACAATGTAAGGGTATTGTTTCCATGAACAGCAATGACTTTATAAGGACCTTTCCAAATGGGTGATAGGGCCTTTCGAAGTCTCAAATGGTTCTTAAGATATACGTAGTCACCTACTTTGTATTGGACTGAGCGAGTCCTAATATCATAGTATGCTTTTGACCTTTCTTTAGAGTGTTCAATATTCTCAACTGCTCTTTCCCAGGATAGTTTAAGGCGATGTTGGAGCATCCTAATATAATCAGGGTAAGTAGTAAGATCCTGCGTATATAATGAGTCAGGGATGAAGGCTTTGTGTCCAAACATGAGCTCATAGGGTGAGAAGTTCGTTGTACAATGTACCGCAGTATTGTATGCCAGAATGGCTGTATAGACGTATCGAGGCCAGTCATCTTGGTTTTCGTTTACGTAGGACTTGAGATATTCTTTGAGTGTAGAATGACTTCTTTCTAGGGCCCCTTGTGTTTGTGGGTGATAAGGCGTGGACCACAGTTGCTTTATTTTAAGGAAGTTGCAGGTCTTTTTGAAGAGATCTGCTGTAAAGTTTGTTCCCTGATCTGTAAGTATAGTTTTGGGGATTCCAAAGAGAGAAATAAAATGCACCAGACAATCTGTGGTCTCTTCTGCGGTAGTGCTACGTAGGGGATAGGCCGCAGAGAATTTAGTTAGGTCATCTTGGATGGTCATGATATACTTGAGTTTGGCAGTGCCGGATTCTGGAAGTGGACCGACTATGTCCAGGGCAATTCTCTGGAAGGGGCTGGTAGAGGTAGTAGTAATTTGCATTGGAGCTCGGTTGGTTTTCCGAAGAGCCTTGTTCTCCTGGCACAGGGAACAATTCTTGATGTAGTTTTCTATATCGGATTTCATTCCCTTCCAGTAATATTTTTCTTTGATCCTGGAGAGCATTCTATTTATTCCTAGATGTCCAGCGATTGGGATGTTGTGATTTTCTCTTAGAATTTTCTTTATTTCGCTGAGTGAAGGGAATGTGATTGCGTTATGGTATATATTTATAACTATATTTGTATCATGGAATATATACGTTAGGATGTTATATATTTTAGTGAAAGAATGTTGTTCGAAAGGATTTTTGAAATCTGAGATAGCAATTTCTTTTATATCATTATAAGATGATAGTAAGTGATTTTTTATTACTTTTAGTGTTTTGAAAATTTCAGTGTATGTGCAATCTTCAAAGTGATGCACTTTTGTAAAGATAAAGTATGTGTTTGTATTAGCTGTAGGTATTCTTTCGAAGGAATATAATTGTTTTTCACTGTATAAAGTATCCTTAGGATTTGTAAGGCCTTCCAGGGTTTCTAACACATATGGATTGGATTCGTCTAGGTCTATAGAGGTAGGTATAAGTATTGTTTTACAAGGGGTTTTCATTAGGGATTGATTATGTTCTATTATCTTAGTGTTGAAGCATTTGTCTTTATTACTCATTTCTTTCAGGAATTTAGAATATTCTTCATTGATGGGGATGTTCTCATCTTCTATAATAGGTGAATGCGGTGATGATGGAGTGGTAGTTTCACAATCGGGTATTGGATTTAATAAAGGGGAACTATGTGGAGGAGTTTGTGGTGCTAAGTCCCTTTCAGGTTCGGGATTCTGAAGTTCTTGGTGAGGAGACGATGGAGGTAAGTTTATTTTAGGTGCCTGGTTTTTGGGGTTAGAAGGGTTTTGATTTTCAGGAGTTAGATTTTCGGGAGTAGCAGGATCCAGGTTATTGGAGTTAGTAGGTTCACATGGATCAGTATTGGGTATGTTATTAGCATCTTCTGTATCAGAAGGAAATGGGAATTCTTCATCTCCCAATAAGTCCAAACAGGGTAACTCGCTGTTATCGAGATTAAGTGTAGTAGGGGATTGTATTCCTAAATCTTCTAGAGTAAGAGGGCTAAAAGGAGATGATGGAGTCATTTCATTATCTGTGTTTCTTATTATATCCTCTGAACAGGTATTAGGATTAAGGTGTTTAGAGTTATTGGGTAGTATTGGATTCACAGGGTAGCGGGAGAGTGCGTCAGCGGCTGAATTGAGTTTTCCTTTTCGGTAAATAATCTCATATTCATACTCCTCGAGTTTGAGACGCCAGCGTTGCATTTTGCTACTTGGATCTTTGTGATTAAATAACCATTTGAGCGGACGGTGGTCCGTTACGATTTGGAACTTTCGGCCATATAAATAGGGGCGGAAGGTCTTGCAGCCAAAGACAATGGCTAAGAGTTCTTTCTCTGTGGTGCTATAATTACATTCACTTTTATTCAATGTTCGTGAGGCATATGCTATGGGCCTGTCCTTTCCGACAGGACCTTGAGATAAGATTGAGCTGACAGCGTGGTTAGAAGCGTCACATGAGAGGACAAAGGGTTTAGAAAAGTCAGGATAGCAAAGTACAGGGGCTGTGGTGAGTTTTTGTTTTAAGCAGTCAAAAGCTACCTGTTGTTGATTCTGCCAGCAGAATAGGCTGTCCTTTTTCAGAAGAGTGGTTAATGGTTTAGCAGTCTTTGAGAAATCGGGGATGAAACGGCGATAGTAGGAGACAAGCCCAAGGAATGACTTGATATCCTTGGGGGATTTAGGAGTAGGGAATTCAGTAACTGATTTAATTTTATCTGGGTTAGGTTTAACTCCGTCAGCTGATATAATGTGGCCAAGATAGGCTACTTCTCGTCTTAAGAATTCGCATTTATCGGGCTGCAATTTTAGGTTAAAGTTTCTAAGTCTTTGGAATACGGAGGCAAGATTTTCAATTTGGGATTGCAAATCAAATGAGTATATGACTATATCATCAAGATAAACGAAACAGCGGATGCCTTGTAGGCCTGATAGGGCTGTGTTCATCAGCCGCTGGAAAGTAGATGGCGCATTCTTTAGCCCGAACGGCATCCTGGAAAATTGGAAATGACCTTGAGGGACATTGAAAGCTGTTTTTTCAGCGTCATTAACTTGGATTTGATGGAATCCGGATGCCAGGTCTAATGTAGAAAAGTATTTACTGCAGCCTAATTGGTCTAGAATTTCTGTTATTTGGGGAATAGGATAAGTATCACCAATGGTGACGTCGTTAAGTTTACGGTAGTCGATGACTACACGCCATTTCTGTTGACCGGAAGCATCTAGTTTTTTCGGAACTACCCATATGGGGGATGACCAAGGGGACATAGAAGGTTCTATTATGCCTTGATCGAGCATCTGCGTAATTTGCTTATCTACTTCCTTTTTATGAACTTCGGGAAATCTATAGGTTTTTGTATGAATAGGTTCGTTGGATATGGTTTTTATATCATGTTTGATAGCATTAGTATAAGTTAGTTTTTCCTCAGGGAGGTGAAATATGTCAGAGTAATCGGCACAAACTTGTAAGAGAGCTTCAGTCTCTTCTTTATTTAAATGATCTGTTCTCAATAGTTCTAGGACACGTTGAGTTCTAGTAGCAGAGTTACTCTCCTCGGAATAATCATAAGCATAGTTTATGGTAGTCGTTTCAGTACTATCTTGATAAAGGATTGTTGTGGGAGTGAGTTTAAGGTTAAGGTTTGTTTTTAGATTGATGGAAGTTTCAGATACATTGGCTACCGTTAAATTAATCTTTTTGTTCTCTTTAACACGAACTACACAGTTAGCTATGAGGAGATGTTCGGACGGGCTTTGATCTAAGATAACACCTTCTTTAAGGTCGGGATTTGATACAGTGCATTCAATAACTCTTTCAGTACGTGCTGGGATCACGTAGAATGGATCAGAAAAGAATAATTTTAGGTTAGTCGTTCCTAGTTTAAGAAGTTCCTGTTTGAAGTTGATGCGGCCTTGAAACTTATTAAGGTGGTCGTTGCCAATTATGCCATCATATGGTAAGTCTATGTTTCCTACAATGTGAAATTCATGGGTTATATATTTTTTGTTTACATCGTCTAGGAATAATTTCAGGTCAAAGGAGCCCAGAGTTGGTACAGCATCTTTGGAAGAATTGAATCCTTTGAGTTTCAGGATTTCATTGCGTAGTGGTAGTTTTGGCTTTACTGATGAGTCCTTGAGAAGACTTATAGAAGCACCAGTGTCTATTAAGAGCGCGAGAGGTAGGTCTGAGGCTGTAGAATTTATAAGGATATGTGGTAATGATCGTTTTGATGGGTCAAATGATATCTCATACACTTTTGGGTCAAGATGAGTTATAGGGGTTGCAGATGCTGTGTATTCAGTAGGCATGGCATGGGGTGATGCGGATACGGCGGATGATGTAGTAGATACAGCACATTTTATGTGCGTTGAGGCAGGTACAGTGGGCGAATCGTGTGACGAGGTAGATACGGTGGGTGCAATGCATTCGGCGTACACTGGAGTAGGTACAATGGATGCAGCGCGTGATGGGACGGATGTAGCGGACACAGTGGAGGATACAGTTGGTACAGTGTGAATAGCACGTGATGAGGTGGATACAGTGGACACAGCGCGTGCGGCGCGTGTTGAATTAGATGCAGTGGGCACAGCGCATTCAGCGCGTGTTTTATTGGATATAGTAGATACAGTGGATGCAGTGGAAGATACAGTGGGCACAGCGCGTTCGGCGCGTGATGAATTAGATACGGTGGAGACAGTAGATACAAAGGAATCAGTGGATACAGTGGAAGATACTGTGGGCACAGCGTGTTTAGTGCGCGATATGGTAGATCCAGTGGTTTCACAGGGTGCAGCACGTGTAGCGCTTGATTTAGTAGATGTAGCAGATTCGGAGAGTATAGCGCACGCGGCGCGTGAATTAGTAGATGTAGTAGCGATGGTGTCTTTATGTCTAGGAGGGCGTCCCGTGCGACACCCGAACGGGACGTGTTTTAGTTTAAATCTTCTGAATTAGGTTCCTCGGAGCAATCTTCTTCTTGCTCTACACAAAAATTAATTTTCCTCATCTGAGTGTTATTATTTAGGGGAGGTCTGGAATTATACTGGTTCCTAATTTTATTATTGTATTCACGTTTTCGGCAGTTTTCGATGGTGTGGCCTGGGAATTTGCAATACCTGCAGGTCACTGTTGATTCTTGTGATTTGAAAGGAACCAGGGATTTAGAAGTGGATGGATTAGAAGATGATGGGTTCTGAGTTGAAGATGGTTGAGTCCTGCGAGGATTGTTATTTATTACATTTCTCTTGAAGAGAGTCTGCTGAATCCTTTCTTCGGAGACGGCAAAGCTTATTGCTTCACTGAGATTTTTAGGAGATCTGCATCTTACTATGTTAGATATTCTGGGTTGTAATCCCATTAGAAAATGATGCAAGGCCAACTCTTCCATAGCGGCGGTTCGGCCTGGGAGTTCTTTTACCTTTGTATTGCTAAGTGAAATTTCAATTAAGAGTTGGGATAAGTATGTTTCTATGCGTAGCGCATATTGGCTTACGTTTTCATTGCTGTTTTGTTTGCTTTCCTGGAGCTCTGATAGGAGATGCGAATAATGTTTTCTTTCGGAAAACTGGGTCTTCAAAAATTCCTTTAGTTGCTCCCAAGTAGTAAAATCTTTAATCGAGCAGGCGATTTCCGCCTTACCCTGGAGTTGGCATAGTATATATTTAAATAGAATAGGCTTCTGTGTGTTGCTCGCTAGATCATATGCATTATTACAATTGACAATAAATGAATTTAATGTTTCCCTACTGCCGTCATATGGTTTTATAAATTTCAATAAAATATTGAGTTCTAAACTAGGAGCTGGAGTGGAGCTTGGGGTCTTTTTACCCTTCTTGCCCCTTTCGGCGGGACTAATAGGCCTTTCCTCTTCAGTGTCTGAAGGGAGGTCGACACCCATTGGTATAGAAAGCGTGTCCTTTGATGATTTGGCGTCTGACATATTGATTGAAATTAACAATTATGTGAGTAATTAAATAAAACTAACTTAACACGTGCTAACTTATTAGCCCAAACGAGATTGAGTTAAATACAATACACGGTTACGGTAAGGTCCGGAAATCACATACAGTTAAAGTTCGATAAGAATGAGAACAATAGACCAGACTCACAGTAACAATGTTGCACAGGCGACGGCGTTCATGATGCTGACGGCGGCAGGAAGCGGGATTCGTAATCCCGGGCGATAACACGTTCTAGTGAAGTCGTAATCACACTCACTGAATACGTCTGGAGCACAATGATTCAGTAGTTTGGAGTTTGGAGTATTTTGTAGTTAGAGTCACTTGGTGAGTATATGATTTGCACTGAGTGTGTCACAAGCAGAGTTATTTCAGTTTAGTTTCACACTTTTTAGGACACAACACACAACAGGGTAGAATCACAGAGTTTCTGTCTCGGGGAACAGTCATAGAACACAGGGTAGAAATAGTAGAATTGGAAGCACTGGGACCGGTATAGAACACAGAGTAGAACTGGTAGAACTGGTAGAAATAGAAGAACTGGTAGAACTGGTAACACGGGGACCGGTGTAGAACACAGAGTAGAACTGGTAGAACTGGTATAAAATAGTAGAACTGGGAGCACTGAGACGGAGACGTACCGAGGATACTTGGTATCCCTTATAGCTGCCACCAATGTTGTATCGAGCTATTCAGCCGAGGTTTTAAAAAAAGAAACAAAGGAATGGAGTTGGTACCGGCGACCACCTCGGACCGAATCTGAGAGTAGACTGGCGAGTCCGTGATGCGGGCTCGCCTTCGAAGGACAAAATGCTGACATTAGTAGGTTTGACTAAGCAGGGTTGTCAGCCCTTTAGCCAACATCTTAGGGATGTAACAGTACGCTAGGAGATTTTCCTGCTCAGCTATTTTTACGTATTGTCATCTATAAGCAGAAAGTACTTACCAAAAAAGATTTGTCAACCAATGTATA
This sequence comes from Rhodophaea formosa, assembly GCA_963082605.1. Classification (NCBI taxonomy): domain Eukaryota; kingdom Metazoa; phylum Arthropoda; class Insecta; order Lepidoptera; family Pyralidae; genus Rhodophaea; species Rhodophaea formosa. The sequence goes on from OY720206.1 coordinate 16,104,890, forward strand.
CATACATACATATTATCGCATCGCTACCCGTTGCGGGGTAGACCCTAAGGCATAAAACCCAAGGCCACGTTTGGCGTGTTAGTGGGCGTCATTCCTTAGATTTTCGCCCAAACCCTTGCGCGGGAAAAAAAGTTGCTGGTATAGGTAAATGCGAAAGTGAATTTGTTTGTTTGTAACGCTTTCACGCCCAATCCACTGAACCGATCATCATGAAATTTGGCATACACATAGTTTAGGGTACTGAAATCCTTTTCAGAACCCTAACCTATGCGTACGCCAACGCCCGGGCTTCGCCCTCGTGATATATAACCTATGTCCTCATGGCTATATATATATCACGCGGGCGAAGCCGCGGGTAACAGCTAGTCCTAATCCTATCCTATCCTAATCCCAACTAATATTATAAATGCGAAAGTGAGTTTGTTTGTTTATTCGTTTGTTTGTTTATTTCAGTAGATTGGACGTGAAAGCGTTACGCTTTCACGTCCAATCTACTGAACCGATCATCATGAAATTTTGCGTACACATAGGTTAGAGTAGTGAGGAGGACATAGGCTATTAATCACGCGGGCGAAGCCGCGGGTAACAGCTAGTAATTTATATTTGGGACTAAAACTTACTAACGAATTTATAGCATTTGGGCCATTCTAATGTAATTACACTACAATAATTTCACTTCTTGTATGAACACGTATTAATTTTCGTATGTATTTTATTGACAACTGTCACAAAAAAAATGTTGACGGCAGTAATTTACTTATGGCAAAGTTTATCAACACACAGTCGCGCAAAGTGGAAAAGTAGAGCAAGGAAGGCCGACCCCAAGTAAGTAAGTGAGAAACGGTCTAAAGGGGAGTAAAGGAAAGAAAGTTTATCAACTCACAAACCCAAATATACTTATATATTTATTTGCATCTGGCATCTCAAAATCTGGTTAGTGTCGCTCCTCTCATCCCCTTTATTTTCCCCCAAATAAACAGTCAGTTGTGCCGAATATTAACAAATTGTTAGAATTTTGTAAGAAACGTAATTTGAATATCGGCACCTACCTCAAACGACGCAAGACTTCAATATTTATTTCTCCAGTAAAAATAAAACAGGTGTTAACGATACTAGCCGACCTAACCTAACCGTTCAAATCATCATCATTTCTTGCGCCCCTCGTCCTTCGTCAGCTGTCATTGTTTAGGTCCCTCGTCTGGATCTACGCAGCGACACTTCATATCCGGTTTTTTGTATTTAAATATATTTATTACTAGCAATTTTTCTGCGACTTCGTCCGCGTAAAACTCCGTCCTCCTATTTCAACCCCTTACTAAGTATTCTTGTCTTTTTAGTCCTAGTTTTTCCACTTGCATCATGAAAGGAACCCCTGCACCAAATTTCAAGTTCCGGCTGAGGTTGATATATGAGTGATTCAGGTTTGCATTTTTTTTTCACAGGCGTTACACGGCAAAGGGAGCGGATTATTGCTCAACGCGGAAGTGTTGCGAATTGTTTATTAGGTATGAGACGATATTTAAAACAACTTAAATAGTCACCAATTATGTGAAGTCATTCGGTAACAATTTTCTACCTCTATGCTATTATTTGATATCTTTTTCAGTAACGCGGCACATTTTCACGTTACGGTATGGGTACATAAATTAACAGAATATGGATTATGTTTTCTTATGTTTTCGCGATTGTTACACATTTAAATAAAATTATTTTAATACGGTTTTTATCGCGTTTATTACTTACTTATAAAATACTAGATAAATGTCAACTTAGTCTACCTGCGACCACGAACACTGTAAAGTGCTTGAAACGTTAGGTGTATAAATAATGTAATAAACGCGATAAAAACCGTATTAAAATAATTTTATTTAGAATATGCATTATTAGAGGGTAAGGAATTCATAAAAAGTGCATCAAAGGTCTTTTCAGAGCCTGAAAACCAAAGTTTGGAGCGCCATTTCTGGCTAATTTTTGGCACAGATGGAACCGTGAATGAAAGTTTGCGGGTCAGAGGCGCCATTCAAATGGAGTGACATTTAAAAAATAAATCTGTATTATTCTTTTGTAAGAAAATAAATATATTTTTATTTGTAATTATATTTAGTTAGATTAACATTAATAAAGTATAAGTTTTGTAGAGTCCTACATTAGGTATCACCAGATCAGTCGTTGCCCGTTGTAAGGTTATTGTTTAGTTGCCATACTTTTAACTAAGTTTTGACGAGCTCCGTGTCGCAGCGGTCAACACTGGTCAACAGGCCGGCCTGTGACACGGATGGTCCCGGGTTCGATCCCCGGTCAGGTCAAGATGAAAAATCTGAAATGATACATTTCAGATTGACCTGGGTCTTGGATGTTTGTTTATATACGTGTTTGTTATAAAATATTGTATCATTGAGATTTAGTATCCCATAACATACGTAAGTCTTACTTAAGAACTTACTTTGGGGCTAGCTCAATCTGTGTGATTTGTCCGTATATATTTATTTGTTTACTCATTTTTATGTTCGACCATTTTTACCCGATTGCCAAGAAGAGTTATGTTTTGCGCGTATCTTGCATATTTGTTTGTAAATTATTTGAATTTGCGTGTAACTCCCTAGACCTCGTCGTTGCTTCCTATCAGGCAAGATTGAGGTCGAACCTACGCAAAACGTTCATAAAAATAATATTACTTCACACGAGTGTTTCTAAATGGTTTTGACAGTGTACTGTCGTAGTAGGTATGTTAATGTATGGTTCATAGATAAAATCTAAGGATACTGTAGTATAACTGTAGTATCATTAGATTCCTATCTATTACCTATCTACAGCAAAACTATTTTTTTATTGTTAAGTTGTATCCAGATTTTTTCGATAAATAATATTATTTGTTTTATTTGTACACACTGGCTTTTTCGTATTGCTATTTTGCTAGAAGTCGCCCTGTCCCTGTAGTTTTAGTTCTATTCTCAATTTTGCAAGATTCATTCTGTCTATATTTGACTACGTCAAACATAGTGAGTTTCTTAACTCAATCAATAAACTCATGAAAGTCGACCATAAAAATAAATAATACTAGTAAAACATTTTTATTTGGCTTCAGTAAATCAAATCATGAACATAGCAAAACAGATAGACAAAAGGATGGGAGGACAACTTTGCGAAAAACTCTTAGCAATCCTTTTTTTTTGACGAAGTTTTAAATAATATTGAAAAATAAACTTATAAATATTGTATTTGTAGAATAAAATGATGTTCATATAATTAATACATATAACTTGATAGTTTGAGTACACTATAATATAAACTTACCTTAAAAGCTGTTGCTGAAGCAGTCTCCGAATTCTGTACATCCTCTGAGAACTGACGTTGCAGTAGATATACTACTTCACTTACCTTTTAGCTTTTTTCAATTTAATTTTTATTCACGAGAATAATAAATTTATTATATCATCATCATCGATCTTTTTTAGTGTCCACAGCAGGAATACGACCAGGGCCATGTATTAGTCAAAGCATTCAAAGGATTTGGCCTACACTCTCCACGCTGGCCAGATGGCTTGGCTCTTTAATGTTTATAAGCTTTGTTTAGATTGTGTTTCCTAAGTCACCTTCTACGACATCCATGGGAAGACTTGGTGTGGTCCTGTTCTACTCTGCCAGGAATTGTGTGTTTCTACTGTTTGTTTTTCGTATGCGTAAGTGGCCAATTGGCCGTCGCACCGGTGTTTCGATTTACCTAAAGGCATTAGACAGTGGCTGTATCGTTAACAAACTAAAGTTATGATCAATAGCCTACGGACTGATAACACAAATGCGGTGTATTTTCTATTACACGTTATTATAGAATTACTTATTTATAATAACGTGTAATTACTTGAATATTTTATGGCATAGATTTAAAAAATGTCTCTCTCCTATTTCTATGATTTATGCCCACTTTTTATAGAACAGTGAGTACAATAATAAACTAGACTTACCCATATCATCGATGAGCGGGGCCATGCGGAGCGTGACGCCCACTAGCAGCAAACACAGGAACAAGAGCAAGCAGGCCGTCACCATGATGGTGTAGCGCGCGCGGCGCGGCAACTCGTCGGGGTCCAGCACCTGGCCAAGTTGGGAAAATATTTGCATTAACTTGTTCATCATCGTCATTCAAAAGGTCGCTTCCAACCGTTCGTATTGGCAATCCTTGGGGGAGACCTATGTCCAACAGTGGACTTCTTGTGGCTGAGTTGATATCTTTACATTTTGGACTAAGATAATTGAAAAGTGAAGTTTTTTCTCTAAATCTCAGAATGTTATGTTAACTTAGTCATCTCTATTTCACACACAATTTAAACACAATAAAACAGTAAAAATATTTTGTGTGTACATTTAGTATTTTTTACTGAAACGGATAGAGGGACACACTTAAAAAGTATAATAGAAAGAAAAAAAAAATATTTTAGAATTTCTTGTCATTTTTGTTGAGGTATAAAAAATGTAAGATTTGGAACATCTCATGCAGAACTATAATGGTCCAGGTAAATTATAAGAAATATAAAAATGACGCCATAGCAAAAGTCACTCAACCTGATAAGCATATTTGGTTAAGATATTTAAATTGAAGAAAAGAACCATAGTGGTCCAGGTAAACTATAGGAAATATAAAATTGACGCTGTAGTAGAAGTTGTTCAGCCTGATTAGTATTTTTTGTTGAGGTATAAAAATGGAAGATTTAGAATATGTGATCTTCCAGCTAAAGTCGGGGCACTAGGGCAGACGAGATTAACTCCTTATTTAAAAAATAATAAGTGTTTCACAGCATAACACACCTGGAAAATGCTTGGTTATGTGAACGCGGCATATAAATACCAAAAAACTAACCCAAAGGATAGTTCCAACATAATATATAGTTTTTTTTGCATACTACGTTACGTACACTGCTACAAGTATTTTCTTATGTATCGACATTCGTTCATATTAAGGTATATTAATACGCCAAAATCATAAAGTTCGTCACATGACAAACCCATCCATTATTACCTGGCAAAAAAATTAAATTGTTTGCGTTTATTTACACACATTGAATACCGTGTGGTTCCCGGCAGAGTAGAATAAGATCTCTACGACATCCACGAGTACGAGTAGTCCACTCGTACTCGTGGATGTCGTAGAGATTGACTTATAAAATACAAGCTAAACAAAACATCATCATCATCATCATCAACAGCCTTCTGCATCCCACTGCTGGGTATAGGCCTCTCTCAATGCATGCCATCCATTGCGATCTTGTGCCTTACGTAGCCAGTTTCGACCTGCGATTTTCCTAACATCATCAATCCACCTAGCTCTCGGACGACCTACGCTTCGCCTGCCATCTATTGGCCACCATTTTGTCAAAACCCTACTCCACCTATCATCACCTCGCCTTGCCAGGTGTCCTGCCCAACTCCACTTTAGTTCCATAATACGTTTTCCAGCATCTTGAACTTTCGTTAACAAAGCATATCAAAGAGAAATCTCCAAGCGTGTGAGTGTAGGCTTAATTCTCTGACCTTTGACATTCCCATAAAGTGGTGACTTAGCCCGTTAATAGGAACAACTTTTGTTATGGGATCAATGCTGGGAACTCGATAAAATTTCAACATTTTCAAACTAAAGTGTTCACCGGGCAAAATGTACGGGAAAGTCAAATTTTTTTTTAGAGTTACCATCATTGACCCTATATGAAAACTTGTTCATGTAGACGGTCTGAGTTTACCCTGAGAATGTCGAAGGTCATGGTACACTTTGTATATGGCTCTGGTAGTACAGAAGGAGTCGTGCTCCTGCAGTGGAGACTAAAAAAGACCTGATAATGATCAGACACCAGGAGGTGATATGATAGTAAGTTTTTGCATATCTATTGAAACTTTAATAATTTTATTGACTGTAGATTTAACTTCTTGTTTATAATAGATAAACTAAAAAATGGCTTAACCGATTGTAATTACGTAACCCAAGGGAATTGCCCAAAATCATCATCACTACATCACTACATATTATAAAACAAAGTCCCCCGCCGCGTCTGTCTGTCTGTCTGTCTGTCTGTTCGCGATAAACTCCAAAACTACCGAACCGATTTTCATGCGGTTTTCTTCAATGGATAGCGTGGTTCTCGAGGAAGGTTTTAGTATATAGTTTGTTAAGTTTTTGTATACATTTTTGTATATACAAACGATATTTGTTGGAGGTGTCGTAAAAAAATGAGCCGTTTGGGAGCTTTCAACGAAAACGCTGTCTAAACCCTTTGAGATATAACAAAACAATGTATGGTGGAATTGTGTATTTTATTTAGGTCTACAGAAAAGTCCGTGATGGCATCACTACATATTATAAATCAAAGTCCCCCGCCGCGTCTGTCTGTCTGTCTGTCTGTCTGTTCGCGATAAACTCTAAAACTACCGAACCGATTTTCATGTGGTTTTCTCTAATGGATAGCGTGGTTCTCGAGGAAGGTTTTAGTATATAGTTTGTTAAGTTTTTGTATACATTTATGTATATACCGTCGATATTTGTTGGAGGTGTCGTAAAAAAATGAGCCGTTTGGGAGCTTTCAACGAAAACGGTGTCTAAACCCTTTGAGATATAACAAAACAATGTATGGTGGAATTGTGTATCTTATTTAGGTCTACAGAAAAGTCCGCGATGGCATGTGTCTATATATTAAGGATAACATACTATATTCATTTTAATACTTTAAAAAATGGGCAATTATCAAAGATCACGCGCAGGCCAAACCCTTAGAGCTAGAAATTTGAAATTTTGCTCACGTATTCCTCTTATGACGTAAGCGTCCACTAAGGAAGGATTTGTCAAAAGTCATCCCCTAAAGGGGTGAAATAGAGGATTAAAGTTTATATGAAACTTTTTATTCCTTGGACATATTTGTATGAAATTTCGTGTGAATTGAGAACGGCAAAAATAATGAGTAACATTTTTAATAGTTTCCCGAAATTAAACCTCTAAAGGGGTAAATCGGGGTATATTTTTAGTTTACCGCTTTGTAGCGTCATATTTTATAATCCCCGCATTCCAAACCTGAAGTCACCGCGGACGAAGTCGCGGGTAACTGCTAGTATGTCTATATATTAAGGATAAAATACTATATTCATTTTAATACTTAAAAAAATGGGCAATTATCAAAGATCACGCGCAGGCCAAACCCTTAGAGCTAGAAATTCGAAATTTTGCTCACGTATTCCTCCTATGACGTAAGCATCCACTAAGGAAGGATTTTTCAAAAGTCATCCCCTAAGGGGGTGAAATAGAGGATTAAAGTTTATATGAAACTTTTTATTCCTTGGACATATTTGTATGAAATTTCGTGTGAATTGAGAACGGCAAAAATAAAGCGTAACATTTTTAATAGTTTCCCGAAATTAAAACTCTGAAGGGGTAAATCGGGGTATATGTTTAGTTTACCGCTTTGTAGCATGATATTTTATAATCCCCGCATTCCAAACCTGAAGTCACCGCGGACGAAGTCGCGGGTAACTCCTAGTTATATATAAATCATTTAATTATATTTATATATAAATCATTTAATTATATTTTCAGTAAACTCATCATTACCCACAGAAAAGCTCACGGAACGATCAAGTCTAGGTAATGTAGTTAAATTACTGCTTTATATACACACTAGTCAATCAAAAAATGATAGAATAATTCTGGCATAATTAACTATTAATCTACATCAAAGTCTAGATTCGCAATCAATTTCGATTATGTTTTAAATTATTTCAATCAATGATTTATGATAAACTTCTGACATTACTTACACTTTTTTCCTATAAAAGGTTTTAATAGACTGTGTGACAAAACAAACTACAAGCAGAGCAATCGCGGGCAAATACTTGTGAGATTCACGCATCTCTTTCATTTGGCGTTTTAAATGGCGTCACAAGTAACATTTTTTAGTTCGATAGGTATCTATTTAAAATTTATTTATTTATTTAACACTGGTGTTTCGGTCAAACACATCAATATACCTAAAATGCCTAGTTTTAAATATAAGAGATATTTAAAAATTATATTTTCATACAAATGGGAATATTTTTTTTTAGCTTCCGTTCTTCCACAGCATTGATCCCATAGGAAAAATTATACATAGCGACGGACTGATCACCTCTTAAGAGGTCCGAAATGATCAGTATTGCAACTTGTACACAGCGTGTAATTTTACCCTCAACATTCCTGGGGTGACTGACTAAACTAAACCAAACTTTACCATCAATATTAACAATTTTTCCTATGCGAAAAATAATGAGAATTTAAATATTTTTGACTGAAATGGATAGAGAGACACTTAAGAAGAATAACAGAAAGCAAAAAAATTTTTAGAATTTCATGTCTGTCTATCTGTCTGTATGTATGATCACGTTTATCTCCGGCAATATTAAACGGATTCGAATGAAACTTTTTTGCTATATAGCTATTAAGCCGGGGCAACATATAATAATAATAATAATAATAATAAAGCATTTATTTCATGCAGTAAGTAAGTACATTATTTTTAAACACTTAAATAAAATAATTAGTTGTTCTGATAAAATTAAATATGAAATAATATAATAAAATACAAAAGCTAAACATAATTTTCTGCATGCTGCTTATTGCAAAAGGCCTCCCCCAATTTTTCCCACATTTTCCTATCCCAAGTTTTTCTCCACCATTGGCTCGTATATTTCGAGATGTCATCTTTCCATCTCGTTCTTGGTCTACCCACTCTACGTGTCTTGTCTCTAGGGATCCATTCTGTGGTTATTTTTGCCCATCTATTATTTGGCATTCTTCCAATATGTCCTGCCCAGTTCCACTTAAGCCTCTTCGCTACTTTTATAGCGTCATCCACTCCTGTCATTGATCTGAGTTGTGTATTTCTGACTCTATCTTCTCTTCTAGCTCCTATCATTGATCTTTCCATAGCTCTCTGGCAGATTTTTAACTTTTCTTCTTGACTATTGGTCAGACTCCAGGTCTGTGCTCCATAAGTGAGTGTCGGCAGTATGGAAGAATTAAAGACTTCTTTTTTGATTTTGACAGATAGTTCGCTCTTCATTATAAATTTAAGACTCCAATATTTATTCCATGATTTTCCTATTCTGTGTTCAATTTCTTTCGTCTGTCGATCTTCAAAAGATATAATCTGTCCTAAATAAATATAGTCAGTCACGTATTCTATACTCTCCCCCTCTATCAAAACCAGTTTTTTTATCTCCATTTGTGATTATCGGGGCAACATATAGAGTAGAAATTATTTTGGGAAATGGAACATCTGATGCAGCATCATAATGGTCCAGCTGAACTATAGAAAATATAAAAGTGAAGCCTTAGCAAAAGTTGTTAAGCCTGATGAGCATTTTTGATGAGGTATAAAAAATCTGAGATTTAGAACACCTCATGCAGAACCATAATGGTCTAGGTAAACTATAAGAAATATATAAATGACGCCTTAGTAAAACTTATTTAACCTTATGAGCATTTTTTGTTAAAGTATTTAATTTAAAGATTTGGAACATCTGACGCAGAACCATAATGGTCCAGGTAAACTATAGGAAATATAAAAAATGACGCTGTAGCAAAAGTTGTTCAGCCTGATTAGTATTTTTGTTGAGGTAAAAAAATCGAAGCGTTAGAATATCCGATACACTTCCATGTCAAATTTTATATCGACAACTTTACAGAGTCACACTCTCCACTGGGATAGAGTGCGTAGAGTACGATTAGCTCATATTACTGGTGACCGCGACCGCCCAGCGGTCCCCCTTTTGGCAACGTATTTTTCAGCCCCAACGGCAAAACATGAGTGTTTGCTGTCTCTCCAAGCCTTGGACACATAGGCAACACATAAAGCCGAGGTCTATCCCTCCCGAAGGCCCTTGGGAGATGTGCGATAGGTTGAGGGCACTCTGCCCATACCTCAAAGTTTAGTGAAGAAGCGCAAGCTCACTTGGAACTAGCATATAGTCTTCTTCTTATCGTGTCGGTGGCTCAAAAAGTCTAAAATAATCCTATATTTTATCCCTCCAGTATTTAGCAACAGCCAATGCAATGCCATAAATTTTATAACACTGCTAATAGTATTTTCTTATGTATGTTAAGTTCGTATTAAGGTATATTAATACGCCGGAGCCATAAAGTCCACGCGAACGAAGTCGCGGGCATCAGCTAGTACATTATAAAGCAATTTCTATATTTTCAAAAAAAAGGGAATCTAGGTTAAACTGCGTTGTATGTTTCAAAGAGCATATAATCATTTGGTATGTGTTTTCGTCTGTATACGATATTTATTATTATTTTCTAATATGTACCATCCTTACAATTTTTTTTACCAATGTAGGTACTTCCTAAATTACTGTAAAAAAGCAAACCTGTTCTGAAAAGATTTTACAACCATACATTTGTAGATGGCGTGAGTAAATAAAGCACCCTCATAGTTTCAAAAGCAGCGTCAACATTGCCATCTATTGGATGGAGAAAGAACTACTAGGCCAAATAATATGTTACGCCCACAGGGCGCTATGTGTTTTTGATGCGAATGCATAGACATTAATCATAATCATAGCACACAAAATAATTTAACTCAAAGTGCATATAACTTTGACTTCCGCAAAGTAACACCTGAATCAATTTAATATATTAATCATAAGTTAAGATTCTTAACTCTATGTTCGAATGCGAACGAGAGATGACTATTTTTTTACTTACAAAGATGGTTCTACTAATTTAAAACTTAAATTGGTATCTTTCCTACCCGTATCTGAATTCTACTGTCGCGATCACGAACGCTTTTAATTTTTAGTTAAATGTTTCGTACAGTGGATTCGCCGCCCCGCACTCGCATTTATAGTCACTATGACAAGAACCCACATTTTTTGCGATGTAAATAATCCCAACCACACCTGCCACATTTATACAATACAGGATTAAATATATCTTGTTTCCTTCTGTGGAACAATACGTACGGTACGTATATTCGTATCCCAGGATAGCATCTCCCATACCTTTTCGGGTTGTGTTAAAATTTTCTCTCTCTACTTGATTATTTCAGCAATATATGTAATTTAAGGTTCGATAATTCGTTAGTCATTCTTACGTGTATAACTTTGGCCTGTTCATCTATAGCAGAGACGAGTAGCGTGCGATGTTTCCTGGGTTTCTGGTTCTGGTGTTGGTGACGCCGACGCCGACGTCTCCGCCGCTCTAACTCCATTTGTTCTGGGCTTCCCATTTCCCTGAAAGTATAAAATATCATATTAGTTGGGTATAAAAAAATAAATTATTGTTTTCTGCAATAAGAAAATCCGTGGCGCAGCGGTTACCACGCCAGCCTGCGACACGGGGGTCCCGGGTTCGATCCCCGGTCAGGTCATGATGGAAAACGATCTTTTCCAGATTGACCTTGGTCTTGGATGTTTATCTATATATGTATTTGTTATAAAATATAGTATCGTTGAGTTAGTATCCCATAACACAAGTCTTCCTTAAGAACTTACTTTGGGGCTAGCTCAATCTGTGTGATTTGTCCGTATATATTTATATATTTATTTATTTAAATAGCAGAAAGTAATTTGTTATGGAATGGCTGGCTATACCCAATAAGAAGTCGTCTAAAGTCGTAGGTAGGGGGAGTCTGAGGGCCACGCTACGAGGTAGACAATCGTTGCAATGGACGTGAAAGGGACACAGCTGCATAAAACGAGAACTCAAGACTTACAAAGGGTCATAGCACTCAGAACAAGGAGGGCCGTCATAAAGGGATTTGGGCCCAAATAAAGGGATTAGGCACGGAAGAAAATGAATGAGAAAATATCTTAGAAGATGAATCTTAATACAGTTGATCGAGCAATAAACGGCATAAAATTATGTTTGTTGTATGAGAGCCCCATTAAATATTTATTTTATTTTGATTTTAGTATATTATTATGTTGTTGATGTGTAAAAAATTCAACTGTCTAGCTATCACGATTAATGAGATACAGCCTGGTGGCAGACGGACATCGAAGCCTCATGAAGAGAGTCCCGTACTTACCCTTTGGGTACGGAAGCCTAAGAAGAAGTAAAACAAAAGTGTTTGTTACCTGTGATGCGTGTGAAGTTTGAGCTTCTTGTGTCTGTGCCTGGAGGCCTCATGCTCGCACCAGTGCGCCGGCAGATCCTCGCCAGGGCTGCCCATGATAGACGTCTCCTCTGAAACGATATAAAAGCAAATTTTTTAAATCAAATCCATAAGATAACTTTAATCCTTTGAGAATTCAGGTGTCAGGAAAATAGCAGATAAGTAAGATTTCTATTTGAGTGATATAATTTGTCGTGCATAAACGTACCTATCTTAATAATATAATACCATAGATAGTATAATTCTATAGCAATAGATACCTCATCCGGCAACACGCGCTCTGGCATTGGCTCTGGCAAGCTTAGTTTCTAAAGTAATCTTTGGTTGGCTGTAGGTCCACCTCTACTTAGCTAGACCAATAACAGTAGGTATGTTAAAGCGTAAAAATAGATAAGTATTACGCATTAATATCACAACTGGCAGTTTGATTATTACATATAGTTGTAAAAATCCAAAATGCTGTTTATTGTTAGTTGTAGAATAAATATTTGCTGTAATATGTAGCACGTAACCCCCTCTGTGTCCTTACTTATAGTTGCAGCGCTTCTCCAGTTTTGTATCATCATACTACCATTATATATGTGTACCTAATTAAATTGTTGTCTGATTGATGTTAAAATATAAGTGGTAGGTATGTAATAAAAGCTCGACGTTAGCGTAAAGCACGTCATCAGTTACCTCTTAAAACCTCGCTATATACTTTGACTATATTCTCTCATATACTATAGTATGATAAGTAAAAGTATGTATAAAACGGGTCACTCACGTGCTATTTCGTCAGGATTGCCAACTATAGTTTCGAAGTCATTATTAAGGCGAGTGCGGGACCCGTGGCTGAAGATAACCCGAACTAAACGACATATTTTTTTTAATGGACTATGTAACTAGCTTCAAGTGAGCTTTTGCTACTTCACTGGCCTTTTTGAGGTGAGGGCAAAGGGTCCCCAGGTGGGACGGATTTAAGCGGTGAGCGTTGCCTGTGTGCGCAAGGCTTGGAGAGAAAGCAAACTCTCATATCTCCGATAGGCCGCGATTTGCATGCCCTGAAGGGCGGAACCTAGAAACAAAGGCTTTGGAGAGCAGCAACTATCATGTTTGCCGTATGAGCCTTAACGACGAAATAGCACGCGTGCTTATTCACGTACCGTCGGGCAGGTGGTCGCGCAACAGCAGCAGCAGGGGGTGCGTGCGCGCGCGCCGCCTCGCCTGCTCGGCGTGCAGCGCGCGCGCCTTCCGCTCCACCAGCGCGACCAACACCGCCTCCAGCCGCGCCGCGCCGCTCTCCTCCGTGCATACTGCTTTGTCGACCGTCTGGAATTTAAGCATTGTCTAATTACAAATTTGCCCGCCGGAAGAGTAGAATAGGACCAATCTAAGTCATTACGTGGATATCGTAGAAGGAGACTTAGGAAACATAAACAAAGCTAATAAACATCAAAGAGATCGTAAGCCAGGTAGAGAGTGTAGGCCAAATCCCCTGATTGCTCTGGCTGACAGGGTTGTACTCCTACAGTGGAGAATAAAAAGACCTGGTGGTGATGATGAAAGTTAAGTAAGTGAGTAAGTAATACTTACTTAAGTTACTAGGATAAGTAACGTGAAACTACGCACAGATGGCGCTATAAGCTGAGTAATATCTATGCCTAATATATTTTTAAAGAATATTTGTGGTGAGGGCAGAGTGCCCTCAACAAGTAAGGCAATCATTACCAAAGCGGGCCTTTGGTGATGTTTGCCTTACAGGCGGGACGGACCACGAGTTTGTGAAACTCTCATATATCTGAAGGAGCGCGACTGCATGCATAGCCTGAAGGACCGAACTGAGAAACAATGGCAAAGCATTTGAAGAGCAGCAACTTGTTTGCCGTATAGGCTGCCTAATGCTACTATGAGTAAAAAGAAAACTTTACATATATATCCGCGCACAAGTTAATTTGTTATCGAGTTATCAATCAGGGTCGTCGCTGCAGTATAAATTTAAGTACTAACGTACATACACGAAACGTCTCGAAATGTGCCACTAGCAACAGAAGCAGCTAATTTTTGCAAAGATATCGAACACATCCGAGAATGAGAAGGTGCCCCGAATGAATAAGATATCCGGGGCACCTGTACATTCTCGGGAACTCTTCGATTTTTCGGTCTGTACTTAAGTACTTTTGTTAATTTAAAAAACCTATCCTGCTTAAGCGCGAAACTTATTTGACTCTTTGGAGGTGCTAGTTATAAAAAACAATTTTATATGGCCGAACCCTTAAACTAGTGGCTTTTAATATGGTTGATATTTTTGTGTTTTCGCAAATTTTCTCTGTTTGTATTAGTACTTTCTGTATTGTTCCATGCAAAGGTCAAAACAATATGTATATTACATATCTTTTTCTAGCATACTTAGTTTACAGTGTCACGCGTACGCCTATTTCACATAATTAATTCTACGGCATATACCTTTGTTATTTTTCCTTAGATATGACCATCCCATAAGACAATAAAGGGAGAGAGAAAAAACAAACAATGGGGAAACTTTTCCTTAACTGTGAAAGTTCGTTTCATCTTCCATCATCCATCTAATATAAAGGTTATTAGGGAAAACACTCTTATCATTCAAACCATCAAACCACCTCGTCAAATAAAACAACTTTTTCTATAGGATGAATGCTGGGAATTTAAAAAATATATTCAAACTAGCTGCATGTTACCCGCGGCTTCGCCCGCGTAATATATAGCCTATGTCCTTCTCGGTACCCTAACCTATGTGTATCCAAAATTTCATTATGATCGGTTTAGTAGATACTGCGTGAAAGCGTAACAAACAAACAAACAATATACAAACAAACAAACTCACTTTCGCATTTATAATATTAGTTGGGAAGTTGGGATTGCGATTGCCGGTCGGCCGAACACTTTTTAGGGTTCCGTAGTAAACAAGGAACCCTTATAGTTTCGCCATGTCTGTCTGTCTGTCTGTCTGTCCGTCCGCGGTTTTACACAGAGACTATAAGTACTAGAAAGCTGTAATTTGGTATGAGTATGTATATCAATCATGGCAAAAAAGTGGTAGAATAAAATCCTGAAAAAAAAATTTTTTTAAGGTAGCTCCCATACAAGTAAAGTGGGGGAGTAATTTTTTTTCTCAATTTACCCATCGTGTGGGGTATCGTTAAAAAGGTCTTTTAAAAATATTGTGAGGTTGAGAACACCATTTTTCGATTTAGGGATCCATTTCCGAAATATTTCGTTTTAAAGTGCGAATTTTTGTTAGACGTAAGTGTCCCCCCCCCTTATCTGCTAAACGGTTATATATAGACACGTGAAAAAAATTACAGCAGTAGTATATATACTGAAGTTGAAAGGAAAACTATTAGAGCTGAGTACTAAGTACAAACTAAAAAGTTATAGGCAACCAACTTATAAACTGTAAAATTTCATACTATTTTCATTGTTAGATGTTTTTGGTCGTTAAACTGTAAGGTGCGAGTGTGAATAGTGTGAACTCAAAGTTGTCATTCGCAACTACGGAACCCTACACTGCGCGTGGCCCGACACGCACTTGGCCGGTTTTTAGGTATGAAAATGGAAAATTAGTTACTCATAGTAAACATATCCCTCCAAACCAAATCCCTCTCCTCGCCTCAATTGTTCCCTCCATAATACTTTTAATGAATTGATCGTACCGTATAAGTTGACAAACATCCTTCCTCTTCTTATTTCAATCGTTTTCAGTAATTTTCGTTTCTAATTTACTATACCCAACACTTCCTTGTTCGTCTTTATTTATTTATTATTATTTATTAAGTATGAATTGTACTCACGTCGGTCGACGGCTGACGCATGATGAGCGCGCGGCCGGCCCATGTGGCCGATCATCGCCTCGCACCGGTCGCTACCGAGCGCCACGCCACACCTGCAAAACGATACGGGAACTTTGCTTAATTTGAATGGTACACAACATATTATCATGTCTTTATCCCATGCGGAATAGACAGAGCCCATGATCTTAACCCAAAGGCTACGGTTAGCGTGTTAGTGGGCGTTAAGGTGGAAACCGGAATCAATATAGTTGTATGTTGCCGGACTTGATGTTAGGCCCAACACCATACAGGAAGAGATGTTGCTGCTTGCTGGGTTGAATGTGGTGGTGTGGAGATTCAAGATCACGTCATGGAGATAGTAGTTTATTGCTCTTGCTGGTTATATGGTGATGGCTTGGTATGACGGATTCTTTTCGATGGCATCATCCAAGTTTGCCGATGGATAGTATCTCAGAGGGCCATCGATAGTATCTCAATTAGATTGTTAAATATTCAAGTTATTTATATTATAAAACAAGCTGACACGCGCCCTACATGATGAAGGCCGTGGGTCGATAAATGTGCGAGGTAAGCTCGTACATGTGCGGCTAGCGCCTATAACGTGATTCTTTACATTTTCGCCCAATCCCTTGACTGGCTTTTACGGTATGCGCGGGAAGAAAAGCAGCTGTATATTCTATGTTTTTTGTTTTATCCCAAACCAGATGGATAGGATTCGAATGATCATTATCCTATTTTGACCATACCATAATAGCTTTACTCCCGAAACGTCCAAGGAAAAGTTTTCTTGACCGACTAAATAAAATATGAAAAAAAAGTCCTACCCGCGTAGAATTTTTTACCATTTCTTATTTCTTTTAATATCAGTGTATTGTCTTTCAGCGGCAACATTTACCTTCCAACAACTCCTACAATTTAGAGGACTACAGTCAGGCGATAGCGGTGGAGCCACACGGAAGCATAATAGAAATTTATTTATATCTGTAAATATTGTGTCATAAGAAAACTAAAAAGATAAATAAAAAGTGATGAAATTAGTTATTCAACTAAATTACTTACGAAATTATTTTAATTTTGTTCACTACGCATTAATGAAAATCTTAACACATGTGCGTACGAAGTCGCGGGTACAGCTAGTAAAAAATAAATAACATTAAATATTCTTTCCTAGCTACTACCTAAATCCAAAAAGGTAGTCTCTCACTAAGATTCGAAATAAATCACATAGCTGCAATACCTAATTCTTTTAAATAAAATTATTTTAATACGGTTTTTATCGCGTTTATTACATTATTTATACACCTAACGTTTCGAGCACTTTACAGTGTTCGTGGTCGCAGGTAGACTAAGTTGACATTTGTCTAGTATTTTATAAGAACTGCAAAATCTACCGCCTAAAATATTTATTGATAACGTTCCGGATGTACGCAGTATTGGCTCACGGTGTCTGAAGGTCTTGCTGTCTTCTGCTTAGCTTGAGACTTGATTAAATTGATGACTGGATCCCAAGCTGGTGGTAACTGCCAACCATCCTCTCTATTGAAATTAGGATGTTTTTTAATTTCAATAGCCTCACGAAGCATTCTTGGAATGTATCTGTTTTCTTTTGCAAGGACTTGAGGATTATCAAAACGCATATAGTGGTTGGGTTTGTCTAGGGCATGTTCACAGACTGCAGACTTCGTTGAGCGCCTATGCTTCATGTCAGCAATATGTTCTTTTATACGGGTACCGATGCTTCTCTTTGTTTGCCCAATGTATGATAAACCACACTCACAGTCAATTTTATAAACTCCAGCATCTTGTAACGGGATATTAGATTTGACAGGTCTTAAAAGTTGGTTTATTTTCTTGTGCGGCTTGTAATAGGTCTTGATTGAAGCACGCTTGAGTATATTACCAATTTTGTCTGTAACTCCCTTTACATATGGTAAGATGGCAGGAAAGCGATCAACTGTGTGAGGCTTTGGGCGGCTTCTGTGATGTGTTTTTGGGAGGTTGAGGTTGTTGCTTCTTAAAACCGATTTTACTCGTTGAAGCTCCTCCTTGAGGTGGTGGGTGTCACAGATGCCATGTGCTCTCTGAAACAAAGATTTACCAACGGTAGCCAACTGACATGGATGATGATGGGATTTGCCATTGAGATATTTGTCGTTATGGGTAGGCTTTCTATACACAGTATGACTAATAGTATTATCAGGATTTCTAATTATTAAAATGTCAAGAAAAGCTAATGAATTATTTGTCTCAGTTTCTAAGGTGAATTTAATTTTGTTATTAATTGAATTAAGATGGTTTAGTAATAAAGATACTTGAGTTTTTGGGAGAACAACGAAAGTATCATCTACGTACCGTTTGAACATCTTCGGCATAGCCAGGGTGGATGAAAGAGCCTTCTCCTCAAGGTCTTCCATAAATATATCGGCGACAATGGGGGAGACTGGTGACCCCATGGCAACACCGTCGATTTGTATGTAAAATTTATTCTCCCAGAAAAGGTAGCCTGATGTTAAGCAGTGCTCAAGCAACTCTGCATATTCTTGAGGTAGCTGGTGGTCCTCTAGTCTTCTCTTAACGATTTCAATACAGTCATACAGGGGAAGGCTGGTAAATAATGACTGCACATCAAAACTAACCATTGTGTCATCATCAGTTAGTTGTAGATCTTTAATTAAGCTGATGAAGTGGTAAGAGTCCTTGACATAAGTATCAGTGTGCCCACGAAGTGGTGATAATATCTTCGCTAGGTGTTGTGCCAGTTTGTAAGTTGGTGAATCAATCTGGCTCACAATGGGTCGTAATGGGCAATCTTTTTTGTGTATTTTTGGAAGGCCATATAATTTTGGCGGTTTCACACAGGAAGGTACGAGTGACATGGCATCTAAGTTTAGTTTTTCGGAGTATTTTGATATTAATTCTTTTGTTTTTGTGACGATCTTGTTAGTAGGATCATTTTTAACTTGTTTATATGTACTTTCATCCGATAACAGTTCTTCTATTTTAAAGTTATAATCCGAGGTGTCCATTATAACCGTTGAATTACCTTTGTCAGCTCGTAAGATGGTAACGTCCGGGTTCTTGCGAAGGCTGGTAAGTGCAAGATATTGTTCACGAGGAAGATTCGGTTTTGGCGGCTTGCCATGACGAAGAACTGCTGACACATCTTGGCGTATCGCTTCCAAATCTTCCTTTTTCAACTGATTTTTAACCAGGACGTTTTCTACCGAACAGATGATATGTTCATATGGGATTCTCCTGGGTGCCACCGCATAATTTAATCCATTTTTCAGAGCTTCAATTGCTAACGTATCTATCGGCGTTCAATATCTTGGCGTATCGCTTCCAAATCTTCCTTTTTCAACTGATTTTTAACCAGGACGTTTTCTACCGAACAGATGATATGTTCATATGGGATTCTCCTGGGTGCCACCGCATAATTTAATCCATTTTTCAGTTCAATTTATGTAAACAAACGCCGATAGATACGTTAGCAATTGAAGCTCTGAAAAATGGATTAAATTATGCGGTGGCACCCAGGAGAATCCCATATGAACATATCATCTGTTCGGTAGAAAACGTCCTGGTTAAAAATCAGTTGAAAAAGGAAGATTTGGAAGCGATACGCCAAGATATTGAACGCCGATAGATACGTTAGCAATTGAAGCTCTGAAAAATGGATTAAATTATGCGGTGGCACCCAGGAGAATCCCATATGAACATATCATCTGTTCGGTAGAAAACGTCCTGGTTAAAAATCAGTTGAAAAAGGAAGATTTGGAAGCGATACGCCAAGATGTGTCAGCAGTTCTTCGTCATGGCAAGCCGCCAAAACCGAATCTTCCTCGTGAACAATATCTTGCACTTACCAGCCTTCGCAAGAACCCGGACGTTACCATCTTACGAGCTGACAAAGGTAATTCAACGGTTATAATGGACACCTCGGATTATAACTTTAAAATAGAAGAACTGTTATCGGATGAAAGTACATATAAACAAGTTAAAAATGATCCTACTAACAAGATCGTCACAAAAACAAAAGAATTAATATCAAAATACTCCGAAAAACTAAACTTAGATGCCATGTCACTCGTACCTTCCTGTGTGAAACCGCCAAAATTATATGGCCTTCCAAAAATACACAAAAAAGATTGCCCATTACGACCCATTGTGAGCCAGATTGATTCACCAACTTACAAACTGGCACAACACCTAGCGAAGATATTATCACCACTTCGTGGGCACACTGATACTTATGTCAAGGACTCTTACCACTTCATCAGCTTAATTAAAGATCTACAACTAACTGATGATGACACAATGGTTAGTTTTGATGTGCAGTCATTATTTACCAGCCTTCCCCTGTATGACTGTATTGAAATCGTTAAGAGAAGACTAGAGGACCACCAGCTACCTCAAGAATATGCAGATTTGCTTGAGCACTGCTTAACATCAGGCTACCTTTTCTGGGAGAATAAATTTTACATACAAATCGACGGTGTTGCCATGGGGTCACCAGTCTCCCCCATTGTCGCCGATATATTTATGGAAGACCTTGAGGAGAAGGCTCTTTCATCCACCCTGGCTATGCCGAAGATGTTCAAACGGTACGTAGATGATACTTTCGTTGTTCTCCCAAAAACTCAAGTATCTTTATTACTAAACCATCTTAATTCAATTAATAACAAAATTAAATTCACCTTAGAAACTGAGACAAATAATTCATTAGCTTTTCTTGACATTTTAATAATTAGAAATCCTGATAATACTATTAGTCATACTGTGTATAGAAAGCCTACCCATAACGACAAATATCTCAATGGCAAATCCCATCATCATCCATGTCAGTTGGCTACCGTTGGTAAATCTTTGTTTCAGAGAGCACATGGCATCTGTGACACCCACCACCTCAAGGAGGAGCTTCAACGAGTAAAATCGGTTTTAAGAAGCAACAACCTCAACCTCCCAAAAACACATCACAGAAGCCGCCCAAAGCCTCACACAGTTGATCGCTTTCCTGCCATCTTACCATATGTAAAGGGAGTTACAGACAAAATTGGTAATATACTCAAGCGTGCTTCAATCAAGACCTATTACAAGCCGCACAAGAAAATAAACCAACTTTTAAGACCTGTCAAATCTAATATCCCGTTACAAGATGCTGGAGTTTATAAAATTGACTGTGAGTGTGGTTTATCATACATTGGGCAAACAAAGAGAAGCATCGGTACCCGTATAAAAGAACATATTGCTGACATGAAGCATAGGCGCTCAACGAAGTCTGCAGTCTGTGAACATGCCCTAGACAAACCCAACCACTATATGCGTTTTGATAATCCTCAAGTCCTTGCAAAAGAAAACAGATACATTCCAAGAATGCTTCGTGAGGCTATTGAAATTAAAAAACATCCTAATTTCAATAGAGAGGATGGTTGGCAGTTACCACCAGCTTGGGATCCAGTCATCAATTTAATCAAGTCTCAAGCTAAGCAGAAGACTGCAAGACCTTCAGACACCGTGAGCCAATACTGCGTACATCCGGAACGTTATCAATAAATATTTTAGGCGGTAGATTTTGCAGTTCTTATAAAATACTAGACAAATGTCAACTTAGTCTACCTGCGACCACGAACACTGTAAAGTGCTCGAAACGTTAGGTGTATAAATAATGTAATAAACGCGATAAAAACCGTATTAAAATAATTTTATTTAAATGTGTAACAATCGCGAAAACATAAGAAAACATTACCTAATTCTTACTAGGAACATTAACTAAGGATTCAGGAAACACCACTGGAGATAAGCCAGGCGTTTGTAACTAGACCACAGGCTCACCGAAAATAGTCGCACAGTGACAACATGAACATGAAAAATCCAATTTCTTGACGTAACTCCGTTTATTTGAAGGGATCAGGCGTATTTACCTACCTTACAGCTTTCATCTTGTAAGTATATTTTTATTTTTCTCTTTACATTGATTTATTGCGTTCTTTGGGGTTCATATTTTAAGTCTGGTAAAATATTTCCGAGTCTAATGTTAACATGTTATCTCCATATCAATTTCTTGTGACGTTTCATGAGAAGAATACGAATCTCTTGACACTTCAAAATCAGCTAAGTCGTTTAGACTTCAGGAGGCAACAATGGAACAGACATACTTACATATATACATACACGCGATTATTCCTTCTGGTTGGATCAATCGGATTAAAAGGAGTTAAATAGATAGCGTGATAAAATTGAAGTCCACGCGAACAAAGTCGCGGGCAATAGCTAGCAAAAAATAAGAAGTAAATTATATTGTTATCAATAAACACTAACTGTACTAATACGCAAAAACAACCCTCTCAACTGTACACGCGAAAGCCAACCCTCGTTATCGGTGGGTCTGTCGGGTAAAAATTAGGAAGATTACGCATGGCATATAAAAGTCGATTTTCAGACGCTGTTCAAGAATAATGCATCTCTGTTGTGAGAGAGCCACGCTACCGTTGAAATTGCAATTATCGGAAAAAAAACACGCACTTTTGCTGGTAGCATGAATGAAAAATCGGCGTGTGAGTAGTAGCTTTACCGCTTCTATGCTTCGTTCGGTGAACGAGACAGCCGGAGGCCCAGCTCCTTCTCCCCTCTGAGTAAGAAAAAAATAAAAAGACCGGAAACGCTCCTGTAACACCTGGTATTGCAGTTGTCCATGGGCAGTGGTAATCACTTACCATCAGGCGACTGTTTACCGTCCTAGTCATGAAAGAAAATAACTCAGCCGCAAGAAGTCCACTACTGGACACGGGCTTCCATCAAGGATTTCCGATAAGACCGGTAGGAAGCGGTTTGCAACCTTGTTAAGAATAACTAGGTACTTGAACAAAATAGTGATAAGAATGTTTTTTTAGGAACATAAGTTTTTTATTTAAATTCACTAAGTTGACTTTAAATAGCTATCTACATAATATCAACTCATTACACGTTTCAAAACAACTTTCAAACGTGTGAATAAATGTGTTGACTAAGTGTATATCTTCATACTCGTAATATCAACTCATTCACACATTGCCAAAAATAAATATGCAAGTTCCCGGAAAGTGTTTCAACATAATCTCGAAAGCGTAAAAAAATAATGGGCGTCCATTTGATTTCTTCAGACATATTTACTAGCACTTTGGTAAGTACCTATTGGCAATTCGCGTGAATTGACACGACTACTTTTACCTATCTAATCTAACTTCTAACTAATATTATAAATGCGAAAGTGAGTTTGTTTGTTTATTTGTTTGTTACGCTTTCACACCGTATCTACTAAACCGATCATCATGAAATTTTGCATACATGTAGATTAGAGAACTGAGAAGGACATAGGCTATAAATCACGCGAGCGAAGCTGCGGGTAACACCTTAGTATTAAATAAATATTTTGTATTGGAATTTGCCTTCCATTCGTACCTGAGCTAGGTATTCTATTATACAGACATTTGAAGTCAATGTTAGTAGCGCAACTTTCTAAAACCTAAATATTATTTCAAGAAATATCCTCCAATATTATTCTTTGTGATTTTTGCTGCAAATTTCCCATGATATTTAAAAAGCAAAAAATTGCATCATTTGTCGTAGATTGCTGAAAACTATGTCGGAACAAAAGTATAAAATAAGAAATGATATGAAATAAGAAATATAGAATAATAATAAGTTGTTTACTGTACCTATATATGTATGTTCAGTACCTAACATTAAATAAAATCTCCGGGCGACGAACTGAGAATATAACGGTCAAGTAAGCAACTCGGAAATTGGACGTCCTTTTAGAGATGTGAACTCAAAGGGCTTTGCGGAACTGCTTGACAAAGGTGAGACTGAAAGGGGCGAAGAGATTATTTATGGTCGCTCGATCCATTAAATTAACAATGCGTGTCATTTAACGACTTCTTGATTAAATAATGTGTCATAGGAGACACTGAAATGTACTTAATTTTAGTTTTCTGTCAAAACTAAAGTTTCGCCTATCTAGAGAACAGGAATTATTTTTAAAACAAACTTTCAATGATTACTTGCAAAAAAATACTATTGAATTTAGGTATTTTAATAGTCCAAAAATAGCTAAATCTTATGTGCAATTTTTTACAAGCGAAGTGAAACGAGAAGTAACAATTTCCCAATATGAAATTAAACTAAGTAAATTAAATTGTTAGTTACAGTCAGTTACAATACCTTAACGATAAATTACAATTTTCCAATATGAAATTAAGGTAACAAATTACAAACACCTTTTCAAAGAAATTAAAGCACACACACAAAATAAATACAAGGACAGATTGGCGTTACCGGCGTCTACTTTAGACATATATACTAGCACTGGACCTTCTGTCCCAAGCAAATTCACTGGAAAGAAAATGACAAAATAGCACAAATTTTACATTTAACTTTATTGTAAGTAAAAGTGTTGATATGTTAATTACCTAGTAGAGCCATAGGTAGGCTCTACTAGGTAATTAACATATCATTCTAGAGTAAATTTTATTTGTTTTCACTCAATAATAAAACTTCGCTATACCATGCCTGGTTTCATGTACATTAATATGTACTTACACTATATTCCACCACCATTATACTATTAATGTAATCGTACAAGTCATAGTTCGAACGCTTGTGAGTCAACACAAAACTGTTCGTTGTCTTGTTTTAAACTACAATAACACTAGAAAAATAAAGTTAATTGCACTACACTGTTCACTATTTTATAGCTACACAAACCAGCCACATACATATATCATTAATGGTTCAGTCAAGTGCCAATCAACTGGTATACAAACAAGATAAAATTGAGGCAAACGTTTGAATCAGCCTACGAGCTACGAGCCTACGACCGAGCGAGCCGCAACGAGAGTAAAAGATTGTCTAATTTAAAACTGAACGCCCCTCCAGTGCATTTACACTCACGTACTAAGTATGTTGACATAAGAAATACACATTATTGATCTTCGCCATTGATTCATCAAAAAATCTTGTTACCTTCCCAGACTGCTAGGCTTGTCGACCGATTTGTGGATGATAATATAGTACGACAGGATGGACGTGTTGACTTTTGACATTTCCTACCCTAATGCGAGGTCTGATGCTCGATCATTTGACAATTTAAGTTTGCGGGAAAATCTGGTTTTACAATAAAATTACGAATATGAACACAAGCAAAACGATCAATCATCATCATCAAATCAAATCTTTTTAGTCTTCACTGTGGGAGCATGACTCTCTCTGTACTACCAGACTCATAAATTGGCCAGAGCAGTCAGAGGATTTGGCCTACACTCTCCAGGCTGGCCAGACGGATTAGAGAGGTATCATTGATGTTTGTAAGCTTTGTTTAGCTTGTGTTTCCTGAATCGTTTTCTATGATATCCACGGGAAGACCTGCAGTGGTCCTATTCTACACTGCCAGGAAACACATGGCATATAGAATAGTATAATAGCAAAGCATAATTTATTAATATAATAGATTAAACAAACTTTACCCACGCTGCCCCCCGCCCCGCGCAGCCGTCGCCGCCCGTCCTAGCTGACGAAGCTCGCATGACGTGCTTACGCGGCGAATGAATCATCCGTCGGTCTGCCTTCGCGCAAAACTCTACCGAGCATAGGTATTTATTTATCTACGATTATACTAATGATTATCGCGTGTTTTTGACGGAGATTTTGTTAAGTGTATACTCTTTATTTATTTATATTTGTATTATGGTAAGGGTATAGTTCTCTTTTAGGTATTTTCCACTTTCGAACGACGAAAATTTGCTCATTTGATTTTGCAGATTATGTATGACACTATTGCTATTGTAACATCTTTATAACCAGGTAGTTACCATGTTCTAAAGGAATAAATGAACTTGAATCTTGAAAAAAAAATGAAGGAGGTTCTCAAGTCGACGCGTATATTTATTTTTTATGTATGACCACGCTTAACTTTTTACAGAGTCGTTGGATTTCAGTAATTCTTTCTTTGTTAGAAAGGGTATACCCTGAGATTGTTCCTATAAAAATTTGGAAAATATCCCTCCTAAGGGTAGGAAAACAGGGAATGATTGATTTTTGCTATTCAGTCTATGTCGTTGATTTAAAAAGTAATTATTTACTGTCGTTTTTTATAACAATGCGATTCTATATTTTATAAGAAATACAATATATAATAGGTAAATATCTAAGACCTATGTTTTTCTGAACAATATCAATTTTGATTTGATCAAACTTGGGACCTCCGGTGCACTAGCCTGGCGTGACGACCACTAGGCCACAAAGGTCGGTGTCATATTCTGTAACTAAAGACAAAAGACTTTTGGCTTAACAAAGTTTTTAATATAATTTATTATGTTAGCGAAAATTAAACAATTTTTCAGAAGCAACAATTTCCAAGATATTGAATAACGTAATTATTATTGTTTCGTTGTCTGAAATTAAATTTGAAATAATCAAGCCACTGATATGTGGTCGGCTGAAAACTAGAGAGCTATGGAACTTCACAATAAATCGCGCGTATTCATGCCTTTGAAAGGAATAATCCACATATTTGCCGCAAAACAAGTTATCTGGACCGACAGCGTTCAGCAAACTTCGGAACGGAAAATGAACGGTGTATGCAAAACTGGGCAGCTGCAGGGTATACAGGTAGAATTATTTTAATACGTTTCAGTGTTCGTGGTCGCAGGTAGACTAAGTTGACATTGTCTTATATTTTATAAGAACTGCAAAATCTACCGTTATAAAATATTAGACAAATGTCAACTTGATCTACCTGCGACCACGAACACTGAAAAGTGTTCGAAACGTTAGGTGTATAAATAATGCAATAAACGCGATAAAAACCATATTAAAATAATTTTATTTGAATGAGTAACAATCGCGAAAACATAAGAAAACATTATATACAGTTAGAAAATATGTATTGGCAATAATATTTTGTCTTAAATACATGAAAGGCAGTTGATATGTGTTTTAAGTTACTAAATGAATTGTGATCAATCTGGCCAATCAACTTACCAATCGACGCCAGTTTACCTAATAGTTTAACAAGCATCATTTACTCCTAGTATAGGGAAAAATGTTGGGCAAATATTAATTTTTAATTCAAACGACTAATGTCGTACCTATAAGGCCATCGCGCTTTGATTCTATTTTTACCTCTTTAAAAAAAAACTTTATAAAACAATAAAGTTTAAAAATTCTTCCTGCGTGAATTTTTCGCATCTCATAATTCTTAATTTAATAAGAGTATAAGGTTGTTAGAAATCGTAAAAAGAGTAATGTTGTATGAATAATTTCAACATGCTTTACTTGAGAAAAATAATGTTATTTCGTTAGAAAATCTTTTTAATATGGTTAAATTTTATTATAAGTAACAGACATAACTTTGCCTGCCAACGACAATTCCTTCGTATATGGAAATATAAAAATATGACGTGTGTATAAAAAAATATGCAAATCTTCGTCATTTATCTTGTTCCTCTTCCTCAAAGCTGCATTCTCTTTTATTATTCCGGGGTCTTGATGGCTTGTGATACATAAAAAGCTATTTGAAGATATAAACAATGCATTACAATTTGTTACTCGCAAGTTCCTCATTCTTCTATTTCCTAAGAAGGACGAGTTTTATTGTGGGGACCGTAAGAAATAATATTATTGTATGGTTCTCAGATTGTTACGCAAAAACTATTGACCTTCTTCCTCTTCTTATCCCACTTAATGTGCGGTCGGGACAGCATGTAAGTGTTTAGGGTTCAGTATCCAAAAGGTGAAAAATTCGATGTCTGTCTGTCCGCTTGTCACTACTTGACTGTATCTCATAAACCGTGATAGCTGTCTAGCTATCGACAGTTGAATTTTTACGAATGATGAATGACATCATCACAAGTACTAAAAACAGAATTAAAAACTTTTTGATCATTGTACATTTTGACGATCGAGCGTATTAAGTCCAAGTACAATTTGACTTCTACTCATTGATGTTCCTGGGCGATATAGTTAATTTAATTCCTATACAACAAACGTGTTTTTTGCCGTTTTTTGCTCTTTATTAATATCGGCAACAAGTTGACGCACATGGCTGATTTTTTATTTTTTAATCTACCTCCTAAGCTATTTGCTTTGTTGTCTTCCTTTTCCCCATATCCTTTATATACTACATCCATATTTTCTTTGCTCTTTTCCTTTATTTAGACTTCAATATGGTGAATTCATTAATTAAAAACTATGGACCAAGTAAAATAAATATTTATAACGATGGGCAATCCCAAATAATTGTATTTATAATTCCTTTATGTTTAAAAAAAATATGGTGATTGGTTCAAATATTATTATTTTTAACATATTTTTATTAATAAATTTCCCAACTTATATTATAAATGCGAAAAGGAATTTGTAAATTTGTTTGTGTTTGTTTGTTAGGCTTTAACGCCCTATCTACTGAACCGATGATCATTAAATTTTGCATAGGTACACGTTGTTTGGAGTACGAGAAAGAAGTAATTTAAATTAAATTACTTTTGTTACGGTTTTACCGCGTTTATTACATTATGTATATACCTAACATTTTCAACACTTTACATTGTTTATGTTCGCAAGAAAGTAGGTAAAGTCATTCTAAACAATAGGTGCCTAAATAATGTATATGTTTAATTTTAAAAGTAATTTCACTTAAATGTGTAATAATTGCAAAAATATTGGTAATTCAGACAAGAAACCTTAAAAAATTAGTTTTTAGACAGCAGCGCGATGACCCATGCAATGTGAAACCGAATCTATATTAAAGCTTCGCCAACTAGCCAATCTGCCACCATTTTTACTGCAATGCGTTCACGGGCGCAGGTTTAGCAATTCTGCGGTATTGTCCATTATGCAAACATACAGGCCATCCCGCTGAACAATTATCTCCCGAGAATCATTTGCATACAAATTAATACTGCCTACCTGTGCAGCGGCTCCGCGGAATAAGAACAGAAGCAAAACTCTAGCTATGAGTATTTAAACTGAAATGTTACACTTTATATTTCGGCTTCTATTTCTGTACCTGTACTATTTCCAAGTCATCATCAGGTCTTTCTAGTCTCCACTGCAGGAGCACGACCCTCTCTGCACTACCAGAGCCATATACTACCCTGAGTAGTCAGAGGATTTGGCCCACACTCTCCACGCTGGCCAGACGGGTTGGAGAAGTCTCTTTGATGTTGTAAGCTTTGTTTAGCTTGTGTTTCCTTAGTCGCCTTTTACGACATCCACGGGATGACTTGGAGTGGTCCTATTCTACTCTGCCGGGAACCACACGGCGACTATTTCCAAGTATATAATTTTAATTCAGAGAAAGATCAATATTTAAATTTATTAAGCACTAGCTGTTGCCCGCGTGATATATAGCTTATGTCCTTCACTAACCTATGTGTATGAAAAATTTCATGATGATGTTCAGTAGATAGGGCGTGAAAGTGTAACAAACAAACTCACTTTCGCATTTATAATATTAGTTAGGAAAGGATACAATATATTGTGCCGTGTGCACAATATACTTTGATAGCATACCTTATTAGAAACGAGTTCATTCACTCCATAATTGATTTTGTCTTACACCTCAGTCATTCTGTGTTACAAGAAATAAACGGACGTATATTCAGTATCTCGTATCATTGTGGACCCCTTATACCTACACTTACACACACCATATAGAAGTAGTCGGCAACCGCTACAATATCTTGTATTTTAATACGCCAGCTCAAAAGGTGTTGTGTTTTCACAGTTCACGTATGTAATTGTGAGCGTATAAGTGCCTGCACAGGTGAGGATGTTTGAGATATCGTTATCCTTGCCTTATCCCCAATAATAAGCTATATTTTTTTGACAATGAAGCTAAGAGTTAAGACGTTAGTCTGCTATATGAGAAATTTTATGAGATTATACATTTATGTACTTCATTTTAAATAAATAAAAAATACTGTTAATTATAAAGGGATAAATAATTTTCTAAAGCTACCCAAGGAGGGTTACGGGTAGTGCTATCTGTAATAAAATTACTAAATCGTATAACACCATGAATTCCTAACAAGCTGAAACAAATGGGTCCCGGACTGCGACAGAACATAGTTGCGGATGCAACCGAAAAAAAGTGAAAACAAGTAGAAGGTATTTTGTATTCAATAAAATATGAAATTGTGCAGATGCATGATGTGCAGGTTTTGTATTTTTATTGGAAAAGTCCAATAGCATAAGCGTTTACCTCAAAAGACTGTCAACACACTTTAAATTTGATATAAGTACGGTAAGATTTTCTAAATGTTGGTTGGGCAAATGAATTCGGTAGTTGCCTAATGTTAAGATTATATAATATTTGTTTCCAATCAACTAATTTCTATCTAAAAACACCATAAAGAACACTTTTTATTTGATATCGATTAGTTAAGTAATGTTAAAACTTCTTTAAAGTTGGGTGAATAGGACCATTTTTAAAAGTATGAAAATCTTTCGTTACAATTATACTGTATTGTAGTCCGCTAAATTTATAGCAACTTTTATTATGAAACCATTACCACAAACGAAATATTTCGTATAGCTACCAAACAAAGTTCTACCGCCACCTATACAAAATACAAAGTTGTGACGTCACAAATATGTAGGCAAATCTGCAGCGCGTTTTCACGTCTAAAAATTAACGTCTAAAAACATGTGTCCTTAAAACTTTTATATCTGAAAGAGTTTTTTGCTTAGAAATGTATTACTGTCACTATTGTGTTTATTTTTGGCAGGTCTTTACATAGCAACACGAAAAAATTTTTAGGCAACATGCCAATTGAAACGGTAAGAAAGAATTCAAAAATGATATTACCATATGATATCCCTTAAATTTTATAGCAACATATGTATAAGGCCATTCCCATAAACGCACTATTTAATAAAGCTGCAGAACAATCTTCTCATATCGCCCGTACAAAAGCGCCATGTGTGACTTCAAATGTGTCTGGTCCTATCAAAGCGAACGGCGACGGATTAATGGGGTCTCCCAACAATGTGACTTCGCAGCGTCTACATCTCAAGGAGTTTTAAGAACTATTGTAGTACTCACAATTATTAATACTATCCTGTTAACTACATTGACCACAAATAAATTTCATTTAATTTATCTTTTCTACACTGCGTAGTACAAACAAATATAATAAAATATAATAATATAAAAACAACGCACTCAACAACGTTTAAAACTGCGTATCTCGCGCATAATAGCTAGAATAAAACAAACAACATATAGCTAGAATCTAAGTTAGAAGATATTATCGTATGATATCGACATAGTAGCCATAAAAATGGTTCCATAGTCATTCGCTGTGGTATCGATTTTCATTAGGCGATAGGCGAGTCATTATTCATCGGCTAATATTCTGCTATAAAGGTTTGGATCGAGACGTTAAAAGTTTTGTGATATACATTCATATCATATATTCATTTATAAGCATGCTGGTTTGGGAAAAAAGAATAAAACATAGAATATACTAGCTGCTTTTCTTCCCGCGCAGACTGTAAAAGCCGGTCAAGAGATTGGGTGAAAATCTAAGAAATCACATTGATGGGCGATGCGGCTAGCAACCCATCACTATTTTTATTCTGCTTTCTACCTTTACGCCCATTCGATGCTAAACGTGGCCTGTAGGTTTTATGACCTTGGGCTCTGTCTACCCCGCAACGGATAAAGACGTGATAGTATGTATGTATTTATAAGCATAGATTTTTTGAATAAATTAGCGTGTCACAGTCAAATATATTCTCTTTGAGCAAGTATATTTTCACCGGTCTTAAGCCGCAAGTTTATTGAAATGCTTTATTTTTGAGACAAGCTTTGCAATGAGCCATTAATAATGAGTAAAGTGCTTGCCAACAAAATCAAATGACCTCAAACTCCAGGGGTTTATGTCCTTTAGTTTAGAAGTGTCTATGAACACCTCTCGATTCTATCATGATATCCAGTCTTTAGTACCATATATATGGTACTAAAGACCTGATCTTAGTATGGAATAATATGTTATTCCATTTTCTTCCGACTTATACAGGTTTACAAAACTCCAGCTTAATCGGTTAAGGATAAATGCGTCAAAATTGCAGTTAAAGCATGTTAAATAAAAGCTTGTAATAAAAAGAAATTGGCGTAAGAGATACGGCTAGCTTTAAAATTTTTGACAAGTTATACTACAGCATGAGCTAAATTAACATGCTTTCATTACCTATAGCAGGCCACGGTTTTGCAGCGTCTTCTTATGATAAATCATAACATAGCGGTTGCAAAGTCGTAAGTGAAAGTTGGCAAAAGTTTTAATAACTAACAAAAGAGCTGGCACTTCTTTAAGATGTAACCAACCATAACAAATGGGGGTTTGATATCAGTGCAGCTGAAACGTTGCCTTAAAGATTCTTGGATGGTTTCCAAGAAGTCAACGATAAAATGTGGTTGGGTAAGAGCATCTTTAAGAACTATTGTTTTATGAACATACTCGTAAAGTGAAGAAACTATCCAGTTTCTGCAATAAAATAAAAAACCTGAAATTTTGAAAATGGTACCCACTATTCTTTAAATTTCTTTTTATCTATTTATATAGGCTGACGAATCAAAGCTTTAAATTACATAAGGCATGTGTTATAATTTTTTTTCGTAGCTAATATAAGACTAAAAAATACACGTTTACACAAGAAACTCAGAATCAGATATAAAAGTTATTGAGTCACATAGTAATTTTAGACATATAAAAACGCATTGCTGAAATGTCCTCTTTGCGTGAAAACTTCATTTACCCTTTACATCTTTATCTAAACTTTAAAGCGGAATTAAGGTTTTTTTTATGTCATAGGACAGCAAACGAGCAAGCGGGTCACCTGATGGGAAGAGATCACCGCTGCCCATGGAAAACTGCAACACCAGGGGTGTCACAGGAGCGTTCCCGGCCTTTTATTTTTCCCTCCCTAGACAGAGGGAGATGGACGAAGCATAGCAGCAGTAAAGCTACTATACTACTCAAACGTCAATTTTCTGTGAGAGTGTGGTACTTCCCCGGACGAGCCAGCCCGTTCATGCTACTAGCAAAAGTGATTTTTGCCGGTAGCGAGGCTCTACCACAACTATAAACAACATAAAGGTAACTTAACGAATCAAAATTAAAGTTGTCATAACAATTTTTTAACATAGAAACGTTATTTATAGCCTATGTTCGTTAGGTTCTGAAGATACGACGTGAAAGCGTAACAAACAAACTCACTTTCGCATTTATAATATTAGTTGGGATTAGTAATATTTGAAACAACATTTATATAATCTTTGCCCAGCAGTGGGACATAGCAACAATAGGCTAAAAAAATGATATAGTGTAAAAAATACAAGTTTAACATTTATAAATAAAATAAAATGTTTTTTTTATTCAGATAACTTAGATCCATTAATTGTTAGTAACAATTTAACTTAAAAACTATGTTAGTATCATTTACGTAAACCAATTACAATGCCACTCCAGAACGAGTGGAGTGTGCTGTCAGCTTTAGCACATAATGCCTGCAGAATATTGTTGTTGCTGCCTCGTAATATGTTTAGTAATGAAGCGACTCGTTTGCGTCTAATGGCATAGAAGTCATCAGTAAGGGCTTCAGCAAACATCGCAGAGGCGCTACAGAAGCGAGGCAGCCGCAACAGTATCCTGAACATATTATTATATTGCACGCGCAAGGCACTGTGTGTCTTTTGCTTATGACTATTAGGTAGCTAGTGGAAGGAAATGAAAGAGACTTTTACCCAGCAGGTCAAGAATAAAAGATTTTTGCACACTTAGACACCAAAGCAGGCTAACTTAGTAGAAAGTAGAAATATAGAAATACGTATATAGTATAAGTTATATAAGCTACATTTCCCTAAAACTGCGGCCCGGCTTATAGTGGCCTAATAAATTCCAGATATACAATGGGCTGTTATTATAACTTAAGGTTGATCGGTAGTAACTTTTGGGTCATCAGGAGACAACTGTGCAATCGGTAGAGTAGAATTAGTTATATCCACATCGACCGACCGCGTTGGGGCGCATGCATGATTCATAAAACAAAGAAAATTAGACTTAATACTTTAAGTAGATTTCTGCCATTTTAGCCAGATTAATAGGTGTTTTGTTGTCAGTTTCTTTTAAGGGTACGTGAACTTGTCACTTTGTTTGTGTGATCTGTGACTATGTGTGTTATAATAATTTAATTCCTGTTGGGCAAGAAACGTTAGATCTTATTTTTATTTACCTTTTACCAACGTGTGTAATGAATTATTAATGACCACACCGTAACAGATACATATATTTCATATTTGATTAGCGTAACAGAGCCCCCATAAGCCACCAGGCCCTGAGTGTTTATTCGATTTAATGGCGCATAGAAATACAAATTTTGTCACGCTCTGGTTGGTGTATAATATCCATTAGTCACTCTCAAAGACATAATGACTACTTCACAGGGTGTACACCAAGTAATTTACATATATGGAGACCCTTTAGTTGAATTGTTAATATTATAACTATAGTAAGTAATCCTTATCGTCACATCTATGACTCTACATGCACATATGTATGTGTATATATTACTATTTAAGTTCTTTTTAATTTGTGCATAGCTGGAAAACAAATAATATTTGTATGCCGTATTTATTTTTAAAATCTAAAGAATAAAATATTAAAAACATATCTTACGTATAAAAAAAACGTATGCACCCAACGCACCTAACACTTCCTTTGCACCCCGTTTGGTGAATAATATTCATATGTCAAAGACACTATGACTGTCTATTACTACTTCATATGACTCACAAACTCAACAGGCAATGCCAAAGTACCTACTCAGTGCGGATAGAAAGACATACACATTTAGTGGACCCCAGGCTCCGACACACCCCAGCTGGGGATGCAACCGAGAACTCGTTTAGACAAGGGAAAGGGAGAGGATAAACAGACAGATGGTCATATCGACCTATAAAGGTTCCTTACTCACAACGGAACCCTAAAAATAAATGTTTTTAAAAACTGCTTTTTTACGTGCTTAAAAACGTATGCAAACTAAATACATTCTGGTTGAATTTCACGTACAATATCTCTGCAAAATGGTAAGTTATGCCGGAAATTACATGTCAAGTAATTATCGTCGTTTTCTATCATACGAGAAAAGCGACATGCTGTAATAGGCGAAGTTTTTTAATTTCAATAATCCCAAGTTCTGTTCCTTTGAAATCCAACTCTTGAAAACAATAAATCTGACGAGTCAAAGCGGATAAAGTAAGGTTAAGAGCAATTTGGAAGTACTTCCCGAGAATAAATTTGTAATTATAATTTGTAGGTAATATTTGCAGCCTATTTAGATGTCTCAATGATAAAAGAATTGTTGATTAAGGTACATTTTTAAATGTATAGATTTTTGTCACTCATCTATTATGAGCTAAGAAATTCGGCAAGTGCTTACGCCGTAAATAAAAAAGACTGCATAGACCACTCATACAAAGATTTGATTCTAGGGTAATAAATGTTTAGTATAGTATACTAAACACAGCTAAAAAAGGTAAAAAAAAAATACTCGTCTTTAATTTTTCCTAGTGACTGACACAACATTTTCTTAAATGCTCTTTAAGTTAGACTACATATACCAAATTCACTTAAAAAAATACTTTTGCCGTGCAACATTACAAACATACATACAAATATATATACATACAGATACGCTCTTATGAAATTTGGCACACGTATTTCTAAGCTCGAAGACTAACATATACAAAAACTGTGCAATTCAGACACTATTATAGACAAACAGTTCGAATTGTTAACCTCGTTGTTTGAAGTCATTTCATTGTATTTTAAAATTAATAAATGAGTTATAATTACAATTTACATCTTACAACAATGTTCAGTATTAATTTATTGATAACAGTATGTTTTCTTTAAACGCCGTCAACGCTGGTGCCACACCCCTCTCACTCTTAGTGCTACAGTTGTCCGTAAGCAACGGTGAATATTTACTTACTACCAGGTTACCCTCTTGCTCGTTTGCTGTCCTAGAACATAAAAAATACATGTCGCTTTTTTACGCATTGGAATAAAATGTATCGAAATATAATCTTAGAACAAGAAAAATCATTGATCCCAATGGCAGATTTTACGCCATTGGGATCAATGATTTTACATTTTATAGACTTGGTCTACACCGTAGATCTTCGTAGTTTACACCGTAGCCTCTTGCCAAAAGAACGGAAACGCAGCGTAGGCGCTGGCCGCTGACCTCGTAGCAGTTCTTGTTTGGTCTACGTCGTAGGCCCTTCGTGAATTATATTGAATTGAGATTCACTTAAAAACAGTAAGACTTTTCTTTTTGACCGACTTCAAATAAAAATATTTATTTTATTTACAAAACGTTAAATTTCATTAAAATCAGTTGATTTCGCGTAGAGTATAATATTCTTTGGTTTAGTTAAAGACAATTTTATTTTTACATAAAAGATTATTTATTTAGAAACACTTCACCAAGACCTTCTTAATAATTTCATTTTCAGCGAAAGGTTTAAGCATATATTCATGTAACAAGGCTTACTCGTACACAAATACTTATAAGCTTAAGATTCGCCTGGACGCGCATGTCTCCATACAAACGGAAAAAGGGAATTGTGGCAATATTTGATAATTTTGGTGTAAAATTAAGCACCCAATCAATTAATCTTCTTATAATCTATGTACGTTCCTATACAGTTTACAAATTTAAAACGGCTTGTAATTCTCAAATCATTGGTATTTTAACCAAGCTGTATAGGAACGTACGTAGATAATAATGAGATTAATTAATTAAATGCTTAATTTTACTTCAAAATTATCAAATATTGTCACAATTCCCTTTTTCCGTTTGTATGGAGACATGCGCTTCCAGGCGACTCTTAAATTACCCATATCGCTCAAGGAAATAAAATATTCATAACAGTAGGCTTAAGCACATAAAAAAACTCTCAACATGATAAAGTCTTTTAGTAACGTTTTCAAAAATTCAACATGTTTTTGAAATAATAACCTTATTTCCACAGTATCATGAGTTCGAGCGACTCATCGCCGATCTCAAATTGCGAGTATATCTCTGCTATACATGTATCATCTTTGTTCAGGAGTTGGTGTTTGATCACGCCGTGTTTATTTAGGTCACTTCTGGCGGGCAGGACCATAAACTAATTAATGTATAGATATAAAGCTTTATATTCAGCGTATTAAAATACGGAACTGAGAATACAATGTCTTTGTGTTCTGTGGTGTAAAATTACCCTCGATATTCCCTTGAAGGAGTGACTTAGCCCGTCTAAATGAACAATTAAAGAACCATTTCCGCATTTTCTTTTAGACATTTTCATATTATAAAAGAGTTTGACCAACCCAATATGTAATTGGCCAAAAATCATTGTTCCCATAGAAAAAGTTGTTTATATTGGTTGAGCCACCATGAAACTTATACTTAATTTTCACAGGTATTATTCTGCGGTTTTCGAAATAACCAATGAATGATTGGATGATGAATGAACGACTGAATTAATGAATGAATATTATTTAACCCTTCTTGGGTTAATGTCAGGCAGACAGCCGGCTCGTATGACTTTCGCCAAATTATATATAAAGTAGGCTAACTTGCCTACTTGTTATAATTTGACTTGACATAATTTTTAATCATAAAAATACTAATATTATGTATTAAAAATACGTGTATGTATGTGTGCCTGTAAAATAAATTAAAATAAATAATGATATACACTGCAAATCGTACGACACAATATTAGTACTTACTAATAAAAAGAATAAAAACTAGAAATAGTGTAGGCTAGTTTTCTCGATTATTATTATTGTATGCTGGGGTGCTTCGTGTAGCTTTGTGGCGAAATTACAGGCGATGATAGAAGGTCTCTCAGTGTGGGCATGACAGTAATGGCACCAACGCGATTACATTGTTAGGACAAGATGGCGGAACCAAATCAATATAACAGTAAAATTGCCACTTTATTGCTGTTAAACCCTGTGATTTAGCTACACCATCAATACTAAATTAACATAGCTATGACAATAGTAAATACTTTTGTTGAATGGACCTAAAAATTACATTCCCTAGTTCCGTCCTAATTTAAAACAACTTTGGATCATTTCAGCCATTTTTCCATACACAGTAGCGCAGGATTGCTACTTTCGGACACCAGAAATAGGCTTTTTAGCAAGTTTATTTGAGTATTCGACATGTTCACAAAACGTAAACAATTTAACCATTTAAAGTCCATTAAAAAGAAACAATTTCAATTATACTGAATTTAATCAACTTTTTATTTACTAATACTTAATAATTTTTACTCGATCATGCAACTTTAAGCTCTTGTGTGGCACAAAATATTCTTTTTATTTACTAATACTTAATAATTTTTACTCGATCATGCAACTTTAAGCTCTTGTGTGGCACAAAACATCCTCATTTCACATTCAAAATATCTTTGTTTGTGAGGGATGAACTTAGTCTTAGAGCTACATTGGTTATCAACTCAGCAATCGCCACTGTTACAGCAAGAACCATAAAGATTAATGACGTGTGCGGCTTATATATCGGGCAGAAATTGAAACAGACAGACGATAAGCTCCTGAATAATAAAGGAACAGTATCATGCTATTCATACTTGTGATAGATTCCATTGTACAGGAGAATGAGCTTCATTTTCAATTTGTAAAGGCAATTTTTATGGTTGTCATCTTGTTTACTATTCTACAGATTATTTTTTATACGGAGATGTACTATTTTAAAATTTACTGTCTCATCATAAATTGTGGATTAAAGTTAGTATTTACTATATATGTTTCAATAATAATGCACCTTCCGCAAATTGACTATGTATGCTAATAAAATGTCATTTTGACAATTTTTGAGTTATTTTGGTCATCGTAGGCATTCGTAGACATTATAATGTTTAAATTATTTTAGGAACTTAGGCTCAATATATTGGTAGGTAGTAATAATTTTGAATTCTTTAATTAAATTTATAAAAGTTATTAAAAATACATTCTGCTACTTCGTAGTTATTTGTAAAACTTCTAACTATACGTACTACTCTACTAAGTACTAAGGATTTCAATAGTGGCAAAATCGATATAAATACAAGCGATCGGTGGAAACGTGATAAATTGCAAGAAAAATGTTGTTATTCAGTCGTAATGGCTTGAGCGGTGACTCGCCTACTTTCTTTGCGTCGATAAAACGCATGAATCATTTTTCTTGCTTCGTTTAGTAGATATTATCCAATTACATGTTTATTCAAGTAAATTAACTCGTAAATTTAACATTTTGACTATAATTTTATTCAACGGCTTGAAAGAAGGAGTATTTAATTTAAATACCTATTTGTCTTAATAAAATTTATCTACCAATATCAAATTGTAATGTACTAATACTTCGAATAATGTGAACTAATTAATAAATAATTATAAGTATCCATGGGTACATTAGTATGATTTGCCCATGGATATTTATTATTGAGTTGTAAGCTTGTAGGTAT
The DNA here is from genome assembly GCA_963082605.1 of Rhodophaea formosa. Taxonomy (NCBI): domain Eukaryota; kingdom Metazoa; phylum Arthropoda; class Insecta; order Lepidoptera; family Pyralidae; genus Rhodophaea; species Rhodophaea formosa. The sequence goes on from OY720206.1 coordinate 16,144,396, forward strand.
CATTTACGGAGGCCGTGTTGCTCGAAGGTATCATTGGATACTCACTGAATGATTTATATTTTATAAAGATATAAACATTCTTAATTTGATATTTTTAGAGGACTTATAGAATTAATTGCTGGGTAGCGCTAGTGTGTGAACTCACCTCGCCTTAAGCCAGTCAACATGCAACACATGGCCTTTCGGTCTTATGGACTTAGGCTCTATCTGTAAGTGATAAAGGCGAAATACTATGTATGTATCTAGCTAGAGTTATATGTATATATCTATTTCCTATAGAGTGAGGCACCAAAATGGGGTCACTTAGCATAAGGCGATGATGCGACTGACGTCGCGCCAATTGGTCTTCCCTGACACATTTTAAAATGAGAGTTAGAGTGCTGTTGGGCACAAAGGAGATAGAAATAAAGGTTCAAGAAATTTAAAATTTTCCATATTAACCTGAGCGACCATCGAACCCGGGACCCTGTCATTCAAAGTACTAGCAGTACCACTGTGAGTGCTTTTTACGAATCACAAACTATAAGACCCCAGAATAATGGAAAAGAACGCGCCAGTAAGGAGGAAGAACATGAAAAATGATGACGATTCCCATATTTATTACACACTACGTATTTTATACAAGGCTTATGGGGAGATGTTTTCGTTGGAAAGGAAACTTATGTCGGCAAGACAAAATATTTATCCTTCTTATACGTACTGTAAATCTATAGAGTCACTTCAAGCGATGAAATGTTGTTTTTACAAGCTTTTATTTCTTTGTCAACCACACAACTACTTTTTATTTCTTATTCTAATAAATCAACACAAAGTAAAGCCATCATATACAATTAAGCCATAATTTTCCTATTACAATATCGAATTTTCAACTTTACCGACCGCTGCCTTGAAACATAATTTATTAGGGTCCATTTCCTTTCGGTATAATCATGGGGCAATGAAATTTTTTATAATTTCCGCAACTGAAATTAGGGAGGCGTTTACAAATTCTTATCGCCTATTTGATGGATTAATACTGTTCAAAAGTAAATTACCATAAATATCCACGAAATATGAGGTCAGTGTTAGAAACACGGAAGGTAAACAAAGTATTTTTTGCACGATTTACTTACTTATTAGGACTTTTGATTGCATTTTGAATTATGTAACGAGTTCTAAAGCAATGGATACCTCTGAAAAACAGGATAAAATAGGTCATGTTATTTTCTGAATTCAATCTATCTGAACTTTTGTTAAAGATTGGATTTCTATACACAATGTTGTTACGAAAGAAGTGTGGAAGCTAACAAAACACTTAAAATGTACGAGTAAATATTTTGAAAGAATTTTGTCCTACAAGTAACAAGTTCAAACGTCAACATATTGTTTTACTTTCTATGATCTAACTTGTTTAGAGAAAAAGGTTTAAAAGTATAGTACTTGATAACTTGTATGTATTTGTAAGAACTTCTAGTTAATAGAACTTTATAAATAAATCTTTGATGGGTGTACAATATATTATTATTACATTATCAAAGATATGAATTAGTAAGAATGTTGTCAAAAGTAAAAAAAAAACTTTAAGTTTGGACATTAAATTACTCTCCCGTTACCCACATTCGATAAATATACTGGCTTCTAGAAGATATAAATTCTGAGAATGAATAATTTGGAACTCAACCGGATCTTGCGTCGTGCAATGTTCCTTCCTTTCATTCGTTTATGAATTTCGTAAAAAAATAGTTACGAAAATGATAAATTTTCTCCTTGTAGTTTTAAATGCACAACACAGTTGGATATTATTGTAAATTGGATTTTATTTCACGGTGTAGAACAAAACCTGCCCAATCTCTACGCTACACGAGTTAGGTATGCTTGCTCTAAGCACCAACATGGTGAAATAACTCATAATCAGGTCTTTTTTAGTCTCCAGAAGGAGCACTTACAGAGGAAGAGTCTCTGACAGGAACTTGACTCTGTACTACCAGAGCCATATATTAGTCAGAGGAAGCACAGGATTTGGCCTAACTCTACACGCTGGCCAGACAGGTTGGAGAGACCTTTTTGATGTTTATATAAGCTTTGTTTAGCTTTTGTCTAAGTCGGATTCTCTGATATCCAAGGGATTACTTGAAGTGTTCCTATTCCACTCTTTCGGGAACTCAGTGATCAAAAAATGTATCAGCTGCTTCGCTTCCTGCGTAGATAGTAAAAGCCGATAGATGGAATGGGCGAAAATCTAAGGAATCATGCAGCTAGCAAGCTATCACTTTGATTCTATTTTCCATCTGCACGCCAACCACACCACAATGCTAAACGTCGATTTCGGCCTTTGAGACCTGGGCTCTGTCTACCCCGCAAGGGAAAAAGGTATGACAGTATGTATGTACGTTTCATCATCAATGAAACAAATTACAAATATTTTTAAAGGTTATCTTATTATCATTATCCGAAAATTCTGACAAAACAAATTGAGCCTCGCCGCGTCTCGCGGACGTGAAAGACGAGCTGGCTAATTATCTAGTGTAGTTTATCAAAGATTTAACATTTCCCGCCGTCTACGATCCGAACCGGCATTTACTCCTTAAATTAACCGTTCAGAGAGAAACTATTTGCTTCACTTTAGTCAATGATCAAAGTTCGCCGAGCTTAAGTTCGTTATTCAAAAAGTTAAGGTCTTTAAATCTACGTATTAGGAGCAGTCAGCAGGAGCTCAATATTAAACTTTTAAACTTACGTGTTTTGATACTTCTGGATAGGTACTTATTTCATTTTAGAAATATCGTATTGTTTTACGCGGACTGCATCAGTATATTTATAAATTATTGAATAATGTTTATAATGTTAAATGTTTCCAAAAGTAGTTGAAGTACTCGTCAGTTATATTTATAACCGATAGTACCTACTCGATTGCAAACTCAAAGCAATTTTTTATCTTATTAGTGAGTCTTTGGATGTACCTCTAATCGATGATATAGGAGATTAAATATAAAAAACCGGCCAAGTGCGTGTCGGGCCACGCGCAGTGTAGGGTTCCGTAGTTGCGAATGACAACTTTGAGTTCACACTGTTTACACTCGCATCTCACAGTTTAACGACCAAAAACATCTAACAATGAAAATTGTATGAAATTTTACATTTTCCAGTACATTTTATAAGTTGCCTATAACTTTTTAGTTTGCACTTAGTACTCAGCTCTGATAGCTTTCCTTTCAACTTCAGTATATATACTACTGCTGTAATTTTTTTCACGTATCCATATATAACCGTTTAGTAGATAGAGGGGGGGGACACTTACCTTTAACAAAAATTTTCACTTTAAAACCAAATATTTTGGAAACGGATCCCTAAATCGAAAAATGATGTTCTCAACCTCACAATATTTTTCAGACCTATTTAAAGACACGATGGGTAAGTAGAGAAAAAAAATTACTCCCCCTCTTTACTTGTATGCGAGCTACCCTAAAAAATTTTTTTTTCAAGATTTTTTCTACCACTTTTTGCCATGATTGATATACATACCCATACCAAATTACAGGTTTCTAGTACTTATAGTCTCTGAGTAAAACCGCGGACGAACAGACAGACATGGCGAAATTATAAGGGTTCCTAGTTTACTACGGAACCCTAAAAACTGGCCAAGTGCGTGATGAGCTACACGCGCAATGTAGGATACTGTAGTTAGCACGTCATTTTATTAGTTGGTCAACTATTACTTTTCGACTTGAGAACCCTATATAACTTTGGTAGTTTTCCTTATAATTTCGTAATATATGTATGCTACTACTCTGAAATTTTCACATACCTACCCATATCATCATCATCATTTCGTGTAGGTGACACTGTCAACCGTTTAGCTTGCAAGGGGTGGGGATACTTGACTCCTACAAAAACTAGCACTTTGAGGCTTAACATGTCGCAAACGAATTCCTGAATCGATAAATGGTGTTCAAGATATGCATATCCCTGCCAAATTACAGATTTCCAGTACTTATAATCTCTGAGCTAAACCGCGAACAGACAGACGGACATAGCAAAACTAAAAGACTTATAGTTTCGCCATGTCTGTATGTACAAATTTCCTGTCCCATACAGTAAAAGGGTTCCTTGTTTTTACTACAGTACCCTAAAATGGCAGTATGTTATCTTCCACACGTTAAGAAAAAGATTAGGTAAGATAAGGTTTCTTTATTTCTAACGCCTCTCACATATTTAATATTCACTACTTCTTCATAATTTTGGTATCTGAATATATTCCCATCACGTACAACCTTTCGGGTTAGCTTCGATACGATGAGAAAGCATATTTCATTCGAATCAAAATACGAAGAGCAAAACCCCGATGTGAGTTGTTGAGCTCTAGTTCGTTAAATAATTCAGCTTATACCAGCAGAACCACGCGTAGAGCGAGATTATATCAAACAGTTGTTATATTACATTATTCATGTGCAAATTCTGCCCGTAACTCCTTTTGCGAATTAGATGAAGAATTAGTAGGAGTTTGTTGTGGGAAGTCAAGGGGTGCAGTTCGGGTCTACCTTGGACGATTTTGCATATTGATTTTGGTGGACTTTATAATATGAAATTGGTGTAGTTTGGTGTTATAAATGCTCGTACTTATGGAACAATTTGTGAAATAGTTAAAGTGGACTGTTATATGGACTCGTATAGACTTGTCACCAGAACCTCTCGACCACGAGGCATCAAAAAAAAAACGCCATCTTTGATGTTACTTGTTACACTTTACCGTACAACACCGATACTTAGTATCTCAATTTACTGGACATTGGCAGAATCACTGAAATATCGGTGGAAGCCATTTTATAAAACAGAAGAATTAGTACATAATGATGAGTAATCCGCTATTAAATCAATAAAAATAGTACAATATTATTACAAAATCTAATGTATACGCTCGCTAAGCAAAGTTTTCGTAGTTTCAAAGGTGTCCCATTTTCGCTTCGGAATTAAAATTAAAAAATGCTTTATAGCACAAGTGCTTATACTTTACATTACCGCATTATTTCGGCCATAAAGCATATTTATATTCAAAATAATTATTGTGAACATAACCTAGACAGTTTCATTAGTATAAAAAAAAAAATATTTTGCTAATATATTTATATATCTGTAAAAACGGGACCCTCGTAATACTAAGCCTCCGCTATCCACACAAAAAATACTTTACCGCACAAGCGCTTTACTACTTTACATTACCGCATTATTTCGGCCATAAAGCATATCACTATTGTGAACATAAACTAGACAGTTTCATTAGTATAAAAAAAAAAATTTTGCTAAACATATTTATTTCAATATGTTTTGTCAATATATATATATCTGCAAAAACGGGACCCTATTACTAAGCCTCCGCTATCCGTCTGTCACGGACTATATTATTATGTATTCATCCGTAATAGGTGCAGGGTTAAAAAATTTGTCAGAATATGTATGCTTACTTTCTGTTGCCGCTATAACAATAAAAATAAGGGGATATTATACAAGTAAATTGTTTTTGTAGTTAAATATTATATGGTGGCAGGAAACATTTCATGTGTGATTCTGTCTCGCACTTGGCCGGTTTATTTTGTCCCGGTCGCTTGAATTTTGCACACCCATAAAAATCGGATGATAATGTAATAAAATTATGTCAACGAGCTGGTCTGATAGCGAATGAATAGTTTAATAAATAAATAAATATATACGTACAAATCACACAGATTGAGCAAAGTAAGTTCGAGACATGTGTTATGGGATACTAACTCAACGATACTATATTTTATAATAGATATTTATATAGATAAACATCCAAGACTCAGGTCAATCTGAAAGAGGTTATTTCCCATCTTGACCTGACCGGGGATCGAACTTGGGACCATCTGTGTCGCAAGCAGGCGTGTTGACCGCTGCGCCACGGAGCTCGTTGAAGTTTAATCAGTACACTGTACTTATAACCTAATAAAATATATTTTTTTACTTATCTTGTTAATTAATAAAACGAGAAGAAAGTATATTTAATCTTACTTTCTTCTCGTCGTCGTAATGAATACAAGAGTGTCTCAAGAACTCAATAGCAACGAGAAATTTAATAAAAATTAAAGCGTATTTACCTTGTTCCAAACGAAAAAGCATTCAGCTTTCATGTCTATTTTTCGCTAACTTTTAATTAGACGAGCTTCGTGAGATTTTCCAATTTGAAACACAATATTCATTCCAATTAAATAAACGTACCGTTGCCTCGCTATGCCCGAGTGAGTACTGTTTAATTGGTGATATACCTGCTTTTAAATACAGTATGTTGGATATTTTGGAGTTTTTTATTAGTTGGGTATATTGTTTGTCATTGTATCTGAGATGTGCCGTGTGGTTTCTAGCAGAGTAGATTAGGACCACTCCAAGTCTCCCATGGATGTCGTAGAAGGCGACTTAGGAAACACAAGTTAAACAAAGCTTCTAAACATCAAAGAGACCTCTCCAACTGGTCTGGCTAGTAGTCTACCACTCTGGCTAATATTGGCTCTGGTAGTACAAAGAGGGTCGTGCTCCTACAGTGGAGACTAAAAAAGACCTGAGGATGATGTATCTGAGATATGTATGTATAGCAGTTCGTCATTCCAACGAATAAACCCCTGCCTGTAAATTGGTTCCAATAATGAACATAATAATGTAAGTTCACAAAAAGGTGTAGGTACATATGTTCTACTAAATAATTATTTATTAGGGCAAGTTAACTTCATCTCATTGATGATAATATGAATATGAAAAAAATGTTATAATGTTTAAAATAAGATTGTCAGCAGGGGATTAATTTAAGTCACCTGCGTACGTACAAAGTAGGTACATGAACGTATCAAAGCCGCCAACGCGTTCCGTGGTAGCAATTAATTTGCCGTCATACGGAGGCTGGGCGTAGAAGCCACTTATTACAAATTTACAAGCTCGCTTATGGACACTCGACCCAAAAAGGAGCGTGCTTCTCACTATGTGGTCAACGTTTTCAGGTTATGTTCAAAATATATACAGAATATTTTATTTCGTCCCGGACTCAAAGCGTTCCTTGACCAAGGCCAATATAAAAACGAACTTTCTCAGATTAGATTCTTATCTATATTTTAATAATTCATAATAAAAATAGTTCAGATAATTATTCTGATTTATTAAATTTTTATTCTATATTATCTATCTTAAAGTACTAGTCATTCTCCGCAGCGTGGATTTAGCTGTTATTACGCAGTTTATTTAACTATTTTTTTCGTTAAAGGTACTTTTGATTTCCAGATTAAATCCGTATTAATTAACGAGCCTAGTCTGCAATTGAAAATAATGAAACCTCGTCAACAGACCATAAAGTTTCATCACTGTCCATAAAGTTTCAATACTTTCAGCTCTTTTAAAAATAATGAGGGGATTAAAGTAGAACAAGCAGACTAAAAACCGTTTCCAACTCCATTCAGTATTTAAGAAATAATAAAGGACGTAAATCCGTATCGAGGCAACAGCAACAGATCTTAAATTGCACGTTCAATAAAGTAAGGACATCAGTACAATTTACTTCTATGGTTCGATTAACAACTTCTTAAAAGCGCAAGTTGTAAAGTCTTTTCTGCCACTTGAGACACCAAGATTCTATTCCAAATTTATTAATTGGTGTGAATTTTATCTTTAGTTTAAACGCGCTCGGCTAAGCTCATTAACACAAATGAGAATACAGTTTTACCGAATAACGTCAAACCGAATTACAGTTTCTACGGGAATGGTGTGATTGTCGGATTTGAATATAATTTATTCTGAGGAGAACCGCGCTTACTATTTAATATACGTAATTATGCTGATAGGTAGGTATCCAAACATTCCGATCAACAAAAATTGTCTGAAACAAGTCCTAGAATAATCTTGGTTCTTAGTAATTTAGGTTTTACAGCTATTTGATCAACTGTAGGCATGAGAGAACCAATTCCTCATCCACCTCTCAAATAACTAAAAGAAAAGTCATCTTCTTCTCATCACCATCTCTTTCATAAAAATAAAAAAAAAGGATTTTTTAACTTTAACCTGTTGGTTCACGGCAGAGTAGAATAGGAGCACTCCAAGGCATCCCATGGATGTCGTAAAAGGCGACTAAGGAAACACAAGCTAAACAAAGGTTATTAACATCAAAGAGACCTCTCCAACCCGTCTGGCCAGCGTGGAGAGTGTAGGCCAAATTCTCTGACTACTCAGGCTAGTATATGACTCTGGTTGTACAGAGAGGGTCGTGCTCCTGCAGTGGAGACTGGAAAGACCTGATGATGATGATGATGAACTTTAAGTATCAATGCAAGGTCTATCAAGGTAGTGGAAAACCTACTTCGATTCAATAGTTGGAGTTTTTAGCCTGTCCGTCTTGTATCGATTAGCCCGCCGTGAAACCAGTATTTGTTTCAGAATATGAAATATTCATGAGTAAGAAGCCATTTTACCATAACGACGTCATTGAATGTATCCCACTGCTCATATATTCACATTGTCAATTAAATGGACTGATAGAACCATTGTGATAGTCGTTATATGGGGTAACAATAACATTGATTGCTATTATATTGTCAGTCAGTATATCTGTCTGTATAATCAGAAGCTGCGTAATCACCAATGATGTGCTTTGAGCGGTGCTTCCTAGTATTGCCAGCACTTGAAGCTGTTTGAGAGTCTCTCTCTAGGATATCATGCATGACCTCTACGATACGGTGAAAATTATATCATTGCTCCAAACGATCTTGATAATTTAAAATGAATTTTAGGGATTGTTCTAGGTTAAAATCATGTATAACTAAATATATAACAATATTATAATCATAATCGAGTCCGTATCACTATACATATACCAGCCTTAGTAGCATGGCGCCCGCGACGCAGTTTATATCGCGCTATAAATTATCCTCATCTCGCTCCTTAATATGACGGAAGACAAGAAGGCGATAGTCGATAAACCTTGTCTCGCCTGCCATCTTGCGTGCCATGCTACGGAAGCAAGAATGTATACCTACCTATAATTTATTTTTGTGTGAATATAAAGCAGTTTCTTTGTTTATTATTCCAGTCTTCTTCTTTGTTTTGTTTAGTAGCCGAAGTCTAGGTAACGTGATCTTAAATTTTAATGGTCTTGTTTACTTCAGGAAGCAAGAATCTTGGGAATAGTACTTAAACCTAGAAATGAAACAGTGCAGCAGTAATAAGGCTAGGCTGCGGTATACTCGCTAAAGGGCTAATCAGCCACAATGGCGGGTCGGCTCAGCACAAATTGAAATAAACTTGCCTAGTAATCATACCAGGAAATTCTTACATTGTACACGTGTGGTGCTTAATAAGAGTATATGTATAATGTTACCGCTTTATATTGAGATTAGCTTGCAAGGTGAAACAAATGCATTTTCTGGGACCTACAAGTTCAAAACTTTGGCGCTTGTAATGGTAACTGCCTTTTATCAGTCTAAAACATTATTTTAACGGGGTTCAACAGTAGACCATCTTCCGTAGAAAAAAATAACACTGCCACTCTTTCTATGCAGATCAGCGGCTAATTAGATCATCCTTTCCAAACGTACATCCACAAAATTGCTAAGAATATCTAGCCTTTTAAATTTTTATAGCTCTTTGTACCGCGTTAGAGAAAATGATCTGTGTCTTGACTTTTAAAGAGTTTCATTCAAATAGTACGATAATTTTTCATGCAACAGAGATACCTCTGCTGAGTATAGGTAACATAAAATGGTTTGTGCAAATAAATAAATAACTGAAAAGAGCTGCACTCAAGTTTCCACTCTTTGACAACGACACTTATATGTTTTTGGTTGTAAGGATTTGCGGATTTAAAGAAGTTTGTTAACCCATCGCGCAGAAACTACTGGATGGACTTTAATACAATTTTCTAGTATCGTAGCTTACATACGTAAGAATAGCGCAATGACTAAATAACGTGGACTAAGTCGATTAATAGACTTATGTACTTATGTTAGTTACATATAATCATACTTAGTTCTTTTTAAGGTTCAGCATCCAAAGCGTAAAAACGGGCCCATATTACTAAGTCTCCGACTCACTTCGTCTGTCACATGGTTATGGTTATGACTAATGAGACGCAATAGATTAACTCAAGATTTTTTAAAGAACGACACTCTCCTAAAATAAAATAAAATATTAAGGGATTCATGTTTTCTTTATTTATTTTATTTATTTTTTTATATTAAGTTTATTGTTATTTCCTTAATTAATCAAAACTTCTGTGTATGTAATAAACCTTTCTATTTAAAACATAGTACCTAACACAATGTTCAATTTCAAATATAGGTACATATACTAAAATATGAGTACGACGATTTGGTCGGTCAGGAGTGCCATTTTTGAACGCGTGCCACTCGTCCTATTATATAACGATTTTTCCATACAAAAATCGTTCGAAGACGAGCGGCACGCGTTCAAAAATAGTACCCCAGAACATGAATCTGACCCGAAATGCTGGCCATTGAATTATGCGCTAAAAGCAAACGGCTAATAGCCTCCAAGCCAAAAGGCAGCGGTATTGAACTTGTACTGCAAAACTACTCGTACAGTAGAAAATGGTATATCTAAAACAGCAGTTTTCCGTATTATGACCAATTATTACTGTTTTTTCTACACACAATGTACGAGGGAGGTTGATGGTGAAGGCACACAGTTATATTATTCTGTTGCACGTATGACCACAGGTAATACTTTTTCCTTTTTTCCCACTACTATAGAAGACGATTTTTTGTATGTATTAAAATATATGTACTCAGAAACTAGCATTTTCACAAAGCCTATATATAAAAACGTTTTATTTATTTATATTTATGATTCAAGACATACCAGCCCTGTGATAGATGGATGGAAAAACAGTGGAGGCTTAGAAATGGGTCCCAGGTTTCTGAAAACTAACAAAGCCTTTTAAAAATATAAATACTATTTTCCCCTTCTGTTCCCGCCGTGTACAAGAACTACCTTGTATTTTTCAGTGTATTTTTTGTTTATTCGATTGCAGTAATACATCAATATAAAAGTAAATTAGTGATCGTTACATCTTCTTGTCGAAATTAAAAGATCGGCTCATTATTACAGGACCCTTTGTTTCGGAACTTATTAAAAGTAATGACATTCTCCAAAGTAATCGCTTTAAAGCCTGTTTCCGTTTTCACCTCTTTAAATATTTTATAACATATTTATTTCGCGGTTGAGATTTAATTTTATCTTTGATATAGAGTCGGGAAATTAATTTTGAGTAAAATATGAAGGATAATAGCTATGGAACATTTGGCTTGGCAAACTGTACTCAATCGAGCAAAATATTTTCATATGTCCTACGTGTGGTAACAAAAGTAGTCAGTATTTCTACAGTGATTAAGGATTTCTTGGCCTGATCTCAGTATTAATCACTTCTTGATGTGGCGGTTCATTACATGAAATGGTTGTATTCAAAATAGAATAGAATAGAATAAAAGTTTATTTGAAACAACTAAAACACACACAAACCATTACAGAACAACGAAACAGGACAAACAATAAAAGTACAATAGCTTACATAACAGCTTGTGAGCGTTGCAGCATTTCAAAAAGGTTGTAGGCTCAGCATGACGCTTTCAACCTCAACCTGCTGGCGACCGACAGTATACCCACAAAACTTGAAAAAATAAAAGGCACAGCACAGTACAGTGTATTATTATAAAAAGATAAATAAAATTAAATACAATGTAAAGAAGAATACATTTATTATAAGAAAGAAATGATAATTCCTTAAGATAAATAAATAAAAATGCTTAATTAATAATTGTATACTGGTGGTGAAATAGTAGATGAGGTTTTTGAAGTTTTACCTTTCTTTACGTCGACGCATCTCAGACGGCAAAGTCCGCTACCGACCAACCATGTGGTTTTTCCACCATCTTTTGTTTTTCCAGAAGATATTCCTTGAATTGTTTTTTAAAAGTAAATTTTGATGACGTCTGCCTAATAATTACCACTATAGTCAGCTAATTATTAGCACTATACGTCAACATTTGATAATTTGTCAATCCAGGTTTGATCATATCAGGATTTGGTATCACAGGTATAATAAAAATTAGAAGGTGTAAAAATCAGATGAGGAATATTATTAAAAAGAAAAAGATTTGTTTGCTTTACTTTTTCTTATTTTTCTTTCTTTTTTATGTGTGTAAATAAAAGGATAATATAGAAAATTCAGTCTAATAAAAGCTTCAAAAAATAATGAAGAAACAAATGTGCGAAGATATCGACGGCTTATCCCAAAACGCGTGGGTCGGAGTGCCAATGAGGCGTTTTGTGAATGTTTAATATCACGCAGTGCGAACAGCTTTGGAGCGGACTGCTGACTCCCTGACCGCAAGGACGGAAATATTTTAATCATGCGCGTGATTATAATACATTAATAGGTAAATAAGGGCTGAGATAAGGCAGCAATATTTCATTAATTCACAGCTAGCAACCCGTTTTGGACTCTTATGTGGTTTTATTGTGAATTTCTACAAAGAACACAGCACATGCCGCGCTGCTCCATGTTTTACTACAAGAGCTACAGCTCGTAGAGCTATGAGTGCTACATCTTGTAGCACTACGAGTTCTACTAACAAGAGCTACAGCTCATAGAGATATGGATGGATGCTTCGCCTTGCAGCTCTACGAGTACTACGACAGCTACAGCTCGTAGAGCAATGGGTGCTACAACTCGTAGCACTACATGTACTTCAATACAACAGCTACAGTTCTAAGAGCTGTAGCTGTGGTATTTGTTGTTGTGCTTTAGGAGCCCGATGGCTTAGTTGGTGTGAGCATTCGCAGCGCTTCCGCATGTTAAGCAACCCCGGGCGCAGTCCTCACTTGGATGGGTGACAGCAAGTGGCATAAAAATATCTAGGGCTCCTCCGTGCTTCGGGAGGAACGTTAAGCCGTTGGTCCCGGCTGCCATCATTGATGGCAGTTGTTAAGCTATGTCAGATGCCTTTAGGCAGTTTGAAAAATCTGACACCAGTGTTGGCCACTTACACACACGAAAAACTAACAACAAACAAGCTCATAGAGCCTTAAGTGCTACAACTCGTAGCACTAAGAGCGCTACAAGCTACAGTATTTTGTGTTGTGCCCGCTGCAAGCCACATTAAACCACCCGGATTCTGGTAATTTTAGGGCGATTGATGACAGACATAATAATATAACTTTCTCATTTATATTAGTAGGTTGACCCTTGGTGAAAGGCTCATTCAATCTGGCTAGTCTATGAAGGGTAATCTGAGTAGTAGAGTTTGCATAATGTCGGGCTTGAAACGACCCCGGTCGTTAAGGATAATAGGCGCTAAGTTTGGGGAAATGTGGACGTTTAGGCTAACCACTAACTGGGGAACTTCCTTCCTAAACCTGTCAAAAGCAAAAAATATTAGTTTACCTAAAAATAGGGACGAATCCTCTTATTCATGGACTTTAAAAGTCCCACGTAAAGCCGAAATCCCATACAAACGTAGTTTGGTTTTAGTTTTACAACAGTTAAGCCAATCTCATCCAAATTTCGTACATACGACCGGATAAGGCATATAGAAATTCATAATCATATTTAAATTTTAAAAACAATACCTATACAAAATTACAGCGAGTATAAGTTTCGTATTGAAAACTTCTATTATATAGTATACTAGATAACAAGGACTAAAACTTTGTACTAATACGTTCAGGAGCTTTCTTTATATCAAGGTAAGGGTGTATAAAAGTCCTCAAGGATAATACGACATTTACACGATTCTTTTTCTCAAAACATCTTAATTTTATATATTCGATTATATTAATAGGAAAAATTTAAACGTACGGATATTTATTTCATAATCATCTACCACTAAACATCTAAAACGTATGGAAATGAAATTTACCATTATTATGGAAACGAACACGAACAAAAGCTATTAAAAAAAAGTTATACTTACTCAAAAATAGCAACACTTGTGTGTCAGTTCAAAATGAAAGGAAACCTTTATATTTTGTGTAACTTACAGAAGCCACCGAGAGACGTGACTTTATCCTACTAATTATAAATGTGAAAGTTTATATGTTTGTATATTTGTTACTCAATTACACCGTAACGGCTCGAAGAATTTAGATGCAATTTTGCGCACAGATAATTTATTACGCAAACAGTAACTTTTTCCGGGATAAAAAGTAGCTTATGTGTTAAAGCTACGTTTTATCCCGGAAAAAGTTACTGTTCCCGAGGGATCACGAATAACTAACGCGACAGCTAGGAACTATAAATTTGAATATTAAAATAATGGAGTAGGAAGTAGTAACAATAAGTAGTATCAGAAGTAATAAAATAGAAGTATATAAAGAATTCTCGCAGCAGTAACATTTTCAATAAAAACTTTTTATACTTCTGTCCTATTTCCAACAAAAGAAATTGGATTCACACCAAATATTATTACACTGAAATAGCTAATAAGCATATAAACGGCAACCAGCCATTACTAACTGATCTATCAACACACAATTTATATTCCCTAGTTGAAAAATGTCCTATAACAACACTCATAGTTTTGTTCAATTAGCTCCCTTCGTTTCAACTCGTATTGTGATGATCATCACTTGAGTCATAATGTACTATTACTATATGATTTTTTTTATTATTTCTAATATAACAACAGAACAAGTATAGCATTGTAGCTCAGCTAATAAAATATTAAAGGAATAATGTGTTCCCAAGCTAAAATCGGGTTAATTTGCACGTCAAACTTCCAAGTTGCGAACTCGGTCCTCCGCGGACTCTCATGAATCGTGAATCAAGTTACAGACTCTTTACAAATTCTTTAATAACTTTGTCGAGACATTTTTTCGTTAACAATGACTCTTACAATTCATTCATTTTATTTGGGGTTTAGAGCTGTGACAAAGAGATATAATTTTTTATAGTCTTTATTATAATGTATATTTTAGTTTATAGTCTTTATTATAATATATATTTTTCGTTTTGTAAAGTGTAAGTTAATAAAACTTATTTCAGAAATATATACTGAGGTGTTTAGTTAATTGGCTGCATCTACTAGTGAGTAGGTATTGGCAATTTATTTAATCTTGCAATTTATCCACACTTTATACCTATATATTATTCATATTTTATTGAAAATGTTAACAAATTTTGAAATCTCTTCAGAAATGAAAACATACAAAGTAAATAAAGTATTGCTTACAGATTGATTTGACAACCGTTGTTTCTCTCAAACTAAAATAGTCTTATCAAACTTAGCAGTAAAGTTTATAGCTAAGCAGTATTTTTTATTTTATTTACATGATAACTGAATATAAATCCGTACTTTTCTTAAATAATGGACAGCACTCGAGGGAGAAAACAAGAGTTTAGCGCTAGTTATGGTACACTAACTCATTTAGCCAGTGTAAAATTACCTTCGCACTAAGCAGAGTTGAAAGTAGGCTAAACTAATTTATTGAAATGGACTATGTAATTATTTGGTTACTTACTACAATAATCTACTACCTTTGGAACCAATAATATTAAACCTGCACTTTAGTAAATGACTACATTTTATTCCACGGTAGAAATTGATTTGTTGTTTCAAATATTTCTTTCGAATGGTACGGAAAGTACCTAGACCGTATGACCCAAAGATCATGTTAAATACACTCTGGACAAACAAGTGAATAACACAAGATATTTATTTTTGGTTTGTCGATCAAAATGCAGCCAACCCCATTTTTCACGGAGACTGATAACTGATGTCGAAACATGCAGCGTCACACGTCAAGGCCCAACCGCGTTTCTACACGGGTAGCCATTCGGCACGCATAGGAGTCCAATGACTATATGAAGTTATTATTCTCCATTAATGTCTAGAAAGCCACAGAGTTGATAGCACAGAACCTCTAGCTGGACTCCTTCAAAGATAAGTCTTCAACGAAAAAAAAACCGAAATTGCTGAAAAAATTTGATCACAATGGAAAAAATCTAAAAATATGAATAGAAATAAAACCTCTCATAACTACATCAATATATCCCTGCTCTCTGTATGAAAAAGATAATAAAGTTCTAACAAAAATATCAAACCATTTTCTATACCCTCGCGAGAATAAAGCAATAAATAAAAAAATAACAAATGTGGATGTCGACAACCAGATACTCCAGTTGTTGGGTCATTCACGTGCAATTTGCATGTACAACATACGCAGTATTCGAATAAAATATGTACGGAGGTGCCGTAAAACGTCGCATACATTTTTCAGGCAAAGGAAAAATTGCCCAGTGAACATTTAAGCGCCGCATTCCACATGTTGTATAAGTTTTTCTGACAGTAGAATAACATCACGCATAAAGAGATCATGTAAATACACGATGTTGCGTAGTTATTTTACGCAAAATTGTGGGAATATTTACATGATGCCTTCTAATTCCAGCTAGAATCGACTTATGGGATAAAAAGTATAACTTTCCTAAGCAAGGATAAAGTTTACCTACCTTTCCGCAATTTGTACCATTTTATTCAAATTTATTTGGCTCTTAATTAATATAGAGATCGAATAAAAAATCCTTTTGCATTTATACTGCTACATACTAGCTTTTGTCTACGGCTTCGCTTGCGTTAAATACAAACTTAGGACCCCCGCTTCACCTTAGGAGGTGAATTTTGATAAATCCCCTCTTAACGAATGCCTACGTTATAATAACTATGAGTGTGGCAAATCTTAGCGTAATCCGTTAGTTTGAGATGTGTATTGATAGATCAGTCCGTAACGGTTACCTCTCATATATGCAGAAGAAGATAAAATACTTATTTTAAAGAAATTTGTAAAATGTGCTACTAAAGAGCTGGGATCTGGAACTTTGTAACAATTAGGTAAAAAACCACTTAAACTTAAAAGACCCAATAACGGAAACGGAACGAAAAAAGAACTATTAATGTTTTATACGTACCGGCCAATCATTAAAAACCTACAATCAAGCTAAACCAATACAATAAAATCCACTTTATCGGTGGTCATTACGTGCACGCGAGGTATCCTTTAAAATTGTAGCGTCTTTTTAAGTTCTTTATGTAGGTACTTCCACACCGGATTGGAGAGTAGCCAAAATGTCGTCATTAAAAGGTAATTGTATAAAATTGTCGACACATTTATCATGTCTGAGGTTTCGCATTGTCATGAATGGGAAAGAATAGCTTTATAGCATATACGTTATAAACTATAAACCATAGTTAGTTGTTTCAAATAAACTTTTATTTTATTCTATTCTATTCTATAAACATAATCTCAAATCAAAATGTGAAAACTGTCATGTCAAATGGCAGACTTACTTCTAAAATAATGCTACTTATATAAATGTTGTTAAATTAACCTATAGTGAATATTTGATAACACTATCAGATATCAAGATATCATCATTCATCATCATCATTTCAGCCGCAAGAAGTCCACTGCTGAACATAGGCCTCCCCCAAGGATTTCCAATATGACCGGTTGGAAGCGGCCTGCATCCAGCGTCTTCCTGCGACCTTTATTAGGTCGTCCGACCACCTGGTCGGTGGGTGTCCAACGCTGCGCTTGCCGGTACGTGGTCGCCATTCAAGAACCTTTCTGCCCCATCGGCCATCGGTTCTTCGCGCTATGTGCCCCGCCCACTGCCACTTCAAAGAGCTAATCCGCTGGGCTATGTCGGTGACCTTGGTTCTTCTACGGATCTCCTCGTTTCTGATTCGATCTCGCAGACAAACACCGAGCACAGCCCTCTCCATAGCTCTTTGAGCGACCTTGAGCTTTCTTATGAGGCCCATAGTAAGGGACCACATTTCGGACCCGTAAGTCATCACTGGTAACACACATTGGTCGAAGACTTTCGACTTTAGGCACTGAGGTATTTTGGAATCTTCCCTGGTCAATCTGAAAGTCGCTAAACCGGGCTCCGGGCTGGTGTAGGAAGATGTCAGGAAAACCGGGTTAGGTGGGGCTTCTCCGACAACAGCACGTGTGACTGCGGCGACGTCCAGTCAATGAGCCATTTTTAACGTGCCCGAAATGCCCCTTTACTGTACACAAAAAGACCTTGAGGAGGGAAATGACCGGGCTGTTGCTGTGGCCGCATACTGGTCGAAATTATTGTAAATTAATAAATAAAAAAGCAGACATTACGACTCGAGAAGAAGAAAAAGAAGAATTCAAAACTGATGAAACCAACACATGTTTTAATCAAATTGTTTTTTCTTGGTTCAAAAGGTAATTTGCCATTTAGATATAGTTGTCTATTTCGACATTACCCCGGTACACACTACACATTAACAGTGTCCCACTAGAGAAGACGTTATTTTATTTTAGCTATCACTGGATTCCATGTTGGTGATAATTTTTATCCAATTTCTCGACATCCAGTGGTTGCCAGTGCTAACTCCTATTTACGAGTATTTACATAATTATGGCTATAATAATAGATATTTCATAACGGATCCTGTAACGTGTGCTCGTTCGTGAAGCTGAATAAAAGTGTAAAGCTAATATAAAATAAAGCGCAAGACGTTCTTACAAGGGGCGTGAGTGTAGATGTCAAATTGAAGAATGGCATTTGCCTAGATTTTGAACTTGTAGTGATTGCCTGCTGGCTGCCATTTGCTGCTTCCCTCCCCTAATCTCTATAACTCACTCTGCGTTGTTATCATCCATAAAAAATATGAAGAAAAGAGATGCTTATTTTAACATGAGCGCAAACAAGTCATCTTGAGGTGACACGACGAAAACAAAAACATAAATGTATAATCATGTTACCCTTTCTGCACGAATAGAGAAATAGCTAAAAAGTCTATTTGTCTGAAGGTCAACATATTTTTATTGCAAAAAAGTCACTCTATATTGTACGCGTGGCTGTGAAAAACCCAAGGAGAAAGTAGTATCAATTTTCTTAAATTATAAGAAAAAACATTTTTGGTGATTTATACCATAAAATATGTCGAACGATAAATTCAAAGTTTTTAAGTGCAACTCAGCAAAAACGGTGATATATATGAAAATCCATGAAAGCCTTCTTTTTATAGTTTCGCTCGATGACCCCGAATCTAAGTACCTACCCACGTCATCAGATTCCTATAACTAGTATTAATTTAAGGGCGAGCTTTTATTTGCTCGACACTAAATATTTTATGATATGAACTCAATTATGTTAGTGACTTGATATTTTTTTCGCTGATAATTCATGAATGCAGTGACCGCTTTCGGTATTACTTAAACCTTCAAACTAACATGTTATGGTCAGATTTATCCGTATCACAATACTCATGTTTATTACGATTTTTAATTAGTCAATTAATATATATTTTTTATTAATGAAACCATAGACCGCTTTCGATATGATTTAAACCTTCAAACTAACATGAGTATTGGTCAGGATTTATCCGTATCACAATACTCATGTTTTATTACGATTTGTAGTTAGTCAATTGATATTTTTTCAAATTCATGAATGCAAGTAATGGTAAGAATTATCCATATCAGTAGATACCGATAGTAGTGGATACGCAACAATGGTCCCGGAGCTCCGGTAAACCTCATCCGTTGAAAGTCGGCCACAGTCGCCGGAACTGCAGCCGGCCGGCGCCGCGATACGTGTCTCTCTATGTCACACCACATCATTCAGGTCAGACACTTTCCGTATTATTATAAAACGAACGTCACAGTGATGAGTGTTGAATTAAACTGTTGATGTTTTCTTAACTGTCATTGCAAATTGGTTATGTCGGCTAATGATTTACACCACGAAAGTAAAGTATATTTCCATGGTTTACACCAGCCAGGTACTAAATTCAGTACTCGTTTTATTATAAGATGGTTTTAGTCCAGGCAGAATTTAACGACGCAAGTATGCAGTTTCAGTTTCAATGCAAAAACACGACGAAAATAAAACACGACAGCCTAGCTAAATATTATATACCTATACCCTACGAAACACTATATGAGACATAGATTCTAACAATACCTTTAATATCCAAATCTATTAAGGTATTCGGAAGTTAAGGTTGAATAAAGAAACACATACTTACATACATGAACACTAAAAACATTATACTTCTTATTTTTTACATTCGTGTATAAAAATCGTTTAGGTACAAAGTTATTAAAACACAAGCATAAGGAAAAAACAAATAATATCTAGACAAAATGCGTCTTTAAATGTGATGCTGTTTGATTGTAATTTTTTGTGCCTTTTATATCTAGTGTTTATTCACTCTAGTTAGACATAGATTAATCCATGGATTAACTGCAGTCTACCGGCGCCGTGCCGTGATACCACGGTAAATACGTACTCGTATCTACAGTTTCACCGCACCATTCAGGTCAAACACTTTTATCTAGCGTACTGTCGAGTGCTGTGCGCTTTAGGAATGCCTGAGAGCGAGAATATATTTCTTAAAAAGCCACCGTGGATTTTAATCTTGATTTAAGTGTTTTAAGCTTTTTTATACTTATGGTAAACATTATATTTAGGTTTATCTAATGGGTTTTTACACATGAGTACAAATAACTCGTTGCTATTCTTTCAATATGAAACTTGAAATAAGTACTTTCAATTTATTCAAAGAATAATAATATACATCCATAATAAATACGGTATCACGTCTTTATCTCATATAGGCGTAGACACGGCAAAAAGAAGGGCTTAAGTAATTACATTACACTAAGAGGAAAAGACAATGACATTTAGCACGGAGTTCTAATAAAATGCCTTTTATAGAAAGGAAACGGCAATTAAGTAAATACCGTCTTTCGTCCCAGTCGGGTAAAAACAAGACCGAAATGTTTACAACTCGAAAGCGCCGCGAAGAAACACCCCGTTTAATTGGTATCGCGAACAATAAGCCAACTAATTAAATATTTCAGCAAGCGATGTTAAACAAACATTTATTTATGAATGTTTACCCCAAAATGTTAATCGAGCGAAGTTCATCGTATCGAATATTGACTTGTCGAAATCAGGTCGCATTGGAATGACCCAGAGCCTAAATGACGTGGCGGAGAAAAGGGAATGTTTTTTGTTTTCTAAAAGTGGATCCAAACTGCTGTAGGGATTAGTTATTTTATACTTATACCGATTGAATTTTTGTGGATTTTCTAAAAGTCCTTTCTTAGTGCTCACTTACTTAAAAAAAGGAACCCACTACCAAATTTCAAGTTTCTAGGTACAGTAGTTAGTTTCAGCTGCATGTCAGTGAGTCAGCCAGATTTGCCTTTTTTTATTTATACAGATTTTAAGCCAGGAGTAATTGAAAATAGGATGTTGTAAAAAAATCTTCTTAGTAAAAATACTTTTGTCAGTTTATATGTATTTCATTCATTTATTTTTATTTTCAAATTATATTGTTTGTATTTCGAAATTAAATTAATTGAATAACATTTAGGTTGTATTGTTTCTTGTTACCCAATACCTCATCTACTCCGAAAGTAATAAAGGCTTATAAATAAGAAAGAACAAAAGAAAGAAAGAAAAATATTTTAATTGGAGCCACACACAAAAGAAAAATACATTTCATTCAGTTGTACATCTATATCCTAAACTAGTATTTCGGGTGGGGGCGCGGGCTGCGAGCAGCCCGCGAGGTGTCGGTGCAGCTGTTGAGGAGGGTCATGTACCTTGTGCAGTCGAAGGTGGGTGAGGTAGCTTGTGGTGCTTGAAAAAGGGTCAAAAACCGAATGGCCGCAACAGTATTAGATATTCAGTTGAAATTCCATCAAATCTTAGGGGGGTGAGGGGGGGGGATGAAAAATGTCAAGAACCAAATGGCTCGGCCTTCGGCCTCGCCACTCAGCGAGCCCTCCGGGCTCGCGGCAGCTCGGCCTTCGGCCTCGCTGCTAGTTACTTGGGTGAGGGGGGTTTAAAGGGGGGAGGGGGGGGGTCACATGACGGGGGAGGTATTCCGAGGGGCTCGGGCTTCGCCCTCGCCACGCAGCTCGGCCTTCGGCCTCGCTGGCGCTCGCCCTGCGGGCTCGCGTAGAATGACCCGAATTGGCCTTGTATGGCGGCCATCTTGAATTTTGAAAAAATTAAAAAAAAAACATCGACATTTGAAATTGCTTACAACCCCCTACATTTTGGAAAAAAAATCATCCCCCTAGGTCTTACCGTTTATGCAGGCAGTAGGGGTCTACCATCAGGTTTCTTCAATCTTCAAGATGTCAGATTTTTCTGGTACTCACTGGAGCAGCCACTATACGACACCGTCAATTGTTTTCCTCCACCATATCGGGAACAGGTCAAACAACCATGTCAATGAGTGAGTCAGTCAGTCAGTGGTATTGTAGCTTTATATATATATAACTAGTATTTCGGGTGGGGGCGCGGGCTGCGAGCAGCCCGCGAGGTGTCGGTGCAGCTGTTGAGGAGGGTAGTTAAAGCATTCAGTTGAGCAAAAGGGTAAAGAAACTCGTTCAGTATGGAATAAGTGACGAAAGGAGTGGGCGGCCATCTTGGATTCCAAAATGACATCCAGTTTCGAGTTCCGCGAGGCCCTAAACCCCCAATTCCAAAATTTAAGTCAAATCCGACAAGGTTGAAAAATTAAAAAAAAAAAATTTCGCCGCCATCTTGGATCCAAAAATGGAGTGCAGTTTCGAGTTCCACGGCGTCTGAAACCCCTAGATATCAATTTTGAGCCAAATCTCATGCAGTTGAGAATTGGGGGCAATTTAGGGGGTGAAAGGGGTGGGGGGTGATTGACACAATGGCTCGGCCTTCGGCCTCGCCACTCAGCGAGCCCTCCGGGCTCGCGGCAGCTCGGCCTGCGGCCTCGCTGCTAGTTACTTGGGGGAGGGGGGTTGTAGGGGGGGAGGGGAGGGGGGGTCACATGACGGGGGAGGTATTCCGAGGGGCTCGGGCTTCGCCCTCGCCACGAAGCTCGGCCTCCGGCCTCGCTAGCGCTCGCCCTGCGGGCTCGCGTAGAATGACGCGAATTGGCCTTGTATGGCGGCCATCTTGAATTTCGAAAAAATTAAAAAAAAAACTTCGACATTTGAAATTGCTTACAACCCCCTACATTTTGGAAAAAAAATCATCCCCCTAACCCTCACCGGTTTTGCAGGCAGTAGGGGCTTACCGTCAGGTTTCTTCAATCTTGAACATGTCAGATTTTTCTGGTACTCACTGGAGCACCCACTATACGACCATATTCCAATCACAACCCTATACAGTCGGGAACAGGTCAAACAACCATGTCAATCAGTCAGTCAGTCAGTGGTATTGTAGCTTTATATATTATAATATATTACTAATATATAATAGTGAGACACCAAAAAGGGGCCACTAAATAAGTAATGAATACACTTTTAACTGTACAGATATAGCCTTCTTTAAAAAACGATTACTTTCCTTCAACGTTACATACGGATTTTCCATGAAAGGACATCCTAAGCGGCCCTAGCCGTTCGTCTCAAGAAACTATTGCGAGCGCCTTTCCGCTGCAGAAAAGATACCCTTTGGTTTTGTACTCGATTTCAGTGCTCTTGTAGTGAAGCAGCCTTTGTGCACTTTGAGGCTTCTGTATAGAATATAATGCAACGGACAATGTACATTAACTTTGAGGTAGACTGTCAACGTTGCTGCGATACCGTTATTGGTTATTGATAATGGATTTGTGAAATAACAGAAAAGTTTATTGACTTAATATTGTTTTTCTTTTGAAATTATTACAATAAATATTTAAATTTAGTCTCTTTTAAATAAGGAACTTTTTATCCAATCGAGCCTTTTTAACAAGTTATTGTTTGTTAGTAGGCAGGTAAGATAATTTTAAAAACTTTTAAGCAGTTGATTTTCTTAATCTTACTTTTGTTTACCAATACTAGTATTTATGTCGAATGTTTGTTTTGTTTTTCACTGACTTCAAAAAAAGAGAAGGAGAAGAAGAACACTGTTATCACTTGCTGCTTAGTGGTAATCTAACATAGGTTAACGATGACAATGTAACATTAGATAAACATTAGATATACATAGAGTCTTTGCGCTAATCTATGCTGAAGATGTCCCAAACAATGACTTAGCTCACAATGAAAACTTGTCACACAAATTACATTTTTGTAAAACTAATTTTAATAAATTGATTTGTATCTCCCAAATTATTACTTGAATAACTTGCACGTTAGATAAATAAATAATATAAATGTCCTATAAGTACCTAGTTGCAGCCATGTAATATATATTACTTATTCGTAATACATATACCATTTCCTATAGACCAGGAAGGATTTTTTTATAAAACTCCGATCTCAGTAATCTCAATAATGAACAAAAAGGTAAAGGTTTGCTTTTGACTCTGAAAAAGTCAACCTATTCCGTTGCAGAGATGTCAAAGTAAAATTCGCAATGGAAATGTATACGAGATGACCAAAATATGCGCCCACCGGTGGGACAGCCGCAGCGAGCGCGTGGCGTATGCAATATGCACTGCGACACATTTTCATATTTTGCCTCAAACTACAGTTTTGGTTTTATGTAAGAGAACCAAATTGCGATATTTAGCAGAACCAAATTGCGATATTTAGCGACGCTGAAATTCAAGCAGCGTCTATTTTCAATAAAAATAGATACACTTTTTCCTCTTATATCGGTATCGGTAGCAAACGAATTATTTTTAATATGTTTTTTGCTCCCGGAAATCAACCACAACACTTTATCGTGTAGATAGCTAAAGGAAATACTTTTTCATAATTTTCTACTATAACAGTAGGTACCTTTTAAACGTACATATAATAACCTCCCCACATAAAGTGAATCTACTTCATGCACCTTCCAATACTTTCGTCATAAAATAACACAATGGTAAAAATATGAATATAAGCAAAAAATATAAATCGATAGGGATTTAGAGGAGTTAAATGAATCGGGTTGCATCTTGAGGACATTCACATGAATGTAAAATCAAAGGCTTTTAAGGAAAATTTTAATTACCTGCCGCATAAATAAAAATTAGTTTAATAAGTCGAAATGTACTTATATATTTTTATAGTGCCACTGTCGTGAAAGATAGATTTCAAAGGAAATGAAAACCACACGACATGCTAAATAATATTCGATCTCAAGACTTTCTTAGTTACATTTCAGAACCCATGGAACATGTTACTCCTGTCTTATCGTGTCGGATACAAAGGGCTTATTTTTACAAAATTTAAGCAATCAATCCATCATATTTCGATAACGAATTCAAAAACATTCTAATGAGTTTCGTATCAACTTCAACGGTAATTTTAGCCTAAATCTTTCTAAAGGTTTGATGTATACAATAGGCTTACACATGTAAAGGATATAGAGAAGAAATACCTCCATCTATCAGCAGCGGTGACACTGATCGCAGATAGGGCAGAGCCCATTTCAGCCTCTTGACGGCTAAGAGCCACTTTCTAGGTCGTTATACTGAGATGTTACATTTTTAACCTTCTCAGTAAATGATGAGCAGAGATCTACCTATTATTACTCGAATTTTTGTTTCACTTTGTGTTATTGCGATTTAAATGATCCCTCTTCAAGATAAATAAATAAATATATACGGACAAATCACACAGATTGAGCCAGCCCCAAAGTAAGTTCTTAAGTTAGACTTGTGTTATGGGATACTACCTCAACGATACTATATTTTATAATAGATACTTATTATATAGATAAACATCCAAGACCCAGGTCAATCTGAAAAAGATCAATTTCCATCTTGACCTGACCGGGGATCGAACCCAGGACCTCCGTGTCGCAGGCAGGCGTGTTGACCGCTGCGCCACGGAGCTCGACAATCTAGGTTAATACCTAGATCTTGAAGTGGGATCATATTAATTGCTATATTTAGAACCAGACAGCGATAGCAAACTTTATTTTTGAAGCCGTTTTTAATGTAGTTGATAGCTGTAGGATCCTTTAGGTTTAGATTTTAGGTTGCTAGGGTTTTATCTACCTAGGATATCAACGAAATGGGTCAGTAGGAAGATGTATATACTGTATACGAACAACGGAGTGATTTTATAAGGTATCCTTTTGTGGTACGAAATACTATTTTTTTCTCAGTTCTTAAATATAAACTACTAGCTGACCCGGCGAACTTCGTACCGCCTAACAGTCTCATAACACATATCGAGTTTTCATTGTTTTTAAGATATATTCTGCTATTCGGGGCGGAGACAAATCCAACGAATCAATAACCATGAAAATTGGTTTAGCAGATCTCGAGTTATAAGTGTTGTAACAAACCCGTCTTTGTTTTATATATATAGATTATTTGATTTTAGGGTAATATGCGATTGCGATAATTAAAAGTCTATTACTAATATTATAAAGAGGAAAGATTTAATTTTGTGTTTGTTTCCATCGAACAGGCTCGAAGCTACTGTACCGATATACAAAATTGTTTCACCTAAAGATAGCTAATTTATCTGCGAGTGACATAGGCTATAATTTACGCGGGCGAAGTCGCGGGACAATTGCTAGTATAAAATAAGTATGAGCCCTACAACAATATAAGTTACAATCACAGACATAAGGTAGGTACGACATTGCTAATGGTTATTGGAGGAAGAAACGAGCGATATCCAGTGATCCGGAAATGCAGACAAAGACAGAGAACTCAGACAAAAAGTTGCGAGCGGAACTTCCGGTCCGGACGCTGTGGGTTCAGATGAAAGGCAGATATGATATTATACTGATATACAAATTAATACTGTTTTATATCCCACATGACTCAGATATTTCTACATAAATATATTCGCTATTTGATAAAAAGGTCATACAGTAATTTGAATTTAGTCTGATTTGTGTACTCACAATAATAGTGATACAGGGTACGAGATGAATGAGATGGCGGGCTTAAGGTGAAATAATATAAAGATGTTAGGATTGCTATAATTACCGTCATATTTGCCCAAACCCTGGCTTTAACGAACTGCGTGGATAGCAAAACAGCTGATAAGTACCATGACTTTTTTTTCTATCAGACAGTGCCAGAAGCGTATCCATTGTGAATAAAAACTGGCTAAATGCGAGTCCCACTCACATGTAGAGATTTCCAAACGGTGAATATTGTTTTCTTATACTTTCCATATAGTTTTTCCTGTAGTTTGTAGTAAAGATTTAAAAACATCTATTTCAATATTACTTTAGCGTATATTTCGTCTATTATCCTAACTAATATTATGAATGTGGAAGTAACTCTGTCTGTCAGTCTTGTCTCCCTTTCACGCCAAAACTATTGAACCGATTTAAATGAAATTAGGTACACATTCTAGAGCCTGAAAAAGGACGTAGGCTACTTTTTAATAACTCACTATTTCACGTGGATGAAGTCGTGGGCAAAACTAGTGTTGAAAATTCAATTAGCCATGTCTCAGTGAAAAAAATGTATTTATTTTACTTTTCTTATTTCTGACCCTTGGGAATGTCCCCAAACTCCAAATATTATTAGTCGTATTTGTGTTTGCATCGCATATACCAATAAGTTTACTTACCAAATTACAACTCGATCCATCATTCCAACATACATTAGACATACATAAAAACAAACACACATGAACTCTGAAAACAAAGCTCTACTTTTTGGACAGTCGCGTAAAAATTCAAAAACTGCAGCCTTTGGATTAAACACTCTCGGCTATGTCTAGCCGGTAAAGGGTGGGTGTGATTTGTATGGTTAGCTGTCTATGAAAAGCTTAAGAATCATGTTAAAATGAATAAACGCACTAAAAGCAACCTCTTGATCTAGTTGCTGTAGGAAATGTCTACCCGTAATACAAAGAGTATTGAATAAAATAAAAAATAACAAAAAAATCTTGTACGAAAAATGTTAGCAATCCTAGTTGCCAGTCATTTTGGCATACGTAATGTGTAACCCTGGTTCGACCTGCGTAAGTCAGTCGCAAAGCAACATACAGTTCTGTCGTACGTCTGTTTTGTTTCCAGTGTGCAAAGGTGTGGAAACTCGAAACAATACATATAGTGATGCGAAAGTCTGTTGTCGCTGGTATGAGCACAGCCTTAGAGTGCTTAACTCTTACCACTTACATATTAGCTTGAATAACAACAATACATTATAAACACTTAGGATGTGTGGTTCTCGGCAAAGTAGAATAGGACCACTCCAAGACTTTTCGTGGATGTCGTAGGAGGCGACTTAGGAAACAAAAGCTAAACAAAGCTAATAAACATCAAGAGACCTCTCCAACCGGACTGGCCAGCTTGCAGAGTGTAGGCCAAATCCTCTGACTGCCTTGACTAATATATAGCTCTAGTAGTACTAAGAGGGTCGTCCTCCTGCAGTGGAGACTAAAAAGGATCTGATGATGAGGATGGAAATAAAGGTATAGAAAATAACAAGAAGCTATCATTGAGTCATTTTAAAATGGAGATAAAATATCCTTTCTTTCATAAAATATACGGAAGAAATGTTTGGAATAAAACACGAGACAATAAGCCATCGTGCCTGGATAACAAGCATTGTTTGTAACATCCGCGATGCTAACTCAAATAGGAGATGGTAGAGGAGTTACGCTCTGAAATCCCACAATGTACAGAGAATTATTCATAAACGGTAAGTGAATACAGTACACATAGACATTTATTATCCCTTTGGGCTTACATAAGCCAACTAGCGCCGCCACCCCTCATTTTATTTCTTTTACAACGAAATAAGATCAAATTGAAAAATCTACGTAAGTACTTTGGTAGTAAATGACTTGTGGTATTAAGTACTTTTCATTATTCTGCATGTAAATTATGAGAACAACTCATTTTAGCCAAAAAAAAATTACTTTGGGACTAGCTGAATCTGTGTTAAAAAAAAAGAAAAGCGGCCACTTATGGCGGTATTTTTTTTAAAGAAAAGTTATTTTAAAAATTCTTTCAGTAATTATTTATAATAACTTAGACTTTTTGATGTAATCGTATTTTGAAGTACAAAAATAAAATAACGGATTGCACTATGTAGTTTCGCTGATGTAAACATCTTAAGCCCCGTATATTTTCAGAAATTTTGTCTCTGATCAAAACGACCCTCACGACCTGGTTAGAAAGCTTTTAATGATAATGGTATGAAATGGATAGCTAAGAACTTTATCATCTAAACACAACAAAACTTCAAATCGAATGCTGAAGATGCATGCATATAAAAACCTGGTGTAGTAACGCTCAAACATATTAACATACGTTCATCTAATGTCTCTATAATTACGTAGGTATAATTCTGTTTCGTTTTAATTTTGCATCGCTGTTAACATGGACTCGCTCGAGTGAGAACTGAACAGCCGACAATTGGGACGCGGCGCGGCCACGTCTGTCTTGAGAGAATATTTTAGAGTTCCAGTGTGAAATAGAAAAAATCGGGCCCTTTGAAAATCGCCTCGAACTGTTTCAAACAACTTTTGTTGTGGGACCAAAGCTGAAAATTTAATATTATTTTTATCATTTCCATACATTTGTTCCGACCAGCTGGACACTTTTGTATGGCTTTGTCAATTTTTTTTTAGTTTCCAGCTTTGGTCCCATATCAAAAGTTGTTCATGTTGATGGTCTGAGTCACCTCTTAAAGTTCATGTATTGAATTTAAATTATGTGTGTTTACTAATTATCATAACGAGAAAAGATTCGATTGTTCTTTTTGCATTGAATAAGCTCTGAAAATACTGGACCGATTTTCAAAATTCTTCCTTTCCACTTATACAAAGCTAATTTATCTGCGTTTAATATAGGCTATACTTTACGCAGACGAAGTCACGGGAAAATTGCTAATTTATAAAGATGGAGGGATGGATAATTAAATAAAGGACTTATCGACCTTACACTTGGATGGAACGAAAATGCGTATACAGTTGTTTTCTCAGTAGTTTTGGTATTTTCAAAAGGAAACGAAAAAAACCTTAATGGCGTCATTTCGGCGTTCCTTATCTATACATTTTCCTACTCAGAAATGTTGACGAGGATTTAGGTATTTCATACGGATCCCTCGCTTGACTGGATTATTCATAAGGTAAAAAATTCGCCCTTTATCAACCGAGAGAGAAGATTGTTCAGTCATATCAAATCCCTTATTTATGCGGTAAGTACCTAGAATATAAATCAACCGAGTGAAGATTTGAAGAGATTCTGGGATCGCCGATTTATGGAAACGAATGAATTTTAACAGCATCACAATACTCGTATATACCCATTATGTCAACATATTTTTGTTTTCTTGTTAGAGTTAACAACCAAAACTTAGATAAGTATTAATATGCTCTTCTTTTTTGGTTTTCATACATGGTATTTAATAAGCTTGTTAATTAATCTCCTCTTTACTTTTTTCCACTTGCCTCGAACTTACGCTGTTCACATCCAGGTAATGCTCAATATTAATGATATCATCGACCCAGGTCTAGGTCTCTATTTCACACTCCGCCAGCGGCTGTCTTCTCTACTGATCATGAGTCCAGAGGTGTGAGACACTAGCGCCACCCAGCAATTAATTCTTGTAATCACAAATCATATAAAATTTTAAATAATACGGGAGGCCAATAGCCAGTGACCTATTCGAACGAATATCCATCTGGAATAGGTTTTTTTTTTTTTTATTTAGACTAGGTAATAGAAGGTAGCACTACGTGACTGACGGCATGGATCCGGGGCCAGCTGTTAAAAATAACATTTTTTAATAAAATAAAATAAGTATGGGCTTTGCTTTTTGACATTACATAAATACTGATTACTTTTATCAAATCGATTAAATATACTCTTATAACTCAGAGAAAGAAATCATGAAAAATTGTGTCTTAAAAGAAAAATTCACGGCAATGAAATGTTATCAGATCCGTAAAGTTATGAATCGAAAAAATCCTCGAAAGGCACTGGGAAACATTATAAAACAGGTATCTTTACCGGTCGTTTCCTCAAATATCTGTAGAAAAAGCTTGTGAAATCTGAGTGAAGAGCTTTTATTCGGCAGTAAAACAAACGCGAGCCCTCGGCTCCTCCGGGAGGGATTCCGCGCAGTGTGCGTAAAACTCACGCGGTTACTGCTCAGCATTCTTACATTAACTTTTATATGAACACTGTTCTAAATTTTCTCGAATTAGGAGTATTTTAACCGACTTCAAAAAAGGAGAAGGTTCTCAATTCGTTGGAATCTTTTTTTTTATGCATATTCCCCGATTGCTCGAAGACGCCTGGAACCTGGATTTAAGAAATTCTTTATTTGTTCGATAAGTAATACTTTACAGTTAGTTCCATAATTTTTTTTCGAAATGTGCGAGCGAGTTTTGAAAAAATACACAAACACCAAAAGAAATGTTTACACGCATGCCGTTCGTTATACACTTATGTATTTCCACTTTATTCTTATGCTTATTCAAACAAATTGATAGGGTTGAAGTCGGTTTTTGTTTTTTGTAGAAAAATGTATTAAATTATTACCCTTCATATATTCTAAGTAGACATACCTACGGTTTATAACAAGTTCACTGACCTGCAAAAAACTTTGAGCAATCACTCAGGCAGGAGGGCGTAAGGATTGTAATGATATATAGGTTCAAATCCGTTGAGGACACGGAGCATATACATAGGTCGAGGTATTTTAAAGAAATGGTGGAATAAAGAAGCTCACCAACATACTAGGATACATAGTATATACATACTCTTATAACAATGCACTCCTGTATTTCGATCCTTTAATAGTACATTATGATACAAGTACGGTAAGCTGGATATTATAGTCGAGATGTTTATAGCCACGAGGCGAAGCCGTGTGCTTATAATAAACCGATGACTTAATAGACAGCTTACCGTACGAGTATCATACGACGTTTTTCAATACATTTGCGATTACTATAAACTAAGACAAGATTGCAGTTCAGCAAAATAAGGAATTTATAAAAGTTAGGAACTAAAGCAGTTTGTAAAAATACATTTATAAAGGTACATTTACACAGGTTTATTTTCTCTAAAAAAGTACATTTATAACCTTCTCCTTTTCAAAGTCGGTTAAAATATCACATCACACGAATCAAAAAAAGTTTTCATGCTGAACTTAAAACTCTTTGCTCGGATTCTATGAATAAGTTTGAATTTTGCATCTGTGGCATTGGGCTATTGAGCGCTTGTGATAAGTGTAAAGTAAAAAGCCGTGTGGTACCCGGCAGAATAGGATAGGTCCACTCCAAGTCTTCCCGTGGATGTCGTAGAAAGCGACTTAGGGAACACAAGCTAAACAAAGGTTATCAACATCAAAGAGACCTCTCCAACCCGTCTGGCCAGCGTGGAGAGTGTAGGACAAATTCTTTGACTGTTCTGGCTAATATATGGCTCTGGTAGTACAGAGAGGGTCGTGCTCCTGCAGTGGAGACTTAAAAAGACCTGATGATGATGATGATGATGATGATGATGATGATGAAAAAGCACTAGTGCGGTTAATACATCATTACGATTCAGATTTCGATGTCATAAGAACCGTATTATTAGCAAATGTATTGAAAACATCATTAGGTAATATGTTTGGTGTGCAGCAAATTTCCGAAAACTCACTTGCGTTAGGCCGCTAAAGCTACCTATGTAATTACTTAATAATAAATAAAAAATATAATAACTTACAAGGAGTTTGTGGTGGGAAGTCAAGGGGTGCAGTTGGGGTCTACCTTGGACGATTTTGCAAATTGATTTTGGTGGACTTTATAATATGAAATTGGTGTAGTTTGGTGTTATAAATGCTCGTGCTCATGCTCATTGAACAATTTGTGAAATAGTTAAAGTGGACTGTTATATGGACTCGTATAGACTCGTCACCATAACCTCCCGACCACGAGGCATCAAAGAACATACGCCATCTTTGATGCTACTTGTTACAACTTTACCGTACAACACCGATACTTAGTATCTCAATTTACTGGACATTGGCAGAATCACTGAAATCTCGGTGGAAGCCATTTTATAAAACAGAAGAAGAAGAATAACTTACAAGTTTGTTTAGAGATATTGTAACTGTCGTCTTATAGAGATTTTGAATGTCGGCCTGTGATTTACTGGGTGGTAAAACAAGGTGGTGCTTACAAGAGATGGGTAAAGACTAAATAACACGTTTTGTTTATGGGATTGTAAAACATACTTGATACAGATGAAAACAAAAGGCAAATACGAGAGTTGTGATTTTTTTAAATGTAATTTAGGGAAAACGAACCATCGTAGGATTATTTCGTTGTATTATTATTATGGTGTTGTCCGACTGTTGAAACTAGAGATTAAATATATTAAAATAGCTGGTACCCGCGACTTTGTCTATATTTTGCAGCATTTTAATAAATTACCTATAGCCTATTTGTTATTCTGATGTAGGTATAAGCTATATTGTGAAATGTTTCATATCAGACCTTTACACTGTCTATAGAGCAAGAGTAACTTCTGTTTAGTGTTAAACTTCAGTGGTCGTCGAGAGCAAATCTTCTCGTACAAGTTTAGGCAAGTAAATTAATTTGTCTTAATTATAAGCTGAGTTCTCCGCGAAGCTCCGGGGTACTAAGCAAGTTTACGGACACACTGGCTGTAGCAGGGCCATTCATTTATTACGTAAGATGATTTAAATGGTTTAGAGGTTATAGGGCACATATATCTATGCACACAGTTATTTTTGTTGCACCCTTGTCCTTCAAACCATCATACCAGCCTGTCAAAGCAAACAATTTTTCCTATGCGACCAAAGCTAGGTAAGGGTGTTTTTTCAGATCACT
Source organism: Rhodophaea formosa (assembly GCA_963082605.1). Lineage (NCBI taxonomy): Eukaryota > Metazoa > Arthropoda > Insecta > Lepidoptera > Pyralidae > Rhodophaea > Rhodophaea formosa. The sequence continues at coordinate 16,178,116 of OY720206.1, forward strand.
CTGTATTCGACCAGCCCGAAAAAACGCGAGATCCCGAAAAAAAAACGCGAGATTTTCCGATAAAATATTGACTACGTGACAAAGTGGTATTTTTAAGATCCACTCCTGAAATGTTTTAAATCGGGACAGTTTTAGGTAGGTTGCCTACAGTTTTAAAACTATAGGTCCTTTCTATCCTTTTTGTGTTAGTCGTTTAAAGCAGGTATAATTAGGCGTTCTTCGACATGTAAATAAGTACCTAATACTACAAACAAATAATTCGTAGATGTACTTAGACCAAAATTTTGTCTGATTCAAGTAATGGTTTTTGTTATTAAAGAAATTTATTTCCAAATAATAAATATTAATAAATACGGACAAATCACGAAATTATTTTTTTTTAATCTATGGACAAATCACACAGATTGAGCTAGCCCCAAAGTAAGTTGTTAAGTAAGACTTGTGTTATGGAATACTAACTCAACGATACTATATTTTATAATAGATAGGTACGTATATAAACATCCAATACCCAGGTCAATCTGAAATGATCATTATTCATCTTAACCTGACCTGGAATCGAACCCGGGACCATCTGTGTCACAGACCGGCGTGTTGACCGCTGCGCCACGGAGCTCGTCAATTCTATTCAAACTAATTAAATAATTGATAATATTGTATTATTTGAATAACTTAGACATCTAGTCTTGTCCAATCTTTAGATAAGTTGAAACTGAAAATAAAATATAAATACCTATAACACCAGGTACAAAATGTATTTCGGCTAAAGCAACGAAGGATGACAAGCGCTGTTTGCCAGTTTGCTCTCAGTACCTACCTGAGCGCACGTGCCCGCAATACGAACGGCAAAGTGTCAAACATTCCACAGAAACAGCCCAGCCCAGAAGGCGACGGTAATTTAATAAGCAGTAAAAGATCCCAAAATAAACTCCAATTTTCTTTTACTTTTATCTATTTTCCCGGCGCAGATTCCCTGGCTTTAGATAAGACGTAACGACGTCATTTACTACGCTCACATCCCTTGTAAATACTAACGATTGGTACCTGATCCGGAAAATACAGTTTTCCTTTCGGAAGCGGTCACTTGGGTATCCCTTTAACTTATTCCAAACGGCATCACGCGTTATAAACGTGATTCGATTGGGCCTTAGGAAACCTTAGGGAGTTCACTGAGTAGTAGTTGTTCATAAATGTGTGTTTATCTATTTTTGACTGGTTTTTGGTTCGAGACGTGAAAACCAATCGTGCATGATTAGGAATATGTTGTTATCGTTATAATATCCTCCGTAGCTGTTTCCTTTTACAGTTATGTTATAGTCTGTAGAATACCTTATATCTACGATAATAGGTTTAATTACTTTTAATTTGATGGATAAGTATACTTACGTAGAATCATAAATATTAGGTAATCAACATAAAGTAGATCTACGAAAGTATGTCATCTCCATGAGTAGATCAACATTTTTGGAGTTTTAAATTCATAGGTACATTGTGAATCAAACGAGAAAATAATTAAGATAAAATAGTAATATAATTTAACAGAGATTTATTTTCGTGCGTTGATACGAAAAATTTGATCGATTGAAGTTAAACAAGAAAGAAACCTTCAATCTTATTGCTATCGGCAAATCTTAATTTTCTTGGTTGGAAAAGGAAAAAGTTTTCTCCATTCGCCCCGAATGATTGATTCAGCAGATAGGATAGGTATAACCATAGATACAAAAAAAATGCGTCTACGACTTTTTCAATCAGAATCATTACTTTAATTATTCACTTAGATCATGAAACGGTGTCTACAAAAATCCAAATTGTTGTTAAGATAATAAAAAACAAAGTAACCAGCTAAATAGAAAGCTATAGAGTTTTTAACTGTAGAAATAAAAAAGTCTTTGTTTATATAAACAATAAAATGCTAAAATGATAATTACATTCAAGGTTTCTTAGAAAATAAGCAAGAGAATGCGTTGAGAACGGAGCATGTACACGTTAATATGATAAACATCCGAATCATAAGTCCCAAGGCAGTCGTCGTACAATCCGATTAGTACTGAATTTAGACATTCGCAGATTGTATTGAGATATTGTACGGACATTTTCAGTCGAATCACGTGATCCGACAAGTATGAAATTTGAGCACGTGGATCATAAATAGGATTACGATTCTGTTGCTATTAAAACAGAAAAGTATAATAATGCACAATGAAAATTAACGAATTGGGTATGAAAGAAGTTATTACCTTTTCCATTTCACACATTACGTATTTTCAAGGTGTTACACTTGAAACAAGTTAAACTCAGAGGTCATTTAGACTACGTAGTATTCGACCGGGAAGCCCTTTCGATTACAGATCATAGAACCCACTGGCACCCGACCAGCACCACCTCATCGCTTGGTGTCCACTGTTATCGACAGGTTGTCACGGCACACAGGTAATCAGGTAGACACGGATGCATCGTTCCTTTGCGTATGCAGTACAGGATCAACTCGGGACCTCCTCGTGATCAACGCTCGGCAAGCGTGCGAGCATCGGGTAGTCACCAAGTGCCGGCATGGTCAACCTATAGTTCATGTACGTAATAAACATACAACATACAGAGAAATAGTAACTACTCGAGGTGTGGTAGTACTGCTCGGGCGCCAGGTAGCTCTAATGTCCTATGTATGACCTTAAAGTATGGTGTATTTTGTACATAGATCAAGAAAATACCAGAAATCTGATTCTGAATAATTCGACTTCCAAGAACAAGTGACAGTTTAAAATGAAAGATTTTGAAAGTGACATTATGTTCCAATCACAACAGATCATACTATCCAAGTGGACATACCCGTAACAAACCACTAAAACCAAAACCTAGCTATGTTTACAAAGCGCACAAACACAACCAAATTTATGTATTTTGTAACATACACATGCCAAAAGTATACAATAGCCGAGCTAAGGACTAGCTAAGGTATATGTTACTTCATTGTTTACTGACGTCGCGTAATCCAACCGTAAACACCGTGATTGATTGCAATTTTGGTAACTCCGTTTTCGTGAATATTACAGTATTGAGCTAATGTGGTTAATTCATAAATATATTTTTGAATCTAGCCGATATACAAGGTGTTCTATCTAGATGACTCAGTTTGGATATTTTCTATTTATGAAAGAAAAGTGGTCAATAAATTATGTCTATGACACCAAATTTTGGGAAAATACAAGATACATGTTCAATAAAGACTTGAAAAAGTAAAAGAGTATTTACGGTACCTATTTAGGTTATTTTCAGGATCAAACCTTTAGGCCATGAGCATGAAGTGTTTGTATAAAGAATTTATGGCAAAATGAGAGAAAGTGCTGCATTAATTATGTGGCAAGCTTTTATTTGAGCGATTCATACTGTAAAGTGCTTGCCAAATGAAAACAAACGAATTGATGTCTTCGCATGGCAAACGATCAGCCAAAACCTGATGACTTTATCTTCTTTAATTTGGAAATGCATATACCTTCAGACTCCATCATCAGATCAGGTCTATTATACTATGATATTATATTGTCTTCCGTCTCACAAAAGACTCACAAATTAAAGTTTAGCTAAATAGGATAAAAATAAGTGCTTCAAAATTGAGTTGCTAGATTTGACGCTCACAGACAAACATACTAACAAACTACTTAACAGAGCAAGTAAATACATTTAACAAGCTTTTAAGCTTGTAATAATTATCCTAACAAAACATAAATGTGACAAATGGAGGCCAAGATTAATACTGTTAAAATTTAAAATAATGAGGTGTTTCTTGAATCCACCGTCAAAGAATTGCGATTTAAATATAACAGTTTAAGATCTTAAATTAAAGAAATCTATATGTAAATGTAATAATGTACGGCTAAGACAATGCTTGCTTTTTAAAAATATACCTTAAATTTTAAAACTAAAATTATTTACTCAAAGGAAATACGTCAGTGATGATGATCTATTTATCAACATTTGAGCTGGCTAGATTTTTGCAACCGAGTCAATTATTTCAATTTGAAAGTCCTTATAAGTCATATGGCAGGGACTACTAACTGTAGTAAGGGCCGGAACTGTCCTGGGCATATCCAGATATGCCACAACATCAAACAGAAGAACTGTTTCAGAAATAACTTGCTTCGTCGCCTAACACCTACTACATCGGAGAAGGCACTGCGAACGACAGGTCGTTAGCAGCAGAAACAGTGCTCTGTTTCTGTTCCAGTAAATATGCCAGTGCCGTTTGGGGCTTTGAAACGCTCGAAAATGATGCGAAAAGAGACACTAAAATCGATATCTTACCTAATTAGCCGTCATAAAGGGAATTTATAAAAAAAATCGTACTTGCCTAAAAATCTTTGACTGTAACTATAAAATCTATACGGACATTAAACTGTTACATTATGTAAACTAAGGTACGGCTGAACAGCCGTTTAGCGTTATAAGAAGTTCTTCATTATAACAAATTGTATTTCCATCTGATTTAAATTGGCTAAGTGTCGTCTCTGGAAAAGCGCGTTTTTCTCTGAGAAGATCGGTCGCCCACCTGCTTCCGTTATAAACGGGAAACATCTTTTGATAATTTTAACATACTGATAACGTTGGTGGAACTTATATTTTTAGCTTTATTTGATAAGTGGGTAAAACGGAAGTGGATTCCCGAAATCACATGGCCAGTGAGAGCTGCGGGAAGAAGGCAATTATGAACAAAGGAGGCTGATTGAGTGACCAGCATATCGTTATGATCTTCAAAGTGAACAAAATTATCAGAAAACGAAACACGTGCTATATTGTGTCGGAATGACTGATCATTGTTAGTCAATCTTGGAAAGAAAGATGGAGAATCTTAGGCAGAGAGTAGGGGCTAACAAGGCCACACTTAGCAAGTTGTGCAAACTGCTTTCCTATAATAAGCCAAACCCGTGCTCTAAAGTATTCCAGCTGAGGATGCAACCGGGAACACGCTCAAGTAATAGAGAGAGAGGGTATAATCACATTAAAACAGACCTCAAACGTGCATAATCTCTACTTAAAAATCTCCTCAATAGGAGAAGCAAATGGCTCTTTTTCCGTAGATATACTTATATGTAGTATTGAGTGTATGATATTAATTAACTGAGTCCAAGCGGAATGGGATCATCAAAATCACATGGACAGTGAGCAGCTGCGGGAAAAAGCCAATAACGTATAAAGGGAACTGATTGAGTGTCCGGCATATCGAAATGATCTTATCCTCATTCTGGGCCTTTGTAAGGTTGATGAAGGTTGTTTGCGTTACTAGCAAAGTAATAACCGTGACTTCGTTAATGCGAACTGAATTGAAATAGGTATTACTTTTGCAAAGGCAAATTGTTTTTCTAGTGTACGTTCGAATCGTTAGGTAGTTATGTTTTTCTACGTAAACTTTTTTACTATCAAAATTTTCTGATCACAAACAGATTTTTCATGTTTCATGCCAAATTTTTGGTTTTGATTCCTTAACGGCCATACTTTTTGGATTGCGTTGACATAGAAATTAGATTTTGTCAAATATTTTAGTGTTTCGCACAATTTGGCGTGCCCTTGGGGAGGCTTATGTCCAGCAGTGTACTGCAATAGGCTGATGATGAAATATTCAAGAGACTATGGATCTAAATATGTGTGGTATTAATTTTTACTTGACACGTTCACACGTTCTAGAGAAACAGGTCTTGAACTCTTGATACAAAAACAGGCGGAAAAACGAGTGATCCTTTAAGGATTCCGTTTGAGCGTTTGAGGTACGGAGCCCTAAAAAATGGTCCCCCTTGTTAGAGCGGTAAGTCTCGATCTATTACGGTTCTTCAGATACAGCTCCGTGACAGACGGACAGCGGAGGCTTAATAATATAGTGCGTTTTTAACTTTGAGGTGCGGAACCCTAAAAGCGTCGAATATATCAGCAGCTTCTTACTCGTGTAGATCGTAAAAGCCGAACATGGGAACAGGTCACCTACACGCACTAACAAGCTAAACGTGGCCCTTAGGATTTATGGACCATGTCCCCGTCTACCCCCCAACAAAAAATGTCATGAAAGTACACATACTATCACTTACTGTCTTTGTGTACAATACTGTCTTCTATCCTACATATCACTGTCACTACATAATAAATAATTATTTTTTACAAAAAAGTAAAACCGACTTTAACCCTATACGTAAATGGGTGTGGTAGTTCAATCAAAATAGAGGAACAACGTCGTAATCAACTTGTCTTAATTCGCGGAAGAATTAAACAGAAATAAAATTGAACCAAACGACATACTTGTGAATTTTTTTTTGGTTTTTGTTATTTTTTCTAAAAGCACTGGATGTAATACATTTCGAAAAAAAATTATAGGACCACTTTTGAAGTTCAGTCAAAACAGAGAAGAAACGTTCTCAACAATTTGTCTTGATTCGCATAAGAATAAAATACAAATAGTTTAAACCGAACGGCATCCTTTAACAATTTTTTTGGGTTTTTGTTTATTTTTTCAAAAAGCGCTTGACACATTGCGACAAAAATTTCATGGGACCACCTCTGGCGCATTACCTATCGAACAAAAAGAATCACTAAAATCAATCCATAACTGACAGAGTAATCGCGTAACATACATACAAAAAAAAAAACATACAGACGAATTGAGAACCTCCTCCTTTTTTCGAAGTCGGTTAAAAACAAAGTCTTCGGCCGCGTCTGTATGTTCGCGATAAACTCAAAAATGGATTTTCATGTAATTTTCACCAATAGATAGAGTGGCTATAGATAGAGTTCATGAGGAAGGCTTATAGGTATAATACCCGGACGCATCCGGAGAGGGCTGCTAGTTCTTCATAAATTTAAGTATCAGTCGTTTTCCCAGCAAGGTGTTGGAAAAGTCAATTTCGTGATATATAATCTTAAAAATATATATTGTGTGGCATATTTCATATTACAAGTACCTACTATGAAATATTCCATACACACACAGTGTAGGTCTAATGTGTTGTTCCCAGCAGCGTAGAATAGGACCACTCCAAGTCTTCCCGTGGATGTCGTAAAAGGCGACTTAGAAAAAACAAGCTAAACAAAGCTTATCATCAAAGAGACCTCTCCAACCGCCTGTCCAGCGTAGAGAGTGGAGCCCAATTCAATTTACTGCCCTGGCAAATATATGGCTCAGATAATATAGAGAGGGTCATGCTCCTGCAGTGGAGACAAAAAAGACCTGATGATGATGATGTCACACAGTGTAGTTAGCAAACATTTTTTTTTCATTATTTATATCTCCTTACTAAGGTGCGAGGAACTATAAACGTAATTTTTCCGTCATTACAAAACATGAAAAAAACACGCCTCAAAAAACAATGTGTTATAAAATAACGTTAATTGAAAGTGCTTGATGGGATTTAACTTTGTTTTATTCAAAAGTAACATAATTATCTGACATTTAGTTTTGACTTTCGTTCTACGATTATAAAAGGCCATTTGTCATTGCTACGACACAATTATACGATGCTACGAGACTACGAATTGCTACGACGACACTATAAGCAATTCAAAAACGGCTTCGTATGAATGAATTATAATAATAAAATTATTAAACCCGAAAAAAGATTCGCAAGACTTAGTTCCTTAATAATTATATTACATTTTTGTAAATACCTTAGTTTTAGCCATATCATTTCTGTAGAAAATAGCTTTGTAGTGATATCTATTTTAAATTAACGATAAGAATTAAAGGTTACTTGAGCTTAAATCTAACTTTAAATACTTACCAGATTCCATTCTTATTTGCCATAGAAATTTTATCGGTCAGCTCCTTCTGTTTTCATAATCGTCACTATAAAATTACGAGTACTAAGTAGGTAGATACATTTTTTCAGTTTTATGTGTAGGAGAGCTGTAGCCTATACATTCAGCCCTTTTTAAGCTTTCATTTTAACTCTGCTATTGTTGCTGATGAAAGCATGGACAAGGAGCTAAGTGAAAATCCCGACTTTTATATATTTCAATAAATATATTATTTACGAAATACATCAATTTACATTTATCTACTTACTTCCATCCACATTTAATAGTAATATGCTAAGTTTGTGAAAATGAAAAGCTAAAAGTAAATTTTGTTCGTTCCGTACAGTGACCGCGTAAATAAATAATGAAAACAGAAGCGAATCATCACTGAAAAGTTCGTTCCAGGCATTCGAATTTTTGTTAGCGGGTTCTAGATGTAATTATTTTAAAATTTGGGGTTCGTTTGGGGTTATGGTGTTTGTTGGTGCTTACCATGGGTCATGATAACGCGGCGAAGTGAGGCCGAATTGCGAGGTACGGCTCACGCGAGCAGACTGTTGCTCGTGGCCGGGCCGAGGTTGCGCGCGCAGCGAACCCCTTGCCCCGCGAGCTGAGCCGTGCCGCCCCCGCGGATGACGCCGCCGCCGCCAACCGCCTCCAGTGACATCCTGTCCTTTGTCTCTGTTAATTGCCACTGTCCACTAATCGACCTTCAAAACTAATAGAAACTTTCGATCTTAGCGTATCCAGATGAGGTGGTTAACGAGCGAGTCGAGTAGCGCTCTTGTTCTCCTACATGTAAACGGACTGTTTGAACCTCGTTCGAATCCCGCGAAACAGAAACACACGTCAAACTCACTCAATGCCTCATCTGGTCTAGGACTTATTAATTTGACTTAAAGCGAACAAAGAGTATAAACTTATGTATGTATAAGCTTAGTGTATTGAGTCTTCTCGTATAAGTTTAACAGGTCGAAAGGGAAATCAGACAGACCATTACTCTAAATTATTCAATGCTGAAATCTCGAGAAAAAAAATGACCTGCTAGGAATCGTGTCTGCCCGCCTGCCCGCACATATGAAAAGGATTTTTGCGAGACTCCATCATTGTCCAGTTTGTCCTGCGAGTATAGTATACAGTCTTGAACGCTCCGTGATTTGCACTCATATACATAGGTAAGTTGAGAAACTTACGAATGCGAGTTTTGAGGTCGCAAATCCAGCTGGAGATTTTTTTTATACTACACCTACTCAGAAAGTGTCTCATTGCTCGTTCATAAATGGTTTATAAAGTTCGTAATTTCTCCCTTATAATATGCGGCGGGAAAAGTTATATGGAAATCCATTCCTCCCTGGTAACATTCTTTTGTTTTTTGGTAGCGAAAATACAAACGTCAATTCCCAAAAAGGTTTTTCTTATCAAATCATTGGAAAAAAGAAGTCGGATCCTTTTTTTGTACTCGATTTCCAATGAAAGGAGGCGGGCAACCTTTTTCAGCATGACGAAAAAAAACCAAGCGCGGCAATCACAGATCTGTTTAATCTGTGGCGGCAATCGTTTCGCGCAAATCGTTTTGTTTAGATAAATCTTGTTTTTTACTAAATTGATAATTTAACAGTTAAGTTTTAATAATTCTAAATATTGTTCCAAAATCTCATGTGGACTACCACAATGATAATGTGATAGTGAAAGAGACGATTTATAATGATGACGCCGAATAAAAATACAGCTCAAGATGTCTTAAAGAACTGAATTCCAGAGAAGTCTTGAGACAAGTACAACAAAACTTAAATTGATTTATATTGTGGAATAGTAGCAAAAATGCACAATCGTTCTAAGGAAACCTCCTACTATCATATTTTAGAAAAAAAGCTTCCTGGAAAAATCGTCACTATATATTTAAGTCATTGTAACAATTGTAATACCTTTAAACTTTTGTCATATATTTTGTTTGACTTATATTTTCCTCGTAGGTGTAGTATAAAGCACTATGTATCACTCGAGAGAAAGCTCTATTTCTGCTCAAGAGTATGTTTAAGCCCGACGCGCAGCGGAGGGCTTATAGGAAACTCGAGAACAGAGAAAAAGATCGTTTACTCCTTTCGATGTACAATGTACTATTATCTGCGATGAAAATGATATTCTATGATTACAGTCTATTGGCTTTGCGATATCACAGGTTTTGGCTTTCTGTAATTTATGTGCGCCTCTGATTCTATACAAATATAATAATACAAATAATAAGAGCGCGCTGCGTGTCACGGAGATGAATATGTTGCGATGGATGTGCGGAGTCTCTCGAAGAGATCGAGTGAGAACTCCCGCATCCGCGGCAGCCTTCATGTCCGTGACATAGCAGACAAGTTACAGCAAGCCGCCTACGCTGGTACGGTCACGTTTTGCGAAAACCGGCAAATTACGTAGGGAACATATGTCTGGCCATGCCACCCCACTCCCCCGGGCCCCGGCAGAAGGGGGAAACCCAAGAAGTGTTGGCTTGATCTCGTCAGCAAGGATGCGAAGCACCGTGCGAAGTGGAGAAGAAAAAGCCGGAAAGCGGACCCCGGGCTCCGAAGCACCCCAGCTGATAAAGTAATGAATATTTATAATTAAATTCACCCCATAACGGGGTCAAATAGGGGCTGATAGTTGGTATGGGAATTTTATTACGGATCAGTATTCTAGTCAAATTTATTCCATCAAACGTGTTGTCAAGGGATCATTCGTCGGAAATGGTCGTCTGTGTTATCTAAGTATTATATCCAGAACAGACCGTGTCAGAACGAGATTTGAGAGCATTTTTAGTTAAGATGCTTATTATTAGATGCCTTTGAGTATTCGCGGTTATTATCCTCCATATAACTATCCAGCGTTTCCCGCTTGAATCGGGGCTTTTACAACGTCTACCCCGGGGCGGACCGTCCCCGTCACACCCTAGCTACGCTACTAATGTGTGTATCCTTTAGAGTATCCATGCTAAAGTGTGTATCTAACTAGTAACGTAGATATATCTTCTCGTATGTTCATACCTAAGTTAACAATGCATTACAATGAGCAAAATATTTTGTGGGTACTAAAAATATAACTTAACAATATTTGTTTTAATAAGTTTGATGTGTATACCCTCAAGAAAGGAATAGGATTGACTTACACAAACATACATATTATCACGTCTCCATCTCTTGCTGGGTAAACAGAGCCCACGATCATAAAACTTAAATACCTAATTAACCTGACCTATCAGTATGACATAGGACCTATCTAATAAGACGTTCAGACGTAGGTATACCTATCACACGGATATTGACATCATCAAAGATATTCAAAATAATAGATTATCTACCTAGGTCCATGTATACATAAAATAAATAAATATTATAATAAATCATTTTCCTTGTTTCTTTCTTATAATACCTCACCATCGACCGAACAGCCTCAACAGCAACCTAACTTTATGTAACTATAGATTTCCTTCATGCTCTGCCGGCTTTTATCACTCAAAAAAACCTGCAGTATTTTCATAAATCCCGCCAACCGACAAACAGGCATGCCAAAGTAACAACGCCGCCAACATGACGCAAGAAATTGAACAACCTATTATTATGAAATTACTTTTTGGCTTATTAATCTGGTAAATATGAAAACAAATATTAAAATAGTGATTTAAATTACACATATAAAACTAATAATAATTATTACAGAGAAAAATGTACGATTATTCACAAGAAAGTACCTCAACCACTCGGTATCCGGTTGCCCGGTTTGACCGCCAGACAGCGCCACTGGCGACGTCACTCGTGTATCTATAGTTTCCTTCTGTTTTGAAACCCAAGCTTGGCGATATAGTTCCTTGAGAATTATTGTAAAAGCGATTAGAGAAGTGTAATAAAGTGCAAATCTATAGATTCAGTAAGATGGAAAAGAGGGTCGCCTTGGAATCCAGAGGGAGGAATCCTTCACAGGTAAACTACGTTTATTTTTCATTGTATTGGAATGTTTTGTCGATACGTATTTCGTGAGGTACTAAGGTGTAATAAATAAAATATATGTATATTGTGAGTAATTTAATCAAATCCTTAGCTTACTATTTAGTATATTTGACCTCAAACGTTAATCCACTCCTAATTGGAGATGTGGCTTTATTGTATACAGAAAATTAGCCATTACCGATTGTTACGTTTCATTCATGTGCACAAAGTTATTACGACTTTCTACGCTGATTATTTGCATAAGTAATCGATGTATTTGAAATATACATGTTTCTTTGTATCGTACAATTAATATTTCGACCGTAAGTGTAATTGTAACAGTTTTATTGTAAATATTCCCATATTGAGGTTAAGTGTCGAAACTTGCGATTTTACGTGGAATACTGTAATAGAAAGACATGGATGCATGGACACAGTTTACATCCGTTTATTCTTATTCCAATAACATATAACTCCTTAGTATTATTGTGTAATCGTTGTAAAACCCTTAGCATTTCAAAAAATAGGGCTCATTGATTATAGCCTGTCAATGTCAATAGAAATAAAGTGTTACCGAAGTGTTTATTGCTAATATGACTATCGGACTGGATAAAATGAGATGCAGAGGATGATATTACCAAATAAATCATGTGTAAATCATAATAACAGTACCAGTAATGCGTTGTGTAAATTGGAAATCAGCGCAATATAATTTCGCGCCCTTTCACCTAAGTGCAACTTTTATCAGAAATATTCTAACTATGGCTTGTTTGTGAACTGTTAAAGTTTTATATACAATAATGGCGTGTAATATGTATTAGATTTGCTATTTCATTTCATTTAATCATAACATCTGTTGTCGGAAATTGACGCACGCCTTACCAATAAGTACAGCGGCCATTTTTATTGCGTCGCGATGATTCGTGTCATCCGCCATTGCAAAATTAATGATATCTCCTATAAATCCGCAATTACAACACGGTAACTTCATAGCGTGATACAAAATTCAATACGAACACATGCCTTTCATGTTTGAATGAATATTTCCGCGAAATAATCACTAATTTCTTGGATTTAACCAACTACGCCTGTATCTTTGACAACTCACACCATTTTGACGTTTTGGTAGTCCCGTCTTTAGATAAATATTTTGCAAGCCAGCTACAATACCATTATTTCCACTATGCACTTCTATCCTATCGCCGTGTTTTTATTCAAATCATTAAAAAAATCTAGTGATTTTGCATTTCTTTAGTCATACAAAACTCTAGTCTGATATCACCGATATCACAAAATAACATACATGCACGATTTATTCTATCACACTTCCTGTTCCTGTTTACATAAGTAGGTAGTCTACATAGATACAAAGAGGATAGATATAGTGTACAAATCGGTACAATTACATTGAAGTAGATTGGTGATAGTATATTCAAAAATTTTTTAAATCACCATATTCTTTCGACCTTTACTTAAAATATTCTTAAAATATTTAAACTCAGAGCATTCATGAGAAATAAAAATCTTACATACATGTATATATAATATTTACATACTTTATTTAGCTTCATAGTTATTATTTAGTCTATGCTTTTTAAAATTAATTAGTCCAAAAGTAAAAACATAGATGGCGTTCTAAGAAAAATAATATTTATAAATTATTGTAACAATTTTTCCCAAACTTTTTTTTTATATACTATAAATTAATTATAATTAAAAATATAATAATTTAAATTTTCCAGGTAAAAGAGCTAAACCTGGACAACTGTCGCAGCACCACCATCGACGGTCTCACAAATGAGTATGTCAACTTGGAAATACTCAGTCTCAACAATGTTGGACTAACAACACTCAAAGGTTTCCCCGCACTGCCTAAACTGAGGAAACTGGAGCTCTCTGATAACAGAATATCCACTGGTTTAAACTTTCTGAACGGGTGCACGAAACTGACACATCTCAACCTATCAGGGAATAAAATTAAGGATCTAGAGACCCTGAAACCCCTGGAAGAGTTTAAGAATTTAAAGAATCTTGATCTATTCAACAATGAAGTCACTTCTTTAGATGATTACAGGAGTAAGGTTTTTGCAATGCATCCATCACTCAAGTATTTGGATGGGTATGTACTTTTTGACTAATTTAAGTATCTGATTTCATGCTTTAGTATATTATCAACCCAAAACTATAATATTCATTTATCAATTTCAAATATTGGTGCTTCAGAACAGCATCATTAGTGTATATATGGCTTTAATTTTTAAACTGTCAAACATTTTAGTGGTTGATACACCTTTTGTCTAGGTTGTTAATTTGACTGTTGTTGGTTGGAATATTTTGGCTTAATAATTATTTAATTTAATAAAAATTTAATTTGTTTTCCAGTTTTGACAAAGAAGACAGAGAAGCTGAAGACAGTGACGAAGAAGAGAGAGAAGAGGATGAGATGAATGGAAACAATGACAGTGAGGAAGGTCAGTCACAATCTATTTCATCCCTGAACTTGTACTCGAGGATATTACTGCAATGGGCCACAACTTAATTTGGTGATTTTGTATTACACTCCTGATATGGACTAATGAAGAATGTAATACTTTTTCAATAACACTCAATCATTTCAAAAATTATTTTAAAACATCTAAAAATCTTAATCCCTCATAATTCTACTAGGTAAATGATTTTGGACTAAGTTCACAAAACAATTTGCTCTCAGACATAATTTGGATGCCCTCTCGGCTGAGGTTCATTGGCAGGGTTTGTTATAGGATCATCAAAATCGATTCCCTTTCATATGCTTAAATTGCTTGACATTCAAAATCATTATCATGGATTAATTTTTAATTATTTTTAAGTTTCATATCTCTCAAAATTCAAACCTATCATGAGTTAATATCCTCATCAAAATCTGCTTATGGATGTTAATAATTTTGACAATGAAGTATATAATTTCTAAAAACTGGCTTCCAGATTTGGACATAGATCTGGGTCCATTGGTGATAGATGATAGTGTGTCAGACAGACCGGTTGAAAGCAGGCCGCTTTTGCCCATGGTACTATACACAGTTTACAGTCTACTATTCCACATGGGGTATCTATTAAGAAGTAAGCATCATTTATTAACTGTGGTGGTGCTAAATAAATTCTTCAAAAATTATGTGAATTATCAAAATATAACAATAATATTATTGATAAAATTAACTGCGTAGTGTCGAGATTTGGTTAAATAAATTCTTGAGAACAGGAAATGCCACCCTAGTAAGCATTCAAAAATGGGTCTTGTAATGTCCAATGTACATAAATTCATATTGGCATTTGTAACCACTATAAAGCAACTGATATTTGTTTCTTTAAAATACATGCAAAAGTGGGAAATATGCAGCCATTTTTTCTCTTGTGCTAGTCAAATACCCACATAAAAATAGGTACACAACTAATTTTAACCAAACTTCAATATATTGATAACAAGTTAAAAGTCCTCATAACTGTCTTTAGCAGCTAGACACTTAGAAAATCAGGAATATTTTTTAATTTTGCTTTTCATCTTGTTTTTTGAAGTTAAACATCTTTGCTGTAAATAAAAAGGCTGTGGCGGATAAGTGGACTTCATTCTGGTTAAGAGTCCACTTTAAGTTTCAAACTAAAGGCTATCCAGTCAAAGCGGAGCGAAGTCGGAAACCGGACCCCGGGCTCTGAAGCGTTCCAGTGGAGGATGCAACCGTGAACTCGCTCAGATGAGAGAGAGAGAGAACTACCTATACTTAGAGATTTTGATTTCCACTTTTCTACGTCGCAACTTGTATGTGGACCGAAACTTGTTGTATAACAAAAAAGCCAAAGCAAGAATTTCCAAACTGACAGTTGTGTTTTATTGTTTCCAGGGTCTGAAGAGGAGGACGATGAAGACGAGGACATATCTCTCAGTGCAGTCTACAAAGACGATCTTGGTAATTACACTTTGTCTCCAGTTAGCAGCGACGCGAGGGTTTTTGTTTTTGGGGTTAAAACAGAGGGCATTACTGAGATAACGATATGAAGGTGAGCTTTCTTTTTGATTGTAAATTGAAAAGTTACATTTTGAAGCCTTACTGTGAATTTCACAGAAGACAACTTAGGAAACACAAGCTAAACACAGCTTATAGTGGAGCTTAGCTTAGCGTGGAGAGTATCGGCCAACTCCTCTGACTAATCTGGCTCTGGTAGTACAGAGAGTGTCGTGCTCCTGCAGTGGAAACAAAAAAGGCCTAATAATGATATATTATTATAGAATTAATCATTCAGTTGAAGGCAGAGAGTAATTTCTTAAGACACTCGAAAATAAACTTTAAAACTATAGCTATAAAGTGCATCTATGCTGATCATGACAAACATTTATTCGCTTTATTGTAATAGTTTGAAAGTGTCCTTTCGTGTATGTGATTCCGGCTCCTCCTGCTATACAGCTGCTACTGGAGAGAAAACCATAACTTCCATTATCTTTTGAACTGTCATCATCTTCACTACGTATTATAAAACAAAGTTCCGCCGCGTCTGTCTGTCTATTCGCGATAAACTTAAAAACTCCTACACGGGTTTTCATGTGGTTTTCACCAATGGATAGAGTGATTCTTCATGAGTAAGTTTTATAGGTATAATACATGCCTGGGCGCAGCCGGGGTGGGCTGCTAGTAAAGAAATAAAAGCAAAACGCTAGTAGTCGGTAGCTTTTGAACACCAATAATAATAACACATGAAAAAAATATGTGTTACACACACAATTATATTACACATACACAACACAATTACACATAGGTACATACAATTTATTTAAAAATATTCAATAGTAAAGTTCTGAAAGTGAAAACAGAATAAAATTTGGATGAATAACGAACGAGATAAAATGATTTTACGAAAATATGTCTATCTCACTCGCGAAAACACTATTTTATATGGCAAATGTATACATGATATACATATATAGACTTTGACGTCACTAGTCCATATCTGACTTCTCTTTCTTATTTAACAACTTTAAAGTATCACATCTTCGTCGCTAATTAAGATATTTTAAAAGTTCTTTCATATTTTTTTTTACTGTGGTTATAAGGGATTATACTCAGCAAATAAAAAAATTACGTGCATATTCTCTATTAATAATATCAACATATTTAAATGTATACATGATATACATATATAGACTTTGACGTCACTAGTCCATATCTGACTTCTCTTTCTTATTTAACAACTTTAAAGTATCACATCTTCGTCGCTAATTAAGATATTTTAAAAGTCTTTCATATTTTTTTTACTGTGGTTATAAGGGATTATACTCAGCAAATAAAAAAATTACGGGCATATTTTCTATTAATAATATCAACATATTTCTAGGTAAATAAGAATTATTTAAATTATGAAATGACGTGAAAAAAGAGCCTGAAAGACCTATTTTCTGAATAAAATCTTTGAATTAATTTTATTTACAGAGGAAGAGAGCTCCGCCAGCTCTCTGTACGAGGACGGGTCGGACGTCTCCGAGGAGGAGGACATCGACGAGGACGGCGACGGCGAGAACGACGCCGACGGGGAGCACAACAACAAAGTGCAAGGTAGGCACTACTTCTAGAAATGAAGATGTTCGGAATTGATTTTTTCCCCAGGTGGCGGCACTGTGTTGAGAGGTATTTTTGACAGAAGCTGTCAAAATCCACCAATCATAAAGTTGACGATTAAACATGATTGGTTGCATGTATGCTCGTTAACACATACATACAAAATTCATATAATGAAACAGTAAACTCGCCTAGGTCGCTAGTTCACTGCTTTTCTATGTCGCGGACTCTGCACTTCTATGTCGTTAGTATGCTACTTTTCTAAATCTCTAGTTTGCTACTTTTCTGTCGTGGGGTGGGTTCTTTCCTATGTCGCTAATTCGCTATTTTTCTATGTAGCGGACTCCCCACTTTTCTATGTCGTCGATAGTTCGCTACTATTCTATATCGTGAGCTCCGCACTTCTCTATGTCGCTAGTTTGCTACTATTCTATGTCGCAGGCTTGGCATTTCTTTATGTCACTAGCTCGCTATTTTTCTTTGTCGCGGGCTCGGCACTTCTCCATATCACTAGCTCGCTACTTTTCTATATCCCGAGCTCGGCATTCTCTATGTCGCTAGCTAGCTACTTTTCTACGTCGCGGGCTCGGCACTTATCTATGTCGCTAGCTCGGCACATCGAGTGTGCACCTGTGCCAATTTACTGTGTCAGAGTGCATTCATAGTGAAAATCCTAGGTAGAATGTAATTTTGATTCCGCTTTCCACCTTTACGCCCACTACGATGCTAAATGTGGCGTTTGGGTCTTATGACTTTGGGCTCTGTCTACCCCGCAATGGATAAAGACTCGATAATATGTATGTTAATCCAAATGTTTGTTCCACAGACGGTGAAGACGGTGCGGACGGCGAGCCCGAGGAGAGCACTCGGGGTAAAAAGCGAAAACACGAGGATGACGACGAGAATTGAGTGTTGCCTTAAGCGGAGTTATCTTACTAGTTCGTAAGTGTACAGCGCTCCGATGCATCGGACAATAAACCCAGGCCGCCGACCCCACCAACTACAGCTCTTACCCTCCACCGTGCAAACTCCAGCTAGGCTCCTACTCGACACGGTATACTAAGTGCGAAAGCCACACACACATATATGGCGAATTTTTATATCATTTTAGAACCTTAAAGTCACATTCAGTTTAAATTATAACCCCCTTATTCATAAAAATCAACAACCGCTTATTAAACCTATTTTAGTTAACATATCGGCCGGTGTAAGGAAAACCTGTCTAACTTTGATGAGTTGTGCTAATGTGAACTCCCCCAAACAATGTCCCACTTGTTGTCTTGCTCTTTGTGCTCCTGCTCCAGTACATTGGATGATCTGACGATAGCTAACACTAACGCGCATCCAAGTGGCTGCATTTCGGGAGCAAAAAATATAAATTAAAAATAACTGGTTTGCCACTGACACAAAAAGAAGATGAAGTTAAAATATGTTTTGTCTCGTTCTTTCAATGTCAAAAATTAGAGCTTGGAATAAAGACAAAACATATTTTAACTAAAATAGGTTTAATAAGCGTTTGTAATTTTTAAGAATAAGGGTGTAATTGTTTTAAATTTGTACTAAATTAGTGAACTGCGTTAACTTTGTGTTAACTATTTTTGTACTATACCATTTTTAAATCAGTAAATACAGATTTTTCTATTTATTAAAGGGATGATTCCGCTCATCAATGTGTACAACTAAACCTATGGGACCAATGAGAAAAACTAAAAAAAAATGACATTTCCTTATAAAAATATTCATCCACAATCAAATTCAAGGTCAATTTGTTTGAGAATGTCAATTTTTTTATTTTCCTTTTTTAGCATTGGTCCCATCCGATAAGTTGTTCATATTGACGAGCTGAATCACCCCTTTAAGGGTCCAAAAAGAATAAAAGTTTCGCCATGTATACATCTGTGTGCGTATAAACTACGATGCTAAAGCGCGATAAATGTGATTGAAGGTATATCATATGAATCCATTAATTTTAAGCGAAGGCCACGATATCATCACACTGGCGAGGGTGCAATACGTTACTGGTCATAGTATAAAGTTATAAACTGAACTGTTTGTTACCCTCAAACTTTCGATTCGCGACCTTGTCATCATGTGCACTATACATTGTAGTTCCGTCATTTATGCAGCAGTGATATGGTGAATTTAAAAGCGCAATTGTAAAACATTTGCTTTCATGAATAATGTTTTCTTAGTGCTGAATTAATGCTCGCGGTGACCGAAAATACGCTGTTGAACTTACAGCAACTGAATGATCGGTTACTTACTATGCCACTCCATGACAATTATCTGTCTTTTGCTTTCAATCAACAAAATTACAGGAATCAACCATATAGCTGACGCGTAAATTGCGTTTTTAGAGCATGATATAAAACTACCGAAACAATCGGTTTTTGGTACCAAAACAAAATACTAATTTGTGTTACTGACTCAGTAATATGGCAACTATTGAATTTATATAATTATTGACAATGGCGTCTCGCTTTTTTACTTCCCATGGCAGATATAAAATGTAAATTTAGCTCTAATTGTTAAACGGTAACGAAAATATTCATGCTACCTCTATGAAAAGTGAAAAAGAATGGTACGAGATGCCATATTGTTGTGTGCCGCTGATAACATCTGATATGATAATTTGACCGCGGAGCGTAAGACCTGTAGCGAGCTCGGAGTCACGGTGGGTGCTCGGCCCGCAGATACCAACACGTCAGTCATCCATACTAGTTGTCATTTGTGAGATTGACCGTCACGTCACGAGGTTAGGCTCAGCTTTCTCTAGTTACGCATCTTGAAGTCGAGCGGTTTTAAAATGTTTTCTATCATTGATTCATGTTCATGTCTATTGTGTGAAATCTGTAGTTTGTTGTCCGACAAGTTAATGTTTCAATTAAATTGTTTATGTAATAATCATTTTTTATTCTATTGACATGCTTAATTTTAGTCTTATCATTGAAATAGAAGTGCATTTTAGGATTAAAATAGCTCTCATCTAATCTACGATTTCAATGAATTATATTAACTAGCTATAAGAAAATGAAAGAATGATTCATGCCCAGAATTTGAGAAAATTTAGATTCATAGTGGGTGCCGCCTGTTATTTGATGACCAAATTAGAGTGATAAATACATAATTCAAGATATAACCATGATGACAAACGAGTCAATTCATTTGAAGTGTTTGAAAATTAACTTAAAATTTGGTGTATTAATTTAATAAAAAGTACAAGAGCAATAAGTACCTAATGAAAGTTTGTATTTCATTATTAATTGATGATAAAAATATTTAGCGATTTCTACTCATTCGAATGCTATACTTGTGTCCGGTCAATATAATTCGTCTAAATAAAATAGTTCTAAGTAGTGCTACAACACTGCTTGGTTTCAAAAGTGAATGGTTGCGATTTCTACCAGTACTTCGATCTCATCGACTGTCAGTAGGGATCTACCTACTATAATTTCGTAATCTCACTAATGATAACTGATGATCATCAGTATTCCTAACAAAATTCCAATGGGCGTATAAAACATAATCCAATTTATTAGACATCTTTGACGTCTGATGAGTTCAGAGAGTATTTTTCTACAATCTTTTAAGTAAAAGAGCAATTTATGCACTTAAAAATATCAATGAAATGTTTGGTTGATGCGTCATGGTGTACGTGCCAGATATGTTGAGAAGAATTTTAGTTAATAATTTTATTATATTATGTAAGTCATTAAGTTTAAGTAATTTACAACTTGGCCTGTTGATATATATTATATAATCCTATTAAGACTTTATTTCTGGGATTGTAAAATAAAAGCTACATATAATTCCTAGTTTTATTCCTATATGGCCGCCTCAAAAATCAGTTTTTTCATCTTTAATAAGGAAGTCTCAGAAAAATAATTTATTAAAAACAAAAGACGCTTAAAACAATTAAAATTGGTGTATCAGCTGTTTTGTTGTTCCAAAAATTGTTGCAGCAGTGTGTTTTCGATAGGTATAACCAGATTTTCGCTGGCGTCGTAAGTGCGCTTCATCTTCACCAGCTTGTGGTCCAGGAACTCCGTGAGCTGTGCGCGCAGAGCCAGGTCCGAGGACACGAGGAACTGCTCACGACATTTAGAGTAAAGGTCCTTGAATGGTAGCCCTGCAACAAACAAGTATGTAGTCATTTTAAAAAAAGACAGTTTTTTCTTGTGAGTGATTCAGACTTATCTCGAAAACTACTGAACCGTTTAAGAAATTTTTTAACTGTGCAATTCGGATTATAGTTTTTGAAATATGCGGGAACAAGCATACAAATATACAAAAATGCACTTCTGAATTTTGGCAAATGTGTTTAGAAGCTGGTATAGACTAACATTTACAAAAAGCTGGGTGTCTAATTCTGACAGTATCACACAAACGGGTCGAATTGGTAACCTTTTTTGAAGTCGGTAAACAAACCTTACCAAACTGTAAGGAAAACCTGACCGACTTAATCAACGCACAGCCGAAACTTCTATTCCTAGAAACCAAAGCTAGAAACTTGAAATTCGGTACAGGGGTTCCTTTCACGTTGTAAGTGAACACTATGAAAGGATTTACAGGAATTTAGCCCTGAAGGGAGTAAAGTTCTACGACTTCTACGCGGACCCGGAAATATTGCTAGAGAGCACACGCGAATATGGTTAGATGGTTGGTAGTATACTGACTATGAAAAATTAATGAAAATAAAAAGTAAAATTAGGGCGCGGCGTCAATATGCTGACGGCGCACTTGCGCGGTGTCAATGTACGTACAAACCGTACAGGTAGGTATATGTATGTCGCAGATTAACCTTGGTTGGTTGGTACCTATGTAATGAATGAGGCTGCTTCTGATTTTCCAGCTGGTATTCAATAATGATGTTGAATATGCCCTTAGCGTTGGTCGTGAGCGACTGGTACACGCAGGGATGGAGTATATTATGATCTCTAATGATGCACCTACACAAATGTTGTGTTGCTATTATACAGGTTATAGCAGATTTACAGTAGTACCACGTTTATAAATCGCAACGGCATTTTCCGATGACGCCGAACAGCGCAACCTATCGCCGACTCGAATCGAATGAAAACATTGGTGATAAATCGAAATTATTACTACTATATAAGATTTGAAATCCAAAAACAGCAGGACTCGTGCTATCTCGCTCACAATACTAGTACGACTGCTGCGAGTGGCAGAGATGACGCATGGCGCGTACACATCAGCCAATAGCGGACGCGTATTTACGCGCCATGCAAAAATTTGATTTCTGCGCAGGTACATCAGTGTAACTTATAAAAGTGGTAGCACTGTACCTTGATAATGAGCCTGCTTCTGATTTTCCAGCTGGTATTCAATAATGATGTTGAATATGCCCTTAGCGTTGGTCGTGAGCGACTGGTACACGCTACGTAGGGACGACAGCTGCAGGGCCCCGCTCCTATGCGTCATCAGGGAGTTCTCATACGACGTCTCTTCGCTGTACGGCAGGAACGTAGTCACATCCCACCAGGTGAACATAAACTTGCTTAGTTTAGAATGGTCCCATACTGAAAAAATATACATACTTGTTAGTTATTTATTTTTATTCTAGTAATCAAAAACCCAAAATACAAACAGTCAAGTCAATGAGGGTGTTCGAAACAGATATTTTTTTGGCAGAACTGTGACAGTATTTTTGTCACAGTCCATCAATCATCATATTTTTTTATGATTTGATGAATTTTGACAGCTGCTGTCGTGACCTCTCGTCACAGCGCCGCCACCTGGAAAATCTAATCCTAAAACCCTTGTTAGATGTAAGTTATATAAATTTTGGGTGTGCCTTTGTAAGGTCCCAGTTTATTCAGCACTGTGTCACATAAAATAGCTAATACCTATATGGCTTTGGCAGTACAGAGGGTCATGCTCCTGCAGTGGAAAATAAAGACCTAATGATGATGATAAAGTAGGTATAGCTTAGCAGAGAGAGTTACATAGAATAGCAGAAAGGAAATTAGAATACAGAGATCACTAGATACACGGGGAGATATTGATCGTTTAAGAGCTGAATCAACCCGCCATTTAAACAACTTTTGGGAGCAACGCTAGGAATAAAATTTTCAAAAATCAAAAATATTTTTGACTATCATTTGCCTCAACTAGGGGCAAGTTACTAAAAATATTTTTTCAGTCAGTGTTGTCCGAAAATATTTTTAAAGTCTGTTGGATTGGAAAGAAATGTATACTCACATAATGGTGCATTGATATGATCAATTGTTGCTATTGTATGCACATTACTAATCTGTGAAATACTCGATATAATGTTTTGGGCTTTAGCATTCCGTAACATAGTTCCATCAATATTGTGTATTATTAAGAATAATTCTGTCTCATTCTCTCTTAACTGAGTATCAATTAAATTGACAATATCACCAATATTCGAAGGCACATGAGTATTTTCCAACAGATCAATTACAATTGTTTCCAGAATACTTTTAATGGTGAGACTGGGGAAGAATCCATTGACAACTATACATGGATAGTCCTGTAGTTTCTGTATTTGAAATTGATGTAGTACTGAGCGCTTGGAACCAATCCCGTACAATATTATATTAAAGTTTTCGCTCAATATGTAAAGCCACCTATTGAACAGGTGCTCATATGACTGGTTCAGTTCAAGGATTTTCTGTTTATGTTCTACAGATACTTGGATTTCTTCTTCACTTAAACTATCAGTGAGGTTGAGATTTTTTATTCTTGCTAATGTGTGATCTGATGTTGTAATCTGAAATATAAAAACCTTTAGGTACTTTTTATTCAACATCAAGACTAAGGACCGGGTGTGGAAGAAAACGAATAAATAAAGAGTGTGAGTTGATATTTGCTAGTACCAAATAAAGGAATAACCTGTAAATAAGTTTTCTAAATAAGTGATTGGTACTACCATTATTACCTTAATCCTTTATAAGGCAAGGCAAGGTATATCCAAAAGTCATTTTTTTTTACCTTATCTCCGGGGCATAAGGTTCAATTTTTGGTGGCTATATATTTACTGCCTTGAAAAGGTTTATGGCGCTGTGCGCCACCCAGCTTCTTTCTAAATCATATCAAATTTAAAAACCTATCATATACATCACTTTAAATTACTTGTAGTATTTTGGTATTACTTTTCATTAAATTCATTTACGCCGTGTGGTTCCCGGCAGACTAGAATAGAACCTCACTAAATCTTCCTGTGGATGTCGTAAACGGCGACTTAGGAAACACAAGCTAAACAAAGCTTTTAACATGAAATAGACCCCTCCAACCCGTCTGGCCAGCGTGGAAAGTGTAGGCCAAATCCTCTGACTGCTCTGGGTAATATACGGCTCTGGTGGTTAGAAAGGGTCGTGCTCCAGTCGTGGAGACTAAACGAGACCTGATGATGATGATGAATATTCATTAAATAAAGTAAGATAAACATCGGCTGACCCACTTGGCCACTTTTGACGTAAGCCGGTGTTTCTCTTCAAATATTGCACAAGTAAATCACTTGTGTAATAAATTTGATATGCCTGGGTGGCGCTAGTGTCGCATATTACAGCGCCTTAATAATTTAATTTTCCTCCTATGGGTATTCAGTTAATCACAGACATTGAGAATTTGAGAATAATGAATGGAACTTCTGTTATTTATTGGAGCAGCTATATAGAGTCTCACAATATGTATTTATTTGCAGGGTTGTGCTCCTGCAGGGGAGGCTAACACGACCTGATATTCTATTTATTCTTACCTTTTTGCTTGAATTCATCATAAAATAATTGTCTGGAGTGACGAAATACTCGGAATCTTTCACTTTTGCTCTACCGCCCCTATTCTTGACAACTTGTAGTTTCTTGACCGGTTCTTGATGCTCTTCCTCCGAAGCACTTTGATCTGATGCTTCAGAATCCTGCAAGTTTAAAAAAAGATATGTATGCATGTGTTACCCAAGAAAAGAAATAGGGACATCACACAAAACTTTTTATGGTTCCGTTGTAAACAAGGAACCCTTATAGTTTCGCCATGTCTGTCTGTTTGTCCGTCCGCGGTTTTACTCAGAGACTATAAGTACTAGAAAGCTGTAATTTGGTATGGGTATGTATATTATTCATGCCAAAAAAGTGGTAGAAAAATCCTGAAAAAAATTTTTTTTAGGGTAGCTCCCATACAAGTAAAGAGGGAGTAATATATTTTTTCTATACAAACCCATCGTGTTGGGTATTGTTAAATAGGTCTTTACAAAATATTGTAAGGTTGAGAACACCATTTTTCGATTTAGGGATCCGTTTCCCAAATATTTGGTTTTAAAGTGCAATTTTGTTAGAGGTAAAAGTGTCCCCCCCCCCCCCCCCCTCTATCTGCTATTCTCATTGTTAGATGTTTTAGGTCGTTAAACTGTGAGGTGCGAGTGTGAACAGTGTGAACTCAAAGTTGTCATACGCAACTACTGAACCCTACACTGCGCGTGGCCCGACACGCACTTTGCTAGTTTTTTTTTCGAGGCTTCAGTACACTTGATGTGACTATGCCAGCCTCATGGGGGACCTCTAGTATAAAATTTATCTCAGGGATATTATACACCTCCATAAGAGTTAAACTTATTATTATTTAGGGCACAACTTTTTATTGTTTTATTTTTATTCTTGCCATACAATGAGGTTCTGAAATTAGCGGCGGCGACACTGAGGTGTCGGGTCCGGTAAGCTGTGATTGGACCACAAGTCCACAATGCATCAATTGTTGCTGCTTGTCGAATTTTATCCAATGACAGCGGTTTATCGAGG
This sequence comes from Rhodophaea formosa, assembly GCA_963082605.1. Taxonomy (NCBI): domain Eukaryota; kingdom Metazoa; phylum Arthropoda; class Insecta; order Lepidoptera; family Pyralidae; genus Rhodophaea; species Rhodophaea formosa. Next base: position 16,204,213 of record OY720206.1, read on the forward strand.
TCGACGCCGCAGTGCTGCCACCTGGTGGTAAGCATTTCAAAAAACACTCACTAGGGGCTTGGCTCCTATTGACACCGAAATGGCTATACAAATTACTCTATATATCAGTAAGAAAAAAAAGGCATTTCAGAAAAGCCATTGCGATGGTTACCTACCTACCTGACCAATGTCTTTTCTAGCCTCTGTAAACCTTCCTCCTTATCCAAGCATTTTTTTTTTTGCCTATTTTGTTTCCCGTTGCTGGGCAAAGGCCTCCTCTTTCTGTTTCCACTCGTCACGATCTAAGGCTACTTTCTGCCATTCGCTTAAAAAGCCATCTATATCGTCTCGCCATCTCCTCCTTGGTCTGCCTCTCTTCCTACGTCCTTCCGGTAACCATAGAGTAGTTTGGTTATACAAGCATATTCTTGGTAAAACCTTTTCAAAGCAGTGGCAAATATATAGCCACCAAAAAATGAACCTTATGCCTCGGAGATAAGGTCCAAGTTTTCGATACGAAACTTCAACTCGCTGTAATTTTGTATAGGTATTGTTATTAAAATTGAAATCTGATTATAAACATCAATATGCCTTATCCGGTCGTATGTACGAAATTTGGTTGAGATTGGCTTAACTGTTGTAAAACTAAAACGAAACTACGTTTGTATGGGATTGCGCCTTTACGTGGGACTCTTAATGATGAGGTAAGATTTAACAAAAAAATGTATTAGAAAAATTACCTCATGATCACTTTCTTCAGGCACAAAGTCACTACTGCTTCCAGAGAAATCACTGTCAGCACTGTCACTGTCCACTTCACGAATAATCCCTGAAAAAAAGATTTAAATAAATTCCTCAGCTAAGTTTTAAATTTTCTGTTTTGATTGTATAACAAAATATCTGTATGGTATAAAGTATCAACCAAGATTTATTACTCATTTTTTGAATTACACTCAATAAAGAGTTTTTGACATAAAATGGTTGTTCCATTTTCAACCAAAGTATTCTCTTCCCAACATAGTCTTTTTTCCTAACTCATCCTACTTTTATTCTTAACTCATCATCAGGTCTTTTTCCTGCAGGAGCAAGACCCTCTCTGTACTGCCAGAGCCAATATATTAGTTAGAGCATTCAGAAGATTTGGCCTACACTCTCCACACCAGCCAGTTAAGGCGAGGTGAGTTCAGACAATACAACACCACATAGCAATTAATTCTATCACTCCTAAATCATATCAAATTTAAAAAAATCTAATAGCTGAATAATAGCTTAAAAAATAAAGCCCTATTAAATTACTTGTAGTATTCTTTTTATTACTTTTCACAGATATTATAATCTAAGTTTAAGAGAATTATTATTACAGCCGAAAGTGGCCACTTTCAGCGGTAATAATTCGTTCTCTTAATTCATCAAATTAAAAATACTGAAAACTTGTACCAATAATACTACACCACACGGCAGTGGTCCTATTCTACTCTGCTGGGAACCACATGGCTATACATATATAACTCATCCGAAGCAATTTTTATTCCACATCCCATTGCAAATCGAAACAAGTAGAGTTGCAACTAAGCATTTACTATTATATATATTTATATTATATATATAGTAGCAGTGTTATATATTAATTAATCTAGATTCCAAAGACGTCTTCATTCACTTCTTTCAGATTGTAGAAGTCAACTAAATCTACTGCTATATTAGTGGTAAAGCAGTGCTTGCACATTGTACAATATTTTTTCTTTCATGCCGTGCCAGATTAGTCAAATATAATAGCAAGCAAGAACAGCCAATGCCCCCACCTAGAGCACAGGCCCCAATAGAAACAAAGCAAAGTCTTAGACAGACATATTATCACGTCTTCCCTTACGGGGTAGACAGAGCCCAGGTCTGGTAAAACCTTAGGGCCACATTTAGCATGTTGGTGGGCTTGTAGATGAGAACGGAATCAAAATAGTGATGGGTTGCTAGCCGCATCGCCTATTGACATGATTCCTGACGCTCATTCCCTCAATCGGCTTTTACTATCTACACGGGAAGAGAAACAGCTGGTACATTCTAAGTTTTTTCTTTTCTCCCAGACCAGCATGGTAATAACATACAAAGCTACAGATAAATTATATCTGCCACAGCTCAGAAAAAGAAGAGTTTTCAAATCTAGTTACAGATACACTGTTCACAGAATAAAAAATTAGTTTAATAAATGTTACTTACTTTTCTTTATTATATCCTTTACATGTTTTGGCGTGGCCTCACTAACTTTTAGTAAATTTCTCTTTGGGGTCTTCAAGAGGCTTGGAGAATCTGCCTTGGGTGAACTGATTATGGCTGCTTTCACTTTGTTTTGTAAATCATGTTTTGTGTGACGAGATTTAAACTTGAACATGTCTTGACCCTCCACATCATCACTACTAAACAGTGCTGAAATGACAAAAAAAAATCTGCTTATTTTATGACACCACAAACTGAAAGTAAGAAGATACTTCATTCAATCTCTACATACCTAAGTATAAGTCATTGAAAAAGAAGTTCCTTAAATAGTCTAATATATTTATTCTTTAAATATGTCTTTGGATTTACTGTTATACTTAAATTGATTTAATATAACAGTACTGTTTTTTTCTTAAATTAACTTATTATAATCCATATAATTTCACATAGTTTTTAACAAAGACAAGTACACTATTAAGAAAGGTAAGAACAATATAGATAAGTACCTGTAGGCTTCTGTAATTCTTGCTCATCAACAAATTTTTCATCTTCATTATCCGAACTGTCATCTTCTGATGGAAGTTTACGCTTCGTTGGAGATAGTTCTAGGAAATCTCCGTATTTCTTTGGTTTTGTTCTGGCTCTGAGGCCTCTCCGGTTAGGAGACTCTGTGTTATCACCAGGTTTTGCTGTAACGATAAAAAGTTTTAACCCATAATTATCCACGTACTCTGTAAAGTTAATACATAAATGTTTATTTTACACTTCTTAAAAAAGAGCGATAATCATCTGAAATAACCTTTTATAACTTCGGCGGGAAAACGAAGACGAAAACCACTAGCCATCGCAAAGTAATTCCACGCTCGATTAAAAATTAATGAAATAGCAATATGTAGATTACTTCAAAGACTTAAGAATTGTAATATAATTAGTAAAATTTCCTGGAAATTGATAATTTTTGAACCAACCAGTCCAGTATGCTGATTGTTGTTGTGTTCATCTAATTTTGACACTTCCTTCGTTCACAGCCCAGCCGTTTGACGGTTTGACCGTTTTGACATTTTTTTTTAAAATAACTGTTTTACGTTTACGGCCATACGAGTCTGTCGCTCAGACCACAAACTATATAGAGATACTACGGCTCAGACCAAAGAAAATAGAGGACTGGAAATACCTACAAAAAAAACGTGTATACCTAAACCATAGATTCGTTACATAAAATGGCTGCCTTTGCCTAGGGTTGTCACTACCACACACAGTAATAAGATAAATAAGAAAGTAAAGAATTTTGTACAGACTGATTTTCTTCAGACACGTGCCTTTACGATTTAAGCTGTAACCCGCGGCTCCACCCGCATGATATATGTATAGCCTATGTCCTTTTATGTACCCTATCCTATGTGTATGCGAAATTTCATGATGATTGGTTCAGTAGATACGGCGTGAAATCGTGCTAACGGAAGCGTGCAAACGTAATAGCGCCGAAGTAGAAAGAGATGGCACCTTATGTTAGAAGAGGGATAGGATAAAAATAAAATGACAAGTTGTTTTATAATTTGAATATTCATTTCTGAAAAGGATTAATATTTTTAAGAACTGTCTATGTGACAGATTTTCACATTTAATTTTCCCGTAATATTTAAATCTTATATCAAGAAAAACTTAACTAACTTATGGTTACTGCAATGATCATATTTTCTGAGCCGACAGCTTCTAACCATTTCTTCCTCATAGCTTCATCCTTCGGAAATCTAATCTATAAATAAAATTTATTTTCTCATTTATCATAAAGCACAACCCTATTGAAATATGTAAACAAATGACGAAAAAATAAATGAAAAACTATCTGCATCACAAAAATATGACCTCATATCAACAACATAAACACAAATTCAAGTTTTTCTTTTATTTTTCTTGTTCAGCAGACTGATTTTAAAGCTCTTTTGTTAAAAAACGAGTTACTAACCTATTAAGCGTCAGTTGCGGTTGATTTTTGTTTTTTCTTGCACCACACATCACAATACAACATTTGGTCATTTTGATAAACCTTTTTTTCACACTATCACTTCTTTTTTTTACTGGTTTTTGCGTAATAATTCGTAAATCTCAATTTTTCCAAAACATAAACAACCTGTTGACAGCACAACTACCACGAAACTCGTTACAGAAGATGGCGGATTCTGGCACGTACCTAAACTTTTGACAGTGTTTTGCCATAAAATAGCATGTACTTAAATATGTTTGTCTCTTTCGTCAAATGCAATTGTACTGTAGAAAGAAAGAGACAAAGTTATGTTTGACGCTCTGAATCATAACTGCCTGATATTTGTATAAGTAAAAATTTGTATATGTTGACAAGGGCTTCTCCATAGGTCTGTCGCCAGTTGGCGAGTTATTCAAACGAAATGACATTTCGTTTGTTTGATGGAGCCCCAATCCACTGGTTTAATCCACTGCCGTAAAACTGCCTTTACGGATTTTAGGGCATAGAACACACGTCAATTGACTTTGAATTTATGGCCCCCCATAGAAACTCAAAAGGAATTGTATGGCATTTTTTTCATTTTCACCCTCACTCCATTATTTGTCTATGATCCTTATTGCCTAGAGAAAACATATGGCAGTCGGTCGCACAAACTACGAAGAAGATACTATTACTAGTATCAGACGACCGACTGCCATATGTTTTCTCTAGGCAATAAGGATCATAGACAAATAATGGAGTGAGGGTGAAAATGAAAAAAATGCCATACAATTCCTTTTGAGTTTCTATGGGGGGCCATAAATTCAAAGTCAATTGACGTGTGTTCTATGCCCTAAAATCCGTAAAGGCAGTTTTTCGGCAGTGGTCGGTCGTCTGATACTAGTAATAGTATCTTCTTCGTAGTTTGTGGTTTAATCATAGCAGCAAGGCGGACAATCACCAGTCCGCTAAGTAAATCTCACTACAGCCGCACCATGACAGTCTATTTTAGTTATTCCACACATTATTCTTAAATATGAACATAATTTAGAATATACGGACAAATCACACAGATTGAGCTAGCCCCAAAGTAAGTTCTTAAGTAAGACTTGTGTTATGGGATACTAACTCAGCGATACTATATTTTATAACAAATACATATATAGATAAACATCCAAGACCCAGGTCAATCTGATAAAGATCATTTTTCATGTTGACCTGACCGGGGATCGAACCCGGGACCATCCGTGTCATAGGCCGGCGTGTTGACCGCTGCGCCACGGAGCTCGTTATTTATAACACCAAATTACATCAATTTCAGATTATAAAGTAAAATGGAATCAATTTGCAGAATAATCTAAAATAAACACCGTGTAATCCGCTAAAATTCCCGCCAAGAACATGACATTTCATTCAACTAAAGCTATTTTTATGACTTTTACGCGTGACATATTTAGACCTAGTCAGACAACATTACTCCGGGAGTGCTATTTTTGAACGCGGGCCACTCGTCTTCGAGCGATTTTTGTATGGAGATATCGTTCGAAGACGAGTGGCACGCGTTCAAAAATAGTACCCCGGGTCGGGCCGGTCCGGGGCGGAAAAAATTGACAACACATACTTAACCGGAAGTGGTACTTTTTAGGGTTCCGTAGTAAACTAGGAACCCTTATAGTTTCGCCATGTCTGTCTGTCTGTCTGTCTGTCTGTCTGTCTGTCTGTCGTCCGTCCGCGGTTTTACTCAGAGACTATAAGTACTAGAAAGCTGTAATTTGGTATGAGTATGTATATTAATCATGGCAAAAAAGTCGTAGAAAAAAATCTTGAAAAAAAAATTTTTTTGGGTAGCCCCCATACAAGTAAAGTGGGCAAGTATTTTTTTTTTCTCTACTTACCCATCGTGTGGGGTATCGTTAAAAAGGTCTTTGAAAAATGTTGTGAGGTTGAGTACACCATTTTTCGATTTAGGGATCCGTTTCCGAAATATTTGGTTTTAAAGTGCAAATTTTTGTTAGAGGTACGTGTCCCCCCCCCTCTATCTGCTAAACGGTTATATATGGATACTTGAAAAAAATTACAGCAGTAGTATATATACTGAAGTTGAAAGGAAAACTATCAGAGCTGGGTACTAAGTGCAAACTAAAAAGTTATAGGCAACCAACTTATAAAATGTAATGGAAAATGTAAAATTTCATACAATCTTCATTGTTAGATGTTTTTGGTCGTTAAACTGTGAGGTGCGAGTGTAAACAGTGTGAACTCAAAGTTGTCATTTGCAACTACGGAACCCTACTGCGCGTGGCCCGACACGCACTTGGCCGGTTTTTTTATATATGCAATCGAAAGTACCTTGTACGTAGTTATACATACGTATATATACATCAATATTTATTTTTTTAGGAATTTTTGAAAAAAGGCCACAAACGTAGGATTTTTGCCTTATTCACTATCATTGTCAATCTGACTTAAAATAATGACATTGAAAGGGCTTTGAATGTCTGAGTTGCCAGATTTGGGAAATTTTACCCAGTCTGGAAATTTTTTAAAGGTCTCTCCCAATGTAAATGATAAATATCGTATCCGGTTTCACTGTTTTTTTTTTTCAATATTAATGCCGGCCAGAATGTTTTTCGATGTAATGATTTGGTTTCGCTTATTGCTTTTACCGGTTAACTATATTCCTAATATTTTACCTGTTTATTGAATCACTTTTCATTCACGGCTGCACAATGCCATAAAGTTATCTTGGTAAAAATCAACGTCCTGCATGTGTGAAAATACATGGTCTTAAAAGATGAAAAACTCGGAGTCCAGTGCCTTGAGAAGCCAAGTCAGCACGCGAAGAGATATCGGTGTCCAGAAGTCAAGCCAATGTTATCGGGTTGTGATCGAGAACGAAAAATATCCAACGATATGTACAAACACCAAACAACAAAAAAACCAACGACTTTTTTGACATTGATTAGCATAGCAGCCTTTTTCCTTCCCTTGTACCTATGTAAGGCAAAGTCAGTCCGTTCATGTATACCATCAAATTATAATGTACAAGGCAAGTGACGTTTTCGGGTGTGCTGGCTGCCACTGCCTTTACGGTTTTTAGGGCATAGAACACACGTCAATTGAGTTTGAATTTGTGACCCCCTATAGAAACTCAAACGTAATTGTATGGCATTTTTTTCATTTTCACCCTCACTCCCTTATTAGTCTATGATCTTTATTGCCTAGAGAAAACATAAGGCAGTGGATCGTCTGATACTAGTAATAGTATCTTCTTCGTAGTTTGTGCTGGCTGCTCAATGATTACAAAACTGATGTCATTCCCAAAAGATTCCTAAAATATTTAAAAAATCACATTCATTATTAATTTTAAATAAATAGTTTTGAGCGCAATGGCGAAGCCCAAAACTGATGCCAAACCGATTATTTAATGCTTTGAACCGGTTCTGTCCAGTCTGTAAAGAATAAGAGATGTGTTTTAGACTTTCGTATTTTCTAAACGCCTAAGAAACAAGTAAAAATATCAGGAACATAGTTGACAGCTAAAAAAAATAAGCAATCCAAATCATTATTAAATCGAAGAATATACTGGCCGGCATTTACAACTAAAAAATAAAACAGTGAAAACGGACACGATATTTATCAATTTATTATTCACATTGAGAGAGGCTAGGCCTATAGAAAATTTCCAGACTTCCGGGTAAAATTTCCCAAATCTGGTAACTGGACTGTCAAAGTCCTGTCAATGTCTTAATTTTACACTTAGAGTATTTGATTTTACATCAGATTGACAATGACAGAAAATAAGGTACAGATATTTGTTTAAAAATCCTACGTTTGCGACATTTAAAAAAAAAAACATAATAAATAATAATCAACCCGCAGGGCAGCTTGTGGCGAGCTGTTGGTGAGTAACGACATCACGGACCCGAGTACTCCAGAGAGTCGGTCAGAGCCCCCGCCCCCGACGTGTCTTTGTCGGTCGGGGTCTTAGTAAATGCTCTAAGGTCGGGGTGGAAACCCAAGAGGGCTCGCAGGACTCTCGGCTCTGCTCTGGCTTGCCTTAGTTGGCCGTCCACTGCCGTCCAGAGGAGTCGTAGAGCTGTTGCTCCAGGGGTTAGTTAGTTGTTGTTCCTTAGTCAAACCATTGATGTTTGAATAATAGTCCCGTGTTTTAATTTAGATCAAATTTTTGGCAAGACCCGCCAGCTGAGCAGGAGTCTTTAGAAGAACCTGTTCACTTGCCTGAAATGTAAGTTAAACAGACATACACATTCACCACTGCCTCTTGCCTCTGTAAAATAAAAATGCCAAATTAATTTCAGAGACTTAACGGGAGCGGGCTCAAGAGGAGAGGTGCCTTCACCTGGACGGTAAATAATATAGACTTAAAATTTATTTGTTGCTTTCATCAAAGCATTTAATTTGTCAAATTTGTTTCAGTTTCGTTGAAGTAAGCTCAACAGCAGGAGTGCCGCAAAGCGGGTGTTCTTCGCCATCTAGGTACGTTAAAAACAGTCGTACATTTTTATACACTTCTCAGCAATAAACTATTTGATAATGTGTTAAATTTGTTTTAGAGTGCCTTCACCTGCGGAGTAAGTATATAATTATAAATATTATAATTTACGTAATGCTATTGGTTACTTTCACAAAAATATACAACTTATCTAATTTCTTTCAGTTTCATGGAAGTCGCAACGTCCACGCCAGCTAGCATGAGGGGAGAAAGATTGGATTCCACGCCTTCCACATAAGTTAAATGCCAAGACACATGTTTTATGTTGCTTTCGTACATACATATATACATACAATCACGTCTTTATCCCTTGCGGGGTAGACAGAGCCCAAGGTCATAAAACCTACAGGCCACGTTTAGCATCATAGTGAGCGTAAAGGTGGAGAGCGGAATCAAAATAGTGATGGGTTGCTAGCCGCATCGCCTATCAATGTGATTCCTTAGATTTCCGCCCAATCCCTTGACCGGCTTTTACGGTCTGCGCGGGAAGAAAAGCAGCTGGTATATTCTATGTTTTTTCTTTTCTCCCAAACCAGCATGCTTTCGTCTTTTACCTATTCAGTAACATTTCATTTTTTAGTTCCAGGGTCCTCAAGGGTCCATCAAGAGGCGCAACGGCCAAGAAATTGGCATATAATGTGATGGACCCAAGATTAGAGGACATCATTAATTATGGTAAGTTAACGACTAGTTATGTAAGAATGCAATGAATAAACAGAATTGGCATTCACTGTCCCATTTAATTTTTCAGGAAGTGACGACGATAGTGATGATGAAGGCGGGAATGATTTTTTCTTTGACCTCCCCACCCGTCAAATAACGGAAATGCTAGACCTGGCGGAGGACTTCGCGGAAGCGCGACTTGAGCCTGGGGTCCGGGCCACCCCAAGCGAGCTATCACAGGTAGACCCATCGGCTCCGCAGGCGGGGCCATCTACATCGAACATGACGTCGGGCCCGACATATGGGCCGAATCTTTTTGATTTTGTTTGGGAGACATTGCCCCAACCTCCTGTCGACCCTGCTAGTCGCAGGGAAACCTTTGACGCCCCTACAGGCCCCGTCGGGTCATTTAATGACCCGTACGAGGTTTTCACTAGCTTTTGGGACTACAGCATCATGGAAATGATTGCTGTAGAGACCAACAGGTATGCGGAGCAATGTCTCCTAAACAAAATGAATTTAGGGACCTTAGACGGCAGCAGCAGATTGTTAACATGGAAAGACACTACCGCAGATGAGATATACGTATTCTTCGCCGTCATCCTCGCGACCGGAGTAGTCATAAAATCAGACATCAGTGAATACTGGTCCGTCAACAATGACATTTTTGATACCCCGAACTTCGGGAAACACATATCATACAACAGGTTTGTCGCCATTGGTAGCATGCTTCATTTTATGAATAATGAAGACGCTGATCTCAGCTGCCTTTTCAAGAGCGAGGCAAAAATCTCCAAAATTGCCCCAATTGTTCAACATTTGAACAAAAAATTTCAATCGTTGTACCAATTGGGGCAATGCATTTCATTGGATGAGTCTTTGACTCAGTGGAAAGGTTGGTTGAGCATCAACCAATACATTAAAAATAAAGCTGCTGCCAAAGGCGTCAAAACCTATGAGGTGTGTGACTCAAGTTCGGGGTACCTATGGCGTTTCAAAATTCACGCCGGTCGCGAGGATGGCGACGAAGAATACGGCTATATTACGTCACTTGTTCTCCAACTTCTTCAGGGGTTGGAGAACAAGGGGCATTCCATTTTCATGGATAATTTTTACAACTCGCCAATGTTGGCAAGGCTTTTAAAAAGCCAGGGATTTGATTGCGTGGGGACTCTTCGCCTAAATAGGCAATATGTCCCAACGCAACTCAAATCCCTGGTGAAATCTGCCTTAACTGCAGGAAGTGTACATGGGTGTACGAGTGGGGATGTGGATGTTCTGGTGTGGAAGGACCGTAATCTCGTATCTTTAATATCCACGTACCACGGTGCGTCCTCTGTCTCGAGGGGTGGAACAACAAAGCCGGCGTTAGTACATGACTACAACGTACGCATGGGCGGAGTCGACAAAAAAGTCCAAATGTTGTCGACCTGGGTAGGTCGACAACATTTGGACTTTTTTGTCGAAAATTTTTTGTACCACACGGTGGTCCTCTTACGCTCGAGTGGGTACTCGAGCGTAAGAGGACCACCGTGTGGTACAAAAAATTTTTTAGGCGCTTACTTAACGTAAGCGTCCTAAACGCGTACATTTTATATCAAGATTCGGCACCTTCCACGTCTGATCGTCCCCAACCCCAGAAATACACCCATAGGCAGTTCCGCAAGGCATTAATAAAAAGTATTTTAGCGAAGCATTCGAAACCGGTGACGACAATACAACCAATATCTATGTCCTCGAGTCGGGTATTCTTCTCGGATGTGCTGTTAAAGCATCTTCCGAAAGAATACCCGTTGCTCGAGGGCTCTAAAAATAGATCGCGTGGGCGATGCGCTATCTGCCAGAAGCGTGTCAGCATGCACTGCCCTGGTTGTAATGTCGCCCTCTGTTTGAGCGAATGCTTCGCTAAATACCATACCCAACCTTAAAACTCACTGTTTTATAATAGATACAACGTGAACCAACCCTCCTTGGAGTATGTTTTATATAACATTTTTTAATTTTCTTGTCTGAACTCACTGTTTTACAATAGATACACTGAACCAACCCTCTTTGGAGTATGTTTTATATAACATTTTTTAACTTTCTTGTCTGAAAAGTTAACAACCTGCTGCTGCTGTAGGTACTCATATGTCGTAGATTGTAAGTTGACGTCATTTGGAGAAAATGCGCTGTGCAGTTTGTTACCACTTCTTCTGCCCTCCGCTTTGGAAGAATTGTGTAAAGTAAATTATTGACGTCAACAATAACATAACATTGCAAACCAATAGTAAATGTAAATTGACTTTCACCAAATGATATTTAAAATATCTTAACATGAATAAAAAAAATTGACTATTTACTATGGCTGTCGCCCGACGTCAACCCACCTTGGGTATGCAAATATTGCACGAGATGTTTGTACTTAGTGCTCATAACAATAATATTTTTTAATGTAGGTACTTGTCTGAAAAGGTATCGACCTGCTGTAGCCCAACGTCAACCCACCTTGGGTATGCAAATATTGCACGAGATTTTTGTACTTACTGCATTTATTTATGATAATTATAGCAATAAATATTTTATCTAAACTGATTTTTATTAAGTATTTCCATAAAACTATAGTTTCGATCTCCCATCAGCGTATCCATACTAATGAAGCTTACGTACACATTTGGTGTCTGGAATCGACCTTTTCAGTGCTTTGTCACGACTTCGTTCTCGAATCCTAAAGGAGAAACACATGTTTTGTTTTTTGTATTCGAAAGCTTATTTCTTCAACTTTTAGATGAAAGGTTCTTTTTTTCTGTAATAGCTTTGGAGTATTTACAATGACCTTAGTTTTAGAAGTCAAACGAAGGGGTCTACTTTTTTACGTTATTTAAAATTTAAGAAATATAACACCTCAATTGTACTTGCAATCTATTCTAGTAAAGATAAGCTTTTCAAATATATATATATATTTGTTGCATTTAAAGAAATATATTGAACAAAATCTAGATGCAAAGTTTACCAATTTTTTGAACTTTCCTACGCGCATCTCGAAATCACCATTGTTGTAATTGGTGATTTTTCTCAAGATTTTACTAAAGACGGATGTATTTTTTTTTCATTAGTAACAAAACTAGATAGATACTGACTACGTAGGTAATAAAAATAGGTACATTAGCGGTTTATTTATTTTTTTATAAATCAGCAAAGTTCAAAAATGTCATAAAAAAGACTCTTTGGTCGTATTCAATCGCTTCCTAGTAGGTCCCAAAACAATGTTTATGTCTCAAAGCAACATGAAACTGTAAACAATTTATCAAGGAATCCAATGACGCGGAACTTGTTATGGTACAGCTTCCCCGAACTATAAACACTTGAATCGCGCCGCGCGCGCGTGCCAGACGTGCTGACAGATACGCGATAATGTTTCCCGCGCATTTGACAGGTGAGGGGATAACACAAGTTTCGAACTTACTTTGGAGCTAGCTCAATCTGTGTGATTTGTCCATATATATTTATATTGTTTAAGTTATATCTCACCTCCTTTACATGGATGACCTTAAACTCTTTGCCCCCAACGATTTGCAACTGATGGAGTTATTGAAGGTAACTGAAACCTTCAGTAGTGCCATCAGGATGGAATTTGGTGTGGATAAATGTGCGATCATGCATGTGAAGCGAGGGGAGATTGTGGAATCGGTGGGAACCCGGCTCACGGATACCATAAATCTTAGATCCCTCTCAGCAACTGAAACCTATAAGTATTTGGGTATGTCGGAAGCGCTGGGCATCAATGTTGCTGACATGAAGCGATCGTTGAAGGATCGATTCTTTGGCCGCCTGAGGAAAGTATTTAATAGTCTTTTATCAGGCGGAAATAAAGTGCGTGCCTTTAACGGTTGGGTCAAGCCAGTTTTGATCTACTCTTTCGGCATACTCAAATGGTCTCAAATAAAACTAGACGCCTTGGATAGGAAGGTCCGTACACTGCTGACGGAATATCGAATGTATCACCCACGGTCATCAGTTATGAGACTGTATATCCCGCGAAGGTGTGGGGATCGAGGCTTTTTAAATGCTAAGACCATTCACAATCGCGAGATATGCAGTCTCAGGGAATATTTCCTCGAAGTTGACGTGGGGACAGGGACCGGAAAACCTGTTTCGGGCCTAATATGATTAATAAAGAAACCCTATGATATGGTTAACCCCTTCATTGGGTTAACCCTATCATTTGGTCAATCCTATCATTGAGTTAACCCTATCATTGAGTTTACCCTATCATTGAGTTAACCCTATCATTGAGTTAACCCTATCATTGGGTTAACCATATCATTGGGTTAACCTTATCATTGGGGTAACTCTATCATTAGCTTAACCCTTTCATGGGGTTAACCCTATTATTAGGTTTACCCTATCAGTGTATTAACCCCATCATTGGGTTAAGTTAGTTAGTTAACCGTATCAATCGCTTTAAAAAAGGTTTCTATCAACTGTGTTGCCTGTCTTTTTTGCGCATTTCAATGGTTTTATTCAAAGCTCCGGCATTTGTCATAAATGTTCGGAATTGAAAACACGCGGACGGCTTCGCTTAGGTATACTCTGTCGATTGTTGAAAATTTAACAGTTTTTCGTTTAAAAGTTTTAATTTATTAGAATTCGATTTGTGTTTCTAAATAATTAGTACTTATTATTGCGACCTTAGGAATACGAACGTGATGTACCTGTAGGAAGTGTTTAAATATTGTTAATTTAGCGAGACACGTACATCACGTAAGAATATACACGTATTCCTAAATCAGCGATCTTCCCTACCAATGCGATATATATATTTATTTCCTTAGTATATAAGTTAGCGTTTCTAATAAAGACTTCACTTTATTCCTGGTATCAGTCTCAATGGTTTAATTTACGCACTCGTCATAATTGGTGACCCCGACGTGATCTAACCGACGTGATCTAACCGACGTGATCAGGCCGTCGTGATGTAGTCCGACGCGATGGATACGCGCCTCAACATGAAAGACCCTGACGACGCAAGCCTGACGAACGAATAAATCAACGTGCACATTTTCACCGGCTTCCCACAAGCGGGTCTCACCGGTTTGAAAATGCAAGAGGCATTCCGGCAGTAACCAGAACCACAAAGACAACAAGGACCATCAAAAATGGCTTCAACCACGCTGAAAAAAGGAATCAACACCGGCTCACACGATTCATTGATCGAATCCTGCACCATGGCTGAACGGTCATAAAACAGGAGGCACAGGAACTACCAGGCAACCACAATGGACAACCCCGAGGCAAAGAAAAATCCGCGCAATATCAGCGCAACCGCAAGCTCTAGCCGTCAACTTCAAGAAAAAGAAGAGAGCGCATGCACAGAGATAGATAGATTATATATGATGACGCATTTGACGTCACAAATTGCATCACTTCACATGGAAACAACAACGAACGAAAGTGCAACTGCAACAAATAATTGAACGATGTCAAGATCGCAAGGCCGCAGATGGCCGTATGTTGTTCAAAAAAGGCGTAATGAGAAATAATATAAATATTTGCCTATTATTTGAATAAGAATTTGTTTGGCAACAAAGAATCTTGCACCGCATTTCGTGATATCATTAAGTTCTAATGCCTAATTGCTACCGACTTACACAGTGGTATATATTTCATGGCAAACAAGGACAATAAATTGATAACTTTGAAGCCTGCAAGCAAAAGAGCGAACAACTTTAAGATGGAACAGCGATCAACATATTGACAAGAAAACATTAAAGTAAAATGACGATCACAGAAGCACTACTCTGAACTGAAAATTACGTCTCTCAAGATGCAGCAAATGGTTCACAGCAAGCAGTCTCAAGAGCAAGCCAGCAAACGGGTCATACTCCAGGGCCACAGCAGCCGACGCACCGAGCTCCTGGTCCTAAGCACCCAAAATGTTTATTTTCGACAATTATAGCGTCCGACACAGCCGCCGAGCTCACGACTAGAATTTTATAGAGTGGCCACTCTTCAGCGGAGCATTTCGGCAGGACTTCCATCGGCGCTAGTCGACATCGCTCTCTACAGTCTCACAAAAGACTACGAGCAAGCAGAAATTATCTCCCGACTCACTGGGATTGAAGCAACTGGCAAGTGAAAACGTATCTCTACGAGAAGCTCAGACTGTCATCAAGACCATATTGAGAACATAAGAGATATTTCAATATCTACCAACTATAAGGAAGAAATACCCATACACAGGGTCAATGTCAATGCATAAACGCATAATTTGCCGCGCAGAAATATTTGCCTACACAGCGTTTTTCAGCACGTGCACTATGCAATTGATGGATATATTTAGTATATTTGCGTTCGCTACAGTTTTTACATTTTTGTTAATTTTATTGTTAATTGTTTTTATTTTTTACAAAAGGGGGAGTACTATTGCGACCTTAGGAATACGAACGTGATGTACCTGTAGGAAGTGTTTAAATATTGTTAATTTAGCGAGACACGTACATCACGTAAGAATATACACGTATTCCTAAATCAGCGATCTTCCCTACCAATGCGATATATATATTTATTTCCTTAGTATATAAGTTAGCGTTTCTAATAAAGACTTCACTTTATTCCTGGTATCAGTCTCAATGGTTTAATTTACGCACTCGCCATAATTGCTTACGTCGTCTGGGTCTTCGGTGTTGAGGCGCGTATCCATCGCGTCGTCGGATAGATTTTTCAGCGTGGTTGAAGCCATTTTTGATGGTCCTTGTTGTCTTTGTGGTTCTGGTTACTGCCGGAATGCCTCTTGCATTTTCAAACCGGTGAGACCCGCTTGTGGGAAGCCGGTGAAAATGTGCACGTTGATTTATTCGTTCGTCAGGCTTGCGTCGTCAGGGTCTTTCATGTTGAGGCGCGTATCCATCGCGTCGGACTACATCACGACGGCCTGATCACGTCGGTTAGATCACGTCGGTTAGATCACGTCGGGGTCACCAATTATGGCGAGTGCGTAAATTAAACCATTGAGACTGATACCAGGAATAAAGTGAAGTCTTTATTAGAAACGCTAACTTATATACTAAGGAAATAAATATATATATCGCATTGGTAGGGAAGATCGCTGATTTAGGAATACGTGTATATTCTTACGTGATGTACGTGTCTCGCTAAATTAACAATATTTAAACACTTCCTACAGGTACATCACGTTCGTATTCCTAAGGTCGCAATACTTATTACACACTAGCTGAAGCCCGCGACTTCTTTCGCGTGGACTTTATGACTCCGGAGCATTAATATACCTCAATACTAACTAATGTCGATACATAAGAAAATACTTGCAGCAGTGTTGTATGTTTAATATCAAAAGTTAATAAATATCAACGTATTTCGCAAAAATTGGGTTAGTTTATTTTGGCGCCTGATTTCAGCAATGATGGTTTTCATTCCATTTCACTTCGCACCAACAAATCAAATCAAATATTTCCATTTGTTCCGCTGTAAATTTGACCTGCTGACATGCTGCTCCGCTCAACCTACAAAGCGCACATCTCTAAAAGGCCTTCGGGAGAGACGGACCTCAGCTTCGGGTGGGCTTGGAGAGACAGCAACTCTTACGTTTTGCCGTACATGCTGAAAGCTACGTTGCCAAAAGGGCATATCCTAGTTGCGAGTGACCTGGGACCGCTGGGCGGTCACCAGAAATATGAGCTAATCGTACTCTTCGCACTCTATCCCCGTGGAGAGCGTGATTCTGTAAAATTGTCCATATAAAATTTGACATGGTTCTGTATCAGATGTTCTAAATCTTCGATTTTTATACCTCTACAAAAATACTAATCAGGCTGAACAACTTTTGCTACAGTGTAATTTTTAGGGTTCCGTAGTAAACAAGGAACCCTTATAGTTTCGCCATGTCTGTCTGTCTGTCTGTCCGTCTGCGATTTTCCTCAGAGACTATAAGTACTAGAAAGCTGTAATTTGGTATAGGTATGTATTTTTATCATGGCAAAAGAGTGGTAGAAAAAAATCTAGAATTTTTTTTTTCTTAAGATGATAGATAGCGACAGATGGAATTTGGAAGAGATCAGAAGGTTCCGAATGAAAGTCTTTTTATGTCAACAGGCAATTCATTCTAGATTCCAGAGTCGTGAAGTTAGGGGGGTAAATAAATTTGACATAAAATTTGTCCAAAAAAGGGGTATGAGGGTATGAGAGTGTCTACTCTCCATAACCCTTTTTTGGACAAGAACGCGGCTGCCAGTCATGTTTTTTTTTTATGTCATAGGGCGGCAAACGAGCAAGCGGGTCACCTGATGGTAAGTGATCACCGCTGCCCATGGACTAATGTAACACCAGCGGTATTACAAAACCGTTCCGGCCTTTTATTTCCCCTCTCCAGAGGGGAGGGGGGATAGGCCTCCGGCGCTCTCACTCACCGAACGAAGCATAGAAGCTGTAAAGCTACTACTCAAACGTCGATTTTCTGTGAGAGTGTGGTACTTCCCCGGAGCCGGACCATTCATGCTACCCGCAAAAGCTGATTTTCGCCGGTAGCCTGGCTCTACCACAACTAAACATGTCAATCATGTGTCAGAGAGAAATTTAAATTTAGATTTTAAGTAATCGGGAGAGTGGTTTCAGTTCAATTCAGAATAGAAAATAAAGTACAAAGAAGTCGTAGGTGCCTACGTTGACGAATTGGAAGCCATTTTAGAACGATAATGTTTAATCTCAGAACGATATGCAGAAACGATAGTACTTACGAAGGCAGAAAATGAAACGGATATAATTGTTGACGAAACGATCGAACTTATTGAGAAGATGTTCGTTAACATCGGGGCAACACACATCAGCATAATCCATAATAGGAAAAAATAAAGTTTTCACAAGTAAGATCTTCGTCTATAAAGGCATAAAGTTCCTGAGACGGTTGAGTTGTTGGAGAGTGGCTGTAACAGAACGATTGCTTTCTGTTATATGAGTGACCCAGCTAAGTGTGGAGTCAATGAGCAAGCCAAGGTTCTTCACGGATTTACAAAAGGGGATAGCGTTATTATCAAACATTACCAGTGAGAGAGCATCAAAGTTAATTTTATTTACTTGTCTTATGCTTCCCACAATTTAGCCTGGCACTTTGATGGGTTGACTTGTATGCCATAATAATTTCACCAAGATAATATCGATGAAAAGGCTGTAAACAATAAATATATTCGACTCCAAGTCCTCGACTGACGACTGTGCATAGATTTGAAGATCGTCTGCGTAGAAATGATAAGAGCAACCAATTGAAGAAGACAAGAGATTAATAAAAAGACAGAAGAACAATGGTGGTAAGATTCCACCTAGAGGTACGCCAGTAGACAAATCTCCATGCCGACGGATCACGATCCACACGAACCGCTTGCTGTCGGTCTCGGAGGTACGCTGAAAACCAATCCACCACTGAGGACGACAATTGCAGATGATGGAGAATGGCAAGGAGAATATCATAATCAACCATATTGAAGGTGTTAGAGAAATCGATTAGAACAAGAGTGGTAACCAAGGTATTCCAATAACCAAGCGGATGTCTTCAGAAATTTTGAGAAGTGCAGTACTGGTCATGCACGACTGCCTCGAGGATTTTGGAGAGGAAGGAAAGGATTGAAATAGGTCTGAAATTATTTAAAACTTGAGGAGAGGAAACTTTGGGCAGAGGTATTATTATGTAAGCCTTTCGCCATAAAGACGGCAAAGTCCCAGTGGCTAAAGAAAAATTAATAATGTGAGCTAAAATAGGTATAACTAAATGCAGTATGTTATTTATCATGTGCCGACTCACATCGTCACACCCAACTGCTTTGGATTTAATTGACATGACAATTTTACAAATCTCATCCTCAGTAGCTGGAGGAAAAGAGAAAAGTCATATCGAAGGTTTGGCCATGGAAGACATTTTAGAAATGATAGAACATTTGATAATATGATCTAGGAAACTTGATGAAGAGAAGTGATTGTTGAAATCATTAGGAGAGAAATTAAAAGAGGAGCAAGAGAGGGTGGACGCTAGATTTTGATGGCTTTCAATGGAGCATGAACATCATAAAGACTAGTTATGGTGGAATAAAATTTTTCAACTTTATCATCTATGGTTGTTGTCTCGATAACTTCTGAAAAGTCCAACTTAGCTGCATCACTTAACTTTTCATGATCAATATTTGTCATGTTACGCATCCATGATTCGTATATGAGAACTAGCCAAGTCAGACCTTAGGCTACAATATATTATCCTAAGTTATAAGAAGAAATGATATTTTATGTTGTAAATAAATAAATTTCAGGACTGACCATTGAACTTGGCACCCATTTAGATCTCACTTCATTTGTCGTCGAAGTTAGCAACCAAGGCATAAGTATATCATAATATTGAACTATGTGGTGCTGGCGACGGCTTCTCAGAATAAGTTGGACCGCCCACCGCAGTAACATCTCCATATCGAAAGAATTACGAATAAAGAAAAGGCTCTCGTCGATTGTGCAGTTACGAATCCTTAACTTCTTCGGTCGTGTCACCCTCAAAGAAAACTCTATGGAGCGTTTAGTGTTTCAGGGTCGTAATGAGGGCAAACGTTCACGTGGTCGGTCTCCAACGAGGTGGCTAGATCTTGTCAAGCTGTAACAAAGTACCATCAACGGAATGCACCAAGACGGCTGCAGATAGAGACATGTGAAGAAAAATCGCAAGAGCAGCGGCCATGGACCAACAACCCAATCCATATAGTCTGGCTAATGAAAGCTGAACCTCGTCATTTTTTGAGTTGCAACACTGATAATAAAAATAAATATAAATATATACGGACAAATCACACAGATTGAGCTAGCCCCAAAGTAAGTTCTAATGAAAGACTTGTGTTATGGGATACTAACTCAACGATACTATATTTTATAACAAATACATATATAGATAAACATCCAAGACCCAGGTCAATCTGAAAAAGATCGTTTTCCATCTTGACCTGACCGGGGATCGAACCCGGGACCATCCGTGTCGCAGGCAGGCGTGATGACCGCTGCGCCACGGAGCTCGTCAACTGATACAGATGACTTTGACATTACAGTTGTCAATGCCTGATTTTATTCATTCATTCACCCATGTGTTTTTGATACTCATAAACAAGACTTTGAATAAAGAAGAAAAAAAGTAAAGGAATCTAAAATAAATAAATTTCCCGGCACTGGACACTGTTCTTTTATATATTTTTGATCTTTCCGTAGAAAAATTGTACGTATCGATGAATTGGTAAAACACTTTTTTGATGTAACGTTTTAGCATGTCTTCAATTATGATTTATGAATTACTACTAAATGTTTATAGTATTTATTGCTTACTTTTAAACAAACAAACCTTGCTTAATTTCGGAATACAGTGAAGGTAGGTATTTAGCATGGGCTACGGCCGCAGTGGCATCATCACGAATATCCCAAATACCATATATTAAAAGTGTATGGTATTTATATAATTATATTGAATTGAGTCCTTAGAAGTAAGTATGAAACAAATTAACTTACATGTTTTGGGCAGTCATGTAATAAGTATCAAAAATATTTTTCCTACTATAGACCGTATGGCTCGCCCGTGAATTTTTAAACTTCCCGCGTTTTGTGAGGTTCAGCTTTTGTTGGTCAGACTTTAGTCACGCGCGACCACTCTGTCTAGAGCGTACCTACGACTAAGAAGAAGAAGAATATTGAACTTGGCTCTCATTTCACATTTATGTTTTTGATTGGATATTGCCTACCTACGTAGTCATATTGTGACTGTATAATTAATCATATATTTTTTATCTTTACTAATATTATAAAGAGAAAAACTTTGATAGTTTGTTTGCATTGAATAGGCTCCGGAACTACACGAATGATTTTCAATTGCAAGTGAGTGTCATTGGCTTTAATTTACGCGGACGACGTCGCGGTAAAATTGTAAAAAATACAGTTTGGTACCAAAATAATATTTGAATTATTATACAAAGTGGAAGAGACACACCCGTAATAAACCGAACCACGGGATAAACTAGATCACTTTTTTCATTATATGAGCGGCGGTTGTTCTCGGTGGTGCCATTTATTACACAAATTAATTAACACTTAGTTAAGTTTGTTTAAAAGAAGCGCATTACACTCAAGGTTCGCATGCATAAAAACAACACATGAAGTGTTTAACACTCCGCACCCGAACCTTCCTCACGCGCCAGATGCCGAAACGATTTCGCGAATATAAACAAAGTTTTTGTATTTTGTGCATAATCCAAATCAATAAAAGGTCCATTATTGTCTGAACTCATGCAGCGTGGGGCCCTACCTATAATCCTCCCCGCGCCGCGTGTGCTGTCTTGCTAGGTCTTGCAATAGGCTGAATGCCTTTGTCAATAAAGATCGAGATGGCTCGATAGTGTTCCAAAACCCCTTGATAGGGTTTTTAGTATCGGGTTAGCGCGTACCATTCAATAACCGTATTCTTTTGGTTAGCCTTTCATCAAGTTAACCCAATGAAATGTTTACCGTATTAATGAGGTTATTGTTTTGATAGGGTTACAACATTGTTAATACTAACCCTGTGTGCTAACCGTATCGATGGGGTTTCTTTCATCAAGTTAACCCGATGATATGCTCACCGTATTGATAGGGTTACCGTATCGATAGGGTTACAATATTAATACGCTTACCATATCGATGGGGTTTTAGAAAACAATTCAATGAAAAACCCTATCAGAAACCGCGGTTAAGGTAAGCGGTTCCGGTCCCTGCGTGGGGATGCATAAAGATGTAGTCACAGTAGACAAGGGCCTCACCCCGCTCTCCTTGGCTAAAGAGAACTGGCACAAACCTGTAGTGCCAATAAATAGTGTTTTAAATTGAAAAATATATTTATTTTAAAAATGTACCTATAATAAAAATACCCCTGCAATGAAATTGAAATTAAAGTCATCTATTGTACCATTTTTTTTAATTCCTCAAAAACAGGAACTGTCGTTGATTTTATTCACATTATAAATGTGAACCAATTGCTGACGTCACTTCGAGTGGCGGATCGATTATACTAGTTCAAAAATTAAGCTCCTGGATCGATCAGTCGCCAGTTCGCCACTGTCGCCAGCCCTGAACGACCAACTTATTTACCTATTTTGCTCTCGGACTATTATTTTCCTTCCTTTTGTCTGACGTGGCGCAGTGGTTGACACGCCAGTTTGTTTGTATGAAACACAGGTGGTCCTTGGTTGACCCCCGGTCAGGTCCTGGAAAACGATATTTTCAGATTGACCTATAGGTAGTGTCGCTAAGTTATTAAACTAAGACACAAGTTCACAATTTACTGTGAGGCTGGCTAGCTCACTTTGTGTGATTCGTCCCTATATAGGTAATTAATTTGTGTACTCTCGTTCGGATCTTCTCATAATAATCGGTTGAATAAATATATAATTTATAAAAACAGTTAAGCGTACCTAGTTGAGTTTTGTAATTTGAGTGGCCAACACTGCTGTCTAGATTTTTCAAGCTGCCTAAAGGCATCTGACATACTTACATGCTTAACGACGGCAAGTGTATATATTCTTTGACGACGGCCATCCGGGACCAACGGAAGAAAAAAGGAAAATAGCGATGTGTCGGAAATAGGGTAAACGTGCCTGTCGAAGCACGGAGGAGCTCGAGACGTTTTCATGCCACTTGCGGTCACCCATCAAACTATAATGATCACGCCGACTGGGCCATCTGGCTCCTCGGCATAGCTGGGCACCGTTAATCAAATAGTTAACTTCGTTAATCGTTAATCCGCTACAAAAAAAGTTAGCTTCGTTAAACGATAAAGCGTTACATTTCAGAAGAATTAACGGAAGTTAACGTTAACCGTTAATCCGTTAGTAAGTATGTGTAAAATTGCATCTTTATATCGTTGCGTTAGTGAACTTATAAAACCTGTTGGTTTAGGTTCTGGAAGTTAACAGGTTAGGAACAAAACAAACTACATGTATGATTCAAATGTGTAATTTAATCGGCGATTTTTTAGGGTTCCGTAGTAAACTAAGAACCCTTATAGTTTCGCCATGTCTGTCTGTCTGTCCGTACGCGGTTTTACTTAGTGACTATAAGTACTAGAAAGCTGTAATTTGGTATGGGTATGTATATTAATCATGCCAAAAAAGGGGTAGAACAAAATCTTGAAACAAAAGTTTTTTAGGGTAGCTCTCATACAAGTAAAGAGAGAGTAATATTTTTTTTTCTATACAAACCCATCCTTTTGGGTATCGTTAAATAGGTCTTTGAAAAATATAGTGAGGTTGAGAACACCATTTTTCAATTTAGGGATCCGTTTCCATGCAAATTTTTGTTAGAGGTAAGTGTCCCGGGTCCCCCACCCTCTATCTGCTAAACGGTTATATGGATACGTGAAAAAAATTACAGCAGTAGTATATATACTGAAGTTGAAAAGAAAACTATCAGAGCTGAGTATTTAGTACGAACTAAAAAGTCATAGACATCCAACTTATAAAATGTACTCGAAAATGAAAAATTTCATACAATTTTCATTGTTAGATGTTTTTGGTCGTTAAACTATGAGGTGCGAGTGTGAACAGTGTGAACTCAAAGTTGTCATTCGCAACTACGGAACCCTACACTGCGCGTGGCCCGACACGCACTTGACGGTTATTGTTAATAAAAAATGTGTAATCAAATGTAATGAAATAATCAAACGAAACAAATCTCTTCGCAGTTTTCTTTCTCACTCGCACGCGCCGTCAAATATATCTAGTTTTGTTTTTGTTTCACTCGCTGCCACGCGCCGCCCGGCACTTGTCGTTTCATACTAGACTAAACCTGTTTTTCGCGCCGCGCCGCGGTGCCGTGCGGTAACGATTAGGTATTGGATTAACGATTAACGGACTTCTGCATAAAGTTAACGGAAGTTAACGTGTCCGTTAACACTTTTGAAAGTTAACTTGAAAGTTAATCCGTTAATCAAAATGTTAACTTCGTTAATTAACGATTAACGGATTAACGAGTTAATGCCCAGCTATGCTCCTCGGTAATACGAGTAAGTTGGTAATAGGAAGACGGATATAAAAAAGGGAAAAACAAAATACATATTTTACATCATTTCATTTATTTGCTCAACTTACTGACAATTTTGAAAATCACAGTTATTTGACAATTGTTTTGTAACTATTATTACACAAAAACAGCTGTCTGCTATGTAAATGGGAAGTGGGTATAAAATGGTATTAAATATTATTATTATTATTATTGGCCACAGTACATTAATTCAATATTGGGTATTTATTACACACCCTATAAAGGAATAGTACTTCATCATTCACAAGATAATATAAGAATAGATTAAAAGAAATCAATAAGTAAAATTAGGAAGTGAAAATATTCTAATGAAATAAAATTAATGATAGAAATATAAAATAAAAAATAAGATACTAGAAAGGGACACGAGCATAAATGTAATGGTTCTAGACCCACCCCCAAAAGCCATCGGTTCAATCGCCAACGCCATCCAAGTTATAGGGTTTGGAAAATTGGAATATCGATAAATGACTTCTGAAACTGTAAGTTCCAAATTCCTAAGATTCAAAATGTAATCACACTTTGAAATATTTCTTTTATTTTTTTATCCAATTCTTGGCTACTGGAGGTGTGCCCAAAACGCTCCTCATCCTTTCAGATTAAATACAATTTCCAAGTGAGCAATAATGAAGGGCGACTTACACGTCTGACGACGTCACACGCAATATACAATAGATGAAGCGAAACTAACAACGATACATTTAAATTTCAAATTATTCGGGTTATCTACATATGAAACAAAACAAAAGCACGTGTGTTTAAACCTATGGAAATTTGAAGGAAAAATCACAATATGCCATTGGAATAACACCTATAGATACCATAAAAAAATGATTGGTGTCACCTGTGATACCACTTACGATTTAGTACTTAGAAATATTTTAATGGTGGGATCGTAGCTCATCTATATACAATACCAACAAGTTCAATATACTTATTACAATCACTCGAGTCACCTACATCTTCTAAATGTAGCACAGTTTCGGGCGCACTGTTTGCGCACCGCGCGGCCGTTTCGGCATCAACGCGTCCGGAACTATGCTACAATACTTTACACAGATTTATTGCATTCGCTTACCGTAACTACTTCGAAATGTTCAAAAGTGCTACCTTTAAACTTCTAATAAGAATCATTCGAATGTAACTGATCGATTTCTATGGAAACGTGAAACATCAAGATTATTTCAGTGAAAAAGTTGCACTCGGGAGTACAAATAGTTCAAATAATTAAGAATTTAATTACATTATATTGTATGGCATTATATTTTACGAGTTACGCCATTATGTTAGCCAATGAATGACAATCATATAATTTAAATTTAATGACATGGATAACTTCTTTTACATGAGCTTCATATTTGATACATAGTAATAATTTACAATAACATAACTGCAAGAGAATGTTCACAGAAACGACATACATAAAATATTTACTCCAAGCCTACATCCAAAACTACATCAACGCGCAAAAAGCGTCCAGCATCTCCGTAACATACACTATTTAAAAGCGGTACACTAAACGACCGCAGAGACAATTAAAACATTAGGATCGAATATCGTCTTGAGATCAATCATAGTAAACGAAAGGGTGGATCCTAAGATCCACAACTAAGCATAACACATCCACCGGCCACTCACTCCGAATCTCACTGTATATGGTACACTGTGTAAATCTAACAATAATATAACAGTTTGCAGCCTTGTCGTAGAATAAAAGTAACGGGCGTGAAGGAGGATCCGACGGCAGCGCCGGCGAGCTGAGACCGGGTACGAGACAGGCATCCAACGGTTTTTACATGTTTGTAGTCAAAATGTGCATTATTCCTGCTACGTATAACACGAGTAAGATTAACTGGAGTCGTTTTAAAAGGAGTCACCCTTTTGAGCGGCGTGGAGGCGGCGTGTCTTTGGTCTAGGCCTGCTTGACGCGCTTGCGCGGCGGGCCGATGGGCGGGATCTGCTGCTGCTGCGTGGCCAGCGCGCGGAACGCCTCGGCGATGAGGTGCGGGTGCGACTGGATCATGTTCTTCCAGCCCGCCGTGTCCATCACGTCCGTCGCGTGCGACCTGCACAACACGGCACGGTTAACGCTAGCCGATACTAAAACTAGAGGTATAACCTAAAGATAACCTAAGAGGCCGTCTCCGCCAGCGTGTCACGTATTTTTATACCCACTTTTAGAACGTGTCTACACAAAATACAATTAACTTGATCATAGGATATCAAAAATTTTGAAGGATTCTCATAGGGGTTGTAAGATGGCAGTGAAATATTTATAATTTTTAATTCGTTTTATCAAATTCGCTATTTGCCATGTGAGATTAATCGTATTAACGCCCTTAATAATAAAATAAGTAACCTAAATGGCGCAAATAAAAAATATCGCTATCAAACACAGTTTTGGTGCGTCATGCGATTTAACGATTGTGTTGAGATAACAAGAGGCAATGTAGTCGGCAAGCGATACTGACGTGTTGATGAAGTCTATGGTCTGAGCCTTGAGCTGGTCGGCGGAGTGGAGGTCGGCCAGGATCAGCGTGTCGGCGGCCGTCTCCACCGACAGGCTCAGGCACAGCGCCTCCTCTTTCCAGGCGTCATGCGATTTTAGCGATTGTGTTGAGACAACAAGAGGCAATGTATAAGTCGGCAAGCAATACTGACGTGTTGATGAAGTCTATGGTCTGCGCCTTGAGCTGGTCGGCGGAGTGCAGGTCCGCCAGGATCAGCGTGTCGGCCGCCGTCTCCACCGACAGGCTCAGACACAGCGCCTCCTCGCACATCACTTTTAATCTGTCCAGCGCGTACTGAAAACAAAATTGTACAAGTAAGTAAAAAGCTTTTAAATAATAACTTCCATTCCGGTTTGGAAGATTAAAGTATTAGGGTAAAACATTTTTACGCTTTTGCTAAAGAGATATTTTATGCTAACTGTATTCATTTAATCTTAGAGAGAACGAAAATCTAAGAAATCATGCCAGTAGGTGATGTGACTAATAACCCATTACTATTTTAATTCCGTTTTCCACGTAGACGCCTATCAACACGCCACGTGACCATTGGGCTCATATCACAGACAACATAGACCTAGGCTTTGTCTACCCCGTAAGGAAAAAGTCGTGTTTTTCAGTATGTATGTATGTTTACCTTAAAATCAAATTTAGTTTGAACTTACAATCAACTTTTTTAAAGTAATACTGTGTCAAATTCGTCTATGATTTTTCTTCATAAAAACGATACAAAAATTCAGAGAAACGAAATTAAATTAAAATGTCAAATATGTAATAAGTTAAGTTTTATTATGACATTTGAATGTCATTTCATTTACAGGACTGATATCAAAATAAATGCAATGTTAAGAAGCAAATGGAGCAACATAAATATAAATAACATATAATAAGGTCATGGTTAGCCTATCAGAGCAACAGTTAGTACGTGCCTACCCTACATACATAACGGTTATGCTATTTGTTTTTTTTTTGCCTAGTTTATGTAAATACTCTCAGAGACACTATATACCCTTCCATTAAAGCCAATTTAAAACAGTAGATAGACGAATATTGAGAAGGGGCTGGAATCCTTAGTCTTAAAAATTTCTAGAAAAAGCATAGATGAGTGAAATTGTGAAGACGGTAAGTTACTTAATTGCCATTGCCAACAATAATATTTTTGGGAGGTCTCTCCCCTCACTAAGCTATCGTCGTCCCAAAAAGCTAGTTAGTAGTTTTTGGCTTTCGAATGGAATAACCTTCTTTTATGCATTATAAAGTTATTTATTTGTTATAAAAGGTTTTTAACCACTCAATATATGATTATAGAGAAAACAACTGAGAAGTTAAATATCCTAGATTCTATACGGCTAAGATTTACCTACAGTGTAGCATGTTTACAATAGATGTAGAATGCATCTCGCCTACCGAAGGTTACGCCTTTATATTGTGTTACAATTTTCCTCCGCCTATAAGTATTTATTACATTGTGTAAGAACGCGCTAGTTTACTGGGACGGCGATCTACAAACACACTTAGTACCTAGTGCAGTAGGTCATCAAATTGTTCGTTTATCTTGTTTGTAGGATTCAAATGACTAGAAAAGAATCCTAATAAAAAATATAATTTTGAGACGGTGATAATGGGTTATCGTAATTTTGTAATGTTGACAGTCTATTTAAACATAAATGTAATTAAATCCACTAAGCTAAGCGCATTTCAGATGCCTTTAGGATGCTTTAAAGAATGATAATATGGTTTGCCAGAAATGCTTATCTTTGTTCTTATAGAAAAACAAAAAAAAAATACATCTAAAACTTTTAGACCTCGTTTTGGTAAAAAAACTTTACAACCATCAATTCACATGCACATTATAATGAATTTTACCCATAAACTTCTATGATAATATTCTAAAAGTTATACTTTTTTAGTTGAGAAAAAAATGCTAATTAAGAGGCTTACACCACCGAAACTAGCGACACCCGTAATTTAATTCTTGTACTCCGAAATAATCACAAATTGAGAAAATCTACGTAAGTACTTCCTTAGTAAATAACTTGTAATATTTTTAGTAGGACTTTTCATCAATATCATCATTTCTCATTATCGCCAAAAGTGGCCGCTTTTGGTTTTAATGAGTAGTTCTCTTGATTTACCAAATGCAAAAGAATGAAAAGCAACACAAAAAATACAAGTCATTTACTAGTGAAGTACTGATTTTTTCAATTTGATATTATTAATTAGTAAAAGAAATAACACCAGGGGTGGCGCTAGTTGGCTGGTGTAATTTGCCTTAAAGTTGGTTTTCCTTCTATAGTGTACTTATCTGAGGACTCCTTTTGCCAATACACATGTCCCTAGGACGCAAATAGGTCAAAAATGTAACTAGGTACGTACGAAGGTTGCTGCAACACGAGTAATACAGTGACTACACTGTATTCGGGTTACGAAAATTGCGATTCATTATGAAGCCATGTTAAATTAAAAACACTTTGTTTGATCAAAAGGCAAATTAGGTCAACTGTGTAATTGCGTTCAATTATTAAGCTATATAACCTATTTATTTTATTATATTAACCAATGCGCGTTTTCCTCAAAGCCTGATAAAAATGTACCCACTGTAAGACCACAAAAATTTTGGTATATAGATATTCTTTAGTATTTATCTTGTTGTTTTTTTGTTCACCGATTTCTCGGTCAATTTTGGCTAATCTACAAAATTCTTTTAAGGTTTCATAGCCGCATGACATAAAAACCCTTATTAAAGATTCGTCATGTCTGTCTATCCGTATGACACAGCATTCTATTCCGGACCTATGAAGATAGCAGAATTGAAACTTGGATGTATTCTATGAACCACTTCTCGATTTTTAGACAAAATAATAAAAGATTATAGAATGGCCGCCGTGTGGTTCCCGGCAGAGTAGAATAGGACCACTCCAAATCTTCCCGTGGATGTCGTAGAAGGCGACTTAGGAAACACAAGCTAAACAAAGCTTATAAATATCAAAGAGACCTCTCCAACCCGTCTGGCCAGCGTGGAGAGTGGAGGCCAAATCCTCTGACTGCCCTGGCTCTGGTAGTACAGAGAGGGTCGTGCTCTTGCAGTGGAGACTAAAAAAAAACCTGATGATGATAGAAGGGCTCCTCATAAATTCATTATACCTATAAGTGTGAGGTTTTATAGATAGGTCTTTAAAAATTACATTGTGGTTATTTAAACCACAATGTAATTTTGAATTTTTCTCGAAGACTATTGTTTAAAAGGTAGGCACTTCAAAAGTGGTAAAAGATGTCCCCCTCCTCTCCTTTTTCTTTTAGAGTGATAATCACAAAGAAGACTTTCTAAGATTTTTTAGATTAGAGCCACGGTGCATATGCCCAGCCTAGATAATTTTATCCTATTGCGGAAAAAAACTTCTGTACTGGTTGTCATTACGCCAACTTTTTCTAGGTTAGGAGTTGCGATCGTAATCTGCATCTATCCTCATTCACCTGCCACGTTGAGACCATCGTGCATTTGTTTAGGCGTGTACTCGATTTCATTTAAATTTAATAACATGGCAGGAATATGGCAAAATAAAATAAATTTACCTTATCTGCGGCTGCTAGCAAGTCGTCGGCCATTTTGTCGAGGTTTGGCGCTCTCCCCGTGTATATGAACCGTAACATTTCTCTTAGTACTTCGTGGTCTACGTCTGTGATGTCTACTCTATTTCTTTTTCTTTCTTCCATTTCGTGTTCAAACATGGCCGCAAACACAGGACTCCGCGCTGGAATAACGAAAACATATTAGTTAATAAAACATTCACGCATATTTTTAATTTATAGAAGTATTGTATATTTGCGTTGTCTATAATAATCGTTCGCTGCGATAGAAACGCGTGTATTGTTAATTTAAGTAGAAATTATTTCAAACAGGTCGTTTGGTTGACAGCAGTATTCTAAAATATAATTGGAGTGACGTTACTGGGATCATATTCTCTTTTCAAACCAGCAAATTTTTACCTCATTTATGTATATCGTTTCCCTCATAAAGGTTTAAAAATATGTGTAATGTTTATACTTGATCAAATTAAATGTGTGGAATATTAGACTAAATATATAAATAAGAAAAAAAAAAAAGTTATTTTAAAAATCCAGGCAGTTTATTTTTTCTTCTAAGTGAAAAAAGAGTATCACTTAAAAGCAAAAAAGTTTAAGAATTAATGTGTAAGTAAAAAAACTAACAACACATAAAAGTAATTATGAAAAAAGAATTGGATTGTTCTTATTTATTTTCGGTCTTTAATTTTGAAACTGGGTCATTTACTTGCGTACTATTTAGGTATTTTGCTTTCGACATTTTCATCTAATATCAGCATATTTCGTTTGATCAAGTATAAAAATATCACATTGTACACATCATTCTACAATTCTTTTCTGCGTCTTTATATAATCTGTCAATAAGATTATGTAATTTTTAATTTATATCACGATATAAATTTAAAGAAATCAAAGATACATGCGTTGCAGAAGCTGTTCGACAAAATTAACATGCAACTTGCAATAAAGCACAAATGTAAATGCACTCGTTGAACCAGCGCGAGTAATAAAACAGTAACGCCTTTTACATTCAGTAAACACATTGTTAGGCTTTATAGGTCGAGAACAAAACGTTTATTAACTCGCTTTAACGTTATTGTTAACAATTAAATAGGTCATGCTAACCTACTATGACGGTAGTAACTAATCATATTAAGTATGAAATTAAATATTAACTATATCACATGCACATTCATCTTGTTTAACTCATTTAATAGGCCTGTATTAGTTTACTATTAATAATTTAGTTTGTGTATGAAGTGTCTAGAATCCCAACGAGCTCTATTAAACGCAACTTTTTGCAAGCTTTATTGGCTCCCTTTTGCCGAGAGTCAAAACGGTAAAATCAAAATGGTCGTATCCTTCAACCATTCTCATCATAACCACTTGACTACTGACCGACTACTAAGATAAGAAATTTGAAATAGTATCTACCTGCTAAGATAGCTTTGTGCGCCTGGAATTCCCTGCCGCCCACCGCTAACGTGACGTCCGAAAACCTCTCGTTGTCGAAAAGGGCTCCTAAATCGTCCGATAATCTGCACTCTGGCACTTTGAACTGCATAACATTGCTCTGCCCACTAATATTGATACTGTCGGCTACCACTGACACCTCGCAGAATATCGTTAACTTGTCTTCGGGCAGGAGACCATTCGCTTCGTCTAATAGGAAATCTCTGGAAAAGGAAAGGAGTTTTAAATGAGTATGTGTAGTAAGTTAGGACGGCGAATATGTGGACTTAAGGTGGACTTGTCGGCGTTGATAAGAATTTCATTTTAAGCTAATAACTGTGTTGTACGAAAACGCGTGCGTGTTAAAAATTATTTTCCGATTTATTAACTGATGTTGACAAGTTCACATTCAGCCCTAATTTTGATTACTGTTTAAGTTTATATAACACACATTTATTTTTCATCTTGATTATTTTTTATTAAAAGCACCCTAAGAGACCGAGGCAGGCCAAGATATACACAACAATGCAGCATAATTCTGCCACATTGCACGTGTAGCCCATTGAATAATAATGAAGTCAATAACAATTTATCTTTCAAATCTAAGAGAAGTAAATTATAATTAGTTATATTTTATACTAGCAATTTTCCCGCGACTTCGTCGGCGTAAATTAAAGGCTATGTCACGTGCAGAAGAATCTTTCTATAATAGGTAAAAGAATTTTGAAAATCGTTCAAGTAGCTTCGGAGCCTTTTCAATGTAAACAAACCAACAAACTAACAATCAAATCTTTCCTCCTTTATAATATTTATTGGCATAGATTAATCATATTTAATCCATACTAAATAATACTATATTTATTAACGATATAATATTATAATATAAAATTATAAAATAATATTATAAATGCGAAAGTAACTCTGTCTGTTTCGCTTTCACAAATGTGGTACACAGATAGTCTACAGCCTGTGGAAGGAAATAGTCTACTTTTTTCAACGCGGACAAAGCGGGCTCAGCTAGTACTACAAATCCCATACTCTATAGTATAAAAATATCCACAACTTCGAAACAAAAAAACAAATGGATATTTAACATTCTACAAACCAAGCTGGAACCAGTAATACAAAAACCTAGTATTCAATGGATTGTTTCGTCTTAATTATTTGTTTATGGTATCTATCGGTGGCGATTCAAGATAAACAACATCTAGGTGCCCGTGTTATAAACATCGTTAATGTGAATAAAAATAAATATTTCCAAAAAATATCACTCCCCAAATATCACGTTACGAGGGAGTGTGATTGTGACACCCTCTCGACGTCATCAGTAATGAAAGCACAGGGATATTGTTCTAATTTCGTCTCGAATTTGGCGTAGTTATACAAGAGTTTTGAAATAATTTGTAAAGATGTTTAAAAATAAACTTTTACAGAAATTTTCGCAATCAAATGTACTTACGTTTACTCAATAAAGAACAAAATAAATCGTTTATTATGCCCGATAAAATTAAAGGCTCGGAAAGAAGTTACAAGTGCGTATTTGTATTTAGTTAGTCGATTATATATTTAGTTAACCTCTTAGTCTACTTAATTACTAATTTAAGTGCATCAACTACCATACAAAATGTGTAATAGCTATATGAACAATCCTAGATGACTATTATTGACTCACAATATTTCAATCTCTTGATGATCACGTTAAATTGTATAGCATTTAAGACCTTCATTTTTAAATGGTTTATTTTTGTCTGACACGTCATATTAATACGATACCAAAGAGAATAAAACATAAGTACCTACTTACAATAAGTACAATGAAAATGAATAACTACAATGAATAATAAATCTCTTTGTATACAATATTTGTTAAAAGTAAAGGTCCGTTTTTTTATATTGGGCTCCATCAAACATTTCATTGTCACTATGCCGTTAAATAAATGGACAAAATATTGACCTTATTATTAAATTAAATAAATACGGACAAATCACACAGATTGAGCTAGCCCTAAACTCAATTTATGTACTTATGTACTTTATGGGGTACTAACCCAACGAAACTATTATTTATAACAAATATATATATGTAACTAAACATCCAAGATCCAAGTCAATCTGAAAAAGACTTACGTTGTACATAGTAAAAATACGAAAAATTAGGAAGTTACTAATCTTTATTTTAATAAGTGATAGTGGTTAACACTGGTACAGTTCGAAGTCGGGTTACATATGTGTACATTAACGCACACTACTGGAACAAATGTAATGTCACTAGCCATCATAAAATGCATGGACTGTACCACAATCAAGCCGCCAAAGGCATCTGACATAACTACGGTTACTGATAAAGAGGAAATTAAGAATGCGATGAAATATTATGTATGAGTCATGCTTACAAGATTATTATTTTGAAAATTTACGCTGGCAATAAGCGAGATTCATTAACAGACACCTCTCACGTTACATTTAAATAACGTCTTACAAATGGCAGTTTCAATTAATATACTTTTAGGGTAATTAACGCTGTAAATGACGTTAGTAATGTAAATCTGCCTGAAAGTACCTAAGTTTAACCTCCAGTTGAAAGGAAATATATATTAGGTTGGGGAAAAGAAATTTCGTGTTTTGTATGAAGATTTTATCCGTCCATACAAAAGAGGTGCCACTTTGACATTAACATTCTCAGACAGAAAACGGTTTGTCCAAATTTGTGCTATTCTTACTGGGACTGCAGTATGTCCATAAATACCTAAATTCACATTTTTTTGCTTTTTTTTCTCAATATACTTTTTTTAAAATTAACTTTTAAAATTGATTTTTTTTCCTTCTGATACATTTTGAATAAACAATAGAACGGATAAAAATGAAGGGAAAATGTTTTGTACTTCATTACTATAGAATTCTTGAAAATTGTACTTTTTAGATGGTATCTAACTCAGCCAGATACATACGACATTACCAAAGA
Organism: Rhodophaea formosa; assembly: GCA_963082605.1. NCBI lineage: Eukaryota > Metazoa > Arthropoda > Insecta > Lepidoptera > Pyralidae > Rhodophaea > Rhodophaea formosa. The sequence continues at coordinate 16,239,105 of OY720206.1, forward strand.
TATTTGATTGCAACTTTACACATAAAAATACGAAATTACTTTTTCCCCGACCTAATAAGGGGATTACTTTTGGTTTTTGGTGATAGGTAATGTAAAATGCAATGTGGTGCATCCATCCATACAAGCATAATTCAGTAAAGTTGCACGGCACATCATTCGTTGACTTTTAAGAGTGATTGAACCCGACTGATGTTAAGTAAGGACACTGTCCTATCAAGTAAATAAAATTGAAATTAAAAAATAGGATATTTCTATACTCTTCTAATAATACGACAAAGAAATTACACCCGCAAAATAGAAGGGACAATAATGTATGAGGATCGAGAGATGGTTATCCTCGAGCAAAGGTTAAGATACGACCTTTCAAAATATATCAGACAATTATTGCACGAGAATTTACTGAAGCTTTCAAGTCAAAGCATAACTGAAATTCTATTCACTGACAACATATGGGTTTCCTTTGATGGCTTAATGCCTGCTTTACTGAATCATTTCAAGCAGGGAACAAGGAAGCACAGCCTTGATTCTAATATCTTAACTACCGAAAATAAAACTACACGGAACTACAAACATACCGCGAGGTCGTTACCCGAGGTGACTATTAAAACAAGTTCTTGATCGAATAAGTGTTTTCGCGTGATGCTCAGAACAAGGTGAAAGGGGAAGATTAATTTCATATCCATTTAAATGAGACCTCCAAGCTCGAACGTTTCCTTTTTATATTCGCTTGCAGCTACACTAAACTTAAGGACCGTGAAATGTACCAAATTATTAGAATTGTCTCATAAATCAAATTTAACATAATTAGAGAGACATATGAACTGAATATGTAGGTATTTACATAAAAACCTTTCAGGTTTCTTACATTATGCTAAACAAGCCATTACATTTTTAATAACTACTACTAATTTTTCTGTTAATAAACGCCTTAATTATTTAAAAGCATTTTTGTTCGCATCTAAAAACGTCTTTTGCGGTCTCTTTGGAGCAAAATGTTGAGTATGTCTGCCTTAATGGATAATGCTAATGTCGGAAAGACCGTACATAGTTTGGTCGTAATCCCTCATAGAAACACACCGGACAGGGAATAATATTAAACTTGTATCCCCTAAAACAGGGGTCGTCCCTTCAAAATGCGGGTTGATATGAAAACTGGGATAATAATTTCCAAAGTTTACTAGGCGTTAAGTGATAACGATAAATCTTTTACTGCGAGTACTACCTTACATTAACAGTTTTACGAGTAAAATTATTGTTGAGGGACTAAATACAGCAATTTTATCTATTCTTTAAAAAATCTTTTTAGTAAAGATCGTGGAAAGACATTTTGTATGAGAATTAACGCACTTTAATATTTATTTATTTTTTGTTTAAAATACATGTTTTAGCAACTCGTTATAGTGACTGACTCACCTTCTTATGAACTTTTTGAATCCCCAGTCCTTGCCTTGCACGAATCTGTACGCCCGCTGTGACTCCATCGCCTTTGTTTCTTCCCGTTTTGCGTTCAATATTGAGAATTTGAACTTTGCTCTGACTTCTGATTTATTACACGACACTAATAATAGATATAACGATAAATAGTCTTTGCTCTCTTCATCGAGTCCTTTAGGATTTACACGGAGACACCATTTTAACTTATCACTAGCACCGGCTGAGAAAGTCGATGATTTTAACACTTCACCCATCTCTTCTCTACAAAAACTAAAATTGTTTATCGTCCACATGTAACTGAATTTGACCACTTTGACCTGAAACAAGGAAAAAATAATTTTAATGTTAATAAAATACGAGTGTGAATTGTCGATAGTTGAGCAATGGGAGCCATGGCCGCGGCATAAATAATAGAAAGGCATTAATGTCTCGAATGTGGGCTTTCGTAAGGTGTCCTCGAGCCGCCGGCTTGCACGGCTCCTAAAAACAATAAATCTTCCACGAAACGGATCCGAAACTATTCAGACTCCAGCCCTTTGTTCTGTTAAATGGCAGCGCTGACGAGCACTAGGGTAACAAACGGTCGGTCAGGGCGCGCGTTTAACGACTTATTTATGGCAAATAAAAATTTGTAAACAACGCTTATGATTCAAGGTCGTGATGCCCTGTGTATAGTAATTACGGTATTATTGCTGGCCAGGTAAACGACACTTCAGCACAGTAAGAAACAAACAAGAACAGTGCCATTCATAGCGTGACATTCAGTAATCGTTTAGGGCACTGTTAAACGTGATCTGTCTACGACGCAATTCGTTTCAGATAGTCAACTTTTTTATCCCTTCAAAGTCTCCAATAACAGGAAATGGAAGTGCGTCTCAAACTACTTTCCTTTGATACTAGAATTATCCGTATGATACTCATATTGTTGATTTTCCTACAAATAATTTAGTCTAATTTAAATTGCTCCATCCTTTTAATGTATAAGTATACTTATTTAAAGCGATCCAGTTTGTCTACTAAGAACGTTTCTTAGAATTTGCAAAGTAAACGAATACATATTACACTGAACCACTACTTGGTGACTGAACTCAGTGCCCTTAAATAGAGCGTATTTCGGGACAATGCCGTCTAGATAATGCTTGCAATGACAAAGTTGAAAAGGGCATTTCAAGCCCTCAGGGTTATTGCACCTGATTTGCGCGTAATTTAATTTGGCAACCTTTGCAGTATTCAAATACATAAAAATATATTATATATAAATATATGAGCTTTAAATTGTAATCAAGTTGAAATTGCCATTATATGATTTTTATATAAAAAAAAAGATAGAGTAAATAGGCGCCGCATGTTTCCCGGCAGAGTAGAATAGGACCTCTCCAAGTCTTCCCGTGGATGTCGTAGAAAGCGACATAGGAAACACAAGCTAAACAAAGCTTATAAACATCAAAGAGACCTCTCCGTCTGGCCAGCGTGGAGAGCGTAGGACAAATCTTCTGAATTGTCAGGCTAATATATGGCTCTGATAGTACAGAGAGGGTGGTGCTCCTGCAGTGGAGACTAAAAAGGACCTGATGATGGTGATAGACTGTAAAACTCAAAACAATGAAGCCTCATACACGCACGACACGACACGGTCATGACACGCTCTTCGGCGACGCGATACCCGACCCACACAGTTTTTCCCGTACCAAAAATCACTCAACGCGGCTAAAGAAGTTCTCATTAATAAAAAAAATATATATTAAGTTTACCGGTTTCAACTTGACATCTATTTAGTTCACAAATCTTTAGATAGCAACTGCGAATTTTGGTCTCGCCTTTTCAGTAATGTTATACTCAGAAGACTTAATCCAGACTAAACATACTTCCCTACATATATTATAATGCAATAGTAACTGTCTGTTTGTCGGTCTGTCTCGCTTTCACGCCAAAACTATTGAAGCTATTTAAATGACATTTAGTACTCAGATAGCATAGAGCTTAAGACTGACATTGGCTACTTTTAAAAATCACACTATTTTTTTTTTATAAGTTTCAATGCTGTTGTTTATAAAAATTAAATTCCTCTGTTACGATTTTATACATGACTAAACGAACGTACTAAAAGTTATCTGAAAATAATTGGTCGCAAACTTTTTTTGGTTTTCGGGGGCCCAGTTTCCATCAGGGTGGACGCTTGGGCTCAAGTGAAGGTCAGGGGGACCGGCGTCGGCGTCGCGGGCGCAGCCTGGGCGCTGGTCGTTGCCCCCGACCGTTGCTTGGCTTGCGGTGCTAGGGTCTTCGCCCGGTCGCCGACCCGCTCCAAGGCCGCCCGCATCATCCCCGGTTCGCGGACGCAGATAACGTCCATTTGCAGATTCCAACGCGTCCCTAACCTAACAGCCATATACGGATACTAGACGAGGTTTATAGCTAATACTTGGGCGAGTGATGCTCTCGGTCGCATTTTATTAGTCGTTAAAGCGTTTAAGCTTTGCTTCATTGAATTTTTACACAATAATTTCATTCATTGTGTGTTTACAGCTAGTAAAACCAGGATATATGATATTGGATTGCTAACTGTAATAATATTTGACCTAACTTTTACATCAGCATTTGCTAAACCAACTTATATTGGTTGGGATTTACGCGTGGTACGTGGATTTGCAGTGGTTTCCTCTACTATAAAAAATTGCAATCATGGACTATTCAAAGCTAACACACATATTTGTAATACTCATGGATGTACTGTACAACATCACGCATTCACCATAGCCTAACAGCACAGCAGTAATACAGCGCATTAATTGAGCGCGATAACACGCAAGTTATTGTTGACGCGTTTCTAAGTAATGAAGAGCTGTTATCGGGGCACGTGTACGGAGGTTGGTGTGGCCATACACGTGCGAAACGCGGTTGCATTTCAGGGTTACGCGCTACCTCCACCGCCCATTGTTATTGTATTAGGGAAGCTGGAACTGCGCTATTACTATTTCGCAATTAATTCTTCCAGTGGTTCAAATACACTCTCTACCCCAAAGAATTGCTGCATCTCGTTTCTATTCATAAACTTGACACGACCCATTCTTCTTCTTCTTTTTCTTTTCGTCAAAAGTTACTCCATTAACGAACGTGAAATTATGCACGCAATCACCAAAATTGCAACAACTAGCAGTTCTGTGGTGTCTAGTATTATTTATCAATTTTGCAAAATTATGTCTACTTAAGAATAAGAAAAAAACATGCGACGTTCACAAAGAGATACGTATATCATTTTTTTAAATATAAATCTTTGGACATTTTTTACTACCAGCAAATCAAATTAATCTTGTGCTCTGATTTTGACAATAAGTGCGAAATATACAGACATTTTGAGATGATTCTACTCCTAACGGTACGCGCGAGAACATCAGCTCGACGAGATACTTGAGCAAAGACCTTAATAAGTATACGTGCCGTAACGACGCAGAGCGAGTCAAAATCACCGTTACTGTTCGCAAACTAAATAGATTTTTCGGCAAAAAGCATCAAAAAAGGTAATACCGGGTCGCTGGCTAAGTCGTCCAACGGTCGTTCCAGTTGTTCTGATCGGTGACCACGGGCCGACCATCGGGAAAATAACGTTATCGACACGATTAACGCTTCTTTCCTGTCAATCTAGTATATAATAAAACCACAACCTGTGATGGATGTGCGAACATCTTCACACATCATAAGTCTTTCGTGTTTTTCTTGAGCGTCTTGAAGATACGGTTGCGAGACTGTTAGATGCCACGAACGTGCGGCAAGATATCGAAAAAGAAAATGATGAAACGAGAAACTTCTATCTTATCTAGCAATCGGTTTCTAAATTACGCATTAATCACGTACAATAATAGATATGATTTGTCGCGTGTCTATCGTATAGTTTTAGAATCCGATAGACAAGTATACAAACGTCGCAAAAACGTGAATATGATCGCATCGCCTCTCAGTGACCGCATAGCTGGCTAGAGTTTCCACGTGACGCACGCACGAGTCCATCCACACTCGCAGACTCGGCCGTCCGACGCTAATGTATGTAGCATGTGCCTATTTGCTCGCACGTCTTACACTTCCTTGTTCGCTCGTTTATTATGTTAACAAAGTGCGCGAGCTGTTTCAAGTTCACCGATAACAGTCTTATCGCCGTAGTTTTACATCAGATGGTTCGTATTATTTACGACATCGACCATGGAACGCAACTTTACGGCCACTTTCCCGATTTGTCCAATAGGAATAAAATATATTAGTTCGATGTATTTTGCGAGGATATTTATTTTACGATATTTCATTTCATTATTTATTACAAAATGTACATATCTAATACTAAAATTAACAAAGCACAAAGTATTATGTTGTAAATACGCAAGTGAAAAGTAAATAAAAACCGAAATCTAGAATTTATAGAACTAGATGTATATGACTAGATTTCGGTCTAACTGTATTTAACATTAAAATAAAAGAGATATAAAACAGGCATGAAGAAAGGAAAGTAAGTAACGTTATAAATATTAAACTGGATGAAGTAAAACTTCTGTAAGGCATCTCGACCCTGTAACGGTAAATGTAAAGCAAGAATCAGTTGATTGTAATCAAACATTCAAAAGCGACGAATGCTTGCTCCTTTTAACAGGAATACAATACATACCTATAGGAACATAGATTTCATGGAATAGTATTCAAAATATGAGAATTAGATGTGCCCAAGACCCATATTGGAGAAACCCTTGAGGGATACAAGAACAATCGCGCATGCCCATTGTGTTGTGTGAAATCTGTAATGCATTTGCAGGCAAATAAGAATTGGGAATTGAATGTGATCATAGGTATGATAATAGGAACATCGAAAATTTCAGATTACAATCTTATATACGCGATAGATAAGGTCTGTTTAGAGAAAATAGGAATTTGCAAAATTTGACGTCGGAAGAAGTTGTACTTTCCTCTTGTGTGTGATTGGGTCTGGAATTTATACTTTTGAATAAGAAAATTGATGTGCTGTAGAAATTCTGCGATTCTATTCGGGGGCTGGTTATTTTCCAAGATTCTGTAGGTTTTAGGTCGTATTGCTTCCCTTGATGCAGTCTATGATGAAGCTGGTTTATTTAGTGGGGTAGATGGGGACAGTGCTAGCTACCCCCTTAGTGAAGTGTTTTAGTTAGAGGCGAGTAGTATCTGTAGTGGTTCGAGGTTACCTGTGTGAAGCACCAATTCTCCGCGACGGGCGTGTTCCCGTCGTGTAGCGGGCTGGGCACGCGGCTCACCGCCATCCCGCCGGCGCCGTTGGAGGACACGCGCGCCGACTGAGGAGCAGGCGCGCCGCCGCCCGACCCTCCACCGCCGCACTCGCTGGCCGACCCGAGCCTGCAACAACCACAACAGCAAGGGTAAAAAAGAGTAGGCTAATGCTTGCCCGACCCGAGCGTGCAGCAGCCATACCTGCAGGGCAGGAAAAAAAAGCCTAGGGGCTAATACAGGTCAAAATAATAAACAAGAAAAATAATGAATCGAGATGGTTCCTTGCTTGGCTCGCGATAGGAACCTTTTTAAACGGAAAGCAAAAGAAGGAATGAGCGAGGACGGAGAACGGCGGACGTACGTAACGCCACGTAATTCCTAAAACAATCAAAGCAAATAAAGATAGCTTCATGCGTTTTAAAACAATCCTACTAGCACTAACCTGGATTTCAGTTTTCTTAACTATGATTCACTGCAATTTGTATTTTCGATTGATAGATTGGAACCTAAGTAACCCAAGATTATCGTGTGTCATTAATGCTAATAATACATTTAAAATAATGTTACTAGATTAACGTTAGAATTTACCTACTTCAATAAACACTATTTATTTCAAATGTTTCAAAATTACGTTGCAAGTTATATTATGAACTTTGTACGATTCATGCTTATGAGCCAATCACGTCAGTAATATTGTATGAAAACGAGCTTTTGCACGTGTAATTATTTGGAATGGACCAACAGCTGAAACATCAAATAGTAGAGATACGTAAGCGCCAAGAATACGACCAATTAAGTTTATGATGTGCAGTTTCTTTCCATTTATATTAATAGAGCGCGGAAATCTTTTTTGCACAAACTAGAACGTTCATATAACGTAACAAGTTAATGGCAAAAGAACAAGCGAGTGACCTACTGGCCGAAAGGCAACACTTTGTAACTTCTCATGGAATTGAATGCAAGGCGAAAATGTAGCAACGTCGTAATACGCCAATCAACGATCGCAGTTTCGCTTCCCAAATCTGGGACGCGAACACAATACCTACATTCTAACACATTTACGTACAAACGCAGTAGTAGTACGTGTGCACCGGACTGTTCATGAACAATGACTGCTGAGCTGAAGAGTGGCAAAGAGTACGTATACGTACGAATCATTTGGATTTTGGGTTTCGGTGCCGCCAAAATGTCGAGAGTAACTCAATGTAGGACATGCACAATGCGAGATATGGCTGTCCTGTGAGACTTTCACGAGCTGTAGTTCGATTACCAAATACGCGTTAGAATCTGTGTCAGTTTCATCACCGCACTGCATCCGCTCACGGTAAGCGTGCGGTCGCTTTGTGTGAAGGTACTGCGAGGGTATCGCACGCCAGTTGTGCGGTTGGTTTGACCGGACTCTCATATATGTATAAGTTATGTATGTGTTAAAGCCCATCCTGTAACCCTATATGAAGGAAGCCAACCAAATTATTGTGGAGGAAAAAGTGCCGGATACAAAAAGAAAGTCGAAAGCTTGAGGTGAAAACGAGTAAAACCAACGCCTTTAGATTTAAATGCTCGATCAAAGCTCTGGCCAAATGAATATAATGAAAGTGCTTCACGAAATTGTTGACTTCTTTCATTCGATGAACTTTACTAAAGTGAAGCTGAGTTATACATATTATCTAAAAGTTAAAAATTACACATACTGCACACTCAAAAGAAACGCATGTAAGTCACGTATATTGAAAAAAAAAAAACAGGCAAACATTTAATTTATGAAGTAGCTATACAAAAATAAAATAAAATTAAACTAGCTGTTTCCTGCGTTTCGATTTTTATCACGCTATCTATCTGACTCGTGGGTCGAACCCGGTCCCGAACCATCTCAAGTGAGGATACAACATGCAGATGTGTCTGCAATAGATTTCGTTTTCGTAGAGTTCGCCCAATAATGACATTTACAGGCAAATTTTTAATACATACCTTGGGTTGTTTGGGTTACATTATTGCAAATTACGTACGGATATACCTGATTATTTTGAAAATAAAATATAATTGATATGTAGCTTTCTATTAGTGAAAGAATTTTATTTCGGTCTTCAGTAATTTTTGAGTTTATTCATTACAAACAAACACACAAACATACAAATCTCTTCTCTTTATAATATTAGTTTAGATAACAACAATACATTACAACACCACAGAATTTAAATATATTCTTAACTTCCCCTGCCAATCATGAGGGACATATTATAGAGTCGTTCATGGTTATCACTTATCATATTATGAAAGCATGCCTGATACAGACAAATACTGTTATTGTTGTGAATTGTCCAACTTAACATCACAGCCGGTAGGTCAATAAAATTTTATGGCCTCAGTTATGCCCTATAATTTTTTCTCATTAGTCTGCTTTTATCAGTAATGTTCATTTATTTATAGTAGAGCTAGATAGGATAGCAAAAACAAACTTCGTTGGAGGAATTTTTGTAAAACTCGGCCAAGTTCGAGTCGGACTCGCGCACGAGGTGATCCGTACCATTATCTACCCACGAGCCGCAATTAAATATTTATTTTATTTTGATATAATAATTTATTTTAAAAATGCATAAACAACTAAATATTCTGTGAATATATTAAGCGTCCACCTGTGGCCGTTATTAACATCGAGCATAAGAAAATCACGTTTATTGTATGGGAGGTCGCATTAAATATTTATTTTATTCTGTTTTTAGTACTGTTGTTATAGAGCCAACAGAAATACATAACCTGTGAAAATTTGAACTATATAGCTACCACGGTTCTTGAGACTCCTGATGACAGAAGGACGGACAGTGATGTCTTGTGAATAGGGTTCAGTTTTTAAAGTTTGGGTACGGAACCTTAAAAACAAAACCAGATGTTAGCTACAAATTATCAAATTTAATATACAGAAAAAAATATGTCAAACAAAAACTGTCACAACACTAAATAAAAGTAGGCTAAGTGAATTAATCGGTGCGACCCAGAAACTGACAGTCGCCGGAGAGGCAAGCTTTATACCGATGGTACAGTATAGGGACTACAATAAATGTACGTAAATAAATATCTCACGACAAATTGATTTTTGAGACAATATTTTAATCTGAATGTCTTCCCATCCATGGATGTCGTAGAAGGCAACTTATGAAACATAAGCTTTTTAAAATCAAAGATTCTTCTCCAACCCGTCTGGGCAGCGTGGAGAGTGTAGTCCAAGTCCTCTGACTGCTCTGGTTTATATATGGCTCTGGTAGTACAGAGAGGGTCGTGCTCTTGCAGTGGAGACAAAAAAAAACCTGATGATGATTTTAATCTGAGCGATTCATACTGTAAAGTGCTTGCCAAGACAAATCAATTGAGCCCCAACACAATGGGATTAACTTCTTTCTTAGAAGTGCCAATTGCCACCCTTCGACTCCATCATCAGATCAGGTATATACCATAAAATTGTATTGTCATCTGACTTGCCTTATACCGTTAGTACTATTATAAATTCTGTGCTTATACACAAAATTTCAGCTCAATCGGTTAACTGCTTCAATTGAGTCGCAAGATTTGACCCTTGCAGACACCAAACTTCTATCAAAGCAACCTTAATTTTGGACAACCACGAAAAAATTTTGGACGAACACCTAAAAGGGACAATAATATCTTTCATAAGGTCATGTTTAAATAATTAAGAAAAGGTTTTACTTTCAGACTTTGGATTGGGGTATTTCTTCTGATATTTCAAACAGGGGTGGAGTTTGAAATATCAAAATGTCTATGACTGAATTACGAATAGTCCTAAATAATACTGGACATAGCATTTTGATAAAGTAACAAATTTCCCGGCTGTGTAGTTCCCGGCAGAGTAGAATAGGACCACTCCAAGTCATCCCGTGGATGTCGTAAAAGGCGACTAAGGAAACACAAGCTAAACAAAGCTTATTAACATCAAAGATACCTCTCCAACCCGTCTGGCCAGCGTGGAGAGTGTAGGCCAAATCCTCTGACTACTCTGGCTATTATATGGCTCTGGTAGTACAGAGAGGGTCGTGCTCCTGCAGTGGAGACTAGAAAGACCTGATGATGATGAACAAATTTTAAGAGAAAATTAAAAAATATGTTAAGTTGATGATATTCTCATTTTTCTGTTTTCTTGCCCTAAATATGAAATCTAAGGTCTTCATGACTGGGACTTTTATATATTTTTATATCTGAAACAAAACTTTTGAAGTTTATATATTTGGAAAACTTAAAGTATGTATTTTGCTATGGATTCTTTTAGTGGAGTTCTGAGTGCTGCAGATAAGATATCGCGCAATGGCTTGTCCGAGGTCGATCAACAATTTGCCGCTGTGGCAAATGGAGCGGCCCGACCTACATTCAGATTCAGACTGGGTATATCGCTCCTATGACGATTAACAATAGATGATTCATACTTGTATCACTCATCTGATACTTATAGCTGAAAAACCGGGTCACAGTTTCAAGGAATTAAATGACGAATTTTCAGCAACAGATGTCATGATTATACGATTGTAAATGGGAAGAACGTGTCTATGGGGATGCCGCTTGCGGCGGACCACCCACCGTTAAGGCCACCGCTGGCGATAAAAAACTACCACTATTGTAAACGATAGTTTTCTTGTGGCTGAGACGTTAGTTTTATTGTCTTTGGAATACGCAACAATATATCAAATCAACCAGAGTTTTTTTATAAGTACATATTAAAACTTTCAACAGCGAACAATGTAGTTAACAATAGGTCTACTATATTGAAATAAACAAAAACTAGTCGTGTGGTTCCCGGCAGACAAGAATATGACCACTCCAAATCTTCCTAATAAAGACTTGATGATGATGATGATTAATATTTAACTCATCATCCACTTCACCAACGTTTTTAGATAATGCAACAATGCAATTTATTTGCAAGGAGTATATTTATAGAAATCAGAATATATTTATACAAAATTGCCTTGAAATTAAACAGCTCATCAGGTGATTGAATCAGCGGTAAAGTATAGCAGACTGTTAAGACAATGTATTCCAGAATACCATGAAGCAATCAATCCAGTTAATTTCAATCCAAAAACCTCTACGCCCATGGAAAAGTCAACAACCCGTGAATGCTTGAGCAATCTACGTTATACATACATATCAACGGTCTCCCGTGGTCTTATTATAGATGTCATCCGACCTGCTCGCATCCTCTCTATATTTAAAATCATCTCGCCGTCTCTACATCGTTGGAATCGGGACATTATTTTTAATGATAAATGTGTAAAGGGGGTTCTTCCCATATTAAGATACAAGGAAGTCGGGATAAAAATGTCACCATATTTTATTTGCTTAGTATAATACTTAATAACCACAGTAAAAAATATGAAAGAACTTTTAAAATATCTTAGTTAACGACGAAGATGTGAAACTTTAAAGTTTAAATAAGAAAGAGAAGTCCGATATGGACTAGTGACGTCATAGTCTATGTCATGCAAACATTTGCCATATGAAATAGTGTTTTCGCGAGTGAGATAGACATATTTTCGTAAAATTATTTTATCTCGTTCGTTTTTCAACCAAATTTTATTCTGTTTACATACGTATTATTGAATTTTTTTGAATAAACTGGTAAGATAACCGATATTTTTTTCTTTTATTATTAGAACTTTAGTTATAGTTCTGAGTAAATTCTGCATACTTTTATGATGACATCGACGGACGAGTTTACAGAAATTTTAAAGGACCATTATGAAACGTTGGTTGTACTGCTATTAATTTTTACCTGGAGACTAAAAAAGACCTGATGATGATGATCAAGATATCAGAAATTGCAGAGCTAGGCAGTGGCTAAGAAAATGAGTATTTTAATTAATGTTTCTATTCTATCGTAATTAAAATTCTATGAATACAAGATATAACGAGTTTGCTTAAACTGGACAGTCAATAATCAAAACCACTGTGTTGTGACTGAAAAGGTTGACAATAGACCATGCAAAGCCATAAATTTGCAATCAATAAAAATGGCGGACACTATAAGACAATGGAATAAGAATAAGGACGTGTAGAACAATGAGTATCCTGATACGCATGTGAGTGGTTTATTTTTCAATCGGTGCGCGGAGGCTCGCTGCATCGAGCCAAGAGGGGAGTAACCAAGTGAGCATTGCCCTCTTAACTGCGAGTGCATGCGATGAGTCAGACGCCCTGAGGACGACCCGACATTACAGGGTCCTCGACTGGGCTGAACTGAAGGACGGATTGTTTACCTCGACTTAGTTGCCCTACGATATCGGTCGGCTACTCTACTGCTAAGACGCGTACAATGTTTAAGTTAAAATAATGGACTATGTAACGAACAATTGTGATAATAACAAAGATAGTCCAGTGGCATCGACTCTTTAAAAAATATCCTTTTTTGATATGCACGGAATTTGTAAAATAAAATTGAACTCTAAAATATATGTAAATTATTTTTATATATAAGCAAAAGGACTTTTAGCACTTTTAGTTATTTTAAAGACCTAAAGCAGCAATTATTATTTACCAAAACGGCAATCACATTACAAAGGGCAATTAATTACATCAAGAAAACATTTGGGCATTGCTTGAGGGCACGAAACTGAAGACGTCAAAGTAGATGCGAGGTCGTATTCGTCTTCACACACATCTAGTATGAACGAGTAAACGACGCCAGCGGACATTTTAATAATAGACGAACAAGTACCTTCTGTATCATATCCGTTGACCCAGTACTCAACAAAGGCGAGGTTAGTTGTGAACTAGCACTGTTAGATGTTCTACATAGCCTTCACGTCACAGAAAGTATGTATAAAAATATATAGTATGCCTATAGCTTAGGATGATTTACAGAAGAATAAACAGAACAGAGGGCCTCGCGTAAAGGTTAAACTTTGGGGTCACGGTTCTAACTTTGTTAAGTATTGTATTCTGAAGTAATTATAATAAAATATCTATACATTTAGATGAATGAAATGTTTGTGTTTGGCGAACATAATACAATAAATGCGAAAGCCATTCGAAGCCGAATATGGCCCTAGCATAGCATCGGTATGAATAATATGATATCATTGTTGTTGAATGATCAATTTTTCGTAATTCGGTTGGTATTAATATACTCGTACTAACTAAGAAGCTTGATCTTATTATCACTCTAAAAATTGAAACCGATTTGAACCCTTCAGTAGATAGTGTAGGCACTTGCTAAATAGAAAACATTATTTTCTGTGCCTAGGTAAGTATACGTTAGTTGTACAAATATACTATTTATATATATAATATACGAGTACACTTAGTAGTTAAAAGAGCATCTCAGTCAATGCCTCTTGTTCATCTTACACATGCACTTGCATTCATTGTTCAAACCTCTAATGACCAATCGTTGCGTACCTAGTCAATGCGCATGAATGTCATTGGAATACACGAGTCAATATGAACGAGCTGAACACAATTTACTAGAATTTATTTACACATTTAACGTCTAACATAACAGCAGTAAACATAATAACTTCATCTTATTTGCAACTCTTTAATGGTTGGGTATTTGAATAAATGACGTTTGTTTTTCAATTTATATTGATTTCTTTTTAACTTTCTTTAGTACCATCCAAGACAAGGGTCTTGAAAATTACAATTTTGAGACATAATTAATTTTAATAATTTCTTTTGAAGTGAAGAAATCCTAAAAAAATGCTATTCGATTATAATAATGAATAATTCATTGCCTCTTTAAATAAATACGAATCATTAAGAACTTAAGTTAGTGTATTATCCAATGAAACATAAAATGAAAAAATTAAGCCCTAATCTAGGTAGAAACAAGGCGCCGAGTTACGTCAGTGGATGACCTCCAGACATTTAGTGCTTTTATTCTAATACAAAAATTAAGCTTTTTCGTGTATTCCCATATAAACAATTATTATACATGTATATTACATATAATAATTATAACCAAAGTTATACACAAAGATTATATAACGTTACTCGACTAAACTAGCTAAGTGCATATCTTGACATTTTAAATGTAGTTAGCTTATATTAAACCTTAAACTAACTAAGGTTTAATTTCAAAAAGTTGCATTATTTACATAAATAAACAATTTTTTTATAAAGTTTACGTTTGCTATATTGATTTTTTGCTTACATAGCTTATGACACTCCGGAGAAGAACTCGAATCTTATATATAACACCTCACACCTCAAAATCGGCTAAGCCACGAAGCCACGAAGCCGAAAAACATAGCCCTCTGTATAATTCTGGGGTCACTCTGGTAATAATAAGTATATTATCAGTATTGAAATAGATGGTAACAGCGTAAATTATAGGTGTGACGTCTGAAATAATCAAACACACGACATGTTCAAGGCTGTGGCAGCCGTCATCGTTTCATAGTTCGCTGTAATATGTAACAATAACATCTCAATGTCAAAGCCAGTAGTTGCGAAAAAAAATAACTTCACTTATAAATCAACTATGAAACTGTACCTTCTGAATATTTGCGAAATGAACCATGCACTATTTTCGGCTGATATGATAAAATTAATCTGCAAAAATACCAATGTCGTTCGTTCCCCACAGTGATAGATACATAGATAACAGATAAGAAATGAGGCATGGGGAGATGAATATGTATTTATAATAAGAACGCATGATACGTGTAATAAGAATTGAATACTTGAGCGAAGTACAACAATGAGCAACGATTAAAATCCAATAATTTGTTTATTACAAATTTGAATTGTAATTGTGATAAACAAGCTTCTTGCGTAATAAGGAACAAAATAAGGAAAATATACGTTAGCCATTAGTTATAATGTTATTAATAACTAGTGTATGTAGAACCGATGATGATATTGGAATGAACATGCTAAACGTGCTAAAGACCATACATAAGTAACACTCGCATTATGCAAAGTTGAGTTACATAAATAAACAGCGCGCACGGAAAACGGCAACGCGGAACTAAGCGCCACCTCTATTCGTCCGAGATGTTCGGGGACTCGCAAGGTGACCGCGAACGCGCAGCTACTACATATATGAAACGAATACATGATACAGCTGTGGCCCGCGAATTATCTGCAATTACGATATACGATGCCACTAAATGCTGTTGTCGAACTATTTAAAAAGTTATGTAAGATGACGCTATTGATGAACAAGAAGATTTGTTATGAACCTCTACAAACCGTTTCTTTGTAGATACATTAATTATTAGAATTTTAAAAAATGCCTTTATGATGGCTTCGTTACGCTAAATATTCTATAATACAAAATCAATAGGAAACATTAAAATTATGGTCAAAATCAGGAAATAATGATAAGAAGCAGGTAAATTCGAAATTAAAATCGTTCGATGATATTAAATTAGTATTATCGTTTTGACATTGAAAGATTAATATTCAACGATAGTTGCTAAAATATTGGATCGTACTTTTTGTATGTATGGTTATCTGGGCGTCAATATTTCCTTCTGAGTCGTAATCAAATATTATTAAATAATCTGTCTCTGTTTCTTTCACAACGATAAGCTTAAAATGCAAGAAACAAAGACGTAGTTGTAATGTCTCTGTTTATTTCTCACGATTATAGATAATTACACATGTGCCTATCTGCTGGAACTCTGTTATGCATATATTCGGTAAATACCTAGTTCATAGATTGCATATACTAGAAAATAAAGAATTCTACTTTAGCAAAGTGTATATTTTGAACCTGAAATCCCGATGGAAATGCTATAAAAATAAATATGTGAACTAATTTTTTTGTTTTTTATAATTTATATTAATAAAGATAAAAATATATAAAGTCATTATAACTTATATAATGTTATTAATGAATATATTCACATTATGTATAATATAAATAAAATTTTATTATATTCATAAATAGACGGAGATTTTCTCGATTTTGCATCAAATCAAACCCATTGTAGTGAGTGACTTGAAATTATACAGTTTAATACTGATAAGATAAAATATCATTCTCTTTTACAAATTAAACAATTTCTTACAGCTATGAATGTAATTACGTATATATATTTTACACATTACACATTTAACTCTAACCATAGATCAGTTATTTTTTATATTAATGAAAACAAAAAAAATTTAAATCGTCATCATCGAGTGCCCTTACTTCATTTCCTGGTGGTATTGCAGACGTGAAAACAGCAGGTTTTGCTGGCTTTGCGGTATTGGCTTTCTCTGTTTCACCTCCGGAGTCTTGAGGTCGAGAAAACGAGACGGAAATATAAAATCGCATCTAACCTCCACTGTCGCTTAGTAGAACGTTTGGCCTCGCGAAGAACCGAGCGATGGATCGACAGACTGAATAATGTGAGACTACGTCGTTACGTCACGACCTTCATAGGCCAGAGGTATGACGTAGTCTCACGCACGCCTACCTGTTAGCACGTGGCCTAATAAACTGAATGATACATTATGCTAAAACACCATCTACTGACGATTTTTGCATACCTAGTCCATACATTGTTCAATTCAATAAAAATATAAAGTTATAAAGATAAAAATATATATATCAAAAGATTACGTACTTTAACCAAGAAGCGCGCGTGGTTTGCTGATTATACCTAGAAAGGAAATTAAAACGATGATATATTACAAACAAATTAAAACCCAGTATATGATAGGAAGGTCTATTAGGATCAAGGCTCGCAGCACAAAAGATTATCATGGGCAACGCGGAGCGAGGATAAGCAACAAGGCGGAAGCAAACGAGCGAGGCCGAGGACGGACGACCAATTCACAAACTGAACATACAACAGCGACTGAAGCGGTTAACCTGCTACATTGTATGTTCTCTGAATATTTTCTAGGCAAGAAAGATTTGGTTCTTCTACGCGTAATGAAGGAAGGTAAGTGTCCGAATCAGAATGATACATTTTGTTCATATAAATAAACAATGGTCTAGTTGCATTAAAGCATTGAGAAGACGTTAACTGTTATACAATATGTCCATATGATTGAGATCAAAGCAACATAGCTGTTGCTCATGTGCAAACAAACGAACCAGTCAGCTGGTGGGCGAGATTATTTTGAAATTATTACGACGGTACTTAACATGTTTTAAATACAAAGAGCGATACGAGCAAGAGTTTACACGACACGATTATGCAATATTCTGCGACACATACGTGACGAAGTGATGGTGAGGTGACAGGGCGAGCGCAAGGAATCGAAACAGACACAGCCACACTCGACCGCAACACGCAACGAACATTTGGCAACACAACACGGCTATTGGAATGGAAAGCAAAGACATCGGCGGCTTTGTAACGTTGCATGGAGACGTTAATCTAACTAGGACAGATTGATTTATAACTTTAACAAGAAACTGTGCCACCTCGGCCCTAGTGCACCACGTTCTACATTGTTTTACCATGAATATGCAAACAGCAGCGGCAAACAGATATCAAGTTGATGCAAACAACAATTGCGACTTATGAGTTTATTATTTATAATGTAATTTAGGTAATAAACACAGTGTTTACAAAAGAAACGAAATTCAATAATTTAGCTTAATTCATGTTTGGTTTAAGTTGTGTACAACTTCCTATTAGAAGTGATATATCGCTTAAAATTTTGTACTTGGTATTGAGAAAGGCCAACATAACTTGGCCTCAAATTTTTATTGTACTACGAATGACTAGATGGCTAAAATGATTGGCAAGACCTTGACTTCAGCCTAATTTGAATTGTGTGACCCCACTTCCTGGAATACTTGTGAGGGTCGTCTCGTCGTTGTCAATTACATTCAATTCTGCCTAGTAATGCAATGGCCTTTTATAATTCAATTAGACTAGACTAGATATACATCCACAAGGTTTTCAATGATACGGTTTCACGAAAATCATGTGACAGGGATTTTCATTCTGGTGAAAACAATGGAATTCTCAAATGGTAATCTCCTAAATCAAACAATAATAGAATGAAAACTGTCGTTATGGCAGCGATTTGCGGTCGTATGAAACTATTTGGTTTGGTAGCCCTGACCCATCATGGGTGTTTGTGGGTGTAGTTTAGTGTGTACGAGAGTTGCGTATCGTGGTGTGCGTGTGTCAAGCCCGAGTCGGGGCTGGTGTGGCAGCCAGCTCAGCAGGCATCGCATCGAGAACGCGACCCGGTTCGCCGCTCGAGAAAGCATCGACAAAACTCGGTTGAGGCCGCGCACACAACCAGGCGGACGTACACTTTCAGTCTTCGTATGCGAACTGTGTGTACATTAAGAAACACTAGATAAAAAAAAAACGATAGAAACGTCGGATGGTTGCGAAAAAAGTGCGGTCGGTATAGGACGATACTTTTAGATGATTTTATTTTTCAGCCGAGAATTAGTATGACAATTTCATTACCTACTCAATTGCCATCAAAAAGCTGTGAAATATATAAATAAAAAGCAGCTGAATTAACGAGGCTTCATAGCAAAATGAAAAAAATATTAAATTCTGAATGTTCATGTTATTTACATGACATACACAGCTGTACTGAAACTAATAAATTATCCACAAAAATATAATGCTGAGACCGCATCCATTAATAATAATTTAATTTTTAGATCATAGCACAGACCGAGCATCGAAAAAATCACTATACATCACGTGGTAGTAAATAATGCAATATACATGCATTATTTACTACCACGTGATGTATAGTGATTTTTTCGATGCTCGGTCTGTGCTATGATCTAAAAATTAAATTATTATTAATGGATGCGGTCTCAGCATTATATTTTTGTGGATAATTTATTAGTTTCAGTACAGCTGTGTATGTCATGTAAATAACATGAACATTCAGAATTTAATATTTTTTTCATTTTGCTATGAAGCCTCGTTAATTCAGTACACATTGTTTAGTAAGTTATTCCGCATATGTGATGTATCGCTCTCAAGGTAAAGCTCAATATTGGAGTTACCGCTAAATTTGACTGTTTAAATAATTTTGTTCAGTTGCGTTGGGAACCTTGAATTTGCCCGCCCCCGTTCTACTTTCCTACATCTTAACAACGCATAAATCACATCTTTCAGGGATTCACCAATTGAGCTACGCGGCAGATAATTACTGCGTGTAATATTTGAGGTTACATTTGAAGTGACTCAAAATAATGTTACCTTTTATTTGTATAGTTTATGCATGGTTTATGTGCTTTGAAAGCATTATTACAGGGCACCGAACAATCGGGGTCAAATTTAACATTGCGCATGTCCTACATGGCAAATTAGATTATAAAAAATATAGGTGAGACGATATTTATCAATTAAACAAAATAATTATAAAAAAACAGCTTCTATTAAAACAACCAAAATTATAATAAACGGATCTTTTGTATGAAACAACCAAACCGACGATATTCATAATCAAAATCATTAGTACAATTTCTTTTGTGCCAGCTTTCATGAGCACGAAATGATATGTCTCATAATGCAAGTTACGGTTGCATAGCATAGCAACAAAGGTGCGCTCGTCATCTCACCGTAGCAGCCTCTTATTACGTCTGTTTCGGGTCAAGCCGCACTGTAAGGAGCACAAGGTAAAAGATGGTGCATTGAAAATGACCTTAAGCCCAATAGCGATCTGCGTTGCTTCCTATTGGCGTCGAGGTGACAATGCCAGCGGAGACGCGAAGGTGACGTAGCAAAGGTCGATCACACTCGATCACCTGAACCAACTTAAATGATTAGGACCCTGTGCATACGCTTTACAATATAGCAGAGTAAATATTATTGTATCCAAAATATTCAAAATTGAAAAAGAATGATACTGACATGTCTTGAATCTTATTGGTCGAAGCGTAGAGAATATATTTATAGATAAACAAGAATTAAACCCTTGAAAATAAGTTTTGAATGCAAAAGACTTGACCTCAAGCGTAGACAACTTTTCTTTCTTACTAAGGATTCTGCCATTCTAATACGAGCAAAATTGTTACTTCAGCAGGGTAATTACAAAAATAACATCAATGTCAAAACTAGTAGCAAAGTTATAATACTAATTTTACGTGCCACGTTATTAAAGTAAACGAATTTACTAACATTCGAAAATCCATTCGTTTTTAAATGCAGCCTATTCATTAAGAATTGCCAAGTGCGAGTTGGATTCGCCCATGAAGGTTTCCATCCATCCATCAGGTATTTTTTAGTCTCCACTGCAGGAGCACGACCTTCTCTGTACTACCACAGCAATATATTAGCCAGAGTAGTCAGAGGAAGGTTTCCGTAGTTGCAATCTAAAATACCATTTTTTGGTTTCAGTTCCACGTATGGGAACAACCAATTATCTGTCACAGCCAAATTGTCACACAAAAACATAATGAATTATACGGAACCTTTCGTGTTTTAATTCCAATCCGCATTTGGTCGGTTTTGTTCGTTGTCAATCTTTTTTTTGCGATGTAATGGTACTTACATCAAAAAGCTATAATTTACTGCAATACGTATATACTAAGCCTACACTCCAAATGTAAAAAGATCTCAGAAGCTCAATATGCGCTCGGCCATGTTAACGCAACCAACAAGGTGAAAACCAGTGACCCCAAATCATTTAAACAAAAGTAAGGAAGGTGAAACACAAATACTCGAGTTTACGGGTCAACTGAGCCAGGGGCTGCCACCGGTGTGGGGGTAGAGGGGTGTGAAGGGCGAAGGGACTGCACGGGGGAGGACCCTGACACAGATCCGAACTCATCAGTGTAGCGTTGCGGAGGCCTCGAGATTCGGCTGTTATATTATCATCGATTCCAAGCCGCACCATACCGTGTTACGCACAAAATGGGTCAACGCGCTCAACTCTCCACGAAACGTTGGAGTACGTGTGTTTCGGTGTGATGTCCCCGTTCCAAATCGCTCCGTCGGCAAATTAGCTACTCACATAAAACGTATTTTAAATCAGCGACGGATAAGATTATCAACTGCAGTATTCAGTGCCACTGAAACGTTTCGCTGCCACACGCCGACACCAACATGCCGAATGGAACTAGGTTCTTTGTGGTCTAGTAAGCATTTAGTCAACCTTGTTCATCTATAACCCAGTTACTTTACTTTTATCTATATTTACTTTACAAATGGGTCTCCCAAATGTTTCGCGAACAGTTTGGGAAAGATAAATTAAGAGAACGTACGTGACCTGGTCTCGTCACAGTTTCACGGGCCACTTTCAGCTTTGTATAATGACAGTGGGCGATCGTTGCAGCGTCGTCTTATGTTGCGACACTCGTCTTCATTCCACTGAGAATCATTTGCCACTCAACTCATCTAAGCCATTGAAATTTGGAACAGGTAAATCTTGGAACATTATATTTGTAATCATTGAAGTAGCACCTGCGCTTATTGTGAAATCGTTTCCTCCCAGCAGCATTGGTAGAAGAAGGACATAGGCATATTTAACGAACAGATAATAGGATATTTAAAAACAAACACAGAAAGAAAACATTCTAGCTTTAAAGTAAAATATATTACTAATATAACTAATTATGGAATAGCTCCTTGACCTTTTTTTATGAACGAGTGACAATGGAACGTATAGAAACGAAAGGATTTAAGAAGTGCCATGACATTTCATAACCATAAATACACTATTGAAACGTGTTAAGTAGCATTAACAAAAAGAAAAGCGAGTCATTTAAAGTCATAAGCTGGTGAAACTATAATCGAGATCATCGCACAAAAGAGAAGGCGCCACGCATCGAGCCGAAGAAACGACAATCGCGCTTTCCATCGACAAAGAGGCAATATCCAAATTTCGCCCACCAAAATTACTCTACAACAAATTGCAATGATAACTTTGATATTTCTTTTAGAATATCGTTTTATGTGTTCCCGTCATGTATTCTAGAAAAGTAAATTGAATGGCAACAAATTTTAAAATCCGTGTTCTGGTTCTTGTGTTAAATAAGATTGGATCCAAGGAAGACCGAGACTGCCAAAACTAAAAAGAATTGTTACAACAAGAATAAGCAGCGTATTTAATAGCCTTGGCCTTGTGGAATGTGTACAGAGCGATAATAAAACACAGTTGGAAATAATGTAACGACTGTAACTCAGAATGATGAACGAACCTAAAATGACTTATTATGTAATGCATCTCAGATGGATTTCTTTAATCAGAGAAACACAACGCGTGACGAAAGTTATCAAACATCAAGTTCAGTTTAATCAGAAAACAGCGCATTCATGACGCTGTTAGAATTTGGGTTGCAGCCAGAGCAAAACAATAACGATAATCTCTTGAATGACTAAATTCTTCACAATTCACGTTTCATTATTTAGGCGTAGCACCGTTTCGTTTCGGGTAACGGACAGTTCTGTTTTAACTGGGCGTTATCGAAACCAAAATACGACGTCGGTGCCGCCAAAACCCACTTTAGTTATCGCATTCCGCTGTCAGCAAACAGGAGCACGGCACTGAGAGCGGGCGAACGGGCCCGGCGCCCGGCCGCAATCTTTCGCTTTGTGAACGCTCACCGGCCCTCGGCTAAATTGATACATTCTTGCGAAATAACCTCGCCCAACTTATTTGAAATACATTCGAAACAAATAGAAACATCTAACTAGAATAATTTACTTAACTGTTATTGTTATCCACACGGAGTACCCGAATGATAATCTTTTAAATGCTGACGCTCATGCATCAGTAAATGGATCCAGATTCTCATGGGTTTGAGCCCAAATGCAATGGATTGAATTTATCAGCTATTGGAAGTCGTATGAAGGTTGACTTTGGATCTATTTATTTATCAGTCTGTAATAGTGCTGTTGCTCTTAATGTTAGTATTTACTAGATCCAAATACTGCATGTAAACTAAGCTGAGTTTGGGAGATCTAGATGTAACTGTACAATACACAATATAAAATATTTTGTTTTGCATAATCTCACAACTAAGTGGTAGCTTGAACGTATTGGCGCGAGCAGTGGAGGGAGCCTTATGAAACTGTAGCATTTTCTACCAATGTACTTTAGTTAGTAACGCACACAGACAAGGCAACCAGATCCTATCAATTTGCTGAAAACTTTTTACCGTTTTCACAGTTGCTATGGAACATTTTAGTGGTTACGTACAAACTTAGTTTCACTTTGGAATAAAAAGTGATAGAAAGTTACTTCATATCTCGGCGGAATTATACATAGTTTCTAGCTTGGCGTCAGGGAATTGAATGTTTATCTATGTTTGGTTACTATAAAAATAGGGATATATCACACAAATTGAGCTAGCCCCACAGTAAGTTATGAACTTGTGTCGTAAGATACTAACACAATTATACTTTATTTTACATTAGATACTTTTATAAATAAAATCATGATGACCTTGCTGGGGATCGTACCAGGTCCACCTATGTCGCAGATTGACGTGTTAACCAAAGCGCTACGTAGGCCGTTACAATAAAATATCCCAATTTTGAGGTGAAAATGATAAGAGGGAAATACGGAGGGTCGTGAGTCGTGAAACAGACAGCATCTTGCTCTTCCGTGCATTCTCCGAGGAGGTTGTCGACCCCTTGAAGGCGCATCTCGGCAAATCCTTATTTCTGCCCACACAGACACCCTTGTACATGTACTTACATATACGGGAAAGACGGTCGTCGTTTGAGGGGAGAAGTGAACGTGCCAAGTGTTTCTAAATTGCGAATATAACGATACCTATTCCTGATTGTATAAGATTCATCGATTCATTTCAAAAATATTATTTGTTTTTATATTGTTAGTGAAATTTTTACATCGTTATATTCATATCATCTACATAATACATTATTAAAAAATAAACTGAAGAATCTCTCAATGAATAATAAGGAGAATGCCTTCAGATCAATAGAGCCCTGTTCCTCATTAAAATGTACTAAATTGTTTTATAGAACAAGAATAACGTGGTACATAATTGGAATAAAAAAACGCATGTTTTAATTTATAGTTTTGATAATAAAGGAAAACTAAAGTTCAATTTCGACGTTAGTAGGATATACGTAACTAAACATAATAAATCTACCAAAATACCAATATCATGTAAAATAAGAAGCCCAATAGAAAGACTTGGCAAATAGTATTTGTTTCGAGGTTGTTACTTCAATTATTAGTATGAACGGGATTTAGCACGAACCTTTATTTATTTTCGCTGACGTAAGTTATCAATCATGGTCATAGCGAGACCTAATAATTACTGTTTTTGAAAACTAAAATGATGCGATGTTTAAAGATGAGAATGTTTCAGTATCCATCACAAAGTGTGGATAATAAAAAAGAGCATTGGATCCTCAAAGCGTTCCGGTTTCGGGATATTTGCTACCTGCTAGAGAGTGAACAGAGTGGTCGCTTTTGGAATTATTTACAGCGCTGCTACCTACTCGTAAGATTATGTTTGGTGAATGCATCATATCGTTTCTAACAACAACACTAGAGCGTGACAATGATTTGCAGGTAACTAAAATGAAATTGGGACTACGAACAGATGTTTCTGATGCAGTAGCAACTAAAAAAAGTTAGTGATATATTGTTGTGAATACAAAATCAGAATATTGGCAATCAATTAAATAAGTCAAGATGGACACGCTAAAATATTATTATATAGCTACTTAGCTACTATTTCAATATGTTTATAAATATCAGATGTCAACACCATGCACAAGTACTTCATTAGATTTTGGGATCACAATAATTTAACTTTTTAAATTATCGTATACCCCATACCTGAGCAGTTCCAAAGTGACAACAAATATAAAAGTAAGCAACTGTGGGGATCGCGTCGTTTGGGGTTGCCGTAACGAACGAGGGTGCGAACTAACAGGAGAGAGGAAACATCGAAACGACATCAACGCAGCGCATTTGGCATATTTAGGGGAAAGTTGAGTAAACGTCGGCTATGCTGCATATTATACAAATTAAAGGAGTCTAGATAACACAATAATCACTACGCTATTAGCCAAATGGGATAGTTATGAATATTATGGTAAATAATTAGCTAATAATTATTATGATTGTAGTAAAAGTGACTCGATTTCTAAGTCACTCCCTCTACTGCCTGACGTTTAACGTTCAGCTTACACAACAAGGAAAGTTAAATGCGCGTGCGGGCAAAGCAACTTTCGCCCATTGTAACAGCAAGACAAATAAAATCAACATAACCATGATAAAAAAAAACACAAATTTTACTTCAGTAGGTTCTTAGCTAATAAACGAGCAGGAAACCTCTCAAAAGCAAAATGCAAATCTCGTTATTTTATTGAAACAAAATTACCTGGCTTTAGTGTTTCTAAATCACATAAAACCAACCGACGGAAAGTCCTTCGATGAACATGATAAAATAAACTAGTTCCGTGTTGACTCCAACAACCAAAATAGCTCACCTGGCTAAGGCCATTATTCGTTCGTATAATCCAATTTTCCAAAACAGTGGCACTAGGAACACACAAATCACCACAAGTCAAGTTGTAAGTTAAATAGTTTCTACTGAAACAACACCGGTATGCGAAAGTGTATCACGTTTGACAGTTTCACTTCACCACATGGCTGGTTAGTTGCGTGGAATGTCGCGACAGACGTGCGATACGCTCGACGTTTGACGGGCGACTGACTATGTGCTGAAGTAAAGTGCCGGTTGGGGGGTCGAGTCGAGTTGGTGCGATTGCAAGCACTCCTCTCGCCGAGCGGAGAGCGGAGTGCGCGTAGAGGCGCGGGGTCAGTGAGGGCGGAGCGCCCGACCACCGGTGCCCGCGGGACAGCTGCGCACACGGACCCTTTCTCTCCTGCCTCCATTGTAATAGTGAAAGCTCCAGCTTGCCACTGTTTTGATAATCCACGCACACTTTACATAAAACTACGTAAGCGACGGTACACAACACATTCACTGAAGTGCATGTAATGAAAATTTTAAACTTCGTAAGAGGTTTCAGTAATGTGTCGTAAAGTTTAACTTTTGCTTCATAATGAGTTTCTTTTTAACTACAAGATGTCTAATATTCAGCAGTACGAGTACGGTGGGTAAAAAAGCGCTATAGTCAATTACAGTTTAAGAAACAATGAATTATAATGCAGTCAAGAGAGTAAGTCATCTAAAATATTCAGCTGCAGTTGGTTCAGTGTACGAGGGAGAAGTTGTTGCCCCCGTGCGGAGCCTTGAGCTACCCTGTACGAAGCTTTCGTTGCACATTACATGTATTTTTGAGCTTAACGAAATAAGGTAGGAAGGTCTTGGTAATTTTAGCAGTAAAATAATTAGCAAAAGAGGATCTTGACAAAAAAGAAAATAAAGAAAAATCTTGACAAAAAAGATCTTGACAAAGACTTCGCGAACAGAATAAGAGGAGACAGAAACATAGACTATAACATGTTAAACTGTTAATATGACTTGATTGAAGATTTCGGAGGCGTTCAGAAATCAAAACAAATATTTTCATAAATTATAATAATTTACACATATAAAACGATTTCGTTACTGACTGAGTGACTAAAAGACAACGCATAGCCAAAACCGCTAAGCATAGATGCATGAAGTTTTGCACCAATATTCCTTGAGTGATGTAAGTGAGCACTAAGAAAGGATTTTTGGAAATTCGACCTCTAAACGGGTGAAAAAGTGGTTAACATTTTGTATAGAAGTCCGTCGTTTTTAGAGCTAGAGGCCTGAAATTTTGTTTTCGGTTATAGATTAGAAATAGATGTGTCCTAGGGATTTTGAAAATTCAACCTCTTAGGGGGTGAAAAAGGGCTTGAAAATTTGTATGGGAAAACAAGATTAGTTAAACTATTTTATTCGAGCTTCACAGAACTACTCCTATCAATGAATGAGTAAACAAGTGTTTCGACCCTTTAAGAAGTCAACCCCTAAAAGGGTTTCCACCTTTTAGGGGTAAAATCAACATGGGTACCTATCGTTTTTATGGTTTATCGGGTCGCTGATTACGAAAACAACAACTGTTGCACCAAAACATAAAACAAAATAGAAAAAAGATTTATACAAAAGATTAGCACAAAATTACAACTGACAAAAAAATATAATTAAAGATACAATGAAAATAAACAACCAACTCCACGCGGACGAAGTCGCGGTTAAAAGCTAGTAATTGATAATTATAAACGTGTTGTAGCGTATATTAATACGTGCCAAGAAACATTAATCGCAATCATTATTTGTGCACAACTAGAACGTCGCAAAATAACAAAGTTAAGTTCAAACAAATGCAGCAACTGCATGATTCAGTGGGAGCAGTAACCACTAACCACACAAACAGACGTGTCGTTCGTTACAGCAATAACGCGAGCATTGCCTGACATTGCTTTGGAATGACTCGAGGGTACATCAAAGTCATCCAGTATTATTCCCTTCAATGACGTCTCATACACCCGTCGACCTTGGCTCGCCTCCTCAGGGTTAACCTCTCAAGGGGAAAAGGGCCTTTCGGCCTCGGATTCCACAAACCACCTTACTTGAGCCGCAGACCTTTGTTTATTGTGTATGTATCTGCATTTTTTATTAGAAGTTGAAACCAAAATGATGTCATTATTGAGTTTTTAATCAGCACGACAAATTAATTTCAGCAACTTGCATTACACCTTCGATTTGAAAATCTGCTATTACCATATTATGAAGGTTTGTAGGTACATAACTGAAACGTATGTAAGCCTGCCCATGGATTTCGTCGAAAAAAAGGGATGTGGCTTTACTTTAAATGAAGAAAAGGTTTTGATTTTTTTATGATGTTGGTAGTTACGTAATGGTACAACGTTTAATGGTTTTCGTAAATTCAGTTATTTAATCCTCGCACCACACAAGCAGAACATTGTAAAATTTTAGAAAATATGTGCCATCATTTATTGCATTTCTCAGCATTAAGATGCGACTAAAAAACGAGATTGAGGCTTAAATCATCAAACTCAAAATCTTTGGACGCTTATTAATTCATATTTGATATAACAACTTTTACAACAAAAAAAATTTTACGTCTATAATTATGGCTAAGTTCCGCTTCTAAAGCAGAGTGCAGAAGAAGCGGCAACAAACTGCACAGCGCATTATCTCCAAGCGACAATTTACTTGTATATGTAGTCGAGTCGGATTCGCGCTCGAAGGGTTGCGTACGTAAGTTCCGTATGTTTACAATATTAGACTATCGAGCAAATACGGCAATAAATAAATCATGTTTGTAGTATGGGAGCCCCCCTCAAAATATTCATTTTAATTAAATTATTTATTTTTAAAGTAAATATACAATTAAATATTCTGTGAATATTTCGAGAGTTCTGTCGCAGTTAGAAATAAATAAATAACAGCCAAAAAATAAAAATAAATTTCTGCATTTCCATACAAAAAGTGTGCAGCGAGCGATTTGTATGGGAACGTTGTTTTTTTGACTGTTATTTTAATTTAATTATACTAAAGTGATCTAGTACAGCCCGTAGTTCGATTTATTACGTGTATGTCCCTTCTACTTTGTATGTTGTTTCGTACATATTTTTTAGAAACGGCAACAAGTGCCTCAGATCCGCTCGCGCACTTTCCTCGATTAACTTTCTCATTTACAATGCGAGTTCGAGTTGACCTTTCCTTTCTATAGCGCTCGCTTGGAAAAGGGTCAATTGACAATTCAAATTCATACTGTATGCTATATTTGTGGATTTGTCTTCAAACTGAATCCTAATCCTAACTTCTAACTATAATCAACATTATAACAAGCTATATCAGATGCCTTAAGGCAGCTTGAAAAATCTGACACCAGTGTTGGCCACTTTCATATACGAGATTAGAACAACATCAAGATTATAAACAGGATATTCACAGTCATTTCGTATGTATTTTGGAATACTCCAATATGAGTCGTTTCCAATCTAGGGCAGTTAAAAGTCAACACTGAATTGTGTATTGTGGGACGTTGTCTAATAATTTGTTAGATCAAGTAGTGAAAATGATATATTGTGTCATATATATATTTGTAATCTACTTACATAGTACTTTTGTTTGTTGTTTTAAAGAAAAAAAATCTTTATCCCGCCGTTTTTATGTTACTACTCCCATTTTCGAACTTGTTTGTCACCTCTTACATTTGAACTTAAGACATCTTATTTTTTTAAATAATTTTTAATTTCTCCGGATAAGAGTCTTTTAAAGCCTTTATTTCGCTAGAATTATTCTTGTTTCATCATCATCATCAGGTCTTTTTTAGTCTCCACTGCTGGAGCACGATCCTCTCTGTACTACCATAGGCAAATATTCTTGTTTATCAACGAAATAATGGAGTAATTCACTTCACGGAGCTCCTCGCGACAATTCTTCGCGAATCCACTGGTTTCATCATAGACGACGCAGCAAGGCGAACAATCACAAGCCCACTAAGCAAATCTCACTACAGCCGCACCCTGACAGTATTTTAGTCATTCCTCACATTTTTCATATGCGGGCATTTATAATACCAAATTACATCGATTTTACATTTTAAATCCTAATCTTAACTAACATTACAAATGCGAAAGTGAGTTTGTTTGTAACGCTTTCACGCCAAACCAATCATGTGCATACACAGAGGTTAGAGTACTGAGACACGCGGGCGGAGCCGCAGGTAACAGCTAGTTATCAATATATAGGGACATATCACAAAAATTGAGCTAGCCCTTCAGTAAGTTATGAACTTGTGTCGTAGGATATGAACTCAACGATGCTATATTTTAGAATAGATACTTGTATAAAATACACATCCAAGACCATAGACCAATCTGAAAATTGTCGTTTTCCATCGTGACTTGACAGGGGATTGAATCCAGGACTACTCGTATTGGCTGGCGTGTGAACCACTGTCCACGGAGGTCGTCAAGGCGTGACTTCATTTTCACCATAACTTCTATATGACCAAAGAGATTTGGGTGTAAGGGGTAAACACTTTACACCAATGACATAGACAATTTTTTTTTGCTGTGCAGTTGTATATTTTGTTGAAAAGTTTGCGGGCGGAGCCGCGGCTAGTCAAGTTATAATATGTTTTTTAGGAAAAAAAACGTTACGTTAAAAATAATAAAATTATTTTTAAATCAATATTTCACTTTTACTAAAAGCAAAAGTTATTCCAATTCTGCATTTTCCATTGTAAAGGTTAGAAGAATCACCGACGCCGCACCAATTTATATTTGCTAATTACACTTCGCTTTTTTCTTCGGTAGCGGCCACTAGTTCTGTGGTAGCGGCGTTATGTATCCGGAGCATTCACCTCCAGTGTTGTCACTGTTCATTTTAATTATAAAAATATTTATGTATGACACAAACCAAAAGTGAATAAAAATAAAGTTGCACAGGAAAGAAAGTAGAGAAAAAAAATCTTCAGAAAAAGATTAAATCTGCGTTCCGCTTTATGCACAATATATAGTTTTGCCTGTTATATTCTTTAGAAAAATGGTATTTGTTAATATAGTACATATGAATATTATCCTCATATAGTATGATACTATAAAATATAGAAGGGTGGGCAACTCTACCTATAAGTGCGACTTCGGTATCCATATACGTCGGTTAGTCACAGGGCTAGCCCGAGTTGAAATTAATTGGAGTATATCAATCGAACCACAATAATAATATATAAAATAAATAAAAAACCGGCCAAGTGCGTGTCGGGCCACGCGCAGTGTAGGATTCCGTAGTTGCGATTGACTACTTTGGATTCACACTGTTTACAGTTACACTCGCACCTCACAGTTTAACGACCAAAAACATCTAACAATGAAAATTGTATGAAATTTTACATTTTCCAGTACATTTTATAAGTTGGTTGCCTATAACTTTTTAGTTTCCACTTAGTACTCAGCTCTGATAGTTTTCCTTTCAACTTCAGTATATATACTATTGCTGTAATTTTTTTCCCGTATCCATGTTTAACCATTTAGCAGATAGGGGGGGGGGGGGGGGGGGGACGACGACACCTACCTCTAACAAAAATTTTGACTTTAAAACCAAATTTTTTCGGAAACGGATTCCTAAATCAAAAAACCGGCCAAGTGCGTATCGGGCCACGCTCAGTGTAGGGTTCCGTAGTTGCGAATGACAACTTTGAGTTAACACTGTTCACACTCGCACCTCACAGTTTAACGACCAAAAACATCTAACAATGAAAATTGTATGGAATTTTACATTTTCGAATACATTTTATAAGTTGGTTGCCTATAACTTTTTAGTTTGTACTTAGTACTAACTCAGCTCTGATAGTTTTCCTTTCAACTTCAGTATATATACTACTGCTGTAATTTTTTTCACGTATCCATATATAACCGTTTAGTAGATAAAGGGGGGGTGGACACGTACCTCTAACAAAAATTTGCACTTTAAAACCAAATATTTCGGAAACGGATCCCTAAATCGAAAAATGGTGTTCTCAACCTTACAATAATTTTTAAAGACTTATTTAACGATACCCCACACGGTGGGTAAGTAGCGAATAAAAATTACTCCTCCACTTTATTTGTATGGGCTACCATAAAAAAAATTTTTTTCAAGATTTTTTTTCTACCACTTTTTTGGCATGATTAATATACATACCCATACCAAATTACAGCTTTCTAGTACTTAAAGTCTCTGAGTAAAACCGCGGACGGACAGACAGACAGACAGACAGACATGGCGAAACTATAAGGGTTCCTTGTTTACTACGGAACCCTAAAAACGGTGTTCTCAACCTTACAATATTTTTCAAAGACCTTTTTAGCGATACCCCACACGATGGGTACATAGAGAAAAAAATATTACTCCCCCACTTTACTTGTATGGGAGCTACCCTAAAAAAAATTTTTTTTCAAGATTTTTTTCTACCACTTTTTTGCCATGATTAATATACATACCCATACCAAATTACAGCTTTCTAGTACTTATAGTCTCTGAGTAAAACCGCGGACGGACGGACAGACAGACAGACAGACAGACATGGCGAAACTATAAGGGTTCCTAGTTTACTACGGAACCCTAAAAAGCCTTATAATAATATATTGAAATTTAAAATTCAAAAATTGCCGCAAAACTGGTAGTGCTGAGAGGGTCATGCTCTTTCAGAGACTAAAAAGACCTGATGATGATGCATTTCGGTAACGTGTTTGTAATATATTGTTACGGAACCCCGGTTCGCGACCCGACGCGCACTTGGATGTTTTTTTTTTATTTAGCTACTACATGCACGTGTATTTTTTGCGGGCATTCGTATCTTTGATTTAATATTCTAACCTTTACTGCGAATAAGAAAATTGTATTTTAATGTATTCGCAGTTGGAAATGCACAAATATGGCAAATGCTTGATAATGATAACATAGTTACTTACAATAAACCTTAATAAAATCATTTATTGAAGCGTCGAGTGTCATATACTATTAGCAGTGTGCGAAGTCGTGATATTATAATATATAATGCTATCTAGTAAGAGTGCGGAGTGAGAAAGCTCGCTATCGCGCGGAGCCGGTGAAAACCCTACAGCGACATCGCCGTTTTCACAGATAGCAACCGTAAAAGCGAGAAACTTATTACTAAACACAGCTAGAAATCCAATTATAATTTTCTAACATCTTTCACAACCATCTGTCTATGGAAATCTATAGGGTTTCCTTCAACCGGCCAATATTTTCTATTTTCTTTTTGCGGATATACGACGAAACAGTGAAAGTGCATCTGTTGCGCTTGCCCATCGCATTCAGAGCATTTTTCAGTCGTGAGGAGAGAGGGAGAAACGTAAGAAAGCGCCAGTGAACTGGCGAAGGTATAGTAAAATTTGAAAGCGCTACACAATAGCGCGTTGTCGAAATTGGAAAGTTGAGTGGCGCGCGTCCATTGCGTAACAGCTCTTACGGGTTGCGGCGTGACGCTGACGAAAGGTACAGAGTGACGTCACCGGCATGAAAGTGCATCGGCCGGCGGCCCTCCCGGCGCCTGCTGCACGTGCGGTGCAACCAGCGCTGCGCTTCCTGTACCGGAGGACTTTCTATTGGGAAACCGTCGCGCCGCACTCGGCTTCTCTCCTATTGGGAAATTCGACTCTCACGCGCTGCGCTGCGGCATGAAACGAGATGCATCTGATTGAGCAATGACGCAGCCGCAGTCAGTTCTACACAGCGCTTACACAACACCCGCACATGAGGTTCCGTTGACGGCCCGCCCGGCCCCGATGCATCTTACGGCTGGACTGCATATTAAGTAGCCGTGGGAATAATATGCCATGGGCACCTTCTACTTTAAAAATGAGTGACTACTTACACTTTTCTTAATGCTCGTGAAACTTGTGTTAATTCTGAAACAATATAAAATAACGCTATTCAATGAATTATTTTAGTAAAACAATGATCATCATAGCTAGCACGCTCGAAGATGTTAACATTATCTCACGATCATTATACACTTGTTAATTGCCAATAACAATAATAAAATCAATTTTATTGTAGTCATTGTGCTCATTTTGAGCTTGAAATCAATATAGGCCGCCTTGACACTGTTTGCTTTTTCCAGACCAACGGATGCGTGTGTCAGTTTTAAATGTGTTACAATGATAAACTACTAGGGAAAGGATTATTTGATAACGAATTAATAACGTCAGATTGATTGAGCTATCATCTCTAAAACAGAACAGAACAGGTAAAATAATTTATATAGAGGTCATGTC
This sequence comes from Rhodophaea formosa, assembly GCA_963082605.1. Classification (NCBI taxonomy): domain Eukaryota; kingdom Metazoa; phylum Arthropoda; class Insecta; order Lepidoptera; family Pyralidae; genus Rhodophaea; species Rhodophaea formosa. The sequence continues at coordinate 16,273,401 of OY720206.1, forward strand.
ATGAATCGTTGGTTAAAGTACTAGGCACGTTATTGCAATGACCGCATTATAACAATATACTTCATAGCGCAGCATTTACCATACAAATGTCACGCTGATTGACCAATAAGTGAGAGAGTTAAAAAATTGAGGTCTCAACGCGGGACGCTCCTCAAAGGAGTTCATGGTTGAATGGATATGTACAGTATTCAAACATATCGCAACACTTCGAATGTAGGTCTTTCATAGTTTACTTAAGGTTTAAAATACCATGACGCGACAGTAGAAGTTCCTAATTGCAAGATTGAGAACGCTTACAAGTAAATGACGATTTAATCTTTAAAATCTCATTTATACGGTTCATTTTTCTTTACACCACTACTACATTCAAGAAGTAGGTTGAGAGAACACAAATCTAGATAGACCCGTATATCACAAAGATTCAGCAGTAATTCATTAGTATTGGTCGTAATTTTAAACTGTGTGACATCTGTGAATTATAAATGAAATGTTAGATGACGCAATCAAATTCTTGATTTTTTTAATCTATAAATTAGGGAATGATGGTAATACAGTCAATATTTTATCCTGTAGTATGTGTAGACATCGTGGCGAACTTGCACTTTAAAACCAAATATTTTAGACACGGGTCCCTGAATCGAAAAATTGTGTTCTCAGCCTCATAATATTTTTTAAAGACCTATTTAACTATACCCCACACGATGGGTTATTAGAGAAAAAAAATACTCGCACTTTACTTCTATTACTACCATAACAAAATATTTTTTTCAAGATTTTTTTCTACCATTTTTTTTTGGATCAATTAATATACCCATACCAAATAGACAGACAGACATGGCGAAACTATAAGGGTTATTTGTTTATTACGGAACCCTAAAAACGTGGACTGTGGGTCTTATGGCCTCAGGTTCTGACTGCACGGAAGAGATAACTGTGCATGCAAAAATATTAAATATTTTTTTATACTTTAGCAAAACATGACTTTTGATATAAGTATTGTTCAATCGAGACTATTCCAAAATTAGATGTGAGTGTGACGGATAATGAAAAATCCACATTTAAAAATTAAACTAATGTAATATTAGAGATAACGAAAACGATGCTTCACATGAAGGATATTAATCTCTAACGTGTAACTAAGTATGTAATCAAATTAAAACTAGATTAGTAGTAATTAGAACTACACTCATAACTATGCTAAATAGAATATCATTACGAAAAGAGATCGGCGGCGGTATCCTACAAATATCATTCAAGACAGGCGAGAGTTTGTGCACTTTCCATGAGATTTATGCAATATGACATTTAAAACAAAGCGACATCATAATGGAGCGTTCGTCATTTAATAGAATAATGAATAACAACTAAAAATAATATAAACGAAAATGAAACACCCCGTAAATCAATATTAACATAAGTAGTGACATTAGTACTAATGTTATGCTTTGCATCACAAATATTTCAAATAAAATTAATGTCCGTGGAAGTAAGAGTTGAGGTAAACCTTACACGAGATGTTGCATGGAAGAGGTTTCATGCGTACTTACATCAGGGTTCCCATGCAACAAACGTAGTTTTTGTTATTAGATCCTTAATACACACTAGACTCGCTACACGAATCTTTCTATTTGACAGTTAATTAAATACCAAATTTTGTTTTGTCATTAAAACAATTGAAGTGAAATCAGGTGAATACTCGCACGTAACGCTGAGATGTTATAGCGCTATTTTCAGTAAAGACTACGGGAATATAGAATAAGAAAGGCGCGTGGTTTGTGCACTTTCTATCAGCTGTGAACAAAAGTAACGAGCAAAGTTACGATATCTCATGTGATATAACAGCCCGCCACGATTCAATGCAATATAAATCGCCATGTGATGCATTTCACGCCTCACTCGCCTTTCCAAATACCCTTCTAAAACTAGCTACTCGTATTTCGAATATTTTCATATTCATGGATTGATTATTTATTTGATAAACATTTTCCATACCTGTACAACTTTCGCACAAGTTTCTATTAATTAACTCGGTTAAGAGCATATCAAACAATCTAATAATAGAGTTCCGTGGTACAAAAGTATTTTGAATAATTGAAAGTCAGTCCCAACCGTACGTTTTTATGTTCTTGTAATAGAGCTGAAGCAAAAAGTTTAAATTAGTAGGCTGCACCAACTACTAAAAAAAAAGTCGTATAGGTATAAAAGTAACCTATACCATGTGGTCTCAACGCCTTAATCGTACGATTTGTTCTCAGAGACTCGCATAGATGGCGCCACTCGAAACTACACAACATTGTATCTACCGTATTATAAGAATATATAAACATGATTCACAAAATATATCTAATTAAAAATCAAAACAATATTTTAGGCGTAATATTTTAAAATGACACCGTATATTTAGTAAGTTAAAGGCTAACGCAGAATACCGCCATCTAGTATCGACTACCAAGCAACTCTCCTGCGCCATACATTCGCCTGCTTTTCGCAACCTTAATTTGGTCCAATATTTTTGTATGAGGTGGGCAGTCTATTACGTTAGTATTATATTGTCTTTGCCTATACGATTTTTCAGGATTCTGAGTTTCTATGCAGGTAGAAAAGTAACGTTTATGTACTTACTTTTCTTACACTTTACAATCGACCTATGTAACGTGGACATCCGCTAAGCTCTACATTACTTATAGGTCAATTTAAAAAAAAAACTAACTATTTAGTACCTACTACATCTCTCCAACTTTTAATCTATTTATTTTTATTATTTATCTATGTATTGGCGTTATTATTGATTCGGTTTTCACATAATTATGTCAGTTTATGTAACCAATATATTAAATTAATTTTGCACTTGTAATTCTAAAGTTAAAATAGTAGGTTTAAGTATTTATTTCTATTTTGTATTGTGTTTTTTGTAGTGTGATTGTGAAGATAATGTAGATCCGAGGATTTCTAAACAATATTCTGTTACACTACAGATCCCTAAAATGTGAACATTTTTTATTCGCAATGGTCATTGAATCATTCAAATTGAATATGAATCGAGTGAGATTGGTATTGGTCTTTAATATTTAACTATAATATCTCGCTCACATTTGCTGTATTGGAGAGCACGCTGATTCGGCTTCGAGTCGGCCGAGATGGATACGCAGGTATAAATAAATATCCGCAACATTAGAAACTTGCAAAACGAGCTGTTGCAAGTTATGAATATCTAACATCTGACTACGCCACATTCTCGGACAAAGTACTGGTAAATTGCAAGAGATCTCAACGAGAAATACGTTCACCGTCCTAGATGCTCGGTACTTTCGTTTTGAAATCGGCGCGCACAATTGGCCGTATCGAGACAGAAGCGAGCTGGCTGCAACCGAAGAGTGGCGGAACGCATTCCAGTTCAGCATTTCTAAACAGAACTACCCACTCCAGTTCAGTGGATAATGCAGTTGGCGCATGCAGCTGTTGGTAGTTTTCGCAATCGGCCAAGAGAACAAACGGACATATAGCTTAAGCTGGATTTTCAAAGTGTTCAGAAAAGTTTTAAAAAGATCTCGATAGGTATATATTTTTTTTAACTTCACATAAAAATTGGAAATTTTAACTCGTTAACTCATCATGCATTGCGCAATACTATTACAATATTATAACAAAATAAAACCAAAAATTTAACATCAAAATTAAAATTATCAAGTCTTCTTTTAATAAAAGAATGAACCAACTGGCCTTTGCCCGCGACTTTACTTGCGTTGCGAATAAATGTACCTACTTATTTACAATACTTATTTTACAGGCATTAACTTTGCAATAATTCTGTACCAACTGTCAACCCCCATTTGACACCGCTAAGCGATGAATTTTAGAACAGTCACAACTTTCTAAGCCAAGGCTTGCAAAATCATAAGTTTTCCGTACTCAAGTGTAAATAGTTATTTAAGGGAGTTTTTAAAAACAGTTATTTGTTTTTTTCATAGCAATGACTTGAAAAATACTGAAATTTATACAAATTATGAACTTTTTGGAAAAAATATTTAACATAAGTATTCTTATTAATTTTTGATAAGCTAGCAAAATATAATGTTGCATTATTTCACCTCGAAAACTCGCAGACTTTCAAACAAACTTGTATCCTTTTAGGGGGTGAATTTTCAAATACCCTTCATAGTACTTTTACATCATAAAAAATAACTTTTGTGCATAAATTCAGGTTCCTAGTCATTGTAGTTTCAGCTGTACGTTGATATGTCAACAAACAATAAATGTATTTACTTATTTTTGAGGCAAACTCAGATTTTGTAAAATCATTTTATCAAGATTTTAAATAAAAGTAACAAAGTATAATAATAAATTGATTAATTCCGCTTTTTTAAACCAATATTGAGAAAAGACAATAACTCTTGTTCATAAATACTCTACTAAATAAAGCAACAATATCGCTTCTCTCTGTAGAAATTGGCGACTGCAACTCAACTTTTTACCGAAGTTTCTAGCCAAATTCGAAACAGACTTGAGTAACTGAAAATAGTAAAAATAGGTAGAGCGGTGAAGTCTTCAAGAAAAAAGTTCAATGGAGATGCATTGGGCAAAATTTCACCAGATACTTTAGAGAGTTTTGTGTGAAATCGCCGAGCAAGAAATCTCGGTGAGCTTTCAACTGTAGCGCAATTTCAGTCGGGTTTTTACGGTTCTTCGTACCTAACTAATTAATCGTTAGTGGTGCGGCACGTGGTTAAATGTTCTTTAACTCTAGAAAGCTAGCTCGTTAGATACAGGCTTGTATCAGATATCCCGAAAATGTTATCGTCGGTCTTAGGTAGGTTTCATGCTCTATTTTCATATACTGGTCTTAGAGTCAGTGAGAAAAATCAATGAAAAATTTTGTTAACGTCTAATCATCTAGAATGAAAATAGTCCTAAAAAGACGATGAGCTGTTATTATTTATAATCCCCATTTCTACCTCCAGGCTAACCATGTAGCTAAAATGGCCTTATTTGTATAACCTGCCCTAGGGGTTTGTCTGCACAGCAGCAGAACAGACGTTAAGTACTGTATCTGTGTCAAGAAAGTTGTACGCTATTAACTAAAATCTAAACGGAAGACTATCTCTCCATGTTCTTAGTAGGAAGTATCTGGAACCAGATTCGCTCGAGGGCTTTCTAATAATAATTTAGATTTGTTTAACCCGAGTAGAATATGGTACATACACGAAACATCAAGAATTTTGCAATTTGTATTACATTAACTCCACTGCATGGTTAGTGTGACATAATTTCACTAGATCGGTGTTGCTGACATCAAAAGAACGCTTGTTTTGCGAGTGACACACAGTCGCGTGGTTGAACCAACAACAAGTTTGGTCATCAATTGCAAGTGTAAAAACAATTACATAAAATTAAGAGGCGACTACCGCGCAAGGTGGAAGGCTGTGTGTACAAACGTAGAGATTGTACGTTATTGTATTGACCTTTAACTACCTATATAACTTGTGATTTACAAGTTCATTTTAAAGCCGGCTACGAGATTTACATTGAAGAGTTGCATTCGCGTACCGATGATTATAGTTTTTTTTTATGAACACACACACAATGTGCAGAAATGTTTTATTCAATTGACTAGCGCTACCTAGTGGTGTTTTATTGAACTATTTCCCTAGGTGAACTTTTTATAGTGAGTTTTCCACTTTATTTTCAACTGATAGAATTCTTATTATTTTTCCTGTAATCTTCAAGCAATAAACTATATATTGTAATTTTTTCGAAATTTTAGGCCAAGTAGTTTCGGAGATCAGGGGGGGGGGGGGGAGGAATGGTCAAATTTTGCCTTCTTTCGTGTAAGTGTAAAGTATTGATTTTTCCCGAACAAAAAAAAATATTTTTGAGATCCTCATAATAAGCCCTTTCATTTGATATATAACACGGTAAGGTTTGCAAAACTTTTTTTTTACGTTTTCTATTTGGACCCTAAACTGACCCTCATTAAAAAAGTATTTAGTAGTACTACCTTTACCTAGTAGTACCTTTGCACATCCGTGTCTGGGTCATAGGTTTACACCATCTTACCAAATTTCATTTAATTTGGTTCAGTAGATTCGGAGAAAATCGACTGTGACAGACGGACGGACGGACAGACAGACGCACGAGTGATCCTTTAAGGGTTCCGTTTTTCATTTTTTGTACGGAACCCCAAAAAGGGATCCTATTCACGAGACTTCGATATCCGTTTATCATCAGGCTGTATCTCATAATCCGTGATAGCTAGACAGTTGAAATTTTCATAAATGATGTATTCTGTTGCCGCTATAATAGCCAATAATTCAACCAAAATAAAATTAATATTTAAGGGAGTTTCTATGGAATTAAATGCAACAAACATGTTTTCTTTTTGCCGTTTTAGATCGATGGTCAAATGTTGTATAGATAATGGTATATACGGAACCTTCCTAGCAGTGGGGTAAAAAGGGTCTGAAAGATGGCACAGATTTTTTACTGTCCCTGTCTTATAAATATTCATTAACAGGAACATAAAATTTACCAAGTTTGATCAAGTTTGTCTTTCAGAAGTTTCGTGTGTATTTAAATACTATGTCAGGAGTCGAGCTATTTCACAAGTTTCTCTGCACGCCCACCATTTACGTATCTATCTAGGTACACGCTCCTATTAGATTAAAACTATATGAATTTTACATTAATTAAACAATATCATTGATATGAAAAGCACGATCTGAAAATATGAAGATCATTACATTGAATGTAAACAGTAGTGTTGGTTTCACTTAAAAAAAAAGCATTATTTGCTTTCACGACAACGTCCATGTAATTTAATTTGAAAGGCTGACTACGTCCGCGTGGAAAGAAGTAGCCTAAGTCATTTCTAAGGCTCTAGACTATCTGTGTACTAAATTTCATTAAAATCGGTGCAGTAGTTTTGGCGTGAAAGCGAGACAGAGTTACTTTCGCATGTATATTACAGCATGAATGTCGTCCTAATAGCAGACCCTGGCACAGGTAACAGGGCTCTGACGCAACAGAGTTGAGGCTGCAACCGGGAAAACGATCAGATCATGATGAATTTCAATCTAAATGCATCTAGTTTTTTTTTTGAGCAAAGGAGTTATACCTTTATCTTCACTATCTTTTACATTTATATTATTAGTAGTATATTGCTGGATATTTAAATCATGCTGGATATTTTAATCAAAGTATGTAGAATATTGTTCTCAATTGTTCAAAATGCTTATTTGTTTGCTTTTTATTTCGTTTATTAACAATGAGAGCATTTCGCCCTTTGTGGATACATTTTTTAAAACAATTATTATGGGTTAATTATTTTTAACATGATTTGTGCAAATCTTGCTTAAATGTTTCTTGGTAGATATTTATTTAATTATAATGACTAGAAAAAGTTCGTAAGACATTTAATGAGTGAATTCGGCTACCTACCTGTCACCAACTGTCCTTGAATAGCCCAGAACCACTTAAAAGTACCTATTAAAATGAAGTTGTATTTGTCTAATCCAGAGCCCATCGTTTCGTTGTGTATAAACCACAGCGCAACTGATGCCACCTGCCTTATTTATTTAAATTCTGTTGGGAATCTTTATAACAGCACTTTCCTCCAGAGCAACCAGCAAAAAATGGGCAGAAAACACATAATATAAAATTCAAACATAGGCATAAAGTGGCATTTCATTAATGCAGTCAGCATGCGCCAGATTTCATAAGCGATCTCTCTACACCCTGATCTAGGTTAGGTGGTCGGCATCGGATCGGCAGCGGTGGCGTATTGAGCGCGTCCGATGTTAACCTACATACATCGGTGGCACACTTACAGTACCAGTTGGGGTCGAGAGCACCCGTAATTCGTGACCCAGCCCCCTCCCTCCGACCTCTGCTTTCGAATCTAGGCCCCTTACCGTCAAACTTTGTTAGATAAGAGTAGCTAGCTTTCAAAGGGAAGAGAGTATAATCAAACGACTGTGATCCTTATCTATTTAGATCAGCTTTCAAATGTACTCCGGTCGAGTTGAGGCAGTTTTCATTTTATAACTTGACATCTTAAGATTCTATTTGAGTTGCATTTTGTTGCATGACATGTCTATACGTCGGGTGTAAACTTTTCAAAAGATTTAGAATCAAGGGGCGGCATTGTCACATTAAAAAAGAATACCAAAATTTGCCCATGCTCAACATAGCATGGGCAAATTTTGGTATCTATCATACACATTCGACATTATGAGGTTAATTTGTTTTTTCAGTTCAGTTTAGTTTTTTCTTTTGTTACATCCAGTACTTATTCGTAGATCCAGTATCATAGCCAGTTCTTTATTGAGCTCTGTGATAGAGCCAAAATGTGCTTCTGATCTAATATTAAAATAATAGTAATACTATTTACGTATAGTAATGTAGTATATAGCAAAACATTTAAAATTATTAATTTGTTAAGGCATAGTGACATTGAAACATAATTATTAAAGGCATTACAAATACACACTATATTTTACTTCTGAAATATTAGCCACTAATACACGTGCTGTACAATATTGCTCATATTTAATTGAAAGGCAATTCACGATGTAAAGTAGATTTTTTTTCATTATTTCTTTCTTATTAAGAGTATCATGCAACATAACACTATTGTGTCAATAATTGTAGTATTGAAAAGTTGCAATTTAATTCTGTTGATAAGCTGATTATTACTAACAAATCTAATAGTCTTTACGAATTCAAATTATGCAAAAACAAATTAGTGTAATAGATAATTGATTATGCTAACATAACCTGTAGCCAAAAATATGCCTAAATGGTTATGCCAAAGTAAATATATAAAAAAATAAAATTATGCGAAAAAAAGGGTCCCGTCGTTTGTACTTCCAGAGACAATGCGAGTGCAGTCCTCAAAGGGTCAAGCGAGGAGGTTCAACACGCGCGGCGTGTGCAGTGCTGCTGCAAGGGTCGACGGCCGGCCTGTGTCGCTAACACTACCACTAATCGATAACCTGATTTGCACACCACTTGTTATGATTCATTCGATGCAACCGAATTCAACTTTAATTGATAAATAATAGAACAAAAGGTTCGGCACCGAAAATAACAGGAATTGGTGTCACAGTCACAGCTATATGACAGCCTCCGTGGAGCAGTGGTTATTTCGCTAGCCTGCGACACGAGGGGTCCGGCCGATTTATCATTATATGTGTCTTTCATAAAATATAGTATCGTTGAGTTAGTATCACGACACAAGTTCACAACTTACTGTAGGGCTACGTCAAACTGTGACTTATCCCTATATAATTTCTTTTTTTAAGTTCTTCTGGCCTATTCTCGCACTATCATTTGTATGCGTGTAAAACAAAGTGTAAATGAACGAATAATGACTATTCCCATCTTGATTCAATTTAATACTTCCACTTGGTGTTATTGACTCCACGATTAACTAACGGGTTAATAGTTACGTAATCCAGTAAATACGGATTAACTGTAACTTTACACATTTGTGAGCGCAGTTACTCATCGGAAGCCCTATCTTGCCGGTCAGTGACCAGTTTTAGAGACATAATGGGCACCGATATAGTGGTAATGAAGATACGATAAAGACAGATAAGTAAGGGATGTCACGTTATTAAACTGTACATGTGCTGAAGATTGAAGTCCGTTTGGCTATCTTTCACGGCACGTACGATAACTCCACCAAGAAGATTTAAACAGGAAGGTCGCTAGAAGAGAAATTAAGAGCTAAATGGTAAGAAACAATGATGGGAGTAGTGGTGTGAAATGATGAAGATGCATAATGCAGAATCAAGAGAGAAAAAGAATAAGGTTATAAATTGTCAATGAAAGATGGGAGTGGTAGAGTAATATGATGTAGGTACATGCATTAAAAGATAAGGAAGCATGCAACTGATAGAGCAAAGAGCAATGGGAAGACGCATAAACGACGACATACCTAAGCAATAACGGTCAAAAAATAAAGTTAGGAGTATAACTTCAGTGCGAACTCAATAAATATGGGAGATATTTATTACGGATTTCGCTCCAATTTGCTTGCTTTGTAAGCTGAGGACAATACGTGCAGTCCAGGCGCGCGCGTGCAAAAAGGTCGACGCCCTCGGCCGCGGGAGTGACCCGTCCCGATCCTCGAGCAGCAATTGCAATCCAATCACGTGTCAGTTCAGTTCTGGAATGTCTCATAGAAGTACTGACGTGATTAACTGTTCATCTATTGCTGTTGTATCTACCCCTAACAGGAAGCAATTTACGACTGGTGAATCGAAGGGATTTTATTATATATAAAGAACTTAATCTGTATGTGAAAACTTTTGTTTTCAGGGTTCCGTACCAAAGGGCAAAAATTGAACTTTATTCCGTCCGTCCGTCTATCACTGTTAAATTAAGCGTATAAATGAATGTATAAATATCAACATTAAAAAAAACACATCTGCAGGGAACTGCACAGAAAATGCAGGACAAGTCGCCCAATACTGGACCAAGAAAAATATTTAAATTAGTAAACATCGACTCGCTATGAAGAAGAACTTATAGGGAAATATTGGGATTGTTAAATATAACCCAAACATACATGATTTTACATCGACGAGTAGCTCATGATTGTATAATTAGCAAAAGATCACGTTTAGAAACGAAGGCTTTGCCATTTTTCCGCATAATTTCGAAAAGTGTCCACACGTACATCGTGATAAATCAATAGTCATGTCTTGACCTAAATTCTACTTAGGTAATGCAATAACAGAATTATGTATTGTGTGGTAATTGATCAATTAATGACAACCTTTGTCGGATATAACGGAAAATTCTTATTTTACTTATTCACGCGTATACCATATACACAAAATGATAATTTTGTTGTATGTCACATATACTTATAACAGAATAATGTTTTTTGCAATCCTAGCTTTAGCAACTGTTACACTATTTTTAGGGTTCCGTAGTAAACAAGGAACCCTTATAGTTTCGCCATGTCTGTCTGTCTGTCTGTCGGTTTTACGCAGAGACTATAAGTACTAGAAAGCTGTAATTTGGTATGGGTATGGTATGTGTATTAATCATGCCAAAAAAGTGGTAAAAAAATCTTGAAAAAAAATTTTTTTTTAAGGTTGCTCCCATACAAGTAAAGTGGGGAAGTATTTTTTTTTTCCTATTTACCCATCGTGTAGGATCGTTAAATAGATCTTTAAAAATATTGTGAGGTTGAGAACATCATTTTTCGATTTAGGGATCCGTTTCCGAAATATTTGGTTTTAAAGTGCGAATTTTTGTTAAAGGTAAGTGTCCCCCCCTCTATGAAAAAAATTACAGCAGTAGTATCATACTGAAGTTAAAAGGAATACTATCAGAGCTGAGTACTAAGTACAAACTAAAAAGTTATAGGCAACCAACTTATAAAATGTACTCGAAAATGTAAAATTTCATACAATTTTCATTGTTAGATGTTTTTGGTCGTTAAACTGTGAGGTGCGAGTGTGAACTCAAAGTTGTCATTTGCACCTACGGAACCCTACACTGCGCGTGGACCGACACGCACTTGGCCGGTTTTTTTTAAAGATTCCACGTTGAAATAAGTATTGATAGAAACATAACTGATGATGATGATGACATATTTCAAATGGAGGAAAAGATCCTGCATTTGAAAAAGTTATTGATATGGGATTTTGGAAAAAGTAATTTGTTCTGTTACTGTAAAAAAATATTTTACTCGAACGGAAAGAGGTCCACAGATCATCAGAGAGTAGCCACGGTCACCTCTAAAAACAAGGCACATATGATGCCTTATAAAAATAAGCTTCTAACTGTAACGTGCTATAATGAAAATGCATAATATTTTTTGTGCTATTGAAAGATCTCCCAAAACAGAACGGGAAAAAGAAATCCTCGCGGTGAGGATTAGATCCTAGTCTTTGTATGTACGAGTACAAACTAACGTCTTACCAATTGGGCTACCGCGCTTCGATCTAACACGTAGAATTTCTCCACCATATTCGATTCCTCTGTTTTTCGTTTTAGGTGGAAAACTGTAAATTTGTATTCACAGTTTTACAACCATGATCGTTTTTATTATAAAATAAATAAAGCAGCCAAGTACGAGTTGAACTCGCGTGGAGAGGGTTCCGTCCAATGCTAAAGTCAATTGACTAACGCTTTCTAGTGATGTTTTAGTGAACTATTTTAGTACGTAACGTATTATATTGAGTTTACCACTTTATTTTCAATTAATATAATACTTATAGGTTTTCCTGTTATCTACAAAAAATGAACTAATTTTGTCTTCTTTTATTAATATATCAAAGAAAAGATTGACAATAATAAAAATATATTTGAGATCCTATTAACGTGCGATTTGATATTGCAATACCTGTAGAAAGTACTATAAGTTGTAAAGATCAATACTAGATATAAGACTTATTTTTATACACTTAGTTGGCAAATAAATGAAAAAAAAACCGGCCAAGTGTGAGTCAAACTCGCGCAATGAGGGTTCCGTACAATATGCTTCGTGAACACACACACAATGTGCAAAAATGTTTTATTCAATTGACTAGCGCTATCTAGTGGTGTTTTAGTGAACTATTTCCCTAGGTGAACTTATTATAGTGAGTGTACCACTTTATTTTCAACTGATAGAATTCTTATTATAATGGAATGGTCATTTTTTCGAAATTTTAGGCCCAGCAGTTTCGGAGATCAGGGGGGGGGGGGGGGGGGGGGATGGTCAAATTTTGCCTTCTTTCGTGAATAAAATCAACAGTATTGATTTTTCCAGAACAAAAAAAATATTTTTGAGATCCTCATAACAAACCCTTTTATTTGATATATATAACACGGCAAGGTTTGCAAAACTTTTTTTTAACATTTTCTATTTGGATCCCCTAAACTGACGCTTATTTAAAAAACAAAAATATTTACTTTGCACATCCGTGTTTGGGTCATAGGTTTACACCATCTTACCAAATTTAATTTAATTTGGTTCAGTAGATTCGGAGAAAATCGACTGTGACAGACGGACGGACGGACAGACAGACGCACGAGTGATCCTATAAGGGTTCCTTTTTTCATTTTTTGTACGGAACCCTAAAAAATGATTATGATATACGAATCAGTACGGTCAGCAAAACATTTTTTGTTTCTTAATTTGTCCCTCGAAAATCACCAAAATAGTTATTTATTTACAATATCATTATTTATTTACAATTATATATCACTAATGTGACATTTCTTTTTGTCATCGTCATCAGGTCTTAAGTCTCCACTGCAGGAGCACGACCCTCTCTGTAGTACCAGAGCCATATATTAGCCAGATCAGTCAGAGGATTTGGCCTACACTCTCCACACTGGCCAGACGGGTTGGAGAGGTCTCTTTGATGTTTGTAAGCTTTGTTTAGCTGATGTTTCCTAAGTTGCCTTCTACGACATCCACGGGAAGACTTGGAGTGGTCCTATTCTACTCTGCCGGAACCACACGGCATAAACATTTCTTTTGAAACTACTCAATTAGCTTTACTTATTATCATATGTATATTACAATTAACTTTAGTGAACGAGGTTTCGCGATTGTCCAAAGAAATATTTAAAAGATTTAGGGATCCGTTTAATAAATATTTGATTTTAAAGTGCAAATTTTTGTTAGAGGTACGTGTCCCCCCCCCCCCCCCCTCTATCTGCTAAACGGTTATATATGGATACGTGAAAAAAATTACAGCAGTAGTATATATACTGAAGTTGAAAGGAAAACTATCAGAGCTGGGTACTAAGTGCAAACTAAAAAGTTATAGACAACCAACTTATAAAATGTACTGGGAAATGTAAAACTTTATACAATTTTTATTGTTAGATGTTTTTGGTCGTTAAACTGTGAGGTGCGAGTGTAAACAGTGTGAACTCAAAGTTGTCATTCGCAACTACGGAACCCTATACTGCGCGTGGCCCGACACGCACTTGGCCGGTTATTTTTATTTGTGGAATCGATTCTACTCTTCATTCTGAACAAACTAATAGGTATAAGGTCTTGCGCTTTTTCATTAACACGTTTTATAGGTATATTGATGGGCTGAGTCACCCCTTTAAGGGTGTGTCGAGGTTAATATTACACTCTGTACCAATATTCTGGTGAATTCAAAAAAGTATGTATTATATGGAAAAAAAAATATATATGTGTGTATACAGGAGGATTTTATAATAAGATAAAGCCATAGTATGACTACGAGGATAAGCATATCCTCGTAGTCATACCGGTATGACAAACTAGTATGACCACGAGAAAACAGCGGTATTTACTTATCTGCTACACCCACTCACATGAAACAGAATGGGTCTTACTTTGATTCTAGTCTTGGAAATGGTCCAGCAGTGATTGTTATTGTACGCGTTGCATACCTATATAAAATCATGGTCCAAATCTATAAAGCTATTCTATATGTGCTATTATATATGTACAAATCATGATTTCATATCTGTAAACGTGAACTATTTGAGTACTGAACGGAAAAAAAGAACACGATTAAATTCAGTTTTATGGTGGATCTATAGTAGGGGTTGCAAGTCCCGGTACTAGGGAGTATTACTGAATTACCGGTACCAGGTTTAAGCTAGTACAGGGAAAACCGAGAAATTCGGGAATTTCGGTACCCAAGTAAAAAAATAAGTTAATAAAAACATTAAACGTTTTCTCTTTAGTTCAATTGTTCTTTCTTAATAATAAATCAACCAAATTACACAACGCGACAAAACAAGTTATACATTCCTCTTAAAAAAACCGGCCAAGTGCGTGTCGGGCCACGCGCAATGTAGGGTTCCGTAGTTGCGAATGACAACTTTGAGTTCACACTATTCACACTCGCACCTTACAGTTTAACGACCAAAAACATCTAACAATGAAAATAGTATGAAATTTTACAGTTTATAAGTTGGTTGCCTATAACTTTTTAGTTTGTACTTACTACTCAGCTCTGATAGTGTTCCTTTCAACTTCAGTATATATGCTACTGCTGTAATTTTTTTCACGTATCTATATATAACCGTTTAGCAGATAGAGGGGGGGGGACACTTACCTCTAACAAAAATTCGCACTTTAAAACCAAATATTTCGGAAACGGAGCCCTTAATCAAAAAATGGTGTTCTCAACCTCACAATATTTTTTAAAGACCTATTTAACGATACCCCACACAATTGGTAAATAGATAAAAAAAAATTACTCCCTCACTTTACTTGTATGGGAGCTACCCTAAAAAAAATTTTTTTTCAAGATTTTATTCTACCACTTTTTTGTCATGATTAATATACATACCCATACCAAATTACAGCTTTCTAGTACTTATAGTCTCTGCGTAAAACCGCGGACGGACAGACAGACAGACAGACAGACATGGCGAAACTATAAGGGTTCCTTGTTTACTACGGAACCCTAAAAACATTAAATAATAAAAAGTAGAAGCGTAATAAAATTAAATAATACCTTTCCGTTTAGCTAACATTTTTACCATACTTAACACTCGTAAGATTAATATCTTTCAAGTGTAAAGTACTCGTAAAGTATTGTCAAAAGTAGGTATTAATTTTCTTATCTTCTTAAAGTTAAAAAAAACACGCTATTATAAGAAATAATAACTGTAGTACTGTAAGAACAAGGGTCATACAATCAATCTTAAAATGTTAAAAGGATAGTAATTAATTAGGAACATTATTAATGTTTTTTCATTTGTTAATAGTGTGTACGTAAAAAGATGATGGCATCTAGACTTTGGTCGCGCAGTCTTGTTCTTAAACGGTTACAAATATAACCAGTAGAGGAGAATACTCTTTAAAGTTCCACATTGGTGAGAGGAATAGTAGACAAGTGTTTATAAGCCGGAGACAAATATCGACCTCGTTCACCTCCATTTTCCCACAATGCTATTTCAACTCGAATAACAGTTGAAAGATCATGATGATCTCTATTACCCGTAGTCGTATTATAAGTCCCGGGTTGAGACAACGCCTTTTTCATTGCGAATATAAAAAAATAGTTATTATACAAAAATAATTATTATTAGTCCCGAAAGTATCGGGAACTGCATCGTCAGTACCGGTACCAGATGAAGGAGTAGAATATCGGGAATTCCCGGAAAACATGAGTACCGGGAATTCCCGGGAGCAAACCCTAATCTATAGTCTGTATCAAGTAAATCAATAGTGCTATTTATCTTACTTAGTATTATTACTTCCTAGATATTTTTTCCGCGTTCATATCAATTTAACGTGAATGTTAATACTAGGGCGATTTCAAGTACCAAACTAGATCGAGGTAAAGCGATGACAAATATGATAATGATAACAGTACGATAACATATTTATCAGACTATGCGAAACCGTTCGTTTTCAAAGTTACTAAATGTTCAAATATGAACTACATAGATGCCAGTTAACTCTACATAACAGACTCATAAGATCACGAGAACAGTAAAATAATAAAAACCGGCCAAGTGCCAGTTGGACTCTTACATGGACTCTGGACATTATCTTTATTATCACTAGACTATCGAGCAAAACATTTGTTTGTTATCATCATCATCATCATCATCTCAGCCGCAAGAAGTCCACTGCTGGACATAGGCCTCCCCTAAGGATTTCCAATATGACCGGTTGGAACACGGTTGGTTGTTTGTTATATTGATTGATTATTTTGATTATTGATTCTTATTTTTTATATTTTTATTTATTTCATCACGGTTCGTGAGATACGGGCTGATGACAGGCAGACCGACGGACTGTGAAGTCTCGGGAATAAAGTGCCTTTTTACCCTTTTTGTTTAACTATAATCTATAAATCCTTCAAATTAAAAACAACTTAAAAACTTCCTTCACTTGGTTTATAACAAACTTTACCAAGAAAAGTTCTTTACGCAAATAAAACTTTGGTATCTCCTATATAAAAACAAGGTCATGTCATATATAACGTCAATTTACTCCATCAAATTACGTAGTACTAGTAGCTATTAGTCCACCATTTAGGTCAATAAAGTATGCGACATCCTTGCTCACTGAATATCGTATTCAGGGCGGAGTCATCGCTGGGCGGAGTCGACCTAGAAACTGAAAAGATTTTCATTAATCATGCGCCCTTAAGGCTTTCAGGCGAAACTTATTCAAGGACTGCCGGATCCCGGAAATATCCTTGTACTCCGGAGAGCAGCCCTTATTGCTATGTAACACAAGGTCGAATTAGCGGTCGGCAGGCATACGTCAAACAATCAGTCCAAGGATTCGGTTCAAGGTTAAATAGAAGGTCGGCATGAAAATGTTTTATTTTTATGTATCGAAACTCAGGTGTTGTTCAGAGCGCGTATGGTGCGATATCGTAAACCTAATCTAGATTTTGCTGATAGAGTAAGAGATTAAAATAAAGTGTTTGAATAACGAATATATACTCTTTATTTTAGATATTTGGGGTTCGTTTAAATCACAGAAAGCTGTACCAAAACGATATACATATTTGTATACTTTGAAGAACAAACTACAATCAAAAAATCGGCCAAGTGCGGCCCACGCGTATAGTGTAGGGTTCTGTAAGTAGTTGCATGTCATTTTATAAGTTGTCGACTAATAACTTTATGACTCGTGAACCCTACTTAGCTGTAATAGTTTTCCTTTTTAGCATTGTCATACTTATACTATACTACTGCCCTGAATTTTTACGTACCTACGTACTGTACGGGACACTTGACTCCATCAGATATTATGAGTCTTAAGAGTTTAGTCGCCTCCAATGACATCCACGGGAAGACTTAGGGTGGTCCTATTCTACTCTGCCAGGAACCATATTAAGAGTCGCCTGGACTGGAAGCGCATGTCTCCATACAAACGGAAAAAGGGAATTGTGGCAATATTTGATAATTTTAGGGCAAAATTAAGCATCCAATCAATTAATCTCATTATAATCTACGTACGTTCCTATACAGTTTGGTTAACTTATCAAATGTTTGAGAATTATACGCCTTTCAAGATTTCCGGACAAATTTGAAAAGCCTTGTAATTTTCAAACCATTGGTATTTTAACCAAGCTGTATAGGAATGTACGTAGATTATAATGAGATTAATTGATTAAATGCTTAATTTTACTCCAAAATTATCTAATATTTCCACAATTTCATTTTTCCGTCTGTATGGAGACATGCGCTTCCAGGCGACTCTTAATATGGTTCCCGGCAGAGTAGAATAGGACCACCCTAAGTCTTCCCGTGGATGTCATTGGAGGCGAATAAGGAAATGCAAGCTAAACAAAGGTTTTAAACATCAAATAGACCTCTCCAACCCGTCTGGCCGGCGTGGAGTGGAGAGTGTAAGCCAAATCCTCTAACTGCTCTGTGGCTAATATTGGCCATTTTGTTCCTAATGACATACATTTTCAGGTAAACACATTATTTTTATTTAAACTTGAAAGTGGCCAGTATTGTTAACATTCGGCATGCATAAAACTTTTTGTTTTTGTGAATTTATATATTGGAAAATGCTCCTGAGAAAATTAGGTCATGTTGTCCGTAAATACATGCAAAATTTCAGTTGAATTTATCAAACCCGAAATGATGGTATTAACGTTAGTATGAAAAATTCACTTTGCTCAAGTTCTCTATAGAAAACGCCAATTTCATAGGTAAGGACCTAATACATGGCTCCGGTAGTACAGAGAGGGTCGTGCTCCTGCAGTGGCGACTAAAAAGGCTTGATGATGCTGATTATCACAAACAGCAAAGCTGATCTACATCGCCTTCTCACCTCCACCCTGGAGGTGATAAGGTGTATAGATGTGGTGAGGAGGAGGAGGTGAGAGATGTGTTGACCGTAGTGTCTTTGAGAAGTTCCGCGACAGATCACCAAAACTAGCGCCACCCTTCTATTTATTCTTTTACTCTTAAATTTTTAAACCTAATAAAATTGAAAAAATCTAGTTTAATATTTTCGGTAGTAAATCACTTGTAGTATTTTTGGTTATAAGTACTTTTCATTATTTTGCATTTGGTATATTAAGAGTCTGCCGATCATTGCCATGTGTAGACACGTACTAAGGGTAACTATGGAAATAGGGTGGCATGACGATAAAATCGTCGCGATTCTCTCACTCCTGGAGGCGATGCCTTAGAGGTGAAGCGCCTCAGCCGCGACCGCCTTATAGCAGTTATGGTCGTAGTAGCATGGTTGAAGGGGTTGTTACTCATTTCACAAACAATCAAATTGATTCAGGCGTTACTTTGCGGAAGTCGAATTTACATACATTGAGTTTTTATACAGAACCCTTTAAGATTCAATAATTTCTTTTTATGCATTCACCATACTATTCTGATATATTCTTATTATTAAATTAAGAAATAAGATATGGGAAAAAAATCCATGCAAGCAGCATTTGAACCTGCGTCCTCATAGATCCTTATAGATTCGTCATGTCTGTCTGTCTGCATGTCACACTTAACTCCGAAACAATAGACTACTCTGTTGAAGCTTTGTAAATAGATTATATATATATATATATATATATAATTATATATTCTGTGAACCACTTTATGATTTTTATACAAAAATAAAAAGAAAATGGGAAGGCCCCGCATATATGAGCTAAACAAAAAAAAAATATCATCATAGCTATAAGCTTTACGTGCGAGTTGTCCATAGGTTTTTAAAAATGGCAGAGGTTCCTAAAACCATTTTTAGACAACTGTTTGAAAGATAGACCCTTCCAAACTGGTAAAAGGGGTAAAAAGACCCTATTCACTACACTTCACTGTCCATCTCTCTGTATCTCATAAAGCGTGATATCTAGACAGTTGAAATTTTAACATTATATGATGAATATTGGTTGCCCTTATAACAACAAATACTAAAAACCTTAGAGCATTAAAAAAACAGAATAAAAGTTTAAGGGCTCCAATACAACAAACTTGATTTTTTGCACTGTAGTTATAATGGCAACAGGTAGATGCTTAAAATATTCACAGAATATTTAGTAAAAAAAAATATTCAAGAGGGGTACAGGGGGGAGCAGTATGGGAATACTGCTTTCTGGTCCCGTGGGCATTTTTCCACACCCAGACTCATTGTGTGTGAGATTACAAGCACTCTGTTTTTTTGCCATTTTTTGCTTTCTAGTCTAATGTTGCATAGATAATAGTATGGAACCCTCCATGCACTCACACTAAACTTTGCAGATTTTTTCTTATAGCATATCTATTTCTTACTTCTGTGTTATTTACTTATATTATAGCCTATTGGCTAATCCAGCTAAATATTCTCTAAAAACAGAAATCCAAAATAAATACCCAAACAACTAATGCCTTTTTGATCATAAAGGTCGCACAGCCATTCTTTAATATCATTATTTCAGAGCTGAATTAACACATTTGCTGCCTGCAGGCTAATTATGCGGCGACTTGGATTCTAGCATAAAATATTATTTTGTCTGCCTTACAAATCTGCCATCCCTGACTTCAGCCTACTCATTCATTGGCAATTCGGGCACTGACACATAGATGTGCCTTTCTGAAGTCAGATTAAACAATTACAACACAGTTAGATCAAAATCAATGTTTTTAGTGTAACAAATATCCTTACTAAATTTTATAAAGTAGGATTCTTATTTATACAATAAATATGAAAGTATGACTGACTAATGTAAATGCCAGTGGCAATGTCCAACACTACTAGTACTGACTTTATGAACAGACTAGGTGAGATAAAAATTACATATTGTTCTAGCTTACCCAGTCTTTCTATGAATGTTGAAAAAGGGAATGTGGTATTCAAATAGTAATCAACAAAATAGGACCAAGTGGTCAATTTGACTACAAGAGCAAATTATGGATACCACCTCCTTTTCAGAAATATATAAAATAATAATTGGTTTAATCTTAAATAGCACTTTTAATACATAAACTGCAATTATAATTATTTATAAAAACTTTAATATAAACCACATGAATATGTAATCACATTATTATCATTAGTAGGTATGTGCTGACATATTATACATAACAGACGACATAACATCAGGTGTGCAGTAGTTTGCAGTGTAAGAGTTTTTAAATCGGCTTGACGTCATTCAAGGAAATATGTGTAAATTTAAAACAATAATTGTACGCATGCACACATGATGCGTATTCTGATATTATGATAAAAAACTACGAAAAATTTCTCGTCAAGGGCGAAAACTAAAAATGTTCATCAATCTGATCGTGGTTCGAAACACAGTGGACTTACCTATTCGCGATCTTCTTTGTTCGCTACGATATTGCTGCACTTTTCTATGTTTAACCTAGTATATGTAGAAATATGTGGCACTTATAAAATGTATTTTTTTATCAAAATGAAATAAAAACAAAAGGAGAAACAGCGCACCCACACTTTTCGAACCAAAGACAATTATAGAGGGAGGTCATAGACAAAGCCCATCTCTGTCACTTGCCTATACTTGCCATTATTTAAAACAATATAAAATAATACTCTCTGTCTGCGTGATTTTATAAAACATAAACCATAAACACTCCAGGAACCCAAGGCATATCATGAAAGCAAAAAGCCTAAGAAAAAAGCAGCTTGAATGTTTATGGGCACCGTCATACTTGCTGTCAACGTCTAATTCCTATGTCAATGTCATTTAACTGTCATTCGTTCACTTGAATCTCCTCAGCTTTTTCGAATTTTGTGTAATTTTTCACATAATTTGTGGAACTGGCATTTGCTTCTTTTGATTTCAGCTTTTAATAAATTGTAGTTTTTATTAATTAGATTTACTACAGAAACAATAAACCGTAAAAAAACATGGCTGATGAAGAAATCAATGGAGACACAGATGATATTCAGCATGATAAAGATAAAACTCAAAAGAAGACTGCAAAACACGACAGCGGAGTAGCAGATTTAGAAAAAGTTACCGATTATGCTGAAGAAAAAGAAATTTCATCGCAGGACATCTCAGGGGTAAGAAGTAAATAAAAGTATCAGGTGTTTTATAACCTCAAAATATTCATACTCTTATTTGCCACCTTTTATAAGACCATTGTATTTATAGAAAAAGTTTGTGTGCGTATGCTAGTTCGAGCTAGAGGTCTCAAAAGCTCTCATGACACAACCAGGGATGGCCAGGTCATGGGTACATATTTTTTTCCCACCAGAACAATTAGATGTGTAGAAGGGAATTGAAAGTACCCATGGCACAACCAGTTGAGCATTGTAGTTGACCCTTAGGGCTGGCACAACTGATTATATACTAACGCACAGCTGCAACGACTGTACCTGGAAATTGTTACTTTTGGGGTGAAGTTGCTAGTAGCTAGTAGTAAAAATATATATTCCCGAAGCTTCAGGAGGAGCCGGATGTTCCAGTTGGTGTGAGCTCTATGAGCGCTTACGTATGTTAAGCAACCCCTGGTGCAGTCCCTACTTGGATGGGTGACCGCAAGTGGCATAAAAATATCTAGAGCTCCTCCGTGCTTCGTAAGGCACGTTAAGCCGTTGGTCCCAGCTGTCATCGTTGATGGCAGTCGTTAAGCTATGTCAAATGCCTTAAGGCAGCTTGAAAAATCTGACGACTAACATATACGAAAAAAAATAAAAATATATTTATCATAGTAAAAGGTCTAACAAAGTCTAGTGATTTTATGGAATATCATAAAGTTACATACAAACAATGAATTATGTTTATCTCTTAAAGCGCTGTGGTATCAGACAATGCAAGACACTAGCACCACCGAACAATTAATTCTTTTACTCCTAAATCAAATAAAGTTTAAAAACTGTAATAGCTGATTGCCTTAGTAAATTACTTGTAGTATTCTTTTAATTTCTTTTCATAGATATTAGGTATAATCTAAGTTTGAGAGAACAAATTATTACCGTGCCCACTTTTGGCGTTCTGTTAATTCATCAAATTAAAAATAGTGAAAACTTGTACCAAGAATACCACAAGTAATTTACTATTAGATTTTTATATTTGATATGATTTAGAACTTATAGAATTAATTGCTGGGTGGCTCTAGTGTCTCATATCCACAGCGCTTTAAAGTAAATAAAAATACCAAAATATGTATTGATGAATGTTTAGTAAGGATTTTTATTAAATTTTTATATTTTAATTATATTTTTTATTATTTAAATTATTTATTGCATCCGTCACCGTGTGTTTTCCGCCAGAGTAGAATAGGACCACTCCAAGTCTTTCCGTGGATGTCATAGAAGGAACGACTTAGGAAACACAAGCTAAACAAAGCTTATAAACATCAAAGAGACCTCTCCAACCCGTCTGGCCAGCGTGGAGAGTGTAGGCCAAATCCTCTGACTGCTTTGGCTAATATATGGCTCTGGTAGTACAGAGAGGGTCATGCTTCTGTAGTGAAGACTTAAGATCTGATGAAGAAAAAGAAGAAAATCTTGATCAAAGTATGCAAAATATTTGTAGTAATATATTTAGCATACTATGAACAAAATATCTCCTTGGTTCAGTGGCAAACGCCTTAGCCACTGGACCACGGAGGCAGTTATTAATAAATTTAATAATTATGTAATGTATAATAATTATCATTTAATGCATTTCAGGCTCTTTCACTTATCGGAGACAGAAGAAATAAAGAAGCTGCCGAGCGTCTCGAAAAAGAAAAGGAACTCCAAAAAGTGTCAGTGAAAAAGGACGACATAGAATTAATAGTAAGTACTTCATCATTATGTGGTGTAGTTCCCGGCAAAGTTTAATAGGACCACTCGAAGTTTTCCTCTGTGACTCGTAGAAGGCGACTTTGGAAACACAAGTTAAACACGTCTTATTTACATCAAAGAGATCTCTCCAACCCGTCTGGCCAGCGTGGAGAGTGTAGGCCAAATCCTCTGACTGCTGTGGCTTATAGCTCTCGGAGAACAGAGAGGGTCATGCTCTGGCAGTAGAGACTAAAAGACCTGAAGATGATGATGACCTCATCATTGTCAACTCAACCTTAAGAAGTCCACTGGTCATAAACCACCCCAAAGATTTTTAACAAACAGGCTGTGGTATCGACGATACGAGACACTAGCGCCACCCAGCAATTAATTCGATAACTCCTAAAACATATCAAATTTAAAAAAATCTAATAACTGAATGCCCTAGTAAATTACTTGTAGTTCTTGGTACAAGTTATCACTATTTTTAATTTGATGAATTAAAAGAACGAATTATTATGCCAAAAGTGGCCACTTTTGGCGGTAATCATTCGTTCTCTTAAACTTAGATTATAATATCTATGAAAAGTAATAAAAAGAATACTACAAGTAATTCACTAGGGCAATCAGCTATTAGATTTTTTTAATTTGATTTGATTTAGGAGTGAAAGAATTAATTGCTGGGTGGCGCTAGTGTCGCGAATCGTCTGATACCACAGCGCCTTAAGCTTGCTTGGCAGATGGGTTGGTGAGCGCAATTTGTTGGGCTTATCTCGGTGCCGACGCTGCTTTCCATCAAGTGACATGACGTCATCATCTTTGACATGTCCATGTCCACACGAACGGGAGTTGTACTCGTACTATACATAGACGGCGCTACATGCTATATTTAATAGATATTCATTATTACAAGTTGTAATGTTAGTTAGTTGTAATTTACAACTAACTAAAAAAGCATAATGAATGTAAAAAAAAGCATTTTTAATGAGGCAGTGTGAATGTGTGCCTCGGCTCCGCCTTGGTCCACATTCACACGTGGATTGCCGGCCGCTACAGTAATGTACTATAAGTACTTTTAACAATTTTTTTTTGTATTTTCCAGGTTAAGGAACTGGAAATCTCCAGAACGTTAGCAGAAAGAACGCTACGGGAACATAGGGGTGACGTCGTGGCAGCCCTAACTACCTTAACTAATTAATGTACCACCTTGTACCAAAATATTGCGACATTGTATAAAACTTGAATAGACTTTTCTATGCCGTAATATTTATTTTCTTATTAGCTCAGACCAATTAGCATTATCGGCTGCTAGTTTTGATCATTATTGAGAAGTAAAAACCTTGTAAATACCCATAATAATTGAAGACTTAAAACTATAAATATAAGGGGGAAACCATAAAATACATAAGGAGTTTAGGGAGGAGTGGGGGAAGCTGACTCTGTAAGGGTCAGGGTAGTCTCGGCAAGAATCACATATTTTTTTCTTTTTAGTTTTCACCTAAAAGAACAATCTTGGTGGTGAAGTCTTTTCAGTAGCCACACATAAGTCCTTGTCTACTTTCATCTGGATCTTATCAAAATGATATTTTTATTATTTGGTAATAATGCATTAAAAACGAATATACTATTTACACGGAAGAATCTCACGTGGAAAAAAATAAACAGATCTGTGCACGTGACATTGAGCGAGGGACGGGGGTCGAGTTAAAATCTCACGCCATAACCCAGGTTTTGAGGACATGGCGCTGAAAAATTCGCCTTACAGTATCGTCTTAATAATTTCAGCTATTATATCCACTAATTGATTGACAGAAATAATGCTGTTCTTTCAGTGTTAAATAAAAGGGTCCTGAACGCGCATATCTATATCCAAACGGAAAAAAGGAATTGTGGCAATAGTTAATTATTTTGATATAAAATTAACCATGAAATAAATTAATCTATTTTACTATAAGCTACCTATGTAACTAAACAGCTTGGTTAAAATGTAAATGGTTTGAGAATTGTAAGCCTCTCAACATTTGTATAGAAATTTTGAAAGGCTTATAATTCTTAAACTATTGATTATTTTAGCAAGCTCTATCTATAGGATACATTCCTATAGAGCTAGCGTAGATTGTAGAGAGATTTATTGATTAAATGCTTAATTTTGCACCAAAATTATCAAAATATTGCCAATATTCTCTTTTTCTGTTTGTATAAATAAATAAATAATAAATATATATGGACATATCACACAAATCGAGCTAGCCCCACAGTAAGTTGTGAACTTGTGTCGCAGGATACTAACTCAACGATACTATAATTTTATAATATATACTTATATAGATAAACATCCAAGACCCAGGTCAATATGAAAAAGATCGTTTTCCATCTTGACCTGACCGGGGATCGAACCCGGGACCCCCGTGTCGCAAGCTAGCGTGTTGACCACTGCGCCACGGAGCTCGACCTCGGTATGGAGATAATGCGCGTTCAGGGCTCTCTTATGCCTATGTATTTATAGATTCACGCCTTTCGGGCGTGATGTATGGCCTTGCCCATTGGAGTCCCGTCCAAAACGGACATTTATAATTGTCGCGCTGCGAGAGTAGTGAAATTCCTACTTGTAGTTATTGTTTATTCTGTGGTCAAAGTTAATAAATAATGAGTTGTTCACTCGTCTGTAAAGTGTGCCCCTATAGATCCGGGGTTGCTCCAAGACAATGGATCTGAAAAAAGCGTACTTTCTCAGATTTAAATCGTATAAAATGAAAGGTTTTAAGTTTTTAAAGCCTTCAGTTTAATTTTCATCACAGACGTTTCATATTAATATTTCTATTCGACATTCTATAGCACTGTTAGGTTAGAACAAGAATAATCTTTGAGTAAATAGTTAAGAATACTAGAACGATTCTCGAAATATAAAATGAAGTAGGTATGTCGCTTCACATTTTCTGATAATTACGTCGCTTCCAGGTGGACAATTCATATAGATAATTTCACATCATCCTATAGGAAAAATCTTTAATATTTACATGATGAGTCGCCGCTTCAAGCATATGTCAACCTTATTATTTACATGTTGTTATTTGTAAATTAAAAATCGGCGACTGCCAAAAAGAAAATCAACGACATAATTTTGTTATTCGTAAAGATGTCTCGTTATATGTGTAAAGCAAGATTCCCTCTATTTGGTTGTTGTTGATTAGTAGTTTCTTCTTTCATCTCGTCTGAGTAAGGGGGAGGAGGCACACTGCAGTCGTGAACCTGAAAAAACAATGATTTGTTAGGTATACCGAGTGAAACATAATAAGTTTCCTTTGACCATTTCTAAATCACTTATTAGTTGAAAATATCCCCCCACCGATTTACTTTTACTTTACTTTACTTTACCGACTCAGTTGGATGACACACCCTGTATTCTGAACTATACTGATAAGATACTGATAATGATTACGTAGCCTTTGCTCGCTTGATCAAAAATCAAAATCTTCACTTCTTCACGTTAAATGACATTCAAAATGATCTCATGAAATAAATGTGTATTTAATAATTGTTTAAAAGCGAATCGAGAAATCATGTAATGATTATTTAATTCACGTATAAATAACTATAGGCACTTAAAAGTGACGAAGTCAATTTGTTACATATAAATTACTTTTTATATACATACAAAATATGTACATGAATTAAAAAAACTGGAAAATGTACATAGTTGCGTTTTGTTTACAAGTTTACTAGCTTTCGTCATTGTGATCCCTCTGCACAGATAATTCATTGTAAGTATGTGTCCCTCGGGAATCGTGAATTGTATTTTTTCACGACTTGTAAGGCGGTCTATGTTCATTTCCTTCTGTCCTCCGATGGTTCGAGGTTCGGTGATAAAAAGTGGCCGTATGCATCATCTCAAACAATTCCTAGGAGAACAGCCCATTACAAACGGTAAAACACACAGAAAGAAGCAAAATATGTATCTCTTTGGTTAGAATCAGTGGTTCGATATAGCGCTCAATTTGGAGCGAGTAATGTGATGTGGATCATACTTCAACTCAAGTGAAACTCAATTTTTGAAGCGGGGGAGTCAATAAAGTTTACCTACTCACCCGGTTTTTTAAACCTGTCATTATTATTTACTAGGGAATATAAGTTAGTAAGTAGGTAGTTAACCTATGAAATACTTACGAATCCATCGTTGTGATATGTTATGGCTGGATATAACGGTGTTTCCGTTGGTGGTGTTCTAGAATATCTGAGAAGTTTAAAAATATATTTTAATCCGAGACGTGGTACTCCCTCTCTCTCGTTGCCTAAGCTACCCGCGGATTTTCTATGAAGACATTGTGAGGAAAAATACTTGAATGGAGTAGATTGCCAATGCATTTTGTATTGTTTACAGTAGCGAACACATATCTTCTTATTTAGTATGTTTTTCTTTATCGGAAGCAGGTAGACATGCAAAAAGAGAACGGATTTGGTGGGTGGGATACGGCGTACGGTTACTTACGTAAATAGTCAGCTACTGGCCGACGTGTTTCAACCTCATCCGGAGGTCTTCCTCAGGATATCGTCCCAATCCGCTCTCTGTGCGCAATCAGTGCAGATTGGGACTTCATCGTGCGCGCGTCTCGATTCACATTCGCATTCGAAACATGTCGGCCAGTACCTGACCATTTACGTGAGTAACCCGTTGTTACGTATTTTAATTAAATCTTCATGGTTTTTAAGAGGATCGACTACCTGTAATTTTCATACGTAAAGCGATAACTCTTCCACCCCCCAAAACCTTTACGAAATGAGGAAATTTTGGTGTCATTCGATTTAGCACACCCCGTTTTTATTTTTTATTGATTCATGAATTTAAATAAATTAAAATGCCCCGGGTATTTTAATGTAAAAAATATGGATTACTTAGATGCTCATAATTTTTGTAGTAAGCAATATATCTTAAAAAACAAAACGTACTTACAGCCCTACTTCTCCAAATTATCTATAATGTGTAAAAAAAAATATTGAAATTGGACTATGTTTAAGGGATGGGAAGCGTTATCGCTTTTTAGGGTTCCGTAGTAAACAAGGAACCCTTATAGTTTTGCCATGTCTGTCTTTCTGTCCGTCCGCGGTTTTTCTCAGTGACTATAAGTACTAGACAGCTGTAATTTGGCATGGGTAATATGGGTATGTATATTAATCATGTCAAAAAATGGTAGAAAAAAATCATGAATAAAGCTTTTTTTAGGGTAGCTCCCATACAAGTAAAGAGGGAGTAATATTTTTTTTCTATACAAACCCATCGTGTTGGGTATTGTTAAATAGGTCTTTAAAAAATATTGTGAGGTTGAGAACACCATTTTTCGATTAAGGGATCCGTTTCCGAAATATTTGGTTTTAAAGTGCAAATTTTTGTTAGAGGTGAGTAACCCCTCTATCTGCTAAACGGTTATATAATGGATACGTGAAAAAAATTACAGCAGTAGTATATATACTGAAGTTGAAAGGAAAACTATTAGAGCTGAGTACTAAGTGCAAACTAAAAAGTTATAGCAATTTTCATTGTTAGATGTTTTTGGTCGTTAAACTGTGAGGTGAGAGTGGAACTCAAAGTTGTCATTCGTTACTACAGAACCCCTTCACTGCGCGTGGCCCGACACGCACTTGGCCGGTTTTTTGTATGAAAATTTACAGGTAGTGAATAATCAATACAAACTACGCGGACGAGTTCGCGAGCAATAAATAGAAATTACAATATCCATATAAAAAATACTGACAGCGACGTCATTCGTAAGGATTTCGTTCTAATCCGCATGTGCTGTGAATGATGCAGTGTTGGTTTTGGCAGAGTGGAATAGGACCACTCCAATCCTTCTCGTGAATGTCCTAGAAGACATCAAAGAGACCTCTCCAACTCGTCTGGCCAGCGTGGAGAGTGTAGGCCAAATCCTCTGACTGCTCTGGCTAATATATCGCTCTAGTAGTACAGAGAATGGAGACGAAAAAAGACCTGATGATGATAATGATAAAATGTAAGTGTCCATAGAACATTAGAAATCTAATTATTTCGTACCTCGTTAGCCGCTTTGTATGCTTGAAATGTAAAATATTTTTTTTTGTTTCTACTCATAAATTATATCGTTTACATATAGCATTAAAAAAACTAAGTATAAATACAATTTTTAAAATTTAAACGGAGTCCTCTTTTGATACATATTATTGAAAACATTGGTAATTAATTAATATAAACAAAATGCTTACCTCGGTGGGGCGTCCCGTAGCCTTTCCTCGACGTAAAGTTGCAAACTGCCGATAGATAACCGACTATCGTAGTTGGCGGTGCCTAGTGGCCTGAAAGTAATGTTACCAATAACAACACTAATAAACTGGTGCACGTCATTAAACTTCAGTCAATGAAGCAGCGAAACTTCATGCGTTATGTGCGCTGAATCATTTATGGCTAGTGAAGTTCCTGTGTATTTGTGAATCCGTAAGTGCACAATCAGGCTAAGTTACCATCTAAGGTAGGTAAAAAAAAAAACATTAATTGACCAGCTGCTTCTTCTACCGCAAATGTCTATCAAGGGAATTTGGTAAAGATACGTGATGGATGGATATTATTTTAAATCCGATTTTCCATTTTTGAGCTCACATTGCTAAAATTATGTCCATTAAACTATATCAAGAGTCTTTATGTACTAGTTTTTTGATTTGTTCTATATGGGGTTCCTATCTTGTATGGTGGTAAAGAAGCCAATAAAAAACAGAATGTGCCGACTGCACCTCCTCGTGTCGTTTAAACCAGTGTAGGTACCTAAGGTAGGTATGGGTTTAGATCTCGAAAAAGACGACAGTTTTGGAATCCAAGATGGCGGACGCGACTTCCCATGAAAATTCGACACGGGTGTCGTTACGACTAATATACGAGTACAAAGTTTATGTACTAAACATAAGCTTTCATGATCAGCCTATACTCACTCGTCTACTTGCTGGACATACGCCATCGCATAAGCATTGGACAAACAAAATTAGTTTGTCCTGTATAACTGGCCGGTAACAGACTACCTACCTAGTTATAAATAAATTTGACCTAATCTCTTTAGAAACTACCTTGTATGACCAGATTTGTCTACTTGTGCGTTAAAGCTAAACGTACCTGACGTCTGCCGTAGCACATAATTTGAACAGCAGTACAAATGTCGCTATAATTCCTAAAATTAGCGCAGTTCCCATGATCGCCTGTGTCGTCGTTACCAACAGGATTTGATCTAAGGAGTCTCTGAAACACATACAAGAAATGAAAATTGGCTTTCTGAAATAAGTGGCACTGAGGCGTCGGGTTCGGTTAGCTATTATTGGCCAACGATGTGTCTGTTGTGACTGTGTGTCAAATAACGGCGTCATATTGGACCCTACGACTCAGTGCTGCTAATTGGGTGATTAGCATTTCAAAAACCCTCATTTCCTACTTAATATCTGTAAAATCGATCCCAATAGTAATTGGGCAAATATATAAATAACCTAATGAAAGAAAAAAGTGATCAATAAATAAAAAGAACAAAGTAAAAATTAATTTGGACCATTATTTACACTTGCTTTGAGTTTCGAACTCTTGACCTTCTAGTAGCACATTTGTCAAACTGAACCTCAGGAAAAAAGCTTTGGTAGCTCAGGTCCTCAGCTATCATACCTATTGCTCGAACTGACCGTAAAATGAATTTATTTTTTAACCGACTTCAAAAATAGAGTCTTAGGTTCTCAATTCGTCTGTATGTTTTTTTTTTTGGGTTTTTTATTTTAATGTATGTTACGCGATTACTCAGATATGGATCGATTTTAGTGATTCTTTTTTTGTTCGATAGGTAATGCTCTAGAGGTGGGCCCATAAAATTTTTGTCGCAATGGTTGAGCACTTTCTGAAAAAATAAACAAAAACCCAAAAAAGTATAAGGATGCCGTTTGGTTTAAACTTTGTGTTACCTACGTGATTATTTAGCTAGTTATGGATCGATTTTAGTGATTCTTTGTTGGTTTGATAGGTAGGTAATGCTCCAAAGGTGGTCCCAAATAAACAAAAACTAAAAAAAAATGTTAAGAAGGTATACTAGCAGTGCGTTTTCCATAGAAATATATATATATATATATATATATATATATATATATATATATATATATATATATATATATGTATACATTATATATATATATTTCCATATATATATATAAATAGTATTTCTCTATTTTCTCGCTGAAAACTGCTTCTAGAGGCACAATTCTTTTCACATACAATCTATTACTAAAATAGGGTTGTCTTATGTTTTATTTTTTTCTAAAAACCTGCTTAAAAGAAAAAAACCGGCCAAGTGTGAGTCAAACTCGCGCAATGAGGGTTCCGTACAATAAGCTTCGTGAACACACACACAATGTGCAAAAATGTTTTATTCAATTGACTAGCGCCATCTAGTGGTGTTTTGGTGAACTATTTCCCTAGATGAACTTATTATTGTGAGTTTACCACTTAATTTTCAAGTGATAGAATTCTTATTATTTTTCCTGTAATCTCCAAGGAATGAACTATATTTTGTAATTTTTTCAAAATTTTCGGCCCAGTAGTTTCGGAGATCAGGGGGGGGGGGGGGGGAATGGTAAACATTAAAATTTTGTAATTGGGCCCCTCAAAATGACCCTTATTTAAAAAAAAATCTTTATTTATTTTGCACATCCGTGTTTGGGTCATATAGGATTACACTATCTTACCAAATTTCATCTAATTTGGTTCAGTAGATTCGGAGAAAATCGGCTGTGACAGACGGACGGACGGATAGACAGACGCTCGAGTGATCCTATAAGGGTTCCGTTTTTCAAAACTTTTGTACGGAACCCTAAAAATGTACAAAAACAGGATTATTGGAAAAAATTAAAAATAGCGGCATTCCTATTTTAGTACTAGATTTTATGAAAAAAGAATTGTGGCTCTAGAATCAGTTTTCAGCGAGAAAATAGAGAAATACATTTGTATGGAAAACATATTGATTACGCTAGTATACGCTCTTAAATGATGCCGTTCGGTTTAAACATATTTGTATTTTATTCTTAAGCAAATCAACACAAATTGTTGCGAACGTTTCTTCTCTTTTTTGACTGAACTTCAAAAGTGGTTCTTAATTTTTTTATCGAAATGTATCCAGTGCTTTTAGAAAAATCAACAAATAGCAAAAAAATTGTACAAGTATGCCGTTTGGTTTAATTTTATTTCTGTTTAATTCGTTCGCGAATGAAGACAAGTTGATTACGACGTTGTTCCTCTATTTTGATTGAACTACCACACCCATTTACGTTGAAGTCGGTTTTACTTTTTTGTTAAAAATAATTATTTACATAGAAGTAGGAGAGAATTTTTTTTTTTAAATCTATGATTATTTATCTGTAATTAATAAAAGGTTCCTTTTTTACACACACAAGCACAGGAGCTCAATTTTTGATCTGGTAGAAATCGATCTGCCACCCTTTGTTAAACTTTCGCTTGTTGAATCTTGATTGGTGGAACTATTTTAACCATTATTCGAATGGCTTTTCCGAAAGGTCGCATAGATCGATTCTACTTGTTCAATTGGGGTCCAGCGCTGTTAGTCGCGCTACTAGCAAGCCGCAACAATTAACTTTTTTTCAAAAACTGACAGATACACCTGCAAATCCAGTTGCCGAAGGCGTCGGTGCACGGCTGACAGACACCGTACCAGCAGTGCAGACTGCCGTTGCCGTGTGGGTTGCAGCATGGCCCAAAACACTTATCACCTAGTTCTGAAATCGGGTATAATGTGGTATGAGCTGTAATGTTTCATCAAAGTCTATATATTCATACTTCATCAATAGGTAGGTATCTACATTCATACTTTCAAATTTTAAATATCTAAGTACTCGTATAATTTGGTGTTATTCCACAACTGCCTACGGCCCATTTGGGACGAATGGCAGAAAATCAAAATTAATTAAAATTTCAATCTGCAATTCGTCTCATGTTTATAAATGGTACATTCAGTAGAAAATGTGTTAGTTTGTAAATAAAAAACATTGAATTTATTAAACTAAAAATAAAATTTAGTTTTTTTTCCACATCTACTAAATAATGTAAACAGTAGTTCATAAATGATGAATTCATAACGTGATTGTAAGTATACAGAAACAAATAGGTAACTACCCGTCAGGAAGTAAGTCAAAAACTTCTATGTGCCTAAATATGTTTTTTATATTCCGCGAGGGAAAAATGTTGGTAGGTACATACCTACATATAGATATCTAGATGCGCCCGCGACTTGGTCTAGGTGAAAAAAGTAGTTTAGCGTGAAAGCGAGACAGACAGAGTGACTTACGCATTTATATTAGTATGAAAGTATAGATTGTTTCTTGAAAATATTGGTATCTAACATTACTTAAACTGAACAAAAATTATACCTACTTACCTACTTCAAGGGAGCTCCGTGTTATCGCTTGCAACTGGGTTAAGGTATTAAGTGGCCCTAAGAAAATATGGTCCGCGGACCAGTTAATAACTTTTTAAATTCTAGTGATTATCTGGTCCGAAAGCCTCGGTAGTGGGCCAGTTAATAACTTCGAAGAAATAATAGGGTACAACTGGCCCGATTTTTAAAAAAAATAACAACCTATTCTTATTCTCCCGTGTCTGTCTGGGCATGACAAGTCCAAATCTACATATAATTCAAAATGAGACTCGTTTTCACAAGAAAAATATAACAATTATTATCTTTATTTATTTTGGAAAACATATAATTTAAAATATTTTTAACAAAAAACAAAAACCGACTTCAACCCTATCAATTTGTTTTAATAAGCATAAGAATAAAATTGAAATGAGAGTAAACCGAACGGCATTCGGGTAAATTTTTTTTTAGTTTTTGTGTGTATTTTTTCAAAAAGCTTTCGACATGATTCGATAAAAACATAATGGGATCAAATGGAATATAACCTATCGAAAAAAAAATTATTTCTGAAATCGGCTCAGGCGTCTTCGAGTAATCGGAAATAATACATTAAAAAAAAGATTCCGTCGAATTGAGAACCTCCTCCTTTTTTTAAAGTCAGTTAAAAACAAAAATGATTCTTTACTATAAAAAAAAAAGAAATAATTATAAAAACAACAACGATACAAAGTAATGTTTAAGGTTTGATACAACAATTTGTTTCTTATTACTAATCAATAATCAATATAGTTAATGTTTAATTAATTTTCCGCCTGAATCTCTTTACATTGAAAAGATACAACTAACATTGCCTTCAAGTAATTAACAAGTTAAGTTAATATTTTTTATTTATAATGTATAAAAAAACTATATTTTTTAAGCAAAGGAACTTAGCAATATGTAAACTTACTACTAAATTTTACAAAATAAACAAATTAAACATAATACAATTATGAACTTTTTATTTTGAGAACGGAATCATTTTTGTTTTTTAACCTACTTCAAAAAAAAAAGGAGGAGGTTCTCAATTCGTCGGTATCTTTTTTTATGTATTTTTATATATTTCCCCGATTTTTTGTTGTTGTTCGACAGGTAATACTTTACAGATGATCCCATTAAATTTTTATTGAATTAACCCTTTCCTGCCGGACTATTTAAATTTTATGAATCCTATAAAATAAAGTTCAATAATATACTTCAGGGGTTGAAATGAAAAAGTCAGAATTTTTTCAGATTTTTATTATATCTAGAAGTACTTTTTCTAATACCTAGACTTATAAGTACCAACAGGAACTTTGTGTATCACAACTATATAGGAACTTGGGAAATAATGTAACTACAAATAAAATGAAAAACAAAATAAAATAAATGCAACACTTAGACGGTAGCTTCATGATAATGCACAAAACAGTTCTTTTTCTCATTGAGACGTAAAAAGACGTTACAGTAACTACATTTGCTGTGAGGTTTCGACTTCTGGAATCTTCTTCATACTACACAATTCACACCTTCCCCTATTTTCCACAAAAACTGGCCAATGTAATCCTCTATTTACCTAGTCAAACATATTTGATGGTAGGGAAGTTTGCTTTACGTGTCTTGGATGGACCAGGGCTTTCAAGGTTTTGTTGGGCAATAGAGCGACGAAAATCTTTGACAGTAGTTTTTTCAAGTATAAGACTCATTTTGTATAATTTATCTTTACATTGTGCAGGCAATTGTGCAGTGTCGTTACAATGTAAATATGTCAAAATAATGGCAAAACCTGGTTTCTAGGCATAGCTTTGCATATAATTGGATTGTTTAGGTCAGGTGCCGAAGAATAATGATCAGTCCAAGCTGGTCGAGTATTGTATCCCATATAAAAATTCATACCTATAAAAACCATCAGTTCCTCTTTTTTCAGGTTTAGAACTTTATTATTCTGTGAAGCGTAGAGGTTTCTTTGATATGCTATATTATCTAATATAGAATCAATAAAAACTACAAAAATATCGGTGGGTGTAGTGCAATGAGCAAAATAATTTTCTACTGCCTCTGTATTAGCAGAATATTGTGGTAAATTGGTCTCTAAATTACGTTTTTTCCATTTATGGGTTGGTTCAGGTGGTTTATTACTGGCAGCCCTTGACGCCCTTGTTGAAGACAAGTCAAGATCAGGTTCAGCGCTTGGAACTGGAGACTTAGAAGTTACCTGGTCAACAGAAGATTCTGATAGTAATTTTTTCCTCGAAGAAAAAGATGACATCGAACTTTCTTCTAAGGATGTTTGCAATCCCATCCTTAGAAGAAAGTTCGATGTCATCTTGGATCCTATCAAGAACCTCTTCAAATATGTCGTCAAACCTCTTGTTGTGGGTAGTTGCACATTGTCTAAAATTTCTTCGTCAGAAAGAGCCACATCAAATGTTTCGTCGCAGTCTGGGAGGTCTTCCATCAACAGGGATTCAATAAAAGCATAGTTTCTTGTAATATCCATCTTCAGGTACTAAAATAAATACAAAAGAACCCATTAGATTATCAACCAAAAATATAAAATGAAATAAAAAATAAACCAGCATGTTTTCAAAATTCCTTTCATTATACTACATAAAGTTCCTGACGGTACTTTTTAGTCCTTCTCGATTTTTATAAATTTTATCATATATGCATACTATTAAACAAATAAAATTTACAAAAAAATAATAAATAATGAACTAAATAATCGATATAATAACAAATAACATCACTTACCTTAGTAAGAATATTTTTTTTATGTTTTCATAAATCGCACTTGATTCACTTGCTAATACTTCGACACGTTCGGACTCGTAATTCAAATTAATAAGGTCCTTTATGGTCAAACGTTGAATAAAGCGGTGTGATTGGCTAGCTAAACGGTACGTAAAAGGATCTACAGGGAGCACGGGCGCATTGCGATTATCGTATAAAATATATTTGGCGGGAAAGTAGGTGGTACAAATTAGTACCTTCAGTTAGGAAAGGGTTAAGTCGAACGCTTTTTGAAAAAATACACAAATACCAAAAAAATTATACACGGATGCCGTCCGGTTTACACTTACTTCCATTTTATTCTTATGTTTATTAAAACAAATTGATAGGGTTGAAGTCGGTTTTTGTTTTTTGTTAAATTATATTTTTAATATGTTTTCTAAAATAAATAAGGATAATAATTGTCATATTTTTCTTGTGAAAACGAGTCTCATTTTGAATTATATGTAGATTTGGACTTGTCATGCCCAGACAGACACGGGAGAGTAAGATTAAGTAGTTATTTAAAAAAAAAATCGGGCCAGTTGTACCCTAGTATTTCTTCGAAGTTATTAACTGGCCCACTACCGAGGCTTTCGGACCAGATAATCACTAGAATTTTAAAAAGTTATTAACTGGTCCGCGGACCATATTTTCTTAGGGCCACTTAATACCTAACCTTTTGCAACATGAGCGTGGCTCCCATTAGGTGGGTGACCACAAGTGCCATATAAATATAGGTTTCGTCTGTTTCGACATGCCGTCTAACGGCTTGAAATATCTGACAACAGAACACTTATTTACCTGGACATTTGATGCAGGCGGTCTGAAAGCGGTTGGGCAGGTAGCCGTCAGCGCAGTAACATTGACTGTTTACACACTCGTACTCGTCGCCCACGCATTTGGGACCACATTCTGAAAACACAAGTAAGGTAACACTTTCAGCGGCATACCCATTTGATCCCAACAGCCGCCCCGGTCCATTGGACAAGGCGTTAGCCTTGTTGACCCATGCTGGGAAGCAAACTTGGTAAAGTTGTTTCCAGTTTGGTTAGGACATTGCAGGCATGAATCACCTGATTGTCTGATAAGAAAGATGATTCCGTGCTTCGGAAGGCACGTTCAGCCGTTGCCCCCGGCTGCCAGCTGGTCGTTAAAAGAACCACGTCAGCAGAGGCCGAGAGGCGGTTCCGAAGATCTCTGACATCAGGTAACACGGTCGACTGACCGTGTTACCTACACGAAATGATGATGATGATGCAATCCTGGATTTTGATTTTGCATACGTACGTACGTATCGCTCGATGATATGAACGGGTTTTTGAATGGAAAATCACTCATCTTGTTAAGACACGAGTCCGAAAATACTACACCTGAATCGATCGCAACAGCATTTTATAAATAAAAATGTATGCTTCATTGTTAAAATTTGAATTTAAGCTACTAGTATCGAAACGGCGACGTCAAGAAGATCAGGCACCTATCATTATAAGCCTAGTTTCCGTAAAGAAGGTACCTACTTAATTACTTTTTAGGGTTCCTTGTTTACTAAACAAGGAACCCTAAAATACTAGTAAAAGGGAAATATTTTTTTATTTTCTATTTTTAAAGGTCTTTAAAAAATGTTGTGAGGTTGAGAACATCATTTTTCGATTTAGGGATCCGTTTCTGAAACATTTGGTTTTAAAGTAAAAATTGTAGTTAGACGAATAAGCGTGTCCATATAGGTTTTTGGCTAATCTATAAGCTTGCTTCTACGGAACCCTTCACGGGCGAGCTAAACTCGCACTTGGCGAATTTTTTATGATTGTTTTCTATACCTACACTACAACATTGGTTAAGAAAATAATCATAAAATAATATTCTTTTTTGGATCACTCAACTACTTATTTCTGTTAAGAAGTTTGGAAACGCGGAAGGCAAAACATAATTTCTTCAATAATAACTTGATTTGCAGACCGTTCTCAATTACCTACCTAATGAAGTCAGTATAAGTACCTATATTTAATAAAGAGTTTTAGTCGACAGACTCCTAAAATGACGTGCAACTATGGAACCCAACACTGATGCGCGGCCCGACATGTTGGTAACTACATGGGCGTTTTTTTTTCACTGATTCAAATCATGAAACCCGCAATCAGTTTTTACAGTTTAACTATCATGCCTATCAAACGTCAAACAAATGACTCGTTTGCTAATCTCCTCCTAAGTACCTATTCGTTGATAAAATGTATTGGATTTGTTTATTTATTATTAATTTATTTAACCTTTTGTTCTTCAAATGTACTAACTTGTTTAAATAAAAAGCGGACACAAACCTTTATCTACACTAATAGATAAATCTGAAGAGTTTGTTTGTTTGTTAATTTGAACGCGCTAATCTCATGAACTACTGGACCGATTACAAAAATCCTTTCACCTTTGGATAGATAGGTACGTTATCCCTGAGTGCCATAGGCTAGGTATGCACGGGCGACGCCGGCGCGGATTACAAGTGCCTTCATACAGCTGTTTTGCTGTTTTGTAACATGATTGTGGATGATTATACGGAGGTACCCGCCAAATCTTTGTTATTTTGAATGACAATATTGGCTTCTAATTTTATACTTTTAGACTTGACCTAACAAAATTAGCTCAGCAAATTTCCTTAAAAGTTAGAAGGTAAAAAGTAAACATGTTATACTTATATTAGAAATCGTTAAAAATGTAATTACAACCTACTTGTTTAGTAACCTGTAAAAATTGGAGTGGAACGAAAAGACATGCATAATTGAGGGTTGGGTTCCTTAATTGTCTTTTCTCAAAGTTGGCGGTTGTCTTAGTGTTTTCTTTTACATATTAACATCACTAGAGGAAAACATAATAGCTACAATGTAATTACGTCGCATTATTACACATACTAAAAATAGCAAGAATAATTACCTTCTTTATCACTATATTGAGTATAAACACACACAAATAAACTAAAAAACAACAGCCAATAAGACATCCTGGCAGAGATCATTGATCACATTGTGTTTGAGAGCAAGTTAACTTTACGCCGCATGACCGCTCAGAAGCGGCGCCAAACACATTTTTTCCATAAAATAAGGTACAGTGATATGTTATCTAGATGTGTTGAGCTGTGATACAGTTTTATCGCTATTTCACGTCACAGTAGTGGTGTGACTGCAACTAATTTATTGTATGTACCTACTTCCTCAGAGCTACGTTCATTCTTATTGAAATGCAAATGACCGAGCAGCAAGATCGTTAGATAAATTACAATTCATTATTTTCTGTACTGTTTTCGTTCACCTTGTAGTACTCATACATATGTCAGGCCTTCAGTGCACGCAGGTCAGGGTGTACGCTGAAAGGTTTTTTTTTATTTTAACGCTAAATAGCGATAATTAGCTAGGTAGGTATATTGGTAATATTTACTTTACAGGGAATTATGGTTGGAGAAAATTGAAAAAATAGGTCAGCACATCGGAATATTTAGACTAATAAGTTTTAAGTTTAAAGAGAAAAGAGTTTTCTGTTTGTTTTTAATGGATAAACTCAAACATTACGGTTGAAATTCAGAATCGTGCGCCCGTGTGCTTTTCTGCCCTCAGTCGTTTCGGGTGGTCATAAAAAAAATAACCATAGCCTAACTTCTTTTCTGCCCTCAGTCGCTCCGGGTGACCATAAAAAAAATCGGGGCGCACGATTCTAAATCCTAGCCCAGGATCGACCTGCAGGCCGATTTGCTAACTCGGTGTACAACGATTTGATTGTCACTTTAGCATCCATTACGGTTTTCATATCTTAAAGAAAAATAGTCATTCATACCGAAGCCGTAATAAATATTGAAGTTACCATGAAAATGATGTACACCGTAGCTGTCAAAAGTTAGCAAATAGGCCTGCTAGTAGTTATTGTGATAAAAACTGAAATCCGCGGTCAAGTCGTAGGAAACGGCTAGTAGCTATCTAATCAATAAGGAAGTGCATATTACGTTAGCATCCGCCGGTCGACCAAATCGTTTTATCTCAAGAAGGTACTTACGCGTAGGTTTAATCTTAAGTGTGCTAATGTCAATTAACATTGATAATTATTTATACGATGTATATCAAGTACCAACGGTCTATGTTGGCCTTGCAGAATAGATATCACCTGCTTCTGCTCATAAATCAAAAAAAGGCATAGGGTAATTTCGCCTGTTTGCGACCATCGCCATGTTCGCGTCCATTCGACGGAACTTCTTTTAAAAATACTTAAAAATAAGTATACTTACACATCAACAATATCATACGTTGTTCCTACGAATATGTTAAATGTATAAGAATTACACAACATACACAAAAGGTTCATGCATTTAGCCCTTCCTATTTAAAAAAAATAATAAAGTGTCAGTTGTGCAACAAAAGAGTGCTGATGTGTGAAATTTTAGTAAAATAATAGCGAGCTGCGGTGTAATTCAAGGTAAATTTTTGATTGTTTTATATTAAATTTAGGATACATAGTTGTTTCTAGACCTTTATAATGAACAAAGAAATGAATATAATTATGTATTTGTTTCATTTTTTTATTAATAACAATTAAAATAAGGTGGACGCGAATTACTACACCAAATTTATAAATCTTCCACTTTGCGTCCACAATGGACGCGAACTCGTCTCTGTATCTTTTTGTGTTGGTTGCATATTTTTATGTATTCAAATATGAAATAAACATTGGCATTATGTTTTTTAACATTATTATTATGAACATTGTAATGGCTAATTTGCGTCCACATCATTATGATTGTAGAATTAGATAGAGCTGTCGAAACTCATACTTGGACAGTTGGACGCAAACTGTACAAATAGAAGATAGCAATTGCGTCCACCTTTTAATTCTAAAGTTCCATCAATGTTGAAATGAATAATATTTTTGTTTTGCTTTTTAGTATTATATTATTAATAATAACGTAAATTTTTAAATATATAATAAAGAAATCGTTAAATATCATAATTTCAATAATTAATAATAAATCCTTTAATTTCTTCCCTAAATTGGTGGACGCAAAATGATCCATGGGTGGACGCAATTCGGATTTTGTGGACGGTAAATCATCAAATTCTGATATTTGTCACTTTAAAAAAATAATTAAAAGATGCTTGGGTCAAAACTTAGTGTTACACTTAAAAAGACTATATAATCAATACATACAATTCATTTTTCATTCAAAACTAGCACTAGAACAGTTTTATTTTCTCCCTTGAACTTGTCAACTCCACTAAGTGGACGCAAACAGGCGAACTTACTATTTCTAATGGGAAATCGTTATGTTTTTATTTCTCATCACATTCATCAATCTCATCAGTAACATTAACATATTAAAGTGAAGGTATTCCAAATAAAACCTTTTAAATTGTAAGTAGGCACGTTTCTTGATTTTGAAATTCTCAAACTCCAACAAAATCTCAGGATTTTTCAAGGGAAAAGGTCTTTTCTCCGGATTTCAGATATTTTCATCTAGTAACCCTAGGCGCAGGCAGCTGTAATTAATTCCGTTGGGCAGGTTCGATTCCTGCCTGCGAAATTGTATCCATATATTATTTTCTTAATTTCATATTACGAATATATCCGAATAGCATTGTAAATGCATAAAAAATTGCCTACAAAAATATTTATGGCTACATACCTATATTATTGATTTTCAACTTCACTGTAAAATGAGTTTAATCAGATACCTACCTACCACGAGTCGATTTTTTTTTTAATCTATGTCTACCACACTTCTATGTAATAGTGGCAGTTATGTTAGGCGGCGCAAGTAATAATGCGTAAAAATGGATATGGTGGAGAAATTACACTAAAGAATGCTGGTTCAAATCCTGTCCGCGTGGATTTTTCGATATCGTAATTCCTTTTAAAATTAATAAGAGTACCTATATCAGGAAAGCATTGTCATAAAAGAAATATAAGATTATTATTATTGTACATTAAGCTGAAATGCACCCATGGAGTGAAGTTGAAAAGTACTCAGTTTTGAATAAATCCTGTTAGGTTCTCACAGCAGTTTCTGCAAGAAACTTTTTTACTTTGCCTAATGCTAATAAGTAACTAGTTAGGTAAGTATTATAAACTGGAGTCAAAACTCGAGTTTATAATACTTACCTAACTAGTTACTTTTAGCTTACTTCTAAAAATCTTCACCCCTTGTTATTAAACGCCTCAGGATATTTGTCCTCATATCATAGGTATTTATATAAGTATAAATACCTGTACCTTACTTATTATATGTATATAAAATACAAAATACATAGAAAATTAAACCGACTGAATGATACAGCGTGTACATTCATCTCATAGGAAAAAATGTTCATATTGACGGGCTGACTCACCCCCTCAAGATTATGTTGATGGATCAATTTTGGTCAATTTATACGATGTCAGGTGTCTGTTAAAAAATAAAATATACCTAGTATCGTTGATTGAAAGTATCGCATTCTCATCTGTGTGTCCCTATACTGTATAGGATGTATATTACTTTATTTAAAAGTAGGCGATCCAAAAACTAATCCAATGAATTATATTTTTGAAGGTTACTTATTTGACATAAACATTTTCGTACCAGATGGATGGGGTCAGTCTCGTTTGGACAAATACGACGTAATCCATATTAAAGACCTACAAAAAAGTGACTTTTCGTAACGGTTTATTTTTCCATACATTTAGTAGCGTTTGGACAGCCTTAAAGAATGGGAGTATTTTAGTATTGTTTGGCAATCCTTCTGCTTGAGTAGTACAGTCGAGTAGAAAAACATCCAGTGCATCGAATATTTAAA
Organism: Rhodophaea formosa; assembly: GCA_963082605.1. Classification (NCBI taxonomy): domain Eukaryota; kingdom Metazoa; phylum Arthropoda; class Insecta; order Lepidoptera; family Pyralidae; genus Rhodophaea; species Rhodophaea formosa. The sequence continues at coordinate 16,317,056 of OY720206.1, forward strand.
ATTTTTAATCATCAGTTTATTCCAAGAGTATACAACACATTTCTTCATGAATCATAAGTTTTTAGACTATATTAACTCCGGGTTCGATCACCGACCAGCAGGCCGATTTGCTAACTCAACAACGATTTGATTGTCACTTTAGCATCCATTACGGTTTTCATATCATAAATAAAAATAGTCATTCATACCGAAGCCGTAATGAATATTGAAGTTGCCATGAAAATAGTGTACACAGAGCTGTCAAAAGTTAGAAAATCGCAGGTCTTGACCGAAAACAGTATTTTTCAGAATGGTCTGAATTTTGCATGTTTAATTATATAAGTATCTGTCATAAAATATTTTTATTAATGGTAATCAAATCTAAAGATACCTGCATTAAAAAGAATTTACATCCTCATGAAAAGGAGATTTTAATTCAGCTAAATTAGTGCTAATTGGCACATTAGGGCGACGTCGAAGATCTTGACCCTTGCTTATTAAATTAATCCTGAGGGTTGGCGACAGCGGGTCTTTAACATATAGATACATAAAGCCAACCTCGACCTTTCATTTTGCTCCCAAAAGTCTGGAACGTTATTATTAAATTATTTTTTAACTAGCTGTTACCCGCGGCTCCGCCCACGTGATAAAATAGCCTGTGTCTTTCTCAGTACCCTAACCTATGTGTATGCAAAATTTCACTATGGTCGGTTCAGTAAATACGGTGTGAAAGCTTAAACAACAAACACATTTATAATATTAAGTTAGGATAGGATAAATATTATTAACAAAAAAACAAAAACCGACTTTAACCCTATCAATTTGATTTAATAAGCATAAGAATAATATGAAAATAAGTGTACCTAATCCGAACGGCATTCGAGTCTATATTTTTTTTTGGATTTTGTGTATTTTTACAGAAAGCAAGCGCACATATTTTATAAAAATTTAATGGGGCCATCTGTAAAGTATTACCCATTGAACAAAAAAGAATTTCTTAAATCGGTCCAGGCATCTTCGAGAAATAGGGGAACATACAAAAAAATCCGACGAATTGAGAACCTCCTCCTTTTTTTGAAGTCGGTTAAAAATGGCGATTAACCTGCCAATAAGTTAAGTATATATTCAAAGGTTTTAGCCGATATCATTCGGGAGGATGTAAGGATTCTATACCTATCCCAGTCTGATCTGTCATTTAAAAATTGCGATAGAATAAAGAAACTCAACCAAAATACAGACGTGAACTCTGAAACACGGATAGGTTGCAACCGGGAAAAGCTCAAATGCTCTATCAATGGGCCTTAATTTACTAGAAGCTATGTTACGACGATAATTTACTACCTAAGTTTCACTCTCCCCAGGTGTTTCAGTTTTCTATGTATAATGGCGATTACTTACCATCATTTATCATCAAAAATAGGTAGGAGTTAGGACTTTAACACTGAATTAATATAAGTACTAACCTGAGGTACTAACGCGTAAAGTCTACAGCAGCGCCGACATAGCAGTTTCAATAAACCGCAACACAAATGCTAATATACAGTGATTATCGAAATTCCCAGAAACAGTGAAAAGCGACATCGGTGTCATCATTATCATCATCATCATCAAGTCTTTTTTAACCTTCACTGCTGGAACACGACCCTGTCTCTGACTGTCAGAGCCATATATTAACCAGCACAGTCGAAGGATTTGGCTTACACTCTTCACGCTGGCCAGACGGGTAGGAGAGGTCTCTTTGATATTAATAAGTTTTGTTTAGCTTATGCTCCGCAAGTCGTCTTTTACGACATCTACGGAAAGACTTAAGAGTAGTCTTATTCTATTCTGTCGGGAACCACACCACGGCATATCACGGCACATCGAGTAAATACCTGTAAACCTGTACCTGTTGATCAATAATCCTGAGAACTGGGCAAAGGCAGACACAATACTTTGAGGACATTTGATAAATTGATTCGGATCGCCAAAGAGATTCTCTCGCTAAAGTAATTGCCTCAAGACAGCGTAACGAAGGGATTGTAATGTAATAGGTACATTGTAATTTATTTTCAGGGACGTATTTTTAGGGTTTCGCAGCCGAAAAGCAGAAAACAGCACCTATCTAGACTACACAGTTTAAACTTGGTATGAAAGATGTAAGTATCCTGAACTGCTTACAATTAATATACAAAAAAAATATATAGATTAAAGAGTGGACGAGCTGTCCACTGTGAAGTATTAATTACCCTTGATTATTTCTATTATTTGAGAAAGGCAGTCGAGTATTTTATTTTTTGAAGAAATTCACTAGCTAGAATAACTAGGCTATGTCTATTTACATAAAAAAGGAGTCACTATACATGACAATATTCCCATAGAACGACACTTCCACGCTGGTCTGAGAGTAAAGAAAAACACAGAATGTACCAGCTGCTTCTCTTCCCGAGCACATCGTAAAAGCCGATCGAGGGAATGGGCGAAAATCTAAGGAATCATGGTAATAGGCGATGCGTCTACCCCGCAGGCGTGATAGTATGTATATGTGATAACACAGATAATTTATCTATCATAAATTCAAGCCTACGCGTTAAAGAAGTTTTGTAGAAAGCAGATTCCATTATATAGGCGCTACCACAACCGCCAGCCGCTGCTGGCCGTATATTCGTATTAGGCTGACATTTCCATTTGCCGTTTCCTCCTATTATGATTGTTTTGAGAATAACCACAATCGGCCTAGTTTAATTACGTTTGAATCATGTTGAAATTTATCCCGATCGGCGCCTACAGGATTATGAGTAAAACAGTCGTTAGTGCTAATGCTCGTTACTTTTATAAGCGCTTGCTAATAGGATTGTTGAGTTATTGTAGTTAGTTTGTAAATGATAATTCCTGAGGATAATAATTCATATACAAACTATTTGGATTTTGGCTTACAGACTTTGAGATTTGTTAATTATACAGTCGGAATACTAATGGTACAGGGGCCACATAAAAGTATAGGTACTAATTCCCATACTATTGTACGAGTAGTATTGGTGATATACTTATCTATGTGGCCCACTGTTCTTTACGTACGTACGTGTACGTATTCGTACGGAGCCGTGTGGTTCCCAAGAGAGTATAATAGGACCACTTCAAGTCTGCCTGTGAATGTCGTAGAGTGCGAATTAGGAAACACAACCTAAACAAAGATTATACAGGTTATTTTTAAAACAACAATAACCTCATCAGAACCCCGAAAACTATACATAGTCCGAAAAGAGGCGAAAATTCGAGTAAAAAAACTGGACCCCCATACAAATCAGCTGGTCGAGTTTCAATGGGAAAAATATGTTTTTCCGATTTTCATCTTTTTTCTTGTGGGTCTATATTATGTTAGGGATTCTGATTTCGATATTAGGAGGTTATTGTTGTTTTACAAATAACCCTGTGCACATCAAAGAGACCTTTTCAACCTAGCTAGCATGGAGAGTGTAATACTTTTTTAGTCTTCACTGCAGGAACATGATTCGTGCAGTGGAGACTAAAAAAAGACCTGATGATGATGTAGCAAACTTGGTTACATTGTTTTATGACTCCTAGTCGCAGTTAAGTAGCAGTCAGGAGTGAAAAGCGAAAGGTCCCGGATTTAAGCCCCACCAATCCCAACCTGAGCTTCTCAGTTTGTAGCCCAATTTGACTCAAGTACGGCCATTTTTATAGAGCACTAATTGCTTTCAGTGAAGGCATACATCGTGTGGAAACTTGCACACTAGTGTGTGAAATGTAAAAGGCAATCTACATTAATTCCCTGCAAAAAAAAGTTGTTGTGTGCATTTCGCTTTATGTAATGACTCTGATTAGACTCATATACTACTTATTTAATAGATAAAAATAAGTTATAATTAGTTTAAAAAACTCAAAAACACGCTTTTAGCACGCTAGTCATTGTCATTTGAACTCAGAGTGTGTGCTAAATTTCATTCTAATCAAAGACCGGGAAGTGGGTCAAATTAAGATTCCAAGAATTTCTTACATACAAGTGAAGCTAATAAAAGCGTGTTAAAAATAATAACAAATACATAAGGACAAATCACACAAATTGTGTTAGCTCTATAGTAAGTAGCTCAGGGATACCATATTTTATAATAGTTATTAGTTTAAAAAAGAATTAATTATTATTACGATTGAATATCGAGTGAAATCGCAGTTAGCAGCTTGGTTTGACGATTTCAGAAATAGCACAATAACAACTTACTTAATCTAGACTTAGCGTTTTATGATATATATATATATATATATACAGACAAATCACACAGATTGAGCTAGCCCCAAAGTAAGTTCGAATGAAAGACTTGTGTTATGGGCTACTAACTCAACGATACTATATTTTATAACAAATACATATATAGATAAACATCCAAGACCCAGGTCAATCTGAAAAAGATCGTTTTCCATCTTGACCTGACCGGGGATTGAACCCGGGACCATCCGTGTCGCAGGCAGGCGTGATGACCGCTGCGCCACGGAGCTCGTCAAATGATAAAACGAGGACTAGCTTTAACACCTGGTTTAAACCATTATCCGACCAACCTAAGTCAATATTTTTCAGTTTGACGTTTTCCAGCTGAAATTGGTTTTGGTTGGATAATGTTTTAAATCAGACGCTCTAAGCTTAGTCCTTGTTTTATAATAAGACGGATAGATTACTACCAGCAAAAAGCTTTTTATGGCTCGCCATTTTATGACCAAGATGAAGTGAAATTAATATTTAGTTAAAGCCTAAACCTAATAGTTCAATAATGCATTGTGTGTGAGATAGTGTTAGAGCACACAGCAGCTTGACTGGTGTTCAACGTGGATATCAATGAACTTTCAAAATAGGTACAGATTTCATCAGGTCTTTCTAGTCTCCACTGCAGGAGCACGACCCTCTCTGTACTACCAGAGCCATATACTAGCCTGAGTAGTCAGAGGATTTGGCCTACACTCTCCACGCTGGCCAGACGGGTTGGAGAGGTCTCTTTGATGTTAATAAGCTTTGTTTAGCTTGTTTTTCCTTAGTCGCCTTTTACGACATCCACGGGATGACTTGGAGTGGTTCTATTCTACTCTGCCGGGAACCACGCGGCAAGGTACATAAATATGTACCTTGCCGCGTGCAAAACTTAAATATGTTGTGAATTTTATCTGCCTGACAAGAAACTGTAAGGACAGTTTATTATCAAATATGAGTAAATAGGGCCTTAAATACTTTAAAGTGAGTGAAAGCCATATGCGTTTGTCAACCGTAAGGCCATACAGAGAAAGATGTGCAAAAAGACATTAAATTTAAGTGATATACAGAAAAGGATTATAAGACTTTTGTGCAACCTGTAAAAATCTCCAATTATATAAATGCCCAACAATAAAAAATTTCCTACCATAAAAATGATCAACTATAAATTGTCCAACTCTTTTTGTTTTAAAAAAATGTGTAAATTCTCAATTTAAAAAATAAATTCCGTTATCCCAGTTTTTTGATAAATAAGGGGCAAGATCCCAAGCCCTCGTCAACAAGTTACTTTTTCATACGACCGACTTGACACTTTTGTCTAAAGAAAAGTTTTATCAAATTCTATTAGAGAACTCATTTATATTCAGGGGAAAACCTCCGACTTGGATGACATTTCTTGGAGGAAGAATAATTATTTTATGTATACGATGGAATACTTGTAGGCTAGGAGACGTTCTATAAATTATTGGGGATCAGTTTTTGAGACGCTCATGAAGAAGCAATAGTAAATTACTTTAAAACTTTACTAAGTTAAACTTTACATCATAAAGTAGCTGTATGCTTCAATTCTCGAGTAAAGTACCTTACTGCTACTAAGGCATTTTGTATAACACTGGTACATGAGAAACGATACGATAAAAGCAGATAGATAGCAGCCTAAAAGATAAAGAGAAGTTAACGTATAAGTGAATCCTTAGGAATCAGGATCTCAAGAGAGGATCCCTAAGAAAAAAATCACTTAATAGGAACTATTTACAAAAAAAGGGAAACTATGGATGCAAATTAGCCTTTGTTAATCAAGTATTTACTGGAAATCGATTATTACTCTCGTCACAGGTGATCCCTAGTAGAAGGTGCTCTACAATAAATGTGTGTATGATATTAATGCTGTTGCTGATATTCATATAGGAACTACCGTTCATTTTACGAATTAATTTCTTCTTTCAAATTTGTTTACTTTGTATAAAATTATTATTTTTGCATACATTCAAAGGGTAACACAATAGTACATTACTGCAGCGGCCGGAAATAGAGGCATTGATGGACGAACGTGTGCATGTGGGCCGAGGCGGAGCCGAGGCACACACACGTAAGGCTTGTATAGTACTTTTCTCAAACATTGCGCGGAAATAAAAAGAAATAGTATATAGACAACAGACATACATATTGTCCCGTGACTACCCTTACAGGTTAGACGGACCCCAAAAGCCACGTTTAGCGTATTAGTGGACTTTTATGTAGAAAATGCAACTAAAATAATGATAGGTTGCTAGCCGCATCACCTACGGACATATTCTTCTTAGGTTTTCGCCCCCTCCCTCGGCCTGCTTTTACGGACTGTACGGGAAGAGATGCAGCTGGTATATTCTATGATTTTTCTTTTATCCAGCATGAAATATTGATGTAAATAGGGCAATTAATATTCATAAAATGTTCATAAACAACGATATGTAGAAAATATCGCGCCAAAATCTTGTGTTTTTAATTTCTTTTTTTCTTACTAGCCAGCTCAAATTTGAAATTCGAATTTATAACCTCCATAGTTGAATTATTTCGCAGCAAACGCGTCGTTCCATTTTTAAATAACACGACAGATATGAGTTTTCATAGTTACTTTGTCGGCCGCTAAAACACGACAGATATGGATTTTCATACATACTTTGCTGGAGTGTATTGGCCAGTACAGCAATATCGATTTATCCCAAACAAGGTTGTCAAAATAATGTGAACATTTCGAAGTATGTTTGAGAAAATATTATTGTTTTTAAATGTTTAACTTGATATACGAGTCTGCCATTCATTTACAGCAGTAGATAAAATTTTTATCAACTAAAGAGAATTAAACTAGGTTTTTGCAGTCTGGTTTGAAGGTAATTTCTAAAGTAACAGCTCCATAGGTGTATATTACTTTAAAATAAAGACTGTTTAAAAATATTATATACAGTCGTGGTCAACTAATTAGGGACACTATATCACTAAAACAAAAGATCGTCTCTCTAGTCCGAAAAAAAAATACTCCACGAGGATTTGAAGCTTGAACCATTTAATAACAAGTAATTTGGTTAGTTTCCTGAATATTTAAAGGCCAGGAAAGCAAATAACTAGCTGTGATCAATATTTTTTAAAATAAACAAATCATTGCCACTTACACATAATTGATAATGGGTGGACAACTAATTAGGGACACGTAAAATTTTAACTGTAAATATAAATAAACTGGTAATTATTAAAGTGTTTATCACATAAAAAGTTTTCATTAATAAAAATACAGTACAAAACAAATCATAAAACGTATGTTTAATAACCAGTATGGTTGCCTTTTTGGTTATAACTATTTGACATCGGCACGGCATCGATGCTGAATCAAATTATTACAGGTTTCTAAAGAAATATTATTCCAAACATCTTGAAATTTCTCGTAAAGCTGATTTTAGTGCTAGTATGTTGAGTTGCAACTTTGTTCTTCGCTTCATACCATAAGTGCTCTATCGGGTTTAAAGCTGGGCTGTATGCGGGCCAGTCTAGTACCGCCACTGACTGTTGCGCTAGGAACGATTAAACAGAGTTAGCTACGAGTATATGTTTCGGGTCGTTATCGTGTTGAAACGTCCACGAGACTGGTAAGACTTCTTCAGCATACGGTAGCATCGTTTCCTCCAATATTCCTTTGTATTGGAATTGATCAAGTTTGCCCTCAATTCTTTTTATAGGTCCTACTCCATGTCCAGAAAAACAGCCCCAGATTTGTATATTGCCGCCTCCAGGTTTCACCTGCTTCTTCGTGTACTTTGGATTCATTTCGGCTTTATAGGTCGTCGCACGTATTGTCTGCCATCAGATGAAATAAGATTTATCTTGGTCTCGTCAGAAAACAGCATATTTCTCCATTGAGCAACATTCCAATGTCCATACTTTCTTGCAAACGCCAACCTTGCTTGTTTGTTTTCCTTCTTCTATAATTGAACTTTTCGAGCAACTCTTCCTACTAGCTTTACCTTCACCAGTCGCCTTCTGTCGGTCCTCGCTGATACTCCAGCAGTCGGTTCTGGTCTAAAAACCTCGCTCTTGATCAGAATGAACTTTTAATGGGGTCTCTCTTCGCGAGAGTGAACATTCTGCGATCGTCTTGTGGGGTTGTTTTTCTTGGCCTTTTCCGTCTAGGTACACTTTCCGTTGTTTCGTGAATTTTGAAATAAGCCACTGCATTGTAGATTTTGTTTTTGGAACATTTTAGATGATCTGCATTTTTCCGGTATGGCCATCCACGATGATAAAGTTTTATCATAACTTTTCGCATTGTTGCGTCACAGCTTGTTTTTCGACCCATTACTTTTAATTATTTAATGCGTTTATAACTCGCACGCTAAGAATGTCGCTTTTGAAATTGGCGCTGAAATTATAAATTAACAGAATAAAAGTCCCTAATTAGGTGGTCAGTTCGTCTGTACCATAATTATGATTCATGTGATTTAAGAATATAATAAATAAAGATTTTTATTAGGATAGTAGGTTTTATTTTATTTTATTGTAGTCTATTAACTAGAGTACTTGATAGTGATTATGTTTACAAAGTAACAATCAGTAATCTCGAATGAAGCTCACAATAATAGCATATGAACATTCAATATTGCTTAATATTCTATCTGTCCCTAATTAGTTGACCACGACTGTATATACTATGGGCTTAGTCTAAATCTTATCAGACTCAGCGATTTAGAGTCAGATTATTCTAACTATCGCGTAATTTAACATCCACTTTAGTACTTCCTTTCCTTCCAGATTCCAGACAATGTGGATTTAACATTGAATAGTATGTATTTTACGCACCTTTTGTTATAAGTAGGTACTTACGTAAGATAAGGATAAAATTTTCTTAGTCATTAGCAGTAGCCTGCGAGGAGTTTCGCTAATCTCCTCAAGAGAGAGACTAACGCTTCACACGTTAGTAGAATGTTAACAATGCCAAATTCTATTGCCGAAGAAGCAGCGCCACAGTATAATATGAAAATCAGAATGGAATCTCTCAAAATGGCCGATGTTTTGTTCTCAAATCTAATAGCCTATTAGTGCCAGATTTAATGAATCTTGAAAATTATTGCTGTCTGACGATAACTATCTTCGTAGCGGGTAAGTATTATACACATTAATCTTCCAGTGGATACGTATGACATTAAAGTAAAACCTGAAGCTTTTTAATATTATCCTTTACTAAAGAGAAACGGGTAGGTACGCGCCGGGGTATTTGTTTTTTTATATGTTATTAATGTGTGTATTAAGTGATAATACTCGTATTAATAATATACAAAAAAATATGTGTACTACCAATCTTTAACATCGGTATCGTCAATACTCTCAAAGTTTCCACCATCGATCAGTTAAAGACTCAAGTTACCTACTTATTATTTGGATAATAAATCTACAGTGGAATAAATATTACGTACATTAATATTTTAGATATGATGTATGATAAAATATTTATTTGTAAATCTGTATCGCACATGGACTCTCACAAAAGGTACTATGTACAAGATTGCCGTTTCGCAAAGAGCCATGGAACGAACCATGCTCGGCATAAAACTACAGGACCGAATTCGCAACACGGAGATCCGACGACGAACAGAAAGTTCATGACGTGATCTCGAGGGTTGCGAATCTAAAATGGAATCTAAAAGGAACGATGGTAGGTGGAGTAAGGCTGTCACTGAGTGGTATCCTAGAAATGGCAAACGAAGTGTGGGACATCCGGCGGCTAGGTGGGTCGACGACATTAAGACCATTACTGGAAAGAACTGGCTCGCGATAGCAAGGGACAGAACGGAATGGCGCAGACAAAGGGAGGCTTATGTCCAGCAGTGGACCGCAAAAAGCTGAAGATGATGATGATGATGATAGCACATGGACCTATAGATATCATGATGTAAAAAATTGTAAAATTAACAAAACAATATGTAAAAATAAAAAAAAAACAATATCGAAAATACTAGGAAAATATCAAGATCTTGCTATAGAACTTAAATCCCAATGGAGAGCACAAACAGAAAATATAGTGCCCATTGTTCTATCATCAACATGAATGAATAGTCCCCAAATAATTTATACAGGAACTCATCACCTTAAACATGCCAACTCACATATTTTCTTTTCTCATCTAAGAAAGCCCCTTTTCGCATCATCCGGAGTCTTCATCTAGAATTTAAGCCACTGCAGCCTTCTTCTGTATTTAAATTACTATACATACAAACTGGCTTCGAGCAACACGGCTTTTCCGTTACAGAAGCCGTGTTGCTCGAAGCACACTGGTGACTAGAATGAAATATTGAAATAACTATTTTATTTAACGTATTATTCAAGAGTTATGTACTCGTACGTATCAAAAATTCTTATGATGATAACTTTCTGGTCATTAAATTTAATAGAATGGCGCAAATAAAAATGTTTCACAGGATGCTACAGTAAAGTCCTCACGTTTCGGGTCGGATAATTTAAGATTACGGCAAATACAAAATAAAACAAAAAGTGACTAACACGTATCTACCCTAACCCTTAAACTTTGTTAGGATATCCCGGTGTCCTAAGCATTAGCCTTTCAGTAAGTATGACACCAATAGTAGGCTGCGGAAACTGAATGATATTATTTCAAATATTTTTATTAAATTGCTTCTTTGGTTAATCAAAGCGTAGGCGCATTTATCGATGAAAATATAAATATCTACATCTGCAGATTTTTATTATTTTTGTTTTTTAGAATATGCTATTATTCCGTTTCATGAAATTCTGTACGAAAATTCAACGATCGAAATAAAAACGTATGTGGCAGATGAGTCATTCATAGTTACACAATAGACATACCTACGGAATTTACATGATTTAATTTTAGTTTTCAATAGGAAATAATTTCAGCAGCTGTGGTCACTTACCATCAGGTGACCCGCTTGCTCGTTTGCCGTCATATATCATAAAAAGAAGTTAATAATTTTAATTTTCTAATAAAAGTATAGTTGGTATAACCAAATAAATAGAAATGCTTATCAAAACGAATTGTACTTTACGTGTTTAAGTTATTTTCTATAGCAAAAATAGGTAGTTATTGTCTCTCCAAAAAAAGTTTTTCTACGGTACTCTTGTGACTGTTTGTTTTTCGTGAGTGTAAGTGGCCAGCACTGGGTTCACAACATTTTCGTGACTTCGGTAATACACACCATATTTCGAGATAGGCTATAGATTAACATAACTGAATGTTGGCACCCAATTAGTCTACCGTTGGCAGTATCGCCGGCCAAATGGCCAATATCTAGAATTACCTCGTTACGTTACGTTGGTGCACCGGTGTGCACAGGTGCAACTGGTGCATTCCTTTCTGAGTTATTGCTTAATAGAGCTCAGCTTGAACACTGCTTTGGTACCATGTGCTATTGGTTAATAATATTATAGAAATATTTTTGATACGAAAGTAACGCTTTTTTTTGTAATAATAGTATACGAGCTCCGTGGCGCAGCGGTCAACACGCCTGCCTGCGATACGGATGGTCCCCGATCCCCGGTCAGGTCAACATGGAAAATGATCTTTTTCAGATTGCTGGGTCTTGGATGTTTATCTATATAAATATTTATTATAAAATATAGTATCGTTGTAATAATCGTTGAGTGAGTGTCCCATAATACAAGTCTCGAACTTACTTTGGGACTAGCTCATCTATGTTATTTGTCCGTATATATTTATTTATTTATACTTTACACTTCTTCTATGTATATCTGAATTAAATATAGCAACCTTATTCTTACAGTTGAGTAGCGGAAAGCAAAATAACTATAATTGTAACGTTACTAATAAGTGATGCAAGGTCTTATATATTTAGTGTCTAGCAGTTCTCCGTCAACGACTACATAGTTAAATTATATTGTTATCAGGACCATGTGGATGAAAAATACTTAGTTGCAAGATTTAACTCAAAAAGTAACAAGCGGAACAAGTTGAATAAAGGCTTGTTATAATAAAAATGTTGCTACAGGCTACGAGCCTCGATGAGTGTTACGACTCAATTTGTTTTCGTAGCAGTTGGCTACGAGTCTACGAGGAGAGTTACAATTCAAAGCATTTTTGATTTCACTGTTATGGAAAAGATTACAAGCCTGATATTATAATAAGAGCATAATTTTTGACTTTAACTTATTGTAAGATATGTCCAAAATTACCAGGCTATCGTTATGTAATGATTTACTCACACATATAAATATTGTAATTAGTAATTAGCATAAACTTTATAATGTTTGCCTCTATAGCAATAGCTGTAAGATAACTGTAAATGTCACTCTACGCTCTTTGATTATCATAGTCAAAGTCTACGCTATGCAACTCTATGTATTATATGTCTAAATGTGCAAAGGTACTTACAAAATTTTGTTCGTTTAAAAGCAATTATATCTCAGCAATCGTCCACGTGCGATAAAATTAGTTCATTTCAGTAGCGCCAACTTTTAATTCGTTTCCTTTTACGATTAGGAAAAAACTTGCTGCTTTTCAAATACCTTAAAATTTACACTTTATGGGGTTAAAAGTTAAATTATTTAATTTAAATTAGTTATAAAAGTAATGAATACTATGTTAAGAGTTTATTTTTCCAATTTATTTTAGGATACAGATATATTTAACTGCATCTAGTGTCTTCCTGTGACACTGGTCAAGGCGTTTGACCACCTGCAGGCATATTTGCTAACTTTTGACAGTTACGGTGTACATCATTTTCATGGTAACTTCAATATTCATTACGGCTTCGGTATGACTAACTATTTTTGTTTAAGATATGTTACCTGTTGCTGATAGATACCGTAATGGATGCTAAAGTGACAATCAAATCGTTGTACACCGAGTTAACAAATCGGCCTGCTGGTTGGTATGTGCCCAACGTTGCGTTTGCCAGTATGTTGACGCCATTGGAGAGTCTATAGACAAAGAAGAATTACACAAGGCCGTATTGTAGGTCAGAAATCACGCGGTGAACCAAAAAAATAATACAATAGGTATACCGCAACATAGACACCGCCGGATAGATTTAAATGAGCTAAGGCTATTAGCATAAATCCAGGTGAATCTGCAAGTACAATGCTGCGGCCTCACTCTAAACTTTATTGACACAGGTGCCGCACATCTGAGGCGTGAACTATAGTTTTGTATTTTGACAGATTTTTGTACTTATTTATAGCTTTTATTTAGTGTTATAGCTATATAATATATAGCTCTGGCAGTGCAGAGGGTCGTGCTCCTGCAGCGGAGACTAAAAAAATAGACCTGATGACGATGATGAGTGACGTTCTCACCTAAAAACCCACCAGCATGCTAATCGTGGCCTTAAGGCTTATGCAGACCTGGGCTTTGTCTACCCCGCAAGGGAAAAAGACGTGATAGTATGTGTATGTATGTATGACGATGATGAGGATGATTTAGTTTTATTTCATTCCTGTTTTGGTGTCTTATCCTGCTAGTTAAATTTGCCTGCCTCCCGATGACCGCTTGTGCTGAAATTTTGGACAATGCAATATTATGCCAAAAAGCAGTAAAAATCTATAAAAAAGTGGGATAAGGTAAAGGAAGAAGAAGAAGAAGCAGTAAAAAATCTGGCTTTGATAAATGTCACTTACTGTCTTTTGATTTGGTACAGCAGATCCTCATCCGGCAGAACGATTCAGTGCTAATATCTAGTGATAAGCCTAAGTGGTAAGCTTTGGTAAGCTGGTAAGAAAACCATCATTACATTTCATCAGTGCTGCGATTTGTAATAATCATTGTAGTCCGATTGAAAGAAAGAAAGACTCAATTTCAAGAAAAAATGAACGTGTAGGAATGAGGCACCATGACCTTATTGGTAAGGCATAAGTCGTATAGAGACTGAAGATGCTGGATTTGAATCCTGCCCTTGTGAAATTATTTCCCATGTCTGAGTGATGAGAACCCTAATTTTTAATCATCATCATTTCGTGTAGGTGACACGGTCAGTCGACCATGTACACCCTGGTGTCAGAGTTCTTCGGAACCGCCTCTCGGCCTCTGACGTTAATAAAACATTAAAATGAAAAAAACGTTATGATGAATGAACGTTTTAAAGTGACATATAGATATAAATGAAAGAAACTAAAGTTACTTTTGGACATAGGTAAGAAGCATTGATTATTTATGGTCGTAAGAACGTATATATATTTGTTCTTACTTTGTTAGGGCTAGGATTTTTATCTCGTGTTTTAAGTATAATAAGATGCTCTCATGATTGATGATTTCAAAGAATAACTATGTATCATGTCATTCGTTGAGCGTGGAGGAATAGTGATTCTAGAGGAAAGTTTATATGTAGGTATAATACATTATACCCGGGCGGGCATACCCGGAGAGTGCTGCTCGTTTAAATTATAAACCCACTTTTATTTGCCTTACTCTGCTTAATCTGAAAATGGTTAACAAAAATAAAAAAACATTAATTCCTTTTCATCAAAGGACTATCGCGAGGGATCTGGTAAAAACATGGAGATAATCCTGAATTTTAATGGATGTTTTTCCAGGTTTCGACAGTTACAATCTTTTAATATCGTTGATAGCTCTAATGGACGGCATGGAGGTGAAAATATTTCAGTCTATAGTGACAAACGTAATCAGACGAAATGAATATGTGGAATTATTTACCATGCCAAAGACAATATAATACTAACGTAATAGACTGCCCACCCCATAAAAAAATATAGGACCAAATAAAGGTTGCGAAAAGCAGGCGAATATATGGCGCAGGAGAGTTGCTTGGTAGTCGATACTAGATGGCGGTAATCTGCGTTAGCCTTTAACTTACTAAATATACGGTGTCATTTTAAAATATTATGCCTGAAATATTGTTTTGATTTTTAATAAGATATATTTTGTGAATCATGTTTTTATATTCTCATAATACGGTAGATACAATGTTGTGTAGTTTCGAGTGGCGCCATCTATGCGAGTCTCTGTGAACAAATCGTACGATTAAGGCGTTGAGACCATATGACCGTGCCTAGGTTAATTTTGTTAAGTCTAGGTATGGTAAGGTTTTTAGGCTATTATGTGTGTATAATATCCAGTATATGTAACAATCACGAAAACATAAGAAAACATTATCCAAACTAATATTATGAATGCAAAAGTGAGTTTGTTTGTTTTTTTATTTGTTTGTTTGTTACGCTTTCACGCTCAACCTATTCAGTAGGTTGGTCGTGAAAGCGTAACAAACCATCATGAAATTTGCGAACGCAACTGGCACTTGGCCGTTTTTTCTCTGTCATCATCAACATCACTGGTCACAGGTCTTTTAAGTCACCACTGCAGGAGCATGACCCTTTCTGTACTACCAGAGCTATATATTAGCCAGAGCAGTCAGAGGATTTGGCCTACACTCTTTACGCTGGCCAGACGGGTTGGAGAGGTCTCTTTGATGTTAATAAGCTTTGTTTAGCTCGTGGTTTTGATGCCGCCTTACGAAATCCACGGGAAGACTTGGAGGGGTCATATTCTACTCTGCCGAGATGGCATGTTCCTCTGTGATAAACCATAATTAATGAGTTCAGTCGCGTTTTCAACCGAGAATGTGATTGAACGGAGCCGAGCAATCGCGGGATATTGGCAAAGTTCCGCTGTAAATAGTTGCCGGCAACAATTAACGGTTAGTATCGGTGTTGAGGAGCCCGATGACCTAGTATATAAGCATTACAAGCGCTTCCACTTGTTAAACAACTCCGGGCACAGTCCCCACTTGGATGGGTGACCACGAGTGGCATATAATATCTCGAGCTCTTCCCTTGTTTGATGTGATCTGAGAGCTCCTCCGTGGTTCCAAAGGCACGTTAAGCTGTTGGCTCCGGCTTTCATCGTTGATGGCAGTCTTTAAGCCATGTCAGATGCCTTTAGGCAGCTTGAAAAATCTGACACTAGTGTTGGCCACTTACACATACGAAAAACAAACAAACGATTTGTATAGCTCTACAAATATAGGTTAAAATAAATAAATAAATAATATAATAAAATGTACCTATATATGTATGCAGCTATGTACAATACATTGGTCTCTTTGATTACTACCCCATAATTTTAATTCTAAATAATTTTAATATTAAAGGCATAAAATTAATTTAATAGCAAATCGAATGTACCGCTTTTGTACCCATTACGTAGCAGACTTGCCTCTTTGAATGTCAAAGGATGTCATTGAAACAGAATATTGAGAAGTCTGGGTATTATTGTACACATATTTTTACGGCCTCCGTGGCGCAGTGGTTAACACGCCAGGCTGTTTTGTCCTGGGTTCGATCTCCGGCCAGGTCATGATGGAAAATAATCTTTTCCAGATTGGCCTGGGTCTTGGATTTTTATCTATAAATTAATTATATTTTATGATCTAGGTATCTATCCTAATCCTTTGATACGCTTTCACGCCCTGTCTAATGAATCGATCATCATGAAATTTTGCATACACATAGGTTAGGGTACTGAGAAGGACATAGGCTATATATCACGCGGACGAAGCCGCGGGTAACAGCTAGTTATAAAATATAGTATCCGTTAATTAGCATCCTACGACACATGTTCACTCATGCACCAGGTAATATTATCTTTGCCTAGATCTACGATCGATCAATCGATGGCGATATAACTTATAGTTTGAATTTGTATTTGTCCCTATAATATTTATATCACCGCTTAGTAATAATTTTTGCCGTCATGCCTTTATTTCAATGATTAAAAAACTGGCCAACTTTTCAATGCTTGTGTGCGTGACAGCTTTTGTTAGGATTATAACACGCGTCCTGTCAATTTATGCCATCAAAATCCGTCTAAGTAGTAGTTGTGTGTGTGCGCGACAGACTACGGGTTGGACACTAGTTTTTTCTACGCTTTTAGGCTAGAGTCCTTCTAGGTATCATATAATCTAAGGGTCCATCATTGTCATTTGCACGGTGTTTATCCACTAATGAAGCAACCTTGTTTTTACTCATATTACCATATATTTTTATACACTCAGCCATGTTTAATGGGAATGTCTTGTCGCAAGAGTCGAACATATAGGCATACAGCTGGAATGTACCGCGAAAACTAATATTTGGACAGCGAGGATGTAGGGAGAGCTTTCCAGGGTAGAGTGATGTTATCTTATGAATAAGCAAAGATATTTTTACACTAACCAAACAAAAATGCTTTGTTTTCAGGATTCTTGTTTTTCCGTTCGTTTTATCTTGACTTCTGAATATTTGATACGATTTGGAATAACAAATTCTTCTGTAACCACGTCACTTCAGCAGCAACCAAGGATTGTAAACTTCTTCGCAACTTTTTCTCTCTTATTCAGCCCACTGCACTGTTGGGTATGCCGTAAAGGCCTCCTCACTGACACGCCATTCCTCCCTGCCTTGGGCTCTTTGCATCTAATTTTTACTGCGTGCTTTTGGCTATATCGTCAGCACATGTCGCTGCCCAATCCTCGGCCACCACTCTATAACACCTTTCTACTCCACCTTCCGTCGGATCTTTGGCTAACGCGGCCTGCCCACCTCAATTTCCTTTCTGCAGTCACACGCGCTATGTCGGATAACTATAGTGCTAGAGTTACTTGTATACTTACAAACTCACAAAATTCTGTCATAATCATAGCAGCAGCGAGATACTCAGGGTCCGATCACCTATGGTTCGTTAGATACATTTCTTCATAAGACTGTTTTTACACTCTAAACGATATGCATGATATGTATCTAATTATAAAAGCACAACGCCACACATGTACGTATCTATAGAATAGAATCGTGTTAAAAGTGATAAAATTATACTGTTTACGCACTTACTTGAATATAAACAGTAATAATGTAATGGATTTAAACAAAAATAGCAGCTAACTAGGTATATTTACGCCTCCATTGTTGAAATTCCACGCGGAACAATACAATAATAATTCGTTCGAAACACGTACAGGGATAACGAACATTATAGCCGAACCTCTTCTATTACTCGTAACGTAACAATCTCTTCATCACTTTCCATTGCGAGTCACGTCCTCCTTCAAATGAGAGAAAATCTAATCTTTTTTCTGCCCTCCGAAGTGATTGGACCGAAGTATAAAGTATATCTGCAATGGACGGTTCCACAATGCCATTTGACTGCGAGTCCTTTATACTGGCGGATTAGAATCGTTTGCATAATCAGACCCGACTCGCGCCAAATCATGGCTCTACCTCGCATTGTAATTACACGTTTCGGGAAGAGCCAATTATTGGGTTTGCGTCTCGCAGAGTGCTATTCACGATATATTTTAGACACTTGTTAGGGATTGGTCCTACAGATACGAGAGACTTCTAATTGGATAAGTACCTACTACGTGACACACATTTGTGTAACGTTATTAAAATTTATCTGATTTTCGGTTTCGTATAAGTCTGTATTGTGCAGATGAACCTGTCCAAGGTTATCTACGATGTAAACTGCATTGTAATTAACCTTTAAGTTCCCAAGATTGGCCTATACTAATTTATACGCATCGGGAGACTTTAATTTTAGTATAGTATGTATGTACGAGTTTACTCATGATAGAGATATTTACTTTGAAACGTAGTGAGAAGACATATTTAATCTGTACCTACGTAAGGTACCGAAAACATACTGATAAATGTACTCGTCTCGTATCGATATGAGAATGTTTTCCGTTAGCCGCTAAAGTCATTTAAGAGAGGTGAAAATAACAACACCAAGCTTTCATTCCTTATGAAAACTGTTACTATAGGTAACTATGTTTTATTCCATATCTGCGCTATAGGCTCCATAATAAATAATACTAGATAAACAAATTTGTTTTTATGTTAATTTTATAGGTAGCACATATACATATCTCCAGGTTATTAACTAATTTCAAATGTTTCTATGTGAATCGTTTAGGTAGCTAAGATATATTCTATCTCTTTACCATAGAATAATAATAAAAAAAATCTATAGATATCCTAAGCCCAATCTTTACAAAAATATAGACGGTGCAAGCTTATAAAAAACGACCGAAGACTTATAAAAAATACTTCATTTTAACTCTTCGAAAGAAAAGCTTGAAGGAGTAGTTATTTAAAATTCTCCGTAGATAATCAAATTCGAACTAAGTTCGATCAATTTTTTCTTGTAGCCTTTCTTATAGAACTGAATACATAAAATCTAGTTATTTGTCGTAGAGACGTAAACAAAACTACTTATTTATTTTAAATATCATATCCAAATACATATTTAAAACGGATTGCTTACGTATATGAATAATTATCTATTATTCATATACGTAATAACTATTATTCTACAATTACAGAAACGTATCTTGAAGGCCTCTTTTGCCCGAAAACACAAGGACTTGAATATAATCATAATATAATCATGATCCAATAATCATATTTGGGGTTAGGTCTGCCCCAGCCCGATCCTTTTACATAAAGTGATTTTTTTTACCTGAAACTCGTTCGGCCGGGTTTTGTTATTTGAAATAATTCGAGGGACGGCCTTCTCTGAATTGCATGTTTTGTATTCGGCTGAAAAAATAACACTAGAAAATTTCAGAAAAGTTATTTACATTGTTGTCTCATACCTTGTAGCTTTTGTTGATGAGTAGAAATGTGACAATGGTCAATTTCAATAATGTGACACTAACTATAGTTGATAGACTCCAATTGACGTAGATATTAAATAAAACCGGCCACCTGTGTGTGAAATCGCATATGAGGTGCTCTGTGAGTCTGTGACACACATAGATTAAAAAAAAACTTCGTGACATCATATATCCTTTGATACATTTATCCTATTTTTGTGGCTATAGTCTACGCGGAATAAGTCGTGGGATATTACTAGTATTTAATATAAATATGAGGTAGGTATAGAATGAAAAGCCCACAGAATTCGTGTCAATTACATTTCTTTCGTGTGTATATAAGTAAGTAATATTTAATTAAGCGAGGAGGGAGGGCAGGAGTGATTCCAAAAAACTATCAGGTACTCAGTTATTAGGTGTAATCAGGTATTACTAATAAACATTACCTGACTACGAGTATGTCCATATAAATTGTATCCTATGTGTTACCGCTAATAATGTAGATAACTTAGTGGATAGAATACCTATTATAATCGGTCCAAAAGCATTTGGGTTTATCCATTACAAGCAAACTCACAAATCTTTCTTCATTATAATATTATGTCTATAGTTTCATGCATCTTTGTCCGGTATAAAGAAAGATGCATGATAAATACTTCTCAGAAATTAATTTAAATGAAGGATTTTTTTTTCAAATCAGTTCCTTCTCATGTAGGTACTTATCTAAATTTACTTTTTCAGTTGTGAAAACAGAAAACATCGCTAAAATGCTTAAATATTATAAATCACCCGCATTCATTAATAGTTTCCAGTTCCAGACCAAACAAAGGGAAAACTTTGTCTGAACATACATGGACCGACTTTATTAAAATACTCACGTTGAATTCTAAACAGGATTGATACCTAGCTACGGCAGAACTTTCAATATCGAGTCCCTTTTAAACCGACTTCAAAAAAGGGGAAGATTCTCAATTCTTTGGAATCTATTTATTTATCTTTCCTCTTAACTTCGTTATTTATGACCTAATTTGTTTTTTTTTTTAATTTTGTGGAAGGGTGTACTTTCCAATTGATTCCATTTTAATTTCATCAAAATTGGTAGAGTAGTTTGGCTGAAGTAATTTTTCATCTGAAGCCTAATAAATTATATTGTTGTAAATGCATAGTAATGCTACATGAAAAACTTGATATCAGTGTTGGCTGACAGACATTACAAGTAGATATAAATTGAGTTAGCCAACAAAACAAACCTAAGTAGTGTTTTGAAAGAAAAAACAAATTGGTATTTTGCTCCTGTTTATACTAAAAAGCTTGTTTTGTTCCGAACGAGACATGAATATTTACCAGCAGGTAAGAAGTCTTACAAGATGTTATATTAGTTTTTGTATTACAAGTTTTCCTGAAAAATCTATGTAAGGCTTTTGGCTGTTTGTTAACAATACAAGGCTAGTTTACTTAATAAATTCTTTTTAAAATAATTAGAACACATGGTAAATTATTTAAAAATATTGGACACGTATTTTTTGTTTTGTCAATCAACAAAATGTATAAAGATATAACCCGTTAAAGTCCCGCGTGACGTCACTGACCGACACCTTTTTTACCGACCTGTTGTGTCTTTGATGCGCTTTATATTTATGACCTTTTGTATTACCTATGAAAAAAAATACGTATCTAATATTGATTTATTTTGCCTATAGATCCCACGAAGCAGGGAATGTGACAGGCGTTCCCTATGTTCTACTTTCTTTTGATGTAGATGATGATACCAATATACCATATCCCACCATTATTTTTGCACGAACTTACAGACTGAGTATGCGACTTTCACCTTCTAGCCGCCTTGGGTTAATTTGTAATTTTTTCGTCTTTACTTTACTCCTATATAACAAGTATTTTGAAAAAGTAGTAAGACACAGTCTAGTCTTAACTAATCGTATTTATTTGGATATCGGCGCAACTGTCTATCCGTATTAGAAAATAGACTTTTTTAAAGCCCGTCGAATACAATTTTATAATGCCGCTTTTCTAAGCCCGTTCCACGGCTGCCCTTGCCTCGCTGGGTAACAGACATACTGAGTTTCAGAATATCACTTGGTGACTTTGTTGTTATCTGGTTCAGAGTTCGCAGTTAGCGGTCAGATGTATAAGAAAAACCAGCTTATGAGTTGCAGGCTATGAGAGGCGTGTGTCTAAATCTTATTCTCTAATATGGCCACTATATTTGGTTTTCAACAAATCAAAATATTTCAAAAGAGTTTTGAAATAATTTCTTAATTTGATATACGTTCCAATTTCGAAAATGTTAATGACTAAATTCCAAACTGAAATTAACTTTACTGAGATTTAAAATAAGGAATAGGGCGGTCTAATCACCAATAACTTCATTTCAGTAGCTTAAATTCCCGTACAAAAGGAACATTATTCTTTATTTAGGGGATAATCTTGCGCGTAGCATTTTCCAATTATGTAAGAATCGTTGCGTTGAGCACATAAATACTCGTTTAGTGAAATGGTTTATTTATTATAGGTCCTAAATAGATGAGGCGTGAAAAGCAATGGAAATGCGACAAGGCTTCTGTGAAAATTGTTGGCAAATTGGATCTGGGTAATGGAGACTGAGACTTTGCTTAGTGATTTTATTAATTCTGTGACTTTATTTAAAACACATGCAAAAATAAGGCAAAAGTTTACTGTTAGGTATTTACGTTTTGGCGATTTATTATTTAAAGTGATTGTTATACATTTATTAGTAGATAGATACACATGGTGGTGCTACAATTGCTTGCCAGTTTGTAACACCAAAAAATTTTGAGCAGAATTTCTTTGGAATCTTTTAAATTTTCGTCTTACTTTTTAGATGTTTTTAATATTAAGAATTATTCTGAACAATCTAGTCGTAATCCATCAATCAAATCAAGTATAACTAGAAGTTAAGTATTGAACTTGTAGGTCGGTATTTAAAATCGGTTTGTATTATTTAAATATTTTAAACAAATTATTTAAAGTAAATAAAACAATCGTATGCAGAAAAAATATGAACCTATGAAACTTAATATAAGACAGGGATTTTTTAAGTTTGTTACTCAATAAATTTTCGACCACTGAACGAGTTTATATAAAACTAGAGACATATGTGGACTAAACATTATAGGAAATCATTAAATTATAATAACCAGCTTAAAGATCCTCTGCCCTCATTATAGTTCAGGGATAATCATCTATTCCTGTTCAGCTGGTTCGTTGGATCCACCGGGGCCATCAATCAAATAAAGCCTATCAATTTATCGTGCGATAGTTGCTGCGAAGTGTGTGCATCCACGTTTACTTGAAGTCACTCAGCCTAATCGTCCAAGGCGGTAGTCTGCTGACATCGCATTAATCACCCTGTATATATATCTGTGCAATCAGTATATATGTAGGGTGTTTGAAGTTAAGGATACCAATGATAGTTTAAAAATCGAATTATAATAACATCGCGTCTTACGTCCTGTAAAAATAATACATCCCAGCGCTAGACTGCACAGGAATAGGTGTTCTCTAAAATTAAAAAAAATAAATTTGAAACGCGGAACTTCTTTCATCTTAATGAGGTTGCGCTTCAGGCCAATCCGTTGCATGCAAGACGCTGATTTAAGATTCAATTAATTATTCAGAAAATAGGCCTTTTCAAGCACTTTTTCACATAATTTCATATTTTAAATAACTCTAATTTACTTGCATATGTTTATTTTTTTAAATTAGTGTTCAAAAGCTATAGAATACTAGCGTTTTGGACCCGACCACTGCAGAGAAGTTGACATTGGCCATTGTCTGAGTCGGACAGCAAGCGTTTACATGTCCACATTTCATATGCTTCTATTTGTCTTTCTTCTAAGCCTCACATCAATACAATACAATGGGCCAAATGTAACAATGAAGTTAACGAGTACATGCTGCGACTAAAGAGAATGATTTTCACAGTTTTTAAATCACTGTGAGTCACTTCTATACGTGACTTTATTCTTACTCTCTTTACCACTTCCCGTTTAGCCATGTTCCCAAGTATTTGTACTTCAGCACTATTTAAAGATATTGGCCTGAAACTAGGAGAACTACTGAAGGAGAGCTATTAGTGCTACAGGCATATACATTACTTGTGTAATAAAGAGCGTTGTGTAGATAGCAGGTTAGCGCGCTAATCATGATAATGAAGAGCGTTGGGTAAGCAGGTTAGCGCGCTTATCCTCTGGACCAGATTCTCTAAAGTCTCATATACCAAGAAGCCCACGGAAGCTGTCAAAACGAATTGAGAGCAATGCCACACGTGTCTGTGTTTTAATCGGCCATGGCAACAATTTTTATTACATTTATGGACTCTTTCGCAAATGACTCAACCGCTATCTCGGGTCGGCGACGGGAAAAAATAAATACTGATTACTTATAAATAGTTGTTGAATTGTGTCAAACGGGCCAAGCCACGCGTGCGTCCCTTGTTTACGGGCTGTTATCACTTATCAGGGCGCCGCCATGGGCTGTCTACCGATAGCAACGACAATAACAACAAATTAAGGTTAGGTCAATTTACTAATGATTTTCAAATAAAACGGTCCATATCACGATATACCTCCATGGCGTACTCGTTATGAAAAACGAAAATAAAAATTGTATTGTTAATAAAACGACAAATCTAAACACACAAAGGACATTAAATAGAGGTATTTAGTTAGAGTGGCAGTGAAGTACCGTTTTTTTAATCATAAATCACCATAATAATCAAGTCTTTTTTAGTCTCCACTGTAGGAGCACGACCCTCTCTTTACCAAGAGCCATAAATTAGCCAGAGCAGTCAGAGGATTTGACCTACACTCTCCACGGTGGCCAGACGGGTTGGTAAGGTCTCTTTGATGTTTATAAGCTTTGTTTAGCTTGTATTTCCTAAGTCGCCTTTTACGACATCCACGGAAAGACTTAGAGTGGTCCCATTCTAGTCTGTCGGAACCACACGGCTAGATTTTTTTAGGTAAGAACAATTTGAGTGCGTTTAAGTGACATTGCTGCTTTCCATCGGGTAAGAATCTCTATCTTGTCCAACTCTTCACCAATGTCTTGAAAATCCCTAATTGAACGAGTCGGAAAACAGTGACGTGGGGAGGGAAGTATGACAAGCAACGCAAAGACTGGTGCTGGATAGACTGCCATTTTCCTTCTTGCAGGTGTCGCAAGCCTTCTTAAGATTATTAAAATTGAAAATATGTAATGAGAAAGAATTCGCCACAGGTAGGATTCGAACCCACGAGTCTTAAGATATCTTCATGTCATTCGTATGAATGGGATTTAAAAAGGATGGTAATTATATATTTACGATTTGAGAATCATAAAACTATTATGAAAGTTTGATTACTCGGAAAATCAAGTGAAATGCATTTCTACCTCGGTGAAGTTATAGATGGTTGTTTAATTTTTTTCTATGTCTGGATATGAATTGAATCTGACTATGTATTATTCGTGTAGTACTTATGAGGCAACACGTTAGTCAGTTATAACAGTATAGAGACACTGCAGATTTTCATCCACAAACGTACATTTACGGATAATTCATATATTTTTAAATATTCCTCTTGGTTCCCTATTTTTTTGTTGTTTTTGTAAGTCTTTTTAAAAGCATACTAAAAGCTCTGCTCGGCTCTCGAATTTAATGAGTTTTAACTAGGTATATTATGATAAGCCGTGTGTTTCCCGGCAGAGTGGAATAGGACCATTCCAAGTCTTCCCATGGATTTCGTAGAAGTAGACTAAGGAAACACAAGCTAAACAAAGCTATAAACATCAAAGAGACCTCTCCAACTCGTCTGGCCAGCGTGGAGAGTGTAAGCCAAATCCTCTGACTGCCCTGGCTAATATAAGGGTCTGGTAGTATACCTAGTCGTGCTCCTGAAGTGGAGACTAACAAAGACCTGTTGGTGTAACCACTGATACAAAAAGGGCGGATGGACTTCTTGATAATAAAATCCTGTTTCCAAGCACATTTCGATGAATGTCTGTGACCCCCGTACTCTATTTATAGTCTGTAGAGTTCCGGGCCGCTATCGCTGTTGCTATGTGCACTGATAGCCGGTACACATAGACCTCAGAATCGGTGTTTGCTCATTACTATAAAATTAAATTGTTATTTTCATTACTGTGTAATGAGCAAATACTGACGTCATCAAGTTTTAAAGATTAGTTTTACCATCAGGTAAAAGCGGGTACACGGAACAATCTCTTGCGCAGAGCAGACTCATAATATCCAATGCGAGACCACACTACCTAGCACTAGTTCTTTTGGCAAGTGCATACGCCAGTTTACATACGTCCGATCGGCACATACGCAATAAATATAACTCTGTAACTCGAAAGCCAGATCATGTCATGATCAGGTCAGACGGTTGCCTGAAATCTACACCAGTGGAAAAGCTGGATCCTGGCTGGTACTGCTCCTCCGGACGTTTCCAGAAACTTTGCAAACTCCCGAGAAAAAAAAAGAAAGGGCCAAAAAAAAGAAATGACCGACGGCGTTTGCACCATCACGTGTCTAATACATAAAGCTTGTAGAACTGGCATGGCTTTGAAGTTTCCCGTTTGTCGGGCGAAGTCCAATCTGGAAGGTGAGATCCACAGTTTTTGACGAGCTCCGTGGCGCAGCGGTCAACACAATGACAGCCGGCCTATGACACGGATGGTCCCGGTATCGCTCCCCGGTCAGGTCCAGATGAAAATGATCTTTTTCAGATTGGCCTGGGTCTTGGATGTTTATCTTTATATGTATTTGTTATAAAATATAGTATCGTTGAGTTAGTATCCCATAACACAAGTCTTACTTTGGGGCTAGCTAGGTAAATAAATAAATATATACGGACAATCTGTGTGATTTGTCCGTATATATTTATTTATTTACAGTTAACTCATGCCGTTGTTAGACCGTCTCTCCGTAAGAAGCGAACTGCTGAAGCGACGAACGTAATTTAGAAAATTCTGACGCCCTTGATTGGTGGTCATCTATGTTAGCTATGATTACTTTATTCTTGTTTATTTGCTAGTTACTTTATAATTTTAACAAAACAAGTCAATTATTATTTTTAAATACTTGATACCGAAAATAGAACATCGCTAAAAGTAATATTTAATGATAGATGGGATACTGATTTAGCCAGACATGTATCAACTTCGGTAAACATGTCAAATAAAAATTGAAGCGTACTTTGTTATTGTAGACGTCGTCATTATATTATGTTATTGTAGCCTTGACATGATTCCTTTGATTTTTAATACAAAAATGGCGCCTTTATACATCCGAAAAATATTAAGTTTGACTAGCGTAATGGTTTATGTCTGAGCTATAACCGAATTCAGATTATTTAAGTCAAAATAATAACAGTAATGACTTTCAGATGCTTCGAAACTCCGGAAGGTTTATGGAATGGTTCATAAAATCATAATAGCTAAAATATTTTAGGTCTGTCCAATGATTGGAATACTTTAGAATATTTGTGCCATTTGAATGTTTTCTAGTTCACGGAACAAATTCGAATATAAGGGAATCCGAGCACAGACCGGTTGCTGCAGTCTATTGTCGAGACTTGTGACCACTGGACTGGATTTAGAAGCTGAATTTCTTAACTCTAAAGAAATACTCGACTGGATTTTGTTTTTATTTTGTACCTTAAATTATTTTAATGTTGTTTTATAAACTTAAGTAGTAAGGTAAACAATGTTATATTATAAAATGTAAAGTCTAGACAACACTAGACAAAGTTAATAAAAGTCATTATCAGATCGACCTACGCTTACTTAACCTGCTTAGTAAATCGGATGACTAATTCGGACGCCGCCGCCGCAGAAAGCCAAGTATGGAGTTACAGTTCTGTCAAATGAATTTAAAACCCGTGAAAATAGTTTACAATTCTTCAGTTAGCTCCATGACAGAGACGAAAATACTTCCACCAAAATCAACCTACTTAGTCTCATACTAGTTCCAATGGTTTTAAAATCGTTTGACGAATCTGTAATTTTATTCTTGACTTTACAGAGACTTTAGTATCCCAAGACACAATTTCACAACTTACTGTGGGGCATAGCTCTATTTTTGTGATATGTCGCTTTATATTTATTGATTTATTAGGATCATAAAAATATTACATCCTTTTAGACAGGCTATATTCGGGTAACAATGCAATTTAATCAGAAACAATTTGGTTTACAAAAGACTATCCACGGTCAATACCGTGTGAACTAACTAGTCCTACAAATCTAAGTGACGTTTCTAAAAGTTCCGTTGCTACTTAAATCAATAAATAACGTTAGAGGAATCTGTTATCTGTGTATTTTGTAAACAGCCTTATCGGCATAAACAAGTTTTAAGTAATTCCGTACTCTGGACCACGGCGGGTTTATTTTTAGCCGCGCTCTCTGGCAGCAGTTCCATTCGTCAGGTAACTGCAGCCGAGGAAGCTCCGACCAGCTCCGCGCCAGCCGGCCACCACCATGTCGACAAGACTGAAGATACAATACGTTGTACGTTCGTTTTGTATTTGTGATTTTTTTGTTTGTGTTTTGTGCGCTACGATGTTAAAATTTCGTTTCGTGTGTTAATAATAATATTTTATAATAATAAATAACAATTTTATAAACTAATAGAGGCATAATCTGAATCACTTTTTTTAAAAGGATAGTACTTAATTTAAACAAATAGAATCAATAGAATAGTATGACGAAAAGTTTAAACACGCGGCCATTGTACGTTTTTTTTTTTTTTTTTTTTTTATATAGGGACATATCACACAAATTGAGCCAGCCCCACAGTAAGTTGTGAACTTGTGTCGCAGGATACTAACTCAACGATACTATATTTTATAATATATACTTATATAGATAAATATCCAAGACCCAGGTCAATATGAAAAAGATCTTTTTCCATCTTGACCTGACCGGGGATCGAACCCGGGACCCCCGTGTCGCAGGCTAGCGTGTTGACCGCTGCGCCACGGAGCTCGACAACTACGTATTGTAGCTGATATCGTTTTCTTAAGTTTTGTTTGAAAAGAAATAACTTTTGTTCCAGTAATAGTACCAGAAATTTAAACATTATTGCTATAATTAAAACATCAGTAAGGTGATTAAAAAGACAGAGTCTAAGGCCATTACAGCCATAGGCCACGTTTAGCACTGGTGGGGCGTATAGGTGGATATCAGAATCAAAGAAGTGATGGGTTGCTGTGCGCAAGGCCCATTGACTGAAGTTTTCGCCTCGTCTGGGAGGGATGAGAAGTAGCTGGTAGGTACATTCTCCGTTTTTTTTTTATCTTCATGGAAGGGAATTCAGAATTGTCTACTATAAAATCTCATATTAATGAACGAAAATCTTTTAAACGCTGCGTATTAAAAAGTTGAAAATATAGCTTTCTATAATCAATTTTTTTAGCCTCGTTCAGAGATACGTGACTTATAAAAGTATAAAGGTATTTTATTGCCAAGAGACGATAACCTTATATTCAATCAACTCGCGACGATTTACCACGTTACAATAACCCGTTAGTCCTAGATTGGCGAGTTTCTGCGTCTGTTTCTAGTTCCATTACGCGATTAGAAATCTCGCGGATACATTATTAATCTTGTCTCCCTCACACGTCCTCGTATTTCTTACTGGCAGACGACTGTAGTGCTATTTCACTGTTAACCGACTTATTTCCTCGAACGCGATTAGTTCGATTCAAAACAATAATTAGCTTTCTAATTATTTAGATATTTTAATTAATTAATTATTAAAACTAATAATTATGTACCTACCTAAAGTTTGTGTTAAAATATTAACTCTTGTCTTGCGGAAAAGCGGCGGAAATTTGAAAATTCCGAAACTGCGGAAAATTCGAAATTTGAAATTTTATACCTTATTCCATAAAATTTTAATGTTACCTTTTAGAATTCGTCGCCTGGCAATTAGGCTATTTCATAGAGGACTGATCAGTGCTTAAGCAAGAATATAACTATTTACATTTATGACATTAGAAAGGATTCAATTATTAAGATAAAAAGAAGAAGGTGGTTTGTGGTGGAATGTCAGCTTGAGGTTGCTTTAGACGATTTTGCAAATTAATTTTAATGGACTTTATAATATGAATTTGGTGTAGTTTGGTGGTATAAATTCTCGTGCTCATGAACAATTTGTGAAATAGTTTAAGTTAACTGATAAATCATCATCATCATCTGATCATCAAATGATGATGATGACTGATAAATGGACTCGTATAGATTTGCCACCAGAAGCTCCCACGAGGCATCAAAGAACATACGCTATCTTTGATGCTACTTGATAAAACTTTACCGTGCAACACCGATACTAGTGTTTCATTAT
The DNA here is from genome assembly GCA_963082605.1 of Rhodophaea formosa. NCBI lineage: Eukaryota > Metazoa > Arthropoda > Insecta > Lepidoptera > Pyralidae > Rhodophaea > Rhodophaea formosa. The sequence continues at coordinate 16,347,246 of OY720206.1, forward strand.
ACTGGACATTGGCAGAATCACTGAAATCTCGGTGGAAGTAATTTCGTAATATAAAGCAGAAAAAAAAGAAACAACGAAACAACCAGTATAAATAAAAATGTCTCGCAGTTCAATGTTCTAGTTAACTTTTTCTTTTAAATCTTTCTTTTATCATTGCTTATTAGACCTACTTTTTGAAAATAGGATAAGTTTGTGTTCAGCTGGCGGGACAATTTGTATGATAATATCGATATTTTTTTTCGAGCTACTCATAGAAAAAGTGTTTCATATTGAAGGACTGGGTTGCCCCTTAAAGTATCCGCTAGGTTTCTTCACCCTATTGTGTTAGGCGTCGCGTTCATACTATTATCGCATGAAATACATATGTAAAATAATAGTTTTAGTCCGTGTACCTTTGGAATTGGTAAAGCCATTAGGATTAGTAATCAGAATGTGTTTTCTGTTTTGCTTTTGTACGTTTTATATAAAAAGACATAAGCGACGGGATTTCGCTCATCGAAATTCCATAGAGAAAGACCTTTAGCTGGATCGAATTTGCGCCGACGAAACTCTCAATGAGTTCTGTGGCTCAAACTCATTTGAATCGCAGGGTTGCGGGTTCAACCTCTGGCCAGGTCAAGATAGATAACAATCTATTCAGATTAACATTCAGATGTGTGATTTGTCCCTATTTATTTGCCCGTATAGTACGAGTACTTACCTGAATCATTACCGTTTGTTCCAGGTGTACCTAATTCTGATAGTATGCAGAAACAATGTAATTGCCGAAGAGTCAGTCACGTTTAAGATCACCGACACGGTCCTGACCTGCAGCGGCTGGTTGGCCGTCCTTATCAACAAGGTCTGCGACAACGTCTACACGATCGTCAAGAGGGATACTTCGATACTCATGGGTATGTATTTGTGCTGATCTCCTTACGCTAAGCACGCATGGACTAAGACTGGACAGGGTTCTTTCGGAGTTTTCTTCTCATTCAGAAACGCATTCCGAAACGCTTGTAGTTTTTTGATTTTGCAAACATAATTTTGCAAATAGAAAAATAAACAACAGAAAAAATTGATAGTAAAATATGGGTCACTCACGTATGAAGTCAGTTACAGGCCGACATCTTTTGACCTCATCTGGTCAGTCATCCCAGTCCGTACTGATATTATGCAAGTATCTCACTTAAGTTTAAAAAAAATCAAAAAACAGAAAAATATGAAGATTTTGAATAAAAATTATTCATTTTCAACGTCACAGACGCAATGTGATTCATTACGCTTTTGCGTCAATAGCTGGCCCGATTCATCACATGTAGTTAGATGCAACCGACAGGAATCATCCTCACATTCTTTCAAAATAACACTAAAAAGTTGTAGTGTTTTATTTATGGAGGCAAATGTTGGTAAATGCAAACTGAGTAAGCTATACAAATAAATAGAACAAACATAGCATCCTTTACTGCAGTTTCCTATTGAATATACTCGTAAGTGTACACATGTATTCAGTTTCGTTTCAGTTTGTGCTTACAGAGAAAATTTTGGTTGGGCTTCGCAGTTGTAAAATTAAACTTTTTTTCACTCACGTAACGTGTTTTAAGTTCTAAATGACGATGTTAAAGATGGTGTTATTACAACGAAGATATTGTATTACTTAAACTGTAGATCATAGACGTAAAATAAAATTTCAGAACTGAATGAATTATGCATTCACGGAAAAGAAAATTAAAAAAGTACCTAGAAATATTGTATTTTTTTCTTTCATCTTCTTCCGTTTTCATAAAAGTCTAGCGTCTCTTCTTGCTGATATAATAGGTTAGGGAAAAGTTATTTTGTACGGAGATTTTATCCATTCATAAAAAGAGGTGTGACTTTAAAATCAGAATTCTCTGATAGAAAATGTTTAAACAAACTTAGTGCTATCTTAATTGGACCCTGTAGTATGGCCATAAGCATCACAACTTTTTGCGAAGCCTATTTTCTATTTTCCGTTTTTTTTTATAAACTTTACAAAATGTATAAAATTTCTTCGACAATCTGATCCTACAGATTTTTTTTACTTTTTTCTACACTTCTTGAAAATTTTACCTTTCTAATGGTATCAAAACCAGCCAGATATCTACATACAGCATAACTGAAGATATTTGATTACCTACTATTTTAGCCATAAAACATACGAAAAAACATTTTTCCCAAATTCGAGATAGGTAAACGTTTATTTATTTACAGCACTTTTTTTTCTGATCATCATTATCATTTCGTGTAGGTGACACGGTCAGTCGACCATGCACACCCTGTTGGTACAGTTTCACAAAAATTACCTACTTTTTTATTGTTGCAGAAAAAATGGCACCAAAAAGCGTTCAAGAGCAGAAAACGAAGCAACGTTTGCTCGCCAAAGAGCATTGGCGCCGCGTCCGCCGCCAGGTGGCGTCCGAGTGCTGCGACAGCCCGTGTACCGTCGGCAACATCATTATGTACTGCCCCGATGACGCCAAGGTCATCAGAGAAAACCCCAATCTATTCGACGACTAGATGCTGCTAGCCTTCTGCGGAGTATTACTATTTATAGTTACTTTTAGTCAATTCCACACTTACTCGATTAGCAAAATAGTCAAATTGTTAGTAACTACCTGACGCCCGAATACTCAAAGGCGTGTTAGATGCATCTTAACTAAAATCGTTTTCAAGTCTCGTTCTGTCGATGTGTGGATTACCTAGCAAAACAAAGACAGTCTAAGATTTAAGGTCATTAGTAAGATTATTGAGAATATTCGGGTTGTAATGTTATAAATACAAATACCTATTCTTTCAGGTGTAAATTTCTCAGCTCGTCAACGTAAACTACTTTGCTTATGTCCTATAAGCAAAGTAGTTTACGTTGACGGCGAAGAAGGCTGAAAACTAATAAAAAAAATTTACATTCCCATACAAAAGTATTGGCCGGCCTGGCAATTGGTATAAAAAAGTCTACAAGTACCCAGCATTGATTCCATAGGAAAAGTTTACGTGAATTGACACACGGTATATACCTATACATATATTCGTACACTAATTATACAGGATTTAAATGTACGGCCAACATACTATGTGTATAGATTTACCCTCAACATAATATATATATATATATATATATATATATATATATATATATATATATATATATAGATATCCCTTTACGGTAAATGTTGATCAGATGCGACTTCACGCGAGCACTTTGTTGATCCGAAAACGCATGTTGATCCGGCGCCTTTTGTTGATCCAATATGCATCTCTGGTAACAAAAGTGGCTCCGACCGGATCAACATCTGCACTATCGGACTTCTTACCTAGTGTTCGCTGAAGTTGATCCGATATACAAATCCACCTTGCGATAGTTACGGATAATGTTGATCCGATTTAAATGAACCAATCAGAGCACAGGAAGCGATCTGATTGGTTGAAAGCAGCCGCGACGTTGCCGTTTTGTATCTTAAACTATCCCAAACTACACAACATTTAATCCATCGTCTTTAGGCTCGTTAGACGAGTTTGGGCTCGTTGGATTTGTCTTGACAAGAGCATTAATTTTTATTAGTGTCGAGGGTTTGATGATGCTTCTTGAAGGTGGCCATAACATCTCCTGAACTACACAACATAACCCTATCGTGTTTGGGCTTATTGAATTTGTTTTGACCAGAGCAATACAGTGCCTATACAAATGACTAAAATGTCAAAAATAAAATTACATAAACGTAAAAAAAAATTTTTAAAACAAACTTTTATTTAATGCTCAGTAAAAAATAAACTTCAAATATCCATCAATGTACTGGTACTTACTTTTTTTTTTTTTGACGAATGCCTGGACCGATTTAAGAAATTCGTTTTTGTTTGATGGTTATTCATTATAGATGGTCCCATTACATTTTTATTGAACAGTGGCGAGCGCTTTTTGAAAAAATAAACAAAAACCAAAAAAATTTTTACAGGTATGCCGTTCGGATTACACTTATTTCTATTTTTTTCTTATGCCTATTAAAAAAAATTATAGGGTTGAAGTCGGTTTTTGTTTTTTTGTTAAAAATATCTTAAATTATTTGATTGTTAGACATCAAAGCTTTTTGTTTGTATGGTGAACGTCTGGTGTTCCCCATCGTCTAGTTTGTAATAAATATAAGTACTCATTTCCATTACTTACTTACTGCAGCGTCTCTTGCTGACAGTTTTACTTGTCAGCTTGCCTCTTGCGCAAAGGCTCTAATGATGTCTTCACAGTTGCCTATCTCTTTCTTTACACGCCGCCTCCGTTATCTCATATCCCCATCTACTCTACTGTGCCCCTCTCTTTATTTTCCTATCAGATCAGATGACCTTGACTCAGTTACTCAGTTTGATGTTGAGAATACTTCTTTCAATTTTCTTTTGACCATACTTTTAGAATGTTTCTCTGTTATGAGGCTTACATCAGCGAAACTAGGTAGACTCTTAAATTCTTCATCTCCGTCATTTGATCAAATTGAAAGAAGTCTACGAGAGTACTTCGGTAGTACATTACTTGTAGTATTTTTAATATAACTTTTCATCAATTCAAATTAAGAGACCTGCTGGTAATGTGTAGTTCTCTTAAATAATCAAATACAAAATAATGAAAAGTAATTCCAAAAATACTAAAAGTTATTTACTTCCGATGTACTATAGTAGATTTTTAGATGCGATGCGAATGTGAACAAGTGAACTGTCGCACGCAGAACGCGACGTTGCCGTTTTGTGCTCGAGTACCTATTGGTCAATTTTGGCTCCGGATCCACATTGTCTAAGTAAATGTCGCATATAATTTGAATATACTCTGGATCTAAAAAGTCATATCCAGTATGATTTTTTAAACCGTTAATGGATCAACATATACTGGTGAAATCACCGACGAGTATGTTGAAAACCTGCAAGTGCAGATCCACCGACGTCACACGCGCATCTAGAACGGATCAGAGTATATCAGTTTGCGCGACGCGGATCTGAGTAAACACGTAAAATAGGTGGATCAACAATTGTTCTAACTTCTCACTGGATCAACATTTACCGCAAAAAGTTCATTATATATATATATATATATATATATATATATATATATATATATATATATATATATATATATATATGCTATAAATGGACAACTCAGCCCGAGATTTTTCTATACAGCCAATGCATTAATTTTTAAAAACTTTAATTTTTTTCCCTATTATTTAATATTTATTTTTTTCCCTATTATTTAAATCTTATGGGACCAAACGCAATGTCAAAAAAAAACATCACTTCCTTCCATATGTGAAATGTGGAATCGGAACATAGATGTTATGAGTTAGAAAGGATAATATATGAAACCAGAAGAAAGTCATTGTTCTCAACAATACAATTTAATCGTGCAATCGCAAAAAAAAAAAAAAACATGCTAAGTACCTTAATCTGTACGGAAAAACTGTTCTTTTTTCGGGATGCTTCTCGATTTTGTATTAGTGAGGGCATAGTAGGTAAACTGATCTCCGTTCCTTCTTTAAATGTTTTATTACTCAAAATATAAATTAAATTATTGTAGACAATAAAGTGCCAAATAAACCTGCGCAAAATAACTTTTTTTCATTAAGTAACCACAATGTCAACCGTGTGGGTCGCGGCAGAGTAGAATAGGATCACTCCAAGTCTTCCCGTGGATGTGGTAGAAGGCGACTTAGGAAATGCAAGCTAAATAAAGCTTATGAACATCAAAGAGACCTCGCCAACCGGTCTGTCCAGCGTGGAGAGTGAAGGCCAAATCCTTTGACTGCGCTGGCTAATATACTTATATATAGCTCTGGTAGTACAGAGAAGGTCGTGCTCTTGCAGTGGAGACTAACAAATACCTGAAGATGATGAACCACAATGTTCTGTACTGTTGCTGACACTTATTATTATATTCTTCGTCTTGACATCACGAAAGAAGTCCAGTTTTGCGATTTGGCTAAACTCACTTCTAAAACACTTGTTGTGCTTAATAGAATCAAACAATATTTCGATCCAGCTCATCGGTTGCTGCACACAGCTTAAATACGGCCGCCTATGGAGTATTGTTTTCATCTTTGAGCTGGAGTACTAGACTATCAGCTCTATCTACATATTTGAACGTATTTAAAATAGAGACGTTCATTCTGTAGAACTAATGCAGAAATGTGAGATCCCAAAGTGGTTCTACCGTATTTATTAGGGGAGGCGCTGAAGAATTTTTTGATTTGGTACCTGCAGTGAAATTTCACTATCACACCTCACGCCGTGGAATCAGGCTTTACGCTCTCGAAGCCTGGCGATCCACAACTTCACGTTTTTCTTGATCTCTGATCTTGATCTGTAGATGTCCATGGGCGACGATGACTCTTACCATCAGCTGTTTCGTATGCTCATCTGCCCACACAATTATGAAAAAATACGAACATGTAAACGTTCGCACCTAAGACCGTACAACTACTGGCATTGAGGCCAGGAACAGAAGCCTGCGGTACGTCTTCATAGGACTACCTTCCCCGTCATCAATCGTGGCCAAAACTTCAGAATTGTGGCTTAAAAACTACGTTTCTGTTGCTACGATTCTGATGACAATGTTGTTTTTGGTAAAAACTAACACATTAATAGTGGTATCAATAATATTGTTACTTCACACCATTTTATGACTGACAAATACAAATCTGAACCTGCGAAACAAAAAAAAAAAACAAACTGAAATGCTTTAATAGCATAGCCAAAGCTCTATAGAAGGAGGGGATTGTAGAGTAGGGTATGGAAGAAACAGACAAACTAATATATATTAATAGTGCATATACTATTCAAAACTTAAGAGACAGCGGTTTTGTGGGGCGCATCCCCCGCCCCTCACAAAAACAGGCAGACTGATAATATCAGTAGTATATTATGCTGAAATATCAGTTGCCATATTCAAAGCTCAAGGGGGTTTGTAGAGCGCAGACCTCTGCCAATCAAAAGGACAGTCAAACTGATATGTTTCAATATTATATGTCATAAATAAAGCTCACAAGAAGGGAAGTTTCAGGTGGCAAAGCGCCCACGGGCTACTTTCACATATTCAAAGCTTAATTTATTTATTTTCTATAGGGAGTCAAAATTGGGCTACTTATTGCTGACATAGAATTAGGCATTTAGACACAAAGCAAGTCACAGAGTGACTTCACAAAACATTTGTTCGGAACCCTCGTTGCATGAGTTCGATCCCTCGGCCAGTTCATTTCATTGCTAATCAGTGACAATTTTATTATTAATTTCGATACATACAGCATGAAAGTAGTAGACATTTTAAAAATGTTCTCAATGGAAAAACACCTAATATCAAAGAAAGCTCTTATAGGATAACATACAATAGTACACTCCACATCTTTAAAGCCTATTATGTCCCGCAAGTAACAGAGGAAGGACAAAGGCGAAGAAAATAGGAAGGCTACGCCTAAAGCGGATTACCCAAACGTTGTTTGATGAATTGTCTTCTCGGACATGTCACAGCCTCACAGCGCAATGTTTTCGTTATTGTTTCGAATAACGAATTTATTCTTAACAATAACGAAAACATTGCTTGGAAAATGTGAGAGAAATTGAATAGTTTTTTTTATTAGCCTGGTATTGTGTCCCCGATTTACTTATCTTGCTTGTTGCCGAAGGATGCTCTCTACATACTTAAATAGTTTTTATCCTAATTTAATTTTTGCTTTACTTACCTCTTTTTGTAAGTTTTAGAATTTTCATTATATTGATGGTAAGTTATTTTATTTCCATAAATAATATTTTTATATAAGTAAAAAAGTGTAAATAAGTAAGTATATTGTACGGCCTCCTATGATGAAAATCCTTGGGGGAGGCCCATGTCTCGCAGTGGAGTTTTGCGGCCGAGATGACGACGGCAACGATTGCACAATCTTGCGAAAGTGCGAGAAAATCAATACTTCGTAGGTTTTGTTGTAATACCTAATGGAAAAAAATTAAATATAACTTGTAACTTAAATTTGTAATTATTTGTATTACATGAAAAAGCTTCTTCGTTTTACACGGAAAACTCAATGCGCAAAGTTTGGTTTATGTATTTTAATTACCTAATGAATTTAATATTTATCAATATCATGTATTAAACTTATGTTTTTCAATTTTGTGCCAATAAATTGAATGCCCATTGGAATATAACGCTTTGTTGACTTTATACAAAATATACCTAAGTATATTTAAGTACAAAAATGAAAGTCATCACCCGGTTTATAAATCTAACATATCCTTCAGTATTATTATCTTTACCTCAGAGGAAAATAACTACTAAACTTAAATAATTATAATAACATTTAGGTATGATGTAAATAGAACAATGACGCATTTCATTTATAAGCGACAAGACGAATTAGGATCAGAAATTATCCATCCGAGGTGTATTCTCTTCTCTACAATATTAGGATTAAGTTTTGCCATAAGAGTAGAGGTTTCGGAAAAGTTGATCGTCACTTCTATACTTATATACTTCTTTCCCTTTAAAACATGACGGTAAAAAAAATTGTTATATTTCATAAAATATTCAAGATTGATAGAACAAGTAGTACGTAATTTAAAAAAAAATGAAAACTCAAATTTTTCCTAAAAAACTACTGAACTGATTTTAGCCCTAAGTTAGACTATATTAGCTAGTTTCCAAAGTTAGACTAAATATAAATAAATATATACGGACAAATCACACAGATTGAGCTAGCCCCAAAGTAAGTTCTTATGTAAGACTTGTGTTATGGGATACTAACTCAACGATAGTATATTTTATAACAAATACATATATAAATAAACATCCAAGACCCAGGTCAATCTGAAAAAGATCATTTTTCATCTTGACCTGACCGGGGATCGAACCCGGGACCATCCGTATCACAGACCGGCGTGTTGACCGCTGCGCCACGGAGCTCGTCTATAGGTACCAAGTTTAACTAAAAAATAATAACTGTAATGTAACTTATAATTTTTAATATTTTTTGCGGACATACCTAAAATAAACAAACATACATACATACACTTATAAAATTTGGCACACGTGTTTATAAGCTGGTATAAACTAACATGTTAGGTATAGCAAAACTGTGTAATTCTGACTATATTACATAGATACCGGTCGAATTCTTTTACTTCTTCTTTTGATATTTTGAAGTCGGTTGAAAATTTTAAATGTCGTTGCTGAAGTGCGCAAGTAACTACTCGTAAGTATTTAATTGCCGAAGAGTTGGTTAAGTTCGACAAGTAATTTTTTTTAAAAAGCATCACCCGAAATTTGTTTGTCGTACTCCAATAACAAATATAACCATGTTAGGATTTGCCATTGCCTCAAAATTAAATAATAAATATAAATATATACGGACAAATCACATAGATTAAGCTAGCCCCAAAGTAAGTTCTTAAGTAAGACTTCTGTTATGGGATACTAACTCAACGATACTATATTTTATAATAGATACTTATATAGATAAACATACCTTAAAAAATTATACCTTAAAATAGCAAAAAATAAAATACTCAGCAGCTTTTTTGACAGTTTACGTCCGCCAATTGTTTTTTTTTCTGTCATCACACCGCATATGACATTCCGGGGAAAAATACTAATCTAATGATATTTTTCACTTCAAAATCGGTCAAGCCGTTTAGACAGAAACTAACATATATATACATTTTTACATACATACCGAAAAAATTACCCTCCTTCTGGGTGGGTCAGTCGGGTAAAAAACGGGTGTGACACGGAACCTAAAGCTTAAGTTTCGACTTCATTTTGGCCGAAATAGTATTGAATATGAGCACAAATAAAAAAAGATGCTCCGTTAGCATGAAGAGTTCAAATTAATCATCCATAATTTACATTTCGGCAAATGCAATTAACACTTTAGAATGATAATTCAATATTAGCAGTATAAAATATAGTTAAATGAGACCGACCAAATATTCGATTTCAGCCCTCTCCGTATTTAAATACGGAGAGGGCTGAAATCGAATATTTGGTCGGACTCAAACACTACGTGATAGGGTTCGTATGGTTTTTAGCGGAATCACCTTATAATATATGAAACCGCTCTCCCCTGCAATGTAACAACGTTCTAACATTTCTGCTTTACTATATAAGCAGGGATTCACATTAAATTTACATACAATCTTCATCCATTACCCCGATCGGAACATCGACATTTAGGTAAGCATGCGTGTAAGTTAATATTTCGATGTTCTATAGGAAAATGTAATATGACATTTGACTAGTACGCTTTTGCCAAAAATGTTTAATTTGTGTTTGAAACATAATTATTTAGAATAGAAAATCCGCTTTAAAAAAGCACCCAAATCGGTTAACCAAATAGCTTCGGTGTCACAGACAGACACACACATATCGGTCTAACTTATAACACTCTTTTTGCTTCAGGGGGTAAAAAGGTAACAATTTATTCTAATAGCCAATTCGCACAATCTCGCTTTTCAGATCGATGTCCTGAAATTATTAAGAATCCGCCATTTTTTTTTAATCACACAAATTGAGCCAGCCCCACAGTAAGTTGTGAACTTGTGTCGCAGGATACTGACTCAACAATACCATATTTTATAATATATACTTATATAGATAAACATCCAAGACTCAGGTCATACTGAAAAAGATCGTTATCCAGCATGACTTGACCGGGGATCGAACCCGGGACCCCCGTGTCGCAGGCTGGCGTGTTGACCGCTGCGCCAAGGAGCTCGACTTTTTCCACATAAATAAAACAAACAAAGCGTTTGTAGCGCCTCCACCGGTAATTATAAAAACTATTTTACGATATGATCAAACAATCTTGACCATTTCATGAAAGAGCCACGCGTTTAGGTTGAGTTCTTAAATGTTTGTCTCCCAACTTTGTGTCGTATTGACCACCTATGTTTATAAATGTCTATCACAGTTAGTGATCTGCCGTTCCCAAATTCCCATTCCTGAGAAACGTTTCCCAATCCCGTTTCCGGGAATATTCCCAATTTCGGGGAAACGTTCCTGTCCTAATTAGGGAAACGTTCTCGCATTTCTCGGACATGTTCATAAATTATTGGAAATCATTTAAATATAATGCGTAGAATGGGTTTGGCTACACCATATAGCACCATAGAGCTAATAATAACTGCCGAACACATCTACTTACCTAACAAGTTCTCCGAAGGCAGGAGGCGCTCGAGATAATTTACCCATATTAGGACACACCAATCCAAGTGAGGACTGGACTAGACTTACTAGAAATAGAGCCATACTAGCGGTTGCTTAACAAGCCAATAAGTTTTTTCAGATTTTATTTTATTATAATGAGCTAACTCATATTTAAACCGTAAGGTGCTTTTAATACAAATCAGGTGAGCCCAAACACAATTGGTTTACCTTGTTTAATTTATGAGTTCCTATGACCAAGTTCCGATTTCATCATTAGAAAAGGTAATTGACTCCGTAATAAATTTCACCTCAATCCAAGATTTGACCAACATAGAGAGAGAGACAAACTTATAAAGGCAGTTTGGTTTCCGGCAGAGTAGAATAGGACCACTCCAAGTCTTCCCGTGGATGTCGTAGAAGGCCAATCCGTCTGGCCAGCGTTGAGAGTGTAGGGCAAGTCTTCCGACTGCTCTGGTTTATATATTGCTCTGGTAGTACAGAGAGGGTCGTGCTCCTGTAGTGGAGACTAAAAAAGACCTGGATGATGATGATAATGAGAGAGACAAACAGGGCAAGTTATGTAACAAAATACTATAGGTATACATATAGAGACAAATCACACTTATATATATACAAGACCCAGGCCAATCTGAAAAGAACGTTTTCCATTGTGACCTGGTCTGGGATCGAACCCTGGTCCACCCGTGTCACAGGCTGGCGTGATAACCACTGCGCCACGGAGGCCGTGTAATAAAATCATCGTATTAAAGTATAGCATTGGTGGTCCTGTATCGGCAGTCTTCTTTACCAAGGCACTCTTGACAAAGTGGCTAGGTCGGTGACATGAGCGATAATGGCGCCGCGATCGATGAGGTCACCGTGATAGATAAGGGCCGTGGTAGGAGCCAGATCACCATACGATAACCAATATTTATGATCACCGACATCGTATTCATTAATTTGAAAAAACAAACAATGATAACTCAATATATTACGTTTAAACAAGTCGATTATTGCAAAAAATAAAGAACCCTTGCTCTTCTGAAATTAAATAGGACGGCATTTTTTAAAGACATGGTTTTTGAGACAAATCTAACGATGGCTTAAAAAGTCAAAACCCATACAAATGGTGCTCTTTAAAGGTCTTAGTGTGACCAGCATTGATGTGTTTTGTCAATAACGGTGTACAACGTTTTGTTAGCTCAGCCATTACGGTTTACATATCTTAAATAAAATAGACATTTACACGGAAGCCGTAATGAATATTGACCATCAAAACGATGTTCACCATAGTTGTCAAAAGTTAGCAAATAGGCCTGCAGGGCTTCTAATAGGTTGAAAGTGGCCCTGTTTGTCTGTTCCAGCATGAAGCTCGCTACACTATCGTGGCTAGTAGTGTTGGTGCTCAGCACCATGGCGGAAGAAGATAAGGTGACGCTCTGTGGAACAGAGCTGGCGAAGGCCAGAGTTCTGCTCTGCTTTGGTGCAGAGTATGTCTTGAAGAGGATGGCACCATCAGAATGTAAGTAGTTTAGACGCTTGTCTCTTTCATTTGAGCGGATTCCTAGTTGCATCCTTAGCTAATATTTTCGGAAAGGAGTTTAGATGATTATATGTATATAATTAGGTTTAAGTTTGGTGCCGTGTGGTTCCCGGCAGAGTAGAATAGGACCGCTCCAAGTCTTCCCGTGGATGTCGTTGAAGGTAAGACGCTGGAAACACAAGCCAAACAAAGCTTATACACATCAAAGAGACCTCTCCAACCCGCGTGGAGAGTGTAGGCCAAATCCTCTGACTGCTCTGGCTAATATAAGGCTCTAGTAGTATAGAAAGGGTCATGCTCCTGCAGTGGTGACTAAAAGACCTGATGATGATGATTGTTTAATGGGTCCTTGTAGCCCTCAGTGGCTACCCTTTCTGGCTTCGCACGGAGGAAACATGGTCCATTGGTGAGAAAATTTTGAACAGTCGGTTCACTAGTTTCTAAGATTACATATAATAAAACAAAACAAATCGTCTTTGTAAAGTCGCGAAGTATAAGTTTAGGTAAACAATTTACTTTTTTAGTTAGGTAGTACCTATAGATACTTAAACAATTTATTTTAACTTTCCTATAGGAAAGAAAAACAATGACTACATTTTATCCGTGTTCCTGTTGGAAGAAATGTTTTGGTTAGGTACGTCAAAAATGAATACGTAGTTAAAGAGTAACTTTATTAGTATTTGTTCTTGGTAAAAAAAAAATTTATTTATTTAATAATTTTGATCGAGAAACTGCACCAAAATTTTATTCGTAATCTCATACCCACTTACTTATTGTAACCTATGTTTATGTAAGAAAATACCTTATCTTACCAGACGACATGGAGGTAAACATGCTGCCCCACAGAAGGTATTGGAGCGGGCGCAATGGAGTGGGCATCCGCTGGGAGCGCAACAAGCGAGGCCTGGTTGATGAGTGCTGCTTGAATGCCTGCAGCGCCGACGTCATCCGCAACTACTGCTGAACACTTACCGGAACCAAAGCTTACATAGAAAATATATGGTAACATAAACAAATATATCAATATGATTGTTTATGTTACCATATATCAAAAATATCAATATAAATTATCATTATTAATGTCAGGAAATAGAGCTTCGTAAATCGATTTTTCGCGCCAAAACCAATTGTACAGAATCTAAATCTTGTTGTTATGACTGTTTTATGTACCTAATTTGTACCATAAAGATTTAAAAACAAAACAAATAAAAACTCTATATACTAATTTAATCAATTTATAAACATACAAGATTTGCACATTTAATAATATAGCATAGATAGGTACCAATTTGGTATTAACCATACATCCCAAGAAGCTCTAAGCACACATACTTATGTTTAGAGATGGTCTCTAAGCGTGGACCCTAACCCTAACACCTAACCAAACGTGGAGCCTCACTATCCTGTCAAAGGTAAAAATGCACGGGCTTACCTGTACTCGTAGCATGGCGCCCGAGTGTAAATTATTCTTCGCCCGAGACGCCGTTTATATCGCGCGATAAACTATCCCCAATTCCCCACGGAAAACAAGATGGCGATAGCACATGCCATGCTACGCGGGCTGGAGTGAGATAAAAATTGTAACGTCAGAAAGAACTAGATATTGAAAAAAAAAACTGGATTTTGTAACAATCAGAAGTTTATATTAGAATGTAAAAATATATTCCTTGTACTTACCTTTATTCTATCATAGTTACTCGTTTTCAAGAATATTATTATTATAATGCCCCACTGTACACGAGTTTTTGGTTTTATTTTACCCATTATATTTTTACTTAATTTTGCCCGGGTGTCAAACCGAGTTCATTCCTTGAAAACCTTAATTGTATTTAACTCATACACTCGTAAATAAATGTATTTAACTCATAAATTCGTAAATAAAGACTATTCTATTCTCAAGTATTTTTTGATTTAAGTAATGTGACCTGTTTAATCAAATGCAGAAGTTTCATAAAAATCCCGTCCATACAATAAGGGTCTATCTAAAAACTCGTCATTATACAAAATGTGTTCAATTAAATGCACAATATTTTATAAGATAGCACGTCTATTAAGCAGGTGATTCAACTTGCCAATAGTTTAATAACGGAGTCAAAATCCCTAATTGATTTTGATCCCGCAAGAAAAAAGAAAAAAAGTATTAAAAAAAATTTTGCCTTGATCTGGCTGATTGGTCAATTTATATGGGAGGTTCAATATATATTTCATCTTTTTTCTTGCTGCTCTACATGCTGAAATTTTGATCGTTTTGGACCTTCAAAGCAGTGATTCTGTCCGTCATTATGAACAACTTTTCCTATAGAAATAATGTTGAGAACTCAAAATTTTTGACATTCCCTTGCAAATTGACCGGGCGGCCTAATAATTTTTGAATGGAAATGTCAAATTTCGACAAACATATCGACGGAATGAATTAACCCTTTACGCCTGAAGCACACAGCCGCAAATGCGGAACGGAAGCGTTCCGGAATGGAACATTGGCGAAACCGCGAAACGTGTCATGATTTTGTTTGGTGCATCGCACACTGCAAGCGGAACGAAACCGAAACGGAATCATACAAAAGCATTTCGCGGTTCCGCCAGTGTTTCGTTCCGGAACGTTTCCGTTCCGCATTTGCGGCTGTGTGCTACAAGCGTTAGGGGTCCATAACGATCAAAATTTCGTGGTGTATATTTTATTGTGGACTAGCAGCCCTCCCCGGCCGCACCCGGGCATGTATTATACCTATGAACCTTCCTCATGAATTACTCTATCTATTGGGGAAAAATGCAGGAAAATCCGTGCAGTAGTTTTTGAGTTTATCGCGAACAGACAAACAGGCGCGGTGGAGGACTTTGTTTAAAAATATGAACTGATTCAGATTCCAACATCAAAATGTTGCTTGGTTGTTCAGAATCATCCTGTATAATACATGCTAGTTCTGAACCCCCAGGCAATGTTTTAATATATACATACTATCACGTCTTTATCCCTTGCGGGGTAGACAGAGCCCGAGGTCATAAAACCTACAGGCCACGTTTAGCATCGTAGTGGGCGTAAAAGTGGAAAGCGGAATCAAAATAGTGATGGGTTGCTAGCCGCATCGTCTATCAATGTGATTCCTTAGATTTTCGCCCAATCCCGTGACCGGCTTTTACGGTCTGCGCGGGAAGAAAAGCAGCTGCTATATTCTATGTTTTTTCTTTTCTCCGAAACCAGCATGGAAGAGAATGAATGTTTTAATCTCGTAATAATACTCCCTACTTAATACAATACAATATAGCATGAACAAAAGGTGACACCACATGACCTTGTATCGGCGGCCCAAAAGTATATTTCGTGTGTCTTTTCTGACAAGTTTGTGTTCTATCAGTAATCCTCATTCTCCCCGGCTGATGATGAAAAAGCCCAGAGTCCACTAGCTATTCACTAGGACTGGTTCTGATCTAATCTTTGCCACCCAAAGGGTAGACCAAAACGAGTACTAGGATAGTTTTTAGCAAATTTATTTATTATTCTTCTCGGTGGAAATTGAGCCCATGACCGGGTTATTGGGCAAACGCTTTAACCACTAGATCACATAGGCTGTCAATAATTTAGCGATAGGTAAGTACCATGTTTTAGAGGAATAAGTGATCCTATACCTTAAACCATCTCCACATCCCATCCAGCTACCTTTATAACCTTTCATATTAGATACACATCACCACCTTTATGATCTTTCATATTACTCATCCAGTATACCGTTCAATATTAATTATTTAGCACAGTAAACCTTAGTGAGCATTTGAATACTTGAATATAAACTTGTTTATGATGGAAAGTTAGAGTGACTGGTGCGCTGAAAGTTTTCTATCATCAATCAAAATTTTACTAAAGAATATTTTGTCAGCTGCATCATTCATTTTGTTTGCCTTCCCGATACATTCAAACATAGCTCTTTTTCGAGACCAGTTACTTTACAGAGGGTAGGGCAAAACAAAACTAAAGAGTTATTGTATACATCATTTACGGTTTCGACAGAGCCTTATATAGGAAACTAGCTATTACCCGCGGCTTCGCCCGCATGATTTAGAGCCTCTGTCCTTCTTAGTACCCTAACCTATGTGTATGCAAAATTTCATGATGATCGGTTCAGTAGATACGGCGTGATAGCGTAACAAACAAACAAACAAACAAACTCACTTTCGCATTTATAATATTAGTTAGGAAGTTAGGATTAGGATTAGGAAGTAAGGATTAGGATTAGGATTAGGACTAGCTGTTACCCGAGGCTTCGCCCGCGTGATTTAGAGCCTATGTCCTTCTCAGTACCCTAACCTATGTATATGCAAATTTTTATGATGATCGGTTCAGTAGATGGAGGGCGTGAATGCGTAACAAACAAACAAACAAATAAATAAACAAACAAACTCACTTTCGCATTTATAATATTAGTTATGATTAGGATTAGAATAGGATACGATAAGGCTATTATAACTAAATGTCACGTTTAGCTTGTTAGCGGACGTGGAAAACAGAATCTAAACAGTTAAGTTTAAGTTGTTACGAACTCATTAGTTTTTGTATATATTTTCTTTTTTTATAAACATATTTTTATAAACATACTAGCTGTTACCCGCGTCTTTGCCCGCGTGGTATATAGCCTATGTCCTTCTCGGTACCCTAACCTATGTGAATGCAAAATTTCATGATGATCGGTTTAGTAGATTCGTCGTAAACGTAACAAACAAACAAACAAACAAACTCACTTTCGCATTTATAATATTAGTTAGGAAGTAAGGATAGTTAGGATTAGGATTTTGTTTTTATGTTGTCAGTTTTTTGGTAGTGTCAATACAAAGATTACAATATAATGCTTAAAATTCATTTCTACATCTTCGCCTCATTTTTTAATTTTTTATCTGTATACAGTCCGCCCGCCACAATAGTGATGGGTTGCTAGCCGCATCGCTAATTGATAGGTATGATTCCTTAAATTTTCACCCATCGCCTCAGCCGGCGGCTATGCGGCAAGAGAAACAGCTGGTATTCTTAACGTGGCCTTTGGGTTACAGTCTTTGGGCGCTGTCTAATCCACACGGGATAAAGACGTCATAATATGTAAAATATGTATTTAGTTATAAATAAATAAACTAAAAACAAAGAACGAAACTAAGATTATAAACTATAACTAGTCTTAAAAAAAGAAAATTAACCTACAAAAAAAAAAGAAAAATAAATAAATAAACATTAAGTTAAATAAAAAATAGAAGCCAAATCGCTGCAGTCAGCGGGCAGGGTGCCCAAAAGACTGGCGGCATTTCCTCGTTGGATTGCCAAACTTAGTCTTTGGCCAAAATGCGCGCCTGCCCTTTGGTCACCGGAAACGTCGATTAGGCGTGCGGAGATCTCTTTGAAAATCTGTCGTGCTTCCGCACCCCAAGGCCCTAAGGTCTCCACGGCGAAGGGCACAAATATGTAAGGCTCGCCTAGAGCTGCATATTTGCGCCTCTTAATGGCTTCTGCCGCCGCTGCTGCCGCGCCCGCTCTGCGGACGGTCGCTTGTAAGTGGGATGGGGCTACAGTATCCACGCATGTGGCATCCCATACAAGCGACCGCCCGTTTTTCCAAGGAATGAGTGTCATTCCGTCGGGCCTCTTGCCATCATCACGCGTAATACCAACAGGCTCGAGCACTGCTGGCACACCTGCGGAGGCAAGGGCACGACGGATGTCATCATTAAGCGCGGCATGACGCGAAAAGCGTCCTGCACTGCGGCGACAGGCCAGGCCGTGGTGGCCCAGGGAATCGACATGCCCCCCGCATCGGCAGCGATGAGGTTCATTCGTCCTGGCCCCAAGACGCAGACTCACCGCCAAGCAGAAAGTAGTCCTCTCCAAAAGAGTCCCTACGCTCGCTGACGGGATTGCATTCAACCAGTAACCCGACTCTGGCTCGCAGCTAGCTAGGAGACGAGACCGCTCCGCATTACTATTAGCAGACTCAATTAATAAACTACGCGCCTGCACGCAGAGCGGCTCATCCCATTGTCGCTGAGAAGCCAGATTCAAGGGTGTATGAACATTTGGACCGACTGCATCACACCAAGCATCTCTGGCCTCGGTTAAGCCAGTAACCTCTACGTCAGGAAAGGACGGGTCTAAAATGTTACCTACGAGGTTACTTGTGCTATTAACCGATGACAGAAATGCTGGTAATGCAATATCTGAAATTTTCCTAATACCAAGACCACCATGGCGTATGGGCAATGTGGCTTGGTCCCAACTTTTGTCATTGAGGGAGCAATTAAATATTTTAATAATTGTTTTCCTGATGGTATTGTCAAGGAGGGACAGAAGTTGGCTGTGGGCCCAAAGTGGAGTGCACCGAAGCGTGTAAGTGGTCTTGGGAACAAACATACAGAATTTTATGATCGTGTAAGCCATATGTGGGTTGATGTCGCCTAGACGGCTGGAAGAATCATTAAAAAGCAGTAACTGGTCTTCTACAAACTTATTAAAAGCATCTTCCAGCACCGGTGCCCCAAGGAGGTGAAGAGAGTGGTCGTTAATAATTTTTATGTTGGGGGCCAAAACACTAAATTTGGAATTTAGATCGTCTCGTAAATGTTGGGTCAAATTCTTGCAGAAATACAACTCGCATTTTGCGAAATTTAATTCGAGGCCAATGTCACCGAAAGACTTTATAATTTTTTCTAGGTCGCATAAAACTGACGCAGCATCTCCTCCTAGGGTCCCGTCATCCAAGTACCACACGTTGAATTTTGATGCCAAATCTTTGATGTAAGGTTGGATAGCTAAACTGAAAATGGCCGGTCCAAGAGGGTCGCCCTGTTGACAGCCAACTGCTGAATTTATCAATTGACCGTCATATACCAGGCACGTTGGCTTACTGTAGCATTGCCATAAATAAGTAAACGTGCCTGGTATAGTATTTTTAATCTGAGTCAACAGAGCGCCCCGGTCTACTGAGTTGAATGCATTTTTAACATCCACCTTCAATAAAACCTCACCTCCGCCGCGTTTGAGAAAGGTGCGAGCTGCATGTACTGCGGCTTCGCAACCCCCCTTAGTTCCGAAACCTAACTGTCTTGGCTGAAATTCCTGCTCCAAAACTGGCAAACAATGCCTAAATTACTAAGAAGCAATGTTATAAGCGATAAATTTTACGATGTTCACGAAAATATATCTACCGATTGCCTCCGTGGTCCAGTGGTTAAGGCGTTTGCTTTGATGTCCCGGGGGTCGTGGTTCGATTCCAACGGGAAGCATACTTTGTTAAGTTGTTTCCAGTTTGGTTAGGACATTGCAGGCATGAATCACCTGATTGTCTGATAAGAAAGATGATTCCGTGCTTCGGAAGGCACGCTAAGCCGGTGGTCCCGGCTGCTATCTGGTAGTCGTTAAAGGAACCACGTCAGAGGCCGAGAGGCGGGCCCGAAGAACTCTGACACCAGGGTGTGCAAGGTCGATTGACCGTGTCACCTACACGAAATGATGATGATGAATGAAAAGTTATGTAAAATTAAAAATTTAAAACAACTCTCATCACGAAACTCCCTGTACCTTACAGTTAGACCGATTTCGACAAAATACGTCAAAGAACTATCAGCATCCAGATCAGATCTTCCGTTTAAGAGCTAGGGTGCCACATACAGACACAGCCCACACCACAGAGCGGTCAAGCTTACATAACAGCTCCTCTTTGCATCATCATCATTAAAAAAAAATTTGATGCCTCTAATCCCATATGTAGAAAAATACTTTTTACCCTTCTCAAATATTGTATTATCACTGTCTTTATAGTAGAGTTAATTTTCACACTTGTTTTCATGTGGTTTATTATTAACCTTAGTTACGTAGTCGAAAACTTTAACTAGGTAACTAATAGGTATATCGCGAAAATTTTTAACTAGCGAACCAAACTTTTAGCAAGTACAGCACTCGCTAAAAGTTTGGTTTGGTAGTATTTGTCCAGACTTCAAAGATTTTTCATTAAGCTTCAGCTTTCAAGTGTTGGTGAACAATGTGAACATGTTCCCTGCTACCGCGTTTAACGTATGAAGAATTAATTGTTATAGCAACTAGTAGGTGTTATGTTATTTACACAACTAATACTGGTAACACTGGTGAGTGTCAGAGTTTTTAAGCTGAAAAATACTTGACGTACCTGCGTAGCTTATTACAATTTGCAGTCTTATCCTAAGCGGAAATATAACAGCATTGTATATTTTTTATTTTAAATTTTCAGCTTATTTTGTGTAACGACTGTGAATTGCGAAATGACTTTTGATGACCATTTTCAGTCGATTATATAGAAAAATAAATCTCCAGATATTTATTATAAAACACAAAAAAATGGGCACTTCATACAAAAAAAGTATAATATTTTCTTTTGAGTTTCTACAACTTTTCCTATGGGATTAATGCAGAGTACTAAAAAAAATCGACATTTTCATACAGAAAGTTCAATCACCCGGGCAATTATTATGGCTATTATAGTATTGGTATGGTATAGTCAAAATAAATTTTTGGGATAAAAGCTCCCAGCTTTGATCCCAAAGCAAAAATTGTTGATTTTGACGGTCAAAGTCACCCTTTTAAGGGAATGCCTAGGCATTCAAGTTGAGTTCAACTGAAAAAGGTCGTTTTCTATCATAACTTGATCGGGGAAAGAATCCGGGATCACTCGTGTTAACCGCTGCGCCACGAATGTATGGGTGTTTAAAGCCCAGTTTTACCCAGTTCTATAAACACAGCAAGTAATGTAGTATAACAAGTCGTAAAGTAAGAAATGCCTCCAAAAATTTGGTTTCTTCTCACAAGCTTTATATTTGTGTATAAATCAAAAGCAAATAATTACCTACAGCTACACATAATAAGGGACATATAAAAAAATATTATACCCCGCCGGATATTAAAGGAATTATCGTATCTTTCATCTTCGGCGCTTCTTTCCAATATGCACACATAAAAGAAAATCGGTGAGGTAAAGAAAACAGAAATATTTGCTAACATTTTATTTACTTTTAGGCATACATTACCGTTATTAGTCGTATCGTGGTTCGACGACTCGAGAACAAATACCTTTATTTACATATCTTTGCTTTGAAGCTCTAAATAAACATAAGATATTAGAGTAAATTGATTGTGTGAAGGACCAATCGTTTCTCAGACGTATGATATACTTACTTTCATTTGTAAAATAAATAAATTTGTTCAAATCCTACAGGAGCGGTCGTTCAAGCAGATAACATACATTTGGCTCATCAGTAATGCTAAAAAATACAATTGTAAGAAGATAGACTACCTGTAAATTTTCGTACAAAAAGCGATCGCTTCCCACCCCTTAATCATAGTCCAATTTCAATATTTTTTTTACAAATTATTGATAAATTGGAGAAGTAGGGCTGTACGTTTTGATATTTACGATATGTTTTGCTTGTACAACAAAAGTTATGAGCATCTAAGTTAATATCCATATTTTTTACATAAAAAATACCCGGGGCATTTCAATTCCTCCTCTTCAACCCGTCTGGCCAGCGTGGAGAGTGTAGGCCAAATCCTCTGACTACTCAGGCTAGTATATGGCTCTGGTAGTACAGAGAGGGTCGTGCTCCTGCATTGGAGACTAGAAAGACCTGATGTAGCATTTCAATTTATTTAAATTTCTCTTTTTATATTATAATAAATTATATAAAAAGAAAAACGGTTAGTGGTGGAAGACTTATTGCTTTTTGTATGAAAATTACAGGTTGTCGATCCTCTTAAAAGACCAATTAAATAATAAATAATAACTAAATAATTCGAGACTTGTGTCATAGGATAGATACTAACTCAAAGGTACTTTGTTTTATAACAAATACATAAACAGAGTGATTCTGATCTGATAATGAAATCAGAATCCCTAAGGCTAATTGGTGAACTTGTGTGGGGGGCCAAATATTTCTATTATTTTTCCACCTTTTTCTTTTTATTCGATACGGGATTCTGATTCCATCATCAAAATATTGCTAGGTTGGTCAGAGCTCAGAATCACTCTTAATGGGTAATATCTAAGACCCAGAACAATCTAAAAAGGATCAGTTTCCATTGCGATCTGACTGGGGATCAGTCCCTCACCTCCAGTTTGCCAGCCTGGCTAAATGACCACTAGGCCACAGAGGTCGTAAACACAAAACATGAAATTCAATTAAATGATTAAACTTTAAACCTTACTATTATACCTAATGGCTGTTGGCCACCACAATAAAACCATATTTTACCGTAATAATTCAAATGAATTTTGATGCTTATTTTATTCCATGTAAGGAGGAGAAATGATGTCTTTCCTCCGCGTAATGTTAAAAGCTCTTCATAACAGCAATGCCTGTATATAAATCAGTCAAATGCGCATTTTTTCTTACAGCTACGAACATTTTTACAGATGCTTTATTTAGAACATACATAATGGCGCTTTGTACATTCTCGTCGAGGCCTCGAGAAACGTTAACAAATGTTTTCAATATATTTGCAATATATCTATCGCTAATTCAAATTGATTAAACCGAAATATGTTTGGATTGCTAAATGATTGAAACAAAAAAAAATTATTTTCAATACTACCTTATCATCATCAGTTTCTTTTTTTATTCGCCACTGCAGGAACATGACCCTCTCTGTACTACCAGAGCCATATTAGCCAGAGCAGTCAGAGGATTTGACCTACACTCTCCACGCTGGCCAGACGGATTATAGAGGTGTAAAACAAATAACAAAAACTATTTGTAATTAAAGCAAAAAAACCGCGTAACTAATTTAACGTTTATGTACAGTCTATTTCGTGATTTATGTAGTTCATATAAGAAATTGGACATATTACCCTACGACGAGGATATACTTAATCATCACAAACCACTGGAAAGTCACAGGAAGTACAACATCGGCAGCACAACAACAACAAGGCGTGCCAACGAGACGCCCGGCGCGGCAGACCACGACCACGGGTCTTGGCTCTCTGGTCACGAACTGGGAGACAAGTCTGGAAAGGTTGCATACAGTTATTGCATTGTAAAATATGATGATGATAATGATGATGGTATGCATCCACGGAACTCCCGGAAGGCACCTGGGGTACGATTTCTGAAATTTTGCTGTTCGCAAACTAGTAGTTTTAACATACAAAACTCGTTCGAAGACGAGTGGTCACATGTTCAAAAATAGTACCCCTGGGATTTTTGTGAGTGGCTAAATTAAAAACTGAATGATTTATTTTTTTCAAAAATTTCTTTTTTGTTATCAGCTTTTATTATGAGCGTTTCATATGGCAAAGTACTTTACCAAAAGCGTGAACTTACTAAATACGCAAAGTTTCTGCTAAACCGATTGAGGTGTACTTGATAATTAAGTTGCAAGATTTGACCCATACAAAGAAAGATTTTTAACTAGTAGCATTATTTAAAGCAATTAAAAGCCTGATTGCCCCATTTGTTATTATATTTATTACCCAATACAAATTACGTCTACCATACTGAGTTTTCGTTGACTCCACATATTCTACGGCACTCCAGAGAAGAATAACAAACCTAATTACACTACACAATCCAAAATCGGTCAAGCTGTCAAGGCTGCAGGAAGCGAAAATGAAACAGACATACTTACATACAAACATATACATAGTAAAATTTTGATTGTTTTGGACCCTTAAAGGATGATTCAGCCCGTCGATATAAACAACTTTTCCTATTTTTTTTTGACAAATCACACAGATTGATCTAGCCCCGAAGTAAGTTCGAGACTTGTGTTATAGGATACTAACTCAACGATACTATATTTTATAATAGATACTTATATATATATTATTATATAGATAAACATCCAAGACTCAGGTCAATCTGAAAAAGATCATTTTCCATCTTGACCTGACCGGGGATCGAACCCGGGACCATCCGTGTCGAAGGCAGGCGTGTTGACCGCTGCGCCACGGAGCTCGCTTGAAACAATATTCTTAAAGACGGGCTGAATCATCACTTTAAGGGGGTCCACAACGATCAAAATTTCATCATACATACATTAATACGCGCGAAAAACATTACCCTCCTTCAGGGTGGATGGCTCGGGTGGAAGCAAGAGTAACACAAAGACACCGGACATTCAATTTGACCCTGATCCATAAGTGAAAGAAAAGTGACACTAATTTCTAATCAGGCGGGTAGCCTTCCAATTAGCTGGTGTGCCTAATTAACCTAATTAAGCTATAATGGGCATGTTGACTAAAATTTTATTCATGTTGCTATGTAAAGACCTGCCAAAAATAAACACAATAGTGACAGAAATACATTTCTAAACAAAAAACTCTTTCAGTTGTAAAAGTTTTAAAGACACATGTTTTTAGACGTAAATTTTTAGACGTGAAAACGCGCCGCTGAAATGCCTCCCTTTTTGTGACGTCACAAGCTTGTATTTTGTATGGGTGGCGTGAGAACTTTTTTGGCTATACGAAATATTTCGTTTATGGTAATGGATTCATAATAAAAGTTGCTATAAATTTTGCAGACTAAAATACAGTATAATTGTAATTGAAGATTTTCATACTTTAAAAAATGGTCCTATTCACCCAACTTTAAAGAAGCTTTAAGATCACTTAACGAATCGATATCAAATTAAAAGTGTTCTTTATAGTGTTTTTAGATAGAAATTAGTCTCATTAGAAACAAATTTTATATAATCTTAACATTAGGCAACTACCGTATTGATCTACTTACTTACTCCTTTTGAATACAAACCTTATTTCTAATTCAATAAAATTCAGCATACGTACAGTCACAGAATTAGTAATAGTACTAACGTAGTACAGTACCGACTAGCGTTCTAATGCAAAATTTGCAACATGATAGTACTGACCGGTACAATTAGGCTAAAAGTGTTTCGGACAAAATGGGGCATACTCGGTAAGACTTAAAACCGTTTTAGGATTAAAACAATTTGCCCAGTACAATTGCATTAGACTAATGGGAGCTAATGTCATAGCTGATAAACTTCTTGGCACTTATTTAGATAAAACATGTAGGTAATCAAAAAATCGGTACTTATACTCTAATTTATAACATGTGTCCTGTAAGACAGGTTCCTCTGGATACCTAGTTCAGGCACCAGTTCTCCACAACAGATTATTTTGCAATGTGTGCATATTTTTTATTTTATTTTTACATGATTTCACATTATCATCAATTTCGGCTCAAGACTAATTTACAAAATGATTTGAAATTCACGCTCCCACTGGTAATAACAAAACAACACAATTGTATTTTATATTAAATACTAGGTGACGCCCGAGACTTCGTTCGCGTGAACTTTATCATGAACACAAATATATTTAATTTGGTTCTGCATCAGGTGATCCAGAACTTTGATTTTTATTCCTCAATCTCATTAAAAAAAATGCTCATCACGCTGAACAACTTTTACTTAGGCGTTTGCCCAGATGTAACAGCTATATACCTTAAAAAAGTTTCATTCAAATCAGACAGACTTTTTTTTTAAATTCTTACTCTATTACTATGTCTCCATCGCCACAATTATTATTTTTTTGGAAATATATTCTGTCATTGAATATATATCCAAAAAAAATGTATGGATTTTATTATATGTATGGATTAGTAATGGGATCGCCTGATTTGCTAACTTGTATAAAAAGATATTTGTTTGTATTCATTTATGCCACGAAATTTTCCATAGGCACTTAGCAGGAAAAGTATTTCAATAGGATCTTCCAAAAAATAATACCGCTTTTTCAAAAATATTCAATCAGCTATTATTTTAGTTATACAATATATTAATCATCCTTCATATTATACTTTTACTATATTACAATTTATATATTATTCTCACGACTTTAGCCACGTAAATAACGGCCTTGTTAGCCGCAGATAATTTAGCTTTCTATAATAAATGAAAGAATTTAAATAATCTTTTTAGTAGTTACCTAGTTTTTGAATGTAACCTTTACAAACAAACAATGAAATATTTTCTCTTTTAAATATTAGTTTCGATAGATGTTTAAGTTTATTAGAATGGATGTAAGTATATGTACAATATAGGATGTAAAAACTAATTATTAACATAAAAAAAATAAGATATGGGAAAGAAATCAACGCGAGCAGGATTGAACCGGCAGTATTTAATAAACGGGCTTTGAGCGAAGCAAGAATGAAGGCATTCGAAACCCACAAGACGAATTTCAATGAACTTTTCAGGTTAATACGTAGACTATAGGTTAATTACTCGGAGAAACCCGAAGGCTAGTAGCCCCTTAGAAATCAGTAATGTATTGTGTACCCAAGAATCAAATAAAGTAATTAAAAAGTACAAAATTACAACAACAGCCATACGACACTAGCGCTACCAAAATACTAAAAGTAATTTACTAGTGATGTACATGATAGATGTTTTAAATTCGATATGATTTAGGATTAAAATAATGAATTGCTCGGTCGGCTGGTGTCGCATACTCCATGAATATTGTAATGAAGTCGGACTCACCTAAGTTCTGCATCTGATGTTGACTCAGCACTACTACGAAGTTGTCGTCGGGCGCGCTGTAATGGCGCGGGTCCTCGTGGAGTTCCACATCTGTTGGGAATTTAAACTCATCGATACGAAGTTATAAATGGTTATGCGAGACAGTCAATGTACTAATTAACTTGAACTACTTAGATCCAGAACATTAAGAATAAAAGAAATACCTAGGTACAGTGAAACAACAGTGAAACCATTAAATGCTCATCGACTACATCGATTGAATTAAGTACTAATTTTGCATCGCGAATATCACGGATTCCGAATCCCATAGTAAATGTGTAGATTGTCTTTTTTTAATTACGAGTATTTAGAACAATAATTTAGAATGTGGAAGAAGAGAATAGCAGATTTTCGTCCACGGCGATTTTGACTCTTTAAAATTTCCATTTCTGCATAGGTGTCACTCCTGAAGCAATAGTTTTTGACGATACACCGATGGGAAGAAGAGTCCTGGTTCCGTCTAACTCGAATTTATCTATTTTTACTTTGATTAGAATATTGTGCAAAATCTACTCGAATGTTCGAAACAAAGTGTTTGTTTCTATAGCCAAAAGCAAACTCAAATCCTTTAAAACTCAAACATAAGGGTCGTTCTACCGACCAAGAATTTTTCGTGTCCGTGGCCGAAAAGTACCCGAATATCATAATATTTTAAAAACAAATATTGTTTTCTAATAATATGACTTTGGTTCTAGTTGTTACACCACAGAGATGGTTAATAAGAGTTCATTAAGTAATTTAAAAAAAATCTAAAATCCTCAAAAATTGATTACCACTACGTGTCCGCGCTCCAGATTTCAGAACAAATTAGCTTGTATAAATTAATTAGTTATTATTACCGCTTTTAAGGATTATTTAATCGAATACTGATTAAATAAACATTGATAAATTGTATCGCATATAACTATATCACTAAAAGATTATGTAAAATAAAAATTTCAAGTTGTGTCCGAGCGTTAACCGTGAATACCCCGGCACGTCGGTAATGTGCGCGTACGTCCCTAGCAACAAAATTTAGGAACGAGCCCCCCCGCGCAAACCGTAAGCCTTGCCTCGCGTGCCGAGGTGACCGGTAATGCGACAAGTCGCGGGATTTCGGAGATCTTGAGGTAAGAATTTGATTACCTTGACTTTGTTCCAGTGCACGATTGATTACTCTATCCTGTTTTTTTAGGTTTCTTTTCATGGAAAGTATTTGTGAATGTACAGATATAATGGTCCATGTAACCGCATTCTAGGGTATTAAAACATTTGGGATTACACTAACAGATTAGGCAGGGCTCAGCATAAACCTTAATTTTTTGACCACCCCGACCTTGATTACCCCAACTTTTGTGACCGGGTAATCAATAATAGTCTAATTTTACTTACGATTATTATGTAATTTGTAATTTTAAATTGTTCACTAAAACAAAATAATAGTATGAAATAAGGTACCATTTATTTCAGAATAAGATCATGGCGCTCTCAAAAAAAAAAATTATTAAAAGAAGAGAAGTAGCAAGAAGGAGAATGGAGAAACTTAAAATGTAACCAGACTGATATGCTTAAAGGCAACTACATAAATCAGCATAAAAATACAAAAGAAGAAAAAATGCGGTAAAATATTACCTATCAGCCAATGACCACCAAAACTTCAAAAACTAGAAAAAAGCAGGGAAGGTTCAAATAGATACGATGGGAAAGATAAAATTTCAAGCTATGACATGACAATCCTTAACAATGAACGACAGTTGAATTTTTATATTTCTCCTAACTCGGTTGTTTTTTTGTTGAATAAGTTTCACGATCAAAGAATTATAACAATATTATGAAAAACATTTAGGGTAGTATCCACTCCAAACTCCAAATCGTAAATTGGTAGTTAAAGCTAAGTTCAAGACTTTTAATAAAAATTATGTAAGGCTAGTTTTTGATACTATTTACTTCATCATTACTTTAAAAAAACCTAAGAAAATAAAATATTTGTTTTATTTTTGATTACTCTGACTCCCAACTTTGATTACCCCAACCATGAAAATTTTGATGTCACATAACTTTTTGTTCCTGCTTGCTACAGATAAGCCAATATAAATAATAAGCTCGTAACAATGTCTATTTTCAAATGTAATACCTAAACTGACTCTAAACTCAAAAATAAAAAAGGTCGGGGTAATCAACTAAAGAATCCAGATCCGTGGAATGACCCTCATATGAAATGCATCACGAACAATGACATCTGAAGAATGGAATTTCATTGACCACGAATTTTCTCGATGTACTTTGTGTAACTAATAGTTTTTAGTTTTGATACTTACAAGGCTGAGTTGAAGTGGACGTCATGTCCGTCAAAGTAGTCTCTGTCCTCAACGTCGACGTGCTCGTAACTGTAGTAGTCACTAGCGCTAAAACAAACGCAGCTTTTGTAATATTCAGTATCCTACGCAATCGCAATGCGATCGTTTCCAGGGCAAATTGCTACAGCGCCTAAATTATGAAGGAGCATTACAGAGCCCATAAAAATATTTGATGCAAAACCTATTTAGAGCCGGTTCACATTGGGTGAATTCAAAGTTATGAATCTACAGTCGCCGTGCCGCACCGTGTGGTTTCCGCCAGAGTAGGACGAGGATGTCGTAGAAGGCGACATGGGAAACACCAGCTAATCAAAGCTTATAAACATCAAAGAGACCTCTCCAAACCCGTCTGGTCAGCGTTGAGAGTGTAGGCCAAATCCTCTGACTGCTCTGGCTAATATATGGCTCTGGTAGGTAGTACAGAGGGTCGAGCTCCAACAGTAGAGACTAAAAAAGACCTGAAGATGATGAGTCTACAGTCACAAGCATCACTAAATGGTTCTTATGGTTCTTAATTGAATGTGATGAAGTCTAAAATGGAATACTTATACTGAAACTAAATTATAAACGAGAATCACAGTGTTCATCATAAACATATTTGATACAAAACCTATTTAGAACCAGTTTACATTGCGTAAGTTTTAAGATAAGAAAGTTCAATATATTTAAAGCAAAATCTATATAAGTGAGGTCAGTTCAAATCACACTTTAAAGATAAGATTTTTCGTTGAATTACATCGCATTTTCAAGTCGTTCAGATGA
This sequence comes from Rhodophaea formosa, assembly GCA_963082605.1. NCBI lineage: Eukaryota > Metazoa > Arthropoda > Insecta > Lepidoptera > Pyralidae > Rhodophaea > Rhodophaea formosa. Next base: position 16,377,593 of record OY720206.1, read on the forward strand.
TTGCTATTGTTACAGCGCTCAAATAATAAACGAGCTACTACAGCTTCCATTAATATATAACACAAAACCTATTTAAGAAGGTTCAGTTCAAATCACACTTTAAAGATAAGATTTTTCGTTGAAATGCATAACATTTTTTAAGTCGTTCGTGAGTTTGCCATTGTTACAGCGCCCAAATTATAAACGAAATACTACAGCTCTCAATAATATATAATGCAAAACCCTACTTACAGCTTCCAATAATATATTTTGTAAAACCTACTTGAAACCGGTTCACATTGGGTGACTCTAAAGATAAATAAATAAATATAAATATATACGGACAAATCAAACAGATTAAGCTAGCCCCAAAGTAAGTTCGAGACTTGTGATATGGGATACTAACTCAACGATACTATATTTTATAATAGAATACTTATATAGATAAACATCCAAGACCCAGGTCAATCTGAAAAAGATCATTTTCCATCTTGACCTGACCGGGGATCGAACCCGGGACCATCCGTGTCGCAGGCAGGCGTGTTGACCGCTGCGCCACGGAGCTCGTCGAGCTAAAAGAAAAATTTAACTTTTTCGGATATTTGCTACAGTACCTAATTTTTGAACTAGCATTACACAGCAATATAAAAGTAGTTGATGCAAAACTTATTTAGAGTAAGGTTATATTGTTTTAATTTAAAGATGATGTTTTTTAATATACTAACTACACATCGAAGAAGTCGTTCGACAGATTGCTATAGCGCATAAATTAAGAACGAAATCACAGAGCCCATGAAAATATTTTAAATAAATCCTATTTAGAGAGCTGGTTCAAATTGGATGAGTTCAAAACATTAGAAGTACGAGTACGCAATTTTTGTTAATCTATAGTTAAAAGGCAAGTTTCTTTAATTTATACACGTTAAAGAATAGTGTCTTTCAATCGATATGACAAATTGTACAGAGCCAAAATTAAGAAACAGCCTTAGAAATATTTGATGCTAAACAGTTCAAAGAATTGCACGTTTGGTAACGAAACAGCGGAACACATTATCTTAAGGTATTAGGTTTTCAAATTGTAGGAAAACTTTCTTTGTTATTGCCAATTGTCAAAAAAAAATCGACAAACCTCCGCGCAAGCTTTTCACCAAGTCCTCTCCACGACGAAGAGGCCCAATTGGGCAGTGGTACTTGTGTAATGCCAATAATTTGTTAGTACCTAGTCATTGTATAGGGTTTTTCAATAGGGACACTTGAACTTTGACAGCGTATAGCGGCAGTCTTAGTAAAGCAATAGCTGTGAAATTTGGCGGGAATATTATTTAGTCATGACAAATTACCATGTAACACTACATGCTTCAACAACGCGTAATAGTTAGCTTTTTATCGCCGAAGAAACACACTGAGGCTGATGAGGCTCATTTTTGGTAAAGTGGCTTTGTGAATAACCAAAATTGGTGGATTTTAAGAGACATAAATTCACGTGAAAATCATAGAGAGTACCTTTACAATCCGAAAAAGTCCCGTTATGTGTGGATTTTGAACAGGCGCTCTTAACTGCAAAGATATCGGGTACACCAGAATACATCACCTATAACGGAGTCACAGCGCCCATTTGCTGAAATTATATGCCGTCAAAAACAATTCTTGTAAAAAACAAGTCTCGCTACTCAGTTCTTCTACCGTCAAATGTTGAAAGATCCATATACCAAGTCGGTTAGTGTTTTAAATATATAGAATGACTTGGCCATTGCATGATAAAACGATGTATCTCACACTGATATTATACTCATATTATATTAATGCGATTATATAGTTACGAGGCATTATATTATGTTTGATGCAAAACCTATATTTAGCAAAAATAATTATGTCCTTGGAGAGATCTTAAAAACCAGTCACTGTCATCGACTGTTTCCTTTGCCCACGAAGCTTTTTGTGTTCGCATTCACACGTCACTGCAACTGAACTTGCAACGATGTCTTCCTGTGGTAATAAAAACGCTCTTTTACTCGTCAACTGTGCATTGCTTTACTGCTAAAATGCCGCAGTTTCCCTAAAACTCATTTTAATTTGCGACGTGAAAGACGTTTAACATTTTTAATTGACGTTGTTACGGCCGGGCCGACGCTTATTAATGTGGAGACATTTAATTGAATGTATTATTTCGTTAATAAGTCTGCGAAGCATTTTTCAGAGACAATTTTATTTGTTGTACGTGCCTGTAAACTAAATAAAAAAAGAATTTAATGCCTCCAGAAAATTTTTAAATGCTTAGACGCTTTGGCATTTTTGTTTTACCGTATCAAACAAAGTAAAAGAAAAATTTTGGAACGTAGTATTTTGTTTATTTTATAATTTGTAAAACTCAAATAAAACTCTTTTAGTTATAAAACCGAAAGTAGAAAACAACATCACTATCATCATCATCAGGTCTTTCTAGTCTCCACTGCAGGAGCATGACCCGCTCTGTACTACCCAGAGCCATATACTAGCCTGAGAAAACAACGTTGAATATTAATTCGAACTTTGTATATTTTGAGTTGGAATTAATTAATCTGTAGTAACATAATAGTTATAATTAACTTGGAACTTAATACTCATAGTTTCTGCTAAAGACTGGTACTTACTGTAGAGTGTGACGTCATCCCTCGCGGATCCCATTTGGTTTTCCGCATTACAGTAGTAGGGCCCGATGTCTTCGCGGGACACGTCGCTGATTCTAAGCAGCGATGTGTGTTTGTAGCTCTGCCAACTCATGATCGCCTGGTACTTGGAACCTAAGGCCATAAAATCAAGTAAGACAATATTAGGTAGATTAAATGTTTTTTGTCTTCATTATGAGGAAAAGTATTTTAGGATATACGTCTACGTCTACCTATTATACTATTATTTTATCTATATACGGTATATAGATAAAATAATATTTCCTGAAAAATATAGCTAATATTTTTCAGGAAATATTATTTTATCTACTCACACACTATAATAGACAGCTTACCGTACGAGTATCATACGACGTTTTTCAATACATTTGCGATTACCTTAAACTAAAACAAGATTGAAGTTCAGCAAATAAGGAATTTATAAAAGTTAGAAACTAAAGTAGTTTGTAAAAATACATTTATAATAATCAGGTACATTTACTAAGGTTTATTTTCTCCAAAAAGTACATTGATAACCTTCTCCTTTTTGAATTCGGTTAAAAATCACATCTCACAAATCAGAAAAAAGTTTTCATGCTGAACTTGAAACTCTGCTTGGATTCTATGAAAATGTTTAAATTTGCATCTGTGGCATTGGGCTATTGAGCGGTTGTGATTGGTGTAAAGTAAAAAGCATTAGTGCTGTAAAATACATCATTACGATACAGATTTCGATGTCATAAGAACCGTATTATAAGCAAATGTATTGAAAAATGTCTTCTTCTTCTTCTGTTTCGAAATTTCAGTGATTCTGCCAATGTCCAGTATAATGAGATACTAAGTATCGGTGTTGTACGGTAAAGTTTTTCCAAGTAGCATCAAAGATGGCGTATGTTCTTTGATGCCTCGTGAGAGTTTCTGGCGGCAAATCTATACGAGTCCATTTATCAGTCCACTTTAACTATTTCACAAATTGTTCATGAGCACGAGCATTTATAACACCAAACTACACCAATTTCATATTATAAAGTCCACTAAAATCAATTTGCAAAATTGTCTACGGCCAACTTCAACGACTACGACAACAAAAATGTCTATAACGACATCAGAAATTGTTTATTAATAAGTATCATTACGTCAATCGTATGTCATTTACAACAATTATATTGTCTCTGGCCGTAGGTAATTTCGTACGCATTTTTATTACGATATCTTTTTCGATTAAGTAATGGCTTTTTCATCTCACCTACCCTTAAACAGTGTCATTAAATGCAAGCAGAGTGGGCTGGATGGTCGCTATTGCGAACGCAGGCTATAAGATTTCATACAAATTCCATAAAGCCCGAGAGCGCGTTAAGTATTTTTTAAAATTTAATAGGGCACTATACCATGCACACGTGTCAAATCTTCTACATCCAAAAAGTTATCAAGTCGTGTATTCAAATTTGGAATTGCTAGAGAACCCGATAAAAAAAATTGAAATATACTGCGAGATTATGTCCTTCATTTAAATTTGGAATTGTTAATGGCCGTGGTGGCTGGCTGTTTGTATTCATTGATCTTTGACTTCCACTTTTTGGATAAAACATTTTCATTATATGTGGAATCCTCGGATACATTTTCTGCTCTTTCTAGTTTGCCGCTATTTATTTTTAGGCAAAATATTTATAACTAATTGTAATCTTCATTAATTTGCATGGAATACATTTCCTATGATAAATTAATAGATGGTCAATAATGTTGACTAAGGTAATATGATCAGCCAGCTTGACGACGCATAAATATAAATTTTCAAGGTAATCTATATTCATACTATACAATTTTAACCAATATAATATGAAAAATATTTTTTTTACTCTACTATTTACTGGGTGAGATGAAAAACATTGTGTGTATCACGGCCGATATTAGACATTACAAACTCAGACTACTAAAAGCACTCGGCTTCGCCTCGTGCTTGTTAGTAGTCGCTCGTTTGACGTAATGTCTTCTATACCGCCCTTGGTACACAATGTTCTATTAAATTTCGAATACCTGCATTTGAAAAGGAACCTTGGTAAATTTTTTTTGTGAATGGAACTACGTCGCTGAGCGCGGTCGTCCACTACACGCCTCCTTGCACGTAAGTTTGATTTGCCGCCATTGCGAAATAGGTAGATTTATTTGTAGTGAAAAGTGAATGATAGTGAATCAAAAAAAGTGATGAGGAAGCAGCTATGAACACTAGCCAAAATTTTCTACAGAGCAGCGAACATAATTAACAATTAGTTGCCAGATAAGTCAAGAATGAAGTACATATGAAAAAGTTTTTAGAACAGTTTCTGAAACCTTATAGACACTTTATAGTGTTTGTAGATAAAGTATTGTATGCAACTGTTCGTAATTAGTCCTTAAAATACTAATGCGATCTTATTATGACAAGGACATACATAGACCGACATTCGTGTTTTAAGGACCCTTCTTACTTAACAGTTACATAAAGTACTATTATTAAGTATACAATATAGGTATTAAAATATAAGAAAAATAAATTCAAATTAACTTAAACTAAAAGTCTAAAAGGCGTCCGTGCGGCATGGCTCCAAGAACGCTGGCTGCGTTTCCTCTTTGGATTGCTACACTTATGCGTTGTGCAAAAAAGCAGCCTCTTGTCACCAGCGGCGGAGCTATATTTTTTAATGTAATTACTCAGTAAAAAGTTGCGGTAGGCGAAACATAAACAATTACGGGAGAAACCAACTATAAGTTCTTTTGTTAAAAACTTTAATCTTATTATAATTGCAGATTAAATAATGAAGGAAGCACGTTAGTATTTCTCATACATACGGCCCATATACCTCTCTATTTTTGTATACCTCTACTCTACCAACCAAGAATAGACTTAATAAATATATCTAGTATACCTACCATTTTGTAGTTTATTTCCGTCGATATGTGTCCAGTAAATGATAGGAATGGGATTCGCTTCGATTTTGCACTTCAGCACCACTGATTCTCCCAGGTAGCCGCCGATCATCTTTTGGCTTACTCGAACTAATGGTTTACCTGGGAAACGATAAAAAGATATAACATATTTCCACTTATTATAAAACCAAGGACCAGCCTTCGTAACATGGTACGCACCACAAGAATTATAGAGTACCACCATCTCACTTACCGTAATATTATTAAGCGAGATGTAGATAGTTGATCGCACGGTATAAACAGTGTCAGGGGCGCCATGCAACGGGTGCTGTACCATGCTTCGGAAGGCACGTTAAAACGTCGGTCCCAGCTGCCATCATTCATGGCAGTTGTAAGCAATGTCTACTTTTAAGTAGGTAGCTTGGAAAATCTGACATCCTCGTTGGCCACTTACACACATGAAAACATAGATATATACATACTATCACGTCTTTTTTCTTTATCCTAGTCAGAGCCCAAGGTCATGAAAAATGTTCTGCTTAATTCCGTCACATACATAGGACATGGAGTAGTATCCTCTTGCTGACTGATGGCGGCACACCATTGGTGGCGATGCAGAGGAAGGCGCCGTCCATGTCGCGCGACACTGCGGTCAGGTTCAGCCAGGTGCCGCTCCACCTGCTCACTGAAAGATTGGAGGCTGGTTACGAAAATTGGTTAATAGCATTCTGGTCTATCAACCTCTCCAACCCTTCTGGCCAGCGTGGAGAGTGTAGGCCAAATCCTCTGACTGCTCTGGCTAATATGTATATTGCTCTGGTAGTACAGAGAGGGTCGTGCTCCTGCAGTGGAGACTACAAAAGACGGCTACGGCCGGCGTTAGGGATAAAGACGCATTAATTATGTATGTAAAATACAATACTAACAGTGAATCAGTGGTGGAGGCAAGAATTGTATTTATATAGGTACATTCATACAATATATATTATGACGTCTGTCTCCGTTACGGGATAGACAAAATCTAAAGAATCAAAGGCCATAGTGTGCATTTATATCCTTTGGCGAAAAAGGACCACCAGAAAAAAAATACTAGGTATAAAATGATTGTAACGTGATATTGTCAAGTAAGAGAATCGGAAAGATGTATTATTATGATACTCCGTTACGTTACGTATGAATTTATAAAACAATCAACGAGACCGCAACTGTTTTTTAACGAGGGTAAATTTTCATAGTATTTGATGTTATGAAGGGAAGTAAAAAGTATTTATACGTAACTACTCTGGAGTTTTTGGTGGGAAGTCAAGGGGCACAGTTGTCGTTTGCCTTAGACGATTTTGCAAATTGATTTCAGTGGACTTTATAATATGAAATTGGTGTAGTTTGGTGTTATAAATGCTCGTGCCCGCGAACGATTTGTGAAATAGTTAAAGTAGACTGTTAAATGCACTCGTTAGATTTGTCATCAGAAGCTCCCACGAGGCTATCAAAGAACTTACGCCATCTTTGATGCCACATACCGGACAACACCGATACTTAGTATCTTATTATACTGGACATTGGCAGAATCACTGAAATCTCGGTGTAAGCCATAATTTAAAAGAAGAAAGAAAAGAAACTACTCATGTTCACTTACTTGAATATATAGTTAGTTGTAGTGTTGTTATAAAGTTAGTGTAGTTACTTGAATATAACTACATATTCAAATTAGTAGGTATCTATGTTCCTAACTTTGACTAAGTATACTTATACTCGTTTCTAACTTTGACTATGTTTCTAAGAGCCTTTTTAAATTTTCACGAGACGAGGCTACAGTCAAAGTTGTTCCTTGTACTATTATGTATTCTGTGGTTGTCCAGGCCTACAAACCAAACTTCAACTTCCAGAACGGTTACAAGATTTCATTAATTATATTAACTTTCCAAGAATACTCTTTTTGAACATTAATTGATTTCGCAAGTGGATGATTGAAAGTCGGACGGAATAATACGACTTATATTATATATAACCTTCTTGGAAATCAAGTATTTGCGTACCGTTTTGATGGTTTATCTTGAATTCGGTGGAGTCTTCCCTTCTCCAAGTGATGGTGGGCTGAGGGGTGCCCGACGCGGCGCAGTGGAGAGATACGTTGTCGCCCTCTCGAACCATAACTTCTCCATTACTACCTGTCACAATGTCTGGGGGTACTGCAACAAAGAGTACTTTTTATATTTGTTAACAATCAGGCAGCTTGATCGCTATATGCAGAAAAAAAATGTTATGGTATATGTGATAAATAAAAAAAAACTACTGTCTATAAATAAAATTAATAAACTAAACTACATTTACATACTAAAATAAACTTATAAATCTAAAATTCATGCCCATGTGGCATGGATTGCAACGCTTATCCTTTGCGCGAAAAAACAACCAGGCCTCTTATCGTGAGCAACGGAGATCAGGCGAGAAGCAATCTCTATATAGTTGGTAAAACAAAAAAGAAATAAAAAACTGAGAAGTGATAGATTATTATGCTATTGCGAGTAAATAAATGGGTCAGCTGGCTTTATCTCGATGGTAAGATCATCAGCCAATGTCCAGAAAGCTGTATATTCGAAGCCCATGACGCCTCAGCTGTCGCGTTTTCCTTCTGTATATTATTAGCTTAATTTTATTTACTTCCAGGATCATGCTGGCTATCAGCTGACGAATTTTCATGACGTATCTGCTCAAACACATAGAAACATGTGATTGTTTTTAGTGATTTTCCAGTTCACATTTTTTCATGTTCTTGCTAACCCACTTTTTGATGGCAAATTGAATTCAGTTGACTTTAATAATATTTATTTATTCAGTGATTTTTTCTCAATTGAAAATTTATCAGATGTCAATTTCTTGCTATAGTGAATTAATAAAGTCAGCTAAGTATATTTCGGAAAAAATTGACACTAATGTAGGACACTCATTAGTGTCAATCCTCGCGGACGAAGGGTTCCGTACCATTATCTATAAAACATTTGCGAGCCAAAACCGGGACTAAAATCATGTTTGTTGTATGGGTGCCCCAAAAATATTTTATTTATTTCATTTTAATTATTTCTTTTTAAAGTGTATTTACAACTAAATACTCTGTGAATATTTCAAAAGTCTACCTGTTGCCGTCAGGTATAACATCGAGCAAAATCGGCAAAAAAAAAACACGTTTGATTGTTGTATAGAAGCCCCCTTAAATATTTATTTAATTCTATTTTTAGTAAGTAACTATATTTGTTGTTATAGCGGCAATAGAAATACATAACGTGTGAAAATTTCAACCGTCCAGCTATCTCGGTTTATGATGAGATACAGACAGGTGACGGACAAACGGACAAATGGACAGACGGACAGACGGGCAGACGGACGACGGACGACGGACAGACGGGCAGACGGGTAGACGGGCAGACGGGCAGACGGGCAGACGTGCAGACGGACAGACAGGCAGACGGGCAGACGGGCAGACGGGCAGACGGGCAGACGGGCAGACGGGCAGACGGGCAGACGGGCAGACGGGCAGACGGACAGACGGACAGACGGGCAGACGGGCAGACGGGCAGACGGGCAGACGGACAGACGGGCAGACGGGCAGACGGGCAGACGGGCAGACGGACAGACGAACAGACGGGCAGTCGGGCATACGGACAGACGGACAGACGGGCAGACGGGCAGACGGGCAGACGGACAGACGGGCAGACGGGCAGACGGGCAGACGGGCAGACGGACAGACGGGCAGACGGGCAGACGGACAGATAGATGTATGTTATAACACAACCAATCACGTTTTATATTCTCTACTTTATTGTGAGGAATGCTTATTTAAAATTGTTGTTTGTTTAAGTGCTCCCGCCACTAATTAGTAATCATTAGCAAATTTTGCAACCACATTGTCAACGCTATGACTACATCCTGAAAAATATAACGTTCCTGAGTATGCGACCAATATTATAACACAAAAAAAATTTTGGCTTCTCCATACTAATTTTCCGGGCGCCTGAATACTTTTGTATGAAAATGTCGATTTTTTTTTATTTCCCAGCGTTGATTCCTGAAGAAAAGTTGTTCATATTACTATATTAAAGGGGTGACTCACCCTTTACTATAGTAATCATCATCATATCAGCCACAGGAAGTCCACTGCTGGACATATAATAATAAAATCTTTATTTTCAGATACAAGATCCATACACAATACATCTTATGCACCAATATAAAATAAAAAGTAATATATTAAAAAAAGGGTATGTAGAGGGCTTTGGTAGAGGGCGTATACGCTGTATAAACGCGCAAGCGGAGCCGAGAGCAAGCAAAAAGGCGTATTAATTTATTAAAACAACTCCTATAAACAAATCTTAAATTATACCAGGTACCAGCGAATCGTAGATCACGGACAGGAGGACACATACATCGGAAAAAGTAGGAAAATATTATTACTCGTAAAGGTTCAATTTGTAATAAGGTATGCAGTACCCAACACTCATTCACTAATTACCCCACTGCAGCTAAAACTGCCTTTCGATTATTTGCTCGTACCGAAAAAACAAACACCAAATAGCCTTAGCATATATATATACAATGAATTTACCTACATCATTTTTAGGGTTCCGTGGTTAACTAGGAACCCTTATAGTTTCACCATGTCCGTCTGTCTGTCTGTCCGTCTGTCTGCGGTTTTACTCAGAGACTATAAGTACTAGAAAGCTGTAATTTGGTATGGGTTTGTATATTAATCATGCCAAAAAGTGGTAGAAAAGAATCTTGAAAAAACATTTTTTTTAAGGTAGCGCCAATACAAGTAAAGACGGAGTAATATTTTTTTTTCTATACAAACCCATCGTGTTGGGTATTGTTAAATAGGTATCTTTAATGAATATTGTGAGGTTGAGAACACCATTTTTCGTTTAATTCGTTCGTTCGTTTCATTTTTGTTAGAGGGTTAGGTATATACCTATGGATACGTGAAAAAAATTTCAGCAGTAGTTTACTGAAGTTGAAAGGAAAACTATCAGAGCTGAGTACTAAGTAAAAACTAAAAAGTTATAGGCAACCAACTAATAAAATGTACTCGAAAATGTAAAATTTCATACAATTTTCATTGTCAGATGTTTTTGGTCGTTAAATTGTGAGGTGCGAGTATGAACAGTGTGAACTCAAAGTTGTCATTCGCAACTACGGAACCCTACACTGCACGTGGCCCGACACGCACTTAGCCGGTTTTTTTACTAAACCATCTAGATCGACGGTATTCTTTACGAGCTCACCGTACTTGACTGTCGTACGAGTAGCACATAAACTGATTTAAAGTCAATTTTATTCCCGATATAAATGGACAACAATAATGCGGGAATGCCGGTACAGGGCAATTCCTTCACATTTGCATATCATGGAGAGCTTGGTAAACTTTTATGAATATATTTTTCATATTTGAACCTTCTTCTACCTCCCTTTTCCCACTTGTGGGGTCGGCACCGCATGTCAGTTTCTTTGACTTTAACTTTTACAGATTAAGCTACTAACTGTAAATGATTAGATAGGAATATTTTATTGATGCCGTGTATATGATTACACAATATTTTTATAGGCACAACTGACAACCCGTCAGATATCTGTATGTACACCTGCCACATTAACGTCATTGATTAGTGAGGTCCTTGTGAGGTCTCTATTGTTCTGAGAGCGAGGTGCACAAAATGTGTAAAACCTAACTACAAAATTAACCGAGCAAATCTGTAACCTTGCCATACTCTCGAATGGCCCCAGCTAATTGATAGTATAGTATGTGAAGTCCAGTTTATTTTTTCATATTACTATAACTTGAAGAGTATTACTTTTTCATATTTCAACCTAGTTCCTTGTGGAATATTATTCAGTACAGATACTTTCGAGAATATGGCAAGGTTACAGATTTATACGGTGTGTACGTACAAATGTCTGTCATTTCTATCTCGCGTGATATACTTCGCTGCTTAATAACATCGATAAACAATAAGTCAAGATCTTGTTTATGCCTTTGTATTATTTTCATGAGGGGACGAAGCAAAATCCAACGACCCGCTATCAACAGAGCACCATGCGTCTGATAATGACCGGTGCATCGTGAGCGGCATCTATGGCTTCGTTCTTAGGGTAGGTCGATTTAAAGGACTATTCATAGTGTGACGTGTGTCAGGATTTAGTGAATTATAGCCAACACCGTCCTTTACCACGACCCTAATAACTTTTACTATGAAGAAGACAAAGCAGAATCAGTATGAAACAGCTAGTTCGCAAGTGACTTTTACGCTTGCCTAGATAATTGTTTTATACATATTTCTGGTAAAGGAATCAAGCATATCACTAGTTTGTGAAGTAGAAAAAAAATGCTTTTTATTCTCACATGACAAAACGAAAAGACACACTGGCAGAATAACGATAAATCTAGAATCATAATGCTCCAGGTATCGAGTTTCTTCGGCATGGCCCCGCTTCGGTTCACACCCCGTGGCAACGGTTACGCTGTGTCCTTGTCTAAATACATGTGCATCTACAGCTACTTTTTGGGCACTGTTTTCAGTAAGTCAAGCTTTTATTTGATTATCCAAAAATCCAATCCATATAAACGTATAAAAACCTTGACAGAGATGTTCTTCAACTCAAAATTCCCTCTGGTTCATGTTAGGTTGTTGGTAAAAGTCAGAGTTAGGCATTCCCTAGGATGGTAACAGGGGTGATCCATCACCCCAGAGGTTCAGAAGAAGATAAACTCTCACTTCACGTATTCTCTCATCGCGACGCACGCGCTCATAGTTGCCGCGGCGCATTGGCAGCCAGAGGTTGTGGACAATTCAAATTCAAATTCAATCGTTTATTTAATATAGGTTTCTTTGAACACTTATTAATTGTCATATTTGTGTTTACAATTTTTACAACAAAAAAATTTTGTTGACGTCATATAGGTATGTCTGGGGTGACGCATCACCCCTGTTACCTTTTACGTGTATTATTTTTTCGACTGTCATTTCTTATTGATTTTATTATTTTAGATAAAAATGGCGCGCCTTTCAAATTAAATTATTAAAGCAAGCTAGATGCGTATTATGTCCACGAAAATGTAACAAAGAAGTAGAAATTAAATGTGTGAAGTGCAACCAGCTGGTATGCCCTGATCACAGGAAAGAAAATTGTTTGAATTGTTTGTAATCCTTTTTTTCTTTTTTTTTTCTAAGCCCAGTTAGTCAAATCTTTTTGATATCATTAAAAATGTGTTGCTTTGTTGATTTAATGCTAAATAAAACTTATATATAAAGTTATTTTTGTTTAATTTACCTCAAAAACCAATGGGGTGATACATCACCCCTGTTACCATTCATGTATGGTAAAATTGTGTTATCATCCTAGGGTTAACTCTTAATTCTCCTTTAGTCACACATTACCACTTTACAACAAACTTTACAAACTGTTTTATGAAAACCCCACCAGAAACAAGGAATATACCTTTGAATATAACCTAAAAAGCTCGATAAGCGAAATATCCAACGCTGAATATAATAATGATTTTTATTCACAGCTATAATAAAATTCTTCCAAGTAGCATTACAAATGAAGCGAGGCATATACATGTCCTTATATCAATTCGTGGCATGGTGTGACACCATCATTGTGGCCATCATAGCGAGCGCCGCCATTTATGGAGCCCCTAGTCGTATGAAAGGGATGTTGAAATTTATAGATACCCTCACTTCTGTAAGTCATCTTTTCTATTTTCTACTTTTTTAGGGTTCCGTACAAAAGTTGAAAAACGGAACCCTTATAGGATCACTCGAGCGTCTGTCTGTCCGTCCGTCCGTCTGTCACAGCCGATTTTCTCCGAATCTACTGAACCAAATTAGATGAAATTTGGTAAGATAGTGTAATCCTATGACCCAAACACGGATGTGCAAAGTAAATAAAGATTTTTTTGAAATAAGGGTCATTTTTGGGGGCCCAATTACAAAATTTAAAAAAAAAGTTTTGCAAACCTTACTGTGTCATATATCAAATGAAAGGGCTCATTATGAGGAACTCAAAAATATTTTTTTTTGTTCGGGTAAAATCAATACTTTTGATTTTATTCACGAAAGAAGGCAAAAATTGACCATTCCCCCCCCCTGATCTCCGAAACTACTGGGCCGAAAATTTTGAAAAAAATATAAAATATAGTTCATTCCCTGAAGATTACAGGAAAAATAATAAGAATTCTATCACTTGAAAATTAAGTGGTAAACTCACAATAATAAGTTAATCTAGGGAAATAGTTCACTAAAACACCACTAGATGGCGCTAGTCAATCGAATTGAATAAAACATTTTTTGCACATTGTGTGTGTGTTCACGAAGCATATTGTACGGAACCCTCATTGCGCGAGTTTCGACTCACACTTGGCCGGTTTTTTCTAATTGTGACTATTTGTTGCGATAAAGTAAAGTTAATACACAATAAAACAAAGGTCATCGACATGACTCAGCGGATTAGTTCTTGGAAGTGGCAGTGGGCGGAGCTCACATCGCGAAAAATCGATGGCCAATGGGGCAAACGTCTTTGCAACACTCAATTCTTCTGGCAACACCCATAGCCCGTTTGACATTCATTATCTTGTGGGCTTGTAGGTGAAATTTGGCAAAATATCTTGGTTTGTTACAGAACATTTTGAACCCCTTGTATATCAGCAAATTTACCATCTTGTGAACCCAAATAGAGAGCCAAATCTCCAGTCCAGTATTTCAAAATGTTTCACCATAAAATCCCTGAATATTGCTAATGGTCAGTCGGGTTGTTTAGATTTTAAAGTTAAATTACTTGTTATTTTTTATATTTCGGTCATGAATGTCACTATTTTTCTCATATACTTAAATGTAAATTATGGCGTACAAACATAATATTCGCAAATATGTACTGAGAAGGTAAGGTTAAAATATTGATATTTTTAAACAATTCTCTAAGAGATTCTCTAACACCAAGTTTATATATAGATCTGATAGCTCGTTTCTGCAGGATAAATATTGTGTTCACTTCTGCAGCGTTACCCCATAGTAAAATTCCATAAGACATAACACTATGAAAGTAATTAAAATATACCAAACGCGCGGTTTCAACATCGGTCAGTTGTCTAATTTTTCTGACAGCATAAGCTAAATTTACCTGCTAAGTTTGTAATATGGGCACCCCATTGAAGCCCGGCATCAAGACTTATTCCAAGAAAAGTTGTTTTATCTATCAAATCTAGTGGTTCATTATCCACACTATGTGTAACCATAAGCTAACCTACTTTCTGTTACCAAGTCGTGTATCCAAACCAGTCGCTTTTGCACCCAGGTATATTAATCATGCTAAAAAAGTGGTAGAAAAAAATCTTGAAGTATATTTTTTTAGGGTATCTCCCATACAAGTAAAGTGGGGGAGTAAATTTTTTTTTCTCTATTTACCCATCGTGTGGGGTATCGTTAAATAGGTCTTTGAAAAATATTGTGAGGTTGACAATACCATTTTTCGATTCGCAACGAACTTTTAAAATGTACTCGAAAATGTAACATTTCATACAAATTTCATTGCTAGATGTTTTTGTTAAACTGTGAGGTGCGAATGTGAACTCAAAGTCGTCATTCGCAACTACGGAACCTTACACTGCGCGTGGCCCGACACGCACTTGGCCGGTTTTTATATTTCTACCAGTTGATTTCTACTATTGGATAACTCGGGACTTCCCTGTACAGAAAGGGCGTGTACCCCAATTTGTGTCCCCAGTTACCCAGTGACAACACTTTCAGGTAGATAAAAGCATCTGCGCTCAGTACTCCCACACGAGAGAACGCAAAATCTGGACTTGTTTTATCTTCTTCCTGTTCCTTGTCACTCTGCTGGTCATGGATGATATTATCTGCTTTTGCTTACAACCCATAGAATGTAAGTCCTTATTGTTATTCTATAAGTTATGCAATATTATTCAACAAGTTTAACCTTGTTGAATAATATAAGTTTATGATACAAGTGAGCTAAGTTGATCATTATAATAATGATTATATTGATAATAATTCGCTGATATGAATAATGATTCGCTCAACTCATGTTATAACACGAGTTGAGCGAATCGAGCGAGGTGAATAAAACTATGAGTGTTGTTATGATTAATTTAGCTCACGAGTATCATACGAAATTTTTCAACACGCCATTGGCAGTAGAAACACTTAAAAGGTTTATAAATTTACCTTGTTTCATAAACGTAATCAAAATAAAATAAATAGGCAAGGGGGCTTCCATTCAACAAACATGATTTTTTGTTCCGTTTTAGCTCGATAATCTAAGATTGTATAGACAATGGTACGGAACCCTCCGTGCGCGAGTCCGACTGGCACTTGGCCGATTATTTTATTTACATTACCGCATTATTTTGGCTTTATAGCACTTGTGGTTAATACGCTTCTTTATGAGCTAAATACCGATGTACTAAGAGTCGCTTTATGAAATGGTGTGTATAAAAAAAAATATTTCCTAAAAAAACCATTGCACTCTCGACCTGTTTACCAGAACTTGGATGTATTAAAAAAATAGAATTTCTCGCTTATACTAATTACTCGTATTTGAATCCTTATCATCTACATGTTATTGTAGGGGATGCGCTGTTCTTCAGCATCGGAAATTACCTATTCTGCTACTTGGGCATATTATTAGAAGCACAGTTCACTTTCACCGTGATCTTAGTGTGGGCGCGTTTCCAGGCTGTCAACGAAGCTTTGAATCTCACCGCCTGACACATATCTGTCCGGAATAGTAAGTCTTTTAAGAATGACATAGGTAAGGCAGGCCTACGGTCCTTAATAAAAGTATTTCCTGGTAAACTAAAGATATTTCTTCGCTTAATATTACAGCGCAGAATGTGGAAAGTCCAGAGACACTGAACATGTTCGCAACCAAAGACTTTGTACCTATAAAGTCACAATCTGAAAAAGTCACTGTCATTGTAAGAAATTCTGGTGAGTTATCTCGTCTCAGCCGCAAGAAGTCCACTACTGAACATGGTCCTCCGACATGGATTTCCATCATAGCACGTTCTTCCATAACTAACCACGCGTGGCAAACGTGTTGGTGAGCGCGGTTTGTTTTGCTTATCTTGCAGCCCTCGAAACCGTTTGTAGGCGAGGGAAGGAAAGGAGTTTGTTGGACTGGGGGAACGGGATAACTTGTTCGGATGGATTGGGGTTGAGAAAGTAGCAGTGAGGGAGGCCGGGTGCGCTTACCCGATGCCTTACCTGCAACGACCGGACAGGCAGTTAAGGATGAAACCCCTGACTGTAATTTATCTATTTGAATAGAACTGGCGCTACCCGAGGAGGGTTCTCGTCAGGTAGGCGGCCAGCCGTAAACAATTTGCCAAATCAAATTACAGTTACAACAAGCAACTAAGAAAACGCTCCGATAAGGAAGATCTACTTAAACAGAAGGCAGAAACATTATTTAACGAAAAAAAGGTGGCAAACTAGGTGATGCTCGGTGGTTGGGGAAATGAACCAGGCCTGAGTTGAAGCTTGAGTGAAATGGAGAAGCACTGTGGAAGCCCTCTGTGCCACCCGAGGAAAATAAGACATTAAGTATAATAAAAAAAAAAAAAGTATTTATTACGTTTTGTTTACATAATTTCAAGCTTCTGGTGAACCCCGACTAGTTGTGTCTCCAAGCGATGCGATCCACCACATCGCCTCTCTCTACAGCAAACTCTGCGGGGTGGTACACCGCATCAACAAAGACTACGGCATTTCTCTGATCGTCATTCTGATATCTAACGTGTTTTATCTTATCGTTATACCGTACGTGATTTTTTTGCAGATTGGTAAGTAGACTTTTCAGATGAACAGTACATTTTATATATTTTTTGAGATAATGATGAAGGCAGTCGATTAGCACGTGAGGGAAAAATAAACTTTTAGGTATTATAGTCATCCTAATGTCGCTTAAAATATCACAAAAATGTATTGACATTTCAATAAAACCATTGGTCACACCATGTTTCAAATTGTAACATAGTTGTGCTTCATATCTATACATCGCTTAGATCTGGTGGAAAACCTCATATCCTGGGTCCCTATTAGAGACTTACCTTACTTATTAAAACTATTTTAGTTAAAATATGTTTTGTCTCGTTCTTTCAATGTCAAACATTAAATTAATTTTATGATTAAGAGGGTTAAAACACGCGAGTGGCGTGGCAGTAAAAATAAATAAATTATGTTACAGACGCCCAAGAAGAAACGTTGCATTTCGTAATCAAGGAACTTTTGTGGATTATTTTAAACACACTGACGTTGTTAATGTTAGAAGAGCCATGCTATTTTACCACGGTTGAGGTAAGAAAATCTTATATACCTAAATAGGAGCGTGCTTCGGAAAGCACGTTAAGCCGGTAGTCCCAGTTGTTAAGCTTTGTCAATTGCCTTGAAGCAGCTTAAAAAATCTGGCACTAGTGTTGGCCACTTACACACACACGAAAAACAAAACAAAGAGGCAGCCTATACCTATACAACGTGTTGACGAAAAAGCGCAAAACCTGAAATTCGTTTATTCGGAATCGAGAGAAGAATCGGTTCCACAAATAAAAAACCGGCCAAGTGCGTGTCGGGCCACGCGCAGTGTAGGGTTCCGTAGTTGCGAATGACAACTTTGAGTTCACACTATTCACACTCGCACCTTACAGTTTAACGACCAAAAAAAAATTTAACAATGAAAATAGTATGACATTTTACAGTTTATAAGTTGGTTGCCTATAACTTTGCTTTGATAGTTTTCCTTTCAACTTCAGTATATATACTACTGCTGTAATTTTTTTCACGGATCCATATATAACCGTTTAGCAGATAGAGGAGGGGGGGGGGGGGGGACACGTACCTGTAACAAAAATTTGAACTTAAAACCAAATATTTCGGAAACGGATCCCTAAATCGAAACTAGTGATTACCTATTTAACGATACCCCACACGATAGGTAAATAGAGAAAAAAAATTACTCCCGCACTTTACGTGTATGGGAGCTATCATAAAAAAATTTTTTTTCAAGATTTTATTCAACCACTTTTTTGCCATGATTAATAAATAAATAAATAAATAAATATATACGGACAAATCACACAGATTGAGCTAGCCCCAAAGTAAGTATATACATATCCATACCAAATTACAGCTTTCTAGTACTTATAGTCTCTGCGTAAAACCGCGGATGGACAGACAGACAGGCAGACATGGCGAAACTATAAGGGTTCCTTGTTTACTACGGAACCCTAAAAACGGACGTCAATTTTTACCAAAAAAATATTTTAGTTACGCCGTGTTTGATCTTTACTTAACTCGCGCGGTCGCGTGTAATTACCATAGACTTTTTAATTTGCAATAAGGACAATAATCGTAAATCGTAAACAATCTGCCAAAATTAAATTTCATATATATCATTCTTTTATATTAAACATAAGTTGGGGTGTCTGAGGTTTTGCGCTTAATGTTTTTGAAAAAAATAAACAAAAAAACCAAACAAATTGTTAAAGGATGCCATTCGGTTTAAACTAATTTGTATTTTTAACCGACTTCAAAAAAGGATGAGGTTCTCAATTCGTCGTAATGTTTTTTTTTATGTATGTTCCCCGATTTTACGAAGACGCCTGGACCGATTTAAGAAATTCTTTTTTGTTTGATAGGTAATACTTTACAGATGGTCGCATAAAATTTTTATCGAAATGTGTCGAACGCTTTTTGAAAAATACACAAAAACAAAAAAAAATGTACAGTAATGCCGTTTGGTTTACACTAATTTCCATTTTATTCTTGTGCTTATTAAAACAAAACGATAGTGCTGAAGTCAGTTATTGTTTTTTGTTAAAAATATTTTAAATTATAATACATATTAATTACATTTTGAAATATTTAATATATATAAAAAAGTAGCTGTTACCCGCGGCTTCGCCCGCGTGATATATATAGCCTATGTCCTTCTCAGTACCTATGTGTATGTAAAATTTCATGACCATCGTTTCAGTAGATACGGCTTGAAAGCTTAACAAATAAACAAACAAACTCACTTTCGCATTTATGATATTAGTTAGGATTAGGATAAACATTTAAAAATATAAAAATAGTAGCCCACCGGTATCGGGAACAGGGTCCAAGTTACCGGCGGTCAGGGCTCCAGGGAAAGGAACCTCCTAAGAATACGGGCCGTGTCCATGAGTACCGCCTTCTGAACAAGCCCTTGATCCAGTTGCCTTACGAGAGCCTCTTTAGGTGTTGAACGAGGCTCTTGGCAATTAAGCCATCGGCTGTTACTACTATCGGCACAATGATCGAAATGAAGTCCATTGGGCACCGATCTGTATATCTTCACTGGGGACCACCGCCATCCTAGGGGGATGCCTATATCCAGCATAGGCATCCCCCAAGGAGTTACAATATGACAGGTTAGAAGCGGCCTACATCCTGCGCTTTCCTACGATCTTGGTCAGGTCGTCCGACCACCGTCAGTGTGTGTCCAACGCTGCGCTTGCTGGTAAGTGTTCTCTCTTGAGACCTTCTTGATCCGTCGGATCTACACACTATATTACTCTCAGCCTCGCCCACTGCCACTTCAAACAGCTAATCTGCTGGGCTATGTCAGTGACCTTTGTTTTTTTACAAGAAATACTGAGTATAACCCTTCCTCTCTGAGCTACCTTAAGTTTCCTTATGAAGAAAGCTCACGTTTCGAATCCGTAAGTCATCACTGGCAACAAACATTGCTTATAGAGTTTAATTTTAAAGCACTGAGTTATTATGAACGAGAAGACAGTGCAGTATGTTAGTGATCATAATCATCATCAGGTCTTTATTAGTGTCCACTGCAGGAGCATGACCCTCTCTGTACCACCAGAGCCATATATTAGCCAGAGCAGTCAGAGAATTTGGCCTACACTCTCCACGCTAGCCAGACGGGTTAGAGAGGTCTCTTTGATGTTTTTAAGGTTTGTTAGCTTGTGTTTTCTAAGTCGTCTTCTACGACATCAACAGGAAGTCTTGGAGTGGTCCTACTCTACTCTGCCGGGAAACTACCAACGTAACATGAGATTGTTTTATTACAGGGCCGGAAGACCGAGAGTATCGTGTGTTCCATGTTGCTGATGTCTCCGACCTCTGGTCCTCTGCCAGCTCGTCTTGAACAGTTCTTGCATCAACTGATGATGCAGACTCTATCGTATAAACCTATGGGTTTGTGTACTCTGGACAGAGAACTTATAGCTTCGGTAAGATAACTATTCATAATATGTACAAGAAATGTGTGTTTAACAAATTGTCACACGTAAATCACTCGGCCGAATTTGATGAAAATGGGTATGAAGATAGTTGAGATGGAAAGGACAAAACATGGTGGAATTTTAGTTAACTATGATTTACTTTAACTTATAGCTCTAGCTATATTTATGAAAAGAATATAATTTTTTTACAGATTTTTGGAGTAGTAGTATCGTACTTGGTGATACTCATACAGTTCACGAACGTCGGTTAAAATACTCATTGCTTACTTACGCTTGACACTTTCTACTTTATTGTACACATATTATTTTTTTTACTAAAAGATTTGAAATGAAGTTTATAATACAATTGATTGTAATTTGTAATTCACAAGAAATATATTTAAGAAAAGTTTGAGTAATGTCTTTTTTTTTGTCAGGGGCCGGTCATCCATCATTTATCCGATACGCGAATATGACTTCTCCCTTTCTCCCATCTGACGTTTTCCCGGTTGCACCCTAAGCTGTGATGCGTTAAAGCTGGAGTCCGCTATATTGATAGTATTAAATAACAGCCTCCGTGGTCCAGTGGTTAAGGCGTTTGCCTTGGTGGTCGTGGGTTCAATTCCCACGGGAAGCATACTTTGTTAAGTTGTTTCCAGTTTGGTTACGACATTGCAGGCATGAATCACCTGATTGTCTGATAAGAAAGATGATTCCGTATTTCGGAAGGCACGTTAAACCGCTGGTCCCGGCTGCCATCTGGTAGTCGTTAAAGGAACCAAGTCAGAGGCCGAGAGGCGGTTCCGAAGAACTCTGACACCAGGGTGTGCATGGTCGATTGACCGTGTCACCTACACGAAATGATGATGATAGTATTTATGCTGTCATAATGTCAATTGGTATAGTTTTAACGGCCGGCCGCCTGCCTTACACGTGGTTACTTGTGAATATTAAGTACGAGTATTTGCCTACGCCGGAAATCTAACCCAGTGCTCCTGGTTTATTTCTATTTTTATCCGTTGTCGAGCTCCGAGGCGCAGTGGTTACCACGCCTGCCTGCGACACGGGGGTCCCGGGTTCGATCCCCGGTCAGGTCATGATCGAAAACGATCTTTTTCAGATTGACAGTCTTGAATGTTTATCTATATACGTATATATAAAATATAGTATCGTTGAGTTTAGTATCCTGCGACACAAGTTCACAACTTATTGTGGGGCTAGCTCAATTTGTGTGATATGTCCCTATACATATATTTATTTATTTATTTTATTCAGTACTAGCTTCGCCCGCGTAATATATAGCCTACGTCCTTCTAAATAACCTAACCTAATTGTGTATGCAAAATTTCATGGTGATCGGTTCAGAAGCTACGGCGTGAAAGCGTGACAAACAAACAAACAAACTCACTTTCGCATTTATAATATTAGTTGAGATTGTTTGGTTTTGTATTTTTAATTGTTTAGTTTAAAAAAAGAGGAGGTTCGCAATTCGTCGGAATCTGTTTTTTTTATTTATGTTCCCCGATTTCTCGAAGACGCCTGGACCGATGTAAGAAATTCTGTTTTTGTTCGATAGGTAATACTTTACAGATGGTCCACTTAAATTTTTATCGAAATGTGTCGAGCGCTTTTTGAAAAAAATACACAAAAACCCAAAAAAATTATAAGAGAATGCCTTTCGGTTTACACTTATATCCATTTTATTCTTATGATTATTAAAAACAAATTGATAGGGTTGAAGTCGGTTTTTGTTAAAAATTTCTTAAATTATTAGTTCTATTAGTGTTTAGTGTTATTTTAAGTTATCTAATAATTTATTTGTTCTGTATTGTGTTGTACTCGGTGGCCTTTGAGTCACAGTAAATATTTTTCATTTCATTTCATGTCGCAGGCTAGCGTGTTAACTACTGTGCCACGGAAGCCATCAACCATTAAAACTGAACAATATTTAATTTTGTAAATCGCGAGTAAAAAGATCAATATTAATTCCAATTCAAGAGCACCCTAAAGTTATACCACTGCTGCTACACCTATCTATTAGGGGTTGTCCTTTGATTATACACTGGGACTGACCAAATAGTATACAATTATGCCACTGTTTTTTCATGGACCAAAAAATTACTGTATTCTTACTTGTATATTACGGGGTATATTAATTTGAAGATTTTTTTTTGTGCAATGGGCAACAAAAATGTGTTACTTACATATTTGGTACATGCATTTAATCCTTTAGGCAGAGCAGAATAGGAGCACACAAAGTATTTACAAGCAGTGTTTACAACAAGTGGCTGTGGTAGTGCAGTCCTGTTCCTGCGAGAGTTCCTGGAGACTAATAAATAGACCTGATTATGATGATGGTATGGGTGTGGAGGAATATTATAAAAACATTACCCTTCTTCTGGGACACTCAGGTAAAAACAGTCACAATCAAATTTTACTTGATTTATCATATTTTGTTACGTGTTACTTAGCGTCTCGGCTATTAAAATAATGCATTTTTTTACAAGCCTTTATTAAATTTGCTCTATTGTCTGTCTGTGATAGTACAAACTTCCAAGTCAATTTTCAAAATTAGTACTTATCTTTCTTTAACCGATTAAGCTGTATTTTTTCGAGCTTATATGCCAATGATAATACAATATTATTGTACCATAGATCTGATCTGGTCAAAGGAACTTCTAAATTAAAGAAGATGAATCCATCGTGTTGGGCTCAAAAGACTTGTCTTGGCAAGCACTCTACCGCTACATATGTGAAAAACTTATAATACAAGCTTGCCAAAAAGAAACGTATTTGAAGACAAAAAAGTATTATTCATACGGGTATCAGGCTAAGAGAAACACTGTTTGCAAAAATATTCTATGCTGTACCCAATATTTTATACGTTAATGGAATAAAATGAGCGACAAACACTTTTAGCACTTTTACAGCGTACAGTGTAACTTTAACAGCATAAAACAATAAAAAGTTTTCGATGGAATTAAAATTTTAAAAAATTAATAGTAAAGCTAACACTACATTTATATTTTCTGATATTAATATTTACTGGAATTTAATTACTAGAAAAAGTATATTTAAATACATTTCTTCTTTTCTTACATTTTCAGTCGCGTGTCTATTTGATTTTTTAGTTTATTTCAGCCTACCAACAACAGGGGTGTTAAAGCTTCACACGTTAGTCTGTATGTGTGTCTGAGACATCGTAGCCGCCGACTCGATGGAAGAATCTAAATGCGGTTTTCTTAATTTGAAACTGGCGAGGTCAGGTCAAGGGTGGAATATATATTTGAACATTTTCGATGCGTGAAAATTATAACGAGTCTATAGGTAGATTTTGAAGTTCGGCAGCAAACGTTGCGCTCATTGAATAAAATAATACCAGAAAAATTAACTAATTATTTTAAAAGTAATTATTAATATTTTAAAAATAATAATTAAGGGAACAATCCTATTGAAATTGAATACACCGGAGTGCTTACTGTGAGACAGCTCTTCGTGCTTCAGACGGTTGTAAGAAAACATTCTCTCTTAGTATTTAAACCTAACCTAAACTCACATCGACGAAAACATCTCCGCTTTAAGGTTTGTCCTATATTACCACACAGAATCTCACTGGCAAATCGTCATTTCAGAATATTAAGCCCAAAACTATATAACAGATTAAAAAAAGAAATCAATATATATGAATGCACAAAATGCCAATGCAAAAGACGTGTGCTACTGTAAAGTAAAGTAAAAATGTATTTATTTTCTCCAAAAAACTTACTGTATTAGACAGATAACATAATATAAAAAATAAACATTACAGTTTGTTGGAGACTGGTGTCTGTTGAGGCTGGGCCTGTATCACAGATCACGCTCTCGCCACTTAATTATAACCTATATTTACACTACTAACTGTATAAATAAAGGCTTACAGAACCAAAGATATGTCCAAGTACTAAGTGTTTGTTTAGAATCCATAAGGTACAATTTTTAAATGTTTAATAACAGTAATTAAGATAAAGAGATAAATAACGAGCGGATAGTCAAACCAGAGGACGAAGAAGCTGTTCAGTCTCATCACAGTTAAGTGAGGGTAAGTATTTTTTAATAACTTTTTTACAAGAGTAGGTGGAGAGAGGAAGGATAGTTTCGAATGCAGTTTATTATATAAAAAGGGGCCAGTAAAGTACAAAAACCTGTGTGAATATTGTGTAGAAAACGGAGTACTGGTAGCAACAATATGGTTTCGTCTAGTAGAGTCTGGGTAGTAAGGGGTGGTACTGTGTTGTTGAGTAATAATTCGTGCTATGTATAGTTGTCGAACCGTTAATACTTCGCAATAATTATAAAGTAGTTGAGTGGGATAAGAAAAAGGTTTAAAGGTGCAGACTTTTAGGAGAGCTCTTTGTGCTCTTTCCAGTTTTATTAAGATTGATTTACTTGCGCCACCCCAGGAGGATATACAGTACGATAACAGTGACTGTCCTTAAGCCAAGTAGACCATTTTTGTAATATTTGGTTCAGCAACATGACGCAATCTTTTAAAAACATACATTAATTTGCGAATTCGTCCGGCCATATGGTTAATATGTAATCTGAAATTTAAATTTTGATCTATAATACTGTACCTAAAAATCTTAATTATACTGAAACAGAAAATCTTTTAATATAAACCTCTAATATCAGTAAAACTAACGTGAGATAAAGACATTATATATAACAACGGGTCACTCACGTGCTATTTGTCGGGATTGCCGAAAATAGTTCCCGACAAATAGCACGTGAGTGACCCGTTGTTATATATATAATATAATTACCTCTACACTGTACCGCATTTTTGTTTGTATTCTGTGGAATACAAACAAAAATGGAAAACTAAACTAACAATCATCCCCAAGAAACGTTCGCTTAGAAAACCACATTATTCGCCTCATAGTGCAATATTGATAGTAATGTATGTAGGTCGCATAAAAATTTTTACTTTTTCATTATTTTTCATTTTATTATTATGTCTTGTATTATATTATATAAAAATGAATTTCCCAAAATAACAGGTAATTCTAGTTTGGGATATTCTAAGTGATAATGTAAGACCTTACTGCCATTTTGAGCACATAAAAAGTATTGCTTCCATACCTATCTGTTAGCATGCTACCTCTGAGATACAGACTAACGTCTAGTTCGGAGTTGGCTTGTTGCTGGTTGGTAAAAGAGACTACATATTGTAACCATTTGTTTTAACTTGGCAAAATAAAGTTTTATTACTTTATTTTTATTATTGAGTTTTTGATTTCATCAAAACAACCACGATATTTTTATACGGAACGAAAAATTAAGTTATGTAGACACTCAACGCAAACACTTATGAAAATGTGTCGCAAATGGGCATAAGCTTTTTCCTGGAAATTCAATATAATAATTCCTGGTTCTTCTTATCTGGCTACGACTTTTAACGTAGAAATATAAAGAGATGGAACATTTACACTCTATTTGCTTTTACCCGCGGCTTCACTCAATGATTTTTCCGTATAAATTTGTTGAGTTTTATCACAAATCCCACAGGCACAGTACTTTTTTCCGGGATGAAAGGTTATAGGCACCCTATGTCCTTGTCAGTACCCTTACCTATGTGTATACCAAATTTCTAGAAGATTGGTTTAGTAGGTAAAGCGTGAAGAGGTAACAAACAAATATAGAAACTCATTTTCGCATTTATGATATTATAGTTAGGATTAGGATGATGTACAGTCACGATGTGTTTATGTATTCACATCGGGACGTAAATTTTTTTTTATCAAACAGTGAACATTATTTTTGCTAGTTTTGTGTTAAAAATAAACTGAATTAGGTACACATTTTGTCTTGAACAGTTCTTGCATCAACTGATGATGCAGACTCTATCGTATAAACCTATGGGTTTGTGTACTCTGGACAGAGAACTTATAGCTTCGGTAAGATAACTATTCATAATATGTACAAGAAATGTGTGTTTAACAAATTGTCACACGTAAATCACTCGGCCGAATTTGATGAAAATGGGTATGAAGATAGTTGAGATGGAAAGGACAAAACATGGTGGAATTTTAGTTAACTATGATTTACTTTAACTTATAGCTCTAGCTATATTTATGAAAAGAATATAATTTTTTTACAGATTTTTGGAGTAGTAGTATCGTACTTGGTGATACTCATACAGTTCACGAACGTCGGTTAAAATACTCATTGCTTACTTACGCTTGACACTTTCTACTTTATTGTACACATATTATTTTTTTTACTAAAAGATTTGAAATGAAGTTTATAATACAATTGATTGTAATTTGTAATTCACAAGAAATATATTTAAGAAAAGTTTGAGTAATGTCTTTTTTTTTGTCAGGGGCCGGTCATCCATCATTTATCCGATACGCGAATATGACTTCTCCCTTTCTCCCATCTGACGTTTTCCCGGTTGCACCCTAAGCTGTGATGCGTTAAAGCTGGAGTCCGCTATATTGATAGTATTAAATAACAGCCTCCGTGGTCCAGTGGTTAAGGCGTTTGCCTTGGTGGTCGTGGGTTCAATTCCCACGGGAAGCATACTTTGTTAAGTTGTTTCCAGTTTGGTTACGACATTGCAGGCATGAATCACCTGATTGTCTGATAAGAAAGATGATTCCGTATTTCGGAAGGCACGTTAAACCGCTGGTCCCGGCTGCCATCTGGTAGTCGTTAAAGGAACCAAGTCAGAGGCCGAGAGGCGGTTCCGAAGAACTCTGACACCAGGGTGTGCATGGTCGATTGACCGTGTCACCTACACGAAATGATGATGATAGTATTTATGCTGTCATAATGTCAATTGGTATAGTTTTAACGGCCGGCCGCCTGCCTTACACGTGGTTACTTGTGAATATTAAGTACGAGTATTTGCCTACGCCGGAAATCTAACCCAGTGCTCCTGGTTTATTTCTATTTTTATCCGTTGTCGAGCTCCGAGGCGCAGTGGTTACCACGCCTGCCTGCGACACGGGGGTCCCGGGTTCGATCCCCGGTCAGGTCATGATCGAAAACGATCTTTTTCAGATTGACAGTCTTGAATGTTTATCTATATACGTATATATAAAATATAGTATCGTTGAGTTTAGTATCCTGCGACACAAGTTCACAACTTATTGTGGGGCTAGCTCAATTTGTGTGATATGTCCCTATACATATATTTATTTATTTATTTTATTCAGTACTAGCTTCGCCCGCGTAATATATAGCCTACGTCCTTCTAAATAACCTAACCTAATTGTGTATGCAAAATTTCATGGTGATCGGTTCAGAAGCTACGGCGTGAAAGCGTGACAAACAAACAAACAAACTCACTTTCGCATTTATAATATTAGTTGAGATTGTTTGGTTTTGTATTTTTAATTGTTTAGTTTAAAAAAAGAGGAGGTTCGCAATTCGTCGGAATCTGTTTTTTTTATTTATGTTCCCCGATTTCTCGAAGACGCCTGGACCGATGTAAGAAATTCTGTTTTTGTTCGATAGGTAATACTTTACAGATGGTCCACTTAAATTTTTATCGAAATGTGTCGAGCGCTTTTTGAAAAAAATACACAAAAACCCAAAAAAATTATAAGAGAATGCCTTTCGGTTTACACTTATATCCATTTTATTCTTATGATTATTAAAAACAAATTGATAGGGTTGAAGTCGGTTTTTGTTTTTGTTAAAAATTTCTTAAATTATTAGTTCTATTAGTGTTTAGTGTTATTTTAAGTTATCTAATAATTTATTTGTTCTGTATTGTGTTGTACTCGGTGGCCTTTGAGTCACAGTAAATATTTTTCATTTCATTTCATGTCGCAGGCTAGCGTGTTAACTACTGTGCCACGGAAGCCATCAACCATTAAAACTGAACAATATTTAATTTTGTAAATCGCGAGTAAAAAGATCAATATTAATTCCAATTCAAGAGCACCCTAAAGTTATACCACTGCTGCTACACCTATCTATTAGGGGTTGTCCTTTGATTATACACTGGGACTGACCAAATAGTATACAATTATGCCACTGTTTTTTCATGGACCAAAAAATTACTGTATTCTTACTTGTATATTACGGGGTATATTAATTTGAAGATTTTTTTTTGTGCAATGGGCAACAAAAATGTGTTACTTACATATTTGGTACATGCATTTAATCCTTTAGGCAGAGCAGAATAGGAGCACACAAAGTATTTACAAGCAGTGTTTACAACAAGTGGCTGTGGTAGTGCAGTCCTGTTCCTGCGAGAGTTCCTGGAGACTAATAAATAGACCTGATTATGATGATGGTATGGGTGTGGAGGAATATTATAAAAACATTACCCTTCTTCTGGGACACTCAGGTAAAAACAGTCACAATCAAATTTTACTTGATTTATCATATTTTGTTACGTGTTACTTAGCGTCTCGGCTATTAAAATAATGCATTTTTTTACAAGCCTTTATTAAATTTGCTCTATTGTCTGTCTGTGATAGTACAAACTTCCAAGTCAATTTTCAAAATTAGTACTTATCTTTCTTTAACCGATTAAGCTGTATTTTTTCGAGCTTATATGCCAATGATAATACAATATTATTGTACCATAGATCTGATCTGGTCAAAGGAACTTCTAAATTAAAGAAGATGAATCCATCGTGTTGGGCTCAAAAGACTTGTCTTGGCAAGCACTCTACCGCTACATATGTGAAAAACTTATAATACAAGCTTGCCAAAAAGAAACGTATTTGAAGACAAAAAAGTATTATTCATACGGGTATCAGGCTAAGAGAAACACTGTTTGCAAAAATATTCTATGCTGTACCCAATATTTTATACGTTAATGGAATAAAATGAGCGACAAACACTTTTAGCACTTTTACAGCGTACAGTGTAACTTTAACAGCATAAAACAATAAAAAGTTTTCGATGGAATTAAAATTTTAAAAAATTAATAGTAAAGCTAACACTACATTTATATTTTCTGATATTAATATTTACTGGAATTTAATTACTAGAAAAAGTATATTTAAATACATTTCTTCTTTTCTTACATTTTCAGTCGCGTGTCTATTTGATTTTTTAGTTTATTTCAGCCTACCAACAACAGGGGTGTTAAAGCTTCACACGTTAGTCTGTATGTGTGTCTGAGACATCGTAGCCGCCGACTCGATGGAAGAATCTAAATGCGGTTTTCTTAATTTGAAACTGGCGAGGTCAGGTCAAGGGTGGAATATATATTTGAACATTTTCGATGCGTGAAAATTATAACGAGTCTATAGGTAGATTTTGAAGTTCGGCAGCAAACGTTGCGCTCATTGAATAAAATAATACCAGAAAAATTAACTAATTATTTTAAAAGTAATTATTAATATTTTAAAAATAATAATTAAGGGAACAATCCTATTGAAATTGAATACACCGGAGTGCTTACTGTGAGACAGCTCTTCGTGCTTCAGACGGTTGTAAGAAAACATTCTCTCTTAGTATTTAAACCTAACCTAAACTCACATCGACGAAAACATCTCCGCTTTAAGGTTTGTCCTATATTACCACACAGAATCTCACTGGCAAATCGTCATTTCAGAATATTAAGCCCAAAACTATATAACAGATTAAAAAAAGAAATCAATATATATGAATGCACAAAATGCCAATGCAAAAGACGTGTGCTACTGTAAAGTAAAGTAAAAATGTATTTATTTTCTCCAAAAAACTTACTGTATTAGACAGATAACATAATATAAAAAATAAACATTACAGTTTGTTGGAGACTGGTGTCTGTTGAGGCTGGGCCTGTATCACAGATCACGCTCTCGCCACTTAATTATAACCTATATTTACACTACTAACTGTATAAATAAAGGCTTACAGAACCAAAGATATGTCCAAGTACTAAGTGTTTGTTTAGAATCCATAAGGTACAATTTTTAAATGTTTAATAACAGTAATTAAGATAAAGAG
The DNA here is from genome assembly GCA_963082605.1 of Rhodophaea formosa. NCBI lineage: Eukaryota > Metazoa > Arthropoda > Insecta > Lepidoptera > Pyralidae > Rhodophaea > Rhodophaea formosa. The sequence goes on from OY720206.1 coordinate 16,408,334, forward strand.
ATAAATAACGAGCGGATAGTCAAACCAGAGGACGAAGAAGCTGTTCAGTCTCATCACAGTTAAGTGAGGGTAAGTATTTTTTAATAACTTTTTTACAAGAGTAGGTGGAGAGAGGAAGGATAGTTTCGAATGCAGTTTATTATATAAAAAGGGGCCAGTAAAGTACAAAAACCTGTGTGAATATTGTGTAGAAAACGGAGTACTGGTAGCAACAATATGGTTTCGTCTAGTAGAGTCTGGGTAGTAAGGGGTGGTACTGTGTTGTTGAGTAATAATTCGTGCTATGTATAGTTGTCGAACCGTTAATACTTCGCAATAATTATAAAGTAGTTGAGTGGGATAAGAAAAAGGTTTAAAGGTGCAGACTTTTAGGAGAGCTCTTTGTGCTCTTTCCAGTTTTATTAAGATTGATTTACTTGCGCCACCCCAGGAGGATATACAGTACGATAACAGTGACTGTCCTTAAGCCAAGTAGACCATTTTTGTAATATTTGGTTCAGCAACATGACGCAATCTTTTAAAAACATACATTAATTTGCGAATTCGTCCGGCCATATGGTTAATATGTAATCTGAAATTTAAATTTTGATCTATAATACTGTACCTAAAAATCTTAATTATACTGAAACAGAAAATCTTTTAATATAAACCTCTAATATCAGTAAAACTAACGTGAGATAAAGACATTATATATAACAACGGGTCACTCACGTGCTATTTGTCGGGATTGCCGAAAATAGTTCCCGACAAATAGCACGTGAGTGACCCGTTGTTATATATATAATATAATTACCTCTACACTGTACCGCATTTTTGTTTGTATTCTGTGGAATACAAACAAAAATGGAAAACTAAACTAACAATCATCCCCAAGAAACGTTCGCTTAGAAAACCACATTATTCGCCTCATAGTGCAATATTGATAGTAATGTATGTAGGTCGCATAAAAATTTTTACTTTTTCATTATTTTTCATTTTATTATTATGTCTTGTATTATATTATATAAAAATGAATTTCCCAAAATAACAGGTAATTCTAGTTTGGGATATTCTAAGTGATAATGTAAGACCTTACTGCCATTTTGAGCACATAAAAAGTATTGCTTCCATACCTATCTGTTAGCATGCTACCTCTGAGATACAGACTAACGTCTAGTTCGGAGTTGGCTTGTTGCTGGTTGGTAAAAGAGACTACATATTGTAACCATTTGTTTTAACTTGGCAAAATAAAGTTTTATTACTTTATTTTTATTATTGAGTTTTTGATTTCATCAAAACAACCACGATATTTTTATACGGAACGAAAAATTAAGTTATGTAGACACTCAACGCAAACACTTATGAAAATGTGTCGCAAATGGGCATAAGCTTTTTCCTGGAAATTCAATATAATAATTCCTGGTTCTTCTTATCTGGCTACGACTTTTAACGTAGAAATATAAAGAGATGGAACATTTACACTCTATTTGCTTTTACCCGCGGCTTCACTCAATGATTTTTCCGTATAAATTTGTTGAGTTTTATCACAAATCCCACAGGCACAGTACTTTTTTCCGGGATGAAAGGTTATAGGCACCCTATGTCCTTGTCAGTACCCTTACCTATGTGTATACCAAATTTCTAGAAGATTGGTTTAGTAGGTAAAGCGTGAAGAGGTAACAAACAAATATAGAAACTCATTTTCGCATTTATGATATTATAGTTAGGATTAGGATGATGTACAGTCACGATGTGTTTATGTATTCACATCGGGACGTAAATTTTTTTTTATCAAACAGTGAACATTATTTTTGCTAGTTTTGTGTTAAAAATAAACTGAATTAGGTACACATTTTGCCTAATGACCTTTTGACCTGAATGACTATTTTTTTTATAAACGAATTTTGGCTATTTCTCTCTTAAGTATATTAGCAACTCAGCATCTCTCTAAGCATATAAGTAACTTAGAGCAAAGATTAAAAAACAAACATCTCTGTTCTTTCAGCTATCCAAAAAGTTACAGAAATCAGGCACGATCACAAAGATTCTAATAAAAACATTAAGGATTTTTTTAGAATCAGATTATATGATAAGGTTTGTTGGGTCTCGCTAGATCGCTGTCCAACTTGTCTTGATTTTTAATAAACCTGGTAGCAGTTACGTGGAAATTCAGTATTAAAATAAAAAGAGGGCTTAGGGTTCTAAGATGTAATAAAACTTACCCAAAAAGTTAAATAATAGGTGGAATTTTTTTGTTGGGAAGTCAAGGGTTTCAGCTGTGGTTTGCCTTAAATGATTTTGAAAATTGAATTTTATAGTGGTCTAATATGAAATTGATAAAGTTTTGTGTTATAAATGCTCGTGCTTATGAACAATGTATGAAATAGTTAAAGTAAAAACTTGTATAGATTCGTCAACAGAAACACCCAAAGAGCAATCAAAGGCGTACCTTTTTACCAGTTAACTGTATTTTAAAGGGGTACACCCTTTAAACTGGACATTCGCAAAATCACCGAAACCTCGGTAGAAGCCATAGAAAAATAGAATAGAATAGAATAGAATTTAATAGGTAGGTAGTTACTTCCAGTTTGGTTTTATAATCACGCAGAACTCACAATGGTCAAAGTACCAATAAACTTCGCCAATTTGAAAAATTTCCAAAAACTGAATCATCTAAAGAATTTGCCTTAATTATTGAGGAACCTTGTCACAAAATTTCCCGAGAATCAGTTGAGAAATGCGACATGTGAAGTGGAACAGCCGGACAGACATTCCAAAGACATTTTGCCCAAGTTAAAATAAAGACGCCTTCGCGCTTCTTGCTTACTCGGTCTTACCAAGACTTAACCAGAAAAAAAATTAAAAACAAATTTTGGACCTGCTATACAAATTCACTAATTGAATATCATGAGATATTATCCTTAGGATTCTGTAATCTATTAGAAGATCTGATTTAGAGATTGAAATATTGCCATAGGTTCAGAATAATATTGTATGTAAGCTTCACAGAGCAGTAATCGCTCGCGCTCTACTAGACGCCTTTTCGACGCATTTCAAAAGAAACAAGCGTGTCAGGGGACGGTACCGTTTATTGAGGTTTTGGGTTTTAAGGAAATTCTAGAAATGCAAGAATTCTGCTATTTTCTACTTATGAAGATTATAATTTTTGTTTATTAACCTTTTATTTGTTCCATATCGCAGCACATGGGGCATTTTCACGTTTTTTTTTAAGACGAACTGACCGGCTGAGTACGCGTCTTTCGCCTACTAGCTAGCTATTAGTGTCGTCTCTAGTTGGGCGCGAGCGATATATTTTATTTAATCTCATTGGAAGTGAACTTACCAGAAACATGGAGATGATGTGTCTGCGTGATCATGGGATCAGTGTTCACCTGGCACATGTAGAGTCCTCCATCTGACAGCCGGACATCTCTTATAGTCAATGCCCATAGTTGGGGGTCACCACGGGTCACCCCCACACGATGGTTCTTCGTGATGACGTGGGGCCCAATGGTGAGGACGGTTTGAGTGTCCACTCGTAACCACGCCACCTGTTAGAAAATTAAATTTATATCAATTTGATCAATTTATAGAAACAGCCCATGGATGAAAAAGTAAAATACGAGCTAAAAGTTTTTGTCAGATAAAGTTTTTTTTTTCGTCTTTTAGTTATAATAAAGATGTATATATTGTCACTGAATTTTTGGGTAACAAAATTTAGAAAATTTATGAACTCGTTTAATTTAATGAATAAACGATTACATTTTTACGAGACTGTCCAAAAAATTTGTGCTATGTGTTCAGGGTTTATGTGTGTACAAGCAGCCCTCCCCGACTGCAACCTGAGCATACAATATACTCATAAACATTCCTGGGAAAATTCTTTACATGCTATTGAAAATCCCATCTACAACGCGTCAGTAGTGCCCGTGATTATCTCAACAGGATGCTATGACTTTAATTTATATTCTTGATGGTAAATAAAAGACCATACTCTTATTTCAGATTCCTTGTTCCATCAGTCATTCTATATTATTATAAATGCGAAAATAACTTTGTATGTTTGTTACTTCTTCGCGCTTAAACTATTTATTCAATTGAGACAAAATTACATGGATATAGTTTAAGGCTTGGGAACAACATAAGGAGATAGCATAGAGTATCTTTTATTCCGGAAAAAGGTCACGTTCTTGATGGCTCTGCCTTAACGCGAGTGTAGCCATGCGCGAAAGTGAGTTATGTTATGCCTAAACAGCTTCGATGTGTCGTTACAATTCCAACTAATATATAAATGCAAAAGTGAGGTTGTTCTTTTTTCTTGTTTGTTTGTTACACTTTCAAGGCCTATCAACAGAACCAGAGACATAGGCTACCTTTCATCCCTCAGAAAAGTACTGTTCCCGAGGGATAAACACTAACGCGAGCGGAATCATGAACAAGAAAAACGTACTATCTATTTAGTTAGATGAAAACCTTATCTAGCATAATCTAATCAACAACACTAAACGAAATAATATGCACGAAATGCCGTGTAGTTCCCGGCAGAGTAGAATAGGACCACTCCAAGTCATCGCGTGGATGTCGTAAAAGGCGACTAAGGAAACACAAGCTAAACAAAGCTTATTAGCATCAAAGATACTTCTTCAACCCGTCTTGCCAGCGTGGAGAGTGTAGGCCAAATCCTCTGACTACTCAGGCTAGTATATGGCTCTGGTAGTACAGAGAGGGTCGTGCTCCTGCAGTGGAGACTAGAAAGACCTGATGATGATGATGAAACGAAATTATTAAAGAAAAAATTGCCCAAGTGCGAGTCAGGCTCGCCCATGAAAGGTTCCGTAGAAGCAAGCTTAGATTAGCTAAAAAGCTCTATAATTTTTGCCAGCAAAAATAACTTTGTTTTTCATAGTGTTTGTATAGTCTCTGAGTAAAACCGCGGACGGACAGACAGACAGACAGACATGGCGAAACTATAAGGGGTTCCTTGTTTACTACGGAACCCTAAAAACAAGGCTCACACATTAAAAAACATGTTTATAAAAAGTTTGTCCATATCAGAGCAATAAATGCTTAAAAACCACCCCGGATCATTAACTCTAATGTTAAATTTTATTTACGTCACCCAAAGTATTTAAATCTGGCTACATTTTTGACAAACAAATTAAAACTTGAGGGCAGTCACGTTGACTGCCCTCAAGTTTTAATTTGTTTGTAGTTAAAAAAATCTTCTTACTTTACATTGCTGCGTACAGAAAGGATAATTAAAGTTTTTAGAAATGAAGAAACTAAATACAAAAACATTCAAATGAACATCAAATCTTCTACCTTAATTAAATTTATCTGGTAAAACACGATGACAAGCACAAATAGTCTTAATTAATTTCATGTTTGAGTAAATTTTGGATGTTAATTGAAAATATTCGGTTCCCAGGAGAGCAATATTTTTACTCAATTAAAGTCCGTGTAATTACTCTTGGAGCTCATACAAAACTTTGGTTGGTACTTTCCTAATTGCTTTATTATATATTATATGCTTAAGCATCATAATTAATTATTTGAATTATGATTTACAGAGTGGAAAGATTGAAGCTTGAAGCGAACATAATAGGCAGTATTTTCCTTTTTGTGGTATACGAAATGTACGTTAAAACTCCTCAAATTTAATTTACCAAGAACGAAATCAAATAACCATTTTTATTTAGAAATTAATTACCAATTCAAAGTCATTAATTCCAGTTCCAGTTATAGCCAGTAATTTTTTTTAGTTTGCTATGACTAAACTATGATACAACAAATGGGTTATCTAGGGCCCGCAAAACGAAATTATAATCGTTTTCTTTCAAACATTAATCTCTAATGGTGGAAGCACTGGACCCCGAAAACTTCATGTGTATACATGTTATCAATTCTTTTTCCCTTGCGGGGTAAACGGTGCTCAAGATCATTAATCCCAAAGGCCACGTTAAGCGTGTAAGTGGGCGTTAAGGTGGAAAGGAGAATCAACATAGTGATGGGTTGCTAGCCGCATCGCCTATAACGTGATTCCATAGATTTCCGCTCAATCCGGCTTTTACAGTCTGCGCATGAAGAAAAGTAGCAGGTATATTATGTTTTTCCATTTCTCCCAAACCAGCACAGAAAAGGCTTTCAAATGTAGCCTTTAAATTATAAAAGATGACTTTGTAATTTTAAACCTGAAACCAAAATGATATATGTAGTGAATTACACAAATTACAAAGTAGGTATTGACTTTTCAACATAAGTTTCGTCCCATGGGCTAAAATTGTTACGTCCTTGTGCCGCGATGGCGTTAAATGGTAATCACTGGCATTTGGCGAAATGACCGTAGGATTAATTCCTTTCGGAGCCTCGCCGGCTGATTAGGAAGAGATTGCCGCGCTTCGGGATATAACAGACAAAAGGCTCTGTTCAATTTAAATGCAAGTATTCTGGAGAGCTTTCTACGGATTGATAGTAAAAGTGAAGGATGAAGCAATTAGGACTCTTTTCTATTTGTTACTAATATTTACTCTTCTTCAAATTTATTTCTTACTGACTGTAGTTTAAACAGAACAACAATGCTTAGGAAGGTTAATTGGTTCATCATGGTAACGGGATAGAATTTAATAGATTTATTAACTAAAATCCTAAAATATTTATAATGAAGAAATGGTAAATATAATTTCGTCTTAATTCTCTCGGGAAAATAGGTATTTTACGCGAGAGTCACGTGATTGGAAACACAGTTAAGAAAATGTGACGTCATATTATAAGATATTTGGAAGTCTTGAGTTCGAATCTATGCGGAGGTAATAAACTGTACACTTTTTACAATGTACATTTACTACATTAACATTTGTATGATATTCAAATGTTTCTAAGTTGGATAAGCTGCTTCGTTGACTTTCTCGAAGCTCGGGTCGGCGCGGCTCCTATCACCGATATTTCCGTACAATTGGCTGAACATGTAACATCAAACGATTATTTGATCCTATACACAATTGTCTTTGACATATACATATAGTCAAAATATAGCTTTAATATGGGCAGAAATGCAACTCTTAAATGTTGGACGACTTTTACAAATTATAAGACTATCTGTCTATGTCTTTAGAACCATGATAGCTAAATACCACGTACACTTATTTTGAAGTGAAAACTTGGTTGTTGTGCACTTTTTGTGATCAAAATTGCTCGATACATTGCGACAAAAATTTTATGGGACCACCTGTGGATACCTATCAAATAAAAAAGAATCACTAAAATCGATCCATAACTGACTGAGTAATCGTGTAACAAACATAATATAATCGGTTGTCTGGTAGAAATTGCTTGCAATAAGACTTGTACATAGTCGAAAAAATGCTTTTGTAAATTTTTATTTTCTGGTTTACTATAAAGTATTACTCACTTAAAAAAAACATACAGACGAATTGAGAACCTCCTCTTTTTTTGAAGTCGGTTTAAAATAACACAAAAACAAAAAAAATGTATACACGAATGCCGTTCACACGGATTACACTTATTTCCATTTTATTCTTATGCTTAAGGGTACGCTAGTCAAGTGTACAAATTCTGTAGGGTGATGACTCCGTTGTTCGGTATCGTCTGTTTAAAGTTTTAAATTCTATCGATTTGTCTTGTCGTTATCTGTGCTTGTATGGAATCATAATTGTAAAATTATAAGTACTTTAAAAGTTATGAGTGTCAAAACATTCCGTTTCAACACGTAATTTTAACGCAACTTTGGGGACAATTAAATACCGGAAGGAGTAAAAAATCTCTAAAACCAAATTCATACAAGCATAGCTTGGTTATCAAAAATTTAAATAACTTTACTTTTAATTAAAACATTCAGCTGTTTTATCACAAGAACACTTCTCCCAAACGCATACTCGCGAATTTTTAGACGACGAAGATTTAGATTTTCAACAATATTTGTGTTTGCACACACTAGACTGTAGTTCCGATGTGCTTATACATCGGTGTAAATAGTTCCGCACTGTTCATAACCGAGTTTATCCCTTTCTCAGCAAAAAAGCATGCAAATTTAGCCACGTGCGCAGACGAGTTCGAGTTCCGGACTAGCGCATCCTTAATAAAACAAATTGGTACGGTTGAAGTCGGTTTTTGTCTTTTAGTTAAAAATATTTTATGTTTATTAAACTACAGATAGGTTTTTCTGAAATTCGGAGTCAGAGGCACACTTTGCGGCTTTTTAGGGTTCCGTAGTATTTATTCGGACGATTTACCTATTAAAGTCTACGATTTCAATACTCGTAGCAAAGCGCTACGCGCGTAGATGTTCTACGACGGTTGCTACGATAAACTATCAGTTATTTTACGAATGGTCTATACAATATTCACCTAGTCTGAACATGCGCCCGGTTGCAAACTATTGCATGGTGCTTCAGAGCCCAAGATCAACAGCCATCAACAGCCATCAGCCATATCCTTCAGGGTAGGTTTATGCACAAAGTTTTAGTATATATGTTCTTAGTCACCTTTTACAACATCTAAGTAAGAGACGAAGCTACATTACCATTAATTGCATAATTGTTAAACTTATTATTAATGCACATATTTACAAATAACATTTTAAAATCAAATCCGTCATTTCTATTCTCAAAATTTCTAAATCATCATTACCAAGATAACATAATCTCTATGCTTATAGCGGGTATAAATTAGCATAAACGCTTTTCCGCCATCAATAGGCCTTTAGAATTAAAACGTGGGTCGGGATCTGAGAACAATGCCACATTTCAAGAGCCGGTTGCCCTAAATGGAGGAACTTCACCTTCATAATTGCTCCGCCAAAGGACAAATGTGAGCACTTTTGACGAAAATTGAAGAATGTTACAAATGCGACTCTATACAATCTCTGCTCTAACCTTCATGTCATTTATACATAAAAACGTACTAATCACGTCTGTGTCTTAAGGCGTTAGGTTTTTCTACCTTACGGGTAGACAAACCTAACGCCTTAAGACCTAAAGGCCACGTTTTTTCAGCATATTAATGGGCGTGTCGGTGAATAACGAAATTAAAATTGTGATAACCCATCACTTTTTTGATTCCGTCTAGTTGCAATGATATCCGATTTTTGCGCCATTTGCTTTGATCGGATAAGAAAATCCAACCGGGTTCAAATATTCACACTTTCACAAGAAAGGTTGGCTTCAGGCAAGCGGCTGGCCATAAAAACTCTACCATAAAATATAATCATATTATCATATAACAGTGTAATGCTGTCATAATAGCGGATCCTGAGAATGCAACCGCGATTGATAACACTCTGATGAAAGGGGAATCATAAGAAAAATACTTTATTTAAATCGCTAAATGGTAAAGGTTGTTGTTGACATCTTGAAATATGTAAATGACGCGACAGCAGACAAATTAAGGCTTGTTGAATAGTGCACAGGTAAGGATCATATAGGGAGTTTTTGGTGGGAAGTCAAGGGGTTCAGTTGTCGTTTGCCTTATACAATTTTGCAAATTGATTTAAGTGGAATTTATAATATGAAATTGGTGTAGCTTGGTGTTATAAATGCTCGTGCTCGAGAACAATTTGTGAAATAGTTAAAGTAGACTGTTAAATGGACTCGTATAGATTTGTCGCCAAAATCTCCCACGAGGCTGCCAAAGAACATACGCCATCTTTGATGCCACATACCGTACAACACCGATACTTAGTATCTTATTATACTGGACATTGGCAGAATCACTGAAATCTCGGTGGAAGCCATAATTAAAAAGAAGAAAGAAAGAAGGATCATATATATGTCATTGTTCTGTATTTCTCTTTAACTTGGTCTTGCTCATATTTAAGAGTGTGGGGGTGTGTTTGAACCTTTCTACCGGGTGTTACCGTGCTACCCTGAATGGAAAGGCATTACTAGTGGAAATGATATATGGCAACTATTAGTTTAACTAATGGGAAGAGTAAATACGCTTACGTTTGCTAGTAGAGAAGTGTTGGACCATTCAGGAAAATCGTGAAGGTAATACAAAATACATAACGTGAGTTCATATTACCGTTACTTTTGTTGACTTTTTAATGCATAGAATAAAGTTCAGAAGTAAGTATTTAATTTGTAATTGAGTTAAAAATTATAGTGTATTTGATTTTTGAAAGTGATTGTATAAAATAAGCCCCGAATAATGATTTAAGTTTCTTACGCTTTTCAACTCCAAATATGTTATTCGAAATAAAATCCATACATTTTTACCTTTTTGACGGTCTCGGTGGCGCAGTGATTAACACGCCGGCCTGGGACAAGAGCGGTCCTTGGTTGGATTCCTTGTCTGGTCATGGTGAATACCGATATTTGTCAGATTGGCCTGGATCTTATGTTTATCTTTATAAGTATCTATTATAAAATATAATATCGTTGAGTTTAAATTTTCACGACACAAATTCACAACCTATATATTTTTTAATTTATTTACATTGAACCTTCATCATCATCATCATCATCAGCCTATACTCGTCCACTGCTGGACATAGGCCTCCCCAATTGCACATTGAACCTTATAATAACAAAATTAGGCAAGTAAATTTAGCAAAAGTAAAATGGAAAAGGCAAGGAACAAAATTATAATGGCTTATATAGGATACAAATTCTATGACTCTTAAACAGAAGGATTCGCTAAACAAACTTTCATATCGGACTGCTGTCAAAGATAAAGTATATAAATATATACGGACAAATCACACAGATTGAGTTAGCCCCAAAGTAAGTTCGAGACTTGTGTTATGGGATACTAACTCAACGATACTATATTTTATAATAGATACATATATAGATAAACATCCAAGACCCAGGTCAATCTGAAAAAGATTATTTTCCATCTTGACCTGACCGGAGATCGAACCCGGGACCTCCGTGTCACAGGCAGGCGAGTTGACCGCTGCGCCACGGAGCTCGTCGTAGTAGTAAGTAAGTAGTAAATAAAAGTAAATAAAATATCCCAATCCCAACTACTATTATAAATGCGAAAGTGAGTTTGTTCAGTTTATATGATTTATTTTGCATTCACAATGCTATTTTACCTAGTTTATTAAATAAAGAAAATGGTGAAAAATTTCCACGCGGGCAGGACTTGAACCTGCGTCTAGATCTGAGCACGATGCTGTATGCGTTGCCAATTACGCCACCGCACTACAAGCCCTGGCGCCGAATTTGTTTGTTTGTTACGCTTTCACGCCCTTTCTACTAAACCGATCAGCATAAAATTTGCATTCACGTTGCTTGGAGTACGATAGTGGAGAAGGATATAGGCTAATGTTCATCCCGGTAAGTACTTTTCCCGAGGGAACTGTTACAACACTCGTTAAAAAAACTTACGTTCCAGAAATACATAATATAATAGGCGTAATCTACTACTTAACATTTTTAAAAGAGGAGGTAAACAAAATCCACGCAAGAAAGGCTTGAACCTGTGACTTAAAAGGCCTACTCGTATGTACGTCTTACACTGCCAACTGAGCTACTGCGCTTCAACTAAAACCCTGCAAGTTGAATATCTACACTATAAATATGCATTATAACTGAAATGAGAAATTATTATTTAAAAGTCAATAAACGCCGAGTAGGTCAGTCACCTCATGATATAACCTTTCACATGTTCGTAGCGTAAATATGTTTTACCTGAATCATATCTTTTGTTATTCGTACCCACACGCACAGAATAATCTCCGGGTATTGTAACTTGATCCCGGATTTACTATGTCACCATGGTCACTGCCACTGGCGTATATAAGGCATTTGAGGATTCGGACACCTATTAGATTATGATGCGAAGAACATCGAGAAAATTGGAAGAAAGTGTTTTTTTAAAAACTTCACGCTTTAAGCACATCATTATGTATCATCATCATCATCAGGTCTTTCTAGTCTCCACTGCAGGAGCACGACCCTCTCTGTACTACCAGAGCCATATACTAGCCTGAGTAGTCAGAGGATTTGGCCTACACTCTCCACGCTGGCCAGACGGGTTGGAGAGGTCTCTTTGATGTTAATAAGCTTTGTTTAGCTTGTGTTACCTTAGTCGCCTTTTACGACATCCACGGGATGACTTGGAGTGGTCCTATTCTACTCTGCCGGGAACCACACGGCCATTATGTATACAGCGTGTAAATTACAACACTACTTAGCGCCACCTAGCAATTAATTCTTTAAGTCCTAAATCATATCGTATTTCATAAATCTATCATATAAGTAGTAAATTAGTTGCATGCAAAAAATGAATATATGAAATAGAAATTAAAACAGCACACAAGATTTAGCACAAACTTTTTATTGATTAGTTTCCACTGACGTTTCAATGCACTTGCATCCATCGTAGTCGCAGCGATATTCGTTAAAAATTGAGCCTTCATCTGTGTGAAGTTCGGGCAAAATCTAGTCATCATAGTACATTTCGTTCCCCCCAAGGGCAAGCTATAATTACACCTATGTCCACTGCCTTATAACTACACATTCATCATACATGACGGCCTATCGGAATTATTCATATACAAACTCCAAGGATTAGGATAGGTCAGCTGTTCCATATAAAACAGTGGCATATTTCCAATTCTGTATCGTCGGCAAATAAAAACTAAATACATATGCAAGTGTTTACTTAGGTACTGTTTCTTTCTAGTGATTGCATTGGTATTCACCTTGGACTTGTTACGGTATTTTCTTATTTGTCTGAAAGTTACCCAAGGAGGGTTGGCGTCAGACAGGCAGCCAGCCAAAATTGCATAGCATGAATACTGCCATAATAGCGGACCCCGGGCTCCCGACGCCCTGGTTCTGTGTGTCTTATAGTCAGTTAGAAGGAAGGAAATTGTAAAAATGCGTACATCGAATGTAACGCATGGGACCACCCAGCCACTGGTACGATTTTTAAAATTTCGCCGTTTGTAGAAGAGTGGTAATTCCATACAAAAATGGTTTCACAATTAGTGGTCACACCTTCGAATATAGAACGCATCATGTGTGGGTATAATGTAAATTTACACAAAATAGCAAATGGAATACCACTTGAACGCTCGCTCTGTCTCTGGCAGATCCTTTACTGTATTATCACCTTATGCAACCATTAAATTTATCGGCAAGCGTGTTTACAATTACGTTCATGAACTATATTAAAATATCAAAATCAGAATCCCTAATGATATACAGAATCGAAAGAAAACAGGTGCAAATCGAAAAATAAAATCAACCTTCCCATAGGGTCTAAAAAATTGTACGTTTAATTTCTTGTTTTTCTTACAATTCTGAATTCTATTAAGAATTCTGACCCCGAGATTTCAATATAGTTCATAGGTTAAATAAAAAAAAAAGGTATGTCCGTGACAAGAAACAACCTTTGAGAGTTATTGCTAAACATTGAAGCAGGTACCACGTGTTCAATTGCTATTAAAAAATATGTTTTTTTTTTTTTTATGTCAGAGGACGGCAAACGAGCAAGCGGGTCACCTGATGGTAAGTGATCACCGCTGCCCATGGACTAATGTAACACCAGGGGTATGACAAGAGCGTTGCCGGCCTTTTGTTTTCCCTCCCCAGAGAGGAGGGGGGATGGGCCTCCGGCTCTCTCACTCACCGAACGAAGCATAGAAGCTGTAAAACTACTACTCAAACGTCGATTTTCTGTGAGAGTGTGGTACTTCCCCGGACGAGCCGGCCCATTCATGCTACCAGCTGAAGTGATTTTTGCCGGTAGCGTGGCTCTACCACTACGACGCCATGACTTTTCATTATAGTAAAACATAATTTTACCTTGTAATTGTGCAAGTTCTCCACTTTGCAGCTCAAGGTGGCGTCTCTCCCGACGACTACCGTCATGTTAGTGTCAGGGCCAACAAAATTTGGTTTATCTGTGGAGGAAACGCTTTATTTAGTCGTTCGTTAAAATACAATAGGTATATGTGTACTACTATAAATTGAAAGATGATGATGGTGAAATGTATATATGCAGATAGGTACTTTAAAAATATCCTAATATAATGGTTCCCGGAAGCCGTGTGGTTCCCGGCAGAGTAGAATAGGACCACTCCAAGTCTTCCCGATGATGTCGTAGAAGCCGACTAAGGGAATACAAGCTAAACAAAGCTATAAACATTAAGGAAGCTCTCCAACCCGTCTGGCCAGCGTGGAGAGTGTAGGCCACATCCTCTGACTGCTCTGGCTATATATAGCTCTGGTTAGTGAGAGAGGGTCATGCTCCTGCAGTGGAGACTAACAAAGACCTGTTGATGATAATGATGATGATGAATACATATATTTAGGTAAGCGAATTATCCCAGTAAAAATGATTACATTTATTACAAATCCAAGAACTCTGATTTGTTATCATCTATGAACTAATATAATCAATTCATTAGAATAATATTTTATCTAAATATATAATTCGATTTTGGTTGCGACTCTGACCGCATTAATTTATCAATCAGCTTTATGATTCGAGATCAACATTGTCAGTGTATGCGTGAGTGGAGAGTTTTATATTCATACATACATATTATCACGTTTATCACGTATATCCCTGGCGGGATAGACAGAGCCCTAGGTTATAAAGCCCAAAGACCACATTTAGCATATCAGTGGGCGGTAAGGTGGAAAGCGGAATCAAAATGGTGACAAGTTGCTAGACTTGACTTGATTCCTTAGATATTTGCCCAATCCTTTGACCGGCTTTTACGGTCTGCGCGGGAAGATAAGCAGCTGGTATACTCTACTTTTTACCTTTTCTCAAGAGATATTCATACAAATTCATTTATAGTGTTACAGTTTATACCATAGATATCAGAATATTTACTGTTTATACCTACCTATGTTACTTTTGTTAGTACGGAATATATTTAGTAGGGGTGCCCCGACCGTGTGGTTCCCGGCAGAGTAGAATAGGATCACTCCAAGTCTTCCCGTGGATGTCGTAAAAAGCGACTTAGGAAACACAAGCTAAACAAAGCTTATGAACATCAAAGAGAACCTCTCCAACCGGTCTGGCCAGCGTGGAGAGTGAAGGCCAAATCCACTGACTGCTCTGGCTGATGTATGGCTCTGGTGGTTCAGAGAGGGTTCTGCTCCTGCAGTGGAGACTAAAAACACCTGATGATGATGATGATGGGTGCCCCGACCGCGGCGGTATTGTTATCGGTATCGTCATTGAGATGGTCCAACGTTTTTTTTTTATTACTAGGAGATTGAGAAAATATTCAATGGAACCATGACACTGATTTAAGTATTTATGTAAGTAAGTACTTAAGTAAAAATTTTATTTGACGAACACAAAAATACAACACTTAATCACAAAAAGATTTAAAAAAAGATAAAATATACATATTTTATTTTTTAACTATCGAAAATATAAATCTTGAGTTCTCAAAATGGGTCCAATTCAGCATGTGCTGGCCGTACGAAACTGCCAGCGGTGGTCTTCCATTGGACCTTTTGTTGACGTCACTAAGTGAGTACTTAAAGTTTTGTTTAACAAAATAAAACAAAATAGCAACATAAAGTAAAAACTGTACTCACACATTTTCTCAATTGACTATTCGTGGAACTATGAATTAATCAACCATTTGGTACTAAACTTAACAAAATGGCCGATGAAATAATGAAAGCAGGCAAAACAAAATTTTTTTTAGTTTCTAACTAAATTATGTTAAGGCGGATGACATGAAGAATGAATATTGTGTGCTTTGCATACGGTAATATTTTACTGAGTGGCTTTGTCGATTCGATGCTCGTTTGTCACTTTTTTACCCGACTGACACACTGGAGGAGGGTAATGTTTCGCGCGTATTTATGTATGTAAGTATGTCTTTTCCTTTATAACCTCCTGTTGTGTAATGGCTTGACCGATTTTGAAGTTTGAGATGTCAGTAGATTCTTCTTCTTCTGTTTTATATTATGGCTTCCACCGAAATTTCAGTGATTCTGCCAATGTCCAGTATAATGAGTTACTAAGTATCGGTGTTGTACGGTAAAGTTTTTCCAAGTAGCATCAAAGATGGCGTATGTTCTTTGACGCCTCGTGGCAGCTTGGGGCGGCAAATCTATACGAGTCCATTTATCAGTCCACTTTAACTATTTCACAAATTGTTCATGAGCACGAGCATTTATAACACCAAACTACACCAATTTCATATTATAAAGTCCACTAAAATCAATTTGCAAAATTGTCTAAGGCAAACTTCAACTGTACCCCTTGACTTCCCACCACAAACTCGACGTCAGTAGATTGTTATTCTTCCCAGGAGTACCTATTATAGGCTATGTAACGTTAACAAAAAAACAATATGGCGGACGCAAACTGTCAAAAAGGGCAGTGATTTATATTTTTTACTTAATTCAACTTGTTAAATCCTCTGCCGCGTCTGTCTGTCTATCTTTTCGCGATAAACTCAAAATCTACTGCAAATTCGTGGATTTGCATGTGGTTTTTACCAATAGATAGTCATTCACGAGAAAGTTAAACCTATTTTACTAGAAAATGTATGAAAAACATTTATATTAAAACTTTTATGTGGTCAAAAGTTTTTAGATATGAATGAAGGGATGAAAGCAACACAAAGTAGGGTAAAATAAATGAATTTAGTCCGAAATAAAAGGAAATTTGACCAAAGATATAAAAGAAGATACTGCAAAATAACAAGCGATATACTTGTACTATGCAAATATAAGTATGGCGAGGCAAAGCAAGGAAAGTAAAAAGAATAAGGCAGCTTTTCTCGTTTTTATATTGTTTAAATGAATTTCTATCGGCAGTTTTTCTTTGCGATTGGTTCCGAAATGCTATAGCGTTCAACTGCAGAAAAAACAACTATTAAAGTAATATGCAAATAAAAAAAAATGATAATAATACAAACAAAAGTAAATTAGATCCTTTAAAACGTGATTAGACGTGAAGAATTGGCTGCCAATGCCTATTTTCTGAATGATTTTAATTTGATTTGGTTTTGTTCCTTTCTTTCCTCATTTCCTTCTTTTAGGAGTCGTTATTCGGTATATATTTTTGCTTAAGATAGCTCAGCTATAAATAGCTCACGGTATCCGAAGTCTTACAGTCTGCTAAAGAGCCTAATTAAGCAAGCTCAGCAGCAGACTGTAAGACCTTCCGACACCGTCAACCAATACTGCGTACATCCGGAACGTTATCATTAAATATTGTAGGCGGTAGTTTAGCATAGTCCTTATAACATACTTAATAGACAAATATTAACCTGGGAAACATGAATAGTGTTGTATTTAAAATGTAAGGTGTAATTATAAATAAAACAACGCAAAAAAAACCATATTAAAAATATGTCAAATAATTTAAAAATAAATTATTGAAACTAACTATAAAAAAATATTGTTTTATTTTGACCTCTATTTGTTAATATGTAACAATTACGAAAACATTCACCAAAAAATCAATATATGTATCTACTGGACACATACTGGACTTAAATAATTAAACCTTAAGTAAACCAGACTGGCCAGTTTAACAGTGTACTCGTATGTCAAAAAGGTCGAACGGGTTCTAAATTTTGAAAAAACAGTTTGTGTTGCAATTTCCAATCTTTGAGTGACGACGTGAGCTGACGCAACTGATTCACTGGCAAAGTGCCCTGCGCTTAGCCACTCACTGCTAAAATGCTAACCGAATTACCTCGAACCCCGTATCCAAACAACGAGTAATTAAACACATATTAATTGTTCTCGGGGCCATTTGATTCGTATTCTTCTCTGGAGTACCATAGGCTATGTGATGACAGCAAAAAATGGATATGCCGGATGAAAATTAAAAAACCCGACCAGTCTTTTTGACAGTTTATGTCAAAAGGGCCAGTTTGACCGCTTACGTCAAAAAGGCCAGACGAATATTTAATTTTTTGAAGAAATCTGTTTGCATTGCAAATTCGCAATTTTTGAGTCTGGCGGAACTGATTTACTGTCACAGTGCCAGCCACGCTTCAGCCTCCATGTGAACGGCAGCTAACCGAATTATCTCGAACCCCGTAATTGTGCTCGGGATTCATTATCCGATTAATAAGTTATAATTAATCGCCTTCGCAAATAGACTTAATTTCAATTTTTATTGCATCCAGAAAAGTCCAGTCGGGCTTCTTGTCAGTTTCTGTCAAAACGGCCAGTTTGACAGCTTACGTCAAAAAGGCCATGCAAATTTTTAATTTTTTTATTCTGTTTGCATTGCAAATTCGCAATTTTTGAGTCTGGCGCAACTGATTTACTGCCAAAGTGCCAGCCGCTTTTCAGCCCCTCATGTGAACAGCGGCTAACTGAATTATCTCGAACCCCGTATCCAAACAACGAGTAATTAAACATATTAACCCTAATTGTGCTCGGGATTCATTATCCGATTAATAAGTTATAATTAATCGCCTTCGCAAATAGACTGAATTTAAATATTTATTGTATCCAGAAAAGTCCAGTCGGACTTTTTGTCAGTTTCTGTCAAACCGGCCAGTTTGACAGCTTACGTCAAAAAGGCCATGCAAATTTTTAATTTTTGTATTTGAGAGGAGGTTTGTGGTGGGAAGTCAAGGGGTACAGTTGAAGTTTGCCTTAGACGATTTTGCAAATTGATTTTAGTGGACTTTATAATATGAAATTGGTGTAGTTTGGTGTTATAAATGCTCGTGCTCATGAACAATTTGTGAAATAGTTGAAGTGGACTGATAAATGGACTCGTATAGATTTGCTGCCCCAAGCTGCCACGAGGCGTCAAAGAACATACGCCATCTTTGATGCTACTTGGAAAAACTTTAC
Source organism: Rhodophaea formosa (assembly GCA_963082605.1). Taxonomy (NCBI): domain Eukaryota; kingdom Metazoa; phylum Arthropoda; class Insecta; order Lepidoptera; family Pyralidae; genus Rhodophaea; species Rhodophaea formosa. The sequence continues at coordinate 16,427,092 of OY720206.1, forward strand.
CGTACAACACCGATACTTAGTATCTCATTATACTGGACATTGGCAGAATCACTGAAATTTCGGTGGAAGTCATAATATAAAACAGAAGAAGAAGAAGAATGTTTGTATTTAATCTGTTTGCATTGCAAATTCGCAATTTTTTGAGTCTGGCGCAACTGATTTACTGCCAAAGTGCCAACCGCGCTTCAGCCCCACATGTGAACGGTGGCTAACTGAATTATCTCGAACCCGGTATCCAAACAACGAGTAATTAAACATATTAACCCTAATTGTGCTCGGGATTCATTATCCGATTAATAAGTTATAATTAATCGCCTTCGCAAATAGACTTAATTTAAATTGTTATTGCATCCTTCTTCTCGAGGAATGGTTATATGGAAATATAATTAAAATATTTTGGTAAACGAATTAAATTAACTTACATTCCTATCAGGCATACGAAAATATTTATTGATTTAATTTTCCATGACCGTCGGGACAAAATAATATTAATTTAGTAATTTTATCGCCCGAACCCCCTTATTTTCAAAATATTTTTATACTTTGCACATATGTGTTTGGGTCATAGGATAACACCATCCGAGTTCCTACTAAGTTTCACCGAACTTGGTCCAGTTTCGCGTAATGTATATATTCTTTAGTCTGGTAGATTCGGAGCAAATTAACTGTGACAGACGCACGAGTGGTTTTAAAGGGGTACCGACTTTCTTTTAATTTTTTGTACGGAATCAATCAAAGAATTTCGGTATAGAAGGCTGGCTATGCCCTGTAAGTTCCCTTACATAAATATATATAAAATAAAAACTATTTATATAACACACATGCATAATGTATACCATTACTGTTTGATTAGGATTTTACCATACACGGCCAGCAACAACGTGACTTTTAGGTCTCATTGACCTATACTCTGTCTACCCCATTAAATCAGACCTCAGGACCCGAAGCATTACAGCCGAGGTCTCAAAAGATTAAAAAAAAAAACACTCTTGAAAGTTCGCGTTAGATTTTTGGTCCTAAAATATTTAAGTGCTTGGAAAACAAAGCTAGGGTAAGTTGAACCTTTCAAATATTTTTTTTTCAATTGATATACAAAATTACAGATCATTGAAGTCTGTTTTTGTCACTGTCCTAATTTAATAAGAAAAATCCAATAATGAGGCTTTCGCAAGCCTGTATTCAATTACTTAGAGCCCGAAGCGGTTCGGAGCTTTTTGCCAATACCGCCTAGTTATAAATCGCCTTTGCGAAACTAAAACCTCCCAAAGCTGCCATAATGAGTTTTGTGGTAACGAATAAGTTAGATGTTGGGAACTGGCATGTTTCCTAAAAAAACCTTTTTAAAATAATTAGTTCGTGTTATAGATTATCGAAAAATATTAAATGCTATTTTATTTTATAAAACAAGATGTCGTAAAGATAAATCGCATCAAAGTGCTGAAGTGAGGGCTGATGTCACGCGGAACTTAATCGGGCTATATCTTTATAATTTTTTTATTGGATTACAAAAAAATCCCTATCTATAATTTTAGAACTGTGTTCTTGTCGGCGCGTTACTCTCCATCACACTCGGTTTTCAGCGATGCTTTTGATCTTTTTATGTGATATAACTTCTGCCATTTCCTGTATCCAAATATGCTCTTCTTTTCCTTCGCCTCAATTTTACCCTCAATAATGCTTTTAATAAATTGATCGTGTCATATAAGGCACCCAAACATCCTCCTCCTTCTCATTACAGTCGTTTTCAGTACTTTTCGTTTATTATTTACTATTTTCGTCTTTTTCTGTGTCCAACTTATACCTTCCATAAGTGTCCTTAACCACATTTAAAAAAATAATTTATAACAGCTACATAAGTCCATTTTTGGGTTGCAGGTTTGATTTTCGGTTGACTTCATTTTTACAAATATGTGTCTGCGATTCTAGGTGTTTATTCGAAGAGTTAGTGTACTTTGCTAACTGCAATTGAATAATTTTATAATTAGTCCGTTCTTTATACAGAAACACACCTAGTAGAAAATGATGGAAAACAGCTCCTATCAATGTATTTAGTACTTTATTATAAATGCAAAACGTACATACAAACATACATATAGTATCGCCGAATAAAACTCATGACAACCTTTATACTTACATACAAAATTCAAAGTGATTTTTCCGTGATCTTATATACCTAGGTATTTACATTTTCCTTCTTAAAATTGCCTTATTGACAAACCTTTTTGGGTTACATTCCAAGAAGCTATATTGTATAAATATTCCGTGAACGTAATCTGATTATTCGAGTTTCGTATCAATAGGAGAAATAAAAATATACTTATAAGTAGAACTTCTACTTATAAATACCAACTTTTTCATTTCCCTTTCTCTCTTTTTCTTCTCCCTAAGACTACCTAGGGTGCGGCATCCCTAAGACTTTAGTCTTAGGGTCACCGTAGACGAGCCACTAGCCACAACACAATCACAATCGCCATCATTGGAAGGAGCATAAAATGTATATAAACAACAGGAAATAGGTCGGTGCCTGCGTTTTGTGGTTGCGGTTGGTGGCCCGTGTGCGGTGACACTTATATCAGCTAGATACCAGGTGGAACCGACACTAAATGCTTGCTCCTGGCAAGCATTTACAACAGGAACAATATCGGATTAAGAAATCATCCGTAATTTAATTAGGCACGATAATTAATAGTGTTCTATACTGCCTGAGAGCTAATAACCTGCTAACTACATACCTCTCTTTCCTCCGAAAGAGGATGCTGAATTATGATATGATTTAACAAGGAATGTTTATATTCATATATTATGAAGAGGAAATATTTGATTGTATGTTTGTTTGCATTGAATAGGCTCCGAAACTACTGGGCCGATTTTCAAAATTCTTTCACCTGCTTCATGGACAAGTTCCCCCACCTCCACGCTTAAAGAGTCGCAGTAGCTTTCTCCGACAACCAAATATATCACCTAAAGAAGCCCCAGAACTCAAAATAGAGAAATGGATAAGTCTTTATCCGCCAACACCTACTACTGTACCACCTGCAGAGAAACTACCACCGGGTGGCCAACTTCCCTGGTCAGCCTGGAAGTCATTAAATAGACTAAGGGCCGGTATTGGAAGATGCCGAGATAACCGGGTTAGGTGGGGTTTCTCTAGCAACAATCTATGCAACTGCGGCGCTGTTCAGACGATGACCCATCTCATAAATTGCCCCATCTGTCCTACTTCTTGCACCGTAGGGGATTTGTTGGAGGCTAACAATCGCGCCGTCCAGGTGGCCAAATTTTGGTCTAATATAATATAAGATTTATAAATATAGCCTTTTTGACTCGAAAAGAAGAAGAACCTATGAAAAGCTTCTATCTGCGGGTGACATAGGCTATAAGTTACGCCGACGAAGTTGCGGGAACATTGCTATAGAAGTATGGGATAAAGATGTGCGTGGTAGGTACTGAATGAGCAAATGAAGGACTCACCGGTATTTTTAAAATGAAAATGAAGCTGATAAGAGATCTATTTAATGGTCAACAAGGACAATCATATGATTCAGGAAAAAATCGTCGTCACGTCACGTCACGAAACGAATTTTCCTTTCTTTCAATTTAATCCAAACTAATAAACATGCGAAAGTGAGTTTATATATTTGTTTGTTTGTCTATTTGTTTGCTGCCTCTTCTCGCTTTATCTACTTTACTAATCTTTTTGAAAGTTGGCATATTGATAATGCTACGGAAAAGGACATAGGCTATATATGACTATAACCACACGGGCGAAGCCTCGGGCAACAGCTAGTTTTCCTATAAAAATGTCAACTTGTCGCGATAATATTGCTAAATTGCGTCTTGAATACCTGTAAACGTGATGTAAACTACTTAACCAAAGAATTGACTTGATTAGCATTGAGAGTCGTACTATCATAACATGAATAAAACCATAAGGAACATATGAAAAAGCACTTATGATATCCGTCTGAAAAAGTATCCTACTTCTTTAGCATAGTATGTACACAGAAAACAGAAGTCGCTATACTTGTGTCACAGAATCAATAATAGCTTGTGTATAACCAGTTCATTCCATACAATTCGCCTTAAAAGAACGATGGTGGGCGGAATATTCATATCTGACATGAGTGGAATAATTCTATGTATAGTTAATATACCTACCGGCGGATTCATCAATCAAATAATTATAAGGTAGCCTCCTTGCGTAAAACCCATTTATTTCCAGCGAGTCATACTTACGATACGACTGTTTCCTCTCAAATACTTACTCTCCCGCCTATTATTCTAACGGATGAAAATGTATGTTAGGGGAGACCAAGGACCAAAATAAAACTCTCTTCTACGTTTCCTATGATTTGTAGGTAGTTATTTATTTTTGTCATTGACAAGACGGGTCATTTTACCAACAGCGTCATCGGAAGAATAGCACACATGATTATTCAGAGCGTTTTTAAAGTCTTGACTTCACGTGGTGGACGAAGATACATTCTTGAATATTTTTTTGAAAGCTTTCTGTTTTTCGTCTGTCTTCAGGTTTGTTTTTCTGACGTTACTGCGATTATCCCTTATTAGGTATCTTTTTGCCTGGCGATGGATAGAGAAGAGTTCGGGAAACTGACGGCCAACCTCCAGTAATGTAGTGGCACTCAAAAAAGAAGCTCTTAATTGTGTTCGGCATAGAAGTATGATTTTTTTTTAAATCTATGGTGTTCGGTGTCTTACATATAAGTTATTACTGTATTATAGCCAATAAGGTTTGACATTGATATAACTATGCGACAGCTCACGCCTGTGGCTCACGCCCACGCCCGCTGTTTTTTTGTTTCGAACGTTCGATATTTTACCTGCTTTTACTGAAGATACTGTGAAATGCTAATATGGGTACAAACCATATACTGAACATACATACATAGAAATTTTAATTAAGTAGTAGATTTTGAACTGATTGTTACAGAAAAACATTATGTCTATGTTACAATAAGTGTTAAGAGCAAAACAGTTTTTAAACGCCCTAATAATTGCCACAGGAATAATTCTGCAAAATATTTGTATCACATTATATCCTTGTGTTGTGTATCCTTTTTAGGGTTCCGTAGTAAACAAGGAACCCTTATAGTTTCGCCATGTCTGTCTGTCTGTCCGTCCGCGGTTTAACGCAGAGACTATAAGTACTAGAAAGCTGTAATTTGGTATGGGTATGTATATTAATCATGGCAAAAAAGTGGTAGAATAAAAACTTGAAATAAAATTTTTTTTAGGGTAGCTCCCATACAAGTAAAGTGGGGGAGTAATTTTTTTTTCTCTATTTACCCATCGTGTGGGGTATCGTTAAAAAGGTATTTCAAAAATATTGTGAGGTTGAGAGCACCATTTTTCAATTTAGGGATCCGTTTCCGAAATATTTGGTTTTAAAGTGCGAATTTTTGTTAGAGGTAAGTGTCCCCCCCCCCCCCCCCCTCTATCTGCTAAACGGTTATATATAGATACGTGAAAAAAATTACAGAAGTAGTATATATACTGAAGTTTAAAGGAAAACTATCAGAGCTGAGTACTAAGAACAAACTAAAAAGTTATAGGCAACCAACTTATAAACTGTAAAATTTCATACTATTTTCATTGTTAGATGTTTTTGGTTTCCGTAGTAAACAAGGAACCCTTATAGTTTCGCCATGTCTGTCTGTCTGTCCGTTTGCGGTTTTACTCAGAGACTATAAGTACTAGAAAGCAGTAATTTGGAATGGGCATGTATATTTATCATGCCAAAAAAGTGGTAGAAAAAAATCTCTCTCCCATACAACGAAATTGAGAGAGTAATTTTTTTTCTCTATTTACCCATCATGTGGGGTATCGTTAAATAGGTCGTTGCAAATTTTTGTTAGAGGTAAGTGTCCCCCCCCCTCTATCTGCTAAACGGTTATATATGGATACGTGAAAAAATTACAGCAGTACTTAGCATATATACTGAAGTTGAAAGGAAAACTATCAGAGCTGAGTACTAAGTGCAAACTAAAAAGTTATAGGCAACCAACTTTTAAAATGTACTGGAAAATGTAAAATTTCATACAATTTTCATTGTTAGATGTTTTTGGTCGTAAAACTGTGAGGTGCGAGTGTGAACTCAAAGTTGTCATTCGCAACTACGGAACCCTACACTGCCCGTGTCCCGACATGCACTTGGCCGGTTTTTATTAGACAAATAAAAAATAAGTTCCACAATTACTAGAAGACGCCTTGACCGATTTGGAAAATTCTTTTTTAGTTGAATGTGTATAGTTTCCTGTTGGTTTCATGAAAAATTCTTCAAATTAGATTTTTTACATTCATAATAAATAGGTACTGTCACAGTCACCTCTTTTGTCCTTACGGGGTAGACAGAGCCCAGGTCTATAAGACCTGTTAGCGGGTGTTTAGGTGGAAAACGGAATCAAAATACTCGTAGTAATGGCCAATCCCCACATTTTCGCCCATTCCTTCAATCGGTTTACACGATCGGCGTGTCAAGAGAAGCAGTTGGTAAATTTTACGTAATTCCTTTTTTATATTTCTGTGTAATTCAAAGTTTGAATGAATATACCTTACTATTTATACATAAAAATACGAGTAAATTTTTCATTATTAACACACATATATAGCAAAGACTAATAGTCGGAACATTATTAATACTACGGAAAAGGCAGCAAACTACACATAAAAGAGAAGTGAAAAATCACGAGAGGGCATTTCAAATTGATATGTTGTAAACATGGTTGATAGAAACATTTGTGTCTTTTAAGTTACTGACTACGTTATTTAGTATATACCGTACGAGTATCAACACAGACTTCCTAGGCAGTTACATGTACAGACGGTATATTCTCCTTACTTTATATCCACGCGTTTTTATTTTAACATCAAGCCATGAAATAAAAAATGAATATCCATATTATTTATGAATTTTTAGTGTTAAACAGAGTTACTTTAATCAAAGAACGTTATATACAAGAAATATTAAAGTTTACTTAGCGTTTTCTAAAAAAAAAAGCTAAGAAAAGCTTCATTTTCTCACTTTTAATTGTAGGTAGTTCATATCATAACATACTTTTATCTAAAGCCTCGTAAAACAACATTTTAAATATTATATCCGTTTTCTGTCTAATGATTTATTTATTTTAAATGGTGGCAGCACTAGACCCCGCAAAATTCAGGCTTCTCCTTAACACAAATTTGTATATTTAATCTCTTTGGAATCAATTAATGAATAGTAAAGCCGTATCCTAAAACTTCTGGTCGTCTACGAACGAAAATCAAAATAAGCGACATTGACAATCGACTAGTACTTACTTAGGCCGTAGGATCTAGTAATATTCTTATTATTCATATTATAACCTACGGCCATAGATATTTCTATGGCCGTTGGTAATTATGCTACAACGACCGCTACATGCACGCCTATGTAGCTGTGCACATCGTAGCGATGCTACGCGCGTAGGTTTGCTACGCGAAGCGCCCGCGTGATGTGAAAAATATAGCTGGAAAGCTAATACACAGTAGGTTCTTTGGGCAATGTGAAAACTTGTAAAATTATATTTTCACGTGACACCTGAATCTTACAGGTTATTAACTGAACCTTAACATTAAAAGGGTAGGTATTCCTTATTTTTATTACATTATTAATTAAATCGAGAATCAAGATTCAATCGTTTATTTAATATAGGTTTCTTTGAACACTTATTATATGTCATACTTGTGTTTACAATTTTTACAACAAAAAATTTTGTTGACGTCACTTATTTACTTATAATAATTTACGAGGTAAAACAAGACATCTCTACGGTCGGCAGACATAACATTTCAAAATTCAATTAGCAGTCAGTAAGAAGCGTAATAATTTTATGCCTTAGGGGCCTGTGACTTAGGGGTCATGCTCGTACGTACTTAATTTATTTATTAAAGAATGTCTTTATTCGCATACTAAATATCTCATATAGCTACCAAACCGATTTCCAAATTAAATCTTAATTGGAGCATTAGTGCGAGAGTTATCGCGAAACAAACAAATATATGTCCAATTCTCCATAGGTATATAAGTACAAAAAATGTGTTTCGCCCCAACTTGACTTGAAGACCTTGCTCGCATCACTTGCCAATTATTTTAATATTAATTCCCACGTGTTACGGGTACGTGTACGAAGTTGCTAACACAGCTAATTCAATTTGATTTGAATTATAGTTTCACTTCTATTCCATACCTACATAATAATTTTATAGTGTATTCCAAGATCTTACAAGCTTAAACATAGCTTGTAAGTGTAAACTATAAATCTAGTTATAATAAAAATAAATTACCTTTAGCAAAAACCACGCAAAATAATGTCATCGATATGATTAACTTAGTTATATTCATTTTTAACATAGCACTAATGAGTACGTTAACAAACAACGCTAGTTGGAAACACTTTAAAAAATTAGCACTTATTTTCTTTCATAATCCGCGGTCATTTGTAAACTTTAGCGGGAAGTCGGTATTTCGCATGAACAACGAATGTGTTCCCAGGGATCCCGAAGCTGAACTGACGGGAATTACAATCTCGAAGGGAGCAAGACTCCGCGCTTGCGTACAGAAGGAAATATAAACAAATATCACTTTGGCATTTCGGGAACTAGTTTGAATGAATTACTTTTAGTTAAAAGTTTTTCTTTGTGTTGGGAATAGTTCAATACGTCTGTGAGCTCTCGTTGATGTGATTGAATTGTTATTGTGGAGGAACAAAAAAACAGGAGTTGAACTCAGTATTGGATCTCAGAGATATACCAATATGTAGCTGAAATTCTTTTTATTTCTATTGTGCGATGTAACTCTTGCACTACAACATATAAATTGTTGTGAGATGCAAAAATAAAAAGATTAAGCGCTTTTGTAAATATGTGCCTATTCAAGGCATAAAAATATAATAAATAAATAAATATAGATAAATCACTTATCGTTGGATTTATGGCCAATGTTATTTGCAAGCATCTGTTTTTCGTATTATGTTTCAAATTGATTCATTTAGACACTTCGAATAAGTTTGGGCGTTCAACTTTGTGCATCTGTCTACTTTGTTTTGCAATATAATGCCTGTAGGTGATTTATCGAAAGTCTGGTATAGTACCCACTTACTACGGCAGCGATAAGAAACACTTTCGAAAGTTAAGTGTGGATGCGGCTGTTTTATGTTCGATATATTAATGTTTGAGTTACATGGCGAAATTTTGATGGCTTTGAACATCTTTCCCTATGAGACCAACGCTGGAAACTCCAAAGCAATCAAGAAAAGTTGACAGAAAGTTCAATTATAAGTACTCAAACCATAAAATTTAGTGTATTTCATAAAAGTGTACCCCAAAGATACCCGAAAAAGCAACCTTTACGTAATTTTTTCGTAAAAACTGAAAAAGGTCCTATACTTTCGGGCCCCCCAGGAGTAGCACAGGGTTAAGAAAGTTGCAAATTTGGGCGTAGACTATACTAAGTGATCTCTAAAAGATAAAAAAAAGCCGTTACATGCACGTTTGCAATGTTTGCACTTTTTTGTGTCGATATTGGCGGGGCCTATTTGTGTCAACTTCGCCTTTTTTTTAAGAATTTCCAAATACTGAATCGACAAAACAATTGTTTGGCCCCAAATATCATGTGAATCGGTTATGAAATGTAACTACGGTGGAAAAGCCGGACAGAAATAAGTAAGAACTAAGATCATTCTTCACTCGCACACGCTCGCAAAAAACGGAACTATTAGGGATGGCTCCCCGTAGGTACAGGGAAATGACGGAACATATTTTCTCAAAGTAAAATGTTTGAAAGATAAGACACTTCCAAAGTGTGTCGCCCCTCTTACTTCTAAAGTACAAAAATCTAAACAAATATACGCTGTAGATCTCAATAAACGAAAATTGGTTTGATCGATTTATACTTAGCTGTTTTTGAGTTAACTTTTATAAACTGTATAAGTATATAACTTTGCCATACAAACACTATGAAAAACAAAGTATTTTTTGCTGACGAAAAATGATAATGGTATTTTGGTTAGTAATCGGTTACGTAAAGTGGATATCATAATCTATGTTGCTACTACGGAATCCTACATAGGCGAGTCGAACTCGCACTTGACCACTTTTTTATTATATTCATACTCATGGTTCTTGTTCAGTGTGGAATTGTTTCGCAGACAATTTATTTGGTTCTTTCAATAACTAAAATTGGTACCTTATAGTGTTGCTTATCAAGCATGTACCATCCAATTCACGAAACCCTTCTTCACAATTACAAAATAGGTATACAATTTCGATAGTAATCGTAAGCTATTTTCGTATTACATTTTTATTTGAAATAACGTACTTACATATTTCCATTTTATAGCCATATCTAACTAAATTATCATACAAAATATCGCAAAAATTGTAGTCTGAGACAAAAGGAACGCCTATTTCAGATTGTATTCGCGATAGCTCTCAAAGAGCTAAAGAGAGGTTCGTTGCAGATGTATAAATTAATTGGATTCGTCTTATGCCTATAGGGGTCAAGTCTCTTCGGTCCATTCATCGTTTGTGAAAAAGCAAGGGTGAATTAATCAGGCCTGAGTTTCAGAGTGGTTATGATCTGGTTGATGTTTTATTTGTGTGCACTCATATGCCTGTGTTTTTCATGGATGATTGAATGTGTAAAATATGTTCTACCATTAGATACTTGTTTCTTCCAAACGTAGTGATTATATGCTCTTTGGTTCAACGAAGCTCGTAAAATTCTAATAATTCAAAGTTTAAAACTACTCTTATGTAAATTAAAATTACACATTAAAGAAATGCTCAAAAATATATCAAACGCTTTGATAATTAGAGGCCATTACTTTAGAATATAATCGAAAATTTAAATGAAATGACTTTCCAAAAATGCCAAAAAAATTAATTCATTACACATCATCAAATTATTCAGTCAGCAATATTTACGCAAATCATGTGATTTTAGGCCGGTACACAAACTAGCACTTTAAAGTTGACACAATTTTTTTTTACATGTAAACATTTCTTGAATTTGCCAATAAATTTAAATTCACTCAATCTAAACTTTTCATATGTGACCAATGCTGAAAAATCAAAAAAAAAATTACATCTCCATACAATAATATTCAGCCGCTCGGCCAACTTGTATGGGAATGCCATTGAGTTTTTAGTAGTGGTCCCATAGGAAAAGTTGTTCATATTGACGGGCTGAATAACCCCTTTAATAGTCCTAAAGGATAAAATTTTCAACATGTACAAATAGTTGATTTCTTGTATTAACTTGGTTGGTAACTCTTATAAACTTTGGTCATGTACCGATGTAGTTATTGTCGGTGAATCGTAGAGTTCTGGGGTACTATTTTTGAACGTGTGACACTCGTTTCGAATGATTTTCGTATGGAAAAACTGCTCGTTTGCGAACGGCGACACTTCAAAAATCGTACCTCTGGCAACTGGCAAACGGATTGCAATTTTTACTTTTTCTTATTTAAGAGCCAGGCTCTTGTCCGTGGAGTGATTTTGACTATACTATTCTTATGGACGATGTGGTACACTGTGTAAACCTATAATATACAGCAGACACGAGTGATTTTAAGTAATTATACCAAGAACAACTCGAGATCATATCAGTACATACTTACACGCTCAGTAAATCCAGTCTAGGTAATGTAACTAATGTGTATTGTATACATAAGTACCCACCCACAGACCGTTTTCGGCAAACCGCACTGCTGGCAAGCGCTCATCTCGATCGCACTCCATTGCGCCGAGTAAAGACTTTTTTACGAGTAGGTAAGTAGGTATTGCTTTATCTCTTTGATATTGCGTATTGTATGCGGATATGCGGATGAGGTATCAAGCGTGCGTGAGTTATCATAAAATACAAATCTATGTGTTCATTAGGTAAGTGTATCTATTCCTTGGTCAGAGGCCGAGAGGCGGTTCCGAAGAACTCTGACACCAGGGTGTGCATGGTCGATTGACCTTATCACCTACACAAAATGATGATGATGATCTATTCCTTTTCTGTAAATGCAGTTCTGTCCCCAAGCCAGGTTAGGGTGGTAAACGAAATTTATCAAACTGACCGGGTCTTGCTTCGATGTTTATAATTCTTCTGTTCTAGCCTTTGTCGACTAACTCCTTCTAAATGGCTGGATTGATTTGGATGAAATTTAGTGTGTACCTATATTACAATGGGTTCATGGATGGTTTCACCAGGATCCCCCAGGGGATCACCGGGAATTGCGCTGGGTAGTGTCCAGCACTAAGTATACTAAGTTAAGTATTAAGTACCAGAAGATTAGTTTGGTGTATTGTACAAAGACATGTATATCCTCGTAGTGTCGTCATACTGGTATGACAAAGTAGTATTACTAAAAGGATACAGCGAAAATTCGGGTGGAATTAGATCATCGAGATGGAATTATAAGGAACATAAAATACCGTACATCTTACATACGTCATATTGTTAATAGTGAGTAGTACCTAACTAAGAAGTACCAACTCCTACCACTAGGTACATACCTAATAAGAATAAATTTGCAGACCCGAATTATTGACGAATACGCTTGTATGTATAGTACCTACTTAATCCCGTCGCCATAAGCTCTCACAGTGTGCCAAACGCCGCCACACGCCCTCGAAGACCGATCACGCTCCATTCGGACATAAATTAAAGAGAGACAGAAGCTTACCAAAACTGGTACCATCCTACATTACTACTTATTCACTTTTGATTATGAGAGTATATAGGCAAAGCTATTCACGTACCTAAGTAACCTTCACGAGACTGACCATAGGGCCACGTGGCCCAAAGGCAACATTTGACGTTGTACACGACCATATGTGTGGTATAATAAGAAATCAAAATAGTGTCAAGTTGCTGATTGCAACGCATATTTCGCCCATACATATGATAGTAATTCACTCTGACGGTTATATGATTTGCAAAGAATATGCCGTGTACCACCTGCCTGACGCCAACCAAACTTCCGTGGGTAACCATGAACCATACGATATATTTCTCTTATCTGAGCATTTTTACGGTTGTCAGGATCCAGGGGTTGTTATGACAGCATTCATATTGTAACTTGATTTGGTGAAAGTTTTTTATTGTAAATTCTGTAACAATCGCTATGTAATACTAGAACTTCTGAGTTTAGACCAATAAGTTTATAGCCAGCTTCCGTGATGTCAGCCCTCCTTGGATAGCATCAGAATCGCAGACTTCTTACATTTGTGCGCACCGGGATCGACACCGTAGCAACTCGAACCGCCCGTGTAGTCTGACTCGATCATAGAGACTGTCGGATTTCTTGCTCTCTTTATTTTTGATTCAGGCGGGTTCCCGACAGCAGCCAAATGCATTATTTTTATGAGGCCTTGCTTCCTCTTTTGCCGCCTTGTTACGAAATATCTTGTGAGTAATTTTACAGATATTACGTCTGATAGCACTGACCCGATGACCTGAAAGATGCAATAACTCCTTGTCAGAAGAAATTAACGTAAGTAGGTACCTACATACCTACCACATATTCTGTGGTGACTTATTTGGGATCTTGCAAAATAATGTTTTCTCACGTACTCCCTGGGGATCGAACTGGAACCCTGTGTTTTGAAGGTGTTGTTGTAAATTCAATACTTGCAGAGTGTGTTCACTGCGTCGTGTATTTTCCTACATGTTGGCCGCCAAGATTGGCGTCGCAGGAAGTTTAAGAGGCGTAAGCAGCGGAGTATTCGGATTCTACGCAAGTGGGTATATTTGCGAAATTCTGTAGGTTTATATTGCTTATTAGGTACATCTAAATAATATAAGAAAGCTAAATATTTTATTAGAAAATACACAGTTGGACGGCCTCTGTGCCTCTTGAGGGTGTGCGTTACCGCAGCAAAAATGTATCTAATATCCAAAAGTGAAATTACTGGAATATCAGCGCGTAATGTCATGTAAACGTGTGTGTAAGTTTGAAATTTGTGCGTCTATTAATTTTTGGGATATTAATTAAAATCAAAATCTGCCAGGATAACGTTTGAAACGTTACGCCAGCAAAAACTTGTCTCGGATCCGAATGTTAAGGGGGCACACTAGGCACAGTAGCGACGCCAATCATTTTATTCCTAATACTTTACAAATAGAAAGAAATTCAAGAATGTAAATCATATAAGCACTGGTAAATAATTTGAAGTATTTTTGGAATCATGTTTTAATATTATGAGAATCAGTCATTGAGAGAAAAAGTGATAACCGCCAAAAACGGCCGTTTTTGGCGTTAATCAGATTCTCATAATTCTCACTGATTCCGATAGTAATAAACATGATTCCAAAAATACTTCAGGTTATTTACTAGTGCTTATATGATTTACATTCTTGAATTTCTTTCTATTTGTAAAGTATTAGGAATAAAATGATTGGCGTCGCTACTGTGCCTAGTGTGCCCCCTTAAGTTCATACAATTATTAGTAAATAATGCGTGGTAAATGTGTTTGTATGGTTACCTATCATAAACAAGAATAGGTTTTGTACGAATTTTAAAACACCGAAAACGTTTCGCCATTTTTTTATTTTCTATAGTTTCATTTTACCGAAAATACAATTGCTATATTGTTGAAATTCCGATTATTGATACTTATTTTTTGCTTTGTATTGCAACCCAACGTATATCCGCAGACACTATTGCTCTATGTTTTATTTATAAAAAAAATTATTTCCATATTATTAAAAGACAACATTTCAAATGATAAATAAATGAAATCCATAAGAGTAAGTACAATATACTTACCTGTTTTATATAGGTATTTAAAGTCTATTTAAAAGACATAAAAGCACCTTTTTTTCTTTACTATTTTTCTCTACGGTGCTGGGTTTGGCTACAAAACACTTCAGAATAACGCGGCAATTTCGTTTCTGGCGCTTCGGCGGCCGCTACCGCGGCACGCTCGCTTCGCTCGCTCGCCTCGCGCATGCTTGGTTCATGTAGAACCTAACGCTCGTCGCTTCGCTCCTCGCAACCTACCCCTAGTTTTCGTTAACCAGTTCCTTTCTAACACCATATTCCTTTTGTAAAACGAGTTTTCGTAAAACTATGAGTCACAGAGCAAAATTGAAAAAACAAAAGTGGCTTATTTTAAAAACTTTTAACCATTACGACAGTAAAAAATAGGTCTCTTTGCCTCTTATGTAGACCTCCAAATTTCACGTTCAAATTTTTTTAAGTCCCAAAACTTGCGCTGCCTTTGCTACACTCCAACCGAATTCATCTCATCTTCAGGTCTTTGTTAGTCTCCACTGCAGGAGCACGACCCTCTCTGTACTGCCAGAGCAGTCAGAGGATTTGGCCTACACTCTCCACGCTGGCCAAACGGGTTGGAGAGGTCTCTTTGATGTTTATAAGCTTTGTTTAGCTTGAGTTTCCTAAGTCGTCTTTTACGACATCCACGGGAAGATTTGGAGTGGTCCTATTCTTCTCTGCCGGGAACCGAATTTACTTTACTACTAATCTCGATTTGTCGACTGTAAGCAGTTATTGAAAATCTGTGTAAATAATAATATGGAAAAAGTTACTTCTATCTTTAATACTTCTAGAAAATGAAATTATTCATACCAAAACATTTCATCATCATCATCATCAGGTCTTTACTAGTCTCCCAGCAGGAGCACGACCCTCTCTGTACTACCAGAGCCATATACTAGCCTGAGTAGTCAGAGGATTTGGATTTTTTTTTTTACCAAAACATTTGTCACAATAAAATTACATGATTCGATTTTCGGTCGACAGTTTGTCTAAAAGACGAAAAATATGTTTATCAAGGTTATAGAAAGAGAAAATATGGCAAAGAAGCCATTTGGCATTTAAAACGTCGTTGTACCGTTTTCGAACAACTGAAATTCGAAGAGAAAAAATTCTTGTTTGTGATAGGTTACCGTTGATGCGGCGTATAAGATTGATTTTTTTACACACGCTCTTATGAATCAGTGCGTTATGTTTGTAAAAACAGAAATTCTAAAAATGTTACCGTTTAGGTATTAAAAATAAAAATATGAAATCAAGTATTTTGACTCCTGTACTTTCAATATAGGACCTAGAGACCAATTGTTGCCGTGAGTACCTTATAATTGCTTACATTGGCTAGGTAAGTATCATAATTATATCTAAGGTATACAATAAGTTATGAGACAAAGAACCAAACTTCAGTCGCCTGTAATTTTGACAACCGATTTGACCAGTTTTTATATTAGTTCGGAAGTTGATAGTCATCAAATTATTTGTTAGGCTAAGTTAACTCTTAGTTTACGAAAAATCATTAAATATCCAACCGTAAAGTTTTTGCTGGCGAATAACGTTTCAAACGTTATCCTGGCAGAATCTGATTTTAATTAATATCTCAAAAATAAATAGACGCACAAATTTCAAACTTACACACACATTTACATGACTTTATGCACTGATATTCCAGTAATTTCACGTTTGGATATTAGATACATTTTTGCTGCGGTAACGCACATTCTTGAGGGCGGTGTATCGAGGAATATCGAAATGATCTTTTTCATTTTGACATGGGTTTTGCATGTTTATATTTACATTTATACATATATTACGTATTGTTTTGAGTAAGTATCCCTAGACACTAATCGGCAACTAACTGTAGCTAGCTCTATATATTTATATAAGTAAGTTCCTCTTTTAATTCTAATTTTATGTTCAAATACATACATACTATCACGCCTCTTTCCCATGGGGGTAGGCAGAGACCAAGGACCGCCACTTGCTACGATCCTTACAAAACTCTTTCGCTTCATCTACATCCATCACTCTTTTCATACATGCTCGCCGGTTTCGGGTACTCCTGACTTGCCCCTTGACAAGAATGTCCGCAATCTGGTCACGGTATGTGCGTCTAGGCCGGCCCTGACTTACTCTTCCGGTCACATCTGCCTTATAGAGTTTCTTTGCGAGACTTCTTTCATCCATCCTTTCTACATGTCCAAACCACCGTAACATTCCTTTCTCAATTTTTGTCACTACATCCTCTTTCACTCCACATCGCTCCCGCACTACATCGTTTCTCACTCGATCTCTCAAATTTACACCACACATGCTCCTAAGCGCACGCATTTCTACCGCATTTATCCTACTTTCATGCTTCTTCTGCCATACCCAACTTTCACTTCCATACATAAGGGTGGGCAACAACACTCCCCGATGAACAGCAAGACGTGCTTTAATGGACACCTTCCTACTGCTCATAAAGGAATGCAATGCTCCATTCACTCGATTACCAGCAGCCACTCTTCTTTCTATATCCCTTTCGTACCTTCCATCTCTAGTAAACACACATCCTAAATACACAATTCAAATGATGTTTAAAATAAGTAAAAATCGTTGTTAGCTGCCAACATATCTTGGCTCCGTTCGTACTATAATATTAAAATATGCATACTTGCAGCAAACTCGTTTGCCAACAACACTCTTTGAAATAAGAAATAAAAAAAGACGCAAATTTTTTTTTTTTTAAATTTGCAGAATGTTTATCTCAATTAAAATAGATACTACTTAGGTTACTACGAAAAGTTATCCCCAGTGTTACTCGGGGTCATAATTGTTTTAAAGATATTTCATAGTTACATCCATATCTGTTCAGCATAAAACACATGTGTAAAAAGCACGAGCTACGTGCATATGTTAACTCTACCTACGTAAGTGTCATTGCCAATGCGTTGCTGACCCAGGTTAGCCGAGTGACTACCAAATCAGATCACTTTGACCAAACTTCAAGTAAGTAGGTCGGTAAGTACATAAATAAACTTACAATACAGAAACAAAGAAGAAAATAAGTACAAGAATACTATAATGGAACATATTTTACTTTACTGTTTTAAACAACAAATACTTATCCAAGTGCATATAAATAAAGCAAAACCTAGGCACCTAGTTCTATGTATTCGTAACTTAACTTATTCGTAGGTACCTAACTACAAATTCAACCAAAAATGTAGATATTTAAACAATCACGTGATTTATAATATGTTGTTCCCTAGGTGCTTTGCAGAAAACTTCTATTGCAAAGTACAAAGCGGATAAACACCATCCTGCTACCAGGAACATAAAGCATGCCGTAAAGTGACCCATACCAAGAGGCGCCGGACCGTGCTCTTGCGGATGTTCTAAGAGATAAGCAGCCAGGTCTAGGTATCGAGCGTAAAACATGTCGGTGAAACCGGCTTCCACCAAAACTCTTAACACTCTATTCACCGCCGGTACATATGGAGAGAACTTCTTGAAATACATGACAGTCGGGCTGATAACAATTTGTTTCGGGATTATCTGCAGATATTTCGTCCCGTTGCTATGCATCAATTGGTGAATAATCGCTGCTTTATTTTCAGCAAGAGCAAAATCTGTATTTCCTTTTGCTATTTCATTAAGCACATCCGGAAGATCTATTGATTTCACGATTGTCCACTTCGCAAAAATATCTTTGTCATCAGAATAATATTCTCTCAACAAATTAGCACCTCCGTATGGATATCTATTCATAAAAAGCTGTGCAAACTCACCAAAAAAATCCTCATAGTAGATAGTTTTTATTGTATCAAACAGTGTTGCTTGATATGCACATCTGATGACAAGAGAAAACCATAACCAGCAAAACACAATCATTTTAAGAGCTGGTTTGGATGGCATTCTTGAAATTGACATGCCAAGGAATAAAATCCATGACTTAAAGAGTAAATTAGATTTCGATCGCGCTATGTGCAATTGCCTCCTTATTCTATTCCAACTCTTAGTTTTCAAACTAACATCAATAATTACAATTGCAATAAATGTGACTAACAACACTAGCCTCGTTTTTGGTTTTAAGGGATGGACCAGCTTTTCCCAAGGTGGTTTAAGATCTGGTAGTCTTACGGCCCAGACCATTTCCATTGAATAATAAGAGAAAGATATTTGAAAATTCCCATTTTTGGCCGGCGTTAATGGTATAGAAGCCATGGAAGCGTGAACGCGTCTATTAAAGACATCACCCAATGTGCCTGTCCAGTTATTATCTACACTGTGTCCCCACTCCGTCTTCTCAATTGGCAGTTTCATCTTTAAAGTAGCATTTAGAATTGACGCAACAAGTTTTATGATATCCCCTTCAGCGCCATAAGGTACCTCGTAGTCATTGTGCAAATACATGTACGGCGGTTGATGTATGGTCGAAATATAAAGAGCACAGCCATAATAATTGTCCAACTTCTCTGGGAAAGCATTTCGACAGGAATGATTAGAGCATCGTAAATCAATATTTATTTTCTCTGGACTGTGATTGGTACAATTATTTGGTTTCATGGGATAGTATGTCAATACCGTAGGCTGATATTTATTTTTAGTTGGCTGCAGGAAAACAGAGTTCACCATAAACACGCTTGATATAGTTGTGAACACCTCCTCTTCCTCACATCTACGGTGGTCAGCATTTGCACAGACAATTATCATTTTTGCCGAGACGTCATACTTCGATATTGCAAGCCATGCAAGTATATTTGATAATTCTATAGAATCACGCCCGAATATAACATACTGGGAGACGTGTACACGATGGCGCGGAATGAATTCTCCCATTTTGATGACAACGGGCTTCTTATAATTGGACAAAAAGGCTTCAACACAAGCGACTGAATGTATTGTGTGAAATATCACGAGTGTGACAAAGCGCCATTCGAAATTATAATATCCTATTTGAGCAGCTAGATTGCCAAGGTTTCTGATGACATTTGATTCATTTAAATGATCTTTGAAAATTATATGGGTATATTGAAACATATTTAGGTACCAAAACAATTTCAAATATTCTATCTAATCAATCACAGGTATTGCGCTTTATAATAGCGGAGTGATATTTATGCATTAAACTACTACGAACGAAACTTTACATCCGTGCACATGTCTGTGTGCGTTAACAATCAGGGTTGACACCGCAGAATGAATTCAAACGGCGCTAACTAGTGACTGAGAACAGTCGCAGCTAATCCTGTTTTTGAAACCTTAAAAACTTCTTAACCCGGCGGAAATACGCCATTTTGCGAGGGACGCTCCTAGTTTCCGTTCTGTCTGTACGATAATAATTACTATTATTAATTCTGTGGCCGATGTTATTTTATATGCACTGATTGCCAGTTTACATGTTTGATATAAAACGAGTTACCTACTCTAATTTTTACTGTTCCATTAACTGATTGTTTCTCTGATGCATTTTACACAATTTCACAGTAGATTACAAAGTAATTTATAACCTTTTAGAGGTATTTCCGTTGAATAGTGAACCTTATTTGTTGGAAAATTCTATTTATGAAGGCACAAATTTATTTAAATATGAAAATTCACAAGAGGCAGGTATTTAAATGTGTCCCTAGGGTCAAGGCGATTAAGTGGTACCCTTAAACTACGAGTATCTAGCTATCATAAAACATCACCTTTCGTGTTTGTTTCGTTCTTAAAGCGTGCCAACCGGACCTTATAAGCCTCCGGTGTCCATCCGTTCGCCTGACACAGAGTTCTTAGATATCGGAATAAATATAGACTTGAATATTTTACAGAGTGTGTATTTCCGCTATAACAACAAATAATGAACAAGAAACAGAAAAACACAAACTTTTCCTATATATAAAAAAAATTAAATATTGTATGGTGACTGATGAACGAAGGGTTCCTCTTCGTGTGGTCCGACTCGCACTTAAGCGGTTTTTTCATTCTAAGATTCTATAATTTTATAATTGCATAGAAAATTACAAAGCTAAAGGACTTTTAATGGGTATGTTAGTACTCAATACATCGTTAGGTTCACAGGATACTACAGTCAAAATCGTGCATATAGATTGGCATTTTACTGCCCGGTCTAGTTAGGAATTATATTCTATTAAAGCTGAAGTTTATTAATTGAAAATAAAGAATGACATAACTTGTAATATTTAGCATATAAAATTTCAAGAACGAAAAAGGCAGTGGCTGTTGACCATCCAGCGATTAGAATTAAATAACAACCTCTATAATCATCCGATTTTATTGGACCATATGTATTGTAATCTTTGGGCTCCAATTTCTTCATGTAGTCTTTGTATAATTTGTCAACCAACCCAGACTCTATCAAGGGCCTCAATACTGCGTTGATCGGCTCGGCGAGCGGGGAGAACTTTTTGAAAAAGATCACTGTCGGTGTAACTATCACTTTCTCTTGTAAAATATGAACTTGTAGATTACTAGTTCTAATCAACGATATAGCATTATCACCACTCATAGCGAGCACAAATTTCTTCCCGTTTGCAACTTCGAATAAAGTTGGAATAATGCTTTTTGTATCTATTATTTGCCAGTTATTGAACACCAACGGATCATTTATATAATAATCTCTTAATGCTACACCTCCACCAAAAGGGTACTGTGCGTCGTACGCCTCTCGAATGGTATTGAATTCTGAATAATAATAATTACTTTGCAATACAGCTATAAGACAGACCTGGTAAATTGTCCTTAACAAGAAACAATACAAGACCCATAAAATCACAATGCTCAGTATAGCTTGGTGTGTTGGGAGCCTTATTAGAGGCAATCCCATACATAAGAGCCAGGAATAGAATACAATACTGACCCGTGGCGGTGTTATATAAATTTTTCGACATATTTTTGCCCAATATCGACTTCTAACGAATACCGCCACTGCTACAACCAGTACGAAACTCATGACTATTGCTGCTTGCGTTGAAGACTGGAGTGGATAGAGGAGTTTTAATGAGGATGGAAGCAAAGGAGTTGGATGTGTAATCCACAAAACACTAGCAGAGTAGTAGTCAACGGACAATTGAAAGTATGAAAATCTAGACAAAGTTATTGCCCCAGAAGTCATCGAGAAGTTCGCTAAATTATCGAACACGTCACCAAGAGATCCTTGCCATTGTCCGTGTTCATCAAGGTGGCCCCAACCGAGTCCACGGCGCGGATTCATCACGTGAAGTGTTGCATTCAATCCCTCAGCGATCGTCCGTAGCAAGTCTCCGTCCGCTCCTGTAGGCACGCCATCTATAACCTGCATATACGGCACCTGTTGGTATATAGAAGCTATTATTCCACATCTGCGTAAATTTCTCAACTTCATCGGAAACATTTCTTCACATTTAGATATATGAGCGTCGCAGAAATCCAGATTGCTCAATTTAACAGGTCTAACTTTGTTGCAGTCGTCTATCATAGGAAAATAAGAGTATCCTAGCACTTCGTCTTTATTGCCATTTTTTATGAAAACTACATCGGTTATTTTGTGATCCCATAAAATTTCCACTGCATCTGTTTCTTCACATTGTTGCTTTTCTTGTGATTCGCAAATAATAATGTGCTTTCCAGTATTATCAAATTGGTGGTAACGCATCCAATCCAACATGTGGCCAATATTAGTCATGTTGGTACCAAACACGATGTATTGCCTGGTTTTCTCTGCAAAACGGGGATGGAAAAGGCCGTTTCCAATGATGTAACTTTTATCGTACATCTGAAGTAGACTTTCGACGCCATACAGCATAGTAGAATTAAAAATTACGAATGTTATGTATCGCCATTCGAAATTTTTGATTGCTATTTTTGTGGCAGTTTCAACTAGTTTGTTCACATGTTGATCGAGAGGCAAAAATAAACTGGCATTTAATTTTTCAGTGAGCATGGCGACCGTTGTTGGATTGCGGAGAATTTGTGTCTGCTTGGTGCAAATGTGGAGTGACGTCACGGCAATCAAGCCGATATCAATCTGGTGTAAAGGGATGCACGTCATATAACGTGATCGGTGATTGTTTTTGTTGGGTGTAATCGCTATCGTTCCATTTACCAAATAACATGGTTCGTCAACACCGAAATAAAAGGCGGCTATAGCAAACGTATAAAAGATAAGATAGGTGCTGTAGGTTCCATAATGTACCGTACATAGTAGCGTATCTACGAGAATCTGTGCAGGTAGAGTAGGTAGGTACGTGGTAACACTGTAGAACAACAACGTCGCAAATTAAACGTTGGTGATCCGAGGATATTTCAACTTTTACAATATTTTGGGTTTCAATAGGCGTATACCCTTAACATTTTGCTAATTCAACATTTTGGATCTGAGGGGTTTATTGGAAAGCAATCCTATTCAGAGTTTTGTATAATTTCATGTTTAATCTCTTGACGTGATATGTTCTTTTGTTTTCCTGTCTTTTCTGTTGTCAGTCTGTCTGTAATCAAGAGTAGCTGACGATTCGGACAAAAAATTCTCGGACGGACTGTCCGAATTGACACTTTTTAATTTTAATATTTTTTCGTCGGTTAGTACAGTCAAATAAAAAAATGTTTTAAAATCTTGGGATCTGCATCGGAAGCCGGGAACTGGGGTTCAAGTAAATTATACCTAAGTACATCCGATTAAGCTGAAATTTAGCACAGACATACATACATACATATATTATCTCGTCTTTATTCCTAATACTTTACAAATAGAAAGAAATTCAATAATGTAAATCATATAAGCCTTGGTAAATAACTTGAAGTATTTTTGGAAATCATGTTTTAATATTATGAGAATCAGTAATTAAGAGGATTACTGATTACATAAACATGATTGCAAAAATACTTAAGGATATTTACCTACTAAGGCTTATATGATTTACTTACATTCTCTGGCGTTAGTAGTGTGTCTAGTGTGGGCCTTAAGGCGAAGTGAGTTCACACACTAGTGCCACCCAGTAATTAATTCTATAAGTCCTAGCAAATTACATAGTAGGTATTATTGGTACAAGTTTTCACTATTTTTAATTCGATTTCTTACTTAGCTTATATTACTTACATATAACTACTTACATATAACTTAGCTTATAAAATCTATGAAAAGTAATAGTAAGAATATACTACAAGTAATATACTAGGGCATTCAGGTATTAGTTTTTAAATTTGATATGATTTAGGACTTATAGAATTAATTGCTGGGTGGCGCTAGTTTGTGAACTCACTTCGCCATAAGTCGTATTTAAGTACAAATATCCTAATATATTATTATCATTGCATTGAGCTCTTTTAGTTTTTGTTAATAAAATAAAGTATTGTTTGGTGCAAAGGTATTTAATACCTAATAATGACATAACAAAACTTCTAAGCATCATATCTCAAAAATCCGGCTTCCTATAAATATGTTTTTTTTTAACCTTTAGAATCGGCAATATATGTTCTATAAAACAAGGCATATTTTATTTAAAGACGCTAGCTTTGGCTGTTAACTAAAATTATGTAAGTATGGGAAGCTGCCATAGCTATTTCGTGCGTTAAATAATACACTTTAACTGCTATTTATGATTTTCCGAAAGTTGATCAATTAACTCGAAAATTGATCAATTTACGGTTCTTGTTATTTTCCGGTGACATCTCATATCGAAAAAACGCCGTTTGCAACCGTAGTAATACACGCGTCATATACATATACTACTAGTAAATATTCTGATATCTATGATGTCATAGATATCAGAATATTTACTACTTTATAGTATATGTATACTAAAAAGTTAAAAAAGCTTTTTTTATTTGTTAATTAAAGTTAAAATAACTATGAAAAGAAAAAACTATTTTATAGGTGGATTAAGTACATCCCATTTTTTTCTATAAAAGCGTGTCTCTTTTTTATTTATTTTTTAAATCTGAAAACTGACTGAAAATTTGGAAACTGGTTACTATCTCATACTATTTATCATGAAAATAACAACAGCGACCTCAAATCCTATCCCTATTCTGTTTTGTCTTTTATTCATATTTGTTTACTTTTGGTCCCTGAATTTTCCAAAGTATCAACATTAATTACAGTGATTAATTGTGGTATCATAAACTTACACACAAAGTACCTACCACGTCTTTAATCCCTTATGTGGTAGACAGAGCCTAGGGTCATAAGACTGAAAGGCCACGTTTAGCATGATGAAGGACTTAAATGCCTTGGCCATTTCGACTATATTTAACCTCTATAAAAATGGTAAAACTTAAAGCACAATACCCAAAAAAAAAACATAAATTGTAAAATGGTTTTTAATCTTTACTTGCTGAGGAGGACTTCTTTCTAAAGTTCATAGTTTTGTAGAAAAAAAAAGTACCGCGTACATCGATTTTTATTGCAAATAAGAGTCACGCAATTTTTATGTTCAATAATTGTTTGACCAATCAACCTACAAACTCTCCCGAGGAATATTTATTTTACAGATTATTCTTCTTTTTAATATAACATTTGTTATTTAATATTTTGAATGCGCGCGGGCGACGTGTGGCAGTCGACCGCTGACTTTCTGACGGGGAACTAAGGTTCAAAACTCGGCCCATGTCCTGAAGGTCATTAGCGCATGTACGAGCCTTAAAGATGGAATACAAATCTAAGATTTGCGCCTATTCCCTCGGCCGACTTCTACGGCCTGCGCTGCAAGAGAAGCAGCTGGTATATTCTACGTCTTTATTTTTTCCCAGACCAGCATGGAAGATTATTAACAAGACAAAGGTAAAACACAATTTGTATGTATGCCATATACTTATAATTATCTTTTAACTTTGTCATTAGAAACAATTGTTAAAATACCTTCCTTCCACGCTGCGTCTGGGAGAAAAGAAAAACGTAGAATGTAACAGCTGCTTCTCCTCCCGCGCAGATCGTAAAAGCCGATCAAGGGAGAGTGATATATGAATCGAGTCAATAGGCGATGCGGCTAGAAATCCATCACTAATTTGATTCCGTTCTCCATCAACAAGCCTACACCACAACTACGTTAATCACTATTATGAGAGATCAATGAGAAAATTAGGAGTGTGAATAATCATAAGGTGTAAAGAAAACGACTCGCTTAGCTGAAAAAAATTATATTTTATGAGAAATTATAATTTACAATATTTCATACAGGCATCCATCTTCAGTCGGAACTTAAGCTAAAATCCTCACAATCTCACGCAAAAGGTAAAGCAACGTTAGACTATAATATAGTTTAGCAATATTTTGTGTTGTCATCGCCCAACCGTAAAATCAAACAGGTAAGAACCACACCAGTACACGAGTCAGTCCATCCGTAGGAAGATACGAATCGGCGCGGCCACTGCGGCGCCGCCTCCAGCCAACCACGTCACTCACCAACAACTAAATTTAATACCGAAAACTGACCAGTTTTGACAGATCGCGCTACATTCGTCGACTCGCCCAAGGGGCTATGCTTGCGCACAATAACGGCCCTTTTAACTACTAAACATGGTGCACATTTCTACGCACCGCGCTACCACGGTGTGCGGGCGCACATTATATTGAAATGTAGACAATGTTCAGTAGCATTTTTTATTGTACGCAATGCATTCAGACACTGTGTCGAGGGAGATATTCTCGCGCGACACGGTGTGTTCCTTGAAAGCGAATACATTTTCATTCCAAACATAAGATAGTAAGTTATTTAAAGAGTTTTTTTTAACATAAACCTTACATTGTCACCCGTACGAATAGACTATTTTCGGACTGCTCATTATATTCTGAAAATAGTTTGAAAGTGGCCGTAATCTGTGAGAGTGACAGAGACCGAGCCAGGTTCACTCACATATCACAAAAAATATTTGCTTAGTGAAAAAGGCTTACGTCATGTCTGCCGGGGTTTGGCGAGAATCATGAATTTTGCACGAAGAGCGATAAAGAGGAGCTTCATTTGCAGACAAGAGTTAAAGCACTAACATAAATGCATTCAAAATCATCACGAGGTATAAAATTACACAACACATATATATTACTTATCGATTAACAAATAAAACGTTATGTTTTTACTTACTCATGACTTCAATGTACGCACAGTACATCTATTAGAAATGTCAAAAAATGGGTCAGTTTTTGGCTCTAACCACCAATTAGAATAATATACATTGTGCTTTGTTTGTTTTTGTATGTTACTATCTATAAACCTCGCACTGGATGCAAAATCGAGTAAGTATAAAACCACGTCTCACAAGAATACGACACACAACTTAGTCCTAAGACCAAGTCATTTAATTCGTCAAGTGACACACTTAATTCTCGACTTTATTCACTTGGCACAAAGCACACAGTTGGCTGAACGCGTGCCGCGTCACAGGTCATTCTGGCCGTGCCGGCCTAGTTCACAATATTGCTGTACAATTGCACAAAATAAATATAGTTTCTATGTACAGGGCATACACAGAGATTGCATTTCAGTGGGTAACATCAATATAAATATTCCAATATTGTGCGCTAAGTTACAATTTCACATTATTTTGAGCATTTCAGACAGCTGTATATTAATTAAAGCATACAGTTTTGCTATTGACAGTCACAGTGTGCTTAACCTTCGAGGTAATCGATATGCTCAGGATGCATTAAATAATAGACACAACAACAAATAAGTTAATGTAAGCTATATACCGTCAAAATAGAAACTTTGTTTCTTACTATACATAAATAACTAAATAGTAACACGAAGCAACACACTAAATTAAGCATAGCATAATAAAATACTCTAAAATATGGAAAACAATTATAAACGTATGTATGTTTGTGCTTCAAATTCAATAAAAATTGCCAATAGCAAAACTTGGCACTGAACTGTCGGCTCAATTCACTCAGCACATTTAGACCCAAATGTACAATATATTACATTCATGTGGTAAAAGCTTTCGTGCAAAAAACGTCGGTTTCGGTTTTTACAATTCACATTTCGCATTATTGTATTCCCTCTGGTTTCTAGTAAAAAAAGTTTATATCAAATGCATCAAAAATGTCCTTACACAACTAACGTAGTTTCCCTATACTCGACATACTGCTAGCTGAATGGAATTCTCATACACGGATCAAATCAGAAGAAAACAAATACACCAGACCACTGCGTACACAAGCCTACAGTTAACGTAACGTTTTGCGTCAAGTCAATTCGTGTAGAAAAACACCATATTTAAATATAAACAGCTTAAATAATAACATATATTCAAGTAACAAAAATTCCAATGTACAAAAGTAATGTAATCTTTAAATACAATTAATTAATAAATATATAAATCTTCCAAGCTAACAGAACAAACGGTATCGATATATATATTTGTATATTGATTTGTTTCATATAATAGGGGGCGGGGTCGCTCAATGAACACTATAGACTTTTAGGACTATACTCCCCGCCCCGGCTCTGCTCGCGACACTAACTTATACGTAATAGTTACACGAAGCGTCCCTCTGACAAGTCAACGGGAGGTCCTGTCTCGAGCCACGAGTCATACGAAACACGTAAGTTCATTGGACTAGTTTGTTCAAATCCATCCGTCTGGACATAATAAAATGTATACTAATGTAGAAAGATATTATGGCAACAAACTTTACAAAAATCCTAAAACAATGACTAAAAGCAGCTCATGGTAAGGCCAAGACTCACCATAACTTTTAAAATGCACAATTTAATATTCACCGATACAGACACATACATAAATTGTGAATAACTTCATCATAAAAAAACATGTCAAAAACGTGTCACGCCTGAGAGCGCGCACGACGTAGTCGATGGGCGGGGCCCGACCAGTTGCTAGTTTTTGGGTTAAATGACTTACAATCTATCTTACTTTCTCATTAAACATTTTAGGGTGAATAAGTTCGTCCATCCGATCTCAGTTCGTGAATTTACACATACTGTCGTGAAGTGATGATGTTTAAATTATGTGTTATACACAATCACAGATTTGTGTCAGTGACCACGGCCCCGCTTACACCAGGTTGTACTCCTTGAGGTTGGATTGTAGGATTGTGTCTTTCACTGCGGCGAACACGAATCGGATGTTTTCGGTGTCTGAAAATTACGTTCACTTTTAAATGTAATGTTTAAACCTACTTTACTATTTATATGGATTTACATTACACACATATCTTATTTACTTATAAAAAGTTCTCAACCTCTGAAGCACCTATGAAAACAACGACAGAGACAATTTTTAAAAGCACCTCTTTGATTTTGTTCCTCATTGTTTATACAACAAATCACGATTAAGAAAACAATAAATATTAATTACATACCTGGGTAAATTACAACGAATGCATGCAATGAAATTACTCTATATCTTATATCTAATTAAAAATGTCGATCTCAATCTTAGATTTTTGTCTATGTTTATTAATCTGTTACTGTTTCAACAGAATTTTATATGTGGGTATGGCCTTATTAGGTAACGTAGTTGCAATATAACGTAAATCTAGACATTTCCTTGATGCGTGTGCATTAAGACCTTCTAACTAAAAAAAGGTAATGTAATTTGTAAAAAAAATCTAATAAGAGTAAAAACAGGAATACTTATAGTCGTGAAAAATATATGGTAAAATCTTAAGATGCTTTTTAAAATATTTTATAACATGACTTTTATCATCTAACGCTTTTTTACGAGAAAAATATTTTTCAGAATCACTTTATTCCTTTGTTTTAGCTATGAGAAATTTATTTTTTTCTACATTTTAGTGCGGCTAAGTAAGTAACAGCGCGACTTCGCCAGCTTGGCTTACAGATTTTAGCACGCAATCATTCCAGACCCCTGGTTTCAAAATTATTAAATTCTCATCGGTCTTCGATAAGTTGGGGAATTTCACTTCAATCAGACGTTTTCAAGTGTGTAAAAATCACGTAGATTCCGTTACATAGATACAGAACAAGCTGATAAAATCGTGTTAAAAATATAATAATATATTGCGACTAAAAAACTTATCCTGTGGTAGAAATGCGGGAAGAAGTTGAGAGTGACAAATGCTGTGGTGTTTGCTTTTTTTACCCGCGTTACACGTTTGTTACTCCTCGTTTTTAGGGTTCCGTATCTAAAAATTGAAAAACGGAACCCTTATAGGATCACTCGTGCGTCTGTCTGTCCGTCCGTCCGTCTGTCACAGCCGATTTTCTCCGAATCTACTGAACCAAATTAAGGGGGAACACTAGGCACAGTAGCGACGCCAATCATTTTATTCCTAATACTTTACAAATAGAAAGGAATTCAAGAATATAAACAATACAAGCCTTAGTAAATAACCTGAAGTATTTTTTGAATCATGTTTATTACTATCGGAATCAGTGAGAATTATGAGAATCTGATTAACGCCAAAAACAGCAGTTTTTGGCGGTTATCACTTTTTCTCTCAATGACTGATTCTCATAATATCAAAACATGATTCCAAAAATACTTCAGGTTATTTACTAAGGCTTGTATTGTTTATATTCTTGAATTTCTTTCTATTTGTAAAGTATTAGGAATAAAATGATTGGCGTCGCTACTGTGCCTACTGTTCCCCCTTAAGTGAAATTTGTGTGAAACACGGATGTGCAAAGTAAATAAAGTTATTTTTTTAATAAGGGTCATTTTCAGGGGCCCAATTACAAAATTTTAAAACAAAGTTTTGCAAACCTTTCTGTGTCATATATCAAATGAAAGGGCTCATTATGAGGATCTCAAAAATATTTTTTTTGTTCGGGTAAAATCAATACTTTTGATTTTATTCACGAAAGAAGGCAAAAATTTACCATCCCCCCCCCCCCTGATCTCCGAAACTTTTGAAAAAATTACAAAATATAGTTCATTCCTTGAGGATTACAGGAAAAATAATAAGAATTCTACCACTTGAAAATAAAGTGGTAAACTCACTATAATAAGTTCATCTAGGGAAATAGTTCACTAAAACACCACAAGATAGCGCTAGTCAATTGAATATAACATTTTTGCACATCGTGTGTGTGTTCACGAAGTATATTGTACGGAACCCTCATTGCGCGAGTTTGACTCACACTTGGCCGGTTTTTCACTTTTATGTTTGTTTTTCCCCACAATCCTCGTCGAAGGTCTGAGACGACTCGCAGTCTTATGTATTCGCAAGTTAGTAGCAGATGTTTTCATGCGCCTGACAATGAGTTAGATTAGAGGTTGTCAAGAACGTCATAGTCAGTGGTCAATAAGTTTATATGTATATATATTATTTGGTATAACATTTAAAATAATCTTGCATTAGAAGAAT
The DNA here is from genome assembly GCA_963082605.1 of Rhodophaea formosa. Taxonomy (NCBI): domain Eukaryota; kingdom Metazoa; phylum Arthropoda; class Insecta; order Lepidoptera; family Pyralidae; genus Rhodophaea; species Rhodophaea formosa. The sequence goes on from OY720206.1 coordinate 16,458,145, forward strand.
TAAGCGCATATACAGGTGTTATATCAGAAATTATTAAATTCACAACAAAATGAAACACCGTTACATGTATTTTATCCACGAGCTACGACGCAAAGCTACCCAGAAGAGCACGCAACCGGGCACACGCTCAGACAAGTGAGAGAGAGATACAGTGCTACAAGGAACATTTGACACTTGGATGACATTGAAATGGGGGCGCTGAGTATAATTTCGAGCGTAATTAGAACTAACAAAATATTCTTAGTTCTATAAATAGGATTAAAAGTACGAAATATCCGCAAAAACATCAATTCGAGCTATCTTCTAAAAGTGACTTTTTACAAGATGACGGCAATGGCAGCGTTTAGTTTCGATCATGACCACGTGCCAAAAAATCCTTGTAGCACTGTAGGTAGTTTATCCCATGTCCCATATACCAATCAGCAAACATATCCCAATGTGAACATGGAAATTAATCTAATATCCCTCATTTATTGACAGGAAAAAGTTAGTTTTGTTATGACCACTCGCTATTACTAAATATAGTAAAAATAAGGCAAGATAAATAAAAACATTCAATTAGTATGAAAAATAAATGTTTAATATGATATAACAATAGTCAAGTGTAAGTCATGCAAGGTTGAACTCCTTTAGTGCCGACTGCATAATGGTGTCTTTTACAGCACAGAACACAAGTTTGATGTTTTCCGTATCTTTAAAAATATCCAAGGCAGCATGCGAAAATAAAAACAAATAAAGAACATGCAAAATTATAGTTGATAAAGCTTTTTACATATTTTTTTTACTTCTATTTTTATTTGAAAAAACATGCTTCAGAAACATGTCACCGGTGTGGCCAGTGTAGCCACTAACCGAAACCAAAAAGCATTTTAACTAAAGACTTCCATAACTGTTATGCAAAATGGTTCTTAAAATACGAATGTGGTTTTTGAAATAAGCTCTGCGAGTTCCGTAAGGTCCCTCGGTTGATTTAAGGCATTGCAAACAGTTGCCCATAAGTATCTACACATATGCTATAAAGCGCCTGAAATGGTTTAGAAACTTATAAACTAAAAAAAAGGTATTGAATACTTCATTTTCAACTTAACAGGCAACACCAACTAATTTGTTGCCATTTCGCTGCCACGTAGCGAATTTCGGGTCAGCAGGCCTATTTGCTAACTCGGTGTACAACGTTTTGATAGTCACTTTAACATCCATAACGGTTTTCATATCATAAATAAAAATTGACATTCATACGAAAGCTGTAATGAATATTGAAGTTACCATCAAAATGATATACACCGTAGCTGTCAAAAGTTAGCAAATGTCCTGCAGGTCGGTCAGAATAGTGTTATGTACACTATTCTAGTTTTACTGTTTTTATTTACTTTATCGTTAATTTGCGATTCACTATCATTCATGTCTTTCAACTTAGGGGCAGTCCATTAATCCAAAATGTGATGTTTTTTTAGCACTTTTTAAGGGCCCACACTAGGCAGCGACGCCAATAATTTTATGCCTAATACTTTACAAATAGAATGAAATTCAAGAATCTAAGTCATATAAGTCTTAGTAAATAACCTGCATGTTTAATCTAATGAGAATCAGTCATAAAGAGAATTTCTGATTACCGCCTAAAACGGCCGTTTTTGGCTGTAATCAGAAATTCTGAAAGCATATCACGCTGTGTGTGTGTGTGTAAATTAAGTATGTAACTGTTTGCAATTACGCATTAAAATATACAACAAACTAGCAAGAATCGTTTTTTAAACAAACCACACTGCTATTAAATGTAACCATATTACATAACAAACAATTATACAAGTTCTAGTTCTATGGTGTCGTCATTAACTGATAATTATGTATCAACCCCCGTACATTGGCACTCGCGACATCGTTTACCGACTATCGCCATCTTGTTTTCCGTAATATTAAATAGCAAGATGGGGATAGTTTATCGCGCGATATAAACGGCGTCGCGGGCGCCATGCTACGGGTGCAACTGTTCAACTGAACAGAAAACGATCAACCGATATGATATGATGCTTGTACTTACGATATGATTTTGATAAATCTCATAAGTTTTAACACCACATACTTAAATTTTTAAAGCAAAAAATACAAATTTAATTGTATAGCAGAAAAATACGCACACATGCAAAAAACTTTGACAAGCACAATTATTCCACTACAACATGGAAGAAATAATAGACTACGTAATTTCATAGCAAAACATTAAATCCATCAAAAGAGCACACTTACCATAATCCATGCAACAAGACTGTTAATTGAAAATCTACAAGACCAGTACTTAATTTGGATTTGTCTTTCTTACGTACATACAGTTCTTGGAACTAAAACGTCCGCTCGCTGGTTGGAGCTATCATTGCATGCAACTTAAATTGTACTTAAAACAAGCATGTTAGAAGAATGGTACTTGAACACAATGGTCCCTCAAAATTTGAAATGTTACCGTTACATCCATAAACAATAGTTATTTTTACCTTTATTTCTCTGCGTGTGAATTCAAAGAGGTACCTTTAAATAATAACTTTACAAATGACATAAGTAAATAAGATATGATTTTGAAAGTGGAACTGTCCCACCGCTTGTTGATCTCTAAGGCAATCTTACGATGTATTTGACCCAAGCGTTCGCTTAGGGACGCCAACTACATCAGAGTTAGTGAAAACAATCCATTGCCAGCCTAATGAAAAACACCTTGGTATTAGGTAGTCACTATTCTGATATAGAAACATCTATTTCTTATTATTATTTGGCGAGAAACTGATACAGAACAGAATATATCTGCAACTAAGTCCCGTTCGCATGCAACCATTGACAAGATTTGGCAGCGCTAGAATATCGCTATTTCGCTTCACGAGGAGCCGTCCATAAATAACGTCACATTAATTTCATGACATTTAGACCCCTCCCCTGTTCTTGTCACAGATTGTCATAGTTGTAGACAATATTAAAACTAACTACTACGAAAAATAATTATATATTTACCCTTTCCCCCTGATGTTACACTCTGTCACATTTATTGACGCACCCTAACGTGTGACGCAAGTTATGGATCGCCCTTCTAATCATAACGAGTGATTTGGTAATGACACTCGCCATCAAATTTTATCGATGTATGATCCTGTTCCCGGGAGCTTGTGACGGAGAATAAATTAAAGTGTTGTGACTTGTTGAGTTGTGACTTACCAGTCGCACAAGTGAAGTGTGAGTAGATGATTTTCTCGGCGTCCGGGTTGAGGTCGACGAACATTCGCAGAATGAACTCGCGCGCCGCGATCGCGTCGCGTTGAGGACCTGGGTCCAAACAAACACACATCTAGCGATACTACACACACAGATACTTATTTACAAATATTTATTCTTGTTGGAAGAAAGATAAGTAATCTCTCAAGAGAAGTTTCGCTTAAATTTGAACATTTTTTTTCAATACAGGTAAATAAAACTTTCGTCAATTCATGGTTTAAATCTTCCAACAGGAAAGAATTTTAACTAGCTTTATAGGTCTAGCGTTGTATACATTAACATCTAGCAAACAGTATCCCAAATCCTATCCTAGCTATCCTCTACACATTAAGCTTCACACAAGTCTCTATAACCAACGTCAACAAGAGACCGTTTTTCAAATAGAAGTGCTAGTCAGTTTCAAATCGAGGTGGAAAAGCAGACAATATCGTCAATCTAGTCGCAGCCCACCTTAGCACAATGCTATTACTCAACAAAATAAAAAAGACCTAAATTGTAATGTCGTCCCCTCTAGATACTTTTCACAGTGATAAAATAAGAGAAAAACTGTGACACCTCGAGCCAGCCACCATTTTAGTCCACATCTTTAGCTGAGTAGTACCGTTGTAAAAAAACGATCGTTAGTCGTGTCATTTTGAAATCAAGCAATGTATTAGATACTTATAAAATTTCGTCGAGTTGCAACTTTCAGCATATACAAATTAGGGCGTCATTGTCTGCTTTTCCTAGCAAACGCAAAGACGTTGGTCTTTATTTTATAGAACGCCATCGGAGCGAATCTAATAGTAAGAAGGAAAGAGTGAGAAGAATGTACAGGAAAGAAGGAAGAGTTTATATTTAATTCCACCTGTAGCCGTCGTGAAATGTGAATAACAGGAACGATCCGGATCAGGGTTTTCTTTTAGGTATTTTTGTAGAATAAATTCTCGTGCAGGAATAGGATCACATTTTGGACCTGATTCAGAAGTAAATGTTAGATTCAAGTAATTGAAATTTGAACCCATTTCACCTTTTAAAAAGGAATCAAATACGTCGAAAAGGATTCGGAGTTGATTTCGCTAACTATTTGCCGTTTTAGCCTCAATTAGAAACGGACTATCGGACAATATTCCGACGTGTGTGACGTGACGTCCAAGACCACGGTAATTTTATTTTTATTTTGAAACGACGTCATTATAGAGACATCCGAGCGTTAATGTCTCGCATTCAACCTGTGGCTGTAGTGAAATGTGAGTAACAGGAGCGGTCCGGATCCGGGTTCTCTTTCAGATATTTCTGAAGAATGTAATCGAGCGCAGGCACCGGATCGCATTTCGGACCTAAACATTAATCAAGTTGAATAAAAGCTACATTAAACCGGCCTCTGTGGTTCACACGCCAGCCAGCTTCTTGATTTACTTCGGGTTCGATTGCCAGAGCGGGAATTACTTGTACTTAATTTTACAAGTATTTATCAGCGGTTTAGAAGCTACCCAAGGAGTGTCGCTCGGCCAAAAAACTTTCGCTGACACATTTTTTTCAGTATTAGTGCTGTCTTAACAGCGGACCCGGGCTCTAACGCATGACAGCTTAGGTTGCAACCGGGAAAACGGGTACTGTATGATAATGCTAGGCATAAATGAACTCTCTTATTTGTTCAAGAGAAATGATTACATAAATCTTTTTTTGCGTTTCCCACCCAGCTGTTTCGGAAATCTCTGAGGCTAACATAACAAAAATCTTTAAGGTGCTTTACTGTTGAAATAGACAAATGAATATTTTTAACAATTAAGGCACAGGCTTTAGAATCCGGTTTTAATCAATTCATTTGTTATTTTAACTCCAAGGTACTGTTGGGACTCTGACATCCTCAGCATTGTAGAAACAAGCTAGGAGCATTTTCTTCAAAAACATTTATAGGTCTGCACAGACGAGGAACATTTGACAAAAATCCCTGGCTCATAACATAAACGCCCGCAGCAAACTTGCCACGAACTCAACGCATACGGTGTGCGATCATTAGGTAATTACATTGAGTTTAAGATTAATAGAAGACGTTTTAAAAGAGATTACTTGCTCACACTTGAACACAAGACTAGTTCGCTGTGTGCGTTGCTGAACCGAGTGCCTTATGTTTTTTTGGGGACTGCGTAATTATGTCCAACCTGCTGTCTTAGGGTCAGCGCAGATCGAGAGCAGAGCAGCGGAGGGTATATTTTTAAGACTCAGGAAAACAAACCTTAAAGCAATATCCATAAAGTTCATACATGTTTAAGCTCTCTTCGCCTCAAGACCGCGCAATTTTTGTCTTATCAAGTAATTTTCGGGTGTTTTTTTAAGAAAATTTCTCCGCTGCTCTGCTCTTGGTGTGCGCTGACGCTTCGCATCCGGTTATTTGGGACCCTTTTTGGCCTGAGAGGACCCAAATGAATGCCTGTAGGAGGCATGCCGGGAAATGCCAATAGATAAGCATATTGTGCGCCGCAAATGGACATGGAAAGGCCATACTCTCAGAATAGAGCCCACATACACCCAAGGCTTGCCTCGGGGCAAGCGAAAAGTTGGCCGTCCTAGTCAGAACTGGCGGCGCACAGTTTCGGCGAAGATGAAAACAATCGGGCTAACCTGGCCCGAGGCAAAGCGCATTGCCAAAGACCATCGCGATGGAGACAGACTGTTGAAGCCCCCGCCCCACCTAGGGGCCTTCGGATCTTAAGTAAGTCAAGTGCGTTATTCGATAAAGTTTACAGAAATCTATGTTTGTGACACAAAAGTAACCCCTGGATTGTTCCTGCTTCATATGAAAGCCTAACGTACCTTCGTATTCCGGGAAATAGTCGACGAGATGCGAATACATGATCTTCTCTTCGAGCAAGTCCTTTTTGTTGAGGAACAGAATTACCGACGAGTGCTGGAACCACGGGTAAGTGATGATCGTTTTGAACAATGCCTTCGACTCCTCCATTCGGTTCTGAAATTCATTTTTAATATTTTAGTTGGTGTGGCCATAAACTTATGACAACAATTATCATCATCAGGTCTTTGTTAGTCTCCACTGCAGGATCACGGCCTTATCTGTACTATCATAGAGCCATATGTTAGCCAGAGCAGTAATAAGATTTGGACTACAATCTCCACGCTTTTTAGATGGGTTGGAGAGGTCTCTATTGGAGAGGAGAGATATTATAAGCTTTGTTAAGCTTATGTTTCCTAAGTCGCCTTCTACAACATCCACGGGAAGTGGAGTGGTCCTATTCTACTATGCCAGAACCACACGGCATAATACAACAAACTTCACACTAAATTTATTTATTTATTTAACTTTATACTCAATACAGTGTACAGGCGGACTTAAAGCCAATGGCATTTTCTGCCATTTTTCTAAATATTCAAATACAACTGGTTACCAATGAAACAGGGATCTACTTCTTGGAATAGACACGGTCTGGGTATTTTTAAAATATTAAACTGTATCCACAAAGAGATGCTAAATAAGAATCTTGTACGGGGGCGGCATAGATTTTTCAAATATTGCCTTTATATGATAATTGTATGACTAACGTTTAGCATATAATAAAACGTTTAAGAATTCAAATTTACTCACCTCATTTTCGGATTCGAATAAAATTTGATCATATTCACTAAGAGCTACTAAGAATATGATAGATGTGACGTTTTCAAAACAGTGAATCCACTTCCTTCTCTCGGATCTTTGGCCCCCGACGTCCACCATTCTGTCAGAATAATTATTATATGATTATTTACAAATACAAAAAATACCTTTGGCGTTGGCATATATTGGACACAGGTACACATTATAACTTTTCTAAGACACTAGGAATAAAAGAAATATATAACATTTTTTTATGCTAATAAATAGAATAACAATGGTTGTGGGCAGCGATGCGACTTGTTTATAGAATTGACAAATAAATTATTATTATTATTAAAAAAAAACCATGATGAACCGAGACTAAAAAAAATCATAGAAATAAATAGTACTTACTTATATAAATATACATAAATGAGCAGCAAAAAATTCGGGATAAAACATTATGTAATACGAGCACAGTTTAGCTACAGGAAATTTTTAGTAAAAAAATATAATACAACACAAATACAGGGCACCTAACGACAAACAAATGTTATTTAAAAAAAAATCACACATATTATTGTTTACATACATAAATCGTTAATTAGGGTAAATAAGTTTAATAAAACAAGTTTTAGTATACCTGGTCAACACGTACATTAAGGGTGACTACGCCCATCGATATAATCAACTTTTACTAAGGAACCAATGTCAGGGCGTCGCAAACTTAAATTTGCCTACAAATTGATTTTGTGAAATTAATAACAATTTTGTGTAAAATAGCCAGAAGTGTGACCTCTTCAAGTACGTGTCGACACCGTAGCTTTCACGTTTGCATAACAGGTAAATAAGTGATCTAGAACCAGCAAAAAGTGGTCGCCATAAAAATAGCGTAATGGATACTCTATCTCTCGAAGTCTTTCTTTTATGATTGTTGATTGAAGTATATAAGTACATATGAAAAGTACATATGAATTTCAGCTAAATGTAGGCAGCAATCAGATGTTTTAATATACTATGATATGGTAGCATTTTATAATATTATTTTAATCATTGAATGATTGAACCCGGAATAAATTACGATCTTCGGGAGATGGAGTAAATTATTAATAATTTCTTAGGAATGGGGTGGTAGCTACCAACTATTAGCGGTTACGTAAAGTTATACAAACCTTTCAAGTTTCTAACCAGATACTATTGTCCTCATTAAGGTTAGTAAGTATTTGGTTTTAAGATAATGTTATTTACAGTATTGAAATAATGAACTAATAAAAATAAACCTTAAGCCAAAGCAGGGGCGGGTCACAATTGTAAAAAATAAACACTTTTGTTAATTTCTTTACAAAATAGTGTTTTATACTGCTAAGTGCTAGTTTATGGATCAAGCATATACCAAATTGTTTTAGTAATACTACAACATCGAAATTGAGGTTAAATTAGTGACAGTGCCAGGCCTTTGTTTTGCATAGTAATACTACAACATCAAAATTTAGGTTAAATTAGTGACAGTGCGAAGCTTTTAACGATCGTGACACTAGCACTTAGAGTAAGGTAAAAGGAAGACCAAATTGAAATCTACTGCAGCGCCATCTATATTAAGGGGATTCAGTTACGGGACCGTGAGCCAAACCACTCGGATGAGTCCGTGCCGTGACACTACTGTGTTCGGTCACCCGTACGAACGTACCGAAATATAATTCCGTCTAAATCGAACGGGTACTCGAGAATGCCGGTGGTGGGCTGTCGGGCTCGGAGGATGTCCTGCTCAGTGGGTAGGTAGTCGTCTTTCTCGATTCTCGCCAAATCGCTTAAATAGCTGAAATCGATCATGCAGACCTAGTAATGAAGCGACAGTATGACATGCAACCTTTGGGAATTTACTGTCGGTACTTGTTTTCCTGTTACGTTTGACACGAAAAAGATTGTCAGAAAATAAGCTGCGTATTCACTAGGGACAAATTGGCTAGTGAATATGAAGCTTCGTAATAAAGAAAAAAATACACCATGAAATTATTATAATTTTTATAAAAACAGCATTGTATTTATAGTTCATGGTGCATGACACAAAGCATTGTGAACGCAACTTACACAAAAACAAGTTAATATTTGAAACAGTACAAACAATAAATCCTCACAAAAACACACAGATAAGAAAATAAATAGACATAGAACATAAGTCCCCGTGACATGCAATTTGGAAGCACATGCATTTTTCACCAATTGGGTTTTACCTAAATCGTATCTCCTCGAGGTCAAAGGGGTATTCTATGATACCCGTTGTGGGGACTCGCACGCGAAGGATATCTTGCTCCGTGGGGAGGTAATTGGGTGCCGCCACGCGGTCAATCTCCTGCAAGTAGCTATAGAAAACAGTTTTCTCAGTTTCCATCTCCATGTTATGATTTATTTTACAAATTTTACCGCCTTGGACACACGAATTTTAAAGTCGATGAAGTACTTTATTACCTTCTGCAAGTAGCGATAGAAAACAGTTTTCTCAGTTTCCATCTCCATGTTATGATTTATTTTACAAATTTTATCGCCTTGGACACACGAATTTTAAAGTCGATGAAGTACTTTATTACCTTCTGCAAGTAGCTATAGAAAACAGTTTTCTCAGTTTCCATCTCCATGTTATGATTTATTTTACAAATTTTACCGCCTTGGACACACGAATTTTAAAGTCAATGAAGTACTTTATTACCTTCTGCAAGTAGCGATAGAAAACAGTTTTCTCAGTTTCCATCTCCATGTTATGATTTATTTTACAAATTTTATCGCCTTGGACACACGAATTTTAAAGTCAATGAAGTACTTTATTACCTTCTGCAAGTAGCTATAGAAAACAGTTTTCTCAGTTTCCATCTCCATGTTATGATTTATTTTACAAATTTTACCGCCTTGGACACACGAATTTAAAAGTCAATGAAGTACTTTATTACCTTCTGCAAGTAGCTATAGAAAACAGTTTTCAAAGTTTCCATCTCCATGTTTTTATTTATTTTACAAATTTTACCGCCCTGGACACACGAACTTTAAAGTCAATGAAGTACTTTATTTCCTTCTGCAAGTAGCTATAGAAAACAGTTTTCTCAGTTTCCATCTCCATGTTATTATTCGTTTTACATATTTTACCGCCCTGGACACAAGTATTTTAAAGACAATTAAGTAATTTCCTAGTTGTTATCTTAATCTTCTGATTTAATTAATTTGATTCCTCGATTCTATGTTTTATTAAATTTTTCGTAATCATTACTTACATACTCGTACCATACTACACTTATTACAAGCCCAAAAAAGAGGAGAATAGTTTTCAGAGTTCATGTCAGTTTCTTAATTCGTACCATAACTTTTAAATCCCTGAACAGATTTTGATGTGAGAGGTATCGTTATCAATCGTTGTCGTCGTGTCGACAAGTCGTGGACAATCACATTTTTGTTTTATTTGAAAAACTTGTTAAATGATAAATTATAAAATTCGCTGGAATTAAATAGTAAATAAACAGTGGGTAGTAAACGGCGTGGACTCTCCATTCCATTAGAATGTGAGCTTCAATAAATGACATTTTATGTTCACAGAAGATACCTTCTCAACAAATAATAAAGTGTCCAAATTCCGGAATTTACTCAATAGACTTTACCAAGTACTACATAGAGCTAATGAAATGATTCACACACTACATCAATGGCTCAGGCAAAGACAGTTTACGAGTGCCAGAGTGTAAACCGAAAGCGGAGTTTTATTTATGCAACACCGTCAGTTACTTTGATATGTCATTGTTGTTATCTATTTTTAGAAATCTCAACGTTTACTTCACCTCGTATTTCCTTGTTCATTAATGATCCACGAGGAAAGCGCGCCATATATTACAGGTAAAAATTTTGATACCATTTACATTTTAAATTTTGTTGCCAAAATACTCAAATAAGATATAAGTTGATATTCAAGACCTATCATAGAACATGTGTTTGAAATGGATATATGTATATTTTACTTTAAAATGCTTTCTTGCTTTCTAAACAAAGCTGGTTGTCACGGAACTTGAACAGAAGTGAAACAAAATGGCGTCACGGTGTAAGAGAACGCCATTCCGTTTGTCTGTCGCCTTGAGCTCAACCCACACCATTTTTCAACTTAACCCGTTTTGAAAATAACGTACAATGGATATAGTTAGGGCTTAAAAACAGAACGTAAGGAATATAATCATTGGGTTTTTGCTTTCTGAGAAATTGACATTACTTCGTACACTCAAATATAAAAAAAATATCTGTCCTCGAATTCTATACTCTTACATTCTGCAGATGAAGTAGAACTGTACTATGTATTCCGCCGTTTTGCACAGAATTATTAATAATAGTACTAACGTAAACGCGCAGCGTCCCTCCCAATATAGCGTCCCCGCACCTCTCCCCCGTGATAAAGACTTCATAAGGTCAAAAATCAGAGTAAGCCGTTACTGGTCTCAGTCGCACATTACGCGCCGTCTCTTATACGTACATTAGTACTTGAATTCATTTTGGACGGATATAGATTCATTTGTAGTAGTTTTAGGCATAAATATTACTTCGCTTCTCATACCTGTGCCGTTGGTCAGGTATTCTTTAGACTATTTCATAATTTAAGAGCCGCGTATGAAAATCAAACGATATTATCTTAATTCAGTCCTGAAAGATTTTTATTAAATTAGCTGACCCCACGTCGCAAATAATAACAAAACATCAAACCGAATTTTATCATTCTTTTAAAGGCAATTTACGGATAGATATGTTTTCTTTACTTATGTATTAAAACATATATCCATATAAGTATATGACTAGATATACATTATAGTATATTAACTCAACTTCATAGATTTATTAACTTTACGATCGGCACACGACGTCTCGCCAAATGTATAGCAATTTAGTAAGCATAACTTACTCATATTCGAAAACCTTGTCGTCCACTCTTGTTGAACGCAAATATTAATGTGTTTCAAGGATTGGTATAAAGCGCTAGAATATTGTGTCGTCACAGGCCAGCAATTTGAAAGGGAAGTGTGAGAAAATTGCACCTATAGCAATTATGGCACTGGACACATAAATATAGTTGCTGCAAATTCTTTCTCTCTGATACTTTTAAATTTAGAGGTTTCGATATAAAATGAAGCGTGCAACTAGCCATAAATTACATTTGATTTTTTAAATCTAAAAATAAGATTCTGCTCATATTGTATAATCGCCTTGCAAATCAAGCAATCAAGAAAATAAAAATTTACTAGTCTCTTTACCGTCCACAAAACAAGTTACCTAAGCTATGCCATAAAATGAAAGATACCGGTCAAGGGAATGTCTAGGTCCACTCAAGTTATTGATCATATTGCTAAGCATTATTTGAATTAGGATAATTACACGCGATTACTCATGAATTGACCATAGTTTCGTAGTACAATAGCTGCGCATCATATATGATGTAATCGCTATATTGTCCGCATAACTGTCACTAGCCGCTAATATTTTGCAAACTTCTGATGTAATATAGAAACATGAGATTTATTACATTTTTATTGCAAACACATATGACTTTCAATTAGATAAAAGTGTCTAAATGTTAGAGCGTGTTTTAGGAAGAACAAAAAAATAGTTTTGCTTTACCAAGATATCCAGAAAGATTTGCGATTAACAGTTATTTTGTATGGGCCACAGGTGGGTTTTTCTGTCAATTAAAACTATGAGTATTAAATTTAAACAAAAGCAGCATTCCAATATGAATTTCCTTCCAAGTTTTCAGTAAAAAACTTGTAAATTACTTGTAAATACTGAAAAATGGATCTACAGTGAGAACAAATTCGACCGATGATTTTGTTCGATTTCAAATATCACATAAAATCAGAAGCATAATTTGAAAGACTTCAAAATGCGTTGTTAGACAAACACCTTTCTAAAACTACTGTTTTTGGTAGTTCAATAAAGGAGGTCCAGTAACTTTGGCAGACCAAGAAAGAAGTGGATGTGGCTACTACGGAAGATAACGTGCTAGCTGTGAAAAATTTAATTCAAGAGAATAGGCGAATGACGCATGAAGAGATTCAGCATATACTTATTGCAGATTGGAAATACTACACAGGCATCTTCGGGTACGTAAGATAATTTTATGCTTAGTACCATAACGTACGCTCAGGAGGTTCGGGTAGAATGGTGTCGGGATATGATGCAAAATTGAAGCAGTGTCGTCTCGGCCCTACTTACTATACAAAGTATATATTACCCTCCAAGTCAACTTTATAAACTCCAGCATCTTTTGATGGGAAAATAGATTTTTTAGGTCTTAAAGTAAGTCTTTATATACAATAACCTAAAATGCACCCTATCTTGTTCGCATGTATGGCGATGGTTTTTATAGGTTTCCATCATCATTAACCTACTGAAAGTACGATGGGAAACTGAGCAGAGCAACAATCAAATATTCATTGTTATACGGACGAAGGTACGGGTGACAGGTCTTACACGGGCCGTGCAAACGTCACGCACGCGTCCATCGAAAACACATTGACCAAAGTCACATGACTGGGGTCAAAAAATTCTGGTCAACATTAACTATTCGAAGACACAAGTTTGTGCGAACCACGTAAAAAACCTTGATATGGTTCCACAATTCCAAGGCACGGCCCTTACCATCTCTGACAAGATCGGGCTCCTTGGTGTTGATATTTCTGCCAGCGTCCAATACCGCTGTCACTTGGAAGACAAAGCCGAGATGACATGAAAAAAAAGCTGGGTGTGCTCAACAAGGCAAAGCGGTACTTCACCCCAGAGCAAAGACTGCATCTTTATAAGTCACAAGTCCATTCACACATGGAGTACTGCTGTCGCCTGCAGCAGGGCAGATGTACTCAAGTATCAGCTGGATCCACTTGACTTGGTCCAAAGATGATCTAAAAGAATAATCGACGATCCCAATATTACAGGCAGTATCGACCCACTGAGTCTAAGGAGAGATGTTGAGCCACATTCATTCTTACGCCATAGACAGTTCATCCCCATACCTTAAATTCTAAATACCGCGTGCGTACAGACCGTGAAAGGAACTTTCTTCCACGTACGCCACGTTTTCCTATAGGCTACAGTTTGGGGTTCTTCAAAAAGGGCGTGAAAAGATTTCATCAGGGTCGGCAACGCGCGAGTGACACCCCTGGTGTTGCAGGCGTCTAAAGGCTACGGTAACCGCTTTCCATCTGCTGGGCCGTATGCATGTTTGCTTACTTAGCACGTTCCATCAGATTACTTAAAGCAAGATGGGAAACTGAGGCAACAACTGTTTTCAGAAACGCTAGAACACTTTTATTCATTATAACATCATGAACCTAAATCCTAACGTTTAGAAGATTAGTCATTTTTATTGCAGTTGATCATTTTTAAAGTTGGTTAGTTTTATTATTGGGCATTTTTATTTCACTAGTCATTTTTCTTATTTAGACAAAAGTAGTGCAAATCGTTTATTTGATACTTTTATTACATTGTTTTAAGTAAGTGGTTATATTGATTGTACTTACTATTTGGCTGAATCGGTGAGCTGGTACTCCCGCCTGCGATCGTAGCACTCCTGGATGCCGGAGTCGGACCATAGACCTTTGATTGCTTCCACGTACGGGCTCTCGAACGTTGTCACGCTCTCAAAGTCGATCGATGATATCAACTCCGCCTTTTCCTGGAAAACAGAGACCATACTTGGAATACCTTACAGATGCCGTATTTTACAAAACTTGCTCTTTGGCATGCAATGCGGTTTTAATATATTCAAACAAAAAATCAAGAATGCACAAACCGCAAAGTATATCTAAACGCTGAAGATGGTGGTTGTTATGTGCTATTCTTGTCGAATGTTCTTGAAAATTTTCGAGTTGTATATCGACCCAATGTTCCACCATATAATTTGATCTTAGAAAAAAAATAGGTATAGACTCTTTGGTCTATGTTAATACAGTTTTCACGTCACAACACATTGTTTTTCTCAAGAACACAAACATTTCAATTGGCATTTTTGAGTAATTAAGTCAGTTTGTCTACGAACTTTCAACAAGTGAATCATCACAATAATTATTATGACAACACATCTGTCCCCTGACTTAACATCCGTGTTTGGGCGCGAAGTTTATCATGTAGTAATAAAATCGATAACCTTGTCTAAATATCAATATGTTGTAGGGTGACACTATCACATTTTGGATAGGTACTAAGTGGTGAATTAGCGAATATATTATAGGTATACCAGGTAAAATTCGAAAATAAAACGATATTTTCATACAATTTGATTGAAAAGTGTCGTATTTTTTTTTGAGTTCCATTTGTTAAGGCCCCACACACGGAGAAAAATAATTACAAGAATTTTAATTTACGTTACTAAATTATAGTGTCTATAACAATATTCTGGTAAACGTTACTAACGTTTAGTTTTCTTTGCATTTGATTTTGTGTAGTAAACTTCATGTGATCTAACAAGAACTCTTGTGCTATCTGCCACTAGTCTAGATCTGTATTCATTACGAGTCAATGAGTAAGCAATACAAAGTAAACTAATAGTGATTTATATGATATACTGTAAAGTGGTGAATACGGTATCACTAGTTTTTGTAACAAAATACTCTACTTTAAGTACAACTTTGTTGTTTGTAGAACAATAACAGATTCACTTAATAATACGATATAGTATTGGTATAGATAACATATACGAATTTAGTGAGTAATATTAAACATCTGGTTTTAATAACATAAAAATACATTTCATATTAACAAACCAATTAATTTGTTAACACAAACAACACACCTTGCCGTGAATACGAGCTTTATCGTAATCCAAACTTCTTGTTTCGCAGCAAAAATGGACCGCATTGTAACAAATGTCAAAAAACCACTCAATTCGCGGACGGCAGCAGCACAGCTGTCACGTCCCTTGCAATTTTTTATCTTTCCGTTCAGTTACGTATCCGGTACCTCTGTACTGTATCACAGTTCGTTTTTCCGGCTAATGTGCATTTGTGCACAAGTGTATAGTTAACTCAAAACATGGATGAAGACGTAAATTTGATAACAGAATGGGATCTTCAAGAATATATCCCATTTTAAGGTAAGCAAATTTTTGGTAATTTTCGGAGCAGGTTCTCTTTAACAGAACATGCATCAATGTTATAACGGGTGTCTCAAAAGAAACATTTTCAAACTTTTGCTTGATTGTTATGCAGTAGCAAACAAATAGTACCTTAGATTCTGAGCGCTTTACGAGTTTAAAGTGAAGTTACGAGAATTGAATTCACCGTGTGGTTCCCGGCAGAGTAAAATAGGACCACTCCAAGTCATCCCGTGGATGTCGTAAAAGGCGACTAAGGAAACACAAGCTAAACAAAGCTTATTAACATCAAAGAGACCTCTCCAACCCGTCTGGCCAGCGTGGAGAGTGTAGGTCAAATCCTCTGACTACTCAGGCTAGTATATGGCTCTGGTAGTACAGAGAGGGTCGTACTCCTGCAGTGGAGACTAGAAAGGCCTGATGATGGTGATGATGATGACGAGTATTAAATAATATTATTAAAATCTACATTATATTATAAACCAACACACGTGTCATATTGATAAGGGTCAAAATCTTCCAGGTTAAATTGGAATGGAATAAAAATGACGTTAAAACCTAAAGATCTCATTTTGTTTATCTTTGCAGATAATCAAGTTTCATCAGACATTTTTTCAATGCTGGATGCTGAATTGGCCAAAGATTTTATCATTCCAGTGGGGGACCAGATTCCAGTGGTAAATAGCAATTTCCGAGCGAATGTGTTAAAAACTACTATTTTCAATTTGCAATATTATACGTAGTCAATTAGAAAAAATATATTGTGTATAAAAATAGTTCCTTTTTTTTAAATTATTAATTATAATTCTTAAAAAAGACTGAATGATTCTGTACAGTTCCTTATGTTAAACTATATTATGTAAAAATAAACATTATTTTAAAGATTCAAGCATTTTATTTAGTATCCAATGTTAATATAGCGGGCGATGTTGTAAATGTTACATTATTATGTTAGGTACCTAGTACTTAGTAGTTTTTACTGAAATCACGTTATTTTTACAATCTAGTAACCATTTGATGTTGTTGTGTAACGTCGTTGCTGCTTATCATAGATGCAGCGACATTACATAATAACAACATAAACGGTTACTAGAATGTGAAAAAATGTGATTTCAGTAAATAACTACTAAGTACTAGGTACCTAACATAATAATGTAACATTTACAAGATCGCATCGGTAGAAGCCACACTTTAAAATTTGACTCAACTCTTCGTGTTGTTACTAGTACGTAACATTCTGGTAAAGAGTACCGTGAACAAAGTAAAGAGTAGCACACATTTGATGCTCTCAACCCTTGGTTTTGTTACAAGTACGTAATATTCTGGTAAAGAGTACCGTAAACAAAGTAAAGCGTAGCACACATTTGATGCTCTCAACTCTTCGTGTTGTTACAAGTACCTAATATTCTGGTAAAGAGTACCGAGAACAAAGTAAAGCGTAGCACACATTTGACGCTCTTAACTCTTCGAGTTGTTACAACTACGTAACATTCTGGTAAAGAGCACCATGTGTAAAGTATCGTCAATCGTTAGTGTTTGTAACC
This sequence comes from Rhodophaea formosa, assembly GCA_963082605.1. Classification (NCBI taxonomy): domain Eukaryota; kingdom Metazoa; phylum Arthropoda; class Insecta; order Lepidoptera; family Pyralidae; genus Rhodophaea; species Rhodophaea formosa. The sequence goes on from OY720206.1 coordinate 16,475,615, forward strand.
TTTACTACATTAACTAGGTAAGGATAAAGAAAACTCTGTTTAGTATATAGAATACGGCTATTCTTGTTGTGTCGATAACAATAAGAAAGTCTCGTATTAGCAATCGTTGTTCTTGTAAAAGCTACAAGAGTTTTTTCTCCGTGCACTAGGCACACTAGCGATGCCAATAATTTTATTCCTAATACTTTACAAATAGAAAGAAATTCAAGAATGTAAATCATAAAAGCCTTAGTAAATAACCTGAAATATTTTTGAAATAATGTTTAATATCATCAGAATCAGTGAGAATTATGTAAATCAGATTACGGCCGTTAAGTTAATTACCAAGGCTTATATGATTTACATTCTTGAATTTCTTTCTATTTGTAAAGTATTAGGAATAAAATTATCGGCGTCGCTAGTGTGCCTAGTGTAGGCCCTTAATTTAAAAGTTGTTAATTTTGACGGGCTGATTTGATGGTTTATGAGACATCGGTGTATACCCTATCACCCAGTAGGTATGCCTCGTTTCGCACAAATCAAACTTACTCCACGCAAAACAGTGTCTTTCGTGTCTGTGTCTTGATCTCGTGGCACGATTTATTTATATAATAATATGAACACGCCATATTCTCAAATTTGGAAAACAATAGACAATTCAATGGAGCAGTAGAGAATAGAAAGAACTATAATCGCACGAAACAAACGCACTACAAAAAAATTCGCCCACTTATATATACTCTATATTTTTCTCAGTACCTTAACCTGTATGTGTATGAAAAATTTCATGATGATCACTTCAGTAGATAGGGCGTGAAAGCGTAACAAACAAACTCACTTTCGCATTTATAATATTAGTTAGGATAGTAAGTATTACGATTGTGTAAGTAGGTCTTTTAAGTGAGCAGTGCAAAGTATGGCTCTGGTAGTACGTCTGCTAGAGATGGTCGTGCTCCTGTCGTGGAGACTAAAAAATATCGTATTTATGTTATTTTATTTTTAAAATTTCACCCTTTTTCGTAGAAATACCAAAGAGTCGTACTAAACGCTTCGACAGTTCCTTTTTGGTTCGAGCCAAGGTGTGAAATAAACTGCCTGCGTCTATACTTATTCCCAGACAAGTACAGTCCCGGGACATTCAAAAGTAGAATAAATGGGTAGGTATGTAAGATCCTCGTCTTCATGGTCACTTATCATCAGGTGAGATGGGAGACAAATGCTTAAAAGTCCTTATGACGATGATGACTAATAGCCATAAGAATCTAAAATGCTACTTACTACGTTGGACGGATTCCCGTATTGTATTTTGAGTAGATCCATAGCACGTATCATACTCTGCATCGCCATAAAGATGTTCTGGTAGACGAGCTTGATGAAGCCGCGTTTGTCATCGTCACTGTAGCCCGAGCCGTGAATGATTCTCATCTGCTTGATGAAAGTTGACTTGCCCGACTCGCCAGTACCTGTTGGACAAAGTTGTTGGAAATTGAGTGACAGTTTCTTAACCATCTCTATACCCTACTGCACCCGTAGCTTGGCACCCGCGACGCCGCTTATATCGCGCGATAAAATATTCACGTCTCGCTCTATAATATTACGGAAAATGGTCATGGTCGAAAAACGTTGACGCGTGAGCCATGCTCGGGGGCTGGTTTGGGAGAAACGGAAAAACAAATAATATACCGGCTGCTTTTCTTCCCGCACAGATCGTAAAAGCAGGTCAAGAGATAAGGCGAAAATCTAAGTAGTCACGATATAGGCGATGCGTCTAGCAATCCATGAAGCAGTCAATCTATTTTGAATCCGCTTTCCACCTTAACGTCCACTAACACGCTAAACGTGACCTTAGAGTTTTACAACCGTGGGCTCTGTCTACCCCGCAAGGGATAAAAACGACATAACGACTCCAAATAAAAACTGATTACAAATTGTAAATAGGTATGAGACTATCAACATTTTTGTTTATTGCGCTTAATTTCTAGTAATTCATTTATTATTTCCTACATTGGTATAGGGTTTAAGACAGTTTTATTTTTTGTTTAAAATAATTTTTAGATGTGGTAGTTCAATAAAAATAGAGGAACAACGTCCTGCACAACTTGTCTTGATTCGCGAAAGAATGAAACAGAAATAAATTAAACCTAACTGCATCCGCATGTACATTTTTTTTTAAAGCACTGGATACATTTCGATAAGAAATAATAGGACCACCTTTGAAGTAAAGTCAAAACAGAGGAGTGACGTTCTCCTCAATTTGTCTTGATTCGCAAAACTAAAATAAGAGAAATAAGTTTAACCCGAACGGCATCCTTTAACAATCTTTTTGGGGTTTTGTTTATTTTTTCAAAAACTGCTCGACACATTGCGGCAAAAAATTTACGGGACCACTTTTGGACTATTACCTATCGAACAAAAACAATTACTAAAATCAATCCATAACTGACTGAGTAGCGTAACAAACTTAAAAAAAACCGGCCAAGTGCGTGTCGGGCCACGCGCAGTGTAGGGTTCCGTAGTTGCGAATCACAACTTTGAGTTCACACTATTCACACTCGCACCATACAGTTTAACGACCAAAAACATCTAACAATGAAAATAGTATGAAATTTTACAGTTTATAAGTTGGTTGCCTATAACTTTTTAGTTTGTACTTAGTACTCAGCTCTGATAGTTTTCCTTTAAACTTCAGTATATATACTACTGCTGTAATTTTTTTCACGTATCTATATATAACCGTTTAGCAGATAGAGGGGGGGGGACACTTACCTCTAACGAAAATTCGCACTTTAAAACCAAATATTTCGGAAACGGATCCCTAAATCGAAAAATGGTGTTCTCAGACTCACAATATTTTTGAAAGACCTATTTAACGATACCCCACACGATGGGTAAATAGAGAAAAAAAAAATACTCCCCCACTTTACTTGTATGGGAGCTAACATAAAAAAAAATTTTTTTCAAGTTTTTATTCTACCACTTTTTTGCCATGATTAATATACATACCCATACCAAATTACAGCTTTCTAGTACTTATAGTCTCTGCGTAAAACCGCGGACGGACAGACAGACAGACAGACAGACAGACAGACAGACAGACAGACATGGCGAAACTATAAGGGTTCCTTGTTTACTACGGAACCCTAAAAACACACACAGACGAATTGAGAACCTCCTCCTTTTATGAAGTCGGTAAAAAATGGAACGACAGATTTGCTACCTACGAAATTATTTAAGTAAGGAGGTAACAAATTTGAATTTCAAATTTGACCTGGCTAGTAACAAAAAATAAAATATAAAATACAATATTTTGGCGCGATAAATTCGACAACCTATTGTTATTTATGAATATTTATTTACATATTTACATAATTTTTTCGAGCTGGTCTAGCAGAAAAGAAAAAACATAGAATATAACAACTGCTTCTCTTCCCGCCCAGTCCGCAAAAGCAGGCCGAGACAGAGGGCGAAACCCTAATAAAACATGTCAATAGGTGATGCGGCTAGCAACCCATCACTATTTGAATTCTATTTTCTACATATAAGCCCACTAATACGCTAAACGTGGCTTTTGGGGTCCGTCTTACCTGTAATAAAACACGTGATAATATATACCTATGTCAGTTTGTCTTTATACTACTTTTTTAAATTTCCGTGCAATATTTGAGAAAAGTACTTTACAAGCCTTGGCCGTAATCAGGCCTTAATAGACTTACGTATGAGTGCCAGAGTGTAGGCCAAATCGTCTGACTACTCAGGCTAGTATATGGCTCTGGTAGTACAGAGAGGGTCGTGCTGTTGCAGTGGAGACTAGAAAGACCTAATGATGATGATGATGATGTGTGCCTCGGCTCCGTTTCAGCCCACATTCATTCGTCGCGTAGAAAGTCATATAATCAAGTAATAATATTTATGTATTTGGATCTTGGATGTCTTAATTATATAGCAAATGGAAACTCATTTTCGTTAAAAAAGATCTGTATCGTAAGCATAATTAAACTTTACATACAAAAGTTATAATATAATATGCCGAAAAATCATATGTTATTTGTATTTGGGGGATCACCTTAATTTTTTTTTATTTGTTGTTATATGTATGAGCAATAGATATACGCATTGCATGAAAATTCTTAGTGTCTGGAGGCTTAGTATTAGGGTTTCGTCTTTATCCTTTTTTGTATCGTAAAAACTGACAAGCATCATTTTTAGCGCATTTATCTCACATCTCGGTACAAAATTCCAAAGACAGATAAATCCAAACAATTTGAGTGCAAAAGAAACCTACATTTTAGATACTATGCGTATTTGTGCACTACGGTTTCGTAATAGACGTCTGTTATCACAACATCAGTCAACGTCTCACTGATAAGCTTTTTGGAAACTCACCAATATTTCAATGTATCTATCAATGCGTCAGGTGAAATTGTGTATGCATTAAAAAAATACTGAAGATTTTGTTATGTACCGGTAAGACCCATTTAGGTTTTTGAAAGGTGACAAATGGTACGTTACAACCTTGTTCAAAACAATTGCTTCCTAACATCTGCAAGATTGACTAACATATAATAGAGGGTGTATCGCCGAAATGGGACGGAGGAGAGCTTTTTAGGATTGATAAATGTGGTTAGAGGTACCATTACACCGACTTAAAAATCGAAATTAATAGATTATCAAAAACTGTCTTACCAGACCCGGGAATCATTTAAGCTGTTTCCTCCGATGATCATACACATGTACATAATATGGATAAGATGATTCCTCGATGATGATGTGACGAATCACTAAGTTATTCAGATTCTAATAATGCATATAGCTAACGGTCTGCTGACTGACAAATGTACAGAGATACCATCGCATGACTTTAAAATAAAAATAAATGATCGAATGTTCATCTTCGTCCGAGAGTTTTCCTTGTTGCCTCTTCAGCTGTAATGCTTCGGAGCTTAGGGTCCTTTACTATGGCTGATTTGTCGAAAGTTTTTACGGCCAGCTGCCTGACACCAAACCTCTTGGTTAACTCCAGAACCGCAGACAAATATCTATGAAAATTAAGTACAAGTATTCGACAACGTATCGTATCGACTGACGTGTCGACCACTGCGCCACGAATTCATCAAATGCATTGCGCGCTATAAAAATACTTTGTTGAACATCTTGCGCGAGATTGGTAGATAAAGGTAAATGTGCCCTATTTGACTTTCTAACTGGGGCTAGGTGTAGTACAAAGCGGGTTCTCAAAATAACGCAAATAAAGAAATTAAACTTATGTTTGTGCGGCATCTTCTAGCGCTACTATGAGTAACTATACGAGCGATACGCGTTTATATGGCATCACAAAACAAGGTATTGGTTATTATTACGTTATGGTTAAACAACTTTACAATAAGTCATCTTTATCAACAATGGATAGTTGCATAAGAAGAAAAAAGGAATAAAAAAAAATTAAAAACGCTTTAAAATGTGCTAAACAGCCCCAGGTGTGGCCCCACTGGGATGGACGACCGCAATCACATAAATTCCTTGAGCTCCTCCGTGCTCCGCAGGGCAAGCCGTTTTCTAGTGGTCTTCATTCGAGTGCGGTAGTAAAGCTATAACGGCTATCTTGAAAAATCTGCCAACAGTGTTGGCCACTTTTAGGCACGAAAAGCAAGCATGGATCGCCAAATCTGCGCTACCGATATTTTGTGTCTGTTTGCAGATTTTCGATTTACGAGACAACATCGAGTCGGATTGCCGCATCGCGTGTCGCAAAACTTTGCATCCAAATGTTGTTGCATTGCATAGTGGATTCTGCGGCATATGTATCACGTATGCATTGCTGAATTTACGATATGTCTGAATCAGACGTCTTACCTAGACAATAACTAATAATAATAAGTAGTAGTGAATACGACGTGATAAAAGCAGAGGCGGGTACTGTTCATGGCGAGAGGTTGGGTAAGTTAAAATAATTGCGGTGTTGATTTTCCGTCTGCCAAAGAGCAAAGGCCTTTTTGAACTAAGAATACTAAATCTAGCTGGTGGCTGGTGGCATGTGTCTACCGAATTTTCAGACATATCATTCAAACATAATTATGTACAGAGGAGGAGGAATACTTCATACCGCAAACAATAAATTCAGGGCAACCTATTAGATCATATCATTTGTTTTTATTTCGAGGATGGCAACAATGGTTTCCGATCAGATTTTTCAAGCTGCTAAAGGGATCTGATATAGACAACTGTCAATGATTATAGCCAGGACCAGCGGCAAACATAACGTGCCTTTCGAAGCACGGATCTCGAGAAAATTTTACTTTTTGCCTACTTGCAATTGGCCTGTCACAAGATAAGTATATGCCAAGGAAGAAGGTAAAAATGGCGATTAGATTAGACAGCGTTGGCAGGGAGTTATTGAATGATGACCCTCGCAGTGGACGACCAATGCGACTAAAGATGACGTCGTGAAAAAAATTTAAGATCTTATCTTTATATACAATCGGTTGACTAAAACACAGTTAGCCTAGGTCATAAACATCTCAAAGAAAAGCGTATTGCGAATATTGTACGAATAACTTGGCGTGAGTAAGGTCAGCTGCCGTTGTGCGACTGAAATATAGGCCAAAAAAAAGCGCCAGCGCATAGTGGATGCGAATGAGAGGTCGAGCCGGAAAATGTTTTCTATAGTATCGTATCACGTGATGGATGAGACATTATACACCACACTACGACTCAGAAACCAAAGAATAAAGCAAGCAGTGGTAGCGATGCGCATACCCTATTCCCACCAAATTCAAGGTCCAACCCTGTGCTTGCAAGATCATGGCGTCAGTTTTCTGGGATCATCATTATCAGCCTAGATTGCAGTCCACTGCAAGAAATAAGCCTCCCCAATTTCTGGGATGCGCCGGGAATATTATTAATTGATTATTCGCTTTGCCGAATAACACCGCCGTCATCATTGAGAAAAGACGCGTGGACTCGTTAGAAGCGGTGTCTTTTTCAAACTTCTTATGTAAAAACAAGCGAGAGATGTGTTGTAACGTTCACGGCTTCGCTACGTATCCTCGCACCGCTATGCTACCTCGCACATCCCAGGTGGAAACCGGATGTCGAAAATTAAAATAGAGCTTTCAATACTTTCACTGTTAGGCCGAAATCTTGCTACTTCTATACTTAGCTTGGCCGAAGAGCTTAAATCCCGGCGTGGTTAGACGAGACAGTAGTTAGATATATTTTGTAGCTAATGTAAGTAATCGTGGGCCGCCGTGAATATGTACATTTTCAATTAGAATCGAGTATGTGTCAGTGTGTGGTCGGCTTTATGCATGTAAACAATCCTGAAGAATTCTCTACGTGTTAGTGTACTTTGAATCGCCTCATTACTTTAGTTTTTGACATAAGCTTTTATGTAACAGATAAACATGACTGGGAACTCTTAAGAAAGCCAAATGGCTATCGCCTGTGGCGCTACAGGGGTTTGCGAGAAAGGTGACGCCTTGGTCAGAAAAATTCAAATTTGTTGGTTTTTGAAATTACGATGATACAGTTAAAATTTTAAACTTCATTAATGACGTTTTTTTACTTGATATACTGTCGAATCAAACTTTATGGCTGCTCGGAAAATCGCGCGAGCCGATGCGCAGTACACAATATATTTGTTCAACAGTAGTTTGGAGTCCCGAAATACAGTACAATACAATATATAGTACGGTTGGCAAACCTAGACATACGGTGTACTTTTGATCCCAGAAAAGTACTATTCCCGAGAAATGTATATTAAAGCAGACGGAATCGCTAACAAAGGCCAGCTTAATAATAAAAATTCAAAAAGATGTGATATTTCAGGAACATTTTTATCGCAATTTTATAAACAATAACAAATTATTGAAAATGTCAAACAAAAAGCACCTAGTTATTTTCATTACCACAATTTCCTGTAAACACAGGAAGTATCTTTCTTACCTAATAAACACAAGAAACAGGCTATACCGAGTATGACTTAATAAATATTAGAGTTGAAAAAGTAGAATATTTATTTTACAGGGCTGTTATTCATTTTTATAAAATTAATTTCACTGTTTTAGTAGTCACATATTTAAAATGGAATGTTGCATTTTGATTTTAAAAAAATATAAAAATTACTTCCTTTCAAATAAAGTGAGTGCTATAATTGTTAAAATTAAAATGATCTAAGTAGGTATTATCACATCTTTATCCTTTATGGGGTAGTCGGGGCCTAAAGCTAACGATTCAAAGGCTATATTAAACGGGTCGATCGAAATCGAAAAATCAAAATTATAATGGGTTGCTAGACGCATCGGCCATTGACATGATTTCTGAGGGTCTGATAAGGATTTTTACCCAGCACGGCGCCGACATGTATGCCGGCGTCGTGTACAGACCAGTATCAAAGACAATATAATACTAACGTAATAGACTGCCCACCAATAGAAAAATATTGGACCAACTTAAGGTGGCAAAAGTAGGCGAATGTATGGCGCTGCAGACTACCGCCATCTTGTAGCGAGCGGCAAGCAGCCACTCGATACTAGATGCGTCAGCCTAAACTTACTAAATCTGAGGTGTAATTTTGAAAATAATAAGCCAAAAATATTGTTCTAATCCTAACTAATATTACAAATGCGAAAGTGAGTTTGTTTGGTTATTTGTTTGTTTGTTACGCTTTCACGACGTAGGTATCTACTTAACTGAACCGATCATCATGACATTTTGCATACATATAGGTTTAGGTACTGAGAGGGACATAGGCTATATATTACGCGGCCAAACCGCGGGTAACAGCTAGTTATTAATAAGTTTGTAAATAATGCTTTTATATTTTCATAATACCGAAGATACAATGTCGTGTAACAATGAGTAGCGCCATATATGTATGTGAATCTGTGGGAACAAATCGTACGATCAAGGGGTTGGGACCACATGCCAGTATGAAGCTGCATACATAAATGTCGGCGCAGTGTCATTTTACAGTCTCCACTGCAGGAGCACGACCCTCCCTGTACCACCATAGCCAAGCCATATTAGACACTGGCCAGACGGGTTGGAGTGGTCTCTTTGATGTTAATATATAAGCTTTAATTAGCCCGATGGTCCAGTGGGTGTGAGCTCTATGAGCGCTCACTTATGTTAAGCAACCCCTGGCACAGTCCCTACTTGAATGGGTGACCGCAAGTAGGTGCGTAGTTTAGGTAGTGTAGGGACCAAAACTGGACTGAGTTTCTTTCGGCGTATTCTTCTCAGCAGTTCTCTTTCCGAAAAGCTAGTAGTTTTTCGATTTTGCAAATTTAAAAAAAATATCGTTCAAAAAGCGATACATGATATCCAAATTTGAATAAATTTCATTTCAAGTGGCATAAAATTATCTCGAGCTCCTCCGTGCTTCGGAAGGCACGTTAAGCCGTTGGTCCCGGCTGTCATCGTTGATGGCAGTCGTTAAGCTATGTCAGATGCCTTAAGGCAGCTTGAAAAATCTAACACCAGTGTTGGCCACTTACACATACGAAAAACAAACAACAAACAATTTAGCTTGTGTTTCCTATGTCGCCTTCTACGACATCCACGGGAAGATTTCGAGTAGTCCGGATGGTCCCGGGTTCGATCGCCGGTCAGGTCAAGATGGAAAACGATCTTTTTCAGATTGACCTGGGTCTTGGATGTTTATCTATATATGTATTTGTTATAAAATATAGTATCGTTGAGTTAGTATCCCATAACACAAGTCTTTCATTAGAACTTACTTTGAGGCTAGCTCAATCTGTGTGATTTGTCCGTATATATTTATTTATTTATTATTTATTTATTTATTATTTATTTATTTATTATCACAGACCCTCAATAATCTTGTCAACACGGCGATGTCGTCAGCAAATTTTTAGATTTTTTTTTACTAATAATACATACTAACATGTCTTTTTCCCTTGCGAGGTAGACAAAGCCGAGGTCTATAAAACCTAAAGGCCACGTTTAGCATGTTGGTGGGCTTTTAGGTGGCTAGCCGCATCGCCTAATAATGTTAAAATAAATAGCCGATATTCCGTTTACGTTAAACTTGAACGGCTCCTTATAAACAAATATAGAATAAAAAAAAATTGTCTGTTTAACCAAATAAACAAACAAATTCTTCAGCTTTATAATATTAGCATCATCATCAGGTCTTTATTTGGCCTCCACTGCAGGAACACGACCCTCTCTATACATCCAGAGCCAATTAGCCAGAGCAGTCAGAGGAGTTGGCCAACATTCTATACTGGCCAGACGAGTTGGAGAGGTCTCTTTGGTGATAATGATACTTTTTAATATAAGCATAGATAACACTTAATACCTCATGAGCTGCTTGAGCATGCTTAATAATCACATACTTTTTGCCGTTTTTTGCTCGATAGTTGTAAGATAATGGTACGGAACCATTGATGCGCGAGTCCGACTCTTACATGGCCGATTAATTTTTTTTTTGTTTTTAATACCCAAAAAATATACTCATGCACCTTATCTTGAAATTAATATTTCGATAAGTTAAAAATTGACCAGTGCAAGACTCATGCCTATCAGACAATTACTGATTGCGGGATCAAAATTGCTGCCAACCAGTGCAAAAAAAAATATCATTGCAACTTTGGATGTTAGTTTTAAATGAACCCGATCGTTCTTTCTTTCTTCTTCTTAATTATGGCTTCCACCGAGATTTCAGTGATTCTGCCAATGTCCAGTATAATGAGATACTAAGTATCGTTGTTGTACGGTATGTGGCATCAAAGATGGCGTATGTTCTTTGGCAGCCTCGTGGGAGCTTTTGGCGACAAATCTATACGAGTCCATTAAACAGTCTACTTTAACTATTTCACAAATTGTTCTCGAGCACGAGCATTTATAACACCAAACTACACCAATTTCATATTATAAAGTCCACTTAAATCAATTTGCAAAATTGTACAAGGCAAACGACAACAGAACCCCTTGACTTCCCACCAAAAACTCAACACGATCGTTATTAGGTTTAAGATCATAAATGACAAGATAGAGACGCAAAATAAGAATATGAGAGATGACATTTGTAAGCTTCATATGAAAAACAAAAATATTTTTGCTAATTGACTTATTTGTAACATTAAAATCTAAATTTATTTATATTAATTACCTATTAAAAATGTTCTATGGATTTAGATCTGGGTACATGAAAAAGGATAGGCCAGGAGAGAGACAATTTTCGTTTTTAGGTACGATTGTGACAAAATTAAGATAGGTAATAAAAAAAAATTGGCCAAGTGCGAATCGGGCTCGCCCATGAAGGTTTCCATAGAAGCAAACTTAGATAAGCCAAAAACTCTATAATTTTTCGCCAGCAAAGAATTCTTTGGTTTTCATAGTGTTTTATGAATAACAAAGTTATTTTTGCGGTTTATGAAAAAGTGTTTATCTCAAAAAATAACTAATTGTATTTCGTTGAAAGTGTTTATTGGAATCTACAGTACACATTTTTTAATATAATATGTACTGTAGAGGCAAAAGCATAACCAAATATATACATCCTTGAAGGAGGCCTGTGGCCAGCAGCGGACTTATTACACCTGCTTTTAAATCAAGAATAATAAAAACATACCCTAAACAAGTTTAAAACAAGACATGCAAAGTGATGTTTTTTAGGACTATCATTATAAACACACTAACAAGCGTAGATACATCAATCCCAGACATTAATCAATCTCTGTTTAGTTGTGTCAATAAAGTATTTAGCGGGTTTGATAAAGATGTGCGAATGAGGAAACAAGCTAGTTATTGTGCTAAACTATACCTACTGTACAATCTGCAGTATTTAGGTAGACATTGAGTAATTTCGCACATTTGGTCTGTGAAGTATGTAATTAATCTGTGACCTTATGATATCCTGACATGTGCTTGAAATAGTTTGATACTAGACACAACTTATTACTTGAACTAATTTCATATAATATTTGTTCTATTTAACTCAAATATCTAAAAAACCTCGTGCAAAATGTAAGTTGAGCTACCACTTTTTGCTTTGTCACTTCTTCAAAATAACATTTCCAATAAAAAATTGCCCAAGTGCGAGTTGTTCAGTTTCATTTCTATATATGGGGACCCCCCCCCCCCCCCCTCAATCTTTTCTCTATGTATGAAAATCGTACAGCGGTTCACAGAATACTTAAACCTACCAAGTTTCAACTCTGTAGTCTCAATAGTTTCAGAATAACATGACTGTGACATATGGACAGACGGGCAGACAGATAGACATGACAAATCTATTAAGCATTCTGTTTTTTGCCATTCGGCTATAGAAAAAAAGCCTGCTTTTAAGATAAAAGAGGCAAGAGTCTTGAATTTAAAAAAGTTATGTATGATGTTACATATAAGTGACAATGTTCAGAGATGATATTCTGCACAAGTGACCAATAATCAGCACCAAAACGAAATATAATTTTCTTTTTTTGACTATTGACACATAATATAGCACTAACAAGCACAAGACCCAAGCCAATTTTCATCATCATTATTTCAGCCACAGGAACTCCACTGCTGGACATAGGCCTCCCCCAAGGATTTCTAATATGACCACTTAGAAGCGGCCTGCATCCAGCGCCTTCTTGCGACCTTTATCAAGACAATTAAAAAAAAACATTTTTGTTTCTCATCCTAACCTGACCGGTCATAGAGCCCAGGACCCTACAATTTAAATGCATCTGCTAAGCTAAGCCACCAAAGGCATGTAGATGTATTTTTTAGTTCCGACTTTAATTTAGTTTTTGTACTTATCCCTTAACCTGACCTTGCTTATTACCTAACTTCATGATTCAAATAGAAGTACTGCACCCAGGAATCAAAACCTTATAGTTTTGATTCCCCCCTAAGTTCGAGTAAGTTCGCAACATATGCAACATAAATGGCCATTTGTATTGACTGACATTTGATTTTTCACAGCTTTTAGGGACTGCATACTTTTAACTTGATATATCCACACATGAGAAAAAGGTCTTGACATATATACAGATGGACAACCGAGACCACCTGTATGGGTCACTTTTTACCTGTTAAGACACAGAACCCTAAAGAGAGAAAAAACTCATTATGTTGAATCCACATGATAAAGTGGGAAGGTAGGAAGAAGATAAATTATGATAAATATATGATTCATTAATTTTGAGCAACATACCTAAGACCCCAAGTCTTAAATTTAAGCTAAATTATTGAATAAGCTTTGCAGTTTTGAACAGTGATATCAATTACTGGATTTGAATGGCAATTATAAGTATGTAACAGATATTTAATCAATAATAGTTGATAAAACGGTAGCATTATAACCAAACAACCACATCTAAAATTCAGACTACTTTCATTTTGACTGTATCAATACAATTTCCTTGTTCTAAAAATAATCCTATACAAGAGGTTATGGCTCACTCACTTATCTACTTAATTGCTCTTGCATAGGACCGATTTCCTCATTGGCAAAATTGTGAAAAACACTCACCCAGCAGTAGTAGTTTGAGTTCTCTCCTGGCATCCCGCTTGTCCTTCCGGAGCTGCCTCTCTATTTCTTGATTGATTCTTTTCTGTTCTTTGGCTTCTTCTGACATGCAGCACTCCATGATTCCTCAGAGCGGAGGGCCGCGGTCCGTCCTCTCGCACGGAGCCCTATCCTTTCGGCAGGCCTTTCAACCGAGGCACACCACTCCTAGAAATGACATTACCATTACACTCACATTTCGCGATAATTTCACGACAAAAGCTTCCGATCTCACTTTATCACGTACCAACGCGACGACGCGCTAACAATCATCCGAACTAGAAACGATTAAATACTAAAACCGACAATCCGGCGGTCACTGGGTGTGGTGACTTATGATCGGTCATATACATAAACGCTTCTGTCAACTGCCGACATAAACACTTCGGAATCCGTTTATATACGACCGTGGAACCTTGCAAAGCTATCTTATAATCTTGTTAATGTAACTAGATTCAAGAAACCTATGGCTGTTCCCTGCACGTGTGTATTAATAAGATTAAAACTGTGAGCAAACAGCGGATTGATGATACCTAGGTAATCTACTGATAACTAGAACGGCCTATGTCTAGGTTACGATGTGATTTGCTAGCGCACTGTACACGAAAATAAGGGCACTGAAGTTGCACTTTTTAACTTATTACGTACCCGAATGTATATCCATAGGGCACGATCAACTGTTCCACTTCAATTTATTGCACTAACCACGATTAAATCACTCAAGTCATACAACGTCCGCCTCTCAATATGGCGCTGGGAGATTTCGGGCGATGGATGTTCTGCGCGTGCGTTAAATGAGTATTAGCAAATAAAAAATAGAGGACCGAAATTGAATCCAGTTTTATGAAAACTTGTGAAATAATACAATTTAATTGATGAGTACTAAATTACACTAATGAAATTATGAAAATTTAATCTAATTTTCATGTTCATCAAATCAATGACAGATAATCTGTCAATTGTCTGTCATTCAAGATAAATCACAATAAAATAATCTGATTAAATATACCAAAAAAAAAATTATACTAATAAAGTAACGAAATAGTTAAATCTAAAAATTATAATATTTATAAATAAAAATAGTAATAAATATTCGAACAATCATGTTTTGGCTGCGTAGCGCAGTATTCCTATAACAAAAAGTAGTTGTAGGAAGAATAAAAAAAAAATCTTGTCTTTGCTTCTGACATAGAATGTAAATGTGATAGCGCATCGAGAAACACAATCGATTAATAATTATGTTCGATTTTGTTTAAATCGATAAATAAATAGTACTATTTGTATAATAATTATTCGGAAACCAAAATGAATCAGTAAATTGGGAACAAGAAGCTGCAAAAAGCGAACATTTCTCAGCTGAATATTATACAATGATATGTTGAATGACCAAAATGACGAACGGCGTTCCTTGTTGTTACTACAAACTTCATAACGTAACGTAACATCGTTCGTTCGTTACAGTTGTTGTAATTTATTTGCAATAATAACAGAGACATGCAAGGGTTAAATTGTCAGTAGATATTTTTAACCGACTACTAAAAAGGAGGCGATGCTTTTGTTACATTATTACTCCGTTATTTTTGTATGGTTTCGATCATTTTTTAGAGCTGAAAATAGGTACATGCTTTCTTATTATAGTGAAAAGGAATTTTATTTAGTGATTTAGTAGTTTGGTTGAATTCTGTCTTTTTCTTATATATGATGCTTACATGACATACCTATGTAACATACATTACATACCTATTAATTTTATATCAAATTTATCTAGTAGATGTTGGTTGTTTTAAGGTAAGTAGGTAATTGTAAATAAAAGTATGTATTGGTTTTCAAGTTTGCTAGCCGAATCGCATATTCTATTCAATCTCTTAATACAATACTAGTTCAGATACTAGTTTGGGTTCGTACTTATCCATTTTTTCTTTATTAAAATTTGTGATTCTATCGCATGTTGTGAACCTATGAAAGTTATGATAGATTATATATTGGGTGGGTATGGGTATCTATAGGGACTAATTTTTTGAAAAAATATCTATAGTTAATTGCTTGCAAATATAAACTTACCGTCGCGCAAGATTAAGACCAGTAAGCCTTATGGCTCCTCTACACGTTGGCCAACATGTTGGCGAATGTATTGGCCATCGTGTAGAACGGGGGTTGGTGATCTATTTGGTAGGTATTGGACTGTTGGCCCACGCATTGGCGCAAGATCCGTGTGGTGTCGGTTTTTCAACGCAGAGCAAACGGTTATGGCGTGATTGTGGCACAGTGATGGCCGTAGCGTCCACACGTTGGCTTTACTGGTTAAATTATAAATGTACCTACATTCTGTTTATATGTAGGTATTGAACACATCCACCACCTTCTTTTATTCCATTTCTTTTTAATAACTCTTCTCTCATAGACAATTGCGTAGTAGCGGTATGCAGCGCAGAAATATAGCGCATTAGCCATATCCATTTTATCGTTCGCACATTGGCCCGAACGAATCGAAACAAACTGATCGACCTTCCAACGTGTGGACGCCATCACAATCTCTTGGCAAACATCTTTGCCACTACGTTCGCCAATATCTTCGCCAACGTGTAAAGCCGCCATTACATACAAAATATGAATACTAAACTATACCTACGTACATAAGTGTCCTTTCTACCTACTGTTAAAAAACACTGATACAATATCACAAACAATATAGCCACTGTACCTATACTTGTAGTTTCACTCACCTTTTACGTAAAACTTTTTGCAAGGCTAAGTAGTTGGGCTTTCTTTAAAACATTCTAGTTTACTCGTCTTTGACGCAGTGGGATCTGGCTTGAGTGGTAATGATTTATATAGGTGACGTTCAAAGAAGCCATAAGAGTTGGTAAAGCCGGCCCAGCAATGTCGCGTGCGGTGTGCCTGGCCTAGACACGGGATTAACCTTGAAAACGTCGCTTTAAACCACCTCGTTCTCCGTAATGTCATGTGGCTGCAGCAGCTGACGGTCCTACCTCTCTCTCTTTTCCCAGCTTATTATTAAAATAAGTACTTATTTGGATCTTGAGAAGTCGAGAGTAATGCACAACCTCAAATACTCCGTGTTATGAGGGGTACAAAATTTCTCCCTCAAACTTCCCCCAAACTCAAAATTCTTTATTGCATAACTGTGTAAATTATTGATGGTACAATATGTTAAGTATCAACAGTTTGCCCTTTCAGGCATGCAATGTACCTACCTACAGTGTACAAAATTCACTAATTTCTTGCTCTACATGTCAAAGTATTCATTTAGGTCATAAAATACATATACAATACACATACAGAATTTCCCCAATATAGGTATTATTCCATATGTAAGATAGGGATAAACATTACCGAAATATGCAGCTCGTGTTACTTCTACTGAAGAGTTTTCGGCTAGTAGAGAAAGAGCGAAACAAAAAAAATTCAAGTTACTGTAACTTGAATTTTTTTTGTTGACTTTAGCTTTCCAATTTAGATTACAATCTATTGTAACACCCAAATCCTCCATATCACCGAACCACCTCACTCCATCTTGGTTTCGGCTCGTCCTCTGGGTCTTTGACCGCGGATGGCAAGTTAAAGCAATTACATATAAGTACATACATATGCCGTATCTATATGTTGTACCCACAGATTATACATGGTGAAATTTTGATCGTTCCGGACCATTAAAGGGGTGATTCAGCCTGTCAATATAAACAACTTTTCCTGTGGGACAAATGCTGTAAACTCGAAAAAAATTTCGACATTCCTATACAAATTGCCCGGGCGGCTGAACACTTTTGTATGAAAATGTCGAAATAAAATTTGAGTTTCCAGCATTGGTCCCATAGGAAAAATGGTTCATATCGACGGGCTGAATAACCCCTTTAAGGGTCCAGCCCTCCTATTTACTAACTCGGTGTACAACGATTTGATTGGCTTCCATTACGGTTTTCATATCTTAAATAAAAATAGTCATTCAAACCGAAGCCGTACTGAATATTGAAGTTACCATGAAAATGATGTACACCGTAGCTGTCAAAAGTTAGCAAATAGGCCTGCAGAACGATCAAAATTTCGCCATGTATACTACAAGTGTTTCCTGTTCATTTTAAGTACTGCGAGTCCTTCCCCGTTGTGCTGGGAACTACACCATAGAATTTAAAAAGTACTAACGTATAGAACGCCTCCGGTATAATGGCGTCCCCGCACCTCTCCCCCGTTTTCCTGAGTGCTTAACGTTTTCAATAACAGGGCTACCTGCTACTGTTGTTACGAATCATCCTGTGATGGTGACCCTGGGCATACATAGGATCAATAATTTTGTATGAGGTTGGTAGTCTATAGGTTCGTTACGTAGTACGTAACATGGTATGGTAGTCAAAAAAAATGATAATATACACAGACAAATCAGTTGAGCTAGCCCCAAAGTAAGTTCGAGACTTGTGTTATGGGGCGTACTAACTCAACGATACTATATTTTATAATAGATACTTATATAAATAAACATCCAAGAGCCAGGTCAATCTGAAAAAGATCATTTTCCATGTTGACCTGACCGGGGATCGAAACCGAGACCATCCATGTCGCGGACCGGCGTGTTGACCACTGCGCCACGGAGCTCGTCACTAGTCTCAACGCTAGTCCAGTGAGAACAAATTTCAACTCATTACTTTTGTCGGCCCTCAGTAAGATAGATATATACCTAATATACCTTAGGTTTTGTAAACTTACAATAAAGAAAGATAAGGAAGAAAATGAATTATTTTATTAAACTTATTTTATAATAAAAAAGCTTATAGGTATTTACCTTAATATTTACAACAATAAACTGTACAACATTGTAGTAACCACTGTATTACATTTGTGATGCAAGTGTATCATTCCATCCATACAACCAGACCAAACATTGTATAAAACTGTATCAAAACTATTAACAAGTAATAAAAAAAAAATCCAAACAATTTATAATATCCATATACCTAATATATAATATTATTGCCTCAGATTCATTATCACATGAGATTCTTAAATAATAAATACACATGACCAACTTAGGTATTTACTTCTAGGTGTATGTTACACATATCTTTTTCGACTAACTTGGGTATTTTATATCTTAAATACCTACCTATCAAAATAGTTACGTACGATATGTTTTAATCAAACATTTTAATCTAGAAGGCTTACCGCCTAGTGTACAGACGTGTTCAAAATTTCTTAAAGTAGGCTCCTTTCATTTGTGGTATGTTACTTGCAAGGCAAGTAAACAATCCTGTAAAACGTTAATATCGAAATGTTTTAATACCTTACTTTTAATATAGGTATATCATTTAGGTACGAATCTAAGAATCAACACTTCTGTCTTACGCATTTAAAAGAAACTATTGTTTTTGTTAGATAATAAAAATCTTCAATTTTAAATTAGGTGTAATCGAAATCAAAAAATTATATAATGTTATGAATACCCTGTTTTGATTACTCGAGACAAAGACAATATATAATAATAAACCCGATACGCAAGAAAGGCTATAGGATAGTTAAGATTTACCTACTTTCATTATACCTAAAATGGTTCAACAGGTCAATTTATAAAAATAAAATAATTTGAAAAAACAAGTTTCTAGACACACTTATTTGTTTTCTTCATCATCATATTCGTCAAACACAATAGGCACACTAATTTATTTGCTAGCGTATTATTATATATCTATATCAAGCAGTCTTAACAACCTCAAGCTCCTTATTTGGCGGAACCCAGCCACCGAAAGCCTTCTCAAATTCCTTGGCGACAGCTATCGTCAGATGGTCATGGCATTTGTTTGCCACGATCTGAATGCCCACTGGCAACCCTTTGGGTGTTAGTTCTATGGGGCAAGCTGTGACGGGCAGGCCTAGGGCGTTGAAGATGGTGAGGTACCCGCAGTTCAGGAATTTGTAGTAGATCCGATAGTGTACGTGCGCTGGGTACGGGAATGTTGGGAACAGGAGCACTGCGTCGTCTGATAGAGCTTTCTGGAAAAGGAAAATGTTTTGATCAATACTTGTACACTTAGTCAGCAGGACTCTATTGGGATCGTTGATCGTAAATGGCATTAAATAACATACAGCCCCTAGCATCCCGAGCTCTTTCGTGCTTCGGAGGGCACGTTACCATCAATATCTGCTGAAATCATTAGAGTCAGCAGTCGTTCAGATCATGAAATCTGACATGAGTCAGAAAATATTCTTTCACCTAAAACAGCCATGAAAAAATTCCGTATAAATTGCTACCCGCTGATAAGTGCTAGTCGCTTATCAGCGGGTAGCAATTTACACGGATGAAGTCGCGGCAATACAGCTAGTTTTTTTTGCAATTCAGCTGTGGGAGCTTTGTTCTTTTTAGTAAGGACTAGAAAAGAGCAAGAGCTCTCACAATAAATAATAATAAGCAAAGTCCCTTGACTTTGCTTTGAGTGCAGTAAGGGCAAGGTCAGACCCCCATAGTGCTTGACTGACCGTCAAGTTTCTGATATGTTTCAATCCCATCCGGAGGTCTACTTCAGAATAAACAGATCATAGTATCAAACTTACTTCAAAATCACTCTTGATTTCATCGAAAAGCGTCAGTAGGTTCTTGTAATAACTCTTTGGTAAAGCATCGAAGAATTTCTGGAGCGGGCCATAGGCCACACACAAGAAATTATGGTTGGACAGGCCAAACATCTTCTTGAATATCTCGGGCCAGATGGATATCCATTTCTCACGGTTCTCTGGGTCGGTGTATATGTTTTGTACATGGCGTATGTTCATCAGCACCCTAATTCCTATCTCCCACATGTGTTCGATGTTCTTTATTTTCAGCTGTAATAAGAAAAAATACGCGTGCTCAATTTGGGAATATTGAAGTATAGTACCTATATAGGAAGAATTCAGTCAATTTTGATCCAATTATTCGTGAATAATTGGAAATAAGAGTAATTATTATAATAACAGTCGAATATATAACATAACAAAAATAATTCGTAATGGGAAAGAATTCATTCATCATCACCACCATTTTTTTGGTTTTTTTAGTTTAGCTAATTACAGCAAATTATTGTGTAAGTACGGTAAGTTTGATATATATAATATTATATTCATGATTTTTAGGTAAAACCGAATGCTTATAATAAATCTAAGGCTATTGTATATAGCCAGCTTACCGAGTATGAGCAACATACGACGTTTTTAAATACATTTGCGATTACCATGAATTAAATTGAGCAATTTTGATTGGTGTTATAAAAAGGGCCTAGTCCGTAACATACAAAACGTTGTGATCCAAGTTTCGATGTCATAAGGACCATAACGTATTGAAAAACAATCGCATAGATAAATTTATTACCCCTTTTTATAAGACGAGGTAAACTGTAACAATAATTGTATTTCACGTACCGGTTTAACTTCAATATTGTACGTGTTCTTGATGTAATCTCTGGCTTTGTCCATGGCATTCTTCATGTCTGACCCGATTGGGTTGGAGACGTTGCTGCCATCTCCTTCCATGTAGTAGAACTTCAATTTGGTTATGTCCACCTGCAAAATTTAATGCATATCCTCGCAATTTCCTCATCGACACAGCAAAAAAAATGTTTCATCATATATCCTATATTATTATTTTTTTCAATGTTAACACAGAGGAGTTTTCCTCTCTATGTAGGTATAGTAACAAAAATACTTATTCTGTTTAGATTATAAAATTATCATCGTTATTATGTGTAGAAGATAATATTGTAAATACATAGCTATTAACGGAAGTCAAAATGAAGCAACAAAGGATTTTCTTTTTGAAATTGACTTTTTGAACCATTTTTTCCACACATAAAGGAAACTTTTAGTTTTATATCGATATAAAATTAAAAGTTTCCTTTTGAAGCTAGATGCTTACATAATCAAGCATATTTTTCAAAATCTATTCTTCATGCAAGTTACCATTTCAGTCTAAAATAAGAAGATTATGTATTCTTCGGTGAATATCTGTAGTATTTTTTTCTAATTTAAAAAAAAAAATTACGCTATTGTTAATAAATAATGTAGGTAAGTAAGTAATTAGGTGTATTAAATGTTTGTTTTTTTTTACAAACAAACTTACATTTAATACACCTAATTACTTACTTACCTACATTATTTATACAACTAACGTTTCGAACACTTTTTAGTGTTCGTGGTGGCAGGTAGACTGACCTACCTGACTAAGTCTACCTGCGACCACGTACACTGAAAAGTGCTCGAAACGTTAGGTGTATAATGTAATAAACGCGATAAAAACCACATTTTTTTTATCTTATTTAAGTACTTTTAGCAAAACATATTTGTTCTATAAACAATAACCATTGAGCAAATTTTAATAGACATTGTTGGTATGAGGAATACTCATAATATTAATTTACGCAAAGTAAAGAGTGGTAAATAGGAAATAGCAAAAAGGTTAGTCGACATCACAGGTGACCGAAGAGCTGGCAGCTACCTCGGACAAAGAATTAGTCTCGCTATTCAAAGGGGGAACGCTGCCAGTATCTTCGGAACCTTGCCTAAAGGGACTACTTTTAATAATATATTTTAGGTATTAAGGTATATCATATTTTTTAAGGTGTTTAGTTTTAGGTTAATTATTCATAATTATTTTATATGTAATTAGTTTTGTTTCTTTATATATAGTTATTTAAATACAATGTTAATTTAACCAGAGTGGTAATATGTTGCAAACTTACAGGTTTATCAAAAGGCACGTCAGGACTCCCAGGCCTCTTCAGCACCTTTAAGAGCAGAGCCAGGTCTTCAGCATATCTTGCAATGGGGCCTATCGCGAAATACTCTTCGAATTCGGGGTCTAAGCAACTGGGGACGTGGCCTGGAATTAAGAACGAAATATATAGCCTAGTCCGTCTCGGTATCCTAACCTATGTGTATGCAAAATTTCACGATGATCGGTTCAGTAGATACGGCGTGAAAGCGAAACAAACGAACAAACTCACTTTTGCATTTATAATATTAGTAGGGAAGTTGGGAATTGGCGGAAACTTACTTTGACCTAAGTTAGCCCATTTTTAGGGTTCCGTAGTAAACTAGGAACCCTTATAGTT
Source organism: Rhodophaea formosa (assembly GCA_963082605.1). Taxonomy (NCBI): domain Eukaryota; kingdom Metazoa; phylum Arthropoda; class Insecta; order Lepidoptera; family Pyralidae; genus Rhodophaea; species Rhodophaea formosa. Next base: position 16,498,202 of record OY720206.1, read on the forward strand.
TCGCCATGTCTGTCTGTCTGTCTGTCTGTTCGTCCGCGGTTTTACGCAGAGACTATAAGTACTAGAAAGCTGTAATTTGGTATGGGTATGTATATTAATCATGGCAAAAAAGTGGTAGAATAAAAACTTGAAAAAAAATTTTTTTAGGGTAGCTACCATACAAGTAAAGTGGGGGAGTAATTTTTTTTTCTCTATTTACCCATCATGTGGGGTATCGTTAAATAGGTCTTTCAAAAATATTGTGAGGTTGAGAGCACAATTTTTCGATTTAGGGATCTGTTTCCGAAATATTTGGTTTTAAAGTGCGAATTTTTGTTAGAGGTAAGTGTCCCCCCCCCTCTATCTGCTAAACAGTTATATATAGATACGTGAAAAAATTACAGCAGTAGTATATATACTGAAATTTAAAGGAAAACTATCAGAGCTGAGTACTGAGTACAAACTAAAAAGTAATAGGCAACCAACTTATAAACTGTAAAATTTCATACTATTTTCATTGTTAGATGTTTTTGGTCGTTAAACTGGAAGGTGCGAGTGTGAATAGTGTGAGCTCAAAGTTGTCATTCACAACTACGGAACCCTACGCATACGGACAGGCATACGGACGCACGTGACCCATTTTGACCCTTTGGGTACGGAACCCTAATAAAGAACTTTGAAATGTCAAAAATTTTGCAAAGGTTTTAAAAAAATGCGTTTGGTTGGTCACTACTTTGGTGTCTCAATTTATAAAATTACAATTAGTGCATAACTAATTGGCTTCCTGTGCGTAAATGAGTAACCGACAAATGAAATCGAGGTCGAAAAACGGGCTAAGTGCGAGTCGATCTAACGAGAAGAAGGTTCCTTAGTAAAAATTATATTTTCCGATTTCTTGTTATTTTCCTGTAATTTTACAAATTCAATCAGCTGGTAGTGTTACAGAGCTACCAGAGAGCATACACTCTCCATGCTGGCCAGACATGTTGGAGAGGTTTCTTCGATGTATAAAAGCTTCATTCAGCCTATGCTCAACACACTGTTCTATATGCTTCTTTCTATTCTTTTCTCAAAGCCTTTTCTTTCACTCAGTGCCATCACTTATTAGAACGAGAAACGAGCTGGAATGCGAGCGGAGCAAACAGTAGGTAGAAAAGGATAGAAGCAAATATGTGCGATTGTGTGCTGCCAGACGTAATTCAACCCTTAGTACCTACGTGAATACCTCAACGGATATGTGCCCTGTTTTAGCACTCTTAAATTCTCCTTAGCACGGGTGAGTGGTGCGGGCATATTGCAAGGGACGCTGCAAGTTTTCGTTCTGTACGTTGGTACCATTAATAATTTCGGGCCCTTAGGTACACTGTGTACTCAAAAGTGCAGTTACCTTCAACTGATAGAAGTCTGGGCGTTGGCTTATGACCGAAGATTCCATTGAACATGGGCGGCAGTCTCAGAGATCCAGCAATGTCTGAGCCAACACCCATCACTGACGCTGCTGATGCTATTAAAGCAGCCTGAAAAAAGAAATAGTTTTTGAGAATACCCAATAAAAAATATTTAGGTACCTTATAATTTAAATAAATTAATAGTGACCGTGCGAATTGTAGGGAAACAAGCCGGAAAGTAGTACCCATCTGAAGTAGCTCGGCTTAGATTGTAATAGAGAAAATGCTCAGATGAGTGAAATAGAGAGATAGAGAGTGATAGATAACACTTCTCAAATTAATGTGAGTCTTAGATACCTATCCCTCTTTTCGGTTGGTGGTAAAATGTTAACCTTGGTAACAGATATCCAATTACGATAGAAGTATCATTTTAAATTTGGCATCATCTATCTACAGCGCGTCTTAATGTTGTTAGTCATTCTGTCATAAACATCATCGGACATTAAAATTTGCATATGAGTACAATGAAGTTCATGATCGTAGTTATAGCTTGTTAGATTAAACACCGTGCCTTCGAAAAGATAATATTAGGTCGGGGAACCAGTTCTTTCGTATCTTGTTTGCCTAAAGTTGGAAAAAATATCTTCGGATATTAAAATTTTGTAAGTTTGTACCTAACTGTGTTTGGTACTGTTGGCGCTCCATCTATCGGCGTCATGGCGCAACTCCCAGGAACGAATCTCAGGAACGAATGTACGACGCGGATCTCATTCGATACCTTCACTCTCAAAATGTGCAATGTAATTTCAATTCGGTACATACCTAGGCGGACACCACTACTTTTGTAAAATTTTAATCGAAATTAAACGAAATCTTATTTTTTTTAATACGTTTATCAATTCGAAGAATCCTGCACATAAATTTAGTCCTTCTACGCCACATCTGAACTGGCTACGCGAAGATACGAATACGCGAATATACGAATAAGGCGAGGCGAGGGAAGACCACACTCCAGAAGCAGCTTGTGCAGCATCAGATCGGCAAGCAGCGTGTCTGGTCGGTAATCCTTCCGTTATCCTCCTCCAAGCGTCCGGATTTGTGCTAATACAGTGTTATTTTTCGAGTTTCAGTTGGTGAGTCAAATGACACGTCAGTAGTTGTCTTAACCGACGGCTGCGCTTGAAACTGTAAGTACTTTGCCTTTTTCTTCCATAAATCGCCGAAATGAGTGAATCAGGAAGGGATTTGAAGCTTAATCTACCTAAATCGAGCGGTTTAGAAGGTAGTAAGTCGCCTTCTGATATTAGTGGATTCGATTTTAAGAAAATGTCCCTATCCGATCTTAGAAAACAAAGAGGCGTACTTAAAGCAAAGATTACCTCATTTGATAAGTATTTATCCAAGTTAGATGAGAATTCATTTAGTAAAACGCAAAGAATTGAATTGTCTTTGAGAGTTGCTAACTTAGAAGCAGTGTATGTTGAGTTCGACAAAATACAAAACAAAATCGAACATTTTTCAGAAGAAAGTGTAATTTCCGATCAGATAGATTATCGTGAAGCGTTTGAAGAGCAGTATTACTCAATCATATCTGTGGCAAAGTCTTTATTAGAGGTAGGGAACAATTCTGGATGTATCGCAGAGTCAAAACCAAAGCCTTCTTTACACGCTAAACTACCAGATTTAAAACTAGCTTCTTTTGATGGTTCTAGCGATCGTTGGCTGGAATTTAAAAATTCATACTTTTCACTCATTCATAATCGCACTGACTTAGATAATATCCAAAAGTTTCACTACCTGAGGTCATCACTTACTGGCAGTGCATTGCAAGTAATTGGTGCGTTAGAATTCACTGGTGCCAACTATGTACACGCATGGGAGCTGTTAGAAATGCGGTTCCACAATGAACGTTTATTAGTACACAACCACATAAAATCGTTATTTACTGTTCCTAGCATTACAAACGAATCACCAAAGCAAATTAGAACTTTAATTGATACGGTTTTGCGTAATTTACGCGCTCTTAAAACCTTGGATGAGCCCACCGAGTCCTGGGATACGTTACTTATATATATTATTACTTCCAAACTCGATTTAGCTACAGAACGCGAGTGGGAATCATACAAGGGTTCTCTTGTATCTGGCTTGCTTGGTGATTCGAAAAGTAAATTAAAATTGGATACATTGTTGACGTTTTTGCGTAACCGAGCCGACACATTAGAAATGATCAGTAATAATCACACTAAAGGCGTTTCTGTAAAGCATGTTGTGAATCCTAGTTGTTCGAAAAACGAACCGAAACAACGCTCAAAATCGCAACAGGTACAAAGTTTTGTAACCACTCGCAATAAAACCTCTAACAGTGTTCGTGTTTGCCCAGTATGTAACGGCGATCACAGTCTTTATACCTGTTGTGAGTTTTTAAATATGTCTATAAAGGATAGACAGAACATTGTAGATTCGAAACATTTATGTATTAACTGTTTACGATCAGGACACCTGCCAAGCGATTGTCTGTTCGGTCCGTGTAAGATGTGCAAGTGTAAGCATAACACGCTGTTGCATCCTAACAAGGTCAAGGGCAACGGCGATGCAACCAATCTATATAGCAGTGGTGTAAATTACGAATCAGCTGTTCGCCCGGCCGCCATTACGGGCGCCGGCGCAGGTACCTCGCACGCAAGTAGCACTACGCTTCATTCGTCCGTCTCAAATAAGGACATTGATATTTCAACCGTAGATACTTCAACGCGATCTTGCGGTACTGTTTTGCTTGCGACAGCACTAGTAGATGTGTTAGATAGGAACAACGTATTTCACACAGTTCGAGCTCTCCTTGACAATGGATCGCAGTATTGTATTGTCACGGAAAATTTAGCAAAACGTTTAGATTTATCTCTTTTACAGTCCACTATTAAACTTATGGGTGTGGGACAGACGGTCTCAAATCCTAATAGTCTATGTACTATTTCTTTTCATTCGAAAATATGCGATTACAATACGACAGTGCAGTGTCTAGTTTTGCCGAGCATCACTGGACACTTGCCCTCTAGACACTTCGATGCGCTTGATATTCCGAGTAATTGTCAACTTGCTGATCCCACCTTCGACGTCCCATCAGAAGTCGAGTTACTGATAGGAGCAGATCGTTTCTGGGATTTGTTATACGAACAAAAAATTAGGTTATCAAATGGCCCATATTTACATAATACGAAATTGGGTTGGATAATTTCGGGTCCAATTTACAAAGATGGCTTGCGCTTAAATAATCAGGTGTCTTGTCATTTTTCTCAAGGTTTAGATACGGAATTAAGAAAATTTTGGGAAATAGAAAATTTAGATAATGTAACCAAACCTCTCACGAAAGACGAGTTGTATTGCGAGCAGCTTTTTATTAATACTACTAAACGCGAGGAAAATGGACGATTTTCTGTTCGCATTCCGTTCAAGGAGCCTCCAAAAAACTTAGGTGACTCATTTAGCACCGCTTTGAACAGATTTAACTCTTTAGAGCGTAAATTAAATCGAAATTCAGAGTACAAAAAAATGTACTCCGCTTTCATGCATGAGTATGAGAGGTTAGGGTACATGTCACCGGTAAACGATTACGGTTCTCCACACTATTTCCTTCCTCATCATGGTGTCTTGCGTGAAAATAGTTTAACAACTAAATTAAGAGTAGTTTTCGATGCAAGTTGTAAGACATCTTCAAATATATCTTTAAACGAAATACAACACGTAGGTATGCCTCTTCAAAACGATATATTCTCCATTTTACTACGTTTTAGGCAGCATTTACACGTCGCCTGTTCGGACGTGGAAAAAATGTTTTGTCAAGTACTTATACAACCTGATCAACGGGACTTACAACTTATTTTGTGGCGTAATAATTCTAATGAGCCTTTACAGGTATACAGGCTAAATACAGTATCGTTCGGGACCGCCTCGGCTCCTTATTTGGCCATGCGTTGTATTCGTCAACTCGCAGACGAGTGCAATGATGACGTCATTGCTCGCGTCATACGTGACGATTTGTTCGTAGACGATTTAATTACAGGACATGACGATCCCAACTTTCTTTTGAATATTTGTGAAAAAACTTCACAAGTCCTGAAGTCCGGTTGCTTTAATTTAAGAAAGTGGACCTTTAATTATGACGTCACACAAATAAAACCTATAGATTTAGCTATCGGCGATTATACACAGAATAAAACTCTCGGATTAGGGTGGCATAACGTTACAGACGAATTATATTACACTACGCGAATAGAATGTAAACATACAACATTAACTAAGCGCCAGATGTTGTCCACAATTTCGCAAATATATGACCCGTTGGGCCTTTTAGCTCCAACTGTAATTATTGCAAAAATAACTTTGCAAAAATTATGGTTATCCAAATTAGATTGGGACGACCCGGTACCTGACTCTGTGACAGACAAGTGGATGGAATTTTTAGAGTCACTAAACGATTTGAACGAATTGAAAATACCTAGGTTCGTGAGGAGCATACACAATGGTCGTACTGAGCTTCATATTTTCTCTGACGCGTCACAGGACGCGTATGGTGCTTGCGCGTATATACGAACTTGTGATAAAAATGGAGTCGTAGTGAAGTTATTATGTGCCAAGAGCAAAGTTTGTCCGTTGAAAGCACTTAGTATAGCTCGGCTCGAACTTATGGGCTCATTAATAGCGGCTAGATTATACAAAAAAGTCGTTGATTCCATGTCTTCTTTAAAATTCGATCACGTTTCCTTCTGGACGGACTCCACCATAGTTATATGTTGGTTACGCATGTCCCCACATTTATTAAAAACATTCGTTCAGAACCGAGTCACCGAAATCAATGAGTTAACTGGAGATGCTCAGTGGTTGCATATTAAGGGCACAGAGAATCCGGCTGACTTATTGTCTAGGGGTCTTAATTTTAATGCGTTGCGTAACTCTGAGCTATGGTGGAACGGGCCATCATGTTTACACGATATGAAATCGGATTGGTCAGAACATAAGCAAATAAAAAGCGATACCGTGAATCTGCCTGAGCTTAAGTCAAAGAATTTAAGTTTGAATTATGTCGAACACTATGAAATTATAGATTTCAGTCGATTTTCAAATTATAATAAATTAATTCGTACGGGTGCATACGTATTAAGATTCATAAAAAACCTCAAGTGTAAAAGGGAAGGATATATTCGGAATACGGGTGCGCTGTCGCCGGACGAGCTCGCCGCAGCCACTCGTGTCATTTCAAGGTCGGCTCAGTTGCAATCGTTTGCGGAAGTGCACAGATGTTTATCTAATAATTTACCCGTCAAATCGTTGAAAGATAAAAAAAGACTCAATCAGATCGCGAGCCTAAATGTGTTTTTAGACAAAAATGGTTTAATTAGAGTTGGGGGACGTTTGTGCAATTCCAATTACGATTACAATAAAAAGCATCCAATACTGTTGTGTCCTAAACACCGTTTTACATTACTTTTGTTTGAATACGAACATAAACGTTTATTGCATGCTGGACCTCAGCTTTTACTAGCTTCCATGCGTGAACAATGGTGGACACTAGGTGGTAGAAATTTGTGTCGAAAGATAGTGCATCAGTGTGTAACTTGTGCGCGCTTCAGGTGTAAAACGTTAACGCCGATCATGGGCAATTTGCCTACGTCAAGGCTGGAAGCTAGCTTTCCCTTTTCCCGATGTGCCTGTGATTATTTGGGACCTGTGTACATATTAAATCGTAAAGGCAGAGGAGCACAGCTCGTTAAGGGGTATGTATGTTTATTTATATGTTTGGTTACTCGTGCGATACATTTAGAACTTGTTAGTACCCTGTCGACTAATGATTACATACTGGCCTTTAAACGTTTTATTTCACGTAGGGGAAGGCCGTACGAAATCTATTCTGATAACGGTACAAATTTTGTAGGTTCTCAAAAAGAACTTTCTTTGTTTTTTAATGAAAATTCAGAAATTATCAGTGATTACGCTTCAAAAAATAGTATACGTTTCCATTTCATCCCTCCAAGAGCAAGTCATTTCGGGGGTTTTTGGGAGCAGGGGGTGAAGTCTTGCAAGTTTCATATCAAACGAGTCATTGGGCTTGCTAATTTTAATTACGAGGAGTTTACCACTGTGTTGACACAAATCGAAGCAGTCCTAAACTCCCGTCCCTTATCTCCATTATCATCAGACCCTAACGATATGTCACCACTAACCCCTGCCCACTTCCTCATCGGCCGGCCGCTGACTTCGCCAGCTGCTGAAGATCTCACTTCAACAACAACTAGCCAGTTAAGCCGCTATCATCGTGTTGAACAAATTAGACAACATTTCTGGCAAAGATGGTCAAAGGAGTACATTTCGGAGATGCAGCAGAGGACGAAGTGGAAATACGACAGTGCCGACCTGAAGCTGGGCAGCCTAGTCCTCGTAAAGGAAGATAACTTGCCTCCTCTCAAGTGGAAGTTGGGGAGAATCATAGAAGTCATGCCTGGAAGAGACGGTGTCGCTCGTGTGGCCAATATTCGCACGGCCAACGGCGTGATTCGACGGGCCTTCTCTAAAATTTGCCCACTCCCACTGCAATCGGACAATGACTAGCAAGAATAAGAAGAAGATGATCTCTTTTGGAAGATGGTGCTTCCAAGGCCGGCGGTATGTTGGCGCTCCATCTATCGGCGTCATGGCGCAACTCCCAGGAACGAATCTCAGGAACGAATGTACGACGCGGATCTCATTCGATACCTTCACTCTCAAAATGTGCAATGTAATTTCAATTCGGTACATACCTAGGCGGACACCACTACTTTTGTAAAATTTTAATCGAAATTAAACGAAATCTTATTTTTTTTAATACGTTTATCAATTCGAAGAATCCTGCACAGGTACAATTAGAAAGATATAATTTTTAAGAAATATTGTTTGATTGTTTTTCGTGTGTGTAAGAAATAGGTACTTACAAAACTTATTCCGCCTGTAGGCATAATATATTTTGTTTTGTAAGTATACAAAAAATTTTTTATTTAAAAGTTTTAAAGGTACTTTTATCAAAAAAACATCAAGGCCGAGTAGGTATGAATTTTCGTGTCTTTAGGGAGATACTGCAGTCCTAGCACAAAGTTAGTGCAAGCGTTTTCTGATTGAGAATTTAAGGTCAAAGTTGCATCTCCTTTGTATGAACGGATAAAATCTTCATTCAAAATACAAAAATTGTTCTCGTAATAGTAGACCTAATAATTTAGTTAGTTCTCTTTAGGTACATACATGGTGTGAACATGGGTGACAGGAGAGTGACTGAAGGGCTAACTATAGCTGTAGAAAGATATTCTGATTTCTTCAAAATCGTAAATGATTTCTTTATTTTACTCCATTCCTTTGATCTGCTTTTACGGTCTGCGCTGGAAGAGAACCAGCTGGTAATTGTACATTTTTTCTTTTTGCCCAGACCATCAAGAGATATAAAGAACATAAAATCAAGAAAGAGTTAAGTTTCGTTTGTAGTGTATCAGACACTACAAACAAAACTTTACATACCTACGTGCACACGGCAATTAATGAGTAAACAATGAGGGTCCCTACCGCAGAATAAATTCAAGTACTAACGTAGATACGTATGTATATGGGACGCCGCGTAACGTGCGACTTACAACAGTAGTAGCTAACCCTGTTTTTCAAAACCTTAAGAACTCAGGAGAACGGGGGAGTGGCGCGGGGTCGCCAAATTGCGGGGAACGCTGCGAGTCTCCGTTTCGTTCATTGTTAGTAATTTTACTAAGTACTTAATCAAAGTGAGATCGTTACGGCAAAGCGATCTAACAGTACAGCAGAACTAATAACAGTCAAAAGAAACTGAAAGTTTCAGTACTTTCTCGTCTTGCGTAACATGTTTTGATAGCACTATAATAACGTTACAAGTACGTTACAACGATAATGTAATGTCGATTATGAGATGCTTTTTACTGTATGGTTTTCGACCTAGAATAATTGGGTCTACTCCGGCTTTCTTATTTCTTTCTTTAGTCCCCTTATGGATTTATCATATCGATAGTGGGACTTGGGACTGAAAGATAAAAATACTTAAAACGTGGCGTCAGGCAAACAGCCATTTGTAAAAAATCCCAATCCCAAATAATATTATAAATGCGAAAGTGAGTTTGTTTGTTTGTTTGTTACGCTTTCACGCCGTATCTACTGACCCGATCATCATGAAATTTTGCATACACATAGGTTAGGGTACCGAGAAGGACATAGGCTATAAATTACGCGGGCGAAGCCGCGGGTAACAGCTAGTTACATATAATTTTAATTATAGGCTTGTATCAGGATCCAAAGCAAACTGCAGAAGATACAACGGGAACTTGCACACGAGGAGAGAATATTGAGATCATTACTACGTAGGTATATCTTTCAAATGAATAATCCTGATCTTATGTACAGCTGTAGACTTCATACAGCTTATAGGATCATGATTATACGTAATGATCCACCAGGTATTTCAAAATGGAATTAGGAACTTTTCTATAAACTATAAAATATATACATTTACACATGGTTTTGTAGTTTTATTTGCGGGTTACGCTAAGTATGTATGTAAAACAGTTTAAATTTTAAGTATTTATTTGATCTCACTCCTTGGACACGAGCGTCTTCGAAGTTTTTTGAGTTAAAAAAACAATAGATGTTAAGTATTTCCAATGGTTTTGTTACATGCAAGGATTAGTTGGATAACGAAACCCAAAATAGAAACACAGCACTTCGTATCGTGGGTTAGGTACACGTAAATTTTGTGTTGTAGTTTCCCTACATTCTCTATTGTCTCCAGATCTTTGTGCATTCCTTGGAAGGTGGAAAGTTGTGGAATGAACATGTTTCTGGTCAGAACCCAACCCAACTAAGTCGTACCGACCAGTGAATACATAACTGCTATAAGAACACGCGTCATGTACCAACGGTCCAAGTGGCCAGCAGTTATTAACTTAATCCTGCTATTACGAGGGTCGTATGCAGTTACATGATTACGCTGGAGGTCATTAGTTACTTGATCTGTGGTTAGGTTCTAAACGTTCTAATTGTGAGGAAAACGACGTCTCATTTTGTTATCTTACGAACAATTTTTTGCAGTTAAAAGTGGCTTGATATTCTTTCTGCATTCATTATTTTTGCCGTGTGGTTCCCGGCAAAGTAGAATAGGACCACTCCAAGTCATCCCGTGGATGTCGTAAAAAGCGACTAAGAAAAAACAAGCTAAACAAAGCTTATAAACATCAAAGAGACCTCTCCAACCCGTCTGGCCAGCGTGGAGAGTGTAGGCCAAATCCTCTGACTACTCAAGCTAATATATGGCTCTGGTAGTACAGAGAGGGTCGTGCTCCTGCAGTGGCGACTAGAAAGACCTGATGATGATGATGATGATTCATTATTTGGACATTTAGGTTTAGACCTAAATGTCCAAATAATCTATACTTAGGTATAGAAGTAAAATTTACTCGTACAACATGATATTCCTATCTGGATTAAGTCTTCAAAGCCATTTGGAGCGTTCCTTGCTGTCGATGTTATTGATAAAATTTCAGAATTACTAGGACATGGAATTGAATGAAAACCGATATGCCTCCCCTTCTATCATGACTTTAAGTAGTACGTGGCAGAGACTTGATGAATCCCGATGATTCTATTAAATCTCATAAAAGTTTTAAGGGATTCGAGATTTATAAATAAGTTTGGGTTGAGTAACTGCTATTAAAATCAGAATCTCTGATGATTTCGTTCCTCTATCTATCCTTTAGTATTTATTCGATGCTTTCTGCATCAGCAGCTTTTGCAAGTTCGATTATATCTTCCACATTTCTGCAGCTATTGATATTCATAGGTAGGTATGTTATTTTGCAATGCTACTCGCTCACTCACCTCTCCACCAGAAGATCCCCCAGTCGTCCTCTTCTGATCATAAGGATTCATTGTCAAACCAGTGACATTATTGTAGGTCTCCCAGTTCATACAGAGTTGGGGTGTGTTTGTCACAGCAATTGGGATTGCCCCAGCAGCCCTGGCGAGTTTGATGATGTCTGCATCAGCTTTTGCGGGGTTTCTGTACGGATACACCGTGCCGCAGTCGTTGCTCATGCCTGGAATGATAAGTAGTGATTATTATGCGAGTGACATTGGGGACAGTAGTAATTAATGTAATTAGATTGATTTTCACTGAGGGTCAAGTTCAGCCAGTTAAACGTGGAAGTATTTCCAGCGTCGATGATTAGAGAGTAAAATGGACAATATTGATAATGATTGTTTTTAAAACGTTCATCCTTGATCAACATCTGATGAAACATATGTGATCTATATATAAGTTAAGGAAAAGTCTTAATATTTTTTTGGGTGCTCTGGCCATGAACTTAATATGTTTAGCTTGTTTACTTACGTAAACGAATAGACATTTGAATTATTTAAGCTGTAAATTCGCTCTGTTTGATAGTCTTGTTTGGTTAATAGATAGTTATTTTTAATATACTTTACCTATACTCTTATTATTTCAAAGAACGATGATTATGTAAATGAAATAGTCTTATTGTTACAACTTTTTGTTAAAGATGTAATAAACAATTTGTAGAAACCCGGAGAGATATGACCAAACATTACATCAACGTTAATTGCCGTGCGTGTTACTTGCGAGTACCTTCGGCCAGTGGCGATGCCTAGCGCATAATAAAGAGGCGATTACGGAAAGGAAATTACCAAACAGACTGTAGGTAATTAAATGATTGTGATATACTCGTATGCACCTTATACGAGTATTTAATGGCTTTTGAATTTCGATTTGATTTCCATACTAGAAAATCAGCATTAGAGCCTTGCAGAAAGTAACAAGTTGTAATGAATATTCCTGATCTAAATCATGCTGACTAATCAGTCAAGTCAAATTATTTAGATCTGTCGAACATTCAACTGCACATGTAGTTACTGACATCAGAGTATAAAGTATAGTTAATAATATTTTGTGAGGTACGAGATACGCAAATTGAAAGTCCTACTATCCTGTTAAACGTCAAATACCTCCTTGAATGGGTATGTCAAAACTGTTCAGCCGACTGGGGAAATTGTATGAAAATTTTGAGAATTTTTCACATTTCCAGCCTTAAACCCATAGGTAAAGATGTCCATCTACTTGAGTAACCCCTTTAAGGATTGGACAGAATTTTATAAAACATATTGTATAGCTTCATCCCCATATTATTATGTAGACCGTTTTAACATCAGATATTATGCATAAGTAATATTTAAGAAGTAGATTCCTATTGGCGCCAATGCGTGGATAAAACCGCACTTAAAAAGTTAAAATCATGTTACCCTCTAACATATGTGAAACAAACAGGGATTATTTTTACATAATTATCTAACATACCTTCTACAGCAATGCTTTCCTTCACTGTCATCGGCAGTCCCAACAAAGGATACTCCTTCGCAAGATCCTCTAGCGACCGGTCTGTTGATGCTATCATCTTGTCTATACTCCTGGCTTCTCTTAGTGCTTGCTCATAGCGAGGCTCCACCACGGCGTTCAAGTAGGGGTTTACTTCCTTACATCGTTCTATGTAGGCTGTCACTAGCTCCTCTGATGTGATCTGTAGCAGATAGAGCTATTGTTTTATTTTTACTCGTATTGTATTCGATCCCCGGTCAGGTCAAGAAAGAAAATGATCTTTTTCAGATTGACTTGATCCCAGTCAATCTGCAAAATCGATGTTTATCTATATAAGTATAATTGTATGTTTCTTAACTATTATCACTTCATAAACAAATGCTTGCAAATACAAGGAAAACAACACGTAAGTATTTTTCATTGTATGCCATTTTCAACCGATGAAAAAAACCGGCCAAGTGCGTGTCGGGCCACGCGCAGTGTAGGGTCCGTAGTTGCGAATGACAACTTTGAGTTCACACTCGCACCTCACAGTTAAACGACCAAAAACATCTAACAATGAAAATTGTATGAAAATTTACATTTTCGAGTACATTTTATAAGTTGGTTGCCTAGAACTTTTTAGCTTGTACTTACTCCCCTTTTACTTGTATGGGAGGGAGCTACCCTAAAAAAAATTTTTCTAGTTTTTTTGAACCATTTTATACATACCCATACCAAATTACAGCTTTCTAGTACTTATAGTATCTGAGTAAAACCGCGGACGGACAGACGGATAGACAGACATGGCGAAACTATAAGGGTTCCTTGTTTACAACGGAATCCTAAAAAATGGAGGAGGTTCAAAAGTCGACGCGTACACGCATAACTTTTAATAAAGTATTTCGATTTTGATAATTCTTTTTTGCACAATAGATTCGTCCCTCCTACCTATCACATTTTTGTTCCCCAACGTCTTAAACCCTGTCAACAACGCTTACCTGACGTTTTTGGGCGTAACGTAAGCGTGGAGCGAAATAAAAACAGCGTGGGTAAATAACGACTTCGCCTATTGACAGATTTCTCATATTACTGTTCATGCCTTCAATTGGCTTTTACGATTTTATAAGAAAGAGGAGCAGCTGGTATATTTGATGATTTTTCTTTTCTACCTTATCTATGAAAGAGAGAATCGACTTGATAAGAAGAAATAGAGAGAACATCGGATTTAACTTCTTACCTGTTTGTTTCTGATCATCATAGCTAACGTGGTGGCAGATTTGAAGAGTATTGGGTTCTTCGGCGGAGGACATTTTCTTGTTCGCCTGATGTTTAGGACGAAAGTCAGTGGGTATACCAGGATCGCCAGTAAGGAGACCAGGAACCGGAGAAACCGGCGCATGAACCCGTTCATCATGGCTGTCTGAAAAGAAGAGAAGAATTGTAAGTAAATATGTAAGTAAAGCATTATAGTAACTATAGGAAACACAAGCTAAACAAAGCTTATAAACATTAAAGAGACCTCTCCAGCCTGACTGGCCAGCGTGGAGAGTGTAGACCAAATCCTCTGACTGCTCTGGGTAATATATGGCTTTGGTGGTATAGAGAGTTCCATGCTCTGCACCAGGCTAAAAAAGACTCGATGATGACAGTATCATATAAAATTGAAAGCTAAACCAAACTACTGAATCAGAATCATTTCCACTTATTTAAGTACATGCATTTTTATTGAAAAATTGTTTCTTGGGATAGCTTAGAAGTTAATAGTTAAACATTGTACCTATGTTATAGTAGTATATACTACGGATTGAATTACGTATTGAAGCGAAGTAAAGAAAATAGAATAAATCACGAGAAATTAAGTAGCTAGTGTTAGTGTGTAAAATTTTTTATTGGTCGCGTAGTTGAACTTAAATATGCGAGGAGTATTTGTAAGATACATATCCTAGATTTAGGTTTGTTTCGCAAATTCAAAGTTGTTGGACATTTCTGTGTGTGCACTTAACAGTTAATTAGTAAAAAAAAGTTCATTAGCGTCAACGAATCTTGCACAGACATTTCGTACAGTTGTGGTTATTAATAAAGTAAATATACTCTAAAATTGTGGCCGTGTGGTTCCCGGCAGAGTAGAATAGGACCACTCCAAGTCTTCTCGTGGATGTCGTAAAAGGCGACTTAGGAAACACAAGCCGTCTGGCCAGCGTGGAGAGTGTAGGCCAAATCCTCTTGACTGTTCTGGCTAATAAATGGTTATGATAGTCAGAGAGGGTCGTGCTCCTGCAGTGGAGACTAAAAAAGACCTGGTGATGATGATGATGAGTCTAAAATTGATATTGAGTTGCACTTAGAGATGGGTTTTTTTAAATTACATTAGATTGTCCGTGATTTAGAGATATAAAACAATATATAAATAGTTAAGTATCAACTTAGTTTCGGAGTTGAAGAAATATTGGCTTTAATAAATAAATTATCTTCATACGCGTTACTACTATATGTTTCAATTAATAATGTTTCATACTGATAAGTCATTTTATAATGTAAACAAATGTTTATTACGTTTTGTTATCAACAACAGCTGGGCATTATGTAACTACTTTAATAAATAAAAATACTGTCACTTATTAGGAATATAAACTTAGAAATTTTTTGTTGTAACAATTACTCAGTGAATAAAATTTTTGAAAGGCCTACTTCTTTTGACGTAACGAGAAGAAAAAATATCTTTTACTTTTATTTTCCAATAAAACATGGGCAAGGGCCTGCTCTTATACGGAATAGAAACAGATGAGTATTACCAACCTCATAGGCAAATATTTTCATTACAGTTCCAACGACACAAGACACTACACTTTGTACTTTCACCACTGGTTTCGCCAAGTAAGGAGGGTACACCAAATTGTAGCTATTTAAAAAAACTTCTATCAACACAAAAGCTTGATAAATGCTAGCACTTAACACCATCAAGACTGCTCTAGTAAACACATTGACACTGGCATTGAAACACGAATTGAACACATTGATAAATAAACCGATCATTTTGTTAGTTACTGGTCATGCGTGCATTTATTAGTGATATTATTATAACACTGGAGGGCAGATACGGACGACAGATAAAATTCTAACTACTTACACATGGAATGATTCATTGTGTGGATAGTTGTTAATAGGGTTAAGTTCATTGGTACTATGAATACTAGATAAAAACTTTTAAAAAGTCGAATTATATTAGAAGAGTCCGCTATAAGTATGTGTATATTTTGTTGTTATATTAAATTTGCAAATAAAAAAACCGGCCAAGTGCGTGTCGGGCCACGCGCAGTGTAGGGTTCCGTAGTTGCGAATGACAACTTTGAGTTCACACTATTCACACTCGCACCTTACAGTTTAACGACCAAAAACATCTAACAATGAAAATAGTATGAAATTTTACAGTTTATAAGTTGGTTGCCTATAACTTTTTAGTTTGTACTTAGTACTCAGCTCTGATAGTTTTCCTTTAAAATTCAGCATATATACTACTGCTGTAATTTTTTTCACGTATCTATATATAACCGTTTAGCAGATAGAGGGGGGGGACACTTACCTCTAACAAAAATTCGCACTTTAAAACCAAATATTTCGGAAACGGATCCCTAAATCGAAAAATGGTGTTCTCAACCTCACAATATTTTAGAAAGACCTATTTAACGATACCCCACACGATGGGTAAATAGAGAAAAAAAAATTACTCCCCCACTTTACTTGTATGGGAGCTACCCTTAAAAAAAATATTTTTCAAAATTTTATTCTACCACTTTTTTGCCATGATTAATATACATACCCATACCAAATTACAGCTTTCTAGTACTTATAGTCTCTGCGTAAAACCGCGGACGGACAGACAGACAGACAGACAGACAGACAGACAGACAGACATGGCGAAACTATAAGGGTTCCTTGTTTACTACGGAACCCTAAAAACGGCAATAAAATCACATTTGATGTATGGGACCCTCAAATTTTTATTTTGTTCTGATAAAAGTATCTGTTGTTGTTATAGTGGCAATAGAAATACACCATCTGTAAAAATTCAACAGTCTGCTATGCTATCAGCGTAAATAGGATCCCGTTTTTACCCTTTGGCTACGGAACCCTAAAAAATCCAAGATTTACGTACCCAGAAACCATAATTTTAACAGCTTTATCACTTATTTACTTTGTCAGTGACTTGTTAAAAAATATCTTACACATAATAAAAACCAGGCTAAACAAATCATTCATTTTATACGTCTTTGACTTACAATTGCGACATGAAATCTTTGTTTCACAAGAGATGTGACGATAAAATAAATCAGCATCAGAATAATTCGGTGGCAGATAGATTTATCTGTAGTCACTTACGTGATGATAGTAACAAAGTTCAGTCATCATAAGATAAAGATGTCGTAATAGGTGCAAGCCCCCATGATAACAGAATATCTACGTTATACAGCGTGTAATTTGAACCTCGCCATACCCTTCCAGAGGTGACTTAGCCCGTCAATATGAACAACTTTGTCAATGGGATCAATGCTGGAATCTCATTTCTTTTCGATATTTTCATACAAGTGTTTAGCCTCCCGATATGATCAATCTCTACACGCGACGCGTGGCCGTGGGTATAGGAATTTGGAGCAGCGGTGCAGCGGTCAACACGCCTGCCTGCGACGCGGTGATCCCGGGTTCGATCAAGATGAAAAATGATCTTTTTCAGATTGACCTGGGTCTTAGATGTTTATCTATATAATGTATTCGTAATAATATATAGTATCGTTTAGTTAGTATCACATACCACAAGTCTCGAAATTACTTTGGGGCTAGCTCAATCTGTGTGATTTGTCCGATATTATAAAACAAAATGGCCAAGTGCGAGTCGAGTCAGGCTCACCCATTAAGGGTTCTGTAGATGCCAGCTTAGATAAGCCAAAACCTCTTTCATATTTCGTAAAGATAACTTTGTTTTACATAGTGTTTGTATGAACGACAAAGTTATTTTTGCGGTTTATGGAAAATACTATATTTCAAAAACTCTGATTGTACATCGTTCAAATAAATTTTCGTTGAAAATGTTTATTGACATCTACAGCATATATATTTTTTTTACTCTCTTTCTTAAAAGTTAGAGGGGCACACACACTTTTCACCACTTTCGAAGCGTATATCTTTTAAACTACCTATTTAAGTACTTTTTTGAGATTTAAGGAACCTAAATGACAATGTTTTAAAGAACTAGCTATACACCGCTCACGAATACGTTTGAAGAAAAAGAAAATTTAGTTCCATTTCCACGTATTTTACTTTTTTATTTTTGTATAATAATCGTAAAGCGGTTCACAGAATACATCTACCTAACAAGTTTCAACCGTGTAGTCTCAATAGTTTCGGAATAAAATGCCTGTGACATACGGACAGACGAATCTATAAGGTTTCCGTTTTTTGCCATTCGGCTACGGAACTCTTAAAATATATTTAGGTATCTTTGGTAGGTATACTTATATGAATGATATGCAATATGCTATGGTATAATTTAAGATATTTTTAACAAAAAAAAAAACGACTTCAATCCTATCAATTTGTTTGAATAAGTATAAAAATAAAATGGAAATAAGTTTAAATCGAACGGCATCCTTGAAACGTTTGTTCGGTTTTGTGTATTTTTTCAAAATGCGCTTGACATATTTCGATAAAAATTTAATGGGACCATCTGTAAAGTATTGAAGTCGGTTGAAAATAGCTTGAGCAAGGCAAAATTGTATTACAGATGCTATTGTGTTTCGTCGCCCGAAACTGAAGGTAGACAAGGTACTGCAGCCACGCAATGTCTTACATTGCGGTATCCGGTGGGTTACGACTTACGGTTAAGGGTACACTGAGCAAGGCATGAAACTAGAACAGACATACTTACATACAACTTATACAGGGTAGGTAAGTAGGTATTACTGTTTTATTGTCACCTTTTTAAAGTGTGAAGTGTCATTAGATTCGTAATCTTCTCCGAGGTGTCATAGGCTATGTGATGTCAGCAAAAAAATGATATGGCGGACATAAAATGTCATAAAGGGCAGTCGGGCAATAAATCCCATATTATCAACCGTCTTTTAGTTTTTTGTTTTAAACTGCGAGATTAACATTTAGACAGACTCGCAAGGTCTACAGCTTACAGTGCCACTTGTTATTAGATTTGAATCCTAAACATCCAACACAGGCCTAAGATTGAGGTTTTGAGAAGCATAAGCAGGGTAAGTACAAAAATAAAATGGATTCATATCGCGTAAAACATACAGAAGTTGTAACACTCTTTTTGTATAGAAAATATTTATTGCATCCGTCTTGTGAAATGTATTTAGCGAGTGCATTTGAAAAAGTAACACCATATTTGTAATAAGTTTTTTCAATAACAACATCGTCGTGTTTTTGTTATTGAAAAACTTATTATATACTTCTTCTAAATGTATTAAGCACACGTCACATGGTTGACGTCACAGATGATTTAAGTAAGCATACTTGTCACATTCAAATCAAAATTATTTAGACTATACGGACTATACAGACGAGCTCCGTGGCGCAGCGGTCAACACGCCTGCCTGCGTCACGGATGGTCCCGGGTTCGATCCCCGGTCAGGTCAAGAAGGAAAATGATCTTTTTCAGATTGACCTGGATCTTGGATGTTTATCTATATAAGTATCTATTATAAAATATAGTATCGTTGAGTTAGTATCCCGTAACACATGTTTCGAACTTACTTTGGGGCTAACTCAATGTGTGTGATTTAAAAAAAAAACAGTTATTTAGAATTAAACTTTTTAGAATGTATACATTCACGATGAATGACACATAACACTTTTTAGGCAGTTCTGTAATAAGTGCTAGGTGTATCCCCGTCTTTAGTAACTTCGCAACCGGCAACGGTCCCGTTGGCTAGATTCCGATACGGTGTTGCGGATTGCTGTATGTTTCTTGCTAATGACCAAACACAGAGCAGCAAGATTAAGATAACGTTATTATCTTATTACTGCAGTCCGCTAGTTATTCAGCTCTTCCATGCTGGTTTGGGAGAAAAGAAAAAACATAGAATATACCAGCTGCTTTTCTTCCCGCGCAGACCGTAAAAGCCGGTCAAGGGATTCAGCGAAACCCTTAGGAATCACATTGATAGGCGATGCGGCTAGCAACCCATCACTATTTTGATTCCGCTTTTCACCTTTACGCCCACTACGATGCTAAACGTGGCCTGTAGGTTTTATGACCTCGTGTTTTGTCTACCCCGCAAGGGACAAAGACGTGATAGATAGTATGTAGCAGTCCGCCCCGGCTTCACCCGTGGTACATACATAGCCTATAGCACTAAGGGATAACGCGTATCTATTCAATGGTGAAAGAATTTTCGAAATCGGTCCAGTATTTCTTGAGATTATTGCTTTCAACTTAACAAACTCTTTAGCTTTATAGTATGAGTATAGATAAAGCAAGTGGATCATCATTGTTTGCAAAAATTAAGATACTGCCTTCGTTAGTAAATATAGTCAAGTACATGCAGTACTAGCTTTTTATTATAAAAATATTTACAATATCCCAACTCCCAACTAATATTATAAATGCGAAAGTGAGTTTGTTTGTTTGTTTGTTACGCTTTCACGCCGTATCTACTAAACCGATCATCATGAAATTTTGCATACACATAGGTTAGGGTAGCAAGAAGGACACAGGCTATATATTACGCGGGCGAAGCCGCGGGTAACAGCTAGTATTTAATACTTGAATATCTATAATATTATGAATCAGAAAACAAAGATATGCTAACTATTCTACTGATGTTCATTTTATTTGGGTAGATTTCCAAAGGTATAAAAAGGAAATATATTTCAAAATCATTGATTAAAAAGAATGAAGTATTTTTGTTTGAAATTGTGTTGGTGATTTATAATTTGATGAAAGGCGACTGCATGCAGCGGTGATGAGAATGGCGAGATAAAATAAAAAAAATAAAAATAAAATAAATATATAGGGACATATTACACAAATTGAGCTAGCCCCACAGTAAGTTGTGAACTTGTGTCGCAGGATACAAGCTCAACGATACTATATTTTATGACATATACTTACATAGATAAACATCCAAGACCCAGGTCATTCTGAAAAAGATCGTTTTCCATCATGACCTGACCGGGGATCGAACCCGGGACCCCCGTGTCGCAGACTGGCGTGTTGACCGCTGCGCCACGGAGTTACTATAAAGGATAGAATACTAAATGAGTATTTGACAGGAAGTACTCCTATGGCGGAAAAACTAAAAGAAGTAGATTAGGATGGTATGGACGATCGCGCAAAGCGACAGAAAGAATTTTTTTTACAGATTTACATAGAAATAACTTTTTTAAATTACATACAAATTATTTTACTGACTGTACCTTTGAACTTGTTTTGGTCAATACTAATTTTAACAATGTCTAACAGTGGCATCCGTTCGGAATAGAAAATAATTAAAAATTCAAAGTAATAACAGTAGTACTCGTTCGTAGTATTGGATTGGAATAAATATTTTTTTTGTATGTAACTATTCATTGACTAAAAACCGGAAAGGCAGCCAACGTATTCGCAGTACGTAACCGGTTATGAGAAAGTAGATCATTGCATAGGCGAAATTAATTTTGTTCCGTTTTGGTACCAAAAAATGTTCTTTCGCACGTCAGAATCACGTTTATTTTAAAAGATTTATGTCTACGACTGCGTCGTCATTATAGTTAGCAGGCATGGACATAAATATTTAAAAAAAAAGTGTTAATGTCGGATTTTTGTGAGTTCCCCACATTGATCCCATAGGAAAAGTTGTTCATATTGATGGGCTGAGTTACCCTTTTAGGGGTATGTCGTGGATCAAATTACACGCTGTATATTTTTTTTTATTTTGTGTATTTAGTTGTAAACTAGATGTTGCTTCGACTGCAACTGGGTTTCGATTTTATCTTCAAATGTGCATATTTTTTCTTATTGTTTCTCCCTCCCTTCGGAGTTTTTTCCGGTTATAGAATGAGGAGTTAGAGCTTGGTGTCCGCCTTTTTATAAACTAATTCGATATATGTCAATCCGTACAACAGTTTTGCAGTATAACCGTAGCAGGATGACAGCCAGATAAACAGTGAAAATCTTTTTTTGATATACATTGTACATCCTTAAACGCTATCTATTTATTTCTTCGAAACGTATCCCATAAACAGAGGATGCAATTTTTTGAAATTATTTGTGTAATGTCGGTAAATTGGATAACATACTTTGGAACGTTCTTTACACAAAAGGGATTCACACACAACTAATATCAATTTAAGTTATCTATCATGCAAGGGTATTCGTAATTATTACGAATCAGGTAGATGCGTTTGGCAACCGCTAAGCCAAGTTTGGTCAAGTCTTGCAACACACCTCTCGCGCCTCTAAATCTTTGTCCCTTCATGTAATGGCCACATAAACTACTGCGCGTTGAGTATGTTATGATACGAGTATGCCGGCTCTAGGCGCTTCTAAGTATTTGTTTTACCTAGTTTAAAGGCTCACTTTCTCGCCATTAAGCTAGTCAACTTCAGGTCGTTATTCTTTTGCATGATGCTTATCTCACTCAGCAAAAGAACCAAGATAATTAACATGAGGCGTTAAGATTTAAAAATAAAAATATCTCTAGATCATCATCATCTCAGCCGAGGAGTGTCAGAGATCGGGGGTCCGTAGAGAGGGGGGGAGGGATATATATGATTTGGAAAGTTTCTATCATCACATAACATAAATGTATATAAAAATACCTAATTAAAAAGTGCGCGCATGAAAATTGACAAAATCATTTTTAAAGTTCCATCACACATAACTACTCTCAGTGAATGGCCAGTGTCCATCCTATACATATAGGGACAAATATAATCAGGTAGCTGGCTATTCTCCAGATTTTGAAGTTATAATTTTATAAATAATATATTTTAGAGAAGCTCCTGTCGTTATTTCTTACATCAGATTTTTAGGGTTCCGTAGTAAACAAGGAACCCTTATAGTTTCGCCATGTCTGTCTGTCTGTCTGTCTGTCTGTCTGTCCGTCCGCGGTTTTACGCAGAGACTATAAGTACTAGAAAGCTGTAATTTGGTATAGGTATGTAAGTATATTAATCATAGCAAAAAAGTGGTAGAATAAAAACTTGAAAAAAAATTTTTTTTAGGGTAGCTCCCATACAAGTAAAGTAAGGGAGTAATTTTTTTTTCTCTATTTACCCATCGTGTGGGGTATCGTTAAAAAGGTCTTTGAAAAATATTGTGAGGTTGAGAACACCATTTTTCGATTTAGGGATCCGTTTCCGAAATATTTGGTTTTAAAGTGCAAAATTTTGTTAGAGGTACGTGTCCCCCCCCTCTATCTGCTAAACGGTTATATATGGATACGTGAAAAAAATTACAGCAGTAGTATATATACTGAAGTTTAAAGGAAAACTATCAGAGCTGAGTACCAAGTACAAACTAAAAAGTTATAGGCAACCAACTTATAAACTGTAAAATTTCATACTATTTTCATTGTTAGATGTTTTTGGTCGCTAAACTGTAAGGTGCGAGTGTGAATAGTGTGAACTCAAACTTGTCATTCGCAACTACGGAACCCTACACTGCGCGTGGTCCGACACGCACTTGGCCGGTTTTTTTACATGTAATTAAGAAAGAGCTCGTTGTTGCTTTTGATTCCACAGAGGTGCGAGATAGAAAAAAAAATAAAGCTATATGAGCCTCGCTACCGGCGAAAATTACTTTTGCTAGTAGCATGAATGGGGTGGCTCGTCCGGGGAAGTACCACACTCTCACAGTAAATCGACGTTTGAGTAGTAGATTTACCGCTGCTACGAGTATGCTTCGTTCGGTGAGTGAGAGATCCGGAGGCCCATCTGCCTCTCCTCTCTAGGGAGGGAAAAATAAATAGCCGGCAACGCTCCTGTGACACCCCTGGTGTTGCAGTTGTCCATGGCCAGTGGTGATTACTTACCATCAGGTGACCCGCTTGCTCGTTTGCCGTCCTATGACGTCTTCATCCACTAGTGCGATATCAGCTGTAAATTTTCTAATAGTACTAACTATCAACTGTTAATTAATACTTCAAATTTTGTATTGAATTATTTGTAATCGTTACCTGACAAACCTCACTCCGTTAAAAATGAGATATTTTTATAATTTTTTCGCATTATCCATAAAAACGGGTCACTCATGTGCTAATTCGTCGGGATAGCCGTCTATAGTTTCGGACTCGCCAGGAGCCCATTTACTGCGAGCGCGGGACGCGCAGTAGTCGTAATCTCGAAACTATAGTCGGCAATCCCGACGAAATACGAGTAGCACGTGAGTGACTCGTTTTTATACATAGTGCCTTTCTATAACTCACGTAAGTTTTTATAATATATTTTTGTAGTTATTCTTCTATTTGGGAAATTGGGTATAAGGCGTGTAAAAACCTACTAATGTCAACCCCTATGCTTAAAATCTATTAATTCTCATTACTAACCATGATTAACGCTTTTTAGCCGAGTACATCAGAAGGAGTAATAATTGCAGAGTTTCGACAGCACCGACCCGGCACGCTCGGCTGCCCAGCTTCCAGTCTTACGAAATTTGCAGTCGTTGACTTCATACGCCGTTTGTATTTGCGTTATTCCGGAGAATGTATAGTACGGTACTGCAAATATTGGCCATACGTTTGTTAATTGTTTGCGTATGCGTGTGTCTATTCAATCGGCGTCTTACTTACATGGCTTGCATTCTGGCAAGATTCGTGGCGCAGCGGTCAACGCCTGTGATACGGATGGTCCCGGGTTCACTCCCCGGTCCTGTCAAAATGAAAAATGGTCTTTTCCAGATTGACCTGGTTCTAGGATGTTTATCTATATATGTATTTGTTATAAAAATATAGTGTCGTTGAGGATCCCATATCACAAGTCTTAATTAAGAGCTTACTTTGGGGCTACCTCAATCTGTGTGATTTGTCTGTTTATATTTATTTATTATTATTTTGTAATATCAAGATGACAGCCGCGACGTTCCTTCTAAAACACAGAGGTGCCCGAAATCTTGTGTGTTTTTGAACTTGATCCATTAAATTAATATCCTTCACTCTACACCACTGTCGAACCTCAAGAGATTTACGGTGGAATAGAGGAGATAAAGGCCAACAATGGCATAATATGCTATACCCACTATCATTTTCAATGGGTCCATGAATAGGTACATAATCTGTTCAAATAAAATTTACTTATTTAAATCCGCAAAGGTTACAGATTGAATTTCAAACCTTAAGGATTAATGTTAGCATTGCCGACATAAATACCTATGTGAATTATGATCGAACAATAAAGGTGTTTTTTTTTCAATAGATTTTTTAAGATTCCTTATCCAAATTGTAGAAACCGGCCAAGTGCATGTCGGGCCACGTGCAGTGTAGGGTTCCGTAGTTGCGAATGACAACTGTTCACACTCGCATCTCACAGTTAAACGACCAAAAACATCTAACAATGAAAATTGTATGAAAATTTACATTTTCGAGTACATTTTATAAGTTGGTTGCCTATAACTTTTTAGTTTGTACTTAGTTCTGAGCTCTGATAGTTTTCCTTTTAACTTCAGTACATATGCTACAGCTGTGATTTTTTCACGTATCAATATATAACGATACCCCACACGATGGGTAAGTAGAGAAAAAAAATACTCCCCCACTTTACTTGCATGGTAGCTACCCAAACAAATTTCTTTTGCAAGGTTTTTTTCTACCACTTTTTTGCCATGATTAATATACATGCCTATACCAAATTACAGCTTTCTAGTACTTATAGTCTCTGAGTAAAACCGCGGACGGACAGACAGACATGGCGAAACTATAAGGGTTTCTAGTTTACTACGGAACCCTAAAAATAGGGTCCCGACCCTATTTGATAAAATAACTGTCCGTCTGTCTGTCTATCTATCACTAGGCTGTATCACATGAATACATGATGTATTTCTGTCACCACTATAACAACAAATGCAAAAAACAGGCTCCCATACAACAAACGTGATTTTTAGCTGCTTTTTGCTCGATAGTCTAATGCAGTATAGATGATGGAATGGAATCCTTCGTGCGCGAGTCTGACTCGCTTTTACAAATTTTTAGAAGATGAACTTCTGATTGCCGATTTCAACCAATTGCTGACTCAGCATTGCTAAGAAAATTATCTGAAAGTGAATAGTTAATTAGGAAGAAAACTAGTATAAAATGCTTAATCACTAGGTTTCACTTTTATAGGTATGTGAATGGATTGCGTCACTCGAATAAACATTCGAGATAAGTTTTGGAGATCTACTCCAAAACTTATTTCGAAGAGAGAACAGAAGAAAAAGAGAAAGAATTTTCTCTTAAATTCCAGTAAAAATATTTGAATTGATAATAAAACATCATAAAAGACATAAACTATATTACTACTATTTATTTATTGAACTCTCATGATTTTTTAATTTTTTATTGTTGATTTGGCATTAAGGGGGAACAGTAGGCACAGTAGCGACGCCAATCATTTTATTCCTAATACTTTACAAATAGAAAGAAATTCAAGAATATAAACAATACACGCCTTAGTAAATAACTTGAAGTATTTTTGGAATCATGTTTTGATATTATGAGAATCAGTCATTGAGAGAAAAAGTGATAACCGCCAAAAACGGCCGTTTTTGGCGGTAATCAGATTCTCATAATTCTCACTGATTCCGATAGTAATAAACATGATTCAAAAAATACTTCAGGTTATTTACTAAGGCTTGTATTGTTTATATTCTTGAATTCCTTTCTATTTGTAAAGTATTAGGAATAAAATGATTGGCGTCGCTACTGTGCCTACTGTTCCCCCTAAACGATAGGCGTATATGAGCTTGCTGGATAAATCTCACGGGGCTCTCAGAGCCACTAGTTATTATTGAGTTTTAAAATACATACATATACTTAAAATATAAATAACAAGGAGTAGAATACAGAGGCTTAATTAAATATTGTATTAAGGTGCTGTAAGAGTTTTACTTGATGAGTAAACACTTTATTTACCAGCAATTTATTGGTTCTTTGTACATCTCGATCATAACTTATTACTGTTTCACACCCATATGTTAGGTGGGTTTAGGTGCATGCAATTCAAAACAATCTTGTTTTTGTAATGCTCGAACAAATGTTTTACTTGATGATTACGTTTTTGTCGGCCTTTGAAAGAAAATCTGAGTCAAATCATGAGTAAAACCAAAACCACTAATTCTTTTAAGTATTTATTAGGGTTGTACAGTCTGAATCAAACTTTATGGCGACTAGAAACATCGCGCGAGTCGATGCACAGTACACAATATTAGGATCAGCGGGGCGCGCGGGACGAGGCGGGCGGGGCGCGTAATGCGCAGTTCGCTGCTAATATCGAGCCCTCATATAGTTTGATTCGCATTGCAATTAATATCAAGATGTGTACGCACTAGCGTCCAAAGCCTAGCGCGTGTGTGTAGATTGGGCAATAATATAAGGTCGTACATTGCGTGCCAGTCAGGTGAATGTAACTTAATAAAACTTATAAAGATAACATTGCGAATTAAATTTACAACATAACAAAGCATCTAGTTTTTCTAAGAATTTAACTGATGATATGTAGTTCGAGGTTTGTTTCATAGGTAATGTTTAAAAAAAGTAATTATTGTGACTTAAATAAAAAAAATACTTACAAATCCAAGACCTTAGACCAAGACCAATATTAGTACCTATGTATTTTGATTATAGTATCAAAAAATTCGAAGAATCATTTAGCGAAAAAATAGCGACTATGGCACCTAAGTATTATTTATCAATATTACTTAGAGATTTTTGAGTTAGACTCAGTTTTATCCATAGAGACATGTATCTAATGAGATGTATGTAAATAAATTCTATTCCAATATTATAAATGCATATGTTATTATTAGCTATCTATCGGAAGTGTGTACGTGTTACTTTACGTCAACATTTTAACCATTGAACAATTTGTAATAAAATTTACGGAGAGGGACATAGGCATGTTACTTTACACCCTGAAAAAAAAAAGTACGATTTCTAAAATGAATTCTTACCTTATCTCTTTCTTTCTTTCTTATCTTTCCCTTCTATACCTGACTGACTCATCCAGAAGGAGAATAATGTCCAACTTAAATATACATATCCTTCCGCTGAAACTATAATGGGTTTCAATTTAAATTAGCAATTATTATTAGTTTTCAATAATTTAGCTAGTATTTTGCTAAACATCGCAGTATATGTGAACGTTTGCACTAACTTGAAAGAAAATGCCTGAATGGCAAACACAGCACTAGAATATCCACCCAATCCACTTTTTCTTGGTCGTTAAATACACATTATCTCTATAAACAGCAAATTATTATGACCACCGGCAATAACCAAGATACATCGAGAAATCTGCAACTAACGGTATTAAATTCTAGGTGGACCACTTAGCCAGGCATTGCACCAATATGCTAGCTGGGGTAGCTGTTACAGTAACGGTATTTAATACTTTATGAAAAACTAGATTCTCCCGCGGCTTCTTTCGCGCAAAAATTTTCCTGGCTGTTTATCGCAAATCCCATTGGAACAGTACAGTACTGTTTATCTGGGATGAAAGGTACCCTATGTCCTTCTTAGTACCTTAATCATTGTGTATGCTACATTTTAAGAAGATTGGTTCAGTAGATAAAGCGTGAAGAGGATAGTTGGGACTAGATTTTACTCGAGAGTTTGCCGGATAGACGAAACTAAAAGTCGGACTAAAAAAACCCTTTTTTTGGACTAGGTATGGGTAGTCCAACTTAGGAAACAATTACACATTTCAAGTGAGGTAATACACAAAACAAGTAAATAACAGTTTTGAAGTTTTATTTTTACAGCTTTATCTCTTTGAAATTATTTTAATTTCCATCGAGATCTGCTTCTTGTAAATTGTAATAAGTATTCTTTGAGTAAGTATATGCTTTATTATTATGTACTTATCTCTGTCGATCGATCTGTCTACAGATCTAAATAAAAAGATAAATTTTCATTGCATTTAATGCTAAATTTATTTTATTTAAATCAAAAACTTTATTTGCGTGAAGTATAATATTTATTGAAATACAAGCGTAGGAATTCATTTTAATACATGCGGTTCAGTATGTATTAAAATGAATTCCTACGAGCGGGCTAGCGGTATTATAAAATATTTCGTAACTATGCTGCGAGTACGAATACCTTGTCTTCATGGTCCTTCATCGTTATTATTGCATCTTGCATTCAAAAATTATGTAATATGTCATGAATAATGAATATGTATGGCAGTGGACATTTACATACAACCTGATGATGATGATGAATGAATATGTCCATAGATTCGCTGTGGGCGGGACAATCCCTGTTTCGGGATGTATGTCTTGCTGGCCCAGTCGGAGTGAAAATACCCTGCGTTGGTTGGTTTAACTTATATAGGTCGTATCGCTTCTAGGTCTGGACTTCGCAGGTCCAAATTTGCAAAGTAGTCGCAAGTGGTTGTAAATCGTGACCAACTGAATACCACAAACAGTGCGACGAGTTGCAGTCTGTAATTGTACCGCTTTTGTACTAAACGTATGGCTTAGATTATTCTTATATTCACGTTTTATAAAGGTACTTAATTTGTTAATGGGAAACTTGCATGAAGAGCCGAATTCAAAAATGTTTCTGTATATTCGTGGCGCAATGGTTACCACGCCAGACAGCGACACGGGGGTCCTGGGTTTGATCCCCGGTCAAGTCTTGATGGAAAACGATCTTTTTCAGATTAACCTGGGTCTTGGATGTTTATAAGTATATATATAAGTATATATTATAAAATATAGTATCGTTGAGTTAGTATCCTACGACACAAGTTCACAACTTCTGTGGGGGTTAGCTCAATATGTGTGATATGTCTCTACATATTTATATTTATCAAATATGGCATATATGCATAGAAGTAGGAGACGAAATTTTATTTTAAATCTATTAAGCGAAATATGATAAGTAATTAAGTTTTTACATCATGCGTACAAAATACTACTTGACGTCACTATTCCCTAGTATTTTCAAAGGAACGTTTAGACCGAGACAAAATAATTGACTTTGTAACCTTTATATCTTAAATAAATACCGGTAAATAAGGTTATTTTTATACTGATAATAGGCACATCAGTGAAAAATTACCTTGTTTGAAAGGTTTTTTCATAGCACATGGAACAAAAATTGTGCAAGTTGTTAACAACCTCTAAGCCATAGCTATACGTATATGTTTCAAAGGTTCAGATCAAATAATGTTTTTATTGCGTTTTAAGATACGTTGTCTGATGAAAAGCAATGATGAGTTAGACCTCATCGTTGCTGTAATACCCTAGACGGTGTTGCACGCAAACACAAATACTGCCTATTCACTCTTGCCTTGAAAATCCCTAAATTGTTTGAGTAGCAAAACAGTGATGCGGGGAAGGAATTCCATTCTTTAGCAGTTTGCATAATGAAGGAAGACTACGCGTAAATCTTGTCTATCATCTACTAGGGATATATGTTCTCCTCAAGGAACAATAATATGTGGAAACCTGTTCATCCCGATCTGAAGCTCTTCTGTAGATAGTCTCCGCAACTAGTCAGTTATTTTCTTTTTTGTGTTAGGCGATCAAAGTTCTGTCTCTAATTATAATCATTTAGTATTACCTAATCTTTATTCATTAACTATTTATTTATTAAGCAACTGTTTGAATGACGTGACGTGCGTGATCCCATAATCTATGTACAAAGGGTACACTTTAATGAGAAACTATCACACCTTTGTCACTTATAGGGCTATAACGTAAGTAGTCATTTCCATTAAATGAATTATCTATCCGTGCTTGGAAATTCATCTGCATATTACCATCATCATCATTATCAGGTCTTTTTAGTCTCCACTGCAGGAGCATGACCCTCTCTGTTCTACCAGAGCCATATATTAGCCAGAGCAGTCAGACGATTTGGCCTACACTCTCCACGCTGGCCAGACGGGTTGGAGAGGTACTTTGCATGTTACCGTTTTACAATTATATTATATATACTATGTAAAATAAATGCAAGTTTCATTCTGTATATTATGATTCAAGTAAGTTAAGTTGATCATTAAAACGGGAGTTGTTGTGAGCGAGGAGAATAAAGTTACGAGTGTTATATAAATGCTCACGAGAAATCATACGACGTTTTTCAGCACACATGGCAGTGGAAATAATCAAACGAATTACAAATTTATCTTGTTTGTTAAGTCTCAATTGATGACTGATCGCTTATACACTTATTTATTTGTTATGAAAAATAGGTTAGTTAATAGATGAATAGTCATAATAAATAAGTATTAAATTGAATTCTCGGTGCTAATATACGAAACTGCGCGTTATTTTTCTGTAGAGCTGCTTTTTGAGTATATCAGTGCGGCGCCGTTAACTTCATATACAGTCTTATGTGAAATGAATAAGGATAAAAAGATTTTGTATTCTACTATGTTTAAATGTGTAATTCGCTATTAAATCAATAAAAGTAGTAGAATTTGTTTTAAAATGTATGTGCCTAGTACGCTTGCTAAGCAGTGTTCTTAGTTTCAAAATCTTTTTCAAACTCTTTGCTAAATAGAAATTAAAAGCACTTTACCGCTCAAGTTTTTTTTATTTTACATCCACATTATTTTCTCTATAAATTACTTGTGGGTACCTATTCTCATCATCATCATCAACCAACAGGTCTTTGTAAGTCTCAAATGCAGGAGCACGCACGACCTTCTCTAGACTACCAGAGCCATATATTAGCCAGGGCAGTCAGAGGATTTTGGCCTACACTCTCCACGCTGGCCAGACGTGGTGGGTTGAAGTGGTCTCTTTGATGTTTATAGCGTTGTTGAGCTTGTGTTCCCTTAGTCGACTTCTACGACATCTACGGGAAGTCTTCGAATTCTACTCTGCCGGGAACCACACGGCAAAGCGTGGGTATAATAATACGCTTCTTTATGAGTGAAAAATCGGTGTCACTTTATGACACGTCGTGATATGATAAAAACAATTATAATTAGACCTAATAACTTTGCATTGTTATGGAAAATCTATACTTTGGTTGATTGATTGATACGTATTGTCATTAAATCTTGTACTTAAATGATGGCAATGTTAATAGTCACAGAGATCATGAATGTCAATAAAGTTGAGAAACATGCATGACAGTTTATGATAGAATGAATACCTAATGATATTTTCTTAACCGTACTTCATTTACACTTTTAGGTAGAGGTCTTGTTCTTCAAGGCCGTAGATAACCCTTCAAAATGTGTTATGGTTTTCTATTTGCAGTTTAAAGTGTGAACGTAAAGCTTTTATCTTCGCTTTATTACAAATTGTTTTATTTTAAATGGTCCCTCTATTTGATATAAACATTTCAAATGGGGGTCAGCACCAGCCAGCCAGCCAACCCGCCCTAAAGCCTTAAAATTTAATGCTAATGCATAAATTAAAAGTCGAAGAAAAGCCCGAAATTGATTCCAAGCAGAAAAATACAAAAGCTGAGGCTGCAACCGGAATCGTGGCCAGTTGAGAATGAGATATTACAATTTGTACAGTTTATTTTGAAAAATAATCTGTATTATTAAATTGTTGGGGATGGCAACATTCACGTGTGGCTTTGTTTACGATTGTTCCGAAACAAATTGACTTTCATAATCTGACTAAATCCCGTGAAATAAACTATTGAAAGGCTAGAATTATGCTATTATAAACGATTGAAATGCTAGTAATCTAGAATAGCTATTCACTAGTTACGGACAAATTGACATAAATATTTATCGTATAAAAGCTAAAACAAAAAGTCAAATTATTTATTACTATAACTTTGCACAAATTACTTGCATAAATTCTAAAAATTAAGGTATTAATAATGTTTTTGTTAGGAATATCCCCCTGTTCTATGGTTCCCGTGATCAGTTCTTACAATCATTTTTTCTTGAGACAGTCTTAGAGAGATTAACATAGATTGAAAAACAAAGTGTGTTAACGTTTGGATAAACGTAACATCAATTATTGCGCGGTTGCGAAAAATAAAACCCTATTATACGACACGTTGGTTAACTTTGTTCAGGGGTACTATTTTTAAACGTGTGACCACTCGTCTTCGAACGATTTTTAATGAAAAAACTACTCGTTTACGAACGGCGCTATTTCGAAAATCGTATACCCCAGTTGCGTTTCCGTCATGAGTCGTGAGATGGACACGAAAGTGAAATCGTCTTGGACCGTGTTCCGAACACAGAAACGTCAAAACTTTCTGTTTTTTTTTTGAGTGGTCAGTTTTAAATGTTTACTCTCGGTTTCAGTTTATATATAGGGAGAAAGAATATAAGGAGGCAATAGATACTCTTATTAAAATAATGGGAAAAACGCGGGCAGCATTTTTTTCCCATATCTTATTTCTTAATTTTAATGAGGTTTTCAGAATAGCCTTGTAAATGCATAAAATATGAGGAGTACATTTTAGGATTTTATTGTGACCTTGTTTTAGATGCTTATTTTGGAAAAGCACTAATGCAAAAAAAGCTAGCCGCTTTATTTTTGTTTATAAAGTACTTACTTTACAAGGAAAAAATTATACTCTTGATAATCTGAAAAGAATAAATGTCTAAATTTTTCATTTGTAAATATTACTCGTACCTATGAAAAATATAATGTTCCTAAATTTTCAGTAATATGAGCTTTGCGTAGCTTTCCGAAAAACTGAGCATGACTTTCTGATAACACAACATGTATTTTTTTAGCACAATCATATATTTCTATGAAATAATATTTAGATTATTTTATTACAGGCTAGTTACTCACAGTTTACGAATGTAGTCCAGTAGAAATAAAACACAACAAACGATCAACGTAACACAATGCAACGTGCGCACCGAACGGCGCGCGAGACTGACTCCGCCGCGATTCGAAATTCGAAGTTTCGAACAGTCTCTACGGGTGTGTCGACTCCATTGTTGCGATCCGTTATGAATGATTTATTCTATTGCAACAGGTTCTTTTTCGATTATGAATCAGTTTATTCTTAATGAATATTTAGATTTTGGCATGTGTATTGCATGTTGTCAAATACTAGGCAAGTTTATTTGTAATGTTAATTTTATGATTACTATATGTTGTCAAGCGAAAAAAAGCATGAGTTATAGAGAACTTTTCTTGAAAGGGAAAAAGAGAGTATTTTAAAAAATAAATAAATATAATATATGGACAAATCACACAGATTGAGCTAGCCCCAAAGTAAGTTCAAGACTTATGTTATGGCATACTAACTCATCGATACTATATTTTATAACAAATACATATAAAGATAAACATCCAAGACCCAGGTTAATCTGAAAAAGATCATTTACCATCTTGACCTGACCGGGGATCGAACCTGGGACCATCCGTGTCGCAAGCAGGCATGTTGACCGCTGCGCCACGGAGCTCGTCAAAAAAATATAACGTATAATGTGATGCTTGACTTTAAGAAATCATATACGAGAAAATACTCCCGCGTATTTTTTTTGTATTTGTATCTTTATCCTTTGATAACCTGCATTAATTCTGGGAAAAGATAAATGATGCGTCAAAATATGCATCAAAAGTACTCAATTACAAATATCAGATATACGTTTTTACAACTTATTACATTAGCTTATTACACATGAACCATCAGTTCATAGAGTTAAGGAACATTCTTTTTCATCTTCTAATAATCAATATATGAATTAACCATTCCATTTAAATATTATTAAGTACTTCTTTTTTACAAGATGTATGGGTTGGTTTTTAAACATAAGTGAAACTAGTTTTTGTTTAAGTAAACATTTTATAGACCTTGCATGTTTCAACGAATCATATGATTCTAGTGGACATACCCCTGTTGGCTAACCCACTGTTAGTGGTTTCACTCGTTTTTCTAAAGAGTTCATTATCTATAGCAAGCGATCCCACATGGAGAAACTTATCAACAAATGTAGGTCAGTTTTATCAACTTATACTGCATTGACCCGGGTTTAGACAAGGTGTTGATTGTTTTTTACTAGAAATTTTCGGTCATTATAGCCTATGTCAGCCGCAGAGATGTCAAACTTTGAACACTGAATTTAAATTAAACGTATACTTTGGCTCTGTCTACCTCACAGGGGATAAAAACGTGATAGTATTTATGTCATCATCATCATCATCAGGTCTTTCTAGTCTCCACTGCAGGAGCACGACCCTCTCTGTACTACCAAAGCCATATTTTAGCCAGAGCAGTCAGAGAATTTGGCCTTCACTCTCCACGCTGGCCAGACGGGTTGGAGAGGTCTCTTCGATATTTATAAGCTTTGTTTAGCTTGTGCTTCCAAAGTCGCCTTCTACGACATCCATGGGTAGACTTGGGAGTGGTCCTATTCTACTCTGCCGGGAACCACACGGCGGTAGGCAGTATTTATGTACTAAATTCAAATGTATTTAAAATGATTTGAACGTAAAGTTTAATTTTTGTTATGTATCTATCTTATGCTGTCGTCTGCACAGTGACTGTTAATTCTATTTCATAACAAATTTAAAAATCCAATAGTGTAATGCACTAGAAAATTACTTGTAGTATTTTGGTATTCATCATCATCATCATCACCGGGTCTTTTTTAGTCTCCACTGCAGGAGCACGACCTTAGTATTTTGGTATTACGTTTCATTAATATTTTTTTATGAAGAAGAAACACAGCTACGCAAAAACGGCCACTTTTGGAATATACCGGTTTTTCTCTATTAAGTAGGTAACCCGTTTTCGTCTAATATCAGTTTCAAAGACCCTTCGAATTTAGTGTATCTGAATTTTCCTGTCTGAGTAGTACCAGAAGAGAAGTCAGCTGACTAAAGTGTTCAAAATAGTGATGTGTTGCTAGCCGCATCGCCTAATGACATGATTCCTCACGCCCATTCCCTCGATCGGCTTTTACGATCTATGCGGGAAGAAGAGCAGCTGGCACATTCTACGTTTTTTCTTTCCTCCCAGATCAGCGTTGAAGCATTTGTTAGACTGCTATTATTAATTTCCTCTTCGGGTTTAGGCTATAAGTGCAAGACCTTGAGAATCTCGCAGCTTAATCACGAGTAATCGGTGAAAGTTCGCGGAAATCGGATCATCGGATCATTGACCTCTACATTTCTCCGTTGACACTACTTTTATTTTCTACTACTTTTTGCCCCCGACTGCGCTCACGTTTATGTAGGTCTTTCAGAAAGAGTTCTTGTTCCTGGGCGAAATTATATCCTTTGGTCTCCGCAATCTTGCTAATTCGCAACATGCTCTGATGATTCGAAGTGTAAGAAACAAACATATTACTTTCACATTATTATAATAAACTAGCTGTTACCCGCGGCTTCGCCCGCGTAATATATAGCCTATGTCCTTCTCGATACCCTAACCTATGTGTGTGCAAAATTTCATGATAATCGGTTCGGTGAAACAAACTCACTTTCGCATTTATAATATTAGTTGGGATATGTTGGGATAAATCACAAAAATTAAGCTAGCAATACAGTAAGTAAGTAGTGAGTTTGTGAGAATTTGTGTTTTTCGTAGGATGAACTAGACCTCGAACTCAACGATAAGTACTATCCCAGACCCAGGCAAAAGAGAAGAAGTGGCGTAACTATAAGGAAACTTACACTAGGTATATTTTTTTCTGTAAATTTTTTATTTTATTTAAAAAAACTTCCTTAGTCTTCCTGATGTCTCTTATAGGGGGACATTTTATTCCACTGTTGCCAGCAACCAATTAATCTTTAAATAAATAGGCTAATTTCCTAAATAAATTCTTTTAAAGTAATTAGTAAGTGTAGTAGATTTTTTTTTAAATTGCACCCGTAATTTTTCTTTTGTCGTTCAAATAAAAATTGATAAAGATGTAGCCCGTCACTGACCGATACCATTTTTACCGGCCTTTTGTGTCGTGAGCCCCTCTCCTGCACTTTCATGCGTTTTTAGGGTTCCGTAGTAAACAAGGAACCCTTATACTCGTATAGTTTCGCCATGTCTGTCTGTCCGTCTGCGGTTTTACTCACAGCCTAAGTATTAGAAAGCTGTAATTTGGTCTGGGTACATACCCAGACCGATATAAATTATGACAAAAAAGTGGTAGAAAAAATCTTGAAAAAAATTTTTTTTTTAGGGTAGCTTCCATACAATTAAATTGGGAGTAATTTTTTATTTTCTCTACTAACCCATCGTGTCGGGTAGACAATAGGTCTTTAAAAACAACAACAGAACACCATTTTTCGATTTATGGATCTTTAAAGTGCAAATTTTTGTTAGAGGTAAGTGTCCCCCCTCCCTCTATCTGCTAAACGGTTATGTATGGATACGTGAAAAACATTACAGCAGTAATACATATAACGATGTTGAAAGGAAGGCTTATTAGAGCTACGTACTAAAACCAACTTATTGAAATATAGCACTTTTTTATAAACCACAAAAATAATTTTGTCATTCATACAAACACCATGAAAAAAGTTGCTGGCGAAAAATTATAAAGGTTTTTGGCTAATATAAGCTTGCTTCTACGGAACCCTTTATGGGCTAGGTCAACTCGCACTTAGCGAATTTTTTTTTGTTCTTTATGATCTTTTGTTTCATTGAAAAAGGAAAAAAATATGTATCTAAGATTTTTTGATAATCTATTTATTTAGAAACACTTTAAAAAATAATGCCTTTCCTTATTCACTTAAAAATTAGTACAAATTAGTTGTGTCGCAAAAGGTACAAATTTTTTTTTCACTTTTGTAGTTTTTTCAAATTATGCATGTAGGTTGTTATCAGGATTTTAAGTGTTTGTTTCTTAATTAAGCACCAAAGAAATATCTACAAGATAAAAAATTGAGTTTGTCCTGTGTGTTACGGTAAAGTAATGTCGTGATTTCTCCCGAAAAAAAAACCACAAAATTTGTAAATTTTTACATTCTCTCTTGGTAATCGTTTTGTTTATGTCAGCATATAAAAATAATTCAAAATAAAATGTATAATTGTAATGTTAGACATATAGATATAAGAAAAAAGTTAGGTTTGTGATTGACACATTCGGTATCAAAGTAGATACGTTATGATCAAAAAAGTTAAATAAATATATTTGTAAATTTTTGTTTTATTTATTAGATTGGTAGTGGTATTGTTTTTTAAGCAATCGGAGCCATCAAAACTCAGATTTCTTGTAGGTATTAAATTATTGTTAATTCGTAACGATCAGGGCTAAATGTAGTATCACCTTCTTATTTTTATTTACTTAAGTATAAACATATTAATAAAAAAATAACCTGGGCATATGGTCTCAACGCCTTAATCTTATGATTTGTTCTCAGAGACGCGCATAGATGGCGTCACTCGAAAATACACAACATTGTATCTACCGTTTTATGAGAATAAAATAACATGATTCACAAAATATATCTTATTAAAAATCAAAACAATATTTTAAGCATAATATTTTAAAATGACACCGTATATTTAGTAAGTTAAAGGCTAACGCAGATTACCGCCATCTAGTATCGACTACCAAGCAACTCTCCTGCGCCATACATTCGCCTGCTTTTGGCAACCTTAATTTGGTCCAATATTTTTGTATGAGGTGGGCAGTCTATTACGTTAGTATTATATTGTCTTTGACCAGGGGCATACCATTTATAGTAATCTAGCTGTTACCCGCGGCTTTGCCCGTGTGATATATAGCATATGTCCTTCTCAATACCCTAAACCTATGTGTATGCAAAATTTCATGATTAAATTATTCTACACACCTGTGCTTATTTATAGTAAGTATACTATAAGTATAGTTTATTCTTCAAGCTTTTTAGGTTTTTCTAAACATGCCCATAAAACTTTTTAGTCTTAGAAGACGATATAATAACGCCATCTTGCAAAATAATGACAAATTAAAACACGCTGTTATTATCAGAACGCAAAACCAGCTTTTCTATAAACTGAAATTTTGATAAGACTAGACAGATGGCGCTGCTAGTACTATTTGTAGAGGAAAGTTTTATGATTATGAATGAAACTTGTTACACTTTTGTGAATACTCTGTGCAATTTGTCGTCATACATCATTGGAAAAAAAATCTCATTTACATTTCATAATTAGGTATTTACCAGAACTGCAAAAAAATTATGTTGTGGCTACTCGATACTAGATGTCGCTAGAAGCTCTAATTTCAGTACATCGCTCAATAAGTTTTTAACAAATTCCTGAAAATGTTTTAATTATAAATGCGTAGACGTAGGAATACATAAATAAGAGGTGAAATCCTAACTATTATTATAAATGCGAAAGTGAGTTTGTTTGTTTGTTTGTTATGCTTTCACGCCGTATCTACTGAACCGATCATCATGAAATTTTGCATACACATAGGTTAGGGTACTGAGAAGGATAGATAGGCTATAAATCACGCGGGCGAAGCCGCGGGTAACAGCTAGTAAAACATAAAGTTAGAAAATAATATGGACATAAGTAGTATTTTTTCATCTATGGTTTCGGGGTGAAAATAAAATAATTGTTCTGCTTTAAAAGATAATTACCTACATAGATATAGTAAACATACGCATAAGTAGGCACTTATAAATCCAATGGTTTTCCAGTACAAAATTATTCATCATCATCATAACATTTTTATTTAACGAAAATTACGAATGTTTTTAATTTATATCGGCCTAAGAAGTAAGAAAAAAAACAGTGAAACTTTTTTGTGTATTTTTTTTTATAAAAGAGCTTATGCTACTATTAACATGTCTACGAAAACAATCTAATAGATAAATCCGTTACTTAGCTACCGCAAAGAGGAGATGGAATAAAAATCAGTTAATGACAAAAAGCGAGTTTGGCGTACGCGAAAGCGGTTGCGCCTCGCGACATGTTACCATAAATCAGGGGGAGCCACCCCCTCCTCGCCCGCCCGGTAAGGATGATCTTTTCCCCAGATCCTACATTTTTATAACGGTCATAGGGTTGCCAAATACAAATTTGAACAATCTCATAAAATAAATAAATATATAGGTACGGACAAATCACACAGATTGAGCTAGCCCCAAAGTAAGTACGAGACTTGTGTTATGGGATACTAACTCAACGATACTATAATTTATAATAGATACTTATATAGATGAACATCCAAGACCCATGTCAATCTGAAAAAGATTGAGAAGTTGCCGTTAGATGGCAGTAGCTCCGCTACTTGTCAACTGGACTAATTATAATGTTTTTAAGCGTAAAAAGGATAGTACGCATTTAATTGAAGGTAAAAATGCTATTCTAATTTAATGCAATAATCAAAAATGCTTCCTTTAGTTAGTTGTAAAAATGATATCTATTAAATATAGCACGTTGCGGCATGTATGTACAGTGAGCGTACAACTCCCGTTTGTATGAAAATTTGTGGACACGTCAATGATGATACCACCATGCCTGTTATATGTTTATTGGCATTTGCGAGTACCACTCTAGGCCTCATCGTTGCTTCCCCTCAGGCAAGATTTGGGACAAACGCACCCAAATGATTCATTAAATATGTCTACTATAACTAGGATATACAAACTCGTATGAGGTATTTATTAAATCCCTAACCGAAAATTGCTAAACATGCTTATAATGTCGTCGTTATAAGTTGTTTAGTCGCGTGCCCCTTGTATTATTTTGACTTTAAATTTTTGAGTTCACAGCATTGATCCCTGAGTAAAAGTTGTTCAAATTGACGGGCTGAGTCACCCCTTAATATATTACATCCTATATATACACCCCTAAGTATGAAATCCCTGATTTTGAGGAAATTCCTACATCTGGCAACCCTACGCATAACGGCGCAACATCTACGCTTTTTCCCCGTGTACCTAATATCGTTGAACGCCGGTCTAGGTGCGTGATATTAATCTCGGAATGCCCGCGCGGGCATTGGTGTCATTTGTTTTTTAATTTTATATCCTAAAGCGAAAAAATATACAGATCTGTGCCCAAAGCCGTTGAGATACTTATATCTCACTGAAATAATTTCAAGACTTTACACCAAATTGTCCAAGCCTATAATAATTTGTTTTCAGTTCGGATTTCTAGTTTCATGAACAAGATCTTCAAACGTTTCTTCGCATCATTTGTTGCTGAAGACCTAAGTAGTTGATTGTTTATCTTATCTTGTCAATTTTGCCTCAGAAAAAAAAACCAAACCTTAAAAAATATATTTTAATCAATTTGTTCATTCTTACTTTTGCTTTAACAACAAGCAAAACATTTCGGGCAATGGCTGCGCAAACGCATTTTTTTTATAGATCTCTGCATATTTTGGGCATATTTAAACAAATTATGCAACGTGTGTTTCACCGAATAAAAAAAAAAGATGTTCTTACAAAACATTGTTTAAGAATTCTACATGGTGAAAAATATTTGATTGTTGTAACAAAAAATAATGAACACCATAGCCAGTATTATTCACTACAAAAAAACTAATGAAATCATTGCATTTGTCTAAAGATATCTATAGTTATCCTTTTCTTAAGATTACATCATAATACAATAACATATAAACATTATACTCTCAGTGTTATCATGTGCAACCCCTACCACCGAACCAAAATTGAAGTGATATCTTTCGTTCGTAAAACCGGTAAGATAAACCCGTCCCTTTTGGAGTTGGTATTTAAATTTAATGGGTTCAACAGAAAAAGGAAACGTAAATATACTTCTTAGTTTAAATTTATTATTAATTTTGTGGAGTTATCTACATAATTACTTAGAACTTTTTTGAAAGAATATGATATCGAAGGCAAAATCAAATACAGTTAGTTGTAGAAATCTTGATAAGTGAAAAACTAGTTATGTATTAAAAAACTCATTTTGACTACTAAGCAAAGTTTGTACATTAAGGAAGGAGTAAAATGCGGTACTTCTTCAGGATCCAGTGAACATATTGAATTAAGAAACATCATAACAACATAAGGTATAAAATAACTTTGTGTTTGTTTAGAAGTTATATTGAAAAATATTGATTGACTGCTCCAAGGGATTTTTAGATAGCGTCGAATTACCTCCTTAATCTAATTAGTTTTTAAGGTCACCTTAAACAATCACTGTAATTACTAAACAACATGTTGTTACTACTTAGTTTAATCATTAATTTTAGAAGAAAAGAAAGAAAAATAATTTATTTGATACTTCAAGTCAAGTATTACAATTTTACTATAAGTTCTTACTATACATTTGTAATTTACTCGAAGTGAAAAATGTAGTAGGGCCACGGTTGACGAATATGCGATCCTGAATCTTCGACGTACCCTACGCGGCGATCCGACCCTAAGTACCTGAAAAGGTGCCAATAAACAAACCGATTCTAAACGCTCTAAGTATCCTATTACAACTTCGTATTATAGACTTTGTTTCCAGGAATTTAGGTTGACTTTCGTTCGCCAGATTATGATGATACACAGACAAAATATTTACTTGGGAGGAAGTTCTCCAAGAAACAACGGGCTTTCCTCTATGGGTCACCCTGGGGAGTGGAGGGCGGCATCCCATCTAAATCTCCCGAACGAGGGATTCTGAGGCGAATTACCGAAAAGATGTTTCGTTACAAACTTCTTGATATTTTCCGGGTATTATTGTGTATACTCGTGTATAATTTGAAACAATCTCTTTGTTATTATCTGAAATTTGCATCGATACAACAGAATTAATTATATAGTACTAACGTACAGAAAGGACCACAGGAAAAAACACTCGCACGCAGCGGCTCTCGCAATATGACGGCGTCCCCCGCTCCTCTCCCCCTTGCCAAGGAGTTCCAAAGCAGAAAGGTTTTGAAATACAGGGTTGCTACTGTACTTAGTCGTGCGTTACGCGCCGTTTATACAAATATAAGTACTTGCTTTAATTCTGCGGTGTTGACCCTGATAGTTAACTCACACATAGATGTGTGTACGAACATAAAGTTTCGTTAGTAGTAGTTTTAGTCATAAATATAAATTCGCTCGTATGAAGCGCACTTATGGCTCTACTCAAAAAGATCTACTTATGGTTACTTAAGTTAAAAAATATGCAGATCTGTGGTTAAAAGAAATATTGATTTTATTTTAAGATTCAAGTCTGAATGTTCAATTTGTTCTGCTATTTTTATTTATATGTTTTATAATGTACTAATTGTTTGCCTAGTATCAATGTGAATGATTATAATTTATACATAATTTTGTCATGTTATACGTACCTTCTTTATTTTGTGTGCTATTGTAAAAGCTTTTGCACGTAATCTATTAAAAGTAGCTTGTTTTACGTATATGAAATAAGCTTTTCTATACACTAAGACTAATGATGTGCCATTTGAGAAATTGTAAACGGGGAGAATGGGTTGGAAATTTTACTCTAGAATTTGTGATATTGTTTCTCAATTGCGAAAATTATATGCATATTTTCCACAAATTTAAGACGTTTTTTTAATAAAATCCCAAAAATATTAATTACAACAAATAAACATATGTACATATATACATTTTCTCTTTATCTCTTGCGGGGTAGAGAGCCCAAGGTCACAAAACCCAAAGGCCACGTTTAGCGTCTTAATGGGCGTTAAGAGGGTATACTAGTAGTGCGTTTTCCATACAAATGTATTTCTCTATTTTCTCGCTGAAAACTGCTTCTAGAGGCACAATTCTTTTTACATACAATCTATTACTAAAATAGGTATGTCCCTATGTTTTATTTTTTTCTAAAACCCTGTTTAAAAGAAAAAAAATATACAAAAATTATTATATTTATTATTTTATTTTATTATTTATATTTACGTATTTTAGTACTAGATTTTATGAAAAAAATTGTGGCTCTAGAATCAGTTTTCAGCGAGAAAATAAAGAAATATATTTGTATTGTTGAAAAATACTGCTAGTATACGCTCTTAAGTGGAATCAAAATAGTGATGAGTTGCTTGCAGCATCGCCTGTCAACGTGTATCCTTATATTTTCATCCAATCGCTTGAGCAGCTGTTACGGTCTGCGCGGGGAAAATAGCAACTGGTGTATTCTGTGTTTTTTCTACATATTCTCCCAGACCAGCATGAAAGATTAAAAAAAAATAATATAAAAAGCGTTAAATAATATACAATCATTAGTTTTACCACCTACAGTTACGCTAACGCTGGCTTGCGTAGACTTCTACGACTGGTAGGTCCAGAAATAATTAACGTCTTCAAAATTTATGATTTTTTGTGTCATACATAATTTGAACACATCTATGTATATCATAGGGCAATTTATTTTAATTGTTTCGTCATTATTAAATAAATATTACTTATTTTAACGATTGGAATATACTTAATTTAATATGTTCATTAAGTATTTTCGATTACTAAGGGGAGGCACGGTTGAAAACATATCATTGAACCCATAATAATATTATATACCTAATTGTCTAAAACGTGGTACGTAAATTTTTGCTAAATCAATTGTCAATAACTGTTTTAAAGTTCAGTTGCAAGATTTAATACATAAAACAAGATACACTGCAAGTTATTTACTTACAAATAGTAGTTAGTTAGTTTCTAGTTCATGAAAAACAGACACAATTTCATAAAAATACACACTTAACATTCTGGAACCCTTATTTTTTTATCGGAAAATACTTAATACAATAAGCACGATAACCTACTTAACGTAAATTAAAAGCTTGTAAATAATAGCAATCCTGCACAATTCAAAAGATCAGGGTTGAATTTGTTCACAGATCGGGTAGCGCAGGTTTAAAAACGAGGCCACGAAACGAGCGATCCGATTCTATCAGTGACGGTGTTCTAGAGCGGTAGGACCTATATTTTACTGTTCTTAGGTTGGTAAATTTTGTAAGTTGTTTTCCAATAAGGTAAGTCGAAAATGTAATATATAGTTTCGTGTAGTTTATTACCCATGTTTCGCAACATAAGTGAAATGACTGATAAAATATTTAATTTCCTTTATTGTTTATTTTTGTAAACGT
The DNA here is from genome assembly GCA_963082605.1 of Rhodophaea formosa. Classification (NCBI taxonomy): domain Eukaryota; kingdom Metazoa; phylum Arthropoda; class Insecta; order Lepidoptera; family Pyralidae; genus Rhodophaea; species Rhodophaea formosa. The sequence goes on from OY720206.1 coordinate 16,543,040, forward strand.
ATCAATTTCATCGATAAGTTTAAAATGATGTAATATTTATCGCAAATCGATGACACTTATTCCGTTCCGTTCGTTTTGCCGCCCTTTTTTCGCGCCAAACTTTTCCAATATGGCGTCCGGCGAGAGCCACGCGCTGCCACCATTAACCGCCGACACTTCACCGTTGCTATAAACTCACAAATCATGAAATGTGCCATCAAGCAATGCACACCAAAGCCGACCTAAAAGCCTAAACACAAGATTCACTGTCACAACACCCTCTGTTCTCGATTGCCGCCGACAAAATGGAACACCCAACGAATTATTTTGAACCTTGAAACCACAATGAGGAACTCTTATTTTCAATTAATCCTTACGGAAAAACGTGGAACGAACAAAGAGAGCGAGAAACGGGGCCAACATTCGTTAATAATGTAATGTATTCGTCTACATTATTTTACCGTTGACTGTGGTGGAATGCATCAAATAGGATATGTATTATCGCTTTGATTTTTTATACGTTATTAAAAATTAAATTGATATACATTTTTGTTTTTCTAAATATTACTAAGAATATTATTCTCATTTCCATTTTTAAAAATATAATCATACTTAGTATAGAATATTTAAAATGACTGTTCAAAATTTTACCGCGTATTCCCGCCCGCCCGCAGTGCTCTCTGTGACTCGACAGGTGCAGTTGAAGCGCTATAAATGTCGTACTGTAAATCGTGCTAATACTCTTTCAATATTTTTATCAACTATATACAACTATTCAACTTTTTTATTGTGTAGAATAAATACGAAAAAGTGTTTTTTCTGTCGGCCTAATTTATATGGCATCGGGCGTTCCGCATCTAATCAATACACGGTTGGCGCGGCCGCGGCGGGCGCGTCACTCGCGACGCGTCGGCAAGGTTCGGCGGCGCTCGGCAACTCTCGGCAGAGCGGGACACCCTCGTCGACACTCGGGCGTTCTCGCTTCAATCGTAATTCCATTTTCCGCCCGCCTTGGCAAATTGAAATGTCGTAACTCTTGGGGGAATATCGGCTTTCTGCCCAAGAAAAATATTCTGCTAAGGCATTGTAACGACGCTCCTGATATTATGGAATATTTCCAGTCCATCATACAGTTCGGGGAGCGTCCCCTAAAATGGCTGTAATCGGGAGTCTGCCCGCCACTTGGCCGCTCGTTGTATCTGTAGAGGTGTTAGTCCCCCTTCACTTTCGATGTCAACTCGAAAGCAATGGTTATGATTTTATAGAAATAAATATTTTTTGTGACGTCAAATGTGTTGTGAATAATTTTGATTCTCTGAACATTGCATAGGATAAAGCAGGAAACGTATCTTGGGGTAGGTCACGTGGTGCATTGTTCAAGCGTTTCAGTTGTTACGTAATATTTTTCTGATAAAGACGTTACATAAATAACATTGAAAAATCGTCTGCATCAACTACACATTTTGAGGTAGCTTAATGAAAATCAAGTTTTACGGCTTAACGTACAGTCTGAGGATTTAAATAGATTTTCACTCTTTAGTAATATGGATCTCAGATTAAAAGATTCCCGCACATAACAATAACATATAATCTAACGAGTACATAAAAAGTGTAAGCAGAACGAGGTACAAGCCATTCCGACGGTTATATTAGTGGGAGGCCCAGTAGGTCAGATAAATTGAACCCTTCGCGGCGTTGTGTTCACACGTAAATAACATGTAGAGTTCGGGAATGGGGGGTGGGCGACACACAAACCCCATCCGCTCAAATTGTATCATACAACACCCGTGAAACACCACCTCAAACGATTTCCATCCTTATTCCACAACAATAAGACATGTTTAGATCAAACACAACCAGCAAACATAATTTTGCTCTACGTACACTCGTACAAAGTGATATTTTCCGGTTAAATCCAGTTTCCACAATCAATATTAACCCTTATTTACATTTAAAGAAGGTTGTTGTGTAGATTTCCTAAGTTAAGCAACCGATGGACCATAAGAATGGATTTCGTCGAACACGCAACAGGAGTAAACTTTTGTCATGGTTTGTTAATCTTAATGTTTTATAGTTTTATTTTGATTTTCCGAAAAATACAGCAACATTATCGAAGGTACTTAATCACTGTCTTTGAAATTTCGTTCAATTTATTTTACAAGATTTGTTTTACGCAAGAATAATCTTAAATCTAAATCGTAATTTTTAAAAGGCTTTTTTATTAAGGCCATACACCTAACCTGAACGTCTTTTTATGTGTCCTCTTTCTTAGAAGATATAGAGACTGGTGGAGTTGGTTTGGGGTCAGAGGGTGTCGGAGGGGGCGGGCGGCAAGGGTGTGCGAGTTTTGCATTAATAATGTTGATATCGGCCCGCCTACGATTAATTTGATTAGTTGACTTGTGTTTGGGATAACCAAGGGCTATTAACACGCGTCTTTTGAAATCGCTACTTGATTTCAATAAATGTCAAGTGTGAATTATTGTCTCTTGGTTAAGCATTTGTTTTTATTGATATTTTGACTTTAAATATTTAATTGATTCCGTCTTTGATTAAGTAGGTCTTAGTAGGTAAGGAGCATTTTTATGGCGCTAACGGTTAAGACGAAAGCCAGAAACTAACCAGATTATTTTCCTCTAGCTCGGCCCGCTATTGTTAACTTACGTGGAATGTTTTAAAAAATCGAAGGTATGAAACTATAGATACCTACTATAAATAAAAAACTACGGACAAGGTAAGGCACATATATATTTTTTTTTTGTGTTTATGATAGTCTAGTAGGTGAGCTTCAATGCTGTGCGTTCCAAAAGTGCATTAGGATTAAGCATAAGCACTGGCCACCACTAAAATCTGCAACCTTTGTAGTGTAGAGATTTATGAGGTATTGGTTTGGGAACCAGGTGAGCTACATCTGGTACAACGGAATCTAATAAGACAACAGCAATTTTGTTGTTCGTCAGTCTCTGGCTAGACTACGCGCAGCATAGACGTGCCAGATGTTCATAATGATATTTTGCTTTTTGCGTCACAGCGGTATTTTTACTTTAGTAACGTACAACATTGAACAAAGGACGGAATTCGCTGACGTCTGTATTTGGTCAAGTCCGTACATTGCCATAACAGCATTACAGTACACTAATTGGGTAGATTGCAGACATCGATAGATGTCGCTTAATAATTAGGATCGACGTCCGTTATTAATAGGGGTCGATGATATAGTGTGGCGCAATTGAAGAGCGGAGCGGGCGAACGAATTTATCAGCGATATTTTTTACCATGCATGTAGGCAGCACGCCTAAGCAATGCAGAAATATAATTTAATTAGACCTCTCTCTGCGCTTTATGTAATTACTTTTTCTTTAATTTGGTTGAGTAAATAGTGAAAAAAAAATATTTTACTTGAAATAACTATCAGAGTTAAGAGTCGCCTGGACGCGCATGTCTCCATACAAACGGAAAAAGGGAATTGTGGCAATATTTGATAATTTTAGGGCAAAATTAAGCATAAAATCAATTAATCTCATTATAATCTACGTACGTTCTTATACAGTTTGGTTAAATTATCAAATGTTTGGGAAGTATACGCCTCTCAAGATTTCCATACAAATTTGGAAAGGCTTGTAATTCTTAAACCAAGCGACTCCAGCGAACCAGGCGACTCTTAAAGAAAAAAGTTATTGAAAATTTTCTCCTTCCATCCCATGACTGCTCCTTTTCCGCATTTTGTTCATACATACCAATTTGCTGCAATGAGGGAATATTAGCTGGTAAACTCGCTAGTTCACTTGGTCGTCTTGTCAAATTGCTGCTGCCATTCCATAAATTTTACTTTTGATGATTTTTCCTATTATACATGCATCTATAAAATGACTATCCATGTGGTTTATTTTAACTGAAACACTTGTTCATCTATATAAGTTTGATTATCCTTCATTACTGAGATACTGTGATGGTGATGGCATAAAAATATCTCGAGCTCCTCCGTGCACCAGAAGAAATATTAAACAATTGATCCCGGCTGTCATCGTTGATGTCAGTCGTCAGACTTTGACATCAGATGCCTTTGAATCTGATACCAATGTAGGACAATTAAACACAAAAAAATAAAAATAATTAAACAGAAGCTATTTGAATAAACGCCCCAAACTCGCTTCTGCTTATGAAAACTTAATGATATTAAACTGCTACCGCTTATGCTTTGTAGATATTTTTCCTGCTTTGGGCAGGGGTTGCTCGGAACAATCGAATATTATAATAAACGCTAATGGACAAATGTTCAGTTTAATTATTTTTAGAGGTTTTGAATATAAAATGGAATTATATTTCTTAGGAAATTACCAGTTTTATATATTTAATTTTAAAATTTCATGACCGTAGCAGATTTTGCATTACAATGCTATTTTGTTATTTGATACTTAGGTAGAAACCGGTAAGCATTAGGCTAAAATTGTTTCGAATAAACATTTGTATTGTGTATACAAAGTGGATGATTCTATGATAATAAATAACGTATGCTTAAAATTATTAACTGGGTACTTAAGATGAATTCGATCTTTCCGAAAAAGCTCCAAAAATGATGTAGGTAGGTAGGTTTTTTTTATTTGTATGCTTTAAAATTATAACACTTACAATAACAGTTACTCAGTTACCATAAGATGATCCACTTGCCCGTTTGGCGTTTGCTATTTTATAAAAAAAAAAAATTATGAAATTTAACGAAAATGTGTTTAAAATAACAGATCTTCGACTTCCAAGAAAAATCAGAGAATTTGAATTAAAAAAAGAAGAATTAATTAACGCTCAACGATGGGAGATAATAAACTTGCATTAAGCGATACTTTGGGAAAATTCGGAATTCGGGGGGTGGCGCCCCCCGCGGGGTGTCTTAACCTTTCCTTAACTTCCACAAGTGAGATTGAGTACGTAAGTATATAGAGCAACTTTAATTAAGACGCCTGCCTGTTTTGTTAGTGCATTGTTTATGAGGATGGAATGATTTGGTGCAAATTAGTTTGAGGAATTACGTATTGGAGCTCTAAAGATAAGATCGGGTAAAATAAAAATGTTATAAAAAATATATAATATAAAAATTAAGCCAGCCCCACAGTAAGTTGTTAACTTGTGTTGCAGGATTCTAACGCAACGAGACTATTTTTTACTAAAGATACTTATATACATAGATAAATATCCAAAACCCAGGCCAATCTGAAAAAGATCGTTTCCCATCATGACCTGACCGGGGATCGAACCCAGGACTGCTGGTTTTGCAGGCCATCAAGTCGTGAGTTCATCGATGTTAGTTTTTACTGTACCTTCGATTTAGATGTAGGGGGTCAGAATCATAACACCTGTTACTCTGACAAATTTTATATTGGCAGGACAGTCGCACATTTTTTTAAATAGCCTGTTCCTGTTTTGATACAGTCTCTGTATACAGTCACGAGTATACACATCAGGTCTTAAGTCTATGAATAAGGTTATAAATAGAATACATTCGTATTTATTTGAATAATCGTGATAGTATGTTCTTCACTAGTTACACGTACAAGTTTACAAATTTAAATCAGATACAATAATATCTTGTCTGGATTTATATGGTTACTAATAATATTGCACTGTAATTATACGAGTGAAATAGAAAATAAATAAAATCCTACAGGGTTCGGGACTTAATAACAAATTGGAGATATGACAAGTGCATTATATTGAAAGCAAGAAATACTGCACTATTTAGTTATTGGCCCTGTCTCTCTTCATCAGTTGCATCTTGAGACATGATTATTTGGAGCTTCGGGTCTACTTTTCAGCTTTTTCTTCTTATTATTCAGCTATTATTTGAAATAGTCATATGTATGTATACTATTATTCCAAGGTCTACTTACTCGTAGTAACCTCTTACGCTCAGACAAAGAGTAGTAACTAAGAAATTTTTAAAATGTAAGTTCATACGAATGTACATCGAACAAAAAAAATTTGTCTGCAATTAATTATTTCGGTTGCTTAGAAATAAAATAAATAAAATTGTCACACCTAAATCTTCACTTGTCACACCCGACCCCTCTTGCTAAATACTCTCAGATTCCCGCCTTGATCTAAGTTTGACTGCGGAAAGGAAAGTTTCGACCGATGAGGCGCTGTAGACAAAGCGGCTACCTATAGAGCCTTTATTAGAGCAAAACCTCCCACCAAGTGTGGTTGGCACGTCAATGTTTTTTTCTTCTTCTTCTTCTGTTTTATATTATGGCTTCTGGCCGAAATTTCAGTGATTCTGCCAATGTCCAGTATAATGACATACTAAGTATCGGTGTTGTACGGTAAAGTTTTTCCAAGTAGCATCAAAGATGGCGTATGTTCTTTGACGCCTCGTGGCAGCTTGGGGCGGCAAATCTATACGAGTCCATTTATCAGTTCACTTTAACTATTTCACAAATTGTTCATGAGCACGAGCATTTAATTTTATAACACCAAACTACACCAATTTTATATTATAAAGTCCACTAAAATCAATTGGCAAAATTGTCTAAGGCAAACTTCAACTGTACCCCTTGACTTCCCACCACAAACTCCGTCAATGTTTCAGTACTACTGAATTATTGACGTGCCAACCCTGTTTTGACATGTATTGTAATACGTTCAAACTAAACTTCCCTTTTTCTCTAAGAGGGTAGACAAAGCCTGAGGCCAAAAGATCTAATGGCCGCGTTTATCGTGTTTTTAGGCTTGTATGTAAAGAATGGAATCAATTAGGTGCTGGTTTGCTAGCCGTATTATTTCCACGATCTTCGGCATTAACGTTTTGCGCGGGAGAAAATGCAGTTGGTACGCTACGTTTTTCTTAGACTCGTAGAAGTTACCTACATCGAGTTAAGTATGTTGAAATTTATTATAATCTGTATGCTTCTTTTACACAAAATGCGTACTTAATTGATTACGAAAAAATCTTTAATCCCTTTTGAACATGGGGTGAAATATTTTTTTCGCGTCATAAACGCTTGTTTATCAAATTATTATCCTTATCAAAGTACTTGCTAAATACTTTTTTTTGCACGTGTAAGGTTGTCCTTATTCCCCCTTATCCCATTGAGATTGTCATTGTCATCATTAGATGGCAGTGCTTAAGCTATGTCAGATGCCTTATGGCAGCTTGAAAAAACATGACCTTTTTGTTGACCATACACACGCAAACATTTACGAAGTCTAAAAGTTCATAACACAGAAAAATAATGTCCTTTACTTGTTACTCAAATATAGTAGGGAGCTCTATACCAAAGAGTAATCTTGTTTGTTTTTCGTATGTGTAAGAGGCCAACACTGGCGTCAGATTTTTCAAGCTGCCTTAAGGCATCTGACATAGCTTAACGACTGCCATCAACGATGACAGCCGGGACTAACGGCTTAACGTGCCTTCCGAAGCACGGAGGAGCTCGAGATATTTTTATGCCACTTGCGGTCACCCATCCAAGTAGGGACTACACCAGGGGTTGCTTAACATACGTAAGCGCTCACAGAGCTCACACCCACTGGACCACCGGGCTCTTCAATCAAAGAGTAATCTGAATAACGATAACTGAAGGTAGTATGACGGACTAGTTCGAAAGATTCATCGATATTACTATCGAGAAAAGTTGCGATCGATGTTTTTACACAGTGAGGAAAGTTACAAAAACCTGATGAGGCAAATAAAAGAGAATTATGGATAGTAATCAATAACATGAACTGGGGCCAGACGTTACGAAGTGATGTTGACTTTTATTAAAACTTACTTTCTGGGAATTTTCATGTATTTTTTTTTCTGTTTACTTATCTATGATAGCCTTTAGATATAGCAGCCCTACCGGATTTTAGTGAGTAGAGTTCCGAACTGAAAACTAAGAACAAATTATACTGTTAAGACGCTATATAGTAACACTAGCGCCACCCAGCAAATAATTCTTTTATTCCTAAATCATATCGAATTAAAAATCTATCGTGTACATAAATTTTGGAGAGAAAAGTCAAATTACCGTTAGTTAGCCGGTATTTCTTAAGCCTTAAAGGCGCAAATTTTTGGATTTCAAAAAAGCCTATTTAAAAGTTACTATTTCAACTATTTATCCAATTTTTAATTTACGAGTTTAAAAAAATAATATAACAAAAATCGTTATTTTTCTTCCTAAAAATGTCAATAAAACAAAAATATTGTCAAAAATGTCACCTCTTATAATTTTATTTTATTTTAATTATTTGATTTATTTTTTTAAGATTTATTGCAAATCTATTTCAATTTTCACTGTTACATTTATCAAACGAATAATAATGAAAATTAATACGTACCAAATACTATACCAAGTTATTTCCTAGTTATGTTCATGACAGATTTTTTAAAATACGATTGAGGAATAAAAGAACTTATTGCTGGGTGGCGCTAGTGTTACTATATATAGCGCCTTAACCTTACAATCTGGAAAATAAATAGAAGGAGCCATGCTGTGAATAAATTAAAATGATAAAGCCTTGCATTCGCAATATTGAAGGCGTTTTGATCATTAAGCGGCACCGTCCCCCCACTTGCCGGATTTTTTCCGGAATACGCTTCCCCCATCCCCAACGTGGCCTTCTAAGAACACTCGAATCCCTTTCATCTTTGGTTTGTTGAGTGATGTAAACGAAAATGGTCGGCCAAAAGGGACGAGTGTGTCATACTTTAGAATTATGTTATGGTAAAAAGTAGACTTTGAACTGAGAATCAAAGTGAGTGTCTTAGGTAATTTGTGTGAAAATGTTGGGGTAATATCATCCCACTATCTTTGCTACTTGTTTTTTCTGTGATGTACATCCTTATACTCGTTGCGTTTGATAGAGCGTAGTCGTTAGGTGCGTGGGCGAAGCCCTCGGGCAATAAAATATTACAAGTAAATGTTGCTTCTATGTCAAATTTAATATACTAAGCATCGCGTCTTTGCTGTGCTATAACCTGAAAAAAATACCTATTTGACTTCAAAGGCACTGATTTAAAGTCTTCCGATCAGATGTTACACTCCTTGTTGCTCCTTCTAAATTTCTCCTTACATTTTAAACGGATCTCGTCTTTTCTGAATTTGTAAAATATCTAGGTAGTAGAGGTATATATATCTTTATTATAATTCTGATCTACAATCTACTATATGTGGTAACATTAAAATTCCGTTGTTTCACTAATCTTACCATACATATGTAGCGAGCCTTAAACTTAAATTTGTAAAGATTGTTTTACTCTTGCAACAGAAATTTATGCAGACTCCTACCATCCTCCTACCCTACCCTCTTTTCAGCATGTTTCCGGTTGGCCACGCTAGGTATCGAACCCTGAGCTCCTTGTGTACTAGGTTGGCAAGTTAACCACTGCGCCACGGAGGACGTCTGAAAATGATGCAGACAACAACTCAATCCTATTCCTAACTATCCTAATCCTAACTAATATTATAAATGCGAAAGTGAGTTTGTTTGTTTTGTACACTTTCACGCCCTATCTACTGAAATTTGCATATACGTTGATGACGCTTCGGAGAAGGACATAGGCTATATATCACAGGGTAAAGCCACAGGCAACAGCTAGTTTTAAAATAATAACCCAACGAAGTCAGCACACCTATTGAATAACTGATAATCTTATATTAAATCGTATTGGCACTGCAGTGGTATTGAAATATATATTAATACTCGGATCACCTTTGAGGGTGTTCATCTTCTGTTATTGTAATGTCACCTTGAGTTGACCACTTGCAGACTCGCGAACGACTGGAAGTCACGAACTGGATTAGGAAGAAAATGGACGCGGCATCTGGAAAAGAAAAGTCCTAATTTATTACCTCAAAAGATATGTAAATGATATAATATAAAAAAAGACTTGGAGTGGTCCTATTCTACTCAGCTATACCAAACGGGGCGCGTCACAGGCGCACAGTGAGATATTCTGTACATATTAATTTTAAAAATATTATTTACGTACATTTTCAATTCAAAATTGTCAAAAATAAATTCAAACGTTGCAAACCGCATGAAACTAATTGAGAACACGTCAGGCGAAACAAAATATTTTCGATTTGGATACGTTCTGCAATGAACACCGAACGCGATTTCAGTATTTCGTTGTTTTAAAATAACTTTCGCGGTTGTGGTATAATATTAAATGCAATATCAATGCATTTTCTCCCATTTAATGTCATTATTCATGACTTTTACCTGACGCAGGCACATCACCATCATCATTTCAGCCGCAAGAAGTCCACTGCTGGACATAGGCCTCCCCCAAGGATTTCCAATATGACCGGTTGCGGCCTGCATCCAGCGTCTTCCTGCGACCTTTATTAGGTCGTCCGACGAGCTCCGTGGCGCAGCGGTCAACACGCCTGCCTGCGACACGGATGGTCCCGGGTTCGATTCCCGGTCAGGTCAAGATGGAAAATGATCTTTTTCAGATTGACCTGGGTCTTGGATGTTTATCTATATAAGTATCTATTATAAAATATAGTATCGTCGAGTTAGTATCCCATAACACAAGTCTCGAACTTACTTTGGGGCTAGCTCAATCTGTGTGATTTGTCCGTATATATATTTATATTTCTTATATTTCGACCACCTGGTCGGTGGGTGAGACGCAGGCACAGTAAAGCATAATCACAAAACCAGTTGTTTTTCTCTGTAATTCTCGAAATTATAGGTATGATGAGATACAAACATAAAAAAATCATCAAACAAATGTTATGAACATAAAAATCTGAAGTTTGCTTACCGCCATTTAGTTAAAGAAAATAAAATGACACACATTACACACCCATTTAAGAAGAATCTGTAAAAATGGGTCGACCTTGAGTAGTCGAAAGAAATGCACAACCTCAAACGCCCCGTGTTATGAGGCGTGCAATATGAATGATGTTATATATAAACATCATCATCATCATCAAGTCCTTCCCAATCTCCACTGCGGAAGCACGACCCTCCCTGCACCACCCAAGCCATATACCAGCCTGAGTAGTCAGAGGACCTGGCTTACACTCTCCACGCTGGCCAGACGGTTTGGAGAGATATCATTGATGTTTATAAGCTTTGTTTAGCTTGTGTTTCCTAAGTCGCCTTCTACGACATCCACGGGAAGACTTGGAGTGGTCTTATTCTACTCTGTCGGGAACCACGAGGCGTATATAAACATGTAACATGATAAAAAGAATGTACCTATACGTATACGTATTTCTATATACTAATATTATCAAGGGGAAAGATTTGATGGTTCGAATTGAATAAGCTCCTAAACTACTGGATTTTTAAAATTCTTTCATTTATGGCAAGCTTATTTATCTGCGAGTGTCATACGCTATGATGAAAGCGAACGTAGTCGCGGGAAAATTGCTGGTACGTAACGAAGAATTTTGTACGTCAATTCCAACTAATATTACAAATGCGAAAGTGAGTTTCTTTGTTTGAACGCTTTCACGTTCTATCTCTAAACCGATCATCATGAAATTTGATACACACATAGGTTAGGGTACTGAGACGGACATAGGCTATACTTATATATAACGCGGGTGGAGCCGCGGAGGGTAACAGCTAGTTTAAAATAATAAGCTTGAATGAGGAATTGACATTCGTAGCTCATTCGTAGCCATGCTTGCTACGACATGGAACTCGTAAGTTAAGGTCTACGGCGTAGAATCTACGCTTCAATGATTTAATTGGCAAAATTTGTAGGTATATACACAGCACAGTTTATGTATATTTTTCTTTATAAGCGAAAAAGGATAGTACGCATTTATTTGGGAGATAAAAATGTAATTCTGATTTGATTCTATAATCGAAAATGCTTTTTTTAGTTAGTTGTAATCATAAATATCTATTTAATTAAAGCACGTAGCGCCATCAATGTAAAATTAGAGTACATCTCCAGTTTGTATGGAGATTCCTGGAAACGTCCAAGATGATACCACCATGCTATATCTATAAGAATTTTCACGAATTCTTAGTTATTCTTGCCGCATCAAAGGGGTTCTAACCTCGAAGTGTTCGGGTGAGTCGTCTGGTGGGTGGCGGGTGCAAGTACGTAGACCGAGTACGTCCCGAGACCGAGCGGGCCTTGCAACCGATATTGCTTGTTTTACTTGTAGACATATCAATCCGTAAGTAATGTGTGGAACATAATATTTACTGGTATCTAACTGTAAGTTTTGTGAGGATGTATTGACAATTTATACGGATTTCGACGACAATTTATAATTTTATGCATCAGAATATCAGTATTTAACAAAAAATATTTATTAATGCGGTTCTAAAATTTCGGAGTTATAAGGCTACAATAATTTTAAATAATTTAACCGAATTGAGATCTTCCTTTTTGAAGTCGGCTGAAAATATCCCCATTCATTTAAAAGTAAAAGAAACATTTTTTTAATACTAATGAAACTTTAATACAAGCTTTTCATAATTTTTTTTAAATAGCTTCATAATTTTCGGTGTTATGTATGACACACAATAATTTAAAAAATACAACGAAATTGAGAACTTACCTCTTAAAGTCGACTGATAATATCCCTATATTCATTTAAAAGTAAAAGAAAAAGAATTTTCTTAAATACATTAACATTTATTCAATGGATATGTCCTTGAATATGAGAGTTCTGTTTATACAAAGATCTTCAGTTCAATAAACGGAAAGTGATTGGGTGTCGTTTCCCCGAAACATGGATCGAAATAATGACGTCACGTATCTTGTGACGTCGATCGCCCACGGTCACACAGAAATAAATCGATACCAAAATCTTTGCTTGTTGCAACCGTTATACTTTCGTCCGTGCATATGAACAACTTTACCTATAGGACCAAAACTGGACACTCAATTTTTTATTCATACTCGTACAAGCGATAGATTTTAGAGTGATTTTTAAAACCATTACTTTATAAAAACGCAGCATTCAAACATTAAGCTTTTGGGTGGGTTACTCAAATATTCATGTATGTAGATAAAAAAGCCAAAAAACTTGGGTTTCTTAAACCGTGACGTAAAATTTTTTTGCAAGACAGTCCTATGCTATGGAAAAAAATAAATTCTAAAGAGTTTGTTTTTAAAAACTCGTTGAATATTTTCCACAGGAAAAATTATAAGTTTCATAGCATTTATGGAAATGCCTGAGACAAGTTACTACGTATGTAGTCGACTTTGAAGTAGGGAATACAAATATAGATAAAAAAATATAAACCAATTGTAGCCAAATGTACATCTTCTTTTTATGTGCCTTTTTTGCCTTTCAGATTCATTATGGGTAACTAATAAAATGTTTTTAAATTTTTATCAAATGCTTTCCAACTTCCAGGTATATTGCTAACAAAAAAACCGCTTTTAATTTCGAAGAGAGTTTATGGTACGTTAATTAAAATTGCGAGCAACGCTGGCAGCGGCGGATTTACAAATTTGCCGCTAGTAGTCTATTCAAACTTGCCGCCCCTACTGAGTATTGAAATTCAATACGTTAGTTTAGTTCACAATCATATTAATTACATTTAGTTATTCAGAAATTGCTACTTTATGATGTGTTCTATCGTCCTCATTACATCGACTTTTTCCCGTTATTAGTATGATTGTGAAGTAGGTGATATAGTGAAGTAGCCGCGGGTAACAGCTAGTCTTTAATATACGGATTACGAACGTAATGTGTATAAATATAATTATATTTTTTTTTTATTATTTGGGCTAAATTTGCCGCCCCTCTAAATATGCCGCCCTAGGCTTCAGCCTACTAAGCCTATTGGTAAATCCGCCACTGAACGCTGGTGCTTTAATTCCACGAAGAATTTTTCTCACAAGAATTAAAGATACTCTCATAAATTCCGTCTCATCTAGCAAAACAAATGATTTTGTTGTTATTTACAAACCAATTTGAAAATGTCAATCCGAGTATAGGCCATCAGATCAATTAGTAATCAAATTGGCTAGGACAGATCCTATTGACGATCTATCGATAGCAGCCCGTTACTATCACCGCTCAAATGTGTGGTCGCAGGATTCGCAGGTGGTTGTGTTGCTCATGTGTGGGTCGAATTGCGCATATGGCGTTGGCTCGGGGGTGTGAGGAGGGGGAATAGAAGCAGAGTAACTGCTCATGCTCGTAGCTAGCTTGGTACATTTTATTGTAGCTTGCCTCTCTAGATACTACTGACGTTGAGAGGCGCACTCCCACTTTATCGATGTCGATAAAACGAGTAATGGCACGTTATTTTTCTTGCTATACGTTCCATGTTGCGGATTGGATCGTTTCCTGTTATGTTTTATGGTAAGTTTCGACCTAGTTTACTATTCACATCTCAGATTGTCAGACTTTAATGGGTAGTAAGCAACGAAAAATGTGTACCATTTAGAAACATTTATGTTAAGATTTATTTATTACGTAGTTTTACTAACGTATTTACAGTGTCGGTGTATTTTGCCAACATTATTATAGAGTATCCATTTATGTCGATACAAAATCCTTATTTCTAACAAAGTAAATTTACCTCATGAAATTCACGTGTTTAAAGATTGAATGGACTGGACATTATTTGCGAGTAAGCGTTCTTTTTTATTTATTTAAATATACATAATTAATAAATGAATATATGTTCCAATAGGTGTGAACCCTGGTCTTTAGTAAATATTTACCTAAATAAATAGGCCTACAATCAAAAATATTTACTAAAGACCAGATAAAGTGAAAACTAACTGGCAAGAAGTAGAAATCGCTAAAAATTTAAGTAACAACCGGGAACACGCTGAAATTTGAGACAGTTAGCCGTCTTTTGGTAGTTAAATTTTAATGACGTCTAATTTCTATCGATCTCGATAAACAGTATAGTGACGACACTAATATAGGTTAACAAATCTTATGCGTTAAATTTGTTAAGTACTCGTATAAACAAATAATATATGTTTATAAAATAAAGTAAATTTATTGAAGAATATAGTTTGTTTATTATCGATATGCAGGCTAGTGACAACACTACGTAGGTTAACTCGTCGTCGGTGGGGCGTTGCTGGCTGCCCTGTGTGTGGCCAATAATTTTATTACTAGTTCATTAAGACACCCGTTGCGGTATTCAACTATTCATTTCTTGTTTAGTTTGTTTCGTTTTGGTAAGCAACGTCAAACATGACATGTAATCAGATGGGTCTCTATCTCATTATCTGTAAACACAAACTTTGATATTATTTTCATGTTGCTTAAAATATTACTGTTTTTTAGACAGCCTCCGTGGCACAGTATTTAACACGCTAGCCTGTAGTATGAGGGGCTGTTAGTTCAATTGATCGCCCGGCGCGGGAGATTACTTGCACTTCATTTTCTCAAGTTTCTATTTGGTATTCTGGTACTACCCAAGGGAAGTTGCTATGGCGACTGCCTGGCCAACCTTCTTTGGGTGCCTGGTATATCATGTTAAATAGCCAACGCTGGGCTTCAAAAGACCATGGAAAAATGAAATAGGTAAAACGCTCAGAAGAGGAGTCAAACAGTTAAGAGCGTCAATAAAACGAAAACTGACAAAAATTAAAAACTATCAAATTTACAATTTAGAGGTTTCGGAAAAAAAATAAAATATTGGAAAAAAATGCATCTATATAAGTTAACTCAAAAACAAACAAATTTATGGTAGCAGCAACACAAAGTACGATATATCATTAAACATGAATCGCTAATCCCCTTTCAAGTAATCAAAACTTCATTCATATGCCCATGGAATTGCAAAGATATATGAACAATCCAATTTTAACTTTGTCCACTGAACTTAAGATTCAATTTGAGGTATCTCGTGTTAACGGAGTGACATAGTGTGATCATATTTAGGGGAGACGTTTCTGATGGTTGTAGATTCACAAAAAGCAACAGGGGAAAATGTATCGATGCACACTGTGCTTCAAAAAGTTTTTAGTGGGTGCGGATTTTTCTTAACAATATGTTTATAAAATCTTGTCCGAACCTTACAGGGGCGACTCAACTCGTCAATATAAATAACTTTTCCTATGGGCCTAAGAATAAATTTTCCAAAAAAAAAAAGGCTTTCCTATATAATGACCTTCCTTGAACTGTTCAGCCGGCCAGGCAAAGAAATTGTGACTTTTCTTTGTCTTCAAATTTCAGCATTAGCCCGATAAGAGAGATAAGTCGTTCATATTAAAATAAAATATGTAACATATATAATGCTTCATAACATAAACCAAGAGTCAATTTCTCGGAAAACTGTAAGAGGAAATAATTGTGAGATTTTTCCGGAAAACACGGGCATAATGTGGCTCCATTTCCAGCGGCAAAATGGCAGCTAAAGCTGAAACCTCCAGAGGGCAATTAAAATTCGTAATAACTCGAAAGTAAAGTCAACGTAAGTTAAACAAAGCGGGAAAAATAATTAATCGTTGACACGGCCGCGTAAAAACGTCCCCGCCGCGGTTTGGGGAGAAATTATTTAAACTCAGCAAAAAGCACAATGAATTTATTGCCACCTGAATAAATGATAACATCGCGGTGAATTTGATGTCAATATGTGTTAACACTAAGCTATTTAGTTCACGACTCGAGCCCCTTTCCCACCCTCCTACACTCACTCACACAGACGGTAAATCTCCACGTTCGCCCACTGTAAACATGTGTGCGTCACTACTACGCGGGAAAAAGCAATTTTTCACAGGTTTCCCTACGCACACACGTTCAATAAGACGAATGTAGTGAGTCCCTTGCCCCACGAAAAGTTTTGTAGTACAGAATTTGTTCACTAGTCGTGTCTAGACATGCCATGCTTTTAAGTTGGAGGTGAATCCTTGGAGACTTGTTTTATGAACTTGCCTCGAATAATTATTGAATTCTTTATGGGTGTTGCTACCTTAATAAGTTATGAAATGATTGCGATATTAATTTTAATTGTTTACTGAAATAATATGATACGCACCTATATTTTTATTTATTAAATGAATTAATGTTAAAATACGTAACTTTTGTAAGTGGAAGGTCTCACAATGCTACCAACAACAGGTGATAAAATAATTATATTAAAAAAAAATGAATTAAAATAAAGCGAAGCATTTCAAAACAAAGTTTCATGCGTCCATTTTATTTACTGTTCAATACCACAGAGAAGAAAGTATCATACGGAAACAGTTCCAATAAACTTCGATTCCTCGAAGCGGATGACGCAAAACGTAAAATCGCAGAATACCCAAGTGCCGCGGGAAAATCATGGCGAGGGAATGCATCCAAAATGATTATGGAATGTGCTCGAAGGAGACGGGAACATTGCAGTCACACTCCACTCAGTCGGTTAGACAGAGATCAAATATTGAATATCACTGGTTGCGAAAAAGTACAATGTTGCAAACTGTAACAGCAGGAAAATGCACCATTTGCACCCGTTTTAGGGTGGAAAATTTGATAAAAGGTGGGGAGAACATAGGTTAGCGGCGGGTCGGAGTCGGCGGGTGGCGGGTATGGGGACTCGGTGGCTCTCAACTGTGGCAGATAATCAATATCCGCTTGGCTTGTGGACACTATAATAATATATGTTATTTTATACCCACCCTTTTCGCTCAGAAGCTCGCCTGCTATACTGCGTCCCTCTCGCACCATTATCTAAAATGGACAGTGGCGTAGATTTGGTAAATGATAACTGTGAGAAAGTATTTATCACGACAATGAAGCGTGATATGTAATTATATAACCTATTTAGGGTATAGTGGTGATATGTGGGGGGAGTGGGGTTCAGTGGTGGGTTGTTAGTGATATATTTGTTTTTATTGAGGGTATCGAGGTTGTGTCGGCATGCGATGCGGGCTTCTTCATTACTTGAAGCTGGCGCGTTCACATTGCGAGAGTTAATTGAATTACGTAATTAACTTATTATAACGTGCATAGCAGATATTTTTAACATTTTTCTTCTTGGGTTTAAATAATAATTGTGTTACATATTAAAATAAATGCTATTATCAGTTTTTTTATAGCTATCTTTAGGTCAGCCCATGGGGCAGCCTCATGGTCCTCTCTGCCATCAAATAACAACAAAAATCCAATCCAAATCCAAAGAAATGCGGAGGTAAGTTTTTTTTGATACGCTTTCACGTCCTATCTACTGAACTGATCATCATGAAATTATACACATAGGTTAGGGGACTGAGAAGGACATAGGCTATAATATCGCGAGGACAAAGCCACGGTTAACAGATAGATTTTTTTGCAAGAGCACGATCCCCTCTGTACTACCAGAGCCATAATAATATACTCGTATTAGCCAGAGCAGTCAGACGATTTGGCCAACACTCTCCACGCTGGCCAGACGGGTTGGAGAGTTCGCTTTAATGTTTATAAGCTTTGTTTAGCTTCCCTAAATCGCCTTCTACGACATCCACGGGAAGACTTAGAGTGGTCCTATTCTATCCTGCCGGGACCCGGGAACCACACGGCCAATGCTATGTAAACGCGCGCTTTTCATTCCGCCCACAATGGGACCATTCATCCCACCGTGCGAGATCGCAACGTTACGTGCGATGTGGTGCCCATCGACCTTGAATTATTATATGATATCTATGCGTTGATTATTACGTTTACTCGCAAACCGTAATGATTTTACGTCACTTATACTTATGTAGATTTAAGTACATACATTTAGTAATTATATCTTATGAAAGTAAAGACGTCCATGACAATTAGACGAGCTCCGTGGCGCAGCGGTCAACACGCCTGCCTGTGACACGGATGGTCCCGGGTTCGATCCCCGGTCAGGTCAAGATGAAAAATGATCTTTTTCAGATTGACCTGGGTCTTGGATGTTTATCTATATAAGTATCGTTATGAATTAGTATCCCATAACACAAGTCTTACTTAAGAACTTACTTTGGGGCTAGCTTAATCTGTGTGATTTGTCCGTATGTATTTATTTATTTATTTAATTATATAAAACTTTTATCTCTTCTTCACAAACAAGGCTACCCGTAAACGCGCGCTTTTCATTCCGCGAGCAATGGATCCATTCATCCGACCGCGCGAGATCGCAACGTTACGTGCTATTTCGTTTGACCTTGAATTATAATATCGATGCTTCGATTATTGCGTTTATCCACAAAATGCACTGATTTTTGATTACTTTTACTAATGCGGAGATAAGTACCTTCATTGTTATAAAGTTCCTGACATTTCAGTATGATTTTGTTTACGTTTGTCCCCAAACTACACTGACTTTTGGTCGAGTTTGTGAAGGGAAGTCAAGGAGTGCAGTTGGGGTTTGCCTTAGACGAATTTGCAAATTGATTTTAGTGGATTTTATAATATAAAATTGGTGTAGTTTGGTGTTATAACTGCTAGTGCTCATGAACATTTTGTGAAATATTATAGTTAAAGTAGACTGTTATATGGACTCGTATAGATTTGTCACCAGAAGCACCCACGAGGCATCAAAGAACATACACCATCTTTAATGCTACTTGTTAAAACTTTACCGTACAACACCGATACTTAGTATTACAATTTACTGGACATTGGCAGAATCACTGAAATCTCGGTGGAAGCCATATTATAAAAAAAAGAGAAGAAGACTTTTGGTCACTTTTACATAAACGTAGATATAAGTTTTAACATTGTTATTATACTTCATTACAATGCATGTACTTATATCTCATGAAATAAAAGACATCTTTGACAATAAACAGAACTTGGTACTTAGCCGTTATTCACTCATAAGGCTACCCGTAAACGCGCGCTTTTCATTCCGCGAACAATGGAGCCATTCATCCCACCGCGTGAGATTGTAACGTTACGTGGGATGTCGTGACTTCGACCTTGAATTATAATATCTATGCCTTGATTATTACGTTTGTCCGCAACTTGAACTGATTTTTGGACAGTTTACTTAGTTCTTAGATAGTTATATACTTCAGTTGTTGAAAGTTGAATGTTGGTATATATATCTTCATAGATATCAGAATATTTACTATCTTAAAGACAATATATAAAACTTAGTTTCACAAGACTTTGTAATTTTTATTCACAATGCTATGTTAACGGCCTACACTAGCGACGCCAATAATTTTATTCCTAATACTTTACAAATATAAAGAAATTCAAGACTGTAAATCATATAAGCCCCAAGGCTATATGATTTACAGTCTTGAATTTCTTTCTATTGTAAATAACCTGAAGTATTTTTGGAATCATGTTTTAATATTATGAGAGTCAATCATTAAGAGAAATAGTGATTACCGCCAAAAAATGGCCGTTTATGGTGATAATCTGATTCCCATAATTCTCACTGATTCTGATAATATTGAACATGATTCCAAAAATACTTAAGGTTATTTACTAAGGCTTATATGATTTACATTCTTGAATTTCTTTCTATTTGTAAAGTATTAGGAATAAAATGATTGGCGTCGCTAGTGTGCCTAAGGTGGGGCCTTAAGAGGCTTATAGCACCAAAACTAGCGACACCCGTTATTTAATTCTTGTTCTCCAAAAAAAAAACAAATTGAAAAAATACGTAAGTACTTCCTTAGTATAAATTACTTGTAGTATTTTTAGAACTTTTCATCGACATCAGCGTTTCAGATTGAGAGAACTATTCATTACCGCCAAAAGTGGCCGCTTTTGGCGGTAATGCGTAGTTCTCTTGAATTACCAAATACAAAATAATGAAAAGCAATACAAAAATACTAGAAGTCATATACTAGTGAAGTACTTATGTCGATTTTGTCAATTTGATCTTATTTATTAGTAAAAGAAATAAAACCAAGGGTGGAGCTATTTGGCTGATGTAAGCGCCTTAACGCAATTCCGCGCACAATGCAACTATTCTTCCGTCCGCAAGAGATCGCAACGTTACGCGCGATGTTGGCTCTTCGACTTTGAATAATAATTAAGCTTCGATTATTAGTTATTTATTACGTTCGACCGCAAACTGTACTCTTTTCTGGTCACTTTTTTATTAAAGTATAACATAAGTATATTTTACTTGTTGCCTGAAATAAAGAATTTGATTAATTGATTAATAACGACTTCTATTTTTTTTTTTGACTAAATCAAAAAAAAAAAAAAAAACTAACGTGAGATGTTAACATTATTAATATGTCGGTAAGTAAGTAAGTAATAACATGTCGGCCTGTAGCTGACTTCATACGTGAGTGACCCGTATTTTACATACTACTTATATTGTTATATACTTCATAATATAATGTAAGTACATACAGGACCTTGAATTATAATATCGATGCTTCGATTATTGCGTTTGTCCGCAAACTGCACTGATTTTTGGTCACTTGTACTAATACGTAGATATAAGTACCTATATTTTTATCATCATCATCATTTCAGCCGTAAGAACTCCACTGCTGGACATAGGCTTCCCGCAAGGATTTCCAATGCGACCGGTTGGAAGCGGCCAGCATCCGGCGCTTTCCTGCGACCCTAATCAGGTAGCCCGACCACCTGGTCGGTGGGTGTCCAACGCTGCGCTTGCCGGTACGTGGTCGCCATTCAAGAACCTTTCTGCCCCATCGAACAACGGTTTTTTGCGCTATATGCTCCTATATTGTTAAAAACTCAGTACGTATAGGTTTTCAATTTTTTTCCATAAAAGAGACGTTATATAAATGCTAAGAAATGCTTTGTGAATAAAAATTTCACATTTCTTTGTTTTTACAAGTAATTGTGGCTGGTTCTTACTTTCCAACCTTGCACATGATGGCTTCATGCAAACTTGTGGGACAAAAACCTTTACCAATGAAACTTTTTGAAGAACTAGTAAAGTATGAAGTTGGTTGAAGCCTTATGATTTCGTGCTATACACAAACTTTTTTATTGGTTTAAGATTTTTTTCTCAAACATGCTCGGAAATGTAGGCATTACTGTAGTAAAAAGAAGACCGGAAGTTTGTAATTCTTGGCTCATTCATCGCATTGCCGGCCTAGGCCAGGAAATAAGTATGAAAATTACTTCCCGGCCGCTGCTCAAAACTTTTTAATTAATCTATGTAACGTAAATTATGTCACTTGTCATACAGCCAGTTTACTACCACTGCATTTTTAAAAAATGCATATTATACGTGAATATAACTACAATTTCATTAAAATATCGATATGTGATCATACGAAAATATGCTTAATTTTCGTTGCGAGAGAAGAAAACAATAATCTATGATCTATTAAATTTTTTGTGAAAAATATGACTGGGCTCTATGGGCATTGTTTCCTTTGCTGGAATTGACAATTGAAAATAAAAAAATTAAAAACTAGGGAGATCTGTTATTTTCACTATACCCGTAGTGATTAACGCCACTGCCGAAAAACTGCCTTTACGGATTTTAGGGCATAGAACACACGTCAATTGACTTTGAATTTATGGCCCCCCATAGAAACTCAAAAGGAATTGTATGGCATTTTTTTCATTTTCACCCTCACTCCATTATTTGTCTATGATCCTTATTGCCTAGAGAAAACATATGGCAGTCGGTCGTCTGATACTAGTAATAGTATCTTCTTCGTAGTTTGTGATTAACGCTTTGCAGTAATTGATTGACATTGATTGTTTTCGGTAAATATGTGCAAAGTTGGTTATTTATTCGAAATGAAACGGTTCAAAATGAGTTTTAGTGATGAAAGCAACACTGCAATGGATTTTAAGTACCTACTTCGCCTAATTTGAAACTTGAAAGTGGAAAAATTACTACCGGCAAATACCTAGTAAGGGGAAATATTTAAGGCATGTAAGTTTATGTGTAACTTTAAGTTAAATTTCCTCACATTTATTGAGAAAATCTCTATACTTTCCTCGGCGGGAAAGGGATTGCCGGACTCGTAACTATTGTCAAGGCCTCGCTGACGCTCGGCCTTGAAAACTATACTCGTCCGGCAATCCCTTACTTCCCGGCCTCTGCAGTAATGTACTATTGCTGAAAAATCTAGGTACTTATTTCTTACTTTGTTACTTTGCTGTGGTTTAACAAAAATGACGATAATTGTACTTAAAGCGATGCTCATGTTGAAATCGTAAATGAAAACGGTTATCACAAATGTAAATGAATTTTTATTAGTTTATTTTGATGTTTTCTTAAACCATTCAGATCCGTTCATACTTTTCAGTGTTATAAAAACAGACGAAAAAAATACTAAGTAAGTATAAGTGTACTAAGTTACCTAACACAAAAACAATAAAAGGTACAAAAAACAAATGAGTATGTACTTAATATGGGTTTCTTTGAACACTTATTTCTTGTTATTTATATATTCACAACTTTAAAAAAAATAAAAATTGTTGACGTAGGTAATTTACTTATGGCTAAGTTTGGCCTCTTCCACCTTGGATACGGTTCTGAAACTTTCTTCACTTACAGTGGCGGAAAGCAAATTACATGTTCACTGGTGGCTTGTCTTGTCTTAGTTGAAATGTATGTATGTAACTGTTGTCGACTAATAACACTATAGTGTGAGTCTCACAATATCGGCGAAATTACTTAAATAGCTTGTTGTTTGTTGCATTAGCAAATATTAAAAAATATAACGTTCAAAAGAGACACATGTTATGATCCAATTTCTATTATCACTACATTTATAAAACAAAGTCACTTACCACTGTCTATATGTCTCTATGTATGCATCTTTAAAACTACGCAACAGATTCTGACGCCATTTTTTAAATAAATAGAGTGATTCAAGAGCAAGATTTGTATGTATAATACATGCCCGGGCGCAGCCGGGGAAGGCTGCTACTTTTAAATAAACTCTGTGAATCTCCACCTCGTGGGGCAACCGCCATTGCTCGACCCATCGTGAAAACACTAGTGCGTGGAATTTTTCATTTGTTTTCTTCCTAAGCAGTTAATAGATTACCGGTTCATTGTACCTATATGGTATTTTGATTCTAATTATTTTCAGAATTGCTTGCATCGCCCCTGTTGTGCGAAAACCATCCCCAAATAGTATCGGAGACATAACTGAATTGAAACCCGTCTGGCGTTAAATCAGTTGAATGAGGACATAGATCGCTGGAAGTCCTTGTGACAACAAATCATAATGATTGTATGTGCAATAAATGAAATGAGTCAAATTATAAAATAAAGTTGTTGTTTTGTTGTTAGATTTTCGTGTGTGTAAATGGCCAACACTGGTATCAGATTTTACAAGCTAAAAAATAAAATATAGAGTCGTCGAGTTGTATCCTACGACAAAAGTTCATGAGTAACTGTGGGGCTAGCTCAATCTGTGTGATTTAATTCAATTGTGTGTGATACGGATAAATCACACAAATCAAGTTAGTAAAAGAAAAAAAAGAAAGTTCGAGACTTGTATTATGGGAGGGATACTAATTCAACGATACATTTTTTAATAGATACTTACTTGTCAATCTGAAAGTGATAATTTTCCATCTTGAACTGACCGAAGATCGAACCCGACTTAAATAAAAAGTAGCAATGAACTATGATTTTTACTTGAAGCCTGTCATTTGTGCAAATATATTTCTATCTCTTCCAGACTCAGTTCCGTAATTCGCGCAGATTAGACATAGATACAGCATATAAATACTTACATCGTTATCTATCATATGGGCGGAAGTTTGATAAAACGTGTATTGAGCGGTTCTCTGTTATCGATTGTTGATCGTTGTTGATCGTATGACCCTCGCTCTCGTGGATAAATAGTCATTGCTTAATTGAACAAAATGGTCATTGCATTTGATTGAACATTATAGTGAGCTGAAGATTTCGTGGGAACAAACAAAAATAAATAGAGTAACAAAGGCTTAATTAAATGTTTTCTATAGAGTTTCCATAAAGACAATCACTTTTAGGCTTTGGTGTATTTTTCCATCTATGGTCTCCTACTCTTAATTCATTGAATTAAAAACCGGCCAAGTGCATGTCGGGCCACGCGCAGTGTAGTGTTCCGTAGTTGCGAATGACAACTTTGAGTTCACACTATTCACACTCGCACCTTACAGTTTAACGACCAAAAACATCTAACAATGAAAGTAGTATGAAATTTTACAGTTTATAAGTTGGTTGCCTATAACTTTTTAGTTTGTACTTAGTACGCAGCTCTTATTTTTCCTTTCAACTTCAGTAAGTTTATATACTACTGCTGTAATTTTTTCACGTGTCTATATATTACCGTTTAGCAGATAGAGGGGGGGGGGGGGGGGGGGGGCACTTACCTCTACAAAAATTCGCACTTTAAAACGAAATATTTCAGAAACGAATCCCTAAATCGAAAAATGTTGTTCTTAACCTCACAATATTTTGAAAAGACCTATTTAACGATACCCCATACGATGGGTAAATAGAGAAAAAATAATTACTCCCCCACTTTACTTGTATGGGAGCTAGCCTAAAAAAAATTTTTTTTCAAGGTTTTATTTTACCACTGTTTTGCCATGATTAATATACATACCCATACCAAATTACAGCTTTCTAGTACTTATAGTCTCTGCGTAAAACCGCGGACGGACAGACAGACAGACAGAGAGACACACAGACATGGCGAAACTATAAGGGTTCCTTGTTTACTACGGAATCCTAAAAATAGTAAAGACTTGTACCAATAATACTACAAGTAATTTAATAGGGCATACTACTATTAGATTTCTTGAATTTGATATGATTGAGGACTTAAAGTTTTAGTTGCTGGGTGGCGCTAGTGTGTCGTATCGTCTGAACTCACTTTTAACACCACGTTTTGCAGACGATATTGCGGCTCTGGGCGATACAAAACAAGATATTGAACAATTATTGCAACTTATGGACATAACATTTCAGAACAGAATTCGGTCTTAAAATCAATATATCTAAAACTAAAACTATGATCACATATAAAACATTACAAGTCAGAGATCCTGTATACCTTAATGGAACACCTATTGAGCAGGTCGATAAGTTTAAATATTTAGGAAGTACACTAACAGCAGACTCCAGAAATTCCATTGAAATCAAAATTAGAATCGCAATTGCAAAAAAAGCTTACAATAATAAGAAACAACTATTTACTTCAAAAATATCCAGAAAATTAAGAAAGCGTCTTATAAAAACCTACATCTGGAGCATAGCTTTATATGGATGTGAAACGTGGACACTCACACAGAGGGACAATGAAAGGCTAGCTGCCTTTGAAATGTGGTGCTGGAGAAGGATGGAAAAAATCAGTTGGATAGAACGAAAAAGTAATGAAGAGGTGCTGGAAATTGTAGGAGAGAAAAGAAGACTGATAAACGAAATAGAGAATAGGAGGGGGAGGATGATTGGTCACTTGATACGACATGATACCTTCTTTAAAAACATACTGGAGGGTAAGGTAAAAGGAAGGAAAGGTCCTGGGAGACCAAGAAAAAGTTTTGTTGATCAACTAAAGAAAAAGGCTGGTGTCATGTCGTATCAAGAACTAAAATCTAAAGCAGGGGATAGAGAAGTTTGGCGTATACTCCATCGACAAGAGCTACAAAGCTCTTAAATAAGAAGAAGGTATAATCAAAACATACAGAATATACATATTATTGACGATTGATACAATTGATTGATACTAAAATACCTATTTGTCCATTTCAATGACATGAGCGTTCAATCTGCGTACATTAATTAGCTATATTAATATCAACTCACATTGAATTATCAGGTTTAATTGGGCACACCGATATGGACATCATCCGCAAACAGTATTAGGGGAATTTGCATTACTGTATGTGCTTACATGCATTCAAACACTTACCATAGAAGAGATAGTTACCAGAGTCCAAACTTCATAACCTACACATACGTAGGAATGAAGTTCGGACGCTGGCAAAAGTCCATTTCCCAAGAAGTAATTTCATGTATATGTTCTTACTTCTCATAAAATGGACTTTTCTTAGAGAAAAGCTGAAAAAATACATACTAATATATAAGGAACTAGCTGTTACTAGCTGTTGTTGTTGGTATGCAACATTTAATGATGATCGGTTTAGTAGATTCGGCGTGAAAGCGTAACAAACAAACAAATAAACAAACTCACTGCCGCATTTATAACAATAGTTGCGATGGACAAAAATCTTAGAAAGCGATTTGCGATGAAATCGATGTGGATAGTAAACCATCACTTTGTTGATTCAGATTTCCACATAAAATTATGTTGTTGTTTCTTGTATATGTAAGTGGCTAAAGGTTTCATATTTAACAAGCGATAATTTAAGTTCACGTTCTCAATATGAAGACGAACTACTCATGTCATACTCTGTGTATGGAATATTTATGACTAATGGAACTATTGTCAGGGTCACACTCAACAAGTGCAATATACGGCCTGTGAATCGATTTAAATAGCCAACCTTTTCTTGAAGAAAAAGTTTCTTATGCCGTTCACATAAAAACGTTTTATGTCACGACTTCAGGAGCACACTGTAGACTTTTTTGATCAGTAGTCAAACGTTGCAGCTCCTTGTAGTCGTTTCTTGGGCTCTGCTTTGTGTCTCCTATGTGCACACTTGTCAACCACATACCATACGATTGATAATGCTATAGATATGATAGTACTTACATAATGCCGATGCATAGTGCTATGTTAATTAAGTGATTATGTCGAGCGAGACATGCATTATGAGTACTTGATGTGATGGCTGAATATAATATCGATCGATGGGATGTTATTCAGAGTTGACCTCACCAAACTGTGATAATGAATTGTTCAGAGATAATTAAGTTCACATGAAATGTTTTATTTAATTTTACATAAATTACTGGATTTTGAAAATTTTATTTGCGCACATTATTACCACATGGTAATAATGTACGGGGTCGACAGAGCCTATGCTTATAAGATCAGAAAGTCGTGTTTAGGATGTACGCGAATAGGTGGAAGACGCAATCAAAATAGCACAGTGATGGGATGGTAGCCGCCTCCCCTTTGATATAATTCCTAGGATTTCGCTCATTTCTTCGGTTGGCTCCATCGGTTTGCGCGGGAAAAAAAGCAGCTGGCTAATGTTTTTTTGCTTTTCTTCTAGACCAGCATGAAATAATCATAGTAAATAAGACTACTTTCAAAAAATGGTATAAATTTAGCAAGAAAGGGCATGACCCTCAATAGAACCTTATAAAGAAACGCGTATGAAGATTTCTATCTCATAATCAACTGGCATACAATCCATCACTCAAGCTAACTATAGGTCCACAAGTGAATCTTTTCAACTTAGTTTTTTCAATTAAGTTGGACACACGACCGAATTACAAGGTAAAGATAGTGTAGAAGTGGCGCTTGCATATTCAAAAACTTGCTAACATTAGGTGCATTGAACACAATAAAATCAGTCTGACTATTGACATGGTAATGTTATATTTTATGTGCCCACGAAGTTTTAAAAGTAAAAATACAAACAAGAGTGGCGCTCCAACTATACACAGATGGTCCTATTTTTAATAGATAATCATATTACACCTAACTATAAAAAGCATTTTATTTATTTCATCATCACCATCATGATTTCAGCCGCAAAAAGGCCACTGCTGGACATAGGCCTCCCCCAAGGATTTCCAATACGACCAAGAACTAGTTGGTTTAGATTATTGTGTCATTCAAATAATAAGTTTTTTATGTAATTATTTTTACCTCAGTGCCAAATAAGAGTTATTTTTAGTTATTTTATTACAGAAAGAGGTTTATTATTTAGAAGGTGGGAAGACGAAATTAAAAGGATAACAGTAATAACCAACTTGAAAAATGACAACCATGGAAAGAAAAAAGTGGAAGTTGTTGGAAGAGGCCTTTGCTGACGTCGAGCAAACAGATACAGAAGAATAATTTAAATGTATGATATTGATTTCAAATGTACACATACAGTATCTGAAATAAGGGCTATTATTATTATTACAAAAAATTATTTGTGCACTATGAAACGCAAATGGCGAAAAAAATAACACATGCACTACTTATATCGTGTGGGTGCAAAGGTTTTCTTATGTAATGATGTCTAATAGTATTGCAATTGTTACACATTTAAATAAAATTATTTTAATAACAGTTTTATCGCGTATACCTTTATAACCATTTCAAAAGTAATTTTATTAATATATTCTTATGTATACCGGCATTACGGACAGGATTAGGATTCCATCTTCTGTACTTTCATTAATTTTTGAATATATTTTTTCACCGGATTATGCCCCTTCGTCACGTGGGCCCCTCGCGACATATTGCTTGCCTGCTGCACCCTTCGGAGTACTGACCTCTACAATTGCGAATCAATTTCTGAATCATCCCAGAATGGCCAGTGTTTTATTTTAAGTTTTTTTTTTATTTTAAGTTTTTTTTTCTTTATACAACAGTATTGAATACATTTTTGGCAGTGATATAAATTTGACTATAAGCCCTTATACTCAAATAAGGAAATAAATTTCCCGCGACTTCGTCCGCCTTAAACTTCCCAACATCCCACAAACATCCCTATATAACCCCCTAGGGGTTGATTTTCTGAAAATTAAATGCTCACTCACATCATGAAAAGAACCCTTTCTAAGTAGGAACTTGAAATTTACTAGGTACCCTGTTCTTTTAAACTACTGAACTTACAGTAGTTTCGGCAGAACGTTGAAAAATAATTAATGTCGTCTAACACAATATTTGTAGCTGAGCCAATTTTACAGTTACAAATAATCGATTCTTTTTACGTCCATCAGCCAGGATTTATCTCAAGTAGCGAGTATTCCTCTATAATAATAAATCATTTATTCCTCATCCCAATTTCACAGTTTATCCGTACACTTAAATTCAGCTCTTTACTAAATTGTAACAAAATGACTAAAAAAGTAATAGTAGTGTCAGAAATAAAATCACATATCAAATATAAACCTTCCTTACTAGCTGATGTTACTAATAACAGAAAAAGATTGTATGCACTCAACTACTCACACATCAAAACAAAATTACCCTCAAAATAAGCCCTTCCAAACCCCATAAAAATGTTGTCACTCGAAAACAGTTCACACAAAACGAGTACTACGACTCATCTTGTTTTCCATCCAATATAAGTTGACACTTTTGCTGCACAAAATGCAATATTGACACAGAAGGGCCACAGATTCACCGTTGATTTGCAGTAATTGATCGCTTCGGGCTATGCGACAGGGGTCACTGTAGGTACAAAATAGTGAGAGTTTAGGAGGATCTCTTGTAACTTAATTGCCCTTTATTTTAAATCTTATTTTTGTTTTTTTTTTTCTGCAAATTTTGCCTGAGAGCTATTCTAGTCTATAATTAATGAATCCATAATATCAATATTTTATGTGAAAAGGAATAATTTATAAGGTAGTGAAATATGTGATGTACAGTCGAGGGCAGATAAACCTGACCCCCGAATATAAAATCTGTATGCAGGGGAGTTTATCTGCTCCCGACTGTACCTACCTAAGTGGGGTCTTAGGTATATACAGTCGGTTACATTTATAATAGGTATAAGTATGATTGATACACATGAATCGGTAAATACTTTGAGTGGCAAAGAGTAGCCTGGTTGGCGGACTTATAAACAGACCTAAAATATCGAAAGAAAGAAAGAAAAAATAAACTAAAAAAGCGTAACAATTGTAACTAAAATATCGATCTACATTTTGATCCTCGTCTGCTTTTCTGATTTCTCTCAAGCGATTTAATGATTTGACGAGCTCCTTGGCGCAGTGGTTAACACACCAGCCCCGGTCAAGTCATGATGGAAAACAATCTATTTCAGATTGAACTTGACTATATTATAAAATATAGCATCGTTGAGTTAGTATCCTGCGACAGAAGTTCGCAACTTACTGTGGGGCTAGCTCAATTTGAGTGATATGTCCCTATATATATTTATTTATATATGTACTCTTAATGTTTGGTGCGCGAGAGATAGACATATCTCTCGCGCACATTACATGCAAGTGATTATGCCAAAGACTGATTGTTCATTGCAATAAATTTCGTAACAGTCGCGTTATCACACCACAGTATATGCATTTTATAGAACGACACTCGACACTACACGAGTACCTATAAAGGGTCGATTCTGCTTAGTTTTTATTGTGTGGCAGTGTGTTTCACTTAACGATCATTGGAACACTGCTGTTTATTTAAGCTATGGTAATCGAATTTTGATGTAATTTGCACGAAGTTAATACTTACAGCCATGTTAGTTTTCCTTTGTTCGCGAGGCTTTATGACAAGGCTTAGTAAGTATAAATGCCATTGATGAGTGAAGTTGTATATGATATAATTATTGATGTCTTCAAACGAACAATGTTTGGGTCGCGTGGTTCCCGGAAGAGTAGAATTGGACCACTTCCCGTAGATATCGTAGAAGTTGATATAGAAAAAAATTAAACTGACTTGATTTTTTTCTAATGGCTGAAACACATATAACTCTCTATTTTAAAAAACTAATGGACCATTTTTGAAATTGTAATGTTCCGTAAGGTGTACAGTACCAAGATTAACTACAAAAGAATTACTTTCATTTTGCTTAAGTTTTTGAGACCTGCGTGGACAGACATACAAATATAAGACATTCATATACGTACACTTATGAAATTTGGCACGCGTGTTTAGATGCTGGTATGGACTAACATATACAGCAGAATTACACAAACAAACAAACTGTGTAATTCTAAGAATATCTTATACATACGGTCGAATAGATAATGATTACCTCCTCTTTTGAAGTCGCTTGAAAAATACTGTGTATGTCAGACTACCCCATATGCAAAACATCGTGAGTAATTGTAGTAGGTATACGTATATAAAGCCACTCACACACTACATGTTCTAAACACCCAAATTACACAGATCGGGCGCGGGCTGTGTTGCCATGTAAATTAATAATATGTAAATTCCCAGCCTTCGGCGGCGAGGCTGAGCTGCCGTTTACGGCACTCCCCAAAGTGGAAGATTAGTTTGAACAGCGGCCTTTTAATTGTGCTTCGCTGAAATAAAAAAGTCATACTTATAAATAACAATACCTAGGCGTTTTTGTTACATATAAGTCTGTTTATTAAATCAAACAAACAATTATTATTAATATATTAAGTCTAATCAAAGAAAAAATTCAGCCCATTTACCGCCACTTCCCAAATCGGGTGAATAATTTGAGTAGAATTACTTCACAATTTCTTAATATATAAGCGCTTAGAATATATCTAAGCTATTAAGAAACTGTGAAGTATTTAGACGAGTCGATTAAATATCACCACGCTATGTAATATCATTACACATTAAAAATACTATGTACATACAGCTACGTTAGGTTAACCCATATGCAAAATTTTTTGAGTAATTACAGTAGGTAAACGTATAAAAAGACACTCTAAAATTACACAGATTGGGCGCGGGCTGTGTTGCCTGTAAATTAATAATATGTTAAGTCCCAGCCTTCGGCAGCAAATTTTAATTGTGCTTTGTTGAAATAAAATACTCATAATAACAATATATAGAATTTTTATTATAAGCATAATAAATTGAGCCCATTTGCACCCTCTCCAGACCGGTTGATTAATTTAAGTTGACGCTTTTTAGGGTTCCGAAGTAAACAAGGAACCCTTATAGTTTCGCCATGTCTGTCTGTCTTTCCGTCTGTCTGTCTGTCTGTCCGTCCGCGGTTTTACTCAGAGACTATAAGTTGTACTAGAAAGCTGTAATTTGTTATGGGTAGGTATATCAATCATGGCAAAAAAGTGGTAGAAAAAAATCATGAAAAAAAAATTTTTTTAAGATACTCTATCTGGGGAGTGGTGCAAATGAGCTCAATTTATTATGCTTATAATAAAAATTCTATATATTGTTATTATGAGTATTTTAAAGTACTAGTAAAGTGGGGAGTAACTTTTTTTTTCTCTATATACCCATCGTGTGGGGTATCGTTAAATAGGTCTTTGAAAAATATTGTGAGGTTGAGAACTTTAAATTTTTCGAGTTAGGGATCCGTTTTCGAAATATTTGGTTTTAAAGTGAAAATTTTTTTTAGAGGTAAGTGTGCCCCCCTCTATCTTCTAAACGGTTATATATGGATTCGTGAAAAAAATTACAGCAGTAGTATATTTACTGAAGTTGAAAGGAAAACTATCAGACCTGAGTACTAAGTGTAAACTAAAAAGTTATAGGCCAACCAAAACAAAACAAACCAACTTTAAAATGTACTGGAAAATGTAAAATTTCATACAATTTTCATTGTTAGATGTTTTTGGTCGTTAAACTGTGAGGTGCGAGTGCGAACAGTATGAACTTAAAGTTGTCATTCGCAACTACGGAACCCTACACTGCGCGTGGCCCGACACGTACTTGGCCGGTTTTTATTAATTGTTATATGAAACAAATATTACATTTTTAGAAAAACAGAAACTTGTTAATAGGCTTAAGTTAAAACAGTATTAATAACAATACGTGACCAAAATTAGTACCGGAATTGTGATAAAAAAATACCACAGTCAGAACCTACCAAAGGATAGTGGTCATCGCAGGAACAACCTTTGAAAATGTCGTGATGTTTATATATTTTCTGTGGATTTAGCTAACTAGATACTAACTAGACATATAAAAAGAAGAAAGAGTCTGTCAGCAATGTTTCAGAATTCAGATAAATTGACGCCTGTGAAAAGTATTTGCAAATCATATACAAAAATTATATCTATAATATTCTATTTAAAAAAAAATATAATACATAAAAACACCAATATAAATAATATATGATATGATGATGTGAATAAACATAATAATCGAGACGAAATTTATGTCTAGTGTGACAAAATCAACGTACGCAATTACAGGATCTACACATTGATATCAAAGGCCAAAATTACTAAAATCGTGCGCGGGTTGTATTGTTTTTGTCATGGTAAATTAATATTATGTAAATTTCACGCCGGCAGAGTGGGGCTGAGCCGCCGTTTACGCCACTCCCTGCACCGTAAGATTAATTTGAGTAACCTTTTAATCGATTCGTACCGAAAACAAATAAAACTAAAAAATATTAACTGATCTTCTCGGTAGGTAACTTTTATTAAAATCATATGACTACTAAAGCCATGATAGAAGCAGCCCTTGAAAACGATAGCGTAATATTTTTCTCTATTTTAGAATTGATAACAGCTGATTTATCAAACCAAAAAAACTATAAATATAATATACCTACTTATTTCAAGTCAAATTAAAGAAGGCAACTCTTAATAAAATTTAGGATATAATAAGGCTACTTACACTCTCACACTAAACGCCGAAATTACACAGATTAGGCTTTGGTTGTATGGCCATGTAAATAGTATGTAAATTTCCAGCCTTCAGCAGTGAGATGAAGTGAAGCCGTCCCGTTTACGCCACTCCCTATACACGGAAATTAAATTGAATATACTTGCTGAATAAATATCTAAAAATCTTGAATTAAATACAAGCCACAGTAAATTGTTCTGCGAAATTTTCATTATCAAATTTACTATGTAATGATTATGTCACGATAAATAATTAATAATCGGTGAAGTTCTGATGACGTTCAGATACCTGTTCCTTCTCGCAAGAAGTGGATGATGATTTTTGACGTAAAGCTTTACACTGATACATTATTTCTTTGTCTCGCCTCAACCATTGAAACGTAAACATAAAACTTGATAAACTAAGAACACAGTGAAATAAAAACCTATGTACCAATAAAAACTGCAGGTTGTTGGGACAACCATGCCATTGACTCCAATTATGGCTAAGAACATCATCAGGTCCTTTTAGTCTCCACTGCAGGGGCTGCCTCTCTGTACTGTACTACCAGAGCCATACATTAGCCAGAGCAGTCAGAGGATTTGACCTACACTTTCCACGCTGGCCAGACATGTTGGAGAGGTCGTTTTGATGTTTATAAAATTTGTTTAGCTTGTGTTTCCTAAGTGACCTTCTATGACTTCCACGGGAAGGCTTGGAGTGGTCCTATTCTACTTTGCCGGGAACCACGGCATTTATTGTTAAGAACGTAACTTATTAAATATTGTTTCAAATAATGAAAACCGCATTTAATACATCCAACAGTTCGATGGTAGCAATACCACAGTAGACAGAGGTAAATTCAAGAGTCAAAAGTGCAGTTTGAACTGTTCACACAATAATTAGTATGAAAAGTGCTGATTTTACTTTTGACGCTTGACTGAAAACTGTAACTACAAAAACGTGCGAAACTTAATAACAGTTCTTATATTGCTCAGAGGTTTATAAAACACAATCTGGTGTAAATATTTTCCGCATATTTTACTATCAATACGCTCATACTAACTTCCAAACACTTTACTTTCAATTACTCCGCTTTATTTACCGATGGAGCAATTTGTTGTCGGCTGTCGCGACTATGTATGCAAATGTCTTGCTTATGCCACATTCGCACTGCAGGGGCGCTCTCGTATCACAATTAAAATATGCAAATGGTGATATTACCCACTACTTTTCATTCACTTCGATGGAGACGCGTCGGTGGGGTCCGTAGTATAAAATTAAGTATACAAATGAGGGTGTTATAATTCTCAAACCATAAATTATATTAGAATAAACTATTGTTTTCGAAATCACACTCGTTCCCTTAAAAAATTTAATATCCTGCTGCGTGTGTGTAAAAAAATATCGTGCTTAGTATCAAGTGGTTAATATGGGTGACAATATGACCTTATAAAAGATATTTAACCCCAGATACATTGTATTAAATAACAGACAGTTCACTTATAAAATTGGGTTCTAAAAATACATTTGGTTGTTATTTATTTACGCTCAAGGAAAACCTATTCGGTTCTCAGAATCCACCGCGAAAATAGGATTTTGGCACGGTACTATCGGTTTCCTATTCGAAGATAAATCTTCGGATTGTGACAACTTGATATTGTTTAGATGAAATCAAATGCTTATATTGCAATCAATTAAATATACTTACGCTTTTTACTTACGTTAAATACCTACTGTAACAATAAAGCAAACGAATGATCTTTATAATATTAACTAGCTTTTGCCCGCGGCTTCGCTCGCGTTAAGAAGTAGAATTGATCAAAATCCTTTCTTAGCGGATGCCTACGTCATAACATCTACCTGCATGCCAAATTTCGGCCCGATCCGTCCAGTGGTTTGGGCTGTGCGTTGATCTTCGAGCAACACGGCCTCCGTACCGGACGGACGTTGATAGATCACTATGTCAGTCAGTCAGTCACCTTTGAGTTATATATATTTAGATAAGAAGTAATTGGCCATGGTTCGGTTTTTAAATGTTCTATTACATTCATAAATACTACGTCTTTATCCTTTACGGGGAAATAAAGCGTGGCCCTAAGACAATGTTCAGTGGATGATAGGTGAAAAACGAAAACAAAATATGATTACAAAGATTTTCATCCATCTCTTAGTTTTTCAGTCTACGCGTACAAAGAACCACATAGAATTTTTTTTTATTTATTTACTTAATGCTATGCATTCTCAACTAAATTAAATAAATAAATATGGACAAATCAAACAGATTGAGCAAGCTCCAAAGTTAGTTCTTAAGTAAGAATTGTGTTATGGGATACTAACTCAACGATACGATATTTTGTAACAAATCCATTAAGAGATAAACATCCAAGACCCAGGTCAATCTGAAAAAGATCATTTTTTATCTTGACCTTACCGGGGATCGAACCCGGGACCATCCGTGGCACAGGCTAGCGTGTTGACCGCTGTACCATGGCGCTCGTCAAATTGCATTTTATTATTAATTAAAATGTGAAATTTTTTATTTCATCATAAAAAAAATGATTGGCGGGCATGAAGGCACTAACAGTAGTGGGTGGGTGCTGGCTAGCAATAGCTTGCATGAACTAACTGGTGACGGAAACACATTTACCTCAAGTGCAAGTAAGTTTGATTTCAGCAAAGTATTGCCTGTATAAATTCATCTTCATCAGGACTTTTTGCAGGAGCACGACCCTCTCTGTACTACTACTATTTAGTGCACTTTGTTTAACTCTTAACTCAGAAATAATCTCTTAGTTCACCTGCGACTACTTTTCCATTCAAAGTTGGCGCCCACCCAAGTCTGTTATTCTAGCTAACGTATACACCTGAATACTTTAAACAACTCATGCGTAAAATAGTGTCGAATCGTTAAATCCAAATGTCCAAGTTTATCGATTAACTACTCAGTAATAAACAAATGTAAGACGAGATTCATATCTGTCGAGCTGAGAGAGTGAGTCTTAATGGTTAGTTCAAGTTTGCGCGTTACTCTATAACAAATTAAAAAAAAAAACGGCCAAGTACGTGTCGGGCCACGCGCATAATAGGGTTCCGTAGTTGCGAATGATAACTTTGAGTTCACACTGTTTACACTCGCACCTCACAGTTTAAGGACCAAAAACATCTAACAATAAAGATTGTATGAAATTTTACATTTTCCAGTACATTTTATAAGATGGTTTCCTATAACTTTTTAGTTTGCACTTATTACCCAGCTCTGATAGTTTTCCTTTCAACTTCAGTATATATACTACTGCTGTAATTTTTTTCACGTATCCATATATAACCGTTTAGCAGATAGAAGGGGGGGACACGTACTCGTACCTCTAACAAAAATTTGCACTTGAAAACCAAATATTTCGGAAACGGATTCCTAAATCAAAAAATGGTGTTCTCAACCTCACAATATTTTTTAAAGACCTTTTTAAGGATACCCCACACGATGGGTAAGTAGAGAAAAAAAAATTACTCCCCCACTTTACTTGTATGTAAGCTACCCAAAAAAAATTTTTTAAAGTTTTTTTTCTACGACTTTTTTGCCATGACTAATGTACATACTCCTACCAAATTACAGCTTTCTAGTACTTATAGTCTCTGAGTAAAACCGCGGACGGACAGACAGACAGACAGACATGGCGAAACTATAAGGGTTCCTAGTTTACTACGGAACCCTAAAAAGACGGTGAAATATCACAGTAAAACTGAAATTTATATTACTAATTATAATATAATATATCTCTTAAATGTGTTCCGGGATCATGCATCCTGAGCCTATGAGGAGGCTGGTATTTTCACCTACAACATCTTTGTTTGTTTAAATTATGTGTGCCTTAAATTCAAAATTTTTAAGGTCTCATTTAAGTCGCCTTGTACAAGCTTCCGTGGAAAGAGACGTAGTAGTCATATTTGACGTATGGCGAAATAACGAGTGTAATTTATTATTTTGGATTCGAGTGTTTTTATGAATAAGACGATGTAAAAAATTCTGATTCGAGCTACGGCAACGATATGTACTACCTGAAAAATGTAAGTATTTAAAATGTATATAATTAAAAAAAGCAATCCTAGTTTTATGTTCGCGTTATTTATAGGTACTAATAGCTCATGCGTTCATTTAATTTATCTGGAGTAACTTCAATCTGTTGGTGATTTGACCAAAATTAACCATGAATTAATAATGATACATGATTGCCACTCAACTCGACTAAAAAACTCGGCTAATATATATAAAGCAATCTAACGACCTCGTCCGATTTCCGAACATTTCCAGACATTGACTCGTTTATAAATAAAGAATCGAGTAACGGTATTTTCGATTATCGAGATGACGTGAGGGTGTGAGAGGCGCCGAGCGCGCCGTGGTACGGTGACGTCACCGTTTCTTAATAGCAAGGGTTGCCTTCCGCTAACCGGGTTATTGTGGTGCTAACTATCACGGAAAACTCCGTCGCACATTGTGTCTGTTGTTGTTATGTTTGCCGTGTGATTCCCGGCAGAGTAGAATAGGATCACTCCATCTTGAAAGTGTAGCCCAAATCCTCTAACTGCTCTGGCTAATGAATGGCTCTGGTAGCATAGAGAGGTACGTGCTCCTGCAGTGGAGGGAGACTAAAAAGGATTGATGATGATGATGACATTGAGTTGGCCGCTTCCAACCGGTCATATTGGAAATCCTTAGGGGAGACCTATGTCATATGTATATGACCTATGACTTCTTGTGGCTGAAATGATGATGATGATGATGATAATGACATTGAGTATTATACTGCTCATAGCGATCTGATATAGCGATGAATTTGCAATAATTTTCCACGATTCTGTCGAGTTAATAAACAAGTAAGTATTCTTATAATTTTAGAAGCAAAAGCAGTCTGTGTCTTTCGGACTGTTCAGGATATTATGGCGTAGTATCAACTCACCAATATTTTACACGTACAACGAATAATATTTTCTGTATACTTAGTTGTATTGGATGGAGAATGACTCTGCTGAAGAAAGAACGATCAACTCAGCTGGAGCGCTTCGGATGCAACCGAGAACATGGTCGGATAAACAAAGAGAATACTTCCAACTTTGAAACCAAATATTTCAAAAACGGGATCCCTAAATCGAAAAATCGTGTTCTTAACCTCACAATATTTTTTAAAGAGATATTTAACAATATCCCACACAATGAGTTAGTAGAAAAAAAATAATTACTCCCACTTTACTTTGAGAATATCACTTTTTGATTTAGGGATCCGTTTCCGAAATATTTGGTTTTAAAGTGCGAATTTTTGTTAGAGGTAAGTGTCCCCCCTCTATCTGCTAAACGGTTATATATAGATACGTGAAAAAAATTACAGAAGTAGTATATATACTGAAGTTGAAAGGAAAACTATCGTAAAACTGTGATGTGTGAGTGTGAACAGACAGACAGACATGGCGAAACTATAAGGGTTCCTTGTTTACTACGGAACCCTAAAAAATTACAGCAGTAGTATATATACTGAAGTGGAAAGGAAAACTATCAGAGCTGAGTATTAAGTACAAACTAAAAAGTTATAGGCAACCAACTAATAAAATGTACTCGAAAATGTAAAATTTCATACATTTTCATTGTTACATGTGTTTGGTCGTTAAACTGTGATGTGCGAGTGTGAACTCAAAGTTGTAATTCGCAACTACGGAACCCTACACTGCGCACACGTACTTGGCCGGTTTTTTAGTACTTACGAGTATAGTCTCTGAGCAAAACCGCCACGGACAGACAGACGGACAGACAGACATGGCGAAACTATAAGGTTTCCTTGTAAAATTGAGTTCATAGTTTTCGTTAAATATAAGACATGTAACGGTAATCGTGCTTTATTTAAATAACGTATCACTAAGTTTGTTTTCATGCTTCTGTCTTTGAAAACTTTAGAATAATTGGCAATTTGTAACCAAACAAGATTGAATGCTTTTTGATTATTTTTCCATCTCGCTCACTTAAATTAATACGTTATCGTTTCCAAATTATAATACGTCTTGAAAAACATTTAAATTGCATAATAGAGTAATGTCAACGTCGAATTCGATCACCGATATATAAACAAAGAGGTTAAGTGATCTTAAAATAACTCTTGCTTCCCTTCTTTACCTTACATGTGTTAGGATATGCTATTTCTGGCACCCAATAGCTAAGTTTTGACGTGAACATTGTTCCGAACTGAGTGACTTCATAATTATGCATGTAAGTGAAACTAGATTGACACGACGAGCGCCTGGAGTAGCGAGACTTAATTTTTAAATACAGACTGGGGCAGGTAATCCTGACCCTGACTATACATCATCATCATCAGATCTCTATAAGTCTTCACTGCAGGACCCTCTCTGTACCACCAGAGCCATCTATTAGCCAGAGCTGTCAGAGGATTTAGCCTACACTCTCCACGCTGGCCAGACGGGTTGGAGAGGTCTCTTTGATGTTTATGAGTTTTGGTTAGCTTATGTTTCCTAAGTCGTCTTGTACGACATCTATGGGAAGACTTGGATTGGTCCTATTCTACTCTGCCGGGAACCACACGGCATTACTATAACATCCCTGGTGCAAATTAAGCCTCGACGTGGAAATTAAGGGGCAACTCAGCCCACAGGGCTAAGGGGCAACAATTTTGACTTTCATTACCAATGCTGGTAATGAAAGTCAAAATGAAAGTCAAACTTAAACTTAAAAAATTGTACATTTCCACACTATAAAAATATAGGCTGACTCGATCTTTAAAGATTTGTAAAACTGGACCCTTCTTTAATACTAATAAAGTTTATGAGAATTCAAGTGGTTCTATTTTTACTTCTTTAGGAATTAATTAACATTTTATTTAACATGCATAACTATTTACCTTATTTCTATAGCAGTCATATTATAAATAAGAGCTAAAGTGACTAATACGGCGCATATAAATTCACACTTTTAATTTTAACCAATTTTTTGTATGGCTGACTAGCAATTTCTCTTTGTCCGTGTAAATTATAGCAAATTTTACCTTTGTACCGTTT
Source organism: Rhodophaea formosa (assembly GCA_963082605.1). NCBI lineage: Eukaryota > Metazoa > Arthropoda > Insecta > Lepidoptera > Pyralidae > Rhodophaea > Rhodophaea formosa. The sequence goes on from OY720206.1 coordinate 16,584,243, forward strand.
TTTAAATCGGTCCAATATTTATGATACTAGTACAGAAAAGCTTACAGATACATGCAATTTTTATTCGAATTTTAATTTAATACCTATTTGGCACTACAAAATGGTTAGTGCAGCCCGCCCAACGAAATCGTCGCGATTACTTGGGCGGCTCTCGGCGCGCGCTCACAGGCCACCTTTACGAAATGTTTTCCTTTCCAAATACTAAACAGTGAGAAAAAAATAATGTGTTACACTTTTATCAACTTTATAGAAAAAAGAAACAACGTTTCGTAATATAAAGTTTCGGGAAACATTTTCAGTATTTAGAATTTACGGATACCGATCACTAGATGGCGCTAGCATTCGGTCTTGCGAAAACTTGTATGAAGTGTTGTGTGTCTAGCATATCATAATTTAACATTACTACTACGGTTGTAAGATTTTAGTTCAATATTATGAATTTATTTTTAAGTTTGAATCGAAAGCTAAATTTCTCATATTTTCCCCACGCTGTCTTAATAACGTCATCTAGCGGTGGGCGGCAAAACTAACTGTGATCAGGCGACTGAATAAATTACCCAATGTGTTCTACAAATTCTGCCACCCAGCCACTTCCGGATGCCCGTACATTAGTTACGAACGCCATAATTCTACCACTGAGTAATTTTGGACCCAATTTTAGCTGTCACATACCGATGTAGGTGAGCCTCGTGAAAATTTAATGCAAACAACGTTATAGGTAGTTCGGTGAACTGTAGGTTTAACCGGGATTTACAGTTCTGGGAAACCACGTAAGAGCAATATGCTGGTCTTGTTTACCTAACCTGTAAATTGATATGGATTTGAAGTATTTTCCATTTAACGAGAATGTTTGAGAACTATCACGTTTTTATCCTTTACGGGGTAAACAGAGCCATGGGCATAGCAGCCAAAGGCCATGTTAAGCATGTTGGCGTAAAAGGTGGAAAATGAAATCTAAATAGTGATAAGTTGCTAACCGTATTGCGTCCTGACATAATTCCTTAGATTAAGGCGTAATCCCTTAGCAGGCTTTACCAGTCTGCAAAGGGAAAAAATCACCGGTTTTTCAAATTAAAAATTTACTTTTTGGAAGACGAATGAGTGATAATTTTGGAAAATCGAAATAAATCTATGTTACCTAAAATATGCAACGAATAGTTTTTTTAAATTTATGAGTGTAAGATTCTCATAGTTGGGTGCAAAACTTGAAAGGAGTGATATCCAGACCTACGAAGACGGAAAATGAGTTATTTACTACTTAAATATCCTAAAAATTCAATCAAATGCAAATTATAAGTGTTTCCTGAGTATAATATTGCTATAAATTAATGTTCATTTACAGCAAATATAAAAATTACTAACTTGAAAACACAAAAAAATCTTGCTACATTTTCTTTTACATTTTATTTTTCATATAACATATAACTTTTCAATCATTCATTCAATCTTTTTTTGTGCTGTGTTTTAGTTAAAAGATGCATAAAACCTCCTAGTGCCTACTTTGTAGACTAGACTTTGTAGATACTTGTCGCAAGTATATGTTTATCTTTAACACATTGGTAATAAGCATTAGGGGTAAAACATCACCTCCAAAGTTAAGTCGTTTCCTAACTGTTACTGTTATAACAGTTAACTTGAGGTAGATATATCGAAAACAGAATTACTCCCGAAGGTTCGTCCCTCCCTGACAAACTTGCTGACCCGCTGTCCCTCGCCCAAAAACGGATCCAAGATGGCACCTAAAGTATTTATGGAACCCTAATATTCATAGTTCCGTGCAATTTTAATCGTTGTCCAGAACAGAGGTCACAGACCCTGGCCGTGGGTTTGCTTTGATCATAGATAGAATAGAACTTCTGCAGCGAGATTTCAAGATTTCAAACGTTTACTGAATATACCTATGTTTCTTTAAACACTTATTAATTGTCTTTCATATTTGATTTTACTTATGGCCAATTTACTTATATATCAGTTTAGGCTGCTTCCAAAACGGAGTGGAGAAGAAGCGGCAATAATCTGCACAACGCATTTTCTACAAGCGACGTCAAAACACAATTTCTGTTAACCTTAGAAAATAAATACTTAGATATGTCGACTGAGATAACGCATTGTTTTAATTAAATATCATGACAAGGGTACTCGGTAGGTAGGTACTCCTTCTTCAGGTATTACCGTGTGGGTGAGTAAGGTATGGAGTGTTTCTGATTTCACAACGGCTCCAGGAAATATAAGATGTAGGTATCTACCCTTGTCTGTCCTATAAAACAACTAGCTGTTACCCGCGGCTTTGCCCGCGTGATATATAGCCTATGTCCTTCTCAGTACCCTAACCTACGTGTATGAAAAATTTCATGATGATCGGTCCAGTAGATAGGGCGTGAAAGCGTAACAAACAAACAAAAAGCGTAAAAAAACTCACTTTCGCATTTATAATATTAGTTAGGATTAGGATATGAATTTGCTCCCATAACAAACATTTATGTAAATTGTTCATTCCCTCTCTCTCCCTTTCTGCCTCTCTCATCTAAAACGTCGGAGTTCGGTATTTGCTATATCATGAATCATGTCAACGAGAAAGAATCAAGTATACTCTTTTAAAAAGCTTATGAACGGTCTATGTCACTAAAAGAGGTGGCTACTCAACAACCTTTCCCCCTTTCGCAGATTCTACTAGCAATCTATTTATTTCGTGTTCGTTTTAGGTCTCCGAGCAAACATTAACATTTCCAGGTCAGGGGTCGTGGTCCTCTTTCGACGCCTACGTCCTTCTTTTATCACTCCAATAATTTTGTTAGGCTACCCGACATTTATATACGATGTTTCTGGAATTGTCTATCAAATTCGCTGCTTGAAAACCTACTCAAAATCACACATAGGTTACAATTGTTATTACTGGAATTTGAGCCAGTACATGAGGAGAAAGGTAAGAGATTTTGTTTTTTCAGACATCATTATAAGCATCATCCTAATGTTTTTCCGGGTGCTGTCTGAGCACAGGGACCGCTTTTATAACAATACTATGCTGCAACATATTAAACATATTTTCTTTCAAACCACATATAAAATGAATTTATCATAACTTCAGAAACTGTCAACGAAAAGCAATTTACACATTCGCACATAATACGACTTATACGATCAACAGGCGGCTTGTATCATCTTCGCAAACAAAGCTGTCGGAAAAACCGTCTATAAGTCGTTTATAGTCTCGGTTACTCCGTGCGATATCCAATTAAGTTTATCGAAGAAAATAAACCAAACGCCTGTTTATTACGACCATCTACACAATTCCCCTCAGCGTATTGTCATTAAGCCAAGTTAATAATCCTGGCTCTAGGGTTCCGCTAACCTAGTGGAGATCTGGTACAACAATATCGAGACTACCGGCGTAAGTAGGTCGTGCAAAGACCAGTGTTATCAGGTCTGACGTTAATCTGCTGTTTTCCTCTGTGCTGGGAAAATTTGCTGGCGCTGGGGAGGCACGAGGGGTCACGTTAAAGCGGACGCGGTGAACTTGTGCTCGCTTATTATTTATTCACACCACAATGCCTGAGGTGTGTTTTACAATTTTTCAATTCCCCTTCCGTGTGGGTATGTATGGAGCTTGTCTCTGTTTGGGAATGTAAACGGAAAATGTTGCTTCAAATCGCAACAAAACAAGCATATCCGTGAAAGAATATTCTTTCTCAGTAAATTATTTGCAATTAAGGACTATTTGTTTTTCCCGACTGACCCACTCAGAAGGAGGGTAATAAATAAATAAATATATACGAGCAAATCACACAGATTGAGCTAGCTCCAAAGTAAGTTCTTAAGTAAGACTTGTGTTATGGGATACTAACTTAAAGATAAATGCATATATAGATAAACATTCAAGACCCAGGTCAATCTGAAAAAGATCGTTTTTCATTTTGACCTGACCGGGGATCGAACCCGGGACCATCTGTGTCACAGGTTCTTCTTCTTCACTGTGTTGACCGCTGTGCCACGGAGCTCGTCCACTGATAATAATTTTCACAAGAATGCTGTATCTATATTACCTCCTGTTGCCTTAACGACTAGACCGCTTCTAAAGTTGGATGCGCCATTAGATTCATACTCCTCCTAGTGTCATAGGCTATATGACGTCACCGAACATACAACAGTGCGAACGGAATTTATCAAAAACTAGAAAATATACCCTCTTATAATCCTATAACCACCTTGACCGATTTTGAAGTGTCATTAGATTTGTATTGTTGTCCGTTTGCGGCGTACGTAACCAAAAATTCAATTAGGAAGGTAGTCGGGTTTCTTAAATTTACTTAAATACTAAGTGTTGAATAGAATTGAACACACAATTGATTACAGACTCGACTCTAAGACATCATCAAAATTATTGTATGTACTGATTTTTATAATAAGTATTTTCCGACGTCATAAAGGTGAATTGCAGATTTAATCTCTTATCTCGTTTATATTCTCATTGATTGGTATTTTCTTACCTGCCTCTTCAGCTCTTAGTCTATCATGTCTTTTACCAAATTTGTTTATTTGAGTATCTTATCATGATGATGATGATGAGTGTCTTACATTCGTTAAAAAATATTCTTATTATTTACCACCTCATGACTTTCGTTAAAACCTAGAGAGAGAGTAACAAGAAACCTTTGGAAGCTTTGTGTTAAAAAAAGTCGCATCGTTTTAAACGATATATTCTTATATATATATCCTAACCAACACAATTAATGTGAAAGTACGAATGACAAAACTTTTGAGATGTTGTATACATGTATACAGTATATATACGTATACAGGTAAAAACTATACTAGTAATCCTGATCAATTGATCATACATATACAGTAATACGAGGAAACCTGCATGTGGGTGAAAGCTGAGATATAATAAGTGTATCTTCAGAAAGACTTAAATGATTTCACGATAAAATTTTGTATGTATCTAGGACATAATATTGATCCACACAGGTTCACATGATCACACATTTCTAAGGGGTTCTACAAGAAACATGTGTTCTTTGTACACTATTGCGAATTGTAATAGTAAAAATTTTTGTTACAATTCTAGTATTCCGCTTGTGTATTCTGGAATTTAGTTTGGGTGTTCCCTCGTAAACAATCGCTTCAGGCCACACAAGTGTTAAACAATTATTCCCAATCTGGCCGCGAACGACTCAGCATCTGGTCGATTTTATATCTATTATAAATCACAGCACAGTATTGGAAAATTCTAACGAACTGTCGATCTAGGTCGACGTTGCGTACTTATGCCTCGGAAAGTAGAATTTGATGTCTTCTCTAGAAAAATTCTTAACGAGAAATTGTGTCTGAAACACTCTTTTAGGTAACTTTAATTTATAAAGTAAGGTTAAATAAGATACGACTGGAAATATATTATTGTTGTGAGCTTTTAAGCTTAAGTCTAGTTTTTTTTATCATATCTTGTTACCTGTGACGTATACTGAGCTATTGTTTATAATGAAATGTGACGTAGCACACTCCCCCTCCCCCTTCTCTTGCCATCTGGACACTTATACTGCGGAAAAAAAGCAAACCCTGGATTGCGTGGGAATATTTATGAAAGATTAAAAGGTAGACATGAGGCATTTATGTAGCCTACCATTGTTTGACATTGACAAAAAAAGTGCGAGTGAAGCATCTCCGTTTCAGCTTGGGCAAAAGTTATATCGTTCTTATGTCCATCTGTGCCCGTTCTCCTCCAGAGGTCGTATTTCTCTGCCGCTTCACCTGAAATTTTGTAAGGAGGCTCGATAATTACATAGAAGTTTTAAGTCGATTGATTTTTTGGTTTTTTAAAGAAGCGGTATTTGGGCAATATGAGGGTCTTGCTCCTGCAGTGGAGACTAAAAAAGACGGATGAATAGATGGTATTTGGGCATAATAGGCAAAAGTGCCAGTAAGAGGTCTATGGCGCTTGGGCTCATAGATTATTAGGTGTGATAAGTCTACAGCTCAATTTCTTTTAGTTGCTGTTATAATGGGGAATAAAAATGGTTTTTATAAAAGTTAATACATTACTAATTGTTGCCGTAAAATAACGGTTTCGTATAGTTCGTAGTAACCCAACCTGGTTAAATAAATTGGAATTTTCAAACAAAGACGTTTAAAACGCGTCCGAACCGCATCTATATTTGACTGGTTGTAAATTAAAGTAGGTGCGTGCTTATTCGTAAATCAACGGAAGATTTACACCCATGCCGACATGAGTATGTAGCGAGACGTGATGATCTAATTCCAATGATAAAACTATTAATAAAACTTTGTCTCTCACGTGTAGAGAGAGATACTTAAAATTGCTACGTGAATTTGCACGGCAATTTTTAATGTGACGTAAAAGTTCGTCTCATTCTGAATATTCCAATCGATATGACAGAAAAATGAAGAAATTTACCAACTTGAAAAACAGAAGTTGTTAAGCTTCTTTTTAAATATATGTTGGCAAAATCAACATATAATTTACAGCTTTCTAACAGTTTTTTTTCTCTACTCAACTAACTGCGTTAAAGAATGTACGTTTGTTCTTGATTTGTTTCAATATAAGGTATTCTCAGCCATCTTGCCCGGCCATCTTCAGGGTGAATATCAAGGACATATATATATACATACGTTACTACTAAGTATTTTCAACATGTGTACTCCGTCGGCGTCATTATTTGTAAACATTGCGTCATCGCAATGTTGTTTATCTTCGAAAGTAACATACTTTTAATGTTGCCCAAAGAAAACAGCATTCGCATTACTTCTATTAAATTAAAGCAATTAGGACCGCAGACGCTGTATAAAATTACAGAAATAAAAGAAAATAAATTCGATACGAAATAAACACGCGCTGTTACGGCGGCGCCGTAAGGTAAACAATTCCAGAAATAACGATTAGTCAAGGAATCTCGATGTATTACCAATCTAGGCAGCTCGCCATTTTTATGTAACGGGCGTTAAATACACACCTTAAGCACCTCCATAGATTGGTGTACCTACAGGCCCTGGATACAGTGAAATTTTTAAAACTCTGAGCTAAATTGTAAGCTTGGAATGAAATTCCCTAATTTTATACATAATTGCTAGAACTAAGTAAAAAGTGGAAAAAAATATAATTTGACGTCCCGTTCAAAGTCATCGATCGATTTCTGTGCGAAGTCAATTATTTTTCTCTTTCTCCCTTGTTTTCTTGCATTTTTGTATTCCATTATTCTGATTTTATTCTGATTCCGAGATTTCATTATAGCTCAGAGGTTCAAAATCACGCTGTATAACGAGACATATGTACTTACGTAGTACTCATATCTCGATGAGTACTTACAATAAACTCGGTAAGTACCTAAGTGAGTATACCTACTGAATTAGCAAAGAGTAGCTCCGATTTAATTATAGAGACATTGTATAAGAATGTAAACCTCATTGTTAAAAAAAAAACGCAGAATACAATAGTTGTTAGGTACGTAGTTTTTCTTGAAAAGCATGGACGTATAAAAAAAAGAAAAAGTAAGAGATTTCTTCGCGCAGCATTGATTTATTCCTTTGTCTTTATATTTGGATCTATTTTGTACCAATCCATGGTGATTTGAGAAAGAGTGTGCTCTATTTTTTATCTATTTTTGCTATTAAGTCAGGAAATCTGCTTTGATTAGGTACTCAAAGTTTAAATGAGCCTAGGTTAATTACTTTGTTCTTTTTGATATTTTACATATAGGAGCTTAGCGATAAACTTAAGCAAAATAATATTTGCCAAAATAAGAAAGAATATTACTTTATATTCACACCCCTATATTAATTTATAAGGGCAGTGTGATTTAATTAACCTCGTCCCCCTCATAGAACACTAACATTTGTAAAGAAAACCCCTCCTAAACCGTGAGAATTTTTTGTTATGTAAATAATTTCGCTACTCGTCAAGAGATGGCGCTACTGGTACTATAGTCGTCAATGTTAAATGGAAATAGTTGCGAAGGTTTCACATTGCATTCAGCTGGCATACTGCCTAGGCGAATTTGCATATAGCTTAGATTTTCTCTAGTCTTGACTTTCCACTGCCAGATTAATTTTCTGGAGACATAGTTAGGCTCAGGTACTTTTGCAGTATTTATGTCATAATGATATCAGTTAGTTGCCCACTGATTTATGATAAGTTTGCGACTGTGTCATTTTTTAACAAATACGAGACAAATAATAACAGCATTAAATACCAAAAGCTATGAAGTTTTAACTTTTCGGCCATTAATTTACCTACAAATTACGATGGCTTTTTTTCTAGGATAGCTATTTACGATTTACGATGCTTGCCGTTTATTCAATTTATAATTTCAGTGCGTTGGTTTCTGAAATTTATTATAATAGTAGTAATGAATAGTTTATTTGATAAATAAGTGTCAAAATGTGTGAATAAAAAATAAACATTTATTTAAGTAGTCAAACAACAAAGTATACACATGCAGGAAAAGTTGTAATTTCTTTGCAATATTTATGTATATGGCTCTATGACCTAAGCAAACTAATCTGAAATATATTTAAAAAGTAACAAGGATTCTAAATTATACTAATTAAGTTATTTATTCCAATCTAAGTCAGACGTGTAAATTGGAGCCAGCATTGCCGCGTCATCTGACGACAGCGCGACGCGCGAGTCATCTTCAAAGAGCGCGGGTTTGCATTCTGTGTATAAATCTATTCTCTGCCACTACACTCGACTTGCGGCTATAAAAAGCCAATATAAACCTAAACGTCGCTGAGATCGGCCGCATTATCTCGTGATTATCGCGTGTCAAAACATCGCCACGCTCGCGATACTTCGCATGTAATCTGATAAACGATGTACTCTGCACGCTTCGCGCTTTTCCTTCATCCTTTTCTTTCAACAGCAACGTCTGGCCTTCGTTCTCGCTCTCGCGGTCATCCGTTTCATTCATGCGCGGTACACCTCGACGGTGGCGCACTGTTTACAGACACAAACAAACAGTACAGCAAACCGCTTAGCTTTAAGTACGACCGTGAAAGTGATATTGTCAAGTATAGCCGTCTCGCTCTGAAAACCGAACGTTTATTCCATTGTCTGTGGATAGATGGCGCTAGTGGTTTCATTTTGAAAGAGAGTTCGCAGTAAATGTCATAATAATTTGGGCGCGACGTTGCCGGACTTCGCCACCCGATGCGGTGGCGGGCACGAGTCTATAAAACAGCAAGGATTATAATGCAGATGCGGTGACTTTTATGGCGTTGGACAGAGGGTGGAGATTAGGATAAGCTGTTGTTGGGTTTATCTTTGTTGTAGCGTGTGATCGTCACGTAAACGTAACAAGCGTGGTACACACATGCATACAGGACTGTCAGTGGGCAGATAATGGGCCTTTTACACCGGCGACGATGTAAACATATCTCTGTATATAAAATAAATATTCTGGCTTTGTATAATATTCACGACTGCACATGACCGACATGCTTCAGCAGGAATGTATTTTTTTTAGTACCTAGGTATCGTTTTAAAATAGTCACTGTTTAATATCTGGTTTAGTCATGTTCCTTCTTCTTCTTCTTCGGGTCTTTTATAGTCTCCACTGCAGGAGCACGACCCTCTCTGAACTATCAGAGCTATTTATAAGTATTAGCCTGAGCAGTCAGAGGATTCATGGAGTCATATTTCTTACCGTCTGAAACAAGATCTAAACAAGATCTGCTTGTATAACTGTTCATGTTTTTGTGTTTCATAGCAATCAGAGGATTTGCCATTTACCTAGTCTCCACCAGCTTGTGTTTCCTAAGTCACCTTCTACGAAATCCACAGTAAGACTTGGAGAGGTTTACACCAATTTTATTAAGTATTATTAAATTATGATGCCCCCCGTTTATTGTGGTGAACGCCCGCTATATAAGCATTTAGATATTAATAGTCTGTTGGTTAACTTCTTCACTTATATAGACGTAAAAGAAGCTTTCTCACCTCGCCTCACCTTGTCGCGCCTTGATGGTGGAAAAACACCTTAACAACATGCGCCGCCGCTTAGGCGGGCGATGCGCAACCGCCGGCGTTTAATTAAATGTAGTAATTGATACGTTTCTTGTTTTATTCCGTAATTTAAAGGACCTATCACCTATCTAACTAAAGGATATTTATTTGTTTAATTTAGTTACAAATACGTCTATTGGTAAGCTCTTCACTTATAGGACGTAAAAAAGTCTTCTTGCCTCACCTTGCCGCGCCTTACCAGTGGGAAATCGCCCTAATAAGATGCGCTGCCGCTTATTGTGGCAGACGATACGCAACCGCGCGGTTTATAAGCGTTTAATTCTATTGAGTAATCGATACGTTTCTTGTTTTATTCCTTTACTTAAAGTACCTACCTTTTCAACTACCTCGACACGTTTGACCTAAAGGATATTTATTTGTTTAATTTAGTTACAAATACGTCTGTTGGTAAGCTCTTTCACTTATGGGACGTAAAAAAAGTCTCGCGCCGCGCATTTCTAGTGGGTAAGCGCCTTAATAAGATGCGCTGTCCGCTTATTGTGGCGGGTGATGCGCAACCGCGCGGTTTATAAGCGTTTAATTCAATTTAGTAATTGATACGTTTGTTGGTGAACTCCTTCAGTTATGGACACCTTTTGGTGGTTTCGAAAAAATACAAGTTTATGAAGATTCTTTCAAATCTAAAACAGATTTTATTAAACTGTCTATTTACTTTTTTTTTTATATCGCGCTATTAAAATATTGCCAAGTTGTTCAAAATAAATCTTTATATATTTAAATATATGTATTATCAAATTTAAGAAAAACATACATATTATTTATCTCGTCCTTATCCCGTGTGGGGTAGACAGAGCCCAAAGTCATAAATCCAAAGGCCACGTTTAGCGTGTTAAGGTGGAAAACAGAATAAAAAAATCATTTTTATTCTTGATTAATAAACATTTTATTTTTATTTGGAGTAAACATAGTGAAGTACACTTAATTGACTCCAAATAAAAATAAAACTTACAACCCAATGAATTTGATCAATAAAATGAATCCAGACAATAGTAATCAACACGTCTAATCGTCTCCACGAGGACGGAAGCCAACTAAGAGCAAATTGACAAACTGACGACTCCCTAAACATGGTAATTCACGCTCCGCATTCTTCGATACTTTGGTTGAGTTGCTCACACAGTTACAAAATCCTCATTGCCCTAATACGTCTTATAGCGAAACATTATTTTATACTCTATATCAAGCACAACAAAGTTGAAATTGAAGTGGAGGCGTTTACTCTGTTTCAGTTTTGAAACAAAGCACACACACGAAACATTTATGAGCACGGTAGTAGACGTGTGTACAATATGACGCTCCGTATTGTACCTACTATTATAAATGAAATGTGTTGCTTTCACGTAAGCACACAAGCGTAAAGAGATGTTACACTCGCAATCATTCGAATTTAGATTCTAGTTCGTAAGTAGAAGGTTGTGTTTTCATTGTCGAGGTTTAAATTAGCTTGGGATCTTTTTGTTTTAGATTAAATATGTCGGTGTCGGTAAACGTGTGACCTGTTATTGTGTGTATTAGGTTGCTTTAATCACAATTTGGAGTGGGTCGCGATATGGCTTTCCAAGCGTTGACCTAGCAACAAGCTAAATTGAATTTTTATTTTTAGTCATAACAGCTAATTAAATGGATTTCGGGTAATTATTTAAATGGTACTTACTTATCAAAACCTTAATCGATTGACGCATTTTCGCGTGTCTGACGGAATAAGTCTGTAACAAGAAAATCTTACGAAATAAAATTTTAACTACATTTGTTTAAGTAGGCATTTATGAATAAAAAAAATTGTACCAAAATGCCCATATGGATATTTTGTTGCGATTTCTCTGATTAACCTCACGACAAATTCACGTGTAGGTGTTCACCGACTATGGGAAATGTCAAATTCCAAACGAATATAAATTAGAATTAATATGGAGAAAAAAAAATACATTTAGTCATTAAACTGGGGTGTCCCAAAGAAAGGAGACAAAATAATCTTAACATCAAGAATGTCCAAACAGTTTGCAGTATCCTTTTGTTCCAATTCTCATGCCGCTTAAACAAAACAAACGAAAAATGTCAAACACATTGATTTTTTATTTAAAATTATATTTATTTACGGCATGACTTTTTACGAATATAGTAAATACTTCAAGCCCATGTTACCCATTTTCCGAAATCCCTAATATTACACAGTTTCAATCTTCCGCGAAAAATAACTCGAAGGGGAAAGATGAAAAGGCCACAGGGAAAATATAGATACAAAATCTTAAAGGCCAAACAGTCAGGGACGATGGTGGGACACGGCAAATCATTATTGTGAATTCGTGATAGGAACTGTTCCCTTTGGCATTATGTATTATTTAACTTGTGACCTTATCTCACTTGAAAATGTTTATTAAGCTAGAATTGTCAAATAAGTTTATTGAATTACATACCAATCATTTTCTTTATCTTTTCAGCTTCGAAAACTGTTACCAAGAGAAATATTGATAAAAATATTGTATAAAATAATATAATATATATACGGACAAATCACACAGATTGAGCTAGCCCCAAATTAAGTTCATAAGTAAGACTTGTATTATGGGATACTAACTCAACGATATTATATTTTATAACAAATACATATATAGATAAACATCCAAGACCCAGGTCAATCTGAAAAAGATCGTTTTTCATCTTGACCTGACCGGGTATCGAACCCGGGACCATCCGTGTCACAGGCCGGCGTGTTGACCGCTGCGCCACGGAGCTCGTCAATGACTAGTTACTAGTTTTTAAAAGTTATTATATGCGACTGATTGTGTACTTATATACTTAAATAAAAGTTACTATTAACATGAGTACATATACTTATGCTTGTATGCCTATACTTTTTAGATATAAATGGCGATGTAAGTATATTTACAAAAATAATTTAAACCTGATTTTTTCCATAAATAAAGTTTCATATTCTGAATATTCTCTACAAAATTTCTTTATGCTTAATTATTTAAATATATCTCTTATTTTTTTCATCTTTAGGCATATAGAAAAAAAACTTACTAAATTACGCACATAGCAAGACAGCAACAGACAGGGTCACCTTGTAATGCAAAAGACGAGCGAAGAGCATAAATGTTAATAACTTAACATACTTATGCTTATTAACCATATAACTTCTACTACGCTTATTTTTTGTGCAGAGAAATTGCCGGGACTCTGGTCATTGGACAATACAATACTTCTACTAAGCTTCTACTAAAAGTCACTGTATTCAGTGCCCTATTAAGTTGTATCTATTCTGCGTCCGTGCTGATTAGGTATGCCTGAGGTGTAAAATAAGGCAATTTTTTTTACATAAGCAATGAATCCCTAGAAATAAGGTAAACATAAAACAATTCTTAAAAGTATGCACAAGCCATTCTTGCGTATTTAAAACAAACCGTAAGAAACAAAGGGATCTAAGCTAGTGACGTGTAATCAAGCTCTTTTGTGTAATGTACTCTTTCTTTTTAATATCGCAGAGAAACCGCCTACGTTCTGCACAATACGGGACATTGGAAACTTTTTGCGTTTTTAATTACCGCCTAATATTTACGTCTTTTTGCTTTGAAGCACTCGAATTTCTGTGTCTTAGTTGAGTTTTCTTTTTTTTTCTCATTTTATTTTAAATCAAGCTTTGAATTCATTTAAATTTGGGCGTTATTTCTTACGAGGTGTACACGTAGAGATCCTTATGACAATAGAACTAAGACTGGGTTTTTACCGCCTAATATTTACGTCTTTTTGCTTTGAAGCACTCGAATTTCTGTGTCTTAGTTGAGTTTTCTTTTTTTTTCTTATTTTATTTTAAATCAAGCTTTGAATTCATTTAAATTTGGGCGTTATTTATTACGAGGTGTACACGTAGAGATCCTTATGACAATAGAACTAAGACTGGGTTTAGCTGTTAGATTTGGATATTTATATATAATTAATTGAAAATACCAAAAAAAATACCTACTGTTATAGGTAATCTATTTAAGAAGGGCTTTGTATAAAGTCAAAACTAAATTAGAAAAAGTTATGAATGAAGCGAGAAATATACTGTGTAAATTTTCTACCGGTATGCCCTTGAAGAAGTGACTCAGCCCGTCAAAATAACACACTTTTACTGTAGGACCAAAGGTGGGGAACTTGAAAAATATAAGACATCAACATAGACAGTGTTAGGCTGGCCCTGCAAATGCACATGATAGTTATGATATAGGTCGGCAAACGAGCAAGCGGGTCACCTGGTGGTAAGTGATCTCCGCTGCCCATGGACAACTGCAACACCAGGGGTGTGACAAGAGCGTTAATGTTTAATAGGCTAAGTCATCTGATCAAGGGAATTTCGGTGGTGAATTTACACGGTGCCACTAGTAGCCAACGTAGGTACGTCTGCTTATCCCGTGCTTTAGACTCATAATAGCAAATCGGCTTTACTCACGTTTTATTTCATCAGATTAGCCGACTAGTTTCGTTCTGTTACGAAGACTATCAACGGCGTGAGTGGGAGTGGCAACACGTGGGTTACGCTTCCCTCAAAGCACTGAGGGTCGCCTCTCGCATCGTCTCGTTTCAATAATGGATTTATCTCGCGTAGGTATATTATTATTATTATAATTTTTTAAACAGAAATACAAAACTTTTATAAAATAAAGGGTTAACTAAAACTACTACAAATTTATATTATTACTGTAGTATATACCACTTTGAGAGAAATCTTTAATTAGCCATGTAGATATATGGACGACTTAGAGTGACTGACTGAAGGCTTTACTTCCTCTAGAACCCAGCTTTTAAACTCAGTATATGGATATTCCGTTCGCTTAAAACTTTCACCAGATCATATCACAGGCAAGAATGCTGTCATAATAAAGAAACCCAGACTTCGACGCATCACAGCCAGGGCCCAACCGGGATAATCGCTCGAATGAGAGGAAAATAGGATTTAAAAGAAAGAAATAATTATCTTTATTAAATCCCATTCTCCTCTCATTCAATCGATGTGATCTTGTACTTAATAATTTACGCAAGAGTGATCGGCCGGCCGGAACAATTTTGCCAAGTCATATAACAACAGGAATTACAAACATGCTGTCTTAATTGTAGACCCCGGGCTCCAATACAGTAAAAATAAGTATGCAAACGAGAAAACGCAATGCGTATTGGAAGAATAATAGACAATATTCCGTCGCTAAGCGCCCGCCGCCGTGAAACTTTGAACTTTGAACGTAGTAATGTCACAAAGAATGCTCCAATACAGCTGAAAAAGTACAAATATGAACAAAAAAATTTCGTCAGAGTATTCCTTGTTTTCAAACAAAGGGAAGCATTAGCAAATCATTGGTATACACACGAGACGTGTCTCCCTTGAAATGCTCATCTACCCGTGCTATATTATTACCCGATACATTTTCCCTCGAACAGAAAAACACCCTTTAATTTTACTCACACATCCAAACAAAGCACTCAAAAATATCGTATGCACCATTCGAAATCTAACAACATTCATTTCTAAAACTTTTACGATAAGGTTGAATTTTGTATAGCCGTTATTAAACGTAGATGTTTTCTAGTTAAAATTGCAGGATATTGCTTTAGCGATTCAATGCAGACCATATATTGCTTTCTCCCTCTTATTCGTTTTTCAGATTATGGAATAGGGATGAAAATATTATACGCTGAACCTCAGCTGGATGCAATTAGTTAATTAATAAATAGACTAAAGGGAGAAGGTAGAAAGGCTCTGAAGCTATTTTGATCATAAAAAGATAAGGTTTTAAGTGTTTACGTTTGAATTAAGTCGACATTAAGTCGACCTCTGTGGCGCAGCGGTCAACACGCTAGCCTGCGACACGGGGGTCCCGGGTTCGATCCCCGGTCAGGTCACTATGGAAAAAGATCTTTTTCATATTGACCTGGGTCTTGGATGTTTATCTATATAAGTATATATTATAAAATATAGTATCGTTGAGTTAGTATCCTGCGACACAAGTTCACAACTTACTGTGGGGCTAGCTCAATTTGTGTGATATGTCCCTATATATTTATTTATTTATTTATTTATTTATTAATCTAACTTGTTTTTAAAAAATTAAATAAATATTGAAAGATCAACCGTACTCAATAAGAACGAAACAAAAACATATCTTTAAATAATCTTTATATGGATTGAATATAAAATATACTTCCTTCAATATACTTTCAAAACAATATAATATCATACTTCTGTTTAAAATTTTGAAAATTAGAACAAACTGAATCCTTTTATGACCAACACAACACGTAAACTCCGCGCGTTGAAGTCTTTCATACGGGACCCTTTATTTAATTTAAATACTCATAGTAGTAAAGTAAACAAAGTTATTCTCAGAAATATTTGCTTGTTAATGTAGATTTATCACTACATTTTATAAAACAAAGTCCTCCGCCGCGTCTGTCTGTCTGTCTGTTCGCGATAAACTCAAAAACTACTCCACGGATTTTCATACGGTTTTCACCAATAGATAGAGTGATTCACGAGGAAGGTTTTAAGGTATAATACATGCCCGGGCGCAGCCGGGTAGGGCTGCTAGTATATAATATTATTATTTTACTAAATAGTTGCACTTTCTTGAACCTACGTTATTCGGCCACAAATATCATGCTGTAAGCAATAGTTCCAGGTATACTTAGTTACACATTTTCGACGAAGTTTATAGTGGATTTAAAAAAAATATCAAAGACATATTAAAAGGGGAAAAGGAGAAAAATAGTTTAAATGTAAGATGTGGTTTGTGCTTATCATCCACGTATACGATACAATTTTGTGACATTACTCTTGATAGTCAATTAAATGACATGCAAAAAGGTTATAATCGCTAAGTGAAATAGCAATGTTATTGTGAGCAGGACCGGGCGCGAGCGGCGGCCAAGTAAATTAGAGACTGGACTATAACTAAGAGCTGAACTGACGCTCCACGTACAACTTAGGGAGGACATTCCTTGGATATAGAAAGTTATACAAATAAGACAAAAGATTTTTTTTTCTTAAAATTTTGGTTTTTGAAAGAGGTGTAACCTTTAAGTGAATTAGTAATGTTATTGTGAGCAGGATCAGGCGTGCGCGGCGGCTAAGTAAATTAGAGACTGGACTATAACTAACAGCTGAACTGACGCTCCACGCACAATTTAGGGAGGACATTCCTTGGATTTAGAAAGTTATACGAATAAGACAAAAAATATAAGTTTTTCTTACATTTCGGTCTTTAAAATTACATAAGTTCACCTTGTGATACTTATTTTAATTTCTATTATGTACGCAAAAGAATAGCAACAATAAATTATTTTTAACCTTTGGGAATAAATTAGAGTAAAAAATCTGTACCTAGCTGTCCCGATTGACAAGAAATAGATATCAACCACAGATCTGTTACTGATACAACGTAACGTGATAACGTGTAACGTGATCCAAATTTAATAAGGTATGTCCACACTACGCTACCATTTGCCAGCAGCAGGAATGCCGCTCAGCGAATGCAGTGATGCATATTGTTGTACGTATGGTGCATACGCGTCCTCCCACTCTGCCTACCGTCTTTGTCTTCTCCGTTCATTATATGCAAGTACCAATAAACGTGATCCATATTTAATAAGGTATGTCCACACTACGTTACCGTTTGCCGGCAGCAGGAATGCAGCTCAGCGACTGCAGTGATGCATATCGTTGTACGTATGGTGCATACGCGTCCCCCCACCCTGCCTACCGTCTTTGTCTTCTCCGTTCATTATATGCAAGTACCAGTTTAAAAGTCTCAAAGCTCTCTTTAGCGGTTATTGCCGCTTTTGTTTCTAGTTTTTATTATAATCGTCTACGATTTTGTGTTGGGTTTGGTTGTGTCTCTGTTTTAGTTACTTTCTGATCATTATTTCGAGTAGGTGACACGGTCAGTCGACTCAGTCAGTCAGTTCTTCGGAACCGCCTCTCGGCCTCTGACGTGGTTCCTTTAACGACTACCTGATGGCAGCCGGGACCAACGGCTTAACGTGCCTTCCGAAGCACGGAATCATCTTTATTATCAGACAATCAGGTGATTCATGCCTGCAATGTCCTAACCAAACTGGAAACAACTTAACATAGTTGCTTCCCGTGGGAATCGAACCCACCACCCTCGGGTCAACAGGCAAACGCCTTAACCAATGGACCACGGAGGCTGTTACTTTCTGATGATTTAGTGTTATACAACACAATCGTGGATTCTAGATTTTCGAAGACGTAAAGCTCTTGATAAAAAACTGCTTTATAAACTTATGTCAGCGTTGTCAATGTCTAGAAACTTTCCGTAGCTAAAAATATCTTAAACATGTCGCTATTGATATTATTCTGCTATTAAATTTGCATTCACAGCACCTGAATTACCGCAGTTGTTTTAAGAATGGATGAAAAGCAGAAATTAATCATGAATGACTAATAAGATCCATGAAAAGAAAGAAATAAGTAAGGCAAAGTACAAAAAGGTAATCTTTACCGGATACAGCTCCAAATTACGAGTATCGATGACAAAAAAGTCACGTTTGTTTTATAGGAACTCTACAAAATTATTAATTTTATTCTGTTTCCAATATTTTTACTTATGGCGGCAACAAAAATACATCATGTAAAAATTTCAACTGTCTAGCTATCAACGGGACAGGCTGTTTCTCGTAGAAACAGCCTGTCCCGTTAAGTCCCTGTAGTACTGTTTTCACCCTTTGTGTATGGAATCCTAAACGAATATTTTTTTAGCAATTTAGCCCAGTTATATCCAGTTCTCCAAAAGCAATCAACAGGCAAGAATGAGCATGAACATTTTCTTTAATTTTGTTTCCCGTTTTGTCGATATCTCCATCCAGCCTTCGCTATCTACTTATGTGTGTATAAATGGTTCAAAGTGAGCCGTCACCTTTTGCCCATTAGTAAAATTACAATCATCATCATCACGTCCTTGTAAGTCAACACTGCAGGAAGACGACTCTCTGTACTATCAGAACCATTTATTAGACATTAGACAAAGCAGTCAGAGGATTTTGCCTACACTCTCCACCCTGGCCAGATGGGTTGGAGAGGTATTTTTGATGTAAATAAGTTTTGTCAACTTGTGTTTCCTAAGGCGCTTTCAACGACATCCACGGAAAGACTTGGAGTGGTCCTATTCTACTCTGCCCGGAAATACATGGCATTGTCTAAATGTCAATAATGTGTAGATTCCTTCACTGCGTTATCCCCTTTGCTGGTAACGTTTGTGAGATCAAATATCAAAACATAACACGAAAACGCCAATGTAATCTACATATAATTTACAATGCATAATAACGTACGTAATACATAACATGCTGTAATAATGATAAGGGAGATCAAGACGCGGCGTAACAAGCAATGAAAAGCGCCGGCGACATTTTTTTCAGCAAATTACGCGCGCCAAATCATTACACACCCAAACAGAGTCAAAGAGGCAAACCGAAACACTCCTGAAACTTCCGAAGGCTTTCCGGCCGCTAGAGAGAGACGGTTGATCGAGTTACCACGAGAACTCGATTGCTTGAAATCTGCTCTAATACTCTCAGCGATTCTGGGGTACGATTTTTGAAATTACGCCGTTCCTTCCTTCAGAGAGGAGTGTCACACGTTCAAAAATAGTACCCCTGCTCTAATACACTCGGCGACATGAATATCTGGTTTGGGTATACTTTCGTGATATCTGGCAAACATTTTATTAAGATTTTTATCTCTTGTTTCTTAAGAATTGATTATTTGTACTATTCTGCTTTGAACTATTGTCCTCGTTAATTCGCTCTAGCTCTTCTAAGGTAACAACATTGTTAAGTTTTATTAATCCTTGTAGCTTGCCTATATAGACAATATATAATTTTATTATATGTTTTTCCTTGATTTCGTAATTCAAACATACACATTAGGTTTATTTATTAAATAAAGAAAATAAGAAATGGTGAAAAAATACCACGCGGGCAGGAATAAATAAGGTAAAATAGCATTGTGAATGCAAAATAAAATCCCATATAAAGTATACACATTAGGTATTCTGATGGGCAGCTATAATCTTTTATTAATTTGGTAATATATAATAGTCCTAAAGATTTTGCGTAGAAAATCAAACGTCCCCACATCCTCACCATTTCATCCTTATACTTATATATTATTATAATTTGGCAAAGATTTAACGATCTCACCAACAACCACCAATTTAATACTTTCTTCTCTTCTCTTCAATATCTTTAACGATACAACTTTAATAAAATCATAAAACACATAATAAAAGATATAATCACCAACCGGCATATCGAAATAAATTCACTCACGGTATCACAGATTTGCGTTAACAATCTACTTCAAAGGATTAGAAATGAACATTCTTGATTCTCAAGTTAATACTGAACAGATGCGAGAAAATCGTGAGAACTCGTACTACGGCCGGCAGTGGTATGAGGAAGGGAGTCACGGAGCCTGGAGCAGGGGCGTGGGGGCCAGAAAGTTATTAATTCTGGAAGCGAGAGGCGCCACAGCCTACCGGCGCGACTGCAGCACAGTGGAGGCTTACCTTACACCCGCTTAATGTTCTTCTGATATTATTATAGCGATCTGCTTACATTTTTGAACAATGGTTCTTCCATACTGTCTGGGGCAAAAGAGAAAACTACTGTGTTTTTATTTTTTCCAGTCAAGCATGTTCTCTTCCCGTTGAGACAGTAGAAGCAGGTGGACGTAATGGGCAAAGGTCTATGGAATCATATGAATATGCCATGCGTCTAGCACCTACCTGTATTTTTATACCGATGTCCACCTATAAGCCACCGACATGATATACGTGAGCTTTGGGTGTAATTGTCTGTGTTCTTATGGAGTGAGGTTCTGTCAACCCTGTAAGGGAAAAAGACGTGTTTAGTACAAGAAGAGCCAGGCACCGTGATATTGAATATGGCAGTGTTAATTATAAAGATGGAGGATCTCGAGTAGCACATACACATGTTAAGTAACTATAGACGTGGTTATTCATTTGGATTGCTAACCACAAGCGGCATTTTAAGATATTAGTTCCAGCTTTTATCAGTGACAGTTGTAAAGGTTACTTTACGACTGTCCCTGTCTGGCGTTAGCCAGATGCATTTAGGCATCTTGAAAAATCTGATTACTGGCCACTCACGCTCAGGAAAAATAAAACAAATAAAGTAAAAAATTGTGTCGATGCTACCATCAAGGCTGCCTCAAACTATGCTGGGGCTCTCGGACACACAAAAATTGGGGCCCTTTAAGAAATTAAAGAAAGCGAATTATGCCGTGCTTCAGACGTAGTGACAGTTGGGAAGAGCTCTGAAAATGGGAGTGGGGTTAGCAATCCGGCCCTGCTGCCCCTACTTCTGTCTATTTTTTGTCCTACTGGATGAGCCGCCCTTGTCAAAATGTAATGTGATGTGCCTGACAAAGCCCCTGGACACGGGCACCGTGTACACATATGGTAAAGACGGCATTGGTTATCAGTTTTAGTTTTGATTCTTCTACTCAATCGTAATGCAATGACTTTCTTTCTGATGAAACTTTCACACAGATGTAAGCACCTGTAGAATTATAATATCTATAGTTGCACCATCTCGGAACTCTTAA
This sequence comes from Rhodophaea formosa, assembly GCA_963082605.1. Classification (NCBI taxonomy): domain Eukaryota; kingdom Metazoa; phylum Arthropoda; class Insecta; order Lepidoptera; family Pyralidae; genus Rhodophaea; species Rhodophaea formosa. The sequence goes on from OY720206.1 coordinate 16,605,902, forward strand.
ATAAATATATAATAAATCATAGCAGATAGTATGGGGAGCCTATACCATCTGCTATGATTTATAAGAGATGTCATCTAGTTTCTCTTTTCTTATCATGTCACGTGACACAAGACGAGTTTCTTTTTGCACATCATAAATACAAGGTAAAACCTTTGTGTGAAATTGTCATAGTGTGAATAAAATCTTAAAAATCAAAAGAAGGCAAGAGAAATCAGACACCTTCAAGTGGCAGATTTTGTAAAAACTCCTTAGAAATTATAATTTTAAGTTAGAATTAATTTATTTCAGATACCAACAAATTCACAGTAGAACAAATATCACAAAATAAATAAAATATATAATTAAATAAGGTTGTGCATGGTCGACTGACCGTGTCACCTACACTAAATGATGATGATGATTAAATAAATTGCAATAATAAAGTGAATTATGAAATAAATTGAATTAAATAAAAATTTTGTAATTAACAAATTGTGTCATTTCTTTTAATCGGACTGATTAAAAGAAATGTCGCAATTTGTTACAAAATTAAATGTTAATTATTATATAAAAAAACTATCAAACAATGCCTTCGTTGCGGCCTAGGCACTTCGACAAGTGTATCACAACAGCAGTGCTCAAGGTAAGTACAGGTCCAGTCTGACAGCGATTAAAAGAAGTAAAAACTACTAGATTAGTTTTTAAAATTGAATGATCGCATTTATCAACCAAGCTACTTTTCCATATTTCATGGGTTCAAATATAGACTGTCCGTGAAACATTTCAATGATTGAGAGACGTGAATTCAATCGAGAATATAACTCGTTGAAAAACAATATACGTTGCCAATCGGTGTTTTATGTTTAATTTGTTTTTTATTGCTTTGTTTACATTGAATCCTAATAAATTGCTTCGTTGTGAGATATGGATTGGATTCGGCGATATATTTTGTTCGTGGGATGGCTCAGTCAATTAATAAAATTGATATTCTATATGCCTTGCTTTTTATTATTCAACCACACGATACAACCAAAGAGGATTCGAAAACTTGGATACAACCAAGGTGACTGATAATAATCTCCTTGGATACAATTAAAAACAGATAGAAACTGATGATGATATTAGATGATATTCGAAACGGCTATTTTTGGCAAAAATTAGTTCTAGAAAGTAGTTTATAAAATAGTTTGAAGAGTTCAGAGAGAGAGAGCGCTCAATTTTTTTTTCAGTTTTCCTTGATTTATTTAAAATAGTGGCAGCACTGGACACCGTGTATCATTTTAAGGGTTGTCGAGGGATAAGTAACATGCTGTATAGTCAAAGCCTCAAAGGTATCCACTTTATTAAGTACAATAGCAAATATCGCGATCATATAAACAAAGAAAGACATTGCCGTACAATAAGACCATCGTTTTTCGTGATGGACTGAAAAAGAACCTAACACTGAATAATTAATTGTACAGCAAAGTTCACTTTGGGGCAACACGGAGCACTCATACGCGATACACAAAAGGTAAATGTTTTGACGTTTCTCTTTTTCGTTTCATACTTGTGAAGGTATATTAAACATTTTTTACTCGACTGCCCGAAAAAGAGAGTGGTCTTTTAACTTGATTGCTTAAAAGAGTGTACTGCATTTATTAGAGTGTATGTTTATTTTACTCCACAACAACTCCTAAATGCCTCAACGGATTTGTATTTTTGGGCAAAGACAGAGTATCTTTGGAATACTTTTGTCAAAGTCAAAAGTCAAAGTCAATCATTTCATTCATCGTAAGATATTTCAATATCATTTTGTGAACGTCATTTTTTTCATAATTACAATTAGTTTACAAAAATATATTATTGTTGACGTCAATAATTTATTTACGGCTAAGTTTGCACCGCTTCCAAGGCGGAGTGCAGAAGAAGCGGCAACAAACTGCACAGCGCATTTTCTCCAAATGACGTCAACTTACAATCTACGACTATAAGTACTAGAAAGCTGTAATTTGGTATGGGTATATATTAAACCCTAAAACTGAACATTAGAACAAGTTTTTCACATTAAAGGTATGGTTATCCCTACCTTCGAGGATGCATGCGTGATTTGAATCTACACAGTCTCTAAAAGGGTAATCTAATTTGAATGCATTGTTTTCGATATGAGTTATAGTAATATGGTTTCCTTAAATAAGGAAGAAACTCTTCTTAAAATAAATCTTCGTTGTCCAAATGTTTTGCTCAGTTTTATCCTCGTGTAAGAGCGCGAAGTCCGCTATTATGACAGCATTTATGCTGTCGAAACTTTTAATGGCTGATTGCCTGACGTCCACGACGGATGGTAAAGGACCATATACAGCGTGTAATTTGACCTTCCAAATTAAATTTTTTTTGCTAATTTCATATAAAAGTGATCAGCCGCCCGGGTAAAAAGTATAGGAAATAAAAAAAAATACTTTCCAGCATTGGTCCCATATGAAAAGTTGTTCAAATAGATCTTTAAGGGGATGTCGAAGGTCGAGTTACACGCTGTATTACGATTCCTTCAATTGAGTATATCCAGTAAAACAATGTCGCAATGCATTCGTCATCAGTGCTGACACGCGCCGACAAAAGTGAATGTTACGCGCTCATCACACAATGCAATGAGATCACTGCTGAAGGATGCAGACATGGATTATTAGTCATGTTACATGTAAGCGTAACTTTATCCATTTTAATTAGAAATAATCAAATCAAAGAAGGTTTATACAAATTAAGACTTATTCGTAGTACGGAAATGTATTAAATTGACATCTTCCATGCTGATCTGGGAGATGTACCAGATGTTTCAATTCCCGCGCAGACCGCGGAAGGTGGTTGAGGGAATGGGTAAAAATCTGATGAATCATGGCAAATACGTGATGGCTTTGCCGCATCGGCCGGTTTCAGTACAAGAGGAGACTGTAACTGCAAAAAGTTGAGAAAATAGAGAGCCAGAAAGCTAACCTCAACTCAGAAGCATCTAAATTGAGGATACAATTGGTACCTCTCAGATAAAAAAAATAATAATTTACATTTATCATCATCATCAGGTCTATTTTAAGTCTCCACTGGAGGAGCATAAACTTTTCTGTACTACCAGAGCCATATGTTAGCCAGAGAAGTCAGAGGATTTGGCATATACTCTCCACGCTGGCCAGACGGGTTGGAGAGATCTCCTTGATGTCAAATTTACATAGCTGTCTTTCAAAGTATATCTCATAGCTACTAAGCCGAAAGTCGATTCATTAAGTTAACCTTTAGCATTTGGAGTGGCGCAATACTGGACCGAATACAATATTAGCTTGGAATTACGTTTTGATTAGTGTAGGACGACCTCGAGCCAGTGAGCGCATACAACACTCATATCGATCTTAGTATGAATATTTGAAGGCGACCCGTCCTTGCAAGCGTCATAGACTTCACAAGGTAAAACTAACAGAGGGCTATAGCTTGTGTTTAACAATAAAACTAGAATAAATACATTGTAAAAAGTAGAATCAGAACATTATTAAGAAATTATGCTTCTATTTAAAAAAAAGTGTCAAAAAGTTTCGTCTAATTTTTAAAACGTCATAGTATCTAATATTATAGATGTGAAAGTGAATCTATTTGTTATGCTATTCTTAAACTTTTAAACGATCATCATTAAGTTAAAATGACAGGGGCAAAGAGAAGAACATAGGGTTCATCCCAAAAAGATCGTGAGGTCTATATTAACGCGAGCGAAAGCTAGAAGTTGAACTTTATGTTTTAGGATGACCGATAGACATGACAATGTAAGCTCAAGTCCACATATTTAGTTCGAAGTAATCAGCATTTGTAAGTTGACGTCATTTGGAGAAAAGGCACTGTGCAGTTTGGTGTCGCTCCCTATGCATTATTGTTACGGTACACTCTTATTTTGAAATAAGTACACAAACTTTAAGGGGTTAGTCAGCCCATCAACATGAACAACTTTTAACATGGAAAAATGGTGGGAACTCATAAAAAAATTGACTAACCCATACAAAATTACTAGCTAAAAAAATATTGAATTTTCAGCTTTGGTCCCATAGCGAAAGTTGTGCATGTTGACGGGCTGTGTCACCCCATAAAGATTGTGTACTGATTTCAAAATAACGGTTTTGTTGTTTTAAGTAACGAAAGTTAAAATATTTGATTTTGACTTCAAGTGCCTAAGTAAGCGATTATGAAACTCAAATAATGCATATGTATATCTTTGATTAAATTTTAATTTACGCCTTATAGCAAATATAAACCTACATTTTGAGACGAAAATGTTATTTAAAATTAGAAACTTATTGCAATATTATATCTTGGAATATTAAACTATTAATTACAAAATACAACGGCAGTTCTGAAGCTTGTTAACTCTATATAGAGTTCATAGATGCATTAACAACAGAGCAGTGGGAATTAGTGACTTAACCCTACTCGCGGTGAAATACATAGTAAATGACTTCGATTGCCAATGCAGCCGCGTCAAGGTTTTTAACTGAGCCAGACTGACCATGATATGTTGTATTGTTTAATATTTAGGGCAAACGTGAATGATGACCAATTGCTATTATGCTGGGATTAGTTTCATAAAAGAAGATAAGACGACCTGGGTTTCGGCAGCACACAGATCACAGATTCTGGAAACAGCTTGGAAGGTACTGAGTGAGAAAAAAAGAATTTTTCGTCTGGCCTAACCGTGTGTAAAATCCTGGGCTTGTCTCCTGAAAACGATTTTGTTCCTTATTCTACGCAAAATCTACGCTCTCCGTTGAACGTAATTTATAAATGGTTTCACTGAATACGAATATTGGTCGCTTTTAACCGGTCATACCTTCGAAGGAAGTCTTCGCCCAGAAGTAGACTTTTTGCGGCTGAGAAGAACTGAAGATCATAAAGACCTCCCATTCCCAAAGAATGAAGAAATTACCGGGCATGTTTTTGGTTTGCTGACATTGAGGTCATAGCTATTTATTAAATGGAAGAAAGCACGTCCAACTTTTAAATACAAAAGCCAACGTCTTATTAATGTTTTACGTAAAATATTTTATAAAAAATCGACAAAGAAGGTCGATATGAAATCGGGTTCATAGTTGAGCCGCATCATTTCTGTACATAGGCATGTACAGTAGGCTCCATATTCGTAATAATTGGATTGCCAGGCGCGTATTTAGGTCGCCGTTAGCTGGTGTTCTTAGGGTTGTCAATCACGAAATATGAAATAAGTAAGTTTAGTACCAGGATGTTTCTTATTTTATTGGTAAATTTAAGAAAAACTTTTTAGTGACATATGTGGGTTTAATTTAGGATATGGATAAAACAAATATATTAATCGTCTTTAGGGTGGAATTGGCTATAGAATAGTAATTTAATGGATTAGAATCAGGTAGGAAGAATAAACGTACAACAAGATTTTGAGGAAACAAATAAAATGACTGCCCTATCAAAAACTATATAGCCTCTTTACTAGGGGTAAGGCAAGGTTAATAGGGAGATTATGCTCAGACATTTAACAGTTATAGTTAAAAAAGAAACTTACAAACATGAACTCAAAAAATTTAACACTTCTTTTTGCATCCGTCTAAAATACCACAGTTTTCACATTTTAATTCCTGCTTAGTGTCAGTATGTCATTTGCACAAAATGTAGCCAACTTTTGTAGAATACCAATATATCAATCAGGACGTGTTCACAGTAATTATAATTCTACAAGAAATCTCAGCCATCGGCACGCACCCTGTATCAAACATCTAAGTACCAAATGTCATTGTTAGATGGTGTAGGTCCAATGATATGCAACTAGACTATTTAAAACGTTTTAACGTAAATATAGATAAAACACCTTCATTAATATAATTGAAATGTCTGAATAAATTTAAAAAATGCTTGTTATTTTCATTTCTAGTATGAATATCTATTGCAGCGATTACGTGCCCAATTCTAGTTCGTATAAAATCTCGTGGATTAAAGCTAGATAAGATTAGACCATGGTGTCTGTAGACCCGGCGGGAGACCCTTTGCCTGATCCAATTAAGACTTATTTAGTCGAATTATTATGGATTGGTACGTATCGATGTGCATAAGATTAATTTCCTACCTCGATAGGTTCACTTGTAATAAATAAAAAATAATAATATTACAGACAACGGGGCCCTTTTACTGATTGAAGTCTTATTGATTATCTATGTACATTTTACAATAGCCTATTATTTCTACCTTCAGATTAGCATACTATTATATTACTATCTAGTTAGGTTTCCCCATAAAAACCAATTGCTGCAAAAAACAGAGTGGCTGACAACCCTAGAGTTACCCGACATGTTGTGGCCATTTCACCTCTAGACTTGTTATTGAGGTCCACAAAAGTTTTCTACTCATTTGATAGATGATACCTAATTTCCTGGGACGTCGCAGTGTTATTAGATTTGAGCTAGTAGATCTGAGAATCATATTTAATGGACTTAGTACATTAATTCTTCATAAGCTGGAAAGTTTTAAGTTAATTAGCGAAGATAAGTAATGATCGCCATATGGCAATGTTGATGTAAGCAAATATGACAGTTTTTTTTCCAATTTTCGTTCTTGTGCGTGTCAGAGATAAACACTGGTTTTTGACTTTTAGGCATCCTGAAAACTTATCTTCCTTGATCGCGGATAGGCCGACAGCTTATTACGTGCCTTCCGAAACATTTTTTTAGGGTTCCGTAGTAAACAAGGAACCCTTATAGTTTCGCCATGTCTGTCTATCTGTCTGTCCGTCCGCGGTTTTACTCAGAGACTATAAGTACTAGAAAGCTGTAATTTGGTATGGATATGTATATTAATCATGCCAAAAAAGTGGTAGAAAAATGACCCACACAAGTAAAGTGAGGAGGTTATTTTTTTTTCTCTACTTACCCAACGTGTGGGTATCGTTAAAAAGGTCTTAAAAAATATTGTGAGGTCGAGGTCGAGGACCATTTTTCGAATTAATCCGGATCCGTTTCCGAAATATTTGGTTTTAAAGTGCAAATTTTTGTTTAATTTATGATGTACTTAAAATTTGCACTTTAAGTACATCATAAGCAGATAAAGGGGGGGGGGGGGGGCTTTATCTGCTAAACGGTTATATATGGATACATGAAAAAAATTACAGCAATAGTATATATACTGAAGTTGAAAGAAAACTATCAGAGCTGAGTACTAAGTGCAAACTCAAAAGTTATAGGCAACCAACTTATAAAATGTACTCGAAAATGTAAAATTCCATACAATTCTTCCAACAAATCCATACAAACTGTGAAGTGCGAGTGTGAACAGTGTAAAATTACGGAACCCTACACTGCGCGTGGCCCGACACGCACTTGGCCGGTTTTTTTAATATAAAATGTGTTTGACACATGACCATCATCAAATTTATTTATCGAGTAGCAAAACCACTTTTTTTGGTTCACTGGTCTTCCCTTACTTTTCCACGCGTCTCTACGCACTGATATCATTTGCCGGCCTGACAAGAACTTATCCAGATTGTCCGGCCATCTTACTTAAAGGATATTACTTATATGGTGTTAGGATATACACCATTGCCCTCACACCATCAAATAAGCCCGTCAAAATGAAAAAGATTCTTATAGGACCAATGCTGACAAGCCTAAAAAAAAGCTACCTATCCTAATCCTAACTAATATTATAAATGCGAAAGTTTGTTTGTTTATTTATTTGTTTGTTACGCTTTCACGCCCTATCTGCTGAACCGATCATCGTGAAATTTTGCATACACATAGGTTAGGGTAATAAAAAGGACATAGGCTATAATTCACGCGGGCAAAGGCCCGGAAATTTGTATGAAACGTGTTATTTTGTTTTAATTCCCAGCGTTGATCGCAGTATCTTAGCTCACCCCTCTAGTATTGCCTCCGCCAGACAAGAAGCATGTTCTATTACTATGCATATTATACCATGATATTTTTCCCAGATAAAGCACCTGCTTATTGAAATACAAATTCAAGGGACAAAAATATATAAAGAATAAATATGATACATGACATAATCGATTACTATTCTACCATCATTGGACGAGCCTTCCATATCGGATTAATTTCTGCCATCGTCAGAAAAATGTATGAAATCAATTTACACATGCATCACAAAGCTATTAAAAGTATACCTACTATGTGTATGTTGATGGTAAGTGGATTGCATTGAATTGGTTCATCGCTCGGCTATGTAGGTCACTCAGGGTACGGTAGCAGTGACATTTAACTGGAATAACTGGGAATAACTCTGTGTGAAAGCTGTTGTTGATAGAAAACTGAAACATGTAGGAATTAATCGACAGTATGCATCAAACAAATGAATGCTACCAGGCAATTTGCCTGATGATACTTATTTTCTTCTCTTTTTGCGTGCCAAAAGGTAAATGGTTCTTTCTCAATTTTTTAAGTTGGCTGATGGTACCTCATAGGTTTTTTTTAATCCATAGATTTGAAAAAATCGTTTTATTCAGGATTTTCTTGCAGTCCTTGCAACATGGTGCACGTAGGAAAAAAAAACCGGCCAAGTGCGTGTCGGGCCACGCGCAGTGTAGGGTTCCGTAGTTGCGAATGACAACTTTGAGTTCACACTATTCACACTCGCACCTTACAGTTTAACGACCAAAAACATCTAACAATGAAAATAGTATGAAATTTTACAGTTTATAAGTTGGTTGCCTATAACTTTTTAGTTTGTACTTAGTACTCAGCTCTAATAGTTTTCCTTTTAACTTCAGTATATATACTACTGCTGTAATTTTTTTCACGTGTCTATATATAACCGTTTAGCAGATAGAGGGGGGGGACACTTACGTCTAACAAAAATTCGCACTTTAAAACGAAATATTTCGGAAATGGATCCCTAAATCGAAAAATGGTGTTCTCAACCTCACAATATTTTTAAAAGACCTTTTTAACGATACCCCACACGATGGGTAAATAGAGAAAAAAAAATTACTTCCCCACTTTACTTGTATGGGAGCTACCTTAAAAAAAATTTTTTTTCAGGATTTTATTCTACCACTTTTTTGCCATGATTGATATTCATACTCATACCAAATTACAGCTTTCTAGTACTTATAGTCTCTGTGTAAAACCGCGGACGGACAGACAGACAGACAGACAGACAGACAGACAGACAGACAGACAGACAGACAGACATGGCGAAACTATAAGGGTTCCTTGTTTACTACGGAACCCTAAAAAGAGCAAAGTAGCAATAATTTAAAGCGCAAAATAAAAGGCGTCACGGGTTGGCACTCTGTAGCATACAAAAATTAAAAAAAGTGGATTAATTAAAAAAAGAAATATCCTATATTTAAAAACGGGTCACTCACGTGCTACTTTGTCGGGATTGCCGACTATAGTTTCGGACTCCTGATGAGTCCGAAACTAAAGTCGGCAATCCCGACAAAGTAGCACGTGAGTCTAAGGCCCGGGACACTTTGGCGTCGCGCATCCCGAACTCACCTTGAAAATGGACTCCTGATGAGTCCGAAACTATAGTCGGCAATCCCGACAAAGTAGCATGTGAGTGACCCGTTTTTAAATATAATGTATTTATCTCACGTTAGTTTCAATGATATAAGAAATATCCTGTCTACCTTTTTGTTATTTCACATAGTTTATGACACTTTGGGGAAGAATACGATTCTAATGACACCTCACACTTCAAAAATTGGGTGGATCAGTCATTTACAATCCAAATCAAACTTTATGGCGGCTCGAAAAATCGCGCGAGTCGATGCGCAGTACACAATATTAGGTTCAGCGGGGCGCGCGCGAGGAGGCGGGGCGCGTACTGGGCAGCTCGCAGCTAATAGCCGAGAAGCTTCCTCCGGGTAGCAGTCTTCCCTGGTCAGTATGGAAGTCGCTGAACCGGCTTCGGGTTGGTGTGGGAAGATGCCAGGAAAACCGGGTTAGGTGGGGTTTTTCCGGCAACAGCATGTGTGACTGCGGTCACGTCCAGTCAATGAGCCACCTTTTGACGTGCCCTAAAGCCCCTACTCACTGCACACAAAGGGATCTGGAGGAGGCAAATGACCGGGCAGTGGCCTTAGCCGCATACTGGGCAAATGTACTATAAAGCAGGACATTGCGACTCGAAAAGAAGAAGAAGAAGAAGCTAATATCCGAGCCGCCATTAAGTTTGATTCGGACTGTACAAGGTACGTAGAGCGCGTTGCCTCGCAAGACGAGGAATTTGTATGTAATCTATTTTAAGGCTCACTTTTGACTGCCTTCATTACTAAATCGGCACTTATTTCATCGTCATCAGGTCTTTTTTTAGTGTCCACTGCAGGAGCACGACCCTCTCTGAACTACCAGAGCCATATATTAGCCAGAGCAGACAGAGGATTTGGCCTACGCTCTCCACGCTGGCCAGACGCGTTGGAGTGGTCTCTGATCTTTATAAGCTTTGTTTAGCTTGTGTTTCCTAGACGCCTTCTACGAGGAGTAGACCTATTCTACTCTGCTGGGCACCACACGGCGGTTACTTATTTGTTTAAATCAGTACTAAAGAACAGGAAACCAATTGATCACAGAAAGCAATAAGCATCTAATTACGGCACCAATTATTAGACACAGGGCAGTCGCGTGATCCACAATAATGGCGCGGGAATCGCATCCGAGGAAACGTGCTTAGAACTCTTATGTCGAGGCTTAGTACCAGAGGAAACTACGGGAAATATATCTTTGTGCGTTATAATATATTCTATTATATTATACTTCATTTCTCTTTTCATACCATTCTTTGTGTTGACTTACATGTAGGATTTATTTTAATATTCTAAAAATCCTGGTTAAATACTATACTTATAGTCGGTCGTCTGCCTGTCACCAAAACTCTCTTAGATAATTCCGTAGTCGCACGATGCTCGTTCAGCTGTGATGTTCGTTCTTGATTTAATGTTAATATTCTAGGAGTACAAAACGGAGTATTTAGTCTTACTCAATGTTAAGTTCCTAAAACTCTTCTAAAAATAGGTTTAAAAGTATAGCAATGACGAAACGACAAGTGTCGCGCAAAAAATTTTGTAGCCACTAGCGACATAACTGTATTTTTTTATCTCCTTGGACTATATCCTATCCTAATATTCCAAATCCTAACTAATATTATAAATGCGAAAGTTAGTTTGTTTGTTTCGCTTTCACTTCCTATCTACTGAACCGATAATCATGAAATTTTGCATACACATAGGGTAGGGTACTGAAAAGGACATATGCTATATATCACGTGGGCAAAGCCGCAGGTAACAGCTAGTTATATGATATAAGGAGCCGCTTGATCGCTGGTCGATTTGCTGTCGTGAACTGGTTGCTAAATTTCAAAATCTAACTAAGCTAAATTTCAAAAACTTATATTAACCACTTATACAATGGCAGCATTGTTGAAGAAAACATGGAAATAAAAAAAAAAAGCTGCACTCCGAGAGTGCCAGCATAAGTGAAAACTTAAATACTATCACTTTCAATTTATAATTTTACCTTTCCTAACAGTAGTCACCATCCATGGGTGTGCGTAGCACGTTGTAACACAAACACGCACATTCGCGTTGGCGCCTTGCGCCTTCTTACGCTTTTTCAATCCTTCGAATCTGTCGGTCACGTGGCCTGTCGCGAGTTTAACATTTTTCCCCATCACAAAAAGTGCACAGCGCCGCTAAAGAAGCTTTTCACTTCCAAAAAACAAAAATAGATATTGGTATAACGGCTGTGTTATTAATACGCAGTTGTCTAGGGGAGGCTTTCACTAACAACATTTACCCTATTTATCATAAGCAAGCGTTAGGCGCGGCCGGTACATTATTTAATTTATTTGAAAGCTTTTATTAGTAGTCTGAACTGTTCTAATCTGCGTAGAGTACATACGCCCTTATGGCCTATAAAGTGACCCATTTTAATCGAACATAACGAACTCAGTGATTTATCGGCTATGTCATTATGTTAATTAAAAATTAATGAATGTGTCATAAATTACTGTGTTGAATTTTGGCATTTTGGTTAGTTTTATCACTTCACAGCTTCGAGCAACACGGCCTCCGTACCGGACGGACTTCACAGTGAATTTGTCTATCCTAATCCTAACTAATATTATAAATGCGAAAGTGAGTTTGTTTGTTACGCTTTCACGCCGAATCTGCTGAACCGATTATCATGAAATTTTGTATACACATAGGTTAGGGTACTAAGAAGGACATAGGCTATATACCGTGCGGGCGAAGCCGCTGGTAATAGCTAGTTGTTAATAAAATTCTTTCCTTTTATTTCTTATTTTTTTCAAACTTATTTAATAATTTTGGACATGAAAAAATATACATTGTAATTCTATGGATTGCGGAGACATAAATTTGGTAGATTTCTTTGTAGTAAATTGAGTAAGGCATATCGAAGATATAGACAAGAATTTGTATGAGACAATGGATGTTATTAAGAGTTCAAAGCTGAACATTGAGAGATCACTTATAAATCATAAAATATAAAAGGCATTTTTAAACATGTTGTATTTTTTTCTCATTTATCCATGGTTTGATCTTGCAATTATGTACTAATGTTAGAAGGGGTTTACTTTTACAACAAACGGTGTCAATTACGTATTGAGGAGCCCGATGGCCCAGTGCGTGAGCATCATTAGCGCTTACGCATGCCAGGGAAGTAAAAAAAAATTGACTTTCCCATATAAAAAGTACTTTAAATTTTGTATGAAAATGACAAACAATTTTTAGAGTTCTCAAATTGATCCCATAGGAAAAAGTATTCATATTGGGAGGCTGAGTCACCTCTTCAAGAGTATTTCGAGGGTAAAGTTAAACGCTGTATAATCTGATAGTTTATACTCATTGGGAATTCAATACCTAATTGCCGTTGTCCTCTAGATGTTCGCACATGTTTAAAGAGGTGATACATAGTCAAGAACTACCTTATGTAACAATCGATTTATGTTATAGGTTAAAACGATTGAAATTGCCAACAAAAGCATAAAAATGAAAGTCAAATGAGCTAATTATCGATCAGCAGTCTCGTCACGGCTCGGGTCGAGCACTCGGTAATCTGGTTGACATTACACCCGCCGAACGTCTGCAGGTCGTACGGGGCGAACGACTCTATAGCATAAGATCCCAAGCCTGACTTTTCTACGTCATTTTAGAAAAAAACCGGCCAAGTGCGTGTCGGGCCACGCACAGTGTAGGGTTCCGTAGTTGCGAATGACAACTTTGAGTGCACACTATTCACACTCGCACCTTACAGTTTAACGACCAAAAACATCTAACAATGAAAATAGTATGAAATTTTACAGTTTATAAGTTGGTTGCCTATAACTTTTTAGTTTGTACTTAGTACTCAGCTCTGATAGTTTTCCTTTCAACTTCAGTATATATACTACTGCTGTAATTTTTTTCACGTATCTATATATAACCGTTTAGCAGATAGAGGGGGGGGACACTTACCACTAACAAAAATTCGCACTTTAAAACCAAATATTTCGGAAACGGATCCCTAAATCGAAAAATGGTCGGGTCAACCTCACAATATTTTTGAAAGACCTATTTAACGATACCCCACACGATGGGTAAATAGAGAAAAAAAAATTACTCCCCCACTTTACTCGTATGGGAGCTACCCTAAAAAAATTTTTTTTTCAAGATTTTATTCTACCACTTTTTTGCCATGATTAATATACATACCTATACCAAATTACAGCTTTCTAGTACTTATAGTCTCTGAGTAAAACCGCGGACGGACAGACAGACAGACAGACAGACAGACAGACAGACATGGCGAAACTATAAGGGTTCCTTGTTTATCACGGAACCCTAAAAACTGCTTTTGTGATGGAGGACGGGTGAGCTAAAATTTGCACACCATCGTCTAGATGCTGAAAATTACGTATGTATTATTCACTTTTACATAACAGTAGTACTTCGTCCACTCTAGCTTTGCTGATAAGGTAATTAGTAAGTACTTCGTCCACTCTAGCTTTGCTGACAAGGTAATGTATAATAATATATTTTTTTGATGTATTCATTTTTACAAATGTTGTTTACTGGAAATCTTAGGATTTTATGTGTCGTGTATACCCAGTCTCTTTCATTATCATAATCATCATCATCAGGTCTATTTTAGTCTCCAATGCAGGATCAGGAGTCTCTTTCGTAAAGATGAAATTAAATACACTCATAATTGTGTCTGAGATTCATTTCTTATAAAATGGCACGGTAGCCAAACAGAAGTTACTCATTTGTTTTTCAGTTCAGTTTCATCTATTAGATGCTCAAAATTACAGCATTCCTAAAATGACGCAGGGTAGGCATGGCAGGGATCTTGATCTACTACGACTCTGCTTCATTTATGCATACCTAACCTCATTTACATGTAATTTTGAATGAGGAGGTAATTTTTTTTCTAGTTTGTCATTGATATTAAAGAACTATGTATTATGATGTATGTAAATAAAAACGCAGATATTATGATATATGTAAATAAAAATGCAGAGATGTAAAGAAAAACGGAATCTTTATAACAAATTGCATGTAATAAAAGGTATATTACAATGATCCATTTCAAGAAATCGAAATCAATGCTTTTGGTTCTTATGACCTTACATGTTGGTTACAGTGTTATAGAATCCTAAGATTATAACTCACTTTACATTTCATGGTCTGTGCCGTCGGCTTGACCTGTGAGTAATGCGTATAGTTAGAGATGCTTACGAGTACATCTAATGCACTGTAGCTCGAATCCGCGTGCCACTCAGCCCAGCCGGCCTATTTACTAACTCGGATGACAGGTGTCGATGCCTATCAATATAGGATTTGCTGTTACAATGCGGTTTTTGTATTCCAAATAAAAAGTTCCAGCAAGCAAAACCAGCATTGTAAGCGGAAATCCTAGATTGATAGGCATCGACACCTGTCATCCGAGTTAGTAAATAAATATAAATAAAATTTAAATCCTTTACTTACGTCATGTTCGTACATCTTATGGATTGATCGAACCTACAAATAAGCTACAAATACGACTCAGCCTTTCGGGCCGTACGGCTCAGCATCTCGTAAGCATCTCTAACTATACGCATTACTCACAGGTCAAGCCTAGGCAAGACATTAAATATATATTTTTTATCCCTTTGGGGGAAAAACGTTTGTTATTTTATTTTCGTTACATAATAAAAGCAAGTCAATAAAACATTTGGTACTTATAGTTTCGAAAATTAGCTGTTTTGTCGGTGGTTCGGTATACGTATGTAGATATTGAAATTAAAACCTATGTAGGTAATTATTAAAATAATATAAGCAATACCAGATGGTAATTTACCCGCAATATGGACAACATTTTCTACAGGACCAATGCTAGAAACTGACCGGCTCAAAATTTTTCATGGCAAAATTGTTTTAATTCCGGTCTGAATCACCCCTTCAAGGCATCAAGGAGAATTCACATGCAACATACAACAACATTGCATGTAACTATTTTTGCTTCCACGCTGGTTTGGGCGAAAAGAAACTACGTAGAATGTAACAGCTGCGTATCCCGCGCAGATAGTAAAAGCCAATCGAGGGAATGGGCGTGAGGAATCATTGAGTGATGGGTTGCTAGATGCATCACCTATTGATAGGCGATGCAGCTAGCAACCCATCACTATTTTAATTCCGATCTCACCTACAAGCCCACCAACATGCTAAACGTGGCCTTAAGGTTTTACAGACCTGGGCTCTGTCTACCCAGCAAGGGAGAAAGACGTGGTATGTATGTTTGTATTGGTATAGCGATAGGTATATTTTCTGCTTTCGAGTACTCGTAGTTGCGAGTTGCGAGGGCGGGTGGGTTTCCCACCCACTACGTGATTGAATGAGAAATATAGACAGATTTTAATGTTTAATTAATTGGGCACGAATTTTATACTCTTCGTTTAGATTCATCATGAATAATTGATTAATGAAGATCTGCGGGTTTTAAAGAAATGAATTAGGTAGCATTTTATTCCTTATTCATTAAAAATATTTTCTGGCTGTATGTAGTTATACATAATTAACTGTTTAAATTTTCTTTTTGAGAAACACAAATACTGCGGGGTTTGATTTGAAATGAATAGGTATCCGTTTAACTGTTTTGAATTTGTTAATGTTTTTATAGTTGAAATTATTTAATGTGGTTTCACTTAAATAACAAAATTGTATAAAAAATGTTTTTTTTTAGATTTTTAGTGACACATTTTTACTCTTATTCAGGATGGGACTTCTTCATGACTGAACGAATACTACAGGAACCACAAGGAAATAGGTGAAAAATGAAGAAAAATAAATTGGATCTCTCATACAAATTCATCAATCAGCTATTCAAATTTCTTTGGCAAGCCCATTTTTTTATTTCACCCTGTATTTCTTAAATCCCAACTAATATTATAAATGCGAAAGTGAGTTTGTTTGTTTATTTGTTTGTTACGCTTTCACGTCGTTTCTACTGAACCAATCATCATGAAATTTAGCATACACATAGGTTAGGGTACCGAGAAGGACATAGGCTATATATTACGCGGGCGAAGCCGCGGGTAGCAGCTAGTGTTAAATAATTTCATAAACCAATCCCATATTTTTAGCTTTGTAAGTTTTCTAACAAGTTTAGCGCAAAACTAAAGGGTAAAAGTTTTCAGCTTTTAAAGTTGTTAACATAGCGATGTACGTGATTAATATCCTCTGAGCACAACTTGTATGTTTGTTTTGTGTAAATTCTTATAAAACATACAAATATATATTTAACCGTCTTGACAAAGGAGGTATAATAAGGTACTAAACGCGGAATGCATACGAATGAGTGCTGTCTGTTCGTAATGCTGACGGATGGTACGGAGAAGGTTTTATATGACGCGAAAAATTGCTACAAACAAAGTTGTGAATAGATGGAAGAAGGTAGATTAAACAGAAAACATAGTAGAAAATCACAAGGAACAATCGATAGAAAACAGTAAGTTGGAAAGAATATTTCAGGAGTAATTTTTGCTATGAGGACAACCCATGCCTATAAACACGACTCATGTAGTAGCACGACAGATTGTAGTAGCAGTTTAAATGAAATAGCTGTTCCCAATCCCACCCCCACGACATAATCTGTTCTTCTACCTGCATCCAAGAAATACTGAATATGCAATTTTCTGGACTAAAATTAATTACCAACGTTAGCAACACTATGACGAGAGGTATTTTTAAAAGCAGCTGTCTAAATCCAGCAATTGTATTTAATCTTATTTTTTATCAACCGACTTCACAAACAGGAGGTTTTAAGATTTTAAGTTTTCTTCAAATCACGCTGTATTATTTCACGTTCCAACTCACTTCTTTATAAGTACATTTAGCTCACTGCAAAACAAAGCAATATTTTTAAGGCTTAGAAAATTTAATTAAGAAATAAAAATTGCTTTAATTGGCGGGGGGAAATCGCAGTTTGGATCGGGACGTTAGCGGACAGTACTTTTGCTTAATTAAAAATAATGTCTGAGGCAGTGTTTCTCCGACAATAACCGAGCCGGGTCGAGATAGCTTGTTATATAAATTTCTGTAGCCTCCTGGGGGAAGTCGGGAGAGTAAGGAAGCGGCGGAGTGTGAGTATATTATACCCATTTTCTGGGTCGTCCTTCCTACAAATACGTTTTATGCGGAAGCCAGCAGTCTCGCCAAACACAATGAAAAAATAACCTTATTTCCTAAATCGAAGGATCAGTTTTCAGTGACTTTGAAATCGTCCCGGTAAAAGGTACTTATTTGATTAGGGTGTCAGGCGTATCACCGCGAGTGTGAGCGGAGAGCCCGAGGTTTCGGATCAAATTTGCGTATTTCGATTTTTTGCTTACCTCGCCCTCTGTACACAAAATTGATGCAAAATTGTTTTCTATATGATGTTTGTATTTTCATCTCTTTTTATGATAGTTGTCGCAAATCCGTATTAGAATTCATATCGAGTCCCGTGAAAGCCCTTCGTCTCTTTCATGGGAAAGGACCTCTATAAATCATTGCGAAAGACGTTAATATCTGAACCACACAAAAAGAGCGCGGCCTCGTCGTAAAGGGTCGTACGTGCCGGCATACGGCCCTCGATATCGCATATTGTCACCGTCATGCGTCACCGGGAAACATCGCTGCAGTCGTTTAGTCGTTATTCGTTCTCATCGCATCTCGCGAAAATCGCAAATGGTTCAAAGCTTATTCGAAATGTAATAGTATAATGGGCGAAAAATTATATTGCAAAAGAATTCAGGCACGAAAGAGTAGGCTGGATGCCTTATTTCGAAACACAATTCCGCTCGACCAAGTCGAAAAAGATTAATTCTGTATCTTTTTATTACGATCATAAAAAAATAATACATATGAGTATTTTTATATACCTATGGTATCTAGGTAGCAGAGAAAGCAGTTTTTATTTAATATTATGCTAAGCTTGAAGGCCTCCGTTGTGCAGTGGTTTACAAACCACCAGCCACGCCAGCCCACTACACGAAGGCATTGGATTTAATTCCCGGTGCGGGTAAATAGCAAAAGGATGGATGGCTTGCCGCCAGCCCAAAACAATTATGGGTGGTGACAGACAGGCGCCCGGCCGTAAAATATTCGCCAGATCGCATTTCAGCATGGATGCTGAAATAATATCGGAGTCCGGGATCAGACGCATTACAACTGTAGATGCAAAATGCATGCAGTTCTCCTTACCTGAGCGTTTTCTCACTTTATATAATAATTCTGGATTATGCTTAGTCCGATCAAAATGTGACGGTATAACTTCTTTGGCTAGAAATATATAGGTATGTATCTATTTAATATTCTTAAGTGACTTACATAATGTCGATAGCTAATAAATATTTCGGACGTTTTAAGATTCGGTGGACATGCAACTTGCACAATTTACAATCACTGGACAAACTGCGACTAAATATACTCGTAGCTGTAGTGTGTGCAAACTAACTGAGCGTCTGGTCAATATGAAATGCTAAAAAAGTGAAAAAGTCGTCGAAATGAATGGCCGATCGATCTCCGGTGACGGCTCCCGGATTTTCCATTGGGAAATGAATTAGCTGGGAGCTGAAGCGACGAATTTACATTTTTATTGACAAGCAATCTATTTTCCAAGCAGATGGCGATTGAGCGGCAGGATTGTGCTATGTTGCGAGCATGAGGGGTTATTAGAACACTTAAGTAGATATTTAATTAAATATATGTGTGGATGGGTGTTAGTTTATTATAGCATGAATGGGCCGGTACGTCCGGGGAAGTACCATACTCTCACAGAAAATCGACGTTTGGCTAGCTTTACAGCTTTTATGCTTCGTTCGATGAGTAAGAGAGCCAGAGGCCCATCCCCTCTCCTCTCTGGGGAGGGAAAAATACGAGGCCGGCAACACTCTTATCACACCCCTGGTGTTGCATTAGTCATCATCATCATCATCATCATCAGGTTTTTATTAGTCTCCACTGCAGGAGCACGACCCTCTCTGTACTGCCAGAGCAGTCAGAGGATTTGGCCTACACTCTCCACGCTGGCCAGACGGGTTGGAGAGGTCTCTTTGATGTTTATAAGCTTTGTTTAGCTTGAGTTTCCTAAGTCGCCTTTTACGACATCCACGGGAAGATTTTGAGTGGTCCTATTCTTCTCTGCCGGGAACCACACGGCATCCTGCCGGGAACCACACGGCATTGCATTAGTCGGGGTTGCATTAGTCCATGAACTTTATTAACAACTTTCCCGTTACAACATCTAACAAACAGACAGCTTTACTTGTTATACGATGGTTGTTGCCACCAACAACTTGGAATAGCTAAGTGACTGACGCTAATGCTGGTATTGGTGATGGATAATGAGGGTTTCCTGAATTAAATGGCGGCTCCACTGAGGCGTGGGGTCCGGTGAGCTGTAATTGGGTTTTTAAAGACTTTAGCTACTAATCTGACCGAATACACAAAATAGGAGATAAGGTTAAGCAATGCAAACTGACCACGGATACTTCTGTATACATATTTCTATATGTATTCGTTTTTGCTACTTGTCAATATGATCCAATGAGCGGCTAATCGGCCATCTGGTTGTTAGCATTTCATGTTCCTGGCGAGCTCGATGGCCCAGTGGGTAAAAGCATTATTTAAAGGCTTACACATGTTAAGCCACCCCGGGCGCAGACTCCACTTGGATGAGTGACCGCAAGTGGCATTAAAATATCTCAAACTCACCCATGCTTCGGCATAGTACCGGCTATCATCATTGAACAATCGTTAAGCTATGTCAGATGTCTCTAGGCAGTATGAAAACTCTGACACCAGTGTTGGCCACTTACACATACGAAAAACAAAAAAAATATATAAAACCAAAACATCATGTATTTTAGAGTTGTAAATAGAACAGTAGCTTAGTGAAAGAAAACAATTAATTTTGCTAACAATGTGCATGCCAGTCTGGAATGCATTTAACCGATGACACCACAGTTACTAAAATAAGTAATTACTTAATACATAGGTAGTTTTTTTAAATGGCAAGCGAAATGTGTGTACGTTTAAGGTTTTTTTTTCTAAAAATACATTATAAGTTTTAAAATAACTCAATATCGACTAAGCTAACCTTGTTTTATGGCCGAACAATCACATCTAGAAATTAAAATATCCATCATACATCCGTCTTTTTTAGTCTCTACTACAGGAGTATGACGTATGACCGATCCCCTTTGTACTCCCGAGCCACATAACAGCCAGAGCAGTCAGACTTGGCCTACACTCTCCACGCTGGCAAGACGGGTTAGAGAGGCATATTTGATGTTAACAAGCTTTATTTAGCTTAAGTTCACTAACATAATTTCTAAAGAAAGGAAAAAATAAATATGAAATTTAGGAATCCTTGCTACATACAGGCTACAAAGTTACCGTAAATAAATTATTTAGGTAGCTAAAGTGAATGTTGTGAGCAGGAACGCGCTGAATAACGGACGAAGCTGCGGTAACTAGACGCCGCAGTTGAGATGAAGGAGTCTTAAAAACATGTTTACGTATTTCAAAATATGCAAAATACTTAGCATAACTAGCTATTTTTAGAGTTCCGTACCCATAGGATAGAACCGGCCAAGTGCGTGTCGGGCCACGCGCAGTGTAGGGTTCCGTAGTTGCGAATGACAACTTTGAGTTCACACTGTTTACACTCGCACCTCACAGTTTAACGACCAAAATCATCTAACAATGAAAATTTTATGAAATTTTACATTTTCCAGTACAAAAACAAAAAATTTCACTTATAACCAAATATTTCGGAAACGGATCCCTCAATCGAAAAATGGTGTTCTCAACCTCACAATATTTTTTAAAGACCTTTTTAACGATACCCCACACAATGGGTAAGAAGAGAAAAAAAAGTACACCCCCACTTTACATGTATGGGAGCTACCGTAAAAAAAATTTTTTTTTTACCACTTTTTTGCCATGATTAATATACATACCCATACCAAATTACAGCTTTCTAGTACTTATACTCTCTGAGTAAAACCGCGGACGGACAGACAGACAGACATGGCGAAACTATAAGGGTTCCTAGTTTACTACAGAACCCTAAAAACGGGGTTTTATTATTGAGACTTCGATATCCGTCTGTCTGCCTGTCAGCACGCTGAAACTCATAAACCATGATAGACAGACTTCGTCTACCAGTCTGTTACCAGGTTGGAACTCATAAACCGTGATAGCTTGATAGTTGACATTTTTTAGAGATTATGTATTTTTATTGCCGCTCTAATAACAAATAAACAGCCTCCGTGGTCCAGTGGTTAAGGCGTTTGCCTTGTTGACCCGGGGGTCGTGGTTCGATTCCGAAGGGAAGCATACTCTGTTAAGTTGTTTCCAGTTTGGTTAGGACATTGCAGGCATGAATTACCTGTTTTTCTGATAATAAATAAATAAATATAAATAAATAAATATATACGGACAAATCACACAGATTGAGCTAGCCCCAAAGTAAGTTCGAGACTTGTGTTATGGGATACTAACTCAACGATACTATATTTTATAATAGATACTTATATAGATAAACATCCAAGACCCAGGTCAATCTGAAAAAGATCATTTTCCATCTTGACCTGACCGGGGATCGAACCCGGGACCATCCGTGTCGCAGGCAGGCGTGTTGACCGCTGCGCCACGGAGCTCGTCAAGAATGATTCCGTGATGATAAAAATGATTCCGTGCTTCGGAAGGCAAGTTAAGCCGTTGGTCCCAGCTGCCATCTGGTAGTCGTTAAAAGAACCACGTCAGAGGCCGAGAGGTGGTTCCGATAATCTCGGACACCAGGGTGTGCATGGTCGACTGACCGTGTCACCTACTCGAAATGATGATGATGACCAAAAACAAAATAAATATTTAATGGGTGTTCCAATCCAATACAACAAACATTTGCAACGCATAGATCGTACTATGCAGAGATCTAAGACGCAGGTTCGAGTCCAGCCCGCGTTTTTTTTTACCTTATTTTCTTTATTTAACAAATAAGGTAAATAGCATTATGAATGCAAAATAAATCCCATATAAACCATTATTTTTTTGTTATTCTTGCTCGAAAGTCTTATGTCTAATGTTACGCGCTTCGTGCTTGAGTCCGACTCGCAGTTTGCTGATTTTATAGCTGTCATTTTTAGGCGGCAGTCGTTGTGTCAATCATCATCGTCATCTGAGCGTATTCTTGGTTGCAACCTCAGCGCTAACGCTTCAGAGCCCGGGGTCCGCTTCCTATCCCAATTGATTTGACAAGGTTAGGCACTAGTAGGTTACTTACACGGAAGAATACCGCCTGACCTCTGCAATACAAAAGTTAGACAAGAACTTATCCTAGAATAGGCTTTAATAAACGCTTGATGGCATTCGGGACCCACAGCTTAACTTGCCTTCCGAAGCACGGAATCATCTTTCTTTTCGGATAACAGGGGATTCCAGCCTGCAATATCCTAGCCAGACTGAAACAACTTTTACTTCCCAGTGGGATTTGAACCACGACTTCAGGTCATTAGGCAAACGCCCTGACCACTAGACCACGGAGGCAGCCGTAAAGCTTATTGCATTTATGCAGCTTGAAAAATCTGATACTAGTGGTTGACCAGTTAAATACACAAAAACAAAACAAACAAAAACCATTCTGACACGGTTAAAATTGTTAATTTCAATGAATAATTTTACAGTGAATTTCCTAGAATTTGAATTTCCAGCGAGTGTTCATTTTCAGCGACCAATTACGAAATTAATTATTTATTTAAACCCTTACTATATAATTCTTGGTATCAATTATGGGTTTATACTCCAAATATTCTGTACTGCTCTGTTGTTGGAAATAAGTTAAATAAATGAACCATGTATTGCAAGTTAAATATTTTATTCGGGTCAAGCTTTAAAATCGACCACACATAGAAATGTGTTCCCACAACATAAAAAAACACACTGACTAGTCAAATAATATATTGTTCCTCTTTATTCATTAAAAAAGGCCTATTAAAATTTCCTTTATAAGTTTGAAATGTCATTTATTCCTAATATCGCACTGTATCAAAACGAAATCATACTTCAAAAGTCACAGCACATAAAAGCGCATTAATGATATAATCACAACGAAAACCGCATCAAAAACGCACATAAATGTCACCGCTACACCCGCACTCTCATCTACAAATTGAGCTGAAAACGCGCGGTAATTATTTAAACCGTCATATAAATTACTGCTCAAACTTTTCACGCCCGCGTTCAATGGGTGCGTGCGTAAGTACACCCAATCTGCGGTGTGTGCGTGGGGTATCTCGTCGTGGACTGAAAATGGTTCCATCATTTCATTCCTCCATCCTTTTTCAGCATTGTATAACTTCTGTACGGAGTGTAGTATGGTGAATGGTCAGATGATTACATTAGTAGACTAATCGTTATGTTTAAGTTTCTATTGAAAATTGTGTTTTATTATAAAGAGCACTATCTTTTTCAATATTACGCAACCCCTTGTAGTTTCGTGGAAAATTATAATTTTTCGTTGTCTATATTTTCAATATTAAACAAAACCATCAATGTATTTTTTTTTCTATACGTAAACATACTCTGTTTTTTTTTATATGCGCCTTACCAATTTGAATAAGAGAGTAAGACGCAGTCAATCGCATAAAAGATCTTGCTAATCTTGCTAATTTGGCTAAACAACAATTTTTATGTAGGTAAAATAATATTTTTAAAGAACTAATATAACAGATAATTCCTAACAGTTTTAATTACGCATAATAAATATCAATCTGGTTATAAGATGGTTCTCACGTGGGACGATATCCTGAATTATCTGCTGCATTTCCATATACTGTACAGGGGTAAGTATCAGCTTGAAACATATTTAGCTTTGTTCCCTTCTACGGTTAATCTGTCCCGTTTCCTCCCGTGTCAAGTGCAGATAGACTTTTTGGGTCGGGCGCGGGTGGCGGGCGGGGGTTAGGGAGTCCTGGGGTGCCGCCACCCTTCCTGATGATGAAATATTGTACACGTGGTCTGATTTTGAATGACAACGTTTCCTTACGCGGGAGCACCATTTACAGTGCGACGTTTTATGGCGAATTGAGGATTTGTTTCGTGTAATGATCATCCTGTATAATGCATTCTTATTCTGAAATTTGCATGCGCAATTTCAACTTTGGAGATTGGTTAAGATGCGTGTATCGTGTATGTTACCCCCACTTTCCTTCTTTCAAAATATCCAACTTATCCTATCTAAACTAATATTATAAACGCGGAAGTATGTTTGTTATGGTTTCACGCTCTTACTTTTGAACTGATCATCATGAAAATTTATATATGAGTTGTCTGAGGTACCTTTCATCCTGAAAAAAATACTGATTCCGAGTTCATTAACATTAACGCGAGTTAAGCGAATTGTAAGAAGCTACATTTTTGCGTTTTTCATGCTTTCTTCCACGTACGCTAAAGTTATGGAATGAACTCCCTGCTATGGTTTTTCCGAGAGACTACAGTATGGGATTCTTCAAAAACGGCGTGAAAAGATTTCTTCAGGGTCGGCAACGCGCGTATGACACCTCTGGTGTTGCAGACGTCCATAGGCTATGGTAACCGCTTTCCATCAGGTGGGCCGTATGCCTGTTTGCCAACTTAGTTGTATAAAAAAAAATTACCGTCTTTTATGAAGAGCACATTCATATAACTCTCTCATACCTTACATAAAGAAGGATGACTACAAATTCAGAAGACTTTAAAATTTTCCAGAAAGTTTTGGTCCAATAGAGGCCGCAAGAGAAGTTAACATAATTGCTTCTGATTTTAGTTGTTTGTAATGAACGGTTACAGGTGAAGGGAAAAGGCCTAAAGGTCGCAAGGATTGGCCTTGGCCGGGTTGTTTATTAATTCGTGCCCGCCCAGCGCCCACCCGCCCTAACCCTAATGGGCGGGAAACAACACAGCTTTTAAATTTCGGCCGGTTTCAGAAATTTAATCAAGTGTTTTTTTGGTTTATGGCTTGTGAAAAATTAGCTTTGACTTGAATATTTATTAAAAGTTTAGGCGTTAATGTGGGCGTGTAACCAATTAGTTGTTAGTATTAAATGTTCTTTTGATAAGACTTAAACCGCCTACTTTCGAATTTATTTATAGGGTAAATTAAAATAAGAACATATTTTTTTACGTTTATTCAAAAGCCTGTAAAAATGTGCAGGAATATTTTTTTCTAGATGGATTACATGGTGAACTATACATAGGAACAGAAAACTTTGGAGAGAGATGTCATACAAAGCCGACCCAAGTAGGGAAAAAGCGAGGAAGAAGAAGAAGAAATACATAGTGAACTATTGTTCTACAGAACCTTTTCAAGGGGTGATTCGGACCATTTATTAAAACAATTTTTTGTTTTAGAGCAATGCTAGGAACTATCAATTTATTGAACTATTCTGGCGACTGAATGTTTTACAAAGGAAATGACAAACAAAGAAACATAAATGAGTTCCCACCATTTGGCCCAAAGAAAAAGTTGTTAAAATCGACGAACTGATTCACTCTATAGCGTTCAAAATAATCAATATTTTACCATTTAATAACTATCCTTATAGGTCCCACAGCCGAAAACTGTGGTAAAAATATGTTGCCTAAATTACATATTTTTAATATATATCTAAAGCCCATTAATGGGCAAAAGTCTACTAATAACAATAACAACTACTATGCCGTCTGTCGTGCTCCTGCAGTGGGAACGAAATAAGACCTGATGATGATGATGATGATGATGCCGTCTGGTCATCGCCATGTTCAATTTTGATCATGATAAATCGATTGATGCAGGAAAGCCTACGGGAGCATTGCGTGGCGCATTGAGACAAAACTCTTGTAAAAAAGTCTGCACCATGTTTCAAAATAGAATCTAGGCTGAAAAGAAAATCTATTGTTTATAGTCATGAAACACAGTGCATAACTGAAACCTACCGTAAGTCTTTTTTCTTTTAAAGGATTTTATGTCTTGGAACGTTGGAATTTAGGTTGAATTTTCAATACAGGCTGTATTGAAGGAAGTGATCGGGTATGGCGCGGGCTGGTACCCTGATAAACCAGGTAGTTCATAAAGTGATGTTCACTTATTCCTGTCATAGTGTCACCTGTGGAAATAACTCGCTTTAGTTTTGCGTGCTTTGTTTAGATGTTGGCTGGTAAAGTAGACGTTAGTAAAAAAAAGTTTTCAGGAAGTTTTCCGACAAAAGTACAATTGTTTGTATTTGACTGGTTTGTTAAAAGTCAAAATTCATGTTACATTTATTGACTGCTTTGTCAGATGTACCTAGGAAAATGATAATCAAAACCAGAGTTTCTCGTGCCATCATCACCATCACCAAGTTTTTTGTCTCCACTGCAGGAATATGACCTTCTCTGCACTACCAGAACTCTATATTAGCCAGAGCAGTCAAAGGATTTGGCCTAGTCTAGACAGTCTTTCATACATTATTATTAAATTAAGAAATAAAATATGTGAAAAATTCCATGTGGGTTTCAAACCTGCGTTTATATGACTAGTCAAATTTAGTCGTATCATCATCATTTCGTGTAGGTGACACGGTCAGTCGACCATGCACACCCTGGTGTCAGAGTTCTTCGGAACCGCCTCTCGGCCTCTGACGTGGTTCCTTTAACGACTACCAGATGGCAGCCGAGACCAACGGCTTAACGTGCCTTCCGAAGCACGGAATCATCTTTTTTATCAGACAATCAGGTGATTCATGCCTGCAATGTCCTAACCAAACTGGATTTAGTCGTATAATATCGCATAACGCAGGTTCATATCCTGCCCGCGTGGATTTTTTCCCATATTTTATTTCTCCATTTACCAAGATTATATCAGAATAGCATTGTGAATGCATAAAAACACTTATAAAAATCAGAGCATCTCGAGTTTGATAATAGCATGGTGACGTTTCTTCCGCGGAGGAAAAAAATGGGTTGTATGTCTCCTTACTCTTACCCACTGTCCTATTAAGTTCTCCATCATCATCATATCAGGCCTTTTTAGTCTCCACTGTAGAAACATGACTCTCTCTGTACTACCAGAGCCATAATTAGCTGGAGCAGTCAGAGGATTTTTTTGCTATACTCTCCACACTGGCCAGACGGGTTGGAGAGGTCTCTTTGATGTTCATAAGCTTTAGCTTGTGTTTCACAAAACTCCTTCTATGACATCCACGGGAAGACTCGGAAAGGTCCTATCGGTCCTATTCTACTGTGCCGGGAACCACACGGCTTTATCATTATATGACAAACTGGCTGATAAAACCCAGGATAAACTTTTTTACTTAGCTTCTTAAGCACGTTAAGTACCATTCCAAGTGTGAACTACACCTGCAGTTGCTTGACGGTATTTTGCACCATGAGTTGAGCGATTATGTCCTTTAGTCGATTCGTAAGAGTGGCAGAAACCTTCGCGCCTATTATTTTCGTAATGTGACTTATCAGTGGGCTGGTGTAATTCAATAAAAGGTTCGTGCTAAGTTCCGTCACTATTAATAATAGTTTCAAATATGCTTAAAGTATTATCAGGAAGTAAGAAACTTCAACCTATAATCCTATAAGAACACATAAATACCAAATCTTACAGCAGGCTCCACACCGAAGCTATAGATTTCAGGAAGTAACGGCCGGTATTATGTAATCAAAGATCATAGCCATTTCTCTAATTTATGTTCCCGACGATCCCGAACACTTTAATCTGCTCCAAGTGTATCGGCAGAGAAAGCCCTACTATTTATTCCCACTTCTTATTTTCACCTTCCGAACTGTAAATAAAAATGTAAAAAAATATCCGACACTGAAACTTAACTACTTAGAAATAAAGTCCAAATCCTTGTGATAAAAAATGTAGTTGGACGATCGATCGGTGAACCAGTCGAGTGATTAATTCGGCCCTTACCTCGAGAGGAGGATTTATTGGTTCCGCCGTACGCAAAACTGCGGGTTTGTAAAAAATCTCTATCGAAAATTGAATAGAAAAGCCATTTCGGAGCCCGCTGCGAACGAATCTGTTGATGGGGTTCGCATATTCTTTCACGGCTATCTTCATCTTATTTACCTGAGTGAGGGCTTGAACATGGCACACTAGGATTTGCTCACGGCACCTTCCTTTTCTGTACGCATTATGTAAGCAATTGGTACCCACTTACGCTATGTCCTTTGTTGTGTAGGTACACCTGAAAATGTTTAATACTTTTTCATGATGATCGAACGAGTAGCTAGGTGGGAACGAACAAACTTTCGCATTTATAAGTTAGTTATATAATAAGTGTTATATTAAGATAAGGTTGGTAGGAAGGTCATATATGTCACTTTTTTTTCTAACTGTGCCGATAAAAAAGTTTACTTACAAACTTGACAGAGGTACAATAAAGGGCATAGGATACAACACCTTCACTATATAACGTGAATCAAGTCTCGGGCAAATTCTTAAGGATGTGACAAGACATGAATTTTGTATTGTAAACCGGTAGTATGAACATTTTCGTAATATCAATAACGATAAAACGCACAATATGTAATTTTGTCTTAATTAAAAAAAAGCAGTGCTTTTGATACGGTTTTATTGCATTTATTATATTATCGTTAAACCTAACGTTTCGAACAATTTACAGTATTCATGTTCGCAGGTAGAACGCGATGAAACCAAATTAAAAGTAATTTATTTCAGTTATAATCTGATTATCAGCTTGTTTGTTAAAACCACATGAAAGATTAATAATACATTTTACTATCAAATATTACAGAAATATATTGAATTGGAAAATATTGTGATTACAGGGGATATTTTTTTAATATTTTTGTATTCACAAATAATCGCAATTTCGATAGTCTTTGTGGGCGTTAAGTCTGTCAAAGGTCGGGTCACAATTAATTAAAGATTACTTTTAACAAAAGGTAAGGTATAACACAGTTTGAAATAACAGATTGTTTTTATCAAAATAATCAAATCATTATTCACGAATGTAAAAAAAAACTATCTCGAGCTCCTGCGTGCTTCTTCGAGCTTGAAAAACCTAACACCAGTGTTGGCCACTTACACACATTAAAAGCAAAACAATGTAAAAAATAGAAAGTTCTAAAGTCACGAAGTTGTTTTAATAAAGATGCCTCGCAAAACCGGGGAGATTAAGTCCAAGAAACAGTGGGCTAAGACTCTACATATTTTTGATCTTAAAATTCTAGATTGGAAAAATCCTATATGCAACCTGACCTAGGTTTATAGGTTTTCTGGTAAGCATTACACAAGCGAGCGGGCGGATGTAATTGAAGCAGCAAATTTAAAAATCCTTTTTCTTCTTTTTAACACGCTTTTATTAGGGTGCCGTAGTAAATATGGAACCCTTATAGTTTTGCCATGTCTGTCTGTCTGTCCGTCCACGGTTTTACTTAAAGACTGTTAGTACTAGAGAGCTGTAATTTGGTATGGGTATGTATATTAATCATGACAAAAAAGTGGTAGACAAAATCTTTATAATTTTTTTTAGGTTAGCTAAAAAATTACCCCGCAGTTCACGTGTATGGAACACGTGAACTGCGGGGTAATTTTTTTTCTCTACTAACCCACGATAACCCACACGGGGTTATCGTTAAATAGGTTTTTACAAAATATTGTGAGGTTGAGAACACCATTTTTCGATTAGGGATCCGTTTCAGAGATATTTGGTTTTAAAGTGCAAATTTTTGTTAGAGGTGAGTGTTTTCCCCTTTATATCTGCTAAACGGTTATATATGGATAATGGATACATGAAAAAAATTACAACAGTAGTATATGTATCGAAGTTGAAAGAAAAACTATCAGAGTTCTGTACTAAGTACAAACTAAAAAGTTATAGCACTACACACAAAAATAACTTTGTCATTAATACAAACACTATGAAAAACAAAGTTAGCTTTGCTGGCGAACAATAAGAGGTTTTTGGATAATCTAAGCTTGCTTCTACGGAACCCTTCATGGGCGAGCACGACTCGCATTTGGCCAATTTTTTTTAGCTTCACTTGTAAGTAAGAAAATCTTGGATTCTCAATTTGACCCACTTCCTGGTCTTCGATTAGGATGAAATTTTGCACACGCTCTGAGTTCTGATGACAATACATGACTAGCGTGCTTTTTTAGTTTTATTATAAATTATTACATTCTCCATTAGCTTACGTTAAAGTACGTCTCTCCTGGTGATGTTCACCATACAGGTTGATAGCACTCTGCCCTCACCTCAAAAATTCCGGTGAAGTACCAAAACCTTACTTGGAGCTTAGCTACATAGTCCATTTAAAAGCATTCGTTTGGTTGGGTAAGTCTGATAAATATTATAATTTAAAATTTGGTATAATTTTTTTAACAATCAACATTTTTAATTCAAAATGTTGTATTTGTAACAGACCGAGAAAATTTTAATTTCTAATATATCGATACTTTAACTTTTAATTCAATGACTACACTCTGTTTAGTACTATATTGTCTTTGACTCTGTGCAAAAAGATAAAAGTTCTAAAAGGGAGCTAGCATTATGATTTTTACATAGCAACCCGACTCGGAAGTTCATATCCCAACTAATATTATAAATGCGAAAGTGAGTTTGTATATTTGTTTGTTTTTTTGTTACCTCTTCACGCTTTATCTACTGAACCGATCTTCTTGAAATTTTGCATACACCCACATAAATTAGGGCACTGAGAAGGACATAGGCTATATACCACGTGGGCGAAGTCGCAGGTAACAGCAAGTATTTTATTATAGATATTATCTAGGTAAGCATGCAAGATCAAGGCCAGAAGATGATCGTCCCCAACCAGCACCACTTGTGTCGCAAGCTGGCGTGTTAACCACTGCGCCACGAAGGTCGACGAGTCTATACGGCGAGCAGCAAGTGAGTGACAAGAGAGAAATACTAGTAAAAGTCATTCCGCTTCCGCCTGTCGCGGAAACCCATGGTCTCGTGGTATCTTCGATACAGAACCGCTAAAAGTTTACGTTAGATCGCTCGATAAATAATAAAACAGTACTGCGCGGTTGATTATCGCAAAAAAATCGGGGTGTCCAGAACGTCGACCCAACATTCCCGTAATATGTTTGGGGATGCGCCCGCCGGGGGGTTTTTATTTTCGATCTTCCCACACCCCTGCACGGACATACGTGTAGGTGCGTCACAATGTGTCAAAGAACACGTAGTTGTGATAGAGAGGAAAAATGGAACAAATTGAAGAAGAAGGTTTCATCAGTTTAAAGATGATATTTAACTATTTTTACAAACTTCATTAGAATCATATCTCACTTTCGATTGGGCTCAACAATGGTACTCTTTGCAATAATATTGAACAGTGCGGCCGTTTTAAATAAGAAGTATATTATTCGTTTCTCAAAAGCGTTAATTACGCTGTATAACCATTTGTGGTAAGTATAATGGTAATGACAGCGCGTCAACTAATATTGTTTACACACGTGTAACCGCTGCTTCAGCACTACACAGCAACGGTCCTTCTACTGTGGCCGCATAATAATGTATGTTTCCAACAATATAGATACAATAACCATCATGATCATAATATATTTGTCGGCGGCATCGCCGTGCCTAGCTACTAAACGTTGCGCAAAGTAAAACCACGTGACTCACGTTAGCGGAACTTGCACCGAGCGCGCACGATTGGTTGTTGAGTGGGAGGCCGTGCGCCCCTCCACTAATTTGAAGTAAACGGTTTGCGATGGGACGAAAGTCAGTTCTCGTTGAGCACGCTCGGTGTACGGATCGCTGTCTTACTTTGTGCAAATGATTTATAAGTTTTGTTAATCATTAAGTTATAATACAGTGTGATTCTAAGTGTCGTGAATAAATATCAAGTTATAAAAATAATCGCAGTTTTAATCATGAGTGAGGACCTCTCGACATCAGAATTGGGATCTAATGCACAAAAGCCCACTAATCAAGGTCAAAGTGCAATGGACCAATTTACATATTTTTCTGCGGGAATGGAATCCGCCCTTTTAAAACTGGCAGAAAAACTGTCAAGACCAGTTTCTTCATCGATGCCTTTGATGCTTGTGAAGTTCGACCCAGATGAGCAAGACGCAGATATTGAAGGTTGGTGCAAACTGGCGGATATGGTCATATCCAGTAAGAAACTTAGCGGCGTTGATTTAATACTGGCGCTAACTAATGCCCTTAAGGGGCGTGCGGCCACATGCCTTACGAAAGTCAATCATGAAAACCTAACGTGGTCACCCATCAAAGAATTACTGTTGTCTACGTTCTCCAAACCAATGACTATGCAGGATCATTTCGATCAAGTCATCAAGTTTCATTTGGGAAAGGATGAAAATGCAGCTCAGGGAGGACTACGATTGTGGCAACTTATTGAAAAGATTCCTGAGGCTCAACTGCCCGAAAAGGTGATCACAGGCTTTACAATATCTGTCCTATCGCATTGTAATGACGTAATACGGAGAGAACTGAACTCTGCAGTCATAAACGATAAAGCACAGCTATTCCGAGTCTTGCGTAGTATGACCATGAAGAGGAAACAAGAAGACCAAGAAGAATCTGCAGGAGAATCCAAGAGGCCTAAATTGGGCGCACAGACTAATCAGTTTCGTGGCAACTGTCATGTTTGCGGACGTGCAGGTCATCGAGGCTCTGAGTGTAGAAGCAAAAGCCGTCTCTTAGTGAAGTCAAGTTCGAGCACGACCACCCAACCAGGAGCGCAGTTGGGGTCATCATCTACTATTACTTGTTTCGTATGCTCCCAGCCGGGCCACATCGCCTCTTCGTGTCCGAATCGTCAAGAGAAGAATCCAGTGAAGACCAAAGAAGTTAACGTCTGCTCCAAGATAGCACGTGGCATTATTAAAATAGACGGTATGTCTTTTTCATTTGTTTTTGATTCTGGTTCTGAATGTAGTTTAATTAGGGAAAGTCAGGCAAAATGTATCGGTGGTGAGAGATCTCATGAATTTGTTTTGTTTAGAGGGGTTGGTCTTGAAAATGTTTGCAGTCAATCCCAGATTATCAAGAAAATCTTGATTCAGAATATCCCAATTACAGTAACGTTTTACGTTTTGCCAGACTCCGCTTTAAGTGAAACTATCTTATTGGGACGTGATTTATTAGAATCTGGGGTTTCTGTTGAAATTGATCAAGAATCCATTATTTTTAAGGAAAAGACTATAAACAGTTGCACAAAGTCTGTTCCTACTTTGGATATCACATCAGTTAATACTGATTTAACGGGAAGTGACCGTTTAAAATTATTTGAAATTTTACGTAAATATTCAGTTTACTTTACCGATAATTTTCCTAAAACTAGAATTACTACTGGCGATTTCAAAATTAACTTGATTGACCCAAGCAAAATCGTCCAAAGAAGACCATACCGGTTATCTCCAGTAGAACAACAAGTAGTAGATACCAAAATTAAAGAATTACTTGAAGCTAAAATTATTAGGGAAAGTTCTTCACCGTTCGCAAGTCCCATTTTATTAGTGAAAAAGAAAGATGGAAGTGACCGCTTGTGCGTCGATTATCGAGAGTTAAATAGTAACACTTTACCCGATAATTATCCCTTGCCTCTTATCAACGACCAAATCAATAAGCTTTATGGTGCTAATTATTTTTCCACTATTGATATGGCCTCTGGTTTTCACCAGCTACCTGTTCATGAGGACTCCATCCACAAGACTTCCTTTGTCACAAATAAAGGTCAGTTTGAATACCTAACCATGCCATTTGGGCTTCGAAATGCTCCACCCGTTTTCCAAAGAGCCATTAATACAGCTCTTAAACCCCTTAACGATGAGAAGGTTCTAGTCTACATGGATGACGTGTTGTGCGTGTCCGAAACCACCGAAGAAGGCTTAGGTAGGTTGGATAAGTTGTTGCAAACCCTAGTAGATTGTGGCTTTTCGTTCAATTTCAGAAAATGTAGTTTCATGAAAAGGAAGACCGAGTACCTTGGCTACATTATTTCAAATGGGGAATTAAAACCGAATCCAAAAAAAATTGAAGCGTTAACGAATGTACCTCCTCCCACTACAGTCACCCAAGTAAGGCAATTGATCGGATTAGCATCGTACTTCCGACAATTTATTCCTGGTTTCTCTCAGCTTATGAAGCCTTTATATCCGTTAACAAAAGGACATGGAAAAATTAAATGGTCCCAAGAACATGATCAAGTACATAAAACAATCATTGACTACTTGACAAATGATCCAGTACTTAAAATTTTCGACCCATCCTTACCGATTGAAATTCATACTGATGCCAGCTCTGAAGGGTACGGTGCCGTATTAATCCAAAGGGAAGTTTCAAGGCCCCACGTAGTCGCTTACTATAGTCGTCGTACATCTGATGCCGAAAGTCGATACCATTCGTATGAATTGGAAACTTTGGCTGTAGTACGGGCTGTGGAACACTTTAGGCATTTTATTTATGGCCGTCATTTTACAGTTTTCACAGATTGCAACTCACTTAAAGCATCTTATTCAAAAAAAGACCTCACTCCAAGGGTCCACCGTTGGTGGGCGATTCTCCAGGCATTTGACTTTAACATAATTTACAAAGAGGGTAAGAAAATGGCTCATGCGGATTTTCTATCACGCAACCCAATTAATGATTCTGATAGTGTTATTAGCAAAGGTTACTGAAATGGAAAAAGATTGGATTTTTGTTGAGCAGCAGCGAGATCCAGAAATTCTTGATATAATATCTAAGATCGAATCTAATGAATTTCCCGAAAGTATAGCTCAAACATACGATATTAGAAAAGGGGTCCTTTTCAGGAAAATCAACCGTAGGAAAGTTAGTAGCTGGTTACCTATTATTCCGCGGTCATTAGTCTGGAGCCTTATTAATCATGTACACTGTGAACTAAAGCATCTTGGATTTGATAAAACTCTAGACAAACTGTACGAACTCTACTGGTTCCCAAACATGTACAAATATGTTAAAAAGTTTACAGATTCTTGCTTGGTATGCAAAACATCTAAGGGTCCTTCGGGAGCACAGCAGGTACAACTCCACCCCATTCCAAAAGCTGCTACACCCTGTGGCATACAGTTCACGTAGATCTTTCTGGTAAGCTTAGTGGGAAAAGTGAAAAACGTGAGTATTGCTCTGTTCTCATAGACTCATTTACAAAATTTGTCCTACTTCATTATACCCCTACTTTAAACTCTGCTAGCGCTGTAGACGTCATTCGAAAATCAGTATGCTTATTTGGTGCACCAAAACGCATAATTGCAGATAGAGGACGTAGCTATGACAGTGTAGATTTCAAAAATTTCTGTAAAGAAAATAATATTGAGTTACATCTTATAGCAACTGGTTCAAGTAGAGCTAACGGCCAGGTAGAACGTATTATGCGAACTCTAAAAAGTATGCTCACCATAGTTGAGTGCCACTCCGAAGGTATTTGGCGTGATCAATTGGGCGAAATTCAACTAGCACTCAACAGCAGCCGATGTAGAGTTACAGGGTACACACCTCTAGAGTTAATGTTTGGCATTCAGGGTAATTCTTTAGGTATCTCTAAAATATCACCAGATGTGCCAGACACTAGTAGAATCGATCTCGAGGTTGCTAGATCGAGGGCTTCTTCTAGTATTATATCACAAGCTAAAAGTGACGTGATCAGATTCAATAGAGGGAAAGCAACCATAAAACCTTTTGCAGTTGGGGATTTTGTTTTTGTGAAATGCCAGGAACGACACCAAACCAAATTAGACAAAAAATTTAAAGGTCCTTACAAAATAGTTAAAGTGCTTGAAAATGACCGTTATGAGCTAAAACCCACAAACGGTTCTAACAGAATATTTAAATTTGCCCATGAAAATTTAAGGCTAGTGCCTCCAGGGTTAACTGGTTTTTTGGAAGTAGTAGAAAGTTATACAGACAGTGATGAGTCCGTGTCGGCGGATGAAGACGGCATTACATCTCCCACATATGACTTATCGAATGATAAAACTGTTGAAAACAACTCAAAAAATTCAACAAATTCTGGGGCGAAATTCTCGACTGCAGCCATAGTCCACGACTATCCTAACTCCGATACTATAAGCATCGATTCAGAGGATACTATATCTGTAGGATCTGATACTATGACTGCTGAAAGCAGCGTGGATTAAGGAGACCTCTCACAACTGTTTAGAAATTACTGCAGAGTTTCCGGGCCAATATGCTGATGTATATTGAAGGGATACTGGTCCAGTATTTGTAGCGATAAATAGTTGTAATCACTGTAGAGTTTCCGGGCCAGTATGCATGTTGCATACTGAAGGGTTACTGGTCCAGTGATCTTGTAATGAGAACGTGTCTGGCCCAGTGGTAACATTGAAGGGGCAACCGGTCCAATGTTATCACTGAAGAGATTTAGATCTGGTCCAGAATGCTATTGAAGGAAGTTTTCGGTCCAATAGCATTTCTGAAGAGATCCGTTCTATGTGGTTTTATAAGAAGGAATTGAAAATTATGAAGTATAGTTAAAAGATGTTAGTCAGAATGATCGAGCTGTATGATTAATATTGAGATGTGTCATTGTTCTAGATAAGTAGATGGTGGCTACGCACGAGGACGCGCGCTCGTCAGCATGGCCGTGTCGGCGGCATCGCCGTGCCTAGCTACTAAACGTTGCGCAAAGTAAAACCACGTGACTCACGTTAGCGGAACTTGCACCGAGCGCGCACGATTGGTTGTTGAGTGGGAGGCCGTGCGCCCCTCCACTAATTTGAAGTAAACGGTTTGCGATGGGACGAAAGTCAGTTCTCGTTGAGCACGCTCGGTGTACGGATCGCTGTCTTACTTTGTGCAAATGATTTATAAGTTTTGTTAATCATTAAGTTATAATACAGTGTGATTCTAAGTGTCGTGAATAAATATCAAGTTATAAAAATAATCGCAGTTTTAATCATGAGTGAGGACCTCTCGACATATTAATATAATAACATAATCATCTAATCTATGATGGCTGAGAGTTTGATTATTATTATGAAAAATATGTCATCATGACCCATAAAATTTTTGTTGTGCCACTTAAAGTATTTAATAAACTAGCTGATGCCTGCGACTTCATTCGCGTAAACTTTATGATTTCAGTGTATACCTCAATACGAACGAATGTCGATACATAAGAAAATACTTGTAGCAGTGTATAATTAATAAATATCAATGTATTATGCAAAAAAAACTTTATTTATTATGTTGGAACTATCCTTTGGGTTAGTTTTTTTGGTATCAATGTGCCGCGTTCAAATAACCTAGAATTTTCCGGGTTTGTTATGCTCTAAAACACTATAATTATTTTTTAATAAGGAGTTAATTTTGTCTGCTCTAGTGCCCCGACTTTTAGCTGGAAGATCACATGTTCTAAATCTTCCATTTTTATATCTCAACAAAAAAATACTAATCAGTCTGAATAACTTTTGCTACAGCGTCAATTTTATATTTCCTATAGTTTACCTGGACCACTATAGTTCTGCGTCAGGTGTTCTAAATCTTCAATTTAAATACCTTAACCAAAAATGCTCATCAGGTTGAGTAACTTTTCCTGAGGGGTCATTTTTATATTTCTTATAGTTCAGCTGGACCATTATGGTGCTGCATCAAGTGTTCCATTTTCCAAAATATTTTTTACCCTATACATGGTGAAATTTTGATCGTTCTGGTCCCTTAAAGGGGTGATTTAGCCCGTCGATATGAACCATTTTTCCTATGGGACCAATGCTGGAAACTCAAATTTTATTTCGACATTTTCATACAAAAGTGTTCAACCGCCCGGGCAATTTGTATAGGAATGTGGAAATTTATTTCGAGTTTACAGCATTTGTCCCATAGGAAAAGTTGTTTATATTGACAGGCTGAATCACCCCTTTAATGGTCCGGAACGATCAAAATTTCGCCATATATATATATATGTTGCCCAGGCTTAACAGCTATACAGCAAAAAAGTTTCATTCGAATCCGTCCAATACTTCCGGAGATAATCGTGATCATATATACAGACAGACAGATAAGAAATACTAAAAATTGTTTTTTGCTTTCTATTATATATTTTTAAGTGTCTCTCTATCCATTTCAGTCAAAAATACTAAATGTACAGACAAAATATTTTACTGTTTTATTATATGTATAGATGACCAAGGTGTGTACCATCTACGTTTATATTCTCTTTGCTCCGTGAATGAGGAAGTAGGATATCCCTTTGTTCCGAGTCGCGAAGTAACGCTCACAACACGAGCCGCGACACAACGCCGTCTATTTCCGTACCGATTTCTATCACGGATTAGCATTTTAAAGCAATGTACGAGTATTAATACAGCCAGTATTAGAATTCTATATTTAACAACATTTCTATGAATAAAGTTACAAGGAAATGTAGTTTGTGCAATAGTCACCATAAATTTAACGAATGAAGAATAAATTATTATAATCTCACCTTACATACTTGGGTAATAATAAAGTGAATACGTAAAATTTATTCGATTATCTAATAGAGGTGGTTTAATTTGTCGAGTCGTATGTGAATCAAATAAGCATCTTTCCTATTTTTATCTGCTGCTGAAGTGCTGACTAATTAAACAATGTAAAGAACCATTACAATAATAGTATTATTATCATCACCACCGCAACTGGCATAGGATATGGCGCTTCATACAATCGGAATGATATAATATTTCTACTACAGACTAAATTTACACACGTCAATGTGTGAGATCAGGTTCGACACCGCAGAATGACGTAACGTACGACTAGCAAGCTTAATTTTGCTAGTTGCTAATGCTGCTTTTTAGGGTTCCGTAGTAAACTAGGTAACTAGGAACCCTTATAGTTTCGCCGAAGTTGAAAGGAAAACTATCAGAGCTGAGTACTAAGTACAAACTAAAAAGTTATAGGCAACCAACTTATTAAATGTACTCGAAATGTAAAATTTCATACAATTTTCATTGTTATATGTTTTTGGTCGTTAAACTATATGAGGTGCGAGTACTGCGAGTGTGAACAGTGTGAACTCAAAGTTTTCATTCGCAACTACGGAACCATACACTGCGCGTGGCCCGACACGAACTTGGATGGTTTTTAAAGCTATCAATTACACCCAACAACGGGGTTGAGAAGCGGGGACAGTATTTTGCGGAAAACGGTGCGAGTCTCTGTACTTTAGGAAAGTACGTATATTTTGTCTGTGCCTCTGGACAAAGACCTCCCCAACGATTGCCAAGAGAACCTATTGGATTCGGCTTGCATCTAGCGCTTCTCTCTGATCTCGGTCATGTCGTCCGAACATCTCGTATCTTAACACTGAGCATAGCCCACATCATAGTGCTTTGGGTGACCTTGTGCTTCTTTATGAAAACTTAGTAAGGGTATTACTAGTATCACGATTTTGATTTGTAACTCATTACTGGAGCACCCGCTGAATTAATTTTGATGTCATGTTATATGGACGTCCTCCTTTGAAATAGATTAACGACCTCGTCAAAGTCACAGCCCGCTCTTAGATATGCTCAGGAGTGGGCGGAAGATGGGCTATGATGATGATTATGACGTTACGTCAGATATCTTTAAGCATTTAAAAATCTTACAACAAAAGGAGCCACTTACACATTTGAAGAACATGTTTTCCAGCGACGATCATTAATCCATGTTAGAAAATAAAGATCTGTGTGCAAAATAAGCATGTAAATTCCTTGTTGTTACGTTGGCTGTGCCATTAGGGAATGCGAAAGCAACCTGTCCGAATTTTCAAATGCAACCCCAACGTATTCCCGAAAGTTGTTCCAGCACAATTTTCTAGGAGATGTATTATATATGTGACAAGTTCAGTCCATGATAATGAACTGCTATATTTAAATGTAGAAGTTGAATATTAAGCAATTCAGTAAGTCATCGTAATCTGTACTAGATCTGATTAGATTGTCATATCGACAGCTCAAACCACTTAGCGGAATGCGCTGAAATTTGTCACTCACGATATTTCTTATGACGTAGGCATTTGCTAAGAAAGAATTTTCTGAAATTTAACCTTAAGCGGATGAAACAGGTGTGGGTCTAAAGTTTGATTTAATTATTAGGCCTTCTTTAAAATATTTACAAATTATAGAGTAAAAGCTACAAGTAAAAGTTAAGAAAGACAAAAATATTTTATCTTGAGTGTTCCTTGAATTTCTTCGCAAGGTGCGGTAAACCATTACATCTAACTGCTGTCAGAAGGTGCAAAACATGAAGCTATTTCTAATGAACATAAACAAATAGTTGGCAATTAACACGTATTTATAAAATCTCAAACGTACAAGCATCAAAGTTAGCGTCACAGTCGCAAAGAGTACTCGGCTGGACGTAAACGTCTCCTGTCCAATGACTTTCATACGACTGGGTGAAAGCATCTTGCAGGTTTTGTAGCAATTCTTGAAGGTATCAAAACGAGCGCTTGCCAGTAAGGCGTAATTTAATTAATCATCATAAGGTCTTTTTTTATCTCTACTGCAGGAGCAAAACCCTCTTTGTACTACTTAGGCCATATATTAGCCAAAGCAGCCAAAGGATTTGGTCTTTACTCTCCACGCTGGCCATAGACAGGTGGTGTTTTAGCTTGTGTTTCCTAAGTCACCTTCTACGACATCCACGGGATATCTTTGAGTGGTCATATTCTACTCTGGCGGGAACCACACGGCTTAGCCAGTAAAAAATAAGTCCTAAAATAAACCAAACTGAGCATAAAATTTAGTTAGTAGGAAGTAACAAAATTGTCATGATTATAGCAGGCGAAGTAGAAATTAACGAAACTTGCCAGTATTATGGAAATAACCCTATGGAAACTATTTCAGCAAAGAGCCAAGTTGTAGGCGTCCAAAGGGTCATGTCACCGGCAAGTCAACAACAAATTTTAAGCACCGTATCGCATGACTGCGGTGGTGACGTCAGAATGAAAACTTTTCTTCCGGGCTCGATTTAGCTGTGTTTTATTTTGTAGTTGGCTGAATTTGGAAGGAATTTATAAAGGGGTGAAGTGTGTAACGTAGTAATTAAATATATACTACGTCTAGATTATAACTGCCACGTCATTCACTTAATCTTAATTAGCCTATGGATTCTAACGTGAATTATTTTTGTTTTTCTCATAGAGCATACAGTTGAGGATTCATCCGAGAGCAAGCTCGGCTAAGAGACAGAGAGATAAAGAAAAAGTGAAATTTACAAGTCGATTCAGTAGTTTTGAGTTTATCCATTCTAAATAGTTTTTTTATTGTTAGTTTAGATAAAATTTTTATAAAAATGTATGTGAATTTTGTTTGCAGATATAGAGCTGCGATCACTGCGACAAGAAACCGTACATCAAAGATATTGCAAAAAAAATTAATAACCGCGCAATTTCTTTCATGACACTAAACGTTGGTAGTGAATAATAAATGTATAAATATTATGTTCCCATTTAGATTTACTAAATAATAAACATAAGGTGGATAAAGCAGTAGGTTTTTAACGCCATAATTATGTAAATACAGAAAGTAGTGAAACGACCCTCAACAAATTAGTCTGATAATATCTTACTTTAGCAGGTAGCGTATGTACAGCACTAGATCGTGGCCGCCCATAACAAAGAAATTAGTAAACATTAAAGTTTACCTACTTTCTTTTGCCTCCAAAACATTCGTCAAAATGATTACCGCCTCGAATCAAGCGGAACCCGGAACAATTCACAAAAGTCAATTAAGAACATTCGCGTGGTACCTACAATCTACGGCCAAAGTACAGTGGGAATAAAATATTTAAGCAGATCGATCACTGGCCCAGATGACGGCAAAATATGGCATTGTTAGGCGTCCGTTTTCTCACATATCCAGCCTTTCACTCACCTATTACCAAACATCGTACCAAACCAATCCAAACATTAGCCAAAACATTCAATATTCAACTTTATTCTAAAGAATTTAAAGACAAGAAGTTTAAAGTTAAGTGAATGTATAAATTTGTAAGGCATTCGAGGTATTGTAGTTGTCCATGCGTGGAAGTCATTTGTATGTATGTAGATTAGAGGTCATCATACCG
The DNA here is from genome assembly GCA_963082605.1 of Rhodophaea formosa. Classification (NCBI taxonomy): domain Eukaryota; kingdom Metazoa; phylum Arthropoda; class Insecta; order Lepidoptera; family Pyralidae; genus Rhodophaea; species Rhodophaea formosa. The sequence goes on from OY720206.1 coordinate 16,648,451, forward strand.
TACTATGTGGAATTAGAGAGTTGACACGAGTAGTATTGAACAAAAAGGTTGCTTCACTAATGTGTTATAGAAAGAAAACGATACGGAAGGCACAGGTTAAGCATTCGCATCTTGTTGCTAAGCTGGTTACAATATTAATTGTAGCTGCAGTATTATGATTGATATGTGCTATTCCGTGATTATCTGAAAAAAAAGATGATTCCGTGCTTCGGTAAGCACATTAAGCTGTGGGTCCCGAATGCCACCAAGCTTTTTTAAAACCTATTCCAGGATTGGTTCTGGTCTACCCTTTGGGTTGCGGAAATCAGAAGGCAGTCGCCTCTGCGTAAAGACCAGTATCGTCTTCAAACCGGCTAGAATATGTAGTGAACCCCGGTCTCTGAAACGCTCAGACAATGAATATGTATTATAATGAATATTTTGTTTTATTTGAGCTGATTTAGGTGCAAAAGAAGTAAAATGAATGTTGGTGCTGGTTGGTTGATCGAAGCTTCTTACTCGTAGCAGGTAAAATTTTATCGGTATCACTAAAGTTCAAAATGAATGCTAAACAGTTAACTAGGTAAACGCCGGTGGCCGTGAGTCGGCCTAACAAATGATCTTTTTTACCCTGCGCCTGTGCACCGGATACTCGACGGTTCCGATGAGAATGTCGATCCCGATTTTTTATACCAAAACCGGATGTCCTTCGATCGACCGGTTTATGAAAGGTGTTGAACATATGTCTGCATTATTTTAAGGCGATTATGTTGATTGTGTTTTATTAAATTCGTTTCGGGTGTCTGGATATTGCTTTGTAGAGAGCCAAATTCGTTTAACTGTATACATTTGCACAATGATGTTTAAAATAATTGCTATATTGATTTTATTCCAAGATGGCTACATTGTTGATACTGAACAACTTTCTTTTAACCCACGATGCAAATCGAGAGGTGTTAAATTTTCACTGCCAGGTGCGTCTCTCTGAGTACGTAATCGTAGCTTTTAAACGGGTGAACCGATTTGGGTGCGGGTTTCTATGAAAGAAAGTTTTTGAGCAATAGTTCCCAGACATGGTTTATTAAAATCGGTCAATCCGTTTACAACATAGGGGGATTTTTGTAAAAGGGCTTGCTTAATTTAAACAATACTTTAATTGTGCGTAAAAACCAATTTGAAAAAAGCTAATATGAAGCAGCTAGTTGTATATAACACACATGGGACAAAGCCTCCCCCCCCATACAAATCGTACGCGTCAATTGAAAAATCTATTACGAAAATAAATGAAGATGCGGCACTCAGCGCAGCCTGGTAGTCACATTTTATTATAAGTGACTTTTCAGGATGCGACCTCGCCTGCAGCAAGTGGGGTATGGAGGACACGAAAGAAAGTACGCCATGGTCAGGTCGTCTTGACCATATTGACGCCACGTTTTCATCTGGTCCATGAAGCCCCAGAGGACTAGATTGTTCCTGCATCAACTAACCTCAGTCTAGAGTCCAGAGGCGATAAAGGCACTTTTCATGAGACCCAAAGGTGCTTGTAACCTGGGGGCAACTCCTCAGATGGGGGATAAAATCTGCAGGAGGTGAGTACTGTTTGCGCCAGAGTCCTATGCAGGATGATTTTGGGTGGGCCTTCAGAGGTTCCGTACTGTGCGTAAAACGGTTAAGTCTTTTCAGTCTTAGAGTGGTCGGTGTCATTTATTGGGTGTCTTGTTAGTTAGTTTGAGTTAGTAAGCAAGTACTAATGACGATGCTTTGCGTAACGGATGCATTACAGCGATGACATTTTGTAGCAGGTGTGCTTATGACTTAGCCGCTAAATGTCAAATAATTTGCCGCTGTAATGTATGTGTAATAAGCATAACCACATAGAAATGACTTAAACTAGCTAAATTCAGGGATGAAGTTGGTTTGTTTATGCTTTCTTTTCGACAGTAAAGAACTCAACTTTTTTCAGATTCTTGTTCCCGATTAATGTTTTGTGTGTGTTTGAAACAAGGATGTTTTATTTTTCAATTTGAATAAAGACATATAAGTAATATAGCTTTACTATCACTAGTCCGTGAGCAAATTTTATTGAAACCAAAACGGTCAGTTTATAGAGATTTCAAACCACATTCATATTGAAATTAAGTATTGTGCAAGTTTCCTTATGGTGTTTTCTTTCATCGGGAGCAATTAATTTATCTTTGATTACTTAAAACAACGTATTATCCACTGCTCTTATTTTATTTACGGAATAATGTAATGTGTTTACCATTGCCAAGTCATTCAGATGCAGCTGAATATTATTTACATTATTATTTGTAACACCTTATTTTTATGCGACATTAGTTTAATCAAACGATCATCTAACTGTATCCTCTGTCGGTTAATGAGACAGAAGCTTGCGAAGCTCACAATCTACATGCGGCTTAAAGCTGCAAAGAGTTTAGTCGTAATTTTAGACCACCTGTCCGTAATCACCTGCCGACGAATCGCTAAGACGAGGCGTTTGCCTACCTGAGACCTGCATTCAACTTGCATGCGTTCTGTTTTACGCGGAAACGTTTCCATTGTAATATCATTATTTTAAGAAAAATATCGGATCGTCATCAACATCAGAGCGTATTCTCGGTTGCATCCTCATCAGTAACGCTTCAGAGCCCAGGGTCCGCTTCTTATTCTTGGTGATTTGACGAGGATACTGTACAGAGCGACTGCCTACTACCCTAAGGGTAGAACCAGAACCAATCCCAGGATTATTTTGACCATACAATAGCTACCAGATGACTATAAAACTTTGAATCTTGTGACTTTTAAGAGTAAACTGAATTATTCTTTATAATTATAATCGTTTACTGAATAATAACTGTTTTTAACATGTTATTATTCAGTAAATGATTATTTGAATGTCAATTTTTAATAAAATGACATTTAGACAATTTTAATAACTGATATTTCGGAATAGTACATTACTGCAGAGGCCGGGAAGTAAGGGATTGCCGGACGAGTATAGTTTTCAAGGCCGAGCGTCAGCGAGGCCTTGACAATAGTTACGAGTCCGGCAATCCCTTTCCCGCCGAGGAAAGTATAGAGATTTTCTCAATAAATGTGAGGAAATTTAACTTAAAGTTACACATAAACTTACATGCCTTAAATATTTCCCCTTACTAGGTATTTGCCGGTAGTAATTTTTCCACTTTCAAGTTTCAAATTAGGCGAAGTAGGTACTTAAAATCCATTGCAGTGTTGCTTTCATCACTAAAACTCATTTTGAACCGTTTCATTTCGAATAAATAAATAACCAACTTTGCACATATTTACCGAAAACAATCAATGTCAATCAATTACTGCAAAGCGTTAATCACAAACTACGAAGAAGATACTATTACTAGTATCAGACGACCGACTGCCATATGTTTTCTCTAGGCAATAAGGATCATAGACAAATAATGGAGTGAGGGTGAAAATGAAAAAAATGCCATACAATTCCTTTTGAGTTTCTATGGGGGGCCATAAATTCAAAGTCAATTGACGTGTGTTCTATGCCCTAAAATCCGTAAAGGCAGTTTTTCGGCAGTGGCGTTAATCACTACGGGTATAGTGAAAATAACAGATCTCCCGAGTTTTTAATTTTTTTATTTTCAGTTGTCAATTCCAGCAAAGGAAACAATGCCCATAGAGCCCAGTCATATTTTTCACAAAAAATTTAATAGATCATAGATTATTGTTTTCTTCTCTCGCAACGAAAATTAAGCATATTTTCGTATGATCACATATCGATATTTTAATGAAATTGTAGTTATATTCACGTATTATATGCATTTTTTAAAAATGCAGTGGTAGTAAACTGGCTGTATGACAAGTGACATAATTTACGTTACATAGATTAATTAAAAAGTTTTGAGCAGCGGCCGGGAAGTAATTTTCATACTTATTTCCTGGCCTAGGCCGGCAATGCGATGAATGAGCCAAGAATTACAAACTTCCGGTCTTCTTTTTACTACAGTAATGCCTACATTTCCGAGCATGTTTGAGAAAAATAATTTGACCTTATTACTATCCGATATTTTGGATTATAATTTGATCTTATTACTAACCGATGTATTGGATTATAATTTGACCTTATTACTTAATTGACACGTACTTACATAAAACATTTTTTTATTATCATATTGTACATCATAAATTCATAATTCACAGGAGAACAACTCCATATAATCTTTGTTTTAAATATTGTACGTCCAACCAAGGACAGGATATGGTGAGACTGATAGTGTTATTTGTTACTTATATACCTACCTATGTTCAACAATAAAGATATTTGTATTTCACCAGAATGAAAATTCACATGTTTCAACCTACCTCGTGCTGCCCGAAGGTTTGTTGCGAAGAGTTAAACTATCCTTGTATTTACTGGCAGGCAAAGACTCCAAATAAAAACTGAGTACAAATGTCATTAGGTATGAAGTATCAATAATCTTGTTTATTGCCCTTGGTTCAAGTGATACAATTATTATTTTCTACTGTTTTGGTTCCAGTTTGTTCACGTCGGTTTTTTTTTCTGTTTAGAAATATTTTTTTAATACCTCTAATGACATCTTACTCCGTTGACATTACATAATAAGTAGTTGTACTATAAAACAGTAAACATATGAGGCATACTTGTTTAGACACGGACATGAACTCTACGTGTTCTCCTATAATTAGCATCCTCAGGCCAGCAGGTCACATCACAGTAGAAGTCGACAAAGGTCAATGAAATTTGGCATTACCGTTGAACACTCAGTGACTCGGAAATCGAACCGGTCCTTATCTCTCACCATCACTGAGCTACTGGCCCATCAAAGTCAGATAGACCCTAAACAAGCTGATTTATGATTGAAAGTTGATATTTGTTGGTTCACACGTAACTTTTTCTTTTTATTATCTTACATTTTTTCTGCTATTTGCTTCACAAGTTACGAAGGTTCCGGGATTAGACCGTAGCAAAGCCAAGAAGAAAACTAATTCTTTGTGGGTGCGAATTAAAGCCTATGTCACTCGAAGATAAACTAACTTTCTATAAATGAAAGAATTTTGAAAATCAGTCAAGTTGTTACGGAGCCTAACCACTGAAAACAAACAAATAATCAAAGTTATAATACAAGTATAGATAAAAAAGGTTAGATTCCTTATGTCATGGCAACGTTAAATAAGTATTTAATTACGCCTTGTAGTCTGAATGACTTCAACTCAATCATATGATTATCCTGTTTCTTGAAGAGCGAATAAAAACGTATGGAACAATGGAAATGCGTATCGCGACATTGAAGGGGACGAGTCCAATTTATTATTATAACAATTTTCTCTTTGTGCAAACGTATTTAAATAGTGGCAATGCATCGCTTAAAGTTCAAGGCTTGTTTGTCGGTTTGTTCTTGTTAAATAACTTAATACTAATTTAAATGCGTACTGGATCATCTCTCTCACAAAATAAAGTAAAATAGAAGTATAACTTGCACATTTTTCACTTCAGTTTGTAATATATACATTTATGTATGTAATATGACATTCAACGAAACGGTGTATTGATAGAGCTTATATTTTATTAGGAGAGTTCAAAGTTAAGACAAACTGTAGTAATATTTTCATTTGACTTCTTTGCTTTAGAAAAACTTCGCTTAAGGAAAACTACGCCATCAGTCACTAGATGGTCTCTAGGTAACTGTCATTAAAATACATTACATTGAACTTGAAAGTAATCTGTGACTTGAAAAAATTGTCAGTATAAGTATTTGAAAATATTTTTTTTAAAGTATTTGAAAGTATAAGTATTTGAAAAAAAAAATAGTAACTCAACGAAATTTAATTATATTAAAAAAATACATTTATTTCAAATATCAAAGATACAATATCACATTGAAAGAAATGTCACAAAATAAATTACATTAAATAATAGTAATAAACTGTTGTAAAAATTTGAAATAAATAAGTAATCAATAAATATGATTTCGAATAAAAAATGTCACAAATAATTACACAAATTATTAAATTTTATGATAAATACACATCCGCTGACAATCCGATTGTTATATTTTTACTCTAATGTATAGTTTTGATATATGAGGTATTTTTTTCTCATCATAAGCTGTAATGTTTTAAGGCTTGGGATCCGGAGTTTACACTATTTAATTTTACTGCAAAATGATTTGGCAAAGTTTCACAGCCAGCAGCCTGTGTTAGGCTAATCCATTCCTTGTGTATAATCTATATGCTGTTAGTTAGTGTTTTGTATTGAGGTGTGTGTGCAATTCACATCTGTAACTCTTTTTATTTATGCCATTGATACCTATTTACTCCTGTTTCTTTGGTTTTAACAACTTAATTGGGACAATCTTACACATTTTTCACCCAATTTTACATTTTACGAATAGCAATAAAATATTTTTACCGTTTATTTAATAAGGTTTTGTTTGTTTAACATAAAATGATGTTATAAAAGGCCATAAATTAATTTATTATGTTGTCTTACTGACTGATCTGTTATACTTCTACCAGAGTAGTGAATTTTTTTAACTCTACTTTTTCCAAACTTCATCGTGCATGATTTGTTCAGTATTTCAATATTCTTAGTAGGTTGACGTAAATAATTGCGTCCTTTTGTTTTGGTTTTTGTTTATATTTTTGTATGTATCGAAAGTGGTTGCTGCTCAGTGGTCTACTACTGCCGCCCGGGTCGACTTGCAGGCTTATTCGCTAACTTTTGTCAATAATGTTGTACAATGTTTTGATAGCCACCTCCATATTTATTTTTTATTACGGCTTTTGTATCTTATTCTTCTTCCTCGCTTTTTCTCTATTTGGGGTCGGCTCTGGTTGTAAACTCTCACCAAAATTTTCTATTCCCAACCGTATCGGCTGTAGGTCCCTGTTTCTTCATAAAATTCCTTACACATTCTTCCTCTCCTTTATGTCCCGAGACATTTAAGTAGAGCATCCTTCCATGCTGGTTTGGAAGAAAAGAAAATAACGTAAAGGCCGATCGAGGGAATGGGCATCAGGAATTATGTCAATAGGCGATGCGGCTACCAATCCATCACTATTTTGATTCCATTCTCGCCTACAAGCCCACCAACATGCTGAACGTGGCCTTAAGGTTTACCCCGCAAGGAAAGAAGACGTGATAGTATGTGTGAATGTATGTATCCTTCGGCATCCCTCCTCTCGATATGGCCATACCAGATCAAACGATGGCTCTTTATGGCCTTTGTATGATTATCTTTTTTTATTTAAGATACATAAACCGTACTACGGTTTTATTTACGGTAATCTATCTTCTATCTATATATATATAAAACAAAGACGGGTTTGTTACAACACTTATAACTCGAGATCTGCTGAACCAATTTTCATGGTTATTGATTCGTTGGATTTGTCTCCGCCCCGAATAGCAGAATATATCTTGAAAACAATGAAAACTCGATATGTGTAATGAATACTTAATCATTGACTGTTAGGCGGTAGTTCGCCGGGTCAGCTAGTTTTACATAAATGACCATCAATTAATACTTTATCACAAGAATTAATATAAATAGATCTTATGGTAATATAAGATTTTTTTCCCGGCAAATTAACTATAAAGGGACCTATTTAAACTAAAAATGCCCGCTTATGACAAATAAAATACAGGTATTTTCATGCCGTTACCCCGTTATAATATTAACGATTAAATAATAAGTATTTTAAACAAACAACTTACCTATGTTACTTTACATAAATGATGAACATGTTCATGGTAAACTTACCACCCGTTACATCCTAAAAAGGGCACGATCATACATAATTACACAATAATTTCCATACATGAACGTCGTGTTAACTCGCTACGAGCAGTTAATTAATAAAATGGATAGTTATTGATATTGGCATATTGTATGACATCAAATAATCAATAAACAGTTTTGGACCGGGATAAAATATGGTGGGCGCGCGTTGTAATGAGTGCAAGTTATCGTTTAGGGTGACTACAGACGGGCGACACGCGATATAAATGATGACAGTATTGAAAGCGACATACAGGTAGTCCATGCCGAGGTAAGAAATTATAAAGGGAAGAAAGTATAGGTACTTAAACATTAGACAATAAGGGTACGTAATAATATTAAGGAATGGGTCTATATCTATAAATAAACTCATCAATGGGGGAAAAAATGTTATGGAATTATGTTCTAAACTTATTCATTCATTTCGAGCCACTAATTGTCCCACTGCTGGGCAAACTAAACTTATATCGTGCAAAAAAAATTGAGGTATTTATAATGCCGTGTAGTTTCCGGCACGGTGAAATAGGACCACTTCAAGTCTTCTTGTCGATTTCGTGGAAGGCGACTTAAGAAACTTAAGCTAATCAAAGCTTAAAAACATCAAAGAGACCTCTCAAACCCGTCTGGTTAGTGTGAAAAGTGAAGACCAAATCCTCTGCTGCTCTGGTTAATATATGGCTCTGGTAGCACAGAGAAGGTCGTGCTCCTGCAGTAGAGTCTATGGAGACTAAAACAGACCTGATGAAGATGATATAAATTTGATAGTAAGGGGATGCATATAATATCTGATAAAACCCAAGCCATGCTCGCACAAGTACGGGGTATGACGAGGCCCTGGCGACTCATCAACACACACTGTACAAGCGCGGTGGGTACCATGTCTAACACCTGGGGTTTCACCCAAGAGGAAGCCTTTGCCCTGATGCGGGGTGGCAAAACTTGAAAGTTGCTGCTCTCCAAAGCTTTGCCATTGTTTCTCAGTTTGGCCTGCAAAGCGTTTGCTGTCTCTCCAAGCCTTGTGCGCACACAGGCAATGCCCAAAGCCGAGGTCCGGCCCTACTGGAGGCCCTTGCTCGCCTCAAAAGTCCAGTGAAGTAGTGGAGCCTCACTTGGAGCAGCTAGGAAAAAGGAAACAAGATATTGTACCTACTTGTTTATGATATCATATAGATATGAATTATTTTATACATTAGAATAAAAAGTAAGACTGTTACAAGTGAATGACAATCTTTAGGGACGAAGAAATCACTTTTTCCGGTTGCGACTATGAAAACAAAGTAAAAGTGTCGGGTTCAGTGCTTGTTAACCACTGCGCTACGGAGGAAGAGACGAAGAAACAGCAGTCGCAAACCAGTCTAAAATGAATACAACAAACAAATCATGTATAAAACAAGCTGCATCGAGCATATTTATTCTCATAAATATAAAACGATGAGCATCCACCATTTACGCTCGCGTTTCAGCCCACCTTGCTCGGAATAAGGACAAATTTAATTTTAGAACAGTGTGCCGGTGTAAAAATAGGTTTATTGGTAAAAAAGGTGGCAGAGTAGACAAAAGGTGTTTCGCCACGTGCGACGCGGCAGATGCGGCAGTGGGCTGTGCGATGGGCGACTGTGCAAATTAACGAGAGTGTAGGAGAATAACTTTTAGTTCATGACTTGCGGGGGATATGACATCATGGTCTATAAAGTAACGTAGGCTATAAAAATAAACAAAAATTGCGTTTTGCTACAATTATGAGATATCTAACAGAAAAGAATAGGTCCCAATTGGCAGATAAATTGTATACTTATTTCCAAAATTTGACCCAAAATAAGAATGATAAAATCTAGTGTGTGAAAGTAAAATGATTCGTACCTAACAAATTTTTAAAATTCAAACGCTCGTTAATTATATATTCATTTAGTCTCCACTGCAGGAACCCGACCCTCTCTGTACTACCAAAGCCATTATATTACCCAGTGCAGTCAATAGGATTTGGCCTATACTCTCCACGCAGGTCAGACGGGTTGGAATTGAAATCAAATAAATAATCTATCTTTATCACAGACAGAACCTCGGACCACAAAATCCAACAAAAGACGAAATTTTAGTTTGTAGCATAGTGTTGGACTTATTTTTCATTATTACTAGTCTTACACTAAAATTCTGTGTATGATGGTTATTACACCTTTGAATGATAATTTATTTGTTTGAAGAATTATGACGATATGTACTTTGATTGAATCAGAATATCCATCAAATATAAAGGCAAATTTTATTATTTAGTATGGACTAAATTTTGTACATCGAGAGAGATTTTGTGAATTGAATTAAAAATATCAGGAACAAGCCAGGCATTATTGTTATTACAGAATACATCCTTAGAGTGTCATATATGTATGCCTTATTTATTTTGTGGTCGTGTCGTTATTAGCGCAGGCCACGCATCGTGTCGTATGTTGGTCGATGTGATACCCTTTAATAAACCAGTTTTAAGGACGGACTGCTTTAAGAATATTTCTTAATACGCTTAAAGACTGGAACTGTGGACAAGGAAGGCTAAATATAGAATCCAGCATGTTCATATTTTAATTTACTTCCCAGATTTACAGCAATAAACATTGTGCAATAATTTTAATACAAATGGAAGTTCAACCTGTCTGTTTTGTATAAAAGAGCAATCAGGTTGATATTTTTTCTGCCACAGTAATTAAGTATCTATTGGTATAAAAAACAACCCATTTTGCTTTAGTTTCACTATAAAAGGAAAGAAAAATTAAAAACCAATTTTATTTTTAGTCTACCGTTTTACACTAATCGTAATTATACACGAGTGTATAATTACCGCTGAAAATACCTGTTGACAAGTTTGTGTGGACTACGGGTGACGGTGACGGGTCACGCAGCTTCGCGCCAAAATATTCCATAGGATTGCAATGTTTGAAATTAAACCTTATTTCAAGGGCTTAGAGGTTATGTGTGGAATCCGTGTAACATAAACAAACAGTTGACGGGTGGAGTGGCGAGGCGGCAACACGGCGCAGTGTGGCGCCGCATGGCCGACTGTTTCCGTCTCGCTCACACATACCGGTGTTGGCAAGGATAGGCGACGCTGTGTGACTCTGTGGCGCATCAGTGTGCGACGAGTTCTGTGGAGGGAAGGTCACCGTGTTTTACCGCGCAAACACGCCATTTTTACAATTTGGAAAATAACACGTGAGTTTATTTACTTATTTAGCAATTTTGCACGAGCTTAGTAGCCATTTTCTTCCTGCCTGTTAGTTAATAAATGTCACGCCCAGGGCCTAAGCCTGATATGCAATTGCCACTCAGTATAGTATCATGCGACTTATTTGTAGAGTGTCATCATCATCATCATCAGGTCCTATTTAGTCTCCACTGTAGGAGCACGACCCTCTCTGTACTGCCAGAGCCACATATTAGCCAGAGCAGTCAGAGGATTTGGCCTACACTCTCCACGCTGGCTAGACGGGTTGAAGAGGTCTCTTTGATGTTTGTAAGCTTTGTTTAGCTTGTACTTTGTGCTTTGTAGAGTGTACGTAAGTAGTATTATGTGAGTATTATCAAAGGTTAGGGGTACGAAAGTTAAGGTAAGGATAGACATGATACCTATTAGCATGTAAGCTTCCAAGCTGGTCTGGGAGTAAAGAAAACACATAGTAACACGTGAAAACCAGCTGCTTCTCTTTCCGCGCAGATCGTAAAACCCGATCGAGGGAATAGGCGATAATCTAAGGAATCATGACAATAGGCGATGTGGCTAGCAACCCATCTCTGTTTTGATTGCGTTTCCCATCTACACGGCCGTGGTGGGCATGCTAAACGTGGCTTTAGGAATCATAGACCTGCGGGCCTATTCACTAAAATTGATAAGCACGGTGGCTATCAAAGCTCGGTTGACAACTCGAATTTGATAGTCACGGTGGCTAGCATGAAATTGGCATTCCCTAACTGTTTTTACGGTAGTGGCTATCGACATAAATGAAGTGGCTTTGAATATTTTCAAGTTGGCAGCTCTTTTTTTCTGTCGACATTATCATAGAGTAAATTGAGATGCTATTCTCAAAATTTCAACTCAGGGGTACTATTTTTGAACGTGTGACACTCGTCTTCGAAAGATTTTTGTATGGAAAATCGTGCAAAGACGTGTGCCACGCGTTCAAAAATAATACCTCTGTTTTATCACTAGCGGCGGCCACATAGAAATTTTTGCGAGTACATCAAATCATCTTTATTTCTTTAGTTGCATAATGCATAGTGTTATGAAGATTTTTTATTTGACAGAAATATATATAGGTACTATTTTGCAGCTTGGCGCTCCATATAATTTCTACAAGTAAAATGTTCTCTCGCGACGAGAGATTGTATGGAGCTTTTGTGGATTAATTTTGTTATAGTATTATGAGAATATGATTGTATAGATTACTGTAAGTATCTAGAAGAGAGACATTAAATTTAAATAGGAACTCTATACTATCATAATTCTCCTACTAAAAGGACCTCAGACTATTAGGAAAAAGAGCTGTACAGGCGAGGATCGGCTGTTTCTGTCTCTACTAATTCCCAAATCAACCCTCACGACACACACCTCCTAGTCGCAGGGACACAAAATCATAATGTTGACTGAACTTTTTAGGTTAGGTTTGATGATGAAGGATTTAAAATTTAAAGTGGTCATATTGTATTATTAGGTACCTATATTATAAATATAGTAGGCGAACACGGTCAGATATTTACCTTTAATGCAGAAAAAGCAAAAGATTAATTGCCTCTAACCTATAACACTGAGAAAAAAAAATTGAAAATATCTTCGTAAGGACTTACATATATACCTACACAAAAAAAACCGTATGAGAGGAAGAGGAGTGTCTGACCACAAATTCCCTCGCCAATTCCAATAACTTAAGTCAAATCAACTTAAAACATTCTTAAAATACAAAGTAACCTCAAAACCAAAATTTTACGAATATTTTAGCAACCGTGTGTCTTCGAAGGGGTGGGTTGGATAAGGAGACTTTAAATTTTATTTGGTAGACTTATATTTTAGAGACAATATTTGTTATTTATAAAACCGATGATAAACATACAAAAAGAAAAAGTTCCTCATTTTACGGTAACTTTTTCAGCTGTTTCGTTTTCGTAAAAAAGAATGGCTCCATTTGGTTAACCTACTAAACGCAATAGTAGTCACTTCTCTACATTTTAACAAAGACTTGCAGCATCTTTACTTTGGCGTATAATAGTGTGTATCAATAAAACACTGCTCTTGACCCGTTGCTATGAAAAGCTGTTTGATAGATCAAGTGAAGATCGATTTGATAGCCACTTCAGTTACAGAATGCCGTCTATAGCTTATCGATACGGAAACAAATGTCAAAATGAAGGTGGAGTTGCTATCATGGAGATGACGTCATTTCGGTTGGACACTGACGATAGTGAATACAAAATTTGAATTCTGACAGCCGTTTGATGTCAACTTATTAGTTTCATAGCCATCGACACTTGTCATTCGAGTTAGTAAATAGGCCCGCTGGGCTCTGTCTACCCTGCAAGGGAAAGAGACGTGAGAGTATGTATGTATTTATGTTAGTTTTATGCCACTAAGTAGCATGTGTGATCAGCCATGGATAAAAATAAACATGCTTCTAAGTAGATGCTCAAAAGTCGATGCTACCTGATGCGGGGGTGGAAGGGGGAATGGTATTAATTGAATTTACTGCAAACAAGCACGTGTGTGTAAGTTACACGAGCATGAGAAGAAGCATGCGCAAAACGTGAGTGTGGCGGACTTGGGCCGCCTCGTCACGCGTAGGTTTCCACTGGGGCGGTGAAGTAGGGAAGTTAAGTTTTTGGTAGCCAATATAAGTAAGTCTTATGAATTGTGGGGTTTAGTTTTTACAGAAAGCAAAGGAAAGTTCAAATGACTATAGTAACTGAATCTAGATCCGATGAAAATGCACCTTTATTTTGCACGCAAGAAAGCTCATTTATCTGCTGGCACTATAGACTATAATTTACGCGGACGAAGTCGTGGAAGAATTGCAGGTATAAAATATTTATAGTCTTCATTTCTATGGAAAAATTAGCGACAAGCGCGGAACCAGGTGGTCAGGGGATCATCACCCCGGGACTAACACGATGAAGATGAGCCTTAGCTACATCCAGATGTTCATAAATAAATACTTATTACGTATTTATTCCTAGGGATAGTAGACGGAGCATGGAACCATAATTCGAGCGATATTTAGCACATTAAAGCGTCTACTAAGATTTTTTTATACATACATACATATATTCACATGATATCTTACAGGGTAGACAAAGCCTTAATAAGACCCAGACCCGAAAGCCACGTTGAGTGGGTTAGTGGGTGTATAGGTACAAAATAGAATCAAACTGGTCTTGGGCATCGCCTATTGACATCATCAACAGGTCCTTGCCAGTCTCCACTGTAAGAGCACGACCCTCTCGTCACTACCAGAACCATATATAGCTAGAGCAGTCAGAACACTTGGCCTACACCTCTCCACGCTTGCCAGATGGGTTGGAGAGGTCTCTTTGATGTTTATAGCTTGTGTTCCCTTAGTTGGCTTCTACGACATCCACGGAAAGACTTGGAGTGGTCCTATTCTACTCTGCCGGGAACCACACGGCTTACTGCCTATTGACATAGATTTCCGCCCTCTTCCGTGACCAACTTTTAGGGCCAACGGGGGAAGAGAAACAGCTGGTACATTCAACGGTTTTTTCTTTTCTCCCAAACCAGCATGAAAATAATACTAGACATACATATTTTGTATTTGAACCAAATTATTTAGATACATAACGAACTAATTAATTTAATTGTTAAGGCCTACGTATCATGCCGCTGTGGGAAACACACCAGCCTACGATACGGAGGGCATCAGGTTCGATTCCCGAGGCGGGCAAATGCCTGTACTTCCGATACCTGTGAAAACGCAGGTATCGGCAAATGCCTGTAAGTACCTACTTAATTTTCGGTCTTGAGAATGTTTTCTATTATTTAACAGAACATCACCATGAAGGATGACAGAAGAATCATAACCGAGTTCTGCAAGATTGTCCAAAGGTTTCCAGATCTCTACGACCACAACTCCGACACATACCGCCGATGGTGTGCCGAGAGCGCTTGGGAGAAGGTGGCAGACTGCGTCAGAAATGAACTCCACGAAGAATGCACGGGTAATTCAATATGCTTTTCCTTCCCCTTGTCAAATTCCCTTGCGTTCATAAAACACGAAGGCCACTTCTAGCGTGTCAGTGAGCATTAAGGTGGAAAGAGGAATCAAAATAGAAGGGTTGCTAGCTGCGTCGCCTACTGACGTGATTCCTTAGAGTATTGCCCAGTCCCTTGACCGGCTTTTACGGTCTGCGCTGGAAGAATAGCAGCTGGTATATTCTATGTTACTAGCTCTTCATTAACAAAGAGATCTTGGGCCATATCCTATCCTAACTTCCTAACTAATATTTTAATGCGAAAGTGAGTTTGTTTGTTTGTTTGTTACGCTTACACGCCGTACCTACTGAACCGATCATTATGAAATTTTGCATACACATAGGATAGGGTACTGAGAAGGACAAAGGCTATATATCACGTGGGCGGAGCCACGGATAACAGTTAGTAGTATATATAGTTCTGTCATTTCGGATAGTGTTTTCAAGTATTTGTTCGAGTGAATGTTCCGTGACACTGTGACTTGCAGTGATTTCAGATTTTTCAGGCAGATGGAAATTGTATGGCATCGTGGTCATGAAAAATTATTCAGACTCAAATTTTCAAACTACACATTGCCTATTTTTGGCTGAAATAGTGGTAATATGACGTTGTTTTACCCAAAAGGCAACCCAGTGTAGGAGGCTGGTTATCTGTAATACAGGTTTATCCTAGTTATGAGACCAGTTTCTCACATGGATTGGAAGATAGACCATTGTACCTACTTTATGGTATTTCCATTATATTGTATTATTAGTGTTTCTACTGTCTGAGAGAAATAAATATTAGAGTACAGGTTTCCTTATGATGGTTTCCCGTCACTGGAAGCAAGAAGTGGACGACGCAAAACTAACTGATTAAAAAGTTAGATTCTATTATACCCTTCTATAATTATTTCATCTTTATGTGTTATTAACCAATTTTATGTTTCTTATTCCAGTTGAAGAATTGAAAATTAAATGGAAAGGAATACGATCATCATACAACAGATATAAAAACAGAGTTTTCAAAAGTAAATTTGATTCCAGACCGTTCAAGGACTACTATTTACATAAAACTTTGGAATTTTTAGATCCTTTCATCAAGCCAAAAGGGTAAGCTTTTTGACCTACTTTTAGATAATCCTAATCTTAACTAATATTATCCTAACTAATATTATAAATGCGAAAGTAAGTTTGTTTGTTTATTTGTTTGTTTGTTACGCTTTCACGCCGTATCTACTGAACGGATCATCAAGAAATTTTGCATACATAGGTTAGGGTACCGAGAAGGACATAGGCTATATATTACGCGAAGCCGCGGGTAACAGCTAGTTATATATAAAATTAAGAACGAGCGATTTCTTAGTTGAAGGACTACGGAATAGTGAAAACTTACCGATTTCACTAAAAGTCGTATATGTTTGTATGAATCTACAGTTTACCAATTACTAACAGAGGTGATTTCGACAAGTTTTAACCGCATGCTCCAATTAATATTAATATATTTATTTACTCGTTAAAATGGACTAAAATGAATATTTTCCTTTCAGAATAATTCCTAACGTAAAAGACTCACAAATAGTTTTTGAAGAATGTTATGACCAGTCAATTCTAGATGGAAACAACATATCAACTGAGTATGCAACAAGCTCGACATGGGCTGAGGTGGACGTTGACATTAAACCAGTATTAGCCGGTGAAACAGAAGACACTACGGAATCTGACGATCCTTACAATACTAAGTCTAAAAAAAGAAAAAGAGAGGAAAACCTCGATGATGAAAACGAAGATATGCAATTTTTCAAGAGTATACTACCTGATATCAAAAATTTCACGTCAAAGGAGAAACGGAGACTCAAAATGAGTATTTTAAAAGTAATAGACGAGATAGAAAATGAACGAAAAAATGCTCACGAGAAATAAGTAAATATAAAGAAGCAAGTGGTTAACCAAAGATTAATATTTTGAGTGATTTGAGAACGGACTTAAGTGTCGCTTATATTTTCGTCAAGGACTTAGTTATTTTTTTATTAAAACAATTGTGTGAGTGGAGATACTGTTAATTACTAAATTACGGAATTTTTTGTTTCATTTTGTTAGATAAATAAACGCTCAAGTTTAATCAATCAATTTGGAAATTCTCCCTAAACCTTAACAATGGCGTATATGTAATTGATGTACTTAAAAATAGGTCTGTATCACAAAGTACTCGTATGCAAGTACTAAGAAATTAGTTATTTTAATGAGATTAATAATACATTATCAGATAATATAATGATTTATATAAGAATTATTTATTTTGTAGAACTTTTAACTTTTTTCTAGAACACTTCAGAAAGTCGAGCTATAACTGTACTTAGAGGATAAGAAAACAATTAATAATTACTCCTCCATTGACATAGTAAATATACTTTCCAGAGTCTGTCACTTTCTTTTCTTTTTTCTTTTTTTTGACAAATCACATAGATTGAGCTAGCCCCAAAGTAAGTTCAAGACTTGTGTTATCGGATACTAAGTCAACGGTACTATATTTTATAATAGATACTTATATAGATAAACATCTAAGACCCAGGTCAATCTGAAAAAGATCATTTTCTATCTTGACCTGACCGGGGATCGAACGCGGGACCACCCGTGTCGCAGGCAGGCGTGTTGACCGCTGCGCCACGGTGCTCGTCAACTATTTTATCTAAAATAATATTATAAAGAGGAAAGATTTGATTGCTTGTTTATTTGCATTGAAGCTCCAAAACTACTGGTACCGATTTTCAATATTTCTTTCACCTATAGAAAGCTCATTTATCTGCGGGTGACATAGGCTATAATTTACGCGAACGGAGTCGCGGGAAAATCCGTCCCTCCTGGGGGCCCTTTGGTGATGTTCGTCTTACAGGTTGAAAACACTCTGCTCTCACCTCAAAAGTCCGGTGAAGTCGCGAAAGCTCACTTGGCACTAGCCACGTAGTCCATTTATTACTTACATATATATTTCATATTATCACGTCTGTATCCCTTACGGGGTAGACAAAGCCGAAGATCATAAAACCCAAAGGCCAAGTTTAGCATGTTAGTGGAGCCGAATCAAAATAGTGATGGGTTGCTGGCCGCATTGCCTATTGATTTTCGCCAAAACCCTTGACCGGCTTTTACGGTCTGCACGGGAAGATAAGCAACTGGTAATATTCTATCAATAAAAAAAAACAATTTTGAACAGTTTACTGTAAGGTCTGTCCTCTTTGTAATTAAGCGAAGAAGGCGTCAGAAGGCTGAGGGCTGCGCTGAGAATGTTCGCAGATCTCATTTCCATGTAAATGAGGGTGAAGATATTATACGTCTGCTATCGGTAGGCGTCTTCGATTACGTCACCGCTACTTTTCAGCACCCACTGAAACGGGCTGGGTTATAAAATGTTCTATAATTATTGTGTTAATATTAATTTTATAGATAAGTTACGCGTGATAGTGTGTATAGTTTATACCTCTTTATATTTTACAAGACACGCTTATATTAAGAAAAACGGAAAATGTAGTTGTTTGTTTGTTTATGTGCATTGAATAGGCTCCAAAAATACTGGACCGATTTTTAATATTTCTTTCATCTAAAGAAAGCTCATTTATCTGCGGGCGACATAGGCTATAATTTACGCGAACGGAGTTGCGGGAAAACTGCTAGAAGTTCATGTACACGTATAATGTATAAGTTTGAGCAGTTGCGTAAAATCTGTCAGTTTTCTTATAAATTTCCCGGTGATACTACAATTTTGAACAGTTTACTGTAACGTCTTGTTGCGTGTCCTCTTTGTTATTAAGCGAAGAAGGCGTCAGAAGACTGAGGGCTGCACTGAGAATGTTCGCAGATCTCATTTCCATGTAAATGAGGGTGAAGATATTATACGTTTGCTATCGGTGGGCGTCTTCGATTACGTCACCGCTACTTGTCAGCGCCCACTGAAACGGGCTGGGTTATAAAATGTTTTATTAATACATTGTGGTTAAATAACCTGATTATATGCATAAGTTACGTGTGAAAGTAGGTGTAGTTTATACCTCTATATGTTTTACAAGACACCCTTATGATTATAGCACAGGAAGCTTAAATCAAGATATGCAGTAGTATAGTAACGTAGTAGCCGGTCCAAGATGTAACTAGTTAATAAAAATCTGATGTGAGTTTGTTGGTTTGTACGAGTTGATATTTCTCAACAGACAAGAATAAGAAATTTTGGGTAAATGACAGCAGATATTGCACAGAAAAGAAGATATATAAACAATTTAAAAGCCCATCGTTTTACTGGTATGATCATTATAGCTCCAATTTTTTTATTGGAGCTATAATGAGACACTTTTTTAGTAAAACTCAAATAATGTACGTAACGCAACATGAAAGTGAAAATGAAAAAGCTATAGAGTGATACAACAGTGCAAAATTCCAACCAAGTGCATTAAAAATCCATTTCACTGATAAGCCCGTCATAGTCATGTTAATGTCGACCTAATTACAGGGTTATGGATCCATTTACGAGTGGTGTGTACTATATTGTTCATGTTGGTACGTCTATAGTAGTCGGTTGTCACTCGTAAATATTTATGAAGAGATAATGTTAATTAAACTTCAATGTGTGTTCAGGCATAAAGAAAACAATTTGAAGTTTGTATATGCAGAAACTTATAGTCTGTCTATGTCGAATTTACACAATACACCTACTTTTAACAGAAAGGAGAACTCAGAAGACCTCAAAAGACGAATAGAAGCATTTGAGATGTGGGCATACAGACGCATGCTGTCCATTAGTTGGACCCAGAAAGTTACCAACGTCAGCGTTCTGCAACGGTTTGGCGAGAAGCGCCACCTTATCCACCACTACGCTTACGGTAAAGAAGCGAAAAATCTCCTACCTTGGTCATGTGCTCAGACACCAACGGTATGAATTCCTACAGCTCATAATGATGAGTAAAGTTGCTGAAAAACTAAAGGTGGGAAGAAGAAAGTAGTCGTGGTTGTCAAACATCAGGGAGTGGACAGGGATTGCTGAAGCGGCTGAGCTGTTCCGGCGAGCCAGGAACAGAGAGGACTGTACTAAGCTTATTGCTGACCTTCACTAGTTGGAGAGGAACCTTAAGAAGAAGAGAACTATATTGCCAAACGTTTAGCCATGCACTCTGCAACTCTACATGTCATCCGATGCAATAAATAAGTAAATAAAAATACTTTATCCCACCATAGTACATTTCACCATAATAAATACCTCCTCCTATGACATTGTTACGACTGCATATCAACCTGCAGCCCGTTTAGGCTGTAACGCAGCATCCTAAATACGAGCGGATACATAGACATACAAATAGACTAACAACATTGAATGTGAACATGGTTTACCCGGAAACTGTGCCAAGTATAATCACTGAATTATTCGGCTCTTTAAGCTGTTGATTTCGGTTTTCAGTTCAAGTTTTCGAATGCCATCTACGGCATTCGAAAACTTGAGTCATTTTGACCACCAAAACAGATAAAGAAAGAATTTTGTATATGAAAGACATACATAACGTGAAATTAAAATGTTTGTCATTGTAGTAATATACCTACTGTCATTATATACTTTGAGATCAAAACTATTAAAACCAATATGAGGCACATAAATGGAATATTGAATCGGATTTCCATTTTTTAATTCTCCTCTAGATATTAAAAATGTATATATTTTCAATATTTAGCGCACACGCTACACACCTACACCACAAATATTTTAAAGACTGCAGTTGAATTCTAAATGAAAATTATTTTACTTGTTATGTCAGCGCCTCTACACACCAGCAACAGTTCTATCTCTATGGATAACTCCATGTACATTAACAACGTATTTTCGCTGAAAGCCACAACAAACATTTTCTTTCTCATTCCAATCTACCGAAGTTCCCGAAGTTAGAAAGAGATAGAAAATGGGCTTTCCCGTTCAGTACAATTACGTATGGGCAACACACATTCGCATCAGTGTTTCAGAACACGTGAACCCCCCTTGACCCTTCGCCCCCTCCTTCGGAGCTAATACCATTATAGTAATTAGAATATGCTTAGGCATAATTGATGCAGTCATAAACTTTTTTCGGCGGGTAGATGTGAAAAAGATAACACGTCTTAATTTTCTCTCCCAATTTAATATTTATTTAAATTATTTAAAGTCAAATTATTTTGAAATTTATATGCTAGGAACAATAGTATAAACGTACATTACCTGCTAGTACTATAATTCCTTTCAAATCTCACTTATTAAACATGGAGGCACTACAAAGGTCTATGGAGGCAATGGCCCAGGAGTTTAACACAAGAATGGCAGCGTTCCAGAAGAGTTTGGAGACCCCCACTACCAGTCCCAGTACCGTGGCCACTCTTTCTGCAGAATTCGAAAGCTTCAAAGCTTTTGTCACTCTGAATCTCGTCAGCCTTCAGGAGCAGGTGTCGTTGCTGGCTCAAGTCCAAGATGGCTACGAAATGCGCTCTCGTAGGAAGATGTTACTGCTGCACGGAGTCCCAGAAGGCAAGAAAGAGGATACAGCTGCAGTTGCCACCAAAATCCTTGCAGAGAAACTCAACATGCCAGACATTACAACCAAGGATGTGACTCGCTGCCAACGATTAGGTAAATTAGTGAAAGATAAGCCCCGGTCCATCTTAGTAAAGTTCTCGTCACATCAAATAAAAGATAAAGTGTGGTTTGCCAAATCCAACTTTAAAGGCAGCGGGGTGACACTCTCTGAGTTTTTGACCAAAAGTCGGCACGAGGCTTTCATGTTAGCTAGACAACACTTCGGCGTGTCTAAGTCATGGACACGGGATGGGTTTGTGTACATCATCTTGCCCGATGGGGCCCGGCATCGCGTCAGCACATTGGACGCAGTGAGGCAGCTTGTGGATGAGTCGTCTGAGGCTGCCCAAAATGTAGCAGGCGCGTCTATGAAGCCTTCAACATCTACAGCAGACACCGCCCCGACTGCGGGGCGCCCCAAGCGTGATAAGAAGAAGTGTTGAAGCGATGTAAATCTGTCTCGTTTCAGTGTGTGGTACCTAACTTTATTTTTACACATCTTGTCTTTATAATTATTTAACAGTACGTATGTACCTGCATTAACTTTATTTCTTTTATAAAACTGCCCGAATGTTACTTTATTTTGTTTTCCATGTCACTTCACTTTTTGACATTTGACAGTTCTTGTTTAGACGTACGTCAGGACAATGTTTTCTTTTTTTTTTTTAATCACTGTGATCACCTGTTATTCTGCCAAAGTGTAGTTGTCATTAATTTTTTTTTTGTCTTTTGTCAGTATCTAATGTAAACTTTTATATTTCTACTGGCGGGTAGATTAGAACCATAGTATACATTTTATATATTATTTTAGAACTATATTTGTTTTTTTGGTATATATTTGTAGTAAATTAAAATTTATATATTTTTATATTAATAACTTACATTACATAATACAATGCATGATGATTTAGGTGACTTATATCACTCTATGTCTTCATCTTCTTCTTTAGATGATAGCTTTCATAGTTTGCCTACTCCACTTGATGATCTTCTTAAAGCTCAGTTTGAAAATTTTCCCAAAAACTTCAATGTAGTGCATATTAATGCACAAAGTATTCCTGCTCACTTTGCTGATATGCTAGCGACATTTGATATCAAAAATATTCATGCAATTCTTGTTTCCGAGTCTTGGCTAAAGCCGTGTCTCCCTTCCACTTCTTACTCTCTACCGGGTTTTCAATTAATTCGTCACGATCTCACCGGAAAGGGTGGTGGTGGTGTTGCTATATATCTACGTTCCTATATCCCTTATAAAATCCTTAGTGTATCTTCTTCTGATGTCTTTGAATATCTTGTACTAGAACTAACTCTTGCCCACTCCAAAACTCTTTTGGGAGTTTTTTACAGCCACTCTTCGACTGTAAATTATTTTTCTGAATTTGAAAATCTGTTGGAAAGCCTAATGCCGTCATATAGCCATACAGTCATTATGGGTGATTTTAACACATGTTTGTTGCTAAATGACTCACGAACACGGCAACTTAGGTCAGTTGTAGACGGCTGCAACTTAAAAATACTTCCTCTCCTATCCACACATCACTTTCCTAAATGTAAACCTTCTCTCCTCGATCTCATTCTTGTTTCTTCCTCCGAGCATGTTGTAAACTTTGGCCAATGTACAGCAGATGCTTTCTCCTATCATGATCTTATTTATCTTTCCTATAAAATCCGTCCTCCTAAATCCAAACCCAAAATCCTTATGCAGCGTAACTTTGGTGCTATCGATATTGAAAAGTTTCGAGAAGAAGCTCGTGACTGCGACTGGCAGCGAGTAGTTGATGCAGAGTCGGTTGACAAACAAATTGATTTATTTAACTCCACTGTCATAGACCTGTTTGACAAGCACGCACCAGTACGCCCGGTTCGTGTGAAATATCTCCCTGCGCCTTGGTTAACCGATGATATTAAGTTGATCCAAGCTAAGAAAAATAAAGCTAAGTCCAAGTTTAAAACAGATCCTGACACTCATCGTGAAGCCTACATTCAAGCTCGGAATCACTGTAATAAGGTGTGTAGGGAGGCTCAGAAACGCCACATACATCAATCCGTACAAAACGGAGATCCAGTTAGAATCTGGAAGTTTCTTAAAACTTTAGGAGTTGGGAAGACCAAGAGTAACAATCCTAATAATTTTGACATTGAAGCCCTTAATAGGCATTTCTCATCTTCTGTTGCTCTTGATGACAACATAAAATCAAATACACTAAATTCTCTTTCTTCTATTCCCACTCCTAACATACCTTCTTTTGTTTTTAGTCCGATTTCTGATTGCGACGTTGAGAGTGCGGTACGTTCAATTACATCGAATGCCGTCGGTAGTGATTGCATTAGTCGGAAAATGATCTTACCCATCCTTGATATCATTCTTCCTATCCTGACCATAATCCTAAATAATTCATTGACTGCCGGTGTCTTTCCAAGGGCTTGGAAAAATGCCAATATTACTCCTATTCCTAAAAAACCTAATCCATCATCTTTGTCCGATCTCCGTCCAATATCCATACTCCCATTCCTTTCTAAAGTATTGGAAAGAGTAGTACAGCAACAACTCAGTCACTTTCTCACAGTTAACAACCTACTCAATCCACTCCAGTCTGGTTTCCGTCCTGGTCACAGTACGACTACTGCTCTCATTAAAGTAACCGATGACATTCGGCATGGAATGGACAATAAACAGTTGACTGTCTTAACGCTTCTGGATTTTAGCAATGCTTTTAATACAGTTGACGTCGACATTCTGCTGGGTATCTTACGTTCTCTCAATGTATCTTCAACAGCTATCGACTGGTTTCACTCTTACCTGTCTGGAAGACAGCAGCGTGTGCGCATTGAGGATGAATACTCTTCATGGTGTTCAACGTATGCTGGTGTTCCGCAGGGTGGCGTATTATCCCCTCTTCTTTTTTCCATATTTATTAACTCTATCACTACTCAGCTTCAGTCTTCCTACCATCTTTATGCTGACGACTTACAGATATATACACAGTCCAGACTCGAATCTATTTCATCAGCGATAAGTACGACCAACACTGACTTGGAACGCATTTCTATCTGGAGTAAGAATCATGGACTCATTGTCAATCCTTTGAAAACTCAATGTATTATAGTAGGTAGTTCCAGATTATTATGCCGGTTAGATTATGACAAGCTTCCACATATTGTATTTAATGGTGCTGTTATTAAGCTCAGCGATACTGTTAAAAATCTAGGGATTATTTTTGACAAAACAATGTCTTGGAATTCACAACTGTCTGAGGTTAGCAGGAAGATATTTGCAACTTTTGGTTCACTTCGGAGACTCAGTAAATTCTTACCAATAGACACCAAAATTACGCTTGCACATTCCTTGCTTTTCCCTATCCTAGATTATGCCGACATTTGTTACTTGGACATAACTGAGGAGCAATTAAACAAACTTGAGCGTCTCCAAAATCTTCTTATACGATTTATATATGGACTTCGTAAATACGACCATGTTTCTCAATTTCGCAATGAACTCAAGTGGCTCCCTGTTCGACGTCGCCGTGACGGGCATATCCTTTCAATGTTATATACCATCCTTTTTAACCCTACTTCCCCTAAATACCTAAAAAAACTTTTTACTTTTCACAGAGATGTTCAAAATCGTCCCTTGCGCAGCGCTGAAAACCTTCGTCTTAAAATCCCTGCTCATTCTACGGATTTTTTCTCACGTTCTTTCTCCGTCCGGGCTGTACTTCTTTGGAACGCGCTACCACTAACTATCCGGTGTGCTCAAACGCTAGCCAGCTTCAAATCCCAAGTAAAGTCACATTTTCTATCTTTATGATTGTTTTCCAACTTAGGCATCTGGCTATCATCATGGCTCTCCGTTGTTTTTATGTAAGTTGTACGTATTTATGTATAGTATTTTATGTTTATTTATGTAAGTATATTTTTGTTATTATATTTAAGTATGTTTACTGTAGGTTAGACGATTTCATTTATTAGTTTATATTTTCTACCCCGCACTTTAATTTTCTTCTTGCATTGTTTCTTTTTTTTGCAAAGGTTGCCTGGAAGAAATTGCATTGCGATAAGGCCGCCTTTTGCACAATTTGTAAAAATAAAACGGAATTTATGTTAACTGTTTCCTTATGTTGTGCAATAAAGGGTATTGTATTGTATTGTATTGTATAAACTAGATTCCTTAGCCGTTGTGTACATTATTGTGATTGAGTTGTGTTTAGATGGATATGATACATTTAGTAAAGTTTATACATGATGTAACTTGACCCTCAACATTCCTTTAAAGGGGTGACTAAGGCCGTCAATATGAAGAACTTTCCTTTGGGATTAATGCTGGGCACTTCTACTTAGTCTATAATTCAAAATTTATAAAGCTACCAAAAAACAGATTGAGTTACTAAGGCCACTGACCACTTTGAAAATTAATATAAATAAAAAAGCTACCGAATGGATAAATTTTTTCCTTTCATATTAAAAAACAGCAAAACATTTTAGCTTCCATTTCACTAAGATAAACACAAAACTTGTTGTTAGCTGGAATTTTTTCAGTATAATCACTTGAATTGATTAAATAGTTAAAAATATCTGTTACCTTCCAGGTGGAGCCAGATTGTTTATTTTGGGATATAAAAACAGCTTGGAAATTGATTCAAGTTAATTTGATTAGAAAACAAAAGGGCGTTGGGCTAACAGCGGGTGGCTAAAATAGAATTCTTGTAAGTGACGTACTGTTCTTACGTCACTTGACGTGCACGAGCGTTTATTAAATGCTAGTAATCCGACATGGAGAAACTATAAGGATTCCTTGTTTACTACGGAACCCTAAAAACATTTTCATGCAAATTGCGGCTGTCTGAACACTTCCGTAAACCTCAAGAAGTAAATACCAAAATGTTATTAACATAGTTGACAGATTACCGCAACACAAAGCATTATCCTAACAGCACACTAATAGCCGTGCGTATTGTTCCTTACTTGAAGCTTGCATTCAGCACGTAAATTAAATACGGAACCATGCAGAACACATTAATCGAATTACCAGAGGACTTACTATAGGAATCAGAGGTTTGATTTCTTTGCATGTGATTTTACGTCGTTCTGGGACTATTTTATATACCCATTTCTATGTACGTAACGTATGAGACTGTAATCTGGAAATGGCAGACGTTACCCTGCTAGTCATCATTACCTAACCAGCTTTAAAATTTGATACTAATGTCAAAATGAAACATGTTGGATTTGCATATTTTATTTAATATCTACAGACATTCTGAACAAAGTTACATTTTGTTTGTTGTGTTTGATATAGGTAGGAATTATATAGTTAAAGTCCTGATAGGCCAAAAATTTTGTAGTTGACGAGCCAGTATAACGAGGTGTGTAGAATAAGCAACGCGTAGTCAACAGTAAATATAAATGAGGAGCCCGATGGTCCAATGGGTGTGAGCTCTATGAGCGCTTACGCATGTTAAGCAACCCCTGGTGCAGTCCCTACTTGGATGGGTGACCGCAAGTGGCATAAAAAAATCTCGAGCTCCTCCGTGCTTCGGAAGGCACGTTAATCCGTTGGTCCCGGCTGTCATCGTTGATGGCAGTCGTTAAGCTATGTCAGATGCCTTAAGGCAGCTTGAAAAATCTTACACCAGTGTTGGCCACTTACACATACGAAAAAACAAACAAAACAACAGTAAATATACTATAATTTATTAGAAAAAAACAGGAGGTGGATTATAAGGGCTCTATTATGCCAAGGGTTCTGATTTCTGATAAGGAGGTACTGTCCTGGGATCCAGCACTGTGAAGTGTAGCTGTCGGTTGCCAGATGTTGTGGGATGTCCAGGACTCGCTCAAGTAAGTAGTATTATTTTCTGTGCCCAGTTGTTTACTGGTCGTATGATCGGATTGGATATCCATCATTTCAGATTCAGGATTTTAGAATCGCTACTGTAAGGTCTTCAAGTAGAGTTCAGGCGAAAACAATTTTTTTATGCAAGCAGTGCTCCAAATGAAATTAAATTAAAAACTTATGTAGGTACTACTGATAAAATTTTCAAGTTCACTAGGCATCAAAGTTGGTTCCGTAGTTGTTGAGATTTTTATATAAATGTTCGCGAGGTCCAAATTCCCGACGAACTACTTACATAGTATAAACTGAGGTTTAGTCGCAAATCGATAGCTCAAATTTATTTTGAATATTTGTATGTATCTATGTAATATTATTAATAATGTATGTTCTGAACTGTACCAATCTAGGGCTTCCTTTTTGAAACATGCTTGAAAATTCTGCAAGTTCGTCTAAATTTGTTCATCAAGATGAAATCACACGAGATCCTATAGTACGGCTCCATTATAGCCTACAACGCTGCCGAATGCTACTCCAATGTTAATTATCTCCGAAATTCAGGTACAAATTTCGGCCGAACCAAAGCCGTTCACATATTCACGTAATGTGATTTGTTATTCATATCCTTGTCCCTGGGCCTGCAAAATGAATGGTTATGAGCTCACTTTAACGTTATGCTACAACTCATAAACCCTCCGTAACGGGCCTTAACTACTAAAGGTTATATACTAAATCCCTTGAAACCCAAACTCGTAGGGTAAGGGGATGTCTTGGGATACAGTCAATTATGACGGTGACAAGTTGTCCAAAAATAAAGTATTTGACTACAAACCTTGAAGTAAGGGCGTCGTAAAGGTAAGTGAGATAAAGTTTACCGGTTCAAATCCTGTCCATTTTTGTCAATTTTCTTTTCATGTGTGTTATAACAAAAACAATATCATCTAAATAATAAAATATAGTAAAATAAATGTTTATTTTCTCTTTAACAAAGGTATATAAGCCTCTGGGAGAGAATATGGGTTCTTAAAGCTAGTAATGTATACATTTTGGTATGGAGACTTGTTCGCTTTTTTTTGGAGACTAGTCCTTGAAATTGGTTCCTATAGGAACCTGTGCCACAAGTGACTAGCCCACTCTCTTGGATCATATGAATAGCATAAACCTCCGTTTAATGACATCATTCGATAACTCATAACTTGCCGCAAATTACTTAGTTTATGCACTATTCATTATCACATTATGAACGCTTTTAATAAAGCCTTAACTCATATAGTTAGCACACAAGAATAATGAGCCTATACTAATGAGTTCTGTAGCTAAGGATTGAAATTAATTATTCTTTGTTTTACAGACAAAAGTGTCGTAGAGATCAATTTCACTGATGCATCTAGTAAGAACTTAGGCCGAACTACTGCAACCAGTAAGCTCACTTGGGCCAACCTACTGTACAACCAGTAAGCTCAGCCCAAGCTCAGCCTTTATTTTCTTGCAATCTATGTCACTTTCTTCATCTTTGGACCATAGAAAGTACCAACACCTGGTAAGTATTAAACATGTATTGTTAGACTTATGAAATGAATACTTGTCGTCGACTTCATATATTTAATTCATGTGCATGATATTTCGAACGATATCTTTATCTTACCAGCGTTTTAGTCTTCACTCAAAAATGATTGTTGTTAGTCGCCGCATCGTGAGAGAAATTTCTTATTTGGGATATACGTTTAAAGTTGAATGCTAAGTTCATATTGATCGAGTTGTGTGGGAGACTCTACCTTCTTTATCTTGACAATATTTATATATAGATATATTTTTTTATTCACCGGTCAAAATAAACTTATTGCAAAGCTTTAATTAAGATTAAATTATGAATATTCGATGTCCTGTTCTTTCGTCTTCTTATTATTTTAAGAGCTTTGTAGCTCTTGTCGAAGGCGTATTCGCCAAACTTCTCTATCCTCTGCTTAAGACTAAAAGTTCTTGATACGACGGATGTTCTATATATGTCTAATATTTTTTGCTTATCTAACTGATGGAATAATAAATATTCAAGAGAATATTAAAGTCGCAGAACAAACATTGTTTTTTACTACCTACCCCGGAAAGTTTACTAGTATTTAACGAGTAACCCTCTATAGATCCATTCCACTGTGACTACAGTCTACCTTCGCGATCACGTTGGACTTCGATAAACGGCTTAGGAAACCGTGGAATTTTCCCTTGCTCCTTCTACAAAAGAAATAAGATAAACCACTAGTCCAGTGTGAACGCAGTCGTATCATAAAGTGCGCGGAACCGGTCGGAGGCCGATGTCCCGACATTCCTGGATGCACACACGGTCGCCGCAATTGGACTCGAGTAGCCGTTTAGATGATTTTGAATAACAATATTATGTGAGAGACCTCTCCAATCCATCTGGAGAGTGTAAGCCAAATCCTCTGACTGCTCTGGCTTATTTATGGCTCTGGTAGACAAAAAGGATCGTGCTCTTCTTGTTAGTGGAGACTAAAAAGACCTGATGATGATGATATGCGAGGAAACATAATACTACACAAGTTTCCATGGGCAGTTTGAAACTACGGTTCTCCAATTGCTGCGATCCTGGTATATCTCTCTTCATTACAGTTAATTTCCTGTCCTCATCCATTCTGGTTTCGGTTTTGACAGCCTCCACGGCGCAATGGTTGACACGCCAGCCATATATGCGGGGCTTTGAATTGAATCCAAAGTGAGGGCAAATACTTGTTCTTAATTTGCATAGGTATTTATCTGTTGTTCAGTACCTACTGAGTACCTACTGGTACCTAAAGAGGTTATCGTCAGGCAGGCTGCCGGCGTAAAAAAAAACTTTCGCCGAACCTTATGAGACCACGAATACTCTCATTGTAGCGGATGCCTGATTCCCACACATCATAGTTAGGATGCAGCCATGGGAAGATAGAGACAAGGGTTATTCAATGTTTAAAATTCTGAATATACTGACAGACTGAGTTATTACTTTGTCTACGAGAATTTCAAGGTGCCAGTACCACAAGCCTTCTTGAATGAAAGTTCTACATACTTTAACGTTGTGCGTGAGGAAAAAAGCTGCACCCGGACTTTGACTTTTTGTTTTTGTTATTATTATTTTCATATGATGACCAGTGGTCGGAACGTTCATAGGGTGAAGTTGATTACCAATGCCGCTATTTCATAATAAAATGATGTGATTGTTATCAAGTAAATTTTAAGCTCTCTTCGAAAGTTTAGGTACCTAAATACGAGTTTTCTTTATGGATTCTGATCGACTGAGCGCGGCTCAATGCAATACAATAAATATTATAATACGACACAATTATCATAACCAACAACACTTAATGACTTCTTTATATGAGAGGTGGTATAAATAAGAAATAAACATTGAATCAGGATGGGCAAAAATGATATCATCAAATTTCCAGCATCTTATTAAGCCCCTCCAAATTTGGCCATCTAAATGGCAAAATTAATAAGTTTGCACATTTTCATAAAGTTGCCTCTGAAGTAATCGCTTTACTTGGTCCAGATGATTTTAGATACCCCGACAACGGTCAACCAACAGGGACGGAAGATTTTAAATGCAACTGGTTCGAAAAAGACAACATTTTCCTGTCGTATGCTTAAACTGGCTTAAAAAGTTAACACGAATCAATACAAATTGTAACCTAATACTTTGCAGTAGAGCTTATTTCCAAATGTACAGCGAAAATGGATATTGCAATTTCTATTTGAACATTGAGGTGGCTACACATTTTTATTTGTGGGAAGAGTGAGCTGGAGACTGTCTGGGTGGTAAGGAAGGAAAGAGAGGGCAATATCTGGCATTTATATTCTGGGTACGTGTAAGTTTCAGGCAACGGTCGCCGTGAAACTCGTAAATGGGAAAAAAGCAACAACGGGGAACTCAACCGCCTAGTGAGGGGAAATCGCGTTTGGGAATCTCTTCAAGCCAAATATTCTTACAGATAATATGATTTTGAAGACAGGCATAGAATTATATCTTCATTTTTTTTTACATAAATCCATACAAAGCTTAAGCAAAGAACTGAATTAGTGATAAATGTTGGATTATTCAATTAACGAGGTCATATTTTATCATATCTTTACGTTAACACAACATTCAGAGCTAATTAATACATAACTTCTCAAGAGGCAGGTTTATATGTACTTTATTTACCCGGGCGGGCTGCTAGTAAAATTAAAGTACCTATACATGACCCAATTTATAACATCAAAACAAATCAAGTAACCGTACGCAAGGCTGACAATGAAGATAAAATCGAGGAGTCAAAGTGGTTATAATGTAATATGACATCAACACGGTCGTTACTGTGATTGTGACAACAGCTAAACAGTTATTTAATAAGATCAACTAGGTAATGTAGGAGCAAAGTGGCATATGACTAAAAGATATTTAAGATCAGGGTCAGGGGTGTCATCAGGTCAAGGATGTCATCCTCTCATCTGTCATCATGTTCAGTGGTTGCAGTTATGAGTGCCGAGTGTGGCCGAGTGCGCCTACCCGATGCTATGGCACTCGGCCTCCCGAGTTGCTACTTTCTCATTCGCAATCCATCCGAGCAAGTAGCATCCGAAATACCCTTATTCCGTTCCCCAAGTCCAACAAAGTCCTACTATTCCCTTCTGTTTAAGAAAACGGTGTTGACGGGCAGCAGCGACGGAACCGATATAAGCCAAACAAACGCTTAGCAAAACGTCTGCTAAGCGTGGTGGATTTGGCAAAACCTCTTCACGATGGAAATCCTTGGGGGAGGCCTATGTCCAACAGAGTGGACTTCTTACGTCTGGTATGATGATGATGATATTCGAGGTCCTGGGGCATTCTCGCTAATTAATATATTGTATTATATATTATTATTATATATTAATAATGCACGCTAATTATGTATTGTCATCGGAACTCAGAGCGTGTGCAAAATTTCATCCTAATCGAAAACCGGGAAGTGGGTCAAATTAAGATTCCAAGATTTTCTTACAAATACAAGTGAAGTTTCTTGTAAGAAAATGTAAGCGTGTTAAAATTTTTGAGCGTTTGATGCTAGAACTTACAAATACTTAAACTCTCATAAACTGACTGCTCGAAAGACGAGCAAGTGATTGTTAGTGTTTTTCGTGTCGTCAGATTTTTCAACATTTACAGCCATAATACCACCTAGATAGTCAAGGTAAAATTATGGCTGTATGCAGGTATAGGAAAAAAAACCTTCACAAACCCAAAACAAGCCCAGGCATTTGGTGAAAATCTAAGGAGGCAGATACGGACAACCCACATCACACTTTTAATTTTGTTTTCCACCTATACGCCACTCGTTCGTGGGACAAAGACTTGATAATATATATTACCAAGTCTTTGTGTGTAAATTGGCTGGCTCAATCCGTCCAAATATACGTTATTTCTCCAATGAGTTTATGTCTGGAACCCAAAAAAAAGGATCTTTTCCAACATTGTTCTCAAGGAAAAGTTGTTTATGTTGATGGACTGAGTCACTCCTGTATGGTAAAATCGAGGGTAAAGTACATACATTATATATAGTATGCAAATGTTTTAGCGTTATCAATCATATAAAGCCTGGCAAATTGAAATGATAAACAAATTTTGAAAGACTGTTATCCTTGAAAGCACAGAATAGTTTTTTGAGTTTGGAATTATCTACACAGTATCAGAAGTCTCAAGCACATTATAATACGGTAGCAAGAGAAGAACTAGTTCTTTAGCCAGACTTGAGAATGGCTGTGCTATCAAAGCACTGCAATCTAGTATGTGTTTCAATTCACTTATAAAGCAGATAAAAACATGCGCAACAGTGAGTAAAAAAACTCGCAATTGAAATCAAATAAGGCTAGATTTAGCTACTGTAGACTAAATAATGATTGATTAACTACACCGTAGTATTGTTATAACGCTAATAGACAACATTCAATTAATAATGTTCAATGACCGCAAACACAAAGCTGTCATAACAACAAGGTTTGTGTGAAGGTTGAATCATGATTAAAGAATCGGATCACGTGTGATCACGGTGAGGTAAGTCGAGATATATCCGACAATGACACATCAAGTGCACGACAAATTGTGAATAATCTTGCTAATTTTGCTTACTGAGAATACAGAAGAATTTGTACTTGACGAATTCACTGACGAACTTGGTAGAAAATAATGAGATGATCTCATTGTACTTAACGAATTCGTAAATAATTAATTGGTGGCGTAGGTCAGAGCAGTTGGTGCGTAATTTTTAACCGAAGAAAAAACGAGGAGGGTGTCATGTTAACGCTTTTTTTTTAAATGTATGACAACGCATAACTTTTTACAGAGTAGTTCGATTGTCATTTGATAAGTCTGTTTTTATTGAAAGGGAAATACAGGAAAGGGAAAGGGTTATACGGAGTTGGCACTATGGATATATCAAACCAATTCTAAGGGTAGAGCAACAGAAGATGATTAGGTTTTTCTTTTTCTTCCAGACCAGCGTGGAAGCGAAGAGATGTATATAATAACCAAAATATTCTATTAATCTGCAAAATACTGATGCGCACTGCAATTTGTACATTTAAAAAACGTTGAGGCATTAATTTACCTAAAACATTTTCCTTCAATAGTTTTTACTGCAAATGCACCCCATTACTCGCGCACTCTGCAAATCAGTACGTAAACTTATCTATATTGACATTTTTATCCTACGTTCTAGTGTCTTGTAAAATAATATATTTAAATAAGTAAAAAATTAACTTTTAGTAGTTACTTTATAAAAAAGAGTTAAAGCGCAATAAACAAACAGGCAAATACAAAACCAATATTCATATTTATAACATGGCTTAGTATTTTTATCGACTTCGCCGCGATGTTTTATCGAGCTCTTGACATCACTAGCTCTCGTCATCACGGCACGAGCCACGCTGATATTTCCACGTAGATTTCACTCCGTAAAACCTTGCCTTTTATTTTTGTATACATTTTAGTCGCCATCGCCATAGATTTTTTTGCTTTTATATTAATAAGTACCTACTTCGTTAATTATACTTATCAGATGAAAAAAGTTCACTGAAAAATCTTGATGAGTATTTGTGTGTTAATGTAATAGGTATAAATATTATAAGTATTTGAAAACGAAATAAACGTACTTATTAGTAAAAGTGTAAAATTGGTGCCGTAGGTTAAAGATGGAGAAAGCTATATAAGGCTGCCCATTGTACATTATCTTAGTTAAGTTTCATAAATTATTTGTATGTTTTGGTGTACAGTGGACCACATAGAATGTAAACTATGCCTATACTATTGGTACTTGTATTCGAGTATTATCGGTGGTATACTTTTACTGTACAATAAAGTATTACTTAATTTTTCTTCATCATTATACGAAAATCTGATACTACAAACAGCAAAATAAAAACGGCAAAGAAAACACTCGTAGAAAATAGATGTTTTTTGCTGTTAATACTGATATTTCAGTTCTAATAAATCTTTTTGTTTTTCACTTAAAAGCTAAGACGTTCAGTGCTCTGAGAGAGGGGTTAGAGGCTGCGACAGTGCAGTCGACATCTTGCCCGCTATCGGACCGAGATCTGTCCGCATCTATGCTATGAGTATGAGTAAATAGAGTTGAGTAGGTGTGATAGTAAATCAGATGAGTGTGACAAGCAAGCACTAGGAAAAACGAGATTATTAGAGATACTGTGGTTGAAACAATCGGATTTTTTAAACAGTGCTGACCATATTAATCATGAATACTCAGAGTCAATTTGTCGTATTCGCAATATTTGTTATTTTAATTATTCAATACTAATTAATTAAATAAAAGGTAGATCTCTGCAAATCATTATTCAACAGTATTGAGTTTTTAAGCTGCTTAGGAGGCATATGAGGTAGGTTATGAACTACCATTGAGGAGAAACACCTGGGATCGACATAAATAACGTACCACTTTTACTGTGGACAGAACAATTCTAAAAAAAAACATTCACTTTATTTTATGACAGAGCTATCCGGGATAAAGCAGACGTTGTCTAATATTGCATAAAAAAATATAGAATTTATTAAAAGTCACATGGAAGTTTCAGTCTATTAATATTTTCTATTGAGAATATGATTAATTACTAATAAAAATATTAGCAGTTATAGAAAGAAATAAACATCTCTATATGGATCCAGTTAATCGGTGCACATACCAAGGCGAACACGGCTGCGTCGATAAGTAGTTACTGTCTACTCTTTCAGCGTATGCGTGTATATGTCCATATACCTGTTTATCTATTTAAAATCTTCAAAAGCTTTGTTTTGCTTTTGTGTAAGTTGCCATCATTTCTGTCCAATTTTTCGTGCTACATGGCTACTGAAATAGTTTAACGACAGCCATCCCCCGAAGTAGGGACATTCCTTCCCTCGTTCGTTCAATAAGTTTAAATGCCACTTTTGATCAAATATCCAAGCTGTAAATGTGGGATTGCTTGACATGTGTCATCATCATCACCACCATCAGGTCTTTTTTTGTCTCCACTGCAGGAGCACGACCCTCTCTGCACTACTAGTGTATAGCCAGAGCAGTCAGAAGATTTGGCCTACACTCTCCACGCTAGCCAGATGGGTTGGAGAGGTATGTTTGATGTCATAAGCTTTGTTTAGCTTGTGCTTCCTAAGGTACCTTCTACGACATCCACGGGAAGACTTGGAGTGGTCCTATTCTACTCTGCCGGTGATCACACAGCACTTTGACATGTGTAAGCGCTAATATTGCGTTCTCTCACTGTGACATCGTATTCTGTAAGAGTGAGTTCTATCCCGGGCTCCGAAATATCACAGTGAAGGATGTAACCGGATGCAGTCCGATATAAGAGAGACTAATTAAAGAAATTATTAACATCTCTATATAAATCGGTGTTATTCGGTGCACATACCAAGGCTTCTTCGATAAACGTCGTGCTGTCCGCGCCTTCAGCGTGTATGCGTGTGTATGTGCGTGCAAATACCTGTTTATCTACTAAGAAATCTTCAAATGCATATTTTCTTATTAGTTTTAGTTCGAGATATGTTCTGTGTGAAATGAAGACGGTAATTCTTACCACAGACAAAATCGGATATATAGGTTATCAAGTTCATGTATGTATGGGAGTACTCTTTATTCCATGATAACTTCTAAATGCCCTTATAGATAAGGACGTATATCTTTATCGTCGTGAGTGAGTAGTGATTTTTTAAATTTTAGTGTAAAGCCTCTTTATATGGCATGTTAATGAGTTGTTGTTTTTCGTATGTGTAAGTGGCCAACACTGGTGTCAGATAAATGTTAATGAGTAAAAAGTGTAGACCTTTTTGCTTTGTGCCAATAAGTTCAGATTTAACAGTACTGAAATCTTCATAGTGGAAGTGAAGTCACTCTTAATGTTCACCTGTAATTTTAAAAATATACTTACTCGTGTATTAATGTAAATTTTAAGTCAATTTTAAATATTTATGTCATAAAATTAATAAACATATAGACAAACCACACCTCTTAAACGCTTTAATAGTGAGAGAACACTAAACCAGACATAATAATAGAAATCCGTCCAGGTGGTACCTATGTGGAAAGTGAAATAATTGGACTGAATCACCAAAAACGCCGAACAACAAATTTATTTAAACAGTATAAAATTAGTCGGTCAGAATCTTTCATTCATTTTTCGTCAAAATAGAATAAACAATAACCAGCACATACCAGAAGTCCTAGGTTCACTAACAATACATATTATTACGTCTTAACCCCTTGTGGGGTAAACAAACCCAAAGGCCACGTTTAACGTGTTGATAGGTGTTAAGGCGGAAAGCGGAATCAAAATAATGATGGGTTGCTACCCGCATCGCCTAAAACGTGATTACTTTGATTTTCGCCCAATTCCTTGACCGGCTTTTACGGTAGGGAAGAAAAGCAGCTGGTATATTATGTTTTTCTTTTTCTCCCAAACCAGCATAGAAGAAGTTAAGTGGGTTCACTAAAAACACGCTTAACGTGGCTCCATGGCCCTTGTCTGTCTACCGCGGAAGGGAATTAAGGCAACATAGTATTTTTGTATGGTTTTACCGACTTCACAAAGAGGAGGAGGTTCTCAATTTGTCGGAATCTTTTTTTATGGATGTTCCCTGATTTCCCAAAGACGCTCCACCGAATCGGCCGAAATCAGCCGAAGACCGATTTAAGAAATTCTTTTTTTGTCTGAAACGTTGCACACCCTAAGTGCACGGATGCCGTTCGGCTTAACCTTAATTCTATTTTATTTTTAAACGTTTTGCGTTAAAAATAATTATTCATGACCAAATATGTTTTAATAGTACTGCAATACCTAGTAGCCATGTGTATAACAAAGCTAATCACCATCAACTATTGTTACGGCTCATTGCAATACGTTAACCCCGTGCAAGTACAAGTAAATTCAAAAGTAAAGCTTTCTCTTTACATAATATAGAGGTACACCACTCGTTCCGTTGACGAAATCAGTTCAGCAGTCATCTTTGCAGTTATGTAATACTGCAAAGTATAGATAGAGCAGAAATAGAACTTGCACGCTGACACGCTGACACGCTGACATTTACACAAGCAATTTACCATATTAAGCTTTAACATAGAAAGATTCAAGTTAAATAAACGCATAAAACAAATTTATTAAGAAAAAAAAAAATGATGTGCACAGTAGAAACATTTTAGAAGCAGGTCAAAACGAGATTAGTACTTTTTGTTCGACACAATTAAAGAACTTATTCACAGAATCATATATCAGTGAAATTTAATTTAAGTTAACGTGTGCGTAGGAATTGTGTGATTGTGAAGTTTGTCATTAAAAGGGATCGAAAAGATCTTTTTTTGTAACTGAGAGTAGATGGATCGCATTTTGGGAGCCTAAAAAATTAATGCACAAACTGGAAAAATTAATCAAACGGTATGAAAGATAGGCAAAGCGCGTCAGAAGTAAATGCTATCATATAGATTAGAGAACATCGACTATGCTTGTATTGTTTAGATGGTACTATTGATAAAAGATTTATTTGGCGTTTATTTTTAGGGTTCCGTAGTAAACTAGGAACCCTTATAGTTTCGCTATGTCTGTCTGTCTGTCTGTCCGTCCGTCCGCGGTTTTACTCAGAGACTATAACTACTAGAAAGCTGAAATTTGGTATGGGTGTGTATATTAATCATATCAAAAAAGTGGTAGAAGAAAAGTGTAAATTTTTGTTAGAGGTAAATGTCCCCCCCCCCCCTCTATCTACTAAACGGTTATTAATGGATACGTGAAAAAAATTACAGCAGTAGTATATATACTGAAGTTGAAAGGAAAACTATCAGAGCTGAGTACTAAGTACAAACTAAAAAGCTAAAGGCAACCAACTTATAGAATGTACTCAATTTCATACATTTTCATTGTTAGATGTTTTTGATCGTTAAACTGTGAGGTGCGAGTGTGAACTCAAAGTTGTCATTCGCAACTACGGAACCCTACACTCTGTTGTGGTCGCTTTTAAAATAAAAATGAAAATTGGTAACATTGAATTGACAAAAAATAAAAAAAATATATATTGTTGAGTCTTTGGTAACGGTAACGGTAACAGCCTGACTACAGTACATAAAATCATCACTCTTTTCATAAAAAGTAATAATAATTAAAGTTTTAAACCAACAAAAAATTTAGGCAGCCATGTCGTCCAGTATATTGATAAAGAGCATTTTACTATAAGGTCACTTTATACTTTCTTTAACTTGTGATGATACTATTGGGTAATGCATGGCAAGTACATAAGTACAAACGATGCTTAATGTTAAATAATAGAAACCTTATATCGGGTAGTTAAGGTTGAAAATAAGAGGAGGGATGACCCGGAAACCCTAAGAACATTCGAAGATGCATTCGACATTTACATCATAGTGTTTAACGATAGGTTTATGACATGTGCAGTGCAACCTTAGTAAAAAGTGTGTATGTTCTTACACGAATTTATTTTATTATAGAAATCACCTGATCATCTGATAGGAAAGATGATTCTGTGCTTCGGAAGGCACGTTAAGCAGTTGGTACCGGCTGCGATCTGGTAGCCGTTAAAGGAATCACGTCAGAGGCCGAGAGGTGGTTCCGAAGAACTCTGACACCAGGGTGTGCATGGTCGACTGACCGTGTCACCTCCACAAAATGATGATGATTATAGAAAACTACCTATGGTAACCAGATAATTATACATAGATATAAATTAAGCTAAGAATACTTATAGGAATTTCGCGAAAACCTTCGCTTTTCACATGATTGCCTGCCATTGTAGCTTATCAATATTTTTTTACATCTTTTTCCTATATTAGCTATAATATTGTACAGTTTCATCAAGAACCATCCCGAAGTTCTTGCGTTGGAGTAAGGAACTTATAAACGTTAATTGTTAATAGGATTGTAAAATGAAACAAAGTTTTTACGGCCTGGCTTCCTGCCTAACACCAACCTTCTTTTAGTATACTTTTGTTCTCAAGGTGTTTTTATCCCTTATTCGCCTTAGTCACCACCACATCCGTAGGAAAGCTGACGTATTCCTGTTTGGATTGAAAATCATACGTAAATATATATTATGACATCATCATCAGGTCTTCCGTAGGCTCCACTGCAGGAGCACGACCCTCTCTGTTCTACCAGAGTCATATTATAGCCAGAGCAGTCAGAGGATTTGGCCTACACTTTCCATTCTGGCTAGATGGGTTGGAAAGGTCTCTTTGATGTGTTTGAGCTTTGTTTAGCTTGTGTTGCCTTCTACGACATCCACGGGAAGACTTGGAGAGGTCCTATTCTACTCTGCCGGGAACCACACAGCATATTATGACAGGTGTTCTAAATAATAGTTAGGTAATATTAAAATCATTCGCAAGATAATTAGAATTCAATAGCTGAGAAAGTTGTTCATTGTTTGCATAATGTGTTATGTCATCATAATCC
Source organism: Rhodophaea formosa (assembly GCA_963082605.1). Taxonomy (NCBI): domain Eukaryota; kingdom Metazoa; phylum Arthropoda; class Insecta; order Lepidoptera; family Pyralidae; genus Rhodophaea; species Rhodophaea formosa. The sequence continues at coordinate 16,688,829 of OY720206.1, forward strand.
ATAATCTCGTTTTAACTGCTCGACTATAGCTATTGTCAGATGACAATGATTCAACAGACAATGGCACTCTATATAGCCGTTTAACTTTATCAAATTGTATTAAAAATACAATTGTAGTTAGCTTTACAGAATCGTTATGTCAATATTTAAAGATATGGGTGCAATATCATATTTATTATTTCATTCCATTACTTACAGACTAAAAGGACGCAAAATATATTTAGTTGCAAATTGAAAATTAAAGATAGACTCATAGACTCGACGATTCCTATTCTCGGGCTTTTCATGTCAATTCACATTTTAAATAATTAACTTTACTATTCTTAAGCCACAGATTGCATCAATAGACTACTGACTTTATTTTGAACCGATCATTTTTTATTTCGCATCCATACAATTGAAAGAAAAATATGTGAACGATTTTTTTTGACAGGAACGACGATTGTTGTATGTATATAAATTACTTGTCTTTGCCCCTGGCTCCGCTCGCTCAAATGTGTACCTACCCCTCAGGGTAAAACGAAGACAGAGATCTTTTTCGGCAAACATACATACATACATACTAATACGTCTTTTTCCCTAGTGGGGTAACCAGAGCCCAGGTCTATAAAACCTAAAGGCCACGTTTAGCATGTTGGTGGGCTTGTATGTAGGTGGAGAACGGAATCAAAATAGTGATGTGTTGCTAGCCGCATCACCTATTGACATGATTTCTCTCGCCCATTCTCTCGAGGAGTTCTTGGCGGGAATTTTTGCGGACTACACGGTGTCTGTTTTGGATTGTTTCGTAAATTGATTCTAGTGGACTTTATAATGCGAAATTGGTGTTATTTGGTGTTATAAATGCCCATATTTAAGAACAATGTGTAGAATAACTAAAGTAGACTGTCATTGTGCGGCTGTTGTGAGATTTACATAGCGGGCTGTCGGTTGTCCGCCTTGCTGCGTCGTCAATGATGAAACCAGTGGATTCGCGAAGAGTTGTCGCCAGGGGCTCCGTGAGAACAACGAAATGAATTACACCATCATTTCGTTGACAACAAACAAGAATAACTCGCCAACTGGCGAAATAAATGAAGAAAGGCTCTAAAGGACTTGTATCCAGGGCCGTAAAACAATACTTAAAAAAAATCATTCTCTCGATCGGCTTTTATGATCTGCGCGGGAAGAGAAGCAGCTGGCACATTCTATGTTTTTTTCTTTTCTCCCAGACCAACGTGGAAAAGAGTTTTTTGCATTTAACTATAATAATGATATGAAAATACCAGGCTCATTTCGATGCACAATAAACTAAGACTGTATCTAAGTACACACGATAGTTATTTACATAAGTTGACCAAGTTATTTATGTGAACAATCGTGCGCTAGAAGAGAAACAATAAGCTGCTCCCAAGCAGTCGGCATTATCACGCCCACGCGTGGAGATAAATTTCCTTACACTACGTCTCCTTTTTACACGGAGCACTTTATACGCAGTAGGCTCTCGCTTAGATGCTGCGAGGCGTAAGGCACAGGCGGTGCGGTATTAAATACTTAATTACATGACCCCAGACCAACTTTCTAAGTTATTGTTAATGTGCCAGTCATGTAATGTTGCATATTATTTGTTTCTCGTGATTGTCAATACACTAGAGTATTTATGAATACAATTTTTTTGTGGTTCTACGGGAAGCATGGAGTTATATGTACTAGGGAAGGTATCTCTAAAATAGACACATCAGTGAAAGAAATGCCTTGATAATAAAAACTCTTTGAGATATAAAATATAAGAAGTGTAATTTTTTAAGATTTTGCGAGTCTTTTCAATAAAAAGGCGCGGGGCCAAGTAACGTCACGCACTGCAAATTTATATGGTACGCGATAAATTGGTTCCATAGCTCTATTACATATTGCATTTTGCTTTTAATAGTTGCTTTATTCAGTGATCTACCCTCTTATAGTAAAATTATTTTTAATAGCTTTTATTACTTGATAAAATGGACGTGTCCAACAAATTTTAAAGGTATTTTTTAGCGTTAGTATCAAAAGACGTTTCAAATTTATAGTAACTATTCATATGGAATTAAAAGCTTGCATAATAATCTTCCCTGGTTTATATTTATATTACACGAATGAACATTTCTTTTAAATCTGGACATCATGATACCTATACTTTCCTATTGTTTGTATTAGAGATAATTTCCTTGGTTGAATTAGTAAGAGTAGCAATGACTCACTTTCGACTTGGTAAAAATCGATATCCCCGACAGAAGTTCTACGTACTTACATACTTAAAGGATAACAAATTAATATCTTTTAAATTATTAAACAAATCATTTTTGATTATGTAAACTTTAAGGCTAAAAAAACACTCTTCTGAATTACTGTCCGATTGGTGTGTGATAACTTTAATATTGTAGTCATCCTTTTCATTCATATTATATTCATCGTTATCATCGTCAGATTTTTAAGAACTATTTATTTTGACAGCTTCATTGGCAACAAAGTAACGTACCTAATGTCTTTACAGTTTTACATCTTAGTGATAATCTGAATGTGCTGGTTCCTACACATCAAGCAAGATTATTAAAGTAATTTAACCCACAGTGCTAACTAATAACAATATCGCTAGACCACACGTATGTCGTAAACGCTGCAGACAATACATCGGCAGAGGTCAGGTTCAACTGTCCGTGCCGTAACATTTGTTGACACACAATTGCAAGATTTATACAAATATACTATCATGTAATTTTCCCTTGCGGGGTATATAGAGCCCAGGTCTGTAAAACCTATGCAAGAGTTATACAACTTTAATTCACACACAAGTATTATTTGTGATAATAAGCCGGCCATGGATTAAAAAAAAAACCGGCCAAGTGTGAGTCAAACTCGCGCAATGAGGGTTCCGTACAATATGCTTCGTGAACACACACACAATGTGCAAAAAATGTTTTATTCAATTGACTAGCGCCATCTAGTGGTGTTTTAGTGAACTATTTCCCTAGATAAACTTATTATTGTGAGTTTACTACTTAATTTTCAAGTGATAGAATTCTTATTATTTTTCCTGTAATCTTCAAGGAATGAACTATATTTTGTAATTTTTTCAAAATTTTCTGCCCAGTAGTTTCGGAGATCAGGGGGGGGGGGGAATGGTCAATTTTTGCCTTCTTTCGTGAATAAAATCAAAAGTACTGATTTTACCCGAACAAAAAAAAAATTTTTTTGAGATCCTCATAATGAGCCCTTTCATTTGATATAAGACACAGTAAGGTTTGCAAAACTTTCTTTTAAAATTTTGTAATTGGGCCCCTCAAAATGACCCTTATTTCAAAAAAATCTTTATTTACTTTGCATATCCGTGTTTGGGTCATAGGATTACACTATTTTACCAAATTTCATCTAATTTGGTTCAGTAGATTCGGAGAAAATCGGCTGTGACAGACGGACGGACGGACAGACAGACGCTCGAGTGATCCTATAAGGGTTCCGTTTTTCAACTTTTGTACGGAACCCTAAAAAAAATGTTCTTCTTTCTAATACTTCTATGTAGCCGGCAGCTTCCTCGCTCAACGAGTATGTTTCGCTATAGAGCGAGGAAATGCTGCGAGTATTCTAAGGTTCTGTCAATTTATTATTACAATAGCTTTTTACTGTAATGTTTTCTATTCTTTATTATAAAGAGGAAAGATTTGTTTATTTGTATCGAATGAGCTTCGAAACACTGGATGGATTTTCATAATATTTTCACCTATATAAAGCTAATTTGCCCAGCAATGTGACAGTAAGAGTTAATAAAAATTTAGCTAATTTATGTATTGTTATATAGGCTATAATTTACTTGAGTGAAGTCGCGGAATAACTTCTACTATTGTTATAAGATTGTAAGTTTAGTCATATTTGCCACGAATATTTTTATTTAGATTTTACGCTTATGACTTGTACCAGCGGGCGCGCTAGACATGCGTATGTCTATGCACGCCGCAGTCAATGAACCGGCAGAGGTCAAGTGAATTGTCTCGTCCCGCGACATCTGACTCACAATGCCCGGATACGCTATCTGGCTTCTGATGCTCAGCTATTTTGGGGACTGAATTAAAAATTAGGCTTTTGTTTAGAGACATACACACATACTGTTTGTTTGATTTTCGTGTGTGTAGGTGGCCAACATTGGTGTCAGATTTTTCAAGCAGCCTAAAGGCATTTGACTTAACGATCGCCATCAATGATGACAGCCGGGACCAATGGCTTAACGTGCCTTCCGAAGCACGGAGCTCGAGATATTTTTATGCCACTTGCGGTCACCAATCCAAGCGGGCCGTGCCCAGGGATATACATACTACTTATCACGTCTTTTTCCCTTGCGGGTTAGACAGAGCCCACGACTATAAAACCTAAAGGCCACGTTTAGCATGTTGTTGGGTTTGTAGGTGGAGAACGGAATCAAAATAGGGTTGCTAGCCGCATCGCCTATTGACGTGATTTCCCATTCACTTATTTAGCAGCTGGTACATTCTACGTTTTTTCTTTTCTCCCAGACCAGCGTGGAAGAATTTTAAAGTAATGACTTCATACGTAAAAAAATATACCTACGGGTCCACTTGAGAAACTCCTCCGTTTCTGCGTCGCTTGAAAAACAATATAATTTTATCGTTTAAACTATGATCTTGAATACATTAGCCAAAAAGCAATACAAGAAATCCGACATAGAAATATTATCTAGAGTATCGTTAACAGTGGCTATATTTAGACACAGAACGAGGAGCTTTCCTATAAGTATCTCTAGTTTAGCAAACCGGCCGAAGCCTACCACGAGGTGACCAAGCCTCATTGTAGATTCCCATAGAGCTATATAGAATATGGTGGTAGAGGCTCCGAAAGATTTTTATAATTCTACTGAAACTACAAGTATCTATTTAAACACCCTAAAGGAAATGTGTTTTCCAAATTTAAATCTGTAGCTTTGCCATATTCTTCACTGAAGCTATACTGATCATACTGAATAAACCCCAAGGAACATGAAAATTGGGTTCTCCATATAAAACTACTAATCAACTGACCAATTAAGAATTAGAAGTCCATCTTTTCTTCATATTTGGTTAAATGTACTCTAGTTTAAAGGATGTTAGAGAAAATGAAAGAGGAGGAGGACAATAAACATCCTCTGACTATCAAAAAACGATCTAAACTCTAACATGGCTTCCAAAAAATTGGAAATTAAAGTGTTAATTGTCTTTTTTAAACAAACAGCGCACTTATCTTGGCTGCCAGCCATAAAGACTGGCAAAACATGTACAGGATCAATGCTGTAATAAAATGTAGGTACCCCGCGCCCTACAGCTGATATGTGGATACAACCGGGAAAACACACAGACGAGGATGCTGCTTCTGATAATAGGCACTTGTAAGTATTGCATGAGTATGTAAGATAGGTGACATGTCGCCCGCTCAAAAACTCGCCCGCAGGCGAGTTATACCCTTTGATAAAATGTTAAGGCCGCACTCACCCGTTAGTATTTTTTGACCGGGCAAGTTAAAGTACAAAACCAAAGTAAAGTTAAAGTAAATTTAGTATTGACACATTCACGTAATGTATAAACGTACTTTTGAAAGTTAGCCAAAACAGCATCGTTTTCCGAATTGAAATAGTTTTGTTGGCGCTTCTGCTAGATTCCGAAGTTACCGCTGTTTGTCCCCAGAGAGTTTACGAGTGTGCTGTCGCAAGAACATTCTGGATGTACTTTCTTAACTGTATAACTAGTATTATTTTATATAATAAGTTTTTCAAGTTACTAAGTGTCGCATATATTTTACTGACTATCTATAGTCTATGGTTTTTCTTTCTTGTCTTTCTCGGGTGTGCCAAGATGAAATTAAGGAAAACATATTTTTTCAGAAACCAATATTACTAATTATTGTTTTGTTGGCGCTTTTGCTTGATTCCGAAGTTACCGCTGTTTGTCCCCAGAGAGTTTAGAGTTAAATTGACCTTCGATATACCCTTAAAGAAGGGACTCAGTCAGTTAATATGAACGGCTTTTCATAAGGGATGAATGCTGGGAAATAAAAAAAAAATTGTCGGTTTCTTACAAAAGTGTTCAGTTGCCGCCCAAGCATTGAGATATGAAAGTCAAAAATGTTGTCGAGTACATAATTTATACAACAAAAACGTATTTTTAAGGGGGCACACTAGGCACAGTAGCGACGCCAATAATTTTATTCCTAATACTTTACAAATAGATAGAAATTCCTGTAATCCCTTCCAGTAAATAACCTGAAGTATTTTTGGAATCATGTTTAATATTATCAGAATCAGTGATAATTATGAGAATCCGTTTTTGGCGGTAATCACGTTTTCTCTTAATTACTGATACTCATAATATTAAAACATGATTCCAAAAATACTTCAAGTTATTTACTAGTGCATGATTTACATTCTTAAAATTTCTTTTTATTTGTAAAGTATTAGGAATAAAATGATTGGCGTCGCTACTGTGCCTAGTGTGCCCCCTTAACGTATGGTGGACCTGGATTTGTTAATAATTTTTTTAACAATATTACTAACAATAAAGGTAAGAACAAGAACTTGAAAAATGTCTCATAATCAAACAGAAATTCAGCGCACTACTTTTAACATGAGTTTACCATCGCGTTAGCTAGATGGCGCTAGGTGGACGAAAATGAGAAAACCTTGGATTTATTTTGGGGAAACTAGTTCGTGTTTGTAAACAGACGCCGATACCGTGAGTAAACAAATATGTGTTAAGAGTTATTTACCCATAATTTACCTATCGTTTGTCTAAATAAATAATAAGTGGTAATATTTTGGGAGTAGAGGTGATTGATGTCAGTTTGCGGTAAATTTTTTTCAATAATATGAATATTCGGTATATTTCAAAACTTAACTTGATCTTTAACTACAATCAAAGAAGAACGTTTGAAAAATACTTGAAGCGTCGGAATCTGCTGATGTTGTTAATATTAGCTTTTCGTCTCCTAATAATAATTACGGTTTCATGCTGCCTTATGATTATACTAGCTGTGACTTCGTTCGCATGGAAAAAGTAGCCTATGTCCTTCTAGGGCTCTAGACTATCTGTGTACGAAATTCAATTTAAATAGGTTCAGAAGTTTTGGCGTGAGCGACACAGACAGACAGAGTTACTTTCGCATTTATAATATTAGTAGATATGGGTTACTAGCTTTTACCCGCGGCTTCGCCCGCGTAATATATAGCCTATGTCCTTCTCGGTACCCTAACCTATGTGTATGCAAAATTTCATGATGATCGGTTCAGTAGATACGGCGTGAAAGCGTAACAAACAAACAAACAAAGTAACTTTCGCGATTTATGCAGTCATTTTCTCATCAATCGTATCTGAAAACCATATTATATGCAAGAGATGCTCGGTTGATGGCAGGATCAAGGGATAAAATACTGATTACTGAAGGCAGTATTCTGTATATGACACGCGTTGTCAATAAGTTTGTCTTTCTGAGTCCTGCCTTGCTGCTGGCGGTATGCTAGTTTTGGGTTTTATATTTACACGCTTTTATGAGCTTCACTTGTATGAAGAAAATCTTGGAATCTTAATTTGACCCACTTCCGGTCTTCGATTAGGATTAAATTTGGCACACGCTTTGACTTCTGATGACAATACATGACTAGCGTGCTAAAACCATGTTTTTTAGTTTTTTAAACTAATTATAAATTCAATTATTAGAAGAAAATTATTGTCTTTATATTTTGATTGTCGCTTGCTTAGATCAATTAACACGCTAAATGAGGCTTTTGTGTCGTATCGCCTTGTGTACTCCGTAAGGGATGAAGATGTGAATGTAATAATATGTAGTTTTACATTTTGTAAAATACTTTTTAGATAAATTTTAATATAGAGGTACCTACATATTATAAAATATAGGCTTTTTTATAACAAAATAATTCAGATTTCAGTTTACAGATCAGAAAAAAACTGTGTTTAAAATTAAAAAATTATATACTGCATTAATAATAAATAAATTATAATGCCGTGTGGTTCCTGGCAGAGAAGAATAGGACCACTCCAAATCTTCCCGTGGATGTCGTAAAAGGCGACTTAGGAAACTCGAGCTAAACAAAGCTTATAAACATCAAAGAGACCTCTCCAACCCGTCTGGCCAGCGTGGAGAATGTAGGCTAAATCCTCTGACTGCTCTGGCAGTACAGAAAGGGTCGTGCTCCTGTAGTGCAGACTAATAAAGACCTGATGATGATGATAATGATACTGCATTGAAGCTTTCAAGTTGAGCAATTTTTTTTGTTTAAATGCCAAACAGTCGATTATTAATTTGTAAAGTTAATTCTTTATTCAATCCTTATCATTACCCATACATTATATTATTTTAATACCGTATAATCACTTTGTTGATCAAATAAATGTCAAAAGTGTCAAGCATTAATATTAATATATGTAAATTACAGAATTATTCGTATTATTTATGTTTAACATAATTTACTGGCACTACTCTTCTTTATAAAGTGTAACAGCTTATTTTTATTTAATCATACGTAAATGATTCGAGGATGTCATATAATATTTAATAACTATACTTGTATTATATTCTGACGCTTATATTCCTTCCACGCTGGTATGGGAGAAGAGGAAAAACGTAGAATGCACCAGTTTCTTCGCTTCCCGCGCAGATCCTAAAAGACGAACAATGGAATGGGCGTGAGGGATCATGTCAACAGGCGATGCAGGATTGATTCCGTTCCCCACCTACAATCCCACCAACATGCTAAACGTAGCCTTTAGGTTTTATAGACCTGGTCTCTGTCTACCCCGCAAGGGAAAAAGACGTGATAGTGTGTATGTATACTATGACTAATTTGGTTAATATATGACTCTGATGGTATGGAGAGGGTCATGATCCTGCTGCGAAGATTAAAAAAGACTTGATGATGATGATGACATAGATATGGACAAATCACACAAATTGAGCTGGGTATGTAAAATAATTAGTATACAATAAAGTGATCAGAGAGGAAAAATTAAAATAGTGACGGGTATTATATAGTAGTACAGAGAGGGTCGTGCTCCTGCAGTGGAGACTAGAAAGACCTCATGATGATGATGGTGATGATATAGTAGTAGAAAGGAACGAATTTTGTGCCGTGTGATGTCCAGTACTTCCTTGCACCAGGAAATTTGCAAGGAAGTATACTTTGCGTCAATAATTTACATCATGAAATTATTGACATGCTGCCTTGATCCTCAGGCCTCGCGCGGCCCATACCTATATACCTAAGGCGCGGCCCAGCGGCGACGGCCTCTTTTTCGTCTGCGAGCTGGACCTCAAGCTAAGTAGCTCTTCTCTCTTGAGGGGCTACTCATCCAACCTTGGCCTAAACCCGCGACTCTGTAGATCTACTTTATTAGTGTGGTGATCTTATACCTGTACTAAAACTTACAATATATCTCATTATTTGATACCTAGTGTTTATTTTCTCATACCTGTCATGAAAAAAACTTAACGAGACGGGTCTTATCACAGATTTAAGAAGTTGTTTCTTCTGTTCCGTGGTTCTTACTTACCGTGCTTGGGGATTAGGAGGCGGAGTAGAAGAAAATTTAAAACATTGTTGTAGCTTAAATTTGGAGTTTATTTTAAACTGATAGAAACTTCTTTATTCAGTAGTTATTGATATTTAATTTTCCTCAAGTTCACTTAAAGGCGTAATCACTGGGATAATACTCTTGAAAGCTATTGTGTTTACTTAGCTGGGGTGTCTTCCATGCTGGTTTTGGAGAAAAGAAAAAACATAGAATATACCAGCTGCTTTTCTTCCCGCACAGACCGTAAAAGCCGGTCAAGGGATTGGGCAAAAATCTAAGGAATCACATTGATAGGCGATGCGGCTAGCAACCCATCACTATTTTGATTCCGTTTTCCACATTTACGATGCTAAACGTGGCCTGTAGGTTTTAAGACCTTGGGCTCTGTCTACCCCGCAACGGATAAAGACGTGATAGTATGTATATATGTATACTAAGCTGGGGTGATGTTGCTCATAAAAAGTTCTACTTAATGGTACCTGTACCAAAAGTTTTAATAAATTGAACCTGTCTATTTATAATCCGTGAAGATTGAGCTCTGACATTGTTTTTAATTATGGTCCGTTAAGGAATAGATCCAATTCATATTTTCCTACACTTAGTAAATAGTCCATGAATCACGTTTTCACCAAAACATTAATGATCTATGACCATCGTTATTTGTTAAATCGTAAACAAAAACGATTGATTTCTAAAGATATTAAAGAATGGATTTTATTTATTTCGTTTTCCAGATCGATTTTAATATCATTATAGTGAAGTATTTAGTCAAAAATATTCTTAAAGTTTTTTGAAGCATTTTTAATTAATTAAGTAGGATGTCGAATTGGAGAAAAAAGAAAATCTGATTACAAAACAATAGTTTAATTCTATTTGGTTCGACACCTCATATCTTTTTTTAGAAGAATGATGTGTTTTGTGTTGTTTAACATTATGTTTGAATTCAGAAGCTTTAGATATGTAAACAAATCCAAAGAAAGATTGCATAAACACATTATGAGATAAATATCTCGAGATTTATGTTTTGATTATACGAAATAAAATTTATTACGACACCGCACTCAGATTAACACAACCATCAGTTTATTGTTAACACCAATATTAAATTAATGGTAAATATTTGCGCCGTTTTGAATAATTTATTTATTGCTTTTGATACAGTGGTAGGTAGTAAATAAGTCACTCGACAAATGTTCGCAGATGTTGTTTATGATTATGACTCTTAATTGTTATTGATTAATTGTTTTGTTAATGTAACGTTTTAGTCAAAGATTCAGAAGTGAATTTTATAGCTGTTTTCTTTTTTTATGCAATCAGCTTATATTCTAATATTATTTCAGCATATTACAGAAAACCCTAGGCCTCGTAGCATCACAGGCGATGATGAAACCGAAAACACGCTGAGATGAAAGAGGGGTGCAAAAAGTTTTTTTTCTAACGACTATTTTGTTATAGTTTTCCTTCAAGAATCCAGTCAGGAGTACTCGAAATCTGACAAGCGTTCATGCCTTCTCATCAATTATCCATGGTACCTACCCACTGTCAATCAACCATCTCTTGTCTTGTTGTACCCCAATCGCCTTTTGCATGGCAGGATCTGGGCTTCAAAATTATCTTTCTATTAGGCTGAATAGGTGTCAAAATATAAAGATCTTGCTTGGGTTATACCCCGGCTGCTTATTCATAACTTGCAGTTTGCCTTGGCTTCGCCCGTGGTACATACATTGCCTATTAGATATCACTTAAGGATGAAGTGAAACGTGTCCAATAGTGAAAGAATTTTTGAAATCGATCCAGCAATTCCTGAGATTAGCACGTTCAACCAAACAAACACACTCATCAGCTTCATAATTATTAGAATAGATAAAACCATTTAAAAAAATGTAGTTATCAAAAAAACATTATATAAGTACGTGAAAAAAAAAGGCCAAATTTGATTTATTATTATTTGGAGAGTAAGGAACCCAGGAGAAAATACAATACTAACCCTCTTGCTCTTATCATGAATATGAAAATGAGAGGAATAAGAAAAACAATCACTAAAAGTTATGGCGGAATACCTAAAATAACCATTGTTTTGCACAGCGGTGCATTTTTTCCCGCCATTTGTCATAGTGATGCCTTCATCTGCCACCAATAACAATTTGGTGGGCGTTCGCATAACCAATCAGCATAATTTTATGATTCTATTAACCGATAGCGCTGTCGTCTCTATCGACATAATAAACCAATGGCGTAAAATATGCAGCGTACAGAAAGGTACTTCACATTGATGTTGGCTGTATGCTGGTCTGGGAAAAAAGAAAATGGTATATATCTACCAGTTGTTTACCCTTCCGCGCAGATTATAGGAGTCAATCCTAATCCTAATCCTAACTATCCTAATCTTAACTGATATTATTGTGAGGTTAGATTAAGTACCTATTTACTCTTCTATACTATTACTCTTTATATCATACTCTTTGTACCACTTACTTATATGTGTTTTCGTCAAATATAATCAGTTCTATTCGAGCAGTCACTTGTTTCATTTCTCTGACAACATCTCTCCTTATATGGCGACCCTGCTTATGGACTCTGCCCGCGCGCCGCGACGCGAATTTGAGACGTTACGCGTGTAATCGTTAATCAGGACAATGGAAAACTTCCAGTTCTATCGTTGCTCCGGACAATACGCGAGTGTAACAGTGAATAAAATTATAGACCACCAACATGGGCAAGCAACAATCTAAAGAAGAAACCCTGGTCATCCAGAATTCTGCGGCTGGTAATAATCAAGCCACTACAGAGGAAATTCGTTTTCATATGAGCACCACGAATATTATCCTGTGTGTTATCCTGCTACTTATACTGATTGGCGCTCTTATCTTTATATATCGGCTCTATAGAAAATGCCATAGAAAATGGATTGTTAAAGAGATCAATCGGACGACTATGAGGAGATCATTTTTTCGACGGCAATTGGAGGAGACCAACCCACCCCAAAAAATGTATACTAAAGAAGTCGTGTAAAATGAAATTAAAGTGTTTAAAAGTTAAAATGTGAAGTGAAAGTGCAAAAAAAAAATAATAAAATTAAAAAGTTCAAAATAAAATAAATACATAAATATAAATATATTATAATCTATAAAAAAAGTGTAATAATTAATCAAATCATAATCAAATAAACTTAATATCATTTCTAAGTACGAGATAGAGGCCATGAACTGGTAAGGAATGCAGCGACTTTCCATATACGGATGATGCACTCTGATTGAACTTTGTACTTTAATGCATGTTAGGTGCAATCGTGATTAAGTTTTTAAGTATAATTATAACTTAGTGTTTTGTCATGTGTTTTTGTTTTCTATGTGAACAGATATAGGAATATTTTACTTAACGTTATGGTGGTAAGTACCTCATGGATATTATCATATCATTGTATGATGAATTGAAGAAAATTAGAGTGTATTTAATTAAATTAGGAGCCAGTCGAAGAACGGAAAAAGTGTTAGCAAACAAATTAAATGAGATTAACGCAATTTATGAGCAATACGAGACTTGGCTGATAGATTTTGAAGAAAAAGTTAAGAAAAAATATTATAGTACGGAAGATGTTTTATTATTAGAAAATTATTGTAGTAAATTTTTAGAGTTACGCGAAAATATTTTATTATTGTATAGTGATAAGCCGAAGTCGTTCAACATGAATTCTTTCGATTTAAAAACGGCTTTAAATCTTTTGCCTATTATGACTAATGAGGAGTCAAATACGAAACAGTTGATTGACAATATTGAATATTATAATACATTATTGAAGGAAGATACATGTAAACAACATTTAATCAATTTTGTATTAAAAAGTAGGCTTTCTTCAGAAGCTAAGTTGAAATTAAAATCTAAATATGACACGGTTGATCAGTTAGTGATTGATATGAGAAATGTATTATTGTGTAAGAAAGCTGCAACGGCAATACAAAATAGGTTACAAAAAATAAGACAAAATGACATGTCAATTGCTGACTATGGGAAAGAAATTACCGAATTATTTGTGGATTTGACGATAACGCAAGCTGACGGTAATGATCAATGCTATAATATATTAAAACCAATAAACGAAAAAATGGCTGTTAAGCAGTTCGCGGACGGTTTGCGTAATCGTAGACTCAGTACGATTATTTCTGCTAGAAATTACAGTTCTTTAAAAGATGCTGTTCAGGCAGCCCAAGACGAGGAAGTCTCGACTCCCTCAACATCAGGCGAGGTAATGGGTATGTACAGGAAACCTTATCAAAATAAATATTTTAACAACGGTTCAAATAATTTTAGAGGCTGGCGTGGAGGACGCGGCTACACCCCTGCATACAGAGGACAAACACGAGGACAGCAGCAAGGAGCTCACTTTTCTTCTCGAGGGCAATGGACACGAGGTCAGTTCACGCGAGGAAGTGGCGGACGTAGGCAGCAGAGAGGTAAGTTTTTTAATTTAAATAGAGGAAATCAAGGGATACGTAATGAGCGTAATATTAATGTTATACAAAATGATGATAATAATTTTGAAAACTTGGAAGTGTCGGAAGTTTCATTGAATAAGTTTTTTCGTGATGAATAGTGATAAATTTATTTTGGCCAGTGACAGTAATTGTTACATTTCTTTACATTCGTCATCATATCAAAATAATAAAAAATATTTTCTAGTAGATTCAGGAGCCTCGATATCGGCATGTACATATAAACACGCTATCGAATGTAACATTCCAATCCATAAAGAGAATGTAACAATAAACGGATTAGGTGGAAGTGTGCAAGCAATAGGATATTTGTTTTTACCTTTGACTTTTGATGATGAAACAATCAAACATAAGTTTTTTTGTTTTTCAAAATTTACCTATTAAAGGAAGTGGAATTTTAGGCCGTGATTTTTTAAATAGATACAAAGCTCAATTAGATTTCAATGAAAACATTTTGACATTATTTATTAATTCAAAAATTACTCAATTGCCATTGGTAAATATGTGTAATGTTACTTTTGAGATTCCTGCTAGAAGTGAGTCAATACATTTTATACACACGGACATTAATGAAGATTGTGTCATATTATCTCAAGAACTGAAACAGGGTGTATTTTTAGCAAGTACCATTTGTACACCAAAAGATGGATTAATTCCTGTTCGGATACTTAACGTTACTGAAAATGATGTTCAACTAATGGATATAAATCCAAAAATCGAAAAAGTAAATGACTTTAACATTTGTGTATTTGAAAAATCAGCAACAGACGCAAATAGAGTGAAAAAATTATTTTCGTTAATGAAATTGCAACATTTAAATAATGAAGAACAAAACACTATCGAGAACATTTGTGCTAAATATTCAGATATATTTTACCTTCCTGGAGATAAATTAAGTACTACTGATGTATACACACATACTATCTCAGTAAAACCTAATACAAAGGCAATATTTTCAAAACAATATCGTTTACCATACTCTCAAAAAGACGAAATAAAACGTCAAATCGATAAAATGTTAGAGGAAGGGATAATTGAGCCTAGCAAAAGCGATTGGTCTAGTCCGATACTGTTAGTACCTAAAAAGTTGGATTCAACAGGCGACAAAAAATGGAGATTAGTTATAGACTATCGGAAGTTGAATAATCAGATTGAAGATGATAAATTCCCATTACCAGATATTACAGAAATTCTAGATTCGTTGACAGGCAGCATTTATTTCACGCACTTAGATTTACATCAAGGATACTATAATGTAAAATTAGATGAAAATAGCAGAAGATTTACAGCTTTTCATTCAGGACAGTACCAGATGACACGTATGCCGATGGGACTTAAAACTAGCCCAAGTTCATTTTCCAGAATGATAACATTGGCAATGGCCGGTCTAAATTATGAAAAATGTTTAATTTATTTAGACGATTTGATCGTTTTTGGCCGTAATTTAACCATTCATAACAAAAACTTACAAGATGTTTTTGAAAGATTACGAAAAGTCAATTTAAAATTGAATCCAGCAAAATGCGATTTTCTAAAAAAAGAGATTTTGTATTTGGGTCATGTTATTTCAAGTGAAGGTATAATGCCAGACCCTGCAAAAATATCTGCAGTACAAAATTATCCATGTCCAACAAATTCAGACGAAGTAAAACGATTTGTAGCTTTCACGAATTACTATAGAAAATTTATCCCCAAATTCGCAGAAATCGCATATCCTTTAAATAAGTTAACAAGAAAAGGCGTACCATTTCAATGGAATACCGAAAGTCAAAAATCTTTTGAAACTTTAAAACAACTACTGATAAGTCCACCTATATTACAGTATCCCGATTTTTCACAACAAAATCAGTTTATTGTGCAAACTGATGCGTCAAATAATGCTATAGGAGCAATTTTATCAAATGGAAATGGACGACCAATAGCTTATGCTAGTAGAAGCTTAAATAAAGGTGAAAAGAATTATCCAGTGATAGAGAAGGAATTACTTGCAATCGTATGGGCTGTGAAGTATTTTCGTCCATATTTATATGCACGCCCATTTAAAATACTAACAGATCATAAACCACTAGTATATTTGTTCAATATGAAAGATCCTTCCAGTAGGCTTATGAAATTTAGAATTATATTAGAGGAATATAATTTTGTAGTAGAATATGTTAAAGGTTCTGACAATGCAGCTGCAGATGCACTGTCTAGAATCACTTTAAACGATTTAAAAGAAATGCACGAAAGTGTTATGAATGTAATGACAAGAGCGCAAGCGAGAAAATTATACAATACTGATTCAGCGGTAGATATGAATGCTGACTTGAGGCCTGATCAACCAAAAGTCGTAAGTACTCATATTAGACCGAAAGAATCTGTAGAGTTAAAGCTA
The DNA here is from genome assembly GCA_963082605.1 of Rhodophaea formosa. Taxonomy (NCBI): domain Eukaryota; kingdom Metazoa; phylum Arthropoda; class Insecta; order Lepidoptera; family Pyralidae; genus Rhodophaea; species Rhodophaea formosa. The sequence continues at coordinate 16,705,274 of OY720206.1, forward strand.
ATTGATATGAAAGGACTAAAAAATCTAGAGAAAGAAGGAATTATCACTAAAGAAAATAAAATATTATGCTATGTTGAAAGTAAAAGAACAATTTATGTGAAATTTCTAAATTCTCAATCACAAATGACGCGAGACGAATTTGTGAGAGATTTAGATAATTTTTGCAATTTATTGAAGTTAGAGGAAATATACATACTAAAGAGTAAAGATAATGAAATTTTTATAGAAAAGTTATTAAATAAAATAAAAAATGAGAAGAATAGGTCCGGACCACGTATATGTATTTTAAGTAATGTAAAAAGAGTTGAGGATAAACATGATAGAAAATTAATTTTAAATGATTTTCATCTCCTGCCTAGCAGTGGCCATGCTGGCATGAGAAGAATGTCGAACAATATAAAGAAATATTATTTCTGGCCTGGCATTGATAAGGATGTTAGAGAGTTTGTAAGGCGTTGTGATAGTTGTCAGCGACAAAAGCATTCACTACCAAAGAAAGAGCCAATGACGATTACTAGTACAGCACATACTGCATTTGAGAAAGTTTTCTTAGATCTTGTCGGACCCTTGGACAGAGATAATGATAATTATTCTTATGTTCTAACGTGCCAATGCGAACTTACAAAATATGTTGAAGGTTATCCCTTAATTTCCAAAAAAGCTGATGAAGTTGCGAGATCGTTTGTTAATAATTTTATTCTCAGATACGGTGTGCCGAACTGTATAGCTACAGACAGAGGGAAGGAGTTTCTTTCAGAAATATTTCAAGAGGTATGTAAATTACTGAATATAAAACAACTCAACTCGACAGCCTATCATCACCAGTCAATCGGAGCTCTAGAAGTAACACACAAACATTTGAATGCGTTTTTACGTATACAAACAGGAAATCACCCTGAAATGTGGAGTAAGTGGATTCCCTTTTGGTGTTTCTCATACAACACAGGAGTTCACACAGAAACAGGCTTCACCCCGTACGAGTTGGTGTTTGGTAAGAAATGTTCTCTCCCCAGCAATCTGACAAATAATGTAGATCCTCTTTATAATTACGAGAGTTATCCACATGAATTGAAATACCGTTTGCAACTTTCTCAAAGAGAGGCTAGGAATAATCTGTTAAAAAGTAAGTTAAATAGAAAATGTGTGTATGACAAAACTATTAACCCTGTTAGCTATAAAGAAAATGATTTGATTTTAGTGAAAAATAATACACCTAATAATAAGTTTGATAATATATATTTAGGCCCTTATAAAGTTGTTAAGGACATACCACCAAACGTAGAGATAATTAATGGTTATGGTAAAAAAGATATTATACATAAAAACCGTACGAAACCGTACTATGTACCTTAATTTATATTCTCAATGTTCGTTTTAATATAAAAAAAAATACCATACATTGTATTTTTTTTTCTATAAGTGCGGTGATGTGAGGTTAGATTAAGTACCTATTTACTCTTCTATACTATTACTCTTTATATCATACTCTTTGTACCACTTACTTATATGTGTTTTCGTCAAATATAATCAGTTCTATTCGAGCAGTCACTTGTTTCATTTCTCTGACAACATCTCTCCTTATATTATAAATGCGAAAGTGAATTTGTTTGTTTGTTTGTTACGCTTTCACGCCCTATCTACTGGACCGATCATCATGAAATTTTGCATACACATAGGTTAGGGTACTGAGAAGAACATTGGCTATATATCACGCGGGTGAAGCCACGGGTAACGGTGAGTATTGGATATATGTAGGATTGAGATAACGGGCGAAAATCTGAGGAATAATAAACAGCAATATACAATACTATTTTGTTCACTATTTCCGCCTTTACTACCCCCACTAACAGCTAAACGTGTCCAGCTCTCTGCAACATAGCTTATTGTGAAGGGTGATCGCCTACGTAGAGTTTTCAGAAAAAAATTAAAATTCTGGTGTTCTGCTCAAATATTATAATTTATAATTTTATTTAATTATAACAAAACTTTAAACTAGTACATAGCTTTATAATTTATAAAGCTATGTACTAGTTTAAAGTTTTGTTTCCGTACTGTCATTATTTTGTGCTAACTTAAGCTGCATTTCCAGTTTTTTTTATCGATATGACAACTAATGCATAATGCAAATCAATAATTTACAAAAGACACTTAGGTGTTTGATACAAATTGATTTTATGACATTTAAATGTTGTTCTGTGACTATAAATTACTACGGTCATAATATTTATAAAACGTTATCTGATTGTGTTAACGTTTGGTTTTATCTTATGAGGAGGAAAATGTTTTGCTAATATTAGTAGTAATAAATATTTTATGATAAATTAAAAACTACCGCTTTCGAAAACGTGAAAAAAAGATCTCTTTTTACATAAAGTCGGATTTTACACAACTTGTCGGATAAAAAAATAACGGGTTGCACTCCGGGAGTGCCGGCAGAAGTGAAAAGTTATTTTTCGATCAGGTCACGTGTCGGTCTTACGAACTTTCAATCTGACGAATCTGTCGGTCACGTGACCTGTCGCGAGTTTGACATTTTTTCTTCATCACAAAAAGTGCACAGTGCCGCTAAAAAGATTTCACTTCAAAATTTGTACATAGTATGAATTTCCATACGACGTTTTAGTTTAAAGTAAAAATTGAACATTTATTTCCTCTTTGGTGATAGCTCGTAATATATCACGCAAAAACAACACCGTATAGACCAAAAAAAGACAGAAAACCAGCCGCCAAACAACTTGGAGAAATTTAGGGCTAGGTTGAAGAGCTAAACACCAAGCTGTTATCAACATCATCATTCATCCCAGCCGCAAGAAGTCTACTGCTGGACATGGGGTTTGCCATACTCAAAACGCTTGTAAGACGGTTTGGTGAGTGCAATTTGTTTGGCTTATCTTGGTTCCGACGCTGTTGCTGAAACCGTTTTTACAGCGAAGAAAGGGTAGGACTTAGGCGTTTGTTAGTCTGGGGGAACGGGATAAAGGTATTTGGGATGCTTCTTGCTCGGACAAGTAGGCCAGGAAGCCGGATGCGCATACTCGATGCCAAACCTGCAACCGCAGGACAGGCAGTTGATGAACTGACTAACAATCTCTAATGCACAGGAACAATCCAGAAATCCCCACTAAACAAATCTTAAACAGGTTAGGTTGGGTATTAACATCACGTCGCTCAGCAGTAAGCAGCTGACATAAGAGCAGGAGAAGAATTTTGCGTTCTCACATTGTCCATTCTAGGGATATTACTCGTGCTATAACCTGTTATTTATACGTAGGAGGTATTATTTACATGACTTTGTATTTGATTAAAGATTTATAAAGTAACATGGCAAATTGTTTGTAAATATACTTGGTCACTAAGTATATTTACAACTAGGTCCAAAATTAATTAGCTTATTCTCTAATAACAATCTCAACAGTAATCACAATTTAAATCGAATAACTAATTAACAGGCGCATACAACGTTTTGTTTTAAACGGCGGCGTTGTTAACAGAATAATAATTCATAACTTGACAGCACGTGAATAATTCGCGACTGGAGTTATCAGCACTTGCGCACTACGATCGTCGTTCGCGCGTGCCGAGTTCGAGTTGCCCCTACCAAGGCAGAGTTCGAGATGCAAGTGGTAGTGCCATCGATAGATTCGATTTACATTGACGTTTTCGATTTTCAAATGCTGATTCCTCTTTGGTGGATAACGTTCGAAAATTGAATTTAACTTTTTTGGTTTCTGTCTAACTTGTCTATTTACGAATGTTGTTTGGAGAACTATGGGACTAATTTTCTTTACTCTTAATTGTGACCGTCAAAATTTGTTATTAAATATGCCTTATGACGTTTCTACATAACAGTGGTAAATTACGAAAAGAAGTGTAAAATATTGGGCAGGCAATGTATACCGAACATAATCGTCTCACGCTGCAATATTTGACGTCAGCCACGACTAATTGCCCGATAAGTCGTCGATTCGCGTCTCGTTTTAATAAGGTACGCTGTGCAAATGTATGTGTGGATACCGATGGAATGCCACGGTCATTTCGGTCTGTGAGCGTTAGCTTCTATGTGTGCGAGTGACGTCTGCCGCACGCTTCTATATCCAGCATATCCTGAGCTCCACCTCCTCTCTACACGAGCGAACGATTTGAAGAAAACGGTGAAAACAGAGCTGATTTTGTGGGTCGCCGCTCACTGGGCAGGTTGCAGTAACCATGTGTACGTTGTTGCTACGTGAAGGCGCTGTGGTTGATATTGCCTATGTGTGTAACCTCGATTCGGACACACTACGACGCGAGGCATTATGGTTATAAACACAGAGTAATTCGCAGAATATCATTATCCAAATGAATATCCACCTCAAGAGCAGCGGTCAATATGCGTTGTGATTTGATTGGCTGCTCGCTTGTGATTAAGCTGGGTAAGAGCGTTATTATTAACTGTAAAAAGGTTTTCTTTTGGGCATAACGAGTACCATAATTAAATCAATTTTGGGCACCCTAAGGAACAAATTCACAAAATCCAAAATAAGTCATAGATCGCCTCACACCAACCGATAATCGTGCATGGAATGAAAATTAATTCACATCTTTTATAAATATTTTAAATTGGAGAGTTCTCGTATAAGAAATTCAGAAGTTTGAAACTCATTTTGCTAATAGTTTAGGAAAAAAAAAATAATCACTTTCTAATACTCATAATGTATAGCCGATTTGGGTAGTTTCTTATAAACACTACCTACGTGTAGTATTTTTGAGGTATCTAATATTCCATTCCTTGGATTAAATATAAAGTTCTACATCTTTCTTAATCTTTCTCTATTTATGCGCCAATCAAGGTTCTGTCAACCCTGTAAGAAGCAATGTCATGGCTCCATATAAAAATCCGTGAAGTCAATAAATGATCAAAGCATTGTGATGACTTTACGACGCATCGAGTAAGTGCGAAAGAATTCGCATCATAATAACAAACGCTTTATTTTCCAGTTCACACCGTATACGCAAGCTTTTCCCACGGTTAGTTGGATGTGTGCGCCCCTACCCCACCCCCCGGCTCCCGCGCGGCCTGTGTTTGTAGTTCAGTACGGGTTTAGCATTCAAAGCGGTATCATGCTCCCCCGACATTATACTTTCATATTTATTGCTAAAACGCCTCGTCCCACATAATATCTAGATACACACTCGATGTAAAGCATCAACAGATATATGGAGTAGCTAGTCCTTTTTTGTTTTTCTTGCAGAACAATATCACTCTATTCTTTTACTATGATTTTTGTATTAATAATACAAACAATAATACACAAGCAACAATATTTACCGTCCATTTAACTGATTAGAAAAAAAATCAGGCACCATTCCATTTTAACCACTAAGGGCTATTTTGTCCACAGTCCACACTGCCCTAGTTTCCATCGTCTAGCAGACATATCAGCAGACACTAGAAATAAAACGCATAAAACGTGCCTTTCAAAACATGTGCTACACATACTTGTAATCCAAGTACGCAATGCACGATGGTAAATATCTTATAGACGGAAAAATAAATTATTAAAGCATACGCCAGTCTTAGTAAAAAGGCCTAAGTAATACCTATGACAAATTTAACGTTAAGCCTTCCATTGTCAAGATCATCTCTCTATTGTGGTTGTGATCAACTTTCAATGGGAATTAACTAACAGCAACATTGGCTTAGTTCCAAATGGTAAAACAAACCAATAGAACAAGAGTCTGTGGTCACTGAACCTACATCATTTTATAACGACTGAAAAAAATATGCATCTGACTTACTGATACGTGTACTGATTGTAGATTAATTGATCACTTCACTTGCATAGTGAGCGCAGAAGTGTCCTGCCTGTCTTGTATTGACTGCCAAGATACATTTTAGATACTGTATAATATAAAGATGAGTCACTGTTTAAAATAATAGTTAAATATCTTCAAATCAGGTATAGAGTTTTTAATTAATTGCCAGCTATTTCTTTATTTTTCTTTTAATACTACATGCACTGCAATTCTTCAAAACTTGAGATACATAGTTTATATCCTTATTCAAACTAAAGTAAAAGTGATCTGACTTACCAAATGTAGTTAACAATAGACAAATATTGTATTATGACTACAGACGAATGATAATAAAATGATTATCTCATATACACTTTGGCTGTACCAAAGTGTATATGTTTACTAACTCTCAGACAATTTTACAATATTAAACTAAATCCAGTTACTTGATATAAAAAGAAACTGTAACATAATATAACAAGGAATTGTTCACATAATTATAATGTGTTTGGCAAAATCATGGAATACCCTCTCTGATTTGTTTACTTAAGATGACGTCAGTCTGACGTTCAATACCACTCGGACTAATCCAAATCTTGCGCTCTCCAATCTACAAATAAATAAGCCAATTCATCAATATATAAATAAAAATTAGGTATTTGTTTCGGGTAGGGGAACGACTTGGGTCGCCGTCCGTTATTTTCGTCGCCACCTTACGTACGCGTCGACAATTATTCGGGAATTTCGAAAGATCACCCTGGAGTAGCGGTCGTTGCCTCCTCTGACTCACTCTTTTGTTTTTACTCGCTCAGTATAAGGATAAAACGCAAACTAATATTCCTACTCGGTATCCGTCTAATCATAGTCACGACTTTCCAGAAAATCTCAGTTCTCAGGATTCGTTTTATGAATTTTCCGAAACTATTGTCTGTTTTGTATGTACCTATCTAACGTTTGAAACTCAGATTATGCTGATAAAGTATCCAGTCTTCGGAGGTCTCTGTGGCGAAGTATAGAGCTACTCCGCTAACCAAGAGGTTCTGGTATCGATTCCCAGCGCAATCAATATTTGTAGTTAGATTTTCGAATGCCAAGTTTCCCTCATCGATTTTTACGACTTACACAGTAAAAAAGCAGCTGGCATCAATGTTTGTAAAAATATTTAAAAATATATATATTTATGTACAGTAAATCCTTACGGTGTTGACAAAGACTAGGTAAGATGACTCAGAAATATTGCTTATACTGGTACGCACTACCGCGCAATGCGTTATTGTAAGATTTGCAAATCGTAACCCGCATTTCTTCGACTGACTTTTACGATGTACGTATGTGTTTTTTTTTTCTTTTATGCCATGGACAAGGCATGATGAATTGGCTCCGTTGCGGGTTTTAACAAAGCTACAATATATTGATTGCGTTTTTATCATAATCCGTACTCACAGTGAACTTGTCAGACTTGTCCATTTATATTATAAAAGAAACCATTGGCTACCACACGGCTACTCGTTGGATTGTTCAATTGATCCTTATTCAGCATTTATACCAAACGTTTCATTATGTTTTTCACATCTGCAATCTGTTAAACAATACAGATCATTATCAACGCGAGCCGATTGTCTGCCGGATCCATTTCATCGCCAGACATAACTTGCGTGGTATTAAAGTGTTCAGTAGCAGGTAAGCTCTGACTTTCTGTCTGTTATTAGAGATCTTTCGGTGTAGAGATGAAAAACTGGAACACTAAAGACCGCTAGTCTGCAGGCTACATACGAGATGAAATTGCAGTACCAGAACTAGTGGAGAGGAGGGCTAAGCGGGGCCCATGCCCCACGTCTGTGGGGGCGGTCAAATCCTGTATGCAGGACGGGGAGAGCCCACGGCGGCTGTGTACTGGTATGTATGCTGTCATAATAGCAGACCACAGGCTCCGAAGTATTCCAGCCGAGGATGCAACCGTAGGAATGCTCAAATGATGATGATAGTGAGGAAACATGCTGGAAGGTGGAAAAAGATGGATAATGTAAACAAGTATTTTTATCACACAGGCCACTTTTGCCTTTATTCAAACTAAATAACTTGTACTAGATTGTCAACGACACCCCATAAGTCCAAATCCGTTAAGTAATTTAGAACTTTTGATGGATTAAATAAACTCACTCACATACAAACATGTATTCTAACTTTATGCATACACTCGAAAAAATAACTCCTATGTTTGGCAGTTGTATTTCGAATCCCCAATCCCATGGGAAAAGTTACGCATATAGGCTAGGTTGAGGGTTCACCCTTCAAGGCTATGTTGAGGGTGTAGGTTTACGCGGTATGCTCTTGGTAGATTTTAATGACAGGGAAAAGGAACCGACAATTTTCCATGTTACATATCTTATCCTTTAATAGCTTGAATCCTCCTAGCTGAATCGCTTGTAGAGTAGACGGTAGAGTAAACGGTGTGGAGAACAACATAAAAATATCGTCATACCAGAAAAGGTTAATTTGTTGTCCGTGACCTCCGGTTGCTCTAGCTATTACGATGACTCTCTCTCTCAGCCAACCTTAGATCGAGACGCACGCGTCCACGAATAATTGTGTTCTAATTTATATTTTAAATTACAATATTAATACCTAAAAAGTATTTCATTTAGTTATAGGGTTCGGTACAATAAACGGTGCAGTGCAAGTTATCCACATCTTTCAATCCCAACTCCTAGCAAGCTCTCCCCAGCAACGCTCCTACAAATTACCGTCCACTGGGAAACCTAAGGGAAGTCGATGCAAGTCCTTTCTAGACGGTATGATGCCTAGACGGTAGAGTAGACGGTACAGTACAGTACGGTAAAGTAGATGGTAGAGTAGACGGGTAGAGAAGCTGGTATAGTAGATGGTAGGGTAGACGGTAGAGTAGACGATAGAGTGGATGGTAAAGTAGACGGGTGAGAAGATGGTAGAGGCAGTAGAGAAGCTGGTATAGTAGACGGTAATGTAGACGGTAGATAAGATGGTAGAGTAGACGGTATAATGGACGGTAGAGTACTTATTATGTGACTTGCAGCAAAGTAAGTTCTGTACCGTGTACTCTACCGTTCACTCCAGCCACTACTAATGAGATGAGCAATGAAAATTGAATGAACAAAGCTGTATAATTGCAGCAAAATGACACGGGTTGAAATGTCGCGTTCATCGACTTACTATAAATTTATTCCACTGTTGATCTCTTTTTTTAGATAAATAGGTTAACCGAAAGCAAAATATAAACATAGCTTTTTTTCGGTTTTCAATCACCCCTTTGAGCAATTTGAAAAAAAAAAATCATTCTTACAAATTGACCTAAAGGAAAATTCGGTAATACGTGTCGAAGGACTGGATCACCCATTTAAGGGCACAAAGCAATCAAAATTTTGCCATGGATTTTACACAAGATTAAACAGAAAATACTTACTCTTACTAATAGTAATTCACTTAAGGCGGCGTTCAGAGAACATTGCCTGTCTGGGAGACTTGTGTGTATCCAGTCTAATGCATTGTGCACTGACACTGCACTTTTTAATTATGCAATCTGATAATTTTTACTCGTTGCAATTTCGCTGATGAAATATTGGTGACCCTGTATAACTTTTTCTTCGAAAAATAAATACGAAATAAACCACCTTCCACACAAAATATTTTATTTTATTTTGGTTTAAAGTATAACAACAAGCTTTTCTTGTTCATTTTAATGTCTTCTCGTCCAAGCTGGTTTGGGAGAAAAGAAAAAAAAAACATAAAAGGTACCACATAATTGTTTATATAAACAGGAATTAGCACGAACCTTATATTTATTTGTTTCCGCTGACGTTTCAATGAGGTTACACCCATCGTGGTCGCAGCGAGACTGCTCCAGAACGGATACTATTCGCACTCTTTGTCTTATTTTCGTATATTGTTTGCTAAATTTACATAGTAGCGGAAGCTTGTTGACACAGTGGATTAGTGCTAACACATCTGAAACAGCCCCTAGCAAGGTTTGGTTGCATTGCTGGCCAAAAGTGGTATAATAACTAGTTAATATTGATACTCTAATAGTATAACATATCCTTCGTGCTTTGGCATATAAGTTGAGCGTTGGTACTAGCTATTTATCACCAATAATTACTTTCGTTATTTGCCTTAAAACAATCTGACATCAGTGTTGGCCACTTATACAAACAAAATAAAGAAGAAATAATATTTTCATTAAGTTACTTAAACTCTTTGTCACGAACCCATAAACGGCTGCGCGTGCATGGCTCGTAAAAAAATTGATACCCGCTATCGGCCTTACCAATAAAAGCGCGCGTTTACTCCAATCGGTACTTCATGATACTTCTGCGCGTTTATAACCCGATACACCGCGAACATCGATTGCAACCGTTCCAATGCTTTACGACTTTATTTCTGGACGGCGTGTTTTCTTTGACTGCGTCAGTTAGCTTGGACGGAGATGAGATTAAAAATGTTACAGATTTATCACTATTGTATCTAGTAAAGATCTCATAAATACAGGATGTAACGTTTTCAGAGCGTTTTGATCTTACCTTTGCGGAGAGACGAGGTGGTATAATCGATTGCTATTAGGGGAATATCCGATCCAAAACTGACTTGAAGATAGCTAGTCCATTTTTTATTTAAACTATTTTATTTCACTGCTGGGCAAAGGTTTTACTCTCTGCCTAGAGCCAAATGTGACCATTCCTCATTAAATTTTTGCAAATCGTCATTCCATTGCATTCACGGTCTGGGCTGTTACGTCGCCCTCCTCTGGGATACCACTTCATGATAACATGGGCCCAGCGATCCGGGTGCATACGACAAACGTGGCCCGCTCAATCCCACTTCAGCCTCGCAGCTATGCGCCCCACATCGACAATGCCTATTTTTGAGAGAAATGTAGTGTTTCGGATTCTGTCCATCATTGTCACTCCGAGGACAATCGCTCGTGTGTATTTTCATACAAAATGCACACGAGCGATGTAAGCGAATGGTTTGTTGCGCTGCGGATTTTTGCGATCATAATGTGCGCGTAGCTTAAGGGTACGCTAGTCAGGTGTTTCGCCATACAAATTCTGTAGGGTGATGACTCCGTTGTTCGGTATCGTCGTTTAAAGTTTTTGATTCTATCGATTTGTCTTGTCGTTATCTATGCTTGTATGGAATCATAATTGTAAAATTATAAGTACTTTAAAAGTTATGAGTCTCAAAACATTCCGTTTTAACACGTAATTTTAACGCAACTTTGGGCACAATTAAATACCGGAAGGAGTATAAAATCTCTAAAACAAAATTCATACAAGCATAGTTTGGTTATTAAAAAATATACCTAACTTTACTTTTAATTAAAAAAATCAGCTGTTTTATCACAAGAACACTTCTCCCAAACGCATACTCGCGAATTTTTAGACGACGAAGATTTAGATTTTCAACAATATTTGTGTTTGCTCACACTAGACTGTTGTTCCGATGTGCTTATAAATCAGTTTAAATAGTTCCGCACTGTTCAAAACCGAGTCTATCTCTTTCTCAGCGAAATAGCACGCAAATCAGCCACGTGCGCTGGCGAGTTCGAGTTCCGGACTAGCGCATCCTTAAGACGTCGCTCGATATACAAGAGGTATTCTTCTGCAATCTTTTGTAATTTAAACACTGAGCGTTCGGCGTGTATCGAATAAATATTAATAAAGCGCGGCCTCGTTTCGTGGAAGTCGGGAGGATCTTATTATAACCGCAATAGCACCTATAATTAGCAGGTCCAAATTACGCGAGCCGTGTACATACGCGCCGATGTTACGTGAGTACTCGTATGAATCCTACTTATATTATAAACTAGTTTTCGGCCGCGACTCTGCTGGCGTTAATGTAGTGTGTATGCAAGTCAAGTCACCGTGTGAATGAGTAAGGCATGGGGTAAGTACAAAATAACCCAAAGGTTAGACGTGCTTCCGATTTACAATCGGCCCCAATGAAGATAAGATAAGAAGATAAGATGCAAGTCATTCAGTACGTCACAAATCAACAAACAAACATGTAAATAGTAAAGATGAAAGAGTGATTCGTTTTCTGATAGTATTCTTCTTGCGGTCACCTCTACATCCCTCACGAAGTTAACACTTAGACATGAGTCTAGGACCATTATTGAGCTTATATGTCATTTTGTGTAGGTGACACGGTCAGTTGACCATGTACTGTACACCCTGGTGTCAGAGTTGCACACGAAATGATGATGACGATTATTGATGAATAGTGCTAGCCGCATCTTCTATTGACTTGATTCCTTAAATTTTCACCGGTTCCCTCAGCACTGCTACGAAGCGCGAAGAACAGCAGCTAGTACATTTTACGTATTTTTTGTCTTTCAGTCTAGCAAGCTTATTTACTAACTTTTGACAACTACAGTCTGAATTAAACTTCATGGCGGCTCGGACATTAGCTGCGAGCTGCGCAGAACGTGCCCCGCCTCCCCGCGCGCCCCGCGCAGACCTAATAAGTATTGTGTAATGCGCATCATCGAGATCGAATCAGAAACGAGGAGATCCGTAGAAGAACAAAGGTCACCGACATAGCCCAGCGGATTAGCTCTTTGAAGTGGCAGTGGGCGGGGCACATAGCGCGAAGAGCCGATGGCCGATGGGGCAGAAAGGTTCTCGAATGGCGACCACGTACCGGCAAGCGCAGCGTCGGACACCCACCGACCAGGTGGTCGGACGACCTGACCAAGGTCGCAGGGAAGCGCTGGATGCAGGCCGCTTCCAACCGGTCATTTTGGAAATCCTTGGGAGAGGCCTATGTCCAGCAGTGGACTTCCTGCGGCTGAAATGATGATGATGATGATGAATGCGCATCGCCTCGCGCGATGTTGCGAGTCGCCATAAAGTTTGATTCAAACTGTACCTACTGTGAAAAACTATTTGAAGTCACTGCATCATTCATTACGACTTCCGTAGTATATATTTAAGATGTGTAATCCGTAATATATTTTGATGTGACCATCAAAACGTTGTATACCGTAATTGACAAAAGTAAGTTAATAGGCCTGCAGCATTGAAGCAAGGGTATGCCTTTGTAACAGTGCTATAGTCGCCTCGCCTCGAACGGAGTATAGGTTATTCTAGGCCGGAAACGTAAACCTAAAGATGTCGTGTTCAATCGTTCTATCGCTCGGGCTCGGTTCATGCTCTTTATGTTATGAGAATTAACGATTATAATATCTAGGTAGATATCATAATCGTCCCCATAATATCAGAAAATATTTATACCTATAATATAGATATATTCCTGATATGTAGGTATATTATAGGTATAAATATTTCCTGATTTGATAATTTGTTTGTTTGTTTGTAACGCATAAATTAAAAAATCCACATTATCTGGGTACGAGCAACATATGCTTTAACTAGTAGCTCTCCCCGGCTGCGCCTAGGCATGCATTCGTATTCCACTTACAAATTTGCATCATGTATCACTCTTTCTATTGGTGAAAACCGCATGAAAGTGTTTGAGTCTATCAAGAATAAACAGAAAGAAACAGATGAGGAGGATTTTGTTTTATAATATGTAGTTTGAATGTCAAGTATCTTTTAAGCAAAGAGTTTGTATAGGATTGATGTGGATATCGAGGTAAATAGTGATTAAGAGGCTTTTTATTTCGTATTTTCTGTGAATAAAATAAACTTTTAATAGGTGAAATGGTATAAAATAGATTTGATGGACGGCAGCTAGTTATAAAAACAGTGAAGCGGTAGCCAACACGCCAGCTTACTACTTAAACTACACCAGGGACTTACTACTTTACATGCGGATCTACAGCTAGGTAGGTAGGTGTTATGCAGACATCCAGCCGTTTTAGTCCTTCTAAATCATATTACAGCATTAATGCTATCATAATAGAAGTCCCTAGGATCTAACACAGCACAGCCAAACATGAAACTGGGAAACCCCTCAGACAGCGAGGATTGACTCCACGTATTTCAGACCGGAAAAGCCAAAAATGAAACAGTTTTCTTACCCTAATTGTTAGGATTTTCCAAATTTATATGGGACCTACTTCAAAGTATATCTTTATCAGTTAAAAAAGAATTATCAAAATCGGACTACTCAGTAAAAAGTTATGCGTGGTCATACTTAAAAAAAAAATATAGATCTACTTAATAACCTCTTCTGCTTTTCCTCGATTGAAAAAAAAAAATACGCGTCGACTTCATAAACTCCGGCGTTTTTCCGTCGGTTGATAAAAGTCGCACATTCAAGCGTCGCGCGCATGGTTGAGCTCATATACTCTATATTACGAAAATAACCAATTGCCTTCATTTCATTAATTCCAAATGCCTCAAATACCGTTCCCACACCAATACCAACAGCGAAATCGATGTTATTACAATCAGCATAAGTATAATTGTAAATGTTTTGATCAGTTCGCCTTTGGCTTCCGAAGAAGCCGAGCGATGCACGCATTCGCATAACACGCATGCGTCAAATTCTGATTTGAATGACAGACGTGCCTGTTGGGAAGAATTTCTTGTAAATTTACTGCAAAAGCTTTGATTTGGTCTCTTTGGGTTTCGTTTTATAACAAAACCTTAACACTAAGTTGTTTTTTGAATTATATTGCCTACTAGCTTTTTCTTGTGTCTGCGTTCGTGTAAATAAAAGTTTATATTACTAGCTTATATGTACCTTTTTCTGTGTGAAAGATTTTTGAAATCGATTAAATATTTTTAATTTTATTTATTACAAATGAACCAATTATATATCTGCACTTAATAAAATTATTAAAGAAAATATGCTTCCAGCATTGAGATTATTTCAATGTTTGTGTAAGCAAAGTTTTAAAAAAAAACGGAAACGTTTATAGAATATTTTTTTTTTAAAGTATTGTATATACTAAGCTCTATTTTAAGTAATATCCTATTTACAACTTTACCAAAATATCTGGTTAAACTAAATTAATTATCAAACTTTGATACTTCCACCATAAGTAATCCGAAAACAAAAAAAGGTGACCTGATTTATTTTCCAAAAAAATTACGGAACCCTAGGCAAACTACTTCCAACCGCACTTTGCTGCTCTTTACTGTTTATGAACCTTAAAATATTTGAAATTTCTTTCCCACGCCGAATATAATGACAAAATCGATGTTACTCGTAGTCACAATTTGCATATAATTATTGGCTTACAATCATATCGCCTTTGGCTTCCGTAGAAGCTCGATGCGCAGGCGCACGCATATCGCACGGTACGCGTGCTAATAATTTTGTTGTGATCTTCAGAAACCTTTAAAATTGTGAATGACAGACATGCCTGTTGGGAAAGTGAGATTCTTTATAAATACTTTCCAGAAATCTTCAACAAGGATATATTTTTTAATAACTAAGAAGAGTTGACCGTAAAACGATTAAATCAACTCATGTTTATGATATCTTGTGAGCTTTTAGGCATAGGGTAACCAAAAATTTGCTGAATATAGTATTTTTACTCCCGTACAAGAAGTGATTTTGAGGCGTGTATTTGTATGTCTGAGCAATGGATCGAAGGCAAATTGCAGCTAGAACATTGATTTTTGAGATTATAAGTTTTGGTTTTTTATAATCTGTGTAAGTGTATTTTAGTGTTTGGTCAAACATGTGCACATATCAGCGGATATCCTATGTACAGTATCATTGCTGAATAAAATATCGAAAGTTCAGAAGTTCAACTCTGAATCTTTGCACCAGAGATTATTCACGTTGAAAATCATACTAGATACTTATTTGTTTGCTGTCTTTAGTTAACGTTTGTGTTACGAGTATTATGAATCTTTTAACAGTACGCCTTCCCAAAGAAGATTGGCAACCATCATGGCTATCCTTACTCTCGAAGCTGCTGCACGAAAGAGAGATCGGGTACTAATTTTGAACCGGTCTCTTTAACTGAGAGGTCTTCCTTCTTCGGGGTCTACGCTTCTCCTGGATCCTCCTTTGAATAACGAGTTAAATTTGGGGTATTTCTCTCCCCTCATAATGTGTCCATAATACTGCAGCTTCCTTTCCTTCACTGTTCTAAGGACTAACATCTTTTTTCCCATTCTGCATGAATATACGATAAAGATAGCAATAAAATTTTACAAAATTAAAAAGAATACGCCTAAAAGAGATAAATGTAGCGTCACGTATAAAATATTCCGTCCTAAATTTAACACTAAACAGCTTTTTAGTAATGAGACATTTAATCAAGATGACGCGATAGTATATTCAACACTACAATTAATAAAATAGGAGCTGTAAGGGTTGCGATAGACTCTACTGAGATTGGTCGAGATTTTTTGTTTCAGGTAATTGCAATTAATTTGCAATCACACTGTTTTTTGTGTATTCCGCAGACAGAAAATAAGCTGTTTAACATCTCTGGAGTGAATCTGGTTCGCTACTCCTGGAGTGACTTTTTTTAAGAACCTATTCGAATGGCAAGGAAAAGAATCGATCGTCTTGTGGAATTAAGTGCTTAACAGATTTTTTCCGGACGCGCCTTTAAACAACATTGCAATAAGCTTGATGACGTTCGAGATTTCGGTGGGTATTATGTACCGAAATCTCGAACGTTGTCGGATGTCCGTCTGTTTTCTAATTTGTACTGCGTGGTAAAAGCAATTTCGGACGGAGGCTGTTGGAGCCTGGCCAGCAGAAATAAGCTCGCCATGCACCCGTGTTCTGCCGATAGCGCTCTGTTATTTTCATACTGAGATTATAATTTGTGTACTCATATGTACTTATTGCGTTTAATATTTATCCATTAATAAAGTAGCCGTATGTTTATTTATTTCTCTTACGGAAGTATTATTAAAACGCTGTCAAAGCCTAATTATGAATAAGAATTATTTAAATACGTGTATATTGCATATTTATATATAAAAATTCAAATACTACTTAACGCTTTTATAATATGGGGTCTTGAGACCACATTCGGATTCCATAGGGGCCCATAGTGTTTTAACGACTAAGTAACAACTAAGCTTTTGTACTAGGACATTTGTCAATTTTCAATAGATACAGACAAGTATAGTCCCGGGACATTCAAAAGTAGAATCAATGGATCTCTTGGATAGACATGTAACATCATCGTCTTCATCGTCACTTACCATCAGGTGAGATGGGAGACAAATGCCTAATTCAATAATGAATAAAAAAATAATGATTAAAAACTCTTTATCTAACTAAATTGCAAATGCATGTTATCATCTCACATAAGTACGTGTGGAGTAACTTTTTGTCATGTTTCCCTAAAGTAGTAAGTAGAAGCAATTTGTCCGAACTAACCTGGCGACTGGCCAGACGGGTCTTAGGTTACGCGATGTTGGTGTCTCGGTTTCAACTTTAACTTGACACATCTAATAAGTTGACAATTTGTTAAGTGACTTCGTATGATATAACTTTATTTTGTCCTAGTTTTTGGTATTTTCACTGTACGTACCTATTTTTTTTTGCTTTT
Organism: Rhodophaea formosa; assembly: GCA_963082605.1. Taxonomy (NCBI): domain Eukaryota; kingdom Metazoa; phylum Arthropoda; class Insecta; order Lepidoptera; family Pyralidae; genus Rhodophaea; species Rhodophaea formosa. The sequence goes on from OY720206.1 coordinate 16,722,522, forward strand.
CATCTTGATGCCCACTAACACGTTAAACAAGGTCTTTTTGTCTTATGACCTTGGGCTCTGTCTACCCGCAAGGCATAAAAACGCGCTAATAAGCGTGTATGTATAATTTAGCGGTGTTCGTTAGATACAAAAAGAAATGAACAATTTCCGTGGCTGGGAAACCTTATTAATTTCCGAGAGAGCGGAATGAGTTCCTGTCCAATCCTTCAACAAATCCGCTGAGATTTGGGCGTCCCAGCCCAACTGGACCGACCATAACCACTGCATGAAATATTTTAACGAAAATGTTACTGGAGCAATCCAACCGTTCGGGTCGAACGTTCTCGCAATCGTCGACAATACAGACCTCTTAGTCCAGACCTTCGGTGTTTCTAACACCACCCTGTAGGTGAACTCATCCTGGACAGGCCGATGCCTTTTATCCATTAAATGTTAATATACTTTATTGCACCAAGGCATTAAATAATGAAACATTTTTTAATGAAACACAAGAAAAAAATTAGTGCGGCCTTATCGCCTAAGCAATCTCTTACAAGCTACTGTTGGGCGACAGAAAAACAAAAAGAAAAGTGAATGGTGCCTAATTATACCTTTTGGCTATCTCCAACATCAACGTAGCCTGAGGAATCTAATTAGCAATAGTAATGCATGCATCGGGAGCAAAGAGTTTCCGTACTGGCCGGCAAAATCAATTTGAGGCCAGCGCATTGGCGGACGGCCAGCTTCGGATATGTACGTACAATATCATACCTACGTCAATCATTGTGTAAAATATTAATTAATATATTGATTGCTGAGCTGTTTCCGTTCGCAATGCATTTGATAGTTTCTGCCCCGTGGGGTTGCGTTGTAATGGAATTGCAGTATCGAATTTAATTATTCAATGTCTGATACAATTCTCGAATCCACTACTATGTCGGTTTTTCAGCTTCCCGCTAAGACAGCTGATGCCGACAGAAGAAAAAGGCGAACGTCCAAGGAATTGTGTCGATAGAATATCGCCTATTATGAAGCCGCATCCGTCTAGCAACCCGTCACTTTTTCATGGCCTTTTTCTTAAGCGTTCACTAATACGTGGCCTAGCTCATTTGGCTTTAAACTCTATCATCATCGTCATATCCCGTGCTCACCCTGTATCATACCATAGATCGGAAGAGATTCTGTTTTTCTTATGTGGAAACCTTAGGGTAAAACCTCGAATACATTGTTGTATTTGGGACGGTGGTTTTCTGTGACAAACCTTGATGGTTGGTTTAACTGAGACATGGATTGGATATTATGTACTACGTATTAGTAAGTACTTTTGAACCCTTTACAAAACTCTCCAAGACTGCAAGTGTTACTAGTTATATGCATGTAATTGTATATCCTCATCATTCCTTGTGGAGTAGACTATGATGTTATTTACACATAAACATAAACTCATCTATACTAAAATTATTAAGAGGTAAGATTTGATTTCTTGTTTTGTTTGTTACATTGCACCTTAGACTTGCACTTCAAAAACTTGCTTCGAAACTACTGGACCGATTTAAAAAATATATCACTTATAGGAAATTAATTAATCTAGGGGTGACATAGGCTATAATTTACGCAGACGAAATTGCAAAATAATTGCTAGTATTTTATAAATGTAAAATATTATGGCTAGAAGTGAAAAGGTGTGAAAATACCCATTTACATGGAAATTAGATTAAATTTCGAAAAAGAAAAGATAACTCAAAATTGCATACGCACAAAGTAGCAGGTGACTACTGTAATACGATAAAGATCTTCCACGGATGCATTGTATTACTAAAGAAGGCATGTTGATTATACATGGCGAAATTTTGATCGTTCTGGACCCTTAAAAGGGTGATTCAGCCCGTCGATATGAACCATTTTTCCTATGGGACCAATGCTGGAAACTCAAATTTTATTTCGACATTTTCATACAAAAGTGTTCAGCCGCCCGGGAAATTTGTATAGGAATGTCGAAATTTTTTTCGAGTTTACAGCATTTGTCCCATAGGAAAAGTTGTTTATATTGACAGGGTGAATCACCCCTTTAATGGTCCGGAACGATCAAAATTTCGCCATGTATATCTCCTTATATCTCGTAATCTTTATATAAGGCGCGATAACTTGTTCTACACGCTTTTTTAACGCGAGCACGTTGTATATTTCATGAGTTACACTTGTAAAGGTTGGACGCGGTGACTTTCATTTGTACTGCATTTGTGATTGTCTAAAGAAATACTATTTAATTTACGAATTGCTTTATTGTCAATATTTTATCTGCATGCCATGTGTAGCAGCGAAACTGTAATCGGATTTATGTTGAACGATATTAATGTATAAAGGCTTACCTTTGTTATTGCTGACGCTATGGGATATGTTTGCAATGTTTTACTAAGCTTAGTTTTATAATATGACTTTGACGGCTGCAATGACATTAAAACATCTCGCAAAATTTTGAATAATTGATCTTGGTAATTACTATCTATCTTATTATAACACGAAGACTAACTTTAGTACCTGGTTTAAACCATTATCCGACCGAAATAAGTCAACAGTTATCACTTTGACGTTTCTATAACTGTCATTGTCAATCCATTTTGGGTGGATAATGGTTTAAACTAGGTACTAAAGTTAGTCTTCTTTTTATAATAAGACGGTATGTGTTTATATCCTTCTGTTGTTAACACCAAAACCAGTTGTCCTTGAGGAGCCCGATGCTCCAGTGGGTGTGAGCTCTATGAGCGCTTACGTATGTTAAGCAACCCCTGGTGCCGTCCCTACTCGGATGGGTGACCGCAAGTGGCATAAAAATATCTCGAGCTCCTCCGTGCTTCGGAAGGCACGTTAAGCCTTTGGTCCCGGCTGTCATCGTTGATGGCAGTCGTTAAGCTATGTCAGATGCCTTAAGGCAGCTTGAAAAATCTGACACCAGAGTTGGCCACTTACAAATACGAAAAAAAAAACACATATACTCATGGAGCAAAGTATGCGCCAAAAATTCTTATATACCTTGCTGTAAGTAGGTATTAATTATGCCATCACAGATTACGACTGAGGAACGCAACTGTACTCGTACAGTTTGTAAATTGACCTTCGAGAGCCCCTGAAAGGGGTGACTCAGGACATCAATATGAACATTTGTCTATTGTATTGGAAGTCAGAAACAGTTTAGTCACTTTCATACAAAAGTGTTCGTTTTTGGAGATCTCAGCATTGGTCCCAAAGGAAAAGATGCTCATATTGACGGTCTGAGTCACCCCTTTGAGGGATTGTCTAGAGTAAATTTACACGCTGTATAGTATAGAGGTTTGTGGTTTATTTCATTTATGTATGTCCTTCAGAATAAATAGGTTTGGGTAAGGCCCCCGAATACCATATGCACAACAAAAGCTAGGCTCATGTGGCCACACATTGGTATCCTGAGGGTAGGCGACGTAAGAGAGGCAGACCCTTAAAATTGCCTACGACTCGTTGGCGTCAATATATATGCGCTTGGATGTTTGGAATTAGCACTAGACAGATTAGCTTGGAGACCAGTGACATAATAAAGGTTATGTTAGAAACAAACTTAAGCAATATCATTTCGCAGCTCTTTAAAATCCATAAATACCTACACCTAAAGGAATGTAAAAAAAAATGATCAAAAGAAAGGGTCAAGCTTAAGACAATGAAAAGATTAATTTGGTAAAAAATGATCAATTTTTTATTCCGTCTAGACCCTCAAAATTACAAGTCGAAACCGAAACGAAGAATAAAAATGTAAAATTCCACAAACAGTATCGGTTAACGTATTGAAATATTATAATACGGCTCAACCTATAATTTGATTAAATGCGAGGTGAAAAAGAAATAAGTGGATACAAATGGGTCATTAGAATTCGGGTTGGTAATGATTGGGCGCGTATCATGTAGTTTTGTTTGTGTTATTGGGTATAAGGGTTTATTAAATGTCTGATTCCATAGCTGAGTCGTCGTAGCTCCAAATAACTAATATTTTGGCTTGAAGTCAACAAATCAAAGATGATGCAGTTGTCCATGGGCAGCGGTGATCACTTCCCATTAGGTGACCCGTTTGCCGTCATGTATCTTTCTTTTAGTCTGTTTGTGTGTCCCACTGCTAGGCAAAGGCCTCCCCTTTATGCTTCCATAGGCTCCTGTCAATGGCTGCAGTCCGCCATCCCTAAATATCATAAAAAAAAAACAAAATCATTGATGCAATTCAAAGCTATTTTACGAAAAACTATCGGTACTTTATAAAATTGAACCAATTTAAGAGACAAGTACTTATAAAATACATATAGTGTCAATAGAGTTGTTCGTATTTTTTTACATAATCACTGCAATACCATTCTATTCCTGTAATTTTCCATATAAAAAGCAGTTGTAGTTGATAAACAAGAGATCAGTGTTCTTGCCATAACATTCAAGATCCGATTACAGGACTATCTAGTTCAGGCGCTCAGTACGCAATGTATTTAAATACCTAATATACCATAGATTAAGAAACTATGTAAATTATATTGTACAATGAAAAACGAATTAATTATATTATATTATTATATATTATTACCACTCGCCAACACTCTGGATTGCGCATCGTGTGTATTGATCATCGTTGCCCATAGACAACTGCAACATATTTGTGTAACAAGAGCGTTGCCAGCCTTGTAGCGATGACAATAGACTCGTTTTTTTAAAGGTTCCAATGTTCCAAAGTCTGGCAACAATTCCTGATATATTAGAGAAGAGAAGTTAGGTGGCCGCACTCGTATCCTGGATGCTTAATAGCAACAACTTAGGGTTATCTTTGTAAACTTACAGATTACTAATTTTCAACTTTATAATCTCAGTCATAAGAGGACTTCCTGAATCTTGGCCACTCTGAAATATTTCCAAAAGGAATTTCCGTCAGGTCAGGTCGTCCAGATGGTGCTGAAAGTTTTAGATGTTGGTGCGTAGTCACCACAGAGCAGGTATATGACTGGGATGAATATCATTCGCACACGAATGACATTCCGTGTTTTTTGGTAGTCACCAATAAAGAACCTTTCCGCTCCATCAGTATTGCCTACACTATAATAGACAAAGACGTGTTTTTTTCCTTCAAAATTAGCTTTCATATATTATTTTCTTCGCTCATTTTTAATCGTTATTTTTTTAATGTTACATTAATAACACTGCAAAAATCAGCAATTAGCTAACAAGAGCCAACCGTTTTATTGATGATAAATACTAATTACAATAAACCTTTACATCTAAATTCAAGAAAGCAATCAGTTCTGCAGCTAGAAAATAACTTTGAAAGTCAAGCGATTGAAGTAACGATCGTCTGGACTCTTGAAGGTGAACAAAAATTCAGTTAGATTCATACGAAAATTCGACTGCTAAGACCTCCACGGCCAAACAAAGTAAATGGTACGAGTAGCAATACGTACACTCCACTGTGACTTAATGTTACATCGCACCCTCTCAGCCACCCCCGGTACGTTAAACAAGGACAGACTTTTCATGGCATTTTCATCTCCCAGCACAGACGTGATGGAACAAATACATGAATATAATACTAAAAATCTAGAATTTTCACCCATTTATCGCAAAAACGACTCAATTTCCACAAAGACTAGGTTTAGTTTGAGATGTCTGTTTAAATCTTTTTTGAATTCCTAAGGTAAAAAATTGACGGCACAATACAATTTGTGCTCAATACATTCCTGTGGAGAGAACAGGTTATAGGAGGCTACTCTAACGATAGGCTCTTTCGGAATGAGAGGTGGCATCGTCTGTCCTTTTCCGTTTCGGTGCATTGCGAAAGAGACGCAAGGTAGGGTGGTTCTCCACCCACAGCCGTCGCGGGAGGTAAAAGATTAACCCAGTTTTGTTATTTGTCCACTGTCAGTGGAGTGCCTATTCACAATGCGCTTGGAGTCTGGTGGATCCTCCGGCCGTTTAACGTAATTGTAAATGATTAATGTGTCTGTACCTCGGTGTAATAGCGACAAGAGATTGGGAACCGATGCCTTGCCATGATTTATGACCTCATATTGCGTAACCAAAGTATTATGTCGGTTTAAAACGAGAGCTTTTTTCTAGTGAATGAAAAAGTTTGCGTTAGATTTGAGACTAATACTGAAATAATAGAGACAGATCACACAAATTGAGCTAGACCCAAAATTAGTTGTGAATTTGTGATGGATACTAAATTAATGATACTCACGATACTAAACTGTATATTATAGATAAAATTATACAAATAAACACATTCAAGAGTAAGGTAAATCTGGTAAAGATTGTTTTCCAGCTTGGCTTGGCTGGGAACGAACCCGGGACCCAACGATAAAAGGCACTCACGGTACCACTGAGCCACCAAAATCGCCAAACCTTAGATTCGTTATACTTTAGACTTTTTGTATACTAATTACTAGCTTTTACCCGCGGCTCCGCCCGCGTTATATATAGCCTATATCCTTCCCTGTACCCTAATATGGGTGTATTGTTTGATGGTTACAGGTATGGCGCACCCGGCCTCCCGAGCTGCTACTTACTTATCCCCGGACCATCCAAGCAAGTAGCATCCCAAATACCTTTATTCCGATCCCACAATCTTATCAAGCAGATGGTTGGTTGTTAGGCGTAAAGATATTTGGGACTTAGACCCTTCCCATGCTTAAAAACCATTCCGATGGACAACAGCGTCGAAAGACTGCGTTCACAAACCAAGCGTTGTAAGTATGACATACCCTCAATGATGGAGAAGCCCTTTGTCCAGCAGTGGAGTCCTCGACGGCTGAGATGATGATGAGGTTCATTCTACGTGATTTAATTTATCTCAGATCAGCATGGTTTTAATTCAATGAGCAGTCAGTACCTATACCTAAAATAAATTTATAATAAAGTACTACCTGTAGCCATAAGCTTGCTAGGTCGGAGGTCCTAGTCAACACTGGAATTCCTCGAATAAATCCGTAAGCCCATGACAACCGTTTAAGATTTCCATTTAAATAAAAGTAAGTTATTAGCAATTTGTTTAATGAAAAATAAAAGGCAGTTGCTAACTGTTACCTGTCTTGTAAATCCTATTGATGTTGTGAACGTGATGTACTTTGGATGTTATACAAGCGAGCTCCTACGCTAAGTACATGCATACATATTACCATGCCTCTTTCCCATAGGGAGGGGTAGGCAGAGACTATGGATTTCCACTTGCTACGATCCTTACAAACCTCTTTCGCTTCAGCCACATTCATTACTCTTTTCATGCATGCTCGCCGGTTTTGGGTACTCCTTACATCTCCTTTTGCGAGAATGCTCGCAATTTGGTCGCGATAATTTCGACGAGGCCGGCCCTAACCGACTAAGTGGATAAAGATAAACCTTTAAAACCACATAGGGTGACCATGACCTTATCAAGACGTGGTCTACGCAGGTCATCCTTAACTGCCTGTCAAGTGATTGCAGCTATAGCATCAGGTGCGGGTGAAAAGGTGCATGAGAAAGTAACAAATTTCACATTCCCAATCCTTTCGAGCACATAGTATTCAAAAACCTTTATCCTGTTTCCTTAGTCCAAGAAAATCCTACCCTTTCCACGCTTAAAAAACGGTTTTGACAGGCAGCAGCCAAACAAACTGCGATTACCAACCCGTCTGCCAAGAGTGGTGAGTATGGCAAAATACTTGGGAGAGGCCGTGGGATTCTTATGGCTGATATGATGTGTAGAATTAATACACTGGGATATATAAAACGTGAGTTTTATCAATCAGAATAATCATCAAATAATTATAGGTAAGAATGTAATTTATAGGAAGAAACCTCTAATTTAAATAATATATTTTATAGGCAATAAACATCACAAATGTAGTCAAGTCAATGCTCAATTAGACCATAGGTCTTTTGCGCGTACGTTGCCAAAGGTTGCTTAAAATAAAAAAGGGTTTTTCTATGTCGTCCTTTGATAATTGCATGCAAAAAAAAATATTACAATAGTCAATACTGGGGGAAGCTCAGGGCTCCTCAAAGTCCAAGTGTTGGTCCAAGTGAAAATAATAAGAAAATCGAAGATTTTACATTACTTTTTAAGATTATGTGTTAAAGGCATTTGTTACATAAACAATTACTTTTGACAAATCGTTTTGTAAATCTTACTATGAATCTTTAATTTTATAATTGATTCATCTGGTACCTACATCGCGAGTTTTTCATTAAAAATTCAATTTGACGGCAATAGTCGCACAGCAAGGCCTATGTGGATTTCCCCCCCAGTATAACTTTACAACATTTTTAAGACATTTCCACCCTAAACATGGAAAATAACTTAGATTAACTATCCACTCTGACAAGTGACCTACTGCCCCGACATTTCAATTAAGTAACGAGCAAAAGCCCCTTGTATGTCACCACGAATGACCATTAGGTATTAAATTGTGTCATAAACGAAAAAATACTCATGATTCACCTTCTTGAAATCAATAAAGTTGAGGGCTCATAAGTTATGAATGCTACTATTAAGACTTTGATTTCAGGGTTACGTTTAATACCAAGAATGTAGGTTAGTTATGTTATAATTATAGTTTAGTTAAAGTTCATTCTCTGTCCTATTTGATGCCTGATTAGAAAGCATTTTTAGCATTTTAGCATCTCCCTGGCGCAGAAATTAACAAGCCAGCTATTGATACGAGGGATCCTGGGCTCGATCCCCGGCTAGGTCTTGGATCTATTATAAAATATGTATCGTTGAGTAATATCCTACGGCAGAAGTTTACAACTTGCTGTGGAGCTAGCTAAATATGAGTGATTTGATATTTATTTAGAAAGCATTCATAAATATACACAATGAGTTAACAAAACTCTGTCTGATTCTTAAATGAGCCGCTCAGAACGTCAATACGAACTTATACTATAGGACCAGCGCTGGGAACTCAAAAAAAAAAAACGACACTCCCGTACAAATCTGTTCAACCGACCAAAAGTTCTCAGGTCACGGGGATCAAACTCATACACTGATTGTGTCTTAAAAGTCAATAATTCAAATATTTAGTTTAGTGAGAAAAATACAAATTTATTTTTAACTCGAAACTAAATAATGCTTCCCGAACATAATATTTGTTTGCAATGGAATGGCTCAGGAAAAAGCTCAATACGTCTGTTCTATCTTGTTTTTGGTGTAACTAATCGTTATTTATATAATACTAGCTGTTACCCGCGGCTTCGCCCGCGTAATTTATAGCCTATGTCCTTCTCGGTACCCTTACCTAACCTAAACTAAATGCAAAATTTCATGATGATCGGTTCAGTAGATACGGCGTGAAAGCGTAACAAACAAACTCACTTTCGCATTTATAATATTAGTTGGGAAATTGGGATTGGGATATACGAGTAAAAGCTATGTACAAGTTCCATGGGACATATTCCATGAATCATTTGTGAACGTATCAATAATTATCCGAATGACCTAGCACCAGAAGGCGAAAATATGTAAGTCACTTAACAACACAACAGCTAAATTGGTACTTATAAAACTTTACATGTTCATCAATCCCAAATTCCCAGTAAATGTATAAGAGCATATGCTAACTTAAGTTAAATATCCAAAAAATACATGATTATAAAGGGACAAATCACACAGATTACTTACTAATACAGATTGCTGTTAATTAAGTGTTCTTAAAGAGAATCCGTACATTGCAGTCTTTATGTTATCTGTATCTTTCTATTAAAAGTCATTCTTAAAAAGAATACTATTGATAAAATCAACAAACCTTTACATAATTAGGTATTAAAATAAATGTGGTTATTATTGTATGTACTAAAATATATTTTTGGCCACGTTTTTCATAAATCGTTATACAGATCTCAGCAGAGCTTCAAGGAACTGTAACAATATCTTGTAAACAGACGGCAAATTTCCGAGAAACGGTCAAATAGTCGAGAATTTTTATTCTTAGAAAGCAAAAGAAAACAATAATGTTTTCTTTTGTTTGTGCTGAGGATTAATTACGTATTTATAGTATACTAGCTTCCATTCGCGACTTCGCCTGCGGCCCATCCATAAATTTGACGTTTCTGTTATTAGCGGCTGTGCGTGCGCCGATATGTCAGTCAGTGGAAACTTCTCCTTATATAAGTAAGTATATATATACATATATATATAGTCGTCTACGACATCTACGGAAAGACTTGAAGATATATATGGAAGTCGTATGAGACCTCTCCATGGCCTTTACCCGTGGTCCCACCAACATGTCCCGTGGTGGGTCCACGGCATCTGGCCAGCGTCAAGAGAGCAGGCCAAATCCTCTGACTGCTCTGGCTATTTAGCTCTGATACTACAGAGAGGCAGTGGAGACCAAAAAAGACCTAATAATGATAGATTAATATCCTATAGGTGATAACTAAAATAAAATCTATATTTTTTGGTAAAGCTTGTTAAAGCTTGCACTTGAAATGCCTGAATTCCAATACATTTTCAAAGGGTATATTTAGCAAAGACCCACACAAACTTACATCATATCCCGATATTCCCGATACGTTCACTGCACGCTCTCAGGTTTTTCTCCACCCACGCAAATTTTTCTTTTGTTTTCCGCCCCCATTAAACACGTGAAAGTAAAATATTCTCATCGATACATCGGTGAATTTAATTTACTTATGTAACAAAAGCGGTTTATGTAGTTCATGTAGGTATAATAGCATTTGGTTTATTAAATTTAATAGAGTGAAAGAATTTTCGTAATCATCACAGATTAGATAATATGGTAAGTCTATAGTATATAGTAACTAACTATATGTGAATACGATTTAATGGAGATATATAGATAAATATTTGAAAAAAAAAATAGTTTTAGAGTCATCTGTGTTTGTGGTTTTATAGTTTACCGAGAAATATTGATGAAATATAATATTAAAAAGCATTATAATATAACAAAGGAAATTTGTCTTTTTGTGCAGCATATAAATTCCAATGAAATGAAAGAGAGTCGGCTGCCATAAGAGGCAGTGATTACGCTAATTTAATAAATACAAATATTTTATTCCCGCGACTTAGTCCACGTGAATTATGGCCTGTATAACCTGTTTATAATGTCTTTTAGACTCTTTTTTATAGAGTTTGTACATTATGAAAGTGACATTTTGCTAAAGAGAGCAATTTGAAAAGAGGCATTTTGTGAAAATGACCTATTTTCGAGCGTTCACCATTTGCAAAAGTGAGGTTTTGCGTCACAACCGAATGAGTCAATGTTTTCTTCAGTGAGTACGTGAACAAAATGCCGGGGTTAATAGAAATATAAGTCAAGTATTATTTATCAAGAAATCGACACAATGCAACCCACTTACAAGGAGATTTACTTAAATAGCGAACGCACATAGCACAGAGTAACAAAAACCTCATAAACGCTCACTTAAAGTTAAAATTATATTCAGATTTCATCAAAAATCATATATACATGTTTTTTTCACGTATTGTTGACGTAGTACATATATCTCCATAGTTGGAATGCTCCATATATGTAATGTCATATATTTTTACTATTTTTAAATACCTACTATTGAAAATGGAACATTTGCGCTTATATAATATCTTAGATTATATAAAGCCTAGATAGACTCTATTAGCCTAAAAGCGTAGAAAAAAAGTAGTGTCCAACCCATAGTCTGTCATGCACACATACAGCTACCAATTTGCCGGATTTTGAGGGCATTCATTGACATGACGCGTGTGCTAACAGAGAGCTGTCACGCACACAAGCATTGAAAAATTAACCAGCTTTTTAATCATTGAAATAAAGGTATGACGGTATCTAGAGAGTATAGTCAAAGTGTTATACTACTGACTACTGTTGGCACCAATCGGAATAACGGGTCACTTCTGTATTCTCTACAGTTTATGGTACGTGTCTACAAATCAGTTATTTTCAGATGGATAAATCGGGAGTTTACATCGATGAATACCTGTCTCTCCGGTGTGGGATCCCGTATTATCCTATGAGTAATATGTGCAGGAATTTTTAAGTGAATGTTTACAGTTGGCAGTATTTTTAGTACAAGATTTGATTACTTTATGAAATTCTGATCATAATTTAACTGTTTTATTTTTACATTATGATATGATGTTATAGAAAGTTTTTCTTCTTTATTTCATCATCGTTGAGAGTTTTTCCGCTCTGTAACGTCCATCACGGGCATCGCTATAACCATAGAAGTATGAAAGACGAAAATTTTTCTTTTAAATCTATGGCTATAACAGTATTCCTGCTGTAATATGATTTGTCAAAGTGTATCCAGCCGGCCACCTGCCTAAAGCCAACCCGCAATGGGTATTTCGAGTACCGCTGACAAAGACAGACCTGTGAAGTACATGTATTTGCTCGCGCCGGAAATCGAATCAGGTAGCATCAAACCTATGTAGTGCGCTGGCGTGTTAACCGTTGCGCCACGTCAGAATTTAAATATATGTAAAAAAAATGTTGATGATTTTTTGACGTCCTCCTTGGTGCAGTGGGTAACACGCTAGCCTGCGTTACGAGTGGTCCCATAGGGACAAATCACACAATTGGGCTAGACCCACAAGTAAGTTGTGAACTTGTGTCGTAGGATAACTAAGTCAAACATACTATATGTTATAATAGATAGGTACATAAACAGATAAACATCCAAGACCCAGACCAATCTGAAAAAGATCGTTTTCCATCATGACTTGGCCGGGGATCGAATTCGGTACCCCTCATGTCAGGCTGGCGTGTCAACCAATGGGTCACGGAGGCTCTCAAAAATAGGACCTAACTACCTAATAATAACTATAGGCTAATTTTTAATAGCTAAGAGGCTAAGTTCAGTACACTAATGAGTTAACATTTTGAAATCAGACTAACTCGTAAACCATGGAATATCCATCTGCGACATATACATTTATTCGAGTGGCTAATTCTCAACGACAGACTCGCAATTAAACGAACAAAGCAAAACATCCAAAAGCGATACCAATCTCCATCAAGAGCAATTTTCTATTTGTACCCGACGTAAAATTACGCAGATAAAAACATAAAGATTGTATAAAATAGGGAGCGCCTTACACCCGCGACTTAACCCGTCTGCGATTTAAAAATCAGGAGGAGGGCGAGTGCCGACCCTCCGCTGCCCCCGAAGGGTTGAGAGAGGGGACAGAACTGAAGAAAACTGTTATTAAAACACGAGAGATTATATTAAAGGCTGCTTGGCGAGAATTACTTGTGAATATTGTTGGCGTTCTTTAAAAAGTGTGAAAGAAGTTTTAGTTTTTTTATAATAAGCTTTTTTAACTTGTGTCATATAAAATATCAATACTGCTGGGTTAAGATTTTAATGTTCATTAACGTATGGTTAATTTGTTTATGAGAATGTATTTAACTATGTTTGTATGCGTTTTTATCCCACTGTGACTTCTAAATGTCTGAATAAATTTGAATGAGCGATACGATATCTATATCGTTAGAATCCTTTTACATATTATTCCAAACGACGAAGGCTTTTATTTTTTACAAGACAGCCATTATTTTTTTAAAGATTTTATTATATATAGTTAATTAAAAAGTTTTCTTAATTATATTTATTTTCAGCTTTTAAAAAGGCTAATTTTGTGACTCACTTAATTTTCATTTTAAAACCTTTTCAAGGTAACATTACAACCCTATTGACTACACCACTAAAGAAGTTAAAACTCTAACACAGGGTTGAATAGTGTGCAGTCCAATTCACTTGAAAACTTATAGAATACGAAACAAATTGAGCAGCACTAGTAAGTTGATATTTGAACTCAATATTTATTTAAATTAATATATATTAATAATAATACCTCTCTACTATATCTCATCATCATCATCACGTCTTTTTTTAGTCTCCACTGCAGGAGCACGACCCTCTGTACTGCCAAGCAGTCACACGATTTGACTTACTACTTTATCTAAAACCGAAAAAAAATTAGAGCTTTGTGTGAAAGTCAACATTTTTATACATAAGTATTCAGCCACCGAGGCAATTGGTATAGGAAAGTCAAAACTTTGGGAATGTTGTGGGTCTATTTACACGCTGTTTAGAAGATAAAATATAACTACAAATTATTGATAAATGAAATAACATTATTCAACTCTATTATTCAACTTAAAACCACTAAAAGACTAAACTCAGGGCTGCCCATCGAAATCTGTGAGCGTTGTGCGAAACAAATGGAAGTGCTAATACTGGGGGCAATACGGCTAGTATAATTTAATCCGGGCGCGGCGGGGCATCTCGGGAAAATCTATAAATCTGCCGCCATTAGACCGCTCCCCGGGACTCTTATTTACTCCGGGCACAAATTCAGATGACAATGTTTTAGGGGAAGAAGCTGTGTAACTGCCCGCGTTAGGGTTGGCAACTTCTTAAATGTTTACTCTTGTTGACAGCTCTGTTAAATTAATGTTGTCGAAGTAGTAGAAAGTTTTGAAAGTAGATATTGTTTATGTTATAATGATTGTTCATATTGTTGATGTAAGAAAGATTTTGCTTTGCTTGTACTTTTTTTACTTGGTTTTAATATATGTAATTATATACTAAAATGTATTAAGGAATTGCTGTTATTCACTAGAGTATAAATGTGACATTTAACGAAGAAATTTATATATTATATTTTTATATAATACTTAGTTCTTGAAAAGTTTCCAAAAAAATAGTTACTGAAGAATCAATTATTTATTTTTAGATATTATGCAAGATAACATTGATACAGCTTTTTAAACGTTCACTTTTTAATAAATTCTCGTAGGTATTGTTTTATTAGTGAAGATTTGATCAACAACATAGGCTATAATTTTTTTGGTAAGGATTCTTCCTATATTTTACACATCTCTATCTGTTCAGGCATTTAGAAGTTATCTTATACTATGTATACGATACTTTTCAATTTTATTTAATATTGAGAGGTAACCCTAGGAAGTTTCCCTCCTCCCTTGATTACCGATCGCGTCGGGGCGAGACGTATCGACTGCTCAGTTTAATTCCATCTTATTTTCAAGCAATATTAGTATATTTAGATTATACATTTAAAAAAAATACTGCTAGCACCGTTTGTTATACATACGTTACAAATACTTATATACACATTGTGAAAAAATTATAATGAAGATTGAAAAACCATATCTGAGAACAAAAATACAATCTAACCATTAGGTTAGATCGTATTTTTGTTTTAAATTTCAACAAGATCAAGAAAGAAAATAAACATAACCCTAAGTTAATTACTAAAATCCATTTAAAAAAAACTGAATCGTTAATAATCCCAAGTAGTATTATAAAGGCGAAAGTGAGTTTGTTTGTTTGTTTATTTGTTTCACGCTTTCACGCCCTTTCTACTGAACCGATCATTTCGAAATTTTGCATACACGTTGTCTGGAGTACGGAAAAGACATAGGCTACCTTTCATCCCGGAGAAAAGTACTGTTCCCGTGGGATCGACACTAACAGCCGTGGGTGAAACTTAGTTATAATATAATTATCACAGCTTTTTTTATTTCTATATGTCTTTCCCTTTCATACAGAACAAGGGAACTGTAATGATGTAAACATCTGGTCTGCTACTTTTTATCATTTATAAACGACGACAACCCTACCTCATCTCATGCCACCCCCGTCAAATCCCAAGTCTGACCGGCGACTTATTGACGATGATGATGCATTGTATCAGTCAAAACTCAAAATACATCGCGTTCTTTACATACATCGACTAAGTAAATCGATGTAATAAACGCGATGTATTTTGACGGTAAAATGCATACTTACGTGGATTTTGGAGGTAAAAATGATAGCATATCGCTATTAAATTTTTTTAAAGGTTAAGGTATGTTTATGATTTATTTTGAAACTACTTTAAAACTTTCGCTTTGCATATTAAGCGTTATAAATAAATTAAATGCCGAATGATCAGTGACCACGGTCACTGATCAGTCAGCATTTAATTTATCAGGTGACAGATTTCTATATAATATCTTCGTTTTCATACAGAACAAGGGATCTGTAATAATGTAAACTTTCTCGTCTGCGCCTATTATTTAAACAACGACAACCCTACCTGATTTCATGCCACCCCCGTCAATTCCCAACTCTGACCGGCGACTTATTGACGAACAGTGTTCCTCTGTCTCTTTGTTGCCGTACAAACGAAAAGCAGTTGATGTCATTATTCTACCTTCATTGTTGAAACCGCTAGACAATTCGATGCACCTAGTTAATGTAGAACGCGATAATTTTTGACGGGAAAATGCATACGTAGATTTATGAAGGTATTTTTTTTATATTAACGATATGCTATCATACAAAAAAAGGTTGAGTTATGTTTATAATTATTATTTTTTTACTACTTTAAAACGTTCGCTTTGCATGTATAAATAAATTTATATATTAAATGGCGACTGACCAGTAACCCCGGTCACTTGTCAGGCGGCAGATTTCTATATATCTTCGTTTTCATACAGAACAAGGGATCTGTAATAATGTAAACTTTCTCGTCTGCGCCTATTATTAAACAACGACATCCCTACCTCATTTCATGCCACCCCCGTCAATTCCCAACTCTGACCGGCGACTTATTGACGAACAGTGTTCCTCTGTCTCTTTGTTGCCGTACAAACGCAAAGCAGTTGAAGTCATTATTCTACCTTCATTGTTGAAAACGCTAGACAATTCGATGCACCTAGTTAATGTAGAACGCGATAATTTTTGACGGTAAAATGCATACGTGGTTTTATG
This sequence comes from Rhodophaea formosa, assembly GCA_963082605.1. Lineage (NCBI taxonomy): Eukaryota > Metazoa > Arthropoda > Insecta > Lepidoptera > Pyralidae > Rhodophaea > Rhodophaea formosa. Next base: position 16,739,274 of record OY720206.1, read on the forward strand.
AAGGTTAAATATTTTTCTGATAGAGCTTTGCTTGGAGTGTGGACCTAGGCCAAATCCTCTGACTGCTCTGGCTAATATTTATGGCTCGGGTAGTGCAGAGAGGATCGTGCTCCTGCAGTGGCGACAAGGAGAAGAAGAAGAAGAAGAAGTGGAGACTAAAAAAAGACCTGATGATGATGATAGCGATATAGGTATTTTTTATTTCAAACTCTTACTGGACAACGTAACAAAAAATTGTTTTCTATTTAATTAAAAAAATAAATTGCCACTATTTTCGTTTCCCATACAACTTTTATTTGACATGGGTCATAAACGATTTTTTTTCCAACCAACAGCTACAAAAATATCACAATAACTAACAAATATAGTAACATTAAAGCCAATTATCGGTCCTCACTTCTTTATACATTAGGGAAGCTACCTTTCATCAAAATAAACTTATTCGGAGTCGCAGGCTGATTTTTAGATCATTACATTTGTTGTGTATGCTGTTTCAAATTATTTATTGTATACGAATCAATGCTTCACACAAAAAAGATGTCTTTCTCATTTAAAAAATGTTCATCTGACCGGACCCTAAATATAAATACATACCGTAAATATCGTTACTAGCTGTTACCCGTGGCTTCGCCCGCGTTTTATATAGCCTATGTCCTTCTGAGTACCCTAAACTATGTGTATGCAAAATTTCATAATGATCGGTTCAGTAGATACGGCGGGAAAGCGTAACAAACAAACGAATAAACATACAAACAAACTCACTTTCGCATTTATAATATTAGTTAGCAAGGATTAGGATTAGGATTCAATGTAACACCTTTATTATTTACTTGCTTTCACCTGCAACTTCGTCCGCGTAATTTTACCGAGTTAAAAAGTACTCTATATCTTAATTCAGTTGATACTCTATTCTTGTGCAAAATTTCATTCAAATCCGTTCACCCGTTTTTGCCTTTCGCATTTATAATATTAGTAGGATTCCCAGAATAAAAACGAAAATCAATACCACGTGCGGACAATATGATACATCTAAATAGCATCAAAATCCGATGCACTGCAAGTGTGAACACCACAATATGAGCGTCACCCTCGAAGGGTCGGCAGGCGGGGAATCATTCCGCGAATGATACTCCGAAAGCTCAATCGGAACGATATATCGGTTTGGTCGAACGCTAATCCAGTTATGCAGGGCAAAGAGTAGTATCTCTAGAAATATAGAAGGTTTTTTGATAATTCTTACAGTCATATCGGTGTAATTTTGAACTTTTGGCTTTGGTTGGCCTGTGAGTTGACTTTTCACGTGAGTAACCCGTGAGACCATTATACAGCGTGTAAATTGACCTTCGACATTTCCTTCAATCAATCAATCAATCATAATCAGTCATTATGAACAACACATTCACAGCAATGCGTTGTTGAGTATGTTGTAGTCGGGATTCCGTCATGGGCATAGCACGGTTTCAGCGCTTCTTAGAGGGGATGTCAAATGGAGTGTTCTAAGGTTACAGTTTTGGCACTAGATCATGATATACTACTAGCTGTCTTCTCTCATCTTAAAATTTCTCCTTCGGCTCTAGAACGGTTCTCTTCTTATCTTGAAGGACATCAGCAGTCGGTCTGTATTGATAATTTGTCATCAAATTGGCGTGAACCACATACTGGCCTTCCTCAGGGCGGCATTCTCTCTCCCCTTCTTTTCTCAATTTTTATTGACTCCTTTATGAAAAATCTTCAGTGTTCGTATCATCTGTACGCCGATGACCTGCAGCTTTATACAAAGGCCAGGGTAGATGAGTTTGGGGTAGCCATTAACCAATTTAATACTGCTTTAAGGTCACTTGGTGAATGGTCACGCAGGTTTGGTGTTAGACTAAACCCAAATATATGTCAGGAGAGAAAAGTTGTTCATAGTGACGGTCTGAGTCAACCCTTCAAAGGAATGTCGAGGGTAAATTTATACGGTGTATAACGGTCTCACGGGTCACTCACGTGAAAAACCTGCTCACAGGCCAACCAAAGCCAAAAGTTCAAAATCAAACGGATTTGACTATAGGAATCATTGAAAAACCTTCTATGTACTACTCTTTGTCCTGCGTAACTGAATTAGCGTTCGACCAGACCGATATATCGTTCCAATTGAGCTTTTGTAGTATCATTCGCGGAATGATTCCCCGACGCCTGACCCTTCGAAGGTGACGCTCATATTGTGGTGTTTACACTTGCAGTCTATTTAATTTTGATGCTATTTCGATATATTTTTCGAGTCCCCATCATTTTATTGTCCCATAGGAAAAGTTTTTTTTATTTAACTTCATACACATACAAGTATAGTGGTGGACTTAAAGCCTATGGCTTCATCTGCCAGTCAACCAACTGGGTGATGTTAAGAATTATTGAGGAAGTACAAAGTTTCGAAAATTAAAGAGTAGAGAAAAAACAAAAATTTAAACAAACTTAATTGATAAACTACATACAAATGTAAACGCTAGTATTATATACAATGCAGCAAACACATCATTATTTTTGTCCCTCTTTCTGTTATAAATAGTGTTCAATATCTTTTCTGCATCATAAATACTCTTTGTATGCACTGCTTCTATATTTCATGCAGCAGATTGGTATTGGCGTTTGGAACCTGCCGCCCCAGCCTCCTTACACGAACGAAATGCAACACATACATTCTTACTATAAAATCTTGTATTCAAATTGTATAGGATAATCTATACATATAATAAAACAGTAAAAATATTTTGTCTGTACATTTAGTATTTTTGACTGAAATAGATAGAGGGACAATTAAAAAGAATAATAGAATGCAATCTAAAAAAAAGCATTAGAATTTCTCGTCTGTCCGTCTATCTGTCTGTCTGTCTGTATGTATGATCACGTTTATCTCCGGAAATATTGGACGGATTCGAATTATTCTTTTTTTGCTATATAGCTATTAAGCCGGGGCAACATATGAGGTAGAAATGATTTTGAAAGATAGAACGAACGTGATAGAACACGGCAGATAAATCTAATGATTTCGCCACTAAAAGGAGAGGGGTCTTTTTAGGAAAGTTGACATAACAAGTAATTCACGAGCATATTACTTGATTTATTCCAACATAATAAATCCAACATTACATTGTGTACCAATATGTTGCCATATTTAATATTGTAACACATTATATATAATGCTATTCTTATAAAATTACTCTGATAAGAGGCAAAACAGGTCTATTCTAACGGCAATCTTGCTTGTTGAGTTAGCGCAAGCTTACATAGAATGATCCATAGCTTAAAAATTACTAATATAACGTACTATGATTCATACATAATTATATGAAATCTGTCATACCAGACTCACGCTACTATATCATTAACTGTATGATCAGGTCACTGCGTTACACACTACTATGCATCGATATTTCATAGGAACGGCAATATCGGTTTAAACTATGTAGAGCCTGGCGCGGCACATGCGGATGCGGACTTTACGAGCCGCCCACGAGTATAAATAATAATTGTGGACGAGCGCCGTTTTATAGAAAAGGTAAAACTACGATACAAAAGATCAAATTAATCCCCTATTAGATGTTTTCTTATACTTTTTTGTAACTATATTATTTAACTATTTTTTTGCACTTTTGTTGTATTACTATCCAACAAATTAGAAAACTGACGGTTAAAATGTAGACTTACAATATGTTTTTTTAATATGTACGATCCTAATCCTAATGCTAACTAATATTTTAAATGCGAAAGTGAGTTTGTTTGTTTGATCCGCTTTCACGTCCTATTTACTTAACCAAATCATGAAATTATGCATACACCCCATGTGTATGCATAATTTCATGATTATTTTTATTAGGGTACTGAGAAGGATATAGGCGAAGCCGCGGATAACAGCTAATTGTAAATATATTGAGTATGATCTCTCTCATCTAAGCGTTTTCCCGATTGCATCTTTAGGTGTACGGCTTTGGGTCCCGGAGCATTTGACATAAAAAATACTTCACGTACACATAGCTTTAAAACTACTGATAATAAATATAATACAAGAATTTTCATAAATTTTGATGTAATACACATGTACCTATACCAAACAACAGTATGGTTAGGTCACTACGGACACCTACTCATTATGTATGTGTTGTGTATCGATATTTCATGCGAACAAATATATATCGGTTTAAACTAGCCAGTCGCAGCACATGCGGACTTTACGAGACGCCATCGAGTGAAAATGAGTATTTTCTGAAATGCGAGCCACCAGATGGCAGCAGTGAAGCGTCGAGTACGATGAGCCGCTGTCATTGGATACTTAATATTTGACAATTAGCATCAACTGATAGATTGTTGCCCAATCACAGCTTAACAGACCTGACGCCTCAGTGCCGCCCCAGCTTATTTCAGGACACCCTCATTGTGGATGAGCGCTGCTTTATGGAAAAGATAGTATAAGAATAAATCGAATCAAGAAAATACCTACTGAGGTGTAACAAGCTTATAATTTGTAACACTTCAGTAGCTTTCCCAGCCCCGATGTTAATGTGTGTCTGTTATCAAAACTTGCAAGTTAAATTTGACTGACTTCACGGTGTCCATTTGAGCTGGAATTTTGGACTTAGGTATAAATCAAAGACATTGCCAAAAATTATGTGAACGAGCTGATCTGATGATGAAGAAATTTTCAATGCTAAATAGTTCTATCACCTGATTAAGCAGGCTTCCAAAAAGACTTTATCCACAATTTTTTTAAATAAATATTATTGGCTGCCGATCACCTGGCTATAAGGATGCCCACTTAAATGTAACAAGATACAGAGGTAAAGGAAGGCCGAGAAAGTCGTGGAGGGAATGCGTAAGGAATGACATGAAGGAACGGTAAGCAAGTACCGATTTCGCAGGAAATAGAAAACTTTGGAGCGAATTGACATACAGAGCTGACCCTTACCAGGAAAAAATAGAAATCAAATAAATAAGAGATCTTACAGAGAGGGCTGGCGTATATTGTGGCCAATAGATTAGCATTGCCGTACAACGTGGCAATGCTGCCAGCCATCTGGGCACGCTGTTACAGGGCAACAAGCCATCATGTATATGAAATAAGAAAGTTTATTTAAGTTTATTTTCTGGACATCATGAGACGGAAAGTGAATTTGGACTCTTTCTGTCATCTTTTTGGGGAGTAAACAATAACAATTAACTCACGCTCAAGTCGTAATGACTTATTAATGGGATATCTTAGGATTTACAAACCTTATGGACATTTGGGCAAAACAGATATGCCTTTACTGAAGTAGTTATGACCGTAGCCTATATTTTAAGGGATAAACACTAAGCCTATCTGACACAATTTTTGTACACCAGAAATGGTCAAACATTTAACTCTCATGTTTAACCTTCATTACACACTGTAAAACACATATTTGACAAGTAAACGTATCTTTATTATTATAAAATATGATTATTTTTATATTAAACTCTAAACTGCCAAATATTTCGCCAACAAAAGCAATGATTCACCTCTGTATGGGCACATTTGCAAGGCATACGGCGAGGGCTCGTCACAATCATCTCGCGTCCACAATGGAGCCCCTTTCAATCTCCTCTGTAATAAATAAAGGGGCAATAAAAAATACGAGGCACATTCGACGGTGGCTCCCTCACTACTCATATTCCTAGTTGTATAGTTATACATATTTTTAGTGGACACCCCTTTGGCTCGAATTAGGGTTAGTAACTTGAGAATGATCTTCAATGATTCATCTTCAATTTATGGAACTAATAAAAAAATTGTGGGAAATTGGCAGTCTATGAATTTATAAGTGTAGCAAGTGACAACTCCGTTTGTTCCAAATGATTTATTTTCAATGGAACGAAAGCAGTGGGCCCCGTAATATTCGTGTATCCCTTGGAGTATCTAGTGTATCCCCTTAATAAAGGTGTTTTATCTTTTTTTTAACCTTATTTACAGGAAACTAATTAAAACATTATTTTTTTCATCAAATTATGAGATGAAAAGTAGATCAAACATGGCTCAGAGTTCTTTGGAGAGTCTCATGTGCCTAACAAAGCCTAATAATAGGCTTACTTGGTTTCAAATTCATGAAATTAACTATAACTGGATGTAAGTAATAATTAATAGAACAGCTTTCGTATATTATGATTTCTTTTTTAAGTTTATTGTTCCAACTGAAAATATTTTCTAACAGCTTACTAAGCTTATTGAGATGTTTATTTTGATCGATTGCTTAAGTTACGAGTTCAAAATACCCATAAAGGGACACGGCGGCGTTGCAAACACTCACGAGTATGTACACCCACCCCAGATGGAAGACAGATATTATGTAAAACCTAACGGGAGTCACTTCAATCAATACACGTTACTAGATGTAAAAGCTTTCTTCTCAGCCAGCCAAGCAAATCTAGACTTTGGATTAAAGTTTTAAGGTTTATTCTTGTGGTGAGTGGAAAAGAGATTTTTTCCAGACAATGTTCACAACAAACACCCTGTCAAGGAATAATCGCCCGTAAGTCGTGGTAAAACAATACAGTTTAGAGATTTAGGATGCGACGGAAGAGTTAGTTTTTTGTGAATATCAAAATATGAGCCCCCTTTTACAATCCCATTGTGTCCGATATTGATCCTCTTAATAGTTTGAGCTGGTCCGCGGTGTCTTAATAAAAGGGATGGATGATGTATGTTTTGTATTAAAATGATGGGTAATATGTGACTTCGAGGTAAAATATTACTTTTAACAAGTTTATGTTTGATAGGTATGTTAAGATCTTTCTTTGCCAAATCGTTAAACAATTAAATCACTTTCTTTGCCTTACAGCAGGCCTATTTGCTAACATTGACAACTACGGTGTGCAACGTTTTAATAGTCATTTAATAGCATCCTTTACGGTTTAAGAACTTAAATTAAAATTGTTCATTCATACGGAAACCGTAATGAATATTAAAGTGACCGAAACGATGTACACCGTAGTTTTCAAAAGTTGGCAAATAGGCCTGCCACAGATTTATATATTAAATCTGTGAGGCCTGCAGATTCCGACCTACCAGTACCTTCAATAAGAACTTGTACCTACCTAGGTTGATCTTTATTTATTAAGATTTAGATTTTTGTTAAATATTTCTTTTTTAGTTAAGGTTTTTATTTTAAGCCAATGCGTACTGGAAATTGTTCAAAATTTTAGCTGCTGCTTGCTGTACCCTACGGCTGTACCTCATTTGTGTGTGTCCTCGTCAGTGTTCATTTAAAGGTCAAAATAAACACATTATATGAACAAAAAAATAAACAGAGATTGTAAGTAAATCTGTTAATTGCACAATTCTTAAGGTACCTATAAAATTTGGAAGTTCTATTCGCAACGAAACATTGACCACTTCTCTTTAAATAAATACAGCCAAAACATTTAGTGAACCGAGTGTAAACCATCGCAGTAGCCTTTAAGGTCGATTAAGGGCATTAACTCAATATGTGATATATAAATCACAACATGTTTAGTAAAACCATTATCACAAGTATCACTCATTCAAAAGTCTACGGAAACTTCTATGTAGCCGCGGCTCATTGGAGTTTAAGGGCAACAAGGTGCGATTTCCGCCTGAATAAGTCCATAGGAGACAAACCCGCAAGTTGTCGTAAAAGCTAATATTATAGTTTCCCACTCACAATTAATTATATTCAATAATCCGCAGTTTCTAATGGCCCTATAATTGAGGCGGGTCGCATCGGGGCAGAGCGCATCACATTGGCGTGAAAATTGAGTAGTTTGTATGTTACAGTGTACTCGTATCGGGTCGCAAACTATGTATGTAATAATTTTACCATCATATCGTACGGGTTTTTAAATATGAGAATAAACTAATGAACCCCGATGACCGGAGTCTTATAGGCCTCAGACATAGTTTTGGGTCATGATCATTTTCAAAGACCGGGACCGACTATTTATTTGCTCTCCGAAGCACGAATCATCTTTATCATCAAACAATCAGGTGATCAGTCTGCAATATCTTTATCAAACTAGAACGACAACACGAAGTTGTTATCCCCACCGGGATTCAAACCCACGACCTCTGTAGTGAGATCTAATTCCTCTTACCAGTCCACCACGGAGGCAACAATTTTTACCGACACCTGCATTTATAGCATCATAAATATAAAAAATATGGGAAACATACCAAGCAAAATATGTAATTCTTCTCAGCATGGCCCTTGCCGCAAGTCACAGCGAGCCAGGCTCTACTTTGAGTAAATAATAGAATAATAGAAATATATATTTATAACCATCATCATTTAGCACATCTTCCGCCCACTGCTGAGCATAGGCCTCTCTTCGCTTCCGTCATCCATCTCTGTCTTGTGCTGATATTATACAGGAGCGACCCGCGAATTTGACTATATCGTCAACCTATCTCATAGTAGAACGTCAAATAATTATTTCACCTGTTTTAGGCCACCATTAGGTAAAATGCCATACTGCACATAAATTGGACGGCAGAGGCTTAGGTTGATTACTAAAGCCCGTTGCGGCCCGTGCTGTTCCGACCCGCCTAAATTTAGTCACACCTTTATTCTTTCAACAGTTTTGAATGATCCGATTAAAAGTTGAATACCGATTAATTTATGCGATAACTAGCCGTTGAAACGTGTTTGTTTATGATAAACAAAATACACGTTTAGCGAGCATTAACATAATAAAAACGATATTAGATGTTATCGTTTTACTGCTAATTAAGTAGGTTTAACTGTACGTTGTAACAAAGATGTTATGATTTTCATAATTAACTTAAAGCGCCTTTGTGTAAGCGATGTAATGTGAAAATAGAATTGTTTTAATATAATAAATGGTGTGTGAATTAACGTCTGATTACGCAAATACTTTCGTTTGAATTTTTTACCGCGGATGGATTTATTTACCGGATGTTAATCAATTATTATTATCATTAAGTATTTAAGGAATGTGGTTTTATAATTATTTATCCACAGAACACTTATGTAACAATGATTTTGTTGATTTGTAAATTATTTTCATTAATAATACACGCGAAAGTATTAAATTATCACATCATTTGGTAAATTTTAACAAGTAAGGAGTCTTTATGATGATCATGATTGTTTTATTATATATTTATTTGTGTGAGTAAGTGTCGCATTTATAAAGCTGCCTAAAGGCCATCATTGATAACAGCCGAGACCAACTGCTTAGCGTGCTCAACTAATTATGGAGGGGATCGAGATATTTTATGCCACTTGCGGTCACCTATCCCAATAGAGTCTGCATCCATTGGGGCTTAACATGCGTAAGCTCTTATAATGCTGACTTTCTCTGGACCATCTGGCGACGTTGTTTATTGTTAAATGAGTTATTACCTAGCTCATAGTGAGCTTACACAATTTCACAAGGTGTTAAGGTGAGGGCAGATTGCACTCAACCTTTGTAGACAACATCACCAAAGGGCACATAGGAGGGATGGACCACGTTGCCTGATGGGCCAAAATAGCATGCATAGCATAAATAGCCGATTTGAGAAACAATGTCAAAAGCCTTTGAAAAGCATCCACTTTCGTCTTTTGCCTTATGGATCGAAAGATGCGTTGTCAGAGAGACCTATCCTGGATCCAAGTCACCAGGGAACACCGGGCCATCATCAGTAGTCCGATTTAATCCTTCTCTACGCATTCTATTTCGGAGGTGGCGAGTGCAAGGGGGTCGGAGAGTGGGATTCCTATGGCTATTCGGAGCCGGAGTGGTATCGGAGTCGTATGTTTTAAGGGATTCGCGCCCCTTTATATTAAAAGGGTGACTTTTATACATCAACATGAACAACCTTAACTGTGAGATCAATGCTGGGAACTCAAAATTATTGCGAAATTTTCATGCAAAAGTAATCAGCCACCTGGACACTTAGTATAGGAAAGTCAATAAATTTTGGTCAATAAGGAAAAGTTGTTCATATTGACGGGCTGAGTCACCCCTTAAAGGGTATGTCAGCGGTCAATATACACGCTGTAAAGGTTCATCCCGCTCCCACCTCCATCTTACGTTACTATTAATAAGGTTATGTAAGTGAATTGGCTTTCAATTAAGTAATAATAGAAATGATAATCTAAATACAAATAATAAAGAAACCTACTTATTTATTATTAAAAGCGTATCGTTCCGCTATTAGTACGAGTTCGCGCTACGGGGTTGCATACGCGAATGGCTAAGCTACGCCGTAAGCTACGTACGTTACGTAACCGCGTAACGGGCCGGTCGATGACCCGCAGGCGACCTGCGCGCGCGTCGTCGCCCTACCAGACCGACTAGTGCGAGAATAAATAGTATAGAAGAGACTGTAGGCATTTCAATCGATATAAAATGTAATAAGGGATAGACAAAACAATTAGATATATTTTTCATTTCAAGCACTGTATCATAATCCTAATGATATAATATGTCACAAGCCAAACATAGTTAATTAGACCTCTGGCGAAAGAGTTTTTCATTTAAGTAATGAATGATTCAGAGATTTTGCTCAGTCAGAGTCAGCCAGAGTATTTAAAAACTCAACCAAGTCTAAGTGGAAAGTATCACCATGCTTGTCCTACCACCTACACACGAGGACCTTTACAATGCCACTGGTAACGCTCTGTCAGTGGCAAAGTTCTGGTCAACACAGATAAATGTAATTCGTCCGTGTCGACACGCTAAGAAGAAGTGAAAAGTGTGTCTTGGTAAATAATGGACAGCCAATTGTTTGATCATTATAACATAAAAAGATGTTTTTAAACATAATAAGATCATTATAACATAATAAGACAGGATTCTCATCATGTCCGTTCGCAAATTGTAAGGCAGAGAGTAGTGACAATATTCATTACTCATTTCTCTCGTGAAAATGGGCAGCAGCATCAGATCCGATATAAGCCAAGCAAACTGTGCTCACCAACGGTTTGTCAAGCGTTCACCACGCTTATGGCCAAATGGGTTATTTGGCTAATACCCTTATGATGACAATACCTGGGGGAGACTTGTGCCCAGCTGTGAACTTCTTGTGGCTGAGACGATGCGTTGATCAAAAGATTTCGAATCCTTCGTTTTTTTTTTAAGAACTAAAATACGTATTTCATAAAAAAATATAATCTTAAGATATAAATTAGTTGAAAAGCACGCTGAACCTTTCATCTTTGCGACATACACAGGCGATAGCCATTAAAAACTGTGTAAACCCTACTGCACATAATACTCTATGGAGGTAGCACTAGGTGTTTCATTCTCGTTAACAGATCTGCCCTGCGCCATGGGATGCCAAACAACGTGACGTTTATGGCTTTTATTATAGCCATTGTTAGGACTCAGCGGTACCAATAATTGGCCTTTAATTTATTCTGGACCTAGCTGTTAAGTTCGTGAATTATTGTGTCGTAACGCTTTCTACGGATCGTCCGGATGGTTTACACATCGTGATTTATCTTTTATTGTTTGAGGTCCGTCAACATTTCTTGAGAGATAGATTTTTTTTCTTCTTTCTAACGGATGAATTAAAATGTTTGCAACGATGGCTGAGAGTGTAAGCACAATAAACACTACGCATGTAAAAGAACCCCGGGCGCAGTCACCACTTGGATGGGTGACTACAAGTAGCATAAAAATATCTTGAAATCGTCCATGCTTTGGAAGGCATGTTCTTTATTTGTAGCAGTAGTTATACTTTGTCAAATACCTTGAGGCAGCTTGAAAAATCTGACACCAGTGTTAGCCACTTGCACACACGAAAAACGGACGAATATATATGCTGATGGGATGGCTATAGGGTTAATAATCCCTGTAAGAGACGATAAGTTTATGACTATGATTGTCTTAAATGTTAACTTCCGCCTTGTTAAATCCTTTGTTTTAGTGTTTTAGTCTTGAAAAGGTAATGGACAGACACATATACTTAATATAATAAAGCTTGGCATTTAAATAAACGTAAGAATGATTGAAAAAACTAAGTGACGGACAGAAAGTAACGTTATATTCTCAAACACTAAGAATTTGGGAATCCGTTGCCAAGCAAAACATCATAACTGATGCACAATGGCATCAAATTGAGAAAGCGTGACAGTGCCTACTTCCTTTATATGTGGAGTACAAAAAGAGCTATGGCAAATCACCATCACGTCGACTTTCAGCGGGGGATTATTTGATTACTTTATTTGCCGACTTTCCAAGTTTTTCCAATGTTACCTTATGTAGTACAGTTACTTTAAATCTTATTAAGTTAAGATCGTGATTTTGGTGCCAAGTATTAGATTTTTTTTCTTTTAAAGGTTTCCGCTTTATTATTTTTAATACTTCAGAACTTATATAACGGAAAGAAAGTGATAACTCTTGTAACAAAGTTAAGCATTTTATTGGTCCATCTTCATAATTTTTCGTTACATCTATAGTATTTGTAGGGCAGTCAGAGGATTTGACCTACACTCTTCATGCTGGCCAGACGGGTTGGAGAGTTCTATTTGATGTTTATAAGCTTTGTTAAGCTTGTGTTTCCTAAGTCGCCTTCTATGACATCCACGGGAAGACTTGGATTGGTCCTATTCTAATCTGCCAGGAACCACACGGTGGAATAACATTCTTACTAACTGCTATCTATTAAACATCTGCAGTCCTACTGTTCAGCAACACTTGTTTCTATCAGACTAGTTTCCATTTCAGAATCAGTCATCAATGGCCGTAAACTAAAGTAAACCCTTAAAAGGTTCGTCCTATCTATCCTCTGAACTTTTGCATCGTACAATGGTCGACTCAAATAGGTAAGTAGATTGGGTTGTTGCGGTGGTTAGCATTAGACCGACTGCAAAAATTCTCGCAAGGTTACACGAGTTCAAACACGTAGGCACTTTATTGCAATAGTATTGAAGTTTATTTTGGAGTGTCCTAAAAACTTATTCATTAAAAACGATTTGTCTGTTGGTAATTAAAATTCTGCTTTTAGTATATTTAATAATTTAATTGTGGGATTCCTTCTCCGTCATTTATCTATCACATAAATAATTATACAAAAAAAAACTTTTTTAAAATTTAGGCCACTCTAAATATATATTGCCAGGCATTGTGCTAAGTTAGTTCCTGCAAAAGAAGAGTCAATTGCCCGAGAAGGGAGAGTCGACACTGGTCGACACCACCGGGTAGGAAATGTAACAGTCGCTCGCGCGCTACTAGATAAGTACTAATAGTGGTCTTTAGTAAGGCACGAGCGACACTCCGTGCAGTCTGACTTGCCCTATGTGAACCAGCTAACGTGACGCCCGGGGTCCGATCTCGGATTGATTTCCGCGTTGTGAGTTGCGAGGCCGCGGACGAATCTGATTGCCTAACCGTAAAGTTACGACCGCTCAAATCTTCTCACTCAAATGTCTGAGCTATTATTTAAACTTTATGTCTGTGAACTGACATTGTTGGATGCATTTGAGATATTGACATATAAACAAATTTTGTTTGAGATGCATTAAGGTAGGTTAACAGATATTGAATAATACTTTTGTGGTAATCATTATTAGAACGTGTTATACATGATACAGAGTAAGTACAAAGACATATATACGTAAAAAGAGATTTGTGAAGACTCTGCATCTTGAGCTAAATTCTTTCAGCTAGTGCATATTTTAATTACCTCTGCTATTAGCATTAAAGAAAGTTTATTTTATTTTTGTTTATCCTAGTTGCAATAAAATGTAACCTATTATTTAGTTTAATATCCTTTTTATCTGCATTAGTTTTATATTAACAGGTTAATTTTTACTCATATTCAATTGCAGGCATTACTTTGACTTTGTCCCAGCGTAAGCAAAAGCAAAGCCAGCAGCGTGGAAGACCGAAATTTAAATTTTGGTCTTCTTTTAAAATCACACACTTGTTTGACGGTCGCAGTGACTTAATTTTAAATTGACGGCGACGGAGATTGATAGGCTCATAAATAATTCTAATGTCGTCAAACGTTTACAAGACACTTGAATTTCATCTCAAACATGTCTTAAAAATAAAATAAAATATTAGTGTTTGTAATAGGTGTTTAATTCCAGTAATATAAAGGTAAATGTTAGTTATTAATTACACTACAAAGCTGTGTACAAATGCAATGCAAGGCATATGAGCGCTGCCACCGCTGATGAGTAAAAAAGATTATTATGCAAAATTTATAAGTCTCGCGAAAGTAGTTAAAGTAATCATGCAGACATATATTTTCTTAGAAAAAAATTTTAAAAAAATTAAAGAAACATTAATACCGTCGACTATTTGATCCATTTTAATCGTCCTCCTTACCGTGAAAATAAGTACTTCTCATAGCACATTCGCGGTTTAACGCCTATGTGAGTGACACAGGCGTAAAGCTGATCATATTGCTCTTAAATTCTCCCTTATGTGTGTTGGCTAAAAAAATTATTTTGACAGTTGATCACCAACACATATACACCTGACCAGTTTGGTCAGGTGTTTTCAAATGAGTATCAAATAGTTTTATAATATTTATAGTATTTGTTTTCAACAGTTAATTTATATCATGTTTGATACTAAAATTACAATACAAAAAAAAAATTACAGTTATCAGTTCCTGACGAATTGAGAATTTGCAAAGTTATAAGTACCAATGCATAGATAGAAATGTTAACAATTGATTTGACCGGGACCATCACTCTAAAAGTCCAGTTTTTCTGCGATTTATCGTGAGCGAATCACAATCTCAGGCATAGCTACTTAACGGTAATACATAATTGATGTACAGTCTGAAAAAATGTAATGGTTACAATACCTCAGTTACAAAATTTGATTAGCGGAGTAGTCACGTTGGAATTCGTCTAAACTCGGAGCGGGAAGCGGGAGGTCGGATGGATGCGGCATTTGTGACAACACATGTGTGTACTTTTGCTGTTTATTCAATTTTCGTTTTAACCTTCTATTTATTTAGAGACTAATAAATTATACAGTGTAATAATTTGTAAAACAAAATGAAATTGGATTGGCAAAGATATTTTTGTAACTTAAATACAAAATACTTTTTTCTACACTTCGATAATTATTCGACATGATAAAGAATAATTATCTTAGCTATTCTAAAGGGTAAATAAGGCTTTTACCAAGTCGTTAATATAGCTTTTTTCCTCGCTTTCAGTTATGATATATCTAAAGTTCATTGTGATTTAAAACATACCATTAATTTAAATAGTAATATTAAACCGACTAATCTTGGCTTCTTTGTAGATAAAGAACAACAATAAAAAAAACGCGATTATTTTTATATTTTCTAAATATTTGGACCACTCATCACAACGAAGTCCTGATTTTCTTAAGGAGTAAGTGAAAATATAAGAAAGATAAAATAAATCTTTAGCGCCGATGAAGATGACCTTACAAAAAAGAAAACCTACATAAATGAAATGTAGGCAAGAATTAAGATTTTGACTGCTTTTTGTGTTCCACCTATCATCCAAAAAAATTGCCTCATACTATAAGGAAGTAGAAGGATAAAGAAGTTAGGTAGGCAGGAATATGAGGAAGTTGCAAGGAAAACCAACAGTACGAAAGATGCCTTCTCCAAAAGCGAGTACGCACAGCTTCCTTGCTGCGTGGCGTTAGTTTCGTCGCGGCAAGTGGAACGGTACCGGGGCCGACGACCCGAGATCGCCGATAACTCATCGCTGTGTTTATTCACTATTATGGAATCGGTTGAACACCATTGTGATTTGTGGCGGACATTTGTCTGTGGATGCTGACTTGTTTTACATGAGCAATGAGGAAGATTTAGGAGATTTTTGTCGACGGTGCCACTACGAGAGAAAAGAAAGGTGCAATATGGAAGCTAGATTTTTATTATATAACTATGTATTTAGGGTTTTGAGCATGATCCATTAGGTACATAAGTGATGAATTTGCATTATTTCCATAGCCTAAAACGATCAAAATTTAATCATGTGTATTTTGATCCATTGTTTTTAAAGAACTTTTAAATTTACAGCAGTTAGGGAAAAATACAAAAAGAAGTATTTTACAATTTGTAATATGGCGATGGACAAGACGCGTATTACTTTTTCCGATAAATATCCATTTCATTTTGCCAAATATTGCTGTTGATATGAAATGTGTGGCTCTGTCTACCCCGTAAGAGAGTAAGGTACCTATTGTATGTACTAAAAGAGTACTTTGATACTAATAATAAATATACGCTTTAAGGATTCTGTACCCAAAGGGTAAAAATGGGACGCTTTCACGAGACTTCACTGTCCGTTCATCTTTCTATCTGTCACCTGGCTGTTTCTATGTTTAACCTATTGACTTTTCACAAATGATGTATTTTTGTTGCCACTATAACAACAAGTACTTAACAGAATAAAAGCTCCTATACAACAAACGAGATTTATTGCCGTTTTTTGCTCGTTTGTCTAATGTTGTATAGATAAATAGGTATCTTAGACTAAGATAGGTATATATGGTACGGAACCCTTCGTATGCGAGCCAAAATTGCATTTGACCGATTCTTACTTTTTCATTGTCATCACGCAATGCATATACTTTTATCAGTTTTGACAATGTCAAAGGGAGTTTTCATCCAGCAAAAGTCACTATTATCCAATGATAAACCAAGAGGGAAACTTAAAAAATTAAACAATAAAGTTATTAGTAAATTGCCATAGTAGGAAAAGAAGAACGACTATCTGAGCCTAACGGTGCAGTTAGCTTATGAACACAGAGGTCACGAGTTCGAATTCCAACGGAAACAATAAAACGCTATGGTTTGACCACAAGCGATTACTTAATATAAAAACTATGAAACAGTTATCAAGAAGAAAAGTTAAACTAGTAAAGTACCGTTGAGATATTAAACGTTAACAATCAGGAACTGGTTTGAAATTTGATCAAATAAGTGTTTAATAACTTCGACATTCCTTGACTTATCTTGGTTTCTGCCTCCTGCTACCATTCGATAACGTCTATAGGAAAAATATGAATAGCGGACACTAGCTGTTTTCTTGTGATTTCATCTGCGTTAATTATGGTACGTGTTGCACGCTGATTGTGTAATTTTTTTTTTAAGTCGGTTCAGTAGCTTTTGAGTTCTCTTTATAATATTAGTTCAAATATATAAGAAATAATATATTAAAATTTTATACAGCTATGTTCTTGTAAGATGTATCGCTAACAAATATGATTTACCAGACCCTGTATCTTCGAACCGAGAATCCAGTGAGAGGAATGGAAATTGTGGGAAATTGACAGGATAAACCTGACTGAACACAAACTTATTTGTAGCCTATGTCACCCGGAGACAGGTAAATTAGAATTTTTGAACATTTGGTCCAGTATTTTCGGAGCCTACAAACCAACAATCAATTTTTCCTATTTATTAGTATTGATAAGAATGGCTACATCAGTTTAATTGATCGTACTTATAGAATACAGTTCAGCTGTCTGACACAACACAGTGTTGTTTAAAAAACCGGCCAAGTGAGAGTCAAACTCGCGCAATGAGGGTTCCGTACAATATGGTGTGTAATGGTCAATTTTTGCCTTCTTTCGTGAATAAAATCAAAAGTATTTATTTTACCTGAACAAAAAGAAATTTTTTTGAGATCCTCATAATGAGCCCTTTCATTTGATATATGACACAGTAAGATTTGCAAAACTTTCTTTCAAAATTTTGTAATTGGCCCCCTGAAAATGACCCTTATATCTTTATTTACTTTGCACATCCGTGTTTGCGACATAGGATTACACCATCTTACTAAATTTCACCTAATTTGGTTCAGTAGATTCGGAGAAACTCGGCTGTGACAGACGGATGGACGGACAGACAGACGCACGAGTGATCCTATAAGGGTTCCGTTTTTCAATTTTTGTACGGAACCCTAAAAAGTAGAGCTTCTTCGTTGCATTACTTTTATAATATCTAACTTGATACATTGGTATCTCAATACATTAAAGGGTCGTAGATAAATCCAAAGAGAGCTGTATTATTCAGCTTCGTAACCCACAAACATTTATTTGGTATTAATTCATCATAATCGTCAAAGAGCGTCGTGCTCCTGCAGTAAAGACTAACAAAGACCTGTTGATGATGATGATGTTGATGTTGAATTCATCATCAGTATCACAGCTGCAAGAAGTCCACTGCTGGACAAGGCCTTACACAAGGATTTCTATCATAGAGGGGTTTTGCCATACTCACCGCTCTTGTCAAAAGCGTTGGTGAGCGCCATGTTTTTGGCTTATCTCGGCCATTTTCAATGGAAACAATTTTTTTAAACTAAGGGTAGGAGTATGTTGGATTGGGGAAACTGGATGAAGGTAGTGGGGTGCTACTCTCTCGGGAGGAATGGGGATGTTAAAGTAGAGTTGAGGTTGACGCCCCTGAGTATTTATTTGGTATTAATTACCGAGGCTTTATTCTAAATACAAGCTGAAAATTAATAGCTAGAGCAAGAGAAAGTACCAAAAGGAGTATACCTCAATACATTAAACGGTTTAGTTAAGTCGAGAGAGAGAGCTGTGTCGATCCGATTCATAACCCACAAACATTCGTTTAATATTAATTACCGTAGCTTCATTATAAGCTCAAGCTTGAAAATTCTGTTATTGCTTGATATGTCTTATTTTTTGATGACAAATAACTGTACGAGTTTTTCAATATGGACTCATCATGCCCTTTGAACATAATTTCGCCATTTTGTAACAACTTATATATAATTAATATACATATACTGGCCTCCGTGGTCCAGTGGTTAAGGCGTTTGCTTTGTTGACCCGGGGGTCGTGGGTTCGATTCCCACGGGAAGCATACTTAGTTAATTTGTTTCCAGTTTGGTTAGGACATTGCAGGCATGAATCACCTGATTGTCTGATAAGAGAGGTGATTCCGTGCTTCGGAAGGCACTTTAAGCCGTTGGTCCCGGCTGACATCTGGTAGTCGTTACAGGAACCACGTCAGAGACCGAGAGGCGGTTCCGAAGAACTATGACATTAGGGTGTGCATGGTCAACTGACCGTGTCACCTACACGAAATGATGATGATGATATAAAGCTAAAGCGTTTGTTTGGTTGAACGCGCTAATCTCAGAAACTACTGGACCGATTTCAAAAACTTTTTCACTATTGGATAGGGACGTTGTCCCTGAGTGCCATTAGCAAAGTATGTACCACGGGTAAAGCCGGAGCAGACAGCTAGTGAATATATAAATCAAAGATTTTTTTGTAAGTTCTGTATTGAACATACTCGTAAATCTAAGGCATCATTACTATTTAGTAAAACGATTACTTATTATGGTGTGACGTTGCGTGCGACATAGCGCGAAGAACCGATGGCCGATGGGGCAGAAAGGTTCTTGAATGGCGACCACGTACCGGCAAGCGCAGCGTTGGACACCCACCGACCAGGTGGTCGGACGACCTGATAAGTGTCGCAGGAAGGCGCTGGATGCAGGCCGCTCCAACCGGTCGTATTGGAAATCCTTGGGGGAGGCCTATGTCCAGCAGTGGACTTCTTGCGGCTGAAATGATGAATGATGATGATGATGTGTGGCGTTAAAAAAATATAAAGTAAATGAGTTACAAATCAATTTACTTACCTATACTGATTTTATGAAGACGGAAATATCTGTATATTTATTTGTAATGAAAAAAAAATGGGTTCTCCATACAAAACTGCCAATCAGCTGATCGAGTTCGTTAATAGAGTTAATTTTTTTTGTTCACATTACGACCAATGATGTTCCTTGGGGAACGTTGTTCAGTATGATCAGTATGGCAACGTTCCACAATAAGGCAAGGTTACAGATTCACATGGTGTATATATTTAAATAACTAACCTCAAATACCTAAAGCAAAATGTATAACAGCCCTAGGTGTGATAAATACCCGCTGTAAATAAACGGGTTGCATATAACGCGTATATCGGTGATATTGAAATGTTGGAACTGGTTTGCAGCCCGAGGGAACGCTGTGACCCGGGAGGATCCCAGGAACGGAACAAAATCGCGAGTTAGGATCTGTTAGCGACCGAGGCTGAGCTCTGACAAAATATAAAGACGCCACTACGGGATACTTCTTTTTGCTCAACCACTATTTTTTTCTTTGAAGAAACATGAGTTAGAGTAAATTGTTGTTTTGTTTTGACGCTTCCTGTAGCATCTGCTACAAGATAAATCTTGTCATTAAAAAGGCATAGTCATTATCTTGAAAAAAGACTGCTTCCTAGAGCTTTGCTGACGCGGATGGACCCTTTGTCGAAAGCTTACTAGACATTTTTTGTAATTACTATGTTAAAACCCAAACATAATGGTGCAGTAGTTTTTCTGTAAAGTGTATCACAAAAATGCACAAAAAATTGTGGGATAATGTTTTGTACTATGTTCAATTGGATATAGAAACGCCTCTGATATTTCAAAGCCGCCTAATAGTTTGACAAGCTATGTAAATGCATCACGACATTTCCTAAATAGCTCTAGTGCATCTGAAGTTAAGAAATCAAGACCAACGCTAGAGCGTAAACATTATTTAGTTTGGCACTAATACTTACTTACTAGCTCTCGATATTTCCGATTTTATTTATTACCTGCTCAGTCTTATTTTTTTTTACCATCTCCACTGCCAAGTTAAAAGTGGCGCTTACTATATTGTCTGTCTTCTGTTTGTTATTTAAATTTCTTCGGTTTGAGGCTTTAGCTGGTGGAAAATCACAGTATCAATAAAAATCTTAAGCTCCAAAAATAAATTTAGAAAAGCTTATTTTTATTTTGATTTGATTATACAACGTACATCGAATTTTGAAGTCTCTCTCTCTCATTTTAGTATACTCTTAGCCTAAGCATATAATCATGAATTTTTATCTCACTCTCATTCTACCTGGATACATAGGTTCCTCCTTAAGCAAGGGAAGTCATGTGTTATTGAAAATCTTGCTCTTCCTTTCTTTCATGACATAATTGAGTAAAAAAAAACTTGTATCAGTTTTTTTATATGCTTCAATAAAAATAAATACAGGAAACTCCTTAGATATTTCAATAAATAAGAAGTAAATATACATTTTAGAGCTCTGACACAAACAACAAATAAAAATAAAATCATGAAAGTCCCCTCACACGCAGCAAAATTGCATATTTGTCGACACTGTCACTCAAGGTTATGCAAAGCTGAAGGCACTCAAACGAAGGCCCCGGGTAGGCATAATATTAACTTGACAAGACCTTTGATGTCACTAAATGGCAACAGTGTCCTCAAACTGGGAAACAAAATGGAAAAAGTCAAGTCGTCGTAAGCGCACGCTACCGTAGCGAAATAAATTATCAAAAATTTAATCTACTGTTTATCTTTTTATTCGGTAGCGAAATGTTTGAATGTCTGAGATTTCAAATTGAGCAATTTAATATAGCATAATGACTGTAGTAATATTATAATAACTTAACTTTACCAAATTTATCTTAACACAAATTCTAGCCAACCTTTGTGTTGACTAGAATTTGTATTAAGATTTTATTAATTCTTCATTTTAAATAAAGATGAGAGTAAGAAAATATGTCCATGATTTTGTTTTTCATTTTAAGATGGTTTACTATCTACGTTTAATCAGTGTATGTTTCTTTATTATAATAAATGTTATTGTTTTTTTAAAAATCAGATAGTAACAAGCTTACAGAGTTTTATTTTTATATATTTTGTATTTTTCCAAGACTTCTCTTTTGTGTTCCTCTTGTGGATTTATGTTACCTACTTCTGGGAATTTTTTTTTTTACACTTCCATACAAAAATATTCAGTCGCCCAGCCAATTTGTATGAGAAAGTTAAAACAATTTTTGGTTTGCCAGCATTGGTCTTAAAGGAAATGTTGTTCAAATTGACGGGCTGCACCCGTTAAATGGTCAAAAACTATCAATATTTCACCGCGTATTAACCCGAATTTTCTACATATAAAGTGGATACGTTAACCATATGTCAGGCACGCGTGTAACTTTAAACTTACCTGTAGGTACGTCAGCTTATTCTGAAGTCTATATCTGGCGTCGACATCTGTTTAACTTTGCCCAAAGAATGAAGCTTGATATTGGATCCTTTATCTTGCGATACTGAAATTAAATCGGACTATAATAACTCCCATGCTGGTTTGGAAAAAAAAAAAAAAAATTAGAATGTACCAGCTGCTTCTCTCCACGCAGGTTGTTAAAGCTGATTAAGAGAATTGTCGAAAATCTAAGGGAATCTCTAAAAATCGTTTTGGTGATCCCATTTTCTAGCTCCATCTCTCAAAATCTACGTTTAACAGTTTAGGTCTTACAGACCGGGGTTTTGCCTACCCGGCAAGAAAAAAAAAACGTAATAGTATTGTTTAATATCGGTTTTAAATGAAATGTCGGCAACCCTACCATGTCGTCCGAGCGTGTTGTCGCCGATGTGTGCGTTCGGTACTGGTATTTATCCCACATTAAAATGCATCCGTTGTATTGATTCCACTTCTTTGTTCGCACAAAACCTCTTTATTAAGTTAAACACCGAAAACGGTAAGTTTCTTTATGTTCTCGACTTAATATGAAAATTTTAGTCACGGTATATGTAATTTGGCGATTTTTGGCTTTAATGAAATTACAATACTGAAACCAGACGTAATCAGACCACCGTTAAATAATTTTGTATTGTTACATCAGCATATTTCAGTATAATAGCAATATTCTCTTTGACTGCATAAATGTGAGCAGATAATGAAAATAAATTTAATTGATAATTTTAACCCCGTTGTTGTATTGAACTGCATATGAAAAGAAAATACCGCCGAAGCGTGTTTTAGGCTACGCGCAGTGTAGAGTATATAAATGCACGTCATTATATACCTATCTTGGTCTACAAAAACACTTTTTCTTCAACCTTTACCTAAGATTCCCAACCTTTCACTTCCAAATAATTTTTACCACTGAATCTAAAAATGTTGTTTACAACAAAATTATTTTGATAAACCTATCCAACAACCTACCTAACTTTGACATAAAATATTAAAGCAATTAACACTATGTTACCGTACATGAATAAAATAAATATTTGATACAAGTGATTAAACAATTATTTTTGGCATCTTCATTGAAATCCATCGTTAACCTTAAGGACACTCATGAATTACATATCAGGAACATTCTTACAGGTAGTAACAACGAATCATCGGGAGTGAACAATCACCAGTAACAGGCTGTAAACGCCAAATACGGTGTCTAATGGAGGCGGCGGGCAGCAGAGCTGGAATGTCGGGTAAAACCCTAAGAATGAAGGCCAATCTCACACCGAATGACTTTTAGATTGCGGTGGAAGGTAATCGCAGCGCTAGCTTTTATAATACATTACAATACCTACTCTGTTAAGTTCTTGTGGTTGACCCTACTTATCATTTTAAATGGTTTCAAACTAAATAAAAATGAAGTAGTTGTTTACCTTTGCCCAAAACGGTAGCAGTACCACCCGCGTTGTTTGTTAAGAAAATCTTAGGAATAAATTTAGTAGGCAATACGGATAGCAACCAATCATTATTTTGATTCCGTTTTCCACTAACAATTATTTTTGACATCTTCTTCATCATGATGATGATGATGAACATTCTTACAAGTTGTAACAACGAATTATCGGGAGTGAACAATAACCAGTAACAG
This sequence comes from Rhodophaea formosa, assembly GCA_963082605.1. Lineage (NCBI taxonomy): Eukaryota > Metazoa > Arthropoda > Insecta > Lepidoptera > Pyralidae > Rhodophaea > Rhodophaea formosa. Next base: position 16,762,919 of record OY720206.1, read on the forward strand.
GCTGTAAACGCCAAATGCGGTATCTAATGGAGGCGGTGGGGAGCAGAGCTGGAATGTCAGGTAAAACCCTAAGAATGAAGGCCTAAGAAGGAATCTCACACTGAAAGACTTTTAGCAAGCGGCGGAAAGCTATCGCGACGCCACCTTTCATAATACATTTCATATAATACGCACGTATAATACTCTTCTCCTAACAGTGGTCAAGCACGTGTGGTTGGCTCTACACATTCTATAAGTAGTACTAAATGAGTTCATTTATTGAGGTTCTATACCTTCCTATAAACATGGCATTTCTTGATTGGTTGTAATTTAGTGAATACTTTTTCTTTCTTTGCATTATACTCCAATTCGTACCAAGCCATTAACTCCGTGAAACGGCTGTTGTGGTTATTGACAAGCAGAAGAATTGGGAGACTATTGCTACCTACTCGTATCACTTTTTTCTCGTTCTGAGGCTCATCAGTCTATAAGCTGGTGGCTTTTATCCAATAAATAGCAACAGCTATTGACTTACTATAAGTATCATTAAGTCTGTCGATGTAGTAAGACAAGAGGTGGCAGTCGCATGAACGATTGCCGAACAAACTTCTACTCGCATAATTACCTTGACATAATATGTCTATTCGGAGTATCCACTAAATCGTCTAATCGACTATCAAACTACTCAACGAAAAAGGCCATTCAGAAGGAATAAGAGAAAATTGTAATTGCTTGCCTTACTAAATTTACAGAATTCTGTGCAGAGGTAATCATTCCAAGGGATATACGAATTGGTGTTAATCGATCGTAAAATAAATAGTAGAAACTGATGTGCGATGAGCCTTTCTACTATAGACAACTCCAGGAGTTCAGTGATTCCTACCTTAATCTGACAAAACTTACGGTTGAAAGTCAAACGATACAATTAGTTTTCCTCATTGATATTTTGATCTGTAGCCTACGCGTGTGGAACTAATAAATAAAAGGAATAATGATAATTTCAGATAGTACCTATGTATTTATTTGAAGAACATATTTTTGCAAAAATAATGAGATTACTCTATGTAATTATCGTTTCCTCAATAATGAAGAAACGGTATATCGTTTAATTATGTTTTATTTTCCTCTTCCCGCTATGTGTGTCTCAATTAATTCTTTGTCTTTTGATTCTTTTAACACATCCTCCACTCACATCCTTCTTCGAAAATTGTATTTACCTATTTTTTTTTTGGTCTGCTTGTATCCTGGATAGTAAAGCTACCTCTAACACTGAAATTATTCTTACGTTAGAACAAATCCTATTTAAACATTTTGCACTCAGATTTAAGTCTGCATATAAATAAAATAACTGTATATAATATGCATAGGCAATTTATAACATCAATATAATAAGAAAGTGTCGTCAACACGGGGATCACACGGTCTGGCCTTAGCACACACCGTCAATTACAATCCGACCACGGCAGGTTGGTGCGTATTTCACGGTGATTTGGTATCCGCTGCGGTGTCCTTATTCTGGCGGATAATACCCAGCCGAGTGTGAGTTTATGACAATATGTAACCTGCGCTGAGCCGCTGGCTAGCAATAAGTTACTTTTGTTTGTAAGCGTTTAAAACTATAGGATACGGAAAATGTTCACATGTTGCGCTTTGCTTTTAATTTTTAAGTAAAGCTAACAATGTTTTATCTAGCAAATAATATTTGATTTTTATTCCCTATCATTTTTTAGTACAGTAACATGAGGTGACCATTCATTGAATCCTAATAATTCAGATACAGGGGATCATATAAGGACTGTGACAGAAATACTCCTCAGTACTCTATCATTAAAGTGGGCGACGTGGGAAAGAAGTCCGGTAGGCTGAAATGGGACTGACTGGGCGGGTCACGTACGCCATATCATACCTGAAAGATTGGCACGTTTAACAAAATGGGTAATGAGATGGAAAGACCTGTGCTCTAACAATAAATGGTAAGACATAGCACTAGATAGCAGAAGGTGGAATACAGAAGGAAGGAAGCTTTTGCTCAGCTGTGATATCTAAAAATATGGCTATAAAAAAAGTGATACCATAATATCATAAAAAATAAATCATTAATTTTACACTACTTGTATACCTTCAAAAAAACTTGTAGGTATACAAATTCCTTATTCTTCTTTCGTCTTAAAAGTGCCTGTTACACTGTCCATTGTGATACTCCAGAGTCCTGGGACTTTCAGGAATTATACCTCTACTGCTTCACCATTCTTTGTTGACACTAGTCAACACTTAAAAGTGGTGCCAAAGGTCTGTCAAATTGAACCGACTTATTCAGAGAACCAACCAAATCTTATTAAATAGGTAGCTAATTTCTTCTCATAAACCAAATAAAAAAAAACACTATTTTCATTCGAAAAAGTATTGTCTGTGAATAGGCTCTCACGAAGCGTCATAATAAACGATCACAGCTATTTTGTCGCCATCCTACCTACACAGTATTGTAAGCAATAACAATATCGATTTAACAACCGCCACATGTAAAAGCACTCTGTAACATCGCAAATTTTCCCCTATTCTACAGAACGAAGCGTACCGATTAAATGAGGTGCTCGCGTTTCTCCAGATAGCCAAGCGTGCTTTTCTATCCTTCTCTGACATATGAGTAGAACCTCGGTCCTCTCCCTTCCTCCCTGCGCAGCCTCATCTCGCCGGCACCTCGCCGTCGCCTTCGAGTCACATATTTTATTTGTGGAGCCTTCCTGCATCCAGAGCGGTCTAAAGCACCCCATACATTATGCGAACAAAATCTTGTATTAGGTTCCAAGCGAGGAAACAATACTCTTGAATACACTATAAAAAGAAAGAGGGATTATTGAATAACCATATTTTCTTGATATTATTAAAAAATATTTAAAATATTTTTATAAGAGGCAATATTTTGACATCAGACATAAGTTCAGGATGAGATCCTGAGCTCCTTTCAATCGAAATTTTTCTATGTACTTATAACTTAAATCTATCTGGCCCAACCAATAGGGCCTTTGACTTTGTAGACCAATGATTATTATTAGACAACTGATTGTTCAATTTTCATCATCACACTACTTCTGCCTGTGAAGTGTGGATTATTCTACTGAACAATGCATGTCGTGTGTGAGATGAAGAAGTGAAGGAAGAGGCATGTGCAAACCAATGCATTATATCTTTACAAAAATAGTCATTGTGTGCGTTTCTTTCCATATAAAGACACGAACATGAGCCCAACTCCTTAATATTATAAAAGTAGTTACTCCTAAAAAGACCTCATTTTCTTTTTCACTTTGACTAAAATGGATTTGATGTCCAAAAAATTAATATAATTAATAACTCCATGCCATGTGGTTCCCGGCAGAGTAGAATAGGACCACTCCAAGTCTTCCCGTGGATGTCGTAGAAGGCGACTTAGGAAACACAAGCTAAACAAAGCTTATGAACATCAAAGAAACCTCCCCAACCCGTCTGGCCAGCGTGGAGAGTGTAGACTAAATCCTTTGACTGCTTTGGCTAATAGATGGCTCTACTATCTCTAGTACAGAGAGGGTCGTGCTCCTGCAGTGGAGACTAAAAAGATCTGATGATGATAATAACTCCAACTTGTTGCAGAAGTTGTTATCATTATACTTATTTACATACTTACACGTCACCTGACATGCTATCACAAAAGCAGTTTAATACATTAGAACGGTTGCCAAGTTTATTTAACTATCAATTGAACATTTCCTTGATAATTAGCATGCAGATTTCTACTTTCCATTCCGGGGAAATCTGTCTGTCATTGAATGGCGGAATTATATGTTTGTCGCGTCTCGGAGACCTGCCAATAATATTCACCCACACACTTACCTCGATGCAATAATCGTAGCTGATTTTATGCTTATAGGTGTAGGGTATTCAGGATAGGTGGCGAATGTAGTCGGGTATTACTGGATTCCTATGATTCTTTGTTGGTGCATATTTCAAACCTTTCTACTAGCTTTTGTGGTTGTATATTAGGACGATAGATATACTCGTATGCAAATATGCTAGGCTTACATCCGAAACACGTTCATAGAAGAGAGAGAAATAAATAAACGAAAGAAAATGTGTAAAAGAAGCATGAATAATATCAGAGCATGAATAGTCATGCTTAGAAATGACTTCTCTACTATTCTCATACTCTCTCCAACCTTATACTTACCTACAATGTAATAAAGAGAGATAAGGGGTAATAACAGTATTAAAAAGAAAAGAGTCCTTCCACTCAAGCGCCTAAGTCTGAGGTATCATCCTCAATCCAGTCCGGTGGTTGTAAGTATGGCCATCCGAGCAAGAAGCATCCCAAATACCCTTATCCCGTTTCCTCACCCCAACAAACTCCTACCCTTCCCTCGCTTAAAAAACGATTTCAAGAGGTAGCAGCGTCGGATATGATATAAACTGCGTTAACCAAACGGTTAACCAAGCGTGGTGGTGAGTAAGGTAAATGCCCTAAATGATGGATTCCATTGGAGGAGGTCCATGTCCAGCTGTGAACTTCTTGTAACGGACATGATGAATCAAGCGCCTAGTAGAAAGAAACCTGATAACTTTTACCGACTTTCCCGGATACAGTTCAGATACGGGTCAGAGTGTGTATTGTTTGGATACAAAATTGACAATCATTGGAAGGTTGTCAGAGCCGCTTGCGTCATCGCCATGGAGCAGAGTTCAGTTTAAACCTTAAACAAATTGTGAGATTCGTCTCAACGACTCATAAGGCCTTCGAAGCAAGACTTCCCTCAATGCAAACTCAAAGAGTGCTTTGAAGAAAGCGTAAAAGTTGTGTCGCTTCTCCCAATACTCACCCCGATGATGGTCTTCGTAACAAACCGAAAGTAGTTGGCTAATCCGATGAAAAAAAAAACGTTAGTAAAGTGGGTTTTAATAAAGAATTAATCTCCAGTAAGTTTAATATTATTAGTCTTGAATTGTGTGCTTTTATTAATACCTCTTATAGGTGGAAGAATTGTCTAAGCGCCTAAAGTACTAAAATTGATTGTAAGAAAGAATGACAGACATGGATAAAATTTTAATTTGTTCCAATCCATTAAAGTCAGGTATAGTCAAGTATAAAAAGAAAGAGATAACATTCTCTTTCAATTCAAGTCCCTAGTAGAAATATCATTAAGTAGCCAACATTTTTGGAAGTAATTCAGAAACTGAGATCAGAGCTTATACATGTTTGTAGAAAATGTGACAATCATTGGAATGCTGCCAGTCCCGTGATAGCGCTATGAAGTAGAGTTCAACTTTAAAAAATTTTAAACTCTGTGTCAAATGATGAAAAAGAGCACTTATTTTTGCCAAATTGTAAATTACATTTCAGACACAATCGAGTGATGAAGTCATGGACAAAGTGGCAGGTATCGTGCATAGACCTTTAGGAAGGACCAGTGCTCTGGTGACTATTTGAATATGCGTAGCCGGCATTTCATATGAGGAAAAAAGCACTTATTTTTGCCAAATTGTAAATTACATTTCAGACACAATCTAGTGACGAAGTTGCAGATAAAGTGGCAGGTATCGTGTACAGACCTTTAAAAAGAACAATGCTCTGGTAACTATTTGAATATACGTAACCGGCTCTTCATTTCATGAAAATCGCACTTATTTTTGGCAAATTGTAAATTACATTTCAGACACAATCGAATGACGAAGTCGCGGACAAAGTAGGAGGTATCGTGTACAGACCTTTAGGAAGGACAATGCTCTGGTGACTATTTGAATATGCGTAACCGGCTCTTTGTCCTGCCGCTTTGTTTCTGAGGCTAAGGGGTCTTCCTGGTCATCTTGTAACCTGTAAGTGGCATTTAAATATTTATTAAAACCAGGTTTAGACATTTGTTACAAAAAAAAATTGTATTCGTTTATTTATCATCAGGTCTTTCTAGTCTCCACTGCAGGAGCATAACCCTCTCTGTACTACCAGAGCCATATACTAGCCTGAGTAGTCAGAGGATTTGGCCTACACTCTCCACGCTGGCCAGACGGGTTGGAGAGGTCTCTTTGATGTTAATAAGCTTTGATAAGCTTGTGTTTCCTTAGTCGCCTTTTACGACATCCACGAGATGACTTGGAGTAGTCCTATTCTACTCTGCCGGGAACCACACGGCTAATTCGTTTATTACCACGTCTTTATCCCGTAGACAGAGCCCAAGGTAATAAAACCTAATGGTCACATTTAGCAGTTTAGTGGGAGTTAAGTTCGAAATCAGAGTCAAAATAGTGATGGGTTACTAGCCCCATCGCCTATAACGTGATTCCTTAGATTTTTGCCCAATCCTTTGACCGACTATTGCGGTCCGCGCGGGAAAAAAAGCAGCTGGTATATTATACGTTTTTCTTTTTTCCCCAACCAGTATGGAAGAAAATTATATTGATAGTCAATATAAATTTAACTTTACCGGAATTCGAACCTAGAGATACAACTGGCACACATTTTTTACCAAATCAATTGGTTACCAAATTCGATAGTGTCGCCGTGTGGTTCCCGGCAGAGTAGAATAGGACCACTCCAAGTCATCCCGTGGATGTCGTAAAAGGCGACTAAGGAAACACAAGCTAAAAAAAGCTTTTTAACATCAAAGAGACCTCTCCAACCCGTCTGGCCAGCGTGGAGAGTGTAGGCCTAATCCTCTGACTACTCAGGCTAGTATATGGCTCTAGTAGTACAGAGAGGGTCGTGCTCCTGCAGTTGAGACTAGAAAGACCTGATGATGATGATGATGATGAATTCGATAGTGATGACCGTCACAGTGGTGAACACGTCAGCCTACGACACGAGCAGTCCTGTTTTCGATCCCCGGTGTGGTCATGGTGTGATCTAAAAATCTTACTTACTGAAACGAATTAAGTACGTGAACATTACTACTAAAAGAATTTGATATACACATCCGTTATTCGTTAGTAAGATAATATGCAGACCTTCGCAAATTAGTTCTTTTGCGCCTTCATCTTTCGCTTCTCGGTTACGTGCGCTCTTACACAAATCTTCGTCACTTATTTCTGTTTGTCAAAACTTATTTACTGTTCGCGGGAGGTGATTGTAATCTGTAATACCACTCTAAATCTCTGGAGCATGACGGTTACCGCTTTTTTGTACAAATAGCGGGTTATAAATATTACACGACAGAGTTCAACTAGTCGCTGCATATTTCAATTTCAGATAACAAATGAAAATACGACTGCTTCCGTGGTCTAGCGGACACGCCAGGCTGCTAGAGGTCTCCGGATTTGATTCCTGGCACAGGCCAATACTTTTACTTTATGTTCACATTTATTTATGGTTCTGGTGCAACCCAAGATTTGATGTGAGGCAAGCAAAAAGCCGCAAAACTTGCATCAAATTATATTACTTTTCCAGTGATAATAGCGGACCCCGGGCACCTACGCCTCACAGCTGAGGAAAATGCTCAGATGATAATATACTTATATTGAATAAAAAATACCATTCCTACAATGACGATTGCCCGAATGTGGTGAGGTAATAAAGACGAAGAGTTCTATAGTTGGTTTGAAAACTCTAACATACAAAGTCGGATTAGAACAATAAATACACATAAGTAAAGTGTTTATAACTTTCTAATGATAGAGGTAGTTTTGTTTACGGTCTTTTCCTAGCAATTCATAATGCTCCAAATCAATGCTACCTAGGAAATCATGTGTTATGTGTATTTAGATTACAATTTTTAGATACATTTTAAATCTTACCATTCCTTTTTGGAATATGCAATCTATTCTTAAAATAAATATCGAGCGTTTTCGTATCATAGGTAAGTTACATTCTTCATTTTACTTATTTCGTTCAAAATGAACTTAATAAATTGAAAGTATTTATTGATAAAGTTTTTCCCATTTGTAGACAAAGATATTAATAGTCTGGCTAGACATTTAACCTTAATACGGGAGAGGTTAAATAGGGTTTAATAAAAATAATTAAAAAAACGGAATGAAACAATAAACTTTTCAAGAAACAATACGTCGCAGTAAAAGACGTCTAAAATCAAAACAATATAATTTTGAAAAACTTAATTATCCTTTAAGATGATTCAGAAATGTCCACATAACTTCGACGGTCCAGAAGAATTTACGGCCAGAGGTGAGTTATCGTGACCGACAGTTTATTCTTTCATTTTACGAACGCACTTCATTAATTTACGGGACACCTTCGAAGAAAACATTTCAACTCAGGCCTTCATGAGCTCGGTATTAAACCAACAAATTTACTCAGCGGCTAAGAGTGAAGTGCACTTGCTCTTCAACGGTTCTCTTGCCGTTTTAATTCCCGAATAAAAAGGGATGTTACTCGTAGATGTGAGATATATCCTATCCTAATCCTAATCCTATCCTAACTAATATTATAAATGCGGAAGTGAGTTTGTTTGTTTATTTGTTTGTTTGTTACGCTTTCACGCCCTATCTACTGAACCGATCATCATGAAATTTTGCATACACATAGGTTAGGGTACTGAGAAGGACATAGGCTATATATCACGCGAGCGAAGCCGCGGGTAACAACTAGTGTTCTGTACTGTAACATTGACATCATAATTCTACAAGAATAGATGCTTCAACGGAGGTACGCACTCTGGCAAGCTTGGTTATAAAAAGTCACAGTTGGCAGTAGGTTCATTGCTAGTTACAGACTGTGTTAAAGCGTAAAAAAGAAAGTACGCATTTAATGTTATCGGAACAAATGCAATAATCCAAAGGCATAAAAGCATTGTATTTTTTAGATGTGTGTGCGTATTTTGAATTTCGGCGCGGAATATCCCATCAAAAGGAGTACTTGGGCAATTCAATCTCTATCCGATGCAGAAGTCTAAAGGTATCGATATATCATCATGACAAATTAAAATAGCCCAGATTGAGCTTTATGCCGTCCAAAGAACAGAGGAACCAAGGATATTTTTATGCCACTCTTTTATGCGAAACACATCGTTGAAATTTTGACAAATTGGCAGAAAATCGGTATCATCGGGGTTCTCATTAAACTACTTATAACGGAATCCTAAAAAATGTGTTCATTTGAGCAACTTTCGCAGCAAATTAAACTTTATGTCTTAGTAACATAGTCGTATTTGAAGAAGAAATCTCTCGTGAAAATTTATACTGGATCTCCTTCGCGTCGATAATATTGTGGGCCTTGAGTTTGTGTCTTATTTTATTTGAGGTACGCAAAATATTTTATGGCCTACCGCGTGAGCCTTGCGTGTCAGTTTTTTATGTATTTTCGATACATTCTTTTCACGCCACCTTGGAATTAGTGTGAGAAGAAGGTATGATGAATATGTACTTATTTACATTTCAGTTAATTGGTACGAGCTAAAGCATGTTCAAAGGTTCGCAAGCGCAAAAGACGAAGTTGCAAAGAGTTGCAGCATGAGAAATGTAAGAACAAAGAGCTTAGGCGCGAATAAATTGATATCTGTCCCTTCGACGACCTCTGTTACTCAGTGGTACTGCAAGTTCCTTTAAATCGTAGGATCCCAGTTTCGATCCCCAGATAGGACAAGATCGAAAACAATATTTTCTTCTTCAATCTATAAAAAAGGTCGTTTTCTATACCAAAGACTTAAGTTTTGGATGTTTATATTAATAGTAAGTATATTTTTATAATAAAGTATAGTAGAATACTATTCCACGCCACAACCTCGCCCATTTAATGTAAAGCTAGCTCAATTAGAATATTTATTTATATATAGATTTATATAAATAGAAAGACGAAACCCTATTTGAAGGACATGGTTCGTTAAACTAAGGATGCAATCGGTTACACGCTCAAATTTGACAAAGGCAGAGAACTTCCATAAAACTGAACAACGATCAGGCTGAATGCTCAACATGCAGACTCTTTATGTCAAGAGTTAGTATTGAAACGATATAGATCTCTAATCGTAAATATATTATCGTATCTAAGACTTAATACCCAGCCATTGCATTAATGATCACGTACAATATATACCGCGTGGTTCCCGGCAGACTTTAGAATAGGACCACTCCAATTCTTCCCGTAGATGTCGTAGAAGGCGACTTAGGATACACAAGCTAAACAAAGCTTATACCTATTATATGGCTCTGGTAGTACAGAGAGGGTCATGCTCCTGCAGTGAAGACTCAAAAAGACCAGATGATAATGCAAAAGTATGTAAACATACGTTATACACATTAAATTTATCTTTGCCATTGGTTTTCCAAAAAGTCTGTCACCGGTCGCTCGACTTTTGCATTAATTGCCCATAAGCTCTAAAAATACCTGGTTTGATGGCTTGATTCGTTGTCATTATAAATTGTCGACTAATCTAAATTCACAATAAATGCTACATGCATTTCAAGCAAAACTTTGCAATTGATATCTTCTTACTCATTGAAATCATCATAATCGATGGAGGGGAGCCCAGTTTTAAATTAATCAATGTTAATCAATACTCTGACTGTCATCATTGAAACGCAGTCAAGAAAGGGAAAATCTTACTTGCAATAAAAAACTGATCATTGTTTAACTTAGCTGCGAGAATTTCGCTAACATTGTTGACGAGGGAGGCCGTTACCCAAATAAAGCAATGTCAGGCGCATCACTATTGCAGTGTCGCGCCAAGGCTGAAGGCGAGAGTGGCGCTATTTTTCCTCCTTCCTGCCCTGTTACATGAGTAAATATAAGTCGTAGTACATCTTCACAACACAATCATCATCAGGTCAATATTCGTCTCCACTGTAGGCGCTCTACCCTCTCAGTATTACTAGAGCCATATAATAACCAGAGCAGTCAAAGGTTTTGGCCTATAGTCTCCACGCTAGCCAAAAGGTTGGAGACGTATCTTTGATGTTTATTAGCTTTTTTAGCTCGTGTTTCCAAAGTCGCATTCTAAGACATCCACGGGAAGTAATGGAGTGGTCCTATTTATCTGCCAGGAACCACATGGAATACAGCTTCAACTCAAATTCTAAATCAGCGGAAGGAGATATGAAGCACTAAATATAACGATTCGTTTTCAGCATTAAGAGAATTTGTTATAAAGAGCCCGATAGCCTAATGGGCATGAGCATTATTAGCGCTTCCGCATATTAAGCGACCCCGGGCGCAGTCCCCACTTGGATGAGTAGCCGCAAGTGGCATAATAATATCTTGAGCTCTTCCGTGCTTCGGAAAGCACGTTAATCCGTTGGTCTCGGCTGTCATCAAATATGGCAGTCGTTAAGCTATGTCAGATGGCTTTAGGCAGCAAAAATCTGACACCAGTGTTGGGCACTTACACATCGAATTTTTCCATCATATCGGAATATAGGCATAGAGGAATGCCTCTCACATCAGATTACCCTCTGTTCGCCAGTCTTTACTCACGTCACACAGCAGCAACGCGCGGAACAACCTTGCTCATCGCACAGAGGTCGCCACCCGAAACGTTTTTATGCCTGTTCCTCGTTTATGAATAAACATGAAGAAAGAGTAGCCAAATTTCTCAAGAACGTGTAATAAACATATTATACTAACATGTTATCTATTTAAGTACGTCGAGTTTGATAAATTACTTTGACCACGCAAAAACTAATTGAAATATTTACAGTAGTCAAAAGAGGGTCAATACACTGATTGAATTTACTATGGGACGAATGCTGAAATATACAAAGCCGAGTATAAATCGTACTAAAATGCCAAAGCTTTCGTATAAAAAGTTTTTAGTTTGTTTACTTTTAGGGAAATTGTAAAATATGCAAAACAAACGATGTATTATTTGATTGTGTTGATCTAGAAGTAAAAACTTTTCACCTATTTAAGGAAATGCAGATTTAAATATGGTATAAAAAATATTTGGCAGATTTAAGTGATTCCCTACGTGTGTTCTTAACCTTTAAAAACGGTGATCTCATAAAAGATTTCATGCACAATTAACCACTTAGTGATAAAAACGAAGAAATAATTACAGACTTTTTTTTACTTTGGGTCAATGATATTCTGTTGCACCAATTTTACCTGTCCTTTGTCAACGACCACAAGTAGCTATATGATACTTCATTTATCACTTCGACCTGTTATTTCGTATCATACATAACAATAACATTCACACCAGACATATCATTAAAACAACTGTATTTATCTTGCACTGACCTCGGTCACACTTGCCTGATTATTGCTCAACGTTTCTTCAATTGGACTTGCCAATCGCCGTTTCCTAACCTCGTATGTGTTAATTTTCAATAATGGCTGGTCACAGGATTATAAAAAGTGTAACACAAAGTCCATGTTAGTGAAAAACTTTCTCCATTAAGGTCCCGCACTAGGGACATTATCGACGCCAATAGTTTTATTCCCAATACTTTATAAATACAATGAAATTCAAGAATGTAAATCATATTAGCCTAAGTAAATAAGCGGAAGTATTTTTGGAATCATGTTTTAGTATTATTAGAATCAGTCATTAAGAGAACTACTTATTACCGCCAAAAATTGTTATTGGCTTGTATGATTTACATTCTTGAATTTCATTTTATTTGTAAAGTATTAGGATTAAAATTATTGGCGTCGCTAGTGTGCCTAGTGTGGGCCCTTGAAGGCAAAATGAGAAAAAAATATTAATGCTAATAGAAACTACCTACATTAGCCAATCACTATAAGCAGGAGTGATCTCTTGGTTCGAGTTTGGTTGCTCTCGTAGTATAGACCAAGGGACCACTACCACTATTATAAATAAACCCTCGGCCAAACTTGCCAATCACCGTTTCCTAACCTCGCATGTGCGTAAATTTTTATCAAGACTACTTACAGGATTATAAAGAATGTAACAGAAAGTCCATCATCAGCATCATGTCTTTTTTATTGTCCAGTGCAGGAGCACGTCCCTCTCTGTACCACCAGAGCCATATATTAGCTAGAGCAGTCAGAGGATTAGGCCTACACTCTCCACATTAGCCAGACCGGTTGGAGAGGTCTCTTTGATGTTTTTGAGCTTTGTTTAGCTTGTGTTTCCTTAGTCGCCTTCTACGACATCCACGGGAAGACTTGGAGTCATCCTATTCTACTCTGCCGGGTCCCACACGGCAATCTATTACTAACATTCAAGTCTTTCCTCTTTATTAGCCCATAAATCACGACTAAATCTAATCACGATAAACTAGACTAGTATTGGTATAGATGTTTAAATGACCATTTATTGAGCTGCTAACAATCTTTATGAGTAGAAGACGCTTTTTCCATAATTTTAATGACGTAGGTCAGGTCGCAATAATGAATTTTTATTTTATGGCAAGAAACCGAGGTTTTCATGATTTTGCCATCGTCCAGTTTAAAGATATTCAAAGAGTTTGCGTTGAATGGTATATAGTTTTAACAAGCTCTCTTGTCCATGACAGTATATTTTAACTGTTTCATACATTGTTCATGAGCACGAGCATTTATAACATCAAACTATACCCATGTCAAATTGTAAAGTCCACTTAAATCAATTCATTAGGAAAACCCCAACTGAACCTCTTGACTCGACCACCAAAAACCCTTATACTTATTTGGATTATTTTTCATATGATCAACTTCTACCAGTATAGGTACATATTCTAGTGCTCAGGTCATGTCAATTGGCAGATTTGCGGTGTATACGGTAGGGCTACTTATGCAACACACTTTCACCGTGCGTTAAGCGGTGAGAGTCCCTGCGATTGCCTATTACTGGATGACTGACCTAGGAAAACCAGAAAGTAATGCTGCGATCACGAAGAAACTGATATATTTAGGAGATATGTGGAAACTGGTTTTGATAGAATAGGTTGAGTTACCAACCCTATGCCGGTTGAGGTTTTAAACAGTAGCCATAGACTTTTTAAAATTCACATTTGCACTTTCTATAAAAACGTTTCAGATAGATTAAGAGGAAAAACGTCTTCGTTTTAGGACAAATTATTGAATGGCGAAATTTGTTTATAATTTTTTACTCGATGTTCTTGAGAAATAGGCTGGTATTTAAAAAGTTAGCTCGTATAGTCGTATAAGTATAGAGAGTCACATACTTTGTGACATATGTGTAACTAGAATTAATTTGCGCAACACTTAGCAAGATGATGGGTTTACAGCTAAAATAAGAAAGTCATAAATGGGGTTTGATGATATCCCATTGATTAAAATATTTTACCGTAAAACTATGTAAAATTACGCTTATTATCTTTATTGATTTTCAGAGGCTGCACGGAAAAAGAAGCTGCCACATTTTATTATTTATTTGCTACTAAGCCAGAGGGGACTTCCATAGTGACAGGTTCTATAAATTTTGTAAGTTGACTTTTGACTTCTAGCCCTTATAATATGCTTATAATATGACAGTTTGTACTGCATAAAATATTCAAGAGATGGACAAATGTAAATAACAAGCTTGTTACTACCTATCAACAAGACACGATTAAATAGATAAGAATTTGTAAATTAAAAATGACAATTCTCTCTGAAACCACAAATATGTTAATTACGTCATTATCATTTGCTGGGTTGACAAAGCCATAAGCTTTAAGACATAAAGGCCAAATTCAGCTTGTGGGTTTTGAGCTTCCGCTGCACAACGGAATTAAAATAGTACACCTTGAACAAAATGTATAAACTTCAAATAACATTCATAAAGCACACACAAAATAACCGATTACTTTTGACTAAACAGGTACATACAGACGTGCGACTCGATCTGGATCAGATAAAACCTGTTATTAATATTCTCAAACACGCATGCTCACCAGTTAGCCGTGAACCATCAGGCCCTTGAGGTACATATTGATTTAAACTACCTACTTAAACCTTTCAAAGTGTAGAGTATCTCTACAAACTTAATAATAATCTGTGTAACTGGGAACACGGTAAGATGACAGAGACATCAATAGTTTTATTTCCAATAATATTTTCGATTTCTTGGGTTACATTAATGCAATTTTCGTACGAATCTCTAACTAAGTTGAAAATAAATACAATCTAGGTATGTTACTCACTGACAATGTAGCTTTTGTTATTGACAGAAATTATCAAATCAGTCATGTAGAATTGAAGCGTATTGGCCTAATTAGTAGGCTAAAACAGTCTTATAATAGTATTATTAATGCATAAAAACACTTATAAAAATATACTACAAGTAATTTACTAGTGATGTACGTACGTACTTCGCACTACATAGTTATTTAGATTATTTCAATTTAATCTGGCTTAGGAGTGAAATAATAAAAAAACGGGTGGCGCTAGTTTAGCAAATCCAAGCCCCTTAAAGCAATGGTAAAGACCATCCTAAAAATAAAAACAATTGTCCCATCCCAATAATGTCAAAATTCGCGACCGAAGATCACTTCAAGCATAACAACTTACGAAAATGACTCTAAAAGGAAGCGTGGTTATTATTAAACGCGTGAGTCAATGGACACGTCGGGACGGGTGCTTCTTGGAACTCTTTTGTTGCTGCACTGCATATCATTCTCATTGCCCAATAAGACAAATTCAGAGTTGTTGCACTGGCGTCGTAAAAACGCTTGAGAATCGCTCGAAAAACGCTGAGTCTTAATGTTTTGAACGAGTCGGAATAGGGTTTTATCGGAGCTACTTTAAATCTAATTGCTCAATAAGATAAATTCAGAGTTGTTGCACCAGCAGCAAAAAATCACTCGGTAGCCGCTCGAAAAACGCTGACTCCGAAAAATTTTTTAAATGAGTCGGCAAGGGTGTTTTTCAGATTGTTTTACTTGCTGCATATCATTCTCACTGCCCAAAGTCAGGGTAATTTGCACCAGTAGTTAAAAACTAACGAAAAAGACTCTAAAAGGATGCGTGGTTATTTATTATTAAGTGCGTGAGTTAGTGGATAAGTCGGAACGGGTGCTTCTTGGAACTCTTTTGTTGCTGCATATTATTCTCTTTGCCCAATAAGACAAATTCAGAGTTGTTGCACCGGCGGCGTAAAAACGCTTGATAACCGCTCAAATAAATGTGACTCTTAATCTATTAAATGAGTCGAGATGGGTGCTAAACGGAGCTCTTTTATATGCTAATTGCTCAATAAGACAAATCCACAGTTGTAGCACCGGCGGCAAAAAACGCTTGGAAAATCGCTCGGGAAATGGTAACTTAGTAAGTTTGATTCACGTCTCGCTAACTTCGAAAGCCGATATCTGGTTCTTAATACTGTTATTGTTGCTGTGTGTAACTTTCTTTGCTCTATACTTCGTTTTTTTTCCAGACAAATTCCTTTCTGGAATATCTTTTTAAATGAACATATAACAAAATTCTTTGATTTCAGCGGAGACTTAAAGATAACTGGCGTTTCCAAGCGTTTTCCCCGCGTTTAAAACCGCCGCTACAAAGGCCTGTGACAGCGAGTCTTCGGGCGTCCGTGGGTCGCAGACAGGTAATGACACAAAAGGACAACACGCTGCATAACTCACATACGATCACAATAACTGATCCAACATACCTTAATAAATAGACCACTTGGTGATCGATGCCTTCATTCTTGTTTTTCGGGAATGGAACATTAGAGTTACGATGTTACATCGATTTATCTTGTTGACGTTATGTATCAATTTAGTGACCATTACAAGATTGGTATTGTTTGTACGGACTGCTACCACGAGTAGGTAGGCACAGAATTAATAAAAGTAGTAACATACATAACAGATGCAGCGTCCCCGCACCTCTCCCCCGAACTTAGGAGTTCTTATGGTTATAAAATTTAGGGTTAGCGGCTA
The DNA here is from genome assembly GCA_963082605.1 of Rhodophaea formosa. NCBI lineage: Eukaryota > Metazoa > Arthropoda > Insecta > Lepidoptera > Pyralidae > Rhodophaea > Rhodophaea formosa. The sequence continues at coordinate 16,779,635 of OY720206.1, forward strand.
CTGTTGTAAGTCATACGCCGTCTCTTAAACGTACGTTAGTAGTTAAATACATTCTGCAACGGCGATCCTGATTAGTTACTCACACAATAACGTGTGCATTGGTTTGTAGTAGTATTCGGAATAAACATTAACTAACATAAACATGCAGTTCAGCTAAATCACATCACATACCAGAAGTACTGTAACTTAGCTTCCAAAATTAATTGAGTCAGACAGACATACTAACAGGGTGAGTGGGTGGGTGAGTTAAATGAAAGCTTGTGAAATTACTGGTATCAGTTTTACAATAGTTGACGTTAGGTGTTACCTGGTAGCTTCTTTTACTTACAGAAATGATACCACCATCCATCAACAAATAAACCATCGAATGTATTTGGATCATTTCAACAAAAATGTTGTATTAGATATCGCTATTGCATGTATAGGTACCATTAATTTTCAGTTAACTATAAAGAAATGTCTATTTTGGTAAATGAGACCAGTCATTGGTACAAAAATAGCATTTCAGTCTTTATTGTAGTACGAAAGCGCACTACTCTAGGTACTACCGGTAATCCTCAGTTTTTGCATTAGAAGACATTATCAAAAGCACAGAAGTGTACCTCTCCGTTAGGTATACTTATGTAGATTTGAAAATTCTGTTTTGTTATTTTGATTATGAGAGACACTGTGCTGAACATTTCCGAACATGTCCTACCTCTAGATATATATTATTTTTATTTAACTCTAATTAAATTATTTGCGAGCAAAGTAGTAGTTGTCTTTGTGATAGCATCGTTTACAAGCAATTCCTCCGTGGTCCAGTGGTTTGGGCGTTTGTCTTGTTGACCCGGGGGTCGTGGGTTCGATTCCCACGGGAAGCATACTTTGATAAGTTGTTTCCAGTTTGGTTAGGACATTGCAGGCATGAATCACCTGATTGTCTGAAATGAAAGATGATTCCGTGCTTCGGGAGGCACGTTAAGCCGTTGGTCCCGGCTGCCATCTGGTAGTCGTTAAAGGAACCACGTCAGAGGCCGAGAGGCGGTTTCGAAGAACTCTGATACCAGGGTGTGCATGGTCGAATGACCGTGTCACCTACACGAAATGATGATGATGATCAAATTCTTATTCATCAATGCTAAAAATCCTTTGTTATTCTTTCGTTTGTGTGATAAGATTCTCAGCAAAATGGCATTAAAATATAAAAGTTTAGTTATTTTAATGCCATTTAGCTTGCAGTAATTACTCTCTACTGATACAGAAAACGCTCAAAGCAAGTATATGTAATAAAGTGAAAAGGTACAGTATGTAGACTTACTGTAGCTACATTTCACCAAGTTGGCTTTATAATTAAGTATTTGCTTTAATTATAGATGGATGTTTGTTTGTTTTTCGTATGTGTAAGTGGCCAACACTGGTGTCAGATTTTTCAAGCTGCCTTAAGGCATCTGACATAGCTTAACGACTGCCATCAACGATGACAGCCGGGACCAACGACTTAACGTGCCTTCCGAAGCACGGAGGAGCTCGAGATATTTATATGCCACTTGCGGTCACCCATCCAAGTAGGGACTGCACCAGGGGTTGCTTAACATACGTAAGCGCTCATAGAGCTCACACCCACTGGACCATCGGGCTCCTCCTATAGATGGATAATACACGAACATTCTGTTTAGCAAAAAATGTCCCACATTGTTTTGTTCAAGGATAAAATTAACCACAAAGGGACTGTCAAAAAGGACAGCGCTACGTTGTATGTTTGCAGTTTATACCGTTCATTCATTCATTTATAGCCCACATCAGCCCACTGCTTAGGCCTTTTTTGACGTCATTTGCTACGGTCTAGTGCCATTCCTCTCCACTGTTTTCCGCTCAGCCGAACAATGTCATCTGACAAGCAAGCTGGTGGTTTGCCACTTGGTCTTCGTTCCACTCTCGGCCACTACTCTGTCACTGCTTGGTCCAATGACTATCCTCTCTTCTGGCCAAGTGTCCCGCCCATTCCCACTTCAACCTCGTGATTCGTGTACCTACGTCTTCAACCTTTGTTTTATGGCGGATTTCTACGTTCGATATACGATCCAACAGTGTGAAGCCGAGCATGGTTGTGTTTATGCCGTATGAAGTTTCATTTCTGTAGCATCGTTGATTGGCGATAATAAGCACGCTTGACTGCGTGATTAGATACGCTGGCGACCATCTAGCGACCTTTGGATCAACTCGCTTGCCTAAGATGGGATGACATCATTTCTAGGTAATCTGTTACAATCACTATTATAAATAAGCTAATTCTTTACTTTATTTTGCATACATAATTTCTGAGAAACTAAACTATGGTCTGAATTTATTACTACAAATTGATAATTTATTAAATTGTTAATAATATCTATAGATACGTTACGTTTCTGGCAGTATATTTCAGCATTCATCATTTTCACAATTTTCAAGATATTTTTATTACAATTATCAAATTTTTCAACTAGATAAACCAGTAAAATAATGATGCATGTCCAATACGACAAAAGAAATCATCTTTTAAAATTAAGGCAGCGATCATGCTGCTGAGCTGAACCTGCATGAAAAGTTTTGATCACATTTCACTCTGCAATAACTGCATTAAAAAATCCGAACTCTTAATTTTTTTATTCCTTTCCGTAAAATTGCTATAAATTATCATTAAGGGAGCAAAGAGAGACCTTAACAGAAGAAATTTTAAGATTTTGTCTTCAGACATGTCTGAAGACAAGTCACAAACAGGATAAAATATAAATTTGCGTGTCATACAACAAAACACGTGGCAAAAAAGCCCAGAACACATTAGCCGGCTGACCGCCGTGGGTGGAGCGGTACAGTTCTTAATAAGACAGCAATTACACGTATTAAACAGCCCGAGTGGGCACGAAGGCCTTTACCCATGTTTGGCAAAATGTGTCTCGGCTGTGTTACGTCTTTGTTTCCATAATTTCAAACTCAGGTGAGGCCCTTCACCAACTACAGAATTGTATTTTTAACGCTTTACAAAATTTACGCTAGGTAGACAAGTCGTCCAATTCTCCCATTGCTGTTTTTTCAAATTATCTATTAATTTCATCTCTCATAAACAAACATTTGGCCGTGTAGTTCTTGGCAGAATAGAATAGAACCACTCGTAATCTTCCCGTAGATGTCGTAGAAGGCGACTAAGAAAACACAAGATAAACAAAGCTTATAAGCATCAAAGACTTCTCCAACCCGTCTCGTGGAGGGAGTAGGCCAAATCTTCTGACTGCTCTGGCTATTATATGGCTCTGATAGCACTGAGAGGGTTGTGTTCCTGCGGTGAAGACTAAAAAATACCTGATGATGATTATGATGAAATAAATATTTCTAATACGACCAGTTGGAGGCGGCCTGCATTCAGCGCCTTTGGCATTTGACATTGGTAAGGTCATCTGTACACCAGGTCGGTGTGCTTCCACACTGCATTTGTATCCAATCCTTGGGAGAGGCCTATCAGTAGACTTTTTGTGTCTGAGATGATGATAAAGATGTAAACATTATAACGGAAACAAGACTGGATAGAATGCAACGGAAAAATAATTTATTTTTATACAAGTCTTGATACAAAACAATACGCAAAAAATTAAAGTTTAGCATTTTTCTGCGAAAAAATTACACTTCTTTTCACTTATGTCCTCTGTGATTCAACGCTGCTAACCGATATACTTTAGTTCGTCTGCAAAAAAATATAATTCAACTTTTTCACATGTAATCGTCTGCTTTTACTCAACCCCACCCCATAAGGTAGCCTAAAAAGATTTTCCTAATCACATTGCTCACAGGGTTATTATTGAATGGCAAAAACTTATGTGCTGCTGTAACAGAAGCTTGCAGACCCAACGCACCATGGTGAGGACAATCGAGGACTTGATTTGAAATGAGGATATCTGAGTTGTTTGTTTTGTTTTTCGTATGTGTAAGTGGCCAACACTGGTGTCAGATTTTTCAAGCTGCCTTAAGGCATCTGACATAGCTAACATCAACGATACAGCCGGGACCAACGGCAATGAATGGCCTAGTAATGAAGCCCTACTATAAGTAGGGCTTTTTTAAACACGAGTGTCAAATTTCATATTTCAAGGTACCTACTTATGTTTCTCCGCGCATATTTCAAAAACTGTAATTTGGATAACATTAAAACTTTTTTAGATGAACTTAGTACAGTTCAACATATGAAACAGTGAGATAGAAGTGTGTTTCAGTTATTAGGAAAAATAAAATTTTAAAAAACTTTTTATAATTTATTTCTTCTTTATATGACAGGCCAATACAACGGTAGTGATTTCAAGCCAGCTTAGTCTATAAAAGAGCAATTTACCAATTCCGTAAACTACATTCAATTTAGAATTTCGTCAAAAACCACTACGTTTAGCGACCAACTCCAATACTGGAGGCCATTCATGCGTGGGAGCAGCTAAACTTAATGAACTACATTGTCTTATTACTTTAAATGGAAGTACGGGTTTTTTCTCGGGTACGCTGGTCTCAGGACTGGACACATGTAAATATGTCAGTGGGCGGGTTTCCGCTATCTTGCCCATGTAGGCTGCTTTTATCCTTAAAACACACCTAGTTTTGTTTCTAAGATGATGTGATAGTTATGAATATTCTATTTAAAAACTTTAGTGCAATAAGACAGTTTTTTAAATAAGAATTCACATAAACATAAGTTATAATACTTAAATAGGTGTAGGTAGTTAATTTTAGGGTCTTTTCTGTAATTTTTCTATTTATCGCTAAGTTTTATTTTTTCAGATTTATTTTTAGAGTTCCCATATTAACAAACGTCTCTTACATTTTTTTTTCAAGTGCGTGGTGAACATTTATTTAGTTTAAATATATCCATCGACAGATTCGCAGAGAGGTCTACAGCTGACAGAGCCACTAGAAATATGTAATCTGCATGTATTTTTATCTCAGCCGTTAGAAGTGTACTGCTGGACACTATGTGGTTCCCGGCAGAGTTAATAGGATCACTACAAGACTTCCCGTGGATGTCGTAGACGGCGACTATAGAAACACAAGCTAAGCAAAGCTTATAAACATCAAAGAGACCTCTCCAACCCGTCTGGACAGCGAGGAGAGTGTAGGCCAAATCCTCTGACTGCTCTGGCTAAAATTAAAATTTTTTTTTTTTGATAATACAAATCATAATATTATTAACAGACTTTCAAATAATCAATTTAAAAGTGCCGTATCAAGGCGGCATGATGAGTCGCTTCGCTTAGTGGCCATTTAAGCATTTAAAAAAAGAATAAGACAAACAATTAATCAAATTCTCACCAGAGTTCAATACACTTGTATACTTGTATCTATTTCCTAATAGCGATTCTATCGTCTCAGCTATTAGTCATCCAAGTAGGTTTTGACTGTCGAAACGGAGGCTTGCAAATAATATACACGATTTAACTACTATTTATTGTAACTGGTTCTAAAAAACGTTATTATCATATTTACTTACTTAATGATAGTTTGTAAAATCTACGTAAGTACGTGAGGTTTTTTGCTGTTGAAATTTCTTTTTGCACAAATTAGAGTAATTCAATTAATCAAACTGACGATTAAGACTTTGACGACGACAAAAACGTTGGTCACTTGATAACGGCGTGTAGGTACAACAGATTCGCAAGCTAATTTTTCAAATCAATCTTTTACTCGTACAAATGAAAAGAGACCTTTTTAGGATCCGGTGCCGTAAAGTATCTATTTCTTTTCATTGAAGTGTTTTTATTTGTTGGTCATTACTTTCGTCAAAACAGGTAGTTTGGTACCTAATCTACTCATGGATAGAATTAATGAAACATAGTTCTTAGAACATTGCCATGTGGTTCTCGGCAGAGTAGAATAGGACCACTCCAAGTCTTCCCGTGTATGTCGTAAAAGGCGACTTAGGAAACACAAGCTAAACAAAGCTTACAAACATCAAAAAGACCTCTCCAACCCGTCTGGCCAGCGTGGAGAGTGTAGGCCAAATCCTAATTTGGCTAATATATTGCTGTGGTAGTACAGAGAGGGTCGTGCTGCTGCAGTGGAGACTAAAAAAGACCTGATGGATGGATGGATGGATGGATTAGAACATTACACTCAATAACGACTATTTAACCTCCTTAAAAAGGAGATTCTCAGTTTGACCCGTATGATTATAAGTATGTATGTTTGTCCGTGATTATCTTGCGTTTGGCTAAATCTATTTTGATGCGACTTAAAAAAAGTATTCGTTACATTCTAGGAAAGTTATGTATACTTACAACGAATTGTAGTTACATTAAAAAAATATTTGAAACCATTGACTTCCCACGTCTACGATTCATGACCTAGACAAGAACTATGAAGTTTGTTTCTTTGTTAGATATCTGCAAGTAAAAACACCTTACGTTTTAAAATGTATAAGAAATAACTCGTGCTAATTATGCGTTAAAGTTTAAATGTAATCTTAAATTATGGTTTCAGACGAGTTTAGAACACTTAATGGTCACAAAATAGTCACAATGAATAACATAAGAGTTCATCACATTCGTACTACCTCTGTGCCGTAGTGGTTAACACTGCACTTAGCTTGCGATACGAGAGGTTTAGAGTTCGATCCCCGGTCAGGTCATGATAGAAAATGTTTTCTTTTCTGATTGGCCTGCATGGGTCTTGCATATTTATGTAAGTATATATTGTAAGATATAGTGTTTTTGAGTTAGTATCCTACGACACCAGTCTGGGGGATTTGGGGCTAGCTAATATTGTTGTGATTTGATCTTATGCATTTATTTATTTTTTTATTAAGAAAGTTTAAAAATATAAACATAATCTCAAGGGTAGCTGATCTTTGTTATTATACTGTTTATAAATATTTTAACTAAAGAGGTAAAATACCTCAGGGGAAAAGGTTATCTTAAAAATAAACAAGTCAAGTAACCTTGAGTGGCGTCATTTCAGAGATGCATCGACTTTTATCCGAGATATGTCTTTGTTCTTTGTTATAATATTTCTTACATATCTATCAAATGTATCAGTTAATTGGGTAACTCAAGGATATGTAAAGGTACAAATATCCAACTATTACTTCATACATACAATCACGTCTTTATCCCTTGCGTGGTATACAGAACCCAAGGTCATAAGACCCAAAGGCCACATTTAGCATCGTAGTGGGCGTAAAAGTGGAAAGCGGAAACGATTCATCTGATTCCTAAGATTTTCACCCAATCCCTTGACCAGCTTTTACGGTCTGCGCGGGAAGAAAAGCAGCTGGCTTTATAAAGGTACTTAAATATATTATCGTCTGAATGTCGGAAGGTTCTACAAAATTATTAACAGCTATATAAATATACTTAAATTAGATCATGTATTTACACGACTGTCCAACTCAAAAGAAGGATAATGTTTTTGCTCGTATTGTTGTTTGTATTTATGTTTTAATGTATGTAAATATTTCTGATCTATTGTCGCTTTCTGTAGCCTAAGCGGCTTGACCAATTTTGCAGTGTGAGATGTCATAGATTCGTATTTTTTCCCGGAGCTACGTTACATATTCGTCATCAAAAAAAAATATGGCAGACGTAAACGGTATAGAAGGGCAGTTGTCTTTTTTTAAACAATTCTACTTTTTATTCTGTTTGTCTCAGACTGGCCCACTCATACTTTAAAATTACATTAAGGTTGTCTTAGTTAATTTAGTCTTAAAATATATAAGTACTTATAGACTTTTCATTTATTTATTATGAGTGTTAGGATTTCAGTGTGACTTAATTATAAGTAGAATTATACGCAGACAGACGTTACTTTGTAGCTATATGTGATGATGTGATGCCGTTGTTATGCATAATGTTAGTGAAAGTGAAGTAATCATAACATTGATAACATTGCAACCTACGAGTATTATTATCCAGTTGTGTATTTAACTAAAAGTATTTACTTATTGCAGACAGTACTTGCCAGTGACCGGACAGTATAAACGTAAGTAATTTTTTTGTAGTTTTGCCTATTGGATTTTATTCAAATAAATAATTTACTTTTTCTAGTTACTTAAAATAAATTAAATATTTTTGTCAGTTTAGTAGTTTTTATCATCAAATTGTTTTTTTTTTTAAATCGTAACCATCATTATTTTTAAATTCTTTCAGATGAAATTGTATTGGTGCCTGGGATTACTTGCTTTATCTCAAGCTGAAATAATAACAGATCGGAAATGTAGCAGCAATGATATATTTGACAAGGAAGTGCTGGTCACAGGATATGACAGCCCTTACCAGCTAGCCATCGACCCTAAAACTAATACTCTATTCTTCAGTTATTCCACGGAAATCCTCGGAGAAGCCTTCAAATCTGTATACTTTGATGTGACAACAAAAACTCATGCTGTGATTCCTACTAACGGCGGAGGATTTGCACATGCTGTTGATGCCATTAATGATATTGTCTACATTGGTAGCACCGAATCTGGCATATCTAAGTTTAATTACGAGACAAAGAAAGCTGTTCCCCTAGATATAACCAAAGATGGTATATGGCAGATGTTCTTCAAAGATGCACTGTATTTCACCACGTACCCTGATGAGAAAGCCCATGTATACAAAGATGGTGTGGTTAAGAAAATAAAAGAATTAGAAGATACTAAAGCTCTTACTATGGGTGTTGATAATAATTTCAATATTTTCTTCTCTAACTCATCAGGTTTGTTTATTTTGAAGAAAGAAAGTGGTCATATTGTACAAGCAGCAGATTATGTTGTCAATGGCTTTACTACTGATCCGCAAGGGAATTTATTTTTCTCTTCGCCTGGTGGTCTTTACGCAGTTGATAAAGAACTAGATATAAAACAAATTTTTGACGAGGATAATATTTATGGTATGGTCATAGAAGGAGAGAATACTATTATTTATGCAACTAAAGATAGTGTGATTAGGCTGAAACTAAAGAGTGTTGAATGTTCATTAAAGTCAAAAGATGAGAATGTAAGTCCGTAATGTGATATTTTTCGTATAAAAGTGTGTTAAATTAAAATGAAATAAACATTTTTACATAAAGATTTTTTTAATTTGGTTTTTTGAAAGAGTGGCGGCAACGCTGAGGCGCTGGGTCCAGTTAGCTGTTTTTGGATGACAATGTGTTATATTTTTTTTTTACGGACAAATCACACCGATTTAGCTAGCCCCAAAGTAAGTTCAAGAGTTGTGTTATGGGATACTAACTCAACGATACTATATTTTATAATTGATACTTATATAGATAAACATCCAAGACCCAGGTCAATCTGAAAAAGTTGTTGCTGAGTTTCGAATATTATCCAATGACAGTGCCTCATCTGACCCTAAGGTTCAGTACTACTATCTGTTGAAAGCATTTTTGAAAATCCTAAATGGTATTTTGAAGAATGTGTCTTCCATACTTTTAAACTCAGTCGAGGGACTGGGCAAACATGTAAGCCATCTCTCTACATGTCAATATAGACGATGAGGCTAGCAATCACTATTTTTTGGCTAATCGGTCTATGGTGGTCTATGGGTCATTTGCTTTGTCTACTCCATAATGGATAAAGACGTTACGTACGTTTTATATATTTTTTAAAACTAAGTTTGTAATTGTAAACCATTTTTTAAATACCTGCTGACTATTTCTGTAAATAAAACACATGCACATGTAACATGCCAGCAATTTGTTATCACTAAAAATATATTCGACTCTTAATTATAGTGTTTTCCACATAAAAAGCAGTAAATCAGAACAAAGGATTATAAGAAGATATCGAGTATCCATAACGAAGTTTAAACTGTTGTGAGTTCAATAGTAAATATCTAATGAGTGGGAATGTAGCAGTGATCGCCGACCGGCCATTGTCCGTACTCCGGGCGCCTTCCGCTTGGAAGACCATCTTACCAAGCCCCTCGAAAATACAATGTCCCACCGCTCATTACCGCAAACACTTACACAGGAAGAGGAGCAGGGTAGCTCAAGTAACGATGGCCTTGCACATGTATTAGTATAGGAAAGTATTGAAAGGCGGAACGAAACGATTGAAAAATAGAAAACGCGCGGTTTGTTTGTGATGTTCTCATATGTAAATCATTGTCATTATTTCGTGGGAATTCGGCTTCTTATAAGAAAGATATAGACTTAGATAATTGAATAGAACATTAGCAAGTAGAGCAAAAATAGGTAATTTTAAATGATATCTTAATCTGTTATGTTTCACTTTGACTTCCTCGAGTCATTCCTGTTATATCTTGGGCCTTATGACATCAAACATCCTAACTTCCTTACATATTGTATATATTATATATATGTATATATATTATATATTTATCCTAATCCTAATCCTAACTAATATTATAAATGCGAAAGTGAGTTTGTTTGTTTGTTTATTTGTTTGTTTGTTTGTTTGTTACGCTTTCCCACCGTATCTACTGAACCGATCATCATGAAATTTTGCATACACATAGGTTAGGGTACTGAGAAGGACATAGGCTATATATCACGCGGGCGAAGCCGCGGGTAACAGCTAGTTTTTATATAACTTGCTATTTTCACCCATCTGACCCACCCAAAAGGAGGGTAATGTTTTTGGCACGTATGTTTGTATCTACGGATGTATGTATGTAAGTATGTTTATTTAATTATTGGTCCCTGTAGCCTAAACGGCTTAGCCGGTTTTGAAGTGTGAGGTGTTATGGGTGTTTAGTCGTTTCGCACCATAAGCGATTCGAACCGCGGTGCGAATAGCCCAAGAGCCTTTTTTGAATGGGATCTTTCGCACCGCGTTGCAAATCGCCCACTAGCTCTTTTTGAATATATTTTACACCGCGGTTTAGGTTCGTATTCTTCCCTTGAGTGTCATAATATGACACTCAAATAATATGACACTCACTTACGTTACTTACATAGCATATTATGCTATGTAAGTAACGTAAGCCAAAAAATCTCTTTAAAGAGTTTTTTAAATATTTTTGAGTTTACTTATTCATTGCTACCAAACACAAATTAACAATCTATCCACATGATAATATTAGCATAGATCAGTGGCTTCCAAACTCTTTTCGCATTGGACCCATTTTGTAAACCAATAATTTAGACAACTACGGTTTGCAACAATTTGATGCTCACTTTAATATCCATTACGATTTTTGTATCACTGTCGAAATTTTATTATTAGAATAGAAACCGCAATTGATGTTGAAGTGACCATCAAATTGTTGTAAACCGTAGTTGTCTAAAGTAAGCAAATAAGCCTGATGCTCCCCTGGCCGATTTTTTTTCTAGTGTCTCGTATTTTCGCGGGGCACTCATAGAAGCTCTGTCCTGAGGATATGTGGAGCACACTTTGGACATGGATGGTCTAAACAAATCAGAAATTACTACCAGGACTAATAAGTAGGTTTAAACAGGAAGATATGGGTAAAATGGTGTGTAGGCACATACTTTGAATCTTTTGGCAAAATTTTAATTTCGGAATTCGTATTAATAAGAATTTCTGGAAAAAATTAAAAACGAAATGAAATGAAAATGATAGAAAAAGATCGATGTGTGATTTTTTTCTCATTTTTATTTCGATATTATCTATCATCATCATCATCATCACCATCAGGTCTGTTTTACTCTGTACCCACTGTAGCAACACGACCCTCTTTGTACTACCAGAGCCATACATAAGCCAGAGTAGACAGAAGATTTGGCCTATACTCTCCACGCTGGCCAGACGGGTTAGAGAGGTCTCTTTTATGTTTATAGCTTTGTTCTGCTTGTGTTTCCTAAGTCGCCTTCTACGACATCTACGGGAAGACTTGCAGTGGTCCTATTCTGCCGGGAACCACACGGTAAATTTGGTATATGTGGCGTGATTTAAATATTACTCGGAGGTACAAAATCAATTTGTACTAAAAAGGAATGTGAGTAAATGTAGTTATGAGATCACGTGGTGTCGCCATGCACCATAACTGCAATAGCAGGCAACTTCACTGAGATAATATTGCCCACGTTATGTGCGAACTTAGGATAAATGATCGATTTTTAATAAGTACGTTCTCAATACGTCAGGTACTATGATGTATCCAAATTATCAGGTAAAGAAATCATTTTACCATCTATTGTTCATTAATTACTAATATTTTAAATGCAAAATTGAAATTGCGTACTTTTTGTTTTAGTTACAATTATATTATGTATAATTTTTATACGAAGAAATTTAATATGCTCACTGTAAGGGGTACTAAAAAGGACATAGAGTATATACAGTACATAAACGCGAGTGTATTATAAAGAAAAAGTTACTTAGTCAAAATTGGTTCAGTCATACCATCCATACATCTAAAGCTAAAGTTTTACAAGCTCCAAGTCTCCTCCTTATCTAAGCGTTTTTCCGGTTGCAATTACAGCTGTTACCCTTGGCACATTATTTTGACAGTGTCATGAACGCTGTCAAAACACGCCATCCATCCTTATGTAGCTTCAAAACTGAAGACCTTTGAAAATAAAAACCAGTAGGTATTTTTTCGCACTGGGAATCACACCTAAGGCTCTCTATGTAGCCAGGCTAGTCTGTATAGCACTGTATTACTGAGGTCATCATAATTTGATTATAGATTGAAACTTCGTCGTCTTGGCCGCAAGAAGTCCACTGCTGGTCATGGACCCCCAAGAATTTCTGCCACATTAAAACTTACGCGAGGTAAATTCAGTATAGTAATCCGGCTTTACTCACGTTCGTCGGTTTTGCCGACTAATTTTCATTTCTTACAAAGACCATTATCGTGGAGTATGCGTGGGGTAGCGACAGCATGGTTTTGCTTCCCTCAAAGCGCTGAAGCTACGACGACGAGCCGATGAAAAAAACGTGAGTAAAGCCGGGTTTCTATAAAGCGAAGCCTCGCTACTGGCGAAAATCACTTTCGCTAGAAGCATGAATGGGCCGGCTCGTCCAGGGAAGTACCACACTCTCACAGAAAATCAACGTTTTTTATTTATTTTTTTATTTTATTGAAAAAGACACACAAACAGTTTAAAGACAATAAAGAACATAGTTTCAATGACAGTACTTATTATATCTAGTCAATAATCCACTACAGTGTACACAGATTGATAAAATTAATATATAAGCAAGTATTAATTTTTACTTACTTACTTTGGATATATATATATATATATATATATACATACAGATCAGAGTTACGATGTCTCAGTTCGTCATAATCTCGACACATTTGAGTAGTAGCTTACTATGCTTCGTTCGGTGCGTGAGAGAGCCGGAGGCCCATCTCCCTCTCCCCTCTGGGGAAGGAAAAATAAAAGGCCAGCAACGCTCCTGTCACACCCCTGGTGTTGCAGTTGTCCATGGGCAGCGGTGATCACTTACCATCAGATGACCCGCTTGCTCGTTTGCCGTCCTATGACATAAAAAAAAACCGGCCAAGTGCGTGTCGGGCCACGCGCTGTATAGGGTTCCGTAGTTGCGAATGACAACTTTGAGTTCACACTGTTTACACTCGCACCTCACAGTTTAACAACCAAAAACATCTAACAATAAAGATAGTATGAAATTTTACATTTTCCAGTACATTTTATAAGTTGGTTGCCTATAACTTTTTAGTTTGCACTTAATACCCATCTCTGATAGTTTTCCTTTCAACTTCAGTATATATTCTACTGCTGTAATTTTTTTCACGTGTCCATATATAACCGTTTAGCAGATAGAGGGGGGGGACACGTACCTCTAACAAAAATTTGCACTTTAAAACCAAATATTTCGGAAACGGATCAGTAAATCGAAAAATGGTGTTCTCAACCTCACAATATTTTTCAAAGACCTTTTTAACGATACCCCACTCGATGGGTAAATAGAGAAAAAAAAATTACTCCCCCACTTTACTTGTATGGGAGCTACCCAAAATAAAAATTTTTTTCAAAATTTTTTTCTACGACTTTTTTGCCATGATTAATATACATTCTCATACCAAATTGCAGCTTTCTAGTACTTATAGTCTCTGAGAAAAACCGCGGACGGACAGACAGACAGACAGACAGACATGGCGAAACTATAAGGGTTCCTAGTTTACTACGGAACCCTAAAAAGAGGTAATCAAGCTAGGCTATCCATATTATTCTGCGTGGCAATAATTTTCTAACTCGTTCTAAACGTATTTTAAATTTTTCTCTGTAACGTATCCTTGTATTCTTTTGAGAAATAAATGCTTTACACCTAACTCCAAGTAATAGGTGGTCTAACGAAGTTATCTAACACGTGTTTCTTTACGCTGACTACCTTGCCACAAATAAAGGCACAATAGCACAGAGCATAAATAGGAAATCGTCGCTCCACTGGACTGGATAATTCAAGCCTTAGTTGCACGTGAAAATCGTAATTTTGTATGCAAATTCAATGGAAATACAAATTTGACCATGAGGCTCTTGAGTTCTAATGTTAATACGACCTGATTGCAAAACTTGACATCTCTGGAAATGTACTGGAAATCGTTTTGTTCAAAATAAATGTACTATATGTTTTAACGAAACTGAAAACCAGAATAGAGGCAGGCCAAAGAAAAGATGGATGGAGTGTGTGAAGGAGGATATGGGGAAAAAAGAAGATAACGAAGGAGATGGCTAAAGATAGAGCAAAATGGAAAACAACTTACATGCTGTCCCGACCCCACATAAAGTGGGATAAGGTGAGGAAGAAGCAGAAGATGTTTTAACAAAACTGTACGATTATGATTAGTTACTGAACAACTGTCTATATTATGAGAAAGGTACTTACCAATTATATATTTTTTTGGTTTGCATTGAATATGCTCCGAATTTACTGATTGCCCGGGCGGCTGAATACAATTGTATGAAAATACCGTTTTTTTTTTAGTTCCCATCGTTGATCCTACAGGAAAAGTTGTTCATTTACTGACGGGCTGAGTCACATCTTTAAGGGGATATCGAGCGTCAAGTTACACGCTGTATTTACATGTAAATGTCCTTTTATTTAGTTTCCAGCATTGCTCACATAGAAAAAGTTGTTCATATCTACGGGCTTAATCAACCCTTTAAGGGTCCAAAGTGATCTAAACCTCACCATGTACAAAATGTTGTACTTCATATTTTAATGGAATAAATCCTTGTAGGTAAGATCTTTTAGCCCTTGAGGATGTCAGTGGGTAGGTACACATCACGAACCTTTAGATACATACGCAGTTAGAAAACATAACGATTCGAAAACACAAATTACTTGTGTAATTACTCGCACATTATGAACGTCAGTATGTATGTGCATGCTTTGAATATTTATTATTATAACCTTTGTGCTAACGCGACATACATTCTGCCGTTGGATGTTCCGCATACTTAACTAATTACTTTGTTAAAAAACAAATCGTAAATTTGTTTTTGTTTCTTAGTATGACCGAAGTGTGAATTCCGAGAAATACAATATCTTTTTTGTTTAAGTACATCTTCATTAAAGCGTTACAACTGCCTGCATCTCACAACATTTACCGGGACGTACTTGTGGTTAATCATTATCATTTCAGCCGCAAGATAGGTATCCACAGCTGGACATAGGCCTTATCGTACCTATGCCTTGTGGTAATGATTTCATGCTGTATAAATCCAAACCCCAGGTCATCTAAAATATATATATTTTTTTTTATAATAGCCAAGGATTGAACCCTGCCATCAAAAGTGCTTGCGGTACCACTAAGCCACGGAAATAGTCAAATCGATTCATGCCACACTGTCTACAGCTATAATTTTCTGGTTCTGCTTTAAATGTCGATGGCTTTAAACTTCATATCCAGTATGTGACAATTCTGACACCACTATCGGATGCGGAGCATAGGTCATGCTTGGTTCGGCTGCTGTACTTAACACGAAGAGCACGATAGAAAGTGCAATGTAGTCTGGTCATCGTGACCACATTAACATTGCCATTTTGCCTCTGACAATGCCCAATTTAGCCAGTTTGTGCCGACATCAACCTTCATCAGTGCTGAGGTGGCCTGGAAGAAGCTTGAGCATGAAAGGGCCTAACCTTCCATTCTCAAGCTTCTTCTAGGCTACAAGGCCCAAGAAACCTTGTAGCTTGGAAGTAGCTCCTCAGGTTTTGGGATGATCCTTTGGGAGTTCCGTACTTTAACAACTATCATTTTGTAACCATTAGCATTCTCATAATACAATAGTTATGTCTGGTTATGTAAAACATTCAATGCAATCGCAAGATTACCATCGTCCTTCACGGTTGAACGGAGAACACACACAACTACACTTGATAGTAATGTTAATATTTAATTATAGATGTCGCTTATGTGTGTCAATGATTGATGGCCGATTGCTTACGTAAAGTGAATACTAATTATATTTAGCTTTGATTGATACGTCAATCGATCTGAGTTTTATAATTTGAAGACGATGGTTGGAAGTTAAGTGATTACCTACACCTATGTTGCTTTTATTTAACTTGCAACGTTCACTGTGTTTTGTTTATTTACTGGTTATAACTTAAAACAGTTTTTTTTTTGCTCAAAGTCACGTACTGGTGTAGGTTGTGTGGCAATGCGAATGCAATGAATTAGTAAGTTTTAATTAAAAAATGAAGTTAAGACTTAACTAATAACTTAACTAACCGACATTGCATACATACCGTGACCCTATAGCTCAGAAGTGGAAAATGAAATTCAATCAAGTCGAGGACAAAATAATTGCCATTATTATTATCTTGATATTCATGTCCAAAGACTTTTCAAAAAAAAAACCGTTCCTGGCTCTTTAAATGCATCTCTTTCATTATTAACATTTTTTGAATTCCATAGATATAACGAAAATATACAATTTCAATTAAAACCGATTGACATGGAAGCATTAATTAGTATTATTAAAAGTTTAAAATCAAATGCTGAGGGGTGCGACTTCATAACATTGGATATGTTATGTATGACATTTCCTCATACAATTGAAATTATCTTCCACATCATAAATTTATCCATAGAATCTTCAACATTCCCAGATATCTGGAAAACAGCTTTAGTGCGTCCACTACCTAAGACTTCCAACCCCTCAGAACTAAAAGATTTAAGGCCAATAAGTATTTTACCATTTTTGTCAAAGATTCAGGAAAAGGCTGTCAGTATTCAACTGACGGATTATCTTGAAAAAAGTGATATTTTACCGAAAGTCCAACCGGGTTTTAGAAAGGGACGTGGTACAGTGACAGCCTTACTTGATATCACCGATAATATTCTTTGTGCTCAGGACCAGGGGAAGTGTACTATTGTGGTTATGCTGGACTACTCAAGAGCTTTTGATTCGATAAATTTAAATTTGCTGCTATCCAAGGTGTGTTATTATGGCTTTGACTCGAAAACTATAAAATGGTTTAGTAGCTATGTTACTAATAGACTCCAACAAGTTAAACTCAGTAGTAATGATGGATCATCAGTTTGGTCTGATTTATTGGCAGTGGATAGAGGTGTTCCTCAAGGGTCTATCTTAGGCCCCATACTTTTCATTTTATACACTGCAGACATTAAGATGCACATAAAGCACTGCAAATACCACATTTATGCTGATGATATACAACTTTACATATCTTGCCGTCCATCTGAAATTGATAGCTCAATTATCAAAGTCAATGAAGACCTTCAGAGCATTTTGGCGTGGTCACTTGACAATAGTTTAGTATTAAACCCTAACAAAACTAAATACATAATTTTTGGCAGTAAGTATCAAATTGAAAATTTACAACACACAACAAATATCACACTGTCAGGTGAAACATTAGACCGTGTATTTGTTGTAAAATATCTGGGACTACTAATGGATACAAGCTTACGTTTCGAAAATCATATAGCAAATGCTGTACGAGACTGTTTTTACAAGTTGAAAATACTTTACAAGGCAAGACCCTACCTTAAGGAGTCCTTGAGAGTCCAGCTGACGGAGGTTCTTATACTGTCAAAACTAAATTATGCAGATGTTGTAGTGGGTCCTCGCTTGCTTGGTAGAACTAAGAGACTAATTCAGCGTGTCCAGCATTCATGTGCTCGTTTTTGTTTTGATGTCCCACCTCGTGCTCATCTTACACCATTTTTGAACAACCATTCTCTGCTAAAGATGAGACATAGAATGAAACTTCACCTCGCATGTCTGATGTTTGGTGTTGTTAAAAACCAGGCTCCACCTTATTTGTTTGAAAAACTTTCCTGGGCATCCGATATAAAAAGGCGTGGCAAAGTCAGGAACTGCTCCATTCAGCTCTTGACGCAGAGTCACCGCACTGCTGCTTTCAGGGGAAGTTTCCGTTACGCTGCGTCTAAATGCTGGAACAATATCCCTCCACCTTTTCGAGATCTGAAAAGTATATTTAGTTTTAAGTTAAATCTTAAAAAATTCTTAATGGAACACCAAAGGAAAGAAGGGATGCTTAGGCAAGACACAAGTGTACTATAAGCTCAGAATATAAAATAATATAAAATAAAATAAACTTACCTTTTATGTTCTTCTCGTACGTGCTAAGATTGTGCGATTTTTGTTCCATGCTGACCACGTAAGTCGATATCGCCCATTGTAATATGTATGGTTTTGGAGGTTAACTTAACTTAGTTAAATTGGCAGAGTAGTAAATACCTGTAGTCGATGCGTTATAGTTTAAATTTTTAATCAAATTTTTATACGTAGGTAATCATTAAATAACTTAAATGTAGGTAGATGTTTATAATTTTTTCTTTCTTTGTTTCACAACAAGACTTTTTGTGTCAAAGTGTCAAACTACTGTCTTGTTATGCTTGCATCTGTCATCTGTCAAACTGTCACTCCTTTTTTTTTTTTTTAAAGAGTCAAGCAAGCAGCAAGAGACTGCTTTGTTTATTGGTTTGTGTACTTGTGTGTGTCATGCATGTATGTTTTTCTTTTCATTTTTTGTACAAAACTTATATATGTGTGTGACTGAGGTACTATTTTTGTATCTGGGGTACGATTTTTGAAATTTTGCCGTTCGCAGACGAGCGGACAGAAAGACCTCCATGCAGGAATCGTTGAGGGCGAAGGTTCAGAAATAGTACCCCTGAGTTTCTTATTTGTATTTTGTTTTTATTGCTTCGTTTTATTTTTTGTTCCGGTTTGTTAGTCATAAGTGCGCACACCCGTGACGTCAACATAGGTCCCAACGGAAGACCAGCGTTGGCTTTATAACCAACATATGCTGAGTTGGGACCTATTTGAAGACGTACACAGTGTGAAACAAGGTGTGTTATTAAATTGTATATTGTTTTATGTCCTGTGTGTCTTCAAATAAATTAATCATTCATTCATTCATTCATTCAAAAATGAACCTTAAAAACTAACCAAGATAAACTATGGGTTCTAAGCAACAAATCTTCAAATTACCGTGTGAAGTAAGCAATTTTAAATTCTTAATACTGTGATCCTAGAACTTACCAAGCGGACCGTGGGTTCTGTTCTGAAGAACCTCAAATGCAGATGCAAACCAATTCTTGGGAGAAAAAAAATTATAGGACGTCCACTTTATTCTTTTCCCGCTTTAATCGTAACGTCGGTCGAAGAAAAAGACGACAATCTGAGGACTCGTGTTATTCTTACTATGTCATCTGCTACCAACCTTTCACTATTTAAACCCACTTCAAATAAAAGGAGATACTATTTGACCCGTTTATATGTTATCATTCGTTCCGCATGTATGTAATATAGTCAGAATTTTACAGTTTTTGTGTATGTCAATCTATAAAACCTGCTAAACATGTGTGCCAAAGTTCATAAGTGTATGTACATATGTATATTTGTATGTTTGTCTACGCATATCTCAAAAACTATAAGGTTTGACTTGACATATTCAAACTCAGGGAACAGTGCATGTTATTGTAGTTTTTAAGGTTAACTAAATTTGTGAGTTGACGTCGCTTGGTGAAAATGCTCAGCTCGTTCAGTAATTTTTAAAATAGAAAGATGTGTTTTTTTTTAGACACTAGGAAAACTGAAGTTGGTTCTTTTTTTTGTTAAATAATTTTCAACCAATAACTGCTCAGCATAGCATTGAGATCTTAGACCCTTCAAGGGATAAATAAATATATACGGACAAATCACACAGATTGAGCTAGCCCCAAAGTAAGTTCGAGACTTGTGTTATGTGATACCAACTTAACGATACTATATTTTATAATAGATACTTTTAAACATAAACATTCAAGACCCAGGTCAATCTGAAAAAGATCATTTTCCATCTTGACCGGGTTCGATCCCCGGACCCGGGACCATACGTGTCGCAGGCAGGCGTGTTGACCGCTGCGCCACGGAGCTCGTCAAATAAATAAAATAAAGACACACAGTGTACTGCTACTTATACTCATAAAACGCTCTAATGAATAAAACTTCAAATTACCGTAGTAAAGTAAACAATTTGAACTATTTCATACTGCGATCCAGGAAACGAAAGGTCTTTGGCTCCCATTGGAATGCGTGCGTGGGAGACACTCCCATGCACTCCGCTTTCTATTGATTTAATGAACACTATCTTATCTTGCCCAATAAGCTTATTACGCTCCGTTTTGAGTTTAATTCAATTGGTCGTGAAATAAGGGCAAGTGATGGAATTGTATTGATTGAGTTACGTAACGAATTTTAAGAAATGTATGGGTGGAAGTTTATGCTGTAGAATTGCGAAATCCTCATACAATGCTCTTGTTACAATAAATATTGTTTTAGACCTAAACTATGTCGTTGCTTTCCATCAGGTAAAATAGAGGTCAAACGTACTTAAATTATTCATTAAAATATCCGATAGATAGTATCTTAAAAAGATACTATCGGATATTTTAATGATCATCACACTCATCACACTTTACATTTAGATAATAGAGAAACTCCTTGCTAATATTACTTGTGTAGTAAATAGACTCACCTCAAACTGTGCATTAAGTACCTTGGTATATAAATAACATACAACCATACATAATATCACGTCTTTTTCCCTTGCAGGGTAGACAGGGCCTAGGTCTGTAGAACCTTGAGGCCACGTTTAACATGTTTAACTTGTAGGTGAGAACGGGATCAAAACAGTGATGGGTTGCTAGCCGCATCGCCTATAGACATGATTCCTGATGCCCATTCCCTCGATCGACTTTTACGATCTGCGCGGGAAGAGAAGCAGCTGGTACAATCTACGTTTCTTTTCTCCCAGACCAGCGTGGAAGGAATATAAATAAATAAGGGCAAATTACACAAATTAAGTAAACCCTACAGTAAGTTGATAGAAGCCTCAGTGGTCTAGTGGTTAAGGCGTTTGCCTTATTGACCCGGGGGTCGTGGGTTCGATTCCCACGAAAAACATACTTTGTTAAGTTGTTTCCAGTTTGGTTAGGACATTGCATGCATGAATCACCTGATGGTCTAATAAGAAAGATGATTTCGTGCTTCGGAAGGCACGTTATGCCGTTGGTCCCGGCTGCCATTTGGTTGTCGTTAAAGAAACCACGTCAGAGGCCGAGAGGCAATTCCGAAGATCTCTGACACCAGGGTGCGCATGGTTGACTGACCGTGTCACCTACATGAAATGATGATGATGATGAGTTGTGAACTTGTTTCTTAGGATACTAACTCGACAATACTATATTTTATTATAGATATTTGTATAGATAAACATCCAAGACCCGAGTCAATGTGCAAAATATAGTTTTCCATTATGACCTGAACGGGGATCGAATCTTAAACCGGTATTTTAATCGAATCGTCCTATGAAGATACAAATTAATTATTTGAGCAGATAGTACTTACAGTCAAATGGATGAGATTATAATGTATTAATAAATGGCCTGTCAAATATTTTAATTGAATATTAGTAGGACGGCGGTGAAAGGAGTTGTCAATACTAATCAAATATTACCGAATAAATTAAGGCTGTTTATATTTTTATGATCATGATTATGATACAAAACAAGAGAGGGAGTTTTTTTTTATTAATTATTGAATTAGGTATTTGTGTTCCATCTCACCTGATGATAAGTGACGATGAAGACGAGGATGTTACATGCCTATCCAAGAGATACCCATTTATTCTACTTTTGAATGTCCCGGAATTGTACTTTTCTGGGAATATAGACGCAGGCAGTTCATTCCACATCTTGGCTACTCGAACCAAAAAGGAACTGTCAAAGCGTTTAGTACGACTCTTTGGTATTTCTACGACAAAAAGGAGAAATTTCTCTCTGTGTCTCGTAGTCCTATGGAGGAATGGTGAGGGTTCTACTAGCTTAAAGACCGCCTTCGCACACTCGCCAAAAGAATTAAAGGTAAGAAAAGACATATTGTGCCGACACCAGGTAATATGATAAGTAAGGCACATGATGATGACGATGATCATGATAAAAACATTTATTTCTGCTTAGTAACTGTATAGAGCGACGAGCTCCGTGGCGCAGCGGTCAACACGCCTGCCTGCGACGCGGATGGTCCCGGGTTCGATTGTCGGTCAGGTCAAGATGAAAAATGATCTTTTTCAGATTGACCTGGGTCTTGGATGTTTATATATATAAATAAGTATCTATTATAAAATATAGTGTCGTTGAGTTAGTATCTCAAAACACAAGTCTTGAACTTACTTTGGGGCTAGCTCAATCTGTGTGATTTGTCCGTATATATTTATTTATTATTTATTTATTTATAGAGATGTAAAGTATTTTTCAAGCAGTTTATTCAATATCGCATGTAAATAAACTACAGACATTCTCTTAAAGGGGTGACAAAACCCGTTAAAATAATCAACTTTTTCTATGGAATCAATGCAGCGAACTTGAAAATAAAATATAGTATGGTATTTAGCTGCTTCATTTCTCATGCAGATAGTAGAAGCTGGTTGGTCAAAAATCATTTAAAAATCAATAACTGCTAAGTGCACCTAGCAACCGTGTATACTTTGAATCTGTTTTTCGCCTATTCACTCACAAACTAGTTAATCGTGGCTTCTGATTCTTAGGATCTGTCTACCGCACAAGACGTGTAATATGTATGCTTAAAAAAAATATTACGCGGTCGCTAGGTGTTCCGTCCATATATTCTAACTAATCCTCTAACGTCCCTGGCTAATATATAGCTCTGGTAGTATAGAGAGGGTCATGCTCCTGCAGTGGAGACTAACAAAAACCTGTAGATGATGATATTCTAACTATGATTCTAGAAAATTAAATGTTATCTTCAAAATCCATAATTGCTGTAAAACCCCAAATTCGTTTGAAGCAACTGAAAAAACCCAATGACGGACGTCGAAGGTATGTTGGAATAACCACAATATCTTTAAAAAATTGTCTTCAAGAAGATCAGAAAACATTATTCCAACTTTACGCTTTAAAAATAAATGATAACGATGTGTCATAGAAAACTGCCTCTTCATTTACAATAGAGATAAAATAGGAATAATAAATAACATTGCAGAACTCTCAAATTTGATGCATCTTTTAGATAAACCTATGCATTTTGACTGAGTGAACCATCGGTACTTAAGTAGTTATTCTTATGTTAAAATACCAGTTCAACAATTTTGATAATCGAATTATTGGACTAATTTAATATTATTATATATTATGCTGATCCAGAAAACTACTCTTTTAGAATAAGGTCATCTTTATTTAGAACACTATAGATAAAATCATCATCATTTCGAGTAGGTGACACGGTCAGTCGACCATTCACACCCTGGTATCTGAGTTCTTCGGAACCGCCTCTCGGCCTCTGACGTGGTTCGTTTAACGACTACCAGATGGCAGCCGGGACCAACGGCTTAACGTGCCTTTCGAAGCACGGAATCATCTTTCTTATCAGACAATCAGGTGATTCATGCCTGCAATGTCCTAACCAAACTGGAAACAACTTAATTAGGTATGCTTCCCGAGGGAATCGAACCCACGACCCACGGGTCAGTAAAGCAAACGCCTTAACCAATGGATTACAGAGGCTGTGAATAGTAGATAGAATTATACCTATCAATTCAGTAACGATATATATCGATCTCTAGATATTGGGCAAACTTAAGATAAACCTCTTGATCTTGACTATCAAAGATATTCTTATCAATGGCCGCGATGGCAAAGATCTTATTCTTAATGTTTAGTCAATATCAGTCAATACTGAAATGATGTTCTGCAAATTTATCCTATTTTTAGGTAAGTCCATTGTTTAGACTTTGTCGGATTTTTGTTGAATTCAATAAATTATTCAAGTTTATTTGTTATTTTGGTTCACTTCAATGTATTATATACTGCCGCAATGTTAAAAAGTTTTTTTGTAAGATCATAAAGTTTTATTGTTTTATCTTAAGAGTGCAATGGTAAACCTAAATCTAGGGTAGTTATATAAAATAAATAAACAAACAAATCATAACCAATTATATTTTAACGATAGCTGTAACTATCATTTATTGTTTAGTTCTCTAGACATTGTCTTCAAAAGACAGTATTTTTCCTTTTAAATGTACCTGGCTTTTGTGCACTATATGTTTCTTTGGAAATTTATTATTCACCTGATTGTTTATGATGCTTCCAGCCTTCTCGACTTTGGTAACAACACTGCCAGCTCCAGAATCTGATTCACCGTCTTCACGAATAGTGAACGGATACTCGGTGGATATATCAGAAGTACCTTACCAAGCGGCATTGAGACGTAGGGTTTCAACAGGATGGGCACATTCATGTGGAGCAGTTGTTATCGGTAGAAGAGCTATTTTGACAGCAGGTCACTGCGCTGTTGGGTAAGAAAACAGTACAATTAGTGTAACCATGATTTTATTTTTCGGACGGTTAATTTTACTTATTGCTGCTGCTTGTAACTTTATCCGTCATATAAAGTTTATTCCTTTGTGTATATTCAAGTAGCTATGTGTGTACCAAATTGTATCCAAGTCCGTTCAGCTGAATTTTCTTTTTCTCTCTTTCGTTGAGATGTCCATCTCAACGAAATTAATCAAGCTTGAATAGGGTCAAATAGTTATAATAGTTCATCATCATCAGGTCTTTCTAGTCTCCACTGCAGGAGCACGACCCTCTCTGTACTACCAGAGCCATATACTAGCCTGAGTAGTCAGAGGATTTGGCCTACACTCTCCACGCTGCTCAGACGGGTTGGAGAGGTCTCTTTGATGTTAATAAGCTTTGTTTACCTTGTGTTTCCTTAGTCGCCTTTGACGACATCCACGGGATGACTTGAAGTGGTCCTATTCTACTCTGCCGGGAACCACACGTTAGTTATAAATTCTTAACTTTTTGAGAGATACATTATTTTACTTGTGATTCTAATCAATTCGACCAGCTGATCGGTAAATTAATTCTTCTTGAGTATCTCCAGAATCGAGAAACTGAAATTCAAGTATATGCGAGCGCTGGAAATTATACCCAGTGCTCCTCGTATCGTATCCAACACACCACTAAAACCATCTTTGAACCGTTTTAGGTTGAAATAGCATCATTTTAAAAATTTTATATTTCATTTAATTTCAGTTACGCGTACAATCCATCACTGCTACGAGTGGTGGTTGGCACATCAAATCGCCTTTCAGGAGGAAAGTCTTACGATGTGTCCAGGGTCATTGTTCACGAAGACTATTCGGAAACAACGTTAGAAAACGACATTGCGATGTTAGTCACTTCTACGACTATAGCTTTCAGTCAGTCAGTCAGTGCTGTCGCATATGCACCTGTAGATATTAACTTGCCAGTTGGTACAGAAGCTATTGTAACTGGGTATGGGACTACTTCGGTAAGTTTATAATCTTTATCGATGGTTTATTTTTCAATTTAAAGTTATCGGAAATCTTTTATATTTTGTGGATCTTCATATGGAAATAAATTCTACTTATATCATTTAATCAATGTTCAGGATAATTTATATCTGTATACATTTAATTTAATCTTATTTTCAGAAATGATGTTTCTGAATTTATATTTTTTATAAACATCTTATTCTATTATACTACTTATTGTATTAATGAATTCTAACTGAATTTCAGTATGAAGGCTCAGCATCATCAATACTCCTTGCGGCCCAAGTCAACATAGTCTCTCAAAAGACATGCTCAAGGGCGTATCTTCGAATCGCTACGATTACTTCAGGAATGATTTGCGCTGGTGCATCCGACCCTCCGAGGGACGCCTGTCAAGGAGATTCCGGAGGTCCACTAGTGGCTAATGGCCATCTAGTGGGCTTAGTCTCATGGGGGGAAGGCTGCGCTGAATCAGCATATCCTGGAGTGTACACCAGAGTTTCAGAATATGCGCCTTGGATAAAAGAACATTTGGATGCTATTGATTAGATATTTTTTTTTAATCAACTATGTCGGCATACATATGGCCCACCTGATGGAAAGCGGTTACTGTAGCGTATGAACGCTTGCAACACCACCGGCCGACGCTGAAACATAATTTTTTTTAACAACTAAGTGGACAGGCATACGGCCCACCTACCCATGTTTACATGGTTAGTATTTAGGAACTATTTATTTTAAGATGAATAAAATGTTTTTAATATGCTAGTCAGTGAATGTACGTAATACAGTTATAGTAAATATACAACTGTATAATTGTTTGACATATTTAACTGTAATGTTATCAACAGTAAAACCGTTTGTTCAAGCAATTCTGAATTAATTTAATCGATCAACAGTTAATTATATGAACTTTATCGATTGATAAGTGAACTTGGTTACAATGGTGTTGAGCAACCTCATTTGAATATAAACAACTTTCTACGCGATGTTACGAATACCTGCTAAACAGTGTCATTGACATCATAATGTACTTATTTAACTGATAAAACGTTTTGTACCTACTTGATACACATCGAAGGGTTCATTCACACAGGCAAAGATGATGAGATTGAACATTTTTAATGATGTAAACTTTTCAAGGTGATCTATATGTCTCATGGTTTTAGGTTCTGTGTATCCTGTAATGAATAAAGACGTGATATTAATATGTTTATAATCTATTTAATGTCCTGCTTTGCACCTTCTCTTGTGTTGATTAATTTAATAAAAACCTTAATGATTTAAGGTAACAATGATAGAGATTACGATAACAGATATTTTCTTATACAAAAATAATACTAAAAGATTTTCCAGCGTCAAAACTATTGTATAAACAAAGTAGACCGCATAAATATTTCAGTACAAAATAATTTGTGTCGTTATCTCACAGTATTAATAAATAAATATATATATTTTTGTCCTATAAAAATTATTGTGCCAGAATCAAAATTCCCAACAGAATATCCGCAAGAAAAAAGGTAAATATATAAAATAATTATTCCCAGGATTTTCACGTTCAGTTCAATCATAAAAAAACCGCCCATATCTTCTTAATCAGAATATGTGAATGTACCTTTAACATGTTAATGTATTAAGATGTAATCTAATTATAATTTGATAATTAAATACATAATACTTACGTCTGTTTTGATTTATCTATTCCCATATACTTGTAGTTGTCGTGTTATGCATAATATAGCTTGTTACATTTTAATAACGTGTAACAATATTATGCTTGTTGAACACTTCTTTTTTTTATTGTGTAAGGCATAACACTCTTAACCTCAGTCGCAAAAAGAGCAGGGTGTTATGCGTTTAACGTGTCTGTCTCAGATAGACAGGTACACAGGTGTCTGTCTGTGTACCTGTTTTCTGTCTGAGGTATCGTAGCTCCCAAATGGATGAACCGATTTTCGTTTAGTTTTTTTTTTGTTCATAAATAAATTAACACGAGTATTCTTAGCCATGTTTCATGAAAATCTGTTCAACCGTTTCAAGATCATCAGCTCTTTTCTACTTGATGAGAGGATCTGACTAACTTCCTTATGTCCTACCGATTCGAAATTTGGTACCGTGTTACTTCAATGATATTGAAAGTGTCGGGGGTTATTTAATTTTTAATTTTACTTTTTATTAGCCAAATAAGCTTGACTGTATTCATTAAATGGTATATATTATTATAGACAACACTACGACAACTTCAACTTTACGGTATCAAGTACAGGTGTGTTTATCTGTAACTGAAATTTCTGTATTTTAGTGTAGTTCTTGGAGGCTTTTACCTTTGTTTTCTGAGATGAATGCGAGAGCTGAGACTTTCTTTTTGACACCTAAGTAACAGCCTCAACCAGCTTTTTATGAATTATTTTTTTTTTATAAAATTTTGGCAGCTATCATCCTTAGATAGGAACTTGTTGTTCATTGATTGTGGTAATTTCCCTTTCCTTCCTTGTATATAACCATCGATGTAGACCTTAGTAAACAAATCTTATTTGTCATAAGACCCAAAGGCCAAGGTTAGCATGTTTGTGGAAAACTGAATTAGTGATGGGTTTCTAAACATATCGCCTGTTAACATGATCCACAGATTAATTACGTAAATCAATACGCATATCAAATATTCATAACTACTTATTTAAAAACTTAAATAATTTATGATTTGACACGATTATGCCGCATATCTAAATATAATGATATTTCAATTCAACACGTCGTAAGTGAGAATAAATTTGTCTTTAAAGACATTATTTATTTATATGTTTAAATTAGCATATGGATAAAAACTTCATAGATCAGATATGCCTTCTTACGTTGTACAAGGCTATATTACGCTTTGTAAGTACTATGTTACACCAATCAAGTACCATGGTTGTTACAAGAGTTAATATTATATGAGTTTTTAATGTATTATTAATCAAAAATGTTAAAAGACGTGGTTTGAAATTTAAACGCCTCCAAATGTTTGAATTAGTACCTAATGCTGCACGCAATGGGAATGTTATTGGAACCAAAACAAAAAATATTTTTATAGACCATGTTTGCAGAATACTTAAAAATGAGTTATTCCGCACTCATTCCACAAATTCTCATCCCATGATTTTTTTGATTAACTTTGTCTTCACATTGAGGAAACAAATTGTAATATACATTCTTTTTACGAATGGTCAAATGTTGTGCCACTATTCTTATGCAATAATTATTGACATAAAAGGCTAAAAGTATTTTATTTAATTCATATTTTTGTTAAAGAAGAACGTATTCAGCGACATCTCACTCCTATTTATTCAAAAAGTTAGAGCGCCACTTGTGACTTACCTGGGCCCGGTCTATAATATGTTCATGATGACAGTTAACCTTTTGCAAAATAAATACTTCACAATTGCAAACAAAAGCGAGTACTAGTGTTAATTTGTTGACAGCGCCCATTTGTTTGATGACAATGATCGTCGCTTTGACTGTCCCTTTGAACGTTTGATTACGTGGTGTTATTCAATTCAACTCTTTAGCCAGTATACTTAATTTGCTGATATAAGGTTCATTTTAAAACTGGCTTTTGCCCACGGCTGCACATGGTAATCCAGTGCATGTAAATATTATTTAATGATAGGTATATTATTAATTTTATTTGATTAATATTACACTAGTACTTTCACGCTGGTCTGGAAGAAAAGAAAAAACCTAGAATGTGCCAGCTGCTTCTCTTTCCGTGCAGATCGTAAAAGCCGATCAAGGGAATGGGTGTAAGGAATCATATCAAAAGGCGATGCGGGAAGCAACCCATCACCATTTTGATTCCGTTCTCCACCCTCAAGCCTACCAACATGCTAAACATGGCCTTTAGGTTCTTAGACCTGGGTTCTGTCTACCCCACAAGGGAAAAATACGTGATACTATGTATGTATGTATGTTTGATTAATATTATTGTTCAGTAGTTAAGACGTTAAATCGGAACAAACAAACAAATAATTAATATTATTTAGAATATGGATATACTATATTTAAAACAGAATTTAATGAATCAGTATTAAGTAGAATGACAGTCTGCGGAATCTTGGTTCCAAAACGTAAGGAATGATTTGAAATAGCTCATAATCTTGCGGTACATGCCGTGAGGTTCCCGGCAGAGAAGAATAGGACCACTCCAAATCTTCCCGTGGATGTCGTAAAAGGCGACTTAGGAAACTCAAGCTAAACAAAGCTTATAAACATCAAAGAGACCTCTCCAACCCGTCTGGCCAGCGTGGAGAGTGTAGGCCAAATCCTCTGACTGCTCTGGCAGTACGGAGAGGGTCGTGCTCCTGCAGTGGAGACTAATAAGGACCTGATGATGATGATGATGATGACATGCAGAGAGTAAAGCCTGATAACAGAGTTTTTGGTGTGAAGTCAAGGGCGCAGTTGGGTTTACTTTAGATGATTTTGCAAATTGATTTTGGTGGACTTTATGGTATGAAATTGGAGTGCTTTGGAGTTATAAATGCTCGTGTTTATGAACAATTTGTGAAATAGTTAATAAGGTAGACTGTTTAATGGACTCATATAGATTTGCCACCAAAAGCTCCCGTATGGCAATCAAAGGACATACGCCATCTTTGATTGCTACTTGTGAAAACTTTACCTTACAACAATGATACTTTGTATCTAATTAACCTGGACATTGGCAGAATCACCGAAACCTCGGTAGAAGCCATTTTATAAAACAGAAGAAGTAGAGTTGTCAAAAAGAGCGGGTTTTTGTTTGGTTTTTTTAATAAGAATTACCTACTTTGGGGAAAAACAGTGGAAAGCAGCTTTGTCCACAACTTTCACACAAAATATAATAAATGACTAGGTAAGTATTTGCTTTAAATTTTGTCTTAGAAAATTTTAGAATCTTTATTTTTTTATCATGCAGAAAGGAATTGATAAGTGTACTGAAATGTCTTGATATTTGTACTTAACATTTGAAAATAATCTGAAAAATGACTATTCAATGTAATGTCTCGCAATCCCGGCTGTGCTGCCGTCAGCAAGGCTGGTGCAACTGATTGATCACGTTATTGGAGCTCAGCGAACGAAAAGATTCGATTATGATTAGCGACCTCTCTGCGGATTTGAGAATAGTCCCCTTCTTTAATATACGTTGAGTCCTGTCTTGTATTAAAGTACTTTTAAAAGAACAAAAAAAAAGAAAAAAAGTCAAAATAAAAATTATCAAATTTTATGGAATTAAAGGCTACCAATGGTAGATTGCATAAAGTAGATTTATAAAAATGATTCTGACTAATATTACTATAAAATATATAGCATTTTTTAAATTAAAATGTTAAGCCATTTCCATAAACGCAATGTTTGACATACCTACCATACAAAGTTCTCGCATCTGGTGTACAAAATGCTAAAAAGGGTAAGTTGTTTCTTCTACTCATAGAGTTTTTGGGTAATAGTAATTTTTCAATGATATTCCTTTTATTAAGAGCTCTTTCCATATTACTTCTTAAAAAATGCGTGTACATATTAGTTTTAATTAGATCGAGAAAGTTGAGTAACTCTTTAAAAAATGTAGACTTTTGCTTATGTACATTAGGTTATCGCTGTAGCGTATTTTTAAATTTATGTTTTATAACATTGTAAAATTGGATGACAACCATATTAATATTTGATGTTTTCAGTTTGAATGTCATCACGCAATTAATGTTTGCTAATAATATTTATTGATTTGTAACAATGCGAAAAAAATAGCCGTTTCAATTATTAAAAATATATTTTAAAACATAAATAAGTATCCTCATAACTTGATTTTATTTGGAAAATCTAGCTCATGAAAATTATAATGATACATAATCTAGATTTATATGCGTAATTAAATTAATTACATTTCAACATCATGCACGATCTATGTTGTTAATTAATATTCACCACACTAAATTCATTAAAATAACCACGCCAAAGGTCTCTCAAAGTTAGTTGAAAAGCACTTAATTTGCTTCATTAAACTAAATTGGTCTCAACCAAAGGGCAACCCTTGAAGTTCATACAAAAACATATCGAAAAATTCAGTAATCTTCGTTAAATACAGTGAAAGCATCCGACACTCTTCGTAATCCGTTTCCTTATTCTAGCCCACATTGTTCTACGGCATTCATCTGCTTAAAAAATATATACTCTCCTACGTGATAAATAGAGTACAGTTTTCAATACAATTATGTTTTTGTTGAGGACCTTGTCAGTGTAAGCGGAGAAATTATTTACGACACCCCCCTCATTTAGCTGTTCTCCATCCTTTTCCTCTTCATCAATCGGGGTATCGCTCCGTCCTTCTCAGTCGTCTCGTAATAAATTTTGGGGCGACTGCGAATTAACAATACCATAGTCATAATTCGCCAGCCTGTTGCGGCGCATTTATCGGCTGTTTGACGAGATGATATTGATACTGTGGCTCGTAAGTTTTTATTATTTAAAATTCATAACAAACAAAGTATGTAGGCTAAATTTTCATTTAAACCATCTCGGCTAAATTTTGCCTACTTTATTTTATAGTAGCTTCCTAATTGCGCGACGGAACTTCTTACCTACTAAGGGGTATTTGATTCTACATAAAAAAAATATATTAGTGAATAATGAGTTATATTATTCTTTTGCTGATATTCTGTTTTTGCTTATAAATTAAGTTTCAGAAAAAACGCATGAAAAGCGTTTACAGTTAAAGAAATTTATGAAAACTTGAAATACACTTGAACTTGGGATATTTTTTTCCAATCAGTGTTTTAAAATCAGCAAATATTTAGGTTAGTATCGATAACTATAACTAGAACCCATTCGTCCCATCCCTAAACCGCTGACGAAGTGTTCGCAGTCGCCACTCAATTCAGGGTTGGCGCTGCTCAGTAGACGGCCATAAACAGAGGCGGGCTTTCGCGTGGTGAGTAGGGCTATTGCCCAGGGCCCCGCTTCTACAGGAGTCTCGCACACTTGACTAACAGCACAGTTCCGCATACTATGTTATATAGGGACGTTGTTCGTCAACCACAATATAGCTTTAGCTATGTTCAATGTTAAATAAAATAATTAAATGTTTAAATACTTCACTTAATTGTTTTATAATAGTCTTACTTTACAGAAACAGAAAGCAAACTGTAAGTGTATAAAATCAAAAGGATGCATAACAGTCTGGTATTGATGTAACATAATAGGTTATTTTTTTAAACTCAACTCGGACCGGAATCAATAACGACCAGGAGCTCAATTTTCAAATTGGTAGAATAGATCCACCATTCGTTGTGACGACAGCAATCGGTTCGTAATCACATGTACGGACAAATATACGACCAAAAATATATACGGACAATATATACGGATAAATCACACAGATTGAGCTAGCCCCAAAGTAAGTTCTTAAGTAAGACTCATGTTATGGGATACTAAGTCAACAATACTACATTTTATAACAAATACATATTTAGATAAACATCCAAGACCCAGGTCTATCTGAAAAAGATCATTTTTCTTCTTGACCTGACCGGGGATCGAACCCGGGACCATCCGTGTCACAGGCCGGCGTGTTGACCGCTGCACCACGGAGTTCGTCAACATGTGTAAAAAAATCAACGAGAGGTGCCGTTTTTACGTATTTTTGAACCATGCGAATATAGTATAGCTAGGACCCAACGAGACCCTTTGGGAGCCTGTGGTACCGATGGGAAACCTAGAGACTATAATACCGATGGGACCCGATAGGACTCTATGGGATCGAATGATATCAATGGGACCCATTAGGACACTATGGTACTGATGGTACCTACTAAGACCCTATGGTACTGATGGCATCTATTGAGACGGTATTATACCGATGGAATCCATTGGGTATGTATTGGACCCGATAGGCTCCACCGGTACCCGATAGGACCTAATGACTTTGATATTTTGTATGCGTATTTGAAGCCACCTCCTTTTTTAGAAGTCGGTTACAAAGGGTTAATAAAATATGGCCTATTAAGATTTACCATATGGAAGCTTTACAACCAGTGGCGTATTCACTCTACCAGTTCAAAAATTAAACTTCAAGGTGAAAAGTATTTTCCCGCCCAAAGCTGAGCAATGGCTAGGCCCGCCCCTGACAATAACGTCACTCTATAAGGTGTCGACTGTCAACGAGTCGCGTCTTCGGATCAATTCTAATCTCTGTCGTCACGCCCTCCGCGATACTTCAGCCAAACGTCAACTGTTGACGTCACCTAATCCTCTACTAGTTCAAAAATTAAGCTTCAGGGCGAAAAATATTTTCCCGCTCAAAGTTTAGCAATAGCTAGGCTCACCCCTGACAATAACTTCACTCTACTAGGTGTCGACTGTCGACGAGTCGCGTCTTCGGATCAATTCTAAACTCTGTCGTAACGCCCTCCGTGACACTTCAGCCAAACGTCAACTATTGACGTCACTTAATACTCTACTAGTTCAAAAACTAAGCTTCAGGGCGAAAAATATTTTCTCACTCAAAGCTTATCAATAGCTAGGCCCGCCCCTGACAATAACTTCACTCTAGTAGGTGTCGACTGTCGACGAGTCGCGTCTTCGGATCAATTCTAATCTCTGTCGTCACGCCCTCCGTGACACTTTGGCCAAACACGTCAACTGTTGACGTCACCTTATCATAAGCGAGCTTTTTCTTTGTTCTCGAATTAGGGGCAATACAGTATGTTCACTCAATTAACTTTTTATTGATGTCACGTTGTTTATTTGTATGAAATGCGATAACGGGTAATTGAGTCGTGTTATTTATACGTCGTGTGGTTAGACTGCAGGCTGTTGACGAGACATTTAACTGGAGTTTCTCACGCCTAAATGAGTTTACTATAATTCTTAATGAAATGAGCAATTTCATCACCTCATTTAATGTATAAAATGCTAGTGTAAAATTGTTGGGTTATTGTGGAAGATCAAATGCGAGGTCTAGTTTTGATAAGTTAATTAGCAAACTTGCTATAAATAACACATATAAGTCGTAATGTGAATTTCAGATATCCATTTCAATTTTCACCATAGACGTACGTTCTAAAGCTACAGATAGAGCTACATGAAAACAATCCATACCAATATAGTCATCATTCAATCGCAATCAGAATATCAATCGGAAAGTCAGTGGCGTCTGTATGTCGCCAATATTCAATTCGATTAGGCCGTTGAGCGCCTAAACCCACCAATAAGTAAGTGTAATGCTATAGTCCCTCGGCCTATTACCTGGCAATTTCACAGAACAATCTACGTCGGATCGCGTCGACGGCACACAACGATATGACACACACGCGCTTTGTAGCTGAGAGGGACGGCAGTCGCTCCTGCGATTTGTTTACATAGTGTAGCTTTCCCTTTCGACCGTGCGTGTGTGCGTAGCCATCTGGCGGACGGGTGGCAGCCCTAACTGCGTACGTAGTGGTGTCGCCCCTACCGAGCGCACCCCGTTTCGGGGTAGCCTTGCGCGTGTATGCGTGACCCAGTCGAATAAATCTAGTGTAATACACACAAACATATTGGTGGCACGGCGTGTCATTTTTACGCTTGTGTTGTCGCTACTTGGGGTTCTTTATGCGGCGCGATGATATTATTATTCTGACGATTACGACATCCTTTATGCTTACAATAAAATAATTAATAAGGGATGAAGTGTATTGTTGTTAGGCAGTTTGTGATCGGTATCACCGCACTTAGCTTCATTCACGCTTTATAGGTAACGATGAGGTTTGAGTACACTTTATGATAAAGCCGACTCTATTGTTTAATACTTAGCAATCAATTAGTTGATTGTTTTATGTTTACTACCTACCTCGCTTTTAATTGTTTAAGTATTAATAATAATACTTGTTTATTATTGCTAAATGTTTACGCTCTTAGTTTAAACTTTTATCAGTTAAATTTTAATACAAATTACAATTTGCTAAAACTAAAATTGAACATGTTTTTAATATAAAATATAAATTAACCACAAATGTTGAAAGAAAACCATTGGCGATAATGATGGACTTTGGGAACATATATTTACGATAACAGGACAAACCGAAAAGTTCTAGTACACCATTAATATAATAATTAATCTCAAATAAAAATATGAAAGTAGATATTCATCCAAACATTTATTTGGCTTATAAAATTATACTTTTTCTTTTAGTTCCTAAAATGTTACATTACTACTAAACATACCGTAGTCATATTTTGAAAATATCATCATCCAGTAACGTAAAGGTTAAAGCAGTCAAATACAAGCTGAAAACCCGCCGAAAGCCGTTTGCAAAACAAACCCAGCTAATTAATCCCAAACTCGCAATTAACGCGTTATGGACAAAGGGTATTTGAGTCACCTACTCTGTGACGAAACAGTTGACATGACGCTCAACCCCCGTTTAACAATTACGCGGCAGGCATCATTGTGACTACCCTACTCCATTGTGGACAATACTACCAACTGACCAACCTAAACTGACCCCCAATTCAACTCCCGAATTTTCAAATTCAACCAATCAACCGATACAAACGCAGAACAGGGCAGGCCAATTTAAATTGGTCAACATATACAAATATTATTATCCTAGCTGTTCACAAATATCAATAACGTATTACTAGCCCCGGGACAGATTTAAAAAGTTAACGATCGAGGTTTTAAAGCGTTATGGCTTCATTTGTCGGTTATTTGAATAAAGGCTCCGTGTCAACTAACTTTGATTCCGATTATTAAATAACTTTATTGTACGTTTTGGTTTGTTTAATGTATTAACATAACACACTTCATATTATCTTTAAGTTTTGTGGATATAATGAAAAAAAAAAACATGGACTACGGAAGATATACTGCGAGAACAGATGAGTTGTCAAAGGTAAAAAATAAATTAATCAGATTCTTTAAATCATCTGGGGAAAACTTTGCTAAAGGCTTAGCTTAAAGTCATATACACCATAATAAAAATCTGCTAAAGCCCAG
Organism: Rhodophaea formosa; assembly: GCA_963082605.1. NCBI lineage: Eukaryota > Metazoa > Arthropoda > Insecta > Lepidoptera > Pyralidae > Rhodophaea > Rhodophaea formosa. The sequence continues at coordinate 16,816,366 of OY720206.1, forward strand.
TTTATGACTGAAGTGACCGCAAAATACTGTAAGTACTTTAAGTGAAAAAAGTTTGGTATCTTTTACGCAATCTGATCTTCTACCCAAAACAAATAATCTTGCCTATACTAAGTCATTTCGTAAAACTTTTTAATACAAATTAGAACTCATAGATGGCGCCACGTAACACACTAAAGTTTATTCTCAAACTGATCGTAGCACTTGCTACGAATCAATCGTAGCACCTCACATCCGTTTTTTATTCTCTGCTGGTGATTTGCAATCTTTGGCTTAGTGTTGCCTGTAAAAGAAAAAACTGGTTCCATTTTTTTTAATGCTGCTACCATCTGTTTACTACCTGTAGGGACTGTAGGATACTGTAAGACTATATTAATTAATCTATATAAATAAAAAAAATAAAAATAAAAAATAAACAGACTTCAGTTTTGCTAATGATTGATACATGACATACTTAACGCTTTGACTCAGAAACTACTAAACTGATTTTGATGAATCAGGCAATGTTCCCTAAGTTGGACTATACTTAGTTCAATTAAAAAAATATTTGCAATCCAACTAATAGTTTCCGAGTTATGGGCATACACTTATAAAATTTGGCCCACATTTCTAGAAGCTGATATCTAATTAACTTAAGTACCTATATGCAATTCTGATAACATTACATTAGGTCGAATCCTACCTTTTTTTAAGTTAGTTAAAACTAGATACTAAACTCTTTATAAAGCTCGAGGTCAAAATATAATAACTTCACAGATGATTTTGCCCAGACTGTGACCGAATGAACCCATCTATTTCTTCTAACGGGTAAAGTCGTGAACCCTGGGGTCGCCTTCAGTACTCGTCCTTCGAAGCTTTAAAGTGGCTACACACAGATTGTAAGTTCGGCGAAACTACTAATATCATTTACTAATATTATACAAAGTGTTTGGTTTTGAACTACCGATAATTTAAGTAAATTCACGTTCTCGTGAAAACAAAAAATTTTTGTTCTGTGAACAGGCCTGAAATCAGCTGCTCCATACATTCTGTATCAGTAGACATTCCGTGTGCTATGGAAAAGTTCATTATTTTTTCTCGATTTCAGACTTGTTGATTAAAAGTTTTTCGTTTTCTTGTTGAGAACGTGAATTTAAATTATCAGTTATTCAAAACACACATTGTGAAATTGAGTTTGTTCATTTGTTAATCCCAATCCTGAATAAACTGATATTTTAAATACGAAAGTGTGTTTACTTGTTTGTTACGCTTTTACGCAGTATCTACTTAACCAATCATCATTAAATTTTGCATACCCATAGGTTAAGGTACTTAGAAGGACATAGGTTATATATCTCACGGGAAAAGCCGTGGACAACAGCTAGTAATTCATAAAAATCGTACAATGTATTTATAGACCCTTACCTTAAAATAAAAGTAAGTACATGTTACACTTGCCCTACCCGCGCCTTCATCCGCGTAAATTGTAGCTTATGTTATCCGCAGGTAAATACAGGTTATCTACAGGTGAAATAACATTTTAAACTGGTATGAAAAATATTTAGATATTTTGAGTTTTTGTACATTTATAGTATGCTATAAGCTACTTCAAATAAATAAATAAGCTACAGAGAGGGTCGTGCTCCTGCAGTGGAGACTAATAAAGACCTGATGATGATGATGATGAAGCTACTTCAAATCTGCAATAATGAAAATCAAAACATATTGAGACTATCTAAGAAGCGATTAATCACTGAGGCTAAGTTATTTTTTAAATTACCTATACGTTAATATGGCAAAATTTGCCATTTACTCCAAGGGCAAAGGATAAAATCATGAGACTTGACTCATGATAGAAAGTCAAAAGCTTGTCGTCCGCGGTGCCAATGAGTATTATTTATTCGAGCAATGTTAATGTCAAACAAAAGTTAAATCGTTTTATTAATAGAGGCACATTTTAATAGCATAATACATATATTCTTACCTCTTTTTCTTTTATGATTCTCATTAATTTCTTTTATTAACAATATAAAATGCACGTTTGTGTAATTCTAAACCATTTATGTTCTGAATCCTTATAGTATCGTAGAAACAGTAAAAATATGATATTTACCTACGAGTTAAAAAAATTACAAAGTAATTTATTTTAAAAAAATTAGAAAAGTAATTCAGACACTAATCTGTGTTAGCATCATCATCATCAGGTCCTTGTAAGTCTCCACTGCAGGAGCATAACCCTCTCTGCACTTCCCAAGCCATATATATTATATATCATACATATAGCTAGAGCTGTCAGAGGATTTGGCCTACACTCTCCACACTGGCCAGACGGGTTGGAGAGGTCTCTTTGATGTTTATAAGCTTTGTTTAGCTTTTTTACTAAGTCGCCTTCTACGACATCCACGGGAAGACTTGGGGTGGTTCTATTCTACTCTGCTGGGAACCACACGGCTAAATCTGTGTTAATTAGTTTCTAATTGACCTACAAATAAACCTCATTAAAAAAGGTATCAGAAAAAAATCGCTTTCTCTCCGTCTCCAAGTTATACTACGATAAATACAGATCTAACTAAAGAGACAATATCTACAGCGTTAAAAGGCCAGCCTGCGAAGACCGGGGGGTGGGGGGAGGGGGCACCCTCCTGCGAAATTACTACATTTTGAAGGGAACAACTTTTTATGAGAATAAGCCGCTGCTATGAATCCCGAATTATAAACGAATTCGAGTGCTGTGAGTGCATTAGTCTCACTCTATCGATTATTTTTCTAGACGTCTGATTTTAATTACAGGACTGTCTGACGTGTTAAAGTGACTTTTGACATTAAAACAACTATCTTCTATTAACATTGTGTTGAATTTTGTAATGTGAAAAAGGTCATAAGTTTTTAAACGCTCAATAACAAGTAATTAAAAGCGGTAATAAGTAGAAATCTTTACATTCTAAGTTGTGCAGCTTACGAACACTTACGAAACGCTAAACTTTTTCACTATGATAGTAACTCTACATAGTTTTAAAGGTGATTTTTTTATATTTGAGTCAATACAGATAGATACAATTAATGTAGAATTTTAAAACATAAGGAAGATTTTAAAATACTTCATGTGTTTGATGATCATGATTTTAATAAGTTCATGCGTTTCAATGAATAATTTGTCACCAACTAAATTTATATAATTATTATTAAGATCACCAAAAATTACTCAAGATTATCGGCAACGAAATCTTTTAAGAAGTTAAAACGTAGACGTGGTCCGTCGGGTTCATTCGGGAGACTTCGGGAGCGGTCGGCTGAGTCAATAAGGTGCATTGGCCGTCCCAACTTGTCTACCCAACGATACGAGGACTCAAGAAGCTGGTTTAGGAATTTTACCACATTTTGGGGTAAAATTTAAGTGTATCGGGACAGTTAAGTATCGGGACTAAATATGTGCGTGGATGTTTGAGGTTTATTTTGAATGCTTGGGGTGATTTTCAGTATGTGTTAGTTAACTTTAAATCTGTTAGTGTTTTCCTTCAAGTATTTTCACAATGTTTCACCTGTGTTGCTTCCATGCTGGTCTGGAAGAAAAGAAAAAACGTAGAATGTACCAGCTGCTTCTCTTCCCGTGAATATAGTGAAAGCCGATCGAGGTAATAGGCGTCGGGAATCATGTCAATTGGCGATGCGGCTAGCAACCCATCACTATTTTGATTAAACCTACAAGCCCAACAACAAGCTAAACGTGGCCTTAATGTTTTACAAGACCTGGGCTCTCTCTACCCCGCAAAGGAAAAAGACGTGATACATAGTATGTATGTATGTATGTCACCTGTGTTGAAAATAAAAAAGCGTAATTTTGTTACTTGAACCGTATTGTGTAAACAAATCCTGTAAAAAATAATTATCTAAACTCTGTGTAATAGCTATGTATAAATGGCTGCCATAGGACAGGCATTTTACCTAGTATGAAGCCATAAGTGAATCATATCGTATTTGATTTAAGGTTAAATAAATAAATTTTGAATTTGGTTTTTAATCTCATTATCAACTCGGAAACTGGGAACAGTAACTGGCAGCACTGTTTTGCGATCCGATCTGTGATGGAAAACAATTTACTGATTGTGGCCACACTGCGCCACAGATGAGCGAGCCCACGGGTCGCAGGGTGTGAAGAGGCGCTCAAATCCCGTTAGGGATAATTGTGTCTCTTTTATTTACACCGGCGCCGGCAGCTTTATCATTTCAATGAATGTGATTCAGTTAAATTTCGAATGCATCGTTGTACTTATCTTACTTTTTTGTTTTTCTTTTCCAGCCAGCCAGTTCGATAATGCTATTTTTAAAGTCAAGAGCTTTAGTATATTAATTGTATAAGTCGTATTTTTGCAAAATCTATTCGCTATGAGATAAACATAATCGTGTAGAAGTTAAATCGATTATAAAATTAGAGCTCTACAACGTTGATTACAAAACCTATCGATCCTTTTGTTTAAATGTTAATTGTAACTAATTTAGAGTAGCTTAGGCAATCGACCTTGACATTATTATAGATTTACCGACTGAATCCGGTTTGAAAGTTCGTCTAACAATGAAAAATATGTATTGAGAAACATAGTAAACGCTATAACGAGCAACAGGTAAATTAAATGTGTCAATTGTAACCGAATCTTGGGAGACATGTTACGTAACTACGTGAGATATCCCGGTGGGCGGCGGGAACGGAATGCCGGAGGAAAGCCGATGGCCTTGACATGACAGTATTTGGTGCTGTTACCTAAACAACTAGTTCACAGTATAATTTCCTCTGTACGAGATGACAGTGAACACGGCCAGTCTATCAAAAGTCTGTTAAGAGAGTTTTTTATTCTGTGGTAGTCGATGGCATAATGTTAACATTTATTGGGCTTTCACGCCCATGCGCTGACGCCTCTTATCTCCACACGGTAATTAAGACCGTTTGTGCTGTGATCGTTTTAATTTTTCAATGTAATTTTAAAGCAGTTCTGTGACATTAATGTAAAAATGTACTGTGCTAAATGTACATGAATGTCTAATGTTTTCAAATTGTCAGATCTATCTCCTATTAAGGAGATTTTCACCGCTTTTTGCTCGTCTATCTTATTTCTATTTTCGTCTAATTAATACTAAACAATACATAAATCTAAGTTTCTAAAAAACAACAAAGGTGACTCTAATATCCCCAAGCAAATAAAGAGCATATAAAACTCTACAATTTAAATAAACATGGCAAGAGAATAAAACCGAAACTGAAAATTAAAAAAAAAAGAAAAACAAACAGACGATTAAAAATGATCCACGTGAATGTATTCGCGCGGACAATATTTTAAAACAAAATGTCACACGCTTTCCACGGGCGGCCCCTCGGTGGGGCGGGGGGTAGCGCCCCCTCAGAGGGGGCTCTCACCCCTTTCCGACCGGCGGGGTGTCATTGTGGCTGTGGTGTCGTAACTCTGCGAACTTTTTAATTTACAATGAGGTAGCTTCCCATTTCTGTGCCCTATTTAGCTCTCGTTTTTCCGGTAGCCGCGGTTCGTAATTAAAATTTATTTATCACATTACGCGGTGATTTGAATCTTTTGAGGCCCCTTGAAGATTCAGAAGATAATGTTTACCAACGACGCAATATAGCGCAGACATAAAAATAAAGTATTTAATTCATTATATTTCAATTAGTAAATGACATACTCTTTTATTATCTGTTCAACCTTGAGTGAATTATCGTAATAAACAAAAAAAAAATTAATCTCATAATGTGTCAAAAGGTTTCATTCTACGCTATCTCTGTTTCTATGAAACTTGATTGTTCGAAAAATTTCGCCATGATCATCAAATAGTCCGACCAGCTGAGCACTTTATATGGAAACGTCAAAACTTTTATTTTTTAGAAACAATGTTGGGTACATTTGTTTCTAAAAAAAATATACATATATCCGATCGACGAAATGTCTAGTTGACGAATCGTTAACTCAAAGATCGATTATTATTTTAATTCTTATTTTTCATTAGTAATTGCTAAAAAAAAACTGTCCGAATGAATTCTCGATGATCCTAGATTGATGGATAGACTGGAACTGCTCGACTTACACAGAGATGTGCTGCATTTTACAGCATTTTAAACGCGAAGTGCTCGAAAGAACTTTTTGATTTCGTATCTGCACC